>JAVTVJ010000138.1:0-4800000 GCA_034509425.1 Eopsaltria australis
CTAGCGTGTATTTTCTGTAAAGAGCCTCTTCCCATTCCTCATCCCTTTTCTGCTTTTTAATATCCAGTGGTGGGTTCACCACTGTATTCTGCAAAGTTTGCACTGTCCTGTCAGACCAAGACAACATCAATACCTGCCCTGTTCAAGAACAGATCAACACTTTAACAATATAATATTAATTCTTCTTGCTGAAAGAAAACCTTTTTTTTTTTTTTTTTTGCAACCTCCTTTTCCCTTCCCTTCCTAACCCTCAATGTACATGTGGCTGTTCAGAGCAACTAATGTCCTTTTTATAGAAATATTTTCCTTATTGGAAAATAAAATTTGATGCTCTTAAAATGAAACCATCTATCTGCATTTCCCAAAAAAAGAGGATTTTAGTTTCTGCTACTCTCTCCTGGGCACTGTGTGTAGTCTGTGTCCTTTCTGCTGTGAAGAGCTACAGCTTGAGCCCAGTATCCCCTTTGAATGCATTGACAGGAAAGGGTTGATTGCCTCTCCAATCTTGCATGTAGTATTCCTGTCATTACCCACCAGGATCACTTTTATTTTTTCTGCAGTGTTACATAATTGACTCAACTATGATTCATATCAGCACTCTGGTAGTTTTCAGCAGTGCTGCAGTGTAGGCTGACAAGTTCTCCTCCTCCACGATTAAAATAAATGTATTCTCTCCTTTAATCCAATGGCTTTACTTTTGTGGTGCTCTCCACATCCCAATTATCCTTTGGAAAAATCAGATATTAAAGATGCATCTTATTAAAGACATGCTAGTCTTCCACAGGAAACTGCTTGTAAGCACTTATGCTGAATGGGTTAATTTTAAGCTGTGTGGTAAAACAAATGCAACTCTCTCTGTTGCTGTTCAAGACAAAGATATAAGTGAATATAAGGTGAGCCAAGTTGCTGTGAAGAGCCAGTTGTGGCTGAGAAATGACATTTTTCCACGTGCACAGCACTTGCTTGTAGACCAAGTATAGAAACAACAAAGTCTTAGTGTTGTAAAGTATGTTCATGGTTGCTGCAACTCAGTTTGAAAGGACAAGAGTTCCACAGGCTGTCAAAATCATCATCCTTATCATGGGATTAGGCAGAGGAGACAAGGATTATATTGACCTTGAAACTGAGTTCTGTCATCATTTACAAAGTTGATCCATTTAAGCTCAGTCACATTTGTTTTACAAAGTATCTCCTGTGTATCTCAGTTGCTGCCCAAGTATGTCTGACCTTCTGCTTTCTTTAGGAAATTGTCTTATTAGTAGCAAAAGTACAAGCAGATGTCCCTTTTTATTTGCCATTGCATTTCTTAATTTCAACTTGTGCTTCATTAGAATTGCAGGGAAAGAAAGGCTACTAGGTTTTCAAAATTTTTGGAGGTTTATAAGCTATTGCTAAGGTGAGTGTATTCCATTAGCAACCATGTGATTAAATTTTGGTCCTAAAATGGGTGTAATCTTGTTGCTTTCTTGACCTTGAAATACCATGTTGCCCAAAAGTTACATGACCTAGTATTTCAACCTTGGTGATTTTTGTGTTACATTCTTTTGGTTTGTTCTCTTTAGTGTCTGTCTCCATAGTAAACCATGATTTGTCCTGATTAGAGTAATGGTACTTCCTGCCTAAGGGATAAAATCTCTTGGATCACTTAACACCAGAGAAATCCCTGTCCTTTCACACCTTCAGCTATGTAAACATATCTTCCCTTAGCTTCCAATATCTAAAGGTTTTTAAAGAAGTTCTGTGATTGTAATAAGGAAAGATGTAAAATGTGCTGCCTTCAAGACCAATAGAAGCATTGTGGGCCTGGACTGAGACATCCAAGGAATTGTTCTAGTCTGAGGGCTCAGACTCTTGAGTTTCTGTCTCTAAGAGAAAGACCAGCTGTGAAGAAAATGACTGAGACATGAGGATTTTGAGTGAATCAGAGGATTTTTTTGTGTCATTCAGGTTCAGGTTTGTTTAAATGTTTCTGATTCTACAAAGGCTCTGTGAAAAGTTGGGGATGAAGCTGCTTGGATTTAGAACAGGACAACTTCAACTAGAAACATGCTTTTTGTTTGGAAGGTGTTTTAATGGAAATGGGTTTAAGAGATTTTCTACACTGGATCTCGAAGTTGCATTCCAAATTCAGTGCTGAGTAAGAAACTTCATAGCTGTGAAGAGGAGAGAATAATTCCTCGTCCATAAGGGGTATAGTAGAAACTCTTGGTGAAGCACTTGGCATTGAGGGAAAGTTTTGGCAGACAGACCTGTCCTAAAGCAGTTTTTGGTTAGTATGTCATTTGTCTTAGGCCAGCCTGTGGTAGTTTACACTGAACAGAGAGACTAAACTAAATTGTCTTTTGCTTTCTGGTTTGCTGTGCACTGCCTGTTGCGAACTGTGTGCGAGCATGCTGTGATTATGGAACTTTAAGGCTGGATCAAAACATTTCAGAGGGTGAAGTCAAAATTATGTAGAACTATCTAATCACAGCCTTCTCTAGCTTTGAAATGCTTTACTTGTATGTGCAATGATTGCTAAAATCATTCTGCAGCCTTAATAACCTTCTCTTTAGCACACTCATTTAATTATGATTTTATATTTCATCCCCTCTACATGTAGGAAGACATGGGCTTTTGTTCAGTAGCAGTTTGTTCAGATTCCTCAGTCTAATTAAATGAGAAAAAAAAAAAGTAAGCAATCTGGGAACCATGACCCACAGTACATGAATAGAAGACTCAAAGTATTTGTATATATTTTATTTTTTCTTTGATTCATGTATGTGTTTGCATGCATAAGTTATCAAAAAAATTACCTCTTTAATATTTATTATTTTAGTTTTTATATTTAGTTATTTGTCTTTTCCCTTCTCTTTTCTTCCTCTCCACCCAACAATTTTTGATCACTATGGAATGAAAAATATCACTGAACCATATGTAAACTCTTGGAGCTATCAATGCAAATGCCTCACATTTTTCAGGAGAGGAGAGTTTTTGGCATGCATCATCAGTCTGTGTGATGCCTTTATCTTCCCCAGTGCTGCAGTTTGTTTAATGGTTTATTTTGTTTGGCATTGCCCACAAAAAATAGAAATGCATGATAGCTGTCCTTACTGATGCAGTGTTCCTCTTCCAGCAATTTAACATAGAGACTTTTAACACTAAGCCAAACGCTACACTAAGTCTGCTATGGAAACAGCTCTCTGAACAGCTTGAAGACTAGGTTGCTGTTATGCTAAAGCATTGTAATTTGTAAGTCAGATTGTGAGCTTAGTCTTTCTATTCCCTTCAGTTTCTGATCTCTGGATTGGAGCTTCTTTATTGACCGAGAACAGAAAATTATTTCAGATCAGTTGCATAGGAGGGAAGGGACCCATTTGCCTGTGTGATGTTTTGAAAAAGCGATTTTTGGGGGGAGAAGTAATAGGTGAGTCTTTCTTTGCAGCTGCAGTGTGCTGCAATGAATTTATAGTTCTAGCTCTGCATTCTATGAGGAACTAAGCAAACATATGAGAGGAGTAAATGTCAAAGCAGTTGGAACCTTTCTTCACTGGCTACTGTTGGGCTGTTGAGAAACACCATTGCAAAGAAGCTTCTTTTAAGAAAGGACAGGGAAATAGTGTGTTATACTCTTTAAAAATCCAGAGTGAAGCAAGGGATGAGAAAAGCTTTCTAGTTCTTACTACATAGTGTTGCAGTCAGAGTATTTTCCAGATCAGAAGACTGAAGATCTATGAATATATTAAGAGACACAGTTGCCACTGATGTGGCAGCAGCATGATGTATAGACATGTATTTATGCAAGAAAGTTGTGAAATCTCTCCACTAGTGCTGATCAGTGTGTGCAGAATTCTATTGCATAAAGTGGTTATTGCTGCCTAATTTAGAGTGAATCTATATCCCCTCCTCCCCTTCCTCACTCACTAAACAGTTAACATATTTTCTCAGCAAGACTTCACTTAGAGCCATGACTGTTCCTGTTGCCATTGCAAAGCTTGAAATGACAATTCACCAACAAGACTGAGGCACTTTTCAGTGTGTGGTACCATTTAGAATGACCCCAACACGTGATGTTCTTGCATTAGGCAGCATGGTCATTTCGACACCAGTATCAATATTTAATGCAGTAATGCAATGCCAAATCATTGAATTTTCTTTTGGACCAGATGTTTCTTTTGTATGAACTGTTCTTTAGAGTGAATAGGAATTTTAGTTTCACGTTATGCAATTTAAATTCTAGTCTTGTTGATGCCAGCCCTTACTTGAGGCACTCTATCCATTAACTGCTCATTTTTCAGGGAATGATATAATGTCTTTCCAGATTATTATTACAAAAGCAGTCCTTTTCTCAGATTTAATTGTTGCTTGCACACAAGCAATCATCCAGCCTTCTTCCTACTAAAGAAACGGTATTGTTATTAAATGAGTAGCACGACTGAAGTCACTCATCTTGAAGATAATGTCCATTGTTGACAATGCAGTTGAGTTTCTGCTATCTTGCTGAAGTGAAACATGAAGAGGAAAGCAGCAGATCAATGCTGTTTTTTGATTTTACTAAAGAAAATAATTTTAGCCTGGAAAAGAAAGTTAAATTCCTTTGATCAGTGCCATATGCTTGAGTTTATAATAGGCTTTTGTGTTCCCACTTAGCTGGATCAGATTGAAAGTTGGATAATTATCAGTGAGGGTTAGAAATAAAATAATCAGTTTGCATGTCAAAATATCTTCATTTTTATGTCAGTCATGCTGTCTTTCTGGTACAGTGAAAACTGGCTCTGGTTTTAACAGCAACAGCACAATAAACAACTTCAGCCCTTCCCTAGCAATTGATTATTTTGCCTTTTGGACAGGGGAATTAGGACAAATATTGCCAGCTATGGCTGCTGTGCTGGTATTAAAGCTGAAAGGTTTGCACTGGTAAAAATTATAAGCGCACCCCACTAAAACAGGGCCTAATCAGGATGTAAATATTCCATTCCTCTTTATCTTCATTTTTTTCAGAGTGACATTCCCATGTGAACCATCTACATAATCTTTACATCTGTGTCTACAGAGTTTGACCAGAATTACTATTTCAGTGTTAACTTTGAATGCTCAGACGCAGTAGGTTTAATTGACTTGGACAGTTGCATGTTTTGGAGACAGATCAGCAAGTTTGCTTGGTACATCAGATTAAAGATGAGTTTATTGACATTATCTATACTGATGTAATGACATTTATAAAGGTACCAGCAAATAGTGCTACTGTATACCCTACTATGTGCCTTTGCTTTGCACCCACTCTATATTTAAAAAAAAAACAAAACTCAAAACCTAAACAAACAAAAACCCCCCACTCAAAACAAAATAAAAAAATCAAACTCAGTAATCTTAACGGTTTAGCAACAGTAAAATTTTTGCATCAGAATTTTTTGCAAAAGAAGCAAGAGCAAACATCTGGTCTTGTAGCTGTTGTCACCCACTCTTTGTTACTTCATTAAGAGTCTATCCAGGTGAGTTTGTCTCGGGAAATGTGAGCCAAAATTGTGTGCACCTGCTTCTAATTAAAGGGCTTCTAGCTGCTTAAGAAACATTATGACCTTAAGGCTCTTATAAACCCAAGAATATCTAAAATACATAAGGGAAGCACTAAAGTCTCCTCTGAGATTTTGCTCTTTGTACTGTGTTTTATTATATAACATTAAGCTAAGCTCCAGCAGTTGTAGGTGTTGGGAAAAGATAAGAGATTGTTGCTGTGCGTGGCGTGTATTGCCATGGAAATACTGTTCTTCAGAAGAAATAAGCCTCCTTCCTATTGTGCATTATGGACTGCTAATAAAGCATATAAAAAAAGAGAAAGAAAAAAAATTAAATGAACTTACTTGAGCAGTAGGCAATAATAAATTGTTTTTAGAATATTGAAATAAGATACTGGGGTTGGAGTGCATAATTGCATTTGTTCTACAATGGGCAATAACACAATTATCAAATGTCTTTGAATCTTTTCCAAAACTCATTTGGTAAAGAAGGGCAGAATCTGGGTTTGGAACATTGTAATTCATTTCATAAAATCAGTGTTCAAGAAATCTTCAACACTTTGAAAAAGAGTGGGACTTCCCCCCCCTGCCACCAGATTTCAATTGTGTATATGTTATCCGATGGAGTAATGTAGCAACTTTTGGATATTATATACCAACCAAAGAATAGGTAACTAAAAGTAGCTAAAAATTCTGTAATAGTTTGTATAGAAATGGGCTATTTATTTTCTTCCTTCTGGTTTTTAATTTAGGTAAGAGTAGATGGGTGTTGTTCTTCAGTAAATGTACACCAGAATCAATAAAAATGTTTGGGAAGTGCTCGTTCATGGAAGCATTAATAATTTTTCATTCTTGGAAATTCCATTTATTAACACTGGAGAATAAAATTCTTTCCCTGATTTTCTGTCACACTGCTTAGAAAGACTAAAAGCTGTTTTCATACAGTTCCTAGTTCATAGAGTTTTATTTGTTTCATTATCCTTTTTTCATTTTAAAAATACCTAAAGAAGGATGGGAGCAGAGATGTACTCAATCTTATTCTCCAGTTTGCTGAGGACACTTTGGAGTCTGTTTGTTGACTATAGTGGGTTTTGGACTTCCAAAAACAGAGAAAGATGCTTAATTCTTCCTGTTTTCTGTGCTCTACAGTATGAGAATAAATGGATAAAAAAGCAAGTATACATAAATAATTTTGTTGCTGTAACTAACTGGCTGAAATTGCTGTCACCAGATATTACCCAAGGCAAGTAATTTATCTGTGTTTGAATAAGCATAAGGGAGACAATTCTGGTTGCCTCAACATGGATAACAAGAGGAAGGCAAGACAGTCCTTGCTAATGAAGTGCTGTTTTAATATGGAAATCAGTCTGATTTTTGACAACTCTTTTAAAGAATTGTTGTTTAATTGAAGAAGTTCATCATTACTATTGCATATCTGCTGATTGTGTCATGATCCCAACAGGCATATAAAATTCCTAGTGGCACAGTAATAATTCTAGCTATTTTAGGAATGAGAAAATATGCTGTTTCATTGTGATTGGGATAAATGCTACTGTCTTGGGATAAAGGAGTCCTTCAGCTATCAATTCCTTCTCTCTACAAACATGTATTATTTTAGTAATGTTAATTTCCCCTCTTGTTTCTTTGCTGTCTTTTACAACTTACAAAAGACATCAGCTACTGACATGCAGATAAGATATGCAGAAGCAGGATTCTGAATTATGAGAACTGACAAAAAAAAAAAAAAATCCCAACAAAAAAACCGCTAAATTAATGCATTTCTAGAAATCCTTACAGAGTGGTCTTTAAAAGACAAATTGATTTTGCTTCCCCCCCCTCCCCCCCGGTATTTTTGCCAGTTCTTTTAGGTGTGCCTTCTAACTGTAAAAAAACAAACTAGGTCCCATTTTGCAGTCCTTGCCATTTGTTAGAATTCTGGCCTCCTAATTCTATGAAGTGCAGACTATATCCACATCCTTTTATTAAAGCAGGTAGAAAAAAATCATGCTGTGTATGTTTTGTTTTATTCAACCAATTATTCCAAGGCAGCTTTAAAAATGCTTAACTCGTTATAAGAAAGAGGTGCTGCAAACACATTGTGTACTGTGAGGCGCTGTCTTCCTCTGAAGTACTTCCATACCCTGGTTGCCATGGCAAGAGAGAAAAAGAATAAAAAAATTCCTGCAGTGAATACCTTTATAATTCCAAAATCATCGCTCAGCAGGGCTGTGTGCTTAATAACTCATAAAAAATACTGTGGGTTTTTAGAGGGCTGCAAGGGAATTTCTCCACTGCTCCGTCTCGTCCTGCTCAGCTGATTGCAGACGCTGCCGAGGGGCAGCGGTGACCCGCAGGGGGTACTTGGTGATGGTTGATTTTCAGCTTTGCCGTGGGTGTGAGCCTGTTCAGAATCCCAGGAGAAGAGAGGCTTCTCCCCTGGCCATGCAGGCAGGTGGGATGCAGCAGTGCTGCTCCCAGCAGCAGCAGTGGCGTGGGAGGACAGGCCCCTTGTGCCTCCTCCACTCAGAGGAGGAGGAGGAGAGACAGGGGCAGCACGTTTTCCAGCTTGAGGATGGGTGTTTTGAGAGCCTCACATTCAGGGAAGGGTCCCTGAGCCTGCATGGCTCATGGCTCCCAGGAAGACTAAAGATGCCACCTCTCAGTCACCACCTTTCACAGACATGAGCTGTCCTCTCTGTGCCAGGTTCCAGCTCACATCCCTTCTGGCATCCTAACAGGCCTGAATATCCCTCTGTTATTTTGTATACAAATACACAAGATTTTCCAAAGCTCTAGGCTTTACGCTGGAACTTGGGCAACATTTTTACTTAAGGTATTTGAATACCTTGTTTTGAATACAGGGTACAGATCTCCAATATCCTGACTATTTTAAAAACATCCCAAGCCCTCCTAAGCCATAGGAATGTAATTTTTGAAGCTTTTCCAGAGAAGCCTGACCATGGGGCACTGGTACCAAATAAATCATGTTAGTACTTGCAGCATTTTGCAGAGTTCAGGTTGAGACCTGCAGTAGAGTGATGGCATTTTGAGACTTTCAGTGATAGATGACAGTGCCCACAGTCATAGCAACTTGATACAGCATCCTACTGCTAGCACCATCTGCTACAATTTTTAAATATAGAAGGGGATTTTTCTTAGTCAGCATGTTTCTGTCAGAATGAGCTCTTCATAGGCCTGATCTGAATGCCTCTGCAGAGCTTTAAACTTCATCAGCTTTCTAATGGAATAACCCAGTCTAATCTTTTCAAAGTATTTGCTTTTTCTTAGCAAATGGAATCAATTTTTACTCTTCAGTGATTTCTGTGGCTGTGTCTGCACTTATGTCTAAAACATTTCCTGTCTTTGCACTATCATTTGTATTTCTATCAAGAGCAATTTTAGGGTCTAAGAAGTCATCAGCTGCTGAAATATGTGGAGAACTGCCATTTTTGCTTGAATATTACTATCATAAAGTGAAATGTGTGAGGATGTCATCAAAAAGCTTACTTAGCTTCATCTCAGCCCCAATTTTTATTTAATGGCTGCCTCCAAATGCATATGAAATCAATGCTAAAAGCATGGCAACTATCTGCAAAATGCCAGGTAACTTTTCTAAGGTTTTTAGGCATCTGTCACCTAGGAATCACGATGGTTAAAAATATTTCTAAGGCCTCCTGAAGGCCACAGATGAAAATACCTGTTTGTGTAATATTGCTCGTTGGTAGTTAAGACAGTGCTGTGCAGGACCTGATCCCTCTCTCCTTATTGTGCCAGCAAAGCTTCTTGTCATCTAAAACTTGTATTGCTCACACTGTCCCATGCATCTGTACTGGAAAAGGGCCTGTGTCTGAGCATGAGGATAAACAGGCTTGGAGGAAACAGTAATACACACTACAGGGAAAAATATTTTCCTGAACTGACCGAAGGCTTAGGCCAATACAAGCCATCAAACAAGCTGGTTCAATCTACTGCCTGTATTTTCTCCTCCCTCCCTAGGAGACAAAACTGCTCTGTTCACATCTGAAACTTTTTACGTGCAGGGTCAGGATGAGCCCAGGCAAAGGCCAGGGTGGAGTGACACTGCTCATTTGCCCAAGTCTGTGAGGCATAATGATCTTTGAAGGAATGCACAACTTGTCCTCGCATTCAGTGGCTTCCCTCGCCTCCTCCCATGTCCTTTGGACCCCAAGGAAGGTGTGACACAATAGGGATGTCCCGCAGGGTTGACACCCTCACGCCACTTCTTCCTCTGATTGTTCCCCCACAGCTGTTCTGCAAACATTTCCTGCCCTTCCTGCCCCTGAGTAGCAGCTCAAGATACTAAATGTACAAGGAATTGCTCACTGTGTAAGTGAATTATAACTTTCCTTATGTATGTGGTGTTTGCACATCTCAGGACTTTAGCTTTGTCTTCTTAAGATTTTATGTTTAGTCTTTGTTAGGATCTTGCTAAGTTGGTTATTTTGCTGCAATAAGTCCCTGTTTGTCTTCTCAGAATACTTGAGGACATGGTTATACCGTATTGACCTGAAATGCCTCAATAATTTGAATGGGTAAACAGATGACTTGGAGCGTGTGTTTATTTATTTAGCAGTCCATAATGCTCCTTCCTGAGTTGTTAGTTCATCCTGCAATCACACACCTCATTTAGATGCTGAACTGAAAATTTATGTGTATATTAAACAAAGAGCCTCCTGAAAAATAGCTACAGTAATCATTCTTCATAGCTACATATCACGTCTGACACATAAAATGATAGAACAAAGTCACTAGCTGAAGCCTTGGACAGCAGATTAAATGTGTGACTAATAAAGCCTGAAAGCCAAGATTGGTGACAGACATTATGTTCATCCTGGCCAATGTGAGTTTAAGAAGCCAGAGATTATTTTACTTGAAGAGCCTTAATGAGGAAAAGAGTGAGAATGACTTGCTAGCAGAGCAGAGTGTGGTAGATGCTCCTTGGTGTGGACTCATCAGACCTGGAGGAGGTTGTTGCTTCAATTTCACTTCCTCTCTCAATTAGCGCATTTGCTAAATAGAAATAACAAATCCTCTTTTTCTGCATCTTCTGTTCAGCAAATCCCTCTGCATATAGCATTTGTTTGTTGGGGTTTTTTTTACCTTTGTGAGTTAGCAAACTTCAGCCTTGCCGCCGTCAGTGCTGCAGTGAGCTGCAAGTAAAACACTCCAACAGAGGTAACTGCCATGAGTGGCAGCAAGTGTTAGTGTTGAAGCCAATCTCTGAAATTTTGTTCTAATTTTGACATTTGAATTCAGCATTAGCCTCATACAGTTGGTGACTGAGAAGTAGGGCTCAGGATCTGGGGTTTTTTTCAGAAATCTGCAGTTACATTTCCTATAATGATGTTATGCACAGGACAAGTACAGAGGGCCAGAGGGCAGAAGGAATGAATGAATATAGAATACTATAATAATGAAAAGGACCTCAGACAATCATATAATCTTCCCTTCTGTCTGCTTGTTTGTTTTTGGTTTTTGTTTTTTTTTTTTTTGCTTTGCTAGAATTCTTGTCTGGTTTCAGGTAGCCAGTTCAGGTTTTCTGTACTTCCCTTTCTATTTCAACAGAGGACTAATATAAGAGTATCAAATACATAATCTGAATGGTGGGCAACTCCATGAATCCTTGTGAGAGCCAAGATAAGCAATATTTCTTTAAATCTGCACACTATTGTAAATCTATATAAATCATATTTGGCACCAAACAATTAGCTGAGTGGTTGGAAACAATTTCTGTAAGCCTGCATGGCAATGACTGCAGTTCCTGGCAAAATCAGAATTCTGACTCAAGTGCTCCATCACAATTCCAATGATGATTCCAGTTCAAGAACTGTAGTAGTTAAGAGCTCAAGCTTAATATTCATAAATACAAAGCACATTTTTCTGTCTGTGAAGGAGACTGCATTTCTGATCTAACCTTCCTATTGACATTGTTACATTAGGTAAGATATATTTACCTGATTTGAGAAATGCTGAGCTCTGCTAAGGCTGCAATGAATGTTGAACTAGGAAGGAACCCACAGTTGATCTGTGAGCAGCCATGGGTTTCATTGACTTGTATCAGCTCTGACTTGTAGGGCAGTTATTATGTAATGAATTCCTGTGGGATCTCCATCAATCCTGGCCACCTCAGGCGGCTGCAGCATAGACAGGAGCTGCATTGCAGGAGGGAGTACTGGAGGAGAGTTGATGATGGCTGACACAGACGATCAAATGATCAAATTGCAGGTGATGTATAGTACAAATTTTACAGCTCTGCCTGCTGGGAGATGTTTGGGGCAAGCTGAAATCCTCTAGATAATCTCAGGAAGGAAATACTTTTAAAGCTACACCACTGATGGAGGCATCATAATATATTGCTTCCATATAGCTCCTATCAGTAAATTATAGCTGTAAGAAAGCTGCTAGGGAGATAATACTGGACACTGAAGGATTCGTATTTTTGAAGAAATTGTCACAAAACTGACAGCTGATGTACCATCTATCTGTATATATTCACTTTTGCTGGGTGATACAAAGATAAATACACAAAAGGGAAAAAATACTTCTACTATTATATTGTTTGGTATCAGCAAATGGTCTTTGAATAACATGTGACCTTAATTTTTGAAGCACAACATTCTCTAATGCATAGCTCATGATTTCAGTTACTTCTGTATTTAGTTTTTATTAGTTTTCTATTGATGTGTTTTATTTACACCTACTGCCCGTGATACGCTCAAAAATTACATCAATGTCCGAATTTCAGTCTCTGATGAAAATGTATTATAATCCTATGTAGTTTTTTTAAGATTCAAATCAAGGCTACTAGAATTGTTACAAATCACTTTTGAGGAAAAAGGAGAAAGTTGATCCCTATAAACTGTTACCTCCTTGGCACATTTTAAACTCTGAAATCCCCTTGATTTATGTCTTTTTTCTAAGAAGGCAAGTAATGATGAAAATTTTCAGGTGTTCAAATTTGTTAATAAATATGCACATTTATTTGGGGAAGAGTTCCAAAATGCAGGTACTTTCCTAAACTTTACATGAAGCTTTTGCCTGCGTTCTTGACTAGAAGCTTCCCCATGTTCCTGCCTTGAGCAGAGAACTTTTGCTATTTGAGAGCAGACCAAAATCACTCATTTCTTTCCCCAAGTTTTGCTTGTGCTCTGGTGTGGAAATTTGAATTGGTTCACAGTAGGACACATTTGTTCTTAGCTGATGTGCCAGTTTATTGTCTGGGTAATGACTATAAGTGGGAGAAGTAAATTTTATACTGTAGATCTCTTTTTTTTCCTTTATAGAAACTAATGGGGCATTAAAATTATCCTGGTTTTACCCTGTGAATTCCAATAGAATCGGATTAAGAGCACTTACTTTTTAAAATCAGTTATTTAGAAGGCAACGTGCCCATTCAGCAGACTTGTCTCCCAAAGCCATCAGGGTGATTGACAGATCATGCTCCTTGGAACTCATCTGCACTTTACAAATCTGCTCATGAATGCTTATCTGTCCCCAACAGATGAAATGAATCTTTCCCTTGCTATTCAGGATCCTCTTATTTGCACTTTTTATGACCAGTAATACTAAAAGCAACATTTTCAGTGTAAATTTTCTATACACAGACAATCACAAAATAATGAGGAAGAATCAAGCCTATTAAAAATTTATGATGGAAAATTTGTGTTTTTTCATTTTAATTGGCTGTTGAAAATGGACATGGAATGGAATGGAATAATAATTGGGTTCATGACAATTTTCTTAATGCAGTTCTACTTATGATGACATCAAAAACTCAAAAATTGTCAAGGAGGGTTTTTAAAATTGCTTCTCTGTGTACTTGCTGATGGACAATTTCTCAGCTTGTGATGATTGTTTTGGATATATTTGTACATTGTTTTGTTTTAATTTCAGCTAATTCTGATAATAAATTCAGTAACAGAAATACAGTATTTTTCTTGGGATAATACATTCAAGTGGCTGTTTCCTAGAGAGATGTCAGTGTACTTTCTAGCAGGCCTCTATAATGAGGTTAGAAGAGGGCTGACATTTTATTCCTGGCAGATTTTCCAGGAGGAAGTGCAGGTGCCTGGTCTTCACACCCTGTGCTTGGTGCCCTGGAAGCCCTGAGGCTCTGGAATGGGGAAAACAAATGTGTGTTGGGCTTGTGTTAATCCAAACGAGCCCTACACCAACCCAACCTATTCGGGGCCATCTATGCGTCCAGCTAAGTCATGTTTCTATCTCCTAGAAAGAATGACAGCAGCTACAGCTCCCTTTGTCAGACAAACCTCTCTGTTCTTCATCAAAATCAAAAAGGTTTGTTCACAGTTGGGTGTTTGCTTTGCTTTCTTTGATATAAATTGCAGTCTAAAAATGAACTTTGGAGAAAGAAATTTCATCTTAGTGAAATGCCTCCTGTGGATTTTCTTT
This sequence comes from Eopsaltria australis, assembly GCA_034509425.1. NCBI lineage: Eukaryota > Metazoa > Chordata > Aves > Passeriformes > Petroicidae > Eopsaltria > Eopsaltria australis. The sequence continues at coordinate 13,929 of JAVTVJ010000138.1, forward strand.
TCTTTTTATTTTGTATTGAATGAGAGGTTGTTGGAATTGATTTGTTTCTATGGAGTTCTACAATGTGAGTAAGTTATCAAAATTTTGAACAAACCAGCTCACTGCTGCTGACATTGATTTCAGTAAAGTGTGACATGTTAACATTTCTGGGCCTTTTTCTATTTGTTCCAAGTGGGAAGGCTATATTATACATATTATTGCATTTGTAGTGTCAAGTGTTGATAAATTGAGACCTTCCATTTTAATGTTACTTTTATTGCTTAATAGCTTTTACAACTTCTGTTTCTTTCACATGTATATTACTAATACTTTTTAGTTATTGTAGCACTTTTTTCCCTGGGTTCTTTGATTCATTTAAGTGTAGGATGGCTCTCCTTTGTGAACATGACTATTTTGTGAAACTTTGGATTGTTACATTTTTGGAGAAAGAAATTTGTGAAGAAATGCAACATCTCAAGGTGTTGAATGCTCCCTTGGAAAAATGGATTTCCTCAGTCTTTATCCCACGCAGATACTATCAGGATATATGTGTACTAAAAAAATTAGATGGAACAGCTGTAGGATTTTGTTTTGTTTTGCATAACGTTCCACCTTCCTACTGTTTAACTTGGCAACCTTTGCAAAGTTTTCCTAACATGCTTTTTCCTGTTGTTACCTATAATGTATGGCTGAATGACTGCACTTATAAAAATTTGTATTTCCTTCTTTTTTTTTCTGTTGTTGCCACTTAAATCTCATTTATTGTTTGTCTCAGTTACAATTTGCAATAAATTCAGAGAACGAGTGTGTTTGCTCTGACATTATTTTTTTGTTAACCTAACTAGCTTACATAACACTGGATGGCTTAATTTTTTGTGCTGCTTATTGCTTGCAAAAGTTTCAGGAATGTTGATTTCCTCTACGTGCTTTGTTCAAACAACTATGCAAATAATTCCCCCGCCTGAAAGTAAATGAAAAGTTTTTTGTTTTGTTTTTAAACATCTGTCTCCAATTGCTTGATAAAAATTCTGCTGGAGACCACGTAGAATGGAAATAAATTCCTGCAGCCCAATCAGGTCTCTGGGATGGTGGTGATCTATGAAAAGCATGGGAGAGTCCTACCTCCTGAAAAATGTTCCAAAACTGTCAACTGATTATACAAAAGTCAAGGATTTTTAGTCTGTTTATGGTCTTAGAGATTAGGGTAGTTTAATCCAGTGATGCTGGAATACATGTGGATTCTTTCAATAACAGAATTAAAATTAGAATTAATAACTAGAAATATATAGGTATGGTTTGAGATTCAAAACCCCAAATAACAATAATTAATGTTTCAAATATATGTCAGTGAACAACTCCCCATCTCTCTTAGCTGTGGTGTTTCCTAGCAACTGCTGTGTTTCTCTGAAGCTGTGTTGCCTTGACAATTCTCGTGGCATATTGTACATCTAAACAGGGCATTTTGTTCAAAGGGCTTTACAGGCCAAGAATGTATTTGTGAAGCATTCTTGAAATGCAGCTGTTACTTGGTAAAAATGAAAAGTGATTAGACAGAACACTATTGCATGATTTGGTAAGAGGGATGGGAGAACGGGAAACAGGAGTTTGGGCTAATCCTGACAGGGATCCCTTTATACATAACAGAGAGAAAGTCTGGTTAAACTCACCCTTTCTGTGTTCAAGTTAGCAAGGTGCCTTTTAGATGGTAAGGGACAGCAGATGAATAGACAGTGTTGTTAGGGCATCATTTGAGCAGAGCAGTGAAGTTCAGCTAAGTTATTGTTATTACTGCTGTGTTCTTGGGGAATATTACAAACCTCTCCTCCTTCTGCAGCCCAGACCCCTTCACAGGCTGTGCTGCAATTCTGAATGCCCTTCCCTCCAACCCGTGTTCACCTGTGTGTCCAAGGCTCCAGCTCTCTGCACTGTTAGGAGCTGCCCTCTCTCTGGTGAGCTCTGACTGCCTCTCTCACTGGCCTTGAGAGCTCCCACATCATGGTTAAGCAGCTCCTGTGTCCCATCTGCCTGTGATTTGGGTTTAAAATACAGGCAAGGTGCTGCCTTTCTTGAAATCTAAGTAGCGTCATCCTGTATCTTGTACTTAGGGCATCGCACCAGGCAAGTTGCTTTAAGTTTCTGTGTTTCTGTATTCTAATATGAAGAAATGAATACCTGTGAATATGGTCAAAGATTTTCAAACATTTCCCAATTCAGGGAAAGCAGAATTTTTTGTTTAGGGTAGCTCTTGGGTCCAGATAGAGAAATCCTGTTTCTTCTCAGCTCCTCTATTGTGATTCTTCAGAAATATTATCTATCTAGATTTCCAGACATTAAAAGGGGCATGAACACTCATGAACAATTTGAATTGTATGTTTCTTTCTATTTTTTTATGTTTGCAGATTTTGTTTCTTTCCATTTTTGTTTGTCTCTTTTCATTTTTTTGAGCAGAAAGAATTCTGAAGCCTAAGGCTATTGGTCTGCAACTGCTCATCATTTAGACAAATCTGCTATGGATTGTGATTTAACATTTTGCCTTCATATATTTTCTTCAGAGGAATTAATGTTGTTTTGCAACCCATATAGTTGTAGATTTCCTGTCTGTTATCAGATCATAAGACTTCTTTCTGCGCTCTGAGTCCTTCTGTAGCTCTCCAAACTTCTGTCATTTGGGATGCTGAAAAGTAGGTTGAAATTTCAATACTAATTTGTTACAGAGAAATCCATGAAAGGTGAATAAATCAGCAAGCTCCTCTTTCCATCACAAACCCATTTTAATAACATGAGCATTTTTAAAGTTTAGTTCATGAATCTATTACTGACTGCAGCTTGGTTTGGCACACTACCCTAGAAATGCTGCCTTGAAATCAGTTCACGAGCTGAAAATAGGTATGCAATAGGGATTTTAATGGAAAATCAAGCAAATATTATGGGTTGTTAGTTGATTAAGCAACATGAAATGGCTTGTCATTTTGGAGCTGCATATATTATTTATTTGCATTAGTGAAATGTCTTTCCACCTTTGGGAAACAAAGCAAAACAACAAACAGCCAAACCCAACCATGGTTTGCATACACTGGATTATCAGCTGAGAAGACAAAGCAAGGAAAGCAATTGCTTGGGGAATTACTGCTGGCTCAGATGCAGTGGCTGAACAGTAAGAAATGAATTACTACAGCTGCTTCTGTAGCCTGCTCTGCTGACTTTTGTGCTAAACTGTTTCCACCCTGTGATTAATGGTGAAGTTTATCTTACAGAGCCGTCATTTTGACATCTTTCACTTGTACAGCAATCACTTTAAAGAAAAAAATAAAGGACTTAAATTGGCCCCTTTATTTTTGTAATCAGGAACAGGATGCCCCAGCTTTTTAGTTCAAACTGACCCATTATGTCTATTTGAGAAATGAGTCACAGCCAGAACCTCTCCGAATAGGTTCTGGTTGGTGGGAAGACAGACAAACTCAAATTCCCAGATATAAACATGCTTCAATGTTTTTGTGTGATAGTGAGATCCAAAGCAGCATGGGAAGTACTTTGAAGTTCTTGATTCAGAGTTCTTGGATCTGCTAAAGTGATGATAAGTTTGGGATGTGTTTGTGGTGACATGGTGACACCATTAGATGTGTCAGTTAATGCAGCTTGTTAGGTACTTAGCTACTGAGGAAAAGTAAGGGTGTTCATTTTCAAGTCTAGTGCACTCCATCTACATTTTCACTCCATTCTTTTTAGAGCTTGATATTGTTACTCCATTCTTTTCCTCAGAATCTGTTATCTTTGTTTCATAAATATATTACTGAAAAAACAATTATTTTGGAGCGTGCTGAGTTTTATCAAATTATGTTATCTTTCCTTTAATGTATGTTTCCTTTTAAGGTATAGACTAAGGCTCATGCAAGACTCTTTCTCTGTCCTCTGGTGTCTCTAATTCTGTCTGCACACTGTGTTTGAAATGTGCCACCCTCCAGTGTGAGAAGCTAATGATGGAAAGCCCCAGGCTGGATAGTGCAGACCTCCCTGCTCCTACTCATGATTGATGCTACTGTTTTGTTTTGTGTACTTCTCTGCCACTCAAAACGCCATTTCCACGGCTGCATTTCTGACTTTCTACCTCAAGCATTCACTTCTAAATAGAGATTACACCCACTAAACTAAAACTGAACCTTTACATCAGTCAAAGACTGTCAGTGGTGAGGTACAGGCCTTATTTGTCCACATGAATGATTATGGTTGTGTAAAATTGAGGAGATGCAGATTCAGTTCTCTTAGTAGAATTTGCCTTCTGCATTTGCCCAGAATCAATTTTGATTCTGTTACAAAATTCCAGAAATATCTACCAAAAGAAGCTACTTACAGGAGCAATTATTCTGTCACAGTTATGCTTCTGCTTTCATTGCTTTTGGTTTTCCACAAGGAAAATGTTTCTTGGCTACAAATATAACAGATGAATTGCAGAGAACTCATTTCTGATTTAGAGCAATCTGTTCCATGAGATATGCAGAGCACAGGGGTTTCTGCCTCCTTCTGTTGTACCCCACAGCGACACCATCATTTGCCACTCAGTGCAATGATCTTCAGCCTGGCTGGGCAAAGAAATTCATCCCAATGCCTTCCACCTGACTGTATTTTAGTCAACTCAGTGCGGTGACAGACTGTCCTGCTTATAGCATTTATTTTGAGCACAAGTACATTCCAATTAGTTTCTAGCTAAATGATTACCCCAAACTACAGCCTTTTGGAAAGGGTGGTCTCTGTGACAAAATATTTGCTGGAAGAGTCTTACAACTCAGTTTCCTTATCATTAATGATACCTGTCAAATTAGTGTTTATAGCAGTGACTGGATGTGCAGACACATCCTAAAAGAATATCGTCTGTGTTTGTATCTAGCTCTCCATTCTCAGTACTTTCATAACTTTTAGAATGAGTAAGAAGGAATCATAAAGGAAAATAAGAGTACAGCAAAAGAAGTACAAACTCTCTCACAACGCTCTCCTCAAGGAACCAAAAGTAGAATCTGCCTGATCAAGTAAGAAGCACAGTCAGAATAAATAACGTGGATAACTGAAATACTTCAGTAGAATTTATGAAAAAGCTGATGCCTGAACCCTAATTCTGATTCCAACATTTAAAATGGCTAAATATTAGAGTTACTGTTATATATGTTTTAACATTTTCTTGTTCATTAATTATTGTTTGGGGAAGGCTTAGAGCACCACAAGGATAGCAGTTAAATAACTTCTTGCCATGTTGGTAAGGTTCCTCTTCTGCTCCCATTATCATGGAACCAGATCTTCAGTGTGAATGGAGGACACACAGGGAAATACGACTGTATTTGCTGGATTGTTTGCAATAAATAACTCAGCCACAACACAACTCTGCCTAAATTGTTCAATATTGTGCTCCTCAGACTAAACTTAATGCATAACAGTGTGTGTGGGTTCCTTGGGGTCTCTCTCTGAAGAAATAAACTTTTTGATAAGTATTAAATACAAATATGTCTTTCTATAGGGAACTTTAAAAGTCTCAGCTTGAGGTTGGCTTGTGAAAGGATGTTATTATCTCGTCTATAAAACTGAACATTTTGGGGAAAATGTAGACTACTATAATAATGAGTATTTGGGACTGTATGTTTTTAGGACAAAAATCAGGTTAAAATAAAAGGATAAAGCCTGTTCTAAATTTGATTTACAGATTTCAGACTTGGTCTAGAAGGTTAAAGGCTATTATGTACAAGTGACCTAAGTCTGAAGAGTTCTTAAAAATCTCATAAATCCTTGCTTCAGCTCTGTCTTTGAAAACTCAGCTCAGTCTCATTGCAGTTTTTGAGGCTGAAGCATCTAATGGCTTCTTCTTTCTACTAAGAAAGTGATCAGGTACTGCATGTAGGCACTGGGGATACTGGAGAAGACAACACATTGCAAGTAGCCCATTGGAAACAGCAAAAATTAAAATAATCAATAGCATTGTGCAATGAAATCATTGTAAATTAGTTAATTCCAGATAATATGAAGAACTATGGCAGCTTTGCTGGATGTTGGTGACCATTTGTGTTTCAGATGGTGGATGGCACCCCAGCCAACCAGAGTGCAAATGCAGCACTTGGGCATGTGAACAGGAAGAAAAAGTAAACCAGAGCTCTGCTAGTCTGCTGTCTAACTGTGATGCTTCATGAGCTTCATCTCATATACTTTAAATAGATACATGCAATGACTTGTGGCTGGGCAGAAAGTGGTTTATTAGTTTATTTGGGATTAGTGGTCTGTAGCTTCAAGAGCAAACTTGCCATGAAAGGAGTTAACAAATGGCTGTGAAGTTCTTCAAAATAGTTATCAATAAAATTAATTAAAATGGTGATAATTTTATCTGTTTTCCCAGAAGGGATTAATAGGTTTCCAGGTCTGTTTGTACTCCCCATAAATTTCAGACATCTTAACAGGGGTTAGAAAAACTCTGCCGATGATGCCAAGCTGAGGGAGGGGAACTGGCAGGGTGGAGACCAGAATTTGGTAACTGATGAGGTGGCCTCAGGCCAAGATGACACTGAGGAAGGCAGCAACAGTGCAGACAAAGTCCTGCACTAAGCCACAAAGCCACAAATGCAAAAAAAAAAAAAGAAAGAAAGAAAAAAAAGGGGGGAGCAACTGGCTAGACAGCAATGCAGAAGAAAAGAGCATGGAATTTTAAGATGGACAACAAAGTAAATGTGAGCCAGTGATCTGTTAGCATGGCAGAGGCAGATCTGGGTGGAGTTGGCAAGGTCAGTGTGAGTAAATCATGGGCAGCAATCATCTCCCTCTGCTCCTGCCAGGCTGTGCAGGTGGCAAGGCTGGCCTGACTGTGGGCACTGCCTATGAGGGAATGCAGAGCAAGAGGGAAGAGTCCAAGGATCTGCAAGAGAATGACAGAAATGTTTAGAAAATGGGATTTGTGAGGGTTTGAGGAGCTGTTTGGTTTAATTTAGAGGGAAGAGCAGAGTTTTGAAAATCTGAAAGATATTGTCATAAGGAGAGAAATATTCTTACCAAGAACAGGACAAAAGCTAAGTTGCTTAATGGCAGCAAAGGAGACAAGTAACAAATGAAGAATGCAAGATTTGTAGATCAAGAAGTAAACTATATTCCTGTGTCCTTAGGAAACTGCAAAACTGCTTTCCTTGGAAGTGTTTAAAAATGGATTAGATGGGTATCTGTAAGGATACTAATTCAAAGCAGCAGTTAACTTAGATCCTCTCTTCACCTTTCCCTTCCAGCTGTGCCTTGCTACATTTGTGTGATCTTTAGAAGAAATTCACTGCATTATTTATTCTGATAGGAATGGCTCTTTTCCATGTGTCCAAAAGAAGGTACCTGAAATTGCAGTTTGAATTGCTATTCTACATGACACGCAGCATTTGATTTTATTTTCTGGCAACTAAAGTATAGCAAATAGTCCTTGGGAAGTCAATCATGTAAAGGACTGAGTTATTTGCCAATGTTTTGTGAATACTGAAGAAACTCAAAGTATTAGTCAAGATTAATTACTCCTCTCTTTTTCTACTGAAAAAGTATTTACGTCTGAAAAATCTGCTGTTAGAGCATGCAATGCCCAAAAAGACAAAATAAAGAAAGAATAATTTCTTGGCTTTGGCGATGGATGGAATTTGTCAAAAAATTATATATATATATATTTAGATCTTTATTAGGTGTGTCAATTCTTGAATTTGGACCAGAACAGAGGAGGGAATTGTACAAATACATTACTTTGCCTTTTTCCTAATAAAGTAGTGGAAGTTTGTGGCATCCATAAATGAAACTTGTAGACAACAGGGATTTTTGATAATTTACAGTAACAGTTCAGAAAAAAGTTATTCATTTCAGTAAACTTTTAATGATGTTACCCTCTTGACAGCAAGTCTACTTTTCTGTCCTGTCATTACCACATATTCTTGCAGGTGGACCTTACTGCAATTTTAACTAAGTATACCTGCAACTTGTTTTATATTTTCTATTAAATTTAGAGTTTAGTACACAGAATTGTGTCTGCTTAAGATGTAAACCTTTGCAGCACAGACATTGCAGCACAAAGATAGGACCTTTTACTTAAGCAGAAAAGTGATGCATATTTATGAAGGAAAATTAAAAATACATTAGTCATAACACTCATTATGGGAAACGATGCATCAGAACCCCTTTCTTTTATCTATTGTATCCAGTGTCAGCAAAAGTCTTAGTTATTAGCAGGAAAATTCCATCAATGCCTGTTAATTTGGAATCTAATAGGAATGTTGCTCCTGGTTAGCTCGTGCTAATGACTGGAGGCAATACAGGAAAATAGTTTAGATGAGTGTGATTCACAGGTGGTTGTAAAGGGTTATTTTGAGACCTGAAAGTATGGCAATATTTTCTAGGATGGTAATGCAAATGAATGCCCATGAATATTTTTTTTTTTAAATTTACTAAAAATACATAAACTAAACTAGAAGCTTTGTCTTTACATTTTGCTGTTTTGTTGTGCTCAAGAAAGCATTGTCTGCCCTGCTGAACAGTGATTCAAAAAAGCATCAAATGTAATAGGTTACAAATGTTATATCCTTGTGCTACTCCCCACTCTCTATCAAATCAGTGTAAAATCAAGTAAAACTAAAAGTATAGTTAAATGCAGCTGGTACTTAAAGTTACTGCTTCACAAATCTTGTCTGTTTTTCTGAGCAATATCAGATGGTCTAATTTAAAAGAAATTAATATTTTTTTCACAAACTATATGGTGGGGGAAAAAATTAAATGAGACAAACATCCATCAATTGAGGTTTTTCTTTGTTGCACCTACTTGAATTCTGTCAGTTGTAAACACACTAATGACTTCTTGTACAGTAGCAGACTATTTACTTTACTCTAATCTCACTGAGATGAAGGAAACTCCCATTACAGTCAGGTTTTCCAAATGCATTATCATTTCCTTTCCTGGATAACCACACTAAAATCCCTAATTCTCAGGGGTTAGAGGACTTGGCACATTCTTATAGGGAGGTGCCTCTCTCTGAGCCAACATCTCAGCTCAGCTTAGGAAAGGAAGACTCTGCATTTGCTATACTCCTTTTTCCATGCTCTGTGCTTCCATAACTGTATGCCTCAGGTTTTTTTCAGTAAATAATATTCATTAGTAGCCCATGAGGAGTGCAGGACTCACCCAGTTTGCAACACAGTAAAGATTCTGGAAGTGTCTGAGAGCTCCCCAACTTTAGATCATTCAGTGAAGATGAAGCCTTTGTCACAAAGGGCTGTTGAGGCTTTCTTGCTGAAAACAAATGTGCCATCAGAAATGTGTGGGAGTTAGTCAAGTAACCAGTTTGTCACCTTCCCCCACAGATTTAGTGACATAATTGAGAGACTGCAGTTGTCCTGATTGGGTTTGATAATCATGAATCTTGTTCTTATCTTTGATCTTTCATCTGAACTATGAGGTGTTACACTGCTCAGATAACACTTGACTTGCAATAAAGAAGGTGATCTCATACAAATGCAAAAGCAACCCTGCGAAAGGAGTTTAATGATACTGGTAAAATTAGAAATATGTTCTTCCCTCATGGTGTTATAGTAACATGAGTGAAAAAACAGCTTGTTCTACCAATTGGGGTGTGATGGTACAATACCGTTTTGTTAAGAAAAACAGGGTTTGTGTCAGGCTGTTGAAGTAGGTTGTTGATGAATTTTGGAGGAAGGAAAAGTTACAAAAATTGTTAAAATTTTACGTGATAGTTGGCCAAAGTATTTTGAGTCTTGTGCGAGATGAGAATATCAGCCTGCAGAACCTGGTTTTAAGTAAGACACCTTAAGCATACCTGGCAGGAGCTCTGATGGTTCCACTCTCACCTGCTTCAGCTCATGGGCAGCTCTGAGGGCACTGGGCTGCAGTGACACTTTCACCCCTGTTTCTTTGCTGGGTGGAAGGTATAGTTAGAAATACTTTTTTCTCTAAATTGCAAGAAGAAATCAAGATCTGTGTGCAAAGAAACCATGTGGTTCTCTGCACCTGTAGAATGCACAGAAACTGAATTTCTACAGCTGTTATTAATGTTCTTTATTTGTGCACACTGGTCATTTGAAGTGCTTGTCTAAAGTAGTTCTTAATTTGTAATTTGGTGCTAATTATTTGACTAATTTCTTCTTCTTTTTCATGTCTTCAAAGTATCAGTGATGGATGAATTTTTTCCTAAATGTATTTCAGAGAGAATTTATCAAATTATTTCATCAGATCACTGACAAGCAATTGGGAAGATCTGGTACAGGAAAACTGGCTGAATGTTCTGTACCTGCTGCATGGTCCTAGATCCTGTTTTGACATAGGAGGTGTTTCATTAACTTCTGTCATGATTTATTCCTTTGCATTTATTATTTTTGTTGCTTCACTGGAAGAGCTCCTTGCTCAATTTGGTTTGGTGTGAATGCTTGCAAGAAGTGAATTCTGTTTACGTGAATTGTGCTGCCAGTAACTTTATTCATTTAGAAATGCTGCCAGTCAATAGACTATTCAGAGAAAATAAACACAGATGCTCATCCATACAATGAAGATTAATTTAAAATTTCTACTAATATTCACAGAAAATTGTTTTCAGTATTTTTGCAGTAGTAAAATGAAAATTCTTTTCCTTGTTGGTGTTATTATGACTGAGTGCAATGGATGCTGTGTGTATGCTCTTGGTCACTGCCAGAGAACACCTAGCAAATGTCAGAGATTTATTTTCAGTACAGCTTGCTAGTTTTTTGGGGAAAAGTTGTAGTATTAACTATTTTAGAAAATAGTTTTAAAGCAGTAAAGCTTCAAACAGTTTGAGGCCCAAAAGGCACCAAAAAGGGCACTTTTTTGTGTTCATTTAAAATTTGTCTGTGATTGGGAATTTAACTCCATCAGATCTTTCCTTTTAATTTTGATAAAATAGTAACCCCACAGGCATTTGCATTTGGTAAAGTGATGATTGTAAAATGACTGCTATTATCTGATAGCTCTGTGTTCCAGACAGGCACAGGAAACAGGGTAGAAAAGAAATTAGGTGAAAATCATTCCAACATTGCTCTTTGTCTTTTGTACCATGCTACATAAATCTTTCCCATGTACAAAGTAACCTTAGTCATCTAAATTTAAGACAAAAGAATTGTGACTAAAACTGCAGATCACTTGAGGCTTCTTTGGTGCTAATTAACTTACTTAGCTCAGTTGGTTGACAGATTTTAATCACTATAAAAGCTCCTGTGGATATTTTAATTTGTTTTCATTTTAAAAGCAGAAGCATATGGTTCTTTAAAAGATGTGTGGCTTTTTCTGTATTCATTTGAGAATTCATAATTAATGTTTTCATTTGTAAGACATACATTTAGTTTCATAATAACTCATTTTCAAACTTAACCCATTGGAAACACTGACAGGTGCCAAGAACAGTCAGCATATAACTTCATTTCCTGAAAAACTTACCTTTTTAACCTTAATCAGGGGAAAAAAAGAGTGTTTCCAAGTATTTCTAACAAAATGACCTGGATAATGGAACAATCTCTTAAGCTTTCAATATATATTGATAAATTGTTGAAAATACAGGGTTTCTCTTATTTAGAATTTCGAAGTTTGTCCTTTAGTAACAAAATAATTAGAATAACAAAAAATTAGAAGAACAAAATCCAGGGCCTTCAGACATGCCCCTTTAGATCATGGCCTCTCTATGTTATTTTTCAGATTTTACCTCATCAGCTATATTAGAAATTGCTACCCAATCCACCTCTAAACAACTCTCAGTGTTCTCAAAAATGTTTTTTTTAGTTGAAATCATTGATGTAGACCAACTTCAGTCCTTTGAGATTGCAGGCCCAGGTATTATATTTTCACCTGTGAGCAGGTGAAAAAAGGCCGTGATCAGACAAGCAAATTAAATCCTCCTGGGAATGATTTAGCTGTCCATTAGTCAAGCTATTAATGATACATTAATGAAACTTTCTAATGACACCTTTATATGCATGCTTTCATAAAACAGAGATATGTAGAAGAATTTCTATTGCATGTTCTGCATGCGTATCAAACACTTGACAAATAGGCTTGCTGATTTCCCAGTTTATTCCATTCTTTCTCTGATTTCATTTCTAGCTTTGTCCTACAAGACAAGAGAGGGAGTGTCAAAGTTATACATATTTCTCCCTATGAATTCACTGCAATCAGGTTAAGGAAAAGTGTTCAATCATCAGTGATGATTCCAGGTTCACATCTTAGAGTTTGTGAGTGCTGACTGATGAATAACCTTCAAAATACAGTGTCTGTGTCTCATTTACTAAGTGATATTTTCAAGTGCAAAAGATGAATTTAACAATGTTCTAATACACTTGGACTGTGTTTTGAAATCTTATTATAATAGCATGTAAGGTGCAGTTTTAGAACATCGATTGTGTTGTTTTGATTCACTTTAGTCTCACTATTACTGTTTAGTATCACGGTTACCTTTCAAAGTAGCTTTAATTTGGTGTAAATTGTTGAACAAAAAGTCAAAAAAAGCTTGGAGAATATTTCTGTGCGTAGTGCACTTAATCTCATTTCACATGTTGCTTGAAAAAAGAGTGTTTGGTGAGATAGTTAATATTAATGAAAAGATATTGCCCCCCCTCATCCCAAGCCCCAAACTACTGCAGTAAAATAACCTGCAATATTCTGCTCCAAATAATTTCTTTGCATGGTGAAAGCAGTAGGAGGGAGCCCAGCAAAGAGCACATCCTTACTGGCTTTCTCTCAAGTCAGTGTTGTTTGCTGTAAAACACGTAAAGAAACCTCCCTGTAGCTGTTTGTCTCTGAGCCCCTGTGGCAGTGCTGGCGCACACCCAGACAAGCTCTCTGAAGCCTGGCTGCAGCTGGGCTGAGGCTCTGCCCTGCAGCACCAGTGCAGTCCTGGATTGGGATGTTCTTCCCTCCTGTGCTAAGGGGAATGGGTTTTCTGCGTGCTCTGCTGCTCCAACCTGGCTTGCTGGTCATTGTCCTTTGGAGGAAGGAACATGTGGGGAGGAAACGGGGCCTCGACTGTGCTCGCTCTGCCGAGCAGCCACATCTGTGCTCAGATACTGGGGAGCAAGGGAAGCAAGGATTTCCACCCATTGTATTTAGGGAATGTCTTCACTGATTACGAAGGTTCTTAAGTAGAAGTCCTTTCCTGCATTTTCTCTTAAAATCTAGTTTTATGGCATTTCCATTGGGGACCACCTCAGTTAAGTCAGCCCCATATACATTTCTGTTATGCTGGAAAGAGCGCTACACAAGCATTGCATCAGAAAATACAGCTGTAGCTATGACTAAATAAGAAGGACGTGCCACTTGCTGTGACAAAATGAGCTTCAATGTGACTGAAGAGAGTGAAAAATGTGGCTGTACTGTTCATTCATCTGCATTTTACAAAATTGTCTCTTTTTTTTCTATTAGGGATGTGCATATGACTGTGAACATATTAGCTGCATTTGTACTGGATTTACTTTTTGCAGCAGTCATCAAAAATGTTTCTGAATGTTCACATTTAGTCATGATTACACACCTGGGGATGACTACTAAGGTAGCAGGATTTAAAATTACCTTTCTGGATGATCATTAACATGTAAGATCTTTACAGATCAGTAAAAATCCATATTGCCTGGAAAGTTAAGGAGCAAATATATCGAAAAGAAAAAAATCTGGGTAAATGTAGCACACAGGTTATATTTGTACAATATTGCCATATGTAGATGGCAGAGGACAGTGCAAGGTTGTCATGCAGGGAATAGCTGCATTGAGGCAGTCCTCTGCAGAGATTAATAAACCTTGAATTTCCTCCTGGAGTCCCTGACTAGTGAGGCATGCTTGCCTCACTGTTCCTGGGAACACACTGAGGTAAGCACCGTGCAGACATCCCCAGGTTTTGCCCGTGCTACTCCGATTTTCCTGGCTGTACCACAGGCTGCAGCGGCCTCTGTTGGAAAATCGCCATCTCCTGTGACTGCCTTAAGTCAGAGCTGCCCAAATCCCTGCAGCACCTCCCCACTGCGTCACCCTCCCCTCTCAGCCCCTCTTCCTGGGGTTTGCAAGGGGAGATTGTCCTTGTTCCTCAAGCTCTTCCAGGACAGAGCAATTCCCCTGGCTGGCTGGGGGCTTTCACTTCATCACGGATTAACTGTGCAGCATTTCTTCAGGAGTGAGGAAGCCTTTCCTTGTTTTTCGTGCTGCAGTAATGCTGACTACAGTAATGCCATGCAGAAACCCCAAGTATTAAAGGCAGTGCATTTCTGCTTTTCGGATGTAAATTGATCCTCTCTGCAAAGATGTTTCACATGCAAGGCACAGCTGGGGAAGCTCAGCTTTCAGCACGATCTCTCTGAAGAGATAAAAGTAGGGGCAGATCCTGGATTTGGTTCAGGTTAGGATATCTCAGCTTGCCCTGCTTTTTGTGACATCCGAGTGATGTAATTGATATGGCAGCGATAATATACAGAATGAGTGCTCTATTAATAACTTCCCTTTAACAGCCACTTAACCCAGAACCTTGGCTTGGCATTGCAGCCTCCACTGATAGTGCTCTCAGCGAGGGTACTGACAGTGTGGTTTGAAAGCTAATGAGATGATGATGGGATGAGATGCCTGGGAACAAATGTTTGGCAAGATTGGCAACTTTTAGAGGTTTATTTCAGGTACAGTTTGTCCTGGCATAAGAGATTTGAAAAATATTTACCCCATGTAGTCTGATTCCTTTTCACCTTTTCGCTTAGTTCTGTGGCTGGAGTGATTTCCCTACCAAATTTGCAAAGGTATTATTTGTCCCTTATTCTCTGTCTCCTGTAATAAATCTCTTCAGTTGTAACACTAGTAGAAATCCAGTTAATTCTATATGCCTGTATTATGTACCTATTTGTCTATATATTCAAATACCATACATTTACATTATGTAAGTTTATATTAATTATGTCTGGAAAAAATGCATGTTGTCCTCTGTAATTTCCACTTTGTGGTCTCTAATTTCCTTTATTTTTCTTTATTAAACAGCAGTGTGTATGTTAGCAGTGCTACAGATGCAGTCTCTACCAAAGTGTTCTAAAAAGTGGTAATATGGGTAGAAAAACGTAAAAAAGCCACCACAAACCCCCAAATCAGAACCACAATAAATGGTTTTTAACAATCTCAAAATAAAATGAGGGCAACATTCTTTGGGAATTTTAGTATTTTACATCTTGTTAGAATAAAATCTCAGTTACTTATTTTCCTTGATGTGTTGGTCAAGCCTTAATTATGCTTGGACACGGGTTTTCGTGAACTTAACTCAATGCAGGATGAGAGAAGATTACATGAGCCATATCTGTTTAAGCACATGGGGTGCCTTTGGTGCAAGAAAATGTTAATAGAAGCTTTCCTTGATGCAGTGGTTCCAAACTGAAGAGTTTTGAAGTATGTAGGGCCTCAGTTGAAACAGTGCAGGCAGCTGACAGTCAGGCTCTGACACCTCTGATTCTGCAAATACTCAGTGCGTCTTAACTGCTTTAAAGTCAGGTGACTTAAGCATATAGTTAATGCTAATTGCATGCTCAAGTGCTTTGCAGAACTGATGCTTTAAGAAATTTAGTAGAACCCATCTATGAGAAGCATCTCTTACCGATCCTGCAAATGATGGACTACAGTCCTCAGCCTTTGCCATACTTTTGCAGGATTGAATTATAACCTAGGTCAAAGCCTACAGTTTTATTCTTATCCTGGGATTTTTCCACCTTTTGTTTGCATTTTCTGTTACATAACTAGTATTTTAGTTCTATATTTTCTCAGGCTCTCTCATCCCTTTACACTTACACTTGGAAATAAAGTAGATGCCTGTAGGGAGAGGAAAAAGGAAGGGGGAGTACAAGAAGTAAAATGAATCATGCCTGTGCAGGAAGAGGGATGTGGAAGCTATTTATACTGGTATAAATACCAGATTAGCAGGATTTAAAATGTTACTGCTCTGTAGGTTTTAAAAGGTCTTATAAACTCTAGGTTAGTTTTGCTTCACTTCTTTCAAGGTAGACTTATTTAAGAAGAAAGATATTTGCTTTAATTTTTAAGAAGATTTATAGCACATAATGGTTTTCTTGAACTCATAAACTATTTCCCCACCCAATGCTTGCTCTTTGAAAGAGGGGCTGTCTCACACTTGTGAAGAAGTGGCCCTTGCTCCTAATCTCACCGGTTTTCAAGAGATTTATTGCAGATTGGTGGACTCTGCTCCTGTGAATCCCCAAACACATTTGTCAGCCTGTTTGTATGATGCAGTCACTACTGGATATGGATTTGCAATTCCTTGTGGAAGAAGGTACTCTTCTTGTCCTCTTTCCCCCACATTGCTTGAGTTATGTGGGGTAAATAGTTTGCTATTTCTTGCTAAGTAAGATAGTAACTTTTTTATTATGAATTTTCCAACAAATTCCTGGAAGATCACAAACAGAATTTGTCATGATGTATTGAAACATGCCTCTGTACTTCTGAGTAAAGGTCTTTCCTGTCAGAGCAAACAACACAGTCCCAAAATGCATGATGCCATTCTGGAAGTTATTTCTCATACATAAACCCTTTCCTTGGTCGTGTTACCAACTGGCACACCTCTTTTATTAGGTAAATACTAAATGCAAATTAATCTGCAAAGCAGTCTCTGGAGGAGAGCTCTCTTATTATTCCTTTCAGACTTCTAGCTCTGTGTGGCAGTAAAAAAAGCAAACAAACAAGGTTTTCTAGGCTTGTTTAGCACATGGGCAATTCTGGTACACTGAGAGCACTGTGCTGAAGTTAATTTCCTTATTATGTCCTAACCTAGGAAGTTTGATTCAGTTGATACCAGGTTTCCCTTGCAGATGTCTTAGAAAGGAAAAAACATGTCTGTCTCTCTGAACGTTTTGGCATGCAATTTATTCTTCACTTGACGTGCTTTATTTTATCTGTTCTACATCAGACCTGCTTTTTGCCTTGATGATTTTCTTGCCTGTGTGGTGAGAGCTAAATGTCAGTCAGTGTGCATGGCAAATTACTTTTCTCTTGTTGTTGAAAACACTAAAGGTGCTGTTAGCAGTAGACTAGACTGATAACAGAGGTGAGGAGGGGATTCTTGTTTCAGCAGTAGCAGAAGAGGGTGAAAACTCATTGCAGGCTTGCTCCAGAGGGAAGGCTGAAAAACCATTGTAGGCTATTTGTGATGCATGCTGAGAGATGTTGCAGTTGTGGGAGGAAGTGTTTCTTAGTGAAAATTATTTGGGAAATGATTAGGAAATTAACAAGTATTCTTTATTTCTCATGAGTGTACAACAGCCTCAGGCTCTTTTATTTTAGTCATTTATTCTGGTCTGGAAGCAGAAGCTGCTGCCTGTGTTGGAAGCTGACTAGACTGAAGACTGGTAGGCTTGGGGTGGCAATGTCCTCAGTTGAAATGTGTCCTCTGATTTGAGGATGAATGTGGCATTGATGCCGTTGAATCCTTTAGCTTGGAAAAGACCTTTGAGATAATGGAGGCCAGCTGTTAACCCAGCACTGCCAAGTCCAGCACTAAACTGTGTCCCTGAGTGTCACAGCTACACATGGTGACTCAAGCACTTCCCTGGGCAGTCTGTTCCAATGATAAGTCTTTCCATGGAGAAATTTTTCCAAAGCTAAACCTCCCCTGATGCAACTCTTGTCCTGTCATTTGTTACTTGGGAGAAGAGATCAATGATCCCCTGTCCTTGCCACCACCTCCTTCCAGGTAGTTGTAGAGCTAGACGATCGTCCTGAGCCTCCTTTCCTCCAGACTAAACCACACCACTTTCTTCAGCTGCTCCTCTCTAAGTTTGTTCTCTAGACCCTTCACACTTGTTCTTTGGATGCAGTTCAGCCTTTGTTAAACCAACCCCTTGAAATAGATTTGAGCCTGGAGGTAATGCCACATGTTTTTAATAGTCCTGGTGGGAAGTCTGTGAGAAGAGAGGAATTGGCAAGTAATACTGTCAGGAAATCTGTTGTACCTGGGGAAAAAGGACATTTTCCATGCAGTTGTTGTAGGTGTCAGGTAGAGACATTAATTTGGGAAGTATATCTTGGATATTAGCATCTGGTATGACAAATCACTGGAATATAGAGTAGCAAGGCTGGGTCAACAGTGCCTTTTGTCAGGCTAATTAGTGGTTAAGCAAAGCAGTTGTAGGTATGAGGTTTCTGGTAGAACTGATGTGCATCTAATAGGTGCTAAGTGCTTGCCGTGTGTTTTAAGGAAATCATGCAAGGGCTTTTTTCTTTGGGAAGTAATTATCTTTGCATATAGTCTTCTGTACTCATGACATGGTTCTAACCTGGGAAAATCTGCAGTTTATTCTCCTATAGTGCCGTGGTTTCTTCTAAGGAAAAAAAAAACCCAATCCCAAAAAAGCCCAAAAGTAGGCCACAAACCCATGGATTTGCTGGGATCTACATGTATTTAACAAATATGGGGTCTAAATATTATTATTATTATTAAAAAAACAACTATAGTTTTCCCCTTTTTTGTGTGGACAAAGGTATACTATGGATGATTGGTGACCTTCCTAGAGTTGAGTTTTAGTTGGAGGTATCTGTAGATGTCTGCTAGTCTTGGGTCTGAAAGACAGAAATGTAATTCCTCACAGACTTTGTGAGCCCTGTGCTGCTTACAGATGATTTGTAAGGGACTGTAATAATTTTATAGCTCTCAGGGAATGAGTCCATGAAAATGTTGAGCTGATGCCTCACTGAATGGAGTCACACAGACAAAAAGAATGCAAGTCTGAAGGTGAAGATCAATGAAGATCAATGCAGTGAATTCTATGTAGTACTTTATTTCTTTATTCTGTTTCTCTCATGCTCAGGAATGAAACAAGTGCTGTCCTTGAAGCACTGACCATTGAGTGGTAACCATAGCATTCCTCTCTCTCCCTTTTTCACCTATGTGCTAAGTATAGTGGATGGATGTTTTCAAATCAAAATTGCTGTTCTGCAGGGTTATTTTACTATGTGAGGTGCATGTTTGAGTGCAGTATTTAATGGGTTAAACCTACAGGCTTTAGCTTTTCTGTGCCTAAAAGTATGGTTTATAAAGAACTGATTTTGCCTGGCTTGTTTCAAAATGCAAGTTTATTTTCACCTTACTTACAGAAATGCTAACATTCAGATTGTGCACTATGAGTGTGATTCCATTTTCTGGAGCAGAGGCCAGCAGCCAAAATGAATGTTTTTGTTCCTTTCACAAAAAGGTATCTGAATATGATTATTGCATGTTTTTGCTGTTGATGGGGTTTCTTTTTTTTCCTCTTCTCTTGGAGAAATACACTAGTGTTGGATGCAGGCAAACTTGGAAACTGTACGCACTCTCTAGGTCCCTGGGCTTGGCCAAATGTTGGTGCATGCATATTAAAATCTTCAAGGGATGACGTATTACAGGGATGAATGAAACAGAATAAGAAAAATTAAAAGATGGGGAAGAAGGTATTATCTGAAACTGAGACACTTCTTGGAGAATATTTGACAGACATAGGAATTACATGTGTACCAAATTCAGTAGACCAGTGCCCACAGTTCTGTAAACTATAATAATAATGGATTGGAGGCACCTGTGGCTTATGAACCATGACTTGAGTGTGGCTCTTGTGCTTGCCAGAGGCTGCATAAGGAGACATGATTGTGCTGTGTCAGGGATTAGGCAATGGCTGCTAAGGGTGTCAGAGGTAATCCTGCTTTGGGAACAAGTCACATGCCCTTAATATTCCCACTCTGTACTGGAATGAAAGAGCCCCAGGAGCTGTGACTTCTCCTGCATTGGTGAACCTGCCAGTCTAGGAACCAAAACCTCCTATTTGTGAATGGAACAAAAACATTCAGAAAAAAACCCTGTCATTTTGTAGCAATACCATTAGTTTTTGTGACGCTAGATATGTGATTGACTTGTGGAACTAGAGTGGCTAATTGTTGAAAGTATGTGGCATACTTTTTGTTTCTTCATCAATAAGAAGTGCTTTTAGAATATATATGTGTGTTGCTTAAATTATAAAGCTAATAATTTTTTACCAGTAGGTTGTGGTTATTCAACAATATATTAAGGTCAAATGTTTATTAGGTTTTCATGCAGACGTCAGGGAGAGAGAATTGTCATTTATGACAAGCCTAAGTTTTTTTTCTGATGAGCAATTTAGTTAAAAGCTTGGTCTAAATTACAGACATTTGCTACTGGCTATCAAGTTTGGGTTCTATCTTCTCACTAGAGAGCCTGTGCTTTGCAGAAAGCCGAGCATTATCATTGTTTGACTCTTCAGAGGTAATTCAGCACCATGTAGTGCTTCCTCTCTACTGTACTTCTGGATGTGAAGTGAGAGAACATTTAATTTGCCTGACATGCACCTCTGCCACTCAAGATGGACAAAATCAGCTGAGAAGCTGACATGCTGTAGTCCTACATTTGTACTCAGAAGTCTTTAATCTAGAGACCCTCGGCTCTGAAGAAGTGACTTGTTTCCTTTTAAAAGCTGCTGGTTAATTAATCATGGTTGCAGAATGCTGTTGCAGGCAGCTTCCTATAGCATTTGATTAATAGTAAGAGCTGATACGGGGAATGTGTTACAGCAGGCAGGATCACATCTGGCAAGTCATCATGGCTACTCACTGCTCTGCACTGTAAGCAGTTTTTACCCCCAAAATGAGTTGACCTGATTCTCTGCTGTTAAATTCTGGAGTTATGGTTACTTCCTTGCAGTGTACATCACACATCCAGCTCTCAGTTTGAGACTCTGGGATGCAGACACAGGCTGAGGCTGCTGTGCAGGCAATTAGATCTCTTCACTCACCAGCTTTTTGTTGTTTTTTTTTTTCTAAGCAAAATGTTGTAAGTATCAGATGTGCAAATTTGCCAGTGACTGCATATTTTGTCCACATCTAATCAGCAGTGTGATTATTTTTAAACAAATGAGTCTGAATTTAAAAGAGTTTGGATTCTGAACTTTGTGATTAAATATTTAAGGAAAAAATTGACTAAAATAATTCAATGAACTGAAATACCAGAACGCTGCTCTCAGGAAAAATATAGTCCAATTTTTTTCTCAGCTGGGAGAGGTTAGGTGCTTTCACAAGCAAATGATCCTTTTATGAATTCATCTTCCTTTTATTTCACTAGACTTTCAATCAAGCTCTTCTTGTGTGGATCTCCCACAGGTTGCTAAGGGAGTTCTGTTGTTTTGAGATAGAAGATTGTACTCGATGGCTCTTTATGTTAGGACTGAGAGTCTGGCAGAGTATGTTAGGTCATTTTCAGTGCCTAAGTTGACTTGGAATTACAGAGAAAAGGATTTGTACCACCTTTCCCTCTAAGCCATGGATGGGCATGATGTCAATATGAGTACTCGTAATTAATTATGAGTCTTTTCACGACACATAATGAGATTTTTGTCCTCAATTCAGAGCTATTTTCGATACTGACTCAGAATGGGCTAACACTGAGATTTATCACCAGCCTACATCCTTTCCTGTTCTTACCATCAGGGTACATTCTCTGAGCTGTAAATGCAATGCAATGCTAGTTTGTAAAAGCCAAGCCGTCCTGGTAATCATGCTGAATTGTTCCCTTAACCCTTGTCAGTGGAAGGTAAACAGATGACTGAATGCTACTGTAGACTGTAAAAATTAATTCTCCAGCAAGATTAATAGGATGCTTATAGTAAAGTGGTGCCTTTGAGATGGGCCAGACCAATACTTGTTCTATCTTGTCAACACAGTCCTGATAGCACTGAGGTTTTAAAATTTAATGAACATGAATGTTATTATCTGTTCAAGTAGAGAGTCTAATATAGTGAAGGCCTTTCTTACCACCCTTCACTCCACGAACTGACACGTTTATACCTCAGAGAAAGAAATCTGTTTAAATGACATAAAAGGACTCAGACCATATTTTGACATGGTTAAAGATAACGCCTCTAAGGTGGAGACACTATAAACTCTTAAGTCTGCAAGATAGAGACTGAAATATAGGAAGAAGGGGTAAATTTTTCTTTATCACAATTGAAGGGTCTTGGAAAAGATACTGTGGTCTTTCGAGTGCCCTGTCTGTTATTCTTGAATCAAGGCCCATCAAAGGTCCCTTTTAATTTCCTGAATTGACTAATAAGAACAGAGCAACAATATAAAAGAAACAAATTACATAAGCAGAATGCATGAAATTAGTACAATAAGCATATGTGCAAGCTACATACATCTCTGCTGCATTATTCAGTACATTCTGGTATCTGCAAGTATTTCAAAGCTAAGATGCTCACTGTCAGAAACTACTGGTCCTTAAAGCTGCATGATATAAAATTCCTGTTAGGGCTGAAAAGCATTCCTGGGATCAGGAACTGTAATCCGATCATGTAATAGGATTGATATAAATATAATCCTATTACTAAACCATGTGCTTGCATGTCAGAATGAGCACTGAATAAAGGCTAGGAGATGTTTGAGACATGTTGCCCTTTCAAAACAGATAATGTGTGCACCACTGTAGTATGCAGTGGTTTAAAAAGGTGGATTTTGGTGTAGACAGCAACTTCTTGCCATAAATTAATTTTGCTAAAAGTTCTGAGCTGTCAGTCCTTGGAGTTTGTTTCCCCTCTCTTTTCTTCTCCAGCAGTATTAAAAAGAAGGCTGAAATGATTTATTTTTAGTGAACCTCATTTCCCATGATAGATGCACAACACCAAATGATACCCTATGAAATAAACTCCTATAAAGTGTCAGAAGGGAGAAATCATCTAGCTGTGAAGAATGTACCATTGTATGCGGCTGATAAGAATAAAGCTCAGTGGCTCATGTCATTGCCACAGTTATAGTATATTAATCCCTTAACAATGTAAAAGCAGCAAGCATTTGTTGAAAGCTAAGTGTGCAGGGTGATTGACCTGGATTGCTGAGTCTCTTGAACTGTAGTCATGAAGAGGTTAGCAAATTAAGTGCCTCTGCCCTTTCCTGACACATTAATCTTACAAAGAAGACACTGTGAACATTATATGCACACATCATGCCAAAGAAGTGCTGGCAGTAGCTTTTTTTGGCCCCCTTCTTGCCATCAGTCTTGAGGTAAGAAGCACCCAAAAAGGAACTGCACTCCACACTTCTTTGAGTTTTGAAGCCTGAATCAAGATTAAAGTTTTAGAGTAGACCAATAAACTTGCTTTGGAAGTTTCATTTCTCAAAACACACCAGATTTCAAATTTCTTCATGAACCTTC
The DNA here is from genome assembly GCA_034509425.1 of Eopsaltria australis. Lineage (NCBI taxonomy): Eukaryota > Metazoa > Chordata > Aves > Passeriformes > Petroicidae > Eopsaltria > Eopsaltria australis. The sequence continues at coordinate 37,112 of JAVTVJ010000138.1, forward strand.
ATGATTTTGTTTTGGAAGTAGTGTTAAATGTGGTTTTTGAATACAGTGTAACACGATTTTGTTCTGTCTATCCAGTATAACACTCTACTATCTGACTTCGGTGATCAAACTTCTACACTATGCCCTCACAAGTAAGCATGCATGCAAGCATGTTATTGTATGCAAATGCTTTTTTAGTTTTAGTTAAATAAAGAGGAAGTGAGATTGATTTATCTGCTCAGCCTTTGACACCTTCTTTCCAGTTCAGGGTCCACAAAGACTCACGTAGAACCTTTGTGCTATTGCCACCAACCAGATCCCTCTTTGCTGTCTTTGGTGGCAATGTGTACTCCAGGTGGGGAAACATTTGGATTACCATCCTATCAGCATATCATTTTCTGGTAAAGTAGCAGCAAAAGGGACTGGAAAAACCCTCATGATGCATGCCACTTAAACACCTAGAGGTGGATCTGTCTCCTGACTCAAAAAGTTTTTTTCCCAGTTTTTCTCTAAGTAGTGAGATACTCTGCAGATACCCCGAGACTGGTAGACACTGAGGATGGGCATTAATTACATTGCTATCTTGAGTTGTCTTGATTTCAGTTTTTATCTTCTGTACTTGGGAGATTTAATACAGTAGAAAGAGACAATCCCTCAAGAGAGAATTTCAATAGTCTAAGCAGACAATAGATTTATATTCTTTCTAAAAGTACATTGTAAAAGAGGCAGAAAAAAGCTTGGAATTTAGTCCGTGTCTTTTAAATCTCATATAAATTCTTATGATCTCAAGACTCTCAGGTCTGTAGACTATTTCATTTAGCACATTCATATTTTATACCTTCATCCTGAGGCAGCCTATTTTGCATCATTACAATCTGGACATAAGGGTGTAGTTTTGTGGGTGGGATATTGAAGGAAATCGTTATCTGGTGATAGTGTGATTTATGTTAAAAGCTAATATTAGGTGAATGTGTATTATTTCACAAATCTCACACCTTTTCTAAAACTAGCTGGGAAACTCACTGTGGTTTGTCCTCATCATACTTGAATTATCTCCTGATGTAAATATATGATTTATCTGTGGTGACAAATGCTGCCTTGGCTTTGTGGTTCCTATTATGTTAATGGATCACAGTTTGCTGGAAAATGCCTTTTCTCAAAAGGCCTGTCCTTGTTCAACAGCACTGAATTGTTTCACTAGCATTAGTTTCTTCTTATAATGAACTTTCAAATATGCTGTAGGAACATAAGGAGCAAACAAAGTCATTTTACAGTAACCTGTAAATAAAACCTTTGCCAAAGTAAAAGTGACATTTAATACAAAGCAGTACTGCAATTTGCTGCCACTACAGAGAGTCATGAAATTAATTACCCATGGATGTGAAATACTGATGAATAACTAACCCTACCTCACTTAATCTTTTTTTTTTTTTTTTATATACTGCGCACAAAGGTGTCTGGGATAAGAGCAAGAGGAGGGAACAGAACAGCTATCAAAGGTTCAAGCAAGTGCGGGGTTAAGACTTAAAACAAAAGTAGTGAGAATATCAGTTTGATCAATTATAGTGTTACTTTTTCTACATTAACAAGACAACTTTTTACTGCTGGAGAGGAGCATGATGAAAAACTCAGAACAATGGAAGGCAGTGCTGGGTTGTGGTTACCATTATAAATTCGGAGACTTTGTGTGCGGGTTGGGTTTGAGGTTTTTCTTTCTTTTGGTTTGGTATTTCAAAGCAGGGAATTATTGGATTAGTGTTTCCTATTTTACTTATGTCAGGATGTTCTTTCTGTTCCAACAAGCTGTTATAGTTTAAGAAACCAGCAAGAAACTATTTCTTGAACCAAGTGTGCTGAGGTTTTCTTCTACTGCCACTGCTAGCAATTGTTTGAAAAACAAAGATAAATAAAAGGCCACTTGACCAAATCAATAATTAAAGAAGAGGTATTTATGCAGCTCTTAATTTAATTAACACAGTACCAGATTTGTCTTCCCTTTGAAATCAGTCCTGTGATTAGAGGAAGAAGTCTTGCAAGCCTGTGTTGCTGTGTTAAATGTGTCAGAGACTGAGGATGTAACTTCCTGCTTCAAAACCATGTTGTCATTATAAGTCAGTTCTACTGAGCCTTACATTGCAATTAAAATTTAAAAAAACCAGGCCTACCTAAGTTGTAAGAATGATGATCTTTGAAAAAATAAGTGTAATCTGTACTCTAGTACAAATTCTACTCACTTTAGGAGGGAATAGGAAAAGGCTTTGCAGATAAAAAGGGAAATGTTACCTCACTATTTAGAAACAGTTGATTGAATAGATTTGTTGAATTTTATTATACTGTCATACTGATAATTTTTTTTTACCTGTAAAGACCTGGAGGAAAAGTTCAATCCTGATCATATGAATGCAAATCATATCCAATAGTTAGGTACTGTTTCTCCAGCCATCTAATCAAGAGCTAATTTCCACAAAACAAGGAGTGATATAGTAGGAATGTGAACAGAGAGCAGCAAGGTCCTTCTTATCATTTCCTTCAGACTGTACTGAAGATAAGTTTATCTAAGGGTCTTGCACATGGAGTCAGGTTTGACTGTGGCCTTCACTAAAGAGATATTTTCCTCCACTCCCACTGAGAGCCGTTCTTAAGAAATAAGAATAAAACAAACAGGTGCAGATTACTGACAAAAATTTTTGGACAAAATCAGTGTGTTGCCTAATCTTAGTTATATCCCTTTTCTTTTGTCTGTGGTGATTGCACTAATTGCAGAGCAGTTCTGTTAGTGTTATGTACATGGAAAAGCCAATCCCCATAAAGCTGAAGCTTGACCCTTTGAGTTGCTGAGTGTTCAAAACTTCCATTGAATGGACTGAAAACATTTGTGTCTAATCAACTTCAGTCATGTGGGGATCTCAATAACTGCCTTCTGTGACTGACATTTTGTGCAACCCATGTTCATGATTGATTGCAACCAGGAGATTGCCTAATTTACTCAACATCTCTTTTCACTGACAACTACGTAGCAAACCCACAGATCACTTCTCATAATTAAATGCTCTTTCAACGTGAATTATAAACTATGCTATTGTGAAACATAGGGAACAGCTGGTCGAAGACAAGTGCTTTGGGAACATTTCTGAATTTAGGGCTTTTTAAAATATGTTTATTTAATCTTCTCAGTATTCATCTGTACAAACTGGAAGATTAGAATTTGTTTTAGGCCCCTTTTTAAAATTCATTTGTTTTCATCTTTTCTTCCTCTATTCTTTTTATAAGTGTATACTAACTGACTTGTCTCTAGAATGGGTTCCTTCTACATCAAATTGCTGAAGCAGTTTCTCCACTAAATGCCTAGAAACAAGTAAACCCAGACTTCCTTACAGTGTAATTAAATATCACAAAATAGTTGTATTCCCAATATCTACAGCTTTTATCCCATTTGTGTTATGATTACAATAGTGAACTCCTCTGCATGAAAGCTTAGTGGGTTTTTGCTTATTACTTCAGCTAAGTTCTGCAATCTGTGCTGCCAGATAGAAGCAAGTTGTTGGTACTGAAGCTGCATGTATATTGTCAAAAAATATATTAATTTCCCTTTTTTTGACTAATTTTTCTCCACTGAAGGGGTTAATACCCAGAAATTAATTCCTGAGTATTTTGTGGCATTTCAATGTGACTAGATTGTGCAGGGTGAAGTAATGTAGAAACGTACTTTTGTACATGGTGAAAGTAATTTTTCAGAGCCAAAATTGATCTCTACAGGATAAGATGGTTTCCTTTTAGTCTGTAACATAATTTGGTAACAATCTTAGGAAACCATTGGTTTTTGTTTGTTTTCCTTTTTTGTTAACTCCTCAGCTAAAAAACTAAAAATCCCAAAGGTAGAGCTATGCAGTTAATTCACAGATCATTGACACAACACTAGAAATCAAGTAAATTGTGGATGTTTTTTTCCTTCTCCTCTCTCAACTCCAAATTCCTCTTACCCATTATCCAGCCTAAAAATCTTTCTACTAAATCTTGGGGTTACACTCCCAGTTAGGACTTTAAAGTATTTTCTGTCTTCCAGTGGTACTTTTTGAATATCTGAAAAGCTGCAGACTAAATGCAATTAAAAATTCCAAAGTTTGTAACTGACACCTTTTATTTGAGAGATCTAAGAATTATTTATAAAAACATTAAACATTAAGAAAAACGGAGTTTTGCTTAGCAAAATATCTGGGTAACTGAGATTTAACTCTGTGAGCTACAATGGATTATGCTTTGGGTCTGTCAAAACCTCATCGTGCCTTTCAGCAGCCAGCTGCTGGAGGGTTCTGTCACACCCCTTCTGAGGTGTGTGTTGATATTTAATTAATTAGCCATGAAAACCTCTGCCTTCAAATGAGGCCTGCATCTTGAGACAGTTACTGGTGAGCTCTGTTCAGACACAATTAACAATAAGCAGAAAATTGTCTTTCCAGTTGACATGTTGTAAATTAGGACAGAGTAACACTCATCTGTCACCTGTGTTGGTTTGATTAAAGTATATTTTAGAGAGTAATACAGAGAACCCTAATTATTCTGTTACATATGGTGGTGTGTATGGTGTATATGGTGACACTCTTTAAGCAAGTCGTGTTTGGTTCCACTTTGCAGCAGAACAAGGATTTATTTCATGGTCTTTTTCCTAAGTAAAAATTAATATATGCAGTGGCAATACTAATGCTTTCTCACAAGATTTGCTGCCAAGTTCTGCAGACTTGCAAAACTTGGAGAAACATCACATTGGTTTTTAGTTGTCAAAAAATATTTCTTCCAAATATCCCTGGGCTTCTCATCTGTTCAAGGTGCCCCAGTTACCAGTCTGAGCTGTTGGTGGTTAGCACACACCCAGAGTGATCTAGCTTTTCTAACCAGAAATCCCACCAAGCAGGCAGATAGCAAACTTTGCCATCTATGGCGAGAGTTCACATTTTTTAAACCTGTATTAGTTCTGTTCTATAAACAGAAATATTTCGTGTGTGGAATCTAGCAAAGGAGGCCTTGCTAGAGCTGCCAGTTGTGGTGCAGGGTCAGTGGGGAGTGGCTGGTGGAGAGCAGCCTGCAGGATTGTCTGTGAGGAGTGGCTGACTTGTTGTGAATGAGGGATAGGTGGCTCTTTATGCAAGTACTATTATTGTAATGCTGCTGTGTGAGGGGGCAAAAAAACATGAAGAATGTCTGGGATAATAGTGTTTTAACTGTTTCCAGCAGGATGTGCTGCAGCTGATGTGTTAGAGCCTTTCCTTTGGGGAAGCAAGGTCTGAAGGTGATGGAGCTGGGTCCTGTAGCATTTAATGCACTGTGCAGAACAAAATCTGTCACATGGTGAATAAGCTATTTAAGCAAAAAAAAATCCCAAAACTCTCCAAGTGCATAACCTTAAAGAAATTTTAATTAATATCAGCAGGGAAATCTGTGTGAGGGGAAAAAATGGAACTGTGAAGTGTTTGTTCTGGTTTCATAAAGCCTTTCTGCCTCTCCCCTCCCCAGCTGGTTTCCTCTGCAGATAAAAACCACAGTCTCCAAATGCAGAGAGATAAATATTGGCAGCTCTCAGGTTTGCTTTTCATCCCATGCCTGATGGGAAAATGCCAGTCAGTTTTCAAGCTTTTCCAAGTGAGCCTTTAGGGGCTTATTCACCAGACTTTGAATTTCTGGTAAACTGTTCCCTGCAGCTTTGGTCGTGAGACACAAAATTAATTTGTATCCTTTTTTCAGTTTTTGATTTGCTGCCTATATTTATTATGAGCAAATTCTTAGAGGGATGGGTTTTTTTTTTTTTTGTATGGAGCTGCTTTTGTTTGGTTTTTTAACTCTCTGGAGCTTTACTCAGATTGTTGTAGGCAGCCTTTTTAAGACATACTTTCTAACATGTCTGTTACTTACTGACAAACCTTATCTTTTTGTTTCCATTAAAATATCCATTAAGGTTTCTAAAATGTTTGTGGATGAGAGGTGATTTTTTTGCTATACTTTATGAATGCTAATGAATCGCCATTGTTGTCAGGCCAAAAAGGTGCATTAATTATTACCAGTATGACTATAAAATGGGATAGGTGAAAGGATATTGTACAAATAAACCCCAAAAGACTTTAACTCAAAAAAATTTCAACCAGTGTTTGATGTGTTGGTTTATAGCAACAAATTTAGGTAAAGGAAGTGGTGTTGGTTTTCAAGAGAGCCACATATGCATATTATGCCTAAAGTAGGGCAGCCCCTGAAAAGAGAACTATTTCCATGATAGCAACAGCTAAAACATTTAATAAGATAAAATACAATGTAAGGAATTGAAGTTCTATCTGCCTCATTGCACTGCACTGTACATACCACATTTAAATGAGTCCATGGGAGGAACCATGCTGCATTTTCAACTGATTAACCTTTTTTTTTTCTCTAGGGAAGTCTTTTTGCTTCTATCACATTTATTAATTGGGAAACTTTCCATCTGGGTAATTCAATGGGATAAAGTGCAGACATGCAAATAAAGGTCTGAAGTAAGCTGATGCCTGAGAGTTAGTCATGTATTTGTTCTTAATCCAAGGAAAATTAAGAAATACAAGTTAAACTGTTTTTACTAGTGGTTTATCTCCTCTGGGTGGTGTTACTTGAGCTGAGGGTGCTCACAAAGACCGTTGCTGTTCACAAGTGTTGTCACTGGGAGTAACTTCTTCCTGTCAGAGCTGTGTTAAGTGGGCTGCTCTTTTACCAGGGAGAGAAGATAATGGTTATTTTTAAATACTGATGCCATTCCAAGAGCTTTAGAGTCTTCCTTATTGATACCTTCCTTGTGTTTTTGTCTTTAATTATGAAAACTTCTGTAGTCAGACCCGACAAGTTTTTTTTTCTTATTAACTCTTTCTGTTGTAATTTAGGTGCCTATTCTTGCATGACGGGACTTATTTCCTACTCTTGTAGAGACTATTATTTCAGAAAGATAGATCTGTTGATTTTAAAAGGGGATTACATTTTTCCCTGTAAGATTCTGATTATACATAATAGATTTATGTGGTAGTATGAACTACTCCAATTCCTTAATATTTAATTGTATATCACTTGTGTAGAGTCTTATAAAACAGGTGTTTTTTAAGGACTGATGCTGTGTATTTGATGGGAAAAAGTGGGAAAACGGGTGACAGACTTGTAGGGGATTCATAAATCAGTGTATGGTGAAGAACTATTAATCTAATTCCTTCTTCACAGATCATGGTTCTTCTGCTACTGTTAGACAAAAAACCTCAAGTGAAGGACAGCATGAAGCAGATGCAGGAACAAAACCACATCTTTACTGACAAGTGACACTCCTTCGAGGAATGATCTTGTAGCCAGATGGTACAGGAGGCTCTTCCACACACTGCTTAGATCTGGCTTCCTTAGATTGATCTAAAGCCCTCAGTGTAGCTTTCTAATGGGTACTCTCTGGTGCTTCTGACTTTATTATCATCACAATTTTATTTAAATTCCAAGTGTTTAAAATGTGAGAGCTTTAGGCTTGCCAGAGTGCTGATCTTGTAACTTGATTTTAAGGGTATGCGTTTTGTGCCTCAGGACACAAGGGTTATCTAAACTGTGCAAGGCTTAAAGGATACAACTGGAGGACAATATAGCTTTGAAAAATGGATAAGCTGGCCTGGTCTGGCCTGTGCTTTCTACTGGGAGCAGTTCGGCAGTGAATTGCCCTTCAAGGGAAAACATTATCTATGAAGTAGTGGGAATTCTGTGAGCAGGTAAGTATTAGAGGAAATGTATTTCTGAGCTTAGAGACTAAGTGGGAATGTTTTTACTCCTCATGGAAGACATTTTGTCCATTTTTACAAGGCTGTGCTGCTATTTAGAATGATTTATTTTGCTGGAACCTGAGTATCTTTGCTTCTGAAAGTCTCAGCATTCTGGTTGTATGAAAAGTGCTGTAAGGAGGAGGTGTGACAGATAACTTTGCAACACTGCCCAAGCAGGGAAGGGAGACAACAGCTTCATAGCTGGGAAATCTGCACATCAGGGTTTCACAGTTTTGCAGTATGATTAAGACCAACAGGCTTTGATGTGGTGCTACAGAGGTCAGAAAATATATCAGTAAGTGCTAAATCATTTTATAAGACAGATATATAATACATTAATAGATTTAAAAAGAAATAGTGTTTTCCTTATCCCTGTGCTTTTCCCCTTTTATCAGTAGGAGATTAAGATTTCTTGAGATTTCTTGTTGCTCCTCTGAATTGGCTAGAAAATATTTCAGTTTTATGTGTTCTACACATCTCCCAAAGATGCCATCATAAAATGGCTGACTATACTGGGGCTAAAAGATTACTGTTTTCGTTGGATGGTAATTCTATATAAGAAGAAGAGATGTACTCTCTGAAATAATTAAATGGGAACAATCATGGATTAACTGAACTTAATCTGATAAAGACAATTCAATACCTAATTAGTGTCTTGTCTTTGTTGCTTGTTTTGAAGCTTGAGGTTCATCATTAATGAACGTAATTAAGTGAACAAGTATTTTATCACCAACAGCATCCTAAGAGAAGGGGACAGGTTGGTGGTGAAGGGAGAGGACAAAGGCATGGGTGGATCAATAACGTGCAGTTCTGCCTTTTCTAATGACAACTATTGTGCTTCCAATTACAATTTCTTTGATAGCATCCAGGGAATCTAAGTTGAAGTGAAGTGTGCAGAGATAAATTGAGATGCAGGGTTTCCACATTAATCTTGGAAAGGTGACCGCTGTACTTTGACTTGACACTTTTTTGTTGCTTAGAGAACTTAAAGTAAGTTATGTAACTTATTAGAGCTTGTGCAAGGGACAGACTGAGTAGGCTCTGCTTAGCAACTCATAATGTACTTCTGATTATCTCTTGACAGCCACAGTTAAGTTGCAAATATGTATTGCAACACATTGCTGTCTGCACGTGATTAGCCTTTATATTGTCATTCTTGCTTCATTATATAAGAGATCATTTGCCAATTGTCTCTCTTACAAAGTGAAGAGAATCTACACCTTACTTAAAAAATTCATGGAAGTATGCTGATAAAGAGAAAATATTTGGAAAGGTCAAGAGTAAGATACGGACCTCTGTTGCATTTGCTAGTCAAAGCACTTAATAGATAGGGTTAAAGCAAGCAAAGATATTTTGATGGATATTACATTTTGAACATGGAACAGCTATTAGAAATTCTCGATTTCACAGACCTGAAAAAAAGGGCGTGTTTCAAAATAACACTCCTTAAGTCCTATTTCCAATCAATTGAAGCCACAATTTGCTAATTTGTGTGAGAAGCAGGACACATTATTCAAATCCAGCTCATGTTGGTGATTTTGGAATTCCTCAGTAATACATAATGATTGTAAATGATGTTTATCTTGAAGCAACACTACTCTTGGAACACTGCATTATGTGATTCAGGCATGGAGAGGGGAGGGGAGGGAGGAGGAGGGGAGGGAGGGGAGGAGGGGAGGGAGGCGAGGCGAGGGAGGCGAGGAGGGAGAGGGAGAGGGAGAGGAGAGGGAGAGGGAGAGGGAGAGGAGAGAGGGAGAGGGAGAGGGAGAGGAGAGGAGAGGAGAGGAGAGGAGAGGAGAGGAGAGGAGAGGAGAGGAGAGGAGAGGAGAGGAGAGGAGAGGAGAGGAGAGGGATAAGATTAAAATTTAATACTTAGGGCTCATTAAGCCTGAACCATTCAGAAAGATCAAGACATTGGCAGCATATTAGATGAGAAAATACCAAAAGTGTGCATTAGTTTTGGAGAAACTTCCTGCGCAAAAACACAAATAAATCTTAAGTGCCACCTAGTAACTTATGTCCTAACAAAAGGATGAATTTGCATTGGAGGGATGATGGAAGTAAGTGAAGCTGAACACCACTGCCCTGCAGTTGGAGTATGTATTGAAAGTGGATGATAGTGTCTCTGAAAATCTGATTATAAATGTCCATCCTGGAGCAAAGGGACAGGGAACATTTCTGGAAAAAAAAACAACCCTCTTTTTTTAGATACCTGTTGGCATCAAAAGGTGCTTGGGCTAAGGCCTTTAGTCTAACAATCTATATTTGGAGCTGTGACTTCCATTGGATGTGTTTAGAGAAGAGAACAGAAAAGAAAAACGAATAAACACAGTAGTTTCATGAGGAAAAGCTGTAGAGCTCAACTTGACAGAAAATTATGAGAAAAGGGGATACTTTCAGAATCCAGACATAACTGGGATATAATTTGCAACGGGGCAGTAAACACTTGAGTCATTCCCAGCAAGCTGGAAACTCCCTGTGGTAGTGTGACTCAGAAATGAAGGCATTTGTAAGTATTTCCATGGCAATATTCTCCTCCACAACTCTTATTCGTATCTTGCAGCAGTGCACAAAATTCCTCAGAAAGGCAGAGCCTGTGGCAATGAGCAGGTAGCTCTGTCAGCCCTGTTAAAAATGTCTGCAATTACAGAAGCACTTGGTGTTAAAGACCTTTTTTTTTCCTTTTTGGAGGCACAGGCTGTTGATTGAGGCCTGGGCTTGGAAGCAAGGTGACTTTTCAAATATTAACTAATGGCATTTTTAAAAATGCTGGGGGAAGATTCAGGATGGGGATGTAAATAACTGGCAAGTAGAGAAGAGCAAATGATTATCAAGTTCATCCATTATATCTGTCATAGAGACTCCTGTCTGTTATGGACCATGAGTGAGTGGCTTAGCAGAGGAAGGCCTAGGGTAGAAGGAAAAGAAATAAAACAAGTAAGGCAAAGGATCAGCTTATAATCAACTGAAAAATAAAGATTTTGCAGCAATGTGGGTGTTATAGGTCATTGATCCTTAAACTATTTTTGACACTCTAATGGCATATTGATTCAGAAGGTTGTTATGCAGGAAAAATTACATATAGACCTGCAAAATGGTTACTAAATTATTGAATAAATAATTATTATGGGTTCATGGACTTTTGAGGACTTCAAGCTATGTTGTTCTTCTGGTTTTGGCTGGGGTAGAGTTAATTTACTTCACAGGGGCTGTTATGGGGCTGTGTTTTGAATTTGTGCTGAACACAGAGATGTTTATGCTATTGCTAAGCAGAGCCAAGGCCATTCTGCTTTCTTGTACAGCCACACTGGTGAGGAGACTGGGGGTGCATGGGAGGCTGGGAGGAGACACAGCCAGGACAGGTGACCCCAACTGACCAAAGGGATGTTCCAGACCATGTGACATCCTGCTCTGTAGATAAAGTGGGGAGAAGGAGGAAGGAGGGGACATTTGAAGTGATGGCATTTGTCTTCCCAAGCACCTTTTTTGTGTTATGTGATTGGGTCCTGCTTTTCTGGAGGTGGCTGAACACCTGCATGCCCATGGGAAGCAGTGAATTAATTCCTTGTTGTGCTTTGCTTGTGTGTACAGCTTTTTTCCTCTATTAAACTGTCTTTATCTCAACACACTGGCTTTCACCCTTCCAATTCTCTCCCTGATCCCTCTCCCACTGGGGGAGTGAGTGAGTGGCTCTGTGGGACTTGGCTGCCGGCTGGGGTTAAACCACGACAGTTGTAAAATGAGATTATTTTACTAGAAAATTCTTCTTAAAAGTTCTACTTGCTGTTGCCAAAATCTCTGTGACAGCAATTAACCTGTGTGATGGTGTACTGGTAAGGGATCATTGAAGGGAACTGTTGTTGTCCTGGACTTCAAAACACCTGACATGCCAGTGCTATCTGGGAGAAAGTAAGACTCAAGCAAAGAAGTTTTGAAACCATTCCAATAGGTCTATTGCTATATGTGTTGGCTCAGAAGCAGAGACTGTTCCGAGTCAGTCTTTGTACACTAAAGATACCATTTTAGAAACCATGTGCCTTCCACTTTACCACTGCTTTGGTGGGGAATTTATCACAAGGTAAAATGTGTGTTTCTCTATTTTTTGGAAAAGCAGGGGATAGCAAGGAGCATGTTGGGGGGGGGGGAGGGTCTTTAAAGCCTTGTGAGCTTTTTGCACATAGACATCTCTACAATGTGGAGTCTGCAAAGGAAGGGATGAAAGGAGCCAGCATAACTCTGCAGAATCCACTGCCTGAAGGAATGAGGGGCACTGAGCTTGCCTCTGGCACGTTCAGATTCTGTGGCTTTGCTCTGACAAATGTAGCTCAGATTGTCTCAAGTGATCTCTTCAGAAAAAGTTGTACAGTTAACCTGTGGGACTTTTTAAAGGTCCCAGCTGTACTTTGCAGATGGAATTGTGGTTGAGTATATACAGGGGATAAGGAACAATGGTTTACTGCTGTGGGTGACATGCTGCACTGCCTGTTGGCTGCCTTCAGAGATTCCCTATTGCCGTCTCCCTGTAATCTGTTCAGTGCTTCAGATAAAAGATAAAAGTGAATTTATAGTAGTTATAGTGACAAGAAACCCATTTGTGCTAACTGTAGTTATGACTACTGGCAGTGATGGCCAGTGCTTGATCTGGAGAAAGCCTGAATCCAGCTAGTGCCACATGGTTCAATGACAGTAAATTGTCTGCACTATCACAGTGATAAAATATAGAAATCCTAGTAAAAACTGAGTCCTATATTTATGGTGTCTTTTTAGTGCACGTACCTGTGGCAAATTTTAGGTGGGTGGATTTTTAAGCTTCTGCTTAAAAAAAATTCTGTTCGGAATTTATTACGCAAGAGATACAGCAACAGTATTTTTAAAAATTATTAAAATTATTTTTATTGTGACTCCAGATGGTACCTCTGTCTTCAAAAGGGAAGAATTAGTTTGCATTTGATAATGACTGGTTACCAGAATAGACAGAAACATGTTTTCTTGAGAGTAATTTCTGGTACCAAGAGCTGCAGGTTAGAAAATACAGCTCATTTAAAGGGTGCTTTAAAGAAAAAAGGCATCAGTAAGATTTGGATTGAACCTGTGGATCAGTGCCAAGGGAAGGTGTGTCCTGAGACAGTCCAAGGAGAATTAGGAAGCTGAAGACCATCACGTGTCTGGATTATGTCTTTGAAATGAATTTATGTGACCTGAGAAATTTATTAGTGGGAAAATGAATGTGAAGAATAAACTCGGTCTGATGCTGTCAGGGAAACTAAAGCAGCCATGAACCTAAAAGTAATGATGACCATAACTCAGAAGGTTTTGTACAAATAAGCATTCAACCTCCTAGAAAGCAGTAAGAGCAGAGGTGCACTGAAATTTAATGAAAACTATTTCAAAGTTCAGAAATGTATTCAGGTTTTTCTGGAGTTGCTGGAGTTCAAGAATGGTTAGTATGAAAGAGTTTTTCATCCTTTCCTAGAAAAAAGGCATCAAATTTCAAATGCAATGCTAATCCACAAACTTGGAGGACTTAACTGCATTTAGGTCTAAGAGAAATAAAGAGGAATAAATATGTGTGCTTAAGTACTCTGTTAATACAATGCAGTGCAGCAGAAGAATATCAGTGGTAGGGCAATGTACTTGCAGGGCCCATTCTCACAGAAATATTTCTACCCTGTGCAGTTTCCCACAAGGAAGATTAGATTTGCTTCTGCTGAGTGTTGAGGTACAACTTATGGATCCTTGCTCCCCAATTTGAGCCCCTAACTATGCACCAGCTGACTAAAACTGGGCATGGTAAAGCCAGAATTAATGTTGATTAGCTGAGACAAGCTTCAGTCTTAATGAGATCTTGTGTTAAAATAGATGACTGGGCTTTATCTGGAGGAAAGAATACGCTGGTCACCATGTTCTCTATACTCTGACGAGAGGAATTTGCAGGAAGCATTTGTGCTGTTGTCTTGGTTACTGTCATGCTCTTGCCACGAACCATAGGGCTGGCATGACCTCATCTGCACATGTGAATTGTGATCCAAAAAGCTCTGAAAGGCTGTTCTTTATTCTTATGACTGCAGTTTTAGGTTGTAGTGGGAATTTTGCACAGCCAAATTTCAGTGTGAACATTGGAAAGTTGATGCTGTGTCGTTTTGTTCTTTCTAGGCAGACTTATGCCCCTTACTAAATTATTAAATCTATCTTTTAGTCTAAAGGGAGATTACTTATTTTTATATCTAGTTAATATTCTCTTTAATAGATTTTACTGTGTATTAGGGAAGATCCAATTTTCTGCCCAGGCAAATGTCTCTGCCTAGGACAATTACCTGATTTCTGTTCCCAGAGTTTATGAGCAGCTCATATCATAACTGCAGTCATCTCCTTCGTGCTTATCTCTTTGCCCTGAGTCACAGAGAAATGGCAGTGGCAGGGTGTTGGCTCCAGAGGGTCAGTGGGTGACTCCAATGGGATGTTTCCTTCTTTAGAAAACTGACAGTACAATACTCAGTCATCCTTGCCCATATCTTTTCTGAGTAGCTTATGGCCATGGGATATGTTGTGTTTATTTCTAATTAGTATTACTGGTGCATGCCTGATTTTATTTCTTTTTCATACTCTCAAAAGTAAAAACAGTATATCAGTCCTAAGGGAGACCTGCATGAAGGTGTCAAGGATAGTAACATAAATGAAGCTGATGGATGAATAGCAAACTCTTTTGTAGAAGAGTACTTTTGTCCTCTATACCTTTATTGATGAACTAATCAGATTGGACAGACTCCAGATTCCCAGACCAGACAAAGAAACTTTGCAAAGAATGAAACAGTGCCTGTGAGCTCAGAGGAATGCACACTGATTAAATCAGGTTAAGACAAAGGCTTATGGACAGCCATTTCATCTGTTCCCAATTATGGTAGGTACTTGGAACAAGTGGGCCTCCCAAAACTTGCAAGAAAAACTTGCCTATAGCTCCTATGCATTTCTTTCTTACCCTTTTCCTCTTGTCTTATGTTTCCTTGGACAAATAACTTTTAGTTTTGAGAAGTCACTTCATATTTCCATAGAAATCAGTAAAAGAGATCGAACTTCAGTTTCTTACTGAGATAATCTAGGTGACAATTTCATCTGAAGGTTCCTCTTGCTATAATGTTTATGCAATGAATAGAGGTGGAATCAGCAGTAAAATCAAAACTAGTCCAGTCATCATTGTCATGTTTGTTTTGCTGTGGCTGTGTCCAAACGCATAACCTAGAATGGCATTAAAAGCCTGGCTTTAATGTTGATGTGTAATGAAGGATGGGCACAGTTAGCTAATGATGTTAAATGCAAATTCCCTCTATAGATCTGTGTGTTTCCTGTCTTCAGAGAGAAAAAAATACTGTCTCTCTTTGTAAGCACATCCTTTTTGATTATATCTATTGAGGGTGTTGAGGATAAAAATGTTCTGTAATGAAGAAAATTCAGTAATTTTAATCTTCAAGATGTACTGATAATCAGTAAGGGTATTTTCTCTAGAGCATGCAAAGAAGGTATGTCTTGACTTCTGTAAGAATAAAAGAAAGTTTGGCTAGTGTATTGCACTTTTGTCAGGTCTGTGGGCTGCTCTACAGAATCTTCCACTTCACAATATTTTTCATTTGATCTGATGGTCATAAAATTGCGTGACTGGAAGTTGTGGATAATGTATCTTTTGTGCTCCTGGAGCTAAGGGAGAAATACTGGGGAAGGTTTTCCTTTGAATATGCATTTAAATTTTTTAATGAGATTGCTTTGGTAAAAGACATACCCCTTTGAGGTTTGTTTAGCACAAATGTTTGTGCAATGAAGCACAAAATCAATGTTTGTACTGGTGGTGATAATTTTTTAAGCTTTCTTATTGGCAAAAAGATGGAATTCAATGCGTAAACGATGAGTGAAAATAAATGCACCTTCATGAATGTTCACTATTAGAGAATATCTAAACACAAATGAGACCAACAATATGTATGCAGGGATGACCTGTGGTTCTCTCTGTAAATGTACATCCTAGTTTATATTTGTTTCTGTTGCTGTGACTCTCATGAAATCTTTTTTTCCTGAAGTTAATTATTGATAAAATTATTGTATCTCTAGATAATGAAGAACTTTGGAAGTATGCTGTACACTAGCCTCTGGATGGTATCCAGCTTTTAATCACCATGGCATTTGGCTCACTGTGAGGTGGGTGAGACATCAGGGCACTCAGGAACACCTGCAGACATATGGTGTTCTTCATGGGTCAGCATTCCCAATATTGCTCTTTCTGGTGGAGTACCGGGTGATGTAAGTATTGCTGGGAAATTACAGGGCTTGACATAGGTTAGGAAGCAACTGGCAGCAGAGAGGGACCAAGGACTGCTTAAATAAACAGGTGTGGCTTTACCTGGGGAAGCATCCAATTTAGAGAAGACTGGGAAAGGGGAAAGCCAGAGGTAACCAAACTGCAGTCCAACCAGGACACTGCCTGATCTAGTTGTGACCTACCGTCATGAAATTAGTCAGGGATTTTGATAACCAGGATGACCCTGATTCGTTATATTTCCAAATTACAATTTCCTTGAATATGGGAATTGCTTTTCTGCATCTTAATGCTGAGGCAATTTTACCCTGGCTGTGCTGAAAGTGAGATAAGTGAAAGTGAGGTATGGTTTAGGTGCAGGCAGAGGCAGGTAAATTAGAGAACTGAATAAAACTATAAATCCTGTGTAGTTTAGATTTCTGGAATGGCATGAATTGTTGGAAATGTGGTGCATGATTCATTTTGCTGAATTTAATTGTGACTAAATTCAAGTGCTAATGCAAATTTTAGAGTCCTGGATTCACACTGCCTTTTCTGACCTCATAAATAAAATTTTTGAAACAGCAAATATAGAGGTTTGAAGCCATTGGCATACAAAATTTGATGCAGGCTCTTTGGTTTTGGATTCAATAATTAATTTGTTACTTCTCTGTAAATTTATGTTCTCAACATGTTTTTTCAATGTACAATTAACAGTATGCAGATTTATTTTAAAGGAGGTGTCATATGAATGAAACCCCTGAAAAACATAATGAATATAATTCCTTGTCAAGTGTATCTTGTTGGAATACACTGCCCACACTGAAATGTAGAGATCAATATGTATGAACAAGAGTTTTACTGATTTTCCTAACTCATTTGACAACTATATAATAGGAGATCATGCTTCCATGTAAAGACATTAAAATAGCAGTAATGAAAAGGTGGCAGTGACTTTGCAACAGGCCTATTGGACAGCAGAGTTACATGTTAAAAAAACCATTATTAGTCACAAGGCCAATACATGTCCAATAAATCAACACTTCTTAGAAAATTTTGTGTTGGAACATCTTGTGTGCATGGGTGTTCAGGCTTCTGGATTGGATGCAAACACAAAAGGAACATGATAGGCTGTTATGTGGCACGTAGCTGAACAATAAAAATGGTGGATGGGACCTCAAATCCAGGCAGGAAGGACCTGCTCCAAGAATCACATGCAAATCCTAATGCTGCAACTTGAGCTAAACAGTTTTCCAACAGAATTAACACAAAGCACAAACACAGAGGAGAAACAAATGAGGTGTTTTAATGCACATCTTGACCCCTGGGAGTCAAGAAGAGCTAATGTATAAGATCTTTAAGTCCACCAGTGATAAGTAATTATGAATTGGGTGTAAAACACAAGCATCTGTTTAACATATCAGAACACTGCCAAGCTGTTGAGGACAAGTAACTTCCCTGCTCTAGTCTGGAATATATTGAGCAGCTTGAGCCAAAGAACAATCAGCTTATTGGCAGGGGTGGAAAAATGTACTTGGCTTTCCCCTCATATAAATAAATAGCTTAGAGGAGTACACTGGCATGGATGAAGAAAAACAAACAAAAAACCCGTATATTAAAATATGTGTTGATTTATATCCACTGGGATTGAGAGTAGTTTAATCTAACACTGTCTAAACATGAGGCAGGTCCTGAATATGTAAAAAAAACCCAAACCCCTCTTGAAATAGATGGGTTTAGTTGCATTTGCTACCCAGACTTGGATGCAGCAAAGAAATGGGAAATTATGTGCACGTGGCCACCCAGTGAAGATGCTAGAAAATTGCCAACTCTGACATCAAGTGACAGGAAGATGGTGATTAACACCACATGTCATACTAAAAGGGTAGTTTTGTGTTCAGGATGAATCACAGGACAACAATGTTCAACTTGCCTTTTACCCACTGACTGAGAGAGATAAAAGGAGAAAAAGAAAGCTGGTGAATATTGTGAGGATGGAGAATAGCTACTAAACTTTCAAGGAGTGAAAAGGACAGAGTTTTCCTAGATTTTACTCCTTGCTGATACAGGGTGAAGACTTCTACTGTTCATTTGTCTTAGGGAATTTTCCCTGATATAAAAGAAATAAAGGTTTCTCTCTTGTGGAAGAAGTAGAAGTGATCTTGGTAAAAATAATAATAATCATAAACACTCTATTTTGTCAGGAGGTTATTGTAATGAGACAATTTTGATGAGAAAGTATTTTAATTTTTTTTTTCTTTACGAGTATGATATAATTTCTTCTCCAAATAGAAACTTTTATACACTGCAAAAGCAAAGTTAAAATGTCTTCATATGCACTTGAAAGAGTTACATATAAGGTTTTCCTCTCTGCTTTATACATGCCTTCTCCCCTTTAACTGAATTATTCATTGATCTTTCCTATGCATGGATTGTTTTTCTATAATTATCTCTGGGTTATTTTTGGCAGATCCTAGGATCATAGGATAAATCACATTGGAAGGGACCTCATAAGGTCTCTAGTTCAAGCTCCTCTCAATTCAGGGTCAGCTGTGAGAACAAACCAGGTTGCTCAGAGCTTTATTTGATCTGGTCTTGAAAACCTCGAAGGAGGACAATGACAAAACCTCTCTGGGCAGCCTATTCCACTGCTTATCTATCTTCATAACAAAAAAATTTCTTTATGCCCAGTCTGAAACTTTTTTGTTTTTTTCTAATTATAGCCATTGTCTCACATCCAGTACCACAGTAAAGAGCCTGGCTCCATCTTCTTGATAACCTTCTCAAGGAATATTCTTTATCTTAATACTCTTTTTTTCTCCCACAGATTAAAAAAAAACCCCAGCAGCCAGGGCTTTCCTAACCTACCCCTAGGTTACACCTCTCTCCTATCTTGAGCAATGACTTCTACAGTTTGTTACTTTTAGTAAGCAGGAGTCTGAAATGAAAGCCATCAGCTTTCCTGCCTCATGCTTACTCTTTTATAACTTCTTTGGAGTTTCTAGCACTTTGTAAGCTCTACAAAACCCCCAAAATATTGCAGCCTGAACAAAGGTCTTGCAATAATTTCTAGACTGCCCTTCTATCTACCTTGTCTTCCTTTCTGACCAGAGGCTCAATCTGGTTACTTTGATTGCAGTAGTGCCTGATTTTAGCTTAAAGAGCAGAATTTCAGTGCATTTCAGGGCCATATTTTGCCCAAGGTCACAAGGGTGGGACTTGAACCCAGGCCTTCAGAGAGTGATGCAAATCCTGCAGCCATTCCATGCTGTTCCTGTACCCTTCCCCACCAAGCCCCTCCAGTCCCCCTCCCTACTCAGGCTGCTTCTTGCTGGTGAGCATCAGAACATGTTTCAGGGTGTAACTGCCTGCAGAGTTTTGCCTGTGCAAGAGAGATTTAGACTGGTGGGGTGGTGCAGTGTCCTCTCCTTCCAACTTCCATTTCTGAATGCTCCCAAACTACTGCACTATTTCATGGCTTCTTTAATATCACTGTATTAAAAACTCAGGCAGGAATACCTGTTATATGGATAATGAGCTAGAATGGCAAAGAATCTAGTATTTCTATTTTCTCTGTGTTGTCATGTTATTGCTGTCCTCTGCAAAAGGTCTTGCATTCTGTGCAAGAATAGCAGAAAGCCATGCAACATGGATGGAGATTTTCTTTTTCTTGGCACAGAAATGAGAACAGTAGCAGTATTGAAATGGTGTGATGTCTTTTAAAGATTCTCAGCAGCAAAGGTTAGGGCTGTGCATGGTTCAGTGACATTCTATTTTCCACATATCATCAACAAACTATGGAACTGGGAGCCGGCATCTCTCTTATGGGTGTCTGCTAAAATAAGGAAACAAAAGGGCTCACAAGATTAGTAATGGCATGAAGAATCTTTTTTCCTCTATTTATTATGACAAAAATTTGTTACTATCTGTCATCTGTTTGGCTCTTTGAGTTCACTAAACTGATGGGTCTGCCTGATGATTTGTGGGCAGCTGCCCTCACCATGCAGCTGGCACTCCCTGACAAGCACTCAGTAAGGCCAAGTTTTGTATGGCTGGAGATGTGCAGTGCTACCCTTATGCTGAAATCCACCCCCTCATGGCTGTGATTGATGTAATTTGGCTGTCAGAGCTGTGGAGGCAGCTTGCACTGCTACTATCTGTGCTATACTTGTTTCTGCTTTAATGGAGTGGTTCAATTTCCATGGCTGCATTAGTCTGGCTTCTTTCTCAAGCACAATAAAAATTCCTTGAACGTGCCACATGTGCACTTTTACTTAATTACCAGATCACCATTTCTCAAATAAATAAAAAACCAATACTAACTGACTTCTCAAATAGAGTGTGATTTGATGCAGTGGGCAGGGAGTTAGTTACAAAAGTGAAAGGGCTTATTTTTCTTTCATTTTTCTTAAAATCTGAAATCAGCCCAAGCTGCCTACTGCTCTGAATGTTTGGGACATAATTTAGTGTCATGCAAAGATGCCTATACTTACCATTTCAGCAAGATGCTGCTCAAAAAAATTAATGAACCTGGGTGGAGAAGTAATTAAGGCACTTCTGCTAATTTACTAGCTGGTATGCTTAGGCTAGTTTGGGTGTCTCTGCATAGCATTACACTATGTGGCATGGACAGAGCATGGTACATCTAAAGAACAGCTTTTTGTCAAACCAGACTTTCAGTCCTCATGTAGTTTAGCTCTGGTGTTCTGCTGCCAGGGGCTCTGAGTTACTCAGTGTGTGATGTTCTGCCTGAACTTTGAAAGCCTCAAGATTTAAATCTTTCTTGCAGCTCTGGTGTGAGGTTGTCTGCCTGTGACCAGACATGTATGGAAGAAAAAGCAGCTGCAGAAACCCCTTTTTATTGCATATATTGAATATTTCTGCCCCTCCTGCCCTTGTAAACTTTTATTTCAGACACTTGCCTTGCATTCCAATATGTGTAAAGTAAATAGAGGTGAAAACCTTGAGCCATATCACTCCAAACTTATCCCAACTCTCCTCCAAAACCAGCCCGTGAACCATCTAGAACTCCTAGGAAACCCTGGGAAAGTGCTGCCTATAGTTCACGCCACAGTTAAACCTGAACCATGCAGCACAGAGGCACTGGCAATAAACCTCTCTCACTTGTCAGATTAGGAAGGGAACTTTCCTGAAAACAGGCAGTGTGGTTTCAGGAGGCATTTCTTAAAGTTTTGAAATAGGGACTTGCCTGTTCCACTTTTGTACCCTGGCCTACTAATTATTGTGGAGCACGTTTTACTATAAATCAAAATACACATTCTTGACTGGAAAAAGTTCAATATTTTCCAATTAAATGTCTTATGAGGAGTTACAATTTCTTTAAACAAAGAAAATAAAAAATCCTAACCCTTATAGCAATCCTGGTGAAGAATGCTAGCCTGTGAAAGCTACTGTTAATAAGATGTAAAATCAATACTATTTAAGCTGGTGGACATTTAACATCCATTTGACAGTTTTTACATCCTTGGTAGGTTTTAGTCCTTATAGCCAGAATATCACCCTATACTATACAGTTAATGCCTAATATATATCTATTTAAATCATCTCTGAAGTGTTAGGTGGGCATATTTGTTTTATTCACAGAAATCCTCAAAATGTGCATTGTGGTAGAATTGAAAGCTGTCAAACTGCTCTGTGTGCCTGGTGTAGGTGAAGTGAATCTGCTCTATGGCATATTAGGCTTGTGAGTGCTTTTTTAAAATGGAAGCTGTTCTATAAATGTTTTAGGCATAATTAGAATATATTAGGAGAGAATTCCCAATGGAAATAAGCACAGAGTGTGATTGGCTTGTGCAGGCTTTCCAAGGTGCTGCCTACCAGAGGCGCATAAAACATATAAAGAGCTCAGTCAGCTTTAAAGGTAGGTGAAACAAGCATCTGCTTATCCTAGCAAGGTGATACAGGTTGCAAAGACATAAAAAAGGAAATTTGCCCTGGTGTCTCCTTTGCTATTTGTTGGCAAGGAATATTTGCTGCTAAAATTTTCAAAATGATGAAGCTGATCCTTCTAACCCTTTACAGAGACTTGGGAGGCTAATAGGGGAGGGCATGAGAAAACTCTCAGAAATTAGTCTTCCTAGTGGCACCTATTTCATCTTGGATTTGTAGCTTGTGTGTAAAAAGGAGGAGAGTGGGCTTAAACAGCTGAACAGTAGTTTATCTATGGCTTGTTTGTTTTACCAAACCAACCAGATATGGCTGAAGGGTGCCCAATGGAAACAGCATTTGTTGCAGGGGTAAAAAGAAGTTGTATGTAATTGTATGTAGAGCCTTCCCCTCTGTATTTTTTTGATAAAAAATAAGTAAAAACAAGACTTAATTTTATTTACCTACTGTATCTTCTGTATAATTGTATCTGGGGACTAGTATCTTCATTGGATAGGAATGGACAGTGAAGTGGAAATGTGTAGCTGTAGAATCTAAAATGTTGTCTGCCAGGTGTCATGAGAGGGCAATTCTATTGAACAGTTTTTGACAGGGTGTTAGTTAAGAGTTTGGAAGAAAGCCATTTTTTGAGCTGGTATAATAGCTGTGTGAAGTGGAAAGTAAATTTAATGCAGGAGCTAAGTCATTGCTTTGGCTGAGGAGATGAGGTGTGAATTCAAAAAGGATACTTCAGCCAGCTGAAGTTTGTGGCTGTTTTTAAAGCAAGTGTCTGTAGACATACACTGTAGTTGTATTTAAATAGATCCATAAATATTTAAATATTACATTGTTTGGGGAACTTAATCTGTCTTCTTCAGCTTATAAAAGGCTGAGCAAGTGCTTAGGTGTTCAGAATAGTTAATCACCTCTTCTTGTTTACCATGGTTTGCTTGCCTCAGACTTTTCCCATCCCCTTGAGGTTGGATCTTAGTTTATTCGTCCTTAAAATGTGGTCATATTTCCAATTAATAATTTTGACTGTTACTTGAAGTACTTTGAAGGAAGTAGGAAGATGAAAGGGACCAGAGAAGTGCAAACTGTTATTGCTATTATATTTCAGTTAAAAACAAAATTTGCTCTCTCTAGAAACACAATCTGCCAAAGTTAATGTTTGTTGTAGTGGACTATCAGTAATTTATTTGAAACCCATTCATGGAAATGTTCAGGTGTCCAAGACTGCAGAATTTACCTTTTAAAAATCTTTACTTTTTAAAGGAAGCAACAGATCCATCATTAATTTTTGGATGATGTACAGAACATTCTGTCCCCCTTTCTGTCTGACAGTAAAGATTATCCTTTCCTCTGCTTTTATTTTTTCCCATTCAGAGCAGCAAAATTGCTAAGTTCCTGAAGACAGGAACTGTATTTATAGCCCCCTTGTTAGCTCACTGAGAGAAGCATTAATGCAAAGCAGTTTATACCTTTTAAAGAATGCTGCAATCATGTGATGCCTTCTTAAGGCAGGAAAGATAAGGTGTATCAAATTTAGAAGCTCTTGATGAAGGTACATCTTATTAAACAAAAACCTTTGCTGTTACGAAATGAGAAACATGCAATAAGGAAAAAAAGTGATGTATTTGTTTTAGCTAAAAAGCATGTATTTTGAGGAGGATCTAATAAAAGCCTGTTAGACTATCCCCAACTCCTGACAATCACAGCATTTGTGTAAAAGCTATGCTGCTATTTGTTAACATGGTTGCTATGGCAACTGAAAACCTTCATCTCTTCAAGGTAAAATCAGAAGTGCAGTGAGTGTGGAAATGCAAGAACTGACTTTACACTTACACAAATGCATGCTCTGTCTCTTATTTCTCATTTCCCAATAGAAAAGGACTAAAGCTTTTCTCTTCTCTTTCATTCTGGCAATAGGAAGGGCAATTGGGAGTTCTGAGTGGTAAAATGTGAAACCCACTGAGGGACTGAGACACTACTACCTGCTGGGCTGCCAGTGATTCCAACAGATGGTATCAGGTCTCAGAAGAGCCTAATTGGCTTATCATAGGCAATGCACGTGTGACAAGGGTTTAGATAAAGCCAGCAAATACACGTTAACGTGCTGACTTGGTTTTGTACCTGTGCTTTTAAAGCAAAATATAGCTAAGACAGTATGAATCCGTTTGAAAGAGCTGGGTTCAAGCCCCTTGGAGCCTGCAGTCCTTTGCTGGAGTTGTAGTACAAATTGCTGAAAACATCTCTAGTGGATGTTGCAGGCTGGCACAACCTATGTGCTTGCATGGGAAGCTCCGTGCTGTCCCTGCTCCAGGAGTTGCAAGAGAAGATCAGCTAATGTGTCTAAAGCATTGTCATGATCTGTACAATATTCATGGAATCTACATGCTCTAGTTTAGGGAAAGGCATGGAATTCAGAAAACTGCAATTTTGTCAGAGGTGGTATAGTTTCATTAATGAGCTGTATCTATCAGTTTTAATGAGCACAAGGATTTTCCCCTCTTCCTTTCTATAGGATTGATCAACAAAGTAAGTCCTTTGCTGTTGGTAGGGTTTTCTGAGTTTTAAAGTTTTATTTCAAGGCTGCTATTTGAGAACCCAGTGAGAAGGAAAATAGTCATAGAAAAAACATTTCATTTACATGTGTAGTCATCGAGTTTTCAAAAATCTCCATTGTCCTTGTTTGAAACAGTTTTTTTTCTGCTTTAGCAGCTCCGTAATGTGTGTGAGCTCAGTGGACAAGGTAACTGAAAACCAATAAAAAAATAAACAAAACCCATCAGAGAAGGTAATTCTTTGTCTCTGACATATAATATGCTATCTAGGAAAAAGTAGCAAACATTAAAGCACAAACAAAAATACCTGCCCAAAACTCTTGCAAACTCAAGAGGATAAAACCCTGATCCTGAAAGAATTTACAAGCTGGTACAGACCATACAGAGGAAATTATACTGAATTGAAAACTGGAATTAAGAAAACTTATTAATTGTAAAGTTTTTGTAAGATTTGAAGCATAGACACTTTCAAATGAGTCTGGGCACAAAGATGCATCAGATGACAAAAGGAAATCCCCCTCTGGAGAATGACTTTCAGAGATTCACTGGATTCATGTAATTACTGTTCTCATACTGTGAACAGGGGCACAGAAGCTGCTTTTGTTGATGTACACAATGAGATGATAGAAAAGTGTAGATTATAGAAAGGAAGCAGACCCAGGAATCCACACAGTAGTATTTGTTGATCTTGATGCTGAAACAGAATTTCCTACAAATCCTCATTCACTTCCACAGTTCCTTGAAGGGTTAGGCACAGGTTTGCACATATTTTGCAATATTAGCTGGCTGCTTATGGGATACGATTGTTTGGAACATTCCACAATCTACATGACATGTAATAATTTTGCCATTCTTGGATTTTGTGTTTCAGTTTGCAAGCTGTTTTCAAATTTGAAGTTTGTTTTTGAAGTTACTGTCATGTTAGAAAGTTACCAAAAAAAAAAAAAAAGAGTATAAATCAATTAGCTGCACTCTTCTTAAATCTCTTTTTGTATGAAACCTTGAGGTTTGCAGTTAAACACTTGTGTAGGTCTGTTGTTCTGGAAAGAAACAGGTATGCCAGAAGGTTTCTCTGAACTGCTTATATATATGGAGAGCAAACAATCTATAGAAGCCAATAAAGTGGCACCCTATGTCTCCAAATTAGCAAGCAACTAGAGTTTGATTAAAATTCCTATTGGATTCAGTAAGTTAGAGGGTTCTTACCTAGCACTATCTATAAAATTAATCAGCCACAAAATACCCCATGCTGATTGGCAAGCTCTTCTTCCAAGAAGTTTTAGAAAATAAGCACAACTGGCACTTCAGATCCCCAGCACGTAGGAGAACAATATGCTTCCCAGCAGTTTGTGACAAACCAGCATGCATTTTAGCACTTCATTACTCACTGAGGCTGTCACACCTGCAATAAATGCACGCACATACAGTGCTGTTCCTGGCATGCTGCTGCACTGCATGGATTGGTTATGGCATCCATTGTCACTGACTGTCCCTTCCCGAAGTAGCTGCTTGTTCCTGGTTTCACAAATGCAGGGAGAAGCCTGCACAGGGAAGTTTGCTGTGAAAGCTTAAAGGCATCAGCATTGCAAGTACCCATTATATTGCCCCTGGAGAACGCTAAGGGAAATAATGTGATTATTCATTTAGATCTGAAGTTGTATGGTAAAACCTCAAAAGCTATGGCAGCACAGGCTGGAAGAGTTCCTCCGTAACTCAGCATCCCAGTAGAGAGCTGTCTGGGAATTCAGTTCCTAGGCAGTGATCACATGAAAAGAAGGTACTTGTTTCTCTAGCTGCCAAAAGCCAGATCTCTTCAAAACACTGTTCACTATCTCATTAGTACTTCTCACACTGGCATTCATTAACCTTCTTCTGATGTGCTGTACAAGCTCTGCAGAGTGAGGGAGTCAGACTCCTTGCAATTTACAGCTCCAGCTAAACAGTGTTTACAATAGTGTTCAGAATCTCCATCCCAGGTTGATCCAGGCCAGTAGCCCAGAATCTTATTTCCCAACCTGTCATTTATTAACCATGAGCTAATACCTATGTTAGATGGCTGAGAGAAGGTAATTTATAGACTTTTATACTGGGCAGGCCTTTCTTTTGCCATACTGTGATGCTGGAGGAATTGGACAATTCCTTTTTGTCTTGACAGGTTCCTTTTTGTCTTTGATAGGTTCGGGCTAGATTATTTCATGCTGAGCTTCTGGAGTAACTATGTCTGCAAACCAACAAAATCCTATATTTCACTAGTTAGCCTATTCCCCAGGTACACAGGGAAATTCTGCCCCAGAGTTGTCAAGGTCTGCTTTATAACCTTGGTAGTTTCCAATATCCTTGGCAATCCACAAAATGGCTTTTCTGGGCTTTTTGTGTAGTAGGTGCTCCTCTGGACATCATTCTGTATTTCTGCTTTTGCTGGCTGCAGTCAACAGGATCCCCCTGGGTCAGACTGTGCACCCAGTCCTCTGAAGAGGGATCCACAGGGTGTGAGACCTCAGTGGGACTGAACAGTGGGGTGGGTAGGAATACAATTTGCTGTAGATCAGAATGATTTTACTGTAGGTCAAACAAGTTTATAATATAATATTTTTAAATAGTCCTGCAAGGTGGAAGTAGGCATTGTTTTTTGTGTTGCGTTCTTTCTGATTGCTTGGATCTGGATGTTTTGCTCAGGTGATTCTGTAGTACAAGGTCAGTCTGTTCATTACTAGAAAGCAGCGTTTCTTTCTCCCCAGAGTTTAATTTCTAAGCCTCAGATCTGCTACACTGTAAGACAATAGATGGTTAGAATTGATTTTAGAAAGTTATTGTTCAAGATCATTGTTCAGTGTGTTCCAAAGTTGCTACTTCATGCTTTTTTATAACTACAGTCTCCACTTCAACTTATTTGTAATGTTTGGGTGATTTTAATTGAAGTACGTTATGGTTTCGTGTGTTGTTCTGTCTTTAGTTTCACAGCCCCCCATGCCCCTCAACAAAAGCCATTTCATCAGACAATTTAATTGAGAAATCAATTATAGTAGATAAATAAGTATTATACTGAATGCCACGTAAGTATAGAGTGTAATCATTTGTATAAATAGTGTTGCATGTTTTGACTTGAAACAATTTGTCCCTCATAGTTAATTTATAAGTTTTGGTTGTGTTCAGGCTTCAAATGAGTTTCAGCAGTGTTGGGAAGAGCAAGGAGCTAACCACTGTGCAAGTTTGCGGCCTGCACTTGGTGACTTCCAGCAAGATACATCATTACCCTCAAGAATTTCTGATTAAAAACTACTCCTCCTCTTTTCAGTTCGGTCAGCAGAACATTGAATCTAATTTTATACCAGTGCTGACCTAATTTTAGGAAACTGAGTTCCTATGGGTCCTGTGTTACTCCCTAGCCTATTTTCGGTGAGCCCCTCTTACAAGGGAATATGAGGCTTGTCTTGGAGTCTAAAAAACTTGACCAAAGGCAACACTGAGAGATATTTTCACATAGGCACTTGTTGCTTGCATGAGCTGTACCCTGCTATAACCTTTCTTTTAAAGCTTTCTTTAGGTAGCAGTTATTCTGATTTATTGCTGCTTGTGGACACACTAAAAGATGGAGCACAAAGGGAAATCAAATAGTCTGAATTCCTTTCAACCCAATATGTTTCTCAATTACACTTATTGCAAATGCCAGTATTCAAGTCTGCTTGATATGGCTCATTATGATGGGAAAGCTTAGGTCTATAAATAATAAATTAAATGTATCATAGCTTACCAAACAAAGAGTTGCTAGGAGAAGAGTGATTCCATTCACTTAGGTGTTTATTGCAGAAGCATTTGTACAAAGCAGAGGGAGGGCATTAGCTTGAACCATTTCTCTTGGATTACAGACAATCCCTTCTTTTTTTAAAACAGGGATGACTCTTACAGAAATAGTTGGAGAACAGAGTGAGCTAGAAGAAAGTGCTCCTTTCAGAGAAGCTAAGCACACTGTGCCTGCTTCCCTTTGGCACAGCAAAATGCTATTGTTTGGTTATTGCTTACACACTTTTCCTGTTTCAATGTACCTGAGTTGTCAGTGTTGAATAGTATCCATTGTCTGTGATAAGCTGTGAATGAGGGAAGATAAAGTGGTGGTTTCCTGGAAAGGAGCAGAATTAATCTTCAGAATTCCCCATCCCTTATAAAGGCCTTCTGACAATCTGAAAACTGACAAGTGTGAGCGTTGTTAAAATTCATGTGGCTTGAAAAAAAGCCCTGTTGGATTGTCCATTTAAGCACATTTTTAGGCTGGAAGCTTTTACACCAGTTACAAATATATTGATTTTTAAAAAGAAATTATTGAACTTTAAAACCCTGGAGTCAGCTGCTGCCTGGCCTATTGAAGAGATTTGGTTATTTATATTCACAGAGGCCTAGGTAAGAGCTGGAAGTTTGGAGTCAGCCCCTGGGCAGTGATCAGAACTGAGGGGTGGGTGATGGAAGCACAGGATTTATATGACATAAAATTACACAAGACTCACTAGAGAAGGCTGAGAGACCACTGACAGGACATCAGTCTATACTCCAGAGTGGGGACCTTAAACTTAATTTCCTTACTACTTCTACCCCGTTTCTGGGACAATTCCCATACCATCTGTGATTTAAAAAGTGCCTGTCCTGCTTGTGCTGTCATAACAGTCATAGCATTTTAGCAATATTAGGCTCTACTTTTTAAGCAGTTTAGTACTCACAGACATGTATGATTGTAGGTTTCTTAATGAGGGGTATATGTATGTAACACCAATTTTTGTATTTACCAGAGGATGACTGGGCTACTTCTGCTGTGCCTTGTATTTACATTTTCACCTCAGAAAATAAATTGCTTCCTAAGTTCAGGCAGAGGAACAATTTTCTGGCTGTCAAAACATATCAAAAAGCATTATATGAATGGGATATTAGTCACTGTGAATTAACAGTACAGAGGTGAAGATAAAAACAATGCTGTTATTTAGTGACTATACATTGATGATAGATTAAATATTAAGTTCCTTTTCTGTTGATTTTTCCCCTGGTTTTCCTTACTTGAAATGCTCAGCTAGGATCACAGAAGTTTTCGTCCCCAGCAGGTAAGCTGGCGTAGAAAGCTTGGCTCTGGCAATCTAAGATGTTCAGTGAAAAGAGGCTGTAATGATTTAGCATGGCTCTGAGTCACAACATGTGAAAATCAAATCCCCACCTAGTTCTACAGCTTCCTACTTTTATACTGATGATACACTGGCACCACGCTTCTTCTCTTCAGTATTTCTTTCTTCAGAAGACTACAGTTCTGTACTACTTCAGTATTTTTAAGGAGATGTTTGCCATGTTCCTTGTATTACAGTGGTTGTTCCTAGGCCTTTTCTTTCTTTAGTGCCTCACAAAAATCACTGTCCCATACCTCCACCATCTAAAATAATCTGTTCCTTCTGGATGGACACCCTTGTGCATTGGCAGTGGGAGACTAAAATGCAGTGTGGCTTCTGCTGTCTCGACAATATATGGGTACTGAACTGTCCAACAGAAGGATCAGAATTCATGATCCCTATCCCACTGCCACAGAGAAAATCCATTTGTCCTGCAATGCTTCAGAATGTGACTGACAGGACGATGAAAGGTGTTGAATTGATTTTGTAGTGTGCAATAAACCAATGTCAGAGTGACAACCATGTTTTGCTGTGGTATCTGGCCTCTAACAGCATCACCCCCATCCCTACCCCTGCTCACCTCAGCAGGCATTTTCCTTCTCCCATTGCATGAGGACTGGGAGCTGAAGGGGCAGATACTGTGTCAGAAGGTTTAGATCTAAAGACATATGTTCCAGTTCCTGGCACAGTAATGGACCATAGGACAGCTCTGGCTTTTGGGGAGGGGACATCTGTTTCATCACCTAAATGTTTTATTTGGAACTTGATTTCATTCCATTTGTGCCCAGTTCTGGGCCCCACACTACAAGAAGGACATTGACGTGCTGGAGGGTATCCAGAGAAGGGGAAGGGAGATGGTGGAAAGTCAGGGGCACAAATCCTGTGAGGAGCAGCTGAGGGAGCTGGGGGTGTTTAGCCTGGAAAGAGGAGGCTCAGAGGAGACCTTACCAGTCTGTACGACTGCCTGAAAGGAGGGTGTAGCTGGGGGTCAGTCTCTTCTCCCAGACAACCAGTGACAGGATGAGAGGAAATGTCCTCAAGCTACACCAGGCCAAGTTGGACATCAGGAAGAATTTCTTCACTGAATGGGTGGTCAGGCATTGGAAGGGGCTGCCGAGGGGAGTGGTGGAGCTGCTATCCCTGGAAGTGTTCAAGAAATGAGTGGATGTGGCACTCAGTGCCATGGTTTATTTGACAAGGTATTGTTCGGCCAAAGGTTGGACTCTACGACCTTGGAGGTCTTTTCCAACCTTAACAGTGCCATGATTTGTATTTGTTTTCTTTTTCTTTTGCATTCATTTATATCTTAATCCTTATTTTTTAATTGATTCATCCCCAAATCCACTATAAGTGTCAGAAATGTTGAGAGTAATGAGGGAAAAAACCTATTTCGTCTCTTTTTCCCTTTCCCTTCCCTTATTTCTTTCCTTCATTTTCTAGTGTGTTCTATTGCTCCCTTTTTGCCTCAGTTGTGTCCATTTTATTCATTAGCAGAAGCAAACCTGTAAACAGATTTTTTAGGCAGCTGTAGGCAGTGCTGGGGGAACAGAGGAGTTCCCTCTGTAAATCCTACTATAATGCTGCACAGGGTTGTCTCTCTTTGTCCTGTTCTTTCCTATTGTGTAAAAGCCATCCTTCCACTTTCTTAATCCTTTATGTTGTGTGTGCATTTGGCTCCAGACAACTTTACACTTTCTCTTTGCAAGAAATTGCACAGTTAACATTTACATTTACCTTTTGAGGCGCACCACTGGTAACGTTTTGATTAATGTTGAACATGGCAGTTATGTCTCTTCCTCATTATGTTACCCAAGAAGCAATGCTGAAAAAGCACATTATTCAGGCAGAAACCCCCCAAATTAGTAGTGTGATGTGGCTACAATTTTCCTGAGAATTTCTGAAATTATAAGTTTTGGGGGGTTTTTTAATAGCAAGTGGAGAAGCGCCTGTCATCTCTGTTGAATTCTAGCTCAAGTCTTCTAAATAGTTTCCCTTTTTTTTTAAAGATTCTCTTAGCTTTCTGTGAGAAATGCATTTTGAGATTAAATTTCCATGTTTAGACAGGATGAATGTGCTGTAAGGCAGGGGGCTTTAGGTTAGCTGGTTTGAAGAGACAGGAACGATCCCACTCTGTTGTGATCAGCAGCTGTAAGGTCCTGCACTTGCTGCTTGTGTTACCAATTTTGAGATCTGAAAGTATTTTTATAATAATGGACTTACCTGTATAAGATACTAGGTTTGACACAGGTAGAATTGGATGAAATGACAGGGTTGCTGTGGTATGCTGGAAGTCAGACTCATTCAGTGGTCCCTTTTGACTTTAATACTTATGGATCTTTCTGCTAGCTTTGGTTTTTTTCTTCTTTTTTTCATCAAATATCAAACTTCATTGCAAGCACAAAAATCCAACTTAATTATTTTCAGCTCCTGAGGTTTCAAACCCATTAAACAGCAGAGAGGCTCAGTAATTGTTTTATTACTACTATTGAAAGTGTAATAATACTAGTGGCAGCAGAGGACAGTGAGCAAAACAATGAGAGGAATGTAAAGGTGTAAATAGATTCATTAAAGCTGCTTCACACGAGATAAACACCAATGTCAGGTTAATATTTCAAACCACAGACAGTGGGTTTAATTAACTCTTTCATTTCTCTCCTGAAGAATCTAGCTGTAGCAATGTTTGGCTTTCTTAGAAGTGCAAGGCTTTCTGTATTGCTTCCTTTCCTCTCAAATCAGTCACCAGCTATAAGGAGGTTACCAACCATAACATCGTAGGTGCTTTCTGCAGTTTCTGGTAACATAGAGGTTGTCTATTTTAGCTCTGTCCTGGCCCAGTTCTGTTCTGTTTTGCTCTCCAGGAGCTGTAGGTGGGATTTGCACAGTTCCAGGTGGCCCCTGGCACAGTGTGGCATTCCTGGCAGGGTATGGCATTGCTGTGCTGCACACACCCCACTGGTGTCCCCAAGAAGGAAGCCTGAACCGTGTCCTGGCATGGCAGGGGCCTGTGTGTTTCATGACCTGAGCTGTGTCCTGGAGTTTTATGGGATAATTTCTTGTTTACAACATACATTGAGTATGTTAGACATGACACAGCAGTGTTTGTAAAGTTGTGAGGATGTGGTTATAAGCAAAGGCAGAGTTTATAGGTGTTTGGGAACTGAGGAAAGGCTACTCTGCTCAAAGCTTCCATGTCCTTTTCTATTTGTGTGAGGATGCCTATTTAAATTTATTCTTTTCCTAGAACCTTGTCTCAAAGATGACCAAATCTGATTTGTAAAGCTGTGGTTTTATTTCTGTTTTGGAGGTGGTTTTTGGCTTCTTTAGGATCCGGAACTTTCATGGTGTCATACATGCACCTGTATATGTATATAGGCACACAGTTTCACAGGATTTTTGAGTGTTTTATCTTTTTGAGTTTCTTGACAGAATTTATAATGTTTATAACTTAGGAAAAAACTTGAGTCTTTTCATTGTAAAATTTGGAAATAAGTCTTTAACGAAGAGTTATGTATCTCATTTTCTGTTACCACCACACACTTTCTTTGTGCTCTTGTACATCTTGATGCATTGATCTCGTCCCATAAAGCTCAAATATCTCTACAGCACAAAAAATAATTTGCTAAATGATTTCAAGTACCATATGACTCCAGCCTCCAAACATCCTTATAAATCAACAATTCACTTGGCTTTTACTCTGGTAGCTTCACTGTATGGGTCCTGATACTGTCCTGTGTGTAACCTACAGATCACTTGGATGATGGGTGTTTTGATAAACTTTACCCAACATGGCTGGTGCCCTGAGGAATAAGAACATTTTTCTCAAACAAGGAGAAATGGGAAGGAAAAGTCACATAGACCTTGCTGAGTACAACTGAAAATTCAGATTATCCATTTCAGATGTGTCATTCAGGAGAACTGCTCTGGAGATTGTACTCTTTGCTCTCACAAGTATTTCCCTCTGGACAGTTGTTAGTTTATTCACACTGATTGTCTTTAACATAGCATTCCTAAACTCACCAACAACTCAGTAATGAAATTGTCTCAAAACCTAAAGAGAATACATGTCTAGCATACTTAGCATCCTCGTAATTTTTGAGATTTGAATTACAATCAGAGGAACACAAGCAAGCTGATATTGAGTGAAAAGACTTTTCACATGTTAATGAAATTAATGAGAAGAAAAAACTATTTTTCTGTTGGTTCAGTTTTGAAGATGTCGGTTTTCCACAAATCCAGATTATTTGACAAAGCTTGAGTATGGGAAAAGCTACTTTGTGATGAACACAATATTGTTTTTATTTTGTTTGAGCAAGAAAGAACTAAAATGGTGCCGTGGAATCTGCATAAAGTGTTTTATTTTAGAGAAAATACAGACCACTGTTTAGAGTAAATAAATACAGAAATAATATAGATTTTAATGGAAAAATAATTATTCTTAACAAAATAATTAAACAGAAACCTAAAATTCCTGGCTTTATTTTAAAGAAGAACCTGTTCAAACTCAGTTGTAATTGAAATTGGGCATATTACCTTGTATTTATATTAGATTCTGACACTATTTCCACACATATATATTGAGATACACTACACATTTGTTACATTTCTCCTTTATGTTTCAATTGGCTGTACTCTTCGCTGGTGTAGGTGGTCAAAGGTTCAAATGCTATTGGACTGAAAATGCTAGAAGAGTGTGGTAAAGTTTGTTGAAAAATGCCAGAATTGAAGGTAAAGAAAGCAATCGTTCTTACCCAACAAGGACATGCATCACCAACTTACAGTGTTTGAAAGATGCCAGGAAAGAGTTTTTCACCCAGAGGGCGTTTGGGCACTGTGACAGGCTCCTCAGCCTTGGTCACAGCCCCAAGGCTGGCTAAGTTCAAGAAGTGTTTGAACAACTCTCAGCTACATGTGGTGTGAGTCTTGGGGATGGGGCTGTGCAGGACCAGGAGTTGGACTCGATGATCCTGATGAGTCCCTTCCAATTCAGAATATTCTACAATCCTATAATTCTAAGACTTCTTTACTCTAATTAAAGAAAAATGCTCTCCTCAAAAGTAATGCCTAATCATGAGGGTTGGATGCCTGTTTTGCATCCTATACATGCCTTACTTTAACCCCTATAGACATCCTCAGTCTTAGACTAAGATTAGATTTGATCTTGATGAGAACAAGAAGGTCCTGGAAAGCAATATAACAAGTGTGCAACATGTTCCCTGTTCTAAAAATAGGGCCTGTGTAAATTCAACTTGAAATACCATCTTAGTGATGATTAATAGAACTGTTCAAAATGTTACTTGTAGGTGCAGTTGGCTTGCCTTGTAACAAAGTACTATGCAGTGGGGAGGAGGTAACCTTGGCTCTGTTCAGGGTGCAGGGAATAGATCTACAGCTGCTGGAGATACAGTGACACTAATAGAGAACTGTGAAAATGGCTAAGTGTGTTTGTTTCAAAGGAGATGAAGCTTTATCCATTTTTGCAGGCCTCTGTGCAGAATGTGGTTTATCAAGTAGTTGGGATGGATTTGATACCTTTCTAGAGGTTGTTATCAAGAGCTTGTTCATTCCTGATGTGTAAAACCTCATTGATTTGTTTAAAGCTCTTCCTTTTTGTAGGGAGCTTTATGTTCAAATGAAACATAGAAATACCAAAGAACTGAAGGGAAGCACCTTCTATTTAAGCTGATGTTTTGAGGGGAAGAACTTGGCTGAACATTTTTCTTTTCTAAATGAAATCAGTTATAACACTGACTCCAGTTAACTAACCACAGCAAAAGTGCCTCTCCTGCATTCAGTTTCTGGAGGTGAAATGCCAAGAGGGATGCAAAACTCGGAGCTGAGGGGATCTCAGGTCACCCATCAGAGCAGCTGCCTGACTCTGCTTTCAACTGGTTTAATCTTCTAGGCTCAATCAGAGCTCCAGTGTTGAGCATCTCTGTGTCTTAGGGATGTTTCCTCCCAATTCCAGTGTACCAGCTACGCATCTTAGTGCTCCCTGAACGTTTCATTGATAGTGGATCTGCAGTAAAATAGGTAGGACAGTAGGTAGCATTGTGCTGATTTTCCTTGTGCTGTCCTCCCAGCTCATCAGTAAATGAATGAACCAAGAGTCTGATCATAGAGAAATAGCATTGGAAGTGTTTGTTTGTTTATTTTGGTAAAAATACCATGTAAAAAATGAAGCTTCACAGAAAGATCAGTGATAACCCCATGCCACTCATGCAAGTCTTGCCACCTGGACCACAGCCAGACCATTTTTCTGTCAGTGATACTAAATGCCATACGTTTCCTTAATAATTCATGTTGCAACAAAAAAGACTCAAAGCATGTGTTTCTGCTTTACAAACAGCTCCTTGCACATGTGCTGACTTTGCAGCTGCTTCCTGCAGTCTTTGACTTCTGTAATTAGAGCAACTGGCCAGCCCAGCTAATGATATTAAACTGACTGGTCTAGAATGTCATTTATCTCAAGGGTTTAATTTGCTGAGTACAGGGCAGCACAATACACGGTTTGCATGTGTGATGGCTGTAACTTGATTTTTTTAGCTCTTGTTGCTAAGTTACAATAAACTGTTATCACAGTAAATTGTCTGCATTTAAATGGACTAAGATTCCACCTGAAAGGAGCCACCCAGATGAAAACTGATAATATACTGATGTCTCAGAAGAAAGGAAAATAGCACAGAAAAGCCCAACTTGTTAACAGGATAATTTTGTATTCTAGACATTAGCCAGACAGGCTCAAAAATAGCTGCTCAGACCCCAGAGATTATTACATGTGCTTCACTAGCAAGTGACTGAAAGCTGGTGTACAATAAATAGGTAGTAATTTAAAAATAAGTTGTATGAATATTATCAACTGTTAAAATAATCACAATCATCTGTTATCTGAATTGCACTTTAGAGTTACTTTCCCTGGAAATAATCTGATACCCTTGCAGTCAGGCATAGTATCTAAATGCTAAGAAAATGAAGTAAATTTTGAAAAAAAGTATTAAAGTCACTTGTCCAAATGGCTAGAAATGATCTTAAAGTGTAAGGTTGGTAAAAGCTTTCCACTTTTACAAGTGAAAAATTGTACCATGTTCTGATGGAAAATGATGTAGAATCCATGCTGACACATCAAGATGTTGTCCTATCTCTTCCCGAAGCTCTGGACTAAATTCCTGAAAATTCTCTGAAAGAAGAACCTTTTTTACCCCTAATCTATTTTAAAGAGTGCATGGAGGAGGCAGTAGCTAAGGGGAGTGTTTCTTGGTGCCATGTTTCAAAAATATTCATGCTGGGTCAACAGACTGTGGGTCTTGGTGGCTACTGGGAAGATGATGTTTTTTTGTCAATTGCTGATACCTGTTTGGTCACCTCCATGGGTGTGATCAATGTGGGACCTGTCATCTTCCTTGGGCAGAGAGTCCTTTCCATGGCACTAATGTCAGGGCAGTGTTTTTGTGGGTTTAAAAGTCAACTCTTAATAAACCTATTGCCCATACACAGAAGGTCCGAACAAATAGAACGTGTAGGATATTGCACAGAAATACCATATAATGTATAGGAAACACAGATAAATTCAGTTACAATTGTGACACTTTCCACGGCACAGAAAACCTGTAAACCAAACCAAATGTCTTCCACTGCAGTTACACCATTAAAATCCAAAGGTAAGATTGTGGGATTCTGCAATGTGCACTAGCTGTTTATAGGTCTAGAAAAGCATAGTGCTGGGTTAATTTTAAAGGTGTCACCCTCCAAAGAAAGCCATTTGCTAAAAAGCATTGGATTGACAGAAATAAAGCTGTAGACATTCAGTGAAAGATTTCCATTAAAATCACAACTAAAAACTGTCAATCAGCCCCAGCACAAACCTGCTTAGATAACTCTGACAGAAATACTGTACCTCCTCGGAAAATGGAAGAGGAATATTTTGCCAGGATTTCAGAATGGGGAGAAGCAGCTTCTCCCTTTACTTTAAATTGCTGTGCCAGAGACATTTACTGTCCTTGCAAAAACCCTCCTGCAACGCTGAATTTTTGATTCACAGCAGAAAAAGCAGAGAGGAATGCAGACAGAATATGTAGTGCAGCACTGCCTGTGGTTCAGCAGACTTGTTCTGGTGCTTTCAGTGAGCACTACTTTTGAAAAGCCTGAAAATGGATCGTATCTATATGAGAACCCCTCAGCGAGAGGGGGACTGACAGGGAAGCGTTTCTGTGGACTGAGGAATTTCAACTCATTAAAGTGATGAAACAACTGCTGTGGGAATGAATCCACACGGAGTCCATGACAGACGCCTGGTACGCTCCATTCCCAGCAGCACAGCACAAAAGCCTCATCATTTAGCAATATTGAGAAGCTGCTTGTATCCACGGGAGCAGGTGTGAGTGCAGCCGCAAAAGTTGCATTAAGGGGTGGAAATGCAGTCACTGGGTTATATTTTGACCTGCCATCTCTCCCCCCGGGGGTAGCTGGGTGGCACACACAGGGTTAACACCAGAAGGACACACTGATGGCATGTAATGCCAGGTGTTCCGACACCCATCGAATTAGTGCCAGTGCCAGCTTTCGTACACAGCCCGGCACCCTCGAAGCGCTGGGTGGCTGTAGGGTAAAAAAGACACTTAAATCGCTTACCTTGCTCTAGTCCAGTGTAGCTTTTTGGTTGTTCTCCGTCCACTATCAGAAAAAGAGGAATTAATGCCAGATTCCAGTGAGTCATCCTAAATGACAGAGTAGGCTCACTCGGCGCACCGGCTGCTGGCTGCCTCCGCTGTGTGACAGCTGCCGGCTGGCCGGGGAACAAGCGTGTCCCATTCTGCAGCCTGCGGCAGGGGGAGAGGGGAAGGCAGTGCCGGGGAGAGGAGGTGGGAGGCACAGCCGGAGAGAAGGACCAAAAAAGAGAGAGGAGAGCGGCGGAGGCAGGAATATACCATGTGGCTGCGTGCTCCCCTTCCCTGCCTGCTGCTCAGCCCCGCAACGCGCTGCCCAAAAGTTACTTTTTAATATGTGATGCACTCTCCGATTTTAGAGCCTCCCTGCTCCCGTCTTCTCTTTAGTCTGTGCTCGGAGGAACTTGTCGGCATTTCGGCAAATACACGATCATCTCTCTGCTTTGGAGGCTGGCGTGGATGCTCTAAGCAGAGTATGTGCAGGAAAGGAAGCCTGTCTATGGCTGTGTGAAAAGCAGCACTTGGCTTCTTGCAGCGATTTTATAGGCTGTTTATCTGGGAGTGGGAAACCAAGGGCAAGGGCGGTAATCCTGGGATCAGAGAGGGAAAAAAATAGGAAAAGATGTTGGGAGCCACAAAATTGTACACAAGATAAGCTGGGGAGAGAAACATTTCTTGGTTACTCCTAACAGAACAAGGTTGGGATAATTTCTGAGTCTCTGGTTTATCATCTCAGGACATGGCTCTGCAGATCAGAGATCTGTGCTAGAGACAGAACCCCTCCTGGGGATTCCCAAAATAATTTTCAAGAGCGAAAAGGAAGCTGTTGGAGTGGGTAGCATTGCACCAAATGGCAAAGATTTCTCTGGGTAAACACTGCTAATTTCTAATCACCCTAAGTCTCCAAAGTATGGTTTAATCATTTCATTACACTCACACCCCTTGTATGCATTAGTTTGTTTATACAAATATTTTCTCAGGAAGCTAATAGAGGACAGCTTCACAGAAGTTGGTAGGGGCTGTAAATATTTTAGTGTCACTAGGAAAGTGGAAGAAATCTTTAGGTTCTCACTATTTGTTAACTAGTTTGCTAAATCTGGAAGGCTTTTGTGGGCTTTTGAATGGCCTTTATTAAATTATTTGTACTACTACCTCTGTGTCAAGCTATGCTCAGATGCTCTGAATATGTCAAGTTTATCTGTGTCTAAAAGGGGTGATGATGTTTCATATTTTATATTCCTGCAATATGACTGTGTGCATGATCTTAATCCTGACTAATTGGCACAAAATTCCCAAAGAAAACTAGGAAAATAATTATAGCAAAAGGTGAAAGACCTAAACTAGGTTAGAAAAATTAATGTAGGATAGCTTCACAATCCTTCCAAATGATTACACCAGTTAAATATCCATTAGGTGTTCTGCCTGTGTTTCCCTCTGCAGACTACAGAATGATTGGGATTTTTTATTCTGGTCTTATTGGATAAGGATGGTCCTGTGAGGATGAGATATGAGTTCTTCAGATACTTTTTTAGCGTTTGATTGAATTGTATATATAATTCTGACTGTGCTAAAGGTACCAGGGATTTACTGGACTCTAATTCATAATGAAGCAGAACAGCAGCCCATATCCAAGAGCTTAGGAAAGGTTTCCTTAGGCCAATTGCTGGAAAAATCATACTTTGGGGTTTTTTCCCCCCTGAAAATATGAACCAACATGGCAACCTTTTTTTAACCCCATTAATTTCCACATCATACTCTGCATGGTGACATGAATAGTAAATACCTGTGAGCCATGTGCTGCTGTAGGATATAAGGAGATTTCTCCTTCAGCCTGGGAGTGAACAGCATGAAGAATATCCACAAGAGTGTTTAATCTGAACGCTCTGGGGACTTAAATTCATCAGGAGAAATAATCTTTGGTACCACAAGGTAGTGACCATGGAGAAGTGCATCATTATGGATAATCAGCTGTGTTTAAGATGTCCATCCAGGGTTCATTCAGGTCTCTTAGAAGTCAACCAGAATTGTAAGTGTACTCAAGGTGTAACAGACCTCAAGTGGAAAATGGTTGGGTAGGAGAAGAAAAAGATTTTATGCCATGGAGGACACCTGCTGTAACAAAAACTGTGCTTCAGACACTCTGTGTGGTACTGGAATTCTCCCTTAGGATCCTACACCACCGCTGGAAATATTCAGCTGAGAGAGACAATGAAGCGACAGGTATCAATGACTGAGGATATAACCAAATTTTAACCACATTTCTCTGAGGTGACAGATGGCAGTGGCTGAAGCTGGGTGTCCTCCACAGCAGGATAGGAGTGAGTAGAGCAACTAAAGTGGCTGTGACTGCCATTCTTGCACATTCAGAGAACCACAGACTTGGTGGCTCATTCTTTGGTACCATT
Source organism: Eopsaltria australis (assembly GCA_034509425.1). NCBI lineage: Eukaryota > Metazoa > Chordata > Aves > Passeriformes > Petroicidae > Eopsaltria > Eopsaltria australis. The sequence goes on from JAVTVJ010000138.1 coordinate 77,821, forward strand.
CTTTCTACCTTTCACATTGACAGAAATGTCACTAAATCACCAACTCACGTGCACATCAATAAGACATTAATATTAATATAAAAGTGAAGATGAAAATATTTTTAAAATAGGAAGGACTCCCTTGAAATCTTCTATAGCCTCATCCTTTAAATTCCTAAGGGGATACTTTATTAGTTCTTTGCAGATTCCATTCTCCATTGAAATTTGACCCAATGCAAGAGGCTAGAGAAGGATAGACCCAGTTTGGCTGGGAGGATTGCTGCTATTGTTTTGTCAGTGACTGTTTTTGTCAGAGTAAATAAGGAGTAAATTCCAATTCCAATTAAACTTGTATAGCTACATATTACAAAAGCTAAATGAAGAAAACTCTCTCAGATGTCTGTTTATTTAGAAGCTCTTGCTGATATAAGGAATGTTATTTTCTGGAGATTGACAACCTTCTTCAGACCTGATAGTGAGGACTTGCATATGCCAGAATAGTCCTTAGGTTACTTATTGCCAAAATAATTGGGAGTCTTTGCTGCAGAGATATAAGCAGGTCAAGAATCAAATTGAATTGTAAGTCAGAACTTGACAGTGTTGCATCCAAAAACTTGTAGTGCAACTACACCTGTCTGTAGCTACCATAAAGCGCAGCTGCCTGAGGAAGCTGTGACATCTCTACCATCGCAGTATTCAAAACCATCTCAGACAAACACAAGAACACAAGAGGGCATCCAAAAAAACAAAAAGAGCATGTATTTTACTTGGAATATGGCTGCTGTGATTTTCTTTTTTCCCCATGTGCTAAATATAATCACTGAATATTAAAATGGAATGAGGTCAGAGCTGTTCCTTTTCCTTGACTCGTTGAATGCAACAAAATGGACTTGATGATCTCAAAGGTCATTTCCAACCTAGTTAATTGTGTGATTCTGTGAAAATCACTTCTCTGCAGAATCATATTTTGGACTGGTTAGTTTATCTGTTGAGTGGCTGGGCACCTTCCAAGAAATGACCAAAGTCTCTGGAAAGCAGTCATTTTCCTGAGTTCTTCTGAAGCAATGTAACCCATGTACTTATTTCTTGCCCTTCCATATCCAAGTCATTACTCCTTCTGAATTTTATCCCTTCGCACCTCCTTGTCTTTTGTTGCAAATAAAGAGAGAATAAAGTGTTTAATCATTATTATTTTGCCTTTTTCTTTCACAGACATATGCTTCTGTGTTTAGTCACTGTTAAGACTCCCCAGTTAACTCAAAATATTGCTCTTCAATTTAGGTGCTGAAAATTTTGTTATTTTAAACTCCAGTAACAAATTCCAAGCATTAGACCTGCTGTATCTTCTCTCTCAAATATTGTTTTGAGGTTAAAGTAATGGAATTTGAGTTATGAAAGGTAAAATAGACTTGAGAGAAACTTTAACCTTGACTGTTGAGGGCAAACTCACTCCAGTGGTGATCTGCTATGAACAGAAATCATTGACTTGTAAAGTGCAATTCCAGAATGCAAAACCACTACAAAAGCTGTATCTTTTCTTTCTTTGGTTTGCAGCCCAAAATACTACATTTGATGTTAGAAATGTATTTCTATTTGAGGATCTGAACTTACTGTAATACCAATGGGTTTTTTGAATGGCAGTTATTATGCCCATATGTCGATAAATATGAAAAATGATGGTTTCCAAACCAATTAAATAAATGCTATGAATGATTACTTTGGCCGAGAAGGTGGCTGCACACAGCTGCCATTAGCTCTGTGTAGATATTTGTGTTTCTGTTTACTTTTTAAATGTGAAGAACCTCATGGAGGCAGAACACAGGACGGTGTTTAAAAAAGGACTTTATGTCTGTAGATAAATAAGCTGTAATATTAACTGGGGAGAATGTTTTGTGGTTGCTGAAGCTGGTGGAAAAGCTGAAAATGGTACATTTTTTTCCAATTTCATTTGGTGAAAAGATGAATTTTTTTTTTAAATCATCATTTAGAAAAAAGGCTCTAAATTGGATTGATTTCAATGCAGCTCAACCTATTATTTTCTTGGGGTTTTGCCTGCACACTCTGAATTCTTCAATGGTATGGATTTCTGAGTTGCTGTCATCATCCTATTGCAGTAGTTTAGTATTTTTGCTATTAGGAAGTTTGGGGTTGGTTGTTTTCTTTCCCTCATGTCTAATGCAGTGTCTCATCAAAACAGTCCTTACAAAATCCATTGATTGTCTCTGTTCTCATCATGGGTAAGGGGTGCTGATTAATTCTTTTCTGTTCCTGCAGCAGCTTTTTAAGCAGTTGTGTCTGCCCACATTTAAGCTTATGAGGTGGGCAATCCATCTCTGAAAACATTTGCCTCTCACTCTGTCCTCACTTGAGAGGATATTTTATAAAACAGAGGGATGCTCCTTTCTACAGAGTATTCAAGTGAACTTAATTCTGCAGTGCTGTACCAGTGACTCAATATCCCTGAGCATCAGGGGGATGATCTCAGGTTTCTAAAGCAATAGGCTTGACATATAATGTGCACTACCTGATTTTACTAGGATGCTGAGCCCTTGAAAACAGATTTTATAGAAAGTTTTTAATACTGTGGCTTAGTTCAGTTGCAGTTTCTATTGTGAAAGAGTATTTTCATGTCTGAAAAATTCCTAAAAAAAAAGGATCTCTTTGTTTTGGTCATTTTTAAGGACTTGAGCCTTAATTTTATTTTTGTTTTCTCTTTTAAATTGGGACAAAAAGGGTATTTTAAGCATCAGTGCTTTTAGAAGACTTCTGTGGTTTAATTAATATGTGGTTATAAAAACCAAAACTCTCAACTTTTACCTGGAATTGAGAAAGATGCAAATCTCCAAGGCTGAAAATTCTTTAACAAAATATTTTTTACACTGAAAAATTAACAATCCATTCAAATTCTAGGCTAGCACTTCTTTCGTCCTCCTTTCTCACCAGAAATAGTTGAAACAGTTTGTCCAGATGAATGAAAATTTGCCTCATCTGAATGATGGTTTCAGCTGCAGCCAGTATTTGGAGTTAAGGTTCTTCCTGAAAACCAACTTCAAATTTACGCCTTAAATTAAATAACCAAGGGTCCATCCCTGACTCAGAGGAGTTGGGAAGTCTGCCATGTCAATTGTTAGTCAAGAATACTAAAAGGTTTTCATTTCAGCTTGCCATAGAACCCAGCTAAATTCCAAGTTTAAAATAACCCCAAAAGGCCAAGGAGTCTGCTGTCAGAGGAACAGATAGTTCAATAAGGGGTATTTATGTGGGTTCAGGGATAAATTGGTGCCTTTTCTCAACAGTGCACTTTGGCTTTGCTCTTATCAGAGGCTGGCGTGAGTGGTTGTCTGCTGTTTTTTCAAAAGCATTAGAAGTGCCCCGTGATGAGTGCACTCCCATTGATGAATACTCAGACTGGTATTGGAGTAGTGCTAACTGTTCCAGAAACTTGAGGTACCTCAAACTGTGTGCCCAAAATGGGAAAATGTACCTCTGACTTCCTTTTCATGCAACAGTGATAGACATGAGGACCCATCTCTCAAAATCTTAGTGTTCTCCCTAAAACACTGTGGAAGCATCTCTCTCAACCCCAGACTAGCAATTTTCACCTTCAATCGTTTTTGATTCATGCAGTGTGGGATAAGATTTAGAAGGCATTAAAATTGCAGTGTTTTGTTTCATTAATGAAATCAGTTAATTTTGGTCAGAGGACTATAATTATACATTAGAGTAAGTTGCTCAGAGCCCTGAAATTCTGAGGGGTTGGTACCTGGTGTAAGCAAAACATTTACCCCTGAAAGAGCAGTTAGTAATGTGTTGTTCGGTGTCTCCCTGACAGTACAGCTTAGAAAATGCAGCTTGCTTCACTGAGCTGGCTTTTGTTGCTGGCAGAATTGGGCCTTGGTGCCACGCCAGGTTGCTTTTGTAGGGGAAGGCATTAACACAGAATTGCCAAGCATAGTGGCTATTTTGGGCTCGGGAGGTAATGAGAGGTTAAAAAGTGTGAAGTGGGGTTCCAGCTACCTGGTTTTGATAGCCCGTGCATCCCGGAAATTTAATTACATATTAACGGCTGCTTTCCGTGCTATTAATGGTGTGAAATGGCCTGTGAGGGAGATGGGCTCAATTAGCCCTTGCATTAACTTTTTGTCATTACTGTGTGCCAGTATTGATGCTTTTAATGGCATGAGACTTGAGGAGAGCTCGAGTAATCACACGGGGATGCCTGATTTGACTGAAGTCTGGGCTCTCAGGTCACAGCAATACAGAACAATTGGGTTTGGTTTTAAAAAAAAATAATCCAGAAATAGGGCAACCAGCGGAAAGAGTTATTCTATTTTTACAACACTAGGAGTGGTTTAGAGCTTGCTGTTATTTCTGAGTAAACCTGTCCTTTGTAATGACAGAGAAACTTACCTGTGACTTTGTTTTAAAATCTTAGCAAAGTTCATAGTGGTTTTCTTGTCTGTCCGTCATTTATTTTCTGTTGACTCACTCTCTCCTTATCCTCCTTCCTGCATCCTTCCCAGTGGCTCAGCCTTTTGAAAATTTCCTGCTTTCCTGTTGGGTACATTAGGCATATAGTGACAGCACAGCTGAGTCACCATGGCATCAGGCTCCAGGGTTATCCTTTTTAATGCAAGTAAAATTTAAGGGAAAATTTTTAGCACCAGATGATTCTGGTTTTACCTGCATAAAATCTCCTGATGTTTGAATGGGAAGCACAGGACTGAGAAACTGAGAAAGATTTGCTTGAAATATGGGATATTTTAGAATTGGTTTCATGTACTCATTAAAGGAGGGTTTTTTTTCAAGCTTACTGCATAGATGTATTGAAGTCACTGTGATCCAAGGTCTTTTGGTTTTAGGGTAAAATACTATTTTGAAATATTTCACCCCTTTAAATAATAGATTTGCTCCTAAGTCCATCTGCTTTCCCCTGAAGATTATTGAAGCCAGACTATGTAGTCTCAGTTTCTTAACATGTCCTTTGTTAAATAGAGTCTATGATTTTTTTCTCTTTAGTTGTGCTAGAGAGCTGTAGAGCAGGTTAGTTAATGTTTTTAGCAAACCTGGCTTATGCATTTATAATTTCACATATTAGTTCCTTTGCAATCTGGGCCAGAGGTCATCCAGGCCTGTTACCCTCATGCTTCTTTTCTGAGTTTTGCTTCCACATCCATGTGGATGTTTCCATTTCGTACACAGACACTTCAGTTTCTGTTTCACCAGTCTTGTATGGAAAAAAGGCAAAGGATTTATTTAACATTTCCTGGTCATCTTCCAAATGTGTGACTACTGATATTTGTTTCAATTTCATTTCCAGACCTTTACTAGCTTGACTTTCAACAATAGTTATCTTTCCTGTAGCAATTTTAAAAATACATGACACCCAAAGTATACCTTGGTATATTGTTCCTTTTCTTCCAAACCAACTTGCTGTTGCTCCACCTAATAATATTTTCCAGCCTAAGATGGCTCTTCTCCAAAGCCAGTCTAACAAAAAAAGTAAAGGCATTTTTCAGTTTCAAAATCAATAAATACCTGGATTATCATTGTTAATTTTCTCCCTTCTCTTCCTCTCTTTTCTTCCCCAGCTGGAAAATTATTATTCTAGAACACAAATCTTCATTCTTTTTGTGTCTCTAGTTACAATACAGAGATGTCTAGGTGCTTATATTCTGTCCTGATGATGTGTAAAACTGTCTCAATTTTCCTTCAGAAGCACCTCTACATAATCATTCCCTGAAGGGCTATTATATAAATTTACTGTTTTATCCATACTGTGGCTTTATGAGCAGAAATGCTGCCTCATTCTTAATATTTTTATAAATAAAATCCTATTTGTAATATTTTACACAATTAATTTTCCTGTCTTGATATTTATGCCAAAATAATTTAATATTTAATCATTGCAAATTCACCAGTTTGTTTCTAAGCTTGAATAAACTTGTATGTGAGGAGAAAACTTCCTTGAACATGCTCCTAAAATATCGTTCAAGAGCAATCTAAATGGATTAATGAATTATCTAATTAGAATAGTTCAATTTCTTCTGGGTTTTATTTATATGGTAGTAAATCCTATCTGACAGTAATAAATAGGAAAAAAAACTTCATCAGAAAAGTTCACTTGCAAACCTAAACTGAACTGTGTTAACTGAAAAGCTGCAAGGTTTACAGAAGGTTAATGTTTATAGAGTTATTCATCAAACCAAAAGCACTACTCAGGAATGTAAATGATGGGTCTGCCTGACTAGGTTTGTGTCAGTTATAATATTACTTTTTAAAAAGGAAAACTGTGTTTTCCCTTGTTTTCCCTTGTATATGAACATTCATGAACACACACAAATTTAATTCTGTATCAGAAAAGTGCTCAGCCTAGAAAATCATGGTTGACCTGATGAGAATTTGGTAAAATCAAAAAAGAGACTTATAATGGAGAATTTGGAGGAAAGCTTTTTTCTGTCTAATATTTTTCCTTTAAAATGTACTATAATAGTAAGTGGCCCTATTAAAAATATGAATAACAGCAAAAATTAATAATAGTTTATGCAATTAACTCTAAACCAAGTGCAATGCATCTATTTTTAGTGTGAATTGGGAAATCTTGTTGCAAGGTTTCATGCTTGACTGTTACATATATTGGTCAGAAATGGTTTGTAATATCAGGAATATAATTCTGTATAATAACAGAAACGTAGAGAGGTATAAAGAGGGAGACAGTTGGATTAATGGTGACAGTTCTGGGTGTGCTGCTTCTTAGCCTTGCCCAATTATGACATTTGGGTGTCATTTTTAATTTTCACAAATTTGGATTAGAAGACATGGTAGTGTGAGTCTTTCCAAAGTCATGAAGACCAGACCTGTACATCTGTTAGACAAAGCATGGCTGTTTCTTTCAGTTACTTAATTGAATGGTGAGAGATATTTAAGTGCAGCTGTATTCCTGTCATGCATATTTGGGTGCTAGGAAGAAATATTTTCCCCTGAATACTGAGTAAGTTTGCATCTAGTTTTTTCAATGCAGAAGTTGCAATCAATGTTTTAATAAGTATGGTAAGATTTTAAAGTTTACAAATAAATGATCTGGGTAATTTCCCTAAAAGAAGAAACCTGAGCATCTATGCTTAGGACGTTGCTGATGTAATTTTTAAAATGCATCTTTTCATTGGTATTGATATAGCAGTTAAAACTGAACACAGCAATTATTAACTTTTCTCAGGTGTGGCATCCAGCAGTTTGAATTCTGTCTTGTCCTTGTCCTTCATACACTGAGGTGATCATGTAAATAAAGCTCAGAAAAATAAACTGTAAAAGTAAATGCTGATAACTCACATAAGCCTAGGTGTCTTAGAAGTTTAACCCAAACATCTGTCTGCTACTTCTGCAACATTGTATTTTCCTTCCAAAACAGTTCAAGTAGTGGAAAAATAATAATAACATTGATGTTATGTGGAGCTATTCTTACATCCAAGGCTTGCAGTGGAGGCATAGATTTCCCATTTCCTTTTACTCTTCTAGTCAGGAAGAAGCAATAACTAAAACTGAGTAACTTTGGACTTCCATCCAGCTTTGGGAACTACTTGAGGAGTCCTTCTGTCTGGCCAGCCTGGAGCTCTTCCCAGACCATAGAATGATAGAATCATAGAATGTTTTGGGTTGGAAGGGACCTTAAAGTTATCATCTACTTCCAGCCCCCCAGCCATGACACCTTCCACTAGGGCAGGTTGCTCGGAGAGTCCCATCCAACCTGGAATTGTGAACCCTTCCAGAGCTGGGCCCTCATCAGTGCCTCATCACCATATGAATAAAGAATTCCTTTCTTGCTTCTAATCTAAATCCCTCACCTTCTAGTTTTAAACTATTTCCCCTTCTCCCATCACCATCTGCCCGTGTAAGAAGTCCCTCTCCCACTGTTTTGTAAGCCACTTCTAAGTACTGGGAGGATGCCATAAGGTCTCCTTGGAGCCTCCTTTCCTCCATGCTGACCAACCCCAACTCTGTCAGCCTGTCTGCACAGGAGATGTGCTCCAGCCTCCTATCATCTTTGTGGCCTCCTCTGGACTTGCTCCAACACCTCCATGTGCTAGGTTTGTAGTATTTTTAATTTTGCACATAACTCAGAAATAATAGTTATTAATTTGGCTGGTTTATGGCTGAAAAGATATTGCTATCCAAGATAAGATCAGTTGTCAGCAGCCCTTTTATTTGCAGGAAATGGGCAGCAGATGCTCAGGAGAACAGATGTATGGAAAGAGCTACAACCAGGAAACCACTCAAACCAAACCATCTTTTATTAGCCATAGACAAACCACATGGCTGCTAAGAAGCCTTTATTAGCAGTACTTTTAATTTTGCCACCAGAAATATCTGTGCTTAGAGCAGCTGAACACGTCGAAGTTTGTAAGGCTGGGCTGTAGCAGTCCTGATGAATTTTGGCTGTGCTGCCCTCCAGGGCCAGACAGACAGGATGTGACCCCAGCCACCAATCTGCTGTCCTGTTTGTGCAACTCAGCATCTGGTGGGGACAGGACACGCAGGACCTGTGAACAGTTTACTTTATTAAGTAAATTTACTTAATAAAGGAAGTTAATTAAACATCTTGTATGGGTAATCTCTTTCAGTCTAGGTTTTTGGAAAATTTATTGCTTTTCCTTTTCATTGTTTTTTCTTTGAGTGATACTTCGTTTCACTGCAGTAGCATTTAATTCAGTGAAATAACTTTTTATGCAGACAGACAGAATCTGGAATTCAGTCTTTCTGCATCAAAAATTATTTCACAGTTTCTGGTCAGAAAGTGTATATCAGGAGAGGCTTTGAAGTTAGAAAGTATAAATCAGGAGAGGTTCTTTGATCCAAGGCTTTCTCAAAAGCCCAAACAAACTGGGTTTGAGGTGTTGGTCGGGTTTTTTCTTTTTTTTTTTTTTTGGTTTTGTTTATTTTTTTAATCATCATTATTTTTTTATTTCCCAACTAGCTAATATTTTTCCAGCATACAATGAAAGTTTTAATCTGTTTGCTTAAAAGAAAATTTGTTCTGTAAATAAAATGTGTCATTAATATTTATTTTACAATATCAGCATTTGAGACTCCAAAGACACAGTCTTTCTAAAGAAAAGGTGATATTTTCCTGTGCAATAAATACTGCTGTTTTTCTGAATAGGACCTGTATGAATTTAAAATATGTGAAACTTTAAAATACATTGGTATAAAATTTACCACTCTTAGTCTCCACCTTAGCATGTTAATTTGGTGAACCAACTCTTCCCTGCTTCAAAATGTCCAAGCAACTGATTAGACCTCAAATCTGTGTTCTGTTCCCTGACTTTGCAGTTATCTTTTCAATTATCTCAAATTTATCTTTTTGTTCACCTGGTTTTGTGCCATTTTTCAGTTAAATGTGATTTCATTTCTTCTGCAAATGATGTTTGATTAGAAGGAATAATTTGTTTGCTATGTGAGTATTTCTCAATTAACTGATTAGCAAGTTTGGCTGGGAGGTTTTTGTAATTTTTTTTCTGCTTCAATGTTTTTTCCCTGCTTGAATCAGAGGTTTCAAGAATCCCCATCACATTATTGCTCTTTTGGTGTCTACTTCCTTTCAAATACCTGAATGCTCAATTCATTTTTACTGATGTCAGGAAATAACAACATTTTTGGTTTGCTTATTTATTAATTCGATTTTGTTTCAAAATCTGTTTTAGCAACAAGAGAGACTTAAGAGTCAGCTACGGTTTTTTTTGTTTTTTTTTTTGTTTCCCAGCATTGTATATCTTCCATTTCATCAGCAAAACAGCATGAAACATCTGAATATGGATTTTTAAAAATTGACAAAAAGTCTTAAAGGAAATTTGCTTTTTTTCACATATGATGATAAAATAAATAAATAAATAAATAAATAAATAAATAAATGCTGCATTAAATTTTCCTGTTATTTGGGCATTTGTTTTTCATAGTGATTTTTGCTTTATGATTTATGAAAAATACTGAGGTAAGTAATCAACATTTAAATCCTTTCCTCAAACTGAAAGGGCAATTTACATGTGAGAAAATTGTATTTGGTGTTTAGGAGATTAAGCCTTCTACAGGCTATAATGCTCATTTTTCCAGTCATGCAGTTGAATAAATGACCCTTATTAGCTATCACTATTACATCAGTTTAAACATGAAAGGTGACAACCTGCTTTTATTGAAGTTGTTGGCAAAGCTTTCAGTGACCTCAACAGAACCAGGATTTAAGTGGAGAAACAGCGTCTGAGAATTATGTGCTGAGAAATAAAAACCTCACTTCTATTTCCACAAGGAGAAACAACCCTGGAAATTCAATAGATGAACTATTTTATTACAAAATTCTGCTTACCTCTCTTTATAGTGTGCCTGTCTCAGCTGGATGAGATTTTTGAATCTTTGCATACTCATTAGTACTGAGCATGTTGGTCTTCACAAAAGGAAAGCTGAAACCCAACTAGCTGATCTTGTGAAAAAGCTTCCACAGCTCTGGAAACTGCAATAAAACTGATAGATTTTTGGATTCTAATTTGAAAACATTTTTTTTCATTGATATTATGGAAGCAGATAGGAACACAGAACTTTAAAATCTGCACTTGCAAATCACGCTGTGAACCCTGGCCGAGTTGCTTTACTGTCTGAGATGCATGTTTGAGTGTGTATAATTTCATAGATTAAACCCACAGGCTATCAGTTTCCCTCTGTCTAATAAATATGATCTATGCAGAATTGATTTTGCTTGGCCAGTTTCAAGATGAAAATGTACTTTTATCTATTTTTCTAAAGTGTTCATTGAGGTCATTTCGCATACTGCAGCAGGAGAGGTGAATGTTCAGTATTTTCATGAGATAGATGAGCAGCAAGATGATAAAATCTTGCTTGAGTGACTTGCCCTGCACCAGATTAATCCAATCTCAATGCAAAAATGAGACTGGGGAAAAAAACATGTGCAAGACAAAACACAAGCACAGAGTGTAAATTTTTTCATGGCCTCCATGTGACACTGTCTTTCATCTTCCCTTTTGCACATTATTATGGAACATGCACTGCACTGCACTGCCCCCAAATGTTGGGGTGGAGGAAACCAAGACCCCTTTAAGGAGTTTTTTCTTCCATTTTTTAGTACAGCTCTGAGTCCCTCTGCATGGCTCCTTGCCCTTCAGCTGCACATAGACCTCTGCAGCTGGAAAAGCCAAACTGTTGATTCTGTACAACTTACCTGAGCATGGCTGGGTGCTGAGCTCTTCAGCTGCTCATCTGAGACATCAGAACCTCCTCTGAAATTGGTCTCATCATCCTTTTGCTTTTATGCCTCCTTCTAACTAGATCATTCCAACCAGCAAGAAAATCTACACTAACGGGGGATTTGAATAGTATTTCCCTATTATCACTTAAAGATGTATTGCAAAGGCTGTAAAGGTTGTCTGACTTTCAACCAATTTTTTGCAGTACTCTCTGCCCTCACATTTACTCAAAGGTGTCAAACATTTTCTATTCCCATCATAAATGGCTGGAATACAGAATTTGTCAAGCTCAGTAAGACATTTGCTGCATCACTTGATTTTGAACCCTTTGCTTAATCTGTTTTTTAAAAGTTTGTTTGGGCCACATTAGCATTTGAGTTACCTAAATAATTATTTTTATTGTGTGTCCATGTGGGAGAGAGGGAAAGTTAGTGCATTTTTTCCAATACCTACAGTTATTGATTTATGTAAATCTGGAAGAGGGGTAGGGAAACAAGATTAGTGATCTAGGACACGTTTTTCAGACATGTCTCTGCTGATAGAGACTGGAGCAAAAAGGATCATTTTAGACAATTTCTAGTGGTGTATAAAAAGCTATACTACAGAGAAAAATACCTGCATTTACATCTTTTGTAGTAGTATATCCCATATAACATTTTCTACCTGAGGTGACCCTCCGTTTAGTAATTGTATTTACCCCTGTTTAAATGATTACACAGTATATAGTACCAGCAGCAATTTTGCCCAATCAGGGATTAGTTAAAATAATGATTATAATGGAATTTTCACATTTCTCGGCTCTTGAATATTTGGTTTCTGAATTAGCAGGGTTTTTATTAGGGGAGCTAGAAATAAATGTGATGACCTAGGAAAGCATCAGGATTTCTGTTTACCTATGAATTCATCATGCTTCCTTATCTACCAACAGAGGCTACTAGCAAAAATCAGTAGTTCACTATCAGCTAGATAATCAGAAATAATACAGGAAGATACAGAATACATGTTTTCAAGTTCCATATATATGTTTTAATAAAAATAGATTTAAACTGACTTTTAAGCCCCATACTTTTTAATTGGTATTGCATCAATTTAATACCATAATAAAATTGTTATAACACAGAAATCTCATGTGTAACATTTTTATCAGTAAGTGCCATATCTGGGGTGCCACTTAAGCTGACCATGAGTATTTGTTTTTATATTTAAAAAACTAGAAAAAATAGTCTCATCATAAATATAACTGCAGAGGATCCTAAAGCATGACAGCAAATTTTTCTCTTTGCTCTTACAGCTTGCGTCATTGGTAGGGTTAAAAAGAGAAGTGGTTGTCTAGCAACACTGACATCTTTATTTCTTGTTTTGATAGTGCTAATCTGTCAGCATCTGCAGCTAATGGGAACACATAATTTAGAATTTTTTCTTACAGCTCTGTATGTGAAGCAAAATACAATTTTAGTAGTAGGCAAGGAACTGAATTTGACCTTTGTTTTAAAGAGACTGTGTTGCCATTTTAATATAACTTAGTAATGCACAGTAATTAATAATTAGTACATGTACAGCGATTTTTAAAAGATAATTAATAAAAATTATATTCTTCAAAAATAATTCCTGACTATAGATTGACATAATACTAATTGATAAATTGCAGTAGGAATTTTCCTTTGGATTAACCTTTGTATTGTGAGAAAAAGTAAGATGTTTTCAGCTTTTTTTTCTCCAGATGATTTTTCTCAAGTGACAACTAGATTTATAGGATGATATTTTCTGTTGAATTAATATTCTTTTCACTTCTTAGCCTCAGTAGATGGATTTGCCTAGTGGTCAAATTTCTTTAAAGCATAGGAAATGTAGGCTGAAAGCATAAGGGAGGAGATGATTGAACTTGGGTCATTTCAAGGTATTCAACTTAAAACACAAATTTTTAAATTTGGAAAGGGTTCAGATGCTAAAGAAAAGAGAGAAGTGGTGCATCAAAAGACAACTAAGATGCAGTCAAAATCTAAGAAGAAGCAAGAGGTAAAGGAGGTCTGGAAATAATAATGCAGTTCTGAATTGGATTCAGCTGTGAATTCAGGTGTGGACGTTTTAATAATTATGAGCTGTGTGACTAAGAAAGACCTCCTTGGTGTTTTAACTCCTCGGATAAAGGAGGGCTTTTTTAGAGGTGATTGAGTGATAGTTAACGTAAAAGTTCTCCTCGTTCAGCATCCTGCTCATGACAGCAACCTGTGAAGGTAAGAAACATTTTACAGATATAAAAACCTGTCTTTGGGATGTATTTCTTGCTTCTGGGAAGTAATTTTGGGACATCTCAGATCAGAAGCTGCAACATGAATAATTTTTTATGGGTATTGTTGGATGTGTTTTCCTTTAGCTATTTTCCTTCCATTTTGGATCAATGTGTATTTTGGGTCCTGGTGCTATCTGAATAAGGAGCTTCAAAATGTTCTTGTTTTGTACATTCTTTAGCTTGTTTTAGCCAGCTGCCTCACAATAATGCTGATTTGCCTATGTGTCTTGTATGATGAGAAATAGTAAACATTAATTTCCCACTTGCTTTCTTGGTATTATTCATAATTGTATAGGTTTCTGTGACAGTTCCCTGTCATTAATGCCTTGAAAAATGCCCTTCTTGGGAGGCAAGCACAGTGCCATGGAGCCAGGGGTAGCTGTCTGCCTCACCCCAGCATGTTGGGCATGGTGCAGACATCCACTTATAGCGGGTCCAGAGAACAGATGGCCAAGGAATATGTCTGTGGGGAGCCTTTAAAAATGGAAATGGCAATCTGGGGCATTGTTTATCCCATATATGGTGAGCAGGATAATCAGAAGTGCTTTACACATCATTAGAGGACTTGCAATTGTTAACATTATGAGAATTCTTGGAGTAGTGCAAGGTTTTTTATAATTCTTGTATGAAAAAGAAATCTTCTTCTAAACACAGCATCATCTCTCATTGGTTTTCTCAGATACTGAATATAAGTTTCCCAGAATTTTTTGTAAATCTTGGGGAAATATTACCAGCCCTGGATAGATTATTCAATCAACCTAATTATTTTAGGACATCTTCTCCAAGCTCTATGTGCAAGGGATTCTCCGCTGAAGCTTAGAAAGTGACTGTCATATATCCCATACCTTGAGAACGTACATCTGAATTATCACAGAAAAGTAATAAGTGTGAGAATGATTGAAATTTTGAAATATTGCAGTATATTATCAGAAATGTTCAGGTTGAGCAGCCTTGGTACATTTAATTACATGTCTGATGAAGGTTGCATGGCATGGTTAACTTTCCTAGTTTTCCATCAGTTGGTTAAAGCCTTAACAGAGGAGGTAGAAGTGTGTAGTTGTGCTATATTTACACTGCCTGCTGGAGCCAATAGCTTGTGTGCTCAACCCTGAGTGATCTGCTGTAAGTCATCCTGTGCCAGGGATTTCACATGACACCTGGCACTGCTGCCTGCTCTCATCTACAGGTGAGCTAATCAGGCACTCTGCTCTGATGGGTCATCTTTGGAGATGGGAAAATGCTCATGTCCTACTTGTGTTTGGTTATGGAGAGACTTATCCCACCTGGACAAGACTGGAGTGCCCTTAAAGGAGTTTGCTCTGCAGTTTCAACAGGACAAAATTTGGGCAGGAAGGGTCTAACCCTCCACCCCATCCCAAACCAAGGAGATGGTGTCAAGCTTTGGGAATTTGGGAGCAAAGGACTTGAGGGAGAGTAAAATAGGGCAGGGCTGAATGTGTTAGATGATGTTTGAGGAATGAGATGGGAACAGAAACGATGGGAGTTCAAGGAATGAGGGATTTCTTTGCCTCACCGAGTAACAGCCTAGGGCTCAGTATTTAAAACTTACACTAGAACCCAATCCTGCGTGCCAGCATACTGCAGACATGGGAGTGTGTAATTCATCTTCTCTTTTCATTGTTAATACCCTTTCAGATTCTTATGTCTTCCCACCCTGTCTCCATTTTCAGCTACCCAGGTTGATAAATATTTAATTATATAAATTTTCCATCATAAATCATTTCTTCCATGCTCTAATCTGTTCTGCTGGTTTTTTCTTAACACACTGCAATTTGTCAGTCTTACAGCTAACATTATGTCCTGCACTGAATTAATTCTTTGTAGTGTGTTCACACCAAAAACTGGCCAAAGGTCAGGCAATTATCATTTCTGCAGTGCATTGTCTTCATGGATTTTAGTCTGCAACCGCACTTAAGCCTGTGTTGTTTTTTGGTATTTCTGCAACGTGGGAGTTTCTATCACCCACACTTCTCTTTTGTTGTATTTTCTAGATTTCTTCCACTCACTGAATAGCCAGCCAAACGTTGATTTCTATGTCCCTAGGTGTTTTTTATGTGCATTTTTCTAAATTGAAACTCGTGCTGTCATTTTCTGCCCACTAGTGCCTCTGGCTCTGTCACTAACATTTCTCAGCTCTGACTGACATTCACAACTCTTTCTGATTTAGTATTGTCTACAAATTGCACCAGAGCATTATTAAGATATTTTTTAAAAGGCAGAGCTCATTAAAAAATTCTACAAGACATTTTTCCCCAAACTATGTTCTCATCAACCACCTTGTCTGTTGTCCCCAGAGGATATCATACTTTGTGATATCAGAAATCAAATCTTGTGCTTAAAAAAGATAATGGCCTTCATTTTCAGATTGGTACTTTCTTTTTCTTTTCAATAGTATTCTTCCTTGGTCTCTAAAGTACAAAGTTGAATAAATATATGGTGTACATAGGAAAACCTTGCAAGATATTTTTCTCAATACAAGACTAAGGCTAGAAGTCACAGCTTATTTAAAGGGGTGATCTTATTTAAAAGGAAATGGGGAAATTCTTCAAGAGAAAGAGAAAAGATGAAGCTTTCTAAGTTCTTCATGCTCAGCAAACGGTAACATGTTGTCCTTAGACATGTTTTGGAGAACTGCAGTACTCTTCAGTGCTATTCCTGTACAGTTCTAGTAATTTGGCTAGATTTCTCTGGCTGTCCTCCCAGGTGTCATGGGAAAATAAAACAGAAAATGAGAGATTGTGAGACTTCTCAGCTTGGTGCTTTGAGTGAGAGTACAGCACATGGTGGGTGAAAGTCAGCTGACTTGATCAGGAGTTATGTTCACAAATCTGGCAGTGTGGCTGTGTCTACTGTGGTGATCTGTAATTTACTGCAGAGATACTATTAGGATGTATTAGGTGCCCCTGCTGATCAGACCCTCTAGCTGTGACAAATAGAAGCTGGTTCCTGGCTCTTTGGATGGGGCACTGAATGCTGCTATCTGGAGAGGATTATGGTAATCATGCCTAGGAATAATGGCAAGGGACAAAAGGAGCCGTGGGCAGCCTTGCCATTCCATTTGAAATTTCTCTACCTGTTTCTAGGGAGCCTTTCAGCTCCCTGAGGACAGCTGCACATGCTTTTGTTAGGAAGGTGAGGATGCCAAAGAGCACCTGACACTGAGAGATTCTCCCAAGGCCAAATCTCTCACCTTTCTGCCAATTTGCCAAGTGGCTCCAGTGATAACTGGGAAAGCTGAGAGAGAAACCCCAGGCCTGCAAAGTGGCTGCTCTACCATGGACACATGGTAACACAGTGAGGAAGTTGGCATGATCAAATGAATTACCACAGCCCCCTGCAAGGTATCTGAGATGGTGGAAGAGATCCAGATTCAGGGACAGAGGCAGCTGTGAACAAAAGCTTCCAATTTTCAGTGCGTCATTAAAGACACAAAATGAGTCCAACAGTAAGAGGATCAGTTTTAGAGGAAATTTCCTTACAACAGCTAAAGGCAGGCTCAGTCCTCTGATTCCTACTTACCTGCTTTACCACCAACCTGGGAGAGAGGCACATGGATCCACAAAATCTCAGTGTCTTTCAGTGTGCACTACATCTCACAGAGAACTACAAATGTATTATCCACTGATACAAGAATTCACAAATTCAGAAACTGATGTTCCAATCTGGAATTTGTATCCTACAGTAATTTGAAATAAGAATAGGCAGACCTGGGATTAAAAAAACCCCAGAAAACCCTCTTCATGAGCTTACAGGATCCCCTTTTGTAGAACACAATCTAGGTCTTTATTTCCTTGCTATTTTTAATCACTTGGGGTTCTGCTGCTTTCTGTTCTTTTCCAAGGTCGTGTCTAACAAAGAGCAAGCACAGAGCCAGTGGAACAGCTTGTGCAGTTATTGATACTGAGGCACTTCAATTCTTGGACTTGCCCCCTTTCCTGGGGCAGCCGTTTAAGAGACAGGTCTCCCACCAGGAGCACAAAATACTTGTCCAAGGAAATGCAAGCTAATTGCTTTCATTCTGCATCTGAACCTCAGGGCCAGGGAAAAGACAGTGGTCTAAAAGAGCCATAACTTGAGATACTGAAGTTTCATTGGCAGTTTGCTTTGATAAGTGCACGAATTCAGAGCAACGTTAAAAAAAGTAGAAATGTTCATGAAGTCTAATTTCTTTTGTTTAATCATGGTTTAAGTTTATTCCACTAAGGTAGCTAAATAAGGAAGTGGGTGCATGAAAATGTTCCTGCAGTGGGAAATCAGACTACTGTGGTTTAAGGTAGTGGAACTGCTTTTCATAAATATGTTGCTGGGTCTCAAGGAAATGTTTGCTGTAAATGGAAGATGAGGGATGTTCTCATTGGTCCCAGCTTGTTGACTTTTTGGAGTTTCTTCACTGCCACATATCTCTGTCACAGCTTTTTGTCAAAATAGGATGATGCCTCAAGTACTATTTGAGAAAGAATTGTTGTAGCCTTAAACAGTCTCAGTACCAAGAGTAGTTCTTGTATTTGCAATCTTGGAAGTGGTGTGGAGTTTTATAGGATTATTGGTTAGTCGTTGTTAAACATCCTGAGAATTAGGAAGGAGGCTGCAATGGCCTGTCTGAAAGAAATTACACATAATATGAGATTATCCATTCATGTTTGAAATAAAAATATAGAGTGTAAAGTTTTACTAAATGTATGATTTAACAAGATTACCTCAGACTCCTTCTGGAATTTGCCGTGTTTTCAGTGTTACAATAGTTTGGATGCAATGTACAGGTAACAAGAGATACTTTTGTATAGTTTTAAAAAGCTACTCTTAACCGTCTAAATTGTTTGGTACTCTAAGCCCCTGGAGCCTTTTCTTGGAGAAGGGATCTGACCTTTGGTTAGGATTAAACGAATCAGCTTGTACTGTAAAGCACAGTTACTGACTTTTAGCTTTCACGTCCAATTAAATATAATGCAACTACTCAGAGAAAGGAGATGACCTGCTATGAGGCGTTAATTGATTGACATGAACCAGTTCTGCTTCCTTCCCATTCTGCTGAAGGAGTTCCCTCTGTTGATATTTTCACAGGAGAGCTAGCAAGAAAGAAAGACTACTCTGTAGAAGAGTATAAGTAAGTTTCCAGTGCTCTGGAGTTTGCAGAAATGTCAGAGCAGTCAGTCACCCTCTTTCTGGGTCTTTTTTTAACATCATTTTCAGCGTTACTGTTGTTCACACAGTCCATTCAAAAAATCAAGACATAAAAACTAAACAGCCCTTGTCTTGTGCCCAGTAGTCTTGAGATCCTTTTGCCTTTTCATAAGCTTTCATAGCAGAGTTCTGAGAGTCGCCTGAGTTCTGCAGAGATTTACATAAGATGTAGAAAGGTATAACGGGGAAAAAAACTTATCGTTCCTTTCCTTCTCCCTCCCCCCATTTCCTTTTGTTCTGTGAGCAGTTTCCCCCAAATCTCACCCTTTTAAAGAAGCTAATTACTGCTCTTCACTGGCATGCATTAGCATTATGCTGTTGTCAGTCTGTCAGGTGCACTTAGTCAGGGTTTAATAGGCTTGCAGTGAGCTACAATTAAACTCTGGAATTAACATTTAAAGAGTGTTTACATGACTTCCTCTTCCCTTCCTCCCCCGCAGCAGTTTGCTTAAAGACGAAAGCAGCTTTCTGCTTTGCTTTAATTGTTATGTGAGGGAAATACTGAAGAAATCCATGAAGTTGACTTTCATTTAAAATTTGAGCCCTATTTTTCTGCAGCTCTTGGGGAACATTACAGTGCTATTTTTCAAATGAAAAATCGTAGCGATTTAAAACCATGTGGTCAAATATAACTCTTGTAACCATGCTAACAAATGTCAGCAATTAAAATGAGGAAGAGTTGTTGCTCGTTCAGAAGCAGTGTTGGTTTCCTCTAAGCCCCGAGAGGAGTGAGAGGCTCTCTGGCGTTCTTTGGGTCCAGAGGCAGAGGAGCCTTGCATGTGCACGAATTCTTGCTTTCTCTGTGGCTGCCAGGAGCTTCACCTTGCTGTCTGCAGATCTCAGTGCTTTGGTCTCAGAAAGTTAAGTCACGTTTGTACAGATGTAGACACCCTTTGTGCAGATGTTCTTCTTTCCCAGTCAGGGAGGGATCCTTTATGCTGTATCAGCCCAGTCTGGGTCCTGTTGGCATTCACTTAGGCCAGTTTTGTTTCCTCAGTTGACTGAAAGCTCTTTCAAAGACCTCAAGACTCAAGAAAGCCCTGTATGCTCCTGCTTCCTTTGCAGAAGCCACCCGTGGGCTGAAAGAACTTCAGGAATTAAATGTTAGATGCATAATTTGCGCTATGCATGCTCCAGAGAGCACTGGTGGGAAGTCTCTTAGTAATGGGTACAGAGGGATGAGTTTTGAGGATTCAAAATGCTCAATGGGGAAAAATTAAAATTATGTTAGATCTGTGTCAGTGCCCCCCTAGCTATTTTATCTTACTACAGCTGAGGATATGCCCTAGAGTGTGGAGGTTTTCTTGGCTTAGACTTTGGATGGAGAAGGAGAATCTGTTGGCTTTCTTGTAAATAATGACTTTGCAATTTAGCTCCTAAGTATTTCTTAGATATCCCTACTTTTCAAACAAAACATGCAAGCCTAAGCTTTCACATTTGGTAGATTTATTGCTACATTGTACATTGTTATTTTTTTATTAATGGTTATTGCCTGTATCATCTTTATGTAAGCCAGTTGTGACTCCCTGATTTGATGTGTGGAATCTGAGGGTAGCAGTACATCAGCTTGAGAATTTTCAGAGAAGTTTTGGTCCTCAGATGACATATATCCAACCACTCTGCCTTATTTCTATGTGCAGAGATTAGATCTGTTCCATCCTAAATTCTTTGAGTTAAGAAGCTGTTCATATTTTTATTACTTGCAAATGTATAGGACAGTAGTTGAGGGAAATCAGAAGGTTTTAAACTAAACAGATGATATTGTTTGTCCTTCAGTATAAAATTAAATTTTCTTTCAGGTGGCCATGAGGGAACTTTTTGGAAAAAAACTTGAACTCTCCACATAACTCAAAGACTAACACTCATGCAGCCAGGTTACTGCTAATTGCTGCATAAATGTGTTGGCCACAAGTGACAAGGCCAAGCCAATGGTCGCCTTCAGTTCCTCTTCTGCCATTGCTCTGTAACTTCAAAACTTGTCCCATTTCTCTCAGTGCAGCTGTTATCAGAAGAGCCTCTATGGTTGCTGATGATGAATTCTATTAAAACAGTGGGGAATTTGAAAACCATTCAAAAGGTGCTGCAGAATCAGTGTTTGGACAGATACAGTGAAGCCTAAATTGAAACAGAGGAATTAATGTCATGTTACTGGGATAAGTTGTTTTCTCACCATGGGATGGGGGAGGAACACAAAAACAACCATAGGTGCCAAATTTTTTTGTGATTAGTTTAATAACAATAGCTGATTAATAAGTTTTTGCTATCCAGCTGGTGATTGAGCTCTGTTTCTTTTTGAGTAGGCTGTTGAAATTATGCCATTTAAATCAGAATTCAACATTACACAAATCTTCCAATTCAGATTTTTCATGTCTTTATCTCCTAGATTCCATTTCCTGTATTATAACGGAGTCTGAAAAAAGGCAAATTGTTTTGCAATATTGAGAGGTGATGGTTGGAGCAAGAAATGCCCAAAATCAAATAATCTGCATGAGAGAGATTTAAGGCTTACGCAGGCAATAGCTCTTCATCCTGAAGACAACAATCCAGTAACACAAGAACATTTTCGTTTCTCATCTACTGTGTTAGAAAAACAAAAATTCACCTTTTTATTTTTTTGGTATGGAAATCTTCTGGCCATGGATAAGCGTGTTCTGGTGTGTAGCACTAGAAAAATTTGCTTTCCTGACCTTAGCATGGTTCTGTCCAAAGTATTGCAGCTCTGTAATTGTCTTAGCAGCAACAGCACAGGCCAGACTGCAGAGTGCTGAGTATATGAGTCATGTTAAAGCCAGACATTGTGCAATTTGGCAGGACTGAGAAGAGTATTTTAGATGAAATACTTTCTGACTCCTTAGCTTGAGGGCACATATCAGGTTACAGGGCAAATATGCTTTAGAATGGATGATGTTCTAAAAAGAAGTGGAGAACTTTGAAGACACTGCTGTAGGCCAGATGAAATTAAAAAAAAAACCTCAGGAGAAAATAATCCTATCAATATACTATGCCAATCTTTGAGTAATTCCTCTTTGCTTAGACAGAAGGAATGCCTGGTTTTTCACTTTTTTGATGTTCTACCTCATAAAAGATAAAAGATTTGTGGCATTGGAAATCAAATAACGTGTATTTATTCAAGAAAAATATTCAATTGCGAGGTGTTCCTACATGGTCTTGTTTATTTTGCTGAGCTTTGAGATGGAAGATTTCAATCCAGCAGGACTGAGCTTTGCAGTTTTCAGTAGGATGCTGTGCACTTCTTGGGGATGTCCCATGCATATTGCTGTGTGAAGTCCTGCCAGTAGATAATAGTCTTCACTAGGAATTGGACCAAACTTCACCACAGCAAACTGACAAAGGCAGTAGCTTTATCATCTCAGTAGAGAAGGTTCAGCAGATCCTAAACATTCCTGGCACTACCAGAATTTTAGTTTGGATTGTGAACTGCGGAAGAATTTTCATGGTACTGATCTTTATGTTTTCAAAGGTAGGAATTTAAAAGGTGTTTGCTGTACATGGTTCCTTTCATCTCATGTGTCATAGAAAAGAATATTTTTAAAAATGAAGTTTTCAGAGAGTGCTGCGTTTTCTTTGCTCCTTGCAGAAACTCAAACTAGTTTTTCAAAATAGATGTGTCTGACTATTGTTTTATACTAAATGAGATTCCTGTGAAAAGGAGAGAAGCTAGTCTGAATTTAGTGGCAGGCTGGTTTTACACCTAGAGCTTTTGTAATTGTACTGTGGAGGGTCTTTTGATATTAGTGATAATCTGTGTTCATTTTTTTGAAAAAGTCTGTTCAGTTAACACTTCAAAATGAAAGATGGTCAGTGGTGTTGAAAGCCAGTTTTGCTATGAGCATTTTCCTTGAAACATTGAACAGAAAAACCTGTTGTGGAGTTGGCTTTGGTGATATTCTTGTCTCTCATGGTTTTGTTACTCATGATCTAAAACATCAAGATCAATGAAACACTGAAATATTTTAATAAGAGGAGGCACATCCTTTGTTGAGGGTGTTTAGATGGATTTGTAGCAGTAGGAAGGATATTTGGGATGACTGCAAATGCTGGTTGCCTGCAGCCAGTCTCACTGAGCTGCTGAAATAGCTGGTGTGAAAATGGGAAAGGCATTAAGATGCTGGATGATTAACAGCCAGGACAATTTGTGTTGGTGTATTGGACTTAAATCATCCTACATCTTGTCACACTTCTCCTAAGTGAATTATCAGTGTTTGTCACCAGAGATACATAGCCTGCATAGTAAGTAGAAGTCATTAACCATCTAGATTGCTCTGTGGTTTTTTGCATTATCTCTTCTGCAATGAAGTCTTAATGTGATAATGGAGACATTGTGCCCAAGGATGTGGGCCAAAGCAAAGAATTATGCAATGAACCCCTTCCTGATCAGTAGACCAGGACTGTGATCACTTAGGAGACAGAAAAGAATTGGAATGGTGAAGTCAGACATGGAATAACAGTGGTTTGCCTTGCCTTTCACAACTTTACAAGGAAGAAGTTGTGCCTCACCTGTGGAGGGCTTCCCCAAACCCCTCTGCCCCTTAAAATACTAAAAATTTTTGAAAGAATTATAAAAAAATTTTAGAGAGGATTTTGTTGCTGACTGAAATGTATTGAAACGGGGCTACTTTGTACGTTGATACAATATAAAAGAAGAATCTGTTTTTCATCAGTATAATCTTTTTTCTGTACATGCAGCTCTCTGATAAATTTTTAACAGAGGAAAGATTTAATTATGCTTCAGAAATAAAAATTAGATTTATAATATTCACACACTATCACCTTTAATAAAACTTCAGATTGATACACCAGCAATAACTCTTGGAGCTATGAGAGATATAGGAGTTAATAAAAAGCCTATCAATTTTAATTCAAAATGACAGAATACATCCTGATTTATTGTGATGTAAAACATGATCTCCCGTATGATATGATATTCCCACCCTGAAGAATGTTCTAATTTAATCATAATTCTCTTATATTTCTAGCAATTAAATAACATCCCATCAGTTACAAATAAAACGCTTTATGTACCAGATTTTCAGTGCTTTATGTCTCCTTCTGAGCAGTTACGAGCAGTTATAGCTCAAAAGAATGAGGCCTGATAGTTCACTCAGTCTGGAATATTGTAACAAGAAGTAAACTTATTTTCGAGAATGTAGTGTTTTAAAATAGTGTTTACAGCAGAAGCCTTACTCTTAAAAGGAGAACTGGATTTTTAAGGTTTGCCTGATGAAAGATGGAAAGTTTTTCTTAGGTGCAAGCACTGTCAGAGAAAGATAACTCTTGGAAAGAGGACAATCCTCCTGAATAGCTGTGGATTCAGCTGATGTGCTTGTCCCCTCAGTCTGTTATTATTGTTACCCACCCTAATGGTCATTAAAATGAAATGTATGACTGCCAGCCCTGCATAAGCAGACCTTGAGTTAGGTGAGCTAGAGAGGCCTTGGTGATAACGATTTGCCCGTTCAGGTGTTAATAATGTTTCAATACAATGCCTGATGAACTGTAATGGCTTCAAATTACATGCTCAGTAATGCTGTGCCAGTTTGCTGCCAGCAGAATGTACCATTGCAACAGCGAGGTACACACTGAGGGCAGCTCTGCTGGAGAGTTAAAACTTAGAGCAGTAATTTGGTTTTCAGAAGCTGCTATTGATACTGAAGGAAATTATAATCTAATTTGCCATTCTGCTCCAATATTGAGCCAGTATTTGAATAAGAAAAATCAACATATATGTATGCCTGGGTCTGTCTTCTATCCTGGGGAGATCAGAAATATGGAACACATACAAAGCTGCATCAGTCTGTGGTGGCTTTATCTTAGGAGTTCTAACAGCACTTTAAACTACATTAAATTGTAGTTATCTGTTTAAGCTAAAATATCCTCTCTTCTGTTCCTCTTTAGCTCCTGTGATTCTGAAAGAAATATTCTGTTCTATATTGGACCATTCCCTCAGGGCATAGAGTCACATTCCTCCCTCCCATGATAAAATCAGTTGCCCTTGGACTGCTAGGGTGAGAAGAATTGAAGCATTGTCTTTTTTGATTGTTAGATCTTGCAGTCTTTCTAAATAGTGCAATGTTCGTGAAATTTAATCAGTAGCTGATACTAAAATCAAGATATTACCATGGCTTCCAACTGCTATTTGAATATTTCAGCCTGCAATAATCATCTGTGGATTGGTGTGCTTTAATGGAGCAGAGAACATATTCTGTTATTGCCTAATCCATTCATCCTCACTTGCCAATTTTTTAAGCCTGTCCAAATCTTCATTTTATCTTTCTTCCCTTCTTCTCTGTACAGGGAAGTAATTTGGTGGCTTTGCATTTACTTGCAAAATGACATTGCTGCCAGGTCAGCAGTGTCACTGGGAAATGTGTGTGCTTCAGCTGGTGCACTGCCGCCTCTGGAAATCAGGGTGGAAGACATGAAAAGGGCTGTTTTGCACAATGTATTTTAAAGAAAACCTCTGTGCAAGACAGCATTCCAGCACTGCCTGTGTGCCCATGGACTCAAGGCCTGATTTTGCAAATAAGGTCCATTTAAATATTTTCCCCTGACTGGTATGTTTCTGTTTTTATTTGCAGTCTTTTGCTGCCAGTGAGTTTCACCACTAAATCTCCTTTTCTCAATCTACTCCATTTATCTAGATGCTCATATGTCCTTCCATGCCTGTCTGGTTTGCACTTTTTTCTTATTGCCTAATTAATAGCTCACCCTAAAAAAACAGGTGAACTTTGGGAAGATAGTGCTCTTTTCATTGACAACAAATTAAGTGTGCATTATTTTTATTAATAGATTATTTGCCAGTGTTGCAGCACCTCAGGGTTTGCCTTTTTTTCCTTTCCCCTCTCTTTTCTCTAAGTGTTTCTTTCACCTAGGGATGATCAACCTTAAAAAATATATTTTTGACCAGAGAGTATGAAGAAAAACGTCTCACACGGGTATTATTAGACACCTAATTATTAGAAAATAATCTGCAATTATAAAACTTTAGGGTTTCCCTGTCATTCCTTCTTAGCACCTGTTAGCTTTGCTCTGGGCACTCTCTAGTTTTTCCTTGGAACACGCTTTTCCACTCCCACTTTTAAGTGAAGCTGATATTGCCTTGCAGTTACTTTTATCTTGGTTGTACGACTTTAAGTAAAGCAAGGCATATAATAAAATATTAGAATAATGATATCTAACAGTGTTAACTGCTGAAGTTAGTGTAATGTCTGCATCTAATCAGTTAGTACTTCAAGAGCGGGAACAGCAACCTGGTGCTATTTGTACTGGCTTGGTGCTGTAGCAATCAAACTGCAATAAAGAAGTAATAGTTATGCTCAATTCACCTTGTCAGAGGGGGTGTCAGGGGGAAAAATCCACGCAGCATGACCTGGTTGTGTTGGTAGCCACCATCATTCTGCACAGTTGCAAAAGTCTGGTGGTGATTACTCATAAACTGAATGAACCCTCTTTTCAGGTTAGGTGATTTGCAGCTGGTAATTGTACCATCTTTGCCACCCAGCCTCATTGTCTGGCAGTGAACTAAAGACAGCTCCTAGAATGTGCAAGTAAAAGACCAGGGACCTTATTACTGAATTCAAAGATCATTGTGTTCTAACCTGCCTTTATTTGACTCTTCTCTGTCCCATTACAGGATGTTTCAGGACAAAGCAAATCTCCTCTAAGTAGACATTCAATTACCAGGCTTGCAATGTACTGCAATTTGGTGATGCATTCTGTGCTGGCTGGATTTATAGGGTAATAAGCTGGTGCATACTGATGAACCTCACTGGGAGAGAGGTGTTTGTAGTGTGGTGTTTGGATTGAGGCAGCCATTACATGGGATAGACATGGAGGGGAAAGCAGACTTGTTTTTAGTGTGCTAAATGTTGCAGTAAAGATGGTGCACGTTTTCTGCCATCCTGCTGTGCATCTTTTGAAGCACTTCATAGTCCCAATCAATCACATTGCAGCAAATTGGATTTTATTTAAAAATTTAATTGGATTGGTCTTACAAGAATGAGTATTAGGAAAAGTCCTTTATCTGGCAAATGTTCAAAATTTTACCAATGTTAAAATTTAATTTTTTTTGCAAACTGCTTAACTGGTGAAAATGTAAATTTTTCCCATTGAAGATTACAATCCTTTTTTTGAGTCTGTTTGAATAAATGGAGTTTCTTCAAGTGAGTGACTATAATGCAATCATTTCTGGACATTTTACTTTCTGCTTATGATTACATTAATAACATTTCTAGCTTTGCTGGATATACAGATGGATTAAGTTTTGTTGCTTTGATTCCTCATTTGAGCTCTGTGACTAGTTGATCTGTGATGGGGAATTTTATTAACCAGTGTAAGCCAATGGCGTGGCAGAATAAAATATAATTGATTAATTGATTAAAAAATAGCTGCTTGTAAGTAAATAGTGACATATTATGACAAAAGAGTAGAGATTATCTCTCACATTAGCATTACAAGAATACAGCCCTTATGAATTTAAAGTTCTTGCTTATGTAATTAAGTAATTATCTCAGTGACTCTCTTGAAGAAAAGTACAAAAGAAAACATGCTGTATATGAAAAGAACAATGAATATTTTAATAGCTACATTAATACCAAAGGGAACCCTCAGGGATTTTTCTCTTGGTGGGTAATTGACAGTAATACAGATTTTAATTTATGTCTTGACATTCTTTTTTCCTGTTTCAAAACTGAGCTCGCTGTTCTTTATTTCTTCAGGTTTCTTTATAGCAAATAAACTGATAATTTTCTGAATGAAAAGCCATGTCTAAGTGTGCTTTTGCATAGACTCCTGTGTGCAGTATGGTCTGTGCCCACTCTGCTCCTGCAGCCCCAGGTGGGTCAGCCTCCTTTTCTGTCCCTGTTGTTGGGACAAGCTGTGTTTGGCCAGAACGAGAGAGAGCTGTGCCCTGCTCTTTGGATGGTGGTGAATTCATGCAATGAACTGGCAGCTTCTACACGTTTTTAAAGGTCTGTGGTTGGAGCTACTTTTTAGACCATTTTTCTTCATGTGGAGCAGGAAAATACATGATTCTGTAAAACACAGCAAGGCATTCTCAGGGCTTGCCAAATGAACCTAGAACGAAACTTGATTCTGCTAGGAAGGCATGGGCTCGCTGCTCACAGGCAGAGCTGATCCATCTGTGCAGGGCACACAGGTACAGCACTCTGCTGTAGGTCTGGTGAGGGCAGTGCCTTCTCCTCAGCACTCTGCTGGCACCTCTGGGTTTCACAGTTTGTCAGCACCTCACAGGGAGGGGCCAGGTAAAAGCTGAATAGCAGATTCTAATCAAAACAATTTTGCCACAATTTTCCACTAAAGTATCAGATGCAGGAGTAGTTCAGGGTGTCTTGAAAATGAAGTTATGAACCACACAACTTGGTGGGGTTTTTTTCTTGCTTGGTTTTGAGAGTGTGGTACAGTGTGAGCTGTTTGTCACTTGGCTGCTGATGCTCTTGAGTACATCAGGAAGCAAACTCTGGGAAATTTACGTTATATGTAGCACCAAAGCAAACAAAGCCACATATGTGAAATGGAAAGCAAAGGAAACCAGAGGGTGTGTGTTCCAGCTGAAAAAAAATTCAGATGGCTGTTTATCTCATAAAAGACCTTCCCATGAGAATTAGTAATACTTTAAGCCTGGACTCTGTGCCATGAGCTGAATTTCCCTTAAAACAACTTCAAGTCCAACAATGCATTTTATGCCAATACCAAAATACAGCACTTTCAATAAACAGTGCTGACCTTCCCTAGATCAGAAACATCTTTGGGGTCTGGTTTTGCAAACCTTTTAGTACTGAGCAAGGTTTATCACATCCTTTTAAACATGGTCATTATGTGAGCTCTCTGGTAGATACCTATTTCTAAATGGGGTATTTAATAACTTTTTCAGCCAGGCTGTTCAAGGTTGCAGTTATTCTGGCGGTGTTCTTGATTTCTTAGTGGTGTGGAACATGGAATGAACTTTTAGAATTGTTCCTGTATATTTGTTTTTCAGTTCTTCCATAACAGTCTTAACTAGCATGCCAAATTTTGAAGAGCTTGTATGCTTCATTTGGTTCAGTATAAATTCACATCAGGGGTTTTAAGACTTCTAAGGACTTTGGTATTTTTGATTTTAGACTTGTAATTATTTTTCCTGAACTAATAGATTCTGTGGCAGAAATGAAACTGTTCAAATGGTATGAGAGCTCGAACGAAGAAAATTTTTCTCAAAATATTCTGATGTATCATAAATGGACCAACATTTCTGAGTCAGAGAAGATTTTGTATTTCCAGATGTCTTCAGGGTATCAAATTTTCCCAGAATTAAGTCTGTAAGTTTCTTAGTGAAATCTAGGAGTTCCAGCTTGAGAAATACTTGGAACATGAAAGCAGTTCAGCAAACTGCAGTGCAAACTCCCAGGAGCTGAGTCCTGGGAAGTTTCTCCCACAAAAGATTTTTTTTCTCCAAATTCATGACATTAGAAGTTTAATATTTCAACAAACTGACATTTTCTGTTAAAATAAATTTTAAAACAAATGAACAAAAACAACACCCCAAAAACCAGGTGAAGCTGTAAGTCTCCTAGTTAGTTCTTATGCTGGTGTATTTTTTATGTTTCTGGTGATGCAGATGTCACTCTCTGGTTCCTTATTTTTCAGTTGCTGAAGGACTTGGAAGGCAGTGAAATTGCTTGATTTTATATGAAGTCTAAACTTTTCTTGAATTTGTAGGACTTTTAACAGACCAGTTTCAATGGAAATAGTTACAGTTCTAGGACATGGCTTAATGCAAGGAAGCAGCTTGTGAGAGCAAAGCTGTGTGAGGTGTCAGAGAGCCCTGATGTGTTCCACATGCTCTGCACAGGGGGGTTTCTGAGGGCTGGTCCAGGATGCAGTGACTGAAGTGCAGCAGATCCAGCTCAAAGCCAGTTTGGCTCTGGAGGGACAATACTTCAGGCATGTGGTTGGTGATAAAACACACTTGAGAAACTGCACAAACTTTCAGAAAATTATTGTGAGCTTCAGGCTCCTGTGGGTACTGAAGATAAATAGGATTATGTGGGTGTGTTTGTGTAAGAGCAGTGCTGCAGCAAAGCAGCACTTAAAAATACTGAAATGGGGAAAACCTCTCCTTGTTCATGCTGGGCTGGCTTTGGTGTGGCCCTTGCCTCTTCACCACCCCCAGATATTTCCCAGTTAGAGACTTCCCTCTCCCTGCTCTTCCCTACTCCCTGTTTAGCCTTGCTTTGTCTTCACCTGCATTTGTCTGTCACTCTAAACATCTGCTAAAAGAAAGCCTCTTTCTTCCTCTGTCTTGTTTTCCTTTCATTTCTCCCTGATACGTGACTGGAACGCTTGGAAACAACATCTTGGAAAGCTACCAAAAAAATGAGTAGCATTGAAGGAGGAAGTGCAGTTGTTTTAATGAGTCTGTGGAATTCTTTTGCAATTTGAATCAAATAGATATAAAAAATCGAAGACAGAAAAAAGGGGATGGGGCAAGGGGAGGATCTGTAGAGGGTGGTAAGAAAGGGAGAGAAGCTAGGTGTACATGTGACTTAGATTCAAGAATTTCACACTGGAATTTAATTTTATCATGTACTCTTTATGACTTCTAATTTACACAGTGCAGCTTTGGTGGTTTGTGGCATACAGTATTTCCTTGACAACACATTTCATGCACCTGCATTGCTTAGCCATTCTGGGAAAGGGTTTTCTTGTCCTCTATGTGATTGTATATTTACACAGAGTATTATCACTTCAGTGAAATTCAAATGTTTTCGGTGTGACTGTATCTGATATGAAGTGGTCTGGGAGGCCCAGAACCCTCCAATGAAAAACAGTTTCACACAAGTCTCTCCATAAAACTGGTCTTGATGGTTTCTTAGGCAACCTTTTCCAAGCATGGCAAGCCTTGGCTCTGCCTCAAGCTGCTGAACTTTCTGATTTTCCAGTTCTCTCAATAAAAACCTCACAATTTAGTGCTGCAGATTTGATTAGAACTGATGTTGTGTGTAAATAACACACCAAAGAATCCAGAGTGGGAAATCCCATGGTATTTCTCTTATGGGCAAGGTAATTTCTTTAGCTTCAGGTTGTTATTTGATAAAGAAATTTGTCCCAAGATGGGAGGAATCCCTCCTGTCTACACCTGACTCAGCCCTGCTGCTGCATGCTGAAATTAAGGAAATCATAGGGCTTATACTTGTTTCATGATTTACCCTTCTTTATTCCTCTTTCCCAAGAAGGACAAGCATAATGCTTTTCTGCTCTGGAGATGCTTTTCAGAGTTGGGAGGAAAATGAAAATATTTGCACTTACGCCACTTTTTTTTGGTGTCTATATTTTTACAATAAATGAAATGAGAAATTGCAACATTTCTTTGTTCTAAGACATCTGTGGATAATTTTTTGCCTCATGAAAAGTAAAGCCTGAAAAAGTGAAGTTGGACAAATGGAACAGCATTTTTGTGTTTCCAAATCTCCAGTGTCAAGTCTTAATGCTCTGTGTGGAACTCTCATTACTATCCATATCACAAGATCACAATGTGAAATAAATTTAAATCTGTGTATACCAACTGTAAGGAATTTCCCAAAACACTTGATGTAGTCAAGGTGCATTGTCTTGCCAGTACTCCTGGAAAACAAAAGTGTTTATGAGAAGAATGGATGAAAGGCACAGTGCTGCTCACATTTGGTTTTATGTGGCTTTTCAGGGATTTATGCTGGCTGGCATCTTTTCAAGACAGGATGCCTTTGTGTTATAAGAGCTGTGCAGTACTGCAGGATAGAATTGCTTTCTAGTCTATTTTTAGCTGTATTAAATCTCAAGCAATAATCCAAAATGAGGAATTTGTGGAAACAGTTTTTCTTCCAAAGTTTCTTGCCCTTCCTTTCTGTTTCCCCTACTCCTTTCTCCCTCTCCCTGCTTCTTCCCCCAAGTGCTTGATATCAGCATTTTTAGAGCCCAGTTAATTAGTGTTTGGTGAATGTAGCCAGAATTCATGAATTCATGTTGCACAGTTTTATATGAAGAATTTCCTTGAGATATTTTTGTCCGCTTTTGCAAGTATACAAAATGGTCCCAAATGTCACAGTCAATTTTGTTCTCCTCTCCAAATTGTTCTGTATAACATATGCAGAATCAAAGTTTCTTTCATTGCTTTCTAGATGGATAGTCAGCACTTTTCAGATGAGTTATCACATCAAAAGCAGGTGAGGCACTAGAGCATGTGAAAATAATTTCAAGGAAGGATACTGCTCTGTTCAGTGGTTTGTCTAAATTATAGATTAAATTTTTCCTTCAAGAGACAGAGATATGCCTTGAAGTTTTAGGCTGTAATTTATTTCCTGTTTTCCCCCCAACAGTAATGACTATATATAGATAATTTTCTGCCAAAGACAAACAGGCTTTATACTGAAATATATAAAAATTTTGTTTTGGTCTTGGCAAGCCCCGTAATTTTAGCAGCACATTTATTAATCCCCTCTTATCCAAGGGCAGGGAGTGCTTGTGCAGGAAAGGGCACTTAGCACAGACTCAAACTGTGCACTCTGTCTTATCATTTCCCCTCGAATAAAGCAAGGGTCCCACAATGGGAAGATTTAAAACCAAAAGAGAAATAAACAGTACCAGTGGAGTGGACACTGGGACACAGCTGCTGTGCTTTCACACATCAACACCAGTGATAATATAATAGCAAGTGCTCTATGTTAGACCACATCAGGTGCTTTGGGAATTTTGCTACGTGTTTTTTAAAGGATGTTAATGTTGTTAAATTGAAAGCAATCAGCTTAACCATCTGAAAAGGGAGCATCCCCTTTGACTTTGGTTTTAGCATGTTAATCTGCTTTCTTAAACTCGTCACAAAGTAGGTTGGGAGACAGCTACAATACAGCTGATTGAATTATGAATTTTGGATCAGTAAAGATGAGGTGAGTTCTTCTTACTTTACTTCGATGCAACAATTAATAGAAGCACCTCTAGTGGGATGCGTAAAGAAGATGAGAATAATGCTTTTGTCACTTTTCCCTTCACATTAGGTATCCATTAGAAAAAAACAGAGCAGAGGCACTGAAAAAGATGCCTACAACAGAAGTTTGTATCACAGAGAAATCCTATGTTTCACTTTGATTAATGTTTGCATTCCAAGCAGAAATTTATGTGACAGAAAACTGTTGTTTGAATTGATGATGTAATTCCCAGCAGAGCACCAGGGAAGAGGGACATTTCATTTTTAAATGAAATCCTTTACTAAACTTTTATAACAGAAGTAAGTGGCTATTTTGTCTGTATTTTTGTAATTCCACAGGATCATGTTTCACCATGCAAACCAAGGAAGAGGATGCATAAAAATCAACTGCTGCAGTGTCTGTGGTTGTAGAAACAATTTACTTTCTAAGTGCAGCAGCTCTTTCCCTTGTCCTCTGATGTGTCAAAACAGGAGTAGTTAATATGAACAGAAATGGGAAACACTGTGCAAAGGAGGGATGCTACTTCCTCAGTAGCCTTTGTATGTCAGAGGGGGGTAGTGGACATAGCATGATAGAAAATAGACAGAATTTCACAGGGTAGAAATCTTAATTTAGAGTTGTTTTCTTTTTACAAAGTATGAGTGTGTGCAAAAATGGTCAAATGGTCACCCAGGTGGGAAAAGGCAGGAGTAGGGAAGGGAAATAGATGAAGCATGCACATGACATGTCCGTGAAACAAATAAACCCTCTGTCTGTTCATCCTCCATGTCTGTGGTGGGCTCAGAAGCAGAATGACAGGCAGTGTGTCCTGGGTCACCTCATGGTGTTCCACTCTACTGCTTAGGAATGAAGATTTCTTAGCAACTCTCTTTTAGTAAGCACCATGAGCAAAGACGACTTGTTTACAAGGAAATTGCATGAAATTCAAGTCTAACCAGCACAGAAACTGTTCATGAAAGTATTCTAAATGCCGAGGGCTGTAAATCTGTGTCAAAACCAAAACTGCTTGCATTGAAGAGGGAGAAGCATGACACAATTGTAAATAGTGTGGAGAGGCAAGAAAATTGGAAAACTGGGATACTCTGCTCAAAGGTGTGAAAATGACATAAGTATAAATGCCATCCACTGCTTGTAAAGTGAATGTAAGAGCTTTCTTGTCACTTGGCTAATTGCTTCAGAGGAGCCTTGATGTTGGAGCTGTGGCAGAAAGTAAATACATGCCTATTAGTACCTTAGAATGAATCTTTATTCTTTCAATAGGAAAGAAAATTAATCTGTGTTTGCTGTTCATTTTATATGTTTGCTGTATATTTTATATGGTAAATTATATCTTGTACCAACAAGTTACTGTTCTCAGGCTATATATTTATCAAGATGCTTGTGGTTCATTAACTCCACGAAGGAAGTCAGAAGCTGAATTAGCCTTGTGTTTTACCTGTTTGTGCATTTTCAGCCTCTTGCCCCAACCCAGATTAAACGGATTAATAGCAGACTATGCTGGCTGAGGAAGTGCAATCTTACCTTTTTAGAGAGATTTTTTTGAAGCATGTTCTCATTGCAGCCCAAAAGTGTTGACTTTGCTGCAAAGGGAGAAAATAGGCTGTGTTTTTAATGCTGGTCCCTTGTTGATGCCTTTTCCTGATCTTAGGAAATAAAGGCTCAGACACGGTTAGAGGGTTGGGGGTTGTTTCCCTCGGTATTTTAATAGGATCCTTTTTGATGATTTCTGTCGTCCAGGTAGAACACGTTGCAAAAGCCCCGTCCCCCCAGTCGAGTGTACAATTAAAGACCTTACACATTAGCATATCTAACAAGAGAGCCCAATAAGGGGCTGGGGTGGGCTAACTTCTAGTTTACAGAATCTGTCCTGCTAGGGGACTTTGAGTGCCTATGATAGTAGAATGTTTGGTCTTCTAACTCTACAGTTTCTGGGGTGTTTGGTCTCCCAGCCTACTGGACACCAAGAAACCAGGCTAAGTTATCAGGCCTAAAACATTACAAATACTAATACTTGTGGATGCAGAGAACTGTGTAAAAAGTATATAGAAAAAAAGCAAAAATCCTTCAGGCATCACTGTACTAGGTTACATATAAATCACTAAAAGAGCTCGTTATTATATACCAAGAAAATGATTTTGCTCTTGCCTTTACTAATTTCACACTTAAAATCCTCATGGAAAAAGACTTAGGAACTAATTTCAGACAAAGAAAAACTACTCTCACACTTCTAGATCTATCATTCCTTTTTGGTGTCTGCTTGTCAATTAACAGCTGTGAAAATCAGCTCGTGGTAGGCAGGAGCTGATGCACCAGTTTGCTCTATTTAAAATTCTGGTCTCGGCAGGCAGGGCAGGAGCAGTGTAACCCAGCTGCCCTTTTGGCAAAAGGAGCTGTTTCCTCTTGGGCCACAGGTAAGAGCTGCAGTTCCTCAGACCCCAAGAGCTGACAAGTTGAGTACAAGTGACACTTAACACTTGTGCTGTGATGAGGTTTTTAAAAAGTATTGTCCAGGTATGAAAGGGAAAAGCTAAACAGAATTAACAAACAGGGAAGAATTATTTTGCAAGTGCAATCTGGTGACAGTTGTGTGGCCTCAGATCTCAGGTCTATAAATAAGACCTCATTTTCCATTTAATCTGACACATGTTGTTGAGTATTAAGTTTTATTGCAACAAATTATTTTGTGGCTGTTTACTTTTTCTTTTCCTAGTAACACAGAGTAAAGTCTGCACTCTAGTAGATGCTTGCTAAATCTTCAGTAAAAAACCCGTTAAGAGTTTACCCATACTATAATTGTCCTACTAAGTTTAAAATAATATTTTAATTTAGGGGTTTTTAAAAGCCAGTATAACAAAGAAATAGTACTGAAATTATTAAAAAAGAAATGTGGCAGTAAGGTAGATTTCCAGTTTTCCCTGCAAGGGACTGGCAGTCTGTTTTTGCAGGTCACTCAAGCTCTAATGCTGCAGAGCATTTTGCATCAAATACAGTGTGGAAGTGCCATGAGTTCAGGTTCTGACCCTTTATCTCCCCCACACACTGCAGAAAATGAGTATTTGCTGTAGGGCAGTGCTTTTCTGGGGCCTCAAGATTTTGAAATTGAATGGGATTGGGCACATTGTCTGTCTGTCTGCTCATCTCTCAGTCCCTCATGCTTTCTGCCAACTTGCCTATTCATACTGAATTATATCTGCCTTCATATGAAGATTGAGTTACACTGATTAGAATCCATCATCTGTAATTGATGACGATGTTTGATTTTGCTGTTTATGGCAAACTTATTTCTTTAAAGGTGCCAAATTTGTATGGTAAGCTTGAAGTGAATTATGACTGCCTTTGTTTAATTGCAGTTGTTAGCCTGTTTGCTATTCCAGCTGCTGTTTGAAAAACTTCTGTTGTGAGTTTGCAATCTTGCAGGCCAGGGAGTATTGTTCCTCTAAGAATTTAGAGGATATTTGATGGAGGGTTACGTGACCAGCGTTAGAAGGAATGTACAGCACTGTGAGAACTTAGAGTGCTGTATGTGACCCACAGAGAGAATGGTAAAGTAACAGCCAAAGTTCATCTGGGGGGTTTAGTAAGCAAATATCCCCACTAGTGAAATTGGATCATTTTTCATAGCACTTTCCTTTCCCCTTTGGGGCCTACTCAGACATCACGCTGTTTCTAAATTATTAAATTAGGTCTTCCTTGATCATCCAAAGGTCATGGTGCCTAATGTGTGTTAATGTGATGGAAGTGTCAGGCGCAATTAATTTCAGCAGTAAAACATGGGTTTATGGTCCTAAACGCAATAAATTAAAGAGTGCTCTGGACTGCTGCAGTCGGGGAAATTTCTGCACCATTAAGGTTTGATGAGGAAGTTCATGTCCTCTTTAGGTAGGAAGGGGGAGCACTGGGTGGAAGGTGGTAGGATATGCTTCACCTCTGTGATTACTATTGCTCCTCATTTGTGAGATTATGCATCAAACGGACATGTAACCTGAAAATTCCACTTTTCCTCTCAGGCAAAGCCAGGCAGTAGAGTTTTACACTGTCTGCATATTCTCTTAGCTGGTGTCTTTATGCTGAGAACGTTCCAAGGCACATTTTAGGCGTCAAAACATCTTTAATCTTGATTCTGGGAAGAGTACATGCTGTCAGAAACAGATCTGCTCTGTACAGCTTGCTACTGAATTGCAAACTTCTGCCATGAAAAATTCAGGTATAGGTAGCTGTGGATGATAGAAGTGGGTAACCCACAGGGGAGTAGTAAAACTGACTAAATTGGCAAGCTCTGTAATCTGTCTAATGGGGCAAGATATTACAATTAATTGTAACTGTACCCATTTCCTGTCTGTAAGCAGGAGGAAAAAAACAATAGCAGCAGAGAGAAATGGATTAATATCAGTTGAAAATTCCAGTAGTTTTGCTACTGAAAGACAAAAAGCAGTGTCTAATTGTGGTAAATATCACTAATAAACCAAAGTTCCCTCTGTAAGTACATTTACATTTGCATTATATTCTGAATTGTTGAAAATTTAGGACAATGTATACGGAAACAAGTACTTTCAGTAGCAGGGAAGTAAACAATTTTCCCTTATGAAAAGTGATCCTTCTGGGAAAAATATTGCCCTCCTAAGTGGCCATTCAGTGTTTTTAATAGTCCTGTATTATTCATGGGGAATAATTTCTCATGAGTTGTGGTTTCATAATGGAAAAAGAGGCTTCCTCTTCTCTGGGAAGAAGGAAGAGACTGTGAAAATCTTTTTGCACATAAAAGTTGGCCAGATTTGGATGTTTGGCTTCCTCTGACAGCAGAATTCTCTTTGGTTGAGAGCAAAAATGAAAACCTTGAATCAAAACCTTCAAACACGAAAGTCTGTAAGGAGCAAAATTCTCGCTGCAGCTCAGTGACTCTTATTTAGGTGTCATACAGTTTTCCAGGGAAATCTGCTGAAATATACTGGTGACACAAATAATGGGAGGCATATTTAATTTTGAGGCAGATAAAGATGCTGAGAAAAAGTAGAGAACAGTAGACAAATCAGAAGAGTGAGGCTGAAAAGAGTAAATGCCATAGTGGTCCCTTTGGGAGCAGTTAATCAAGTGTATAAATATAAACTCAGAGAGTGCTGATTAGGAGATGGAAATGAAGAATTGATGGAAGGGAAGATGTAGT
The DNA here is from genome assembly GCA_034509425.1 of Eopsaltria australis. Lineage (NCBI taxonomy): Eukaryota > Metazoa > Chordata > Aves > Passeriformes > Petroicidae > Eopsaltria > Eopsaltria australis. The sequence goes on from JAVTVJ010000138.1 coordinate 115,678, forward strand.
TTAGGGTGAGCACCAAATTGAGCTTGACTGTATGAGTCGATAGTGCCATGAACTGCAGTGTTGTAGTGAATAAACAGCAGAACTTGGTATAGGAGGGCTGTCCCACAGTGCTTAAAGTCTACCTGGAAACCTCGGCCTTGGTCTCTGCACTTGCAAAAGTAATTCAAATGACTGCTACAGCAACAAGGAAAATCAAACCTGAAAGATGTAACAAAAACCCTTTTTCTCTTACTTGTGTAAATAGTGCCTGGCACACTATTGCCATGATACAGAGTTAGAAAATGTGTAAATTCAACCAGTAGTATGAGGTTGTGCTGCTTAAAAAGGACAGTGTTTATTCCTTTTTCATCCAAAAAGGAATAAAGCTCCTGAATCTGTGGAGGAACCCCAGCTTTCCTTGAAGCTTTTAGAATATTCAGTTCTAACTTTAGCTTTTAGTTACAGTATAAAGCAATCTGAATTTAGAACAAACAAGAAGGTCATGCTACACTGGCAACAAGGATGTTAAACAAGCCCTTCAAAAACTATCAGTAACAACAGATGTTGGAGGCAAATCTTGCATAATTTTTACAATGATCTGTTTTTTAACAAAACAGGAATTTGAAAAAATTGAGTTTCTTTCCAAAACATGTCAAACTATTTGTTTATAGATAAAATATTTAGTGTGGAAAAACTTGACTTCATATTTTGATGAGAAATACAGAATGTATTCTGGTAGGCTGTCTATCTCCAAACTATGTGGTAGATCTCACAGGATTTCTTCTAGAAATTTCTTCTGGTTTGTAGATTTGGATTTTGGGGTTTTCATTCCTAACATTGATACTAAATGTATTAATGAAAAACAAGAATGAAAAGTCCCATGTAAATCACAATAAAGCCCTAAGTGTACCAAAGTGCTTCACCAAGTCAAGATCTCATTGTTTTAATATGTTAATTTAATTTTTTAATTTCGGATTTAAAGTTAAACATGTATGTCAGGTGATGTGCAAAATCAAGGCTATATTAGAGATTTTATCTGAACTGATTTGTTATTAGGGATCTAACTTCTGTTCTGTTGAGGGGGATGGCTTATGCCCTATAAGTCAGTTTTATTGTGCACAGGATTCATCAGTGCTGTCCTGTTTAGGAGATTTATAAATCTGATTATAAATTTATAAAGTTCTATAAATAAATATAGAACTATATTTATATTCATTTATCTGATTATAAATTATAAAGTTCTATAAAGCACTGATTTATAAAGTTCTGTACAGGTTAGTGTTTTGCAAAATTTTATATGCACAAGGTGAAATCTCTGCCTTGTTGGTCATACTGTAGAGTACCCCAGCTGAGTCCTCTGTTAAATTCTTGATGGTTTATGCCTTCTCTTTGTGTTTTTGCTTTGAGCTGCTTTGTTGCCTTCTCAGGAGACAAAAGTTTGTTATATTTGCTTGGTGGCATTTTTGGTCTTAACATGCAGTTTCCTTCCAGATCCTCAGACTATTTTTAAGAGGCTAATGAAGCCTAAAGGAAAATGTAAAACTTACTGGCTGTAGGCTGAAAGATTATCCTGCTGGATTCCAGCATAACTGGAACATGCTAAGACATTTATAAGTCAAAAGAAGTTGACATCTGTTTGCCTAAAAGTCTGAGCTTGTTTTTGTGGCTTCTTACAAAATGGATCCCTTTGTCTCTTTCAACTTAATGGGAGCTGTATAGAAAAAAAATTACATTTGATGATGCTTTCACTTACTCAGAGAAACCTTTCCTAGTAGAAGTTTACCTAATTCTGCAGTACTGTGTGTTTCCATTCCTAGGCTGCAGGCTGACCCCAGGATGCTCAAAACTTGGCTAAGATTTGTTCCAAGCTTAAAAAAAAAAGCTTTTTAGGAAATCTGCCCAGATTTCTTGAAAGATGCTCCCATGTCCATCTTACTATCTTCCATCTTTTTGTGATGAAAGTTGAATTCAAGCAGCCTTGCTGATCTGGAATTGATTAGGTCAGGTTTATTGGTTTCCCCCCTCCAAATGGGATATTATTTGTGGTATTAGGTGTCTAAACCTTTCTAGCTGTTCATATGGCACAGTAGAATGGGTTCTCTGAAGCCTTCTCATTCCCCTCAGTGCAATGTGTGCTGCACAACAAAAGCACTGATCTTTTTACTTGTAAGAAACCAGGATTGCAAACAGGAACTTAAGACTGCAAGGAAGAAAAACAGACTGCAGGTTTGAATGAGGCACAGCAAGAATGTCTAAGTCTGCTCCTCTTAGGGCTGTATTTTGGCACTCTGACTCTTGGCCAGCATATGTCCCTGTTCAGCAGAAGGAATCATTCAAGCAATCTGTGCTAAGACTTGTCAAAGTCTAAATTAAAATGCAGCTATCTTATCCTGGGTTTTTTTCTTTTTGTGCTAGGCTTTTACAGCATCTTTCCTGCTAGTAAATTAGAGGGCAGGGAAGCATCTATTTTGGTGACAATTGAAATTATTGATTATGTATTTTACATCTTGTGCATCTTTTCATCTATTAAATGAGTGGGTTTTTTATCATTTGTGTCTTAAGGGAAAAAGATAAGATGGTGATAAGATGGCTTCTGCACAAGGACAGTCCCTCTAGCATACTGGTCTTTTGAGACAAATACAAATGTAGTTCTCTTTTTAATTAGTTGCATTTATAATCATGATTTCATGTGTGTCTCTTAACCCGCAGAATCTTCACAGAATGGTATCAGACTTCTGTCCCGTGGCTCTTAGCTGCATTGCATTTTATTGCAATCACCTTCATTACAAGAAAACCTCTTAATTATGCTCGAAATTCTTTGAAGTTGAGAACAGTGCTGTAATGAGTCAAAATGTATATATGGTATTTTCCCAAATGGCACAAAAGTGAAGAGTACAAGGTGGTGTAGGAACATATAGTGCTGTGTAACTTGAAGAGTTTAGTTATTTTGGGGAGCAGAACTGTTGACTAGAATTCAGATCTCATAAATTAAACTCCCTGTGCTGCAGCTGACTAGTTGAGTGACCTTAGGGAATGCCCTTATTCTTCTTACACATTTCGCCTTTTGATAAAATAAGAATAATGTGACCGCAGAGCGGCACAATGAGGTTAAATCATATTTTCACTAAGTGCTTGGGGATCCCCTAAGGAAGGGTGTGTATAAATGTGATTATTTATTTTTTCATCATTTTAATCTTTTGAAGTGCATGAGTGTTGCTAAATTCTGTCACTTTGGAAGCATTTAGGTGTAGTAAAATTACAGATACATTTTTCTAAACTGTGGTATTAATGATGTTTTGAATCTGCAATTCTAAGGGAATTGGGAAAAATTTAGGGTTGCGGGTGTAGTGATAGCTATCACAGAATATATGTGGCAGAATTTCAAATACAGTCCCCAAGGACAGATGCACAGGGTCTTCAAAGAGCTTTAGAAATGAATGTGGCAAGCTGGTCTGCTTTGTTCACCTGGTTTCTTACATTTGTTCTTTGATCTTTTAATGTGCAAGGATTGGTATTTAAGTCCTAAATGCACTTTGGGTTATATTTGATTTTTAAGCTTGAGAAGTAATTACTTGAAAGAAAGCTTGTGTTTTTGTTGGCTTGGGGAAGGGCAGGTGAGAGAGGGAGACTGAACATAAAAACTGCTTTCAAGAAATACTTGTGAGATGCTACAAAGCTGGCTGTTACAAAAATCCTCATATTAGCTTAGCAAGAAATGCTCCCTGTTGTTCAGAAAATTGCAACTTTTTAAGAGCACTCTGGCCTCAGAAAGCAACCGTAATAGCCAATACTGACAGATGGTATTAAACACACAGGCAGGGAACCAACATGGTTTTGATACTTTACTCCCATTACAAGCTCTCTCAGTGCATGTCTCCTGGGTTAATTGCTTGAGCTCTCACAGAAGGAATCCTGGCTTCTGGTGCAGCAGCTTGTCACAAGATGTGGTAAGAAATGGCACAGGATTCTGAGCCTGTGAATGTGTCACCCTGGTAACCGCTTGCACCTGCAAGAATGAGTCATAAGAGCCGAGGAATTGGAGGGTGATTTTTTTGTAGTCTTCTGAGCATCAGAAATTCTTCGTCGACAAAGCCACAGAGGAGAGCTTTATTCTGACATTCCAGCTGCCCGGTGGGCATGGCCAAGGGCATCTGCTGCTGTTCTGTGTCCCACTGCAGAGTGCAAGTGCACCAAGGCTCCATCCCCATCACTGGACTTGCACTGTCCTAGGTGGTGCAAGGTCTATACATGATATATAGCAAAACAAGGCAGAATCTCTCAGTAACTACAGATTGCATTTTTAAGGTCATCAGGCACTTTTTAAAAAAACCCCATGAAGACCTTGATTGCAGTTTAAGAAAATTTCAAGATGATCTTGAAATTCACAGTCAGTACTGCATCAATATTGATAAACTGGTCTTTTATTCTGCAGATGTCTGTCTAATCAGAATGGTATTTGTCCTCTTACAAAGCACATTTGATTTGAGGAGCAGGTGCTTATAAATTAGATAGCTTCAGTGACTTTAGAGTGGAACAGACAATTAACACCAGCTGAAGATTTGTGCTTGCAAGTTTTACCAACCAGATATTGCTGTTTTGTAGCACCTTTCATCCGTGTCTCACAGTGATTTGCAAACATTAAGTCTCATAGCACCCCTCTGATGTATGTAAGTGTTGTTAGTCTTAGAAATGTGTGAAATATTCGTGACAAAATTGGAGGCATTCAGAGTTTACCCCCCCTCACAAACTCAAAAATATTAAGGAAATGCAAAGCTATTTGAGGTTATCTGCATTGCAAGATTTGTCTTTTTCCTCTCTTTGCAAGTATCTGTTCACAGCCAAAATATCTATAATGTTTGTGCATAGCCTCCTTGTTTTTGTTCCAATTTTCATTAGGAGTGATTTGTTTTCTTTCAGAGTTGTTATATTTTAATTCTTGGCACTTCCTTGTTAGCCAATTCTAAATAGCTGTCCACCATGAAGGGGAATTGGGTGTCTCTCGTCCTTGAGAAAACCACATCTTTGAATTTATCTGGGCAGATTTATTGTAAAACTGTAAAGGGAGAAGGAAGCTGTACAGCAGGAGAACTTGCTGTTGTTTGATTCCACCGTAACTGTGAAGGATTTTTCTCTTTATACCTCTGTGGGTGTGTCAGCATTAATAGTTGAGATGAATAGAGGGGTTTTGAGGTGAACTTCCCCTCCCCCTCCCCATACTTTAATCAATATCACAGAGAAGTCATAAACTTGTACATGCTGTTTCTTTGGGATGAAACTGAGCTAGAAGCTGTACCCCAGCCACAAGTGGGCCATCAGTTCATGGACCATGAGCCTTGGCAGGAGCTGTTTTGTCTTCCAGAACCATTCCTCTTGCTCTGCACTAATGGGGATGTACAAGTCCCAAATATGCCCGTCTCTGCTCCCTGATATTTGAGGATGGCCAGAGTTTAAACAACCAATGCAGCTCACTTTTTAGATCTCCCTCACCCCATGTGGTAGGGAGGGGATGTCAGTGATTTGAGCAACCTCATTTATTTTCTGCACTGTATTTTTTTGTTGGAATATGCTTCATCTTACATAAGAGTCTGATTTGTTTACTCCCTGTTGCCATTTAAATGCTGATTTGTTGGTTTGGTTTAGTAGGTGATTAAGATTGTTCTCTTTAAAACTAGTTTGCACGTTGTAGTGTGGCTCCAAAATAGTTTGGGTTTTGCTGGTCTAACCATGCTGTGGCTAAACTGCATATGCTTTCCAGATTGTCCATGATCTCTGATTTGATATAGTTTCTTAGTATAATTGACTAAGCAGCAAGAAGGGAGCAATGGCTACTGAGAGAGTAGTTTTATTGGACTGGGATCTCTCAAGTGTGTAGCAAAGGGGACTACAGTGGAACCAAGATCCAAGATACTGAATGATTCATTGCTTCCTGTGTCTGCTATAATCCATGTAATTTATCATAACTGTCTCTGTGAACTTTGTTCACTGTATTAGGATCACAATGCTCTACATCCTCCATTTCAGAAAGCAGTACTTGGAAGAGTTTTCTTTAGGAATTGTTGACTTTCTTAATGAAAATTAAGGAAAAAAAAGAAGTTACAACCATTGCTATTTTCAGGACATTTTGCACTATGCAAGTATTTTAAGCTGGGGAATGCCCCTTTAATATACTCTCTTATTCAATTGCTTTGCTAAAGCTTTGAGGGTGGAAGGTTGAATTAGTGTGCAGAACACTGAAACAGAACTCCAAAAAAAGTAGTCTATCCTGCTGTGTAGCTCCGTGTCAAAAGGAATCTCCCTACTCACACACATCTCACAAAGGAAATAGTTTGATTGTTTTGATTTGCTTTCAGTTAATGGTTTGTGATAATGAAATTTCACATCATCAGGCAGGTTTACATTAGCTGTGGATAGCAGAGAAGGAAAGGAGGCTTGGTAGATGTGTGAACATAAGTGAACATGCTAATTTTTAGCCCTTTTTTTGTTTAAATATCTACTGGATGGCATTAGATGGGTTAGCAGAATTTGGGAGACATTTTTTCTGTTTGATAACTTACCAGTAATGTTTCCCTGTAATGCCAATACTCTGCATTTGAAGAAAATTCAGTGCTTTGCACTAAGCATGCAGTAGTGAAAATAATTTTTAAAAAATCAGTGTTATTCTTTTCTTATTATTAACAGAGTGATAGTGGTACTGAACTACTCTTCCTGAAAGATTGCAATCAGTTTTTTGGAAATCTATTGCAGATTTCCTTGGTCAGGAAATTATGCCCTTGCTGAAGTCATATTTGAGCTGGAATGGTCACATACTGCAGTTCTCCAGTGTTTTTCACCAGGCACTTTGGGACTCTGGCTTGGACCTGTCTGTCTCTGTAAGGGACTCTGTAATGATGACTGAGCACCGTTTTCCCATCTTGGAACTGTCAAGTGATTCTGCTGAGAAGGATATATGGGAAATTACATCAGTTCATATAATAGACCTGGGGACATTCTGCAGGAACGTTCTGCTGAATCACCCTGGTAACCAGCCCAAATGTAAATCACAGCTCTGCAAAAAATCAAATAAAAGTCAGGGCAGAAGGGGCAGGTGGTTCTCTAGCAAGAAGGAAACCCAACCTATCAAGCCCAGCAGGCTCCAGTGGCATCTTGAGTGTGTACAAAACAAAAAGGAGAAAAATGGGGTGTTCTGTAACTGGAGTTTTTGGAAGAGGAAGATGAAACCAGCTCAGATGCAATCTTTCAGCTCCCTAGTATATTGAAGAGGCTGTCACCCAGGCAAATATTAGGCAGAGAAAATCAAATATATTTTGTTGCTATTGATTTTAAACAGCAAGAAGACAGAAAATTTTAATTTCTAGTAAGGTCCACATGGTAGGCATAATGTTGTACCATAATCATTAATTTGAAGAAGAGTGTTGTGTTTGGATCTAATCTAGTTAGGATCAGTTCCCTTTTTAGCTGCTACTGTATTTTAAAAAGGCAATTTTTCAACCCTTTGCTAATGTAATTTATCACCTACATCCATGGCTCTGACAAGATACTGGCTCTTGTGTTATGCATAGTAATTGCTGCTGCCCTCTCTGAATTTACTCTGTGTTTTTATAGCTGGGCTACTTCTGCTCCCAGATTTGCTTTTCTGGCCAAGGATATTATAATGAAACACAAATGTCACAATTTTTCATCACATACAGCATATCTAGTCTGTGATTCTCCTGTCTGCAAAATGAGGCTTAAAGATGCTTCGTATAAAGTTTGTTAAATCCTCAAAATGAAAAGGCAAATTTGATGTATTAACTGGCTAGGGGAATGACATATAACAGGGTAACTCTTTAGGGATCAGGTACAAAAAAACCTGGAAATCACATCTCTGATTAAAAGCTACTTAGCTACCAGTGACTGGATGCATAATTAAGGCAGCTTCTTTACAGACTTCAGTTTATGCAGGATGATTACAAATGCTTGGTATTTGAGAAGTTTGTTCACATAATAATTAATTTTAGGCTTCTTTAGTTCTTTCAAGAAGAAAGGACATAGCACTAGCATAATGTAGACACAGAGTTCTAAACTCGGTTTTTCAGCCTGAGGATCTCAGTCTAATAAATCATCCAAATTTCAATATTAGCCAATTATAATTTATAGTTACAATTAACTTTGGGAAGTCTGAAAATTAAAACACAACTCAGCTTTGACACATTAGTAACTTAAAAGCAATCAGCCAGAGTAACTGTAGCATATCTGCTATCCTTATGGATAATATAATGGTAAATCTATAAGATTTAAATCTATAGGATTTACCAAGACTTTTAGAGCACTTTTCTCTCATTGCCACCCAGGCAAGTTCATGTTGTAGAAATTTCACTGGAAAGCAATACTCATACAAAATATTACATATAATGAGTTGTATATAGAAAAGTTCATCTGAATATTTCTATTAATTATAAAAGTCCTGAGAAATCCTGTGTATATTCTTGAAATACATCTTTTAAAAGTGAATGCAGAGTTCTTGATGCTATGGATGATGAGCAATTAAAATTCTTTTGGATCCATAGTGTCTCAGATGCTCATGAAGAGAATTTGCAATTTCTTTGCTTATTGCTAAAAGTGAAGTTCTTATGTTAGGGCAGCAGAGATCCAGAAATTGCAATCTCATCATGAATATGAACATCCAGCTGGGATTTAAATCCCAGCAATGGAGCACAAAGGGTAATGCATTAAAGCCGAATTCTCATTAGTGAATTGAACCTTCACGTTATGGAAGGTACAAAATGCCTATGCTTGCTGGAAATTAAAGGAGCAAGAGTAGAAGAAAATGAGCAAAGCTTCTCAGAATGTGGCCTTGAAAACTACAAATGTGTTTGTTCAGGAAGATATTTTTAATGAAGTGCCTGATACACCAGTCATACCAACTCACATTCCTGCAGCTCGGATAATCGAGGTTAGAACTATTTTGATCTCATCTCCTCCTCGTGAATTTGGTGGCGTAGATACAGATGTTGGCCTGAAGATAGTTCTGTTCTGTAGAACTTTTAGTCTTCTGACATTTATTACATCTGTGCTATAACAGAAACAAAATTGTACTTAGTGTTTGCATAATGAAATTTTATCTAAACAAGAATTTGGTTTTAATTTCTTTTACCAAATCAGTCTACAGAGCTGTGACCACAAATATTTTCCTAATTAAAATGTAAAAGTTGACACATGAAGTAGGTGTATGGGTATTTGCCAGTCCACATTGTATCTTGTGAAATGTGGAAGGTTTTGAAGCCCACCACATTTATGAGAGCATTCACTTCATTTGTCTGTATTGTCAGCTCAGGCTGCTGACTTCTGTGAACTTGGTTCAAAATAATTGTTCTCCCCAGAACTACAGCCATTGCTCATTGTCTGACAAGGCAGTCAGCACTGACAGCTTGGCCATCTAAAGAAAGAAGCAAAAAATGAAAAGTTGCAGGGTCCGGGAATTTTTTTCCTGTATTCAGCTCATCTCAGGAAATACATAGTTTCACAGGTAGAAAAAGAGTATTTTGTCCTCAAAACATATGAATGCTGTAGATATAGTTTTGTAAGTCAATAGCTACTAATCCAAACTGAGAATGGTTTACTATTTTGATCTCTCCACTGGGAAAAAGAGAGTCCAAATAGATACACCTGAAATACCAAATCTAGAAACATAGGTGAGAGCTGATATCTGTACATTGATTGCCATGTACAGTCTAACGCTTGTCTGTTTTGACGTGTGGCTAATTGTGGCTTTTAGGAACAAGTGGCAAAAACCAAACAAACCTCATATGTGTCTCATCTGTCACCAAGGTAATTAGTGTGTAATTAATCTACTACACACAACTCTTCAAAGTGGAGAGGCTTTTCTCAAGATCTCTTCTGATGCAGAGGGCAGTGTTGTCCACAGAGATGATGCAAGCTAAGAAGAAACAGAATTCAACCCTTTTAATGTTTGAAGACTTCTGTCACTGGTGCTCTTTAATAAGCTAAAAAGATTCTATTATCAAGTAGCTTTTCTACAGCTGGAGTTTTTAAGGATTTATGCTGTTGTGAAATAAAACTCTTATCGGTGTTTATTTCCTTGTGGCTAAGACTGTGAAGAAGCATTTGGCTTCCCATCTTTCCAGAATGGACATCTTTGTCCCATAGGAAAGAATTTGAGTAATTCAGGTGACTATACTTTTATATGAATAACTGAATGAATAACTGAATTAGTGATCCATAAACCAGGTTATGGACTCTTGTAGCATTGTGTTTAATGTGCAATGTCAAACCAAGATACTGATTGGTATCTGAGGATTGGCCAGTTCATTTTCCAAAAATAATCTTGAATTTATAGTGGTTGCACTGTTATTTTCACTGTCTTGTAAAATTGCAAATGAAAATATTTGTGATGCTCTACAGTGTTATTGAAAACTGTTGATAATTAATTTTTAAAATTCTGTGTACTTAGTGTATTGTACCTCATTCTGGTGTATCAGTAAATTTTGAAGAAGAAGAGGGTCTTCATTTGAGAAGGAATTTGAATTGGATGCCAGTTTGGTGAAATACCTAAGAATTGTGCTGGACTTGACAGCTGTATCTAGTGTCATCTTTGGTAGGTCATATCTCAGGGGAAATAAATCAATACATTTTGATAGGGAACTTGCACCTCTGAACAGAATTTTGATTGTGGTTAAGGTGACACAAAATTAGTTAAATAGATTTGCTGTGGATTGCATCAGTGAACAAGATAAAATCTGGCCCAGAGCCCAACAAGTGCTCCAGAACTGCCCACTTCTGATGAGATGTGATACTGATTTTACTGTGTTTGATGAATATATGCAACAATAAACTTCCCTCTTCAGAGAAATCTTTTCTGAGCTCTCCTTTATGAAGTGCAAAGGTACTCTCCCTGCCTTGTTATCCAAATCCCATTCACAATGCATGAAGTTATGATATCTTATTCTTTATGTAAATGTATTATAGGGCAGCAAAGCAAATAAAAGGTAATGAGAAGATGGTACTGTAGGAGGAGTGCAGTATTTCAGTGAAACAAGTGACAGCCAGTAGTGCTGCCCTGTTTTATCTTTTTGAACACATTTTGCATTTAATTCTAATGCTCTGCATTAATTCATGTATAATTTGCCTGTTGATAACAGGTTTATTTAAAACTCATTACAACTTATAAAAGAAGATTTGTATAGAAAAAGTCTTTGGAACTCTGTATTTCCTCCTTTTTCCAACACTCAATGTACACAGCAAAAGGCTAATATGGTACATGTCAATCAAACTTCTTTTGACATGACTTGTCAGTATTTCTCTAAAACCTTTATGTGAAGGAAGCAGGCATGGGATCCAGGGCTGCCAACTCACAAAGGCTGTGAGCCTGAGGCAGTTCTAGCTGATGGCTACCATGAAAAAGGACTTCAGCAAGATGGAGAGGCCACATGGTCCAGTGATTGTTATTTCTGAGCAGAAGCCCTCCGTGTTTGCTGGAGGTGCCAGGCTGAGGGCCCTGGAGGGGTGGCTGTCAGCTGGTGAGCACAGCAGCACCTGCTCTGCTCCTCTGCTTTGGCTGGCCCGAATACCCAAATCACCCTTGTGCTTCTCTACATCCCCCCTGGCAGTAGAAATGCAGCTTTTTTCCCTCCTGCTCATCCAGTTTTTGGCTGTATTCCGAATTCTGCCCAGGAGGAGGCATATGAGTAACAGTTGTTAAAAGTTTGGGTATGTGGATACCCGCCCATTTGACACGGGGGCAAAAAGCATGAATAAACCATGAGGGTATGTTAGTCATGCCTAAGTGTCTAACAGCCTTTTCCTTGCTGCTGCCCTGCAGTAAATCTTCCATTATTCATTGTGTTATTTACACTCTAGTATATGTATTTATGCTATAATATGAAACTGTTTTGTCGAAAGCACTGTAACCTTTTTAACCTGCTTGCTTTCCTATTTATCATATTTTTGTATGATTTTTCTGTGGTACAATAGGAAGCAATGGTTGCCACAGGGACTGACATTTTGAACAAGCAGACATGTAGCTGTCACTTTGCAATCTGAGGGCAGAGGGGACAGCACAGGCAGTTCCATGAGGGACAAGGATCATTCTGTCCCTGCAGCAGAGGCATCAGTTTTCCAGCTACATCTTTCTAGTTATACCATATTTTTGAGGTAATTTTTGCTGCATGCTTTCTGGAGGTCAAAGCATTAGATGTTAGCTGGCTTTAAGGAATAAATGTTTTGCTTTTGAAATTACTAGATGGAAATTTGTGAGTGCTCTGCTGGCAGCAGAGGTGTTTTGAACGTGTTGTCTGCAGACTAATGGGCACAGCACTCTGGGACCTTGCAGTAGGTCAGCTGTAAAAAGTCAGGCTTATTAGGGAGCACACATTTCTCTCACACTTGGAATCCAGCTATTGACATCAGTGTTTCACTGAATCACGAAGCGAGCGAGTCCTGGGCTGCTGGCATTTAACTGGGTAAACACCTTCCATGGGCCAAAGGAGGAGAGGTCAATGTGTTAGGAATGTTTCTTCCTCTTCCTGGGAAACCATTTTCTGTATTGCCTGTGGAATTCTTGTCCCTTTCTTCTCCGCTCCCACAAGTTGGGGTGATCACAGCTCCCTCAGTGGTCCTGCCTTTATAGTTTGATGAGAGCAGCTGGGACCTTGCTGGAAGTACATCCTAAATCTACCTGTTTCATTTCCTTGGCTTGCTGCCAGTTTTGAAGAGGGGTGGAGTCCCCTTTCCTCTTCATTTTCCTCTGTAGCCTGCTGAGCTCAGTGAAGGAATAAAACAACTCCCCTCTAGCACTCCATTGTGGCAACAGTGAAGGAGGGAACAAAGCTGGGAAGGGCAGGAATGTGTTTTAGGGGGTGTGGGGAGGGGAACAAAAAAAATCTTGTGTTATTAGTGAGTCAACTCATGCCAGGGTTTCTTTGACATGTGCCTTTTCCACTTGATATATTGCAGTTTTGATTATGAGTTCCCCCACTTTTGTATTTTTAATCTATTTAGATACAACCAGTTATAACTGCTAGTTCTTTTCATTGTTTGGCTTGCAATGGAGAAATGGTCAAATTAAAATGATTTCTTAGTTGATGATTTTTTAAGAGTTATTTTCAGAAAAACATGTGCTCTTCCAGAAGTAGAATAAAAAAGTCAAATTAGTTGTGGGGGGGAAAAAAAAGTAAAGCTGTTACACAGGTTGGACTGAAACAACCACTGCAGTAGAAGTTTAATTTATCAGTCCTAGAAAGTAGGGGTTGTGAACCGAAGTTAATGAAAAGTCAACACTGGTGATATTTTATGGAACTCATTCCATGTGAGGCTGCTTAAGAACAAGCCTTGAACATTTAAAGAAAGGACTAGGTTGGCTTAATAATGTAAAGTGTATTCCTGGATTAAAAAAATCAGCAGAAGAACTGGGTAGATTTCAGCCAGCCAGTTGTTTCTGGCTTTGGTATATTTCCATACAGTCGTGGTTTTATAACATGTTAGGATATAAAAAAAGGTGATTTACCATTGGTTGTGCATGCTGACTGCCAATTCTTTTGCATGAAGCTGTTTTAATTATCTGCCCAGAAGACTAAAAGAGAAATTACAAATCATGAGGGAATAGCAGGCACTTTTGAAATTACTTTCACTTGTACAACATCTGACCAGCTGTCTGTCTTGTGAGGTGAAGCAAGTGGGTAGATGCTGATGTAAAAATGGAGGAAGGGGAAAAAGTGGTATCATACATATCTATTATTGAAGATTCTGATTTACTTTCCTAATGGAATTTTCCCATGTTAATAGCATGTTCCAACTCTTGAGCTGTGCAATAAGTCTTATACAGTCACCAGTGTTTTAAAATTTATACATTCAACTTGGAGGATGTGTGTCATCTTTTTAGTACAGGATAAGATACCTTTTTGATACTGTTCACTACTTCATTTTTGCTTATGTTAAGCTATGCATTTAGCTTTCATCTCTGAAGAACCTCATTATAAGTGACTAAATGCACAGTGCAGCTGCCATTAATGTACTATACTGTACCTCAGATTTTTCCTTTCTGATTATTCAGGGTTTTTGGATTGCGTAAAAATTACAGTTATATATACAGAAGTTTGCTGGGCAAAGAGTCCAAGAACCTTTGAACTAAGAGGCAGGAATAAAGACACTATATCAAGCAGTGACTGTGCAAGGCAGCTGAGGAAAGCAATTAATGGATTGATAAATCCGGGAGCCAGCCTTGGGAACCAGTGATAACACAGGAGATGCACTGGAGTGAATGAAAGCGATGATGATGATGATGTGGAGAATGAGAAATGCTTTAAAGAACTTTTGTCCTAGGTCAGAGATTGAATTGGTTTCCTTTTTCCAAAGTATTGTGGGAGGCTGAGATAGTTGGGTCTGGAATAGGAATTGGAGAAGAATCATAGTCTTGATACCTGTTCTCCACAGGAAAAAGATGGCAAGGCACCAGAAAGTGATGCCATCACACAAAATTTACAGGAAGACATAGCTTATCATTATTGTTCCATGAATGACCAAGTACACCCAGAAACTATCTACTAAATGACCCAAACAGGTCAGTCCTAAATCAGTGTTTCTTGCAATTCTTTAGAGAAATTAGGTAGCTTGTCCACATTTCTCTGCCAGCCCTGCAATCCAGGAGTGCTGGTTAGAGGTGATGCATTTTTTATGAGAGTTAAAATATTCATAGATAACAGCTGAGCTGGTGGAGACAGCAGACTGCTTTTACCTGGGAAACCTGCCAGATGGACAGGTCAAAGCCCAGGCCACCACTGGGTGTCAGGGTGCCTGCCCTTGCAGGGGCTCGTGTCACCCCTGCGTGTGCCACTGGCTCAGCCGCGCTCGGCACTGCCAGACCTTTCTGCCTGGTGTCAGGGTCCTGCACCCCTTGGGTGCTGAATTGATTTGCACCTTCTTGACACCAAGCCTAGCAGCGTGTGGGCTTTATGGGCTCTCAGTGCATGTGCCAGATGATTTGCTAACCACATTTATGTTGAACTTCTTGTCCTCAGTTTAGGGCTGTCTTGTGCAGGAAGCAAATTCTGGATGACGGGATGCGCCAAAAAATCTTTTGTTTCACTTTGATTTTAGGCAAGATAAATATTTTGGGATTTAAACCAAGCCTTCAGGATTTTCTGCCTTTTGTAATGTCCTTCACCGTAAAAGTTTTCACTGCTGTAAAATTAATTCAGTTTTTGAGCTTGAAAATACATACAATTTTGGTGTGGGTCATGTCATACTACCTAGTTAGCAAATGTTTTAACTCAAGGGCTTCTTCTAAATATGAAGTTCTTTTTCTCAGCATCAGTTTCTGGTGGTTGGTTAATTGGATAGCATATAGGAGTCTGGGACAGAAGTGCACGTATTTTAGAATAAAAACCCAGATCTAAACCTAGTTCCCTAATTTTATGCCATGACATAGATCCAGGCAGCTGATTTTATGTGTTCTTTGGCAGTACAAATAAGGAGGAATTCAGAAAGCAGCACCTGTGGGTATTAGGGGATTAATTCCTTTTTGGTATGATGCTACATAAATAAATCAATGTTTGATACTGATCAATATCTTTATTCATATCTTGCCTTGCTCTGACAAAGAGGCTGCTGCTGGCACTTTTCTAAGGGGTTGCCTTGGAGTGGGGTTTTTTTTAAGTGAATTAAAAAAATTTAGAACTCTCTCCAGAGGTCTAATTTTTTAGATTGGTGGAGTAGAGATGAAGTAATTTTGTTGCTTTTTTCTGTAAGAGGTAAGAAAATTGGCTTTGCTAAGACAAGCCATTTTTCAGTGTCACACACTATCAAGAAACAGAAATGTGCTCTGTTCCATGGGTTATAATACCTTTCTGCCATGGGCCACCAGCCAGTCCTTTCCTGCAGTCTTGTTTACTTAAAAACCTTTCTGTAACCCTCTGTACCTGTATTCAGGGGTGTTCCTGAGTTACTTTCAAGGAAAATAATGGTATTTACCTAAGCAAAGAGCTGTGCTGATAATATTCCCCTGTATTATAGGGATAAAGTGCTTCTAAATGAAACCATGCAAGGAGAGTTTAGAATTCTCTTTGCCATGATTTTAATCAAATGATTGCTTTCAGTTTTGTGATATTTGATATTTTGTCCACAATAAATGGTATTAAGCCAATGTAAATAAAATAATTACTGAGAGGAGGTTGTATTTGATTAGACAATTCATGATTTAGCTCCAACTTTCTGTTACATTTACTTTTTAGACATTAGTTTTTAAATAGATTTTTTACTACTTTGTTTTAATTAGTATAACCTGATTTATCATTCATGTATAGTGTTCTATAAATAAGGTGGACTAACTCTGTGATTGACTGAAAAATTGCTGGAGAATAGCCCAGTGTCAAATGAATTATCCCCTTTCTTAAGCCCAGGCATTGTTCAAGGGAGTGGTTTCTGGTAGCTCTATTGAATACAAATTGCAGAAAATGCTATAAGCTACAGATACTGATCTTAACTTTCAAAGCAAGGATTCAGTGTTCAGGAAAGTCACTGGAATAGCAATTCTACAGGCTTTGTTGCACAGTCTGATTTAAAATAGGAGCCAACCTTTCAAGTTTTTCCTCTTCATTGTGCCTCTGTTCTTTGTAACTAAAGTTGAAGGAAAGACTCAAGCATGAGTATAGAATTTTCTCATTCCTATCCAATTATTGGCCTTTCTGGCACTACAAACACACTGGTTTCAGGTACAAATGCTTTCAGTCTGCAGGTGTGTGTGTGTGATTGACACAGCTCACAACTTCCTTAATGTCCCGGTAACCAAATTCCATTAATTGATGTCGTCTAGATTAGTACTGATCGTTCAGCTGTAAAACTTTCCATTCTCTTTAGTCCCTGGAAGAAACTCTTGCTTAGAAACATTCATTCAGAAGTACACTCCTTGGAGAAGTTTTACTAGGAGTGACGTAAGATTATTATGGAAAATGCAGGAAATTGAAGCAACAAGATCAATAACTTATATGTACATACATCTGTGTTTTAAAATCTCTTTCTGGTGTACATCTGGAATCTGCAAAGCTGTTGTTTGGAGTTATGTTTCTTATGACATGTCTTTATTGTAGACGATGTTGTAATTATGCTGATTTGTTCTGGTCTGTTCATTAAAGGCAAGTCACTGACTCGGACACATGATTTTAAGTTTAGCTATCCATGAATAGCTTAAAAACCACTGTGGTAGAACAAGAGGTATCCTGTGCTTGTACCATCACTTGCATTTCAAAGAGTAGGAGACTAACTTGAATATTGCCATTGCTTTCTGTAATTCCTGCCTTGCTCTATGATAATGATCCTGTGGCTGAGTTGTTCATTGAGACAAAGAGCACACACACATCACACGTGCCTGTTCATGGGGCAGCTGCAATGCTCTCTGTCTGTTTCTCTTTGAGTTTCCATAGTATTTTGTGTGTGTAAACAGACAGCAAGTGCTGTTTCTGAAAGATATCTCAGTCAAGTTATTTAATACTTAGATATATAGTGCCCTTTAAAATGAACGTGGGAATTTTGGCTTCAAAACATGAAAGAAATGTGAATGCTTTACCCTTCCACCCCTTTGCACATGCAGATAGATGTATGCTGTATTTCTTACGAAGGTAGAAAGAAGGTACTTAAAAACAGAGAAGAGGTCATTTGGATAAATATCTTCATCAATTTTATTCCTCAGACTCTTTGATTAATTTCTCTTTAGTGGTGTTCATGCCACTGCACATCTACTGCTGTTGCTGTTCTGATCAGGACACCTTCAAAGCTCAAAATTCTTCCTCAGTGTTAAACCAATGAGTTGAATGAGAATGGTTCAGACAGTGAAAAAGAGATGGTGTCACTGTAGGAGACTCTCTATTTACTTCTATTTATTTGTATCTTTGTGTGTGTCTGTATTTATATATCCTTTAAAGAAGGGCAACTAGCATGTATCAATGTATATTGACATGTACCAATATATATTTGTAGTAATACATACATTTATGCTAGAGTATGGAAGCTCCTCATTAGAATCACAATTTGGGCTAATCAGAATTTATACCTCTAGCAGATAAGGGTGAAATATTTTCCTGTGGAATCCTAGATCTTTGTCTCCTGGCAATTGGCTTCTAAATACTGGCATTGGATGATACCAGTCCATTAAAAAGCCCCAAAGAGTAAGGTCTTCAGACATACTTTTTTACCCATGGGACTTCCAAGTGCTTTGGACTGTAAAGATTCAGGAGTGTCCAAAGGAAATTGATTCACCCGAAGTCAAGGACACATCCATTCTTCCCTCTGTCTGATGGATAAATTTTCATGAGGGAGCTGTGGGAGTTCCTCTAGATCCCCCTCCAGCATATCAATTACATTAAGTAACTGATCTTGCTTAATGTAGGAGTATCAGTGCTTTTTCATGTGACCTGTCAGGATGAAGTTCACAGCTGCTAAAGATATATCTTGCAAGATCAGGCCCTCTGCTAGTGCTAGATGAGTCATGGAAATCAGAAAAAAATTAATGTGCTACTTAGGTTAGTTCTACCTGGAATGGAGTGGAGTCTGTCTCTCTTTTTACGGGACTTGGAAGCACAGTTGTGCCTAATATTTGTCTCAGAAGTCCCATTTATGAGTAATTCCTTTTTACTGATCAGGCAGTCTGGCGTGTACAAGCACTTGGTGTCTATCCACCCACACTTTGTCCTTTCTGTCTTCATCTGAAATATTCCACTCTGGGGCTCAGTAATACAAATTTGATGAACAAATGATATGCTACAAGAGGGAAAATATAATACAGAGTAAATGAGTTGCTTGCTGTTGCTTTCCAAGCGCCTGAGCTTTTAGATCAACTCATAAAACCAGAGATTTTCAGTTTTAACGTTTCTCAGCTCTTTATGTTAAACTATATGAACTCTTGCTCAAGATAAAGTATTGGTGTGGTAAGATTCTTTTATTCCATTGAAGGAGAATGGGAAAGGTATTACCAGCATATTATTAAAAATACAAACATACTTGGCTTTTTCTGTAACTGTTCAATGTTCACCATGTACACAGTACTGCTAAATCATAACATGTATTTGTACATTTTTTTAAGGTTTAAAATATACTTTTTAATTTTCCTAGCAATTACAAAAGACTGAAAGATCCCATGGTATTAGATGAGACTCTGAGTGTGAACTGAGATTTCTCTCTGCCTAAGGTGCATGCCACTTGTCTTAAGGTAGGATGCAGTGATCTAGAGCATCAAGCACGAAAAAATGAGGTTGTTATTACAGTATGGTTATACTGTCTAGCTTGGGTGTACAAAGCTGTCTTCTGTGATTTTCAGTGACATAAAAACTACTTTTGCTGTCCTGTGCTCTTTTTTTATCCATTTCCTGGTGCTGTGTGTACAGAAGTTTGAGGATTTTTACAGCAGGAGAAGGAAGAGGTTCAGGATAGGCTTTGCTGTGTGTTAGGTTCCTGTGGTGAAAACTGACCTTTTTTTAGCTCAGTAGTTTACTGGAGTCTCTAATGTGATTAGAAATGGAAATGGGAGGTGACCAAGGGAGGCATGTTTTGGTACAATAAATTCTAAGTATGACAGCTCCAAGACCAAGTAAGAATGAGATGAGTGTTAAGAAGGTCAGTGAGGAACAGGTCACTTCAATCAAAATGGACCTGGGTTAGAGGAGATTCCAGAGAGAGAGAGATGAGGTAATTTCTGATATGGGTGATGCATCGTGCATTTTGTGTTATTGAAAACAGCTTCCCAAATTATTCCTGACCTCCCATCTCCTTACTCTCCCTTCTTCTTGTTTCTTCTCAAGTATTGCTGTTTTCTGAGACCTCTTTCTTTCAAAATATTCCAGCATTCCCTAACTCTGTTAGTGCCTTTTTGAATGAATTAGGATCAGTGCTTTAAGGCACTGGGAAAACCCAGTAAAAAAAAAAAAAATCTTGATTTTTTTTTTCTTATGGAATACCTCTTTAGGGAGTATAAATGAGGTCAAAAGAAAATTCCCATGGGAGGTTGAACTCGTGCTTTCAGTGTACCTGTACAGTTCTGGTGATTTCAGCTGCTTTTCACATGGTATTCTGAAAGGAGAATTTGTCCCTGCAATTTTGAAGCTGAGAGGAGTAAAATTAAGACTTTGCCTAATTAGTGCTACCTTTTAAAGGTCTATTTTAAGCTGTCTTCCTCCAGCCTGAACCATGTGATAGTTTCCAAAAATGTAATTTAATCATACCTGATTGCTTGCTGGAGTCTGCAATTAACTTGGGTGCAATGGAATTAACAGTATTTGCCAGGTGCTTCATAAATTACCAGGAGCTGCCTGTGCCACATATATGTTGTGTTGTTGGCTGTTTTAATTTATTGGCTAGAATATTTTAAGCTTGTGATTGAGTAATTTTTATTGCTTCCTTCCATTTCTATTCCTAGGATGACTCAGATATGAAATACCATGTAATTATATTCTGTATACTATCAAACTATCCCTTGCAATTATGCCACATTGTAGTTGTTCTTTTAAAATATTGGAAGCTACCTATCCAGGAAGTTATTTTGGGGATGCAGTTGGTTGCTAGGGTGAAGATTAATTTTCAAGTAATTCTAGACATATGTTTAATAAAAAAAAAACCTAATTTTAAAAAAGTAGTTCTTATCTTAGAAATCCTCTGAAATCCAATTCCATCAAAAAAGGGTCGAAGTGGTTTTAGAAAATACATTTTTCTGTAGGACTACATTTATGTCCTATTTGAGAGTCAGCCCTTGCATCAGTTGCATAATTAAAAATGGGAAGAGAATGGAAAAATTTGCCATCTGCCTGCAGGAAAATATTTTACTTGGTATTTGGAGTCTGTTTCTGAGATCCAGATTAATGCTCTAATCCATCTCTGAAGCCCTCTTGCATTATAAATTTTAGAATTGCAGGACAATCTCAGGAGACTTTCACATAGGCTTTGTACTTCATTTAGTCCTAGAGTTTCGTGATGGTTGAGTTTCTGGCAAAAGTAAACCTCGGCTTAGTTCTTGGTTCAGAAGTCATGATTGTTACAAGTTTTCATACCTCATGACCTGGAAGAAGGATTTCTGCTGCCTGACATCTCTTTGTCAGAGTTGGAAAGGTGCACACTCATTAATATCTGAAAAATTCCCTGGAAAAATATTGTGAAATCGAATTGTGAAGACAAATATTTTAACTGGAATACTTGCTCAGACATAGCAGCAACTCTGAGATTTAAAAGTTCATATGCACTCTGTGGTGGCCAGGAGGTTATCAGAAACTGTGGCTTCAGACCACCACTGAGTTGGAAGATATCACAATAAGCCCAGCACAAGAGAGAAAATCGCTCTTGCCTCGTGATTTCATCAGGCACTCAAGATGATGCAACTTTCATTTCCCCAGTACAAAGCAGCAAGTGTGTGCCAGAAGCAGAACAACGTGGGGATCTGCAGCGAGTTCTGCACGTCTCCTGTTACCTGTTATTTACACTGAAACTGGGAAGAAAATTGCTCAGTTCATTTACTGCTCCTTTTTTACTGCTTATAGAACTCGTGAATACAGTCTTTCACTGAAAAGGCTGTGCAGATCTTACATTTCCCAAGGAATAATGCATTCCCATAAAGCTGCCACAGATTCTAAAAAAGCAAAAGATAAGGGGACAACAGCACAAACCCAGCAGATTTGACAGTTTATCGCTATCTGAACGAATTGCAATTGATGTAACCATATCAGAGACTTGCAGGTGTTTAGATTTTAAGATGACATTTGAGACTGTAAAAGTATTATTTGTAGCCTCGATAAATATAATCCTGTCTGAAGCTCTGTGTGCCCCCCATACTGCTGGGACTTTAGAAGAGGAGAAAAGGTTCATTTTATAACCACATACAGAGAAGTTAACAAAAGTTACTGAAAGCTTTTTTGAGGCTGTGAGCTGCCAAAACCAGCTAAGTTCCCTAGCCAAAATAGACTGCCAAGTGATTTGCACTAAGTGTGTGCAAAACTCCAGAAAGGCCAATCTAGAGAATTGCATTTAAGTATTTTGGGTTTGAGTTTTCTTCTTTTCTGGTAAAATCTACACACCTAATTGAACAATTGTCTATGGAAACTGGTTTCCTCTCCAGTTTGCAGTCTGGAAAAGCCTGATCCTGACTGCTGAATTGACCCTGAAGACTAGAGAACAGGATATTGTACAATACTTCCCTGTGTATATATCCAGTTTTAGACACTTGGCATACTACTGTTCTACAGATGGAGAAGCAAGAGGAACAGTCATTTCTACATTTACCCCTGAGCTTTCTTCCCATTCTGCTGCATTCTACCTGGTTCTGGATTCTCACTCTTAACTTTCTCTGTTCTCTCCTATTTTCCTTCTTTCAAACCTTTATATAATTACGTGTTGTTTGCTTTCTTCTCTTTGTTTCATCACTTCGTATAATTCTTATTATTATTATTGCTAAGTCACTGAAATGGGGTTCTTTCCTGTCTTGCAGAGTCAGACTGTTTGGAGAGGTTGCCTATGATGAGTGATTTCCAGAAACACTGACGTGATGGAGTCATGGAACAATCAATGAATGTTAACTGTCCAAAGGTAATTAGAAACCTCTGTGTTATTTTACTACCATGAAAGCCAGGTTCCTGCCAAGGACTGTCTTGTTAAGAAGATGCCAAGTCTCAGGGAGATGGTTCAGTAGTACAAGTCATGCATTAGTAGACTCCTGAACAGAATGTAATGGATCCTGAAAACAGACAATAGTTAATGCCTTTCTTGAAATAGAACTGGAAGGCAGTGATCCTTTGTGCATGTAAAATACTCAAGAAATGATCTTGCAATGATGATTCAATAAATCTTTTTAGATTTGAAGATCCTAAATTGATGTTTATACATAGGAAAAACTTGCTTCAGGCAGTTTGCAGAGGCTCCTCTGAGCCACTAAAAAAAATTTTGATTTGCCAAGAGAAGCAAATACCACTCAGCGTATGAGAAAAAATTATATGCTATTCATAGTGAAAATGGAGTACGTTGGGGTTTTTTCTGGGTTGTTTTTGCTGGGTTTTTAAAATGCTTTTGTTAAGACTTTGAATTCAGCTTGGGTTTGCAGAAGTGTTGGTGCAGAGCTGTGCCTGATGATTTGCTCAGCCAGTGCAATAAAGGATGAGCTGGCATTGTTAGAACTCTGCGGGTGGTTGAATATACTGGGAAATATACATTTCACTGAGAACTTGGAATTCAAGCTTTGCTGTGAATTACAGCAAATATGGATCAAGTACCTTTGTGTGCTGATACAGGGTTTTCAGTGTGTTTCAGAAAATTTGTTGCCATTCATTGCTTGAGCTGAGTCTGAGGAGACTTATCACCATCCTTTAATCTTTTTGCAGGTTTTCAGAAAAGCTCTTAATATACTGCTTCATCTTAAAAGTTGTCAGCACCATTGGCAGGCACTAAAGATGAACATGAAGGAGTTGTACTTTTCTGGATGTGATTAATTCTGGCACAGTACTTGTTCCCATGGCTGAGCCCTGTGTGCACTGCTGTTCTTGTCAGGTTCGTTATGTGTGTTTTCTCTTTCCAAGGTATTATGTCTTCACTGTGAAACATTCACTCAGACTCAGATTTGGCAAACAGAGTCTGAATCTAGCAGCGTGCTGGTTTCCAGGAAAAAATAATTTGTTCTCTTGGAGGGAGGGAAGGGATTTGGATTTTAAAATGCTTCATTGTATTTTATAACACAGGACTTGCTTTACATTTCTGTGTATAATATTTCATGAGCAGTTGCTTAGAAGTGACCTTGATGATCACTGAGTAAATTATAACGTATTACGTGAAATTTCAAGTTCTGTTCCTAAATGTTAAATTCTAAAAAAGTAATAATAAGCTCACAAGTTAAGATACTTTTAACATGACTGTTTACAAAATGGGTTTTTTTCCAGCTTAGAGCAATATTTAATGAGTGATTTTTTTTTTTTTTTTTTTTAAAGTACATTTTCCCCTCTAAGAAGTCTTGAAATTTTAACATGGGTAAGGAAACTAAGTAGAGACACATGTATTGTGTGTAATCTCCCAGGTCATCTGAGAGAGACTTAAGAGGAAACAGAAGTGGTTTAAAGATTTTCTGAATCAGATGATGTTTGTAGAGACAGAAATCCTGAAGGTCCACCTAGTTCACTCTTCTGTTTCTAACAGAGGCTACATAGAAAAGAATCAAAGAATCTTACATTATTTTATTTCTCATCTCAATTTGCTAAGAAAGCACAGAGCTTGTTGTGAGTATGACACACATATGAAGATGTATCAGTATTCAATATCTGTGCTAACAATCTCCTGACGGATCTTCTCATGGTACATAAAGTGAACAGCATGAATAGCTGCTAAATATCAATAGATTTTTATTGCTGGGTCTAAAAAAGACATAATCCTAAAAAAAAAAATGAATGGTCAGTGATAACTCTTGAGGTAAGTGTTTATATTTGCATTGCAGCATAAGGAAGTAATTTGTAGACAGCTGTCTTTCAGCTTCTGTAATGCTTTAAGAGGAATGTACGTTTATCTGCCAACCCAAAATCCATCATGGCCAGGGCAGATTTGTAGTAAAATGAGGCCAGTTTAGTAGTGAACTTGAAGGCTATAGGGATGTTTCTCAGCAATGTCTACCCATGGCTTCAATACAGCAATCCATACTTCTCCTTTTTATTTTGGGCATAATTTATTTTGCTTTACATAATGCTGACATTCTGAGAAATTCTGCCAGAACCTTTAAATGGTAATAATGAATTTAAGTATGGGCTTTTGACAGTTTAAGAAATATTCCTCCTCAAAAGCACATTTATATTAAGACTTCATATTTTGTTGATTCCAGCAAACTTTTGATTTAACACAGATGAAGGATACCAAGTACATGGTCCAGGAGTCTGAAATTGTGCGTGAATTGTTCCAGATTAGATCTGAGAGAGATTGGACCATTGATGCCCTCATTTCATTCTTGTCATAAGAATTTGGACTTGGGAACAGCTGTCTATTTTTATCTGCAGTTTTTGCTGCTCTGAAGCTGCCACCTCAGATGCCTGTTGTATGGTGAATGATTATCACTCTTAAGCCTGAGGTGAAACCAGTTTCAGAGAACATAGATTGATGAGTATATTTTTATAATAGAATCATTTTAAAATGAAAGTAATTCTTCTGTTTCTTGAACTATAATTTTATCTGCTGGCAAATAAGGAATTGCATATTGCAGTAGCTCTTACTTCAATCAAATCTGTGTAAGTTATGATACGGACTTCAAGCCAGTAGGATTGAGGTTTTAGCATTATTATTAGATTATTATATTAATCGGTATGATGAGTTTCTGGACTTTGTTATTCCAGTTGAATACAATCTTCTGAAAGTTAAGGGTTTGAGTATGAGTTGCTCGAAGCCACTGGAATGTGGCTTTCAGCCAAGGTATTTGTAATACAGTTATTTGTTAAGAGAAAATACCATTGTACATTTTAATCTTCTATACTGCCAGTACTGAAGGAAACCTCCCTCCTCTTTTTTGCTCAGTGAGATAATGTGGCTGATAACCTTTGTATAGTTCAGGGACTTACTTCATTGCTTTCTAATAGAGTTTCTGGAGAGTATAGATTTAGATTACAATGTTGAATGGCCAGAGGGCCTCAGGGAAATATGCTCTCATTAATGGACTTGTTAATGGTTATCATTGGAGGGGCTCTAATAGTATCAGATGTAAACGTTGTCACAGCCGTCCATCTTTATCATGCAGATATGGAGATGCATCATTAATTCACACAGAGATCCTCGGGCCCTCAGAGCTGTGCACATTGATGCAGTATGATAATGTCTGAAGGAAATTAAAAGCTGTGCATTATCAATTTAATATTTCAGATTTCTATTTCCAATTAATATGGTCTAAGAGATAAGAGGAATTGAACCACAGCAGAACTATGGGTCATTCAGAAGAGATCAAATGCATATTATGCCTCTGTCAGTTCCAGCTTCATTATGCTCATTGCATTCTCTCTGAAAGGGATGAGACAATGCAAACTTAGATCACTGAAGTCTCTCAGCTGAAAAGTTAAAAACACATATCCTATGCAAGCACAAAAAAAATTATGCCAATATAAAATAGTTTACAGAAGCTAGATTAATTTTTAAACAATTTTTTGGCCTTTTTTGCCTTTATTAAAGTACAATGGTGTCTTTTTCCTTTAAGACGACTTCAGTGGGTATGTTCATAAAGCATTGAGTGCAGCAAATTATAATCTGTCTCAAATGTGTAGCTTTAGACCCTCTACATTAATAATCATTTGCTGAAATGTGAGAATTTGATAACAAATATATGGTTTGGTGTTTTGGGGCTGGACTCAGGGTTTTTGTGGTAGGAAACATACCAGATTATTTCTTTGTAACCATGTGAAATGTTAGTATTTTCAGAAAAAATAAGAAATGCAATTTTTTTGTATGCAAATGTAAAGGTAAGCTTTTAAAAATAGCACTGGATTTATAAGTCTGTTGTCACTTGTTTTGGGAATAGTGATTGGGTGCTAAGATAGAATCAAAAAGTAGCTTTTCAATGGCCTGTTTGATACCAGACTCTGTCCTGGTGGATGGATCTCCCCAACTATGAGGGAGACTGGAGTAAAAGAGCAGATACTGCAGATGATGGTGGTGGAAAGTCCTCCTCTAGAGGACAAAACATGAGTAGATAAGTGTCACTTGTGCTGAATTGTAACCAGTTGGGAAGTTGGGGCTGAAAGAATTCAATTCCGAACTCACCAAGGGCAAATGTACGAGGGGTGCAAAAGAACTTGTCTCTGAAAGGCAAATGGGGTATCCCTAATGACAGATAAACAAAGTTAACAAAGGAGGGAGATACAATTTTAGATCTGTGAAGAATCAAACAAACTACGAATGAAGCATCTACATCAGACTGGGGAGTAGCTCTGACCAGAGCACATGGAACAGTGCTAACACGAACAGCACACTGCTGGAATTGGGAGATCCATGGATTCTCTTGAGTCTGCCCAATGATGTTCCCATGTGGGGGGAAATTTTAGGAACATTTTTTGCACCTGTCTCTGAAGCATAAAGCAGTTACAGCATTGATCTGCTGCAGACTATGAAACAGAGAATGTTAGTGAAATGTATTTGAGGAATTTTTGATAGGAGTAAATTGTAAGGTCCACGTCTGGAGGATGCTCTCTGTATCTGACCGCCACATGCTTTCACGGGTACAGGTGAAAGATTGTAGAAAGGAAGGTCTTGCAGGGCTGGAAAACATGTAAAAATCAGTATTGACGAAGGAAATTCACATCACACACTCCTATGCAGGGCAGCAGTAAGGGAAGTCATGTGTGAAATCAGATCTTAGTGCAGCTGTGGTAGAGAATTCTTGCTCGGTGCTCCCAGCAGTCAGGGTGGAGACTCCTTAGCTGGGACTGTCCTGGCTGGGGTCAGGCAGGGGCAGGGTGAGTGCCACAGCTCCACTGTTTGCTGCTGGCCCAGGGAGCGAGCAGAAGCCGAAACACAAAGCCTTAAGTGAGGCTTCAGTACTTTTAGCTTCACGAGAGGAAGAAATCCTGTAAAAAGCTTTATTTCTAGTATTTCCTCCCCACACTGATGTTCACTTGAGTCTCACATTGCTTTTAAATTATGGATAGATCTATAAAATGAAGGATTCTAATTACTTATCTCCAATGAACAAGTGCGAACATCTGCTATTGGTCCAGTGCTGCTATAAAATGTAATTTTATTAAATTTCTGCTATGAGCCAAGAGAGGAATTGGTGCACTTTTTCCAAAATCTTACATATTCCTCTGGCATTATTCTTGCTGCAGTAAACTTTGCTCTTTTTTGAATCCCAAGACTGAAAAAAATGCTCACTTTATTTTTCTCAGCTGTTTGGGCATTGTCTTTGGTAGAGGTCTGCCAAGCCTTGCAGGTTTTTGACAACGTGGAGTGTGTATTGTAAGGTCTGTAACAATTCCCTGGCTTGCTGTGAGATTTTGGAGCAGTGAAACATTAGCATGATTTGTGCCATTTTACCTCTGCTTTTCACAAAGGTAGTTTTGGCTCTCTCATCCAGACTCATTGTGGTTTTTTTTGTTGCAGTCAGTGCAAAATACAAAATTTGCCACCTATTCATCTCAGTCTCTTTGTCACATTTGTCACCTGCTTTTAATTTCCCCCCTAGGAAGTCCTGTCCTGTCCCCATTGTATAGTTCTAATTTTAATAATCCCAGTTCTTCCAGAGCTCTTTTCCCCAAGAAATATTTCACTGTACACACCACTTAGTGTGTTGATATTTCTTGTTAGTATGCAGCGTCGGGTTGGCTCCTCTAGATAACCTTGATAAATTAAAAATTGGCTTATCAATATTCAATCAACCTAGCTCATTTATCCAAATGTCTGATTTCCTTTGTCAGAGCTGAGCTAAAAAGCTACTGCAAAAAATAAATGGAATTAAAATTGCATATTTTTCTTTGAAACAGAAATTAAAAATCAGTCTGCTGCTAATGTCGCCTTAAATGCATTGGTTTATCAACACTGAAATAACATATAGTGGCAGATATGACAGAAAAAAGCGTTAGTTTTCATTAGACAGTTGTTCTTTGAATACAGTGAACCTCTATTCAAGACTTTATTAGAAAAACTTGTGAAAGCTGCATTTGGTCTTGGTCTTTGTATAACTATTGACTCTTGCTAATTCCTCTACATATTTTTAAAATTTTATAGAGGTTTATACATTCCAGAGAACTGAGAAGGCAGGTGGGATGAGCATCCCATGGACTTTTTTTGTAGCATAACTGCAGCATAATTTTCCAAATCAGATCTCCCTTCATCTTGTGTTTCATTGCCTTTTCAGTTTAGAAATCTCTTTTGTGTTTACACCATTGCTATTCAGTAGCTCTCTGTAATTGTCCCACTCAACTGCTTTCACTGCCTGGGACCAGTCCTTGTGCCCATCATCTTGGTTTTGCAATTTAGGGTATAAGTAATTTGAGAGAAATGACTGTTATACCAACTTTACATAAAAAATCTGACAGCACATGGCGTGAAGGAACAGGCTCACAGGAATTCACCAGGCTAAGGTTTTCAAAAGCCCCAGTGGTTTGTAGGGTTTGTGATGCAATAAATAGATCTGACTGTCAGTGGACACGTGTGGCAGCAGCATCATCACTGGAGGGGCCTTTCATTCCTCCCGGCTTGCTTTGATGTCCTGGTAGGGACCCTGAAGCTCCAGGATGTCCTGGGATATGTTCCTAAAAACACTGATGCGCTCGTTTCTCAGTGACTTCTGAAAACACCCAGCACTGTCAGCCAACAGAAGGCAAACAGAGGCCAATCTTTCAGCACAATACATAGACCTCGTTAATTATATATAGAGTGAACCCTAAAGGCTCTAATTCATCCATTCAAAGTTTCCTGGGAGTTTATCAGCTAAGATGATTCTGTATTGTAGCAGCTGTGCTGCAAACAGAGGTCTTCAGCAATTCTTTGATTTGCTTCTGTCTTCAATGACCTCTAATTTTGTGGTGAAAGTGTATTCCTATTATTGGGGCTTCTTTTGGGATTATTTTGTTTTGGTTTGGGTTTTTTGTTGGGAATGGGGGAGGAAGGGCTTATCTGTATTCCAAAGTCAGAAATGCATATTGCTGGGCTCTGCATATTGTACTAAAGTTAATCTACATAGGTTTTGCATTAAGACAGTTAAAACTATTTCATCTCTGCCAAATTATAAAACCTAAGGTCAAGCAATTTCCCTTTGAATTAATTTATGCAAAATATTTAAACACAATCCTGTGAGTTTAAAACCTTAGGTTTAAAGTAAAATACTGCTTTAAAAGGCAAAATTAAAAACCAGTATTTTAAAATTAAGTAAGATGACTTTTGATTAAACCCTGACAAGATCAGAGAAAAGCTTCACTTTAAAGGCTCAGAGAAGTTGTTGCTAATCTTAAAGGAACCGAAGAAAGTGCTTCAGACAGTGTATATCCCCTATGGAGAAAAAAATACAAGGGGAAATGTAGGCTAGGAACTGCTATTCAAACATTTTATGCCTTCAAGTTGTTGCACTTTTATATTAGAAGAATATTTGTGTGTGTTTCCTAGTGGGACTGGCAGTGCATTTTTCAAAAGTGAGCAATTGCAAAGCATATATACTATCAAAGATGTTATTTGATATCATCAAAACCTTGCTCTAGTGGTTTTGCTATCATCTGTGGAGAAATGCAGCATAGGAATGACCTTATGATATGGTTTTGTATCAATGACTTCTTTGTACCTTGGTCCAACCACACATTTGCCCTGGATTAAAGCTGCCAATTTGAATTCTGTAAAACAATGTCCAGTTTTGTTATTGAAACAGTGCAGAAGGGCGGTGCCACCCTGCTGGTGTTCACCAAAAGGATTTTTAGAAGGAGGAAGAAAAAAATGTGCTCATTTCAGGGTTAATTATCTATATTTAGAATGTCTGGTGTCTCTATAAAGCACTAGCCCCACAAAATACGTTTTGCACAATTAATAAGTAGGTGCTCAGTATATCAGACCTCTCTGCTATGTCATTCCTGCTGAGTACACAGTATGCATCCCTGGGGATGTGTGCTTGGAAGATGTTCCATGTCCTCTGCTTGGTGTAATTTATTTCCTTTCCCTGCAAAAAAAGCTTTTCTTCTGTAGGGTTTGGAATAATGGAGTAGGATGGAATCAATGGAAACACCTGAAATGAATAACAGGTGAGAAGGGGGTGCAGTCTGGAACACTGCACAGAGGATGTCAAAGTCAGAGACTGTTTCAAAGGTACTGTTTAGGTTGTTTTCATTACAGCAGGTAGAAAAGAAAAAAATATTTATCATTAACAGAAGCTTGAAATATGCAGACTGGAACAGAACTGATACACAGATTCAGTGGGTAGGAAACTTTGGTAACCACAGTAACAGTAGGCGGCTTCAGCCTTTTGAGTTATTCATCCTTGCAACAGGAATTCAATAGAGCAGTGGTGAAATTTTCGCTTGGCCTTTGGAAAAGTCAAAACAGACACCAAGGATGATAATGTGGAAGACAAAACTCTGAGTTTGAATTTTAATAGGAAATCAAATTCTAATAGAGAACACTGTTTCCACACAAATTACTGTCTTGCGTGTACCTGGTCAAATGCTTTCCAAGGAAGAACTAAGAGAGGAATGTCTTTCCTTTCATTTTGCAGTTTGTTAGCTAAGCTCTGTGAAATGCAGATTTTCATGATACTGTACTTCGTGGTATGTGTTTCCTTTTAAACAATGTTTGGATTTCAGAGTAATTCGCATTTTTAAGTCAGCCTTAGAAGCTGCACTTGTGTTGTTGTGTAAGGAATGGTGTTCTAGGCATGCACTAGTGGCATAGACTGTCAGACCCAAGAGGCTGTCAGTGGCAAAATCCACAATGTCTTCTCTTTCTCCTGTCCTTTGCATAGAATTCCTTTGGGCAACATCAGGGTGGCAGAGGGAGAGAAAAATTCAGAAAAATGCTTTTTAGCCCTCTATGAACTGGACTTCCGTCCCAGAACTAGACTACAATAATGTCTTAAATGTCAAGTTTGACCATGAGGTTGCTTAATAATGAACACAAAGTGAAGCACAATTTTGGAATAAAGTAAGGAAATGTTAAGTTTTGTTTAAACACCTTTGTTCTCAGAAGTTTTCTTTTTATGATCACAAAGATATTGATGCATGAAAAAGTAATTTCTGGCTAGTGATCCAAAATGCCTTCCCAGGCACATCTGGGGAAGCACTAAGGCTGCTGGGAACTGACCCAGTCACCTCTGGAGTGGGATGGCAGTGGTGCTCCTGGCCTTCTCCTGTGTCTCAGATTCCACACTGTTTCTCTCCTTGCAAAGTCCCACTCTCCCTCAGCAGAGGCTTGCCCAGCAGGAGTGGATTTCTTGGGGCATGTTGGCAGGGTCTCTGCAGCCCTGCCAGCTGGGCTGGCTGCTGGCATGCTGAGGCTAGAGAGCCCCAGTGTGTATCTTGGAACCCCTGGGGCATGCACTGGGCAGTCTCTATGTGCACAGTCCAAGTAAACCCTCAAAAAGTATGAACTTTTAAAATACAAGCAGGAAAGTAATGCAAATCCACTTTAGACAATTTAAAACACTACGCAGATGATGGTGGCCAGCCAGTGCTAGAAAAGATTGCTGGTGACTTTTATTTTAAAATAAGAAATTAATAACTGAAACTTCTTACTAGGATGAGAAAAACACTTCTATGCCTTAATATTGTATTGTGCATATTTTTCCACTTTAACGATAAGTTTAGCCAAAAAACATGAAAAAAATCTATAATTAGCTCCAGCTTCACAAGTATAAATCCATATGCTGGTTAACCTTTAGAAAATAGCCATTTGTGTTAAATACATCAAGAATTTCTCATTACAAACTGAGCACACACGAATTAGTTTGACAGGGAAGAACTGCTGGAGCATTTGCTTGGATTTGGCTCTGTGTGTTCCCAGCCTTTGTCTTCACTGCAAGTGTTGCTGCCAGCTATTTCACCCAGCCTAGCCACAGCCTTGGAGCCCAGAGTGATTTGATTAACAGATGATGAATTATGAGAACTTGAACTGCGGCTTGTGGTTGAAGTCCCACTGCATTAGTACTTTGATTCTCAGCTGAGTTTGACTATTATTCCACAGACACCATTAGGTTGGCTTGATCAGACTTGAAGCATATATTAAAATTATGTCTTGAGGTATCTGTGATTGGATGGGAGTTCATTTATAGAAAATATAGATGTGTATAGCTTTTGCTAGTACTGCAGTGAAAGAAAGCCGAATAGACATGTGAGTAAACAGCTCTTCAAAACAAGTTGAACACAGATTCAACTTGCGGCTGAAGTATTTTCACTGTGGGGTGTCTGAGTAACCCTGAAACAAGATGCTGCTTTACTTTTTTCTGTTGACACTAGAAAAAATCTCCCCAAAAATCTACAAGTGCTTTTACTTCTCCAAGCACACATGCTGAAAGAAGTGGTGAAGTTGATGAAGGAGAATGCTAAAATATGAATAGAAGTTATAATTATAGCAGTCACTATTCTTTTAAAAGAGAGTTCTCTGTACTACCATGAATTTCTAAGCTCTCTTCAGGAGCTGCAATGCTGAAACTAATTTAGTGGTAGCTTTGTTTTTAAATGCTTTAGATCATGAGTTTGATTATTTGATTGACTTAGTTGTCTTCATGTTGAGTCATCCAAAATTTGGGTAGTGAACTACCTACTATACTTGTTGGCTTGTCTTCATGGGAAATTCAGTTCTTCTGCCTTTTTTTTTTTTTTTTTTAGAGAAGTGTGCAAAGAGTTAAAAAAAAAAAGTTGTAACATGGAACAAATACTTATAATTTACTCTTTCTGTGTATCTTTCACCTGGTTCCTTAGCATTGGCTAATACATGTTACTCTGTACACTTTCCTCTAAAATTTAAATAAATTGAGTGAGGCTTTATTATTACTC
Organism: Eopsaltria australis; assembly: GCA_034509425.1. Lineage (NCBI taxonomy): Eukaryota > Metazoa > Chordata > Aves > Passeriformes > Petroicidae > Eopsaltria > Eopsaltria australis. The sequence continues at coordinate 149,091 of JAVTVJ010000138.1, forward strand.
CCTGGTTCATTATCACCCAGGCTCCGCATGATCAAGTCACAAGTGACAGGCAGGATAGGCTAGAAAAGAAGGTGTGAACCAAAAAAAAAAGAAATTATGGTATTGCCAGAAATGCCTTAAAAATGCTTGTTGGAACACTTAGAAATAAATTATATTACAAAGAATATTTTGCTTCCCAACCTGTGGATATTGCATTAAGCTCCTACTTTGTTTCCAAGTCTATTTATAGTTCCTAGATTATGTGAAATCCTTATGAAATTGTTTAGTACCCATGGTTACCAAACACATCTCACAAACTAACACAGTTCTAATGCTGTGATATATCAGCAAGTTCTTTCTCTTTTCCTAGCAGTAGGTTCCTGGTAGAAATCCTCAGCAGTACAGATAATAAAATCCAAAATATTTCCTGCATTTGCAGTAAGCTGTATGTAACATTACCGTTTCTGCATGGCTTTACTGTCAGCATGGCATTGTGGCACTTTGGAAGCATTAACAGTCTTGGCCTACCTTGTATTCCAATGAAATTTGTCAATCTTTAGGACATGCCATTTCTAAAGAGATGACAGCTGAAAAGCCTTCATGCCTAAATCTAAACAGCACCTAAGCCACATAGAACTCCCTTTTTACTGTCCTTTTCTGTTGCAAATGTAAACAGACAGCAGCAAGTGTTGCAGCTGTAATAATTGTAGTGTTAGAGGTCCTGTGATATTTTCTTATTGTGATAGGATTCACACATTTTTCATGTTTTGTTCTTTTCATCTGATGATTTAGGAAATGTGTGAAGTTGAGGCAGGGGTGCCGTGTCTTACAGGTTCTCTGTGATATAAATATAGGACTATTCACCAAAGGCTTTTACAGCTATGAATGATACCCTGGGAAGGAAAGAAAACTGGCACAATTGACATAACACAGTGAAACTAAAGCTATTTCTCACTCCTGTTATTTTTTTTCTCATTTTTAATACATCAAGCCATTCTTTGTTTTTAATGTTGTCCCTTTCCCATTTTGACATCTCTGATATGTAACTCACACCCTCAAGAGTTGTGTGATGCCAATGAGCTATAACAGAAAAAAATAATATTTACGAACTGTCTTATTTACTCCTCGCTGTTTTCCACTAACGATCCCTTCACAGCCCTACGTCTATAACTAAATCAAATACCAATAGCCAACATGACACCCATATGCGGCAGTAATTAGCAGGTACAGGCTGATTGCCATCAGAATCGGGTAATGTTTCGGCACTAATGGGCCATTACAATGAGAGGGCATTATGGTCTCAGCACTTCTTTTGTGCAACAATGTCATCCTGGGCGTTTTCTGCTTTTCTCGCTGACAACAGCTTGAAATACGATCGCAGCTAAACCAGGTAATCCACCTGATCGAAATCTGCTCACTAAAGAAAAACAGCTGGGAAAAGGACGCATTTGGAGTAGTATTTCAGAAGTATGTTATAATCATTTAAGACTTGTACAGTTTTTCACTCCGCTCATGCTACTTGTTTGTTAAATAAAAGCTTCCAGGAATCCGTTCAATTCACAGGAGAGCTACAAAACTGTGATGTTTGTATCCATTCCTGTGAACCGTTTATTATATTGCTGCAATTCATCTCCCCTTTCACATCTGTGTGTTAGCTGATCAACACAATAATTGGAAACATACGTGAAATGCCAATTGCTCAAAGTAGATTTTGGAAGGAGGGGAAAGTAAATAGTTCACATGGAGCTTTATGTGTAGAACATAGATCCTACTAGCATTTGATCATTCTCTCATAAGCTGCACACAGGGACTGGTAGATGCAGTGGTTTTATTTTTCAGTGGATAAAAAAAAATTCTGTTCAGTTCTGTGCTGCCATTAGGGACTGGGAGACTGAAGCAAGCAGAGAGAGGATCATTGCTGCTTCTGGCCCTGGCCTGGCTGTTTCCACAGCCTGCCAGATGCTGAGCCTCACCTGCAGCAGCAGCAGCTCCTCCTCCACCTGGCAGCCTGGGGCTTGGACCCAGGAGAGTTATTTTGCAAGGGCTTGTGCAGAGCGCCTTCCCATCAGGGACAGCTAAACAAACATCCACTATGTGAGTTGCTTAGGAAGGCAGAGACTATTTGTTTGTGTCCTGCAGAACACATTATACCTGGGATAAAGAGAATTTTCCCTAGTCTTTTTAGCCTGCCTTTGAAGCTTAAACAAACTTGGCATAGCTAGACCGTGGAAAGTCTGCCTGTGGGAGGAAGATACCAGATATCTTGAGATACAGGAAGCCAACAGCTCTGAGCCTCACTCTTAGTTTTATTCCTGCCTTGGGAACAGGTCGTGCAAGCAGACCAAAAGTTGTCAGTGTGGAATGACTAAGCAGAAAACAGGGAGCTGCTCAGAAAGTCAAAGTGGGGTTGTCCAAATTACTGTGTAACCAAAGCACTGCTTTCCTTTCCCAGCCATGGAGGAGCTCTGATGTGAGAAACATGATGCCATGATTGAGGAATTAGCACCCACTGAGCTGGACGAAGGAGCTATGGGCAGGGTGTGGTGGGCTGGTGGAGGCAGGAGGGGTTGGCTCCCTCCCCTCTTCCCCAGCTGCAATTGCTCTTTGCTGCCTCCTCCTTAAGGCCTGTTTCCTCATGAACTCTTGAGTTATCCAAACCTGGAACTTCTTTGCGCAAATGCTTAGGATCTGTAAATCCAGGGCCACACTAAGGTGACAGCATTTGTGATCTGAGCCCCAGAATACTGTAGACAATCTGATCTCAGCATCTGCTGTGTGAGATAATTGGTGTGTCTTGGCTCTGTGTCTGGTGTTAGGCTGAGCAGAAAGATGAACACACTGTGCAGATTAGAGTTAAGCCAAGAACAACATTTCCGTGAATGCTGCTGGAAGTGAGTTTGTCCACAGCATGATCTTGCAAATGTGATGTCTCCCCATGAATCATTTGCTCTCTTTCTTCCAGATACTCTAAGGTTCCACGTAGTTTTGTGATTTATCAGGAAAAATATCTATTGCTCTGTTTGCAGTCCCTAGACACTGTTCTAAATGTCACCGTGCTCTGAGCCATGTGAGATCACCCCCATTGTGCACTTACATGGCCAGACTCTCTTAACAAGCTTTATTGGATCTGTTTGCCTGCAATTTGGCACTACATCAAGTGTGAATAAACCTGTACCTACAATCACAGAGCAGTAGAAGGAACAGCAGGAAAAACAGCTACTCAAGAAAATAGATAATTCATTGGAAGATAAGTGAATGATACCCACTTTGAACATGAGATATTTGATATATAGTGATTTATGGTTTTAAATCCATGTGCTTTCAATGTTACTTGCAAGTGAAAATAATAGTCATTGATATTAAAGGCCTATCTGTGAACTTTCAGTTGTGCTGTAATAACAGCAGGAGTGTCTGTGTTCCTGTGCAAAGGTGATCACATTAAGTATTTCTTTAAAAATAAGTTTTAATTGTAAGAGTTTTATTAATGTCACTTCCTCTTATGTGAATTGTGGGTGACCATGTTCAGACACTCATGGAGGCCAGTACACTTTCAAATAATTTACCAGAATTTTGAAGCCAAACATATTGGAGTCTCAACTGACTTCCTTTTGCCTTGGCACAAACAGTGAGATAACTGTGATTGGAACTGAATATTTTTGCTTCAGATTTCCCTGTTCTACAAAAGGAAGAACACCTGTCTTACTGTGATCCAAGCAATTCTTAAAATCATTCCTGAGACACTTGTGCTCAGATGTAATTTCTACTGTGGTAACTGATTTTTTGTGAATTACTTGCAAACCTCTCTGAAGCTCTTGAATCTCTTTTCTTATTTTCTGTAGTGATTATTTTCCCTCCCTCTTTCTCTTCTCTCTCTTTTTTTCCTTTTTTTTCCACTGCCAAAGGGGAGTTCATTTTTAAGTCACATTTTCCAGCCATGTATTGGGGAGGATGAATTCTAAAATACTAACTAGTTTAAACTCACTCTCTACATTTTTACAGGGCTCACAGCAAAGCCTGTGTACAACAAAGGAGAATTTGCATCAGCTCTAACAGATTTCAGCTTGAAAAAATGCATTGTATTTCCCAGTAAAATGCTGTGTCTCCATCCTCTTTTATTTTTTCTCACTCTTCAATATCTCAATTTATTTTTTTTAAGTTTGTTTTATATCTGGATGCCCTTTGCTTCACTTTTCTCTCTATTTTATTTTTTCCTAAGTGGGATTTGTTCCCAGTAGAGCTGGGGTTCAAGCTGGTATTTTAGAAGCAGAATATGATTGAATTGCCCATTAACTACAGTAAGTATATTCATCTCTTATTAAATACTCCCATATTCAAAGTGAAAATGTTAATTTCAGTTTAGAAGATGCTGCTCACACTTATGTAACTTCATTGTTTAATAAGAAAAAAAGACCCCAGAAACTAGCTTTTTTCATTCTTGACAGTATGAACAGCAGTTTCACACTGTAAATCATACTGCATAATACTGCAGTTTCACACTATAAATTTGTAAACCATAAATTATAAATAGAGACTACAGCTACGTGTCTGTGTGCCATGATATTTTTTCTAAGTTTTTCATATAGTAGTTTTAGACTTCTTTTAGGGTTTCTCCTGAAACCTAGTGCAGGTTGGTGATGACTTGGTAGAAGGCTCTTCTATTTCTGGTGTGAAGCAGTGAGGTGCCACAGCTCAGGGGCCAAGAGCAGAGCTGTGCAAGTGGGCTGAGCTCACAGAAGGTGTGACAGTGGTCTGTGGATGCTGATCTTGGCCTGGTCACTGCCCTTGCAGGGCATTCAGTTATTTCACCCTTTTGAAGGATTTTCAGTTCAAGGACTGCGCAGGCCCTTCCATTACAAGGGTCAAGTGCTGATCAAGCCAATGAAGTCTTGCAGCCTCTGTACAAGAGGCTCAGCTGTGGCAGAGCATGATCTTCCATATCATCAGCAAACTAAGTGAGCTCCTCCCAGAGCAGAAGAGATTTGCTTTCCAGTCAATTAAATGCAAGGATGGTAGCAGAACAGGAGAACTATGAAAAAGTACCAACAGTGCAGGTGCATTGCAATAAAACCTGACCAAACAGAGAGGGTTTTATTTCAATTCTGATGGCGCTCTTCATCTCTTCATCTGGCAGAAAACACTCAGGACACATCTTGTTAAATCTCTTACTAATTTTTAACCACTTTTAAGTAAGATTAGATTGGATCATCGTTGACATAAGTAAATCAAGCTCACTGTCACACTGAATATAGTGAAGATGCCAAAGCTTCTATGGACTAGAACTCGTACTGGGACAGTTGTGCAAAGTAATGGTAGTGGATTGTGACTAAGAGCAATTAACAGTAAAACAATTGCCTAGAACTTGTGTGTCTTATATGAAATCACTAGGTGAAATTAAGCTTGCTTTGAAAGAGGCAGGAGGTATTCTTTTGGCTTTAATGGCAGTGCACTTCACCTGTTACATTTTACAGCTTTTGAAATCAAAAGGGAAGACAAAAAATAAAAATATGTTCTTTTTTTTTTTTTATTAAAGCTGTCCCTCAGACTTTACTGGCTAGCAGATATCTCTTGCAAGGTTGGTGGATGCAGGTGCACTGCAGGTTTGTGCTTCAGTCATTAGTGCTCTCTGGGAATAGTGGTTTCATTTTCCTTTTCTCTGAGTTAATTTCTTTTTCTGTAAATGTCCTCTTTTCTTTTTGAAGCTGGTTGCAGTAAGAAGGCTTCACTTTAATTATAGTGAGCTACAATATAGTTTCTAATGAGTCTGAAAGGCAGCAACATCCCAGACACAGAGGCTGCTTGCAAAAAGCCAGGCAAGTGTCAAACAGGTCCCTCTTTAAGGCTTCAGGAGATTATATGCTGTTGTAGAAGCCCACTGTGCAATTACTTCACTTCCATTGTCACGGATGGCTACTGAAATCATTCTGTCTGATAGTGTTTGATGAAGCATTTAACATCTTGAATCACAGTGGACTAATACAATTCAGAATGAATCTTGAATATTTAACTGGATTAAATGTCTGAGAATTTTTTTGTCTCAATGTGCCATGCTTTTCTACTTTAAGAAAATCTCAAGCACTTTAAAACTATAGTACTGAAATGCTATTTGCTGCTGAAGATACTATAGAACAATGAAAAAATACTACCTTTTCTTGGTGGCTCTGGCAGTTCCTTTCTCATCATAAAGTATGTATTAGCTCTTTCAGACAGCTGAACAGTCCTATTGTCCTGGGCACAGAAAAGCATAAAATCACTGGCAATCACTTTGCCATTGTGTTTGGAGATTAAAGGACAGGACCTGACAAATGAGGCAGACCTTGAATCAGAAGAGGTAGCATCAGATAATGCAGCTAAACAGAATGTCTAGCACAGATTAGCTCTGAGTGAATTCTTGGCCAGTCATTCCTCTGGCAACCTACTTGCCAAAGAAAGGTCTTGATTTATCTTTCAGGTAGTGTTGATTTTTATTTCCAATTCTGAATATTATTTTGTATTTAGCTTTAATTAAGATTTGTTATGGTCTTGTAAGCTTCCAGGAATGCTCAAAGAGCATCTACTGTGCATTAGAAGACTATTTAGATGCTTATTTCTGTGGTTGTTCTCCTTACTCCCATCCTGCCACCTGAATAACCTCATTCTGGCAGCACATATTTGTATCACTATCAGTTTTCTAATGTAAAAAGCACTGTATGAGGATTTATGGGAAGGTCTTGGGATGACTCAAGTGTTGGCTGCTGTCTCTGCAGCAGAAGGCTGTGGTTTCCATTTCCACCTCATGTACTAGGCTCATGCCCAATGCTTGGCACTGTCTTTTGGTGACAGGGGGTGTTTCACTGAGGAAGATGTCATCCTGAACATGACATGATGAACTCAGAGCTTTTGTTTCTCCATCTGGAAATGAAAACCCCAAGGAATACTTCAGACAGTGCAGGAGCTTAGCTTAGGGCACAGCCAAGTGTTCCCAAAATCATTGCCGTGGCAATGGGTATGTGAGATGTTCAGTACATGACAACCACGTTTCTGCCTGAAGAGTTTTTGCAGCATCACTGTCTCTATTGTTTTCATCAGTGCACAGCATCTGTTGTGCCATTTGTAAAACACACAGATTTCTATTAGCAGAGCAGACATTTTTATTCTGTGCAAGGGGCAGGAGCTGTAGCAAGTCAGCTTTGCTGCTGCCTCTTGTTCCCTCCTCTCCAGAGGTGTATCCTTCCTGTTGCTGCAGGGAGAAAGTCAGCTGTAGAAGTCAAAATGTGGCACCTGGAGCATTTAAATGTGCCTGCCAAGGGAAATACTGCAGCTGATTCCATATTTTTTGGTGATATGGAGACAGAAATTGTATAATTACGGGGCCTGATGGAGGCTGGGGCAAGGGGCTAAAATTGACAGTTTATAATTGTCTTTAGTAAAGGAGCTTCATATACCTAGGGAAAATAGAATATTTTTGGCTCATTAAGATATTCTGCTTTCAATCTGAATTGAAAAAACAAAATATCTTTCTATTATCTGTGTGTGTTCATCTAACTCCATTACCCCAGCTTTTCTGCACTCCTCTCTAATCTTGTTACAGATTTCTACTCTTTTCCTTCCTCCCCTTGTCAGAGAAAGAAGGAAGAAGAAAAGAAAGAAGGGAAGAAATCTTTCAAGTACTTTCTCCTTTTTCCTTTGGTTTGAAAAACATGGAAAATGCTTGTGTGAGAACAGTGATAATAGCCAAGGACCAGACTTCAACCCTGTGTTGTCATGCTTTTCCAGGGAACATGGTGATGATTATGAACTGATCTAGTCACAGCCCATTAACGAGCTTGTTCTCATGGAGAGCTGACAGCAGATTTCAGATGGATTTGGGGTTAGATACACACAAAGAAAATGTTTCTGTTTGTTCTATTCTCTTCAGGCTGGATGCCACACCGTGAAGCACCAGCCTTGCTGCTGTCAGTGATGAACTTGCCTCCCTTCACCACAAATCTAATCTTAAAAAGCAATTAAAAATGCAGTCTAAAAGTATCTTATTATCCCTAGGCAGGGGATACCTTGGTCCTACCAAGGATACCATCATGTTCTAAAGTCCTGATACTCACGACTTCTCTGTGGTCACCTTGGAGAGCTGGATCTTCCTCTCTGTCTGAGCTCAAAAATAACTCTTGATGGAATTTGATGGAAAAACAGTTCTGAAAAGTATTTACAAGTGAGAATAAATATATTGCTTGGTACCATGACAAATATCTTGCATCTTTATAGGTGGTATGAATGTGCAAGTAAATTGGTTTGCAATTCTCATGACACAAAACTAAGTTGAAAATTAAATTTGTCTTCCAGTCCGCAGAAACGAGAGAGCATGCATGAGAGTCGGAGATGTGAGCAAAGTTGCCTATAAAGTAGACTGCTGTCAGGGAATTTAAGTAGCTTTCTTCTTGAAGAAAAATATGGCAATTAGATGCTCTGCCAAAATTCTAGTGGCTTAAAACTCCAAGATCTCTACAGAAATCTGGAAAGGAGCCATTTTGGAACATGGTTTTTATCAACAGGGATTAGAAGGAATGATCAAAACAAATCTGAAGTTTTAATAAACAATCAAATTTCCATCTTCACTGCTTAGATTCCTTTTCCCTCTTCTGCAGGTAGTACTAAATTGCAAGTAGCAGGTGGGATTCTTGTTCTTCATTAGACTTTAATATCACGTCATATATATTTAAAATTTATAACAGGTCTCATGAATTCAAATGAGATGTCACAGCCCACAGATAAAACTGCAATAACAGTTATCCAGATTTTAGAAAATAGCCAAACCCAGGTGTTGACTCATGAATATTTATACACATCAGTCATCAAGGAAGCAAAATACAATTTGGACCTGATCCTGTTCCCAATAAAATGGATAAAAACCACCCCAAACTAGAAACTATCCTTTAAAAGACATCTGAGAAAGAAACAATAACAATTTTTCCCCATCTCCATGTGTATCTCCAAAAATGGGATGGGATAGAGGGATCAGAAAATGAAAACATGTTTTTCCTCTTTTTATTGCTTGAGATGATACTTATTTTTCCTCAGTTTGGAATATATTCTTGTCTAGATGCATGTAAGCAAAGCTATTTTTTACATACAATTTTTTTTAATTGTCACAATGTTTGAGCTTAAGCATATATTCTTTGCATGATAAATTTCATTAATAAAAGCAATCTCTGTGACACCTGTGAAAGAAAATGCATACATAAAAACAATTTAAAGTCAGTAAAGGTTTTATTTTAGTTTTATGTAGCTGGAATGCAACCAAATGGATTTTTTCTCACTTAAAAACCCATTCATTCAAACTGGAGAAGTTTCTACTCCAAAAATTATATTTGGAGTGTTACAGGGAAGGAAAAGAAGTCTGGGACTGAAATGAGATAAATACAAACACCTGGTAAAATAGGAGCTCTAGGTCAGATTCTGACTTTATTTGCACCTTTGTACATGCTTGGATATTTCCATTAAGTTACATTGTTAAAGATTCATTTCATGGCAGTGAGACCATGCACATGAAAGCCTGACAAAGCAGAAGAGACACTTTGACAGATCAGGAAAATAGGACCAAACCTAGACTTTATATAGAACTTAGATTTTCAGTCTTCCCTCAATTGTACATTTTCCTCCTGAAAACAAAATGCCGTGAACCAGGGAGACAGTCAAAAGGGAAGAGAAAATGCCTGTGGTAATAACAATAATGTAAATAAAGGTTCAGAAAATGTGATCAATTGCTTAAAAAAACCCAGATCTGTTCTTTTTTTTCTAGACACCGTGGATGACGGGGAAAGTGAAGTGTTCTGTTCCTTTTCCCAGTAGTCTGTCATTGTCCTGCACTGGCAGGTAAGGTTTTACCTCATGATAATCAGTCTGGGAAGTCTTCACTGTGTTCCAGGCTAAAGAGTTGTACTGAGTTTCAGGATGCTGTATACGAGTGCAGTAGCCCGCAAGAGTGAAAAATAGTAGCTTCTCATCTGCTTATTTCAACATGACAGTTCTCTGGCAGTGGAGAACACAGAAAGCTGATTTCATGAGGTGAGCTATGAACTCAGATCTTTGTATGTGTTTCATTGCCTTTAGCTTTCTAACTTGTGTCAGCTTCCAAAACTGGCTACAGTTCCAGGAGCAATATTACTTGAATAAAATAGTAAATATAGGAAAAGTTTTTTGCAAATGTGGCAGAAGTGATACCTCAGTTCACAGTGGCTTGTCTTGAGCACTTAATATATGAGAGGTTTTTAATAGCCTTTATGTATTTGCGATAAAGACTTTGAATCCCAGAAGATTTACAGATAACACTTAAGGATGTTATTCCATTAGTGTTCCATTTAAAGTCTTTCACACTTAATTAGGTAACAGAAACAATCTCTGACTTTGGTGTTTAGATTTTAAGCTGGGTATGGCCATGGTGAAAAACTAATGCTTTCATGGAAAAAGAATTATCTTGGGAATTATTTGTAATACGCAATAGGGCCAAAAAATAATTGTTAAAGTTCTGGTTTAAAGGAAATACAAGAGGAGATAGATAAAAATTCTTTCATATGCAGAATTGAATGAGAACGTTAAGTAGGCTGCCCATCTGGCTATCTTGTAGGCAATTTTGCATTTTCTTTCATTAATTTTCATTAGATATATTCTTAATAGAGAATGCAGTTCTTTTGCTGAGCACAGTTGCATGGGTAGGGGGAGATGTCCAGGTGACACATGAGAATGTCATTACTTTATTCAGTGCAGCTGTATGAGGAAGGGCAACCCGTTTTCCTCACATGGTCTCCAGACAAAACCAAGTACAGACAACTTGACATCAGTCCCACACTTGAGAAGGGATTGCTATCAGTGGGAACAAGTGGCATAGAGGAGTAGAGAAGTTAGATGGCTGTTTGAAACCCAAGACCATGACAGAGCCTCATCTGTCTTCAGATATCAAGGTGAAAACAGGCAGTGTAAGAACCGTGGGGCGTCTTTACATCACCAGGGAATGTACTTTGTATCTGCTTAGTCACTGTAACTGCTAACAGAAGTCTGCAATATCTAGGGAAGCAGCTTAGTGCATATTAATTTCTTGGAATCGCCCAAATTAAAGCAGAAAGTACAGTCAGCTTTCTACGGACTCAAACAATTAAGGCAAATTTAAATAGATTAAACACATCTGTCTGTACTTAAGCAGAAAAGGGATTAGGACTTAAATGTAACAACATAGCCCTTGTTCAGCTGTATGTCAGGCAGTTTGGAGCTGTGTGCTGCATAATGATTAAAATTCATACAGAAGTATTGCTAAGAGAGAAAAGACATTTTAATTCATATCTTCTAATTAATTAACAACTAAATATGACATAAAGACGGCATAAGAGAAGGAAAGGCTCTGAGTCATCTGATACGCTCGCACTTTGTTGCCATAAGGAGCATCATCTTTAGTTACAGTTTCATGACTCTGCGCTGCTTGAGTTGGAAATTCGCAGTGCACAAGGCTTGCATGGAACCTAGTGAAACTTTGTTCCCAAAATGAGATGGGGATGACAGAATGTGTGCCACACTCAGATTAGCGACTCAGATGTAAAATAGTCCTTCCGAGAAACCACAACGTTCTGTGTGAAAATCTATTTGAAATGTACCAGCAGTACATTTAACCTAAACAGTGGTGCTGGAGACTGCGGTGTGCTCTGGCCACAGAGCAGAGATGTACTAATGAGGACAAGCTTTGCACTGTCCCCAGCAATGAGCTTTAACTCTGACACGGAACTGTCACAAGTGGATCTGGAATAAATTTCTTTGCAGCAGCAGCATAGCTGTGTTTGAGGGAACACTGGTGAGGGCAGGACGGCAGTGTGGGTGTTTCATGAGTTTAGTTTGTATTGTTGAGGTTAGACAGCACTGCGTGATTTGGAGCTGAGAAATCAAAGTATTAGCAAGCTGAGGGAGAAATCCCGGTTTTTTCTGACTCTGTTACTAAACCTGGCAGCGTCTAAATTGCCAGCAGGAATGGCATTATATGTAACGTATATATGGCCACTCATGGCAGGGAAGCAGGTCGCATATAGACAATTAATCCCTTGTCAGCCGGGTTGCTCCTGTCCCAGGCAGGTGTGAACAGCTGCTTTCTCCCGCTGTGAGCTGTTCCAGCCGGGCACGGCCCTGGCACCGCTGCCGCTGCCGCGCTCCCGCAGGGCTGCAGCATCGCCCAGCCTCCCAAAACAACAACCTGCGGGGGCCAGCCGGGCTCAGTTCCCTGCTCCGGCAGGGGATTGCGGTGGCCAAGGGGCTGGACGGCAGGAGCCGGGGCTGAAGGGGTGGCTGGAGCCGGGGTGCGGAACCGCGGGGCTGCCGCTCCCTCTCGCGGCCGCCGCCCCGCCTGCTCCGCTCCCCTGCGGGAGCCGCTCCCGGCGCTCCGGGACACCCAGCGCTCCGTGCGCTTCCTTCTCCCTAATGAACAGCACAGAGATTCTCAGCGTCTCTCCAAGCCCGCTTTCCCCCGGTCCTGCCTGGTGGCAGCAGCAGGAGGCACAGAGAAAATCAAGCCGGTGCTTTGCAAGGCTCGAATGCAGGGATTCGCCCTGATCTTGTGTCCTGAATTAACACTCTGAAGAGCTTAATTACTGCCCGGTCACGTTCAAGGGATGCTTCAGCTTCAACTCAGCAGATCAGCTGTACTTCCCTTTCCTCTGCCACTGCAGACTCGTGCTTTAGGATGTCTGCTAAGTGTTTCGATGGCATTGATCTGTTTTGCTCACGTCTATGTTAATCTGTTCTTCCAGCACGTTAACAGGCACACAGAAACGATTTCAGACCATTACCATGTTGGATTGTGGATGCATATAAAAAGTACAGTGAATTCAAGAGCATTGTGATAAGTATGTTGGAAATGTTTGTTAAAATCTTAATCTGATAAAGTAGCTGTTGCTTTGTACATTGTTTAAATATGTATTTAAATTCAAAGGGCAATTAGATATTCTTCAGAAAAACCAAACAAAACCAGTCATAAACTAGCATATCAGAAATTCATGTTAATTTGGTATGCATTCCTGACTATCCTTTCAGTCCTCAAGGGGAAACTATGAGATAATTTGATTTAAAGGGGGAAAAGGGACAGATAAATAATTGTTTTGTTTAATAATAAAGGCCAGGCATTAAAGGCATCCCAGGAGAGCACGGCATCCTGCAAAAACCTATGGGAAGATAGAAGGGGGAAATTATAGAAAAATATGGGCAATATCCCAAGAGAGTGTATATGAAGAAATAGAGGGAAATGAGGGCAAGTCAAATAAAAACACACAAAAAAGTTCAGGTGTTTTAAATTACTGTCAGTGACTGGTGTTTAGGATACTCTATATGCAGAAATTTTAAGTTTCCCATATTTACCTGACCATTTATCCAGTTTTCACGTTAGAAACTACAGAAGCACCATAAAGACAAGTTCTGTAGAAAAATAGTTTATTAGATAAGGAGAAAGCCCCTAAACCACTGCCAGGCTGTGAATGTCTCCCTCTAGAGTTCAGGGGTTCTGATGAAGCTGATGGAGGTGATTGTAGGTAAGCAGAGCTTCTGAGCCATAGCAGATCCTCTCTTGCTTTTACCACCTCTCTGGTTTTCTGTCTACACCACATGAATGTTTGTACACACATGCTGTACTGAACACAAACGAAGGGAGAAATAGTTTTCAGAGAATTTTAGGGAATTGTCTATAGAAGCAAGAAAATGAAGTGATTTTGGATGAATGTCACACTGCACTAGTACTCCGTTGTTTTTACCAGAATATTTTTATTCCTTAGTTGTCTTTTGAAACTATACAGAGTGTTCTTGGTAAAAAATCAAGGATGATTAAGAGAACAGATCAAAGCAAGCATATTTTTTCCAGAGCAAAGTCATCCACAGTCCTTTGATTGAGTTTGTTAGTGCATGTGTATATCCAATTTTGGATGCCATGGCATTCAGATAATCTTCCTTTCAGTTTTATGAGTTTTCAGTTTATGAGTTCTTTTAGTTTAACTAATGGCTTTTATTAAATACAATGCAGTAAGTAATAGATGATGTCTTTGTTATCTAGATGGCTGGAATAATGCCTAAAATTTAACAGCAGTATCATTTCTTTCCCTACCTATCTCAAATTCAATTCAAATGCCATTTTTGTGATATGTAACAATCTATGGTAATTGCATTATAGTAATTTAAACTACAATTGCTTTAATCTCATGTAATCCACATGCATTTAAGAAAGACAGTTTGAGTCACAATTTTGGTTTTTTGATATTGAAAATAATGGAAACTAAATTGTAGAAGTTTTTTTATATTACTTTTATGGCCATGTAATGATCTCTGTTAGACTGGTGTTATTTAACATGTGGTTAGAATTTTATGAACTACCGCTTAATATATAATTAACAGTTATTTGTCTGAGTCAGCATAGAAACTTGTGTTTATGTTTTTATTTTGTCTGATAATGAAAAAAATAAGAGAGCAAATATTAGGGTAAAGCCTGCATTTGTGATGAAAGAGAGCTAATGTTTTCATCAACTTTATTTTCTGTTCCATAATTCTGGGTAAAAGACAGTGCTAGAAACTCCTGATAACCTCACAACTTTGTGGCTTTAGAAACACTCAGGAACCAGGGTAAATCACATGCTTTGATTTTGGAGACTGCAGTTTCCAAACAACTATCTCATTGCAAATGGAGACTGGGAGGAGAATGTAGAAAACAAAGAACCAGTTAAAAACTGAACATGTTATTTTTGTGTTTCAACAAACACAGAGTATTGCAAAATGATTAAGGGAATTACTACAAGAAGGGTGAGTAATTTGGCCTTTTTGGCTTCTGCTAACTTGCATGCCCCCTGGTAGGACTTGACATAGAACATGAAAATACATGAGAGGTCTCCAGCATGTAACTCAGTGCAGACACCAGCTGCCTTTTAGTGAGTGTTATTATTTTTTCAGCCAGAAAATTCTGCATAACAATAATATCAGAGCAGATCTGTTGGGTTTAGGTTCCACTGAACAAATAAAAATAATTGTTTTCCGCAATTAGTTTCCCCACCCAGCAGGTTGGTTGGTTTGTGCCAGTTTTTAACAAATGTCTGATCCATTTGTGTCTCCTTACATTTGAGCAGCTGGAACGCTGGTGCTGGGATCCATCAGGCACATTTTGGTTCCTCTCTGTAGCACCAAGCAGTTCATGCAGTTGTTACTGCTGGGCAGTCACTGCTCTTCCTCAGGGCATTTGGAGGCTGCAGCAGAGCTGTGAAGGGTCAGGGCTCCAGCCAGGATTCTTCTGCTGTGCTCAAGGAGAAGTGAGGATGTTGGTACCACATATTCCATTGGTGTGAAGATGAAGCGAGCAGGCAGCGTTGCTTTAAACACAAGAGATCCTCTCCTGCCTGCCCTGGCTGTCTCTCTGAATTCCCCCAGTGTTTGACCAAATTATTTGGATCCATTCACCCTCCCACATTGATTTTTTTTCCCCCTTCCAAGATTTCTGTTGTTTTATTAAGCATGTAACTATGACAATTGAACTTCAGAGCACCGTGGGAGTTTACGGAAAATGAACCAATGTGGTTTTTTTGTTTTGTGTTTAGAAAATTGTTTAAATTTTTAAAATAATGCTGTGAGCGTCTGGGCATTAGTGACAAATTTTAATGCCTAAGAGGGAAAATAATGAACTGATTTGTGTACAGAAAGGAAATATTAGTGTCTAGAAGTATATCCTGCATGAGGTACATAGCTAGATGTGGCCAATGAGTCACTTATTTTAGATCAGCACTGCATATATTTTATGCTAATTATTTGAAAAGATATTAATTCCATCAGAAACTAATTAACCAATATCCTCAAATAACTTATGCTCAGTATTCCTGATATCACTAGGTTAGATTTCATGTCAAGATATTGGTTGTTATGCTTTTTTATGAAGAAAAAATACCATAAAAAAATCCTCCATGATGTAATCACAGGTGCTGCAGTCAAACACCTGCAGCATGACAAAGGAAGAGATCTGATATCTTTATTAGAAAGAGATTACTGTCTTGTTTCCTTTCAAGGTAGATCATTAATTCATTACATGAAATCTGGAGAGTCCAGTAGTGACTTGTTTCTTTTCTTAGTCTGCCAAGTACAAATTCAGTTGATTTTAACTGTATTATTTTTTAAGCAGAATGGCAATAGATATTGGAACAAATATTCCAGCATCACACAATTTTATACCAAAGCCCAAACAATTTTGGATTATTTTTGGCATTAGCTTGTAATATGCTCTTTCTTCCACTGGAGCAGTCAGAAGGTTCAGAGTGACCAGGTGTCATCTGGGATGATTCATGGAAAAGTGAATGAAAATTGGGATTATAAGTTAATAGTCTGAAATAATTGTGGGGTCCACTACAGTAAATCAGTTCCTGCCTTCTGATTCTCTTGAAAAAAGAACTGTGCTTGAGAAGGTTTGTAATACATCACAGCTCCCCTGCTGAGGATGACCCCAGCTGATGCATAGCGTGAAGTTTTGGGAAAGAGCTGATTGTAAAAGGTTTGAGTAGCCTTGACAGCTGCCACAGAAAGCTTTGCCAGTGTAAAGGGACAAAAGAATCAGGGTTCCTTCATTCATATGCCTTGTAATCTTGGTGTATAAATATAGCTGTAGCATATGTGTGTCTTTCCATTATCACCACTCACTTATACCATTCCTACCTATTATGCTCTGTGTGGGTTTTATCCTCTGTAAGCCTTTTATTCTCTCTGTGACTTTGCAAATGTACTTCACAATGCTTTGAAGATTAATCCTATAATTAAAGGACACAGTTAAATAATGAAATTCTGGCTTGCTTATACTGAAGAGACATATACTATCTTCAACCATTAAATTGCATCTAAAAGCATATTTCACTCAAAGGAAGAAAGTACCAGCAGATATTTTCAAAAGAAGGATTTACAACTGCTGATTCATGACATACCACCTAAGCATGAATATCGTATAATATGCTTTGTCTGGAATACACTTCATTTAAGGTGTAATATTTAATTCATCTCTACTATTTTTTTATAGCAATAGAAATACCTTTCTTTCTTATTAAACAGAAAAGGTTTCATTTCACAGTACATCAGGGTAAGAAACCACAATTGATTGACGAGGCAGTGATATGTGCTGAATCAAGATCTAAATATCCTACCGCACAAATTACTCCAATCCCTATTTGATGCATTGTCTGCCGTTAGACAAGCAGGTCATAAGCTCATTCAAGTCCTGTTTCTTCAGTTACCAATTTGCTCTGATACCTGCCTTTATTTGAGGAAGCTGCCCCACGTCTCCTGCCATTATAAAGTCATCCTGCTGGCTGAGCAATAATAGACCAAGCAATCCAGCCTGCTGCCAGGATTCAGCAAGGCACAGATGGAAGTTACAGTCATCAGATGTTTGAGCAGCAGAATATCCTGCTTCTCCTCATTTGTATTGAAGTGTTTCACCTGGGGAATGGTTTTATCTGCTTGGTCTTTCAGTTTTGGCTTGAAATGGAACCCTGGTGGTGACTTTTTGTAGTTAATGGTCCATCTACATCTGCTAGGGCTTTCCTTAACTTGCAGCCATGGGAAAAAGAAATGACGTGTTAAGCTCAAAATATTCTGTCCTTTTTTTCTTTTTTTAGATAAAAAATGATAGAGTACTGAGTGAAATACTGTCTACCCTGTGAGTAAAACCCTGAGGGAAGAATGGACTGAATCACAACAAATGTTTTGCTGACTACCAAAATACCTGTAGGAAGCATGACCTCGTTAAATAACTGAGCAGTACATGTAATTTTGATTAAAGTCAGCAATATCATATGCATTACTTAAAAAAGATTGAACAAAAATACTATAATGTACCAACTCTGTACAGGCTGTATAGGGTAAGGGAGAATTTTAGGCAAATGCAGGGGAGGGAAAAGAAACAGTGGAAAAGGTTTGATGGAGAGGGTTTTACTGAGTCTGAGGCCTTGATCGAAGAGGAGGGGATCAAGAGAGAGTTTATAAGCTGTGACAGGTAAAGCTGGTCAATGACCCAAGGATTATGGGCCCTGCCCAAAAGGTCTTGGCCTCAATATAGCTCAGAGAACCAACATTGCTGAGCTATTTCAGTCATATAAACTGTCCTGCACGGATACCTCTCTCTCTCTTTCTCATTCTCTGCCTGGAAGAAAAAGCACTATTTTTGTTGCCCTGTGTGATCTTTTTGCTTTTGTCAATTGCTGCTGTAAGGGAGAATAAAGAATTAAAAAGTAGTGTCCTTTCTATGGAGCAGGTAGCAACAATCCTGTAATTTCCATTTGAAATCTATTGGTAACTGGAAATAGAAATTGGGTGGTCTTTCTCTTAGAGTTTAGGGAAAGGTGCTGAACTGCCAAAATTAACTCTTGGTAGTAGTGTTTGTCCTCCTGGGTTTCTCCTAAAAAACTCATGAACTTAGCATTCTCACTTCCTAATTACTGCTCTTTGTAAGGTCAGGTTGTAGCCTGGTTTTTTATCTGAGAAACTATAGAATTAAGATTTCTTAAAGGCTGTCAGAGGCTTAAAAAATAGAAACAGTTCCGGTGGGAAACATTTGACAAGAACAGTGTTAAAGTCTGTTCTTAAGGGTCAGGGCTTGTGATATCCCAGGGTAATGTGGTTCTGTCAAAGAATAAGCCTTCTAGCAACTTTAATGACTATATGCATTTATATATTAATATATATGCATATATATCCATAGTTTTTCTTCTTTTAATCTTTGTGCATCTTTAGAACAGAGTGTGAAGGGAAGGCAGGGTGACAGGCCCTATTCAATCCCAGTATAGCCCATGTTTTTTGCAGAAAGAGGGTAGTAACAAAAGAACTCATTTAAATGAGAGTGGCAAACCCACACCAGTTGAAGTATGTTGTACATTGAGGGGGATTTTTAGGAGATTCTGTGATAGGAGGTTATTTGTAAATAATTGCTCCTCTTTGCTGAAAAGTCAGGTGCAAGTGCAGAACAACTTGCAGCACATAAAGCAGCAATCAGTGCAGGGTGCTTTTTCCTTCCTTCCTGTGTCAACACTAAACTTTCCATTATTTTTGGTCTCTCTCATGGTCAAAACTTTGAGTATGGCAGATGCTATTCCTGCTTACTGTAAACTGGCACAGCTGACACCAAAGCTCCTGTTAATTCATCCATAGTGTACATGTACACGTACTTGTGTATGAATGAGGAGTCTGATTCTAAGGGAAGGGGTTACTTTGAGGGTCTTTTAATACAAAATTTAAAAATTACTTGTCCTTTATCTCTCAATTAAGTTTTTTAAAGATAAAGCAGTACATAATTTGCCAAAGTTTTGTTTCTTAAAACATCTGTATTTTAGGTAATAATCATGGAGCTGTTTTTATGCAGCCATTGCAGTACGTGCTCATACCTCGAACACTAAAAATGCTTTTTAATTCCTCTCCTTTCCTGTATTTGTGCTATTAAAACAGGAAACTTGAGACATAAATGACTGTTAGAGCTGGTACAAAATTATTCATGTGACAAGTATGCAATTGTGACTGCCAAGCATAAATACTGCAAAAATCTTGGTTTTAAAGTGTGTGCATGAGGCTACAAATACAGCAATTTATACAACCACAATCTTTATAACCACAGGTGTGTGCATGGGGCTATAAATACAGCTATCTGTACAACCACAAGTTGAAAATAACTGCCTACCTAAAGATTATGGTTGTACAAATAGCTCTGTACCATGGAATTGACAGGGCAGGAGTAGGATGTTCCAGTGTTAAAAATGTGCCCCCACTTTAGTACAAATTATAAATGATTTAGAGGGCAAATTCAAGGAAGTGGTTCCTCCTACAGACATGAAGTGACAATGTCCAAATCTGAGGAAGTGTTAAAACATTTAGAATTTAACAGGACCTGTCTGAAGAGCCAAAGAATAAAAGCTGTATGAGTGCTGAAAATTATGTTTGTATGTATGTATGCAAATATTCCCTAGTGCAGATGTTTAGCTTGCCCTTAGGCCTTTTGAAACATGCATGTGCCTTATGTTGCATCCAGATCCCCTGACTGCAAGCAGCAGCTGAATGATGCTGCTACCACCAGTTTCACATCCTCCTGTCCTGGTGCAGTCCCTAAAGGAAAACTGCCAGCCCTAATCCTGCTCAGACCTTCAAGCAGCCCAGTGTTCGTGTACTAATGAAGACATGGGATGGGTTGCTTTAAAGGAGAAAAGATATATTTGGATATGCAATTATTTATTTTATGTTTATTCATGGCTCTAACTTCTTAAGTTGATCCAAAGGATTGCTATTTAAATTATGTAGTGCTATAAACCTGTTTAAACCTTTTGCTCAAGAATACATAAATAGTAAAATACATTTGATGGTATATTTCTGATCTCATCATCATAAACACTCTTCTTGGCAGATTTTTTTTTTTTTGAGAACCATTTCTGACTAATGTAAAGCTGGCTGCCCAAGTTTTAGTGTCTTCTAACCTGCTAAAAATCTCAAGTAAGCACTGGACTTCAACCTTGGCATCGTGATGGTGTTGTAGCTGCTTAGAGGCCAAAGTACATTTCTTTAAAGTCAGTGACTTCACAAGTGCCATAACAGGGGAGGTAAACCCAGAACCAGTTTTATAAGAATGCTAACCTGCTGTTACAAGGTCTTAACATGTTAAAGCAGAATTAGAAACTCTCCAAGTTTCCCTGAAAATATGATCCCTGATGAGAAGATTATTTTAAACCTAAATCAGATATGAGACTAATATGAGGAAGAAACAGAAGCAGGTTAAGGTCTAATCTACATGTGATTCTAATGAACATGTTAAAAATAAATTCAGGCTTGTAATTTCTATCAGATTTTAGAAGGTAGAAACTATTGGGTTTGGATTCTTTGTAAGCAGATATATGAGGGCCACCTGTAAAGCACTATCTCCCCTGAGGCCACAGGAAGAGTTGGGGTCAATATTCTCCTCTGATAAACAGTATGAGAAGACCTGATTTTTCAGTGCTGGAGTAGTTCTGGCTTCATACACTGCCAAGATTTTTATTCCTTTTAAACTGGGTTAAGAAAAATCAGTTTCACTGTCATTTTTCAAAACCTTTATCTTAGGCCTCATAATTACTGAAACTGAGTTAGTAACTTGGCACACCTTGCTTTTGTTAATTAGGGCCCAAAGACTAAATCATTGCTATTTAGATGTATGTGGAAATAGTCAGAAGACACAGCTGAAGTCCTCTAATGACTAGTTGTGGTAGACAGCCTTATAAAGCCCTAATAATATTTTGATTATTCAGCTCTGATGGCTCTGATATTTCTGACTACTGGGCTGTCAATTAGTGAAATAATAAAACCTGATATTTTGATCAGGGAAAAAATCGTGTATGAAGCTGAAAAAAGCATCATCAGTTCTTTCACTACTCTGCTGTAGGTAGGGATGTCTCTGTTGAATGTCTTCCACAGCAGCCCATAATCAAATACCTGCTTTATACAACAAATGATAAAATGACAGCTGGGAGTGGATAAAAAATGCTGGGAATTCCAGATGGGATCTGAAGACCATGAACTTGAGGAGAATATATTGCAGAAGAAAAATCTTTTCTGTTTGTATTTCAGATTTTGTATTTACTGCTAAGTTCAGCATCATGTAAATTGACTCTGACAGAGGCATGAGCCAGACTTCTTACATTCCATAGAAATATTTTCCTTGCTTTCATAATGAAAGCAAGGAAAATATTTTGATCCCTCCTAAATGTAGAATGTGTGTGGGCAGAACTTTCGCAAGCATTGTTTCTGGTATTATCAAATACTCAGAAGCCTGATTATGATACACATTTGGTCTCTATTATGCCATGAATTAGGCATATCAGTTAATTAGTTATCAGTTGCCATTCCTTTGTTTGTACAATGTGTTTATTTACCATAAAAAATTAGATTATTTTTTTAGATTAATTAGTTAAATGTACTTAAAGTGGCATGGGGGACGAATTTGAGATCATTCTACTAATTGCTTAGTGGCTAATGGGAGGTTGAACTCCAAAATTATTTCCGCTTGAAACTTCTGCAAAGCAACAAAAATCATGGAGTAAATTATGGAGTGCACTCTCTGCCTCTGATTTTCATTTGGTCTTTTTTTGAGGGAACTGCATTCAAAAAAGGTTTGATTTTTTTTAAAAATTCAGAATCTGTATTTACATGGATGACATTGTGATGGCATACATAGTGTAATAATGTTAAATTTAACAGAATAGTGGCACCCATTAAGTGTGTCATACGTAATTCCTGTTTCTGGTCTCCTGATTTTACAGAGGGTATGTTAATGTTCACCATCCTATTATTGAGAGTTTAAAATTCTGTTCTTGACATACATTGGAGTCATTCACACAAAACAGCTTACCTGTGCATGACTGTGACTCTTTTCACAGTCAGAAAAATGAATCTATATTTGAGGAATCCAGTCTATATGGTATTTGGCTGCTAATTATAAAATCATAAGCTTAAAAATTGGATTTTAGTTTAGTTCTGTTTGAGCAAACTCAGTGAATGCAGAGCAACTGTGAGCTCAGATGTAATTGGGCATTACCTATAGCTAATGAGTAAAACAGCAAAAAGGGCTGTTGAGACAGGATTATAAGGGCTGAATTTTGCTTCCACAGGAACTTTAGTGGCTTAGCAGAATAACCCCCAAAATTATTAGTTAAAGCCCTCATCAGAAGCTCATCACTCAATGAATAAAGGTTTCCAAGCATGCTGGACATCTGCCCCATCTTGGGAGTTCTCCTATTTTCAGGGGACGTGACAAACCCTTAACTGAGCAAGGGGCAAAGCACCTGTGAGGACTGTCATGCCAGGGCTCTCAGTGTCATGTGATGAAACCTCAGTTTACCACTTTGGGTTCACACATTTTAGTCAATTTTTACAATTAATGTCTGTTTTAAGGGATCCTTTCTTAAGGGGTTTATTTAAGAGCTGCCCAGGAGCACTCATTTTATGTATCAAAAAGCAGAAATTCAGAGTAAAAAGTGGTGATCAACCCACTTTGATTTAATGTAGTTACCTTCTGGAGCATGGGCAGCTAAAGAGAGCCATCAGCACTTGTGCCAGGCTGTGACCCTGCTCAGAATGCAAAGACAGCAGAAATAGAAAGGAAATGGGGGACAAAATGCATCAAGGTACAGTAAAGCAGCTTTCCTACAATCTGTCTCACTGGTAACTATGTCCAACTATACTTCATCAAAATTATGTTTGGTACAGTCCTCACCCTGCCAAGCATGGAGAGGATGTTTGTGAGCATAGCTGATCTGAAGGTTTGTAAAATGTTCTGATTTCATGCATTTCTGTGGTAAAAGACTAGATGAACATGAGAGCAGCATGCAAAATGAGAGGAGATTATTCCACAGGTAATTATTGTTCTGTGGTTCTTTCAGTTCTAGATTACATGTCTAAATGTGTTCTGGTCTGGTAGTGAATTAAATCTGTTACTAGTGTTGTTGTTTCAGAAGGTTTTTCATGGATCCATTAAGCCTTTTTCTAAGGAAAGCATGGTGCTGTATAATAT
Source organism: Eopsaltria australis (assembly GCA_034509425.1). Lineage (NCBI taxonomy): Eukaryota > Metazoa > Chordata > Aves > Passeriformes > Petroicidae > Eopsaltria > Eopsaltria australis. The sequence goes on from JAVTVJ010000138.1 coordinate 172,597, forward strand.
ATAGCCCAGTTGAATATTTTACACTAAAGTGGGAAAAATCTATAAGCATTTCATTCTTTTTTTTTCCAGAAAGAAAAAAACCAGAAGGAAATGAAAGGCCAAAATAAGGGAAATTCTATAGACTTAAGAATGTTTTTCTGAATTAATTGTAACCAACAACGAGGATTTCAGTAGCTCTCTGGGAACGCTCAGCCAACATCCTCACCAAGTATGCTCAAAATTACCTACAGTTAAGGCATTTCTGCTCATAATTAAGGCAATTAAAAATGCTTGTATTAAAACCAAAAGAAGCTAATCAGTCAATCTAAATCTTTCTGGACCCATAAAAAACATTATTTGAACCCCTGTTAAATTCTGCAGAAATCTGATGTTTCTAGAGGGCTAGAAGAAAGAAATTTAACTTCAGAGAAGGTCTGAAAATTTCCCACTGCCAAGTTGAGGAAAAAATAGAACTCTAATACAAATTTATGTGTCATAAGAGATTGAGTATCCATGAAATGAAGCTGCTTGCAAGAAAATACTATTAAGGCATTAAACCAGTGGAAAAAAAGGTGCAGAAGAGAGGGTTACTAAGGGTTGTGGAAAGTCACAAAATCCATCTCTCTCTGCCTGAAGGAAGGTCAGAAGAGTGGTGCCTTTAAAGCAAACCTTGAGGCACTGTGCTTTACAGCTCCACTGCAGCTGGTTAGGCAGAAAAATTTAAACCTTTCTGATTCAAGTAAGCAAGATTTGCCACCCCTTCCTCAGGTTTTGACACTGATGGTGGCACATCTGTTCATCCATGCTGGCAGGCACCTGAAAGGGGCCATGGGAAAGATGAGGGAAGCCAATATCTGGTCACACACAGGTAGTTTCATGCAGCACCACTGTAGCTTCAGTGGCAGAAGAGGAGGCAGATTCTGCCTCGCAAATCAGTCACTGTGTTAGCCCTTCCCAAAAGTCTTTCATAATTGTATATTCTACCTCAGTTTGTCTATGGCTTCACATTAGTACTTGTGGTTTCCTTGTAAGCAGCTTGGGAAGGATGGAAGAAATGTCTCTTAAATATTCCATACTTGCACCCAAGCCAGGTTCTTAAACCTGCCGATATCCTCTCAAGACAGGTATTTGAGTAGCTTTTTTTTCCCCTTGCTTTCTTATTTTCCTCTATACAAATGTCACTGGGAAAAACATCTAATGCCATTCTATGTAAAAAATAAGGAAGAAGGAAATAAATGTTTACACTTTGCAGAATTCCTGAGAACCGAAATGGTGAGGAGGATAATAAAGATAGGCAGACCAAGATCAAACAGCAGCTCTTTTCCAGTCAGAGGAGCCTCCAAGCTTATCTAGTAATAGAGACTAAAGTCAATAAATACTTCTAATAAGGCCAGTGTTAACTCACCATAATTATACCTTACAGTAATGCTACTTCATCATCATGGCACAGCTATAAATAGAATATCATCACATTTTCCAATAAACTCAATACATTCTGAAGTAAGGTAGTAAAATCTGTGTTTCCAAATAGTGATACAAAGCAGCTGCTATTTACCACAGAAACCCCTCTTAATAAATGAAGCATCAGGGTTTGATTTTATTTCAGAGGAGGGATTGAATTTTCTTCTGAAATGATAATTTATGTATTTCTAGTATATTTAGGTCAGTGCAGTTGTTTGGTGCATGTGGAAAATTGACTTCTGTGTACATTATCCTGTGATGAAAGAAGAAATCAACTGCACAGCACTGAAGTCTTTTCACTATTTTACCTCCTTCCATTTGGTAAGTTTCCAGAATCTACCTGGGAAAGCTACACAGAAAGCAATGCCTCATTTGCACTTAAATAATTTTACTAAGGCCAAAAGGAAGGCTCAAAGGGCCACTCAGCAATCATAGGAATTTATTCAAGCAGGATCTAAATGCAAATATCTGAGCTTCTTGAATATATTCAGTTCTGGAGCTCCAGTTAAGATCCGTAAGTATCAAATACTATACTTTGCATCTGTAGTAAAAGACCAGGATTTCCTTTTACTAGTTACAATCTGCATCTAGCAGTTTTAAGAGGAAGCTGCAAATATTTTCAAAGTTGTGAGATTTATTATTTGCTTTATTTGCACTGTTTCTCTTCAGCTTCTCTGATTCAACTCATTGGGTCGTGAAGTGTTGAGGATCTTCTTAGAAAATATGGACGGTGTGGACCAAAAAGGACAGCAGGCATCAGAAGAGCTGGGTGGCAGGGTTCAACTTGTTCTTAAAGGAAGCAAAAGGCCCATAAAAAGAGCAGACAGACATGGTAAAGTAAAGAAACATTACAAAAGTAGGGAAGAAAGGGCCACTTCCTCCTTCCAGGTTGAGATAAGGTCCTTGTTTAGACAGGAGGAGCTGATGAAGCATAGGTAGATGAAGCTTCTGTTTGATGCTTTCCTCATGCAGCTGCCTTTTGAAAGCTGAATCACATTGAGCTTGGGTTTGCAAGTGATTTGGACAGGTTTTGTTTTGCCCTCAGCTGAGGGATACAGCCAAGCTGTTGCATGCCCAGTGGTGATTACTGATGGCATAAACAACAGCAAATTACTGTGTACTAGAAATGCAATATTCCTCCAAGAAAAGAAAACCACTTCCCAGAGTTCCTGAAGCTTTCTCAGAGATCTGACAGAAGTCATTCTTCAGGATCTTAGTAACACAAATGGTGGTGCAAAGGCCACCTCACAGGGTATCTGGTTCCAGGACTCATTTGATCCTAAACCCTGTAGATGTTTCAGAGAGCTACAGAGCTGGAAACCCATGTATAAGCTCTTCATTTGAAATAGCAGTACTCAGCTGCACTGACATCAAAGCAAATTGGCAAATTAGCCATGCATTTGTATGCAGTGTTCTCACACGGTGGTCACTTAGGGAAATAAGGTGGCCTTGCTCAGCAGGCTCCCAGAAGCTGCAGCTCTGCTGTGCTGAAAGTAATTTAGATGTATTGTGTTTCTGGGTCCTCATTCTCCTGTTCCCAAAAGGCAGGAGTGCAAGTGGAAAATTACTAAAACCTGGTATTTTTGAAGGTGACTTGAGACATCAAAAGCACTTGGTTGCCAAGCTGCTGGGCTGCTTGCTACTCCAAAGAAGTCAGCAGAGAGTAGTGCTATAGAATAAATAGAAACTCAGCATAACCATCACCTGAAATGGACAATATACAGGCAGGAGAAACGCTTATGCATGTAGGTCATAAAATCCCAATATTAAACTGAGATCAATAGAAACAGATAGAGTGGTAAAGAGAGAACAATGGACAAAGGTGTAAGTGAAAAGATGAATCTTGCTGGTAATTTCTGACTGTAATCTACTTGTCCCTGGGTTGTCACTTGGTATAAATGTGCACATTGCTCCATATATTGCCAATATATCATAGGTAACGTTTTTTATTATATTGCATAAATGATGTCCCCATTATGGCTGTACTGCATCTCAGTAGCAAATTCACTACTTTAGCATTCCTGCTTGGATTTCACGTTGAAGTTTGTCAGCTACATGAGTCTCCCTTCATTCACCTTGTCACCAGTGAAAATTAACTGTCTTGTGTGTCTTCTTATCACTTTTAGATAAACAGAAACAGTGTTTGGTGACTCACTAAAAGGAAATGAACATTCCTTCTTACTCTAAGGTGATATTAATGACAGTGAATCCTCCTGTGACCTTAGTTAGCTGTCATTTGCTAGGGAATTCCCATATGTCTGAAGAGCTGTGATGTAGCCTATCTAAAATAAGCTTAGAAAAGGTTGTGTGGAAACGATGACTGATTTTTAGATCTTCTCTTGTATGTATGAATGCTGTTGGGGACCTATTCCATATTTTTCAGAATTCTGTCTAGTTACAGAATTGTTAGTACAGAGGAGTATGGAGTTACTGCAGAAAATGTAAGTCAAGCCACCCTTCATGCAGTTCTATAGAAAGCACTGGTACTGCAATTCAAACTGCAGCTGTACCACACTCTACTGCAGTGCCTCTTGGCCTGAAATGGTCACTGACAAATTCGGTGTCCAAAGGAGTGCAGCAATGGACATAGGAAGTATTTTAGTAGTGGTGAAAAGTTACATTCCCTTTTCTCTTTATTTGTTTACTAAAAATTCAAAACTGTTGATCCTAGAGAAGAAATGTTGCTGTTTAGCATGAGCATTCAGTTGGCTTGTGTTGCTGTTGAACCCCAAATATTTTAAGAACATTTCAGAAGCAGTGGTTTCTCCTCTTGTTTACCTCACACCAGTCCTGCTTAGTCCTGCTCAATCAGATCTGAGCTCTATCACAGCATTCCAGGCCTCAGCTCCTAATAGATGTGCTTATTAATGTATATGCTAAAGGAAGCATATGGCTTTGCAAATCAGGGAAGATTTTATTTAGTAATAGAATTTTATTTAGAGATTGCTCATTAATTCTTTAAATCAGCTTTTGGTTACAAGTATTTGCTTAAGTTTATGCAACATAAATTGCATACAACTACAACTCAAATTATTTCTTATGAATAATGCATTTGAACAAATATAGGCCTTTAATGTATTTGCAGATCATTTGTAGTCAGCTCATAATTTTTATATCTGAGCCTATTTTTTCAAGTTGTTTACTTGTTTAGGTTAGAAGTGGGATTTTATATGTCTCCGAGTGTTTACTATGCAATTTTCAAGATGTATGATTTACTGCTTGAGGTGCTTTTTTCCATCTCCTTGAAAATCTCTAGGAGTCCACCTGCCTAATAGCATCCTGAAACATTTATTGTGTTTGAGTTTACTGTGCAGGTAATGGAAAGAGAAGCGTGAACTGATGAAAAATATTTCTCTGCTTCTTGTGCAAATATTGAATTCATGCAATGGTTGTGCTATCATCTAATAAACTCTTTTGCATTCCTCCTAGATGAAAATGTATGTGGCCAAATATTCATGGCTAAATAGAATCATCATATGCATGGATTAGCATAATTCAGATTAAAGCAGTAGAATAAACCTTGAGAAATATTTCAAGAGGAAATAATTTTGTTGCCAAGTCATGTTTTCTGAAACAGAAATGTTTCTTTCAGATCAGTTTCTGAGCACCTCCTGGAAGTGCTGCTGTTTCTGAACCCTGATGTCATGGTGCAGCCCTGCTCAGCCTTACACTGGCCCTTCAGAGCTGGCGTGGACTCAGGTACTTCTCATTTCTTTTAACTGATTCATTTCAAAAGTTCCTGCTCACCACTCAACCCCTTGCTGGTCATTCAGTGACCCAGAGACTCTAGTCCCACTTGTGCTCTGAAAGGGACAGCTCAGAGATGACAAGCCCATGAAAATGAAATGGCTTCTTTTCTGTGTCACTATTTTTCCTGGGCAACAGGATTTCTGAGGAGCAACTCTGTGGGCCAAAGGGCTGCTTGTCCTCCCTGTCAGGGAGATTTGCTGTCCCTCCAGGAGAGCCCCTGTGCAGCACAGTCTTTCCACTAGCCCTGATGGGCACCTGTGCCACACTCCACATAAGATATGAAATCAAAAGCTATACAGACTTTCAAAGCTTTCACAGTCTTTTGAAAAGCTACTTAGACAAAAATGTCCTTTGTCATTTTTATCTGTGCTCTCTTTAGCAGTGTTGTGGCTGTGCTGATATATTCTGCTGTGATTTTTCCTTCCTGGTAGAGAGTTAAGACAGTTCCTAACATGACCTGCTAAAAAAAAGAAAAAAAAAAGAAAAAACAATGGTTTTTGAAAGGATAATGCCTATTAATATGCCTTGTAATTAGTATGTCCCATATCTGCGTCCAAGAGGTGAATTAATAACCATTCAAATAACCTCTGTGACTGGTGAGAGTTTCCTGTCAATGCAAGGGGTGGGGGAAAACCAATTGGTGGGGACTTTCCCATTCTGTTCCCTATCAACTCAAGTCTCTGGGAAAAAATTACTCACAGATCTGTTTCCACAGATCAGTGGCCACCATCCTCTGCCAGGAGACTTGGTTGCCAGGACAACTGTTGCCAAGACATGTTGGTTTTCCTAGGGAACAATTTCAGTGTGTGATTTCTGTACAGCAAACCATCTCCCATGTCTATTGTTACACCCACGTGAGAAGCTGTTGGAATTTTTGCTCCATGTGGAGATTGGGAAAGAGTAGCAAGGGAAGACAAATCCAGTTACCAAAGGGGAATTTGCAGTCCTAGAGGGATCTGCACAAACTTTATGGTCTGTCAGACTGTTCATGCACTCTGCAAACAGAGGCCCCAGAGCTGGAGCCTCTTCAAGCCATGAGAACAAAATGAATTCCCAAGCTTGTAATACCTTTTAAAAATATTTAGTTGGGAATAGGATAAGGTCCTTGGGGATATTCTGCACTGTAATAAATAGATATATAAGCTCTTATGATCGAGTACGGAGGCTGTGATCAACCACTGCACGTGCTGAGGTGGTTCCACCGCCTCACCCAGTCCAGGAAGTGGTTTTTGGAATAAGTGACATGTCCTCCACTCTGTTCCTTTTAAAACTGCTTGTGAGTTTTATATCACCTGAAAGATTGCCTTAGCTTCACTTTGTTAGTGGTATAATGTTAATGGTATATACACAGCAGTAAAGAATCTGCCTTCTAGCAGATATTTTTAGTTTATGATTCAAAATTTTGCTTTTCCTCTATTAGTTTCAATTTTTTTTTTGTATCAAATTCTTTTTGTTGAAGTGAAAATGGTTTTGAACATACTATAATATTAGATAACGTTCAACTGAATGGCTGTAAGCTACGTAAATGGATAAACTCTGTTGAGAAATACAAAGAAATTTAACGCTGTTCTTGTCCACCAGAGGTCACTTACAGGCCACTTTATTCTTTGGTGCCTGTGCTGTCACTTGCCTAGCTAGCATCTGGTGTTTCTCCTATGGAGTACTTTTGGATCAGCTGTTGAAATGCAGATCCTGAAGACACTACTAATGACTTTGAATCTTTTCTAGAATCACTAACTTTAAGAGGCAGAAAGGAAAACTCCTGCTGAAACAGAATAAAAATCATGAAGAACTGCAGGGACTTTATTGATCCCATCAACATTGGTAGGTAATCTAAGTATCTACACCATGCTTCACAAATTTTGTTGTGCATATTAAAGGATTTTGAGTGTGAGCCAAGTCTACCCTGCATTACTGAGTCTACGTGGGATTCTTATCTGGATTGCTATCTGCTCAGTCTTCACAAAACCTTTTTCAAAGTGCACCTAAGCTGAGAAGTAAAATGTGTTTACAGCTTCTGATACTTCAGCTCTATGTGAATGTAAGCTATTGCGTGCTAGTCTAGGCTTCTGCTTCATAAATTTTTGCTGCAAAATGATGAAAACCCTTGAGAAATCTTTATTTGATAGATCAGTTGTCAAATGTGAACAACTCATCCAGCTTTGGCAAAAGCTGTCATGCTGCATCTTCTGTTGCAGCCAGAGAGAAGAGCTGGAAATCAGACATGTTGTTTTATGATCCCTTAAGCATCAGGATGGCCTCATCATGGCCTGTGTTTGAAAAAGTCTCAACAGAAAAGAACTCCCTTCCCCTTACATTTCATTCACAGTAGATGAAGGAAAAGCAAAGGAAAAGAGTGAGAATATTCCTGTTCCTTCAAGTTGAATGAAGGACAGAAGTAGTGTATAGACCCCTTTAGCCCAGTAATTAGATAATGTGCTCTGAGCTTTGTATGAATGGCATTTATTTTTGTTTGATGGCAAGATTTAACCACTTCTTGCTCCAAGCAATATAGAGCTGAACAGTTCAGCATCATACAGGTGTGTCAGCATCAACCTGTTTTTTGTTTGGTTCAGCTGAGTAAGTATGAAGGTGAAAACGGTGGTTTGATCATGAAGCACTGTTATTTATCTTTGTATGTGGGTATACTGGAGCAGACAAAAACCTGCAATATTCTGTCTCTCTAGCTCCCTAATTCTTTCTAAAGACTGGGATAAGATCATAGTTATTCTCAAGTATAAAGATATAAATATGCAAATTAGCTTTATAGTTGCACTAAGCAATCCATTCTTTGCAGGAGTCAAACAGAAAACTGGGCACAAAGTGTCCTGGTTCTGGACAAAAACTTTTTTGGAGTGAGTGATATCCCATATGCAGATGCATTACAGATGTATAAAGTAAGATCCCTTAAAGCTCTGTGGAGGTGAAGAGAGTTGTTCAACTTTATAGTCAAACTTTTACAATGTAAGTAAAGTAGAAGAGCTGACTAGGGATGGTAAGAACAGCATCTTGATGTTATTTATCTTTGTTCAGAATCTGGTGCTTCTAAAGCTCACATGTCTTTTCCCTCAGATGACAGAAAACTCAGCAAATGTTCAGAAGAGGAGGAGAAGCTCAGTACAGGTGTTATTAATAGTCAGTATCCTGAGTGAGGGATCCTGCGTGAATCATCAGCTTTGAATCTCAAAGAGAACTTCTTCTGAATTAAGCAGGTTGGTTGGGTTTTTTGGTCTGGTCTGCTTCAGAACTGTCTCACTCTCTTAACAGCTTCTGTGAAGATCATGCTCAGCCTTGCAAGCTGTGTTATTCCTGTGGCATTGTTCCTAGTGTGTCCTACTATAGAAACTCCCTACTCCCTCACAAGCAGTTGATACTTTTTCCTTGCTCTTAATATACCAAGTAGTCACAGGACACTCAAAGATTTTATCATTAATGAGGGTTGACTATTTCAGGATAGAAAACAAAACAGAAAGCAACTGTTCATGTGCACAGTGCCTTTTGCAGGCTGACAAGTCAAAAGAAATAGATAAAGAGCTTCAACTCTGCTTCATCCTTCTGATTGTGCAGAAGCATGGATAGCGTGGTAGGATACATAGGCAAGGGATAAATCACTACTGATTCAGAAGAAAATGATCCTGCATGAGACAGCTTCCATTTGATATATTTATATATTTCAAAGAGCTCTAATTATGCTCACTGTATGAGCACCTATTAAGAATCGTGCTCCATAATGCCTGCTCTGAGTTTTTTCTGAAACAAGGTTATTCCTAAAGTTTTGTTCTTCAAAAGTCTTTAATCCTGTCTCTAATTGTCTCAATGAAAAGTTTGAAACACTTTGTGAACTCCTGGTTTCAGAATAAAAGCACTCTGATGGTCTGACATCAAAGTGAATCAGTGAGGTAGCTGAGCATTTCTATCCAGTGCTTTAGCCATATATTCTTTTGCAAGTGTCTAGAAGCTGTCACCCTGCTATGTTGTGATGAAAATAATTGGATATAGTTCCCACTTCTGTTATTCCCATATGATACTGCTGCTGGTGAAGAACATTCAAAACTGATGGCTCCAAAGGCAAGTTTGAAACTTCAAAAGCCAAGTGTTCTCCTGTGCTGAGCTGCTTCCTTCTCCAAGGAAATCTGCAGAGTTTCACTATATATTAAAGAATATGCAGACATGAGACCACTCCCCCAAAAGAATGGTATGCAGAAAGAAGGTACATTCAAGGATCTAAATAGTGAGGAACTCTGTATGCAAACTTGGAATCAGAAACAAGTAATTCTGGAGGAAGAGGAGGCTATATAGAGATAAGTAGATAGAAAAAGAAATTACAAATCCAGTGAAGAAAAACATTGGTTTGTGAATACTAAGCAGCCTGCCCTTTTGATTTTTGTCACTTAATGCAGGTATTTACAATAGTCCTGTAAGTTTTGTACTTCATGTAAACATGCTGGGTTTGGCAGAGTTTAGTAAAATTACTGCTGTGCAGAAGGACTGTTTCAGCAAGATGGTGTCTTGACCTGGTGAGAACCTAGGGGTAGGGAAATTGCTGACAATCCTGTCTGCTTCATACTTCTGCTTTCACAGGCAAGCAACCTCCAGGGAAGTTCAACAGCTGTACAGCAAACCAGACATTTTTGTGGGTTATAAGGGTACAAGTTGAGCCCTGGGTGCCGCGTGGTGACAGCATATAGATCTGCTTCTCTGTCTGCTTCTTGGCCCAAGTAGCAAAGGCCAGGGTGGAAATTTCAGCTTCTTATTAAACAAACAAACAAACAAAAATCCTCAGATCTCTAATTCCAAATCTCTTTTTAATGATGTTGGCTTTACAATGTTTTTATCAAATCATGTCTGACAAGTAGCACTGCCCTGAACTGATGTGTTCATTATATTTTTACAGACATTAACTTTATCCTAGCTTTTGAATAGGAAAGATACAAGGCAACCTGACAGCCTATAACTTCTCTCTCTGATGCCACCAGAACAGAGAACAATAGCCCCAGAAATGGGATCCTGGGAACAAAACCCCTTCTGACACTGCTCCAGGGATGCATAGCTTTAATTTTTGCAGCTGGAAACATCTAACAGACCTTACTCTTGGTAAGGAGATTTTCTGCAAGCAAAATTGCTGAAACATCTCTTCCTCAGCAGTAAACTTTATGTTATTAATTTTGCAGAGCTACCTAGCACACGCTGTTCTTGCTACTGTATTTTCCATGCTCACACAATGGTGCCATGGCTGGCTGGACAGTGTTGCAGGAAACAGTAAAGCAGGGCTCAAATATCCTTCCCTTTCCTAGGTTACTAAAAAGTGTATCCACTGAGTGGAAAAAGGGGAAAAACCTTACAGTCAAAGCTCAGTGCCTGCAGTTGTGCTGATTCTTCAGTTGTTTATTTGTACTGTACCACAGCCAATACCTGCCCAAGGCCAGGCAAAGAGCAAAGGCCTCGCTCCCAGGATGTCGTATGCACGTAAACAGGGGTGGGAATACTGAGGTGGGCAAGCATTGGGATTGTGCAAGACAGAGATAAGCCTGTGAGCAACCTCTTCCCAAAACAAAGCACAAAATAACAGCTTTTAGGTGAAATGTAGAGGATATACCTTTTCTTTTGGCAGGCTTGTCCTCATGCTAAAAATTCAGCAGGTTTCTGTTTCACTTCTCTCCAGCATTCTGCTGCGCTGGCTGCCAGGCGAGCTGGTGGTGCAGCAAAGCTTCACTGGGTACTGGTGTGGGAAAGGTGTTGGTAAATAAAGAGTTCCTTTACTGGGATAAATATTTGACTGTACTGAGGCCATGCAGCCTTTGCAGGTTGATGGTTAGAAGGGATTTTTGTAGGCTGGCCCCCAGCAAGCTGGCAAGGAGGACTGTCAGGAAGATGTAATCTCATCTGTCTCTGAGTAGTCTGTGTGTAAATACAGGTTTCTTAGGACTTTAATACAACAGCACTGTCCTCTGCTGTCAGCTTTTGTGCTTATGACCAAGAGCTGTCACCTCCAAGACTAGATCTGAAAAAAGGACTCCCTGCTGCCTCACCAGGTTCCCTTCTCTGCCATTACCTGCACTGGGTCAATCATGGCTTAAAGCATATTTTAAAGATGAAAAAAAGAATTAACCTGAGATCTCTGTCCTCAAAAAAGTCTTCCCAAACTAGCTACCTCCTAAATATAAGTTTCAGGGCATCTTAGTAGCCTAATTCTGATCTCAAGGTAGCTGAGGAATCTCAAACTATGTAAGTCTTGGGACCTGAAGACTGTCATTAAATCCACACAATGTGATTTTCCACGTGGAATTCTCTATCCTTCTATAAATATAAGTATGGATTGCAAAACCTGTTTGTTTTTTTCTTTTTCAGCTCCCTAAGATTTATTGAATTTTTGTGAGTAATTTGGTGCATTTTGCTTTTTTTTATCTAAACCTTTGTTGGTGCTAATTTTCATCAGTTGCTTTGGAAAGTTATTTAATTGCTACAAAACCCTGCCATGATTTTGCTAAAGTGTGAACAGGCACTTGGGCTCTTCTAGAATAAAGGATTGAAGCATCCTGGAAAACTATGGAGGTAAATAGATTTTAGCCCCTGGCCAGTGAAACCAGCAGAGATTTCTGTGAGGTTGAATCTCTGCAGAGAGTAGACTTATCTGAAGGCTTATATTTTGTTTTCAAGTTTTCTTTTATTTTGGGCTTTGTCTTGTTACCTTCAAGGGAGACACCAGCAATGGCAACTTCCCCAGTATTGGATCATTAACACAGTATAGAAAATCAGCAGAAGGAAATCCTTACAGGGTGTTATGAACTGTCTGGAGCCCATGAAATTGGATAAGAAATATAAACCAGGGTTCAAGTTTGTTATACTAGTTAGCTAAATACCTTCCTTATTTTATTTTAGTGTGTGCCATTGCTCTAGACTTTGATGGGAGCCCAATGGAGGAAGCACAAAGAAGACTACAGAAAAATGATGCTCCTTAACCTCTGCTTTTTATCCTAATTATAATGTTCTCACAGTAATATTCTAATGATTATACTCTATATGGTACTTTATCAGATGAAACCTGACAAGGGAAGCTGTTCTCTGTGGGAAATCTTTTCTGAAGCTTAAAATAAAGAGAAATAATTGAGGTGAGTAGCAGGATCCATGCTGGATTTGATTTTTCTCTTGTTACCCAAATCTGTCAACCAAATGGTGCTTCCCGAAGCTTCTTTTTTTGACTGGTACAATTGGGACAAATTAAGAGAAATTAAGGTCACTTGATTTTAGTATGTGGCTTATATACTATAAAAGTTTGTCAGCTCATGTTTTTAGTAGTTTAATTTTGGTTTTTTTTTCATTTAACACAGAATACATGGGGTATGATTGCCTCACATTTGACCCTCATATTGAAAACAAGGGCAATCACTGTGGTGCAGCTTATCAGACCTTTACCTTATGATGTTACTGTCTGTTACTGCAGTTCTGCTCAGAGAGGGCAGCAAAGGATTGCAGATCTTTTGGAATCTAAAAGGAGTTCACCTCTGAGATGTAATACTGAGGAGAAATGTATCTTTCTAACATACAAGGTCTGAAAGGAGAAATAGGGGAGGCATTCAGATCATTGCTACTTAAACACTCTTGAGCTTTTCATCCTTTAAGCTATGGGTGTTTGCAAGTAGTGGAAATTCTAATAAGAGAAGCACTGAATCACTTTGAGCTTAGGCATTACCTGATAGGTGTGAAGAGTCCCAGCAGAAACACGATGAGCTGTTGGGGATTCATCCTCAACTGGAATATTGTATGACTCATTTGGCATAAAGGTAAATGCTGTAAAATTAGACATACAAGGAACAAAACACAGAAATTAATTTGTAGCATGCTGAGATTAATGACTGTTGTGATACTAGGTATTTTCATTAGACTTCAAGACTTTCAGATGGTTATAAAGCTTGCTTGTTTCTTTTCAGGTTTCAGTATGTACAGATACAATGTGGGGCTATATGAAATCGTTCAGACACTATCCCTTTTGCCTGAAGACAGAAGTCTATTTCCAAGGTAACCCCTCCAAATTATGCAAATGGAGAAATTTATGAAATCACTCTGATTTGTCACAGATCTGTGGACTTAGCAATGATTCTTTTTCATCCTTTCAATGCCTTGGCTTTCACTGCTAACAGTGAGAAGTTCAGTTAACACAGAAAAACCTGAAAATTTATTCCTGCCCAGAAGTTCAGTGCAGTGCTTCTGCAGCCAGAGATGGTCCCAAAGGTGCAAAGGGAAAACAGGTACAGTTATGACCATTTAGCAGTACTGTAATTTTGACACTCCTTGTCATCCCTTTACTCTTGTTTCATACCTCCTTCAGTCTTTCATTTTGTCTTTTTACTTCTCTCCTTTTCTTCTGCCCCATTAGCTTTTTGTAGGCTCTGCACAATTTCAGGATGCTGAACATGCTTTCTGCATTTATAATGCTACTCTAGATACTGGCTTTTAATAAATAAAAAAAAACCAACGTTTCACAGCAGCCCATAAAATAGAGATGTAATGAGATTTTAATCTGATCGTACCATTTGTACTCTGAATCACTTTCTGTTATATCCTACTAAATTATTGCTGCTTTTTCTTTCCAGGGGCCAGCTCTCAAAACCAGAAAACATGCTTGCTACAGTTGCCTCCTAATCTGATGGTCATAACTTGATTGCTTCATACTGTCTATGGCCTAGCACCAATTCCCCCAAGGTAAGAGTTGTCAGGTAACTTTTTTCATGCACTGCTGCAAACAGCAAATAGATCCACAAATGCTTTCTGTGTGTGCTAGGACCAAGTCACGCTCTCTCCTAGGTTGCCAAATCAGTTTCTGTCCAAATTCTTAATAAGTACATATGAAATTGTATTTTCTTACCATATCCTGTCTGTGTTATCATGTGTATACCACCCACACTGGATTTAGGTGCTTGCTTTTCAACCCCAGGAAAGTCCCAACATTATCACTTTAGATGAACTATGGCATAAAATTTCAGTGGCATACACTGATATTCTATATCGACATTTTCTGGTCTACATACTCCTCTGCTTTTTCATGGCTGAAATAAGTAAAGCCAGCAGTATCTTTCAACAAACTACCTCAGAGAGGAATCCTTAATAACGTTGTGATTTAGGTCATTTTCTAGATCATATACTGTGATGTGTGATTGGATTACATCTGAACTAGACTGGCTTTCTGGTTTAAGAGAATGTGTACCTCTGCAACAACACAAGGGCAGTTATTTCACTGGATTTCCAGTGCCATAAGTAGCTGTAGTAAAGGCTTTTACATCAAAGTAATTCATTTCCTAGAAGATGAAGCTTTCCATGGGAACAATTCAATTTTCTTTAGATGTTTTAATTTTTAGGGGTAGTCAGGGGGAAGGGGAAGGGGGAAAGGGTCAGTGTTTGGTGCTCTCTTAAAGCACTGAGAAAAAATAGTGGGAGAAAAATTTAAGAAACATTTGAACAATTTTGTTTTAAATTAAACTCTAGGAGAAGAATTGAGAGGCCTGTAGAGTTTCCCTGGAAAAGTGGGACCTTCAGGAATAAAAGGAACTTTAGAACCACAAGGAGAGAGAAATAAAAGTAGAATATGGAAGCAAAAAATATATTTCTCATGTTTCTATGATCTGGTTTTCAACATTTTAGTATATTCTCCAAAAACTATTTGTGCTGGTGTCTGGTATTCCCATAGCATCGTTTGAGGAAAGGTGTGATTTTCAGAAGTGTGAGGAGCAGAAAAATAAACCATCTGTTACACAGAAGATGAGTTGCTCAACACTACTGGGGGAAGAAAGTGTCTGGAATGAGTCACTTGTTTGTTGTTTTCTGTGAGTGAAATACCAAGCCCTCTATCTCATGTTATAAACAGCATTTTTGCTTCTCTCATTCTTTGCCTGTTCATGTGTTTTTACTCCAACTCTAATTGATTTAAAAATGTTCACATGTGTGTTTTGCCCCCGAGGACTGGGCTTTTCCCTCTGAACAGAAGATGACTTTGGCAGCCCTGAGAATTCACAGCCTACCCAAGTGTTCACTTTGGTCAGGGATAAGACACTCCCAGTTGGACAAATACCCTGAATAAATCTGCAGTGTGGCCTGTGATTTCTACTCTGGAAACCAAATATCTCTTTTATGTGGCATCAGATTACAGGAGAGCATCTTGGAGCCAGGCGTTGTGCAGTCATTTAATAACAGCTGGAACTCCCAGTTATAGTAACTGATGACTTGCAGAGACAAGTAACTACTTTAGAAACAAAAGCACAGGTTTTGGAGGCTGAATTAAATAGCCACCAAAAAAGTAAGGTCCAATCATTTGTAAGTTTACTTTTTGGCCTGGTAAAATGATGGACTTGCTTGTGCTGGTGAAGGGATGGAACAGAGTAGGATGAAATAAAGATTGCAAATTTCTCTCATGTTGCTAATGGATGATGGTCATTAATTAAATTATTTCTCACTGAATTCGTCCTTCCTGACCTGACCCGTCAAACTTTAAGGATCACTTTGCCAATTTACAGGACAGGAGATGTTACATGAACTGCAGGATCAGCCACTGATCTCCAGGTACTTGTGCTTTAAGCATTGCATTGATATTTCCAGGTGTCTGTTCTGTTTGGCTTCTGTAGGATTCTGCCTTACTGCATCAAAAATATCTGTTTATAGTTGGTATCAGATGTTTCTAAAATGCAGTTGTGACATGGATCAATAACATCATCAGTTTTTGGTACAATACAATTATGTTCACATTTGTTTCTAGCTTTGTATTTAAAGAACATCAGGAGTATTGCTAAAAGCCATATTTATCTCATCTGGAAAAGAAGGAAAATCTCTTTGAGCAAAATTAGAAGTGCACTTGCCTTTCCTTGGAATGAGGCTGAGAACACAGCTTTAGAAGGCTTT
The DNA here is from genome assembly GCA_034509425.1 of Eopsaltria australis. Classification (NCBI taxonomy): domain Eukaryota; kingdom Metazoa; phylum Chordata; class Aves; order Passeriformes; family Petroicidae; genus Eopsaltria; species Eopsaltria australis. The sequence goes on from JAVTVJ010000138.1 coordinate 188,674, forward strand.
GTAACACCTTCAAAACAGGCTTGTAGGGGCTATCTGAAGAACAGACTGGAGGCAGGTTCATGTATCTGAATGAAAGGACTGTAACTTAGAACTGAAATGATGGAGAGACAATCTAAAAAATTAAAATTGTGCAGTAATAAAAGACTCTGGGAAAATTGGATGTCATTAATTGCTTGTGAAGTGTTGAGCCGATGAATCTAGGAAAACCCAAAAATTTTGTTCTCAATTATGTGGTTGATACAGCAGTTTGTTACGTTACAAGTGGCCTGGAATAACCAGAAACAGGATGTATTTAGAATTGCTCTTTTTGACATTCAGTTTTGAATCTCCTAGTAAAATACAGATTTCATATTTTCAATCACTATGTATTATTAAAATGTGTTTATCCTAGTGCTATAAGGGTAATAATTTATGGCATGCTCAGCAGGCTGGTGGTTCTTTCTGCCTGAGTTCCTCATAAATGCAGCATGAGAGAAGCATTTTTTAATAATCTTGAAACTAATGAAAAATTTGTCTCTATTCCATCTTTGGGCTGAGCTGTAAACTTGGAGAGATTACTCTCCAAATGCTGCTTCTGATACATTCTTTTATGATGTAAATAACGGACAGCACATACAGTTCTATGTTTCTTCAGTATTTAGTGATGCCCTTGCTCCTGGGGCATTTTTATTCTAGTTCTAAAATTGACTGATAATGATCACTTAGAGCCTACAGTGGTATTTATCCTCTGAGTACAGAAGCCCACTGCAGTAGCTACTGACATGGTAGTAATTTCTTTCTTGAAGTTTCAGTTATTTTCATGCTGTTCTTCCCATGTGATGGGAAAATGAATTGTGCTGTAGCAACAAAGAGGAATAAAACAGTAAACCAGTCAGCCAAGTTTCTTTGTGTGCAGTAGAAAATCACAAGAAGAGAACATGATGTTTTTTGGCAATCTACAGGCATCAACTGAGGTACAGGAGATATAAATCAAGATTTAGATGCAGTGAAAAGCAGAAAAATTTTGTCTTAAATTAAATACAAAAGCCGGCTAGTGAAATGTTCTCCAAGTGGAATTTAGCTCATGCAGAAAAAAAGCCAAAGGCCCTATTTATGTGATAGGTCCTTAATGAGAGAGAAGTGATCCTAAAGGCTTTTATGATTTTCTTGTTGGGAGCTCCTTTCACCTCAAGTGAACTACAAAAACAGAATTACAGACTGTATTAACTAGGAATAGGTGAATATCATGATGACAGAGCCCAGTACTACAAGTTTGACAATTAAAAAGAATGTTTCCATTGAAGGCTTTAAGCGTTTAACCATGGAGGAATAGATTTTCAATTTGTCTTCCACTTGGTTTAAGACTAAGCTAAGTGCCTCTACAGAGAGAAGGATTGTGTCTACACTGGCAAGTTATGGACCCATGGGAACATGAGAATCTATCTGTACAGAGAAGCATTTGATGCCCAGCTCATCTGTTTTATAGCTGTTATTATCATTGCCTAAGTCCCTGTCTACCTTTATAAGTAATGACATTTATTTTCTCTGCACTAGGTTATACAGGTACAGCAAAAAAGCAATTACTGAAATTGGTAAAGGATATGAATTTTCCAGAGTATAATTTATTGTGTCCTCCTTGTCATTACTGGCAAAGCATCTTTGCAGTTCTCAAGTGAACTGCATTGCTTTTCTGCATTAATTGGTGTCCTGAAGCTATGAAAAACAGAACTTTTTAAAATTTTGCCTGGAAGTTTTTCATCAATATTTATCACCTAAAAACACAGGAAATGGTGCAATATTTAAAAGATGTATTTAGGTTTGGGGATCAGAGATAATTCAGTCTCCAATGCATTCATTTGGAATGATTATATAAGTCTATTTTGAGACTGCAGCCAAAAACCACTGTGCAGTATTTTGAGACCATTTCATTTGGAGGTGGACTAAGAGCAATGATGTGTTTTGCCCCCAGTGCATCAGCTAGTAGGTTACAGTGACTAAACTACTGATATGAAAAAAAAACCCTGGAGTGGTATTTTGAATGGTTTTCTTCCAACTGCTTTCTTTTATTTTTTTTTAGAAACACTACTCCTAATTGCCATATCAGTCACTTTCTCAAGAGGTCAGCTCTGAAGTGTAATTTAGGCTGATTTTTACATTATTTTTCCCAGAAAATCTCCAACAGAGTTGAGAAATTTATGAAGCTTATTGTAACCTTAAGTTAATGTTTATTTTCAGAGAGCACTGTGCTTCACTCAAATGGAATCTATACAAACCACAAAATGGTTTGCAGGTAAGTGCAAAAGTATTCTTACGCTAAACACATTTGAAGTTGACAAAAGCAGAATGGGAAAGCATTCCTATTGCATGCTCAGTTCCATATAGGCCAAAGTTATCAGATAACTAACTTTTTAACTAGGCTGTATACAGGAAAGGTGTACTTGGCCCCAGCAAGGATTGTGTCTATAGAAAATCTGAGCTTCTTGAATCTTCTTAAAATAATCTCCCAGTTCTTAAGCTTTCAGGTTTCATTCTGGTGTCCCTTCTCATTTCCAGCATTTCCTGTCCTGTAGGTTTACCCTGGTGTGAACCATCACAAGGGAAATGCTCCCCCAGCTGTAACACCTCCTGTGCAGAAGGGAAGCTGCCAGCTTCCCTTCCTTTCTGGGAAACCAAACTCTGCTCTTTATTACACTGGTGAAAATCCATCTCTGCTGGTGTTGCCCTGGAAATGCAGCTGTGCAAGTAAAAGTGTAGCTCTGTTAGTCTGGGCTTCCCTGGTAAACTCTCCTGTCCGGAACCAGTGCTCAGAGGAGCAGAATAGTGGTGCTGGAATCTGAGAGCTTGGAGGGCCATTGTGTAGGAGCAGGCTGATCTCAGGCAGTACAAAAGTCCACGGGGCAGGAACCACACCTAGAAATAGAAAATGAGCTCTCACTAAGTCATATTATTTAAAACTTTTTAATTCAGTGAAGTATTATCAGATGTGCCCTCAATTCTGACCTTTCTCATAATTTATGCTGGGGACACCTTTTCTTTCTTGAGGGACACCTTTCTTGAGTAGGTGCTAAAAAGAAAGGGTTTGAAATTGTGTTCTATTGTCTTCCAAGAGGCTTAAATCAGCATCCCTGATGACCACTTAATTTTGCATTAATTATAAATTTATCTGTATTTGCTGTTATATCCCTGATTAGAACCAACTCATATGGTGCTAATATGACCTCCATAGAGCTTCTAAGTAATTCAGGATGAAAGCAGCATTTGTTAATCAGCTGCTGGGTTTATCTCTCTAAAACACAATTTCAGGTTAAGTATAGGCTCAGGAAGAGCTATCCTCTCACATGAGAAAAAAAAACACAATCTCTGAAAAGCTCTTTTCCTTCTCTTTAGTTTTCAAGTGGCAATTTTCAGTGGAAACTACAAGGTGCAAACAGGAAGCCATTCAATCAGTAGCAACTTGCATTTACTGCTTTATTTTTTATTATAAAAGATAAATATGGGGGAACAGGTGGTTAACCTAAGCTTAGAGCAGAGAAGAAGTGTGTACTTTGCTGTGACTTGATTCCTGTTGTGAAGGCCTCAGACTCTTGAGTTTGAATAAGCAGAGGAGAAGCTCTATGTAGGGGTCTGTGACTTCAGCACTACCAAATGGCACTACTCTGTGGCTTAGCACCTGGAGACCTAAGGAGTGAAAAATGATTCCTAGGTTGCAGTTTTGCCAAAAATGCGCAGGGGAATAAATGATGCAAGATTGCCTGGAAACCTAGGCACAGTCTCATATCTCTTCTAAGCTCTCTGCCAATCTTCTCAACAATAGCAGCATGACTGGATATTCCATGTTCTCTATAGCAGGAATGACTTTTCCCTGAGGCATCTGCAGTTAAAATCTCTTTTTATGGCCTGTGACCCCAGTGAAGATTCAGACATCAGTAGCTTGAGCTGTTCAGATCAGTGCTTCATGGTAAACAGTTGTAAGAGATTTTTCCTGGCTTTCTGTGAGCATTGGTTTGTTTATGATTTCAGCTAGTGTGGCACAGTTTGTCCCTCAGAGCTTGTGCATTAATCCTGCAAGAAGCTTCTGGCAGCTTTGCAGTGGAAGGAGGACAACTAGTTGGTGTCCTCTTCCAGGCTGTTTAAATTCAGATAAAATTTCAAGCAGCTGGACTAAATACACAGAATATGAGAGCAGCAGTTGACCCGCATGTAAGTGTCTGATTTCAGAGTCTGAGATTAATATGTTGGGTGTCATGCAAACAGACCTGCACCATCTCAGTGGTGCAGCAGCCTGAATTTAAGTGTTCTGTTGTACCTTTCCTCATCAGGCTTTCTGGGCTTACTTGGGAGAATCCTGACCAGAATATCTTCCCCTTCTTCCCACCTGCCCTGTTTTTGCCTTGTGCTTCAGCTACGTAGAAAAAAAAGGTTCTATGCAAATTTCCATCGTACCCCAAGAACTATACCCAAGCACATTTATGATTCAAAGTTTTCTTTTGATGTAAGAGAGGCTAAACCATGCAAGCTGCTTTAGCTGAGATGGACACAGCATGTCACCAAATTTAGCTGAAAATCCTGAAACCTCCTAAGCAAAATCGTGATATATACATTAGTTACTCTCTTGATTATCTCCTGTCTTGCACTTTGCATACCCAGTGACACCTCTGTGAAGGTGTCCCACTGAGAAGTGGTTTGATCAGTACGACATTGCCTAGAGATCACAACCCTTTAACTTTTCTATCCCCTTGTACTCTGTCCACAGGGACAATGGAAATGTCCTGACCTTGAGGCACTCCATCGTACCCAGCAGCCTGGGCTGTGCACAGGCTGAACACAGGCACTGCAGGGCAAAACCTCTTTTCTAGCTTGGATCCCTGAGAAAGTCTCGTAAGGCAGACAAACAATGATTCTACTTGAAAAATAATATTTGAAGAGTTCTTGTGTAGATTCCCACTCCTGAGAAACAAGCATATTCCTATCTGCCTAGAATGATTCCTCAAATCCGAGCAGAGTGTCAAAACTAATTTATAAATAAATATAATGAATACTTTCATTATACTACAAAAGGTATATTTTATACTAGAAGAGGTAGCTGAAATGATTATTAATAATTGTGTAGAGTTTCTCTTGTCTTCCTAACAAAAACAGTGTTGAATCTTCAAAACTACATATAAAGCTACTATAAAGGCTGTAAGGGGTGACCCCCCCCCCCCCGCATGGAATAACAAAATGATATTTTATTAGTTAAGTAGTTGACATTCATGGTTATTACATTTCTCAGAGTTATTAAACATTCTCTTTGATTTGTCATTCAAGTCAAGTCTGCTGTGTTTTAATAACCTACTAAACAATTTCAGTTTGAATCATTTTGGCCTCAAGCAACATTCAAGATCTTCCCATCTCTTGAGAGAGAATCTGAGGATGTAGAACTCTGCTCATTCCCGTTTGTTTTATTTCTATTTCTGTGGGTCCTCATCTGTTCCTTGTTTTTTATCTATTAGATGAACTTCAAGGGGCTTAAAATAGAGCTTTTCTCGTTTACCCTTTCAGGAACCTTCCAAGAATATTTCTGCACCAAAGCCTCTGCAATAACTACAACTTACGTAGTTTCAAAGTCAGCTGAGATGTATCAATAAAAGGTAAGGAGATTAATCTGCATCCTTGGGCACTTACAGCCTTTCCTTTGCATGTCAGCACTCCAGCTTAGTATGGCTCAGTGCAGCACTGCTGGCTCCTGTCTGAGTCCCCAGCCCTGGGGACTGAGAGCTGCTCCTCTGGGGGTGAAGCACTGAAAACCACCAAGTGGAATTGCATGAGCTGGGTGGATGCAGGGCTGGGCATCACCAGCCCATCAGCTGCTCAGGGTATCTTCTTTTCAGGGGAGCTGAAATGATGAAGTGCTTTACTAGCTGCCTGCCGTGAAATGTTCCTCTGCTTTTGCACAATTTGGAATCTAAAAATGTGCCATTGCAAAAGAAGCAGATTCGGTATGTTAAACTCTCCATGCTTCCAACAACACTATCAGCTAAAACAGAGAATTCTGTGCTCAGTCTCCTGAAAAATTCTGTGAAAAATGGAATTCTGTAATACCTGTTATCTAAATTTTCAGCTCACAACAGCAATAAAAACCACACTAGGTGGTGTTTCCTAGCAATTCATTACTGGTTGTGTCCCTTCAGTAAAATACAAAGCAGCTTCATTTCACTGTGACCATCAGACCTTAACAGCAACTTGGTGAGTTAATTTTTTTTTTCCTTGCTACTCTGTATTTTCAACGCAGGTTTCTCCCAAGGACTTTGAATTTCAATTGCAAATAAAACGTTGGCAATGTTTTTGGATACATATGTTCTAACACTTATCAGTGAGACATTACACAGCCATTTCCCAGCAATAACAACATAATAAGAGCCTGGAAGGATTTTTTTTTTTCTATCAGCAGGCTAGATTATTTTAAATTGATAACAAGAGCCAGGTGGCTATTTATAAGGGCAAGATATGAATTGCAAGCACATGTTTCCAAGGCAGTGTTGGCCAGTGGCTGTTCAGCCATAAATTGCTTCCTATTGCCACTTCTGATGGGAGGTGAATGGTCCAGCTCATCTCTCTGGGAACACAAAGTGGCAGGACATCTCCAGCACCACTCTTTGCTCTGTTTCCAGTAAAAGAAGGCAATATTTACTGCACCATGACACACCTAACTGACATTGCAGTGAGTAATTTCCTTGTGGTGTTGAACAAATATTAGGAATCGTGTCCCATACTGTTATGTAGTATTCCTATAAGAGGGCTACTATAGTATAAGAAGGTGCAGAAGATGCAAAGAGGAATTAGAGTTGGTAATGCACAGGATACAAAGGTGAATTGATGATCTGAGGGGAGAAAATAGGACTCCTCAGTGATCCTAGGAATACCATTTCTTTAAACTTTAGTTATTCTAGCTCTGAAATAAGTAAGATACATAATATGAAATTAAAACATTATTAGGTTGTGAATTTAGAGTGAAATGTTTCTGTTTGTTTATGAAAGGACTACACAGAAGCAGATTATAGTATGGTTTTCACTAAACATGGATAAAGAATATGGAAAGGGAGAAGGGGAGAGAGCTTGTTCTGCCCAAAGGAAGGAAGAAGGCTGTACCTAAAGGTCTGTGATTGTCAAAGCAAGAGCTGCTTGATGCCTTTGTTTTAATGTACTCTGGTTGATTTTCTCTTTTTTTACTGAAGGCGTAAAAACGATAGTTCAGTCAAAATGACTTGTATAGCAACTTGCCTATCATTTTCATAAAATCCAAGAGGCCACTTTGCTGATATCTGTAGTTTGAATCAATTATTTCAAGTATATGAGAAGGAATCTAATATTATCTCAAAGGCCAAGAAGTTCTGTTAACATAGGTTTAAGTTGCGAGTTCTTTGGCAGGAGAGAACCATGCTTTTTTAAAAAAACCTGAAAACCTGGTCACCTCTTTTCTTGATTGCATAGTTCATAGTTTGAATTGCTATTCCTAGAATAGAAAGAAGCCTCTTTTTTTTGTCTTAAATTTATGCTTTCTGTATTTTGCAAGAACAAGGCTATGCAACAGCTGCTTAGTTCAGTCTGGTGAAGCCAGCTCTTTAAAATCCAAAACTCCAAGCTTTGTCCCCATCTCTGCTGTCCTGTTTTTGGAAACTAATGATCTATATTCAGTATTCCTTATTTTTCTCCATCCACCTGTGTACACTTAAACCTAGAAATCTCTTCCCTGGGATCCATTCCCCAAAATAACAGCGTATTATTAAGCTGACAGCATGTCTCTGATGCCATGTTTCATCATAAACATGTCTCATCAGCAATTACATTCTTCCTGTAAGATGCTTATCCTCAAGTTAAAGTCTAGGTCACACACAGCAGAATTTTCTTTCAGTATTACCAGTGTGGTAAAGTGACACACTCCCTACACATTTTTTTCCTCCCATTCCTGCATCAGTGCACTGTAAATTAGCATACAAACTATTTTATCAGTGTTTCTTATTTTCTGAAGGTGGGGAACTGTTGAACTTCCCATATTTTTGTTTGGTTTTGTGTCAATAGAATTAAATTTCAGGTGGGGAGGAGGTAACACTTCACTTACTGGATTGTTTCATGACCTAAGAGGTGACATATGTTTAGTGCCCTATATTTCTGATGAGGTCTTAAGCTGATGCCAATGAGCACTCTTAAAATTAACTACAGATGCTTAACTCTGTATGATTTAAAGTTCAGCAAATAAATTACAGTGGAAATACTAGATAAATATAAAAAAATGACTGTTGTTTTGAAAGAGGTAAACATGGAGAATTGACCACACCTGCTTACCACACAGATGCTGTGCCAAGGACTGTCTCAGAGTCAATATCAGGAACTTGCAGCACAGTGACACAGTTTAAATTATTGTCTCACAAATTGCTAAAATAAACTAGCAAGCCTGTACAGCACTTTTTTATGTGAAAGAGCATGGCATAGCCTTATGCAGAGTATCATCTGTTAGTAATCAGCTCACTTCAAAACAAGAAGATGAAGAGTTTACCCTGTGTTCTGAAAATGAGAAATTTGAAGGCTGTATAAAATTAGTTTCTGGTTTTGAAACCCCCTCTGCAGTTAGTTTTTTTCAGGATAGCATACAGAGCTGCTATAGAAAGAAGCAGCCTTTTTGGGTACATGACATCTTTGAAAATCAGATTCCTTTTTTCCCCCAAGTTCTCCTTGCTGATAGTTGAGCAGGCCATTGCAGGGTATGGGTTTAATTCACTGGCAGCACAGCATATTAATATACTTACGGTTCTTCTTAATGATAGAGAGAGCTATGCAGCACCTGAGGTCCTCTGAAACCCTTGAAGTTCCCTGGCTGAGTTTTGTGGGTGTTTCCCAGCTAAAGGCCTTCAGCCATTACCACACAGGTTTACCTGCAAATTTCAGAATTCCCATCCTTGTAACTGTTCTACAGGGATGCTAGGTTGCAGAAAAAAATACTTACTTTCTTTCTTCCTTGTTTGAGTATGTTTGTTTTCTCTCATTCTCTGCTGTATAACTAAGGGAACTAAATCTAATTACTCAGTAATCTCTCACATTGGCTATGTTTTAGATTCCTTATCAGAGTCCATTTTGTAAGAATAATCTGACTCGAGGGAGAACAACTGTTATCAAATGTATGTTTCTTCAGAAGTTTTGGTAAAAGATAATAATTGATAGTGTTTTCCTAGATCATAAGCCATGTTTTGCTCATGCCACACTTTCATAAATGGACAGAGATAATAGCTGGCAGAGCTGTACTGATCTCCCTGTTTAAGGTTTTCAGTTCTTCATTTGATTTTTTTTTATAAAATAAACTGTTAGGTGGAAGAAACAATAAAAATCTACAGAGACTTATCATGTTCATGTATTAAAGTTGCATGTATATGCATGGGGAGGATTTATATGGGCAGCAGAACAATTAACCCTTGAAACAGTTGCAGAGTTGCCTAGAAATTGGATTGTGTTCTGGTAACATTCCCAAGAATTTGGGCACCTAGTAATTTAAAATACTGCTTCTCAAAATCTCGATTCATTAAGTTCCATCTTATCCTGGAACTGAAGAAATTTCCTATTTCTTCACAGGTCTGCTGCCATCCAGAAACAGAATTACCTGTGTCTTTGTGCTGATTTGTCTGGCATCTGTGCTATTCCCAAACTGCAACAGGAACTGGGAAAAATATTTTATCTGTTGGGTACTGTCTAATTCCCATCTTATGCACACAACACCAATTTTTTATATCTACCTCATCTGGACTACAGTAGAAGGCATCAGAACCAGAATGAAGTTAAAAGATCCCAATATTTATTTCTGGGAAACCAGAGGAGCAAAACCTCTGGTTTCTTTTTTTTTCTTTTTCTTGAAAATGATATCTATTTGAGATTTTTGTGCATGTATGCAGATTTTTTCCAAGATCCATCTCTGACCAAGAGAGGATCAGCTGTACTGTACATGTAAGAGAGACCAGAAGCTCATGGAAACACTGAGCATTCTAGCACATGGCTAGAAAATTATAGTAAGGTAACGTAAGTACATCAGATACAGAGATACAGCAAAGTTTAGAATTCTGATTCAGACTCTATCTGGAAGGCACCAAGCTTCCCTAAGATTAACCACAAGGCTATCTTCTCTTTTACAAGATTCACTAGTAGTCATCTGCCATTTTTTGTTTTTGTAAAACAACAATTTTAAAATGTGACCTAGAATTGTCAAAAGTTACTTTACATTTTTTTTATATGTTGTGTCAACAAATCTGGAGTTCTCTGTTAGTTCTAGATTGTATTTTCTACAACTTCGGCTCTCTTTTGTTAGAAAAAAGAAAGTTCTCAACCCTTAAAACTGAACTCAATATTTGCATAACAAGTATGTGAGCAAAACTAAAAAAGCTCATTCGTGGCCTCAGCATCCAGTCTCCACTTCAGCCATATCATTTAACAAACATGACACTATAAAAAGGGGATTTGTGTGAACTGCTTTTTCATTTCACTTTGAAGCAGAAGGGTAAGTTGAATTTCCTTTTAATAAATCACAAGGAATTTCAGCTAGAAGGCTTTTGATTTCTGTGGTCATATTTACATTCTAAAATTAAATTTCCCTTTATTAGTAATTTTTTTACTTGGCTTTTACTAGCAATTTTAGTAGATAAGGAGATGCCTGAAGGACACTAGATAGTAATGACTGATGCAGGTCATTAAAACTGGATTAAAACTGAAGAGCTGTGTTTTTTCCATTTTGCTATACAAACTGATCAGGAGTCTGACTCTGCATCATAATCCAATTATGAGCTGGATGCAGTAGTCCATTCAAATGTAATTCCCTGAATGATCATCACCAGGCTAAGGGTACATGTTGTAATTGCATTTCCTTATCTCAAGGATGTAAGTATTCCTAGCTACCTAAGGTAGGTTTCTGTCAGGGTCTTTTGTAATCTGCTCTCTCTGAGTCACTGGCCAGTGTTTTCAGAGGTGTCTGCTGGCCTTCAATAAAGGGTAAACAACTGGAGACACTCCAGATTCAGCAAACAAAACAGCACCTTTAATAGTGCACATGTTCTCAGGGGGATTCGATTTTACACTCCTTAAAGTGGAAATTCTTGACCATACTGCTATTAGTTAAACAAATTCTATATGCTGCAAATTTATGACATAATTGAATGTTCTTATATTCAAGGGTATGTGTTATCAAATTGACTTTGATGAGACATTTCCCTAGAAAAACAAGTTGCTGTTGATGCAGGTTAAGACCAATCTCAACAGTCTTCCATAACAGAGTCAATCTGGAAGATATAAACAATGCTTTTTCTTTTAAACACTCATCCCTTTTAATAAATGACACCAGACTGATATTTTGATTCTGCTTGGCATACATACTTTGACACAAATATCTTGTTATAGCTGATGAACCTAGGTGTTAATAATCTTACAGCACTCAAGACAACCAAGGTAATATTTTAATTTTAGGCGGAGTTAGATTTAGAACATAGTATGTGTAAGTGCTGATTTTTTTTAAAGATGGAAGTTTCTAAGAGAGTGCAGATACAGGATCCTCTCTATTTTGTGTCAATAGAAAAGTGAAGGATATTAAATTGTTTTGTATGAGAGTCATCCCATGAGCATCACTCCATTCTGGCATCTTGAACCTTTCTTTGTATCTCCTGTTAGTTTAACTGAATGATGTGAATGACTGGATAAGTCTATGCCTTAGTATCTCATTGTCCTTCAGGTTTCACAGCTGCACAGCACACCCACTCACTCTGCTGTAAACCCACAATGTACAGTTTTAAAGTGCTTTTTAGTCATGATGGCTCAGCACTAAGATTATAACTCTCCTTATTGTTTTATCTGTAAGGATAAAATAAGATGAATAAGCCTATTGCCAACCAGCAAAAATGCATTCTCTACAAGATTAACTCTGACATTTTCAAGCTTGTGGAATTTTGTTCAAAACAGGATAGGAATGTCAATTGAGCTATAAAGTTTTGCCCGTGTGTAAGACAGTATCAGTTTATGGCAAATAAATGTGCTTAGATAGTGTTGTGCTTTAACAAGCTCCAAAACATTACAACTACCACTGTAACAGCTTTGCCTTTCAGGTTAGTATCCTATGCATCATTGAGTGATTATAGTCCTTGCAGGCAGCTAATGGCTTCAGGGTGATCAGGTACTTCGGAGCCTATCGTTTCTCAAGGATAAATCCAACAAATAGTCAGTGACAGTGAAAGGGGTAATTTATCTTCACTACTCCAAGTTTATCAGTCTAGAAAGAGTTTTGTGTATAAACTGCACAATGGTTGCAAAATAAGTCTGGGAAATCTCTTACACCTAAAATATAGACTTTATTTAAACAGGGAAATCATGTAAATTTCAAGAAGGGATGATTGAGGGGGGGATAGTGTGCAATTGTATAAATCAATGCCTACAATTTCCTACAGAATAATTGTCTGACAAATGTGAGGATTTTTTACAGCTGGACTGAGAAATCATGTTGTCTTGCTCATCCTACATCTTCATATCATTGGCTGCTTTGTTAGTGACTTGCCATGCATTGAGTAAATGTTCAGGAAATTCTGGGCTACCTGGTATCCCTGGAAGAGATGGTCTGGAAGGTAAGGAAACTTGCCTTTTTTGCAACAGATCCTTGTCACAGAGGCTGCATGACCAGAAACTGATAACACAGAAGGACACATGCTGTCAAGGAAGCAGATGTGTTAAGCAGAGGAAGGAAAACAGAATGGAGGAAATGAACAGTTTAATTTTTTTCTAAAAAACAGGTCTCCTCTATCTTCTGGGAGAAGACAGGAGTTGAACAGGTTATCAACACTCTAACATATAAATATTATACATATATATATATATACAGAAATGCTTTTTCCAAGTCTGCTGACCAGGCTAAAGCACTATCAGAATTATTCCCAGTCTCCCTTTACTAGGTCAAATATAGGTTTTTTTTCAATGGCTTGTGAAGTGCAGTAAGAGTTGCAGTGTTGCAGCTTGGGGATGCAGCAACATTTTGTGCTTTTGCATTGCTATTTGTTTCAGTTGTGAATAGTGGATCATGATCATGGGAATACATTAGTGACTCTATTCTACATGTAGGACCTCTGTTACCTATGGAAAGTGGTATGAAAAAAAAAATCTACCTTTACAGAGGATTCCCATCTTTAATGAGCAGTGCTGGATGTATTTCACACTATCTACTCAGGAACCTTCCTCTGCCACTGTTTATGGCTCCCATTAAAGTAAGATAAACACAAAGCATACACCCGGAAAATCATGTGGTGATGTAGGAACTGTTTCCTCCTCAAAGAATCCCTTGTGCCTGTTCACTACCAATTAGTAGAATTAAACTAACGCTCTTTGGCAAAGCCATTTTCACAGATACAGCTAACAAAAGGTTTTAACCTATAAAAGCTTCAGCATTTCAGAGAATTGGAGGTTTTTGTTAGTTTGCTTTAATGTAGATTAACAACAATGTGAGAAAATACTGGGAAAATACTTATTTTACACTTGCTGATGTTAAAAAATAAATTTGCAAGTTAGTTCTGGAAAATGATGGGTTTTATCCAGGGGATTTTTCCTAGCAGCACAGCCTAGTTTTGCTTGATTGTATAACTTTTGTTTTTATCTGCATAGGTCTGCCTGATCTTCTGGCCGCCAAACGCCACAATGCTTTAGTAAATTTGAAACACCGACTTTTCCAACTTGAGGCCGGTAATTCTTCCCCTTGTTACTTTTTCAGCTCACAATCTCTTTTATGTGCAATAGGCAAAGTTAGTTACGACTTGCAGGAAAAAAACTGCATTTGGAAAGGGTACTGCATCCCAAAACTCCATTTTCTTGTTCAAAGCAGGGAAGTCAAGACTGTGTTTCCCTGGAGAGAAGCAGATTCCTCTTGGCAATCATAATGCACATTTATTCAAATTAGATTTACTTTAAAAAATATTCCAAATACCTGATGTTGCACTTACCACATGGATTCCTGGAAACTCACTTTTGTCTATCAGTAACCAGATTGTTAAAGGTGGCAAATTGTTTTGTATTGAAAAGGGACTCACAAAACAATTATCATTTATCTTTCACTTGCTCAAATCTAAAGCAAACTCACCCTCTTTAGAAAGTAAACAAAATATAACAGGACTGATATTTAGCAGATGTTGGTGGGATATCCTTGTCTTGGAGGCAAGGACAGGTGGTCACAGGCAACAAAATATATCTAGTGAACAGTGAGTGAATGGGTAAAATTAAAGATCTTTATTCCTCTTCATTCTTTGCTCTCAATTTTTCTTTCTCTTCCTCTTGGCACTTTTAGTTTTCTCTTCCTCTCTTGATTTCTCTTTCTTTGTTTTTACATCAGTATGCCATAGAAAATTTACAAAGCTAACTCTTTTCATGTTTCAGTGCTTGCTTTGGATGGGAAAATAAGAAAAGTCGGAGACAAAATACTTGCTAGCAATGGGAAGAAAGCTGACTTTGCATCTGCACTCCAGTCCTGTGAAGAGGTTGGAGGAACTCTTGCAGCCCCCAAGAATGAGGAGGAGAATAAAGCTATTATGGACATTGTAAAACAGTATAACCAATATGCTTACTTGGGCATTAGGAAGGGGGAGACTTCAGTTCAGTTTAAGTATATAAATGGCAAGCCTCTGAATTATAGCAACTGGCACCAGCATGAGCCTGATGGCAAAGGGAAAGAGAAATGTGTGGAGATGTACACAGATGGCACCTGGAATGACAAAAAATGCAACAAGTATCGTCTCACAATCTGTGAATTTTAAAGAATGGCCTTTCAACCACCTCAGAGTATGGAGACAAAATTAAATAGTCTGTATTTCGGGTTGATTAAATTTCTGCAATTTTTCTGTATCCTAAAATACAAAACGAATCATATTGTAATGTTTTTTAGCCTTAAGAAAAGGCCAAATGTGCTTGATGATTAACATGATTAAAATGTGCCTGAACTGATGTGCCTGATGTGTTTCTCTCTTTTGGAGGGTTGAAAATACCTCAGAATTCATTTTATGGAAAATGGCAGACTGTCTTCAGACCTTTGTGAAAATTAGAAGAAAATTCCAGGGTTTGACTTGGAATATTGGAAATGCTGAAGTTAAAATTGCCCAGGGCTTCATAGTTGGAAGCATTTTGAAACCTTTAATAATTTCTGCCTTAAAAAAAAGGCACAGAGGTTGACTTCACTGGAGCAATTATGGTTTCAGGTTTCGGACATTGCTTTCAATTATAGAGCCTGTGTTGAGTCACATTGAACCACTCACTGATTCATCTGCAGCTACTTTTAACTTTTGGTTTATAAAAATATTAATACTACCAGTTGCAAATGATTTTTCTCATTTCAGAAGCTACTCTCTATAAAATACAAAGATAAATACTGAACTAGATTCAAGTAGACAGAGATGTGTATAAAATGCTAAAGATTGTATTTTGTTGCTAAAAAAACACATTCCCACAGAAAGCCATGAGATTGCAGTGTTAGAAGGCCACCTGTCTTTCCCCAAAACACTGAGCAAAGCAGATAATATTTTGGGAAGACAGCTAAGAGTGGAAGTTCGATCAGTTCAAACACAAACTTCCCTGCTGCTGTTATACCAAGTAACAGCACAGACAGACTTCAACTCAAATCCAGTAGGACCAAGGAGCACCTTTTCACAAAATATTTTCATTGCTGCTCTGTTTGGGCAGTTGGTGTGCAGGGGCAGCTGAGCAGAGTACCACGAGCAGCAAATTCTCACATTCTTACCTTGCACTGAGGAAGTCCTGGGCTCATCCATTGTCATTTTTAAACTACCTGAGGGGGAAAAAAGAGAAAGCACTAGCTTTAAAACTCATGCATTAAACACAAGCTCCTCCCCCACATTTGGCCCTGTGCAGGGAGTCCCGGGGAAGCTGCACTTGGCTCTGGACAGTGATGTTCCCAAGCCGCCCCTGAGGAAGAGAGATGGGATCTATTCCCATTCATTCCAAGCCCTGCCAAGCAGGAAAGGTTCAGCACCTTCACACACTTTTGGCAAGGGATGATTCATGCCCAGGTTGCATGCAGCACTCCAACTGATCAGAGAGCAGACAGGGATTCTGAAATGGGAAAAGTACACCCAGGACCACCCTGGAGAGATTTCAAAGTGTGAACCTGCTTTCCAAAGCTTGTTTTGAGACCTATGACCACAATTCCATTTTAGCCAAGCATTTCAGATGGGAAGGGAATAGAGTCATGACAACAATCCTGACTCTAAAGTTACATTGAGAAAAAGTAAGGTTAAGTTTATACCTTTAAATTTTCCTGAGTTTAGCTGTGACCAGCTACACTAAACCTGCTAGAAAGAGTTGAAAGTTTACTTAATACTACCTCTTAGATTTTAAATATTACTATTTTAGTAAGCAAACCTTGTTAACAACTTCTGAGTCTAACTATGCAGTTTCCTTGTTAGAGCAAAGTGTTTACCTGTCACAAAAAGTCACCATGTTACAGAAAAGGTTTCCCCCCAAAAAATCTTCTACCAATATCTTTTACTCTCTGAACTGAAAAATCACATTCATTTACATACATCTCCAGCTAGTTTTGGGGTGTCCTATTCCTTTAGTTAATGAAAACTTTATTTCTACCACATTGGAGTTTGCAAAATGACTGTAGAGATCTCTGGTTAAGACCCTTAATGTGTAAAATTTACAAATTTTTAACACAATACAACATCTATATCTAAACAGATTTAGACTTCAAGATGCTGGGATGTTTTTCATCCAGTTAAGAAAAATATGCTTTTTGTTTTCCAGTCACAAACTAGTATTTATTACATCAATAAGCAAAGTATCTAGGCTAGGTCTGAAAGCCCAATTTCTTCTGCTTTAGCCATTATTATTGAGAAAAGGAGAAATAAACAAACACATACATGCTGCTGAAAAATAAACTCCTCAGATTTGGTCAGAGAACTGCTAGGCATTTCTTTCCCTTTTATGGTTCACACTTGATCTGTAATGTTGCTTGATTATTCTTTGCAGGTCCACAGAGGAAAAGTATCCAGAAATTCATCTTTTTTATTTTTATATGATGCCTTTTTGGTGTGGTGGTGTATAACCCTATCAATTCATACCTTCAAATGCTATTTGAAATACCAACATTTCAGTCTATTTTTTTTTGGTGAAAGATCTGAACACTCCATTTATGTATTAATAACTTTTTTAATGGACGGAGAGGTTGGGCACATGAAAAGACAAAATAAATTGTTTCTGTGTTCTGCTACAGTAATATAAATACTTTTGATAAAATCTTTCCTTGAAAGGTGCAATGAGCAACAGTAATTCCTGATGTATAATGATCAGACCAGGAAAAATACAGGTTAGCCTTTTTTTGTAAATTATAATAATTAGCTACATTAAAGGTAGGATCTTTAAATCACAAAATTAGTTACTCTCCAAATGCTATAGAATTAAGATCCTAGTAAAAGTAAAAAGGTGGCAAAATTCCAACCTTTTGAGGCAAATGGATCGTGTCTCACATAAGAGAAATTGAATATCGTTATTACAGTATGTTTAACAGTAAGACTTTGGCCATAAAAATCATGGATATTTATTTCAGAGAGAATTATCTCTGGTCTGGAGTGATATCCTCTTTTATAATGGTATAATTTAATTAGTTGTTTCAGCTTAGAAATACTGTCATCAATTCTGAGCACTCCAAAACCTCACACCAGCCCCCATCAATCCCTACCACATGTGAAGAAATTGACCTTCAATTCCAGCAAACACAATTTTTTCTGTGACTCCCTGATTTTTGTAGAAACTTGATTTTAAAAACCCCAAGGCCCATAGTTCTTGAGAAAACGGAGTTCAAATTCAACCTTTTGTGAACCTAAGTGGCAGGATGTGACACAGGCTGGCAGGGCTACCTTATCTTGTATAAATTGTGAGCTGTACCTCAAAGTATCAGGTTGCAAGTGATTTTTCATTATCGGAAGTTGAGACATACTGTTATAAAATCCTATCAGCCAACAGTTACACAAACATACCTGATTTCAAAACACAATAGATACAGGATTCTTGGAAATTAGAGTAGCACCTTAAAAAATGGTAAGAGGACTTCAATTTTTTTTTTTAAGTCCCTCTTAGGAAATCAGGGTTTGGCAGGAGTTGCTCAAGTGTGATAACCCAGGTGTGATGCCAAGTGAAACCTGGAATGGAGCTTTCACCCATCTCTGCCCTTGTGGCTCAGGAGCTGAACAGCACTGCAGAGCAAGGGTACCCCTGAAGAGGCTAATTATGGTAGTACTAATTATGATAGTAAAGACTTTAGTGAATTTATCTTTCTTCTGCAGATAATGGAGAACACCTACAGACTATCTGGAATAATAGTTCATCTGGTTCATAAACAGATTTTGGGGCTTTTTTCTCTTAGAATACTGTTTTGCTGTTAACAACTATTGAAGAGATGAGATATTGTCTTGCATTCTATTTACTGTACAACTTCTTCCTGTGTTTTTTCTCAGCTGAGGTGCTCCAAGTGACATATCAGAGAGATCCAGAGACCTCCTCTTGGATCCTTCAGACAACTTAAGTCAGTGGGTCAAGATAGAAGTAGCATTTATGTGCACTGATCACAGGTAAAATGAAGACTTTCTGCTCTAAAATGCTGCTCATAATTTAATTTTTAAAAATGACTGTTAAAGTCTGCCATCCCAAGTGTCCACGTCTTGCTGAATTGCTTTTAGTGCACAGCAAAAATAGCCTCAGCCCTCCTCTGAGAAATGGGACCTCGTGCTTCCCCATGCTCTGTGCTCTTCCTGCTATTCCCAGGCATTAGAGAGTTGCTGCGGACAGTCTGATAATTATTTGGAAGAGAAAAGGGAACACAGAAAGCACAGGACAGGGTGGAAACAAGGTAGGGTGGAAACCATAGCAGAACAGAAAAAAATCACTTTGAACAGAAAATATTGGTGGGGTTGGGGACATTTAAATACAAAAAGATAAAGAAAATAATTTTCAAGGTTATTTGAAGTGTGAATAGCACTATGGAGGAAAAAACCCTAACTTTCAGGAGATTAAGTATACCAAAGAAAGGCTAACACAGGCTTGTGGAAGGCGCACACACCATTCAGCTATTCAACCCTGTCTGTATTTCTCAGAGCAGCTGAGAAAGCAGCATTGACCAGCCTTTGTCCTTAGCAGGTTTTGCATTTGCCTACATACACTGCACAACACAACCCACTCACAGTATCCTTAGTTTGTTTCACTGCCACTGAAACAATGAAACCTCTTAGTGATTGATGTTGAAATAGAAGGAAAGTTACCTCAATACTCAAAAATAATTTGCTCTTATCAGATCTGTGTCCTTGAATATTGCTCGTCTTCTGTGATACATGGTTCAAGGAAAGATCAGAAAATAGCTTACAAGTTATGGTAGTTATATAAAACATTCTATTAGGCAATCATAAACAAGCATAGTAGAAATGAAGGTATATTTAAGTATCTCTTTAACTGACACCATCTTATTAATATGCTGATGAAAATCAAGACAAGAAAGGTTTATAGTTTATCAAACCTACATCAGTTTTCCTCAGGAGTCTATCACAAGAAACCTTTTGTCCCCCTCCTGGTTTCCCAGGCCCTGAGTCAGCATGTGAAACCCACAACTGCAGGCCAAACCTCCTCCTCTTCTCACTCTTGCCTAACTTGTGGTTTCTTCCAGGTGCAGTGAAATGCTCAAGTTGTTCTCACCACGGATGCAAAGGCCCAGGATCTGCCAGCGACCTTTTCTAGGGCTCATCTTGAACCGAGGTATTGGCTTGTCTCATGTTCTCTGTTTGATTTTGGTGGAGGCTTTTTCCCAAAAATAATTATTAAAAAACCTCTGCCAGAAGAATGTTGAAAGCATTACACCAAACACTCAAAAGCTAAGAAACTTGAAATTTAACAAGGAACTTGAAACAAAGGTTACTCTTGCAAATTTAAAACAGCCCTTTTCTGTCAAGGTGCATACAACTGGGTACTGCCTATTTATTTTTCACAGGACTGGTGCACTCAAGAGCACTCAATAAACAATGCTGCAAGAATTAATCCAGCATCTGTGGGCATGACACCATGGACAAAGGTGTTGAAGTGAGTATGGAAGTGCAGGGCATGGGTGCAGAGTGCCTGTGGAGGTGATACAGGCTTGCTTAGACCCTGTAGCATGTTAGACTAATATGGATACTGCTGACAGCCCCCATCTAGTCCCAAAGCACTTCATTCCTCAGCTGTCTTGGCTGTTGGCCTTGCTGCAACATCAGGATGCTGGCCTGACACCACAAGCACAATGTGGCCACATCTGACTCGATTGAACTGAACACAGACTCAAACACCTTTCCTCAAAGTCTTCCCTGCACAGAGCCAACTCTCTGCTGAGGACAGCTGTAAAATGCTTGGCAAGGCCATCTTCATTTCAGTGATGCTTCTCATCTTGGGCCTCTGTACTTACAGGACTGGCATAAAGCAGCTTTTTCCTTCACTGAAAGGTCATTGCTCTGCTGGAGAAAACTGTTCTTTATGATGTATAAACATCCCCTGGAGTATTCTGTAACTTATTTCAGCATGTGTCTCTCTAGCTGTCTCCTCTACATGTGCTGCAGATGTACCACTGCCTTTTGGCGTTCCTGCTACAACTGTGAGATTGTTTTGTTACAAGACTTCAGTCACTATCACTGGTAAGTGCTCAGTCTGTAGCAAAAACGATGGTGGTGTTCCTGGTGCATATGATATTCCAAGTGAACTTGTTTTGGCTTATCTTCTGTGACATTTGCACAGCTACATGTGGAAACATTAGGTACTTCAAATATGAATTGAGAAATTTGTTCTGTTCCAGGGTTGGTGTTTTAAAACAGTGCGAAAGTGTTTCTACAAATTTTAAAAGTACCCTCAAATACTTTCCTCATGTTTTAAGTATGTTTACCTCTTGAAGAAAACAATCCACTTATCATTCAAGTTAAATTTCATTAGATTTCCATTCATATGCAAATTCATAGCCTATGACATTCTGTCCTATGACAGGTAAGAAGATGAAGCTCAAGTTACATGCCCTATAAATTGGACCATTTAATGAGCCTTTCTTAATTCACACTGGATCTGCTAGGTAAGTTGAACTTCTTTACTTAGGTTGCAGCTTAAACTATGTTGAATCTATTAAACTGTATCACAAAACTTCCCAATTCTTATGTGTGTATCAACATTTTTATTAACAATTTCACCTTTTTATAGACCCTGTCACCTGAGGTGAAGAGATGTTAAAAAATGGATGCTGCAATAGAAGAATAAGTATTAGCAGTTGTTTTGCTCTTAAACCAATTGACAAAGACAGCATGTCTCACTGTGTCTTAAACATTCTTTTGCTAAAGCAGCTATGTGTCTATTGCTCTACAGTAAAAAAACCTATAACTTCTTGCATAGGGAAAAATGGCATATAATGGTATCTGTTGTACAGAGAAGAGCTTTGAAGGGTTGTTTTGGTTCATGTTCATGTCACTGTTGGCAAAGCTTAATATATATAAGACTTCACGCCCAGAAAAATTCTAAAACATTCTTTTTTTTTTTTTTTTTTAAATGCAGGACTCTGCACTGGGGAGTAAACCAGTCTGGTTTGCCTTTAGCTTTAAATGATGCTGTCTCCACAGCTGCACAAAATCTTAGCAGTAGCTTTTTTCCTGCTCCCATTCTGTGCTCAAGGTAAACTTGCGGGATTTCTTCGTTTCAAGCCTTTTTTCGGAGGTGACAGCGATGAAAGACAGACACCAGGTACATGAAATTATCTCCATTTTTATCTGTTGTGTTCTATTTTTATGCTTTGTAAACTCAGTGCTATGTACCATAATCTAATATGTGATCTACTTGAAAGGATTTAATCAGGACTTTACTAATTCCTTATATGAAGTAAGATGCTTAAATCTCTATTTAATGATGCAGAGGTTCAATTCACAGAGGAAAGTTTAGAATTTTCCATAGCACAAGAAACTTGTTGCTGAGTCCTAGGTTTGAGCTGTAAGCAAGTGCTTGAACATCCTAAAGGATTCTGTCGAGGATTCAGTCCCCAGACACAGTTAAAAATCAACTAAACCTACTGCACAAGTGCCAGTGTTTTGCCTGGACTGGCTCAAGCCCTTAGAGAGAAAACTAACCCAGTTTGCCAGTTCCAGTTTTCCATAAACATCCCTGCACTCTGCAGGTGATTTCCAGGAATTTATCCCCCTATCCTTACAAGATCAATGTATGAAGATATCCCCTATTTAAAACACAGCAGTAAACTACAACTTGTCAAACAAACATTTTAAAAGTTCAGATTAATTTCTTATGATGAGCACTGCTTTATTTGAAAGCCAAGACTGAAACTGCAACGCAAAGTGCATAATAGCTGGTTTTGTTCACAGATCTCACATCGCTGGCTGGTAGTGAAAATGGGGACATTATCCATCAATTAGTACATCGGATTTCCAGACTGGAAGGAGGTATTTTATCTGCCTTTACTTTCTGCTGCTGCTGGGTTAGTGGGGATAGACCAGATGGGCAAAAAAAAAAAAAAAAAAAAAAAAAAAGGCTTCTTAGGAAAAAGGCAGAATTTTCTGCAGTTTTATTGCATTCCTTCTTTATCTTGTTCACTGGTGTATCATTGAGTGAAAACTTTCAAATGGGGGAGGTGGGAATTAGATTTTCATAACTAGTGGGAGACACCTGGGTAACAGCTCTGAAGTACGAGTGCAAGCAAGGCAGGAATGTGCCAGATTAAATTCCCTGCCTATCCAGAGCTGCTCCATGCACACCTTGTGCCCCCAACAGACAAACTGAACACTAAAAACATAAGACAATTACGATTAGAGGAAATCTAAAATCCCACTCACTCAAGAACATTGGTGTACTGCAAACCACCTCAGAGTCTTCTAGGGAGTCTTAAAGTAAATCACATACTTTTTTAAAATATAGAATTCCTCATTTGCTTTCCTCCCTCTCCAACTTATGTGACCCTCCTGTTTCATTGTCTGTGTATTTATGTGTTTCTTCCCTTTTCTCCCCCTCCTCATTTTCAAATTTCTTTGAGATCTTTGATTTCAAGTTCTCCTTTCCTTTACCTTTTCCTTTTAATCTAAAGTTATGGAGCAAAAGAGCAGGAGTTAGAATTGGCAGTAAAGTCAGCACAAAACTGCACAAGCATTTAACAGCTTTTCCCTCCTCTTGCAGTCCTTCGCTTGAACAAGATGATAACAGAGTCTGGAGGAAAAATATTTGCTACCAGTGGGAAAAATGCTGATTTTGATGAAACACTGCAAAAATGTAAAGAGGCTGGAGGCTCTATTGCCACTCCAAGAAACCCTGGCGAGAATGATGCCATTCTATACTTTGTGAAATATTTTAACACCTACGCCTACCTGGGGATAAAACAATCCCCCGTTCCAGGCAAATTCCAGCTTCTGAATGGTGCTCAGCTGAACTATACTAACTGGTATGCAAATGAACCTTCTGGCAAAGGGGAGGAGGAATGTGTGGAGATGTACACTGATGGCACTTGGAATGACAAAAAGTGTAACAAGAATCACCTTATTGTCTGCCAGTTTTAGTGCTTCCCTTGCTGCTCTCTGGAATATGCTTCCCCATCACTTGTCTCTTCATTTGTAGCTAGTGAACTTAGATAATGCAGCATGGAAAAATAAAATTCACTTTTTCCCAGTCTGACTTGTCCTTTAAACAAATGCCAGCCATAAAGAGGAAACTATATAATGAAAGCAGTGGCCATTTTATCTGTTTTCTTAATCATTGCCCACTGAGTGTCTCAATACTACTGCCTATGGGTTCCTACTGCTGTTAGCCTGCTGATTTATTACAAGACCAAAAATTCGAGTTCTTGGCCATGTATCTAAAGTAACCTGAAGCTACAAGATCTCCAGTACTCCTTTACCCATGAGCCCCTATGTTGTGCATATTTTGATCCCTTTCTGTAATTTTCCATCACCAAAACTCCCCATACAGGCACTCTGCTGTTCCTCAGCCCATGTTGCTTTGGCCACCCTCACTCCAAAGAGGTGCCCTGAAAAAAGACATCAGGGAACATCAGCAGAGCCCTGACAAGGTCAATTTTTTAAGCTATATTGTCATGAGATTCAGATACAACTGATTCTGGGCACCCCAAAGGTGCTTGTCAGACTCTCATTGGGATTCCCACAGGGCCAAGGTTGGTGGATGCCAAGTGACTCCTACTCAGCACTCATTGCAGAACTGCTCAGACTTCATTATCCATCTTAAGCTAAAGAATTGAGAGAAATCTTTCTCAGCTTTCTTGCTTGAGTCTGTTCACCTACTGAAGGTGAGAATTTCCCAGGTTTAGATTCACAGTTGTGCAGTATAGCTGCACACTCAGAGATGTCTGATTTGGATTTTTCCTGTCTCCAGGGCAGTTGACTTCAACACAGCTTAGGCAATGAAGACTCTGCATCAGCTTCATGACATGGTTCAAAGGCTGACAGTATCTGGGGATGCCTCCATAAAACCAAATGCCTATCAATCATTGACTCATTCACACTTTGTTAGTCCCAGCTTGGCCACTGAAACTTGAGCAAGGACACATCCAGCTCTAGAGCCAGATGAACTCCTCTCACCCTCTGTGTGACAGGGAGACAGAACAGCCAAAACTTGAAGGTAACAGGGGAGCGAAGGTGTGCTCATAGCTGGTGTGAACCTGGGGGCCAGCAAAGGGGCTGCCTGGAACCTTGTAGCTGTGCAAATCACTGTAATTCCAGAGCAGCAACTTGCCATGCACAGCATTCCTGCACTGGCTTAAATTCAATTACAGGATTATTTTGAGCACATGGTCTCACCACCTGCTCTGTGACAAGGCATGGGTCTTCCTGGCCTCCTTTCAGCCCTCTGCTTGGTGTCAGGGCCTGTGAATCTGTCTTGCTGTTATTCTCTTCAAACTAAGCTGTTTGTCTTTTAGGTATTAGGAAAATTAATGCAACAGGGCTGGTGTCAAACCAAGACACCTTTCTGCTTGAACAGCCTGGTGCCTGCAGGTGCTCTGCCTCCACTGGTAGACTCAATTATTCACTCCAGCAATATTCAAATCCTTAATCACAATGCATATTAAATAGGACCCTGTTTCCAAGAGCTATCAAATTATCTCAATATATCCAAAAAGAAAACTTAAGTGAGCAAAGTCTTCAGTTTATCCATGCATTTCTTTAGCATATAAGGAGATTGAGAAACTGTTAACCAACACCTTATTTCTGGCCAGCACAGCCAAAATATAAACTACGGAATCCCATATCATATAAGGTCTAGATAGACTACTCTGTTTACCCAGTTGAAACAGGTATGTAGAGGGGAAATGAGGACTCAGGAGTCCATATGGCACTGTTACACTTTCAAACTCTATTCTTACTCACAAACATTTTACAGCTCACCAGTATCTGCCTGCACCCATCAGCTCACCCGCCCAGTCTTCAGCCTTGCGTGACTCCTGTTGTGAAAATAACTCTGCCGTGAGCACAAGGAAACAGGATCACAAGCATCATCTCATACAGTAGTTTTCCACTCATCATATTCCAATAAGTTTTAAGAAATTTACAATTATTAACACCAGCCTGAGAATGAAGCTGGACACAGCCCACCACCACCAAACATTTAAAGCCATAGTAAGTTTTTTATTTTATCTTGCTAATCTCCAGAGGGTTACAGTGTTATCTCAAAATTGAAGCTATTTGCAGGTGTGTGAAAGAAAGCAGCTACCTTCAGTGTTAGCCTAATGAATATGTGCCACACCAGAAATGTTCCACCACCACCCCATCTTTGGGCTTTTCCCCCATGGGCTCCCAGGGAAGAGGGGAAAGGACTTTGTTACTCCACAGTTCCAGATGCCCTGCTGAGACGCTGTACCTTCTCATGGTATTGGGCTGAGGACATAAAACCTCAAAACAAATGTTTGTCACCCTGCCTGAAGCTGCCACCTCCAACAACCCTGCTGACAGCAGGTAGGTCTGGAAACAGCAGTCTTGGCCTGAAAAGAAGATTGGTTCAGCATTTGAGCACTGAATTTATTTCCTAAATCTGAATGAGAGCGCCGTACAGCATCCTCTGATTTGTAGAAAGACAGAATTCCCCAAGGCTAGCAACCATTTACTTCAAAGCTGTTTTCTGAAACATTTGTGAACTTATTTTAAAAGCTTAATTCACCCTATCATAACTTTAAATACTAGTTATGCCTTTAAAAACTGCCACTATTTACCATGTATTTACTAGTTCTTGTGGATATTCTGGACGACCCAGACAAGCCAAACTATGTGATATTCAATTTTCAGCCAATGGCAGGCACTTTTCAATTGTGGGAATAATAGTACCATCACTAGGATTAACTAAAGTTAAAATTGCATTAATCTGAAGAGTTTGTAAAAGAACAGGATAAACAGGTTTCTTGGAAAGCAACTTAACAAGGAATTTGATTTTAGCAAGATGAAATATTACTGTTAAATATCAAGAGACATGCAAGTCACTTGTCAAGTTCTGCAGGGAAAAGTGTTACTGATTCTGCCTAGTATAGTGGAAAACAATTATTCCACCCACCCAGCCGCCAAAAATTGTTCAGAAAATTGTTTTAAATTCTCTAAAAATATCTATCATGTGAAAAATTTTTCTTAACAGCTGTCATTTTCTGTGAAAATACCCTAGTTCATTTTTTTTTCTGCTTTGCAAGAAACTGAAAAACCTACTGATCATTGTATGGCTTTGAAGTCTAAAGGGACATCCTTGCAGTCTGAAGCTCTGTACAGCCCTCTGGATGTATCCATTCCAGCACAGATAGTAGCACAGATTTCACTGTTCAATTTTTAAGGCAGGCTGCAGTTTGGCCTTCACATTCTCTCTTGTCAAGAGACAAGGGCCAGCTGCAGCAGTGTGTTCCCTTCTCAGGAACTGTGTAATGCCACCTCCACAGCAACGTGGAGAAGAGCCAGAGCTGGCTTGGCAAAGCCTCTGAGGAGGTCTCTATGTGCTCTTTTATAACAGATACTGCAGCAGCTTGAGTGTAGCTGTGATTTTTCAAATATTTAAATAAAGCTAAGCTGTTAAGTAGCAAGTGGGTTGTTGAATATACATCGTTGGAAGCAAGTTGGGTGTATGAACCCCTTGAATCTGCAATAAACTTCAGGGCATCAGCCTTCGTACTCTGAAGGCTGCACGTGCCGTTCATAGTAATCAGTCAGAATTATTTATTTAATCAGATTACTCACTTCTGAGCAAATAAGATTATTTACAAGGAAAACCCAAGTGGTTTTCTGGTGAAAAATGGGCCCTCCTTTTTACTGCAAGTGGCTGTCTCTTAGAGCAGGCTGTGCATGAAGAGCCAGCTATTGTTCTGCTGATCCTGAGCAAACTGCCGTCAAGGCAGAGCAGCTCCCTCGCTTCCTCGGGAAGGTTTGTGCCACTTTAAGAACACCAGGGGGGAGGTGATAGAGGCACCGCTGTACAAACAAGTGCCTGAGCACCCTGCCGTGCTCACCTGAGCCTCACACGGCTGAGGGGACCCTGCCCTGCCCTCCTCTCCTGCCCAGGTGGAACAGCCGCTCTGACACTGCTGCTGCCTGGCAGCACACGATGGGCACCCAAACAAAGCTGCTCCAGTCCATGGGCAACACTGCCAAGACACCTGGAGGACACTGAGGAGGTAAGAGAGGACAGAAAATATCTGAATATCTACTTTCAGGTAGTCAAGTGGAGAAAGATGAAAAGATTCAACACAAATTCAAACACTTTGTTGCCCTTCTACAAAAGTAAGGGGATAACTAAATTATTTCTAATTTGGGTAAAAAGTTATCAGCAGGGAAGATATGAAGAATAGAGGGTTCTGATTCACATAATCAATTTTAAGTGCAAAATAATTTGCTGAATGGTTAGAATTATATCTGTAAGTGGACTGCATAAGGCAATCTTTTATTCTTCTTTTACAATTAGCAGACCTCCAGCTTGTATAAGTTTATTCAGAAGAGTTTAAATATTTCAGAGCAGGAAATGTCTGACTCAGATGTAGGTATCTCCTCACTGCTACACATTCAAGAATCAGAAACCTAAAAGACATATGCCACAATGTATTATCTATGAGAAAACATAAAGCCATCTTACTAGACAAAACACAAAAATCTGAATTTATAAGTCCAGAAAAGTGTGATTTATACATACCTTACATAATAGCTGAGAAACTCTTGCATTTTAACTTTCATTGTAGTCACCTGCTTACAGTTACTTTTGGAAGTGAGGTGACACTAGAGCATGATTAACTTAATCACAGCAGCTTGCTGTACTAGTTTTACCTTATTAAATATTGTCTTAATATTTTTTTAAATCTTCTCCCAGGTTTCATATATTTGATTTCTGCACCCAAATTTCACATTATTTTAAAAATATTTTAAGCCAAATTTGTATCCTGCAGTGACTTTACTCACAGAAAGATAAATATACAGAGATTTGACTTAAAAATAATTAGACTAAAGTGCTTCATGCCTTTAAAGGCTGAAATCTGTTAAAAAATGAATACTGAAATATTTATAATACTTTAGTTACTTGTAGAGGGAGATATTTTTAAGAAACAAATTCAGTGAGATTTCTGTTAATGTTTTAATGATTCTGAGCATTTTCAAACACTCTTGGTTTGAAAGTTTTGGCCCTCTAGAGACCAAAGCAGCATTATTAGATCTTTCTAAGGTTTTACATAGTTGAAATGCAGCCTTTTCTCTAAGGTACCAAACTCATTAATTTGATTTCTGGTTCTCACAGGAGTTTTAAGTGACACTTTTAACTTGCAGTGCAGTTATCTCTTAATCATCACCCTCTTTTCAAGTCCATCGCTGTGCCAGACATCCAGATCTGAGAACTTTTCCTGTTCCTACTATTTGCTCCCTCTGTTTGTAACACACAGTCAGGGAAGTGGCAGAGGAATTCGCCTCCCTGCAGTTTCACGGGGTTACAAGGCACACTAAGGACGCTGCAGTAGCAGTGACCTCTTCAGAAATCCAGTCATGGGTAATTATCTTGGAGTGTTAACAGGACGCTGGCAGTTCAGTTAGAGAACAAGTACACAGCAGCACTTGTTTTCCCCACTTGAAGGGCAAATATTTATATCATTGACTGAGTGGAAAATGAAGCAGAACAAGTTCATTGTTGTTGGTGGTTTACCCCTTTCAGCTTGTTCTTCCTTTAAAATAAGTACACTCCTGGGACAAGAGTGGTCACACCTCTGCAACATGGGAAGTATTCCACAGCTCCAGTTGTGCTAAAGAAACTGGGAGCCTATCTTTATATCTGGCTGAGCAGCTCTCAGGTGTAGATAATAAAACCCTCCCCACATAAACAGCTGTAAGCCCTGTTTGTAGAAGATATTGGGAATTCAATGTAGTCCATGTGGTTTTATCTGATACAATTAATAGCAGAATCTAGTGGAATTCCTGACCTAATAAAATGTCAAAATTTATATAAAGATATTGCAAATAATCGGTCTTTAACATTTCAGATATATGTTTTTGTTTTGTACTACTGATTGTGTTTCTCATCCACTTAAACTGTATTCATCTCCACCAAAGTAAGAACTGAGCACTGTCACTTGATTTCACAAAGTCTATGTCTGACATTAAATGCTGTAGCTACTAATCACTATATCCTGTTAGAAACAAAAGAAAATATAAATATTCACTGATATAAAACAGGCCTTGCAGACTTCAATCTGTTCTGCCTTTTGGCATTTACAATTTACTGGGCTCCCAAGTTTTAAAACTTGTTTTTCTGATTCCAGACTTCAGCCACTAGATCTGTGACTTTCCAGGCACAGAGTAAAATTTATTATATGATAACAAATAATTCTGTAGTTTGGAGGCCAGTAAATTATATAAATAGGTGCTTATTCAGGTACCAGTTCATCTTTTAGCCCTATGCAATACATGTTCAAAGAAACCACAACTGAGAGCAAGTTACAGACTGGGAGGACACCGCCTCCCACAAGCATCTTGCTCAGGGAAACTTCTCAAGTTACAATAACTGAAGTTACTGCAAGATTCAGAGGGCTGTCTTGAACCTTCACACTATTTCTGCAGACTGCAAATAAGCCTTTTTTTTTTTCCCTCCTCATAGGACATGGAGGAAATGCAATTACCCCCTCCCAGATGTGATAATGGGATAAATACGTCTGGGGGTTATGTAAGATTCTCCCTACTGTTATTTCTCTAAAATCAAGATATTAATGTGTAATTTGGAGGAGGAGGGGTGGGGGGAAAGAAGCAAGATTGCCACAGAAAAATAACTGACTTTTAACCTATGTTCATTACAGCAACAGTTGTGTGCCATGGTCTTAATGCATTGCAACTCAAAAGTGAATCTTTGCTAGGATAAGGGGAGCAGCAATACATTTTTACAGGGCCTACTTTAGATTGCATTAAATATATTACACTAGTGAAGAATACCAGCTTCATTTCCAGAATTATATAATGTGTTTACACTTGTTTTCTCTGGAGGGTAAAAGGATAGAATTGTGGTTTCACTAAGAAAATGTTCTGTCCACTGTGCTAAGATTAAGCCACTTTTAGCATCCAAAATGGTCTTTCATCAACTATAGTATAGAAAAAAACCCCATTTCAATTTGTACAGCCTTCAGGCAGGTCTTAAACGAAACACTGGAAATGGAAGGTACAATCACAAATCACACCTCTAATACGCCTCTTTTTTCTTCCCTCCCCAAATGTCTTCTTCATTGTATACTTCTCTGAAGAGGTCATTAACTGCATATCATTCAATGTGATCAGCTCAAATCCTTGCAGAAGCCCTTTCTCATCTACCCACTTGTTAAATTTAAGGATAGATCTAGAACATCTTTCAGTATAAATGATTTTGTGGTTTAGAGACCAAATTTGACATGCTTACACATTAACTGATGAGGATTTCAGTTGAGATAAAGAACTCTCAAAGCTCCAGTGACAGCGCGTATTTATTCTAAAGACTTGGTATTTCCAGAGCTAAGTTTTGGTTGACCATTATTTTGATTAATTTACACCCTCCCATAATCAAATACCGTGTCCCTGTGAGAAACACCCATTAACAGATACCTTTTCTATCTGTGCTGAAGGGAGCAGGCTGGCTGAGACAGGCCTGCAATGTTCAGAAGGGAATTGAGGCCTGAGGCCTGTGCTGATTGCACAGCACCACAGCGGAACAGCTTCACTTGGTAGTGCACCCGTGTTCTCTTTGGGATGAGTTCTGCTGTCATGAATGTACTTTATTTCTGATTATCTTACTGAAAATTATGTATTACAGTAATACTGACTTATGACACAACCCCCTTGTCACATAGGCAGAGTCGTGTTCAGCACACTGCATGTTGTGCCCTGAGCCTGTGCAGCACCCAGGCTGAGAAAAACCTTAGGACATGAGAACACAAGCACAGGAAAAGCATAGAATGGGTTAATGAAAAACAAATACACACTTTGGGGACTTTATGTAACACTTAGTATCACTTCCTAGCCAGTAGTTTTTCCAGCTAAAGCCAATGCAGCCAACAGCTCCAAAAAAGCTGAGCAAGGCCCTTGGCAAATGAACTACTGCTCTTCCTTGACTCCTCAGAGCTGTCTCCACACTGTCACAGACCTTCCCATCACGTCTGCAATATCATCCTCACTGAGAGCCAAGGCAGACAAACCCAGCAGTGCTTCCCCCACAACCCATTTAAGGCCATTTTGTCCAACCCTTGTTTCTGATAACCTTTGTTAAATGACAAAGACATTCAAATTAGCAGACGGGAGGCCCACCCATGACATTCTCTGTGCAGCAGCTGTAGGCAGCAGTGAAGCAGAACAAGGGAGCTCCCTGAGAAAAAAAAAACAAACAAAACCCTCTCCTACAGCCTCTCCAGGTTAAAAAACAGCCCCACACCTATCTTCACCCACCAGACAGTGGGAAGAGAAGAATAATACCAAAGGGTGCTACAGGAAAGGTCAGAGCATCACACATCCTGATGGGCTCTGCAGCACAGCCCACATCAGCAAAGCTACAGGTCAGAGCAGATAAACACACACAAAGTCAAGCAGCTGTTTTGTAGTTTGGGTGAAAACAGGCACAGAGCACAGCCCACTCCAGGGAATGAACCTGGTGGGCAGCATTCCAGCTCCAGTCACCCTCCTGCCACAGGTATGTGGCTGCACTGGTAAGGAGGGAGCAGCTGTGAGAGCACTCCAGGCCCTGAGCTAGGGGAGCTCCACCTGCATCCTCTGTACTTCCTCTGTGCTTGTGAGATTTGAGATTAATCTCACTAGAAAATGACACAGCAACCAAGCAGAACTCCATTAGGAGTCTGCTAATGGATAGCTAGGCTTCATCGAGGATATCATGGCCTAAATCCTCCAAGGTTTGTTGCCAGACACGGTCAATCTCCTCACAAACCACAGCAAAAAAAAAAAAAAAAAAAGCTAATGGAAATTTTAACACTTCCAGAAATTATTCTAGTTTTCTACTCTCCTTAAACATGCATATTCTAATAACCTGTTTCCATCTTCACCTTTACATAAAGATAAGAATTTTGTAACAAAAACCCAGTAAACCACACGCTCAGACAAACCTGAGAGCTCCTCCTGCGAGCTGTAGGCCCCATTCCCACACCGTAGGCAGCACCACAGCTCCTCAGGAAACCTCCTCACTATGGCTACAGGTGGCTGTAGAGCAAAAAAACCTCTTCAGCCCCTGGCACCTCCTTTTATTCACCCACTGTACACCTTTCAGCTGTGTGGGTCCTGTGGAAGGAATTGAATGGAACACTGCATTCCCTAGGACACACCTGTTAACACTTAACAAAATCAACATGATTTAACTCCTTCCTAATCACCCTTCTCTTTCTAAAGCTTCATACATGGAAAAAGAGAAAATATGCATCCTGATGACAGTTCAATTTCCAGTTCTCCTTTCCATAATATTCTTTTATTTTCAGCCTTAGCTTTGATACACGTCAGTGTAGTAATCATTTTGTGTAATGATGCTCTAAGTGAGAGAGAGGAGCCTTAAAAATCAAAATTTTAAACAGAAAGGCTCACCGAGGGTCAGCAGCAGTGCTTTAGGGTGGATATGGTGCCTTCCACCAGCATCAGCAGCTGCAGCTGAGCCAAAGGGGAAAGGCAGGCTGATGCTCCATGAGGGGAGAAAGATGATGTCCTGAGGGGACAGAAGGAGAGAGAAAGCAGGAGCTCTTCTGGGGTCTGCAGCCCAGGAAATGGGTTTGTTCTCCAGGCTAAGAAAGGAATAGGCCAAAGAGGCTGACAGCCCTGTGCTGGCCAAAACAAACATATCTATTCAGACATCATTCCTATTTACAAGTAATTAATGCAGCATATCCTTTGCTTTGCAGCTTCAGACTCTTGACATGGAGGAAACAGTCCTGGCCCCATGGGAAATCCTGCTGGTCATTTTTGCTGCAGTGCTGGTCATGAGTTTCCTGATGCTGCTGCCCCCCGCTGCAGTGGTGATCTGGAGGATGAAGCGTGTGCCGCAGATCTCGCTGCACGGCTCGGTGTGAGCCAGCCCTGCTGCACCACCAGCACCCTCAGAGGATGGTTCACAATGATAACATCTCTCAGGATCACTCTCACCACCTGTGATCCACCCAAAAGCACTGGGTTTACCAGTCTGTTGCTGCTAAGTTCCTGTGAAAAGAGAATGTGTATGATTTTGTTGTCACAAACTGCAGTTCTCTGCACTTTGCCTTCCATTTTTTGGCTGGGTTGTAATTGCTGTAGTTGGCTCAGTTCCTAGACTGAGTTCTTCTCTTGTGTTATAATGGACTTAAAGAGAAGCAAAGATAATGCAGCATTGTATTTCCTGAATTAATATCAGGAAAGCCTCCCTCTCTAGTGTTACACTGTAAATATTACCAAACCCTTTAGCTGACTGACAGTTATGCAGGTGGACTTATCAAAAGCATGCAGGATACTCTGGGGAGGCAGTAGTTTAGTCTGATTGTATTGCAAAACCTAAAAATAAAATAAATATCAGAGAATGGTACAATAAATAAGCCCCCCCTGCTTCTGTTGTCTGATCTGAAAACTTAATGGCTTAAAATGTTCTTGAATTCTTTCCTTCTATGTGAATTAATTTCTTTCCTTCTATATGAATTTTCCTTTCTCCTTAACCCCCTATTGCCAGAACACAAAGCCTCCTCCATTCCAGGGCTAGAGCAGGAGCACAAGGGATGGTCCAATGCTCAGACATGCCTGGCCAGGCACCAACAAGAAGTTAATGGAAACATACAGCAACCATTTACCTGAATTAAATTATGCAAATGGACTCTGGGAAACAACATGATTACATTTACTTTCATTTATAATTGTCTCATATGGGCTTATTGAGACAACTTCCCTTTCTCATATATAAATAAAAACTCAGGTGGTGGGAATAGAACAAAACTTCTTCTCTGCAAGTTTTTGAAAAACACCCCAGCAACCCAATCTCCAGCTTAATATCAAGTTCATGAGAGATGCTAATTAACTTTCCAGCCTAATTTTTCCAAACTGTGTGACACTCACTATGAGGATTTCTGACCCACAAATGAACAGTTTCTGTTAGTTTACAAGAGCAACAGCTTGATTTCATAATTAAATACAATATAAGTGACTTTTCTTTTCTTTTGTTGGTTGATTTGGAAAGTCACTAGTATGCATTAACATAATTGAGAGAAAAAATGAGGTTTAGCACCAGTAGAAAAATTATACTGGAAAGTACTCTAGATATTTTATCTGAGCACTGGTTGATAGTGAACTGGCTGGAAAGACACAAAAACATTATATTTTCATTTGCTAGAGATCATTTCTTTTGCCATAAATAAATAAATAAATAAAACCCCAAAAACCCAATGATTCAAAACTCATTGTTTTTCTTTAAGACTACAGCACTTTTCTCTCAAACACAATGACTTAATTTATTGCCACATGGTTTATAAGCATCCAAAGAGGCCAGCTCATCCCTTTTCTGGTGTAATTGTCTTCTCCACTCATTGTCATATGACTGTCTGCTTCTGGGCCCTAAAGCAACTGGGGTTATTTATGGTTTTTTGCTTGTAATGACTGGATTCTGAGCCTGAAATGTAAGTATGTAAATATACATATATTTGAATCATTTATCTGATTAATGATATAAAGTTCAGTTATACATCCTGTACCACAAAACTTGCCTCCTGTGTCTGAGAGATTGACAGAAATAGGGAAAATGTAAAAAAGGGAAAGGAAACACAAACAGATGAGCTGTCTGTCTTCAGATCTACAGCTTCAGTGTTTGCCCAACAGAAGAGAATTAAAATATTACCCCAAGCACAGATTCCACTGAAAATCAAGCAAGCAGTAACTAACTTTCTTGTTTATATTTCATGATAATTCCCATGCACATTGCTTGGTCTCTATAGCTCCACAAATAAGCTGGATCACCAGTGCTAAGTTATCTTTGATCTTTACTTTCACTTAATGCCAGGTGGACAATGGACAAGTTTCCTGCTTGCTATTGCCCCAGTCAAGCAAGCAGGTGAATAAAGTAGTATACTCCTATAGCCAGGAACTGTTGTCACTTACATGTCTTTAATGGTGATCAGAGCAATAATAGTGATTAATTTGCAACTGTAAAATTGAGTAGAAGTGTGGCCCTTTCTCAGTAAATATGACCCCTGACACAGGAAAATTTTTGATAACAATTAATGTTATGATTATTTTCAGAGATCCTGAAGAAGTTAAGCCAATAGGAAGGCATCTGTTAAAAAACTGTAGTTCTTATTTAATTCCAGCTAGACAAATTTAAGCCATAAAAGTGGTCTTCTTTCTCTGCAACTCTTCTGCCATGAGCTGTGTGATTAGATTTAGCCTATATATCTGAACCCCACAGCTGAGGTCACAACTATGATCTCCAGCCCTTTAACTAAACAAAAGCTTGCGTTTCCATGTGTTAGCCATGATTTCACTGCTCCACTTGTGCTGTCCAAGAGCAGTCAGCTGGCTGGGCTGTGCTCAGGCTGTTTGGTGCTAGTAACCACAGATGATACAATCAGCCCCCTCGTCCCGGCTGGAGCCATTGATGCCTCGCTCGGCGAGCTCTTTGAGGAAGATGTTCAGCTGCTCTGCCTGAGTCTCACAGAAGGCAAGTGTGTGCACA
This sequence comes from Eopsaltria australis, assembly GCA_034509425.1. Classification (NCBI taxonomy): domain Eukaryota; kingdom Metazoa; phylum Chordata; class Aves; order Passeriformes; family Petroicidae; genus Eopsaltria; species Eopsaltria australis. Next base: position 224,827 of record JAVTVJ010000138.1, read on the forward strand.
CAGGTGCTGTTGCTGGGGAAATAGGCAGATTTTGCTCCACTGATGGCCATCTCAGAGGCTGGGAAAGATCAAAGATTACAATAAATTAATTAATTAATAAATAGGCAGCTGAATTCCTTAGCTTAGCTTTGTTCTGATTGTTAAACCTGTGCTGGCATTCCCATTTTCTAGACTAAAGTCTCCAGCTTTGAATAAAAGTGCCTAGATGATTGCTTGCTTTTGGTAGGCCTTTGAAAACAACTGATCTAGGAACCAGGCACTGTCAGCAGTAAGATACTCTCCATTAAGCATAGGAGAGGTAAGGTGGCCCTTTTGTGTATCTATATGCACATTTATTTTTAAATTAAGGCAATAACAACAGAGTCAGACAGCCTGCTTTGGGTCACAGATTGCTCAGTGGATACAATGGGAGCAGCCTTACAGTCCTTGGGCTGCCATGAAGATGGCAGCATTGCTGACTGGGGCCCAGCTGCTGGGCTTTGTTGGTGTTTGCCAATTTTTCTGAGATTCTTCAAGTACTGTTGCAAGATAAATACTTTTATGTCCTATTGCTGTCTGCCCAGTGGGTCACACAACCCTTGTGCAATGTGGGGCTTGTGTTAAGGTCACACCAGTTTACTGCTTTTTTTAAAAACAGTCCATCTTCCCACAAACATTTGCATAAATGTCATATTTGGTACCCCAAGATGAAACAGCAATGCCTTCATGAGACCATTAAAGCAACTGTGTTTTCTTACTCATCAGTTTGCCAGCTTAGCACTGGCTCTCACAATGTCACACGACAAGGTTGTCACACACATCAAGAAAAGTGAAACTTTTCTTTCCTCCTATTTTTTTTTTTTTTAAAAGAGAGGGAGCCTCACATCCTCAAGAGCAGATATGCCTGAGAAGCACTCACGGTTGCAAACAGCCAGTGCGTTCCCCCCAACAAGCTGTGTGGTCCAGGAAAACCCAGTGGCATTGCCACACACTTCATACAGCCTGCTGCTTCTGAGGAACTGAAAGTCATAACCCTTGGGAAACAATGTGGGGAGAGAATAAACAAACACTGTCTTAGGGTACATCAACTACAAGGGGAAGAAACAGTCAGTAACAGGCAGGTAAATACAAACACTACAACCCCTCCCAGCCCTGAGGGATGTAAAAAAGTACAGCAAGCAAAATTAGATTAGGCTTTACCCAGCAAGCAGTTGTAAATGAAGGACTAGATGCAACAATACAGCAGCAGTGAGGCAGGAATGTTACCTGGTTGCACATGGGTTTGCAGTACTGAGCATTGTCAATGGTCACACACACCAGCCCCCCGTTTTTTGGGGCCACTGGACGCGGGCACGGAGATAGCGGCTTGCAAACTTTTGAGTGGGTAAAAAAGAAAAAAATAACAATGTATCAGAGTGCAAGTGGGTATAAAAGCCTCCCCTTCCCAAGTAAAGGGGAGTGTTGGTTCAGGAGGGGCCTCACATTGCTCTTGAGCAGGGCGCAGCAGATCAAGTGTTTCCTGCAGTGTCCACACCAGGTAATTGATTGAAGCTTTCTCACCCTTGGCAATCATTTCAGGCAAGCATTTTGAATATTTCTATGGAGTTAGGGGAGAAAGTCTAAGCTGAAAAGGAAAGACTTTGGAGCCTTAGAATTAACCTGTGAACACATGTAAATAAAGAAGCTCATGTATTTCTAGGTAGCTTTTGTATCTCGCTATACTGCTTATATTCAAACCACTTTATATATCTGGAAATATATCTACAAGGACACTTTCTGGGCTAGCAGCAGCAGGACCAAAGCTGTGGTTAAGTCAGATGACACTAATGTTTTTCTACTCTTGCATGTGGCTCCCCTCCCCAGCATGTACTTTGTACATTGCCAAAGCAATACACGAGCTGTGCTTGCCCAGCCAGCGCAGGCAGACACAGCAGGAGCCCACCAGCACAGGAGGAGGGTGCAGCACAGGCCCTGGGTCAGCCAGCCTCTTACCTCGAGACTCTCATTCACATCATCTATGGTTGCACTTTTGCATTCACTTAGACTGGCAAAAGCTCCAGTTTCAGCAAAATCTAAAAGACCAGCAGAAGCAGGTACTTAGTTAGGTCACAGTCCATCCTGACACATGAACAAACCCCAAATACCACAGAATAACACTTACTTAGAGGAACTGTGCTTCTATCCTGCTTCTATCATATCCTGCAGTCCTAGTACTAGCTTTTATACCTGAGGTGATCAGGGCTCAAATGTGTATAATCTGTACAAATATTGATTTATTGGAAACAGCAATGTGAGCACCTGTTTGGGGCCACTCGCGGCTGGATTCCCAAGCAGGCCCTTCATTTCTCTGAGACAGCCTTATGTAGACAATTGTTAGTCATATTCAAGGATATCTTACCTGTATGAAGCACTGCTAAACTTAGAACAAACAGTGTTTTCCAGGGGAGGCACATTTCTCTCTGCAGGAGGCCACGGGCTAATTACTTGTTGCTTGTGGTGCCTGAGAGCAAAAGCCCTGGAGTCAGGCACAGAGCTGTGTGCCTGTGGTTTCTGGTTGTTTACCGTGTGCCTCCCTCCACGGCAGTGCTGTGATCAGGGATTAGGGGCAGGCACACATTGCCCCACTTGCTGGGAAGCCTGAGGAGAGCTTGCCAGAACAGTTTAGGGGAGGGCAAGGGCATGTTCTCGTTAGGACACTGAGGCAGACTGGCTCTGCTGCTGCCAGCTCCACCAGGAAATTTTCAGATTAACTGGATTACTGTAAACATGTTTAGTGTGTGCACATTCTTGCATGCTTTGGCTCTCTTGCCACCTTCCTATCTGCCTGTGTTTGTCTCTCTCACAGACACACACAAATAAACTTTCATAAAAAAGACATAATAATGCCTTAACTTGTATGTAGTGCTCCAAGAGGAAGCTCAGAACATCAAATGATGACTGATTTGAACCAAGGGGATATGGTCTGTATCCTGCAGCATCCAGACTTTAGCTACGTTTTTTTTAATAGAGCCTTGAACCTCATGTGCTTAAATCCATTTATGGGAAGAGCTGAATAGGTAGCAAAATTGCCACAAAAGTTCAGCCTTTTCTACCTTACACATTTACTAGCAGATTAATGCAATTGTCGCAGGGGAGTACCTGACCCATGTGTGAAATACAGGGTTCAGTCACAGCCTCTCACCTGGTAGCCTGTCACACATCTCCACACACTGCCAAGCCTCGGGGCAGCCTCACCTGCCCACCAGCCAGCTGGAAACACACACACATGCACCCCTCCTCTCCAAAAAACCTTTAGTGGTTGTTATTGTCACCACCTGAGCACAACTGTTCCTTTTGTCTGCAGGTGTTTCTTTTTGTTGAGACACGGACTCTCTGCTTCCATGTTGTTATGAAACACATTTATTTATAAGGCACTTTCTTCAGTTTCTTTTTATCAGTTTTTCATTCACTTGCTTCTGCTGGTTGGACTGTAATACATTACGACCTGGAGCTCCTGAAGAAGTTAAGCCAAAAGGAAGGCACCCAGTGAATTGACAAAGAAATGTCAGGGACTGTCTCAGGGACATCTTGATAAACACGTACATGTAGGACTGTAATGCTTCCACAAAACAGTTCTGTGTCTGCATGAGTTGTGACCTCCTTATTATTAGAAAAATGCCTTTGTATACATTACTGACAGGTAAAAGATCATTAGCAAAACAAGTCTTTAATAACAGAGGTCAAGGTTAATGTTTTGAGGCGGACCAAGAGGACCTGGCTCCAAACAGTTTACATTTCTGAGTCTGGCACACACATATTCCATATTCCTTGGAAGATAAGCAATATGCAGCTAGGAAAGCAGTCTCTGGGAAATCCTTGCCAACTCCTTCTTTAAGTTGCAGGTGGTCTCCAAGGTATTTTCCTACCAAAATTGTGTACCAGGTTGGTACACAATGAGGCACACTGATGAATGTGGTAGATCCTTGTGGGAGATCACGAGCTACACATAAACCTGTTAATCTCAGTTTACACAGAACGTAGAGCACATTAGCATAATTAATAAAAGTGGAGAAACCTCTGGCTTGACTAGCTAGAAATTGTGTTTATGATGTACTTGAAAGGAATAAATGGCAGCTTTTCTTTAATGTTCATCACAGACACTCTCCACCACCACACCTGTTCGAGAGGCACTGCGTGCAGACGTTTATTTAGGAGACCAACACGGGGTGGCAGCACTTCTCCAGTGTAGATTTGTCAGAATGCTGCCTAAACCACAATGCATTAAATCCCTCTTGGGAGCCATGCACAGGCACCCCTTGCAGTGCAGGGTTACGTTGCTGCCTACCGACAAACCAAACTTATCACAGAAGATAAACGTGGTCTCACACCCTCCCAGTTTAAACAAACCTGTGCCTAACCCACAGTGGAGTAAAGCGAAGAGTAGTTTGCCACTGTTGAGGACAATAGAGCCCTGAGCTGGGGCCAGCTTTCCAGGGGGGCACTGGTCCAGATGTAACCTCATGCTATGTGTGTTTGGTGAGGTTTTGAAGTAATTTCTCTCAGCTATATTTTGTTCCCAAATTATACCCAACATAGAAAGCCATGCAATAAACCTGACACTCGGGAGCAAAAATTATGAAAAAATACTGTATAGCACAAACATAAGAGTTACAAATAAAAATCTAATACTTTTTCACTGAATTTCCATTAATCACAAGGACTAGAGAGTAATCATACATGTATTAACAGGGGAATTCATATAACAATTTCAAAATCTAATTAAATTCAATTATGTTGGTAAACTAAAATCCTACAAGAGTAGAAGCAGCTGAGTTGAGATGGACCATTATACTGCAGCATTAAAAACAACACAGAAAAAGAAACACCATTACATACATGGTAGGAAAAAGCTTTTTATTCTATGATTGTTGTTTCATAGGAGAGCACTTATGTTTCAAAAACACAGGTAATTGAAACACGACGGTAACAGCACATATGCAGTGAAGGTGATTTAAATATTACATATATGTTAACATCTTTTAAAAAAGAGTTGGTGATATTCAGCCTTCTCCCATCAAAGCAGCCCCCAGCCGTATGCAATGCTAACTCCAGTAAGGAAATTGGACCCCAGAATTTCCCATTGTCTAATTAGAAGCAACAGATCTGCTGATCCTTAGTCAGAGTTGGGAAAGTTGTCTTCACCTTTGCCCATCAAAGGTTTGAGGTTCAGCTTTTGGTTTGAATACCTGAGTCACACTTCGTCTTTATTGAAAGAACCAACAGAGCAGCAGTTAAAAGTAAACTGTAGTTTGTTGTCTTATGCTGATTAAAAAAACAGACTCTGTCCATTATATCTTAGATAATGAAAGACACTGAGGGTTAAAAAAAATCAATTTCCAAGAAAATAACCTTTTCTTTCTTTCCATTTAAATCTAAAATTCCTTGTGTTGAATATAAAGCTGTCAAATTTGATTTTCAGAAGCATCCTCATCATTAGTGGTCTTCTCTTCCTTTCTGTTTTTAAAAGGTGGTATGTCGCTAATGTCAAAAGACGAGTTTTTTAGGCACTTCCCACGAGAATTCCGGTCTTCCAAAGTGACCGTAACATGCAGTCTTCTGGTAAATGGGCTTTTTCAGATCCAAATCCCTGCGTGTGTAACAAAAAGAAGTGAAAATTTTTCCTATTAAGATACTTCCTTACTACTGTTAAAATCCTGATGTTGATATCCATCCCACCCTCTTAGACAAGCAAGCATATTCTGGAGATGCAAGCATGGCAATGAACATGTCCAATGGAGACTGTTAAAGTGACAGCACTACTTAAATGTCTTCAGTGTACTTGAGGGCTATAGGAAAAGGCCCTATTATTAAGAATTATTAATTGTCATGGAAAAGATGAAATAACCTTAAATTCCTTTTGTAAACCAAAAGATACCTTTTTCTCAAAGCAAAGTAACTTAAAGTTCTTGGAATAGAAAAGTTGTTTTATTTGACTTCCATATCCTTCCATAGAAAGGCCAAATCTTCAGTAACAGCTGAAGATTGTGCAAGAAATCATTTCTTGGATGTGACTACCAGGATATTTTCCTTTCTGTGCATTTCTTTACCTGACAATGACTCCAGGCCGAAGATCAAAGTTTTTGTGCACAATATCCAGCAGCTCTTTCTCTGTTTTTTGGGATGTTCCATAAGTGAACAGTGAAATAGACAGTGGATGAGCAACCCCAATGGCATAAGAAACCTGTGGGGAAAAAGGCACCTTAGTCAGCCAATAAACACAGCACCTCAGGGCAACAGTGGGCAGCAGAAGAAAGCGTTCATTCATTAATCATCTTATGGAAACTAAGGCCTCTCCTTCCCTTCTTATATTTGCACCATCTGAATTTGTAGAAAAAAGAAGAGAAAACTTTGAAAATGCTGAGGCCTCTGGATTACTCTCTCCCCCATTATCCAGTCATCCCATGCTCATTTCCATGACACTGAGTGTCTGAGGGCTCGACAGATGTCCAGAAAAATGGGCAATAAAATGAAAGCTAAATGAAAAGTTTCAGTTGCAAGAAGCCAACATGTGACATTACAGTGGGCTTGAACCAAGCACATCAAGTCTTCCTTTCTTCAAAAAATCATCACTGAGACCAGTTCTACTACAGTGTCTCGTGCCTTGGGCAATTGGAGTAAATCCAAAAAGGGAAAACCTTTTTGAGAAAAGCAACACCCTTGGCAAAGCATACCTGCACCAGCACACGGCGACAGAGCCCAGCTTTCACCAGAGACTTGGCCACCCAGCGGGCAGCGTAGGCGGCCGACCTGTCCACCTTGGTGTAGTCCTTGCCAGAGAAGGCCCCGCCACCGTGCGCTCCCCAGCCGCCGTAGGTGTCCACGATGATCTTCCGCCCAGTGACACCAGCATCACCCTGAGCCAGGGACACAAGGTGTCCATTACACATCCATTTCATCATCAGTCTCTCACAAGGCTATGCATTCCTTCAGAACACTGCAGTAACGTGTAAGCTCACCACACAGGTGTTGCTGTAGGGTAGCTGAAGGAATGAACTTGTCTCACCAAGGTACAACAGTGGCTGTAGTTGCTCTGTGAAGCCAGATTCTCAGCACAAGCCATTCACAGATTTGTTTGGTCAGTCAAGCAAACAGGGTTACACCCAGATTTACTGCCTGTTTTCATAGTAAATATAGAAACTTTGGTTTAGAAATTACCTGCCAAATATCCAAACTAATTACAGAATATTGCTAAAAAGCTATGTGCCATCAAGGAATCATTGAGAGATTTCACACTGTTTAAAATACAAAAAATACCCAACCCAGGCTTTCATACCTTTTAGTCAAAATCACAAATTTTGTGAATATTAAATACTAGATTTTTTTTTTTTTACCATCAAAGGTATGTCGGTGGTACCTTATACATTGTTAAATGGACACTGGCACCCAGCACTTCAAGTGCAGTATCAGAGACTCTCATATGTGTACTAAAAACTACATTTCCAGCTCTAAAATATTTGTGGTCTAATTGAAACTGTACACAACAGGGATGGAGTAGTAGCCAGTTATAGGTAATTAAGAGAGGATTACTTCTTTCTAAGAACAGATACTTATGAATGAATATTCTAAAGTATTAAATAAGGAAGTACAGATAACATTCCAGTTGCCTACAGCTATCCCAACTGCTCATCACAAGTACTTAATATTTTCATTTGTTCTGGGCTAGCTTATCAGCACTGGACTAATTGTCTGAGCCCTGCAATTTACTAAATCCTTAAACTTTCTGGTGTGAAAGGAAACATGTTCAAATTCGAAATTCAGCTGCCACCTGTGCAGACAGATTTGAAATTCTTTGCCTCGGAACATCATGTCACTAAAATTCAACTGCTGGAATGTTTGCATGGCAAACACAAGTGGGGAGTCAAAGTTTTTCTTAGAAAGACTGTGCGTATACACAGAAGTAAACCTTTGGCACTGTTTGTTCCCTTCTGCTAAGAAAGCACTGAGATGTAAATCTGGATTTTAGATAGCTGAGCATGTCTTAAAGGATCCTGTCCTTGGGTTTTTCTGTTTGACTCAAACCTTAATTTTTGATGGCATAGACAGTTGCAATGACCATGACTTGGCTGCAGAACTGAGAGGAAGAGGAATAAATGGACATGTGAAAGGCAAAAAAACCCACCCCTTTTTTCAAAGGTGCTGAACAAGTACAAATGCACTTGTAAAGCATGTGGAAGTCGTTGTGTTGAGCTGTAATGTCTGTCCTCATCACACCAGCAGGTATTGCTGGTCGGAAAACAACGAAAACAGCAACTCTATTCATTTTGCCATGGCCAGAATTCAAGGTACCACCATGCTCAAAGACATAAGATGAAAATCCCAAGTGGAATATATTTATCTTCCTTAGATGAACTGAGCTGGAGGTAGGACAGCCTCCTGTAACTAGCTTTGTTAAAAATAAAACTGAGTAACCCTCTTCTGAAAAATAAGCAGAGAGCTAAAGCTGTTAAGAGTCAAGAAGAGAAATAGTTATTTTCTGGTTACTGCAATGCCATTGTAAATTGCACAAGTGATGATAGCAGTTGTAAGGTCATGGACACATGGGCAGATTGACCCATCCTGAGCAAACTTAGCCCAGGTTTGAAAAGCTGTAAACGGACGCAGTGACTCGCCTCGGTTTGTATGTGCAAACAAACGCAACAGAGCTCCAGCACAAGAGCGGAAAGGGTATTCCTGGCTGCCTATCACATGGAACTATAGTGTGTTTTAAAATGGATGCAGTTCAGTACACACCTGAAAGATTTACATTTTTAACTGCACACATAAACATTTTCCTATGTGTAGCTTTCTTTTTGTATGTAGCTATGAATGCTGCCTTGGTTCATTCACTCTAAATTACAGCTCAAGTTTGACTCTCCTTTTCTGCATAGTCTAGGATGTCAATGATACACAAAATTACAGTGATACAACCCATTCAACTGCACAAAAATATTTTTTTTTGTAGAATCATTAATTGTAATGATAAATCTCAACATCTTCCTACCTGTTACATGGCAGTAATGTAAAAAAGACAGAGTGCCTTAGAAATAGTTCTAGAAAATTCCGGTAAGTGAATGAATTTGTAAAACAAAGGAAAAACACTGTCTACTGGGATTTGTTGAAAAATTGAACCTAATTTCAGGAAGAAGCTTTGAAATTTTGTTGTGATAGTTCTGAGGGCATCTGAAGACTAAAACATTTGTAATGGTAAATTTATTTTCAAAACCTAAATCTCAGAACTGGTGATTCTATGAGAATGGAACTTCTTCCTGACTTCAATGAGTGCAGGATCAAATTCTAAATTCCAGTTCCTGCATTGCCTAAAAGTAAAAGGAACATTTATTTTCTCACCAGAAGAAGCCTTATTGGGGCTGATTTTCAGGACACCTTCAGCTCTTACTGGTGTCAGACCAAACAGTGAGAGCTATGCAGACTTGAAAACCAGGTTCACTCTAAAAGAAGTAAACCTTCCCTTGTCCATCTCTCTGTAAGAAGTGCTTCCCATGAGAAAGGACTGCAGTTCTCACTCAGTGCTGGTCCCCAAAGGGTTTGAGGAAACCCAGAATCAGGATCTACACTCTACATGCAATGGAAGATTGGATGCAGACTTGCCTGCCTGGTCACAACACACGTATGCTATCACCAGGCCCTCAAAGGTTACTTTGGCATAGGACACATGAAACCCTTGACCCTTCTCCCACATCCAGCCACAGGAAAATCTTCCACTGGGCAGCTTGCTCCTTACACCCTGGCACAAAGATGCTAAAGCCTGAGCATTGAAGACACACACACACTGAAAGGCAAGCTCGTATGATCACCAAAATAACACAGCACTAACCTGAGGCCCTCCAATAACAAAGCGTCCACTAGGCTGAAGGTGATAGACAGTTTTGTCATCCAAGTATTTTGCAGGGACAACAGCTTGGATCACTCGTTCCTTCAGGGTCCTGCGCATGTTCTCCAGAGAGACGCCCTCGTCATGCTGCACGGAGATCACGATGGTGTGAACACGCACGGGGATCACTGCTCCGTTCTTCTGGATGTACTGGACTGTCACCTGAGCAGCACAGGGACAGCAGGGAAAAACAACAAAGCTGCTATAAAATGTGTTACTGGAATTCATCAAATGTCATGTCGGCAATTACAAAAGCAAAACTGTAGCGAAATGTCAGTGCTGACATTGGAGTGATCACTGGGTATGAGTGATCATTAGAGTGATGCCAGGGTATGAGAAATGAAGCCTATTTCCTCACTGCATTTTTGCTATGTTAAAGAAAAAAAAAATTGAAAAAACCCAACTCAATATGAACAACCTGATTCTCTGTGAAATCATCCAAAATATGTCTTTCAGTAGGGATTTCCTTCAAAACTCCCAAGCCTCAGAAATTTATGTTCTCAGTGTGTCTTGAAAATGTCAGTCTCAATACCTAAACACAAATAAATCCTTTGGATGTCGTGTCACTTTTCCAATGAGCACAAGCCCCTTAGTCCTGAAGGGTTAAATGTCCCTTCACTGGAGGTGGTGAAGTGCTCTGATACACGTTAAACATTTTCCAACAGTCAAGGAGGCAATGTCACAAGCAGTGGAAAAGCTTTATCTGCTGCTTGCAGGTTATCCTGATAGGCTGATACACATCAACAGCTGTCTTCAAAAATATTCAGTATTTCTGGAAAGAAAAGGTGTTGGTTTAGAACTTTCTGTACACTCTCTTGCAGTATTTACCTGTGTCTTAGAGTCGGGCCTCAGCCAGGGCAGTTCTCCACTGCGCCTCAGCTCTGCTAACCTGGCATTCAGTTTATGAGCAAGGATAATTGTTAGGGGCATGCATTCTTCTGTCTCGTCTGTTGCATAACCAAACATCAAACCCTACAGGAGGAGAGAACATACTTCAATCACTGTTAAAGGCACCACAACCAAAGGCAATGAGATTTCATCTGAAGCAAAGAGTCACCAGTATCCTCAGGTTTACTTTCTGCTGTTTTACATCATAGTGCAAGAAGCCAAAACTCAGATCAGGCTCCAACATGTTATGGTGTAATGAGAAACAAAGCATGTCCCTAGAATTTTTTCACTAGCCTGAAGGCTTACATGTTGAGCTGGAAACCTGGACAAAAACGAAGATGTTTCTGTGAAAAAACCAAATGGGTTCTTTCACAGAAAAAAAAAATCTGCTGGAGAAAACATTTCAGGACTCTCCTGTAATAGGAAAGATGTTTCCAGTAGCCTGGAAATGTTCCAGAGGCTTTTATGTATGAATACAGACACACTTACTGCAGCTCACATCTGAAATTTCAGTGGAATGGGATGTGAGAACTCCATGAAGGACATACCCTTCAACAGTTTAAGGCACCTGCTTCAGATTTTTCAATGCCACATACTTAGAGTCACAGCTTCTACTGATATATATATTACTTTTGTAATTCTCTCATGTTCCCTGCATCAAATTATCATTTGCTAAATGGAGTTAGCAGCCTTTTCTTTCTCCTCATCCAGTGTATGTTGTGGGGGGACAAAAATGGAAAAAAAGACAGGAGGGTGCTTTGATCAAATGGAAAGTGAGGCCATCAAACTGACAAAGAAAGTCAAATCTCTTTTCATCTGATGTAGTATTATGTCCTCATGACAGCAGAAAAGCATTTTAATTTAGTCCTCAAGGGATTTTTTGAGCAATTTTAGCTTGGCTCTTGGACTCTGATACCTGCACTTACGGTTCTCAGCACTGGTATAAACCAGATATTGCTTTTAATGATAACTAGTAAATGTTAAATTAACTCATATGGCGTCAGTCACATTATGCAGTTTTTATGTTAATATCTTTCTCTTGGGAACACACCATAAATGTCTACATGTGTTCTTTAGCTCAGAGAAATGCAGCTTGGACAGATTTAATTACATGGAACACCTATTACAAGAGCTTCATCTGGGAATAAGTGAGAATTAAAAGTACTCTGGTATTTATTGTACTAATGCTGAGGGCAGGTGAAACATCACCTACTTTTTTGCTGCACAAAATCTCAACAGCTCTGTGAATGTGAAAAGATCCTTTGCTTATCCCCATTACATGGCAAGTCTGGCTGCATGATGAATGGTCTGATGAACCTACAGCTACACAACAAAAACATGAAATATGTAAGCAAAAAACCTTTGCTAAGTTCTCAAGGGAACCTCGTCAGCTACTACAAACTGCCAGAGCTCTCCTGGTTTGCCTGGAGGGCTAAAACAACACCAGGCAAAAGTCTGCCTTCAAAGATCCTCCAAGTATTCTAGTAAAATTATGAGTTTTATTCTGGGGTAAAGAGAAGTGTGGAAATATTTTGTCATGGATTTTCACATAAAAAATAAGGCATTAAGATGGAGTAAACTTCTTCCATTAAAACAGCTTTGGTGTTTTAGATGTGATGCTATGTTTACCTGATCTCCAGCACCAACATCCTCTTCATTTCTATGTAGATGAACACCTTGGGCAATATCAGGTGACTGCTGTTCCAGTGCCACTAAAACATTACAAGTCTTGTAGTCAAAGCCTATTTGGAAAAAAGAATAGCAGTGAATTAGCTTTTCCTGTCACAACGAAGGGAAGGAACATGGAACCATAGGACAGAATTTTTATTCTGAAGGATACCACATTCAGAACTCAAAACCAAACTGAAATTTTTTAGTAAAATTTTTGTCAATACCATGCTTTAAACCTTTTTTAGGACGGTGTGGGATATATAGGTTTGCCTTTCTTGCTTATTTTTTCTTGCACTGACTCCCTTTGCCAAGCCAATTCAGATTATGAATTGTCAGCTGCAGAAAAGTAGTCAAAAAGGTAAATAAAAAGCCTCTCCCAAATGAATAGTAATAAAACCCTCTACATGAATTCCCAGAAGTTGAGTTTTTCAGCACTGAAGACTCTGCTCTCTGATACATTATTTGTAATACATGCAAAGCAATGTCCATACTTAAATCTCTCGTGGGACTTTGTACGAACCACAAGCAGAAAAACACCAGATTCAGGTCTCACAACAAATCTGGAAATGGGAATTTACATGACTTTCAAAGACCAAAAGTAAGGTTTTGTAAAGGAATTGAAAGATTTACAGAAGATTGTGGCAAAATTTCCCACCTGTTCCTAGGTATATTAATAGTAACTTGCTTCTCTCCAAATCCAACCTTTCCTAGAACTGTAGCTACTGACAGCTGCTGATGTTCAGCCTGTACAACATATAGACACGTCCATATGCATATGATCCACTTGAATGCTCTTCTCCCTCTTTGCAGTACGCTATGTAGAGAAGAAAATTATGTTCTGTATGTAATTGCTTGATTAGGGTTTTTTTACTTCTAGAAATTGTTTTTTACTGGGTCACTGAATCTCCCCTCATCATTGTTGGCAGTTTGGATAAAAAGGAGATTTATGATCTCCTAGATTTGCTTGTGTTTTCTGAAAGCACTGCTCTTGCCTGATGGTGGAGGCAACCTGCAGCTGAGCTGCTGTAATATTCTCCCACCATAATCTTTTGCAAATTCAATTGCAATTAAAGGACTGCAGTAAACAACTTGAAAACCAAAAGCTCTTAGAAGACACACTTCACTGTAACAGAATACTTGGAATACTTATACTGTATAAACAGATACATGCAAATCAGAAAGTGAAAAGTGCCTGGTTCACAGAGGATTTTGTCTTTTTTATCATTTGCACATCTCACAACCTAGGTGTGGACCACACACTGATCAGTGTAAAGAAGTTATTCAGGGCTAACAGAGCACCCTGCAGTGACAATCACCTTTATACCTGGGAATTCTAGATGCTACTGCAGTACAAAAATACAAAGGTACAATGAAATGAACTAGGTTTCTTTTCTCTCTTTGGCACCAAGATGCAACAATCAGCTTGCCAAATCAAAAACCAAGAGTCAAGTTCTTGCAAGTTTGGAGGAGTGGTAGGTTCTATGGTTCAAGTATTGTGGCCTCATACCACAGTTCAAAGTATAGTCTGACTACTCCCAATTCAGTTTTAACTAATAAAAGGTTTTTACTTACTGGGGTAAAGGCAGAAATTGTATCATGTAGCACCATGTAAGCAGCTTTCACACAGCACATTCAGTTTGTATCAGGCTTGCTAAAGCCCCTGTATGGAAGTGGTGACAGACCTGTTTTGCAGTTGCCTATTGCTTGCTCTTCCATGATTTCATGAGTTTTTCCACCAACCTTTAGCTGAGTCATCATAGCCAATATGTCTAATTGCATCTCGAACAACTCGCTGATAATCCACAATAGCACGAGAAGTGATCTCCCCACAGAGCAGCACCATTCCTGTCTTACATACTGTCTCTGAAAGAGAGATGAAAGCAGGATTACAATAGCAGAATAAACCAGCCCACTAAGGCAAATAACTGGGTTTGTGATGATGCTGATTTTGAGAGCTCTATTGGACGTATACAGTGTAAATCCTTTCTATCCATACTTTTAGCATTATAACTCCTTCTACAGAAAATTATTTTCATATTCACTATCTGTCTGAAAGCAAGGAAACAACTAATATATCCAATTTACAAATGGGAAAGTCAAAACACTGAGCATGATTCAGTGATATGCAAATCTGTTTCTTTCAGAACAATTCAGTCCACACACAAAATCACTGGCTCTATGCTTCTACAGCCTGCTTAAGCTTCAGTCTTTACAAAAGCTTTTACTGTTTCTTATCTGTCCTTCTCTTGAAGGCTGAAATTCTTATGTCATTTTTTGAGAGTGAAATGAGCTAAGTCTTTGCAAACATCCTAAAAAAGGAATGTGACTGTGTGATGACTTAAAGCAAAGCAGCAAACAACTTACCACAAGCAACCTTGGCATTCGGGTCCTGTTTGAGATGGGCGTCTAGTACAGCATCGCTGATTTGATCACAGATTTTATCTGCAAGACATCAAAGCTGTGATTCAAAACCACAGAACTCAATACAAAACATGGACTGCTTGCATCACTTGCAGTAGGTATTTCAGAAAGGAATTCTCTTATTGCTGATTACTGGCGTATTTAAGGTAGAATAAATAGAAAGACGTATTAAACATCCTTCCAGCAAACTCCGTAGACACTGTGGGGAATTTACCTACTGGTGTAAACCAGCTAACTACAGCTTTACCTGTAGTTTTCTGCACTTGGGTGTGAAACAAGTGTGTAATTCACAGAATAACCTGAGAGGTTAAGAGGTTTTACTCCCAACCTTCTCTAGCACCACCAGCCTGCACTGCAAACCAGTGGTGTTCTAATGGAAGGGTGATGTTCCACCACCACCTTCCATCTCCCCAACAGAAAGTTACAATGCACCTGACCCACACTGGTGGCAAAGCCTGAGAAAGTGTTTAGATTAATACACATAATGCACAGCTCAGTGGAGGGCTGGGGTTTGGGTTGCTTTTTGTCACTGCTTCCTAGCATCTGCAGGGAATGCACACACACAGAAGCAGGAAGGGGTCACCAGCTGAGGTTTGCCTGAGATAAATCTTTAGTTACGTGCCAACACAAAGGTTTCAGCTCAAGTTTGTCATAATAATCTTTTGCCTTTTTCTTTCTTTTCTAATCTTTAAAACAAATATTGAATCTTAATCAAATAATCTAGCTAATCTAATGGACACAAAAGGGCAGCACCCAGAGCAATGTCTTCCACATGAAAATGGTAAATTTTCTTATAAGATTTAACTTTATTGTTCTTTAAAAAAGGTCTAGTATTGCTTTTAGATTTTGACATAACAAACTGAGTGGCAAAATAAATTAATCTCTCTCCTTGCCGTGTCCAACACAATCTGTTGGAAAGCAATGTTTTGTAAGAGTCTGTCATTAGAGCCTTTTAATATACTTAAACTAAAGTCAAAATAAATTCTCATTTTTTTCATTAAGAAGGTGTACATTTAGCTAAGAGGGACAAATCAAAGACTGGAGAACTAATGTGATTCTGACACTCTTATCTCCCATATTCACTCCCATCTCACCACTTCAACACAAAGAGAATGAACGCAAAAGACAATTAGCAAATGTAGCCTGAGTTGGAACTTTAAGTCTTGCAAGAACTGTACATGGATTACTAAACTGGGGACAATTATTAGCAAACAGGAATCAGACACCATTCTTGCAATTTAATTAGATGTCCAGCTGAACCTTGTTTAGCCAATCTGGGTACAAAGGTGGCAGGAGTAATTAAAATGTATCTCTGCTTGCTCTCTTCAAAGTATTCATTTTTATAAGGAATAAGCATAAAGGCAAAACATATTGATGACAACATGTAATTTTTGATTACCTGGGTGACACAACAGTGCAACTGGGCCTTATTAGTTAGAATGGCTTTCTAACAGGTGCAGGTCCAGTACCCAGCAGCAAACTCTAGTGACTGGGACTGCTCTGTGGTCTTTTTTTCACCTCTCTGAGTTCCAATGAATAACCTTTATTGCTGTCCTTGCTCCACATGAAGTATGTCTCACCTGCATTAGATGCCACTGTCCCACCTAAGATCCCTGCATGGCACACACAGGGTTATTACATGCATTCTTTCCAAAACACTCAAGAAGGGTGTTAAGAAGCTGTGGGAAGGTTTAGGACAGAGTGAAGAGAATGTCCTAAATCAGAAAAGTCTATCTTACAGGATGAAATCAGTCAAACTCAATCTAGCTCTGAAAGGCTGAAGGAAAGGCAGCCTATCAGCAGAAATCCCTATAGGCACTGGGATCCCAGTCCTTAAGCACCTAAAAATACTGTGCTGAGACAAAAGGGTTTTTTCTCTGATGGAATAATGTAACTACAGTTGATAAATGAAAGTTAAAAAGAGACAGATAAAGATTCAAAAAGGAAAATCCGAAAAGGGTGAGAGCCATGGAAACCATTAATTTAGAGGCACGCCGGATTCCTCATCCCTTCAAATCTCTACATGAAAATTGGATATCTTTTTAAAAGGTATGAATGAAATTCAGTTGCCATTTACTAGCTTGTTTGATGAATTCTTGCATGAAATATTATTATCTATATATGAAGGTCAGACCAGATTATATTTTGGTGATCCCTTCTGATCTTTAAAATCTATGTGAGACTCTAATACATTAAAATAATATATTAGAATAATTTAATCTACTATACTTGGAACATACCTTTACATTAAAATAGTCTGAGGCAAATCAGTTTGATAATACATGTCATATCTGATTGTTGGTGCAACAACCAGCAGTTCTAGTGCAACTAGATCCAAATCCAGATACAGATATGTCTATCAAGACTGGAAAGAGAAATCCAGCTGCATGATTGGCTGATTAATGCATTAAATTAAAGGCATGTCTATTAGTAAAGGTCTCTGATGTAAAATAAAACCAGGCATTCTATTTTTAGCAATGCTTAGCAGGCTTTGTGCACCCTTCATTCTGTTATTTAAATTTCTCATCGCAACTGGCCCATTTCTCTTATTACCTGCTAAGTGTGAGACGTTAAGTTTGTCCATTATTTTCGTCCTTTTTATTTTCACTTCTGTTTTAGAAACAGGGAAAGCATAATGGAACACCTCTGGTGAGACATTATAATCTTTAAAAAACCCATTTAATAGGTTGGAATTCAGTTCATGCATACCTTCATGTCATGAATTACTGTCCAGTAAGATGAAAATTGCAAAAGAGGTATCTAAAATGACTGAGCAGGACAGTGTTGGATAGCCATGACTCTTTTCATGAAATCCAATCACCCCATAGGCCCAGAGTCATGGCAGAGATGCCAATTAGCCAGGAAACAGCTCCTGCTAACTTTAAAATGAGTCAAGGGAGGCTGATGAAAAAAAACCCTGCTCAAAATCCCAGTTGCAATACTAGGAAGTAAAGGAGGTGTTCAACAACAAAAGTGATCTCCAGAAATTAAAAGGAACTTCAGTTTTTCAGATAATTGGACATAAGTTTGTTTTGCGAATCTAGAGTATGTAAGGGCCTAGCAAAAGTTCTCAGAACCTTCACAGGAATTCAGTTTCACAGACTCACCACACGCAGAAAAAACCCTATGAAACAGCAGTAAAAACTGAAAATTTACTTCAAAAAACCTCCAAAAAGAATGATGAAGAGGTACAGCCACACTTCTGGCTTTGATGGTGTAGTAAATATAATAAACATTGAACATTTGAAATAGCAAGGTTAGTTTTCTTCAAAACCTGTGATCATCAAAATTAAACTCAGTGTTTTTAATTATATGTTATTTATATCAACAGAAATTAAACTAGAATGTGAATTTTTATACTCAAAATATGATGAACTGAGCAATTCTCAGTTTTCTGGTAAGAAAATTTAAATGGGGAAGAAATTCAAATACTTCTCACAAGCATTTAATCAAAAAATCAGCTTTCCAATAGAAGAGTTTCCCTAGAAAGATTTCAAATACATGAATTTTGCTGTACATTTTTCCTATTTAAAAGAACACTTGAAGAATGCTAGTTGATAACTGCAGTGGTGCTGCAATATTAGCAGCATTCAAATGTCTTGTACATCTGTTGTCCTTGTTCAGTGCACAGTTTACTGAAGCATTATGCATATCATTAAGTATATATAATCTTAGATATAAGACATGCTGGACAGATCTGCATTTTCTGTTTGTTTTTTTTTTTCCTTGAGGTGTTTTGTTTTTTTTTCCTGTGAATATCAACAAGATAAACATATGCTTTTAATAGTGTTGAAAACCCGAGGGTGCCTTTAGAAGATGTTTGGCCTTATATTTTTAAAGCGATTCCTTGATACTTTCTGGAAATCTGAATGGCAGTCAGTCTGCAGGCAATTCCACCTGAAGCCACACCAGACAGGGGAAGGAGTTCCTCCTTAATGGTTTGATATCTATAAGACTTTGTGGGGCACAGAAACACACGATGCATTTCAAAGCACCATGAAACCTGTGCAGCATGACAGATACTACTGGACTAAGGAAACTGGAGCAGCTACCAAAAAAAAAGTTATCTTTTTCATGCTTCTGTCTGTGTGCTTTTACTATTATATTGAAAGGAAGAATTAATGTGTAAGTCTTCAGAGAGCTTGGAATTTACACCACTAAATGATTAAAGACCTGAAAGGAATTCCCAAATGTAATGCCCAAGGGATTTTGCAGAACCTGGAGTGAGAAGATGGCATAAACAGTTTTCTATAATATCTTTGGAGAGCACAGGTGATACCTGTAGGTTAATTATTGACAGCTATTGCTTGCTTCTATGGAATCTGGACTTCTCAGTGATTCCCAGCTCTAGGCATTGCACAGATATAACACAGTTCTCTGCACGCTCAAATAAATAAGCATGTAATTTCTCCTGCTTTGTGCATTAAGGAGGTCTCCATTAAAGCATTCAATACTCAGCTAATATAATCAGAACAATTCAAATTTCCACCAGACAAAGATCTGGTTCAGGATCTTTACTTCACATAATGCCCTCCAGCAAAATTATACTATCACGTACGGAAGAGAAATAATCAAGAACATGCAAATTATCCATTTTGTATAAACAGAGGAAATCAAAACTCACAATAAAATTCTATTGCTACAGATAACATCAGAAGCTCAACTGCAGCCTCAGGCACTGGGCCTCATTTTAAGAAATAGCCAAGATCTTCCTGGGTGATAAAATCCTAATGGCATGTCTACACCTCTTGTGCAAAACCACAGAGGGGAAAAGGGGGGCTTGGCCAGGATGCAGGGGTGATCAATTTGCTGCCAGGAGCCAGAGCTATCACTGAGATGATTAAGATCCATTGCTGATGCTCAGGAACAAGAATTTGCAGGACAACCCACAGTTACTTACTGCCAGCCTATCCTCCTTTGATCTGGAAAATCTCTATCTTCCCTTTGCCATAGGCATCTGGGTTTTCAGTACCCTACACAAAGATCTAAACTGTTTAAGAAAGCATAAGCATCACAGCCCTGAAAACATCAGGTTAATGTCAATTTTCCAACTGCTCTCAAAAAAACCTCCCAGGTTGGTACTTTGTATCTCACAGTACCCAGAGAGAGAGAGAAGCTGCAGAATTATCCAAGTGGTAACTGTGTTTCTCAAGGGCCTGCCCAGCATTTCAGCACAGGAGAAAAATAATATTCATGGGGCTTAAAAGAAAGCTACTGAGAGCCAATAGAGGGTTTGGAAATAGAGGAAGGAATGTCAATAAGAACTAAAAAATTGGCCAAATTCTAAAACAAGATAAAGAGAGAACTGGTAAAGGAAAGAAACCAAGGGACAAAGCTAAATCTGGGGACTCTGTTGAACTCTCTCTTCTCTGAGACTTCCCTATTATTGCCCCAAGATGATAAAATATAATCATTAGAGTAGCATAAATTGTGACCAGTTGTCTTTGGAAAGAACATCATCCATGTAAAATTACCACACTGTATTATGTTATTTTTTTCCATGATATTACATAGCACTACAGACACTGCATGTAATTATATGAATTCGACATGGGACATATGTTCCAAGGACAGAACGTGGCTGTCATTTTCTGACTGTGTTACATCAGAAAGAACCCCAACTGGTTTAACCTGATGTAGTTGCCTTCACATTGATGGAGATGTACTCAATTGCATCAGCCATGGATTTGATCTGCGGCAATAAGCTAATACAGAAGAGTACCGGGACTATAGAAGTTCTCATTGCTGCACTTTCTATCCTCTGCTATAAAATCATTTCACCCCTTTATGATTTATTCACATAACATGAATACAGACATGAAAACCTTATTACAGCAGAAAGTACAGGCCACCAAATCAGCTTCTAAAACAAATACACTTTTCAGGACATCAAACAGCCCATTGTCCCCTGGCCTCACTTGAGGGAACAGTTGCTGTTGACATAAGGTATATGTTTATGGTGGATGAATATTTGTTTTCAATAAAATTGAACTAATCTCTGCTGACCATACATAAAGTTTAGCAAATAACTGTCCACTATTTGCTTAAGCAGTTTCATATATTGCATCAGATGATGGAAAGGGGTGGAAGGCGGGGGGCAAACTGGTGACTTTGCTATCTACAGCTGCTGGAGCCACTAAAAAAGGGCTCTAAAATGGGCTACTAAGGGATATTCGTGTCATGGGTGACAGTCTTAGAGCACTCCATATGTGCAGGACAGTTTCACAGGGCCCATAAAGATATGGAACTTGAGAGGCAGGCTATGCATTCTTATCCATATGTGAAACTTGAGTCTGTCAGAGATACAGTAGTGTCTCCACAGGAATACTGAAAGAAATTCAGATGAAAAGGAAGGAGCAGCAACCATAAACCTCACTGCCTTCCTCAGTTGAACATACACCCTGCAAAAGCACACAAGCTCCTGTTGAAAGCACTCTAGTTATAGCAGTTTTATAGCCTGTATGGACAAAGTCCAGTAGAAATAAAGCAGAAAAAGCACCCTGTTACAAATATTTTCTCTAATAAGATATACAGCAAGTGAATCATTCTTTAAGCTTTTAAAACACCTCAATTGAAAATATTACACTTCTTAGACTTTTACCAGAGCTGGCTTCTTACCTGGATGTCCTTCTCCCACGGACTCCGATGTGAACATGAAAGCCCCTTCATCATCCAGCGTGTAATCACATAAACCATCCACCGGCCCATTCATGGTTGTGATGCTTTTCCTGTTGGATTATTATAAACGGTGCTTGAAGAGCTCTACCTTTGGTGCCTTCTGTTTAAGAAGGCTCTTTATCAGCAGGACTGTTGCTGTCTTCACTTATTACCTGTCCAGCTAACTTGAATTTCAGTGTGTGAGAGCAGCATGTGCTTGCATCCGTGCCTGCATGCAAGGAGTATGCATGTGCCTGAAGTCTGTATCCCTACCTAGCCTGATCTGTCAGTCCCTGAGCTGCTCCTATATATGGAAAAGTGAAAGTGCCCAGATAATCATGTGAGAAAATGGAAGAGCCCATTTCTTGGCAGGGGAGTTAGTTAACTTTAGGATACTTCACTAATTAACTCAGTTCTTGGAAACATTCTGGATTCAACCTGTGCAAGATTGGTTATCTTAGCAGCTCCACTGAGCATGAAGAAATGCAGGAGTGCTAGTGGCAGTTCAGGTCAGCTGCTTTTGTCTTTGGCTCTCCCCTGATTCTGGGATCTATGGTGTACTTCCAACTCTGTGTTGTGGTTTTGCAGGGATAGATACAAAATGTGTAAACGCACGTCTTTGCTAACAAAAGACTGGAAGAAGTTTGCTCTGCATCATGTAACTGTATTTTCCTTTTACTTTTTCATCTCTAAAAAAGTAGAATTCCCTCGTGAATTGTTTTTTTCATTTTCATTCATTTTTTGTGCACGAAACATCTGATAAGATCTAGCATCACGGCTGCTTCACAGTCTGCTACACAGAGCTCGCCCTTCAGCCTTTGCTTTTCTTTTCCCCTGTCCTTTATTCTATTAATTCAGGTCCATTTCAATTATGTTTTTTGTATCATATTCCCATCTTATATTCCAGAACCCTTAGAAGTACAATAACTGGCACATCTCAGTACTCACTGATCAGTTTTGCTGCAGAGAATTTCTTCTAGTCAGATGGCTCGTGTCTGGAATATGCTGATGGAATGCCAGGTATGAAGGCAGACGGCATTTTGTGGGTATTTGTGTCTCTAAGTGAGTATATAAAACACCAAGTAAATGTACTCATGGGACAGATCCACAAAATGCCCACCACTACTGCACCATTATAAATAGGTGTAATTTTCCTTATTTCCTTTACAGAAACCATTTTAGTCTCAATCCCTGACCAAATAACTGGTCTACCAAAAAAATGAAATCCTTATCACTCTTCAGTTTAAAAATAGATTTAGTTTACTTCAAACCCTCAGTTATTATTATTATTATTATTATTATTATTATTATTAATTATTAAAAGATGCCCAAGATGGTTCCTTGGATTCAAATTTCTGCATTGCAACATATTTATGTAAGAATTCATGAGAATTTTCACTTCCTGCCTACATTCCTGAAAACAATAACCAATGCCTGTGAATGTTCACCAATAATCTGCTGCAGCATTGGCCCCTCTCTAATTATCGTTGACATGGAATTGTTAATTTCAAATACTCTTTTTTGGTTTTCTGATGTACAGAATTCATCTCATGGAATGATGAGCACTGGTTGCACTGAAAAAAAATGCACAGTTTCACACATCAGAGGCACAGATTATGAGGCACAGATTTCTCTAGAGTAAACTGTGGTCACTCCACTGACATGAAGATACTATCCCAGCCTGAATAAATTACACATTAACACCACCCAGAAAAATAGAATTTTTAAAAAAAGAAATATAAGACCAAAGAGTAACTAACTATATTAAGCTAGTTAATCTGTAACATTCAAAAATTATATTAACTTTTAAAATAAAATAGCACCCTTATTCTTATATGCAAATATTTTCTTTTTCCTTATGGAGGCACCAAAAGACACAGTGGGAATGGATGAAACAACTCTGACAAAACGCTTTTTGTACATATTAAGAGTTTTCTTTCTGATTCTATGAACAATCATCCAGCAAAACACACAAGACTGAATATCATCAGCCTGCAAGTTCCACTCTCTCTCGCTTCTGGTTTTGGTTTTTCTTGGGTTTTCAGTGCCACTTAAGAGAAATTTTAGTTTGGGAATCAGCATTCATGGTTTTAAGGTAACACTTTAGGAGAATGCAGACCTCTCACATAATCCTCTTATCACAAATAAAAATGAAAAAACCATAAGTTCTTAAAATGCTGAAGAGTACAATATTGACATATACGAGGAATGAGTTTGCAGGACCATTGCTTACTTTGCTTTCACTGTTTTTCTTTTTGGACTTGCTTCTGTCTAGTTAAAATCATTGGTCCTTGAGACCTTTGGAGCGTCACCGTTCATTAAAAAGCCTCTCTGGCACTAGTACTCTAGAAATGTTGCCAGGCTGCATTTCACATTAACTTGTGTAAAACCTTCAATTTGAACTTCTTCCAGATGTGCTTTTACTACCAAGAGCAACACATTTGCTTTATGGCCATGAAGGACCTCAGCATGTTCTCTTCTAGGACATCTGTGACCAACGCTAAAGCATTGTAGGGTTATGTAATGTTTAATTTGGCTTCTCTTCCCAGACAATTTGACTTTTTAAATATTTGTAAAAAGGTAAGCTAATGCTTTACCATCATGTCTTCTTGGCATAGCATTTCTGTCTATGAAAAAAAAAGGATGATACTAAGAGAATGATTGATATCAGCATTTTTCCCTATTCCATTTTACTGATAATGAGTCATCACTCAATGTAACAGGATTCCAAATTTTCTATTACCTTTATTGCCATACTCACCTGGACTGAGCTCTAATAAAATTTCTCTGTAAATCTCTTTATAATTCATATATTGTCCATCATTGTATTATCTTTTGACCATCTTCTATGATCTTTACTCAGAAGATACCTATTGATAAAGTCTTCCAAATCAGTATGACTCCTGTGCTTTGAAATAAGGCTAAGGACAGGAGAAAACTTGATGTAAAAACAACACTGCCCCTCTGTATTTCTCTGTATTGTCTATAATGTCATTTGAAATCACTGGAATAGCAATGTGAATATTTCTATTGACTGTAAGTCTTCATATTTGGCACCATCCTATAGTTTTGCTGCTTTTACACACAGCAGTTCTTATCACAGCTCTCAAATTTTGAGGATAATGACTTGATATGTAGGGATCACAGACTTTTACTACAGTAACTTAAAATTAAAATTCCACTACATTAAAGAACTCAAACATGCTTAAGTCTAGCAATATACAGCAATACTTCATGGATACAAATAACATGGAGGAAAGTGTTTTCCTAAATGCTTCTGTTTTGTTTTCTTACCTTTATCTTCAGATATTATTTTACCAAGTTAACTGCTTAACAGGCTAATAGTTTTAATTTATTATTTTGCTATTTTATTCTCACTTCATGTAAGGATTTTACTCCTAACCAATGCCTGTGGAAACAATTTTCCAGGTGTTTACACAAACTATTTTAACACTAGTTTCGTTTTTGCTGTTTACTATTAGTAGTTTGCATGATACAAATAATGTGTTTTCAAGGAGTTACTGCAGTCCATCTTTTTTTCCTATTGGAAATGAGCAATAAATTATGCAAACCTCACTGGGATATCCTTGAGGGCTTCTTAAATGGTTGATGAAATGCCTTGATTTAGCCCATACATTTTGGTTAGGGGGAGGTGGCTGTTTTGGTTTGGTTTTAGAGTTACCATAAAGAAGATTTGTTAAGATGTGTTCATTTCCTTTGCATGAAGAATGACAAACCTGACCAAAGGAACAGAGTTTGAACATCGGGAATTCAAAACTGGCTTCCCACCTGCTTCAAAACTCTTGCCTCTATCGATTATTATCTGAAAATGAGAGTGGCTCAAGGCCTCTCAGAAGGGCAGGTGTGGATTTCACTGGCCCGTAAACAGTCAGGGTAAAATAAATACTGCAAAGCAGAAAAAAAGTGATTGTAGAAGGAAAGAAGGTAGTGTGTGCCCTGAGATGGGTGTTTATCACCCAGCATCTATTCTTTCATCTCACCTTTCACCTTCTCTGGACTGGACTATGGGACCTTGTGCACATGACTATGAGCAATTCAGTTCTGACATTCTGGAGGGATTTTATGACTTTTTGAGTAAATACCAATTCCAGTCAGAGCAATTTCTTAGTGTGCATTCTATGTAACTCATTCCATAGTAACTTCAGCTTCAGAGAGATCCTCTGCTGCATCTCCCATCTGCCATCCCTGCCATTTCCTAAGAAGTCGTTTCATGTTCTTCCATTACTAATATCAGAGAAAAGAATTAATTTTGCTTCTCTCTCCTGTGCTTGTCCTTTTTGCATCTGTTGACCTCAAATTCTCTATTCCAGTACCTCACAGAATCACAGAATGTTTGAGGCTGGACAATCTCTAACCTTTTGCTCAAAGCAGGACGAACTTGAACAGATTGCTCATGGCCATGTCATAAAGCAGTATGTACCAGGCCTTTATACGTGAAGTGGCAACTTTTCATTTCTTCCAAAATAATTAAGGCTACACTGGGGCTAAATTGAGCTTTCATTAAAATATGTCTTGGTGTTAATTTCACTGGGAGCATTATTTCTTTAGGACTAAGCAGAAATGAATACAAATTAATTTTCTGTTTATTCACGTAACAAAAGTACTAGCAGTTCATGTCTCAACCCTGAGATAATGATAAATTTAAAAGTCTGTTTTCTAATCAGTCTTCATAAATAAGCCTTGTTGTACCAGAAATGGTGCAAGAATAGCAAGACTTTAAAGTTTTCCATTCACTGATTGGTTACTATTGCTTCATATAAACAGCATTAAACCGTACTTGTATATAATTAGTTCTGCCTTTAGTCTTTGGCAGTTTTCCTGTTTAAGTTATAAGCTCTGTAGAGCAATGCACAAGCATTTGTTGGTGTTACATGCTTATGTGAAGGCCTCTTACAACAGAATCACAAGTCCTTCGTATCCTTCACAAATGATGAGAGGGTAGAAGGAAAAGAATAGAGCCCTGTTCCATATTTGCCTCACACAATTAAAAGTTTCAGTTGGCAATGTAGCAGTGTACAACACACAGATTTAGCATTTTGCTCATAAGCCACTGTAGTAAATTTAATAAATGAACCCATTCATTGTTAAAGTTATGCCTTAGACAGGTATGGAATGTCTTCGATTAGAAACGGTCTCCCTTTAACCTAACAAAAAGCCATTTATATATTTGCAGTGGATGCTTTTTCCAGTTTCTATGGTCAGTAGTTTGGCCAGGGAAAGATTGTCATCTGACATGTAACAAAGCACAGCCCTTAAATTCAGTTGCATGGGGTGTGACCACACATGAGACCCACATGCAGCCACAGTTCCTTTCTGTGGGAGCAGTTAGGGCTCTTTGCTGTAAATGACAGGTCTGATCTCCTGCCCAGACTAAGCCCCATTACAGCCATAGATCTGTATCTCAGTTTGGCTAGGGAACTTCAGGTGGCTTCCAGCAGCTTGAGCTCTGTACGATCTTCTGTTTTCCCATGTCTTGTGACATTATTAGTGTATATATGTAAACCATTAGGATTTCCTCAGTACCTTAGGAAAGAGACTGATGCATTTAAACAGCTATTACCCAAGAGCTTTTGCTGCAGTGTTTCATAGATGTTTACAGTACAGGTGGTCTTTGGACTTTGAAACAAATATTGACTTTAGTACATGAAGTCAGATTTCAGAAACCTATCTGCAAGAACAGTTGTGGAATTCGTTAATTCTGGCTTCCTGACAGAGAACATAAGGTTAAATTCAGACACATTTGACTTTTTCGAGATATAATGCCAGAAGATACCTTTCCTTCATCTGGTATAAAACTGTAGTTAGTTTTCTGGACCAAAACCCTTTACAAGTCTTCCCTAGATGTGTAGTGTATGTGAAACAATAACCAGTATTTGCAGATGTACCTCTTCTATGCTTGTAATGAAAATATTTACATACCTGAACTGCTTGATACAGACAAACATCTACTCAAACACTCACTACTAATCTAGTAAATAATGCATAGCATAATTTTTTTATGACTGAAAATAACACAATGCTGTGAGCTGCAGAATTAGGCTCATATGGCTATCAGGAGAAAAAGATCCTGCACACATCCAACATCCATTTTAGCCATGATTCCTATCCATG
Source organism: Eopsaltria australis (assembly GCA_034509425.1). Lineage (NCBI taxonomy): Eukaryota > Metazoa > Chordata > Aves > Passeriformes > Petroicidae > Eopsaltria > Eopsaltria australis. The sequence continues at coordinate 252,485 of JAVTVJ010000138.1, forward strand.
GTTATTCACAGCCTTTTCAGAAATTCTCCCACTATCATTGCTACAGAGCTCAAATGCTCTTCTGGTGCTGTGAGGTCTGTAGGAAACTCTTAACTAAATCAATGGATTGGTCACATCTTTCAGAAATCCTCCAACCTGACGTTGTTACTACAGTTGATCCAGACTGGGAAGGTTGCCACTTAAGTAGCAATTTCACATACTTCACCTGGGCAAATATATCAACAACCAGCAAAGATTATTATCTTTCATCTATGTCTGAAAGATTTCTCTGCAGTTGGTCATTTAGCAGTTTCAGATAAGCAGGTCCAAACTAAAACACAGCCAAAAATATTCTTAGATATCTGTCTAAACAGGGGATATCAGATAATGGATGATGGGTATGTAGGATCAACTAACACAAGTATATAAACAGTACTATACAAAAATTCATACAGTAATCACAGTACATCAGTATTTTTAGATTCCTGTTCACAGACAGAATATAGAATGGAAAATGGATCTCACCAAGTGATCTTTTAGGCTTATAGACATAGTTGCCATATCACAGTTTCATTATGATTCTCTTCCTCTTTGTTTTTCTTGTAAGTTCTTTACCCTGAAACAAACTAAAAAGCTCAAGACTTGTGACTCGTTACAATCTTGCTTTGACCCGTAGCAACAAGAACACTTCTAGCAATGAGAAACATCAGTACCTAGAATGTTACGTCTTACCTGTTGTACTAAAATATGAAAAATTATTCAAATGAACAAAAAAAGCCCAAAAAAACCCTCCTGAATATGATCAGTGTTTGCAATGTGAATTAAGACTATAAACTTCAAAATTTTATTCTTAAGGTTTAAGATCAATAACTTTTTCATTTTTGCTATGGAGAGTATTCAAGTTATGCAGAAATATCAGTACTCCAGAAAAGAAACCAGCAACACTAGATCATCTCAAGAAGAAGAGACAGTTTCAGTCCTTTAAGTGGAAACTGAAGCCTGCAGCTCTACTAGGCAGGGAAAGAGAAGGACAAGTATTCTCTTTACCATCTTAAACCTTACCCTAAATAGGTATTTAGGCTACCCACAGGTAACAGCTCCTAGCTAAACATATGGAAGAGTTGCTCTCAGGGTATATCTCTGTCTCTTTCTTCTACTCCAATATTTTCTTTACCCCTTGATTCTTTTTCTTTTCCTCCCCCTCTTCCAGTTTTTCCTACTAATCAGTTTAAGGAGCAGGTGAATTTCCTACATTCATACCAATCACTGATTCTGTTTCTATGCGGAGGATTCTTTCCCGTTTCTGAGGTTGACAGCTTACAGGTTTCCTGCTACTGCTTCTTTCTTATGTCCACAATTTCTGTTGCTTGTAATTAAACACCAGTGTTGCCTTTGGCCTCTCAACAGTTTGGTAAGTCAGCCAGAAAACAGAGATCAGAGCAGACCTGCCACCATCAAAACCTATCAACTACTCCTATTGACTCTGAGAAGAAAAAGCATTTGACTCACACATATTAGAAGGTTTAGCCAGTGAAGTGAAGCATTCCATTTTCTGCTTTTGAAAACTGCTATTGAAATTGGCACCTAGCATAAGCCAACTCATCTCAGGTAACCTCTTTTTTTATGTTTTTAGAAATCTTGGCTAATGAGAAAACTAACGGCAGGTTTATACTGCAGCTTACTGTTAAATTCTTCCCAATTGCTACCAATGGCTTAGAATCCTAAGAGCAACAGTCAGAGGTTTTGGGTAATCAGTTCTGGTTTGTTCCCTCTCCACCTCTGCAGTACCATAAAATATGTCACTGGAATCCTGTAAGTCTTTAGAGGCAAGGTCAGCAAGGTTATTTCAATGTGTAATTATTTTTAAGACACATACAGATATTCCCACGCAGTTGGCATGAATGTTTTACTAGGACTCAAGTGGGATTCCTGCCAGAAAATTCAGTAAGCACAGACCTCATCTCCTTAGAAACTAAAATATGAAATCCATTTCCATGTGAACCTATTCAAAGCTGCAGGTTTCACTTTTATAGTGTTTATAACAATGAAATAATGTAAGCAATAATAATTTATTTTACTTAAAACTTGGAATTTACTTATCCTACCAAAAAAAGGCAAAATTGAGAGAAATCAATGGAGCTTTTTCTAAAGGTTAGATGGTCCTTTGATTTAAAGAAGTAGTATGGAAAAGAATATTGGTGTATTGCTCCCAGCTGTATGAGCTTACCACACACAAAAGTGGTGACTTTCTTGCAATCACAGAATGATGAGAGTTGTAGCTGCTGGAGACACTTTTGAAGAAACTGCACTAAAATAAAGAAGTCTGTCTTTACTCTGTCAAGAGACAGGCCAAATGTATAGACATAGAAATATACAGGTCTGGCTGTACTTGCTGATTTTTTGTGCCATGCAAAGCTTGGGCAAATTCACAGACAGATTCACACACTGTAACTATGCTGAGTTTCCAAGTGAAAAAAAACAACCTAGAAAAGTCTCATAAGAAGGGTAAGGGGAAAACATCCTTGGGTTAACAGTAGCCAAATGGTTAGGAGTGGCAAAACCATTTATCCTGAAGATACTGAGACAGGTGCCTATAAACACATCACCTTTTGAGATAAGAGAATAGTTAGTGTTTCAGTATAGTGCTTGAGTATATGATCAGCTGAGGTTGTCATAGGGTTCATACTTCTTGCCAATAAATCTGACTCAATAGTTTTAAAATACAAGCAAACACAATAAAACTTAACCCAAACAAAATACTGGTGCATTTTTACTACAGACCCCACTTAGATACAATACCCAGTGCAAAGTTGTTGAAGAGCAGCTGTCTCAGAACTGCACCACAGTCCCAGCCCTAGAAATTTTCAGCTGTCAGTGCCTAAGGGTAACTTTTCAGTGCAGCCTGTCTTACAATGAAACAAACAGATACTGTTTCCAGGGTTACAATTATCAGCTAAATAAATAGCATTTTTAAAACTTATCTACTAAACACATCAGTGGCAAAACCGCAATTGCTTAAGATAATGAACCAAATACAGGTGTGTCTGTGTGCAGCCAGTCATTTCTGCAAGAAAGTACATCCAAGAGGTGGAGTAGAAAATAAGCAGAATGATTGGAGAAGCCTAACACACTCCCAGGAATGTGACTTGAAAGAGAGCAAAAGAGAGCTGCAGTGCCCCTCTGCTGAAATGGGAATGATTTATTATCTAAATGTTTCCTCTCTCCAACCCTCCCCACAATTAATCTCTTTTTATTTCTGCGGTATCTGCCTTGCATACAGTTTGAGGCAATCAATTCTCTCCTATTTTAATATTAAGTACTTTAAAAGTTTTATAACTAGGAGATGGCTTCTCAGAGGTAGAACTCCATGTTAGTTGAGAGCTCAATCCTCTTACGATTTCAACCACAACTTTTTCAGCAGCTTCAAGGAGACCAAGATTGAGATCCTTGGAACACATCTCTAGTGCACCAAAAAAGGGTTTGCCTCAATTTTTTTTTTAAACATAACAACAACAACAATCAGCTCTATAATGGACCTGAAAATATGACTCAGTTCGTTAAGAAAAACAGATTGACCAAAATACTGATCAAGTTCAAACATACTTCCTCCTCCTCCCCCAGGAAAAGCCAATTTCTTTATCTGGAATCTGCTAGACAACATCTAAATTATAGAGGAACCACTGAATAAAATAATTTGCTGAACTCAAACATCAGGTTGTTCTTGCATCAAACTAAACTCACATTTTTCATATTCACTTTCCCAAGATTATGGGAAGAAAAACCCAAAACTTTTATGATATCAACTTCTATTGAGATTCAGGAATGACTACATAGAGAAAATGGCAGAATCCCCTTGAAGAGTTCATAAAAAAATTCCTAAACCTTCTAAATGCCCTTAGACAAGCCAGGATTATTCAGGTAACTTTGGTGTGACATGCCTAAATACCAATTTTTATTTCTAAATCAAATCCAAGCTTTACATCATCATTTAAAATACACTGAAGTTTTAAATTGTGCTGGATGCAAAGTAATGGGGGAAAATTTGGAATTTTTACTGAAGCATATATTTCTGCAGCAGTACAGAACCATCAATACCACCTTTGTACCAGATAACTCAAAAAAGATTAATCAACAAGAACCAACTGACAACCTTCTCTGCTCATTACATTACTTGACACTATGAATGAGCACTTATTTTCAGGTGATAAAACAAACCTGCCCAGTATTAATAATAAAATGGTTTCAATTTTTGGACATTGATTTTGGATGACCTACAACTAAAGAAAAAATGGGAGCAGTCAGTATCTTCAGACAGGCTCTAATGAATGTAATTTTTTGTAACATAGTATCTTCTAATTTATTTAAAATAAATAAATTACAAAAATTCTGATCTAAGTTAAATACTTATTTTAGTTAATGATAATGATTCTATGAGGTGCAGTTAAACAGGGAAGACATGCAGGATTGAAGTTGCATATGCATCTGAAAACCCTCAAATTCTGGGAATGAATCTTCTGCTTAACTTCTTTAAAAGTCTGCTACAGTGTGACAGCTCGAAAAAATTGCATCTTCCTCCACCTGGCCTTTCTTCCATCACTATTAGCCCAATACCTGTACAAATGCTTTTAATAGTGTAACTTCTTCCACTGTATGAATTACAACAAATACACAACTATAAAGTACAATGACTGCATGAAAGTCTATAATAGCAGTGCCAGAAAACAAACAGAAGTATAAAAACAAGCAAACAAACACCCCCTCCTCAAAAAAAACCCAAACAAAAAAACCCAAAAAAACCAACACCTCAAAAACAGAACCAAAAAAGCAAACTAGTGTACTGATAAGATATTTTAAAAAGTACATGAGTCCTTATCAGCGAATAACAGGTTTAAACTCTCTTTTCTAGCCATAGTCAATAGACAACACTGCTCTTTTTCTAACCTAAGTACAGGAAAAACTTCAAAGAAGTAAAGCAATTAATGGCTGACTTCAAATATGAGTAAGCTATACTAGCAAAGTCCAGAGGAATTCAATTTAACATTTAATCCAGACTAATTCACCTGGCTCCCATCACCATTAGCAAATTACTGTATAAAGCTTTTGCTTACAAAAAGATAAGTTAGTTCCTTTAGACTATGAAAGAAAACCATTCATCATAAAGGGGACTGCAAACTTAATAAAACCCATTCTATTAAAAGTTGACTTTAAAATGTGCTTGCTGCAACACGTATTTCTCCATGCAAGAGACAGCTCTCACACTGCAGAGCTGTTTTCACCTCTGTGAGCAGACTGATAGTTAATCGGAATCATTTTGTCCTATTCTGGGCTTCATATCTGTTTTCATCCTTGTGCTTCAGTATTGCTGGAATGAGAACAGCTGTGGATGGGCACGTTATTATCAGCATGTTCTCTGAAGGACCTGGTCGTGGCCTGGTCGCAGCCTAAACAAGACAGCTCTTACTCTGAAGGAAGGAAAAACGACAATTTCATAACTCTTCTGTCAGTAATTAGCACCTTATTTTCAGTGACAGTTTCCATCATCAGTCTCTGAATTCTGTCTTCTTCATTCCATAATAATTTATTCAAAGGGAGTGTAAGCTGCAGACGAAGTTACATTTAGTAACTGCTTTTTTTTTTCTTTCCAAAATACAACTTTATATTTTATGCAGAGGTTAAATTGTGTTAACACTTCCGAAATCACATCATGTGCAGTAACTAAAATAGCCATCTGTCCTCCTCCAGGCTCTAGCTTGCTATACTCCAAAGAAGGTGAAAGTTCGGAAAGAGAAGGCAAAAATTATTTCAAGCTGCCTTAATTTCCCTCCAGGTTTAGACACCCAAGGAGAAGTCATCTCTGTTGTGAACTACATTTTCAAGTAACCTACAGGTGGGTTTGCACCTTAAGAAAGCACTGAGCCAAGGACTGTTTACCTCTTGTCCCATAGCCAAGATAAGAATTCCTATAAAGCTGTAGGAGAATAATGCACCACACCTGTGCACATCAAATCCTGAAAAAAAATGGGAATTCCTATAAATTACATTTTAACAACAAATGTTTTATGCACCTAGCAATAAAGAAACAAGTAAATTGGAATCTATCACTTTTTGACCCTTGCTAGATAAGTTTCTGATAAAAGTTTCCATCCAAAACCTCCTGCCTTGAAATAAAGTGAGGAATATGGACTGCAGGATCACAAAGAAAATGTCATAGTTAAAAATAAGCTGAAACAAAATGACAAACAGAAGTTGTAGTTTTCATGGGCTATAGCTGACAGAGCTCCCAGTGTGTTTATTTAGGATGCACTCTAGTGGACACACATGTAACAAAATCAAATAAAGATACAAATAATATGAAAAGATTAAAAAATGAAAGCAACATGTCATTAGAAATATTTTCTAGCATGTTTTAAAATAGTGTCTTAAATTTGAAGACTGTGTGAAGGTGGAAATTTTCATGGTCAAAATGACTAGACATTAAATATAAGTGGACATGAGTTACTTATCAATTTTTGAAAATGTTAATCTAAATATTAAGAATCAGTTATATATATTGGTTAAAAAGATAAACTCCATCTGTTTATCCATTTACTCCAGCCCTTTGAGATTGGCACAAGAGGCTGCCGTGCATGCAGTGTTAACAGGTGCAATTAGAATTGTGGTATCAATGTGTGTCCTTTAATGATTCTATTGTAACTGTTGCTAATAAATATAATCCTAAACTGTGTCAAAATCTGTTTACTGGAACATCAACCACAAGGGTGTATTCAGGCCACAGGAAAGATTTTGACCATCACAGAAACTGCAAACCTGTACCAATCAGAATAATTGTAGATAGCAAAGCCTGACCACTTAGGCACAAAAGTTCTATTCTTCATGACTCCAAAAGTTACACAAACATTTCTGAGTATTTATACCGGTTAAGGGACATTTTCCTCTTTTGACTTCAAGCATGTTCATATAAGATGTGGTTATTAACAGCATCCAAAAAGCAATGTAGCAATAAAATGGGCACAGGATTTTTTTAATAAACGTACTTTATCTTTAAGAGAAAAAAATAATATATTACTATACAAAAAATCAATAGTGCTTATGCTTTTAAAGATTATTGATAAGATTATTCTCAGTCTGATCTACATGATCAAAACATTTATTATGTGATTGACCTTTGTCTGTTGGGTGTACAGATATTTTTAACAATTTGCCAAGAATAGCAAATCCCTAAGAGTCAGAGATACTATAAAAAAAATTGAAGTGAAATGAGCAGAAAAATCTCTTTCATCCCAAAACTCCAGAATGCACTGAATGCATTAACTGTGCACTGATTTTGTAATGAAAGGTATTTTCATTACACAATATTGGCCATGACCAACTAACCTGTAGTAGAAGACAGATATGCAAAGGCACATTTTATTGAAGAAGTGCAGGATTTCTTAATGTTGATGTATTTTCCGTTTATAATAAACAGACACAAAATTTTTTAAAACCTATACCAGGATACCAGTGATTACAAACATCTGTTCTTGTAAAAAAGCATCTTTAAGGATTATATATTAAGGATTATATATATTATTTTTATAGATAACTATGGGTCAAGCTAAATACTCTTCTAAATTTTAGAAGTGAAGTTTTGAGAAATAATAATGATATGTAGTAGAGAACACAAATTTAATTTACTGATTTACAAATTCAAGAAAAATGCAGGAAAGACTTAAAAAACTTGACTAATCAAAACTAATATGAAGACACTTGCAGCTCACCCAGTACCACACAATACCCAAGAAAGGTTCTAATAAAACCTCATGTTACAAAGACCACCTCTTGACTTCTAGGAGACAAAATCTTCAAGTACACACTGAGTCAGAGTTAAATTTACCTCTTTCAAATACATTTGGGAAATCTTCTGATTGGATTTTTGCACCAACTTCGATGTTAGAGTGTTGCAAACACTCCCATCTTTTAATCTGTAGAGCATTTATTTTTTTCTATCAGAAACCATTAAAATTCTTGGAAAATAATTTTCATTAATATTTTATTCTTTTAATATTGATTCAAATTACCATGTTGTAGCATCTATCCTCAAATAATATTGACACTTTCGTTATATTTGTATTTATTATGGTCACTTCAATATGCAATAAGTAGAAAATATATTTGCAGCTGTCATTTCAACTGCAGTTTTCTTCTTGCAAGTCAGCCATGCTACAGTGGTTTCATAACAAAAAGGAAGAATCAGTGTCAGAATTAACAGACTTTATACAAACACCTTGAAAAGAGACACTGGAGAAACAGGTATGTAAATCAGTTCTATTTATAAAATACATAAATCAAGATACTACACTTCAGGATCAGCAAGTAATGAGTGGAAAATGTATTTACTGGTTCAGGTCAGTTCCAACTTTCTTCTTCTGTTACTGTTGGGAGATCTGTTTGACTCTGAAAAAGAACAAAAAATTCTATCACTTACCCACATTCACTGAACTTTGTAAAAGGGAAAATAGGAAAAAACTGCCCATGATAGACAAGTTGGTACTTCTCAGTATAATCATGTATTCTTTCATCCAGTGGAATATAATGAATGTCATCACCAGACTTGTAAAAGCCAGCAAATTTGGATGGAGCACTGTGATTCTGAGGGCAGAATCAATAGTACAAGCCTATATATCTTATTTTATCAATCTGTTCCTAATTTGTAGCATATATATCACTGTAAAACCTGAAATAACATCACTAAAAGCCAATGTAATGTAATGCCTTTAGGCATGAAAACTTGGCACATACAGGAAGCAGCAGGTACTACCTACTACTCATTTTCACTTCTGGTTTTGCAATTTGCTTATTAAAGAACCCATAAAATATGCCCAAAGCCTCAAGAATAATTTTAAATATGTAATTATCAGAAAATTTTAAAAATTGGGGCTATATGAGATCTTGCATACTCATCTGGTTTTACCTCAGTGGAAAAAACACCTGTGGAAACCTGACCCTAAGAACAGACATAAGTATTTTCATAAATCTATTGAGAGAACACTTCTAAACCAGGCTGCTATTAAAGCAACTTTCAGTATAAAGGACATTAATATAACAATATAAATTCTGAGCTAGAATTGCACTACTGATACCAGAAATTAAGTGATTAAGTACATGTTGTGTATAACTGTTCAAACAGCACAAAAAGGCTGCCTCCTCTCTGAATATATTCATGTTTTAGTCAGTAACATATCTGAATACAAAAGGGTGTTTTAAATCTTGAGGATTTTGTCAGCCAACACGACAGAGTCTTTTAGAATGGCTTAACTCCTACCAGAGTGCAGCTATGGGCAGTTTGGAGGCTGTGGCCAAAATACCATTCCTTAAGCAGTTTTAACCTTTTGATAGGTCAGCACAGAAAAGCAAATCTGTAAGAATCAATAATTTATAATCTCTTTGTAAATACTTACCTGTTCACTCTCTGCTGTAGGTGTATCTGTAACTTTCTATGGTAATGAAAACCAGTTTTCAGTTAAAATGTCCCATGTAATGAAATCATATTTCAGGTGTTTTAAAATGACATTATGTATTAATATAAAGAGAATACTTTAGATAAGTGCTATACAAATTTAGTAGGATGGGAATATGGTCTTTGTATGCTTAACCATATTTTCATCTTTTTTTTAATGAACAGCACTTTTAAATTTTTACATATTCATTTTTTCTGTGACTTTCATACTCTCATCTTCCTACAATTGTGTTTTGTCAGTATTTTAAGAGACTGCTTTAAAAACTCAGATATTTCTAAAATACTCTGTGCTCCACATAAATTAAGAAATATGCACTTTTAAAACCTTTAGGGAGATAAACATGCCAATTATCCATGTATGTTTTTACTGAAGCAGCATTAAAAGACCATAAACATATGGTTATTTGTATACACACTCTTCTGTTAGTATGATTTCCCATATACCACTAAGATATCAGAATCCAGAGGCATTGCAATTCCAAACCATAGCTCCTTTTCCAGATACAGTAAATGGACTTTGTGCTAGCATCCTGTAAAACATTACTGTCTGGATACTTAAACTAGACATGCTTATTTTATAAAACTTTCTAATAAATACCATCAAGGAATGTGGAAGCATCAGCTAAGCCGACCTTATGCTGGATTTTAGCAATTTGTGTTCTGTTCTGGCCAAATTCAAGTATAAAACCCAGACTGCAGACGCTACGTTACACATTTCCCTCTATCTACACTCCTGCTTTTTAATTATCTGTTAGTTCAACACCCATGGACTTCTTCTTTGTGTTTCGTAATTGATGCCTGCATCGGGAAAAATGAGTGATTAAAGGTATTTTCAAACCACCAACTAAGCATTAGCTTAACCTCTTGATCTCCCTGCTGCAACTGTGCTTCCAATCCTTCACGTTCTTTCTCCAACTGAGCGTGCAATCAGTTTAAAAAAGGACAAATTAGAATTAAAAAATCCCCCACATTTATCTTTTCCACCACATTGTTTACAATGTATTTCATTATTGAAATCATAAATAAAAAGTAAGCATAAGACATAACTGCTATGTTATGTTAATAACAAAGTCCTTTCGGTATCATCTGGCTCAACATTTTCAAAGGTTTGTGACTCTTACGGAAAAAAAAGCTTTACTTCCAAGAAGAAACAGTTAATTGAAGTTAGTGTACACACTTCAGATACTGTCTCATTACACATGCTCTTTATCAGCCTGAATTAGTTATCTCCTGTTGTTTTGGATTAAGGTCTTTGATACTTTGTGTAGTATCTAGCATAGATGGATGAATAAATATAGAATCAAACCTACAAAAAAATTTGGCAAGCAGTGTCATTAACATTAATCATGTCCATCAGCAACCTTTAGTATTTACAATTGGAAATATCTAAATTAAGTGTTTATTAATTGTGAACATAAGTCCTCTTACATCAAAACTTCAGAAACTGTATAATCTAAGTATTTACATTCAACAATCCTAGAGAATACTGTTTGCTTCTGCACTTGGTGAGCAAGTATGGTTATAGTTTTCTATTCCTTTTGGTAAATAAAATCAGAACTTATCTGAGTATTTGACTACAGCCAAAACTGAGTTATCTCATGTGAGTGTTGTTCAACATCTGTCCCATAGCTTATGTGAAATGATTTATTTCTCTATGAATTATCTCTAGACACAACCTCATTATTTTCATTTACTATTTTACATCACCCATTAAACCTTTAAGCTCATTACTTTTTGGTTTGCAAATTACTAAACTCCAAATTTTAAAACTGCAAGTGAAATAAAGTGAATGCATCTTACACTAGAGTTGGGCTTAATGTGATCAGCATAAATTTAAAATTAAGCTTTTGATTTTAACATCGTGAAAGTCAGCCATACAAAAAAAATCCAGTCAGATCACATCAACATTACCACAGTAACACTGAGTTCACATGACTCTTTTATAAAGAATGGCTAGAAACACAGATATTGTATTTATTTCTCATATTATAAGCCCAAACAGTATTTTCAGTTACTTCTCACTTAAGTCCTAAATTGGCTGCTTTTTACCTTAACAGCCATCATTTTTTAAATAACATTTTACTACATATTATGAAAGTTTTCCTACCCATGTGCTAACTAATAATTTCAGTTACTCAGAAAAGTGAGATTAAAATACTTGCTTTATGTCATCTTTATCAAAATCATTATACAGCTATTAGAAGCACACAAAGAGCTCCAAGAGGCCACAGCACTATATGCTACTTGGAATTATCTATAATTATTAATAACCTGACGTTGTTCTTCAAGTTTCTGCTGCTCTTCCTCGATTCTTAACCTTTCAAGTTCTGCTAGGGCTGCCTCCCGTTCTTGTTCCACCTCAGCTCTCTCCAGCATTCTCTGTTTCAGAGGTAACACAGAATCAATTAAATATAAAAATGAAAGATATATTAAATAACATCAACTATATTGTAGCAATCATTTTTTGCCTAAGTTGGATCCACCTTTTTTTCTTCATCTAAGTTTCTTCTGTACTTGTAAATCCAGTGTGCAAGATACTCTATGGGATCTGCTGGCCGATGCTCTACAACCTCTGCCAGTCCCTTCTTCAAGCAACTTCCCAGGCATTGCTTCAGATACTGAGACTCCATTCAAATCTACTGACAATAAACAGACAGATATTAATCATCAATATCAGAATTAACTTGAGGGGTTTAAAAACACTTGCTTCAGGCGCCAAACACTGACTACGACATTACTTTTTACTAAGCTTGCAATTTATACAAGTAAATTATTTAATAGTGTTTTATTTCTTAAAAGCTCCAGTGGTCAGTTATACCAATCACTGCAGGAAAAAAAAATGCTGAAACCCCACCTTACTGCTTGGATGTGTGTAGTTCATAAACTACTTGGAAACATGCTGCTAATTCTAGATCTGCATGATAACAAAAATAAAAAAAACCAAAACCTGAAAACCACAACGGGACATACGCGGATCTTTGAAGAACAGGCAAGTAGTTCTGAGGACGATTAAGGGGTAATTTTAGTTTGAACTGTCAAAGCTATCTTTAAAACATGCATGCAAGGCGAGGGCCTGAAGCACTCACTCCACAGTTAGGAAAGGCACAGATCTCTGTGCACACACTTTACTAGCCCAGTTTAAGTAAACACGAGCCGTCCTTCGCTGTCAAGGGGGCTGAATCCGCGCGGGGCAGCCATAGCTGGCGGGGCAGAGCCCGGGCCCTTGGCAAAGCAGCGAATCCTGTCCCATCCTCCGCGTTCACGGCGGCTCCGATCCTTCCAACCCAGAGCCTCTCCCGCGCCCTCTGCCCGGGCTCCATTTAAGCACAGGCTCGCCTCTCCCCTTCCTCTCCGCTCCCGCCGGGGCGGGCCCAGTCCTTATCGCCCGGTGTCCGAAATGCTTGGAGGGCCCGTTACCCCGCCTCGCTCCGCGCTCCGCCACAGTCACAGGCACCCGGTGCTTGTGGCGCCGCGGGGCCGCGCTGTGGCCGCTCTCCTTCCCTCGGAGAGCAGCCCCGCTCCGGCTCCTTCCTGGCAGCCCCTGGCAGTCCCAGAGCCCCAGGACGGCAGCCCCGGCCCGCCCCGCTCCTACCGCCCGGCCGCGGCTTCGGACGCGCGGGGTTGCCCCGCGACAGCGCCGCGAGCGCAGCGGGCCCAGCGCCGCCCGCAGGAGCTGAGGGGTAAAGGAACGGTCCCCGGTGGCACAGAACCGGGACGAGGGGCCGGGGCCTCAGAGCGTTTTGTGGGCCTTGGGGGAGACTTCGACGGGCTGGAGGGTTGGGCAGAGAACTTGAAATTCAACAGTGGCAAATGCGGGGTGCTGCACCTGGAGAGGAATAACCCCGAACACTGGTAGAAGCTGGGGCTCAGCTGCTGGGCGGCAGCTCGGTGGAGCACCTGGGGGTGCTGGTGGGCAACAAGATCTCATGAGCCAGCAGTGCCCGTGTGGCCAAGAAGGCCAGTGGTATCCTAGGGTGCATTAGGAAGAGCATTGCCAGCAGGTCAAGGGAAGTGGTCCTGCCCCTCTGCTCAGCCCTGGTGAGGCACATCGGGAGTGCCGTGTCCAGTTCTGGGCTCCTCAGTAGGAGACACATGGGGATCCTGGAGCTGGTCCAGCAGATGGCTATGAAGATGATTAAGGGACTGGGGCATCTCTCTTACAAGGAAAGGCTGAGAGGGCTGAGTCTGTTCAGTCTTGAGAAGAGATAATTGATAAGAGACCTCATTAATACGTATAAATTTTTAAGGAGGAGGTGCCAAGTTCTGCTCCGTAGGGCCAATCACTAGGACACCAGGCCGTGGGCAGAAAGTGATGCATAAACACGAGGCAGAACTTCTTTACTTTGTGCATGTTCCACACACTGGAACAGACTGCCCAGAGAGGTTGTGGAATCTCCCTATCCAGAGATATTAAAGAACTGTTTGAATGCATTTCTGTGCAATGTGCTCTGGGACGACCCTGCCTAAGCAGGGAGATCAGATGAGCCCCTGTGATCCTTTCCAACTGTTTCAATGCCATCTCTCTGTGAGCCGTTTCCCCTCACAACTGACGTGATCTTTTCTCCTCCATGCCAAACTCATTGGCCGACGTTCACCTCAAATTTGACCAGCTGGTTTTTTTGCTGTCAACTTCTAATCGAGTATTAAAGAACCCTGCAAACAATTGCACCTGGAAGAATTAACTCCGTGTGCTTATTAATTCCGACGCTTAAGTGCACTAACACCATTTTGGCCGCTCCCTGGTAGAAACAGAAGGCTGCAGAAGGGCCGCCTCCCTGAAGGGACGGCAGCTGGCGGAGGTGCCGTGAAGGCTCCCAGCTCGTGGGTGAGGCGGACGAGGGCACGGCTGTTCCGGCCGGGGCCGCTCCGGCCGGGCGGTGTCGCTGGCGCCCCGCGAACGCTCCGCGCAGGCCGCAGAGCCCCGCCCGCCCCGCGCTGAGGGCCCTGCGCCGGCGCGGCCATGGCGGCGGAGCGCGGCACGGCGGCCGAGGCCCTGGTCGGGCAGGTGGTGCTGCCCGGGGACCTGCTGCTGCTCCCCGCGCACTACGACGAGGACGCGGAGGGCGAGCGGCTGCGGCTGAGCGCGGGCGCGGCACCGCAGGGGCGGCTGCTGTGCGGGCCGGGGCTGCGGCGCAGCGGGGCCGGGCTGCTGGTGACCAAGTGCGGGCTGCTACGGCACCGGCCCGCCGGCGGCGGCGCCTACTGGGTGGACTCGCAGCAGAAGCGGGTAGGGCGCGGCGGGATCCGGGCGTCTGTGTGTGTGTGTGTGTGTGTGTGTGTGTGTGTGTGTGTGTGTGTGTGTGTGTATCTGTGCGTGTCTATGTGTATGTGTGTTGTCCTCCGTGTCGCCGCGCTCCCCTGACCCTCTGTCCCCTTCCCTCTTGCAGTATGTGCCGGTGAAGGGCGACCACGTCATAGGGATCGTGACGGCCAAAGCGGGGGACGTGTTCAGGCTGGACGTGGGCGGCAGCGAGCCGGCCTCCCTGTCCTACCTGGCCTTCGAAGGCGCCACGAAGAGGAACAGGCCCAACGTGCAGGTGGGTGCCCTGGTTGGCCGGCGGTAACGCTTTAGCCGCGACGTGTGGTGGCGCTTCTGTTGCATTTCAGTAGCTTTCCTGAGTGGAAGTGTTACCATAAGCCTCACTTCAGAGGAGGTGTGCAGGCCCTAGTCCTAATGGTTTCGCCTTGGCCCTCCTCGGAGGGTTTTGCACCACGAGGCCGCGGGCTTTCTGAGGTTTCTTAGGACTGTAACTAGCGTGGTTTGCTCTCTCGTGACTGGTTGGTTCACTCTCATGTTTTCATCTGCTCATAGTGCTGCCAGGGGCAGATGCATTTCATGAGTAATGTGCATCCAAGGAAGTTAAGGTTTTAAAACAAGCTTTTATGCCATGTGATGCTGGTACAAAATGTAGTTGTGTGGGTTTTTTTTAACAGCACTATTATGAATGATTGTGTGGCACGTGCATGCCACAGTTTCTGCACTCGGATGAAATGCTATGACCAGAATGTAAAAGGAACCGTGAAGAAAAACAAAATAGGTTGATATGGTATTTTTTATTGTTGTCCTGCTAAATGATTGTAAGAGGCTGTACTTTTGTTCTTCGACCCTGTTTTGTTTAGGTGGGAGATCTTATTTATGGTCAGTTCATTGTAGCAAATAAAGACATGGAACCAGAGATGGTCTGTATAGACAGCAGTGGAAAATCAAGTGGAATGGGAATAATTGGACAAGATGGTTTCCTCTTTAAAGTTTCCTTAGGTCTAATAAGAAAGTAAGTATTAAATAATGTAAGTAGTCACTCCCATGTGTAAGTTTCCCACAACTGTTTCCTCTGAGCAGTGTGGGCAGTTTGGTAAATCTGGCTGTGTATTCTTGTAGTGCATTTAAACCAGCTTTACTGAATAGAGTATGGATATTTACCTAAAAGGAAAGTTTATTTTTCCTTCTAAGAGGCTTAGGAGCTCTTTTTTGTATGGTGTTGCATGACCTGTTTAAAAAAAGTGGTGTGGTTGCCAAGGCAGTATGGAAAATAAAAGTAATGACCTGGGGAAGTCAGTCATTCAGGATAGTGTTTCAGGTATGTACGTACTACCTTGGACTTTAAAACTTGGCAATGCTAATTTTTCTGTTTGATGGGGTAGTGCAGGGTGTATGTTTGGCTGACAGCTGGTTAAACAGGTCTTTGCACATCAGTACGTATTATTTTCTGACTTCCAAAGAAAAATAAATTGCATTGAAATAAAGATACAGATTAAAAAATTGTAGGATTTTAGTTAAAAACTGACATATTAATCCAGGAACTGTTTCATAAACTTGTGAATATGTTGTGAATTTTGCAGTTACTTATGCTGATGTAAATATCAGATTTTTTTGTGGCTATCAAAGATTACCACATTACATGGATAAGCAACAGTCAAACTTTGTTGTTGCTTTTTGGGTGGAGTTTTTTGTTTGTTTTCTTTGGATAAGCAATCTGGAGGTGCAGAGCAGCTCTTTCATATCTGTAATTGTCTGATTTAAGTGACCTATTGAAAGTCAGTGTGAACTGATACGAAAACTTTTTGCAGCCATTCTGTTTTCCAAATTTTGTCTGTATGCAAGGAAAAAAAACAACAGCATATTACAAGTAAACTGCTAATTCCTGGCATGCTTTTAGTTTTTGTGAATACTTGTTCAAGCTTGATTTAATCCTAGACATGTTAGAGTATTTAATATGCTGTCATCTAATAAAAATTAAGTAGCCTTTTTATTGCTGTTAATACTGTTTCCTGAAGTAGAAGGGAAGTCCTGTTTTGAAAGACTCCTCTGGGGTGTCAAATTTATAAATAGCACTTTAAAAATGTAATTTTATCAGTGTAGTTTTAGAATTCATTAGATCATAGAATTGTTGTAAAAGTATCAAATCACTTTCAATTTGTCAGGGATTGCTTCTGAATCTAATGAGAAAAAATGCTAAATTTACTATGATTTTATTTTATAGGTGCATGTATTTTAAATGAGAGGAGCCTTAAAAATCTGATACTGTATTGATGTTTTGGATGTATATGCAACTTTATAATCTTTCAGTGTTTCTTAAATAGCTCCCATACCAGCAGTACTGCTGGAGTTACTGGTCAATAATAAAGTGGTGTCTATAAGTGTGAGCACTTCTTCCTGACTTTTTTTTTGGTCTTGCTTACAGGCTCTTGGCTCCCAAATGTGAAATAATTCAAGAGTTGTCACAGTTGTACCCATTTGAGCTGGTGCTGGGAATGAATGGAAGAATATGGGTAAAAGCAAAAACAGTTCAACAGACTTTAATTATAGTAAATATTTTGGAAGCCTGTGAGTACATGACTGCAGAACAGAGAAAACAAGCGCTTGCCAAACTGTCAGGGAACTGATAAGAGAAAACCCTGAGGATTTGTTTGTAATGACTGTAGGGTGTTTTGGTTATTTTTGTACTCAGATTTATATTAAAAGCTTTTTTTTAATGAAGTACTAGACTTTGTTTGTTCTTCATTGGTTCTTTGTTGGTTCTTCATTTCCCTTCTTTATCCACTCAGTTTGTTTTTAAGGAGTTTGTTTCAACTCACCTTTGTGATTATGAAGCCCTGTTTATATTCATGAATTTTCTGACTAATGGTCTCTAGAAGCTTTCATTAGCTCTGAATTTTTAAGCGTAACTACTTAGGTCTTGTTTGAAAAACTGGTCATTTTGTAAGCTGCGTGTATTTGTTTTTATAGTTACTAAAATTTCAAACAATCCATGTTTACTTGGGGTAGCAAAAAGTATCCCATGGATCATTAATTTTGGTCAGGTGCTATATTTATGCAGTGGCATGAAGTAATTATTTAATATATTAGGAAATTTGGGAATAGAAATGCAGGTAGAGAATATCAGAAAATAATTGCAGGGTGTACCGTGAAAGAATCACAGGGTGGTTAAGGCAGATGATCAGATAAGACCAAAAATATGTTCACAGGTACGTCATCACTTTCCCTAAGAGTTGACCTGCCTTGTAGTACTAAGGACATGGTGATTAGGATGTCACAATAATAGCCATGTGTTTCTTGATTCTAGATACTGATTTCTTTAGTAGTAGCATAAACATAGAGCTTTGCTAATATTCAGCAATATCAACATTTCTGAAAAAAGGTATGTTTGACTTCTTTATGTAGCAGTGCTTCAGGTGCATACGGAGGAGGTGCTGTCCTAGGAAGGGTAAGCGCTCTGAATTTTAGTATGTGAATAATTTGCTGCTGTTCTGAGAGAGAAAGAGAACCCTGGATTAATGGAAGGGTAGTTACTGATGCTTTCTTTCCTGTGGGAGAAAAGCTTGATTGTAGGTACCTAATGAACTGTTTGCAGCTGTTAGGCAGTCATTTAGATCTGTGATGTTCTGTGGTTTAATAGCAATAGTTAAAGGAAATTACTAAAAATTAACTAATTAGGGTAAACCTGAATACCATCTTAATTAAAGTGGAAACACAATTTTTCCTGTTTATTCTGTATTTCATCCAAAGCTCAACCTATGGCGTTTGATGATAGGGTTGGTTATCTTTGGCATCTCTGTCGTTTAGAAATTGCTTCAGTTCAGAGCCAACTCCCTTGAGTCATCTGTAATGTACTTACCTAGGGCTTCCCCTGGTGCAACAAGAACACAACTCTAATGGTTTCCATGTAAGTCAAATGGCTACAATTCAGAATTCTTTGTGAATTTCACTGCTCTCCCTATTTAGCATCTAGGGCATTGCTCATCTGGCTTGGTAGATCTTTAGTCATCTTTTTTCGTCTGTCATTTGCCAGGTGAAGTGACTTTCATTCATATTCCATAAACTCTTTGGGTCTGTAATCTGTCTCCTACTACACATGAGAAACTGTAGGTTAATCAGGATTTCAATAACATTCTTCTCCAGAGTATTTTCTATTTCAGCTAACCAGAGCCTCTGCAGGTTGTCTGTTATTGGAACAATAGCTGGCATAGGCAGAAAAACATTTGCCAAATTATCTCAGGGTGCTAACTTGTTCTTTTGTGAATGTTCTTGGATCATAACAGTAAAACCACAGGAATGGGCAATGACATGGATCATTTCCTGGATAGTTGTGGCTTGAAATGGAATTAGCCTTACCACTCCCCTTTACCTAAGCAGCCTCCTTTCCCTCCCAAAAGCCTGCGTTCCAGCTTAACCTGCAAGGTACAAATTGAACAGTCCCTGTTAAAATGCTGGCTTGGTACTGCAGCACAAATGGCAACCTTGAAAGTTCTCAACATAATCAACACACTATATCATACCACACACATGTCCCACTGTCACCCAGTTATCACCAAATACAAATTCAGTTAAATCCAGAACAGGATACAAATTGCATTAAAATTATGCTTGTTACTAATTTAGCAAAATGAAATAACCAAAAATTCTTGGGTTTTACCCCCTACACAATAATTTTAAGTATGTGCTACACTTAAGTTTGACAGTTTATACAGGAAAAAAATTACAGTGGATGTGAACAAAATGGGTGTGGGGGAAAATGCTTGAAAGAAAGTACACTTAAACACATTACTAACAGAAGACGATATTCATGTTTTGGTGGTTTTTTTTTTAATTTTACTTGAGCAATAAAAAACTTATCAACATTCCCCAAACCAATTATAATTTGACAGGCTTTACCTAACAAACAAAAAACATTCAGGCACAATCTAAACAGTATCTTTGCGAACTCTTAGTTCTAGGTTGGTGACTAAACCAGTCACGAGGAAGGGTTATGGAGTATAATTTGGTTCTAGGAAGAAAGGCTGATCATGATTTAGTTATGTATTCTGCTGGAAGTCTTCCACGTTCCCGTTAAAGGCACATAAACCCATATGTTTTTGGAAATAGGACTTGAAGAAGGAACGCTGAGGACTTCAAGGTTACCTTGCTAAGTAAGTAGAACATCTTTTCTGTTGCATTTCTCCATTATGTTCACCCTTATCAGGTTAAGCCATTATTTAAAGTTGTTCATTTCAGATGCTCTATGATTGTGCATTGGGTACTTTGTTGTACTGATTTTCTTTCAAGCTGTTGAGGTCAAGTTATGTAAAAATGGTAGATACCAACATGAAAATTGTGCGTGTGCCTGTGAGTGATGAGCACAACCTCTCAGAAGGAAAGTTCACCAAGAATTAAACAGAAACCATGCATTGATAATATTAAATATAGTTTGTGGCCCTTCCTAGGTTGATGTTGTATAAAGACCAAGATCAAATACTATCACAAAATACAGAAAAGCAGTGTTGAAGTTCAGTTTGATACTAACACATTTTTTTTTTTGTTCTAGCAGAAGAAAGTTACACAGACAAATAGCTCAGTGTAGTAAGAGGATTAGGAGCTTAATTCTAAGGCTGTGGTTGGAGAGTGTGGCTTTAGCTCTGCTAGATTAGAAGTTTACTGTGTGTAACTACTCATTACAGCCTTGCC
The DNA here is from genome assembly GCA_034509425.1 of Eopsaltria australis. NCBI lineage: Eukaryota > Metazoa > Chordata > Aves > Passeriformes > Petroicidae > Eopsaltria > Eopsaltria australis. The sequence goes on from JAVTVJ010000138.1 coordinate 272,902, forward strand.
ACCAGGAGCTGGAACTGAGGCTTGCTGGCATGTGCATTTGATTTCTAGCCAAGTTCTGTCAAAATGACCCACATTGGCATCAACACTTCTAATACCAGGGTTATTTTGGTTTTATAACATGAATGTTCTTTAGCAAAAGAGCCTGTAGAATTTTTCTCCCAGATTTTAAATACTGAGAGCAGCTCATCTTCTACTGGAGAAGATCTGATTTGTTGGAGAAAGCCCAGTTTTCCGCCTTAGAGTTTGGACAAATTCTTCTGAGTAACAGCTAAATCAGCAGGTTGTTTTAAAAATTGATCACCTCCAATGCTTATATGACAAGTATATACATCAGATTTTCTAGCTACATACAACCACCTTGGTGAGATACATTATTTGACTGAGTACAGAAACTTGTCTTAGACAATGTAGGGCACTTTAGTTGTATTAATAACACGAGCAGTCTGGTCCTTACTAATGACTTGTATAAATTGTAAGATGCTTAACTGCTGTTTAAGTCCATAGTAAGTAATTAAACATGCAGTTTTATCACGACAACTTGTAAGAGAAATCGCCTAGAAACATGTTGACTGCCTGGATTTTAATAGAAACTACACAGTAGGTACAGGTGATTAACCAGGATCACTGCAGAATGACTGTTTTCCTCTGATGTCCTGATTTTGCAGAAGTGCAGTTACTGCCTTTTCAGTGCTGTCTTTGTGGGTAATTTGAAATGTTCAAGAGCCTGGTTTTGCTTGTAGAGCAAATCACTTGTAGGTTCGAGCTTGTAGGGCTCAATTACTATTCTAGTGGCTTGTGTTGCCTTTTTCTGGTCTTAGGAAATAAAGGCTCAGACACAGTTAGAGGGTTGGGGGTTGTTTACCTCGGTATTTTAATAGGATCCCATTCGATGGCTTCTGCCGTCCAGGTAGAACGCGTCGCAAAAGCCTCGTCCCCCCCAGTCGAGTGTACAATTAAAGACTCTACACATTAGCATATCTACCAGGAGGGCCCAATAAGGGGCTGGGGTGGGCTAACTTCTAGTTTACAAAATCTATCCTACTAGGAGACCTTGAGGGCTCACGAAAACGGAGTGTTTGGTCTTCTAACTCTACGTGGTTTCAGGGGTGTTTAGTCTACCGGCCTGCTAAACACCATGAAACCAGGCTAAACTATCACCTAAAGCATCACAAGTATGCATGCTAATACTTGTGGATATAGGGAACAGTGTAAGAAATATTCAGAAGAAAAGCAGAAAAAGTCCTTCAGGCATCACTTGAATAGTCAGTGAAAATACCTTTTTTACTGGTCTTCAGTGTCCTACCTAATACGAGAATACTGAAAAAATCAGAGTAACTTTATTTGTAGCACGGCAGTAAACAGGAGACAGACAAACTATAGACCAAAGATTCTATTTTGCTTACACTTAGTAATTACAGTTACCTGACACAAAGATATTTAAAGACTGAAGGACAGTGGGAGGACTAATGACCTCATCTGCACTTTCCAAATGCCTTTGTTATCTTGTCTTGCAAATGGTAGGCTTTTCTGTGATTCAATGTTTATTAGGCTGTTGCAAAAGAGTTTTGTTGTAAGAATCTGTATACCCACTGAAAAGACTTATTAATTCTTTCTTCCTGTTCTTGTCCAGATGGAGGGTATTGCACCAATCTCGTCTTGGTGTCCCCCTGTGAACTGCTTACGTGAATGAACTAATTACAAAAGACCTGTATTTCCTTTGGTTTCTTCTGTGACTATTGCATCATGATATTAGCTAAGATAAATCTGAGATTCTGTGTCCTGGCTGACTGGTGTGTTTATTTCCTGAGAATCAGGGTGAGGTTGAGATCACCACTACAGGAGCACATGTCATTGTACAGCCTCCAAACAAGAGACAGCTTTTGCAGACGTTAGTCTGCACCTGGGTGGCTTTGCCTTTAGTAGCATGTAGGTGAAAAGTTCAAGCTGTATTTCTTTTTATTTCTATATATAATCTTACTGGCTTGGTATCAAAAGTCTTAATTAGTCTGGGAGCCCTTTTAACAGACCTGGGGCCTACATTCTGCCTTAGTCCACCACTGGCTTTCCTTGTTGCTTTAGGTCTCCTGTTTCCTCATAGAAAAAAACAGCTTTAATCTAAGCCATTTGTCTAACAATGCCCTTGGTCTAAGGCTGATCCATAGATGCATGATCCAACAAGAAAAAGAAATAACTCCTGAAATAACGCACAGCTTTGTCATTCTGTACATAAATTGAAAGTTTCGTAATGCTAGATCATGTTTTAGCATAGCTACAGATACAATGCATTCTGACTTACAGGCATGCCAGGGAAATTTAATTAACTGATGTACAAGCAGTTTACAGACTGATTCTCCTCATTCACTGCTATCAAACTGAATTATGAAGGCAGGAGGAGAAGGGCTGGATGTGTTTAAGAACACTCTTCAAAACAGGGGACTTGAAGATTCAATATTGGTGGCTGTTGCTTTGTGAAATGTGCATGTATTTATGTATTAGAGAGTTTATTAGTCTCTTTCTTTTAAGAGGAAAAATATGTGAATGACATCTGAATAGGTGTATGGAAAAGAGATCAATCATAATATGATTTTATCAAGAGGGAAAAATAGAAAACCAAAGAAGTCAAATTTCCATTCAGCTTTCCTGCCAAAATTTCACTACTTTTCTGAAGCAATGAAGGCAGAGATATTCTAATAAAGACAAAGCAATTGTTGCTGCAACTCCACCTAATGCAACACAATAACTTTTCACGGAAAATGAGCTTTTCTGGAGATGTGGCTAGATTCCAGTATTTGCATGATGCCGTATTTCTTTGAGTTCTGTGTCTATTAGATGTGTGCATGCATTCAAAGGATTTTTTTGTGAAGCAGGAGGGTATTCCTGGATGAAATCCAGATGTATGGGCTCTGATTTTTCTGCATTTTTTGCAACATTTTTACAATAGGGACGCATGAAGTCAGAGTCACTTCTGAGATTAATTGCTTGTTATTCTTGCCTGGTGCCTTGTCATGGACTCCTGGCCAGGGTGAAGAATAAGTGATGTTTTCATTTTGAGATAGGTGGGGTTTTTTGCCTCCTCAGCAGTATTGGCTACCTTGGAATTGTGAAGGCCAGCTGCCAGGTTGTTAGAGGTGTAAAGTGCAGAAGTATCATTAAGAAAAGAAGTTCATTTTCTGTGCTTACCATGGAAACAAAATTAATGGAGATGCCATTCAACCATTTCCAAATGTTGTCAGCTGCATCCACAAACATGGTAAAATTCAGAAGAAAGGAACGTTGACAGCCCGCAGAAATTAGGGTTTTAATTATACAATGATGGCTGATAGAATTTGCTCATCCTTTTTTTGGGTCATAAGGTTTTTCCAAAGATTGCTGTGTCAGCATGGCAATACATATATTTTAATGCTGATTGCATTTTAAAAAATTGGAAAGTAACTTCAGCATATTATGTTTGGTGTTGACAGAGAACTGACGCTTGCTGATTAAGGAGAAAAAGCAGAGAGATTGTTTCATGTATTTCCCAGGAAAAAATACTTAATCCTTCCAAATTCCCCATTTCTTTCAGGCCATCTAGTAATACTGTTTCTGCCATGAGGTTTGCTTAGGTTAATTTTTTATTGTTGCTAAGACTGAATGATTTTAGTGCTTTTTATAATCCATGTGATTTCTAAAAGAACGTGTGTAGATAAAAACATAACTACCACAATTTTAGGCAAAAAGACTCAAAATCTCTTCCTTGCAACTGCCTGAGCCCGTGCCATTGTGACATGTGCAATGCTACATGGTGCAACAGGCTCAGTCTTGCAGAACTTGCTGTTCCATGCGGCTTTCTGGCAGCACCCGGCTGCTGCTGTGCTCTGCTGTGGGAGCAGTGATAAGAAAAGGCCATTTTGTCCAGTTAAATTTGGAACGTGCTGAAAAACAGTGGTTGGTAGAATGTAGACCCTCCAGTACTGTCAAAAGGGTTATGTTCATTCTCCTGACCTACTGCTGTGTTACAGACCAGACTGTTCTGTCATTGCTACTACCGTTTGTGGGTTTTTTTGGTTGTTTTTTGGGATTTTAGGTGCCGGGTTAAGAGGAGAGCTCAGGAAATAGTCCCAGAGTAGTGAAGACGAGTCCTCTGAGTTTGTGGTTGGAGTGGTGCCTAATGACCACAAGCATCTGAAGAGCGTGTTTGTTAAAGGATGTTGTGACATGTTATTGGCTGGCTTATCTGAGCAAGTATATTCTTGAATGCAATATATATGCAAACATTTTAAGTGCCCCATTAATCAGATTACTTGAATGATAAACTCCCTACATTCTTGGACTCAGGTCGTTATGGGTTGGGTGCTTTTATTGCCTTGCATATTTAAGCACTGTATCCCATAATGTATTTCATTTCTCTCTTTGCTTAGCCAGAAGCTTCAGTAGCTCTCGACAGGGGACAATGGGTTCCGAGAGGACACAGGAGGCTTTCATCCGTTCCGGCCGCTAACGGCGGGGCTAATCCCGCCGGCCGCACCGGCGCAGAGCCGCCGGGCCCAAGGGCACCGAGCGCGGCCGGCAGCGGTGCGTGCGCGGAGAGCGCCGGGGGCGGTGCCGGCGGCCGCGGCCGGGAGCGGCGGCGCTGTGAGTGCGGGGCCGAGGGGCTGCGTGCGAATGCGGGGCAGCGGTGTGAGTGCGGGTGCGGGGCCGAGGGGCCGCCTGGGAGTGCGGGGCTCCAGTGTGAGTGCGGGGCCGAGGGGCCGCGGTGCGAGAGCGGAACCGCGTGTGCGTGCGGCGCGTCGGGGGTGGGCGGGACAGCGGCGCTGTGAGTGCGGGGCCGCGGAGCGGGCGCCCGGCGGGTAGGAGGGCCATGGGACCGCACTGTGCCCTCCGGGGCCGGCTGTCCCTCCTATGGGCTGTCCCCTCCGTGGGCTGTCCCCCATGGGGGTGCTCGTTCCCTCCCCGCTGGTCCCGGGTCGCAGCCGCAGTGCGCTGCCGGGGAGGCGGCGGCGGCGATCGCCGGCTGCTGAGCTCCGAGGGGCGGCCGGGGACCCCTGCGCCTCTCGTCATCGGAGCTGTGCTGCCCACCCCGAGCTGTCGAGGTTTGAAATCCTGCTTATGCCTTCCCTCATGGTTTAACGCTTTGAGAGATCCCTGCTTGCTCAGTAAACTTATCCTGTGTGCAAGTAGGCACAGTAGGATCCGTGGAGGACGAAGAGACTCCATGCTTCGCATCTCATTTCATTCGTGATGCGCTGGTTGGGTTCTGGGTGCAATCGCACAGCTCAGGAAATCCACCTTTGAGCTGCTCGAAGGATCAGCTTGGAGCTCTCCCAGACTTTTCTTTTATAACCACAGGGGCACTGTTCCCATCAGACCTAGTTCATCGCAGGCGATGAAAGGGGAAACAGGGCTGCGGGGGAATTCCGCATTGAGCGTGTGTATGGCGATGTTACAGCCTCGTTTATGCACAGAGCATATGCCCTATGGGGTGGAGTTGAAACGTGTCTGTTTTCTCACATCTTTGCTTTTAGTAACAGTTTTGCTGTTATGAATTGTATCGTATGAGAAATGTGAAAGTCAAAATACAAGCAGGGCCTAAAACCCCAAAAAGGTGGGAAAATCTTAATTTATGCTTCAGTCTGCAGGATTTGGAATTCTTGGATCTGCTGGGTGGGAACAGGAGGGATCACTTGCTGCCTAGCACCTGCTGTGCTGATTTGTATTATTAGTGGGTATTCCCTTTCCTCCCCCACCTCTGCAGACTAGCACAAGGGTGCAGCTTTCCTGCTCTGGATCACCAGCAGGCCAAGCAGTGAGTTCATCCTGTATTATCTTCAGATAGGTACTTTTTGCAGTTCTGTGCTCCATGAAATATCTCAGATCTCCGTGGTATCTGTTTGTTGACTGATCAGAGATCTGAATTTTTCCATACACAGTGTCTAGCTGCCTGTTCCCTTTCAATACACCAAGAGAGCTGGAAGATTTCCAAAGTGGTGTGCCAGAGCTCTTTGCTCCCCCTTGCTCAGAAGAAAAGGCTTGTTGAGATGTTTGGTTTCTTTAAAACAGTCTGAGAATGGGGGAGATTATTTGGTCTAAGAACTAACTTCCTTTCAAAGGAAGAAGTATGGTTTGTTTGCTTGACACAGCAACTTTCTCTACAGCTACAGCCAAGAGCTCGGAATTCAGTAGCGAACCATGCACGGATTGGGAAGAAACCTAGAGAGATGGTTGTTATTCTCGACACAATGTGTTGTTTGTTAGGTCTTTACAATGGTAAAAGGAAAGGAAAAAAATCTCTTGTGTTGTGAAAATTACATTTATGCCACAAGATATGCTAGGAGGCATTGATTTTGGTGTTTACAGGCCAGTTTAAGTTGGAAGAGACGTCCTAAGTTTCTCCAGTCAGATCCCTGCTTCAAGCAGGGCTAAATTTGAAGGTCTGTCAGGATGCTATATTTTGTAATCTTTAATGGTATTTAAAAGCTCATGAAATCTTGATGAGCGTGTTACCAGGTTATTGTGTATTGTAAATTTTCTTTATAGGAGTTAGCTTACAAAGGTATTTGTAATCATGACTCATTTTGGGGAGGGGGGGAATGTCTCATAAAAAATCAGCTCAATTTGTTTGGGATACGCAAGTTCTGACAAAGCTGAGACATTTTTAGGCTTGATATGAAATGTCTTGGGGAATCTGGAATGGGAGAGAAAGGAAGAACAAAAAAAAAGTGCTCAAAGCCACTTTAAGCTAGAGAGTATTTGCTAGTGCAGACCAACTTGTAAGACAGTTTTCTTTTAAGGAAAAGTATGTAAGTAAAGCTGTTTGCTACTCTGAGTCTTATTGATATCTTGAAAACAGAGGCTTTCTTCTGGTTTTTGGTTTTAAGTTTGGACACAGCTGCAATGGGTCCTGTTTACACTGTTAAAATAAATGTTTAAGGATAGCTGTCATCTGAATGATAATTTTTTCTTTGGTTGTGGGTGGGAGGGAAATGAGACATCTAGAAAACCATGTTTAAGCCCGTCTTGACGAAAGTGAAGACCATCCACTGGCACTTAAAACAGGATTAAGATTAAGCTTGTTTAAATTCTGGTTAACTGAGTACTGACAGGCCATGAAATAACTCACTGTTATTCTGTAGATCTCTTGTGGTCACCACAAAAACATACACACAAAAAGATGTTTTTCCTTTTTTCTTTGGCCTCTTCTGTTTAAAGAGGAGTGCTTATTCTTCTCTGGAAATTTTAGCAGAGTTGAGAGATTGAAGATCTGACAGTTCCAGAGAAAATGATGCTTTTTAGCAGAGGGATGTTGCCACTAAAGCAGGTAACTGACCACAGAAACACTGAGTTAATTCTCTAGTACAGCCTCTATGCTAATTTTTTTCTTAATATTGTGCATTGTGATGACTTTGTAGTTTTTTCCAGGGTTGTTTGTATTGTTTTGGCATACCGTGTACATGTGTGAAGGGGTTAGATGTAGAATACGCTGAAACCTGGGGAAAAGGTTACTTGTAAAAATGCCCAGTTCTACAGAAGAGCATGGCTTAGCACGCAGATCTTAAAGTTTGGTGCTGTGTTCCCAGCTTCAGAAAAGCATTCTGTAATTCCTGTTCCCTGTACCTACCCGCCCCATATAAAGGGGAACCATGTGCTCAATTAAAAAACAAAACAAACAAAAAAAAAAAAAAAGGGTGAATGATTATGATACCTTTAAATGAGTCTTGCCCTGGATTGGACAGTGCTCGTTTTTAGCAGCGCAGGATGGCTGGGGCAGGGTTTGGCAGAGCCCGGTCCTGCAAAGGCAGATTCAGGAGCTGGGCTCCTCCCCAGCCCTGCCCCTCGCAGCCCGGGCAGCGCAGTTTGCTGCTCTCCTGCCTGCGCTGGCCCGCGGGGAGCTGCTGCTGGCCGATGCTCAGCAGCCTGCATGGGTTCTGGTGAGTGCTGCACCCCTCTAAAGCCTCGCGGGATGCTCTGCTGTCGCTTCTCATGGGTTATGGCTTATGGGATGCCTTATTGTGTCTCCTTATTGCTGCTCGGTGTTTAAAAACTTGATCACAAGGCAGTTGTGTTTGTACTTTAGTGTGGGGGGGAGGGTTGTGGAGTCCTTTTGAGCTTAAGATTTTCTTAATAAACAGGAGCTAACCAGAAATGAAGCTGCTGGTTGCAAATGCTCAGCTGTTTTCCAGTCAGTCTCCCCACTTGGGGTTCAATGACATGATGTGTCAGGGCTCAGCCTGTCTCGTTAGCAAATGTTTTAATAATCCTGCCTGCTGCTTCCCATGCATATTTTTCAAAGTGGCTCATTATGGTGTTTGCTCAGCAGGGGAGGAATTTAGGTATCACTCTGCAGAGCTGCATTTTCCTTTGTCCTATTTATATAAATAGCAAAAAATTCCCATATTTGAATAGAGTTGGTTTTTTTGTCACTGTGTGGAGACCAAAGGATCCTACGAAACTGAAGAGGTGTGCTGACTATACTTAATGATCTCCTGGATCAATGACTATTCATTGGAAGATGACTTTTAGAGATGCTGTTTATACTAATAAAAATAAAAAGCTATGTGAGAACTACTCATTAATCACTTGCCACAAATTTTGTAACATTCTTGTACACAAATGGTGTGCACAAGGGATTAATACTTGGGTCCTTCTCTACCCCCCTGTTACTGTGAATTAAGAAGAAAACACATCTTGACCTGACAAGATTGAAATCCAAAGAACAGTCGGGTAATGAAACTAGGAGGGAGCAGGGTTATAGCCTTTTGGGTATGCCACAGAGATTTTAAGTCCTAACACAAAGATATTGCTGCATTACCTACATTTGGAGTTCCATTTGCATCATTCCAAAGGCTGGGGTCAGGATGGTCTCTGATAGGGGTCAGAGGCAGATATAAAAACATGTCATTACAACATGACTTCATGTTTGAAAGAAGTATGTAAAGAAAGTAGATACGGTCAAGGAAGTTTTGCCTTGGTTAGAAATAAGTGGTGAAATAGGGTAGGTTCTGATCTCTTATCTGCATGATGTTTGTGTAAACTGGCCTTGTTTCTTGGTCAGGATTGTGGATTACTTATGTTTTTAGATACCATGATACTGCCTCCCTTGAAACCAAGTATGCTGTTAAAAGAACAATGTGATCTTTTTTTTTCTGTTTTCCCAATGTTGGGTTTGTTTATCAGTAGTATTCTGGAGCTGGGTTTAAGGACAGAAAGGGGTTTTCTCACAGAAAATTCTGGGCACAGAAGTGAGGAGCTATTCCTAATTGTTTCTGAATTCTGGCAATAGCTAGCTGTGGGGATAAAGATGATGTGTATGTCTGGTTTATTGCCAGTCACAGTTCAAAACAGTAATATTTTATTACATTTATTGAGGTGGGAACCTCACCCATACAAAAGTATTTAAAACATCAATATTTACCAAATTTTTCTATCAGGAAATAGGGTTTTGTGAAAAAAAATTTTGATTCTCCATAATGTGTAATGAATGCTACAGTTGTGTGAGTGCAAATCTACAGCCCTTGTGATGAAAGTGTACAGTGACTTCTTATCCTGCCAGAACTCCAGTGACTCTTGTACCAGTTATTACTCAGAGCTGGATCTTGAACTTTGTCCATGAGGCAGGGCTAAGTGTGATTTCCAGCATCCTCATTAACTGATACTGCCTCACTGGAAGCTCTTTCCAGGCTTGTGAAACACTTGCAAGGGTCAGGATTGGGCTGTGGGGGATTTGTGGATGGAAGGTGGTTAAGCAAAATTGCCACCTAGCTCGAGCCACCGGTAAGCACAGGCAGGGTTTGTACTTTAACACGAGAGTATTTGTATGTAATGGTTGCCATTGCAATGCTATCAGTGCTCACTGGCGGGTGTGAGTCTAGGCTGTTTGTTCCTGCTGTCCTTTCTGCTTTAGCAAGAGTGGCAGTGAGCTAGCAGAGAGAAAGAAGGTACTGTCCTGGGCATGTTTGTAATGTTGGGTCACTGGGTAATGAAATGGTTGCATTTTTCTGTCTGCAAGCATGAGCTTCAAGTTTGGCTTGGTGCCTGCTTTGGTTCTTGGTGGGGAACTGTAAGGAATGTGAAAAGTTACCAGTTATGATGAACCAGATACAGCAGGTTTAGATGTATTTTTTCCCCAGGTCTTCTATAGTATATTTATAAAGTTCAGTGTTTAATATAGATTAGTGTGTGTAAAACATTTCATCTACAACTGTTTTGGTTTGTTTGTTTGTTTTTTGCTTGTTTGTTTTTTTAAAGCAATTGCTGTCTTAGTGTAATAATTTAGGTTACAGGCTAACATACAGGTCATGTTGTTAGAGGCTCTTTATTACACGCATACACTTCGATCATCTTTCTCCTCATTGCATCTGAGCACTTTAATTATTCAGTCTGGTGGCAGGCAAGGATAAGAACATCTTGTTACTATCTAGTTTTGATGTGGGTCAGGCACAGAACTGGAATGTCATCTCCATCTTTTGAAACCCATTTCAGTACATTAATAAATATACATATCATCGCCATTAAACCAAAAATACCTGCATGAACTTTCAGTTGTTTTAATCCGATACCTCCTTCTCTAGCATCATTGATGTCCAGTGCCAGAGCTGTTCTTTGTTTCTCTTTCCAGAAATGTCCTTCCTGCCTGACTTGGGGACCTTCACCATGGGTATGTGGTCTGTTGGCCTTGGCGCCATTGGTGCAGCTGTGACTGGGATCGTCCTTGCTAACACTGACTTGTTTTTGTCCAAGCCAGAAAAGGCTACTTTGGAGTTCTTAGAGGAGATAGAGCTAAAAACTTTGGGATCAGGTAAGATTCTGACTGTTTCAGACCACATTCTTTAAGAATTGGACTTTTATAAGAACCTTTCCAAGGCCAGGGTTGAAGCAGTTTTCTTAGTCTTGTAGTTGAGTGTCTTTGATATCCAATATTTCTGGTGAAGGAAAAGTGACCAAAACTGTTATTTCTGGATGAAACAAGACACGCTTCTAAAAGTCACTAATGCAGTAATATCCTCTTATACATATAGATTTTTTTTCTGTTAGAACTGTATTTGAATGTGGAATTCTCTGCAGTACTTTGTGTTGGTCCATAAAGTATTAATCATTATAAACAAGAATGGCTGATATTATTGTTGATGTTCTTTCTCCTGTATGAACAGAACAAAGGACATTCAAAGCAGGTGAACTGTGGAAGGAGAATGGTGCAGTGATCATGGCTGTACGAAGACCTGGATGATTTTTGTGCAGAGAGGTACTTGCTGGGCTTGGGGATTAATTAAGAAGAGTTGAGGTCTGCTTGCATAGATGGTCTGTAAATAAAGGCAGGGGATCAACAGGACAGTTGTCAAATACATTTAAAGTATCTCAAAGCTTTTGTTTCATGGTTCAAACTGGTCACCAGCTACCAGCATACTTAGTTTCCTTTGCAGCTGGCTTGTGTGGTCCAGGTTCTGAGCGTTTTCCTTCTGAAGGTGATGGTTACATGATTTTTACATCTGCCAGGGACCTAGGCCATGGTAATTAGAAAGGGAGATTGCACAAAATCCAGTTGGTAATGAGTCTTATGAGCCAGTTATATATATATATATATAGTCCAAAATAATTCTCTGTAAGCCAGGTAAGTCTCTGGTCAAATACAGCCCAAGACTGGATTGGCAGAAACCCATCAGATAAAGCTCATCTGCAAAAATGAAGTGTGCTCTCTGTTCTGGGTGCTAAATGTGATGCAGGAAGGTACAGACTCTGAAGATAAGGACTTACTGTTCCATAACAAGGAAAACAAATTTTAATGCGTAAATTGACATTAGGCTCCTTGGGTGGAGCTCCTTGGAAGGAGACACCTAAAATAGGATTTGAATGTACCGAGCACCTGGGAACAGTCATAGCTTGCACCTTGGACATTATGTTTCTTGTAGCTATAGGGGAAAACAGTTATTATGTTGTTGCTCACTGCTCTATAACATGGAGTAATTAATATTGTAACCACCTCATTAAGGCATCTGCTGCCATCAGTAGTAACTGCTTAAGTACATGTAGAATTCATGGAAGGTTAAAGTGCTTTGCTTTCTGAAAAGGTGTAGCATGAGTGGGAGGAGAATGCACTTATGTGCCTGACTCTGTAGCTTTCACGTAGTCCGTCAGGACTCCATGAGTGATTTTTATTAGTAATAGTAGTATTACTGAAAGTTTCTGATTTCTCTGTCTGTTCATCCCCATCTGTTTGCTCCTTGGTGCTCAGTGAATTCTAGATTCTTCCAGTTAAGGTATTTCAGTTAGGTGACTGAAAGTGATCATGTGAACTGTGTCCATGTTTTTGAAGTGTAGAGTTTAGTTTTTCTGTGGGAATTTTGTCCAGTAAAAATGACCTTTCTCCATGGGAGATAGGAAATAATTTTCACTGCACGTTCTGATTTGTTCAAAAGTTCAGAGATCTTTGTACAAACTGTGGCAATTGGGATTCCTTCAGGAGAACAAAAAATCCAGCAGATGAGTGGTGACACTTTATACTCTTACACACCAGAAAAAGCAGTTTTGCTTCTGGGATACTGAAAGTCTATGAAGAAATTCCCTGATATTTTTTACTGAGGGATTTAGGAAGGACAGTGATCTTCATTACTTCCTTTAAACTTGTATAGCCTGCTCCTGCACAGAGCCCTCAAAATACTTTGCAGTAATGATGGATGTCAACTTGGAAAAAAGGATTGAAAATTCTGAGTAAGTTAAGTGATGTGCAGGCATTACATTTTTACCATTTTTAAATACTTCAGAAGATAAGTGAAGCCCTGTTACAGGCAAGGTATATCTACAGCTTTAATCTAAAAATGTTTTATCCAGTAGATGCTCAGAAGAATCTGCTTCCTCCATGCTTAACAAAGAAAAATGTAATAAATCTGACAAAGGGCTGCCTAGGAGTACAACTAACTTAAATGTTGCAGGTCTCTTTCTGGTTTGTGCCTCAAATTAGAATTTTTGTGTTTCTGATGGTCTTGAAATTCAAGGTGAAGCTTTTCAACCTCCATTTACTGACTGAAATGTTTGGGTTTTTTTTCCTTTGCTTAGGAGGCTTCTGAGCTCTCCTCTCTGGAACCCCAGCTGTCCAAGCTGGGTGTCCCTCTCTATGCTGTTGTGAAAGAGAAGATAGGGACTGAAGTGGAGGATTTTCAGCATTATTTCAAAGGAGAAATCTTTCTGGATGAAAAGGTATTGTGAAGTTAGTGTTCTCCTTTTGTTTAAAGACAAACCCATGAATACCCTCTTTGAAGAACTTGTATAAATAAGTAGAATGTAGTCTGAATGAAAAAGGATTTAGTAGCACTGCTTTTAAGAAGTTAATTGGCTTTGTTTTTCTATATTTATACATCCTGCTGAGCTTACAAACTGCAGTGTAGCTATGCACTGATAATGTGCTGTTGCAGGATTATTGCTCCCCTTTACCAGGTAAACAATATGACCTGTTAGTATTTATTCCTTTCTTCCACTGGCTGTGTGACTTGCTGATGTTTATGATGTATGAATCAAGGCTTGAAGGTGACACATATAATTAATTCATGATTTACAGGCCAGATTGCAGTGATATGGCTTGTCCTGGTACACTGGCACGTGCTGGATTGCCAATCTCATGTCCCACAGAACCTGCTTTCTCCCTGAACCAGGAGATGCATTTAAAAATCATTTGGATTCTGAAGAAAAAAGAATATGTAATACTCAAAATCAACTAGAGGATTCCTTTATTTTCTCTCTCCCCCCTGCCTGTGTGAAAGAATCAGGCTGAATTTTAAAAAACCCCAACAACCAAGGGAACAAAAACCATGTTTATCCCAAAGCACCACTGCTGTCAGCAACAGGGATGTCAGTGTACATGGGGCTTAAGTACTTGTGGATGAACTTAAAATCCACATGAATGAAAAGTCTTTTTCCCTTTGTTTGCTGACATATTTTCTGTTCCCCTGCAGAAAGGCTTTTATGGCCCACGCAGACGAAAAATGATGTTGTCAGGCTTTTTCCGCTTGGGAGTTTGGCAAAATTTCTTCCGTGCTTGGAGAAGTGGATACAGTGGAAATCTGGAAGGAGAAGGATTCACCCTGGGAGGTGTATATGTGATTGGGGCAGGAAGACAGGTACTGCAGGCCTTCTAGGAGGCTCTTATGTCTTGTATAAGACCAGAAGTTTGTTTCCTGGAATTGTTCAGCTGGGCAGTGGATCTCTTGCAGAGAGACATGTCTGAATTTATCTCTTGTGTCTTTGACTAGGGTGTTTTACTGGAGCATCGTGAGAAAGAATTTGGAGACAAAGTCAGCCTTCCAGCTGTCCTTGAAGCTGCTGAGAAGATAAAACCACAACCTTCATAAGTGGAAAAACAGTTGCACATGTTTCTGATTAGAGCTTGAAATGTAGAATGTATCCATGTCTTGAATGTGCAGTGTAATTGCTTAACTATTTAGGGATCAATGCACAGGAAAAGTTCTCTATTCAAACATAGAAAATGATGAAAATCCTCTTGGATTGTTTTTGGTTCCTTTGCAGCCTTCCAGGTGGTCAGGATTTCGACTGGTCCTTTGTGTCTGACTGTATTAATGAAAGGCTGGGTCTAAAATCTGACCTAGCCTAGATGTTTTCAGGCAGAGACAGTTGGTTGAAAACCTGTCTACCTAGGGAAACAAAACTCTGCTAAGGCTGGAATAGTGGAGTACCAGCTGAGGGGAAAAGATAATAAAACTTCATGTAAATGAAATGCCTTTGGTTTTTGCCTTTTCATTAACATATAAACACATCTGTGTTTCTAGAAGACTACACTCTGTCAGTCTAATTCTGAGATTTTGCATTCAATGCCACTATGTCTGCACAGTGAATTTCTTTTTAGTTCACTACTTGCTCTAGATCTTCTAACTCCATGAGATTCCCTGCAAGGAAGATAATTGTGGCATGAATGTCAAGTTCCTTTTTGTATTTAAGATTCTTTAAAAAAATTGCATCATTATGGATGAAATCTTGACCTTTTTTTCTTAGTATTTATGTCCAAGTAAAACTGAGTTTAGCCAAAAATATTTATATGCTCTTCAGAGTCTGTTCTTCACAGTTCCTGGAAACAGCACTAGCAGTGAGGATTTTGAGTGATTCATGTTTCATTCAGAAACTAAATAGAAATTGGACTCATGTATGCTACTATCGGCTGAAGTTTGTGTTTGACTGTTTTGGGGGATGGAGGAAGGAACAGGATTTGGAGAGTACAGCAGCAAAGTCTACAGCAAATTGACTCTGTGATATGGACCTCCTTGATAAAGGCTCTCCTCAGAGCCATGGACAGCTGCAGAGAGGCATGAAATAAAGAATTGTGCCTGAGGGATTCTTTTCCTGGATTTTACTGCTGAAAAGCAGTACTGGTATCATGTGTGCCTGACACAAGGCCCCTAAAAAGTTCAAACCATTGTGTAAGTGTCCACTTGTCTGCAGTCAGGGTATGGATACTTGAGAGTGCAAGTGGTGGGAAACACAGGAGATGCCAAAAGAGATGGATGTGAACTACGGTTTCTTACAGTAGCAAGATGCTACAAATAACCAAGATCTTAACAGCAGGAGTATTCTGGATCATGGCTTCTGTAGAGTTCTGAGTTTTCGTTCTTGTGGGAGCTAGAAAGCTTTGCCTTTTGCACAGAATGGATCTTGCAGCACAAAAACCAGCAAAGGAGGTACTGATCTTAGACCTGCATTTCAGGCCTTGTCCCAAGGGCTGTTTGTACGTTTCACATAAACATGCAATGTGAAAGGCATAAACAGTCCTTGGGGAATGGGACAGAAGCCAGATAAATTCCAAGGAATTGAGGATACAGTGAAGTGCCTGTAGAACCTGCATCTCTTTAAAATTTTGTGTACATGCAGCTGAATTCTACGCACTCTGTCAGAGCTGGCTGCCCAGTCAGACTGCAGGGAGCCCCAGATGATGACAAGGATGCCATGGGGCTGAAGCCCTGCTCTCAGCTGGCCCAAAGGGACTGGAAACAGAAGCAGGAAGCTATGCTGTCCAGCTTTTGGAATGTTCCTTGGCAGTATAATGGCTGTCAAACATATAAATCACTAATGCTACAATGTGCGAAAGTGTTATTGTATGGTAAAAACCTTTTCAGAAAGACCCATGAAGTGTTTTTGAATTTATTAAAGCACTCATGGAAACTGAAAGTTCTCTGCTCGGGCGGGTTCCCCCAAGGGATATATACAGAAACCATATCAGACCAAGGTCTTTTCCTGCTCTAAACAGTATTTGTTCCTGTAAACAGTTAGTGCACTTCTTGATTTGAAAGTTATATAAGCTTACCTCCATTTCAAAGTTTTCTAACCCTGTCTTTCAGAAATCAAGTCAAAATTTGGAGCCCTGGGAGGCCAAAATGTAATTTGAAATTGTTCTGAAGAATTATTATTGATAAATCTGATTTCTTTTTTCAAGCCAATCTTGGAATTATTTGGAGTTGATTCATCCTTTCTGGTGATCCTTTCATCCCATGTTGACAAAATAAAAGTGGGAAGGATAGAAAATAGGTTGTATATAGGAGCTAGAAACAGTTAATAACCATTGGAAATGGGAAGTCCCAAATAACTAAAATTACAGCAAAATTGTAAAGGAGGAACAAATTAAATCTAAATGAATTTCCAATACTGCAGACTGAATTTAGAATGTTCACTGAAAAAAAAAAATTACAGTTGTTGACTTTGTGCTAACAGCTACCTCTGCTGGCCCAGTTCCTTGTATGCATTTAATGTTTTGATTTTTTTCTTTTAAGATGACATATACTGAAAATCTAAATCACTTCTCAGTACAACAAATATCACATCACAGTTCAACACTCAGCTGGTTACTGGAAACTAATAATTAAAAGTTTGTTTGTTATTCTGAGATCTGCATTTTGCACCCATGCAGTATGATATTCAATTTATTTTCATCATTAAGGTTGAAGATGGATCGGGTCAGTAAGAAAGTGCACAAAGTGCAAGGATAGTGCTTGAGAAACAAAATTCTGCTGTGGTAATTTCTCTTCGATCAACTTTTCCTTGTTTGTCAGCCCATTTATCTTTTTTTCATCACGTAACCGGGGTTTATAAAAACATTTAAAGAACGAAGATGCTGTGAAGTTAATTATGTAGATGTAATATAGGAGAGTGCTTTTTATTGCAACTTTAGGGATCACCAATTGCGTTTTCTATTTGCGGTGTCCTTTTAGGGCCATTAGGAAGATGGTCTGGCCCAGAGGGTGTTTTTGGTTCTGCGTTTTTGTTTCCCCGTGCGGGTTATCTGTTCCCACGGCTGTCAAATTGCCTTCCCTTGGTGCCATTCGCGAATATCCACAACGAGACGGGAATGCCAAGGGATCCCTGCCATTTTCTGATGCGTTTCCTGTGATGCACTGTGGTAGAAAAAAGGAATGAGCAAGCTTCTCTTTCTCTCCGCACCGCTGGATGTCACTGCTACCCAGCCAAAGTGCAGGTGAGCGGCGAACCCGAGGCGTTTTCTGCAGTGGAGGATTTGCTTAACAGGCTCCAGGAACAGACCACTGTAGAGCTCAATTCGGCTGCAAGAAAGCTGTCAGAAAAGATATCTATTCCTGCGACCTTTTCACTTCTGTGGACGTTTTCCTTTTAAGAATAAGAAACTTGGTGGAAGGATATACTGTACTGACTGACACAGTATGTGGTATTAGGTATTTCTAAGTGGAGGGAATAAATTATTAACAGACTGACTGTAATGCATACAAAACTTAACCTATTACGCTTTTGTGGTACTAATTTCCGATCCTGCCGGGCTGTGCGTGGCTGCCTTTGTCGCACGGACTGAACGGGGCCGATCGAGGGGACCGGAGCAGAGAGGTGCGACAGCCGCTGGTGACAGCAGGGGGAGGTGGGGAAACGCCGTGGGACGAAGGACAAACTTAAACCACTGGTTCAGCCTGATCCCCTCGAGTCTTATTGGATATCTGACCAGTTCCAGCCTAATTTATTATTCTTCTAATCGATCTCGAACATATAAAAAGTCTTTCCCTAAAATATTTCTGCTTTCTCTTTTAGATCCAGTTACAGATTTCTTTGTATTTAAAGTTGCTTAAGGTCTCTCAGTAGCTTCTGTGGGCTTTGTTTCCTTGCACACTCCTCTCTCTTAACCTCATAATTATCAAAACCACATGACAATTCCAACTGTAATTCTACTTTCCGGATGCCTCCCTCCATAAATAGCCCTTTTTTTTTTTTTTTTTTCCACACTGAAGAATGGTGTTTGGTGATAATGTTGAATACATACAGTGGTGAACAGCTCTGGTTGGGCCATTTCCCCACCAGCTACTCGTCATGATGAATTCATTAATTTCAGAAAACGTTTTGCAGTAGTCAGAGAAAAACAGCATTGGGAAATCATACATGAACATCAGCCTGTACGTGTTTGCTAAAAAACCAGATTTCCCATTTCCATTCCTGCAGGAATATTATATTCTTAGTGCTGAAGGGACTGTCTTTTAAAAGTGCTCCAATTTGCCCTAGCACTTAGTTAATGGTTTCTGTGATGGATGAGATTTTTACTCTAATTTTCTTGGCAACACAGTGAAGCACTGTGCAGAGATAATGTCAAAGGCAAATAAATGGAACACAGGGAGGCTGTTCGAACCAGCTCCATGCTAACAGTGAGCACAGTCAATTCAACTATGCTGTGAACTGCTAACACTAACCATTTTACACATGGTAAATTGCAAGAGAACCTTATTTTATCGTCAAGCGCCCTTCCTAATTCCACAGTCCTTACATCCTAAAGATGCTGATTTCCCTGAAATTTCCCATTCTTCCCGTTGAATCTTAGCGGTTACTATTGCACCGTCTTTCAATCTCTTGCAGAATCAGCACACTAGAGCTTTCTGCCTTGGCTCTGGATTTTCTAAAGATATGACTCAGTGCTCTGTGAGATTACTTCAGAATTTCTGAGATGGAGAAAGGATCCTTCTACTTCTTTCTACCGTCTGATAATCCAGTGATCTTTCCTAGCTCCCCTTCCCCTCTTAGATCCTGCCTAAAATTTACCCGAATTTTAGGTAAGTTCTCCTAGCAGTTCTCCTAGCATCGTCTGTCAGCTTTAACACTCAGTTCAATTTTGTTTTGGTTTGTAAGAAGTCTTGAGCAAGCTTGGAGGAGGCTGGCAAATACTTCCCCTCCCTTAAAAAAAAACCCAGAAAAAACAAACAAAACCCAAAACCAATCCCAACCCCCATTTATTTAAATAACTGCATGTAGGAAATGAGAAGGAATCTTGCTCATGTGACTGGCGAGTGGGTGACACACGGGTGTGTATCTGCTTTCCCAGACATCAGAAGGGCATGGGTGAGGGGAACTGTGCATTTACTATTAATTCTAGCACACTTTCGGTTGTCAGCTTTGATGAGTGGAGAATCAAGAGGAGTGCTAAGCTCACACCATTTGATTGCTCAATAGCTCCTTTCACTTAAGTGGGGTTGTTGCTGTCTTTGTGAGCGGGCTTGTTCCTGATCCAGGGGGAAAAAGGAGTTCTTCAAAGTCCAAGAGCTGGAGCAGGTGAAGAAAGTGTAGACAACATGAGGCAGCCTGTGAGAACACGTGCGGTGCTGCACTACCTCCTTGGCCTTGCCTTCCTGCACACAAATGTATTTTCGTAGGTAGCGAGGCGCTGAAGACATTCGTTTCGCTCTATATATGAAGAAGGGAATGAGGGCGACAGAAATGTTTCCCTGTGACAAGAGAGACCACAAGGTGTGGAAAGCGAACAGAAGGAGAGCGTGGAGGTCGGGAGCCAAGCGAGACGGCGGGGGAGCACTTCCCACCTGCCAGGCGGCGGCTGCCTCAGGTGGGAGCTATCACTTGCTCACTACATGTGTTTGAACAGCTCAGCCCTCCCTTCCCCTCCCTCCTCTCTTCTCAGCGTCTCTCCCGGGGATGTGAAAGCCCTGCGACGCCTGAAGACTCAAAATACTCTTCGGGGTAGTTTTATTTTATATCTTCCATTCGCCTTCCGGCTCTCCAGGTAGGCTCCACCGTGCCTTCACTACCGCTCAGCATGTGCTGTCCCTGACATGCTGGTTCATGTTCCGAAAGCCCTGAGGGGTGAGACGCGCCCCTGAGGGCTGAGCCGCGCTCCCTCAGCCGAGGCGGGCAGGGCCGGGTGGGGGACGCGGCCACCCCTGCCAGGAACGAGCCCGCGATAACAAAGCTGTGGGCCTCGCCGAGGGACTGCGGGGGAGGGACCCTGAGGGGGGGGGGGCCGCTGGCGGCTGCAGCCTCAGCGCGGCCCCGGGGGTGCTCGGGGGTTCGCCTGCTAGGGGGTCACAGCGGGCGGAGCCGGCGGGAGCCGGGGGTCCGCAGGCAGAGCTGGGTTTCCTGCACGCCGCTTTTGTGTGGAGCACGGCTGTGCGAAGCGGGCGTGGCCGAGGCTCTCATTTCCGCGCTTCCTGGCCCGGCGGGAGAGCGGTGGGGCGGCTCGGCACTAGGGCACGCCTGGCGGGCACGCCTGGCGCTCCGGCCGAGCTGACGCGGGGAGGAGGCTCCGGCAGCGCCGCCGTGTCCAGTGTCCATGGACTAGCCCAGGCAGCGGAGGGACCCCGCTTACACCGACCGCCGCCTCGCCCTCCGCCCAGCTCGGCGAAACTTAGCGAGCAGGCTGCTGCCCGGTGAGTCCCTGCCCGTCCTGGCCCGGGCATCCCCCCGCCGTCTGCCCCAGGGGTCACGCCGTCCGGAGCGCGCCCCTTTCTCTCCCTGTCTCGAAACGCCGGCATTTCTATCTCCTCTCCCCGGAGCAGTCTGCTCCCTGCAGCATCCCCTGGGGGCTGGCGGCCCCCGAGCCGGGCGGGGAGCAGCCCTCCCTCCGGCTGCCGAAGTTTCCCGGCAGCGCGGGGCT
Source organism: Eopsaltria australis (assembly GCA_034509425.1). Classification (NCBI taxonomy): domain Eukaryota; kingdom Metazoa; phylum Chordata; class Aves; order Passeriformes; family Petroicidae; genus Eopsaltria; species Eopsaltria australis. Next base: position 293,756 of record JAVTVJ010000138.1, read on the forward strand.
GTGGCGAGCTCCTGCCATTGTCCTTGTCCATTAAAGGAAGCCGGGGAGGCCGGGTGAGGCTTTCTCTGGGCATTCACGCTAGCTTGTCTCGTTGAGGTGCCACGGGAGAGAAAAATAATAATAATAATAAACAATTAAAATAATAGAAAAAGGCCTTTCGGAGTGCTGCAACCAGAGTTTGCCTACTCTATTTTCCGCCGTCGCCCCGGCTGCTGCCAGACCCTGCCCTGAGCCCGGGCTGTTTAGAGGGAGCAACAGCGCAGTGGGTGTAAGGATTGAAGCCCGTAACTTAATCTTAAAAATATTTTAACTTTAATTGCCTGTAGGCTGTGATAGTGAGCGACCTCTTTGACACCCTTTCAGCCTCCTGCCGAAAGAGGCCCGGCCCTGGAGCGCGGGGTCCCAGAGGTGGTGCTCCGTGGTCAGTTCTGTTTTGGCTCGTGCTTTACCTTCCGTGCTCTGTGTAGTCCTATCGGTTTCATTTTGAGACATTCTGAATAAAAAAAAAAAAAAAAGAAATAAATAACCCCCCACGAAGAAACCTAACCCATGCTGTAAAAGAAGCTACTTGTTTGGGTGTTTTTTTCCTTTCTTTAGTAGGTCTTCCAGGGAGGTGGTGGTGGAGGCGGGAAGGATATTTTAAAATCACTGGCAGGACAAAATTCTTCCAGCACTGCTTTTTTGTTTGGTTGGGTTTTTGCTTGTTTGTTACAGTGACATAAGCCTTGTGACCTAGAACTCTGGATAAAATGGAAGGAAAGCAGTTCCTAGAGAATGGAAGCACAGGGTGTGTCTTGTTCATAAGTGATCCCTGGTGAGATGATCCATCTCTTTCCTGGCTATCTCCAGCAGGGAGTAAACATCAGTACTGAGACACTTTATACTCACGATAAATGTGTGAAACTTGAAATACTTTGGTGTGGAAGGTTGAAGTGCTAGCACTATCTACTCGACAGAATTGTGTGCAGAGAGAAGGGGTCAGGTGTGAATTTGAATCTAGTTACTGGTGTGAAGTAGGAATGAGCTATGGTGGAAACTACTTTGCAGCTTTTGGTTTTGGTTTATGTGTTTTGGGTTTTTTTTAGAGGCATTCAGAACACTTGTATTGGTGGAATGGTGTTCTTCATCCTTCAGTTAATGACACTCGAAGGAAGTACTTTTAGGATTTGATTTTTAGCTCTGTTCTTAGAGGATGGAATATAGTGTTGTTGTCTGTCCTTAAAAGATTGCCTTGTTCAAAACTATAATGTCACTGAAATAGGCATTTTTAGAAATAGCTTTCCAAAAGTTGAGATGCATTTATATTGAAAAAAACAATGTGCAAGTAAGTTACGCGGTTGGCGTTTTGTTTTATTTTTGTTGATCTTGTTCCCAGATGGACTTGCTGAAGGTGCAGTCTAGGTCTAACTCCCAATCATGGAAAGCTGCTTTTCTGGGTGGTGTGTGCTCTGTGTGATTTTTTTTTTTTTTTTAGTGCAAGTTGACCCAGTTAGCTTTCTTTGTGTTGTAACATTATCTCCAGTCCCCAAATCAGAAGAAAACTCACTTAGGTCTTGTTTCTTGGCATAGGCTTTGCCTGACATTTAGTGCATTGTAGACAAACTAATCTTACTGTTTCTTGTTTAAAGCCTCTTTCCTGTCCTTCCTGCTTCCTTGTGGGGAGCAGGAGGGTGGCAGAAAAGAAGGAAAAAGTCTTGATCTTTTGCTGGGAGCAGTGATTGCAGAGCCTTCACATGGGTAACACACCTAACAGGACTGCAAGGGGTGTGTTCTGGGCTGCCTTTTACTAGCATTAGGCCTTACTTAATGTAAGGACCATAAAAAGCCCTTGCTCTGAGCCTTAAGATGCTACTTAATTGGGATATTTTCCTTGGTATTGAAGGCATAACTTTTTGCTCTTGGATGTAGCAAGAAAATTGTTGATGTGGTGTGTTAAGAATCTGGTTATATCTGGATGATAAATGCGTTTAAGTTGTATGCTTGCTTCTAAGGAATAACTGAGGAATATTGAATTGCTTTGTTTTGAGGCTGACCTCTGATTTTCTTAGAGGGTGTTTTTATTTAGTTTATGAAGCTTTAGTGGGCTACTAGTGTGCCATTACCTGTAAATGGGTGTTTGGTAAAAAGAGGAATTTTTCTGCTGACAAACTGCTACAATTCTCATAGTCTATCGAGTTTCTTACTGTGGTTTAGGTGTGGCACAGTTTGAACACTTATAAGTGTGAATAAATTAAACTCTTGTTTTCATCTCCCTGTGTTAGTTCAGAATTCTCATTGGGGTGTATATGAGGGGAAGTGGAGTTCACAGAGCTATTGTCTTTTAAAACTGTTCCGCAGATCCTCCTTTTATTTTTTCTTTCTTTCACAAAAGGTTTCATCTGGGTGGGGTATGGAAAAATCTGTGGATTTCAGACACACTTTACTTGTAGGCTCTCTGTGCCATGTTGCTTTGCACTGTGGCTTCCTGTGTTAAAACTTCCTGTTTTTTGGTAGAATGAACTTTCGAAATTTGCCACCTCTAAGGTGCAGCTCTAAGGCTAAGAGGGCTGCAATTCATAAAATTCATGAACATGCTGTGGTTCTCATTTTGTTAAGAACAATGTCAGAGATGGTCAGACTAAAGCTTATCAAGGTTAGATATGTATGGGTTTTAAAGAGTAGTAATTTGGATCTTCCCAAGAATACAGGAATCTGAATTTTGATTTAGCAATCTAAAAAGAAAAGGGGCTGAAATGTCTCAGCTCTGATGACTTGCTTTTAAATGTGCAGTTGAACTACTTAACTATAGCTGAATGTCATATTTGAGGGGGTTTTTTTGATGTTGTAAAACAACTCTGTTCTGGGTAAAATCTGCGTTCAGATGGTCAGTGAGCTGAAAAATAATTGTTGGGCAAATTCTTCTACTTTAGGGATGTCACAGGTGAGGATAATAGCAAAGTGCAGGTGTTGAGGATCACCTGCAAAAGTGATGATCCTTAAAAATTGACTGTATAAGGAATTGTGATGTTTGCAGTTGAAACCACTGACTTGAATGGCCAGGCTTTTGCTAACCTTTTTGACCAATCTGATGTAAATTTTTGAATTGAAGCCCTCAGAGAGAAGAGGCACTCTGCTTGATTATTCACATGTCAATTCTGTTATCACTTGTGCAGAAAAGCTTTAACAAATGAAAATAAAATGTGCTGGCCACAATAGGAACTATAGCCAAACCCAGCGCTTTTAACTGGATTTAAAAATAAGTTTATTTTCCTTTCTGCTTCAAAGTGGGCCTCAGCCCCTGTTTGGCAGGGGGCACCAGTACTTGTTTTGCCTCAGTGTTTCCTGTCTTTCTTCAACTCTTTGGGAGCAAAGCAACAATGTCTGTCCTTTTCATTGTAGCATAGCTTATGTATGATACATAAGCTCTTATCTAGTGTGGCTGCTTACCTGTGTTTCTTCTGAAGGCTCTTTCCATGTTACTGTCTTTAGAAGTCGGTGTAAAAGCTGAAAATCTTAGGACTGTCTTGATCCTTAATCTGAACCTGAGTGGGAAAGGCAAGGGTGTAATAAGCACAGGGCTCTGCTTCCCCTTGATCTTTGTAGTAAGCACTGTTGAATGCGGTCTTGATATTGTGAAAGAGCTTCTCTGTTTTATGCTCCTGATCTAGAGAACAGGCATTTATGCCAAACTGATAAAGGTCTTCCATGGGAAGACCTGTCCTCAAACCCTCTCGTGTAGTTGGGGCTCTTTGACACTGATTGGCTCAAACACTTGACGAGCTCCTGTGTGCATGTGAGCTTTTGGCTTTAGGGGTTGTTTTATTTTTGCATTCTCATTCTGTTTCAGGCAGGTTGTTAGTATACAACCCCAAATATGTTCCTGTGGCCCAGCAGCCCTTTCCAGAAATCTCTTTTCCTCTTTTAATGGTTTTTGTTTCCTGCTCAAAGGCTAAATAATTGATACTTGAGTCTGGAAAGGAGTTTTCTGTAAATAATTGATGGGCTTGAAGGTAACAAAGTCAGGTGTTTGAGTTGCTGCGCTTGCAGCTACAGGATGAAGCAGAGTATTTGGAGGCACCTGAATGCTGTGAATTTTAATATTTTAAAAAACCTCATTTGTTCAGCTTGGCAAGTTGTATACCCTTGCTTTGGGGCATAAAATGGGTGCTGAAATACGTTCACTGGCATCTAGAAACTTCTGGAATAGAAAACAAAGGTAATAACTTCAAGTAACTTCGATCTGAAGGGAGACACCTGAGAGGTTGAACTTTGGTCCACACTTTGTGACAGCAGCCTTCTGACTGCCAGGATATGGAGCTGATTCTCTTGATACACATTGCTTTTCCCTCAACAGTTTGTTATCTGATGGTGCTCAGGGAAGGACTTCCCCGGGAGTGAAGTATGCCTGCAGTGGTGTAGCTGTATCTAATAAAGGGTAAAACCAGCAAAGCTTTCCACCCTGCCCTGAGTATTAAGTTATTTCAGTTTGGCTTCATGGTGAGCCTGTGAGTAGGAAGGTTCATCAAAAAAGTTGTCTGACTTGAAACTAATGGAAGGCAATTAGGGAGATGACTCTTGGAAAGCAGTTGGTGAAATGACTCTTGGAAGACAAGGCAGCTTTCTTTGCAGTGTCTGGCGTGCTGAGTTTGCAAAGTGTATTTTGACAAAGTGGTCATAGCAGTGGTCTGCTCCTGCAAAACAGGAGGGTGTTCAGCTGAAAGAGCCTGTGCAGCTGGGACAAGTGGCAAGGGAAGGTGTAGTTCAGCTCTGTGTTGTTGATTTATCTGAGCTGTGCTGCTTGTGTAACTAGTCACACTGTACTGTCAGCCTGTTCAGATGGCAGTTTCCTGTGTTGTCACGTTTTTTCCATCAGGAGGGATGTTTCTCGTTTTACTGAAGGCACAGGTTAGGAAGTGTTTGTGTCTAAGATCTGCACCTTCTAATTCTGTTGGTGTGTTTGTAATTAGCTGTGGCAGAGACTGAGGTCTGCGTTGGAAGGAGCACTGGCTGCGTCCCTTCACAGCCTTTGTTGCCCTGATCTCTAAATGGCACAGTGTTGTTCTTGGCATCATCCTGAGAGGTGGAAAGCCTGTTTTCCCTCCTTCCCCAGGGGCGGATGCAGAGACTTTGGGCGAGACTGTTAAGGCTTTCTCACGACCTGCCAGAGCACTGGCTTTTGGGGGAAGGGCTGGAGCTCTTCAAGCTTGGGCTTGTCCCGAAGCAGCTTTGGTTTTTGTCTTTTTAATCTTTCCCTGTGGTGTGGTAGCATATGCAGGGTGCTCTGCAAACCTGCTTGCTATAACTCCTTGAGCATTGGCTTGTTCCTGTGTACTTGGGCTGAGACACTTATTCTGCTGAAGAGCTGACAGTGGCTAGGATTGTGAGACATTGGTGAAGACTGTTTTGTCACATCTTTAACATTTTCCAGTGCTGCCTTGGAGGTTTAACTTCTAGTTGGGTTTTGCAAGTTTCACGAGCATGTTACTTTAGTAGAAGGGAGGTAAAGAGATGAATTACATGGTGGTTGAGCTGTCTTTGTGGTCACAAAGAGCCATTTTCTCTTGTGGCTTGTAAGCTGGTGATTGTCATCCTTGGCAAGTAAAATAAGACTGTCCTGGTCGTGTTGTAAATGCAGTTACTGGAGGTGGAGAGCAGCAAAAGAAAGCTTGAGAGCATTGTCCCCAAACCTTCCATGCCTTTCCTCAAAAAGTAGCATTCCCTGGTGCTTCATTTGAAATGAGTGTTCCTCTGGTGTTGAAAGCATAGGCCCTGTTAATTGGGGTGAGAGGGGAGGAAAAAAATGAGGTTTTATGGATTGAACTCCCCATCATGTTTCCATGACATGAGTCAGCATTGTTCAAACAGAACAAGTAGTGAATGTAACTAGTATTATACAGATATTGCAGTCATTTCTTAGCATCCTTATTACTGGAGATCAGATTTTAACCCTGGATTTTTTTTTTCAAACTAAGAAATATCTTGATCTGATTTAAACTGTTAAAATACCTATTTTATTGTATGTAATAGATATGTTTATATATATGAATTCATATATAGGAATATTCAGTGTGAATGCTAAGAAATATGGTGTGGATGTAGACAGAATGCACATTATATCCAAAGCAAGGAACATTTTTTAAGAAAACAAGCCACAAACCCCAAAGCAAATTATATGCTCATCACTTCTTTATTGTGTATTACTATAATCAGTCTCTCGGGGCTTTTTTCTTATTCAAAGAGAAAATGAAGGTGTATTCTTTTTGACTGAAATATAACTGGAAACTGAACAGGTGGCATTCCTGGAAGTGGAGAAAAGTGTCAATATATATAAAAGTTTAGGATGTTCTCTGAAGAAAGGGTCAGCAAAGGAAGTTGGTGACTTTTTTTTATGATATGAAGTAATATAACAAATGGAGGGACCCATTTTGTTCTTGAAACCTTTTGGTCTGCATGGAGGTATGGGAGGGAGCAGACAGTATGGAATAGGTTCTATTACTGTTGATTTACTAAATAGAAGTAAAATTATTCCTTAAACTGGAAGTTCTGGCTCCTCAGATAAGATATTTACTTTGTAAGGGTTCCAAAACCTTCTATTGGAAGGGAAAAATAGTCAAATTACATGTTCTTTTAAATTAAGACTTTGAGTTTTGCCTTGCAACTGTTGATGTTACCGGGAGTGTTTATGTAACTGCTCTTATGAGAGGTAGTAGAAAGCAGCTGAGGAGTTTGGGTCAGCTAAGATTTTTCTGGTTACTTGTTCTAACAGGTTTGCACCCTGGGGTGAATGAATTCCTGCTCAGAATGACTAACTGGCTTCTATGTGCTTCACAATACCTGAACTTTCTGTGAAGTAAAAGAAAAGCATGACTTGTGATTTGTTGTGTGTAGTGAATAAGTTGCAGCACAGGCAAGGTTTAATGATAATTCAAATGAAACTGGTCAATAGCCTTATTAAAGAAAGTTTTCATTGACATTAAAGATTTTTCTAAACTTTCCTAAGACATTAACGAGGCGTCTTTTCAACTGTAGTGATAACATCTAGTGTTGTTTTCACTTACTGTGGTGTAATCCAGTTGAGTTTTAACTCCAGAGGTTTATTCAAGAGTGCTTTTGAAGATAAGGTCAGTGAAGGCCCTACATCCTGTGCTCCTGCTGTTCTCTGTATTTCTTACATATTAGTAGAGAGCTGAATATCTTACAAAAGGATCCGTCTCTCTTCTACTGTGTTCTCCTTGTGTTTGGAAAATTACTGACTTTTAGATGAAGTTTACACGTTACATTTCCTTTTCTCTCTGTTTCCTGTGCTATCTCTTGCTTTAAGTCAGAATGAGGAATATATGATTTATTTGCAGTCAGCTATTTTGAGCAGATTTTCCTTGAAGTGGGTAAGAGATCCTTGCCTTTTTTTGTCAAGCACCTCTGTATGTTGAAGCAGAAACTACCGTATCTGTTCAGTTACTACTTCAATGAACCTGAGGTCAGTGGGGCAGAGCTAGCATAAATACACTAAAATTCAGTGGATAATTGAGTTGTGCCTCTTCTCAGAGTCAATAACTAAAAATATTTGCAATTTGAATTTACATTGTTAAGACTTCCATTGCACAGTGTCAGTGACTTGCATTCTGACTGGTTTGTGTAAATGAAAATATGGAATCTTTGGAACATCTTTAGTTTTGCAGATTTTTTAAAATATTAGTAGTAGGGTTTTTTTGCTGAGTAAGAATAAATACTACACAGGGAAGCAAGGCCAGCCAACTCTGTCTTTTGTAGCTTCTGTATGAAGAACAGAGGAAAGTAAAATTGGTAGAACTACTGTTATTCTATGTTACAGCTTTTGAATTGCTGTGGGAGCAGTTCTGAATTCTGCTTGCCTTTTTCAACTCTTCCTTTGGTGTGGTTCTGTTAGTTTAAGAAATCAAATGGAGCTGAAAATATTCCATAAATCATAGCTTGAATAGCTCCTTGAATTACAGTTGTGCAGTGAAGAGCCTTTATGCCAAAGGGCTGGTGATGCTAGTCAAGTGGGGAGTTCAGAAGAGGTTCTTGATGACCATGTAGCTTATTCCCTAGGATGGGGAGTGTCCACTTTCTGAATGTTGCTCTGAGTTCAGAGCACTAACGTGGTGTATTGGATGCAGCTCATCCACAACGAAGTAGTGGCTTGGCCAAAAGTGCAGCATAACATATGTGAGTTATAGAGACCTGGAATGGAGCTCTTTTGAATTACTGCTTCCTTGTTTGGGAACACTGGTGTATGTTTCTGATCGGTTTTCCTAAGTTGTAGTTTGTGATGCAGTAATAGAATAAAGCCTGGTCACATGAAACCCTTCCCAATAGGCTGGGGATTTGCTCTTTGAGGGATTGGTTTTTAGTGCTTACACTGGAGCAACTTCCGCTTGAGAAGTTCTTTGAGCACTTTTGAGTCTTCAGCACAGTACAAAATAAGAGTTCTAAAAGGTGACGTCTTAAGAATTCTGTCTGGATTTGTCCACATTTTCCATTGAGTTATGAGATCTGTTACTTGCCATTATTTTTCTGGTGAAACAGGGATAACCTGTTAATGATATCTCTCTTTCATCATGAGTCCTTCAGGTTAAGAAAATACCCTTTTGTTGATTAATTCTCAGGTTTCTTTTAAGAACGAGCAAATATTTCTCTGCTCCTCTCAACTAAATAAGCTATATGTGTATTCGTTAAGAGAAGCTTGTCTGTTCTTTTTGGGGCCTTATTCTGAGTTCCTTGGAGACAGAATTGCAAAATGACACATGCTTGCTTGGAGTTCTTGAGTCATCAGCAGGACTTCTGTCTGTTTCCAGGAACAGATTAGCCTGTAAGAGCATCAAATCCTGGCAGTTTTTCTTTCCTTTTTGCTGTCCCAGCTCAGCCCCTTCGTGTGAAGATTTGATGACTAGCACCCAGATACTGTTCTGAGTATTAGAACCCCTTTGGTGGTCAGCTTCTCTCTAGGATGTGGAAAGAGCAGTCTATAGGTGCCTTCTAGTTCTTCCATTTTTAAAAGGTCCTAAGACTATCTCTGCATTATGCCTGGTCAGGGATAAGGCCTTCTTTTACCTTTGCAACAAACCTCTCATTCAAGAATTGCAATTATCTTGAGTGAACTTCATGTTTTTTTATATGGATTTGGTGTTGATGGAGTAATGGAATTAAGGAGTCATATCAAAACAAGTCACGGGGCAAAGTGCATTCCTTGCTGCATTTTAAAAATTCTTGCTCCTCAGCATATTCTTTATTTGCTTTACCAGCTTCATATGGATGCGATGCTTTGTGTTGATGAACAATGGTGGAGCAGTCAACAGCTTGGCAAATTACATTTTTTTTCCCTCTTACCTCAACTGTGCCCCTATTTCCCCAGCTTCATCTGTTTTACTGTGTTGGCTTCAGGTGTGGTGCTGGTATAGGCTGGCACTAGAGATGCTGTGTTTCTATGGGCACACATGAGCTACCACTTCTTTTGCTTTCCCATCCTTGTTCTCCTGCCACCTCCTGACTGCATTTGTACATGCTCCAGGAAGGTAGATTGGAAGGCTTAAAACCGTTTATTTCTTGATGTGTGGTACAAGATTACAGAATTGATCTGAAGATTTGCTACATGATGTGCTGTGTGGCTGTTTGCTCCACTGAGTAGGTTGATTAATGGTTGTGGATTTTAGGAGGGGCAGGGAATCAGGACTCTATGTATTGGCAGTATTGGCTGAGCTTGGAACTTCAGTGCGACTTAGGTCTGCCTTGTAAAGTAAATGCCTCTGGAGGATTAAAAGAATTTGTGAACCCAAATCTAGAACTTACTTTGTTTCAGTTGTTCTAGACTTAACATCATATTCCTGAGGATTTCTCTGCATATCTACATTAGATTAGTTAATAGATCACATCATTGCTTCTATGAGAGTTAGGAAGATCACTGCTGTGTAGATATTTTGAAGGTAAAATTGTGGGTGTTGAAAAGCTTTGGAAATGGCAGTAGCCTCTTGATGAATGACTACATTTTTCCCCTCTCACTAAAGCTGTAAACACCAAGACAAAATTATATTCTAGCAAAGCTGCAATGCTCTGTATTTAATTTTTAGAAATTCCTGTTGCTGTGAGTGGGTGATAACTGTCAGCTGACACAATGTGACTTGCTTTGTCTGAAACACAGTGGAGAACCTTATTAGTCTGTGCTGCCCACATACTGCTTTAATCTTCCAAGTGTTTTTAGTATTGCCTAACCGTAGCTATGCAGGCTGTGCTGTGAACGAAGTGAATTACTGACACAGCAGATTTCTAGACTGCTAACAGATGCCTTCTGTGTTAGGAAACATGACTGCTTTTAGTATAAACATGGGGAAGGTGGCTGTGAGCCTTGAGTGGACTGCTTCATTTGTTTGTAGTGTTAGGGGGGAAAAAATCACATACCTGCACTTCAGATTTATTATGCTACTCCCATACCAGCCATGCAGTGTTCAGTGGTCTGTCAAGAGCCACCAAAAGAATTCTGATGAGGGTAAGCATAGAGCAAGCCAAATCAGCTCTTAAGATAGGCAGGTGTTTTGGAAACTAATATCTGTCTGAGGAGCTGTGTGCTGTTATGGGACAGCTTCTTGCTAGTACTGGTAATGCACATCTCCATTATCTCTGAGCACTAAGAAGTGACTGTTTTGAAAAGTGTTCTTTTTCATTATATTAAAATACTGTGATTGGTATTGACTGGGGCATCTTTGCAGTTGTTTCAAGTGTGAAGAAATGTCTTGCAAGCTGGTGGTCAAAACGGTGAGGTAGGTGGGGAGTAGTGCTTATCAATAAGGATATTTTTAATGCTGGGATTGAACAGTTGTGCGTAAGTCCAATGCCAAGGTGGGTAACCTACAAAAAGTAAGTCTTCAGATGATATTTCTACTTTAGGTCCTGAAATGATGTGCTTGCCTTTTTGCCTCAGGTTATATTTTAAGCGTCTTTGTCTAGCAGAACCTAATTTTTATGGAATTTAATGATGCACTAGCTAAATGCAATGTGCTGCCTTCTCTTTTGGAGCAGCACTTAAAGCAATATTACTTCAGTGCATTTTGCAGTTGCTACTCCTGTCTTTTACCAGGTTCCTGATTTTCACAGGGAGGGAGGCAGAACAGTGATGGAGGCCTCAGTGTGTGTGCATCTGGAGAATATATTTGCACTGGCAGCCAGTGTAGTGCTGTGAAATGGGATTACACTCATGCAAATGGAGTCTTGGACTCTGCTCAGATTAGTGGAGTTCTGCTCTTGTACCCTCTCTTTCCTCTCTTCCCCAGGCACATCAGACTGACTGACTTGGACAAGTGTATAAGTATTGGTTGCTGAAAGCTAGAAATTAAGTTGGGAAGACCAAACTTTGTTCCTTCTCTTAAATTCTCTCAGTTGCGGGCTTAGATAAGCAAGAGAATGGTGCTTAAGCAAGAGTTCTTTGCTATGATTCATAACAGTTCTAAAGGTTCCTAAATTCTGTTCCTAAACCCATTGGGTGGGTCACAAAGGTCAGTAACTAAATTACAAAACTCATTTTATGTGCACGACTGGGCCACATCTAGGAAGGTCCTTTCCAGTCACTGCACTACCATAAAGTACAATTTCCTTTGTTTTAACAAAAGTTAATTGGTTTTTTTTGCTATAAATGAACTGTGCGCATTAGAAGTTACGAGGTGAAGGAAGAAAACTTGTTTTCAGTGTTTGGTTAAAATTATATATAAATCAGCATCTGAACTCTAGAAATATCAAGCTCAAGTATTAATTCACACTCTAGTCTGTATTGGATGGGATTCTCAAAGCCAACTTCTGTTTCTTCTTTAAGTGGGAGTGTTTTTTATGCTCAGATGCAGATTCCTTTCTGAAAAAAATCCAAAACCAAACAACCCCAAAAAACCTAGTTTACTTTCTTGTAGCTGTGGATGTGGTGCAGTTCAGTTGTCCATTCCATGGTCTGGATTTCAGACTTTACTGGGTAGGCTTGGTTTTTGCTTGCTGTCTGTGAATGACCAGGGTGGCACAGTACAATTTTGAAGTGAGGAGGTGTTTGAAAATTCTGTGTTCTTGTTTCTTTGCCTTTGCAAACCTTTCACTGTCATTTACCTCAAGGAAGTGGAAGGTTAAAATGCTGCTTTTCTGTCTTAGTCAGTGCTCAGCTATCCAGAGTGTGAGGGCTGTACAAGTGCTCACTCCTGCTCTGAATTTAACAGCTTGTTCTCTGTGTTTCTTATGCATGGTATTTCTGCAGAGGTGGTTTAGTTATGATACTCTGAACAGCTGTAGTTCTCTGAAATATTTGAGCAAGAGCTGTGGCTGAAACTTATCCCTCTAGTGTATGTAAGAAAGCAAACCAAACTCCACAGAGCAGATGGGTTTTAAATGCTGGGACTTTGGTTCTTGAGAATTAAACATCTTGCATGATCTGGTAAAGGAACACGCAAGTATGGAAGAGCTGGGTACAGCAATCCATAGGCACTGAGAGATTTCAGGTAACCACTTTGGACATCCCACTAGTTGGATGTGCAATCCACAGAGTTTGTGGATAAGTCCAAGCAGCCATCTGCAGAAGTAAAATGGTTTTGAAAGAGTGAGAAGGCAGATGAATGTCAACTTGCTGATGTAGATCTTCCTAGGCTAACTATAGTGAGTTTCCTTTGTGGGTGTGCCTGCCCTGTTACAACATTAGAGTGCTTAAAGATAGGATTATTAAGCAACAGATACTGAAAGGAAGTGTAGGGTCAGTGGAAGTTTGAGCTGACTTTGAAAATACCTCTGGATAGCATATGGTACAGATTACTGTGCTCTCTTTCTCAACAGAGCAAGAGAGACATGAAAAAAAAAACCTTTATTTTTGAAATCTTTACCTAATCCCTCTCATTCTTTCTCTTCTTTGCAGACACTGTGCTGTAGAAGATGCACTATTACCGATATTCTAATGCAGAAGTCAGCTGTTGGTACAAATACTTGCTCTTCAGCTACAACATTGTCTTTTGGGTGAGTACAAAATGTACAGACTGTAATAGTTTAGGCATAGCTCAGTTTTACTGACTTCATTACTCTGTTCAAGAGAACAAGCTCTGAAATAGTTGCCTGAAAGCAGGAAACTGATGTATAGTATGCCCCAGGTGTTTTGTAATTGAAGAAGCTTATCCCATATGAGAAATAAATTATTATTGAAAACGTGAAGGCTCAGTATCAATGGTAAGTTGCTTCCCTGTTAAAAAAATCTTCTTATAATGTTTCCTTGCAGATCACCTTTGATTTTTGTTGGGTGGTGTAGCTGTAAATACACTGCAGAAGAGAAGAAAGGAGCTGCCCCAGAGATGTGTCAACAGCTGGCAGCACATGTCATGCTCTGTGTGCAACTGAATTGTCTGACACAGTCTTGAAATACTTAGCTAGGGACTAACCTGCCTATAATGTTTGTTTGGAATTGTGAGTGTGAACAGGTACAACAATAGAAGTATATGATGGTTAATGAAGCACCTGCCTTGGAAAAAAAGACGCTTTAAAGTTTAGTGCAAAATGTTGCACTATAAAGAGTTAAGATGTCTTTGAGGGGAAGGTGAGGAAGCAATTCAGATAAACTCAATAATTCCTTTTGGAACTTTCAGGTCAAATGTTAAGAGTTTGCACCTGAAGTCCTAGGAGCTGCAGTCATGGCAATGCATGGGTAGTCCTGGAAAAGTGCAGAAACAGTGACTTGTCCAGTGCTAGCAGTAAAGTTGCTGAAAACTGCAGAACTTTTTGCTGCTGTCACCACTTTTTGTTTACTAGTGCAATGTTCCAACATGATACTGTAGCATGAAGCTACAGGGGCGTTATACTTATTGTGGATACCAGGGCAGAAAAGATGTGTAGAAACTTTTGTTCCATTAAGGGTTCATTTGCTATGATATTGCATAGTGCAAGTGTTCATTAGGAGTTATATTTTCCAGGTTGCAATTGAGGATGCCTTCAACAGGTCAAAAATTGTCCTTACAAGCCACCAGCTCTCTAGTTCCTTTTCTTCTGTGTTGTACAATTCCCATGTACCTGTAGTGCAGTGTGGTACAGTGAGAAGCAATAATAGCTGAAGTGTTCTGGCTTTTGGAGAAATCACTTGGTAACTGGGTGAATGCTCTTCAGCAGTTTGTGGTGGGATATGTGAGAAATCAACACTCTTGTTCATGAATATATTAGAATTTTTCTAGACATCTGCTATTTTTCTGAGTGCCATGAAGTGGGGTCTATGGCTGTCTGTTTCTGACAACCTTTTAAAAACTGAAATATTTTTGTCTTCACTGTAAGGGGAAGACTGTCAAGAATTTGCCTGTTTTTATACAGGAATCAATTTTGTATCTTTTTTCTTCTCTTCAGTCATTATGTTATTTTCACTTTTTTTTTAAACTGTATTCTCATGAGATGAATTACGAAGATCTAAAAATTTTTCTGTTCCTTAAAGAAAAGCTTTTAAAGAGATGCCAAAAAATTGAGGAGAATTCATAATACAACCTGTGTGTTTCAGCTGATCTGTTGGCTGGAGGAATTAGCTTTCTGAACAGATGCTTGTAGTCTTGATAAATTCCTCAACATAAGGATCTGGATGCTTCTGCTGACATTATCAGGCTGACCTAGTAAATGATGTGCAGCTACAGCTCTTTTGATAAGATTTTTGGCACCTTTAGTTGTAGAACAAGCTATGTAAATGTTGAAGGTAGACAGCCCTATAGGCAATCCATGAATCATTTAGCTGACACAAGGATTCAGGAGCCTGTGAAATCCTGCTGGCTGGGGTGGCTACAAATTCACCGTTTATGAAACAGAGTAAATTTTTTGTGTGCCTGAGAAGAACTGAAGGAGTACAAAACCAGAAGGGACAATGTAACTGTTATAAACGAGGTCCAGTCTCCTGTTAAAATTTAAAGGTTTAATAAAAGGACAATAAAGGGACAAGGTATAGGGTAAAAGGTTACAACATCCAGGTGACGTTGGGAACTCTTGGCAGGGAGCCAAGAGCACATCTGACATAGTGAAAATACTCTGTTTATATACTTTTCAGCCTGTTACATATTCATAGACAAGTATACATATTCAAACTTTTCTCCAAACTATTTTACATTTTCCAGGTACTCCTTAGCATGGCTCCTCCTTGGGTCCGCCTTTTTAGAGCATGCGCAGTTTCTTCGGGGTTTCCAAATTCTTCCTTTGTTGGTGTCCAGCAGATGGTTATTGTCGATAGGGATGTCCAGTCAGACGGTTATTTGTCAGTAGGGATATCCTGTCAGATGGTTCCTTGTCGATAGAGATATCCTGGGACAGGAGCCTGTTACACCCATGCTTATCCAACTAAGCTTGCGGTTTAGTTATTTTAAGCTAGGTACATTTTAACACAGCTACATTAGCCACTACATTTAAGCTAAAACAAAAAGGCATTAAAGCATTAAAAATGATTATATTTCTATAACAAAAGCAACTTCTACAATGACCAACATCATACACATAGCATTCATTATTTACAAAAAGCCAACACTATAATATGCATTTATAACAGTAACCATAACTCACAAGTGGCATTTAAGGAGGAAATGTTAGTCTTGATTCACCTTCCTTGGGTTGCAAGACAGGTGCTTTGTGGGAACTTGTTTGTGATCATTTCTTAGTGAGTGTGGCTGCTCTGGAGGTGTATGAGGGATGGATTTAGATAAATGTTAGAAGCCTTTTGCCCATATATACTGTAAGAGCTCTCCTGTGTCTCAACCCAGGACAGTTTATGCACAAGCCAAGTAATGTGCATGTAAATAGTTGCATTTGTTCTTCTGTCATACTTCTTTAAGGTAAATGGTGACCTTCCCACTGTAGCTCTAAAGATAATATCAATGACTGTATAAACTTGAAAGCATGTGGTGATGTAGTAATTCACAGAATTTTTAAACATTTCAGTGAGTGGTTACTGCAGTTTGTGTCATGCTTCAAATACAGTTCACATTGATTAGGATGAAACAAAATATTGAACTCAAAGAGGGCCGCTATGACTAATAATGGCGAGCTCAGTGTAATCACCCTTTAGAAATCTATAAATCTTCATTCTTTGGAAGTCTTTCCTTTTTTTCAGGTGAGTGACTTGGGAACAGAAAGTTTTGCCTTTTGGTTGTGCCCTGCTGGCTGGTAATATAATTTCTCTATTCTTTTAAGAAAGGGAATAGAGGCCGTAGGAAGGCTCTGCCTCCCAAGGCGTAATTTTGATGTGTGATTACTTTGTTTCCATCTTGCTTTTTAAACATGCTCACAAGACTTGGCTTGTCAAAGTACACTCTTGGTAATGAGTGGTGATAAGGCAGTACTGCAGCCCTTAAGATAGCCCTGCAGAGAGCAAGATAAGAAAGCTGGACCTTTTTGTGTTTCAAAGTTTGGTTGGTTTTTTTTTTTTTTTTTTTCGGTCATGGTGCAATTTAAAAACTGTAGCAATGCCAAGTGAAGAGCTTGGTTTTGGCACCTTTCTGTTCTGAGTCATTTCAGAATTGAGTGAGCTCTTCTGTGAAAGCTCTGGTGCTTGCTGCTTTGCCTCCATTTGAAATGGTTTTTTTTGGGGTAGTCTGAGAATTGCACCTCAGCTGGGCTATGGCTGTTTCAGTGAAGTGGAGGATTGCATATGTGCTCTGCCAAAGCCTTTTAGGTTGCATATGAGCTCGCTGTCTCTCACATGAATTGAGAGGAGAGCATAAAATAGCTTTTAGCTACTGTCATCTGGGTTAATCTTTTAAAGGTCTGTAATTGTGTGTGACTCATAAGGGTTACTGGAGACTAAACCAGAACTTGTCACTCATCCCATAGGAGATGTGGCATTTTGCCCTGAACATGGTGGTGAAGGGTAAAAATTCTCTTCAGTTCTGGGAAAGAATTCTGAATTTGCCTCTTCGAAAAACAGGAGAAGGCCCAGGTTAGCATAAGGTTTTCTTGGCTTTTGCTATTAATGTTGTTTTCCAGGAACTTCTGAAAGCAGCAAGGCTGTGCCAGGAAGAGGAGAGAATGTAGCACCAGGTGGTTTCCTGGCTCTGAGAGGAAGAGTCTCTGAAGAGACAAGGATAGGAAGGAAGGGCTGCAGGCTGCTGATTGCTGTAGCGTGGGTGGAGCTGCAGTGTAAACTAAGATTATCCAGGCAGTGGGAAATGTATTCTCTGTAAGAGTGTACAAACCTGAGTTACAATTCCTATTCTTCTGATCAGACCTAGGGACAGACTGACCTACAATAAGTTTATGTACAAGGGTTGTCTTGCAAGAATCACTTAGATGCTGCCTACATTTAAAAAACAAATTTTTCTCGGTGGTGTGATTCTGACAGCATAATCATAGGAATCATAGGAATTCAGTGTGATTGGGAATGGATAAGTGGAAAATGCTTAAAAGTGGTGTCTTGGGCACAGTGTCTCTGAGTTGGCATCGGTATTGTACATCTGAGCAGAGCCAGTTTGATGCAGTGTGTTAAAAAAGTGGATTTCTCAGTTCTAAAGCAGGAAAAAAGCAAATGCTGGTAAATAATGTTTTAGTTTCCTGTTCAAAGGGGCACAGTTGAGCTGCTCTGTGTATGTTTCCATCTGACCTTTCATGCAGTATAGGGCTTAAAGGACTCTCCAGCAGTAGTCCTGGTAGTGAATTGGGTAGTCCAGTTTGTTCTTGTTTACATGTCATTCAGATTCTGCTGAAAGGCAAATTTCAAAATGCTGGGCTTTTTTGAAATAGCTAACTAGTCTGCTGTCGCCTTGGGAACACTTTTGGTTGTTCTTGCTTCTTCTCATCTGCCTGTTGTTCCATTCACTCAGCCATTGAGTTCAGTGAGCTGAAGAAGGTTAAAACTTGGCGTTAGTTTAGGCAGGATCAGTTCCCTGGTCTGCCTCGTAGCCATCACTTGGATGCCTCTGTGCAAGTGTGTTAGAGAGGGAATTTTCCTGGGCTAATTCTCTGTAGAACTCTGGGAATGCTCTATCACACCAAATTCTGAGATAGTTTGATCACCACAATGTGTTCTACAATAGTTTCCAGTGAGATACTTTAAAGTATTTTGCACATAGTCTTTAAAGTAAAAAGATTTCATTTCATTTTTCATTTCACTACTGTTTTGCTTTGTTGCAAATGGGTTGTTTTGGTGGTTGCACCTGTCAATGTAGTGGTTGATGCCTTTGTTTCTTCTGCAAGTACATTGTGCTTTACTGGATTTTTGCTAAAGAAACTTAGTCTATGTGGTTTGGTTGCTTCTAGTGAAAATTATGAATTGCTCATCTTAACTGAATTAAGTTTTAGGTTTATCCACATTGATTTTATGAGGCTGAGTTTATTTTTCTTCTGATAAACTATTTTACTTGTAGATAGTTTGCACAAATGCTTATGGAAATTACTTTGCAAAAATAGTATCGTTTCTTGAAACTGAACATTTTATGAAAACACGAGCGCAAAGTTCATGTTCAAAGGTGAGAATAATGCATGCTAGTGAAAAATCTACTTAATCAAAGATCCATTACCATTTAGTTAAGAAGGTAATTACAACGAATGGCAGAAAGTCTGAAGAGATCACCCTATTTACAAATTCAATAGCATAATACTAACATTCTAGTACCCTTAATTTGTATACAGAGAGTGGAATATGTCTTCCCAATTATTTTTTTTGCACCCTGTTTTCTGTAGAAGAAGTTTCCAAAGATCCAGCTGCCTGTGTAATTTAGCCTGATTACTGCAAATTACACCAGCTATCTTCATCTGCCCCCCAACATTCCTGGAGCATTTGGAATGAAAAAGATGAAGGATGCATTGATAACATGCACTGTGCAACTTAATGTCATGCAAGCTTGATTACTGGCTCTTTTCCCCTTTTTTTTCATCTGAAGATCACTGGGTTAAGATCTAGAGTTAATCTGGGTCAATATTCTGTTTATATCGATGTGGTTTTTAATAGTATTTTCTTTATTATGCTTTGATCCAAGTGATCACTTTAGATGTTCTCAGCTGATTCAGAGTCCAAGGTGAGTAGTCATTGTGCCACTGCGTATTAAGCAACATCTGGAAATTTATGTAGCACTGCTTTGTCCAGTTGTAACTCCATATATCAGTGGCGGTTTTGGTTGCCTAATCTTTAGGACCCAGAATATGGCATATAATAATTCCTGCCTAGACAGAAATGTTTAACGTAATTTGGGTAATTTTTACAGAATGACATGAATGATGCTTGCAGCCCTTTTTGGCTTTGCTGTCCCCTGCTTTCCTCAGCAGAGTAAACCCAGAACAACTTCACTTGCCCTGAGTGAGCTTAGGGCCAGCAGCCCATGAGCCCAGCACTATCTTAGACTTACACATCTGTGTTCTTGTGGAACTGTAAGAGGGTTCCATTTTTGCTTCTTGCCTGTACTGGAGGGAATTGCCTGTGATGCCTGTTTAGTTCATGGGAGGTGCTGTATTTCCTAGAGAAAAGGATTCCTTTTCCAAGTGTTTTTTCAGTTGTTGGGATTTACTCTTCAGTGTGTGTAAGGCTTTGCACTGGGGAGGCAACCTCAGTCCTTTCTACAGAATGATCAAATCATTTAGGCTGGAAAAAACCTGAGATTGAATTCAGCTGTTGACAAAACTGCCAAGGGCCTAAGGGCCATGTCTGTGCATCATTTAAGTATGTCTAGGAATGGTGACTAGGCCACTTCCTCTAGTGCTTGATAGCCCTTTCAGGGGATAAGTATTTCCTAATATCCTATTTAAACTTCTCCTGGTGCAGGTTGAGGCCATTTCCTCTTGTGCTGTTATTTGTTGTGTGGGAGAAAAGACTGATACCTACCTCACTACAGCATCATTTCAGGTAGTTGTAGAGAGCCATAAGGCCCCCCAGCCTAGCATGGTTGAATGCTTTTTAAGTAATGAGGAAGAGCTGCCCTTGGATTATAGAGAGGTCATTTTAGTTTGATTATTGAAATTAGATGTTAAAAACAAGCTGCCTGAGCATTGGAGAAAGGGAATAAAATAATAGAACAAAGAACTCTTGCTTCATTTGGGTGAATATAATTCAGAAGTGTTTATTATACAAACATATGAATTAGTGGAGGGTTTGTTGTCGGTTAGATTTTCTGCTTTGGGGAGTAAGCAAATGGACCATTAATCTAGCTTAATACAGATGGGCTTAAACAAGGTAAGGATTCAGAAGACAATCTCTATCTAATAAGAAAAGAGGCTAATACAGAGAGCCTTGACACTGTGGAGTTACAAGGAGCAAACATAGTTACTGTCATAGCCATAATTTTGATACTATTAAATGGCTAAATAGGGAATAACCTCAAAATGCATTAAATATTCTGACATCTTCATTAGCGTGCAGGCAGACATTTTATAGCAAGTCATTGGGACAAGGATGGCTCCCATTTGCACGTGCCTGTGTGGGATTGTCAGTTCGGTACCATGTGCTTCTTGAGTAATCATGAAGAATCAAATTTTGCCACGTTTTTAAAATGTAATTTACAAACTGCATAAATGCTGTGGAATAAATGCCCCTCAAATCATTTTTGCAAGAGATTGACTCATGGGGAGGAATGTCCCATTACTGTTGTATGAATATTTGTTTTACTTGAGCAATAGTGCTGCTGACTAAGTTTTTGAAAATGTGTTTGATTAGTAAATCTTATTAATTTTTTTCTTCTTTTTTTTTTTTAAATTTTAGCTAGCTGGAGTGGCCTTCCTTGCAGCTGGTCTGTGGGCATGGAGTGAAAAGGTAAGGATAGGAATGACTGGCTGTACTTCAGTGGCTCCCCTCCTGCTCCAGTAAAACTACTTCCTCATGTAGCAGCATAGGTTAAATATGGCATCTGAACTTGGGAACATGTTTAAATAATCTAAACTGAGTTTAGTTGGAATTTGCTTCTTGTCCCTGATCAGAAGTTAAGCTGTGACCCTTGATATTCAGAGCTTTTTTATAAACTTGTAAGAGCAGGGTGCTAGGGAGAATTCAGCCTTTATGAACAGGTTCTCTTTCAAAAGCATGTTTTCTAAAATCCATATTTCTCCATCCACCTCCTTTTATTGCAAACAAATATTTGTGAGGGGTATGAGCTGCCTTTGTATTTAAAAAAGCACCACAAAATTTAAATGTGCATCTTTGAAATACTTCAGGAAGATGCTCCAAGTCTGTTGGCCATGTGTTGTCCACTTTATTCCCCATGGAGTGCTTAAGTGATTGTGTTTCCATGTAGAGGAACAAAACTGGGGAACATGATGTAGCTGAATAACTCTTATTTTTAGCAAAGGTTTCTTGTAGCTAAGAAACTTCCTCAGCTGAAGGAAGTTGTGTGCACTTGTACTCAGAGTTTTCCTGTTACAAGAGAAGAGAATGATACAGGTATGGAAATGAATGGTTCCACCCATTAAGTGGCTATAAAAGTATGGATTTAATGAATTCAAGCAGTAGGAAAAAGTAACCATTACTAGATTCACTGATCTGCATCTCAATCAGGAGGGGAGGGCAGGTGCCCTCACTGTTCAGTTGTGCCACTAAGTAGTAAGACTTCAATTACAATCCTGTGCTCACTTTTCCTTATTTGAAGTGGTTATGTACAGCAGCTGTCCACATGCAGGGGTTCTGAGATTCCTCTGCTTTTTAGAAGTGAGTTGTATGATGATCTTAATTCTGAGATATTTATTCACTTCCTCCCTGCTCCCTACGTGCTTGCACACATTGTCATAACTGAATTAGTACTGTCATTCCTATACAGTAAGCATCCTATCTCAACACACAAGTGCATTTGCCTCCTATGTTGTTGTTACGAAAGAATTTTCTTTCCAGTCCTTTAAGGAGGATGTTAAACCTGCCTTGAATTTGTGTTCTCTAATGTTCATTCTTCTGTTGTGTAGACATGCACATAGGATCTGTGTGGTTGGAGATTAGTATCTCCCAACTTCTCTCCGTTTGCCAAATTGGCTTTATGGTACACTGAAGTTACTAAAAGGCTAATTCTTTCTGTCTTTATTTTTTAAACTTTTCCTGAGCTCTTTCTGCTCTCTGTGCTGTCTTGCAAATAAGTGCTTCAAAGCCTTTTCTATGGTTTTGAACTTCTGAATGGTGTATGAAATCTGTTCATTATTTTTACATCAGTTGTTCTGGGCTGTGTTCTCAGTCTTTCAGAGTAGTGCCATTCTTCAGCCAGTAGTGCCTGTATTTTACAGATAAGCATCTTGGTGAACAATAAATGGGAAGTTAGAGAAAAACATTGCAGAAACTGTGTTGCAGTGGTAAACCTGAAGATAAACTACCGTGGTGGAAGAGTTCTGAATATCCTGTCTCTTACCACAACATGAAGTACCGAAGTTCTACTTAATTTCTCTGGTTTTGTGTCTTTTCTTTTTGCATTAGGACTACACTTCAGATTAATTCCTCAGCAGTTTTCATCTCTGGCTATAAATCCTGTGCTTTTCTTTTGGCTGATAATATATTGAAATGAGACTGCTGGTTTGTGAGAAGTGTTGAAAATATTATCTAGAAAAATGTTACCCTCCTGACTCCTGTTATTTGATTGAGTCAAATCCAATCTCTCCAACTGGTGTATCTAATTGGCCTATCCTTATGATTTTGTAATTGGCTTTAGTTATTTTGAACAGTCATGGAAAAGTTATCTTGCATAAAATTTTAAGTTTTTGTTGTTAAAATGGTTTCAAGGAGGACACAAAGGAAGATCAGGGAAACTAGAGGTTAGTCAGTCTAAATTCATTGCAGCAAGTTCATGGCTAATAACAAATGGAGAGGGAGCAGTCATTTTTCAAATCAAGACTGTTGTTCAGAGGGGCTTCAATCAAGAACATGGAGAGCTCACTGCTCTGTGTGACTGAAAGACTTAAAGTGTGAGTTTTGTTCTAGTGTGTTTGACACTGACTGCCAGTATCAGACTGCATTCCTGGGTACCTGAGGAAATTCATGTCATAATGGGCAGCCTGTGCTTTGAAGAGTTTGTACCAGGTGCAGATGGCACAGGCAGGAGTGTCTTTAGAGAAATGGGTATGGTGGGATGAGAGTTTTCGGAATTAATTCCCTTGTTTCCTTCCTTCAGGATTTCTGACTTAATGTCTTTTCTTAGGCAAAATCCCCATAACCTTATTTTTAAAAGAGTATGTTGTAAACATTAAGTGTGAACATGAAAAAACCATTGTGAGCCAGTGACATCTGAGATTGAATAATAAAGCTCAGTTCCTGCCAACTTCTATTTGTAACATGCTTTGATCAGAGGAAATTTTCTTCCAAAAGATATTGCTTGGGCAAGTGAGATTGTCTGAAAGCAAAAAGCTTGAGTTTGGGTAGGGAAGGAGGTTACTGGCAGTAGTTGCTACAGCATCCTGGTCACACAGTGCTTGGTTTCACAGCATGTTGGTTCTACAAGGACACTGCATTAGCCTGTCTGATCTTGGCATGTGTTTCTTCATTGTGGGGTCTAAATCAGGGTTTGGTTGGGTGGGACTCTCATAATTAACCAGGCAGACCAAGTTTGTTACTTAGCCCTGAGGTGTAACAGTTCTTAAGAATGGAAATGTGTGACTGGTAACACATTATCAACCAACTAAGACCATTTTCTAATAGCCTGTTTCAGCTGTTAGTCACCAGCTGTTGCAAGGCAATTCTGAATTCTACAGTTGAATTTTTTTCTTTTTATCCCATCAGCCAGTTTTGATAAAAACAGCTCTGTCTTGCTGTTGCCAAATTAGCAACTCTGACAGAATCTGTTATGGAACGTGTTATGAAAGAAGATGGAGCCCTGTGCATCACTGTAGTTAATCAATTTCTTCAGCTGATGGAGTTTCTCTGAGGGCACATTTTCTTCTAATACTATATTTTGAAGATTTTATTTTTGTTAAGTAAGCAGTTGAATAAGAAGTGATATGGGTTTTTCCAATAAAGTGTTGTCTTAGGATGTATATCCTTTGTATTTAGCTCTAGCACAGGTACCTGGGTAGAAAGATGAGAATTTGCATTCTATTGGCAGAATTATGCAGTTTATTGCAAGTCTCTCTGGTATTTTTCTCTTACACTCAATATGGTTAGCTTGAGAATGTACTTTAGAAAGAAAAAAAAGTAGTAAATGTGATGATGGTATATATATGCTGTTGTTGGCTGTTATTTCTTTGTTTTAAAAGTGAAAATATTTCCTTATTAAAATGTTTTGTATATTGTTCATGGTTGAACACTCAGACTACTGCAAGGCTGCCTGGGTGTCCTTACAAATTATTCTCATGAAGAGTTTCAGTTTGTCCTGTCTGTCTTCTGCATGTTCCATCTTCTTGCACATCACATGAGAATCCTTTAATGTGTATTTGATGGAATTTCAATGGTAGCTGGTGTAATAACTTTTTAAAACCTAATCTATAGACTATAAGGAAGGATTTCACCGCGTAAGTATTACGTTCACATAGACTTGGCAATCTAGGCAGACAAGCTTCACAGCAAAGATTGTCAAGATAAGTGGTTTCTGGATAGTTAACAAAAAACAAAATATTGCTTCTATGTTAGACAAATTGCAAATACAGAGAATAGATAACTCCTTTTGGTGTAAGAATTGTTATCGAGGTGAAAGGGGAGTGTTTAGACTATACTTCTATATTTCTGAAAGTGTTTGGAGGAGCACTACTTAGACTCTTTGACACTAGAAGGGTCGTAACTAAAATGAGAGGAAAAATCTGCTTCCCTTGAAAACCAAAATGAGATTATTTCCCCCTTTAAAGTATCATCTATGAGGTGCTTTGTCCTTAGAATGTCTCTCCCTTTCTTCCACTTAAACATTAGGATTGGAAAAATTTTCTGAATCTTTTTTTGGACGGTGATATTGGAGTGCTCTTCTGATTGATGCATTTCAAGTTACTATAAAACATTAACGCTTCTGCTTTGAAACTAGATTAACATTCTGTGATAGAATTGAGCTTTTGGCACCATCTTGTGGAATTCTGTTTGGCAAAGGGATCTAGGAGGATGTAATCTGAGAAACTGACTTATTAAAAGAATTGTTAGCTATAACTTCAACGCTTTCTCTGCTGGGATGAAGAAAATTTGTATTGTCAATAACTATTTACAACAAAGCCTTTTTTGGTGGTGTCACTGTTGGCGAGTTCAAGGGTTTGCAGCCAGTTCATTCGGAATGATGTGGAAATCATCCAGAAGGAATGCTAAATGAATAAGGTGCTTACAGTGGTCACATTCTGTTCTGGCTTTTTCCTTCAGGGTGTATTGTCTGATCTGACAAAGGTGACTGGTCTTCATGGTCTGGACCCAGTGGTGCTTGTCCTAGTGGTGGGAATAGTGATGTTTACTTTGGGATTTGCTGGTTGTGTAGGAGCACTCAGAGAAAACATCTGCCTGCTGAAGTTTGTAAGTACGATCATTACATGAGGGAATTATTATATGTGTGAAAGCTGAAAATTATGAAGAACTGGGAGCAAACTCTGACAATTAATGATAGAATTTGGTCTGACAAAGTAGATGGTAAACTTGCTGCTTTGACAAACCTCTGGGTAATGGTATTGAAAGCAGGGGTGGTGCCAGCCTATGTGTTTTCCACTTTGTGGAACACGTTCTTCCTTCCCTTTTTCATTTGTTCTGCTCTGCAGTGATGTTATGGTAGGTATATCAGAATCTAACATTGTGATGTTATGGAACATGCTTAGTCAGTTAGGAATTACTGAGAGAATATAGTATAGCGGAACAAAATCCCTTAAAAACGTTTGAGTTTCTTAGAGATGTTGGATGGGCAAAACTTTGGAACTTCAGTGACTGATATAAAATTTCTTAAATGGTTGCTTTTATACTGACACTTATTTTTGCTTTAGATCTGAAAACAGCTAAGCTGGACAAAATATTCTAAAAAAAGCAATTATAAAATTAGAAACAATCCAAGAGGTAATATCAAGACTTCTTTAGCCCTGTGTTTTACAGATTCTCACTTATTGTTTTCACTGCTCTGCATAGTGACTGTCTGATGATTTTTTTACTGTCAAGTTCAGGTGACAAAAACAAAATGATGACTCTGCCTCTTGGAGGTTTCTTTACCTTGTATTCTCACTGTGCTCAGTGTCTGTACCGAGACAAAATTTGAACCTAATCGGTGTCTGTTTCTGGTGGCATAGGGACGCATTCCAAATGAATTAGTGTTTTCTAATTGAAGACTTTTGTTTTTTTACAGTTCTGTGGAACAATTGTGTTTATATTCCTTTTGGAGCTGGCAGTAGCAGTTATGGCTTTCCTGTTCCAGGATTGGGTGAGGGACAGGGTAAAAGAATTCTTTGAGAATAACATCAAATCCTACCGAGATGACATTGACCTCCAGAACATCATTGATTCACTACAGAGAATTGTAAGTTCATATCCTGTCCCTTCTTTGATGCCTTCTAGAAGAATATGTAGATTTAAAAGTTTTCATTTTTGTTATAGAATTATAGTATCTTTTAGCTAATAGTACTGTGTTACAGTTGTGCTGGTTTTCTTTCTTCTGTACTGAAAGCAGCAGGGAGGGAAGATATCCTGAGATCCAAGCTTGTTCTGATGGCCATTGTGGAAGCTCTCTCAGGCACGCATCTGACTTTTGCCTTTCTCATTTGCTCCTCTTTCCTTTGCTTCTTAAGGGAAAAACTCTTAAAATCAGTCTCATTGCAAAATTTTTTTTATTTTCCAATTACATCTAAAGTGATAATTTTTATGATTTTGCTTGACATGCTGACATCTGTTTCCACGAGCAGTATTCCAGATGTATTGCTTTGATTTCATAGAGCCCTGTTAGTGATTACTCATTTTTTTCGCTCTGCAGTTGTCATTGATTCTGCACAGACTTGGGGATGGTGAAGATTTATAAGCAGACACTATTTGGAGGTATTTTAGAGAAAATTTATCCACTGAAAAAACTTCTGGAATGTATTTATCTGTTGCAGAACCATTGCTGTGGTGCCCAAGGTCCAGAAGACTGGGACTTTAACATATACTTTGACTGCAAGAGTGAAAGCAAAAGTCGTGAGAAGTGCGGAGTTCCTTTTTCCTGTTGCATACCTGATCCTGCTGTAAGTTGTTTCCTGGCTTTGTTATTGCTCTGAGGTTGTAAAGTTATGACAGGAAGTACTTCCTGAATAAGGTGTTGAAGGGCTTTGAGGTGTCCTAAATGACCAAAAATTACTCTTGTGCAGATAAACTTTTTGTGTTTCTGTTGCCTTCTTTTTAGAGTCCAAATGTGCAACCTGTTAGCTGAAAATGCATTGTCACCAAGAATTCAAGCTATTTTAGTATGATTTGGATCTGAAATACTGGTGGCTGACTTTTTTTATTCCCAGTGTGTGGCTTCAACTGCACATTTTTCTGTTGCTGGTGCTGTATTTAGGGAGACAAAAGGATGCTTAAATCTGTTAATTGTGAGATTCTATTATTAATATTTCAATATAACTTACTATGCATTTTGTCAATGCAGGTATCTGTATGCTGGCAGTGCAGTTTTCATGTTAAAAGGTTGAATGCCAAGTGATAGAAGCATCTGAGATTTCTAGTGCAGGATATCATCTTGCTAGTACACACCTTTGCTTTGGCATTAGTTTTCTTGTATTCTGCTAGGACTTTGCTTGTTTTTGCTAAAAATGCTTCTTAAAGTGGTTGGCTCTGACAGTCCTGATATGTTTATGAATATAAAAGACAGAAAAACTTGCTGTGAACAGAAATGAGTAGATTTCAACTGATTTGTTTATTTAAAATCTCTTTTGCTTTGCAGCAAAAAGTTGTGAATACACAGTGTGGCTATGATATCAGAAAGAAGGTAAGGTGCTGTCTGTCATGTTCTGTACCTGCATAGACAAACTATAAAAATGGTGGGATTGCTGATACATGTCTCAGCTCAAAATTCTGGGAACTAATGACTATGCTACATCATACTACAAGTAGAGCAAGGTACACATTGTCCTTTGTTTCAAGTAAATTTGTACTGTAGAGAAAACAAGTGAGGGAACAGGTGAAGGGAAAGGTGTCTTTCGAAAAGGGGTAGGACTTGGATTTCAAGTGTGCATTTCAGTTATCAGTTGTAATTATCTAACTCTGCTGATCTATTATCTGCTAATTTGACCATCTATTATCTTCTAGTCTATTATCTGGTAATTCTATGGCATTTCTAATAACAGCATTTTCAGGAAAATACAAATATCAATGTCTGACGTTCTCTGATCCAGATGTGTGTTTTTTGAAGTGTGGTTAAAACCTTTACTGCAAAAGTGACAAAACATTAGCTTAGCTAGATCATGTGATTGATCTTACAATAAACTTGAGCAGAAAAGTAATATTCTTATTCTTCCTTTGTGTATTCAGAGCAAAAGTCAATGGGATGATCAGATTTTTGTCAAAGGATGTATCCATGCGCTTGAAGCTTGGTTACCCCGAAATATCTACATTGTTGCAGGTGTCTTCATAGCTATCTCATTGCTCCAGGTTAGTTGTTATTATGATTCTTTGAAAAAAATGTCATGTTTGCAGATCCAGACCTGCTGAAGGTAAAAAGAGTTACGGACAGCGGTAAAATGAATACCTTGAAAGTGGGTTTTTAAGGTATGGTAAGAGGATGGCACAAACACCAATTATAATAAAGGGGAGTTAGTGTGAACACCTGTTGTTCAAAGCAGTTGAAGGTCATTTTAAAAATACAGTGCAGTAATAATAGCATGTGATAATTGGGATATATATTGTAATATAATAAAATATAATATATAATTATTATGTAAAATATTCCTCATGTTTCAATGTCATGAAGGAGGAAGGGTCTGCTGTCTGCTCCAGTGGATCTGAACTCTGGCCTTCTATAACAAACCTGAAATGACTAAGATACAACCTTGTCCTTCATGCTAAGGTTACCTCAGCCAGCTGTAAGTGGGTGTAGCATGCTGCTCAAAAAAGTTGGGACTGTAAGAGCAGGGAAACAGGTGACCAGGTTGCAAATGTGGTGTTAGCAGAACCAGATGAAAGAGTTGCTGTGGCTTCTGTTACCTCATCATTGCTTGGTACATCAAAGAGAGCTTAGTTTTTCAGTAAAACATGTTTGCTGCCTTCTAGGTGGATCCTGCTCTCATTGTGGCAGTTGTTTGCACTCTACCTTAACTTCTATGCTATGAAATTCCTTCACTTCAATGGGAAATAATAAACTTGTATATCTACTACAGAAAGTATTTTCCATGTCATTGTCAATAGTTGAGTATAGAGTGTAGCAAAAATACGTTTCTCCAGCCCTGCTAATACTGCCCTCTGTAGCTTAGGGTTTGATATTTTTTTATCACCATCTAGTGATAGTGCTTCCATGGGTTTGAGAAATGCTGCGCTAGGAACAGCACCTCTTGCTAGGAAGATATTCAAGACACAAAGTTTAATCTTCTGGCAGTGTGTTGATTGACAATGACTTGTTAATGTTATTCTTTATTCAAGTCCTGAGGCTTTGTGAAACCACTTTGAGTTATTTGTATTTTCCAATTGAGTCTTTCTTATGCATTAAGCTATTTCATTGTGGGACTGAGAATTAGACATAATCTAACTACATTTAAATGAAATCTTTTAGCTTTCCAAAACGTCACCCTAGTTTTTTATTATTTCTAAGAATGTTTCAGGAAATTTGCTGAGTTACGAGTTTATCCTCAATTTGTAAAGGAAGATTTCCCTGAGAACTGACATGAATCTTAAAATTTCAAATTTGAAATGTCTCTGAATAATCTGGGACTTCTCTAACTGCTGTCTGTGACAAGAGTTTCATTTTAGTACAGGTAATTGTACTGTCTGTCTGTATTTAAAAAAAATGATCTGAAAACTGACTGGGTTGTTGTTCAAAGTTGTGGAATGAATGAAAATGTCTGGTTTGTAGCTTTAGCAATAGGTAAGCATAGGTGTTTGACATTCAAACTTGGCTAAGTGGATTTCTTCTAGCTCTAAGGCATCTGGAAGCTTATTGTTTTGAATGCTGCTGAAGTTTTACATGAAAGCATCTTTCTCATGAGTTGTATTACTGCAGGATTCTGTTGCCTTTATTACTTTTTAGTAATAGCTCTGCTTTGATGGATGATCCTGGCTATGAAATGATGTCTGAACCTGCAAACAAACATCTTGCAGACTGGTACATTACAAGTATTTTATCTCACAAATGATATGTTTTTTATCTTTTTAGATTTTTGGGATTTTCCTAGCCAGGACATTGATTTCTGATATTGAAGCTGTAAAGGCAAGTAATGCCTTCTGAATATCAAAGCAGACGTGTGTTGGAAAACAATGTATTTTAAGATTATTGGTTGGACACCATGGTGGAAGAAGTGCATGGACCATGAAATACGCCTATTGTTAAAAGCCTTATGTGGATTTTTTTCCCCTGCTCATGCTTTTTGTTAGAAGCTGTTACAAAAACAATCACCAAACACTTGCTGTCTACCTTTTTTCTAACAAGACAACTCAGTGCACCAGCATTGATCTCTGAGGAAGAAATGGAATTTCCCAAGACATTGGCAGGACAGATTATAAAGACTTTAGCAGGGAGACATGAAACTGCTGAAAACCCTTTCCTTGAAGGATTGCTATGAAGATTGCTCTGTCTTCACTCCTGTCTTAAAATGTAATCTTCTCAAATGTTGCATGCTGATTTCTTCAGAACCTTGCAATCGTATTGATCTCTACAGTAGACTTATCCAGTCATTTTTGGCAAGATATCCAGCAACTATAATTGGAAATTGGGAAAAAAAATCATGAACTATCTAGATCTTGAATTGATTTTAGATTGTACACACCCTACAGTGTTTTGAAAAATGCAAGCCAGTTCCCCAGATGGCAAAAATCTGAATATCTGTAGCATTATGTGTTACAAATCTCCATTTCAGGCAAGAGAGGGTGTAAAGCCCTGATGCTGTTTCCTGTCTGAGAAAAATGTAAATATTCTTTATTTATAGAAGAAAAACCTCTTTAAAAATGCTTATCCTTTCAATGATCAGTAATATCTTTTAAAAGTGCTGTCTGCATAAACTTCAGAATGCGGCTTGTTTGAATAGGCAGCAAGCATGCTGTGCTAGCTGTTGATGGCTGTTGTTATTCCTCTAGTTTCTCTCACAACTGCTATGTTGATCTTAGCAAGTCCGAGCTGCCACTACCAGGACTGATGAGAGACTTACAAATTCAGTATTAATCCTTACTGAAATGTTTTTAAGTAAGGAAGTACAGATTTAGCAAAAGATTAAGTTGTTGAATTTTTAAGTCTTCTGTAAAGGTATTGAACCATCAGTTCTGCCTGGTTCATGGTTCAAATGTGACTCAAAATACAGTGAATCAGAATGATTTCTTCAGTCATTTTCTACATGAAGCTGAACTAGTCCTTCTTATGTCAGGGTTTTTATTTTAATCAAGAGAAAACTAAACTGTCTTCTTCCAGTCCCCCCTTTGTGGGGGGTTGTAGATGGATCTGTAGTTCAGTAGGAGTTCCGGTCTTTTCTGTAAAACTGGTGTATCCTTATGTTTAAGGTTAAAGTATGTGGCTGAAAAGTTCTTGGAAGTAGCTGTAGCTGTCAGTTTTACTGTGGGCCATATAATTAACATCGTTTACTGCTTCCAATGACACCAGGTTTTTCAGGGAGAGCAGGTTCATTTACAGTGCCTAACAGTGTAAATTTTAGAAAAATATATATTTTTATAATATTTTACTGTATGTAGTGTGCCTGAAGGATTTAATACTCTTATTTCTAAAGTATATGGCTTTCTTTGGAAGCCAAACTTTTAAATATATTATGTCCTTTCTTTCTATTATGCATGTATCAACAAACATTTCACTTCCAAAAGTTGATCAGCAGTAAGGATCTTTGTGTCTGGTTGATTGTCCAGACATCCTTCTGGCTTGCAATCTGTGAAGCACTTCAGACAGTGCTCGTGTGTACATCAGCTTTCATAGTTCTTTTTCTGGCCAGTGATTGAGACACAACAGGAAAAGGAAGCTTGTCTAAAGGATGGCTGATTTCCTTACGATAGCAGAGAATAGTCTGCTATTAACTCATCTGAAAACCTGAAAGTAAAATGGCTGGAAGTACAGTGTGACTCTTTTAACTTTGGTATACAACAAGAAAACAATAGCAGTAGATCACTGATGGGAGAGCAAGAGGCATTTCTTCTGTAAAGCCTTGAATTTGAAGTCTGTATTACTTACTTGTTGAATCTGATCCACGAGGAGCAGCCAGAAATGTGTGATTGTGCTATGACTTGGCAAGCAACAGAACAGTGGTCAGCAAACCTTGCTTTAAATTCTGGTGCTTGAAACTTTCTAAAACCTTGTCAACCAACTTGCTTGGTTAAGGTTATGTGTGATAATCTGATACATGTAAAATTGGAGATGGATGCTCCCTATTTGGAACTTTTTATTCATCAAACATTGCATTGAAAACACCTAGGGAGTACACTTCCCTTTGCCACTTTTTTGATACAGGCAGCTCCTAATGCTAGGAAGGAATTCCAGGAGTTTGGGGAAAATCATTGCAGTGTCCAAGATGGCTGTGGAGTTCATGCACTGAAATTAGCTGCTGACAAGAGCCAGCATTACAGATTAGGATTCCAGGGTCTGCAAATCTTGCCAAGTTATTTGAAGACAAATTAATACTTGTTCTTTTTGAAGTACTGTTTGTATGCAAAACAGAATTTAACTGAAGTGTTGTCTTTCCATGGTTTGTTCTTAATGGCTTTGGCCATATTAACACCAGCTTTCATATCAGTGTTTCAGTTATTTGGAACTGAATTTGAGATAAGTTCAACTTATTTGAGGATCTTTGAATTCATGGAGTGATTTTTCTTTTTTGCCACTGTGGATAAATTTCTCTATGCTTATTCAGTATAATTTCTAAAATCCTGGGGCTCTAGGTTGTTTTGCCCATGTATGTTCTGAAGTACCCCCATACATGGCTAGTGTAATTTCAGACTTGTCATGGGAATACCTTCTGCTTAGTTTTATTTAGCACCTTCTCTGTGGACCTGTGGTGACTTCATGGCTAAAGGTTTAGGTTATGGTCTAAAAATAATCTTGTCATCAAAAGCTGCTGGGTGTGAGCCTGCCTCTAAAGCCACAAAGGAAGAATAGTTCAGTGATCTCACAGAGAGGTTTGATACATTGTTGATGTTGAGATTTCAGTGGTTGCATTTGGAACAACTTCACAAACACTACAGTGGAACCAAGGTTTTTCATAAAGATGTCAAATGAGGTCAGACTTGAAGAACTGGACTGAGAGAAGCAAACTTCAATGTGATCACTTTTCTTTCTCAGAAATGAGCACAATTTATTTCCGTTAAGCAATGTATGTATTTGTCAGTCTGTTTGACAGTGCAACTGCCTCTGTTTCTATCAATATAACTGCATTTGGACATGGTTTCCCTGTACATGAAGATGAGAATGGATATAAGCACTGAAAAATGTGCAGTGACCAAAGGACCTTTGGTTGCCTCGTGTAAACCTGAATGTTTCTTCCCAAGAGGTCTTTAGCCTTGGTGACCTCGTGCAGTGCCATGTGGACAGACTTGTGCTTCCAGTCCATGGAGCTGGATGTGCCCATTGATTTTTGTGTAGAATTGCCTTCGGTTTTGTCTCCCCATTTCATCCTTCCCTTTTTCTTCCCGTTACTGCCTGTGCATTGTCATGCAGCTTGAACATTGTTCAGCCATTGGAAGGGGAGCTTCTGTCTCCTCTTCTGAGATGGCTTTTCTGAGTGACTTTCTCTATTTTTTTTTCTCTAGCCTTAAATTTGATTAAATAAAGTTTAATATTTTCTACTCCTGGAGTTTGATTCCTGAGATTTGTTGCTTTCAGTCTCTAGTATTTCCCTCTTGAAGGTTTAGATTGGCTACTGAGACTCCAGTTCATGGATAACTCAGAAATGGTGAAGGTCTCCGGGTGCTTGTTTTTGTATTTTGCTGAAACTAATTCTTGATAGTTTTTCTTTTCAGTTTGAGCTGTTGAATAATAGATAAGACTGATGCTTTTCTCTGCAATGTTAATGGAAAGCCATGAACAAGTGAAGAGCTGCAGAATGGTGTAGAGTAACTATTAAATCTCTGGACATCAAAAAAGTTAGAAGTGCTGTTTTTCTTTTCTCCTATTATGGGTCAAAACGTGCTTGTGTGTTACTCACCAAGTGACACTTGTCTGGGGTGGTTTTATGAAATTCCCTTTCTCAAGAGTACTCCTGAGAGTGGTATTTGGTGATGAGTGTAGTAGTCTAAGTAGTGTTACTGGGTTTTGCAGATGGGAAAGCTTTTGCAGGAATGAAGTTACCATGTTTGTTTGCAGACATGAGCCAGTTGTTCTCAAGTTGTTTGAGAACATGAGGCCTTGTTGACTTCTAAATACACTCTGCTTTATAATAGGTTTTAGAAGATCAGTGCTTGTTTATTTTTTCTCAATAGCTTTTCTGCTGGCGAAAAAAAAGTAATTGCTCCCAAGCTTTTCACTCTCTACCACTACATGGTTTTAAATTTGATATCCTAGGTCTGGACAACATGACTGTGCAGTGTACCTTCAGCTGCTTCAAAAGG
Source organism: Eopsaltria australis (assembly GCA_034509425.1). NCBI lineage: Eukaryota > Metazoa > Chordata > Aves > Passeriformes > Petroicidae > Eopsaltria > Eopsaltria australis. The sequence goes on from JAVTVJ010000138.1 coordinate 328,248, forward strand.
TTCCCATAAGAACAAGCTGTGGAATAGAATCTGTTACCTTCTCATCTAGTGACCTTTTTGAAATACAAAAGGATTCCACAGAAATGTTCAGAGACATTTATTTTACTACTTTTTTTTGCATTATCTAAGGTTAAACCCAGCTTTTCTTACAGGTGATAATGGAATGCTGGCTGCCTGCACATCCTCACCCCTGCCCACCTGTAATTTCTAACTGGCTTTATTTTTGTGTCTTGTGCAAGCACTGTGTGTTCACTGACTGCAGTTTCTTGTAAACTTTGCTTCTGTAGAATCTCATTACAGTAGCTGCAACTCTGAAATCAGGACAAGACTGTAGCCTCAAGTATTTAGGAATATAACTTGTGACAGGAGCAGGCAATGCTTCAGAGATGAGCTTTAAAATGGAGATTGAAGGGAGAGTTTGCTTAAAGATAGTTTTGGTTTTAATGCGTTCACCTGTCACTTGGGCTCACAGTGTGATTCACAATGTACTGAGGCTGAATTGGTGCCAGTTAGCCCTTTGCATTGTTTAAGCTACAGCTTTAATCTAACCGGTGTTTCAGGTTGCATGACAAAAGCTTAAGACTTTATAGAAATTATTTAAAAGTCCCACTGGTACAAGAAAAATTGTGAGTGTATCCTGAACTCACAAAACTAAGTAGCTGAAAAGTGTATAATGAGTGGTGGTTGCCTGATGTGTCTCCTGTGATGTTTTTTAACACCGTTTGCTTGACAGGACTTTTTCCTGCCGCTTTGTGTTAGTGGCTCAGTGAAGAGCATCAGTGGTGCAAGTATCAGGCCAAAGAGATGGGCAGATGAGGGTTTTTTAATACACAGCTTTCAAAGCAGGAGCTGCACCTTGGCTTCAGCAGTGTTGGTTGTGCAGCAGCACAACAAATGTTAGGGTTGCAAAGCTGGTGGTGTTTGCCTCAGCAGCAGTGCTGGGGTGCTGTGTGGGAGAAGGGAGGTTAGTGGGGTGTCTCTCCTCTCAAAACCTGCAGTGTTGTGATGGCTTCCTTGACCACGTTTGCATTACTGTGACTGCAGAGTTGCTCGAGGGTGTCTTTAATCTTGTCCTCTTCTATTTCTTGTCTCAGATCACCTGAATGGGAGATGAAATGCTGACTTTTGTTATCTGCCATGGCATAGTGGCTGTCAACAATTGTAAGGTATAAGTTTGGAGTACTTGCTGTTCATAATGAGCTGCTTTAATTAAAACATTTTTTTTTCAATAGATACTCTTTCAGGCATTGGAAGTATTGGACAGATTAAGGCTTTTCCCTCCAGCTTGACTTCTAAGAAGTGATTGACAGAAAAAAAGCAAATTTTGATACTCTAATACAGGACAATTTCAAGCACTTTTTTACCTCTATGCTTTTTGCTACCATTTCATATTAGTAAGACTCAACTCTTAGCCTTACAGTTAGTCTATAAAATGCTAAGTATGGAAAAAAGTCTTATAGATTGTATCTGTTATGTCAGTACTTCATAGTAGCACTGAAAGCTGCAAATGCTTTACCCTATTCCAGTATCTGTGTGCCTACAGGGATAAAATAAGAGTGTACTGCAAAATTCAGCTTGTCTGTCAATACAGGCTGGCTCCAGGATTTGAAAGACAGCTCACCTTGTGGTCCATCCTTGCCTAAGTACAATCGTTATTTTCAATTAATGGAATTTTTATATTAAGAGGTGAGAAACTGCCACGAGATCTTTGGACTCCTGGTTTCATGGTGCTCATCGTAATTTAGTGCTACACATCCAGGATAGTCCCATCCTGCTTTTGAAACATTTTAAGTCTTCCCTGACCATGGAGTGAAACTTCACATGCTTTAATGAAAGCTACTGTGTGAAGGCAGCATTGCTGAAATGGCTACTTTATCTCAGCTTCCGGTTTGCTCACAGCCCAGGCAGAACAAATGAGTGCCTGCCTATGAGCATGGTACAGACTATTTCTATGGACACAGAAATGCTCTGGGACTGCCAGGCATTTGTGCATGGTGAAGTTGGACAAAGGTGCCTTCACTCCAAGACTCTGATTTTGCTATTTTGGGACTTGATTATGTCACTGACTCACTGGAATAAAGCCTTTCTCTCTTTTTAAATTTTATTTAACTGATGGTTTAATCAGCTTTTGATAAAGAAGGAAGCTACTTGACTATGATTTTTGGTGATCAATACAGAATGCACCTCTAATATCCTTTAGTCATTCACTGGAGCATAGAAGGCAGCTCATTTTGGTAACAGAAAACACTGGTCTTCATCACAAGTATCCATCCTTCCATTACAGATAACTTAAGATGAAGTTACCTGAATTAAGAAGTCTGCACAATAGGCCCATTGAATTGTATTTGACCTCAGGACTTGTATCATCATCTCGCAGAAGTTTGTGCAAGCTTTGAACTAGCTGTGATTCCTTAAAAGATCCTTCAAGGGACTCTGAAAAATAAGTAAATAGTAACTCTGAGCTGTTATCTGAAAAGAAATTAGAAAGTGAATATGCTTGCTTAAAAAAAAAAAAAAAAGTCCTGACTGGCTTAATTTCAAACTGGCTATACAGGGATGTCTTGAGCATCTGTCTTCTGCACTGAAGAATTCCTGTGCTCTATCCTGTACAGAATTTCTTTACTGGTCTCATTCTTGAAGACACAGGACCAGTCTACTATTGACTGTATAAAGTTAACCTCATAATAAATTAAAACCTGCAATGTTCAGTGCTAGAAATGTTGATTCACATTAGTTGCCCAAATGAGCTTGAGAGTTTTAGTGGTATGCAAACAGTAAAATGAGCTCATCAATCTTACTTGTTGGTATAGGAAACTATAAATTTCAAGTTTATTGTTCTTTTCTATTCACCTTTTGATGTACTTAGATTTCTGTGGTGTCTCTTTATTGTAATAAATTGAGACCCATTTTGAAGTCATACAGGAAAAATCTGAAAAAATTTGTATGTAACTCTCTGAAAATTAGCTGAGGAAAAGTGGTTTGGATGTTTGCAGTTTTCCCACTTGCTTCATTTGCAGCTTCTACAATGCCTTGATATTTATGCTTCTGCTTTATTCTTTCCTCTTAAGATTATTTCCTCTACTTAGAGTCTTCATTATCCATTCAAGTATATAATGTCCTTCATTTAGCCTTTATCCTTTTTTTACCTTTATCACCTTTACTTTCCCCTCTCTTTTTTGTGTAGGTTTCTAGCATCATACCATGCTACTCAAATAGGTAGTGCCTGTCCACACAGCATGATAATCTGACTCTATCCTAAATAAAAAAAATCTTCAGGCCATTCCTAAAGCCTCTTGATTTTATGAGCTGAATGGGTCATAACCTTTATTTCATGCTGAAGAGCTAAATCTAGACAAGAAACGTGCTTTTTTGTACATGTTACCTAGAATTAACAGCATGACAGCATTTCTTAACTGAGGATCTTGCACAGATAAATGCTTTTAGGGGAATACCTAAATCGATGGCAGATGCTATTGCCAAGGCATTCAGAGCCTCATTCTGCATGGCAGCATGTTCACTTGTTGTCATGGAAACCAGATGCTTCACTCCTTGTGCTGCCTGGATGGCTTTGACCACTTCCTGTGAAAGCAGAGGTAAAACAGATGGAAATCTTACGTAGGAATGCAGTAGAATGAAGAGAGAAATGGATTGCACTCTTCAGCTTCTGAATAGATGGAAATTATTTAACTGCTGCAGTGCAAACTGATAATATTCAAAGACTAGAGATAACATTGCTTTTGGCACTGATCATAAATGTTTGCTTAGGGCTGGTTTAATTTACCTGGAATATCAATACTTTGAATTAACTGTAGATGCATATCTGTGAGATAAATATATATTTTGTCCTGTTTCAATATCTCCTTATTCTGCTCTTTCATTTCAAGACATCAAACCTAGTAAGGATTAGTTTAGCTTTATCAAAGCCTGTGCAGATAATGTCTACTCTTTTAGTCACTACCTCATAGTAAAGCATGGCTGGGATGCCTGTGTGTAATAGCACGATTTACAAAAAACACAAGCTTGTTCTAGAATGCCAGCACATAAAGATCATGCCAGATTCATCCATCATGGATAAGTGGGCTCTTTGGAGCTTCTGGAAGACTGACATTTAGGACAGCTCTGGGTTATTTTTACCACTTTTATTTGAAATTTGAAACCTATTTATGGCCATAGAAAAGCTTTACCTGCTTACCATTTGTGAAACCTCACTCAAGCAGGGTCAGTGTTGACAAGTGACAGTAAGTGAACCATGGCCCTCCTTTCTGTGAGATGTCTGTGCTTATGGAGTGCACAGCTTTCCCCCTCAGTGGTAGTGAGGCAGACCAGGGAGGTTTTCACAGTGAACCTTCATGGTTTTCATTGTAAAGCTGTATGTGCTGTTTAATCCCTAGCTCTGTCTACAAACTTTAAAATCATTTGTGAAGGGTGAAGTAGAGATATCTCAGAGCAGTGGTTCTCGTACCTGGGATTTGTTGTTGTGCAGGATGGATGCCAGCAGCCGGTTTGCCTCTCCACAGATGCCACTGTGGTCACTCACACTGCACCACTGCACCAGCCTGTTGAGCAGCATGGGGTCCTGGCCCAGGATTTCAGCTGCATCAGCTGAAAGGGAGAAGCATCATCAAGAGGCATTCATAATCAGGCCTCTGTCTGTCTGTCACAGGAATGTGCATGTAGAAGTAACTGGGGCCATGGACCTGTGCTCAGCAACCTTTAGGAACTCTAATTGAAGCATTGGGTTTTTAAAAGATCTTGGAAATATTTACTAAAGGAAACTTTACTAGAGGAATCATGCAGGGTAAGGACAAAACAAGCTGTTCCAACAAACCTATCCTTCTAAAGAGGCTGTTGAAGTAGGGCTTAAAATGAGCAGCCTTCTACTTTTGAAAGCAAATTTTTTGTTGTGACAATTCAGAAAGCCTTTCCCACTTGGGTGTTTTGCACTTGTGCTTTGAGCGTTACTCAAATGTAACCATGGGCTCTTGGGTGCCTGTTGGTGCTGTTCCAGTGATAATTCATTACTGTTGGTAGTGAGGGAAGCAAAGTCTTAGTACAGAATTGCAGCATATTGGTAATTCAGTGATCTGGGTCTTAAGAATATGTGTTTAACTATGTGTAAGGCATCATCAGAAATTCCCCCTTGGTGGAAGAGCCTTTTAATTTGCATTCCCCTGTCTCAAGACTTGCTGGAAATATTAGTGTCTGTGGTTGATGTTTGAAAAAACCTCACTAGATAACTTTTGCTAAGAAGTGGAACTCTAATTATGTTCTCATCTGTAACAGAAGGGATGTGTTTGATAGAGGTGTCACCTTGCTTTGTTTTTTTTACCCGTCCCTTTCTCTGTGTGTTGCATTTCTTTTGAGATATGCTGGAAGAATCAAATGGAGCGCACACCAGAAGGTCAGTGTCAATAAACCACAAGATTGCTCTGGCTATTTTCCGGAAGCTTTAAGCCAGCCTATACTGTCTGTTTTGGGGGAGGAAGATGGGGATGTAAACACACTTGCTTTTTAATTTGTCCAGTATGCTAAGGAACAATCCACAGGTCAAAATCCCACAAGGAGTCTAGGGGCTTATAGCCTAGCTGACATACTTTGTTTTGAGATAAGAGTTACTGGGCATTGCGCAGCTACCTTCACGGTATCTCCTGTAACACAAGACTTGTTTCTAGTCAGATGTTACTTGTTAGTCTACAGAGATCACAGTAGTCCAGTTCAGTACAGAAAGTTGAAGTAAGAAGCTGGAGGACGGAACCAGTCTAAGAGGTTTGTTGCAAAGGCAGGTTCTCTGCTCAGTTTGACAGGCAACAGAGCTCTTTGAGATAAAACCCAGTTAGTTATTCTTGAACAGGAAGACCTTTTAACTTACAATTTATTCAAATTTGTCATTTTATGAGATTAAACTTTCAGTTGTGCCGAAAGCCCTTTGGCTACTGAAGTGCACAAATTATTCTGCTTCTCTGAAGCCAAATGGTGGAAGAACCAGGAGTTAACATCCCTTTAGAGTAATCAATCTGACAGATCTGCCTGCAGTTTTCTGTGGTTAAGAAGATACCTACCTCTAGTCTGTAAGCCTCAGCATGCCTGCTGATAGTCAGAGTAATGAATTTATACTAGATAAGGCAATTAACTAATTTAGTGTGGACTTCTTAGTAGATGTGTGTTCATAAGAGTTTCAGGCTGAGCTAATTAAGGGCAATGTTAGCTCATGGGTAAACAGAATAGAAGGTAATTACAAGGGAAAGTGTGTGTTCCTAGGTGGGAGTGGATAAACATTGAATCTCTTAGATATTTTATTCTATGTGCATTTTGATAATTATGTTGTTTTGGATTCAGAAGTTGTACCTTGTGTCAAATTCCAGCTTCATATTAGGGCTGGTAAATAAAATAAAGATAATTTAGTGTTTGATAATTTAGATCTGTTACTGTGATGTCTCAATTTTAAATGTTAAATGCTTTCTCCTGTCACAATTCAGATACAACTTTGGAAAAATGATGTTATAATGGCTTCTTCAAAACTTCAGAGCAAGAAGGTGCTAGGTTTCTGTGTATCTTGCAATGTTCATTTCTTACCATGGTGAAATATAAGTGAAAGCAGCTTTTCACTGGATTGGAAGCAGTGCAAATTTATATAAGGGCTAGATCTAAATTTTCTATCATGCATATTAATTTGAGAAAGGATGCAAGTAGCTGTCATATTAATGGTGTCTGCAGTGGTGCCAATGAGTGCAGCATGGAATGTAGCAGAGTGAGGTTTTATTCTCTTCCATGTAACTAATGTCTGTAATTGTCCTATGTCATATATCACTTTCCATTACAAAATGGTCATAACCATTCTGGCCTGAACTTACGTTCTGGCATATCAAGGGATCACTGCTGATTAGTGCTCCAGAGCAGCTGCTCTGGCAATGTGAAAGAAAATACCAAACCCCACAGCACTTGTTTTTGTGTCAGTCTGGTAGGAGCTAAGTCAGCCTAAGATAGATTAAGATATTGAAATATATCTTAATGTAATTCCAACATTGTTCATGTTTCTCAAAATGCAGTGATGTGCACAGAAAGATTATTGTTGTTTTTCCATACCCTCCTCTGTGTTAAACTGAATGAAGAGCAAGCAGATAATCCAATACATGAACATGCAAAGTAAATTCAACATTTGAGCCATGCAAGCAAGATAAAACTGGCAGCATGTATAGAAAGACTGGTAAAAATTCATTTCTCCTGCCTCACTACACCCCAGCTCCCTTTATTCCTTTTATGTTCTCTAGTTCTTTATTGATTTGCTGTCCTGTGATTTGACACTAAAGCCTGGCCCTTTTTCATCATACTCATGCCTTGCTGCTGTGTCTCTGGTGAAAAACATCTTCTTTTTAGGCCTTTGCCCGTTCTCACTGACTGCTGTGGGTTTGTTTCTCAACTACCTCTGAGGCTGACTGGGGCAGCCTGGAAAGCATGCAGCCTCTGGCAATGATCTCTGCTGGAAGCTCTCCAGATTGAGTGGAATTGGGTTAGCAGGACACTCAGCCTGTAGTGCTAAGTAGTCTTGCACAGCGTTGTTTTGCAGGGCAGGGGAGGAGGGGAGTTCATAGCTGATCTCAGTGAACCTTGGCAGGTTCCTACCTTGACCATCTGCTAACATCCGTAACGTTCCAAGGAGTTTAAACTGCACAGGAGGACTCTCTGACCTCAGAAGTGTCTCAATCCGCTCTGCAGCACCTTCCTCCAGCACTTGAACCTTGCTGACAACTGGAAAATGGAAAAGAGATGTTGATGTGAGGCTCAGTAATGATACAAATATCTGAAAATGGAGATATGAGATAACTGTCTTGAACTGTATGCTGTGTTAGGCTTCTAGTGAAAAGTCTGACTTGTTAGAGAGCTCAGAAATTAAGTCAGGACTACCTGATTGTTTAGACGTCTCTTTTGGGCTAAAACTTTCCTAGGAGCTGCTCTTGGGTAATTTTGGTTACTTTTGATTTTAGCCCTGCCCAGAACAAAGTAGATAAAATACAGCATTGTTGTTTCTCTTCCTTTTTCTAGTTGTAATAGATTATCCATCCACTTGCCCACTCACATGAGGAAGCCTGTTCTGTGCTAGCTCATCTCAGCTGAACTGAGGGGCAGAAGTGATTTACTCAGCCATATTTCTTGAACATGGGTTTTCTTTTTGTATTTGAGCTCACTGATCCCCTGTTGTTCATGCCTTTGTTTCTGTACTTTCCTCTCCTCATTTTTGTGTCTCTGCTCCAGTGGTTGATACAGTAATCCCTTGTAATAATCAGAGGCTTGTCTGGAAGGAGCCTTAATACTGCTTAACTGTGCTACCAAAAGCTGCTTTCTCCAGAGCATTTCTTTTCCTGTTTCTGCAAGCATTTTTGGGGGAGTGGTGAGGAAGATTGGACAGTGAAATGAGAGAGCTGTTATATCCCTTTGTCTTTTTATTGGGCAAATTGAGAAGCAGACCCTATTAAGTAACTTGCTCTTAATGTCCTTGTTTTTCAGTGGCACAGACTGACTTCTTTTACTGGATCATAATGACTTTTTCAATTTTTTTACAAGTATCCCTTCATTTTTAAGATCAATACTTGAATTGAGGAGTCCTTCTGTGTCTATTTCTAAATGTTGACCCATATTTAATTCATGTTTATGGATTTCCACTCAGTGTCTTTTTTTTCTTTATTTTTTTTTTCTGGTAGCAGATTATATTGTTGAAAGTGATAGAGTTTGTGTTTCTAGAAGTGTTGTATTTCTGTTAGAGAATATCTAACAGATATTACAGATAAATTACAGATACTTTTATGAATTGATGAGGAAAAGTACAGTCTAGGAATAGCATTTTAAGTGTCTACACACTTGGAAAGACCTAAAATAGTTTGTAATAGATTTGAACAGAACAGATACTCAAAATGCTTTGTATTGATATTTTATAATTCAAGGTTGAGCTTTTTAAAATGCAGTTTCAAAGAACATTAAGATTTACTGGGTAATATGAATGAATATTAGCTTTTATAGAATTGAAAGTTTGACATTTCTACCAGGTATCTCCATATGCTCTGTATTTTAAGCTATAAACCCTGTTCTGATATTTTGTCTTGAGATGCTGTATGCTGTCAATATGAAACTACTTCAGCAGCTGGTAATGAGATTACACTTCAGGGTATTTTATCCCTTTATGTAGATGAAGAGGTTCTGATGAATTATTCAAATATATGTTCCTGCAGGGGAGGGGGACAAGATCACTTGCCCCTCAAAACACAAGGGACTGGAGTTGGTGACTTGGACAGAGCTGCAGAGAGGACCCATCTGTACAAAGAATGGCAGTGAGTCAGTTGTGTTCAGGCTCTGTACCTGGGATAGCGAGGTTCTGCAGGGCACTGAGGGCAGCCTGTTGCACAGAGGTGTCCCCGCTCTGGACGTGTTTCTCCAGGAGATCCAGGAGCTGGTGGATGACTCCCAGCTGCACCATTCTCAGACAGCTGCCATCTGGAGAGAGGGGCAGAGCCAAGCAGGTGAGAGTGGTAAGAAACACAAGGATAGAAGTGAATGATGCAAATTCAGAATTCAGAGAGTCTTTGCCTTTTTTTATGTCTCTCTAAGATCAAAGCTGTAGGTTTTGCATTGTTTTTTGTAACCTTCAGCTCTCTAGAGACAAGTGAACATCAGCTACCTGTAAACTGCTGCTGAGACAGACTCCAGTAAAGCTTAGCTCAAGAGAGCTTTCAAGGGACAATCATTGTCAAGTTCAAAATCACAGTTTTTCCTCAGAGATGCTGTGTTTTCCACTAGATATGTAGTAGAATACCAGTGGCATTTTCCATTTCTCACTTTAACACTCCTTTAATTTTGCTGTTCTACTGATTTAAGACACTATTGTGAAACCAGGGATCTTACCCACCAATGCTAAGTCTGATTACTAGTTCTGTACTGCTGTTACTTTTTTTTTTTTCCTAGGAAATAAGTTGTCATTAACTATTCCTTGAAAGTATCAGAGCTAGGTTTCTCTTACCTCTTTTAAGAAACCTGCTTTCTGAAATGAGAAATCTATTTGTGTTGCACTCCTATGAGGCAAGGAAAATGAATTGAACTAGAGAGTTTGGGTGTATTTAATCCCAGTGAAAGAGCATTCATACATTCCAAAAAGCTACCACTTTGTTCAGCAGTGCTCTGCAGTATTTTGTTCATGCATGTCTGTATGTCTCCTCCTGTCTTTGAGAACTTTCTCTGTACAGGTGGCAGCTTTGTTTTCAGAAGCTGCTTAGCTCACCTTGTTAGGAAATGAGAAAGTTCTGTTAAAGAGCAAAAGGAAATCCTCTCTGCTACAGAGGGAATCCTTTCTGAAGGAAGTGTTTTGAAGATGCCATTTGGAAAATAATTTTCTGTGTTTTACTTTATGCAGTTTTTTTTATACCTCAAGAGAAGTATATGCCTGGCACACATGAATATCTCCTTATTGCTGTGCTCTTACCATGTGAAAGCTATTTGTTAAAAAACAGCAAAACAGTGTGAACACTAAATAGAAAGACATATTCACCTGGAATAAAGAGTTATCCATGGAGCTATACACACCTCATGTAAAAACATGGTTTGGCCAAAAGCAGCCAGCAGTACTTCTCGTGGTTTTAACTGCATTTACAGACTGAGATGTCCAGACTTCTAATTTTTGCATGTATAACATGTAAAAGGGCCTTAGTAATTTTAACACCTTTGCTGGTTTGGATGTTATTTCCACCTCAAAGTCATAGACACTCCTGTTGTCTTTTGAGCGAGTGCCTATTATTCTTTTAATCTCTTTACATTTCACTTAGTAGCCTGTTTTTTCCCCTTATATGTATTCTTACATATGTTAGGTAAGAATTTGTCAAATGCTTGTAAAATGTAATTGGGTATTTTCCTGAGAAAACTGTCAGTCTGTGAAATAGTTGAAATTCTACTCATGCAAAAGTCTTTTGACACCATTTTATGCATACATTTTTTAAATCTGATGGTTTTGCTTGTCATTCTTCTTGTGTTCTCTTGCCTAGTCCTAATCTTTGGAGATCAGTCTATGAGGGAAATTGCCCAGTCCTCTTTAGGAACAGATTCCATAGAAATAGGTCACCTCTTTTGGTCTGATAAAATTCTGCAGGGAAAATATTTTGATCTTCATATAGACTAACCTTAATTGAACTTCATTTCTTTCCTCCCCCCACCTCTCAAACTGAAGAATGTCAGAGCATTTTTTTTCTTGTGTAGTAAAGTGCAAATAGGCAGAGCCCATTAGTGGTTGCTTTGCTTTGATTGTCACAGAGCTCCAAATTGCTTTTCTCTCCTATGGAGTTTTTGCTTGGATAGCAGCAGAACATTCAATTTAATGGCTCATAGTTAAAGTCTGATAGGAACAGCCACTTTTCATAGCTGCAAAAGCTGTCTGTCATCTTTTCACTGCCAGAAGTCATTTGATGCTGAGGTCAGATTTCCATAGGATTTTTTTCTCTCAGATTAAAAGCTGTGCATACATCAGTGGCACATGCTGGGGCATGAGAGGCATTATTCACTTCTTCCACATGAAGCATACAACACTGTTGTGGAGAAGATGGGGGGAGAAGAGTGAGTGACAAAGCAAGCCATTGAGCTGAGTAAATTGAAATAGCCAGTAAAAGGCACCAGGGGCAGCTCTGTGGCCTTTGTAGAGCCATGGTGCACAATGGCTGATTCAGAACAAGGGGTAAGGCAAAGAAGAAAGGGACACCAGAAGGGTGGTGAGGTGGAGGTGAAGAGATGTGTGGATGATAGATTGCTTTAAAATAAAAACCAACATTCAGACAGATGTGAGGGAATCTTTTCTAATAATTAAGCACCTATTAATGCAGAAAGTTGAGCAATTTTGTTAATTGAGTACAGTAGCTATCAGTGAGAAAGGACAGGAAGTGTGGTGGGGATCTTTTGCTGATTGATTGAGCACAGCATGCTTTCCTGGAGTCTGCTTATAAGCATCCCTCTGTTTCTCTCTGCAGAGGATAAAGGCTCATTGCTTCCTGTAATAGGAATTGAAAGATAAAATGGCTTATCTTGAGATTTCTCCCCACCCCCCCTCAATTCAATTGTGTCTGAGTAACCCTTCCTTCCTAAAAGTGCTTTAAAACCTAAAATATCAGTAACTGTCAGGGGAGAGTTTTTGGGTTGTTTTTTGTTCTGTTTTTTTTTTTGTTTGTTTTGGGTTTTTTTTTTGTTTGTTTTTTGTTTTTTGCTTTGGTTTGATTTGGGTTTTTGTTTTTTTTTTTATTTCTAACAAATATATTTCCCATGAAATATTTCCATAGTCTCCCCTCTAATAAAATGATAAAATGTGGTTCAGGAAAAAGAAAAGTGTAAAAACTTGCATACCCAATCACCCCATTTTTCACTATTATGTCCCCCAAATTACTTTAGCATCACTAGCATCTGTAACTTAAAAAGCATGCAAGTCTCCAGTCTGCAGAAAAGAATGTAACTGTTTTAGAACAAGGAAGTAGTGAAATCTGGTAGTGTTGGTTTTCTCTGCACTCACAGTGGCTTTCCATCTTTGAAGGGCAGAGAATAACCAAACTTACCATTTCTTATCATTTCATTGGCCTTGTCTTAGTAGCTGCAAGTATTTGGGAGTGGTGCAAGTATCCATATTCTAGGTCATGATGCCTCAGCCCTTAGCAAAAACCTTCTCTATGTACTTATTTGTGTTATGAGAAATAGAGAATATCTCATATCTGATTATAATTAGCCCCAGACTGAACTGTTCTATCAGTCAGTGATGACTCTAAATTATTAACCTTTACAGCAATCTAAGACCTTTATGTTGTTGATTGCTTTGGGGGTGAGAGTGATGGGATGCAGTGTAAGGGTCCAGTTCTTGATGTTTTATTATTTAATCCATATTGCCCAAAATACAGCTTAGCAGTAATATAAACTAAGTTCCTGTTAGGCACAGACACTGGGCTCTAGGTTATAGAAATGAAAAGTGTTGTGCCTGAGAAGAATTCCTGCAAGGATGATAAAACAGATTGTGGATAGGTCCCTATTAAGTAGAAGAAAGCAACAAAGATAGTGACTCCTCTGCTGAAGAGACTTCTGGATGTTGATTCTTTATGTACCTGGCCTGTAATATTCCCTTTTTTACCTCCAAGGAGCAGAGAGACAATGAGATCTGATGCAGCCTTCACAGTGCATGTATCTTCAGCTTGTGAACTGCCTTGGAGCCTCAGCAGGATCTCAGACAGCACCTCTGGCACTCCTGCATCCACCAACTGCACTTTCAGAGCATCTGTGGAGATCACAGTAAAAGCACATTTAAAGCTTCTTGGCTCTTTGTTGGAAGCGTTTCAAACTAGAAAGTTAAATCCTTGAACTTTAGCCAGTCTTTTTTCGGGTGCTGTCACTGTTCTGGTTTTGTTTGTAACAGCTTTCTGGAGCTAGGATGACACCTAGGCAGAATGAGCAAAGCTTTCTGCATTGGCCTTTGACATTTCTTGTGTTGCCAGTCATGAGCTTAAAATCTGTGTCAGATATCTGGGTATTTTTAGTGGAGCAATGTCAGTGCTTGTTGCACTGCTGCTTAGAGTGCACAGATTCACAGAATATTCTGAGCTGGAAGGCACCCACAAGGAGCAGTGACTCCAGCTCTTAAGTAAATAGCCCAAACAGGGATTGAACCAGTACCTGGCTGTTCTCATTTTTTAAATTAAAGCACCATCTGTGTTGCTGCTTTTCTCTTACCCACAATGGAGAATCAGTTTGAATCTGCTGTCTTTTGAAATACAGTGGAATGGTAGTCTCTCCCTCCTTTCTTTTGTTGTCTCACCTGTTAAAGTGTTGTTGAGGCCAGGATCTCGCATGTTCTTGAAGCTTATTTCTCCTGGAAGGGTTGCTGGTTCCATTAGCAGGATCCCATGGCAAACTTGGAACCCAGAGCTTACACCAGTACAATTCCCAGTCTCCCATGGTTCCACCCAGACCAGAAGGAGCCTTACCATTTTCTGCTAGTGCTTGCAGGACCTCGAAGACAATTTCTAACCTCTCATGGCTCTCTGCTCTCCTCAGTTGTTTCACCAGCTGTTCAGCAACTTTTGTCATGCTTAATGCTTCCTTGGCTGGATCTGTGTGTGTGATAAAGTCAGGATATTGAATTTTTAAAATTTGATTAAATGTTTGAAGGTATCTCCCTATGATCTAAGTGATTAGACACTGTTTGAAGGCTTTTTCTGTTTTTGTAGACTCCTCTGTTTCTTTCGATAGCACTGAGACAGAAAAACTCTATCCCTTCCCCCCCCACCCAAGTTCTTTAACAGTTTTTCTGTAATTCCTGTAGACCTTATAGGTGTCAAATTAATCCTGGTTTAATTTCACCATCTCTTACAAATCCATCTGTAGTATGAGTATTTAATATAATAATTGGCAGATGTCAATTTGCTGTAGTAGTATATTTTTTGCCTTGATTAGGTGCTTCTGGTCTTGCTGGGATCCCAAACATCTGCAAAATGTATGTTAGCAAAGCTTGCCACTGTTTAACATAGAATACATTTAAATTAAATATGGTATTAAATAATGTAAGAGATATAATAAGGACAGACCTCCTTAGAGAATAATGTGAAAGTGTGATCCCACATCCCCTTCCCTGCCTCTCCCCCTAAATGCAGGAAGCAGTAGATCAAATGTTAGTCAGACCATGTATGGAGAGTGGTAATAATTTTGTGCTTGGTCATTTTCTTCCATTACTACTCACAACTTGTGTAAAGTAGGGCAAATATATTTTAAATTAGTGGAGATGCTTTTGCTTTGAAAATTGTGTAAATGAAAATGAAAGCTGTTTCAGTAAGGTATTGAAACTTAATTATTAAATATAAATGAAATTTTAATAAACAAGCTTTTAATGTGCCAAATCTGAAGTAGTTGAAACTGTGACTTTATCATATGAAGTAGTGCCATCTCTTCTTTTGGGGTCAAAAGCTGTCTGTTAAAACTTAATTGTTTTAATGTAGTACCAATAATTGCTGGTACTCCGTAAAAGAGTAATTATTTCTCCAATCCAGATACTGTGGCCAGTTCCTGATTAGGTGTCGGTAGTGTTTTAAAAGCAAAGCCCAAATACCACTCCTGCCCCACCCCAAAAACAAAGGAAAAAACAAAGCAAAGCCCACAAACCTGTAGGAATGGAAAGGCAGTGACAGTGTGGAGATGGTATTTTGCTCTAAGATGCAAAAACTTTAAAAAACTTTAATAAGATACCTTACTTACCTAGGTCTGCAAGGTTGTACAAGGCCAATAGAGCAACGTGGACAAGTGGTTCACTCTCTGCATAGTCAGTTAATATTCGGACCAGTGATGGGATTACTCCAACCTTCACCAGCTCTTCCTGAAGGTCACCTGGTCAGCAGAGCAGAGATGTTAAAGGTGATGAAATCAGGAACTGATTAAATCAGTGGAAAGAGTCCAGCTGAGATGCTTAGCAGCAAGGTAGTCTGGTTCTTTCTCACCCTGTTAGAATTTGTGAAGATTTTCTGTGGTGTCTTCAGGCTAATATGTGTGTGGAGGGAAATGCAAATTTGGGACAGATTTTTGCAAAACCTCCTGGTTCTACTTTGACTTAAGGAATTAAGCCACTGTCTCCATCCATGTGTGCTTGCTGAGGAAAACCCTGATAACTCTTTTCTTTCTTTTTGTAGTTTGTTTTGTAATGAATGCAAGCTTAATATCTGAAATTATTTTGAGAAAGCTAAGAACTGTGAGATACAAAGTTGGACAGTGATGGTCACTTAACAGCACAATGGCTCTGCTTTTGCAGCAGTGCCTTGCTGAGAGCTGGGCTGCTGCTTGGGTGACAGCAGGACACCAGGAAGGGTCTGGGTGCTATTGCAGCATAGGCAATTCAAATTCAGACAGGGAATTAGTGAAGTTAATTTTTCTTCTCTTTGATCCAATTATTGCTGTGTTAGTAATAGAATTTTTTAAAGCATGTCACAGTTGTCTTGGCAAATGTTTGCTGGGCCTGTGCTCCGCCAGGGGGGAAGCAGATGTGCAGTGTGGCCATGTGCTGTAGCAATGCTGTGCAGGAGTTGAATGAGCCTGGAATGTAATTGTAGGGAAAAGCTTTTTCAAATTATTATGTGTCATTTCTTGGCAAATACACATAACTCACAGGGAGCTTAGTGGAATCTACAGCAGATACCTATCAGGCTTGGGTTTCATAGGAACAGTGCAGGCAGGCAAACCCACAGCTTTCTAAATAAAGTTCTGCAGATCCACACTAGAAGGATTAGAGAAGATTGGTTGAAGGCAGAGAGTAATGGATACAAGATACTGGGTGAAAATTTCCATATTAGTTTCAGTATGCAGTACATATTTTGGTCAGTCTGGGAGTTAAAGGTAAAAGAAAAATCTTAAACTGTTTGGGCAAGTAAATGAAAATTGTCTAATTTGTGAGACCAGCAGGCCTCACAAGGTAGTGTCCAGGCAATCTGGAGCACAAAAATCTCTTGCATGCAGGCAGTGGTCCTCAGAGAAGACTATTCCTTGCACAGATAAGTATCTCAGTATTTTTTTATTATTTTTAAGTCTGTTTTTTTCTAACACACTTTTTAAACCAGTGCTTTGCTTTATAGATGTTCTTATTACTTAGGAATAAATCCAAGCCATCCAGAATTAGGACCCAAGGCAAGTCAGCAAAATTGAATAAGAGATGTATGAGGCTCTTCTTTTGTTATTGCAAAGCAGTTCTGATAGATATGTGCCACCTTGAAGTCAAAAACGTAAGGGGGGAAACCCAGAGTTCAGGCAGTGCTTGGAGTGCATTCAGCCAGGTGTCTGTGAGCTCTGTGAATTGCATGCCTAACTGGAGGCTGAAGTACATTACGTGCTCGAGTCTCGTGAAGTTATTATGAGTTACAGGTTAGAGTGCTTTTTAAAATAATGCCTTAGAGCCCGGGAAAGCAGATTCTCTTCAGTGGGCACTCACGATTATCGTAGCAGATACGGCCAATGGCCCTCCCAGCATGAAGCAGCATTTCTTGGTCTGTGCTCTCCAGCAAAGGTATCAGTGTTAGAACCAAATCTGCTTCAATACATGGTTCCTTCATTTCCTCTGTGTAGATAAAAGGGAGGGAATTCCAGGTTTTTGCCATTTAGGAATAAAGCAATTGCAATACCAATAGTAATTCAAGAATGAAAACATGCAGCTAATGGGCTGTAAGATGCCTTGTAGTAATACTTGAGCACAACTTACCATTTTTGGCTATCTCTGAAAGCACGTGGGCGGCTCTCACTGCACATCGTGGATTGCCCTTCAGGATTTTTGCCAAAGTTGGGAAGATCCCACTCCCTCTGAGTAGGTGGAAAGATCTCTGCTCTGCAGTGATAAGAGTGTTAGCAATACCTGCAGTAGGTTTGCAGCAGTTTTATTCACATGTGCCTTTGTTTCCTGGAGTTCTGAGTGGGTATCTCTGGGATCCAAGCTTCTGATTTAACAAGGTTCTTAAAGGCTGTCTGAGTCTGAATGGATGGGCACAGTCATCTGCTGAATTGCAGCAAGTGTGACTCCAGCTGATTACTCTGCTTTACCCCAAATTGAAGCAGGGGTGCAAAGCAAAAAAGGAAAACAGTTTCATCTTCTCTGACTATAAAAGGATGCCTGCATAAGGCATGGGAAGTCAGGGATTAAGATGCTATTCCTGAGGTATGGCCTAGCAATTAATTCTGTAGGAAGGCACAGCATCTTTTATTAGACTAGCAATTAGAACAGACAATTCCCTTAGCCTTTTTTTCATCAAAAATGTGGCCAGCTGTCCTGAAGGTAGTAAATCACCATCTGCCAGGAGACTCAAAAAAATGCAGGTTTATGTCATTTTAGGAGAATGTGCAGAGGCTTTAGGGACTTTTGTATAAGTAGACTAGAAGCTACTTTTAAAATGCCTGACCTGGTAGGGTCACCCTTAATTAATCGTAGGAGTTTGTAGCAAATAGAATATTAAATCTGATATTTCTCTGGAGCTTTAGGTATTTTAGTGACCAGTAACTTTATGTGGTCACAGATAATTTTGTGATTTCTATACAGAGAGAAAAGAAAGCAACACAGCCTGAGGACAGCTATACTTCCAGCAGCAATCACTTCTTGAAATACAGATTATCACAATAGACAAAACCTGCAGTGAATGCTTTTGAATTTTGCAAATGGTTAATTGGTGATCCAGAGTGATACTTAACTATCTTCAGCAATAGCCAGGAGAATCCCATTCAAACTTTCAAGGATCCGATCTTCAGCTTCTGTGTCATCTCCACAAAGCCCAAGGTATTCCAGGTGTTCACTCAGGGTTTCTAAACAGAATGGGATAGAAAACTCTGGTGAGCCAGCATGGAAAATATTGAGTTCCTTGTGGTAGTTCTTTTCAGTGCTAATGTCTTATTATAAAATAATTTCCTGAAGGGTCGAGATCTCAATATGCTCATTTATTCCAAGAACATGAGGTCCAAGTCTTGGTCACTTCTCAGACAGCACCTAGCTCTTGTGCAGGCATAAACATGCAGGGATAAATTCTATCAGGAAACAGAAATTAACATGTAATAACTGTGGCAGAGTTTGAGGTGGAGAGGAGAGAGGAATAATTACAGGACCCAAATCAAGCCTGTAATTTCTAAATATTTGTTTATCATAAAGACAGTACTTGCAGCTCAACAAACTGAGTATCTACGGTGATAGTGGCCAGTAGCAGGCCCTGTAAGAATTCAAGAAACAGATGAGGTAAAATACTTCTCCCTTTGTTTCTGGCAACTTTAGTCTTTAGAAATATACCTAGTATTTGCATCAATATACATTTAAAACACATTGATCAACTTTTATTCAAAATTTTTTTTACCTGTATAAGTTAATTTTTATCTACACATCACACAGTGGCATTAGATTCCACAGTTTCACTGTTGTAAGAGGAAGTTACTTCCCTTTGTTTTAAAATATTTATCAAAAAGGTCAAAGTTGATGGCCTTTGAGTTGCTGTAGTAAGAAAAAGGAATTATCCTTCATTATTTGCCCTTCCATGTCTGTCCTAATCGGATGGATTTTTATTATAGTCTTCCTTTGTAATTCCTTCACTGATTTGCTTAGTATTTACAGAAACTTTGATAACTTGCCTGAATCTTTTTCCAATTCACTTTTTTTCTTTGGTGAAGATCTAGGCTGGGAAAGTGTTCTCAAGACTCAGGTGGACTGGGATTCCGACAGAGACTGTCATGTTTTGTTTTCTACTCTGTTAATTCCTTTTTGAGAATTGCTTTTGTGCAGCTAATCAAAAGAATTCATTATCTTCTGGGCAGAGGGAGTAAACTCCACCATCATTTATAATTTGGCCATCTTTTCCCCTTGTAGGTTGTTTTGCATTTGTAGACACTGAGCTTGATGTACCTCTCTATCCCAAGTCACACAGGGTGATACAATTTTCCTGCAATTCTCTAAAGTCAATTTCAATTTTGAGCACTCCAAATAATCAAAAAACTCCTTATCATTCTGCAATTTCTAGGTCATTTATGAATATATTGAATTACACAGGTTCCAGCAAGAGTAACCTCTAAGAGTTTTGGCTTTCTGTTGTAGAAGGAGCCTTTATTCAGCTCTTCAGACTTCATCAGATAATTGTCTCTCGTATCCCAAGATAACTTAGATAAAGGTTATTGAAAGGTTTGTAGAAATTGAAATGCATTAACAGCATCTCCTTTATTGACCTTCTTACCAGCTCCTTAAAAACCATGTTTAAAGAGAGAGGTCGAGCATTACTTATCTCCACAAAAGTCATAGAGACTGTCCTTACTACTATAGGATATAATGTAGGATGTTACCAAAACTGTAATAAAATGGCATTTCTGCTTTACAAACTTTCACTGAAAATGCTGTCTCATGAGTCATGCATCAGAAATTATTTGATAAGGATTAATAATTGATCACATATTTTTGTTGTTTGGTGAACTCACTATATTCGCTGTCCCTAATGTATCCATTAGTTAATGTGATATTTTTTTAAATGAAAATGCATTAATTTAGTGCATACAGGAATTTACCTTTGGGGAAGAGAAATATCCTGGGCTGTTTTGAAAGAGGATGAAGTAAAGGCAGTTGAAGTAGAATATAATTAAAGGCTGTTACTGCCTATTGAGAAGAAAATTTATTTGGCTTAAACAATTAAAAGCATTTGTTGTTATTATTTAAGAACAATAGTTTTGCTTTTGTGCTTTAAAGAAGCTGACATCTTTAGAAAAATGGATGGATTCATCAGGTCCAGTTCTCTTGCCAAAATTTGCTGAATAAATGAAGTACAGTAGAATGCAGCTTTTTTACACAAAAAAACCCCAAACCCCAGAAAATAAACAAACCACCTGAGCAACTGGACAGTTGAATCAGCTTTGGTCTTAAACTTAGATCTAGTGGGAGTGGGCAGAAGGCTGCAACTGCTGATTGAGCAACATGAAATAAATTAGGAGCCTGTGAGACTGAATTATCTACTGTAAACTGTTTTCATCTTATCAAGACCCAGAATGTGTTGGCATTTGACTTCTAGTACTGTGCTCTCTAATTAGAGCAATAGTATATTTGCAAATACATTTCTAATATATTTCTAATTAGGATCTATAAAGCTGTGGAAAGACAACTGGATTTCTTATGTTGGAGGAGGCAGTTTTACAAATAACAGGGGACAGTCTATACTGGTCACTCATTGGGTCAGTACAGTGGTAACTGGAAATCCAGATGCTTTGTCATCTCTCCAGGGAATAGACCAGTAGAATAACAACGTGTGTGATGACAGACAAAGTCCTTGTAAAACAGCCTTCTGGTTTCAGTCTGCAGTGTTTTGAAGTCAGTAGTATGAGCAGTAGCTGGCTGAAGAGTTACTTATAAAAGTCTCACAGAAAGCAGCATTTAACTATAATAGTGCTAAAATACTGAACCCTTTTCTCAGGGACTCAGAATTTTATCAGGCTTGTTATGTATAAAAACTTGATTAACTTAACCAGCTTGAGACTGATTCCTCAGTATTCCTTGTGTTTAAGCCCATGCTTCTTCAGGGGCATTGAAGCAGACACTGTTCAGACAGTTATTTTTGTGAAAAAGCAGTAGAACACATACAGATAGTGACTAAAACTGACCAAAAAAGGCTATTTATTTCTCTTTTGTGGAAAATTCTGGGATGGTGACATTTTGTTTCATCCCGTGCTGGAATAGACTGTTGATGTGGTGGAACTAGAGGCAAACCAGGACAATTTGTTTCAGGTTTTTTTTGCAGAAGTGGTTCTTGGCCAGCCAGGGGCTGCCTGGCGCGCTGCCCGGCCGGCCGGCAGGGAGCCAGGCTGGGAGGGTGCCAGCCAGGCCAGCCAGCTGCTCAGACAGCAGGGACTGCCTGCCCCCCTGGCCTCTGAGAAGGGTTTTAGCAGAATAAACATGTTCTGAAGGAATACTGTTCGTTCTCCTGAATCAGCATTTTTGCCAGAATATTGCTCATCAGCTTTAGTAATTCAGTGTAGAAGCAGGGGAAATGGGCACTCGTTGCCTGCAGGGCCTGAGTTCAGAAATCTCTTGAGTCTGAGGTACAAAAGGCTTTTTTCCCCGAGCTGAAGGCATAGATTATTAATTCACACATAAATCTGTACATAAGATACCGAGTAAGAGGCATAGGAACCTGACTGTTGCTGTGGGAGTTGGTGTTTGATCATCCTAATGAGAGCAGAGACAGTAGTGCAGAAAACGTCGTGTAGCACAGCAATTTCATCTGGCTTCTGCAGTGGGGAAAGAGCATGAGGGGTGAGCTCTTCGGATCCCTTGAACCATTGCTGTGTCAGTTCTCAGTGCTAGTTTTGACCTATAAAGTCCTCAGGGAGTGAGAGAATCCTACACATATTTTCTCTTTCAGCAACTGATTTTGCCCCCTCTAAAACAGCAATGGCTTCTGATTTTTTTTCCCTTTTTATAGCCACTAATGTGTAGAAATTATTTTCTGTTATTTTCTAGAGCAAGTATAGACTCTATCCTTCAATACAAATGCTGCTCTTGGTATTACTCATTAGTGTTTGGGTCCTGAGCAGTGTGAGGTCTGTATGAGCCAATTTGTTTGAGGGCTTGGAACAGCTTAATCTAATCCAATCCAATATCTTGTGTTTTGCTGCCTCTTCCTTCAGTAATTTTGCACTCTAAACTTATTCCTCTGTCCCTTACCTTTATCCTTTATAAGATTCTTCCATGGATGGTTATCATCATCATCATTATTCAAAGCAGGAAAACAAGGTAGTGTATTTTTCCAGAATATAAAGATGTGGAAGTCACTTGCTATAGAGGTTCTATTTAGCTCTAATGTCTCTGGTAACAGATGATTAAAGAGCAGTAAAAAAAGACACTATATATCCTTTCCCAGGTATGCTTTCTCAACTTCTAGTAATCAACACCACAGGGATTTTCTTCGCAGGAAGTTTCCTCTTGTTTAATTGCACTTAAATTCATTAAAGTATTTATGTTGAATTTGTTAGTGATTTAGCTTGCAGAACATGGACTAGAGGTAAGTGCCACAAAATAAATTTGGATTGAGAGAGAAAATAACTCATTCTTGTTTTTTCTTGTTGAAATTGTCATCTGGCCTTGTCTTGAGCGTAGTTTTCTGCGAATGTGTTGTATCACATGGGCAGAAAATGCAAGTCTCTATTTTAACATATCCTGTGTAACAGCTGAGGGATGAGGGTCAGGATTAGGACTGAGAAACTCCTGGAGTTCTGCAGTTCAAGAGTAGCTGAAAGGCATAAGATGTGGCCTGAAGAAACTAAAATTTCAACTCCTAATACTGCAAAATAGCAGTTGCGTCTGTCTAGCAATGTCATTAATAACAAAGCAAACAGAAAAGTTGACCTGTGTTGATTTTAGTGTGGCAGCCTGCAAAATCATGCAGCTCTAAGTCTCTATTTTCTCACAGTATTTTTTAATACTCTTCCCTAAAATAAAAAAAACCCAAAAACAACTCCTGGTTTGTGGCATGTCCTAATTAAATCTATGGTAATAAATGTACCTGTATGTTGAGTAGAAGTATTATTGTATAATAGTCAAAATAAAGCTGCAGGTCTCCTTTTCTGGGAATGTGATATTAAATTTATTTCATATGAGACATAAAGGTGTAAATTGGAGATGGAGAAGTCCAGGAGGGCTGGCAAGTGCATGTGTGTTAAGAGCAAATAAAGCCTGTAAGGTCAAATACCTTCCTGCTGGCTGTGAGTGGTGCAGCCACATGATTATAACATTTTGCTGTAACCAGGGGTAGCAAAAGCTTCTGCTTTTGATTTTGTTACCAGGGAAGGGAGGGGAAAGATGCAATTCAAGTCGAGGAAGGAATTTTTTTTAATTTCTCCAGTGGTAAATTATTGTATTTCATCTCTAGAATGTCATGCAACTGTTTTGGGACTGGGCTGACTTATACTCTTTCCAATAGAACTATCTTATCTTGGTGCATGAAGTAAAGTATTAGAGGAACAGATCCTCCATCTCTTCAGGCTTTCATACCCCTGGCAAGAAAATTGTCCTATAAATCAGATAAGCTATTATCTGTGTCTCCATGGTAAGCCACTTATGGCCATGTTAAAAGATACATTTTGTGGCTTTGTCACTGCACTCAAGGGTGATGAGATGTAGGAGAAAAATCATGAGATTAAAAAGGACCTGGGGAGAGAATTTAAAACTAATATCCTGAGGATGAACGGGATATAATTATGAACAACTCCTGACCTGGCTGGTTTGTAACTCTTGCTCCTCTGCATTCTTCAACAACTTCCCTCAAGAAGGAAAGGAGTAGAAATGTATGAGTATAGTTTTTCTTAGAAGGCCGGAACCCTGTCATTATCTGGCAATTGAAATACCTCCTTCCACCCACTTTCAGAATCTGAAAAGGGCCATATTTTCCCCAATATTCTTTTCTCCTGGTCTAGACCACTGGTAATGATTCTCAATGTTAATGGCCAAATACATAACAATTTCTAAGTGTGCTTTAAAAATACCTCTTGCCTAGAACTGGAAAATAGAGGAAAGAACACTGTGTTTTCCCCAAAATCCAGCCTTTGCTCATTGCTTTTGCAGCCTTCCTGGACTGCATTGGCCCATCCTGAACTCCTTAAAGTATTGTTCAATGCCTATGATCCCTGGGATGGACCTTTGAACATTTTACTGTTCAAAGAACGTGAGAAAGCAGCAGGTTTTAAAGGAGATTTTTACTGTTTAGCCTGAGCCACAGGTTGAAGGGATGATGAAGACAGGAATTTCAACCTGACTGGCTAGTACTTACATTAATGTTCTCTATTAATCACAAGGATTTAAAAAGAAACTTTCTATAATCCATGTCTAAAACTCTGTTAATTGTCACAAATCAGATAGGACAGGCACAAATGCTCTCTTTGATGTGGTGTCATGCATAGCTTTTGTTTTTTTGTTGGGTTTTTTTTTGAATATGAGGTAAAGAAATGACAGAGCAGTAAAGTAGGAAAATAAAAGAGACATGGAATGTAAATGGGTCATCATCTGGTTGCCATGGCTGGATGCAGAGTGTTGGATTTTCAGTGCCTGAACACCAACCATTAGACAAGGGGTGCTGCAAAGGGGTGGTGAGCAGAGAGCACTTAAAAGAGATTTCAAAAGAAGTGTGCTGATGCAGGAAGGGGTTTCATTGATAACATCCCTTGAGAAGCTGTGTATAGTTCTAACTTGAGTGAAACTAAGTGAATGAAGAACTTGGAAGTGGAAGCAGTAAAAGGAGATGGACAAATGTTGCATTATTTGGGTGGGAGTTGTATGGTTGAAGCTTAGAGTTTCATGGTGCAATTGCTGGAGTATGAAGCTGTAAGTGCATAAACAAAGGCTTTTTTCTTTGTTAACAGTGAGAAACTGAGATGGACAGAAGAAGTTTTCAGAAAACTAATAGAGAAATGCAGGCACAGAAGAGGCCCCAGTAAAAGGAGATACTGATATTCTTGTGGTAACCCAAATAGATACAGTTATGATGAGAAAAAAATGGCAATTTTTGAAAATTTGAAATGGAGATTGTTTGGGAGGGGGAAAGCAACTCTATATTTTTATAATTTTTGGCTTTATTCTTGGATAATTGAATTCCACCAAGGAGGGAGTACAGGAAAGAGTGTGAGTGAGGAAAGCTGTGGGTAGAAAGGAGATCCGATTGGCTTGTGGCTGATGTTACACCCTGTGGAGTCAACAAGAAAAATGCCTACAGAACCCTGACTGAACACAGATAAGAGGAAAAACATGATAACCCAAAATAGGTCAGTGAGATAAGTCAAAATAAAGCTGGCCAAGTGCTGTCAGCGAGAACACATGTGCCAAAGAGATGACCTATAGCATGAAAAGCTGCTTAATTGTGTTCTGTTAAACTGACTCCTTTTTTTGAGGGATGGAGAAGAGGGATAAAACTCATTTTAGTGCAAGAGTATAAAAATGTTGTAAACTTGAGTACCAGTGTGTGCTTTTTTACATGCCTGACAATTTAACTGTGACATAGTGGTTGGGGAATAGGCCTGTTTGACATACACAAGGTAATGCTGAGCCTGAGCTCCCCAATGCTCCAATCCATCATGCAAGGTAAGGAAATTCTAGATCCAAAGGCTGGAAGTCATGCTTGCAGGAACAGCCACAAATGTGCTGTGCTCAAAAGAAGGAGTAAAGCACCATCAGCACAATTTGTGTTTGGGTAATATTTTCAGGTATGTTTTTTTCTTTTTTATAAACAAGAGATCAAGAAACTTGATTGTTTAAATCCAAATTCAACTTCTTTCACACTTGTTTAGTTCCAAGAGGTGTTGATTTCATAATGTATTGTGGAAGAGGAGTAAATTGTCAGTGCAGCAAAGCTGCATATGAGCAGACAAGCCATCAGAAAAATTGTGACAGCTGGGGATAAATTGGCTTTGTTTATGGAAATGAATGAAATCTGTCTTGCTCACTGGAGATCCAGTTTTCTGCATTTTTGGAGTGATGTTGGTCTCTAAAGATACCTTTGATCACACGATTAATATATGTCTTAAGTTTTGCAGCATAAAATGGATTAAAGGAACCCTTCCCTGTGGTTGTCATGTGTGTATGGGAAGTAGCCCATAGTCTCAGCCAAATAGCATTCAGCCTAATTTTCCTGGCTCCCTAAATTTAGCTTGAAGAGCTGTCAGTGGAGGAAAAACCAATTAGACTCCATGGCAGAGAAAACACTAATTTCCTTTGGCTGACAACTCCTACAAGAGGTTTTTTAGCCAAGCAGAAGAACAGCTGTGAAAAAAGAAGCCTTTTAGCTGATATGAAAGCATCAGGCCAGCCCTCAGCTGTCCCTACTGAACAATCTGTTGGGAGTGTGGGTGGATGTTGGGCATGGCTGGCTGAGCAAGGAGGCCCCACCAGTGGCAGGAGAGCTGCATGGAGAGATGATAAATAACAAAGCAAATGCAAGTATTGGCCTTTTGTGCCTGGACTCCACCTAAACAGGCACAGCACAAAGGTCCCACTGTCCAGATTAAAATTCCTGAACTTCTAGGGTTTAATTAATGATTACTTCTGTGCAAGTAAACTCATAGGCCTAAGCATTTGTCTGTTCTGCTTGTGTGTGACAAATGTTGTTTGAAGAGCTATAGTACAAAGATATATTGTAGGCCTGGAAAGGGCATTCATTTCCCTTTTGCTTCTCTGGTGCAATGCCAAAAAACATATATTTTGTCTGCAACTTTTCCTCCACCTGCACCTGTGTTGTTCTTGCTAATTGCTTGTATGACTCCAGTCAAGATCTGGAAAAAGCCATTGAGAGAGGAGGATTTTGTTCCTGCACTGTTGAAGATAAGGGTATTGCATAATCTATGGAATGAGGTAACTTGTTAGTCTCAGAGATCTCCAGAATAAAATGGATAGTAGTGGAAATTTGCCTAAATTCTCTTAAATATAAAATTTTTCTGGCACTGTCTGAAATTTTATAGTGCTGAGTATTATAATGTTGATCCTGACATGAGTGACCCACTTTATAACTTGAGAGAGATGTAAAGATCCTTGGAGGACAGTATTGAAGTTGGTTGCATAATGGATGTGCCAGGAATATTTTTCCTTGCTTAGTGGGTGTGTTTGGCTATTTTTATGCAGTATAAGATACTTTGTACTATAAAAAATAATTCTCAAGTCTGACACATATTTTAAAAGTTATGCCCTTATAAGCTCTGTTGGTGCTTAATGCAAGTAACACATTGCTATAAGATCTGACCTACAATTTAGAGCTCTGCTCCAACCCAAGTTGCTCAGCAGAATCTGCTCACTGGTGTGTGACTTTATCAATATCTGTAAAATGTTACCTTTGTGCTCGTTCCCAGCAGAGCAAGAAGGATCAGATTTTAAGTGCATGCAGATGGACTTAAAGGTGTCTTAACAGTTTTGAAAATCCGATAACATTTTGCTGGGTACTTTTTTGTTTGTTTTAACTTAATTATACACCTGGTTACCTGTGCTGTGTGAGTAGGTTCGAGCTCTGCTGCACGAGTGGGTTGGTGTTGCCTGGGCATTGAAGGTTGCAGTAAGGTTTTCCTGGACAAGTTTCCATTTACATAATGCTGTGCAAGTTTTTTTGATATTACCTAGAGCTATCATGTTCAAAAATCTTGGCAGGTTTCTCTCACTTTTATTTGTCTGGAAGAAATGCTTGCAATCCTTAGAAATCATAGAAATAGTTTTATTAATATCAAAATTATAAAAGTGTTTGGGAGGGGCTTTGGAGAAGAAGAAAACAAAACCTTTAATGGAGGGAGGGAGTGTCTGAGCAAGTAATAGGATTCTTTTTCTGTGCAGAGCTTGTCTTGGCTGAATTACTCTGTGACTAGATTTCTTCCTATTGGTCTACTTTTTTTTGCACAAATAAAGAATGATAAAATTATTTTGATAAAGCAGTGTTGGAATGCTAGACATTTCAACATCTGCATTGAATAGCACTGATTACAAATACTTCTGATATTTCTTAGTCTTAAAATATTTTCTAATTTGTAACATGGAGTAGTTTCTTTTAAATGGGTATTTGTTTTTGGTGTTTTTGAAGGAGTTTCTACAGATCTCTCAGTAAACTGAGCTGCTTTTATTCCCAAATGTTTTTAGAGTGGACAGGACATAGTTTTGCACTCTTAACTATGAAGGACTATAGCAAAGTTCCCATTCCAGTTTATAAATAACAGTATACTGTCACTGTCCTTTCCTGGGCTGGGCCCTGAATAAAGTACTTTTTCTGTATAGATTTTAATTTAAATTGTATCTACCCCTGAAAATTGGATTTTGATATTAGAATAGTGAAAGAATAATTCAGCTCTTTCCAAGCAGCACTGTATTTTAGTTACTTAATTTGGATATTTTTTAGTATGTGTGGAGGGGATCCCAAAGTACAAGAGTGATAGGTTTAGGTGAATGGGTATTAAAAGTTACTTGTGTTGCAACAGAGCAGGAAGAGGGGGATTGCTTTTTTTTTTAATTTTTTTTTAAATTGTTGGTGAAACAAACAAACCCTTAGAAACAGAGAAGATGGAAACACATACAGGGTATGAGCCTTCAGACACAATCTCCTCCTTCCTCAAGGGCAAGAGCTTTGTTTCACAATGCACCTCGGAAATTAGGCTGAGAGTTTTTGAGGAATTTGTTCAAAACTGCTTTTGGGACCCTGTCTCCCCTCCTGCAGCCTGTGCAGGTCAGGATGGCTTTGTTGACTTTGTTGCAGTCTATTTCTAGTTCTACAGAATAAGAGTGGCTGAATTTTCATTAGGTTCTAGGCAGCAATAAGCTTTGTTGACTCTAATTTATTTAAGTGCGTCTGATACAATGCTTTAAAATCTAGAAGGAAAAACAACTTGATTTAGAAGCAGCAGCTGTGGGATTTCCCTATAGTATTGATGTATTATGGGTTTATAATGCTGTTGAAGCAAATGGCAAGGTTCTGGGGAATGCTGAAAACTGCACACACAAGGAATTTGTAATATTGTCCAGGCTGGCCTTAGTATTTTTAATTGTAAGGAAGGTAACACAGCCTACATCTAAAATTTGCCCAAATTGTTACATGATTTTCCGTGAATTTTTTTTTTTTTTTAAAGAGAAGTTTGACAAACCTGTACTTAGAAGCGTATGGGTTTCTGTTTGTAATTTTTTATTATTATCCTGCCCAAAGTTTTGTACTTGGGCAGCAGAAACAGTGCTGTATGAACAAAAGCAGGCTGGAAAGAGTGGGAATAAAAACTCCGAGCAATGACCAACAAACATATCAAAAAGATAAGCCTTCTGAGCAGGACATTCAGAAAGCAGGGCAGGTACATAGAAATGATGTAGAAGAAACAATCCACCACGTTCAGCTGTCTCCATCTGAGTTGCAATAGAAAGTCAGTCCTACAGAAATGACCTCTTACAAATAAACGTAGTTTAGCCAGAAGCAATACCTGTGTAATTCTGGGTTAGTCCACTTATGTTTTGTGCCCATCTCTCTGACTGTTTAAGGTGCTTTTAAGCTAAATTTTGACCTGCTTTTTTATCAGTATCCCAAAACTACTGAGATGTTTACCTTTACTTGAATAATCATTTAATTGATTAGGAAGGTAATTACTATAAATGGCTGCTCAGTTGTCATACTGTTCTTAAAGAGAGATTATTTCACCCTTGAACATATTGAGTATTACTAAGATTAGTTCTGCTGATGTCAGGAGGTCCAATTGTGACGTGAGTCACCATCATGTGAATGAAGGTGGAAGGCTGAACCCTTTGATCCAGTTAGCCAATACCTTGGATTGATCTGGAGGCTAATGCAAATTAAAGTCTCAAAGGCGTATTTTAAATCCATTATGAAAAGCATTCCTTCCACGTGGAAAGATCATGGCTAAGAGCTTATACTCCAGTTTTAACTATGCTGAGGGTTGAGTCATAAAGAAGCATATTCAAAGGCCAGACCACTTAAATGCAGCTCTAGACCTCCTAGCAGTGCTTGACAGGGAGCAGTATGTATGCAGAGGTACATGTGAGCATATTTGCTTTGATGGATGTTGTACTGTCAATAGACAGCACTGAATTTCAGTCCTCTTTCTAATACTTAAATTTCATAAGAACTCATAATTTTCCAGTGGTTTAATTTCCCCTTTCATTGCCATTCTCATAATTTGCCAGTGTTGTTTAAACCAGCCTTAATTTTCATGTGACTGTAAGTGCTAAACATTGTTTGAAATAGAAGACACAAGAATTTTAGGTCACCTACAGTATTTCATTTATCACAGAACTGCACTCATATATTTAAATTATCCTGAATTAGTTTTCTATTTCTATCACATACATCTGCACTTTCTAGATGAGAGAAAATTAATCACAGACTAGAGATTGTATCTATCTATAGTTAACAAGAGCTTTACTTACCCATAAAAGCTGTAGCTCTCCAGAATGGGGACAATAAAGAGCAGCTGATCCGTACTGTGAGTCTGTGTCCTTTACAGCTACCACGCTGTGAATAAAGGGGAATATTGTAGAGCTTTCAAGCTGATGAGCAGCCCACAGCATGCTCACTCTTTCCTCCTCCTGCCTTTTTCTGTGACCCTGCTCTTCAAATGCATCTAATACTGCATAATTACTTAATCCTCCACCACTACTTTTGTTTCCAGTTCTTAGATGTCATTAACAGAAATGGAAACGTAGTAATTACCATGCTGGGAGAGAGCCTTTCAGATCTTCAAAACAGTTTATATTGAATTTCCCTCTGCTGTCATTCAGAAGAGTGATTATTGAATTTAGTAAGGGACAGACTTCCAAGAGAGACTAGATTACGATTGCCATCTACTTACAGCTAGATTTAAGAGTGCTCCTAGAGGCTGATTCTAAAGTCTAGCCAAATTTTATCCATACCTGGACCTCACCTGGCAGGTGCTAAGTACTTGAGAAATGGCCTATGCCCTTCTTATTCTTCATACTCACCTTTCAAGTTTGTGGCTAAAATATGAAAGAGGATTTTTAAAAAATTTTCTGTAAAGGAAACTTTAGAGCCTGACGGTGCCATCTCTGGCTGTTTTTGATCAAGTAGAATACTTTCTGAAATATTCTCAATTGTTATTTTGTAACGGTTATCCATAAAAGTAAATGTGAAAGTTAAAAGTAAAAATGATAACCATTTTTCAAAAAAATGATTATCAAAAAATTGCTGTTTTTGAAGCAATAGTTTGAAAAATTGTACAGGTTTGGCTTTTTGGTTTTTTTTTTGGTTTGTTTTTTTTTTTTTGTTTTTTTTTGTTGCCTTTCTAAGCCCACTTTATGGGAAGAGTTGAACCTCTAATAAATAAGAGCCAGTTATAGGACAGCTTATGTAGCATGTGCTGTGTTCTATTCAGGATGCATTACAACCCCCTAGTGTTGCTGCAGCCTGAGTTGGAGGAAATGCTGTCTGCCAGTTAATACTATTTAAAGATTGTTCCAGTAAGCAGATTGAGCTTCCCAGTGTGGTGCTGCTTGATGGGGGCTGTGTATTGCAGCGTCTGTGGTTGTAACAGTGGCTCCAAGTCTGTAGCATCCTAAAACTTCACTGCAGCATGGAATTATAATCACTGTGGTGATTATAGAGCTGGAGGGAGTTTAATTTGCTGACTCTTAAAAAGCAATCTGATAATGAGTTTGGAGCCTGAGGATCCTGTAAAGGAGGTGGAGATGTTTTACTGGCTCTCTTGCTCAATAATTAAAAAGCTGGTCCCTTTGGCTGGGCTTATGGAGAGGGATGATCTGCTGAATTTTTTCTGGCATTATTTTTTTTTTTCCCCTGGTTGAAATGACATGTTTTGCAAAGTTGCATATGAATTGGAAAATAAAAGTCCTAAGGTAAAGATTGCTACCTTACATCCTGTAATGGGGAAAATTCTTGTGTGTATTGCATTGCGTTTGCATTGTCACATACAGAAAGAAACGTTTTCTACAGATGCTGGAGAAATAGAAGCACCTATGCTTGACTGCTTAAAAGGGACCAAGATCAGTCATAGATTAAGCTGCATGTCACAAAATGATGAGACCTTCCTGCTGGTTTAGAGATTGACAAGATGAGCTCGCTCTTGTCGGCTTTGGGGTATCAAAGGTACTGCTGTTTATTGAGGTCAGAGCGCAAGCTGGGGCTCAGGAAGGATTGCCCCACGCTGTCAGCATGGCCAGAGCTTGGGAGATCTCTGAAATGCAAGCAAGGGGGGTAAATGTTATCATTTTATTGGCAGAGCTGGTAAAGTGTGAAGCCCCAAAAGAGGCAAGAACCAGAGGGGATGAGTAGGTGTTGGTACTGCAGCACTAGGCATGCCAGACATGTTCACCCTCCACAGGGGCCAGTTCCAGCGTGTTTTGAAGTCAATAGGAATTTTTTCAAAGAAGCTGGATCAAGCTCATAGATATGTAGAAAATGGTAATAATGAAAGAAATTAACAGCTTTCTTTGGTAGAAGATTAAAGAACACAAAGGAAAAGAATGAGGTATATAGTAAATGGGTGAAGACAAGTAAGAAATCACATCAGATAAACACATCTTCAGCGTCATTCATCACCTTGCTGCAGTGAATACTAATGGGGGAACAGAGGTTCATTACACTGCACAAAGCACTGACAAGAAGCCAGGTATGGAAATCCTGTGCCAAATGAACTGTGATTTTATATGCAAACTAATCAGTTTCAAAGATTATGACAAAATAAGATGGTATGGGAATCCAGATTTATACAACAGCACTGTCAAGCTAAAATGCTCTTTCTGTTTGCACGTAATCCTGCAAATCTGTTGTAAGAGACACTGCACAAGGTTCTTACCAGCATCAGGTGCTGATTGTGCTGGGTGCTGTACAAATGCACAGGGAGCAGTTTTTGCACTGGAAAAGTTTATACCCAAAGAAAAATCAAAAGATATCTCATCAGTAGCCTGGTAGAGGGTCAGTGGCAGAGGCAGTGAGAGGAGCCAGCAATGTCCCTGCTCCTCAGGTGAGGAATAAGCTCAGCTCTGGTGAAGCATTAACTGGTCAGCACTGCTGAGAGGGACAATGTACTTGGGTCTCAGGCAGGCCCTGTGCCTCTACAGCTTCTGAGGTAAAGTTGGGCCTCCACCTGGGGGACCTGGGCTGTGTTTATGCCTCCTCTTCCAAGCACATCCCAGGTCTGATAGACAGAAACAGTTTTCTCTGCAGATACCAATGAAAAAACTTCCTTTCAGCAAAAGAAATTATCTATAATAAATGGATGAGTCTTTCTTCCTTTCTTAGTTGATGGATTGCTTTAAGTTAATCTAATATTCTGCAATGTGATGTATTTCTCATCTGAGGGTTAATTTGCTGCTTTAATTTTTTACAAGGTGGAAATGTGATTCATTTGATTGTGGCTTCAAGTAAACTGTCCTCTTTACTGGAGGAAAAAAAAAAAAAAAGTGGACAGTGTGTACCTGTGTTGATGTGAGCAGTAAAATACCAGAAAAAGATTTATTGGAAAGGACTTTCTGCACTGGGGAACATATGCTGCTTTCATAGATGGTGCTGTTTATCTTCTCTGCCTTTGAATACTAGTGAAAGGGTATTTTGGTCTGGTTCACAGGTCTGGTAGATGCAGTTATTTTGGGAAACTTCAAAAGATTTTTAGAAAAGGAGCTATCATTTTACTTGCTCAGCACGAAACTTCTGTAACGGTGATGAAAATAAACCTAACAGAACAGAAGGGAGAGTGGAGGAGTTGGAGCAGAGGGTGAGCATATCTGAGAGGAGAAGCTGGGGCTGTGGTTGTGCTTCAGTAAACTGCTTTGGGGAAAGAATTGGGAATAGGCTGATCTAGAGCAGCACATTGAGATGCACAGCGAGTGCCATCCTTTTCATGGGGACACATCAGCACACAGGGAGCAGTGCACAACATCACAGTGCTCCGAGAGATGTGGCTGCCCCTCCCTGCGTGCTGCAGTGCTGCTCCAGCTGTGTGGAGGACATCAAAGACTTACTGCTCTCTGCAATTCAGATTACTCTGAAGTACTTTGGGGAATCCATTGTAGCAAATAGCATTATTGAGTTTAGGGGTACACTTCTGATTTATTATGAAAATCATTATATATTCTTATAGGTAAAACCACATAATTACAGCTACAAGAGTTCTGTCCAACATTTTCTGAGAAGAAGCACACACATCTATTGCGTGCTGGATTTACTCAACGTGTTCTTGTGCATGTTGCATGTGATCTGAGCATGCTGTTTGTCCTGTATTTCTCAGTGGTTTACAATTCTCTTGTAACTCCAGGCTTGAGTAGGCTACAGATATCACCAAATCCAGAACAAATTACCATTATGTACGTGTAGCACTCTGGTCCCTAGGTACTCACTAGAGACAGAATTTATGCATATCCAGAATTTATCCATATCCATGTTTGGAGTTCTGGCAGTTTGGTCAGGGTTTTTTTAATGGGATATATCTAATGGTTATATTCCCAAATTTATCATTTCCTGATGGTGAAAAAAGATTTGTTCAATAATTGTATGAATTGCTACTGTCACTCTTATTTCACTTTCAGAGTGGCTTACCTTGGTATTCCTAATTAATTAAAAGCAGCAACACTTATAATAGTGACAGTCAGTAGTCCTTCAGGTGTCCTTTTCTGTACAGCCATCAAGTATCTAGATCCTTCAAACCTATTTATTTTTCAATAGTTTTGTCTGTCTCTGTTCTCCTCTACTGCAATTTTTATGCACCACTTCTTGCTTTCTGTTTTGTGTGGTGCTGGTGCAATAAAAATATACATACACCCACAGATTTTTATGCTTTTTAGTACAGCATAAAAATACCAAATGGAAAGCATCAGATGCCTGTCAGCCTGAGTATCTTCAACTCAGGAAAAAAACACCACCCTATCCTGCCTTTCCCTTGACTCACATTTCAAAAAGCTTATCTGGAGATTCCTATGATGGACAGAGACATGATGGAATTGAAGTCTGTGATTTTAGGAACCAGAAAGAAATTATCCTTTTTAAGAAAAGGGGAAAGTGAAAAATATCACTCATTTCAGTCCTCATTTCTCAGAGATGCTTCTGGAAAGTAAATGAATGACTAACAGGAATAGATGTGATAGTTTGTGATCCTGGCAGAATTTAACTTTAGTCTGGAAGCTTTCATGTGAAGATTCAAGTTGTTGGTAACGCTGCAATGCTCAGGTTTCTACTTTGTGTGAGTCACTTTTATGAGTCCCACATGCTGATGTTTCTCAGAGTTTCCAAAACACTTTTCTTAGTCTTGTTTAGTGCTGGAACAGTGTCACAGAAGAAATTCAGGTTAGCTCCAAGGCATAAGCACCATTAGTCTCAGGATGATAACCAAATCACTTTCATGCTGGGGAGTAAGAGTTCTGTGCATGCTGGATGTGGATTTACTATCCTTCACTTCTGCAACAATTTAAAGGGTGCTTTTGGGACAAATGGTTCCTGTGAGCTCAGACCAGAAGGTCATTGACACTCTGAGTTTCACTTCTACTTTGCCAGTCTTTCACTTCAGTCCTAGTGGACCAGCACAGACCTTTCCTGTGCTGCAGTCTGCTGCTGCTGGTGTTTGTCTGGTGGGGTTGAGCAGATGCTGCTGCTCATGGAAATCCTCAGGCTGCCTGAAAGGCCATGGCACAGACTTGCACAGATGGAGCTGTGCCTGAACTGCTGCCTGCTAAGGCTTATTTCTTTGCAGGTTTTTGTTAAAGTGGTTAAAGCAGGGTTAATACTTCCCTTTCTCCCCAGAGTACTGAGGCCTTTAGGTAGTGGGTACTTGCAGTGAATCAGAAATCTGTGAATTGCATTAAGGCAGTAAAGCCTGTGCAATTTCATTGCATGTGCCTGAGCTCTGCTCTGTGGGGCAGGAGCTGGGGATCTGTGTGACCAAAGGACAGTATAGTTATGAACCACTGCAACCCTCTTTTACCTGGAAATCCTTTATTATCATGATTACAGGCCAGATTTCTATCTCTTGTTTCTCTGGCTGTGATGTATAGCATAATAGAAATCCCAGGCTGTCAGAGGTTAACAGCAAGAGTTCATTCCTGGGGGAAAAAAAGAGAGAGAGGTGATAGTAACCTATAGATTCCCTAGTTTTGTTAAGGCTGGGAGATATTACGTGTCCTTTCATGTAACTTGCTTTCAAATCCTTCTATTTGTTTTCCTCAGGACCTTGGTAAGAAACTTTCCGAGAGAAAATTAATGAACTTTTTTTAGAGACTAAGCAATGGTTAAGGGAGTATCAATGATGATCTGGAGGGCAACTGGGCAAATCCCTTGTTTAGGAGAACTGTTCTGCCACTATGCATTTGGAAAATATTTTAGATATTGTGTGTAGCAGGCGGATTTTAAATGGGCTATAGATTTTTCATTCTTCCTGTCTGATTCAGTAAAAACATAATTTGCTTCGTAACATGTGTCACAATAGAAGCTGGCTGCAAAACAGAAGCTTGGTTTAAAAAATTTTTTTCAAGGTTTTGACATGTCATTTTCTTCTACATTGGATGATTTCAGTGTCATTTTTATGCTTCCACAACCAGAGCTGTACTGGGGTGTCATCTCTGGAAGTGAAACCTTGGTATTTCAATTAGAAGGCTGCAGAGATACCCAGCTAGGCTCATAAAGCTGGTTTGGGAATGGGCCACAATGCACACACCTCTGTTCTGGCTACTGTCTGCTGAGAGTAGGTTTAGATAGGAATTCATGCAAGTACATCCACGATTTTAGTATTTAGGGCCAGAGCAATGAGAATGTCTCAGTTTCATAGATAAACCTAGCCCCAACCAGCCTTTTTTAATTACATGTTAATTGATAAGTCTCCAAAATACTTAGGCTTTCACTGAACTTTTCTGAGCCAAAACCAGTCAGATAAATGCTAATTATTTCCATCCATGTGTGACAACATGTAGAGCACAAAAGGAAAGCTAGATTCTGCTTTCTGCAATTAGTACATTTATTGCTCAGGGAAAAGCTTAGAAGCAGGCATTAGATTCAGTTATTTGTACTTTATCTCTGTCAGGCTCAGAGAACTCATGTATTTGACTGCAGAATTCAAACAGCTCTGTAAGAACTAACGTTAGTGAAATACTCAATATCTTCTATGCCACTTTTTAATTACCTATTGTTACATAAATCCTGCTGTTCTTTTTTCATTTTATAATGGAAATCAGAGGAACTTCTTCACTGCTGAGATTAATTTTTGGTGTCAATTCTTTCTCAGGCCCTCTGAGTATTTCAGGCTTTGCTTCCAATAGTTTTCATTAATAGCTGGAGGTTTTTTAAGGCCAATTCTCCTTTAGTTGCATGTGCTGAGGCTCAAGAGACAGATTCAAAACCCACTGAACAAATTTTGACTTGAGGTGTCTATTTCCAGCTCTCTGTCTCCTGAGGCAGTGAAAATTGTAATATCAAGAGAAGGAAGCAGAGATTGGTCCTGCAGCTCAACTGTATAAAAAATGACCGGAGTCTTCTCTTAGGGATATTGGAAGATCATTCCAGCTGACCTGCAGGGGGACTCTAGAAGATACAGAGAACCCAACCATGGTTCTTCCTAGTGACAGATTCCTGAAATGAAATGCTCTTCTCCATTATTAGAGTGGAGAATTGCCTGTTTTCAGATTTCTGAAGAGCAGCAAAGCAATCCAGCACCTTCTTTGTTCACGGAAAAGCATTTTGCTTATGGTGTTATAAAATTGCTTGGAAGGTAAAAAATTGCTTCTTTTTTTTTCTTTTTTAAAGAAAGCTAGAAATGATTGAAACTACCTGAACTTGTGACTTTGTAGGGCACAGAAGAGCCTGTAAAATGCCTTGTAAATCCACAAAAAAAGATTTGTTGCCAATACACGTGAACTTAAAAAGAGAAATGGCAAGGGATGGATATGTTTTAAGTATTTATGATGCTCAGAACTGAGTGTATTCTTCTGAGATTGTTCTGGATTTTCCTCATCTCATTCCACTTTGGTGATGACAGTATATAATTAGACAATATGTATAATTTATATATAAACAGTTGTGAAGTTAGGGTTTTTCTTTTGAGAGAAGCCGCATATATGATTTTTTGCAATCGTTGTGTGATAAAGGAGTGTGTAAATACAGAAACAAATCCTTACATATGACTTTGTTTGTTGAACATTTAGAAAAAAAAAAACCACAAAATCTCTTCTCAGTAGGAGATCACATATCATTAATGGTAAAAACTTTTTTGTTGATATATAAGAGCTGCAAGATACAGTGATATACTGGTAGCAGAGAATCACCTTTGTGTTCAACCTACTGCTGAATAAAAAAAAAAGGGAATTTGTTCATAATGAAAGATAAATCATAGTAAGTCTGTAAGGTAATGAATTTCTGGGAGGCAAACATCATGGTAATCTGGATCTTGGTTAATATTATCTTGATGAGATATTAGTGGTTAAAATATGGACTCTTGTTTAATTGAAGCAGTGTAGTCTGTTTATTTTATTTTTAGTTTGTAACAGTTTTCCTTTCTCCTTCTGTTTTACATTCATCTCTGACCTTAAATTCAGCTATGACCTTACACTGACTTCCTGTATCAACCATCTGCATCCTCCTGCAGCTTGGTTTATTTTTTCTAGGCATTTAGTCCCTGTTCTACATACTGAATGTCTGCGATATCCCTCCTAAAGAATGCAAATATTGACCATCTTGCTCTACAATGGGCTTTATTTCCAGAAAATAAGTTTTAATGCAGCATTTTTATAATGGAACAACAATAACAGCAACTAAAGAAATACAGTCTCTGAAAATTCCTGTAGAATCATAGGAAAATAGGCTAAATAGAAAGGGAGATAATGCAGTAAAATACAATATCCAGGACCAGTTTTCTGTTAGCTGGGCCAAACTCTTTGCATAGCCCTGAGGTCTGTGGGAAGAGCCTGGAGTGGAGTTGGGGCAGTTCAAGCTCCTGTGTAGCCTAGAGAAGTCTCCAGGTTGTTACAGAGCTCTGTCTACTTTTTCTTGGCCCAAAGGGACGTGCATGTGTGCATCTTTTCTCTAAATAAGTCCCCTGTTCTGGAGGGTCTTTGTAGCTTTTTGGCCTTTCAGCTGAATGCTTGCTTGGTTTTGTGGGCTTCCCTGTGGCTTCCAAAGGGCTGTATCTGGGATTAGAATTTGGCCTGTATTACCCTATTCCCCTACACATCACATAATAGTTCTCAGTAGTTACTGTGATTTTTCAGGGAAAATGCAATGTCTGATCCCATTTCCTTAGTGACCTCCAAAGCTCTTTAATATTGCACAATCTAGCTAATCCCATTGATTTTATTACAGTTGACTATACAGCATGAAGTTAAATGCTTGCTTCAGTTTGTATTTTTTTAACAGCTGAGCCAACAAAGTAGGGTCTCTGCTGGTGCAAATCCGCAGGCAATTTCCAAAAAAATTAGAGAGGGATAGAAAACTCTCATTTTCTTTTCCATAATAATTATGTTTATAAGGATTGTTAATTTAAATGAATAAATTAAAGACTAAAAATAAAATTTTTAGTTCTGCATTGCTCCAGTGCGTTCTGGCATTTATTCTTTTAATGTGCTGACTTCTCTGATCTGCTTGACAACAGCTCCATTTAGGAGCAGTCTGTCTCACTCTTGGGTGAGTTTATAGATTCATAGTAAATAAGCCAGCAGGGAACTGTTGGATCCTTCTGATCATCACAAGCCATTATACCTTCATCCGGTTATCCCTGTAGCATTTGTCCTGAAGGCTGAATGTAACGGGTCTGTGACCTTTCTGAATTTCACAGGAGAAAATGGGGTGGCTTCCTATGGTTCACTGGAGCGCTCTAGGGCTCAGAATTTATAGTTAATTTAGTTTGCAAAGAACTGTTTGTGGTGCCAGTAGTGAAAGATTAAGAAGTTCACACTAACTTGTTTTGTGTCAGTGTATGACTCATATCACTGGCAGTCTAATGATTATCAGTATAATTTAATCAAAGGAACCATTTGTGTCCATAAGGTGCCACGTACTGGATGAGTGAGTTGAAACTCCTGAGAGTATTAGTGTAAAAACTCCCACCTCTACTAAATAAAGCACATTTTACCAGTCAAATCAGAGGGACCAGGTCTTCCTCCATAGTTCACTCTTGGAGCCACAGTGCAGTTTATGTTGACTGTGAGATGAATTCCTTGAGCCTCACCTTTACTTTCAGAAGCTGACCCACTTGCTTGCTCTCATGAGGAATAAATGACCTTTTCTACCTGCAGGTCTAGCAGCACACTCCATCTGCTTCTGTTGGGAGAGGGGAAAGGAGTGATACCACAAAAACACAGCAGTCTTCTGTTGCAGTGAGAGGAGCAGGAATGAAATTACTTGAGCTGGTCATCCTTCTCAGGCAGCAGCTGCTAACAGTGAGCAATAGTGCAGGAAGCAACAGGAGAAATATAAAACACAGAAACTTAGGAGAAAATAAAACCTGAAGAGGGCGACTCTCATGACTGAGGACATGACAAAGGCAG
Source organism: Eopsaltria australis (assembly GCA_034509425.1). Classification (NCBI taxonomy): domain Eukaryota; kingdom Metazoa; phylum Chordata; class Aves; order Passeriformes; family Petroicidae; genus Eopsaltria; species Eopsaltria australis. The sequence goes on from JAVTVJ010000138.1 coordinate 368,722, forward strand.
AGAGAATGAAATAGAGCTGGTTTTACTTCATAAGTCTGGCATAAGGGATTGATAGGGACACATCCCTATTGTGAAACTTGGATCTGTCATCATTTTGCAAATAGCTTTGAAGAGGGTATTTTCTGTCAGGTGAATGGAGCACAGATATGAATGCCAAAGCTACACAGGCTTGTATTGTGAAAATGAACCTGTGGGCTTAATCCAGGTTTTGTGGTTTGAAACTGTGAAGATGTTTAGAGTTTAAAAAAGAAAATCAAGTAATTTTCCAGAATGTCCTGAGCTGCTCTTTGTTCCACGGTATGCGAGAGCAGTGGAGAAGGTCTTAATAAGACTTCAAGTAAAAGGGTAGGATTTTCAAAATCCTTTAGGTGTTTTTTAAACTTTTGAACAGCACCTCAGTGTCAATACATGAAAAGTGCTGAATGTGATCTGCAGCAGAGGCTTTGCTACCTTAGGAGGTGGGCAGCAAGTGAAGCTGAAAATAAAAGAACAATATGATACCAAAAGTGTTTGTGGACTTTTCTGAAAACAAAGAAAAGGCTGGCTTCTTATGGTGGGTGATATATTAAAATGAAAAAAAAAGAACAACAGAAGGAAAACAGACCCACAAAAACTCCCATCAGAAACAAAACTAGTTTTGTCTAGCTGGATTTTGGTCAGGTCTTGCAAACAGGAGTCTGATAGTCAAAAGAAATCCTTTATAATCAACATTCGGTTTGTGCTCTGCCTTTGTGAAACTGTAGGATTGTACTGCCAACAAAGATGACAAGAATAAGAAGTGGCTTAAGTGGGCAAAAATGCTATGCCCTGAAAGAAAGTCACTCGCATGGTGCCACTAAAGCAAGATATTTTGTGTATAAAGCTGATGAGTCACTTAAATGATTAAAAATTTTCCTATTGATGCCCTTCAATTACACAAGTAATCAATTCAGCTGCCATAATGCAGTGTCTGATATGATGTGAAGTTGATATGCTACGACTGCTGCATTATGTATAATGCAGCTGAATGGTACCAGGGAGTATATTATAGAAAATTAGCTCTTACATGGTATGTTCTGATGCACTTATGGTGAGATGGAAAAAAATGAACTTACTGAGCATTTTCATAAGTTAATATATATCTGAGAGAAGAAACTCGCGTAATATAGAGCATGATATCTCTTGGGTAGCTGATTGTAATGAACTTCACTGAAAACATACCAAATGCTGAAATAATTTCATGTAGCAATTAGGTCATGGAATTCAAAGGTCTCTTTGGGCTTTGCCAATACACAAAACGAGTAATTAGTATGAAGAAAAATACTGAATTTGTGCTTGAAGATAAGTATCCTGTTTTTATGCAGACAGGTGGGTCTGGAAAGGTGTGTGCTGAGGGGCAGGGAGCAAAGAGCACACCACACCACAGCAATGTTCTTCAGGCAGCTGTCTGCACTTAGAGTTTCCTTCTCAGTTAAGAGATCATTATAAAGATCAGATAGAGGGAAGTCAATAAAAAGAAAAGGTGTATAGGGCCTTAAGAAAAGTCAGTCACTCCAGAGCCGAAAGGCAACCAGTTCTGCTTTGAAGGGGCATGGATGGCCTCCTTCAGTCTCTGTTGGAGACTTCTGCTGAGAAACAGATGGGCTGATGTATTTTGTACTTAGCCAGCACAAAGCTGGCCTGCAGTGTGCAGTGTAAGCACAGGCTGTGTTTTGCACAGTGCTGTATAACATCCTGATGTGAGCAAGGGAGTGTAAATAGGAGAGCAGGAGGCAGTGCATTCTGTATATCTTTTAGAACTGAGAAAGTCCTTGGAGGCTGTTCCCAGTGTGCCTTTAATCTGTTAAGGCTAGATCCCTGCAGACATTTAGTGAGCTGTAATTGCTTCCTAAGTAGAGCCTGCTGCCTGCCTACCAAGTACACCCCATTTGTAGTTGAGGGTCCAACCTGAAGAGCTTGATTACTGTTTTGTAAATGAGATATACACCAATTGAATTAGACAGCACAATCCCAGCGAGAGGCTGATGAAGTACCAAGAACTCTGTTATTGTTAACTGCAGTGTATGGGAGTGTTCTGTCATCTCCTTCTGCCCCTCCCTTGCAAAGCCTCTCTCTTCAGTGCCTGGCTTATGGAGCTCTACTTGTAGCCTTTTTACCATGTTTTCTCAGATGAACTCTGTCAAGGAATCTTGGCTTTTTTTCTGTTTGGTTTACTTTACTCACCTTCACTCTGAATTATTTCAGTAGTGGATGCTTCATTCTCCATTTGAAAACTTATGATGGGACTTGCCAGCTCGTTGTGTCTTGCTGTAGTGTGTGAGTAGCAATAAACGTATTGTTCTCTATACTTCTCAGAACTTTGTAATGCAGGTCAGAATTTCAAGTATCTATTACCAACTGGAAGAAAAATTGGAGGGCTTCTCTTTCCACTCAGCTCCCCAAATCTCTAATAAATTGTGCTGGACCTTGAAGGCATCACAGGCTCCAGTGTAATTGTGTGTATGACAGTTGTGGCATGGAACACAAAGGGATAGCTCTACAATAATCTTGCTGGGTAGGATTGCCACAGTGCCAGGCAAAAATAATCACTGATGGGACTTCTTCTGAAGGGCAAGTAGTGTTGCAGAGTACAGAACTAACCTTGGGAGGCTGGAGCAATGACAGATGGCTCTACTCTCTGCAGCCCTGGACTTCAAATGCTGCTTTCTCTGGGTTAGTTCCCATCCCTTCGGTTTCTTTACTGGCAGCGCTCTCTGTATTTGTGATTGTCTAATTTCTGTGTGAGACTGAGGAATGACAGATTTGAATTAAAATAAAACCAAGCAAACCCTATCTATCTGATGAGACTCCTGCCACTGCAAATCTTCATTATGTCATTAAAATCCCCAGTTAGCATCATTTCACTTGCAGCTGTAAGACTGACGGTGTAAGATATTTTCTCATGGATTAGTTTCTAGCTCTCTTGCTGCATTTCATTTTATTAAGATGAGGTTTTAATGTATCTATTTGATTCTTATTTTGCTATACATATCTCATTTTAAAAAAAATTCTCCTTTTCTTTGTAGTTAATATAGTGCCTCAATAGCAATCTTGAATGAATACAGAGAAGATGATGAGAATGGCCCATGCTCCAAAATATGCTGTAGTCTGATTAAGTGATACTAACTCTCTGTGGAAAAGGAAGATCTGGAAAAACATACCTTCATTTTTGCTTTATGTGATGCTTTGTAATGGAATAGCAGCTTCAGGGAAACAATCATTCTGACCAGCTGAAGATTGTGCTGCTGAGAAGCTCATTTCAGCCCTTAGAGGGAGCCACAGACCTGACTATGGAAATGGAGTAAAACCAGACAGGTTTTGTTGCACCCATCTGTGATAGAGGAGAGAAAGGGATGGTTCTCAATTCATTTTGGTTTTTTCTAGCTTTTAATTAACAGTAACTTGCAAATCAGACATAAGGCTAGTTTATGGGAAGTGCCAAAGCATGTTTGCTTTTGTAGTGGCAGATTTGTTGTGTTTAGGAGACCTCACCCAAATGTTAATTTTACCTTTCCCCTTTTACCTGGCCAGCTTCCTCCTACACGATTCAGTTCCAGGTTCTACTGTTCTCCTTTTGATGCTGACACAGCAGGACTTGAAAAATTAAGATACTGCATGCTGTTTCCTCTTAAAAAATGAAAAATATAAAGACTCAAACCACAAAATATTGATTAAGACCACGGAGTTCACAGTCTGAAAAACATGATTGCCACATTTTCTGTTTACTGGGGTTTTTTTCTTAATCATATCCCTTTCTGTAAGGAGAGAGATGTATTACAGCCCTCTCTTCCCCTGTAAGGTGTAGGTTATAGCACAGTATTTTTATGTAAATGACACGGCTGAAGTAGATTATATGGCTATGTCATAAAATCCAAATGCAAATGCTGTTCTGCTGGCTCAGCAACAATCAGCATTGCCAGGGAGCTGTTCAAGGAATGGAAGATGCACATGCTCAGAGGAAAATGGATGAAGATATTTGCAGCAGATGGATTCTAGTGGCAGTGTTGAGGAGTGCTTGGCCAGAAAGATGCTGCACCAGAGGTGGGACAGAGAGTGTCTAGTCCCAGAAGATGCCATTTAAGATTAAAGGAAACTGCAAACTTAAATTTTAAACAGCTCTGGGCTCCTTGGAGAGACTGCTACTAATTAGAGCATCAAGTTGTGTGGCAATTATTGTAAGGTAATGACTGCAAACAAAGAACTCCATTAATAGTCACTTTAATTTTGTGTATAGGCTGTTGTAATGGTTCTGTAATGATTTCAGCTTAGCTTGGACTGTTGAACTAGGGGTAACCAAGGTGGAAAAGCAATGGAGAGCTCATTGTTCTCCTAAACTGTTCAAAATGCTTCCCAGGAAGGCTGGAAAGATGATGGATGGCCACAATCAGGAAGCAGGCATCCTTGCTTCAAATTTCCCTGCTCTTCTGAGTCATTAATTTATCCATATATTAATCAGGCCTGGGAAAGGAAGGGAAGAGAGAGAATAATTTTTTTGCAATGAAAGTTTTATTTTGTGTTTTGTCTGAATTATTTCCTATCCCTCAGTTTTCTGACTCTGTGTTGGCTGGAGCTGCAAAGCTCATCCCTTACAAAATATGAGGTAATCCTAGAAATAGCAAGAGCTGTTATAATAGGTTTGGTGTTTCTTCAAGGTTTTTTTGGACTTCATAGATTTGCCTAATTTTCTGAGCAATCAGGAGTGATCAGGATAATTTCTTTGTGATAATTCCATCTTTGTATTTGGAATATTTGTGGAAACATAAACTGTGTCTGCTAGGTTAAAAAACTAGTTTTGAATTGGCATAGGATACTGCTGGAAACATTTCATATGCAGACAACAGATTCATTGGGATAACAAAGAGAGAAGCAGCTCTTTGATCTCTTGAACAGGACTATGTCTTCAAAGCAGATAATAATTGTTTTCTTCCTTTCCCTCTGATAGGAGAGTTTCAGAGTTAGAAAATTTGTTCTTAGTTATGCAAGAAAATGTGTGACCTCTCATTTTTTTACACTATGTTGTTTTCTTTGAATTTTTGATTGTCAGACGGTTCATATCTAAATCTGTTAATTTTTACCTGACATTGTTCTAGAGATGGTTCTCCATAGAGGAATTGAGTGTCTGGCTTGTTCTTATTGAAGAGGGTGAGCAGTAAGCAAAGCTGTGCAGGTGCCTGTGACACCCCGGCGTGTTACAGGAGTGGGCTTGAAAACAATCTACTGTCAAAAACACTGGAGGAAGGATGTGAAGTAACACCTTAACAGCTGCCTCCACAGGAAGGAAGAGAAGCAGTGTAGAAATAGAATGTTTTTACACAAATATTATTTCATTCCAGATAGAGGATCACAGCTAATCAGGGAGGTTCTTACATTTGGACTGCTAGTGAGGAAGCTGGCTCCTTAAGAAGCTTCATCACACTGGGCAGGAGAGCAAGTGGAGAGGCTTGAAAATAACCTAGACTGGAAAAAGAGTGAGGGGGAGAAGTTTCCTGTAGTCCGTCTACTCCATGATGGTTATTACAAGGGGGCAAATGAGTACATTTTGTGTAGTCAGGTTTCTTTCATTCCTTGCAGTGCATGTGTGGGGTCATTCTGAATGTATTAAAGGGGTCTATTAATGATTTTCTAATAGTTCTTCAAGAGTATTTCTTCAGAGAGGAAAAATGTGATTCTGAAAGGATTTGCGTCAGATGCAGAAGAAATTTGAGGTACTGGAACAGTGGTGAGTAACTAAACTGAATTGTCTGAATTATTTATTGCTTCTTAGTGCTGTGCTCTGGTGAGGATCTATGGAAGGTGGAATTCTCTCATACCCTGCAAGGTGCTCAGCATAGATCAGTTGGGTGTTGTCAGCTCTTAGTGAGGGAGCTTCAGCTCCTGTTGAAGACAACAGGCTCATCCTGGTTATGGCCAAATACCTCACTGACCCAAAATACCCAAACCGTGTATTTCTGGGAACACCATCCACCATCCACCACCCGTCTTTCTGATAAGTGGAACGTGGGATGGTTTCTCAAGCACGCCTGGTACTTTCTCCCATGGCTGAGGTTCTCTCTGCCTTTGGGATCTGCACATGGGTAACCAGCGACCTCCTTCCATTCACTCCATTTCCAGATTGTTACTGGATCAAATAAAACGTTAATCAAAAAGGGAAAAGAAGGGGCTGGTGGAAAAACTTAAATCTTTTCATGGATCCCCTGGGTTTTTCACCCCATAAAGGAATGTCAGTCATGAAACAAACAGCTACCAGTGAAAGCAGAGAGAAAGAGATAATGAAAAAGGGCCACCCATGTGAGAGTTTGAAGAACAAGTATTATGAACAAAGTCTTTTTATCTTGGACAAGAAATTAATGGCAAAATTTATGATGTTTGTTTCTACATCTGTTGGATGTTGGCTTACATCAGATAGGATGTTTCTTTTTCTTCCTTACTTCTCTTTTGTATTTCCATTTATTTTTTTTTAAATTTTAGGATTGATGCAACCCAAAGAAAATCTAAAACAAGGTAGCTGATCAGATTCACTGCTGTGATTAGGTGATAACACATCCACATGTGACTTTTTATTTTTTTAAAAGAAAAAATAATTCCCATGCAGATTAATTCCACTTGGTCGTTTGGTTACCATCCTCAAATAATCTTAGTGAATAATCTCCAGGCAATGGATTGTTCATGAAGTGTCATTTCATCTCTCTGCTCTTGCTGTTTTTCTTGTGTGGTTGCTCGTTGAACGTTACAAGTGGCTGCCTGAATGTTTGTTTGTATTCTGTCTTGTATGTCCATCCTGAGCTGCTTCTGCAGCTGAATGCTGTTCCAAAATGGTGCTACTTGTCATGCTCAAATGCACATAATCCATGATGAAGAGTTTGTTCTTTGCACTGTGATAGCTTCTGATCAGGATTTAATTTCTGGTCTGTGAAGTCAAGCAAAATAAAATAAGAATGATGACAAATGAGTAAAACACTGAAACTGCTCACCCTGAAGCCTTTGCAAAGGCGAGTCTTTTTCAATTAGTGCCAAAATGTGGAGCCACAGCTCTAATATAATTGAATAGAAGCAAAGAAACAAAAGCCAACCCTCAGGGTCTCCTCTTTCTCTACTGAAGCAAAATAAAGAAGCATAACAAAACCTTTCCTACTCTAGGTTTTTTCTTACCTGTATTTCTTAAAAAATAATAGTAATAATAAAGGCATTTTGTTTTAGGAGACAGAATCAGTCCAGAAGACAGACCTTGAATTGCAGAGTAGCATGTGGACTACACTCATTACAGCCCATACATGATGGGCTCTGAAATCCTGTTTCAGCTGAAGGCATCATTCAAGCATCTTTGGCTTTGTGCTTCCAGGTGATACACTGTCTTCTCTGGAATTTTGCTTTATATCAGTTTTATTTTCTACCTGAATTAGGACAATAGTATTTTTCATACCTTAAAAGAAGGACATATGAATAGGTGCATTAGCAGGATGTTTTTGAATATGAGGTCATGGAAGTCTTATAAGATATCACAGCTCCTTATCAACGAAGCAGGTTTCTCATGAAGAAATATAGACCTGTTCCTTCTCTTTCTTCTTGGGTAAAAATCAAGCAGTGGGATGTGGCTCAGCCTGCAGATGTGTTCTGTGTTTTGTTATCCCTCTGAGTGGCCACACTTTGCTTTGTCTCACAAAGTGGCCCCCTCCTACAGAGCGCCATCCTCCCCAGAGGAGCTGAGCCCCTGCCCAGGGAAAGCAGGCTCCCAAATCCAGAGGGTTTGCTTTTTAGTGTGTTGGGCTTTGGTTTGGTTTGGGTTTTTACATAATTAAGTGGCTGTTGGCCCTGGTGCTGAAATATTATTTTACTGATTTTGATAAAACTGTTCCATAGTAAAAAGCCATCATCTCCTGGAAGAGCAGCATTGTAACTTTCTGCAGTCACCAAGTGGAAAATGCATTAACATCAGGGCTTGCATAGTCTGCATGAATTGCTGAGAACTTAGTGTTGTTTAATTAATATTAATTTATTTATAAAGTGATAACAAGATTCTAGTGGCTTTTGTTACATCTGCTTTTAATTTTAGAAGCATTTTAGTCAATTTGCTGCATGACAGTATTTGTCAGCACCAGGTTACTATGACCTTTAACATGCCTTACTCTGTTGAGACTGATTAACAGACTAGACTGAGAAATAATATGCAAACTCCTCTCTTATCAGGAGAGATCAGTTCCCAAAGTGACATGGATATTGTTGGTGTAGGTGATACCTTTAACCATGACATCACTTTAAACCCCTGGGCAACGCTCACACCCTTGAGAGTGTATTGCTTCTGAAGGGAACTGCTTGACCTGAAACTCTGAGACTCTCTATGTTGAATTTCCTTCTGCTCAAGGGAGCAAAGCTGCTGGGTTCAATCAAGAATCCCTTATTTTTACTGGCTTGCAGTCAGGAGCACTGAAGTGACTTTTTCTTTTTTCTCCCAGCCTTTTCATTTTATGTTTTTTCCCTATTCTTTTCTGTTCCTTTTTCTTGCATTCACTTGACACCTGTCCCTACCTTTGGAGGATGAGATAAGCAAAGAACTCTTTCCCTGTGAAGACAAGGAGCAGAATATGCCTGCACAAAAAGGACCAGAGCAGGAATCAAACCTCTCCTGGGCAGGCAGGTGTGGGAGAGCTCCTTTGCTACAGTTTTCTTTCTGGAGTGCCATCAGTGGGGTTTTGTCACTGTACTGAGTATAATTAGAAGCGGGTTTCTTTCTCTCTCTTTTTTCCTTGTATTTTTTATTTTTATTTTATTTTTTGGAGTCATCATGCTGCAGCAAATTTTGCGTGATATGTATATTGACCCCGAGCTTCTGGCAGAGCTGAACGAAGAGCAAAAGCAGATCTTGTTCTACAAGATGAGAGAAGAGCAGCTGAGGCGCTGGAGGGAAAGGGAAGAAAAAGCCCGAATGGAGGAGGCTGTGCTGAGAAAGACAGCAAGGCGCAACCAGAGTAAGATTTGTGACCTCCTTCTGTACTTCAGAGCTGGGGATGGTGGGCTTGCAACCAGCTGTGGTGCAGCAGGCATCTGGAAGAGATTGCAAGGATGAGTGCCAGCTGTTGCCATGGGCAAAATGACAGTCTGGGACAGCAAAAGCACCATGTTCTTGATCCTTGTATCTCCAGGCTGGTCCTTGCTTTTGGGAGTATCTTAGTGATGGAGCAAGGGGAATTGTTTTAAGCGCCTGTTTCAGTCAGGGGTCACTGCTGCTGTTCTGTCAGTGATAACTGCTGCACCATGACTGAGTTTCCCCTCTACTCCTAAGGATTTTTTTTTCGTCTGCCATCCCCACCCCTCACTTTTTCAGGCCAAAGCCTGTGCTGTTGCAGTTCCTTGACTTGGCATTAAATATTTCCAGCTGGCTGAAGTAGGAAATAATTTTATGAATTTGAGCTTGTTATGAAGGGCTCTTTGGGAATAAATGTAATACCAAAACAGCCATATCATATGAGACTAAATTTCCTACTATATTAGTAAATAGCCTCCAAGAGATTGTGTCTAGGAAATAGGATAATAGCATGGCAAGGCAACAACCAAAACCAAAGAGAAGAAACCAGAAATGTTTTTGCAAACAATATGTAGTTAAAACATGGAGCTCCTTCCAGAGGCTGCTATGAATGCTGAATGTGTGTGTTGACTTGAAAAGAGAATAGGGGAATGATGGAAAAAGCATCCAAAAAGAACTTCTCCAAATGTCTTTTCCAACTGACTAGCCTTGGGTCCACGTGGCTTCAAATAAACAGAAATACTTCATTCCTTGCTCTTTTCTCTGAGTAAGTGACTTTCCAGCTCTTTCCCCATTCATTGGATAAAGCTGTTAGGCTGGTGTTAAATAGAAAACGTTTTCATCTTGGAAATGTAACTTCAGTGATTCCTCACTGGACAAGGAGATGTCACAGAGATACGTCAAACACTCATTTCCCTGCCAAAGATCTTATCCTATCTTTAAGTCTATTAAAGCTTGCATATTCAGATTTTCTATTAACTTTTGGTAGCTGATTTTGAGCAAGCTCTTTAATGGCTATGGGATTTCAAGTGTTGCTTGTTTGAATGCAGTTATGGGAGAAATATCCCAATACAGAGACATTGTTGGATTCAATTGTCAGACTTGAAATATTAGAGCTTCTGAAACTTACACAGTGCCCCTTAGATAATTATCAATTCAAAGACTCTTATTAGAAATGTGCTTCAAAGCAAAACTTTTTTCCAAGACTCACTTGGAGCACAGACCTGCATGAAATGATTGGACTAAGTTACAATGGTAGCCTTAAAATGAGGGGGGAATTCAGAACACCCTGGTCAGCCACAGTAGGAGTTTAAAATGCCCCCTCACAGATGGCAAGGTGGGTGTTGGAAAACCTCATTCTGTTTAATTTCTGTTTTCTTCATGTTAGTGCTCTCACTGTGAATGGCCCTCTGAGAGGGATGGCATCAGAACAGCTTCACTCATGCAGCACAAAAGCCTTGTTCATTTTGATTGATTTGTAGCTGAGAAAAAACTAAAAATGCAGTTCAGCTCGACATACCAAAACAACATCATATCATTGAGATAATCTGTATCATGCTCATTCTTTGAGGGAGGCAGATATAGAAAAATCTAACTGCAAAAATATTTATCTGATGAATTGTCACAGTGTTGACACCTAAATTTCCATATATAAATTATACATTAAACCTGTTCGGCTTCCTACTACAGGAGACGTTTTCTGGGTAATTAATTTTCTGATTTATAAGGAATGGGAGAAAGGAGAGCAGCAGAGTAACCTATAGATCATATTTGCTCTGACAAAGGTAGTCACAAATACATACTGAGTTAAATTTCACAATAGCCCATTTCCATTTTACCTTCTTAAATTGCCAATTGCTTAGGTTTGACTTTTGCCCACTGTTAGGAAATTTCTACTTTCTTCAGAACTGTACCGAAGAGTTATTGGAATCAGATTTGCAAGTCAGGCACCCGGTTCTGCTGGAAATATGTTTTTACTTTCATGTACTGATGTGCACCAGAGTTAGAAAATACAACTTCTTTCAGGCATGCTGGTCATTAACTGTACAGATACTTGTAATTGATTTCTATTGCACAGTTTCACAATGTGATTTTAAATGGTCTCTCAGTGAAGATGGTTTCTTGTTTAAAAGAAAAAAGATGAAAAAGGCCAACTGCACGTTGTGGATATAAAATAGTAATTACTGTGCAATATTCTTGCCTATAGATTCAAGGGGTCAGAGTAGATGGCAATAATATTTTCTTATCTTAAAATATTATTTTTCCTAGAAGACAATTGACATCATCATTTTTTGGACCTTGAAGCTGCTTAATTTTCAGTTGCCCTTAACTTCCCCTGCTCCACAGTGTAGAACGTAGGGTGGTTTTATTCCTGTTTTAAATTAGTGGCTACCAAGAAATGCAAAGCTGCCACAATTACATGTTCTTTATTCCCTTGAAATGGAGGGATTTGAGCTCTTTCATTTGTGGGTTTTGTTTTTCACTTTGCAGCATGACACGTTTTATGTTCGTGCTATTTTCTTAAGGCCAGGAGTTACTCTGGCTTTATAGATATCTTTGTAGCCTGACAGGGTAGAATAGATGTGAGACTTCAATATCTCTCATGTTGTGCTGAGTTTCTGAAAGGTTATAGTTGACAGGAAAATACAGATGTTGTTTGTGAATACAACACAGTGTTTGTATAGAATAATTTTATACTAATTTAACTGGAATTATCTTTAACTGGAATTAACTGGAATTTAACTGGAATTATCTTTATAGCACTGCCTTTCAAATTCTTCTGTTTTCCTCCAAGTTTGAATAGCCACAAATGAAAACTCCCCACCTTTTTGGGGTGGGATATGGTGAGATTGAACAAAAGCTGTTAATGACAATGGACACCTCTCTAAATAAAAGTGCTCTGAGAAGTGCCCTCTGCTTGATCTGGAGTTCTATACCCAGCTGCTACAATTCCCCATGGATTTAAGAGCTTAGCTCCAGTGGGATGTGTGCACCCAACAGCACAGCAAAAGGCTTGGATCTTTCAAAACAAAGCAGTGATTGTGATTTCAGTGTTGATTTCCTATGCTGACTTGAGGATGCAGTGTTCTTAAGTGTGTTGTCCTATGAAAACCACAAGTGCAGAGTTGGGAGTAAAAAGATTGGCATATGCAGGTCACAAAGGCCTTGTGCTAGAGTTAAAATGATCATCAGACTTAGGGAATGTTCATTAACATGATCAGTTTTTAATTGTTTGGAAACTAACTACCGAAGGCCCCAAATCTGCATTGATTTCTATAGCAGTGCCACTGAGTGCAGGCTGCCCATAAATGTCCTGTGCAGTACTATAAAATTTACTGCTTAGAAAAAAAAAAAGTGCAAACCATCAAATAAGATGTAAGTTGCTGAGAGTGTTTAGACAGCCAAATAGTGTACCCATCTGTGTAGTCTTATTCTTAATTTCTAAAGAAAATAATATTTGTCACCTACAGTAAATGCGAAATGGTGCCTGCTTCTGTATTTGGATTGTTTGGTTCCATGTGTCTTGAGAAAAGGTTAAAATTGAAATTAGTATCAGAATGAGTCAATGTTGAAGGAATTATTTCAATTTGGGGGTGAACGAAATGTGTTCAGATTATTGAACAGTTTTAATTTCTTTGCCATTTAAAAAATACAGATTGATGTCTTATGGGAAGCAATGTATAAACATCACTTCAGAATGAAGTATTTCCTTTAGGAGATATTGAATAAATTGTTCCCAATTTTTTTGTTATTTGTACCTTGCCTAAAATTATCAGTAGAATTTGGGCATCATGTGGATCCCCCCAAAATGACAGCATTTAGTGAGCTTATTCAAGGTAAAGGAAATATTTTTTAGCTTTAATTAAATAATAACTGCTGTCTGGTGCTGGAATAACATCATATGTGTGTTGAATTCATGGAGATCCATCTTCAGTTCACTTACAAATTGCTCCTGGGCACATCTTTCAGGAACATATCTTCATTGTAATAAAACAGTTTGCTTCTTCCTACTGTGCTAAAATCACTAAGAGAAGTCTCCTCAAAATTTCAAGATCCCTTTGGGATTTTCTGAGAGTTGACTGACGGGCAGCTTTGCAATTTGCAAAGAAACTTATTTATGTGATTAGGCAGGAGCCCTTTAGCCACTACAGCTGAGCTGGGAGTAAGTGAAGGACCCTGCCAGTTTGGGTTTTGACACTGATGCAGTATCCAGAACTGTCAGCATTCCCAAAATGAGATCTCAAAAACGATTGAGCATTAGGTAGCTGAAGGACAGTCACATGGGAGAGGAGACAACACTGGACTGCTGCTGTTAATTCTGACATTCAGTCATTGTGAACTGCAGCTCATGGTGCTCAGATGAGAGCTATTTGTAAATGCTCTTATTTACCTGTCCTTAACAAGAGTAGCTGGGAGAAAATGGGGTAGGCTTATCACAGCATGGCTAGGAAATAATTTATTTATCTAAATGACATTTGTGTTAGGAAATCATTAGAGAATAGATGATGCTATTTGGAAGCAAGTGTTTCAAGTGTCCCAAGTGGATGGTTGGAAGATACATCAGTGCCAGAGGAAGGCCAGTGAGTGGGCATGTGTTTCCGTGGGTGTACATGCAGTGACATTTTTTTCTGACTTTGAACTTTGAAATGTATTCCTCATTTATACTCAGGCCTCTGCAGGCCCTGGTGAAGCTTAGCTAAGATTTTACCTCCTATGGAGAAAAGCCCCTGTCAGTGTTCAGTGTTTCTTCCTCTGTATCACTGGATATGGGACTAACCAGAGACAGTTCAGTACTTTGGAAATTTCTGGCCTTATGTGGTCTTGAATTCTGTAGAGTCCTGTCCTTTGTTTTCAATTCAGATATGGATGGAAAAGTAACAAGAGAACATGAGCAAGAACATTAAAGTGATTTTTGTAAGGGGACTGAGCCACCTAATTTGAAGTCATTGGGTAAGTTTTGATGTGACACTCATGATGCAGAGCAGCTTGAGATATGCTGCAGCTTTGTTAGTGCTCTGTACCTTGGGCCAGAACTGAGCTGCTCGGGGCCCATGCCTGGTGTGGCTGAGTGTTGAGGTGGGGTTAGACAGCCGCTCCTAAACTCAGTTTTCTGAACCTGGGGCTACCAAGAGACCTCCAACTGCTGTATGACCTAGGTGTGCATCAGATGGAACAAATCCTCAGGGGCTTCTCTCAGTTCCTATGACCAGCCATAAGTCTGTGCTTTTTGGTTTTACATCTTGGCCTGCAGCTGATTTCTCTGTTTTGCAGAAAAGTGATAGCAGAATATTGCTGCCTACCTGGGGCCTTCTCTTGCACAATCCTCAGTCTCCTATTCCCTGAGACATCTGGCATCAGCCACTCTCTGAAAGAGGCTGCTGGGTTAGTGGAGCCACTGGCACTGGGGGCATTGCTGTGTTCCTCTGCCTGTCTGGACACAGCAGTGTCAGACTTTCCCCCACACTGTGCCCTGGTAATGATATGAGGTTGTGACTGTCTGCAAACTCATGAATACTTGATATGGAAAGAGGGCAGAACTGCAGCCAAGGAGAGAATGGGATTTGCCCAAGATAATTCAATATTTTCTTGCTGATTTTGCCATTTTTTAACATAAATGACTGAAACGTTCAAGGACAAAGGAGCGAGGTTTTGAGAGCAGGATTTGGAAGGTACAGGAGAGCTCAGTGTGTTCGGGTCAGGAGTGGATTTAGCCAGACACTGATGGCAGTTCAATAACCTTTGAGTCCATTTGTTGCTGTGGTGCTAAAAAACCTCACTGTAGGGTATAGTTCTCCCTGCTTCTGTGATGCCTGACCAAAGGAGTCAGTGCAAACCTGCCATGCTGCATTAAGCAGGAGAGCCTGGTGCAGAAAATGATCCACAGTTTCCTGTTCATTCTGTGACACAGAACCCTTACCCTTCTGTTTTGAGTTTCCAGCAGACCCTGAAGCAGCCATACAGACTTGGTTTTGCTTTATTCTCAAAGGGAAAACCTGGAAGCTTTGTGGTAGGTCTGTGTGAGAAAGCAAGCCCTGTATATAGCTTTTACACTTTACAAGATTCAGCTTGGATGAGGAATCAGAAAATATGGTGCTGTGTTCTTGACTTTTTTTAATGAAGAAAAAAAATCTCGAATGCTACTGATGGGAATGATTTTAAAATCTTCAGTTTTCCTCTGATGTTTATCTATATTTTTATGCTGTTTACAGTGAAAGGGTCAGCCATTAAAATGGACAGACAAGAGGTTGCCTTTAGATTGTAAGAGGAGTTAAAACAATGTCTTTAAGAAAGAGTTTTGAATGTTATCTCCTGATTGAAATTGGGCCAATTACAACATTTTTACATGTAACCGTGTGCCATTGCCAGGGAGCCACAAAATTAATTGGAACATACCAGATAGACACCACAAAAATGACATTTTATTTCTGTGTTTCTTTTTTCTTCTTCTTTTTGGTTTATAACACACAAACCTCTGTGTATATGTTGGATATATACATACTGTGTCCTGATGCAAACTCACCTTTGAGTGTTGTGTACAGTTTCCCTCGCTACATTTGTTAATTACCGGAGTCTTATTTGAGTAACTGTTTCCTCCCTTAATATTTGCTCTCTTCAGTCACTCTTCCTTTATTTGATCCTGCAGGGGTTTATTGCAACATAATTATTTCCATGGTAACAGGCTGTAATTCCATAAACAGAAGATTGAGTTTGTTATATGATCAGGAAGCAGCTGGAGAGCCATAAAAGGCTGATTTTTCAGCAATGCTGAAATCCTGCAACCCGTATTGATATATTAATGTAATCAGCTGAATTTCTTTCTCCCTTTGCAAATCCTCCCCGTAATAGAAAGACACATAACACAGTTTTGAAATTCAAAGGTGTGTAAATTGAAATGTTAGGGGCAGAATTTTCCCCCATTCTTCTTAAGAGGTGAAATGAAAGGGTTTTTTGAATGTGTTTTGGGAAGAGAGGGATTCTATGCTCCCATGACTATTAGCAGGGGCAGAGCACAAATTAATTGTAAATCTTCAGTTTATTGTGGGATGATGTTATTCTCATTGCTTTCCTCATTACCATCGAGTTATTCTCTGTATATTTTAATGGATTTACAGCAGTTAATGTTTTGAGAAGTGCATTCTGTCCTTTGAATAGTCTTTCAAAAACATTCACAGTAATTTCCTAGGTTTTCTCCTTAGAAAGAAGTGAAATTATGTGTGCCTATTTGTGTGTTTGTACAAAAAAAAAAGATAATTCAATGCTTCAATATATTGGCTAAGCTCAAGGAATTGAGAACAGCCTAAAGCTCACATCTTCATTTTCATCCTAATCAATGCTCTTCTAACACGTCCTCTAGCTAATGAAACACTGAATGGAACCTCATCTACCCTGCAGACTAACAAAATTCAAGCCTCTACTTAAAGAAGCCACAAAAATAATTTGCTTGGAAAGCCAAGAAATCTCAAGTAAAGGACATTGTGCTTAGACCAGAGTATACCAGATATTTGAATTGCAGAGGAACAAAAAACCACAACCCTAGAACACAGCAAACTCCACGAGCTATGGTTTAGCTCTCTGTGGCAATAGTAGATCAGACTGATCATTTTAAGGCACATGCAGCCTCTTTCAAATGCATAATAAATTTCAGGAGTTTTTCTAACCTAGAGAGAGAAAAGAGCAGACATGTTTTCTATAGAGTCAAAAAATACTTGTGTGACTACAAAGCTTTCCAGGGGGTGAGGAAGGACAGTCAATTGCTGTGCAGAGACCTTGTAGCTTCCAAGCAGGAGAATTATGGTGGGAAGCCCAACCTTAGAGAAACAATAGAAATATAAATAGCAGATTCTTTAGTAAAACATTCAGCAGACTTTGAATGCTGTCCTGTGTTTCTGAGATGAAAGATCAGTAATTTTCTGGCTGTATAGCTTGTGGTATTCCCTACCATAGAAAGGCAGTGGGGTGCTTGGTGCTCTCTGTCGTTTTGCTGGACTAAGCAGACAAGCTGTGGCAGGGGGATGGCACAGCTGGGAATCCTGACACCAAATCAGGCCTCTAGCTCCTCAGAATAGTTCCCTTGTAACACTGGGCATGGATCACAAATGGGGATTGCTGGGGATTCTCTAACTGTTAAAGCAATGGTGAACAAACTCGGAGAAGGGAACCTGACTCCAGCAGTATTCTATTTGCCCTAATTGCCATTATTTCTAAACCACTTCTATTTGTAAATGTAAAAAAGGAGCCCAGGAACCCATGAAACTCCTAAACCCAGTGAGAGGCTCAGCTCCTCTGTGCCAGTTGGCAGAGGCGGTGTGAGGCCCAGGTCTCCTTGGCATGTCTGTGTTTGTTCCAAGCCTCAGGCACAATGTGGAGCTCTGTGCTGGTAGGATTGGAACCCAGTGTGGCCTGAGCTGTGCACACAGCTGGGATTGCCACTCCATCCCCATCTGCTGTGGTGCTTCTCTCTGTCCCCAGGTGTCCAGGCAGAGTTGGTGTTCCCTGGCAGTGACAAGGTGACAGTGCCCTGCTGGCCCTGGGGCAGCACAAAGGCCCAGAGCAGCCCCTGGTGCCCCATGGCTCAGCTCGTGGGAGCACTCCTGCACTCTGTGTGCTGCTGGCACAGCCTCCTAATTCTTGTAGGTGAGAGCTTGAGTTTCCTATTGCTCTCCAGGGCATTGTTTTACACTTTCGTTGCTGTTACAGAATTGACTGTGCAAATAACAGATAAATACGAAACACAATTTGGTGTTATTTTTGATTATGTATTTATACATACAAACTTGAGTTGCTGTTGGTTCTGGCTTTAGGTCTCCATGGAAGTTTTTGCTATGATCCCTTTGTGCTGCAAATTGGAGAGACCTGATTTTGCATTTTGTGACCTGGCATTTGTCTGGAGTAAGGAACAATATCCAGAAGCCAGTTCACTGGTCTCAAAGCAGTATAGGTGTAGGTTTAGAGGAACTCCATGTGAGGTACTAACTCATGCATGAGCTTCAGGTAAAAAGAATTTCAAGAGTTCATGTTGTCTTCTTCCAGTGCTACAGAGTTGTTTTGGGTGAAAAATGGTGGAATATTAAAGCTGATAAATCACTGATCTGAAGAGTAGGGATGGAGAAGATGTAGTAAATTATTCAGTAAGTTTTCCTGATAAAGCAGTGCTTGTTTATAAAATACTTCCATCTCTACTCTCCAATCCAGACTAACATTGATGTCCACTGCATCCTAAAGGTAATTTTTTTTTTTTTGCAGTTTGCCACAGTCTCTCCAGGAAGAGAAAAGTACTTTTGTGGTCAAGGCACAAGACTGGGGCTCAAGAAATTTAATTTTTGTTTCCTGACTCTGTCTAAGGCTTTGTGACTGGGCTCAGAAGCCTGCTGTTGAACAGGAAACATGAGGTTCTCTTGCCTCCTTCTCATCCACATTTCAATTTTGTTTAGTAAGGACCTAGCTCTTCCTTTTGTATTTAGTTGAATTTTTCTTTTTTTGTGTATTTCTCTTTCATTTGGAAATAAAGTGTATTAACTAAACACCCTATTTTGCAGAAAAACTTTAATACATGAGAGGCATTTTAAAACAGGAATTATTTCACTATAATCAGCCCTCAATAGTGATAATTCCCTGCTTGCAAAGTAGACAACACTCATTTCCTACAAGTATCAGGGAAAATAATTTTCTGTACTTTCTTGATCTTGCCATGGATTCTGCAGTTTAAAAGTGCAAGACCAATGTTATTAGCCTAGAAGAACTGACCCTCTCACTGGGAGTGTGATTCTACAGGCTGCAAAGACTTTTTGTGTGGCAGACATTCTGTTTTCACAGAACCAGGTTTTCTCCCTGAGGTGCTTATTTTCTGCACAATCATTTTTGATGTTAGTTTGTGCTAAGAAACGACCAAGTTTTATGATCAGATTGCACAGTAAAGCCCAGCTGCAGCTTTATGGGAGCAGAGGTTTAAGGGAAGGTTTGCATGGGAGTCATTTCTTGAAGTAAATTCCTGACTGGATGTGAAAAGGCCTTCTTTTCTTCTAGAGAAAAACCTGAATTAAGGGATGTGTGCTCAAGTTGAATTGTTTTAAACTGATATATGTGGAGGTCTATCTGTTTAGTGCTGAAGGTTAAAATTGCCCGATTGTTTAATAGACAGATCTTTCAGCTTGAACTATATTTGAACATACATACTGCATACACAGTAGAGTTCTGCACTGTGTGAAGTGCTGAACCAACAGTATCTTATACTGATGGTTTCAAAGGAGTTTATACATCTACTGGCTAGACCTTTATAAAAAAGATCCATTGTTTTCAAAGAAGAAAGAGCACAATTTCTCAAGACATGTCTACAAATCAGCTGTTTGTTTCATGGGACTGGGTTGTTGGGTAAGTTGTGTCCTCTGAGAAACACATTAATAAACTTTTGGCGCAGAAAACCTTGAGAGAAGCAAAGATAAAATTTGTCTGCTTACCTGAAAAGTTTTTGGGTTTTTTTTCCTGGTTCCCTCTGATAAGCTCGTAAATGAACAGAAACCCTGAAATTGTCTCAGAACAGGAATAGTATTTTGTATCTACCAGTTATGGTACAGATCAATTAATACAAGGTGTGTTGTTTGCAATGTTTTCTTTAAAGCACTAAATAAAGGAGAGCAACTAGGCTATTCAGATTCCTCACAGGAAAGAGGACATGAAACGCTTTTAAAACTAAAGCTTCCATTGGTTACATGGGATCAGTACTCCTGGGAAATCATTCCGAATTTCTCAAGATACTTTACCATGAAATGCAGTAGGTGAAAACCTTGCAGACAAGTCCTGATATGGCCAGTCAGGTCTCAGCAGATGGTATTCTAATGCTGTATCCAAAAAATACAACATAAATGTTGTGTTGACAGGAACACAGAAATGTACAGAATAAGAACCACAATGAAATTCATTCACATTTATAACCTGAGACATAATCTGATAGACTGTGAAAGAGCAAATGCTTTTGAGAGTTATTGAAGGAAAACACTATTAGCTTAAATTTCCACCCCTCTTTGAAGTTAGCACCGTTAGGCCAACGCTGGGGATTCGTATAAATTACATTTTCAAATTTGATATAGAATATTAGCTTTCATGGCGAGACCCGATCCGTTCACTGCCTTCAGTCTGGATTGTCAACACTTGTGAGTGTGGGCTGGCGCTGACACTGCCTGCTGTCAACAGCCCCACTCCACTGCCTCCTGCAGCTCTCTCCCTTCAGCCTGGCATGTCAGAAACACTTTATTGATTGTGCTTTGGGAAACTTGATCTGGTTAAATAGATACGTCCTCGCGCAGAACAAGTGGTAGCTGAGGGTGAGAGTAGCTCAGCTGATGCTGGTAGAGGAAGATGGAGGAGAAGTGGAGGCAAAGGTTTCTTTTTACTCTTACAGAAACACTGGAAAAAAACTAATTATGAAAATGGTGCTTTGTGTTTTCAAATGAGACAAGATTCCTTTTAGACGCTATGTTATGATGCACAGTTTTCTCATATCAATATTCGGGTGAGAGAACGAAAGCTAGGGGACTGTAATATACAGGGAATGATGCAAACTGCTGACCCTTTATGGCCTTGTAGTCTGAATTCTTTGAAACAAATAAATTGTCCATCTTGGCAATGGTCTTTGTGGCAGAATCTCTTTTTGTGAAGAACACTTTCAATAAATTTGCAAGAAATAAAACACAAAAATGGACGCATAAGAGGTGTTTCTACAAATTCCTTATTATGAACCTCTAAAATGCTTATAATATTTGAGAGGTCTGTGTATAAAAGTGGAAGGAAAAGACCAAGCCACACTAAGTCAGGCAGTGTAAATAGCTATTAAAATGTATTCAGGTAGGATCTAATCTAGTGCCCTTTGTAGTCCTATAGTTGGTTCTTGTACACGGAGCATCAAATGAAGTCTGTTTTGTAAAGAGCTCTCAGACTTTTTTAGGTGTTCTTAAAATCACTCTGTCAACACAGTAACTGTAGATTTTTGTGTAGTTTGTGTCATGAAAACCAAACCAGAAATTTAATCCCTTTCAATTTCCCGTGTGAGCAGAATAGGCTCTGCAGCACTGAGTGGTGTGCTCCGAGTATGCAAGCTCCCTGAGACTCCTGCTACACAGTGGGAGCAGGAACTCCTGGATTCTTTGAAGATATTCCCATGAAGTCTCTCTACATGCTCAACACTCAACATTCTCTGTGCACAAAGCACTTCTAGTCACATATCACTGGTTATTGGTTTTGCTCCATCTCTTTTTCCATGCTCATCTTTCATGCCTTGCTGAGTGAAGCAAGAAAATATAACAATTAAAAAGGGATCATAATACTGAAATTCTGGGAAATGCATGCCGGAATTAATAATTTCTATTTCTGTGGGACAGTGAGTCTTAGAAGACTGGGTAATCTGCAGCATACAAACCCTTTTGGTTTTTTTTGCCCCAGCATTTCACCAGATTTGGTCAAATCGGAAGATTTCGTTGAACCTCTGTGCAATGTTTTATTCCGAATTGTAAATTGCAAACTTAATGCTTTCTAAATTGCAGATTCCCCATATTTTCATGTCTGTTTGTGCAGGATTAGAGGCAGTGTTCACATCCTGGTTTGTTCTTGGTGGTTGTTGCAGGTAACGGCAAACGCGTGCAGTGGCTGCGGGGCAAGGACGGCGAGGTCTGGGTCTGGGTGATGGGAGAGGCCCCGGGGGACAAACCCTACGAGCAGATCTCAGAGGAGCTCATAGCAGAGCGGGCCAGGCAGCAGGCACAGAAGGAGGCAGAGGAACTATGGTGAGGATTGAACAGTCTGAGTTCAGGGTCCACTTGGCATAATGGGGGACATGACCTTGTAGAAGGGTGGCTGGTAATGGTGGGTACAGCTGGTAAGTGTGCTTTGTGAGCGTTTGCTTTCACTTGTTTTGTCAAGTTTTCAGCATGTTAAAAATGTCATTTTGTCTTTATTGAATATTAAAAGCTAAAAACCCTTGTTTGCAAAAAATGTAGAGCCAAAATGTTTCTCTTTTGGGAATTTAGCTAAACCATTGACCAGCCTTTTATAAAGAAAAATGAAGCAGTCTGCTTTTGAGATGATTAAATTAAATATGTTTGTTATATCACAGTTCTGAGCCCACAATGGGGGTTTGGTACATAAAATCCTTTTTGAAATTGGTTTTATTTGCATTTTGCTTGCATTAATTCTTATTCCAGCAGTTCAAAAGCTCATTGTACGAAGTGCCATGCTGGTGTTTGTAACAGGGTCTTTTCCAGGTTTGGGGGAGATTCAGAAATGTTTTGATGCTTGATGTGGTTAGGAAATAGGCCACCTGCCTCACACACTTCCCTTTGTAGTGCAGCACAGAAAAGTGACTGTTTAAATATCAGGTTATTCTATATTATCCTTTTTCATATGAAATTCTTCTTGCTTCAAGTGATTGCATATTTAAGCAGGGATTAAAAACTTCAGCCTGTGCTCTGAATTCCTTTTACATTGTCATTACTAATAAACAATCTAGCATAAGAATTTGGGAGACATTTGTACTGGTATCAGAAAGAAATAAATTCCCAATCGTGCTTTACTAGACTGATAGAAAAAATATGAGGTATGACTTAAAGATGGCCAAGAAGTACTTGCCTAACTTAGAAGGTGCTGTTTTAATTAGTTATTTATCAAAAATTGTAAATTGTCTGTTTTCTGGGTAGTTTTTTCAAATCTGATTTGTGGTAGGTGTCTTTTTAAATACATTTTAATTCTTTGCTTGCATCTTTCCATGAAGTCTTATGCTAATTATTTATTGCAACCAGTGAGTAAGAATTGATCCTCAATTTAAGAAAATTAGTGCATTAAATTTTTATTTTCACGTCCTTTTCTGAAGGAGACGAAAGGAAGCTGAAATAACAAAGAAATTCCGTGATGCTATGGCCCAAGAAAAAGCCAGAATAGTGGCAGAAAAATGGAAAATTGAAATGGAGGATCGGAAAGCAGCCAAATTGGAAGAAGAAAAAATTCAGGAAGAACTGAAGGTTTGCACAGAGTAATTTAGTTTTTTTAATAGTGTTTTCATATAGATTTACAGTTCTTGTCACCTTCAGTGCATGTTTATTAATAAGCTTTAAAACCCAGAGTTGTAATTTTTCATTCTGGAATATACAGATAGCTACATGGTGTTCACCAGAACAGCTGGGTGAGCGATGAGAAAAATTACAGGTCTCATTCAGAAGTGCCAGAACAATCAAACTGGTTATTCAGCTCACACATTAACAGAATTGTTCAGTCAGCTGTGCTGGGTGAATCATCCTGGGGAAAAAATGTACAATTGGGAAAGATCTCATTTTAAGTTAGTTTGCTTGAATGTATTATGTGTATTTTGGATGAGTTTATTCACATAATGAACTTCAAAAGTGTGTCACTACTTCCTTCAAAATAATAAGGAATGGATCCTTCCCCTGCTCAAAATATGGGAAAAGTTCAATTGGCTTCGCTGGGAGAAGTTCATTTGCCTGATTTTATTGACTTCATAATGAAGTTTCTATGAGCTCAACTACAACATTTTAATATTTGTTTGAAATATTTTTTTGGCTTTTCTAGTTGAAAATAGCAATTTAACAACTAAATAGGAAAAGCCTCTGAGCACCCTTTTCATATTACTTGATAAAGATAAAAAACGTGTTTAAAAATGAAGGAGTAAAATATAATGGGTTCAGTGTGCAGAGAAGTCCTGACAGTTCTCTGAGGCTGGGATGTGCACTCTGGGACTGCACAGGATTGGTGAGGCTGGGTTTCCATGGAGAAAGCCTGTAGAAAATCTGACTCCTTGGATCCAGTAACTTCCATCCACACGCCTCTCCCTGCTGGCAGCTTGCTGTGTCTCTTTTTCCTTTCCTGATACAGTGATTTAAGGTGTGGAAAGTGGGGACAGACTTTCCCCTTTGTCCCTTTGTGATGGGAGGAATGCTGAAAAATTGGTGTTTATGTGGTTTGATTGCAAACAGCAAATTTCTTGTCACTCTGCAGACTGTGGGCCTGGGGTCTGAGGTGGTTGTGGAGCACAAAGCCAGGGCGGTACCTGCAGAGGAGGCTGCACAGAGCTGCTGATTTACCTTTGCACAATTAATTTGAATTCACAGGAGAGAATGGGGCCTTTGAAATTTGATGTCAATGAGTAATGAAAGTATACCTTTCAAGTGCTTTATTAATGGATGAATAATGAGCAGAGCAACTAATTAAACACTCTTTCCTCTGCTCTCTGGAAAGCAAAGCCCTCTTGAACACTTGATAGAGTGTTCACTTATATCTCTGTGGCTGATTTATGGGGCATTTGAGGGGGTAAATGTCCACAAGCTCACTGTTACTGTTCTGTTTCGAAGAGGCTTTTTCAAAGAGCAGAGTGAGCAACTTCTGAGACTTACAGTGGCCAGTATTTGTAGTTTTCTATTAAGGAAAACTAGTTGTTCAGTTTTGGTACAATTAGAAGGAATGGCACTGAATTCTGCTCATTTTCATATTGATGGAAAGGAAATGTCACAGTGATCTGTGTTTCCACTGTTTCCCAGGACATGAGCAGGTGCCCTCCATCCAGCTGTGTGCCTGGTAGGAGTAAGGAGCACTGCTGGAAGTGGGATGAAAATATGGTTCAGTTTCTACTTTGAATTTCAAACACTTAACTTCTGCCAGGATTTCTTTCTCTCTCTTCATAAAGTTGCCAACATACTTCTTCTATTAAGAAAGTAGAAACCCTTTCTTTCCCAATGGTTTCTCTTAAATCAAGCATTTGAGGACAGAATTTGCAAAAATTTTAAAAGATGAAGCAAAATTTTTTAAACAAGACCCAGCAGAAAGGAACTCTTTGGCTTGAAGAATTAGTTTGGAAACAAGATATGATGCAGTGATTGTTTTTTTAAATGCCCTTTCTAAAGTGTTCTAGCATTTCCTGTATTAATCCGACAACAGAGTCTAATTCCACTTTCAGAATTGACTCTTCAATTAGGTCTATAATTTGAGATCTGTCAGGAGAGACTTGGACTGACACAGGGTTCCACCAGCAGAGATTCAAATGCAGGATTGATCCCTGGTACTTTGACACCACTCTTTTGCTACTCAGAAAAGCAGCTTATCTGTTACTTGCTCTTGAGAGATCAGATCGTGTACATTGTGCCATTGGACTACTTGAAGGCATTTCAAAGGCAAGTGAATCTCAAAGGCTAACATGAGGAGTTATTAACTTTGCTGTCCACTGGCTTTTTAAGCTCGCTTGACTTTCCTGCTCCTTTCCATTTTGCTCTTTATAACTCTGGTGCAGTGGAGGAAGTACATGAAATATTTACAGGCTGAATGAGTGGATAGATATTTAGAAAAGAAAAGAAAGTTGTGTTTCTGATATCCACATCCAACTACAAGAAGGGAAGACAACTAAGGCACAGGGAAAAAGATGAATTAATGAATCTACTGATGAATGACTGAAGTAATTGATAGAATGAAGAAAAGGGGGTGGAATTTGATGCAGATCAGTAGGCAGGGTCGCTTCAACAGTTTTAAAATACTTAATGCACTGGTAATCATCCTCCTGTGATGATGACCAGATCATATTTAAAGAGGCCTCCAGACTGAGGTACAGAAAGTTCAGTCTCTGGTAATGCTTTATCCTCTTGAGCAGTTTGACTTGGGAAATTGGAACTGTCTCCTTTCTGCTGACATGTTTAATTTCTAACCATATTGTGTCACAAACACTCCTTTTTAAGATGCTTTTATTCCTCTTGACCTATCACGGGACGTTAGGGCTGTCTGCACTAGATAAATGATATCTCACATATCAAAGTGAATGATGATCCCTATTTCCTTTTCCAACACTATTAGAAAAGTATTGCTTTCCTTGGTGTTTCTTAAGCAGAAATGCCTTTAATTTATGAAACTAGGATATAAATGTTGACTACTCTATTTTTGCAATTTAAGGAGAGCTATTCTTTTATGCATCTACTGCAAAGGATGAATAAGAGAGCCAATTACTATCATTAATCTTTTTGCTAATTCATAAAGGCTATGAGATCATAAGCATAATTTTCTATGGTTATCAGTGGCTGTCATTAAGAGTCTGAGCAATGTGCAGAGCTAAGGCAAATTAAAGATGTGAGTGTCATGCAGCCAGGGGTGGGTATCCTTCAGCTACGTTTAGAAATAAAAGAGAATTTCTCTCAGTTCAGTCTTCATGTGGTCTATGTAAAGCAAGACAATATTAATAGTAAAGTGCTGTCCTTATGACAACATCAGATACCTGCCAAATTTAATAATATAAGCATAGTTGACAGCAGAGCTAGATTGCTTCTTAAAAATTCCCTGGGAGATGAAATGTGGCTCATCAAAGGAGACAGGTTGAGAATCAACCTTCAGAAAACAGAACAATTAGCGCTTCAGTTCAGGAAATACCTAATTAACCTTATGCTCAGTAGAAAGCATACACTTTCTATTGAGCTTGGATGAGCTTTCAACACATGTATGAATGCTTTACTGTGCCCCCAAGTGCTGTGGACCTGATTCTTCAGAAAATTGCTGCCAGATGTAGAGCTTAGGAACACAGTGAAATGTCACCATTACCTCTTGGAGTACTGTGGGGTTCTTATGAAAGAGCAGTGAGCATTCTGTCTTGATCTGAAAAAAACTCTTGTCTCCAAGTAAACGTCAAGAACTTGAGTGGGACTGTTATCTCCAAGTGCAAATAAGCTGTAAGTTCAGCTCTGTGCTTTGCTGTGCCAAGAAAACATTGAACTCTTTCCCAAAGACAGCATATTTAGAATCTGGGAATATGACAACAGCTTCTTGCTTGGGTTTGGCACCCAATTCATTCTGAAAGTGCCTTAGTTGAGTTATTTAGTGGCAATTACAATAATTCAGTAATACTTCATTTTGTTTTCTTTTAGGTGACCACTGTTCAGTAATTCTTTTTTCCTATATAGTTGCCTCTTGAATAATATTGGAAATGAAGCAGCTGTTAGTTTTGGTTGGGAACTGGGTCTTCAGGTTTTCTCTATCCTACCTGTGAGTAACTGATGCTAATTTTAAAGCAAAATCTTTACCTCAGTGACATCAGTAATGATTGTGCTTTTGAAGCCACTGTTTTCACTCTGCATTGCTGGTTAAAGCTAGCAAAGCTCAGGTGTTTTCCATGGGTAAATGAGAAAATCTGAGCCACTAATGAGGGTAGCTTACCCATTAGGAATTCGAGCTGTGAATAGTCTCTAAGGTCCAGAGACAAACTTTAAGTAGATGGTTACTGGATCTGTGGCAAACTACTGGAGCAGAGCATGTGCCAGCACGTGCAGTAAATGTCAGATCTCTCCCAACCAGGAGCAGTCCTTAGCTTTGTTTTCCAGCTCATGGAAAACATGATCTTTGTGAACCAGAGTAAGTTGTTACCTCCTTGTATGAGATGTGTGAATAGCATGTCCTGGGACACATCCATGGCTGAAATCTCTTAGCTTCTGCATAAAGCGTGAGTGCATTTCCTACCTTTGTCTCTGTGCAAATACATGCACAGTGAAGTGATGCAAAGCCTGTGTTCCTTTTGAGACACTGGTAGTAGAGAAGAAAATAATGTCTCTGCAAACACTTTCTTTTCTGATGCAAGTGAGAATTTTTTCAGAAAAAGTCTGGGAAGGAGTTGAATGTATTTCTGCAGTTACTCAGAGCTCTGTTAGCACCTGTCAGGTGGGTCTGGAGAGAAGTCTGATCTCTGAACTTGGCTGGCTGTGTCAGCCTTGCTGTGAGCAGCCTGTCCTGCAGCTGGGGACCCTGGGGGTTCCACATTTCCTTCCTCAGAGCAGGGAGTCCCTGAGGGCTCTCAGCTGTGTGTTAGGTGGCCTGAATGCTTTCCCTAGCCCAGGTGGTTGCTGAGGGGGCTCAGGAGGTTCACTGCAGCTGTAGTGCAGCTGGCTGGCTGCAGCTTTCAGGGCTGCCAAGGACGCTTCCTTGCCAGCCTGGAGCACCGAGAGAATCACAGGCATTATTTGCTTCAGAGAGGGCTGTTGTAAAATGTACGTCTTGTGGGTTTTGCCCTGAGCAGGAGGGTGATCATACAGCTGCCCTGCATCCCCTAAGTCTCCCCAGAAAGACCCTAAGAGCTGTGGCAGCCAGAAGCCCAGTTTTCCTCTGTAAAACATCCCACTGCTCTATTTTGCCTTTTCCTCAATGTATTTTTTAATTCTTTCTGCAGTAAAAACTAAATTATGACCTAATCTCCTTTCATCTGCCTTGGACTGAAACATTGGAACTTAATCATGGCTAATGTTAAATATTATTTAGAATTGCCCGTAGTAAAGCTCTCAAACATGGTGAGACACACATAGACAGAAACAAGTTTGTGGTAAATTCTCAGTGGCCAGAGGATAGATAAGATCATTTAGCTTGTTTAAATTCTCCAGTGGAGTTAAGGCTGGAGAGGATTACTGCTGCCTGTTGAATTGCCAGTGTGATTTGTTTCAGCCACTCAGTGTTTCTCAACAATTTGCAACTCTGTACTGAATTGTCACCTTCCTAATTATTTGGGAAGGGCTGAAAGGGACAGGCACAGAATACAATCTCTCTCAGCTGTCAGGCAGAAGATGGTGTTTGTAGGTATTACAGCCCTTCACTCCCAGCTCTGCTGTGCAGGACTGGGTTCATGGGGAGAAGCAGATAAACTACTTCCTATATTCTTCCAGTGGGGTAAATGTGAAAAGTTCAATTGTGTCATTGTGAATACAAACACACACAGTTTAGCCATACTTGGCAAAAGGATGACTGTTCTTTTCTGTGTCATACTATCAAGGATTGTTTCTTCTCACAGACACCTTGAAGGAGTTGGGCAATATACCTGCACATCTATGCACTAATTTAATACATAGGAGTTAAAGCTCTTCTTTCTGTACAAAGGAAAATTACGTGGAAAAGTTCAGAATCAAGTGCCAGTGTTAAACTTCTGTTGTCTCTTCTTTGACTTAAATCTCTTTCTCAGTTAAAAATACAGGATTTTCTCAGTTGGCATTTCTGCCTTCCATTAAGAACTCAAACTCTAGCTGAATTCTAGTTTTTGGTGTCTGTGTGGGCTTTTTGTTTATTTTTCTTAAACACTTTCATCTTTTTACTAGAAATGCTTCAACAACAGCTACATTAAAAAACAAGCCCAAACTTACAACAGAAGTCTTGTGTGATTCAGGGAAACTGCTGTGAGATTGATTTTTTTCCCCCTTCTCTATTTTAAGCTTACCTTGTGGTTTAAGATGTTGAATAGAAAGTATTCTGATAACCCAGGATTGCTTCTGTGTCTGTCCATCTTCCTGAAGGATAGACTATTTGTATTGAATTTTTTTTAGGTGGTGAAACTAAGTGAATAAATATTCTCCTCATAAGAATAAAGAACACCTGATCTAGAAGAGAATAGAGCCATTTACTAGCAGCTGAAATATGCAATTCATAATTCTACAGAGATATTTAAAAAGATAATTTTTTTTCTGAGGAAGCTGCTTTGCTTTGAAATTAGCATTGTCTAAAAGCATTGACTTTTCAAAAATAATGGACTGTCCACTCAGCTCAGGTTTCTAGGTGCCAGGAGATAACAATGGAAGGATTATGTTAGACATAATCCAAGATACTAGCATTAGAACTGACTGAAGAACAATATTAGGCATTTCTTTCTCAGAAATAGTAAGAGCAGCCTAATGTAGTGTTCACAGAATCATATAACATTAAGGGTTGGACCCTTAACCTTCACCCTTGACATTTCATAGGATGAACATTTTGCAACAATCTACTTTGGGTTTCCCTTACTTATTGTTTAGGTCAGGTGACTAGGTTGGTAATTCAGGGTGATTTTACTCAGGGGTTTATAACCCAATTCTTACCTGTAAATTTATTACTTGTAATGGTATAGTGTTGGTTCCATTATAAAATTAAATAAAAATTGTTCTTACTTGTAATTCAAGTTTTTCAATAATATGAATAACACTTAATGATGTTCAGTTTTGAATTTTTTGTGGGCTTCAATGAAGCTACATGATTCTAATCTGCTTCTTCACTACCTAAGGGATTTGGGAAAATTCATTGGAAAACAGATACAGATTCCTAGTTCTGCATTAATTGAGCTCCTGTGTTATCGATAATATGAGGGAGGGCAACTGCAGAAGAAATCAGATTTTCATCTCTTTTAAGGCTTTCTTGGAAGGGAGCTTTTTTGGTATGGTACATGTGGACCTAAATCAAACTTTACTTATGGGCTGGAGGAAAGCACAGGCTTTGGTGCCAGGTGATAAAATGTTTTCAGTATAGTTTCCAGATCTTAGATGCTTACATGTTCCTCATTCCTGTGGTACCTGTGGTCTCAAAATGTACCCTCCTCAGGAATTCCAAAGGGATTGGAAAATTCAGTGGTGCCTGTTGTGATAGGTGAGAAACCCAAAGTTAGGAGAGACAGTGATTTGTCCAAGGTAATGCAGCTTCTCTGTGATAGGAAGCAACTGAAGCAGTGTCTCAACTTTTGGCACGTTCTTCCTCTTTAGTCACTTCTGGCTCACTTCATTTTCTCTAGAAAAGAGAAGAAGAGGAAAGACAGAAGGGTGAGGAGCTAATCAGGCAGCAGGAGGAAATCCGGGCCAAGGAGCTGTACCTGAGCCTCAAGCAAGCTCAGCAGCACAGCCAGCACAGCGACGATGACCAGGAGTGGGAAGAACAGTGTGAGTAAAATTACCTGCACAGCAGTAATGCATTTCTGAAAGCAGATAAAAGGACACTTGCAGAATGGAGAAGGTGTGGCCAAGAAATCTCTTCTACCTAGAGCAATGCAAAGTGCTGCATTATTTTGGTGGAAATTACCAGGTTAAAATTACAAACAGAAGTTTTGTATTTCTTTCTGAATCCGTGTCAATGCCTTATAGAATTTTTTTTGTACAATGGCTGAGATCATTAAATTCGGTCTTATGTATTTAATTAACAGTTTTGGCTTAGTAATAATAACTCAGGGCACAGTTATTTTGACAGCTTGTCCTCAGCTATCTCTGAAGAGATGAAATCTGTCTTCATCAGTATTTTAATTGCTTCCATATGGTAGTGGGGTGAAGCTATGATATCAGTGGTGAAACACACTTCATTCCAAAAGATTACAGTAAATCATGCTTAGATTGTTGCTCTAAAACACCACCTGATGATGATGATGATGATGATGATGATCTCACTTTATGGAAGTGCTGTTCCTCTTTAGATAACCTGAAATTCTTTAAGAATTGTGATTAATTTCAATTTTTTTGGTGATTTTTAAAAGCCTAAAAGGAACAGAATAACTCTGTTATCATATAGGTGTACACATTAATACTGTAGATAAGTAAAGGTCCACATTATGAATAAATTTCAAAATATACAATGAGTTTATTTTATGGCTTTAGTCATCACTTCATTAATTCCTGAGGACTAATTACTGAAGTGCTATTACCTGGAATTGATCTGATAATGAATCATTCTGTACAAGATGAATTAAATCTATATGATATACTGGTGCCATTTTCCAAGCTCATAACAGAGTATGTTAATTTTGATCAATAAAACCTCTGTATATTACACTGTCAATAAAGATAAGGTAATTATTTCCTGGAGAATTATCTAAATACAAGTATACATGCTTATATGGAAAGAAAACTTTCTGTATTTTGGGTATGTGAGAGCAGAAAGAGTTGGGGGAAAAGTAGCCCCTTGGTTCTGCAGAAGATCAGCATCAGATGGCAATCCAGCACTGAGAATGGTATTATGTAATTTAGCATTTCTCTGATGGTAAATAAAGAAAGAAATTACATTTCAGCCATGTTGTTAGAAGAAAAAAATGAATCCATGTTACCTTTACACTGAAATTGGCAATAAAACAAAATACTGCCAACACTACTAAAAGCAGGTATCATTTTCTTAGTATTGCATTAATGAGGTAACTGGTGTTTTAAATTGGTGCTTCTGTTTTCTTGAGGAATGCTGTTGGTGCAGGGATAGACATAAAAATGCAATAGAATAATTATGGGAGAAGGGAGGGAGAAAAAGGAATAAGCT
Source organism: Eopsaltria australis (assembly GCA_034509425.1). NCBI lineage: Eukaryota > Metazoa > Chordata > Aves > Passeriformes > Petroicidae > Eopsaltria > Eopsaltria australis. The sequence goes on from JAVTVJ010000138.1 coordinate 400,790, forward strand.
ATGAAAGGTTTTGACCATGAGTTCTGTAATGGCATTTTTGGTCTGTCAAAACACTCATGACTGCATCACACGCTGGTGGGGATAGGCTGCCACCAGTACTTTTTTCTTGTGAAAGCTTTGGGGTAGTCTGTGTGCTCTGAAGGAATTCTATCACCTCCAGCCTGTGTGCCTCAGTGCCTGCAGGCCTGTCCCCTCACCCAGAGGGTGACCAGGAGCAGCCCAGGTGACTTGGAGCTGATGAGTTTTTTCTCAGCACCTTCTCCCTTGCTGCTGGGTTTGCAGCCTGCTATCAATTCTGTGCTGCCAGAGTTATGCTGTTAGCAGTAATTGATTTAGCATTAAACTAACTGCAGACTAATGACTGGAGTTTCCATATCCTTGTTTATCCTCTTATGCTTATCTCAGTGTTTCAATTTATCCCTGTTGGTTTGAGGGCTCAGAACTGTGCTCCATTAGCAAATGGGTGTGACAAGTGAAGGCAGGGAGATGCAGTGTTCAGTGCCTTATCTGAGACCAGTTGCTGGCTGGTTTAGACTATGCTATCAAACTTTGCACTGAGTTTCCTCAAGCATATTAACATCTTCCATTTCCTTAACTTTACTGAAGATGCCAAAATGTGCAGCAGATAGTCAGTGACAAATATTTGGATGTGGGAACATCTGAAATTGCTATGGAATTAATTAGTACCTCAGGTTCTCCAGATTTTTCATTTTTTATTTCAGTTCCAGATATTTTTTTTTCTTTTTATGGTAATCTTTCCATTTTGTCTGCAAGTATTCCTGTGGGGCACTAAGAGGAAATTTAGTGAAGTTAGGCAAAGCTATCCACTAGTCAGCTTTTCTAAGTGATAAATAAATGCATGAATGCATAAGAGAATTACAAGCAGATATAATATTTATATTTTTTTGCCACTACAAGCCTGCAGTGAAGACCATATTGCCTATTAGGAACAAGGCCAGGCTCCTTTGGGTCTCACCTCCTTGAAGTGAGCCCTGTTGCACAGATCCAGGGGTCAATGCTACAGGGGAACTGCTGTGCTAGAGCAGGTACTGGGGAGAAAAATGTAGCAATGATATTGATGACACTGCTAATTTGTTTAGTAGATGGAATTCACAATGTGGTGGGGATTCATCTCTCCTCATCACATTATCCCTCAGCTGTTTATTGCCAAGGCAATAAGCAAAGTGGTGCTAATATTAGTTTCTGTTTGGTTCAGTTTGTTTCTGCTGCTTGCCAAAAAACAATAATGGCCCATGGAACTGCTGTGTTAATTGAAATACATGATTTTAGGGCTTTTTAGAATACTAAATAACAAATGTAGAATAACTTGGGAAATCAGTGCTAAAATGGAAAAATTACGTTGTAGGAGAAATTACACATTTTGATTTCATCTAAAAGATATATATTGGGATATTTTAGAGGGCAGTTGTAAGTTAATGAGTTGAACAGGGATATTGGTTGGCAAGTGAAAAGATGAATAGTGGAAGACTTATTCAGAGAGTCTAGTGTTCAAAACTCTTATTTTTGAAACTGAGAAGCAAAACTAAACTCGGATAGCAGAGGGTACATATTCTCATTAGTTTGGGACCTTTCTGTGGGCTGTCCCATTTTTTAGGTTTCTAGTTTATTTAAGTGTGACCTCTCTCTGTGAAAGTGAAAAAAGAATCTGTGAAACATGATAGGAAAAGCTGTGGCATGAATATTCATCTGATTGAATATTGTAAAAGGCATTCTGTTAATACACTTACAAAGCCCTGCAAGCTGCATCAGGCAGGGAAGTGCTCAGATACCATCTGACCAGCTTTAGACATCTCCAGAAAAAAATAATTCCAGTAAAAATGTAACTAGAGATGAGTGAGTTGATCTATTCTTTTGCCTTTCCCTGAGCAACTACTTTTGGTCTTTCTTGGAAGAAGGATACCAGGCTGACTCATTATAGCTTCTTTTATATTGTTGTATTTTTATGTTCTTCTACAAATGTGTCTATGAATTTATTTTTGTCTGACTTTTAAAGGAATTCATTGGGTATTTATCTTCCCCAGCAGTTCAAGTGAGTTTCCTGGCAGGAACATTGATAAAATGCTGAATTTGAAAGTGAGTGGTCCCCAGTTCAGCTATGCATTAACTGAGCAAGTGCTCAGCCTTACATTGTGCCCTCTGAACTCCAGTAGGTCTCACAGAGCATTGTTGAGTAGGAATGGGATTATTCATGTGCTTTCAGATAAGACTGCTGAACTGAAGCCATATTGCAGAATATTTGTGGGGAGTTATATTTTCCAATTAGGAAAGGGAAAAAACACCGTGTGATTTGTATGTACACTCAGAAAATCTGAAGATCAAATTTTATCTATTAGGTAGTCATTTTGAATATCTCATAAATAAGCTTCCAAGAGTTTTTAACAAGGAGAAAGCTAGAACAAAATAATTTAAAAATTATGATGCATATTCATAGCATATGTTTGGGGTTTTTTCTGCTTTCACATATCAGACTGTAAATTAAAGCCCCTCAAAAGCACAAAATAGATTATAGAAAATGGAGAGCTCCTAGTTTTTCACAAATGATTCTATCAAGTTCAGCTGCAGCACAGTATGAATTCATCCTCATCTGTATCAAAAGACTTGGTATTAGAACTTTGCCAGGACTGTTAATAGAGATTTCCCAATCCTAAGAAAATATAGAAGAAAAAAGGCACCTTAAGTTAGCATAGAAAAAGAATAGATTCTCATAAACTGTTAATGGAAAACAAGATGAATAGATGAATCCAAACTGACCCCTCTAGGATCCAAAGAGCCCCTGCACACCCAGCTCTGTGGTTTGCTCTTAGTTGTTCAGAGGGTGTTCACACTGCAGCTCACAGAGACATGTCTGAGCTGCTTTAAACTATTCAGTTCTGGCAATGACAACTGGATAATGATGGCAGATATCTAATCTCCCTGCTAAGAATATTCACTGACAACACTACTAGTGTTTTTCGCAGGGGTCATGCCAGAAGTAAATTTACTGTATAAGGACAGCCAGTGAAGAAAAATAATCTGTTTCTACCTAAGGCAGTCCTAGAAGTCCTGACTAATTTTGCTTTCTTGTTACCTGAAAGGTTATGATGTTTCTCAAAATACAAGTAATGTAGGATTTTGGCTTCTTCTATCTTAAAATATTTGTGCTAGACTTGATCCAGACATAAAGTTCTTCTTCCTAGTGAGGTGGTTCAAAGCCACAGAGAGAAATATGAATAGTCATGAAATTCTATTGTAAGAAAAACCTGCTACAGAAATACATCCAGATTTACCTTCAGACTTTGAGTGACTTTCTCAAGATAGATAAATTTGTGGGAAGTGTCAGTATGGGAGGATGGTTCATGTGGTATGTATCGTTTTGTCTGGGGTGCTGTGAAAAACCTTTCTGTAGAGCCCTGACTGTGATGGCTTTATCCACAATACCATTTCCAGTCACCAAACATGGTTGTTGATGCCACTGACTTTGATTATTTGCCCAAAAAGCCCCTTGACCAGTCAGAGATTAAAAGAAACTTAGGATAACATAGAACGCAGGTCCACAGTTGAAGCTGTACCGGACAACTTCTAAAGGTAGAGGAAAGAGAGGGATGTTTTTGGGAATAACTGTAAGGAAGGGGTTAGGGAGAAAATCAGCACTCCAGTAAAGAGAAAAAAATGGATTAAGAGATTCTGTGCATCCCCATGGTCAATGATACAATTCTTCAGATACCTCCACTGGGAAATTTCAATTAAAATACTTCATAACATGAAAGAGATGATTCTCTGTATAGAATTTCAATATCTATATGCAGCATTTCCTATCTTTATGTATACAGACACATATACACATGTATGGCTATGTACTTAAATGTAAACATACATACATGTATATGCATGCATAGGGAAGCTTGCTTGTCATACACACTTTCCAGAGGTTTTCTCAATATTGATATTTAACAGTTGCAAACTATGCTACCTAACCTCATACTTTCGTGATAAGAAGTCCTAAAATTTGATACTTTGGGAAAATATAGTCTGGATCACTGGAAGTCATCAGATGACTTCTGATGCTACCGATTTGTTGGCTAGCAAGAATACAATAGGAATGTCTGTTGAAAAGACTGCCTATTATTGAGGAAAGTGGGCCATGAAGATACCTTGCCTTTCTCATTGCCAGGCAGCCTGTGCATCAGTAGAAAAGAGTCTCAGAAAGCTCCAGGCAGTCTGCCCTCAATCTGAATGTTGTGATGGTGACAAACATTTGTGGGTTTCTAAATATCTTGCAAAGTTGCATTGCATTCGTCTTCCTTGCAGTCTCTCCTTGTGCTGCAAGCACAAAGTTCATGTTTAACGTGACCGTTACTGAGTGGCTTTAATAGGGATAAATCACAGAAATTCTTGAGCCATTGAAGCAGCATATGCAAATGACATTGTCTACCTTCAAAAATGACAATCTGTAAGATAAATAGAGAAGTCTGTTACTTGTGTTTCCTGTGCTGTGCATTTATTTGTTACTGTGTTTAGCCAAAACTGCAGGGTGTGTAGTTAAGTGAAACTGAAATCCTGCCAGTTGTATACATATGAAGCATCTATGGCTTGTTTATTATGCTATCTTGATGAGCTTTTAGTCCTGCATATCTTTCTGCTTATGATAATATTATATAATTCCAAGCTCAAAGGTCCTTTCTCTTTCCCTCATTTGCCCACAAGGCTTTATTTAATTTCATTTGGCTTTGAATGCTTTTATTTCTTGATTCCATTAAACCTTCTTAGAATTTGGAAGTTAAATCCAGTTATACTTCTGCTTGCTTTAAATCGGGAGTGTAAACCAGAGGGATGCAAGCAGCCTAATGAAATGCAGCTGTCTGGTGTTATATCATGCATTCCTAGTCCCAGGTACAGTCACAGGGGAGTGGGAAATGGTGTGTGCACTTTAGGAACTGGGTATGATCCAAGCCAGGATAGTCATGGCAGGGTTGATAATTGCTACTGGAGGCCATAGCTAGCTTCTTTAATACTTGCTTCACTGCATGTTTTGCAGTGAAATAATCTGACTGCCTGCAGTTATTTGTGACTCAAAAACATCATCCAAATGGGGCTTGAGGCACCAGAAAAGAGCTGATAGATGACGAATGTTTGCAGTAGAATTCTTGGTGCATTTAAGTTGCGCCATGTCAAAGACAGGGTTGTTGGAACATTAATTTTAAAATGAAGAAGCTTTAGTGAAAGATGACTGAGCCACAGTGGCCAGAACAGCAGCCTCATTTCAGCTTACAGAAACGGGAAACTCCCTGGTCAGTGCCATTGTTAGGTGTGTATTAAATCTTCCAGTACAAATTTTGGTTCTTCATATACAATTTCAGAGACTCTAATGTGAGACAACCCCATCCATAGCATCAGCATGCCCTTTCCACTGGCTGTTAGTTTATACATTTTTAATGAGACCATTTTTAGACTGTAAATTTCAGGTTGGAGATGTCTGTGACCATAAGTACCATGACAAAGATAGCATATGCCTTTCAGAAAGCAAACAGCACTGACAAAGCGCAACCTACATGTTAGTTTTTATAATGGTAAATTTTGGGAGTTGACCCTTTGATTCTTAGTTATGTTCATAGCAGCAAAGAACTCTATTAGACACAGACTTAATTTTAAGCAGTAATTAACATACTTTCTTGAAACAGAACTTGGTGCACTTCCAGAGGTAAAGATGTCCCCAAGCAGAATTTCTCTTACTACAGCCAGAAGTGTCAGATTTAATCACAATATGTAAGGCTCAGTTATTGCCAGTAGTGGTCAGATCATTGATAATTTGAGGCTTCTTCTAGAGGAGGGCTTGTGTTTGAAGCATCAGGGAAGTCACCCAGTTACCCACCTTTGGCAATGTGTCACAATTTATACATTCTTAAAAACAGATCTTACAGGAGTAGAGGCACTGAGCTGCTTTGTGAGCAGAGGGGTCAATGGCTGTTTGTGTTTCCAAGTCTCTCTTCTGTTCGTTCCCCCAGTGCGCCGCTCCAAGGCTGCTGACGAGGAGAGGAGCCACAAAGCGCGCCGGGCGCGGGACGAGTACCGGCGGCAGTCCCTGCGCGCCATCCAGAAGGGGAGAGTGGCTGGCCTGAGCAATTTGTTCCAGGGGACAAACCTGAGCAATGATCAGGAGATCAAACTGAACAACAACACTGCGAGTCCCTTGCTGTCCCCTGCAGCGTCCAGGTTAGTTTGTGCTGCAGTGGTTTTACGACAATTTTCTCCTGGATTTCTCCCTCTCCAGTCCCCACTATTTCAACAAGCTATTCTTCAGTTTTTGGGAGTCCTCAGTCTTTCTGTTTCCTGATGGTCAGAAAAAAGATTGTTTAAAGGAAAAGAGAAACAGATTTAATGCAAACTAAATGCCAATTATTTTTCAGGCAGATTTCTTAGAATTCACACAGAGATGAGTCCCTGAAAAGACAGTATGAGATCAGTATGTGCAAGGCTGTAATGCAGAGAAGCCAAACGGACAAATTCTTAGACAAGTCTTAAGCCTCGAGCGTAAAACTGCCTGCTGCTTAACAGCTTTATTTTTTTTCAGAGACCAGTCCTAAGTTTCAGAGTTTTTTTTTTTTTTTGTAGCTTTTTTTCTTTCAGTCAAAACCAAATGTCTTTGGCATTGATTAGTCTTTCATTTGACTATTTAGGGAGCACATTGAATTGCAGGAGACGAGAAGCCAAACTGGAGGATGATTCCTACTAGCTAAAACACATAGAAAGTAGTAGAAAGAGTAAGGCAGGCTGTCAAGCAGTGAATGTAAAGGAAACATAAAAGTTTAAACAAAACATTCCCTCTGTTGCACTTAGTGGTTTGTGTTTGGAGACACAGTCTTTTGCCAGTGAAAACGAATGTACCCAAGGAAAAAAAAATTGCTTGTCAGTAATTTTACATTGGAATAAAAATGAGGTGGAAAAGGAAAGCTGACTGAAATGTCCATTGTGGTAAATTGTTTAACAATTTAAGTTCTGTAAGAAAATGTTTAAGGTGCCATTGCAAATAAAAACACAAAGTAATTTTAAGAAATTTTAAGAAGTTAAAGTTGTTCAGTGAGTTATACTGAACAGAGGTTACACTGACCATTTTACAGCTGTATGTTTTGTAAGTATGTAAAAACAGATTAATATTTGCATTGTGCCTTGTTTTCATACACTGCTGATGCTCTGTCTGTCTGTGCAGTAACATCTGGGAGCGCCCTTCCCGACCCTTCTCCCGAGACGTCATCATCCGCTGGTTCAAGGAGGAGCAGCTCCCTCGGAGGGCTGGCTTTGAGAGGAACACCAACAGGATTGCTCCGTGGTTCCATGGTAATTCCCTGATCCCTCACTTTGTGTAGAACAGAGCTGTGAGCACCCGCTGGGGAAATGAATCTTGCCAGCTTTCATCCCAAAAAGCAAAGCCTACTGACAAAGTCAAACAATGTTAAAGCTGTCAAAACAAGACTTCTGCATCTTTCCTACTATTAGCATTTGATTTTCCCATTTGCTTTTTACTAAATAAGTAGACTAATTTGGGACTCATATCACCAAAGTTTTTTTCAGGAACATTTTGGCCAAAATATATTTGCTATACAAAATAGCAAGCCAAGCAAGAGTTCTGAGAGCAAGATAGGGTGAGAAGTACTCCAAAATTAAGTGTCAAATAGTGCAGTGATATGGTATGTGGATGACTGACATTCAAGTTTTTGATTTTCCTGATTTGCAAGAATGACTTGGACTCATATCTTTTTAATCCTTGTTATGCTTTATAAACTGGGCTAGCATTTTTTATTTCTTGCTTCCTTTTGCAAACAAACATTATTAATCTTTTCCATCAAAAATAATTGAGAGTATATAATTTTGGGCAGTTTTTCTGAAATGGGAGATATGCAGATCAAAATTTTCCTGTCTTATCTACTGGAGTTGCTGGCATCTCTGAGACTTTTGCTTTGTAAAGCATTTGCTATGCAGCTGAATCTTTGATATCAAATTCACAGGTAAGACATTTTATTTTCATAGGTATTAGCAATGATCTTTATATTCAGTATTCTTAGACATCAAAAATAAAAGAGTTCTGGCTTAATAGCTGACACAGTTGAGGGACTAGCAAGACTTTAAAGTTAAATTTCAATTTTTTTCTCCGTTGCTGCTTTTGGTGAGTCTATTGCTTTGCTCAAAGCACTAAGCTGACCTTCATCTGATTCATGATTCTCTAAGCCTGAGATGATGTGTGGGTGTTGTGAAGTGAACCAGGCAAGGAAGATTTCTGAATAAGTTTAGTGTTTCATGTATTTCAGATTTCTTTTTATGATATACAAAATATAAATGCTAAATACTTTCATTTCTTATGAGCAATGATACAGACAGTGTTGTTTGTTTTCTTAGAGAAGACATTTGGTGTGGTTGCTTTTTGAGAGACAAACTGATTAAAATTTCATTTGTGGACATTTGCCAAAAGTGCTTCCAACCAGGATCTTTCTGTATGATCCAGTGATAAATGTTTTCCCTGTGTGTGGGAAGTTCACATCCATATAAATTGCCGTGAGTAGTTATGAACATAATTTATGCTTAAAGTTAATGCCTGTGCAGTCTTTCTACTAATTTTGGTGGCTTTTGGATTAGTCTGTTAATCAGTGCAAGAACTGAGATGTTCATGAGCATTCTTTAGTTTCTCAGGTCCTGCTCTTCATATCTTGAGAAACTGAATGCAAAAGTGAGCAAAGTGCCTCATTTTTCCTTCTCTTGCTCAAAGAACCTAACAAAGATAACTAAGATACACTCCCAGCCTAAAACTCAGTGATTTTCTTTGCAGGACCCCTGTGAGTGCTGTTTTGGTACCTATTTGCTGCATGAATTGTTTTGGCTTCTGCAGCTCTGGTCAGATTGTTACAATTGTAAATTGAGAACAGCTCAGCTGCCTTGTAACTCTTCTGCGGTGGTGGAATCTAGAGAGGTTATTACAGGTGCAATAATCAGTGTTTGGTGGTGTTATCTGGTGTCTGTGTTACAGTTTGTAATGGACACAAACTGAGGAAAACCAAACAGAATCACAGATTATGCTGATGTGGAAGGGACCCACAAGGATTATTGAGTCCAACTCCTGGCACTCCTATTATTTTGTATTGTATTCAGGGAACCAGGACATTCTGTATGATTTTTTAATGATTTTTGTGTATGAACAAAAATGCAGCAGAATATATTTGACACGTATAAGAAATTGGCAGTACAAATGAAAGCAATTCTGCAAAGCCCAGAGCTACAGCTGACAACTTGAGCTACTGGGGCATCTCAAGCAACTCTCTCAACAGGTATAATCAGGTCCTTCACATCCTTGGGTGACTTCTGTATTTTCTTATATCTTAGTTTTGGACCATAAAACGGGAGTTTAATATTCTGCCTCACGTTAAGGGCTTTTTTGAATGCAATGCACTAAGAGAGTTATTGCAGCAGTACTGAAAAAGTAGATACCAGTTTATTACAGAATTACATGTTTTTGCCAAGGTCAATAGAGCCTGGCTTGCCTGCTTTGACTGCCAGATTTCACTTTTTAAGCTGAAATTAAGCATTAGCTGATTCACTGTCTTCAAATTGTACTGCACATAACTTATTCTAGTTATACAGAGATGAAGCCTTGAGACATGTGTGTAGCTAAGTAGCAAAGTACAAATAATAATGCAAATGTCTTTATCCTCATATATCTGGCTTATTTTACATTTTAAGTCATCAAACCAATCTGGATTCCATTTAAAAATACACAGTGTCTGGGGCATTTTCATGGTACATGAAACAGGGTAACATATGGCATGCTTAATGTACCTGAAGTTTTCCTTTTGTCTTCATTTGAAGAATCACTACAAAATGTTTCATTTGTAGTAAAATCTGTAGTAACAAAAAGTCTTTCAAATCAGAACATTTCTTTCTTTATTCACAAAAAGTTACTTTTAAAATTAAAATCAACTTCAACTTCATCCATCTCTATTTGTCTATTGGAATTATTATCAGTTATCTAAATTCCAGCAGATGTATTTAGCTCATTTTAAATAGGCTTTTCTATTTTGTTCATTGAAAAAATTTACATATTAAAGACACAAACTGTAATGTACAGCTAAATTCTGGATATAAATTCAATTATTTTTTACTCTGTTTGAGTAATAAGATCCCTGCCAAAACCCAGAAATTGGTCTAAATTTAATTAAAGGTAAATTCTGTGTGCAGTGTGATAAACAGAAAGTTAATAATTGTGTTCTGATTTCCTACCTGCTAATTGATGAGTGTAAGCATGTGAATCAAACTTATAAGTACGTCCTGATGTTGTATCAAGTTGTATGAAAGGTTTTTACTAATCAGAATTAAGAGCATTCTTTGCCAAGATCTCAGTTGCTGGGAAAGCAGGGAAGTAAATTGGAGTTTAGGATGAGAGAGCTGTCTCTCAAACTGGCTGGAAAAGGGGACAAATTCCTTATTTTGGCCAAGTTTAGCTTTGAACTGGATTTTTCTTTTCAAACTTGTGTGGAACCCATGCCAAGTAAAAGGAAAGTGATCAGCCTTGCCTATAGGTTGAAGAGTTTTGCCAAACTGTCACAAATTAACAAATTGTAGTTTTAAGTTTATTGCAGGCATAAGACACTGGGGATAGAATTCCATATGGCAACAAAAATAAAGACCCCTCATCCCATGAGTATTTAACAAAAGCTTGTTGACTGAAATGCATATTATTTCCATGTTTGCTCTTTCATTTGTCCTTTAACCTTTCTCTTGTACTTGCAATCCATTTCTTTTTTTTTTCCCCATTCCAATTAGTTTTTAGCTGTTACTTTTCATGGTTTTGATATTTTTAACTTCAGATGTTAGACTTTTCACTCTCACGTACTTTGGTGTTCTGCATTTGGTTATTTTCCATTCAGAATAAGAGTGCTGGTCGTTGCAGAGAGTGTTGAGCTAGAAATATTTCCTCAGCCTTAGTTGAGAGCAATGTTTTATGATTGTTGCTGTTTATACAGAATATAGCAGGGTTCTCTCATGTGCGAGCATAGCACAGGATTTATTCATTGCCTGTCTGTGGGTGGCTGTGTGCATGTTTGCCAAGCATCTGCTGCAGCACTATCAGATCTCCACTTGCCTTCAGGTTGAAAGGAAAGTCCAGGGGCTGATATCACAGATCTGGAAACATGAGGTAGCTGCCCTAAAGGCTGCACCTTTAAAATGTAATTGCAGCAGCATGGGTGCTATTGTGGAGAACCATTTCACAGGGGGGAGTCAGTGGTGGTGCAGTTAAGGGAGTGAGGAGCTGTGGAGGAGCTGATCAGAGCAGATGGAATGAAAGAATGTTGAAAGATGCAGGGGCTAAATAATCTCTGAGATCAGGGGAGCCAGGGAGGAAAATTTTCAGTTTAACAGGAACATGCTGCAGATGTTACAGGTCAAGGTTTAACTTCACATGGTTAATGCTGTTTTCGGGAAGAAACTTGTTTTCAAGAGGAAAGTCTAGCACACTGAAAGAGTGAGAATGGTTCTACAAATCAGGTGGTCTCAGTAAAGGAGATATTTCTGAAAGTCTATTAATTAGGAGTCCTTGAACAGCAGCGAGGGCACTGGGCATATTCACACAGCTGAACTATGGGAAATATAGCTTGTATTGTAATATTTTTTTAAGGACACAGAAATGGCAGTGGTTTGTTTGAAAAACATCTAACAGTGAATAGTTTGCTGCTTTGAGCACAAAAGCATGCTTTTTCTTCTGCTCTTGAAGAGGAACCTTCCAGTTTTTCAATAAATGCTTGTTAGGAAGATGTCAAGGAAGTGTTGTAAATTCAGCAGAAGTACAGCCTTCTTGATATTAATGATCTATTTTCTATTTCACTGCTTTATCATTATCTAGGTTTTATTTATCTTTGAGAAGTGTACATATAGATTATCTGCTTAAGTAAATGGAGCCCTAGGGGTCTGGGGTTTTTTTCACTTCTAGAATTGTAGCTGATGTAGTATTTAGTCAGAAAAAAAGATACCAAATCTGTTAAAAATCTCCTGAATTCACTGAGAGCTTTTCACTGTCTTCCACAGGACTTGAAGGTTACCAAAAAATAGCTAAATACAAGGCTTGGTATCTGTAACATTCTGTTACTGGGAAACATCTGGAATGGAATCAGAGAATTCCTGACTCAGATAAAAATTGCGAACATCAATGTACCTGTTACCTTGCACACATTTGCAGGACAGCTCCAGACCTCCAGTAAATGAAGAAGGAAAGTGTGAGACTAAAAAAAGGAGTTACAGAGTATCAACATTTATTTTGAACCGTTGTCTGGGAAAGATTATAAAAAAAAGGATACTTTCAAGATGATAGATTTAGAAGGGATTATGTCTTACTCCTGTTACCAAAAGTGTAGAGATCTCTGTTCTCTGCCAGTCAGTTCTCAGAGAGGACTGGCACAGGCATGATCAGCAATTCAAATATCTGTAGGCTTTGACACTTTTGGCTGTTGCAGGGATACACCCAGGTGTTGCCACCTGGTTATTTTGTGTAAAACAAGTAATGCTACATTCAATTGGTATAAATCAGCAGCCCCAGTCTGTGTGGATTTCTCAGAAAACTCTGGTAGGAATGGGTGTCAGCTTTGTTGGGAACCTTGGCAGGAAGAACAGATATGGGATAAGTTTGGACACCAAATTTCACTCTCATCACATAAGCCTACATTAGAAAATGGGTTGAGACATACAGTCAGGCCTGAGTGGGAAGGCAGGCTCAGCTGTCACCTCTGGTGTCCCCATCCTGTGGTTATACAGAGAACAGGAGTTTCCAGGGCTGTTTAGTCCTGTGCTTTCCTTCACTGCTGAATTCAGGCACAGAATGATGATGTTGCTGTCACGGTGGTGCTGCAGGATGAATGAGATCCCTCTGGTGTATTGTACAGAGGGGTTTCTAAACCCTTAGTGAGACTGGAAAATCTCTCTTGCGGTTGAAGGGCTGAGGATAGGTTCACATTGGGTTTGTACCATTGCCTTTAAATAGTAACAATATTGTAATTTTACTTTAAAATTATTATAAAGCAGTAGTTTTTATAACCTACAGATAGGGGTTTTATTAGGGCACCAAACATGAGCCAGTTTGTCCTTGCAGTTTTATATATGTTCTTTATATGGGTGGATATAAGCTGTTATTAGAATCATGATGATCTGTTTACTTCCTGTGAGATGGAACATTATTTTTCTGTATTTCCTGAACATATTCTTATCAAACATTTACTGGATGTTCTGATAGTATTTTTCTAAGATCACACTGTGTTTGGAGTTAAGTGTTGAGGTTTTATGGTGGATCCTGGTACTTGATTATTTTTGTCCTAAGTCAGACCCTTAAGACGAAAAAACCCAAATGCTTCCTCAGCTTCAACTCAGCCCTCATCTTCTTTTTTAAAAAGTGAGAGGTATTTTTCTGTTTTCTGAGAAATAAGATGATCCTTCACACACTAATTCATTCCACTTAGGTCATAATGATTGTTTCAGTCTGTCAGTTCTTTTGAAGGCTTTAGAATTGTTTTTCTTACACCATTAGAGTTCCAAAGTGTCTACACAGACAGGTTATTAGCAAACAAAATAAATGTTTTAGACTCATGGCTCCTTTTGGAAGGGAGCAGAGTATCAAAGTGAGGTAATGTGAGCTGTAACATGCTGCAAGGAGAAAGGAAGCACAAAAGAACAGCAGGGAAATCGTAGAATGAGGCGATTGAATAATTAATGTAAATAGGCTAATTGCTAATGTGAAGTGAGCTTTCTTATTCTTTTACAATCCATTGTCCTTCTTGACTGCTTTTTAACTGGAAGCTATATTCTAAAGATTTGGCACATTCTAAACGTAGGAGGCAGCAATGTTTCTTAGCAGGTATGGTAGACATTAAAAATGAGATATGACAAAGAACACGTGACCACAAAGGGGAAACAGGTGTGGTGTGTTAACAATTTCATGGACACAAACAGGTCAGGGACAGAGCCCAGACAGTGTAGGGTGAGTTAAAAATAATAATTAAAAAAAGAGGCTTTTCAAGTTTGTGTCAGGCAGTTCTTTGCATTTGTGAAGAATATTCAACAACTTTTTCAGAGGGTTTACTCTCAGGTGAATTTACTGAAAAAATATTGAAATATTTATTGAAAAAATATTTACATTTTGAAGACATCTCCCCCCTTCATTTAAAACGCTTGAAGATTTTCTTCTCCACCTGCTACTATTATAGCATGCCATTGTGAGCAATTATGATTTTATTTAGTAAGCCATCATGGTAGTTCACTGTATTTACCTGTAATTTTTCAGTACAGTTCTGTCTCCATTTTGAGCTGGTCTGTGTGTGAGTACATTTCTCTGTTACTGCAGCTCCTTCAGGCTTTATCACACTGCATAAAACAAAAAGGAGAGGTGTGTCTGGACAGAAAGCTCTGCTGTTTGTTCTTAGATGTGAAGAATCATTTATAAAAACCACATGACATAAGAGCAAGAGTTATTTGGAAGAAATCATATGTAAGGACATAAAAGTGAGACTTGACACAAAATAAGGAATGTTACACACAAATAAAAACCCCAGACATCTACAAAGGTTGTTTATTGTAAGACTGGAAGGAATTATGATGATTTGATGGTGACCAAAGTAGACGCAGAAGGCCTTGTTCATCTGTCCAGCAGCCTGAATCTGAGCAGTGCTACCCTTTTACATGTACTGTGGTCTGGTCCTTACCTGCTGGATCATGCTTCCTCCTTCCAGTGGCATTGTGGATGTGTTAGCTGGAGTTTATCCATGCACGAGGCACTTTTTGATATCAGTCACTACCAGCACAAGACACTCGGCTCATGCTGTGCACCTTTAAATGCTGTGTCTGTTCGTTTTCTGATCACCCCTCTGGCATACCACAGGTATCCTGTGCAGAGCCTTGTTAGTCCTGGATGAATTGCTCAAACCCTGCTTTTTGTTAGTCTATATCTAAATGTTTATCAGCCATGCCTGCAGCTCTTGTTCCTTTGCCTGCACACTTACAGGAATGTGCTTTCTGTTTCACAGGATACTGTATATATTTTCTTCAGCTTACAATAGACTGAGTTATATTTATTATTTTATCTATTTAAAGCCCAGCAAGCCAATGCAGAGCCAAGGTCAGTAAATTTTCCTGCTTTCCCAGCAGCTGGATGCCTTATTGGTCCTTCTTCTTGCTCTGCTAAGCACTGAACCTGCAGTCCTATTGATCCAGCCTCAAGGGAAAAGATTACAAGTTATTAGTTTGGCAGCTCCTCTGAAGTAATAGTATTGTCCTGCTAAGCAAAGACAACTCTCTCAAACAGGGTACCAGCAGGTATTGTGTGTAGTCATGCAGGGAGGAAAGCATGGGGCTGGGTGAAATCATGTTGCTGTTTTAGCTTAATTCCAGTTCACCCAGTTAGGAGCAGATTGTGACACTTGAACTGCTCTCGCCACAGGAGGTAAACAGCAGGAGCTGGTACAAAAACAAAGGAAAGAGATTTCTGTGACTGCAGACAAGTAACGTGTGTGTGTCACTGCACCGTGTGCTGCTGGCATGGAGACAGGATGGGGTGGAGTGCAGGGAACTGAAATTTGCCTTTCCCTTGCAAGCATTAAGGGAATGACAGGCTTTTTCCCTTTTCGGTTTCAGAAAGGTCAGCTGTTCCTTCTTCTCCTGGCCTTTCAGTGAATGATATTGTCAAATCACAAACTCACAACTCTTTTGAAGAGGTAAAACTCCAAAAGAGCTGTGCAGGTTGGCACACTGATTGGCACTGGCTCAGACTGCTTCAAACCCTCGCTCTCTATCCAAGATTAACATCCACAATAAAATACACAGGACCTCTTAATCCACGGTGGGAGAGGACTGAGGTCTAAATTAATTCCATGGAACATTCTGCCACTGCTGTTACCACTGCTTCTCACAATTAAACCCAGCATGGATCTTTCGTGAATGCATGTGGCTATTATAAATTCATTCCTATGTGCTTGATAAAAGGCATCTTTTCGACCTGAAGTGTGCTGCGAACATTTACAGATATTCAATCCAAACTACAAGAAAGTAGTACTTCCTTAGTCATGGGACAGAACTCCCTCTCCTATTTTCTCTCATAACCACGCTACCGTTTACAGGGTGGGGTGAGGAGCTTTGAGAACTAAGATGATGGTAGGAACAAATTATTCTGCACAGTTGCTGTCTGAGTTCAGTTCCTTTTATCATGTTTCATTCATGAAATTTAGCATAAATGAAAGATTCTTAATTCCAGACTTTGTATTCAGGAATTAAGTAAAAATATGTGTCTGCTTCTGTTTATAACATTTTTGGAACTTGAGATGAAGTTGGTTCCTCCACTGAAGTAATTTCTGTTTCTAAGTAGTGGCTTCAAACTCCTTGTTCAGATTATGCTGCTGTGAGTTTGAGTCTAGCTGCTGGCTCACTCACCTTAGTTCCACTGCTGGTAGGAAATGAGGCAATTTAGTGCCTGGTTTTTGGTGTCTTAACTGAGAAGTGTGTCAGACCCCAGGGGATGTCCAGAACTGGGTCACTGGCAGAGCTGCACATGGTTCCTACACTGCCACTCGTTAGGTGTGAAGTTTTTACTATCCCAGTGTTGTTCTCATTTGACTTTCAACAGTGCTTCAGTGTCTGATGCACTTCATTGAGTGATTAAAGGTAACTTTTTCCCCTGAGGAACACTACACGAAATCAATGTGCAAGAATGCTGCAAGCAGCTAGAAAGCACTGTAATTAACAAAGTTAGCCTAAAGTTCCCAAATCTAGCCAAGTGTGTGAGTAGAAAAATTGGTTATCAATATTATCCCTAGATTTACTTTTCTTTGAGCTAGATAAAGAAGTAAAATTTCTTAAGTAGTTACAGAAAATGCTTTGTAGAAATCTATCTGGAACTGTCTTTTTAATTTGAATATGGGAAATTACTCCAGATATACCATGATTTAAATGTGTCCCCCTTTTAACAATAGAAATTCTAATAATTACTTGATTAAAAAAACATGTAGAAAGATTTCTTAAGAGCTCAGTGATGTCATCTGGAAGCTTCTCCCAGATAAAAATAGATTTCAGATTTCAGACTGCAAATGTACCTAAAAAATATATGCACTCTTAAACTTTACACAAAGGGAATATATTTAAGGAAAAAAAATTTCCTTCACCTGAGAGAGAAGCATGAAAAGCAAAGAACACAGTATATTTTCTGCCTAGTTATCTATTGAAACATTCAGCCGTAAAATTTGAATTTTCCAGGGCTCCGTGTCAACTGTGGCTTTTGTTTTTCTCCTTCTTTTGAGTGAGCTCTACTGACACTGTGATTTACTAGTACAGTTGTCATTCAGGTTTATGGAAAATGTGCCATGACAGCTTCTTCAACACCCATGAGATTATAGTGCTCTAGGTGAGCTGTAAGGTATATGTGCTTTTAAAGACCATTGTGAGCATGTGCATGTGTTTATATGCGTCAGGTTTTTTGTACTTTTTGGATCTCTTCATTTAATTATAGAAAGGAGAAGGGTTCATCAGCCATTTTTGATTGTGGGCTGTATTTTTGTTAAAAACTGAGGGCTTCTTTATTAGTTAAAAGCAAACTGAGAATGCATTCCATTGCTTTTCTTCTGTCTAATTCATGGCCAAGAACACTATCAGCAAAGCCTCCCGGAAAGCTTCCTTGCCTTGTACTCACAGATTGCTGTGGTGATTGCAGAACCATTGCACCATGTGGCTGCCTTTATCAGCTGGTATCTGCTCAGGGTATTCATTAGGGGTCATAAACTGTGGGCCACATCTGTGGCCATAGTCTAGGTTCTTCCTAGAAATTAAGAATTTCACCTGAGAGCATGCAGCACCCCTCAGCTGTGTCGTGAGGCACACGGAAACACAACACGTGGAGAAAGGGCCCCAGGGTCTAAAAGCCAACTCTTGCTGCTGGAGGTCAAACTAGAGCTCTAAAGGATCTTGTTGGATGAAATGAAGAATCAAAACCTAGCTTCCATGTAGTCTAATAAAGACAGTGAGTTCAGATTCTAAGTCCAAATGTAAGTGTTGGGATTTATCTTAATTCAACAAAATCATGAAAAACTGGAATATGTATTAAAAATATTCTTAAACACACTTTGTTTTTATAATGAGAATATTATATTGCTTTTATGCAAGACATATTGAAAAGCTTCATAACAGTGTGAAGAAGGAAAGAATACCTGAGAATTACTGTTTTTAAAAATTATTTTCCTGTTTTTCTAGAGATCAGCTTGAGACAGTGGCACTGTTGTTTTTCTCAGAGTTTTCACCATTAAGAATTGTAGGCTTTTCATAATTTTGCTCATGACTGAATGCACTGTTTTTCCCTCCAGTTTTTGGTCATTTTTTGTTGTTGTTTTTTGTGGTTCATGGAGATGACCTGAAAAAGGCAGGAATACCCACAAAATGTGGTGTTATAGATACATCTGCTTTGCTTTAATTTGCTTTTTATAGTTTGTGTCATGCAGCTGCCATGATTTCAGAATATTCTTGTCCATTTTCCTGCTTTTTACTTGGCTTGATGAAATTTGTCAGTAGCTTCCTATTACCTAAGCAATTAATTCCTTTTCTGTATTTAGTAAAAGCAGTTACTCTGGTTCCTGACCATTTACAGCCATGGCAGTAGTGGCTCAGGGAGCTGCAGTAGGACTTAATGTTGCTGTCGTGTTCACTTTGATAGAAAATCAGAGCATGTTACAATTCTAAGGAATTTATTGCTGTTTTTATTAGAAAGCTTTTTGGCAGCTGTCTCAGTCCAGTCTGTGGACATGGGCTTGATTTTTTAATTTCTCTATATTTTCTGGACTTAATTTCATGATAGAAAAATGGGTATAATGGGTCAAAAACTGCCCCAGAATAAATGACTGCACAATATACAAGGCAAAATCTAATCAGGCCCTAACTGTTTTGCCAGAGTTTATGCTGATTTATGATATAATTTATTCAGTATACTATCAGTCACATTGTAGATATTAAGAAATTCATGGGTGCTGAATTAAATCCTGTTTTCCTCTACAAGTGGTATATTCATGATAGAGCATGCAGATGGTGGGGTAATGTCCTGCTTTTAGCTAGGGAGGAGTTCATTTTTTCTTAGCCTACAGCAGCCTTTTTAATGAATATTCATCATTTACTCTCTCTTCTATACATCCATAAATGTGGCCATGTTTTTAGAACAGGTTACACAGAGGAGCCAGTCTGCATTGCAAACTTAAATGTTTGTGTGCTTAGCAGCCAAGTATTCACAATTCAAAAGCATCAAAACTAATTTGCATATCAATAGTGAAAGACGGTGAGTGAAAATATATATCTGGGTTTAGTATATAGTATTTTTCTTATGTCAAAATTATTTGAAGACAAAAAGAAGCATCTTATATATTAAAATGTGTAGTGCAGAAGCAGAACCTGGTGCTAAAATGAGTAAATATATGCATATATATTAGCATTTAATTTTTTAAATAGTGATTGTGGATTTTCATGTCCTGTAAAGTATTCCACTCTTCAGTCAGTAGTGCTTATTTCAGAAACAGTAAAATATGTAGCTCCTTTTAAAAGACTGCACAGTTGAAGTTTTGTGCTTGACTTGTCTTTCTTGTTGAGATTAAACACCTGTAGATTTGCAAGTACAAGTACTTCTTCTGACACTGTTTTTAAAAGAAAATCCTGGTGGTTAAATGTGCATATAGGCTTGAGAGAAGGGAGATGCTGCAAGTAAATAAAAATCTGAGGAGACGTGTTTTTTTCCAAAACAATCCCTGAGACTGACAGTAGTTTTAATGCTTGCAGTGTTTCACCCTTGTCTTCCACTTGCAGGAAGTGGGAAATGGTAACGTTCCCACTCACTGAGTGAGCAGTGGGTCGTGTTCCAAATGCAGCTTGCACAGCAAGCCAGGGAGCTGGCACTCGGTTCTGGTTGTGATGCCTTCAGTGGGTGAAGTGTTCAGCGACTGCTGATTTTGAATTGCAAATAATTTCTGCTTTTATGTATTTCTTTAAATTATTTTTTAAAGGAGCTTTTGATTCCAGAAAGAACTGCTCCCAGCTTCACAAACTTTCCTCAGTCTCTGTGTTCAGAACTGTACCTCCCATGTCCCCTCCAGCCAGGGATGAGCTCTTTGGGATCTCTGCAGGAAGGTCATCCCAGAGGCTATTTGGCAGCAGTGCTGTTCCATGCACTGTTCTTGCCTTTGGTCCCATGTGCTCCCCCTGGAGCGTCACCTGCCAGTGCCTTGGAATGAGTTGAACAAAGCCAGGGAGGTTCTGCTAAGAGACTTTTTTAATTCTTCTGCTTTGCCTTTTTTCAGAAATCCAAAGTAAACAAGAATCTCACTGTGGGCTTTGTTTTGTTTTGTGAAATTGGTTTGGTAAAAGCTCAGTCTTCCATGTTTGTTCATGTCTGTGTTTCCCTCAGAAGTATTTAGGAGAAACAAGAGCCTAATGATGGCTGGAGTTATGAAAACAGAAATAGATCCCGGGAGAGCTTTTCCTCTCCCCTCCTCTCCTTTCACATATCAGCTTTTTCATATTTTTCCTTGATTTAGATCAAATTTCTATACTAGAAGGTTTTTCTCTCTCATTTTCAAATTCAGTAAAATTTGAGAATTCAGATGAGAAGTAACAAGGTGGGTAATGTAAACAAGTGAAGTGCTTGGAAAAGACGCTCACAAACTAGAATTATCCATTTCTTGCTTTCAAGAACAAGACTGAATGAATGCAAACATTTTGTCTGACCGGAGAAAGGATGATGAATACTGCCCAGTAACCTTCTAAAAAACTGTCACACTTTTCAATTTGCACACAAAACACAGTGTCAGTGACTATTGTACCAGGACAGATGTGTTTCAGTTTGCTGAGCCAGGATCAGAGCATAAATCAGTTTCTTTGCTCTGTGTTTATTATTCCACTGTACAATTTCTAGCCCTGTCAGGCTTTAGTGAGATATTGCTGTGTGCTTTACTGATTAAGCAAATTTTCATGTTTCAGTAGATACAGCAAGGTCTTAATATCTACTCTGTATGTGTCATATCATGCACCCATCACAGAAGTTTATTGATGGCCTGTGTAGTTTGCTATCTTTTTTGTACATAAGAGAAATAAAAATTCAGTCTCATCTTTATTGTAAGGAGGCGAATGCATCCTACAGGAATAATATTTGTAACAGAGTTCCCTACTTGGATTAGTGTACTGATATTTTCTCAAGTTTGAAGACATCCTCATGCACATATTTATTTTCCATGCTACTTGCAGGAAATGTCAGATATCTACAACAGAGTCTAGAGCACATATATAGGCATGGAAGTATTTACTGACCTAAAAACTCGGCCAAACAAGAGTAAAACCACTCAACCTTCTTGTTGTTGATCTTCCATTGAGTTCTGTAGAACATTGAGGCTTCTGCCTTTGAAACACAGCAGTGTTCCAACACTGCAAACAGTACAAAATGAAATATTCTTGACCCATAATTTCTTACAATTTACTGATCCTACATAGTAAACTACACACAGGAATTTAGTTTGAGAAGCCACTGAAAATGGAGTGGTTAACTGTTCCATTTTTTAACACAGGCTTCTTTTCAGAAGCTATTTAGACAAGAAGAGAAAACTCACAAGATTTAATGCAGGGATTTCAAATCAGAAGAGCCTCTTTCTAAAGAAAAAGAATATATGTGAGATAAAAGGTTGAAGGTATTTTGTGCTATATTTTCTCTTCTGATACATGACAATAATACACAAAGAGAAGAGAGAGGTTAAATTGTTTTCCTCCCAGCTAATGCATTCTATAGGCTGTTCTGAAAGGAAGGAAGGAAAGAAACCAACACTAGGCTTTGAGGAGACATTAACAGAAGAATTTACAGCTCTGTTATACAGTGGTATATTCAAACAAGTAATGCCAACACCTATCTTTTATGTGCTGCACTGCTAGCTAGTGAATAAGGTGTAAATGTTTTGACAGTGGGTATAAAGGGTTTATACAGTATTGGATAGCTGGATGTAGAATGAACTCTGAAGGAGACAATTAAGAGGCGTATTTTCTACAGAGTGCATAGGGAATTAACTGTGAGCTGCACTGGCAACAATGGATGTAACACACCTGATTTTCTGTAAACCTGAAGAAAAATACCCATTATTACTGCATTATTCATTTAAATGGGATTTTTTAAGATTCCCAGGGGAGTAAGGCACACCTTCCTGTCAGAATTTCAGTAGGTTTTTAATTGCTTTAGAGAATCTTATTCTTAGGGAATTAAGAAATCTTCTGAGGACTGAGTTTGCTTTATTCAAAGAACTGTTGTACCCTGACAAAACAGAGAGTTGAATCCACATTAGGAAAAGAACCCCAAACCAACCAACCAAAAAAAAACCCTCAAAAAAGCCTTCAAAAACCCCACCCAAATAAAACGAGGCCTATATATTTTTACCTGTGATACTTTTCCTTGAATTTCTCCTGTGTATAGAGACTCCAGACAGTCCTATGCACCAAGTCTTCAAGGAGAGCTCATTTAGGGCACGATGGATTATCAATGTGCCTTATCCTTGCCTAAAGGGATCTCTTGCCATCAGAAATGCATTATTCCTCTGGGTTTTGGTTTCCTATACATGTCTGTACCTAGCCCAGGGCATAGTTCCTATACTGAGCAAGGCTCACTGGGGAGATGGCTGAGTCTCACTGATGTGTTGCTTCCCAGTTCTGCATCTGCCTGAAGTGTGTCAGGATGGTTACAAAGGAGAGGAATGGTGAAGAATGGCTAATGGGCTCCTGCTCACCTTTCCCAGCACAGATTTATCTCCATCTGAGGTATGTTACTGCATGCTCGACTCTGGAATTGTGCAGGAGAAGAGGTGGTGAATGTGGAGCAAAGATAACTTTCTCCAGAGGCTCCCTAAGCAGTCTCACTTTGCTTTGCCTGGGTAGCTCAGAGGAGGCTGGCCCCATACTGGCCCCTGAGTATGACTCATATGTGAGTATATTTAAAATGTGTGTTTTACCTGCTGATTTCTAAATACATCCCAGCTTTGTCTCCCAGTGCAGTTCTATGGAGACAGGAAGGTTTTATTGACACATAGTTTAGGTTTTGCTTTTTGTGACCTATTGCACATAGTTTCTCTATTATCAGTATCCATAAATATTACTAGTTACTAGGACTTAGATTACCAACCTGCAGCACAGCAGGAAATATCTGCATTCTTACTAGCTGTAAACAGCAAAAGCATTACATAGGAATTCAGCACCCCTTGGCTCTTGGATTCTTGCCATGACACTTCTGAACAGATTTTGGAAAACAAACAAAAAGAAACAACAAAAAAACCACAATTCCCCCCAAAACCCCAACAAACCTACCAGTCATTGTGCTGGGTTTTTGTTTGGGTTTTTTATTGAATTTTTGGGTTTTTGTTGTTTGTGTTTTTTCTAAACCTGGCCATTTATTTCAATGTCTAAATGGAAACAAAACTCTTTTGAAGATCTAGTCCCATGTGAGTTTGTTCTGCCTTAACAGCAGATGGTGAATAGATTCAACAGCTTTGTTTCCATTACCAGATGTCTTTGATTTACTCCCTTGCTTTGCCTTTTAGCCTTTATTGCTTCTATACTGAAATAACAGAGGTAGAACTATTGTCATCTCTCAGCTATAGCTTTTCTCCCACAATACTATTGATCTCTTCTTTGTTTTGTGGCATTATTCAAAAAAGTATTGTGACTAAAAGGAAGGAGAGGGTGAAACCTCTTTAACAGTAGCACACTGCAAGATCCTATTGCTGCAAATATTTGTGTATGTATTTAATTGTGCATGCTACCCCTGCTGGAAACCCCAGAGAAATGACAGTGTATGACTTTTATATATATATATTTACCATCAAAGGCTGAATTCTCTTTTTATACAGACATGGCTATTACATGTGGTACTTTAGACCCTTTGTTGTTTTTTGACTACTGCAGTTGCAGCGCAGTCCATAAACCACCACGCTGATAACAGCATTCTTTGAATTCTGTGTGACATTGGCAGTCTCAAGGAGGACATAAAGTATTCTGTTTAGACATCACTCTGCTGTAGATTCATTGTGTCCTTCCCATTGGACATCCAGAACTATGTTCAGTCAGTTTAAGAGTCCATATATGGGGACCTGTGGGAGAGAATTGGAAAAGCCAGCCTGAGGAAACTTGCTTTGAGTGATGCTTTTCCTTGAGAGCATAAACCTTACCTGCTCTAATTCTTGCCCTGCAGGGAAGCCTTACTTCATCTTCCCTGCTTTTGTGCTTTTGGTCTTTCTGAGTGGTTGAAGGAGCTGGGTTTTTCATCTTCTCCCAGACCAGAGATGGTTACTAGTGTCATGCAATCGAGTATTTGTTTCAAGTCTTTACTACCCTGCCTTATTGTGGGATCTCAAAAAGGTCAGAACTATTCTAAACTTTAGTTCCCCAGCTTCACTTTTCATTTCAGCTTGTGCTGGCTCTTCATGAGTATCTTTATCTTCTGTGTGCTCTGGAAGCTCTGCCCCCTCCATGAGGTTCACAGAGTGGTGTTCTCAGAAGCTGTTCTTGCTCCTCCTGGCAGTGGCTGATGTGAATGCTGCCATGTGACAGAGCCTGTCAGCTCCTCTGAAACCAGACTGGATGCACTTGGATCAATCCCTTCTCAATCTCTGTTTACTTTTCTGATTATTTATTTCAAAACTGAGCTTTCATTCAGATTTTGGCCCGAAGTACGTTTCATCTTCACTTCCAACTGGATGATTTTTTAAAAAGCTACTATGTATTTTCCTCTCACCCAACCAGAACTCATCTGTTTTGATTCAAAATGCCCAAGACACTAATATCTGTTCTACACAAAGTTATTTTCAAGAAGCTTCTATAGTGTTTTTTTCCCCTGAAATTTATTTCAGCTTTTTTTTTTTTTTTTTTCATTGTGACATGTAATCCAACTTTTGACTTTTTAATTAAGTCTTGAAGAGAACAGGTTAATTTGGAAATTTTTGGAAAATTTGTTCTTTTGCCATTGGGAAGATTTTTTGTTCTAAATGATATATCTAGAGTAGTATGTCTGCCTGGCTCAGTTTTTGAGTTTAAAAAAATGGAAGGAATTGGCTGATGCTTAGCAAACTGATTCTTCCCTCTTATGGCCATTTTATCACTATC
Source organism: Eopsaltria australis (assembly GCA_034509425.1). Lineage (NCBI taxonomy): Eukaryota > Metazoa > Chordata > Aves > Passeriformes > Petroicidae > Eopsaltria > Eopsaltria australis. Next base: position 425,951 of record JAVTVJ010000138.1, read on the forward strand.
TTTCAAAGTCCTGATTAGATCTGCCTGTATAATTGAACAAATATAGTCCTTTACATTATTCAGGAGTTATCTGCTAATTCCTCACAATTCCTTGTGTTTACTCATTTATTTATTGTTTACACTGGCTCTTGGTGTAATGTGTTTTTGTGACCTTTAGCATGTGAATCATTCATGTGATGATTGCCAGGCATATTTGTATTCATTTGGGCTTTGATCTAATCCTATAGAAAACAAAGGAGATGCTGGTATTGGCTTCTCTCTGTTTTGGATCCTGATTAGTGACCTACATCACCCTGGTTAGAGGTCTTAAGTTGTATAAACAGGATGAATCGCTTTCTTCTGAATTGATTACGTGTGAATATTCATAATTGTTCATCAAATCAATTTTGCACAAGGTAGAAGGCTTTTCATAATGGTCGTGAAAGCACTTTTGGCACGAATGCTTTCATTACATTGTTCTCATTTCTTCATGCCAGTATTTGTAACTCTTTTTTGGAGTAAGACCTCATGCACTGGAGTGTTTGAGATCAAGCTAATGGAAAAATATGAAAAGAGAAAGCATAGGCTGAGCAAATAGCTTCTATTGCAGAAGGGTAAATGAATGCTTCTGGCCTGTGTTTGTACCTCCTGTCCCTGTAATCTTAGCTGGCTCCTTTGCATATACAAGTATATTATAATATGTATATATTATAAAATGTATATCATATTTGTATAATACATATATTTATATATTAAAATATATTGACCATTAAAGGCTGAATTATCTTTTTATATAGACATGACTATTACAAGTGGTACTTTAGACCCTTGGTAGATTCCAATAAAGGACATGATGTGACTTTATCTGTATAATAATGAAAAAATAATTCTATACTTCTAGATTTCTGGTACATAGTCTGCCCTGTTGGCAAAGCCTATCAGCCTTTATAGTTTGGATTTGTGCTTGGTGTGGCATTCTTGTAATAAATATATTTGTATTTCATCTCCTGAGTTTCACTCAAGGATGTGTATAGGGTAATCCCAAAGGCAGAGTGGGAAGCTGAGGTGTCACTGCAGAATATTGCAGAACAGCACTTTCTGCTGGTGAGGCTCCTGTAAACTGAGAAGGCAGCATTAGGATTTCTTAGCTGGGCTCACTAAATACTGAACTCACTACTTCTCACATGAGCTTAATAAACCCTAAATGCTAGGATGTTCTTTTTCCTGTTTGAAAGATTGGTGGCAGTAAAAAGAACATAATTACAACAAAAACGTTAAGAACTTGCCTATCATCTACAAATTGTCATTACAGGCCCCGTATTTTGAAAATGAAGCTGTTAGTTAGGAACATGTCAGTTGATAATGAATGTTCTATGATTTGAAATAGCTGTCTTAGAAAATGTTATTCTCCTGCTAAGAATCCAAGATGTTAATATCTATAAGCATTGCAAACTGGACTGGTTTTTTCATTTTTTAATCTTTTTAAGAGATTAGCAAGAATGAAAGTGAGGGGAAAATTAGTTTTCAAAGCATCAGTGGTTTCTAGTCAAGATAATATTTATAATTAATATCTCAACTAGCACAAATAAAAGCATCTGTGATTCTATACCTCTTACTGGAGCTGTGGGAAACCAAAGTTTCTTGATTTTAGTTAAAGCAATTTTAAATGTAGGGGCTTCATAGATGTTGTCTATCTCTCTATAGCCACCTCAGCCACTCTTTTTCCAATTGTCTTGAGAACAGAATAATGTTTTTTAAAGGGTAGAGGTAGGCTTTCATTGCTATAATAACCACTCTCTGAAGAACTGAACCAGTGCTACTAACAGAATTTGGAGAGTGAAAGGGAAGAAAGTGGCTGGCTGATAATTTATTACACCATCTTTAGCAGAAAAGAGAATTAAAACAAAAAACGAACTTGGCTGGAAGCAATGCGGCGTTTCTCACCTACTCAATGATATAAAATGCCCAGAACAAAAATAAGGTCTGGCAAAAAAGGTAGCATCATGTGGAAGCCTCCAGTGTTTTAGCTCCACTGGTGGGAATTGAGAGCAGGTAACAGATTGTTTGCCATTAAACTAATCAATGCTAAATGAATTCCATATTATATGCTTGATAGCGATTCAAACCCTAGAAATATCCTCACTGTGTAATACAACCCCCATTTTTTACAACTCTTTTTTTTTGCAAATCTTTATATTAATAGAGGCTGAATTGTCTAGGCCACCTCATTCCCTGTCAGGGCTGCATTACAGTTCATTAGTAATAGTGCATTACAGTTCTGGCACTATTTGGAGAAGAGGTCCTTATAACAACACCCAGTTCCTGTCTCAAAGGTTATCAGCATGTCTTCAATCTAGAATTGCAGTATAAAAGCTGATTTATTGTAACTAATATAGTGTTTGCTGGTGATGGAACTGTTTATCCTTTCCTATTGTTCTGAGTTTGTTAGTGTGGCTCGTCTACATTTATTTCCAGCAGAGATTTGTCAAGGAAGTAGGCATCATAATCACTAATAAAACTTTTCATGTATATTTAGATCAGGCCAGTTTGAGAGAAGACTGAGTTAACAGATAATGTGATTTCAAAATCAGTTTTTGTGTAATTCCTGGATACCTGGTATTGGGATGTGGTGGTACAGCTTCCCATAATGCACTGTATCATATAGATTCATACTGGTGCTATCTTTTTATTGAAACAGAGTTAAAAAGTTTTTAATACTTCATCTTGGAATACCTCCAATAAAACTATTTCCAATTTTGAAAAGTGCATCAGTTGACACTGTTGCTGAGCAGTTACTTGCTGTTTCTAAACAAATGCTTGTGTTTGCACTGCCTGTTTTTCATGTCTGGTGCAAAGACGACACAATATCCTTCATAAAAGAGAAACATATGTCATTCAGCAGACTATATATGTGTATGTTTCTTCTTAGTACTGAGGGTATTCCCCTAGGGACCTCTGAGCCCCATTGAGATTGAGCCCTTCATCACAGCACCATGTGAAACTGTAAAAGAAATTCATATTCTCAAAGTAGACAAAAAAAAAATGAAAGGAGGAGATACTTTTCTACCTCTCCTAATATCACACAGTGCTTGTTTTTAGTACCTGGACCTCCTCAGTCCCTTCCTGTGTCTCTCAGAGGTATAATTTTCCTTAAGGACTTAATTAGAGCATTCCAAACTTTCAGGTAAACCCTTTTTGGTACAAACGGATAATCCCTGAACTATTTTTAATATTAAACTAAAACAATGGGGCTTTTCATTACTTGGACTCCATGGAACTCTCACCAGGACATGTGTAGGATTCTACGATGACAAGCAGTTCCATTAAATATTGCATGTATTGTTTGGAGAAAGTTATCCCCACAGAGAGTAACTTTGGAACGTGTACATACATTATTTAGTGACGTATGGGCCATGTTCACGTTCAGAATGGCCTAATTCAACATCTGCTCCTGATGAGAGTGAGCATCTGGTGTTTCACAGATAATTGAGACATGATCTGACTGTCCTCTAGGCTGACCAGACAGACTGGAACCAGGCTCTCAGGGTGGATGGTAAGACCTGGTTCAGTGCCAACTGCAATTCTGATCACACCTTTGTTGTGGGTTGTAATCAGAATAGGGTTTATCTCTTATAACCTCTAAGCAAGCTGAAGTACCAGCAACTTCAGTGTTGTGCCCCAGAATCAGAAAGAAAAAGAGAGATGAAGATTTTTCCAGCACAAAAGAATAAAATGGGAAAGTTCTTGAAACTCTATTCCTGTTAAACCTTTTCCTTCAATTTATCTATATGCATCTGTGGATGTGTATGTGTTTGGATGTACAAAAGCAGAGAAATGCTTTTCCTCCTGACACTCGCTTTACGTTCCTTCTGTAGGACCTATAAAGCAATTATTAGGCAACAGAGTCTGCAGAACTGCAATACAATTGCAAATATCAGCAGTGTGTTGCAAATTCAAACTGCAATGCCAAGCCATGCTTGTCTGCTTAAATGATCACTTGTCCAGAATTTTCTGGTTTGATAGGCCAGTTGCATTTATGCCCTTCCTTTGAAAACGCAGTAAGGATGGGAAAAAGCAAGTTTTAATCATCAAATTAAAAAGCATATCCCACTAGACTCCATCAAAACTCTTGCAGCTATCCTTCAGTAGCAAACAACATAAACATCGTCTCCATCTCTCCAACCCCTCCTAGTAACATTGCAGTCTTGGGGAGCTACAGCTTTGTGATTTCACTCTTGTTGGGTATTGGCTGCATTTGATTGCCTCTGACAGACCTGTTATCTGCATAACCGTGGGGTTTTTTCTTGCCAGGCATTATCAGCCGTCAGGAAGCAGAGGAGCTGTTGATGAATAAATCTGAAGGTGCATTCCTGGTGCGGGTCAGTGAGAAAATCTGGGGTTACGCATTGTCCTATCGCCAGCAGAACGGCTTCAAGCACTTCCTGGTGGATGCTTCGGGGGATTTCTACAGCTTCCTGGGGGTAGATCCAAACCGACACCCAACGCTCACAGATCTGATTGATTTTCACAAGGTAACATTTGCTAGCTGCAGATCAATAGCTGAGTGGAATGGATTAATAATTTAATGAGGAGCCATGTAGTTTGAAACCACGCTGGAAAATAGGAATGACCATAGTGGGGGAGAGAATATTGTACACTGAGCCCAGCTGTAACATTCATATTTCTGTTGCAGTGAATCAGAAGGCTTTTCCCCTTCTTTCAAATGCTCCAGTATGTACTTGTGTCCCCTTATACAGTGTGTGCTCTCCTTGGCTACAAATGGACTAATAAGAGCTGACAGATGTAACGCTTTCTGAGCCTTTTTGCTGTGGAAAATTGGATTGGAAATACCATGGAAAGGTCTTTCAATGAAATTTCAGCATTTTTCTACCTTTGATGTGAGGGCTGTAATGTGCAAAAGCAAGAGAGTGTGACCCTGCAGTAAAGAAGGGAACATGGAGGGGTTCTCTTTTAGGGATGTGTTAAGGGTCACTCCTTATTACCTAAAACAATCTTACAAGAGTAATTTACTATTCAACTTCAGATGGGTTTGAATTACTTTACCTCTAACTTCTGTTTCTTGTTGCCACACTGTAGCTGAGCAGTAGCACTGTTTCTGAAAGCACAATTTTCATCATCTTGTGTCTCTCCCTACCTTCATCAGTTTTAATTCTGCTATTTTTCTAAGCCACCCTTAGAATTCTTCTTCATTCTCTCTTTTCTAGTTCCCCTTCCTATTTTATCCTTTTCTCACTTTTGTCTCAGAGTAACTATAAATTTTTTGCTCCTACTTTTCTTCACAGCTTTTAATTTTTTAAATATTCAGTCTCAGGTTAGTTTTCTTCTAAATTCCCTGTTTTTTAAATCTTGCTTTTATTTCACCTGTTTTGCAACATCTTTTTAGTGTTGCCTTAGTGTCACCTCAGAGATGACTGACTTTATATGTCTGCAAATTATATTTCCACATGGGGAATGGTAGGTGTCACATTTGACTAAAAAATATGTCCTCCCCTCATTTGATAAAATCCTTTCTCAATGGCCACCTTGGAAACCCAAATCCCTGACACCCTTCATGTACAGAATATCCTTTTGGGCAGTTTGGGTGAACCAACTGGGCTGTGTCCCCTCCTAGTTCTCCCTTATTCTACTCTGCCAGCGAGGTCTGAGTGGGAAAAAGAGAAAGCCTTTGTGCTGTGCTAGCACTGATCAGCAATAGCCAAAACTGTAGTGTATTACCAACACTGTGTTAGCCACAAATTCAAAACACAATGTCACGATGGAGCACAGGCAGCTGGGAAGCTCCATCCCAGCCAGCTCCAGTGCACCTGGAAAGAGCCTAACCAGGGCCTTGTCAGGGAAAGAAAAGCAGACATGCAGCACCTCAAATGCAGATTATCAGGTGTTGGATGTAGGATCTCTGGCTAAAGTGGTCTCCCCTCTGCTCCTGGTGATGGTGACAACCAGTTCCAGCTATCTCTGCTCCAGCTATGTCCCTCTATTTTCATCACAGGTCGTGTTAGGCAATCACTGTATTAGAAACACATTTATTTACAGACAGCAGTAGAGAACTTGTCAGAAGCAGAATGGCTCTTAGTTCCTGCCATTTAAAAAAGGGAAAAAGTTTGCTCAGGTGTCCCATGATAAGAGTTAATAGCTGCCCCTGTAGCCTATCAGGGAAACTGGTTCAGCTTTAATGCCAACACACAATTCTCTTTTCTCTGTCCAGCTTGTGGCTGTATTAAAACCAGTCTCTTTGGCAATCACTTCAGGAGGCATTTTATCCTGTCCATCACATGGTTTTCTTAGAGGCTTTTCTGCCTGCCCTCTCTAGTGAAGTACACTGTCTATTGTCCCCAAGCCTCCTGGGAACCCCAAGCAATCTGTATGTGACTGGCTGTGCAGTGGGTACACTTTCAGCTATTGCAGTATTTTTTGGAGAAGGTGCTGCTCTCCTGATGACTATTTTTGGCAAGAGTATCCTTCCCCACCCCAAAGGTTGCATGGGCTTTTTTTTGAGGGCCTGAGCAGAGCTGGCATAACTAATTTTTTACTTGCTTATACCTATTGACTTCATTGTGTTTCATTTTGATTAAAAAACTGAGAGGTCACTTAAGCAACTCAGCTGGCAGACACAAGGGGTGGTAACCATTAGCTGGAAGAGCAAACCTTACAGAAAATGGTGTAAGTGTGCATCTTCTTTTTTCATTATTTACATTTAAATACTGTGTGGAAAGCAGCAACAATGTATCCAAGACTGTTGCTAAATATTTGTATTTATTTCCTCACTACCTTCTTGTCTAGTTGACAAGGTGATGATTGGCCAAAGGCTGGACTCAATGGTCTTAGGGGTCTTTTCCAACGAAAATGATTCTGGAATTCTTTGATTCTGAAAATCATTCAATTTGGGTAGGAACTTTCTGAACTGATTCTCAGTCTGATGTAGTGATTGGGAGGGAACTGGAAGCCTGCATGTGTTGTGAGGAAATCAAGCACCAAACTTGCATTGAATTTCAATAGAAACTAGATAGGTTTTGAAAATGTTAGGTCCATATATAGATCCATAACTTGGATCTAAACTCTCAGATGAAGGATTGCTATTTCAGTCAATATAATTCTGTATTCCAGCTCATTTTGGTGCATCTATCAGTCTTAAACTTCTACAAAAACTGTAGGAATAAGTGCAAAGACCAAGTTCTCCATTTTTACACTAAGTGTCTTGGTAATAGTCACTGGAATGGTGTGCTTGGCATGTGAATATTTATTTAATGAGAATGGGTGCTATGAGTACAGACTGCCTTTACCAAGCAAGAGTAATGCCTGTCACCTTGCTGTCATCAGTCAAAAAGCTGTTGTGTGTGAGCACTCAACACTGAGCTCTTGCTCAGTCTGCCTGGGGAAGTAGCATGGTAAGACTGGCATCTGTCTGTTCAATTAACCCATGAGAACAGCCTTTATAAGCATCTGTAGCTGATTTCCTGAGTACTGCAGCAACTTACAAGTAGTACAAATCAGAGCCTCTTGTGTGCACTGATTTCACTGTTTGATTGTAGCACTACCAGCATAAATATGAGATAAACAAAGAATGAAGAAAATTATTAATCAATAAGATCTTTTTGCTGGTCTGTAATTATTTTATCAAGTATTCATTAATAATTGCTTGCCAATTACAGTGGAGTGGTGGCCTTCATTGCTATTCTTAGAAGGTAGGTGTGGCTTAGATCTTTGATATTTTAATTGGTTTTATCATTCCAGGAAGAAATCATCACATCCTCAGGTGGGGAGCTACTCCTGGAGCCATGTGGACAGCAGAAGAATCCACCAGACTACAGCCCTTTATTTGAATAACAGATCCAGGACTAACAGGAATGCATTCTGGATAGCTGTAGTCATAGATAGTTGAAAGTAAACAATGAAAGTAGTTAACTAACTTTCAAAGCCACTGGTCTTTTGGCCAAAGAGTATCCTCATTAGGAGGCCTAAAATATTTCTGGTTTGCATCTGAATTATCATCATTATTCATATTGCTAGCACTTGAAAGGTGAGAAATTACCAGCAAATTGCAAAACAGGACTACTTCCAAAAAACTTTCAAGGGGTTGTGGCCAATTGCACTGAATGCTGAGTTCCTGTCTTAATTTTCTCATGTTTTATACAGCAAGAAACATGGGCAGGAGCTATTCATAGAGTACTGTATGAAGTATCAGTGTTGGTGAACAGATTCTGTGTTCCAAAGCAAGGGTTGACAGTTTCTGTTGACAATTCCATTACTCAGTGGTGCACTTTTGATAACAAGAGAAGCAGTCTTAAAACATCCCTGTGAAGTTTGTGATTACTTACATAATTAGGGGTAGCTTGAAACTTGCCATTATGCTTTTGAATTCAGGCCTACAAAGGGACACAGCCGAGACAGAATAAGGTCATACACATTTTATTTGCATTTTCATGCAGCCCAACAGCCTTGGAAGGAACTTTACCCCTGTACAGTGAGTGGTCAGTTTTTTCTAAAGAAAACAGTTTGATTTGCTGCAATTCTCTCACTGTCCTTATAATGTTTTCTAGTTTTAGATGTGCAAGAGACACAGTGGATATTGTTAGCTTTACTTTGCTATAGGACTGGGTATTTTCCTTATCTGAGTTATGAGAGAGGGTGGGGCTGGTAGATTTTTACATAGAAAAGGTAAAACTAATTACATTATTTTATGTAATAATCATGCTATTTTATGTGTAAAAACAAGATGCACACAATGTATTCCTGATCCATTTGCTATAAATATTAACCCCAAGAAAATATAGCAGAAACCTAGATCTGTGGAGCAGTTGCTTAGTGTTTGGACTGAAAAAATAATAAAATCTCATCACAGTACACATAGGAAAGGCACACTGAGCATATTTCTATAAGCTACTGCTTTGAGCAGTTTCTGATCCCTATGGGGTTCTCATCAGAATCTTGGTGTAGACCCCTCCTGAACTTCCTGTAAATCCTTTTCTCCTCCATCATTTGACTCTTGACTCACTGTTACCTTCTGTACTCTGATCTAGATGGTGAAATCATCCAGGAAAAGAAACTTGTCCAAGCCAATAAAGCACGCTAAACATTTAAGGTGCTACAGCAATAAATACTTGTGGTAGTAATAGCAATTTTTTTTTTTTATAATTAATCCTATGTCTATCTCATATTAAAGTACTGATATTTGCACACAAGCTTCATTCTTGGTCAGCAACTTTTTCTTTTGTTAACATTGGGTTTTGTGTGATTTAATCCAGCAGTGTTTTTGACTCATGAAAAGAAAATTTTATTGAACTTCCCACAGAGGCAACCTGGGCAGTTTCTGTACTAATCACTTGGCACACTGGCTCAGGAGGTTTTAAGTAGTTACTGTTAGCACCTCGGAACAAAGCAAGTCAGGACACAGCAAATAAGCAAAGAGCAAGAAAGATCTGCTTTCTCTGAGAAACCGGCTCTGCACTTGCTCCCTCCATCAGAGTCATCTCAAGAGCCACCCCAGCCTCAAGTTATTCACAGCTGCACAATTTTTTCATGGAACAGCTGGACCTGTGCTTAAGGGAGAATGGAAAGGGACCTTTAAAATCGAAAAAACAAGTAAGTATCCACAGGCTTACCTCTGAGGTCAGAAAGCAGTCTTACCTCTGAGGTCAGACTGGATAGGGTTAGACACCTAGGCATCTTTACAGACTGGCCTTTTGCCTCTATGCACCAAAGAAAATTCCAAAAAAAACAAGAGCAACAAAAAAAACCCCCATGAAATGCTACCTTTTCTTTGGAAAAGGTGCTAGGCATGCTAGAAGACATGCAAGTTCCAAAGTTTTTGGAAGATTACTCAACCCATGGCACACAATGCAGTGAATGTTTATAGACAGAATATTGAAGAACTTGTTCCACATTCAATTCACATTCAGAAACTGATAATAATACAGCTATTTATTTATAGTGACAAATTTCCCAGCAATTGCTTGTGTTTTGTTTAGCCATTAAGAAGGCTTGGAAATAATAGCTCTTTAGCTTATGTGGCTTCTTGTGACGTAATTAACATTATTATCACGACAGGGCACATTTCATAATTCTAATTTTCTAAACATTTCTGTCTGAATTCCATCCATTTCTCACTCTAAGGTTTACCTAGTTTTCAAATAAAGCCCTTGTATGTTTTTCTGCAAATGATATTACTTGGAAAACTCCAATTTCTGCTGAGGGTTTTACTATCCTAATAAATGGCAGAATTCTCAAGTAAAGGAATTGCTTTTTTCTTCCCTGTAGCCCCACAGAAATAATGAAAAACAGCCAGCCAATTCATTGAGTTACCAAGAAAGAAATCTAAACAATACATAACCAGAAGCAGCAGCAATGAAATACAGTGCACTTAGCTGAAGATAAGTTTTGAAGGAAACAAAAGAAGATCATAGCTAGCAGAAACTAAGAACAGAAGTTTTCCTTGGTAGAGATGTGCAGCTGTTGCTAATATCCTTGAGTGAAGTAGAAGCAGGGAGATGTTTTCTAGGTTAACAGGTGCTTCTTGTTGCCTAAAGGGGCAGCAGGACAATTAGGGGATTATGGAAGGTAGCCCAGATAGTAGGAAGAATAGAAGGTAAAGCAGTGAAGGAGTAAATATGGAAAATTAAGAAAATAAGAAAGGAGAAAATGTGCTTTTCCTGTTGTTTGTATTTTGGATTTTTGCTGCTCTGGGAGGAGGACCAGGCACTGCTACCTCCTTTTCTCTCTGCAAGTCTGCAAGATTTCAGCTTTGAGCTAAATCTACCTTAGAGGAAGATTTGACACGCTTGAATCTGTAAGAGCTGGGCTGGTCTGTGCTGTAGCCTTGAATGCAGCATCTGCTTCCCTCTGCAGCTGCTCATTGCTGGGTGAAAAAATGGCTGTGGTGCTGCTGTTTCCTTGGCTGCCAGGGGTAGCTTTAGCTCAGCTCCCTGGGACCTTCTAGTCTTGCTTCCTGACCTGTTTTTCTAGTGGTAATAATTGGTGAGTTGTAAGAGGGGCATGTTATGGAATTTCCTTTTAAGATTCCCTGTCAATATTTCCTGTTGATGAGACCACCAGGAATTCATTGAGAGGCCCGCTATGGTAATTATGTTTCATAAGGAAAAATGCCACTGTAGTAAGGTAAACTTTCAAACTTTAAAATGAATTGAACTTCTCTCATATCTGTTTCACACCAATAAAATATGGCACACAAGGTCCCAAGCTTGTTCGTAGGTATCTTTGAAAAAAACATCTCTTGAAGATTCTTTCTTCTTCCTGGATCCACAGATCCATTTGTTCTTTTGAATTTTGTTTTAATCTGTTATTTTACACAGACATGTCCAATTTAATACTGCCCTCTTCTCTAAAAAAGAACAAAAACCAAGCAAAGAAATTGACAGCAATAATGGATGAGATTTCCAAGCTACTCAAAGAACATAGATGCCAGTCTATTAACTTTTGTAATTAATGGAATAATGAGTATTTGCATATTAGTTTCATATAGATGTCTTGGATTATTCTTTTAAGTACTAAATCCTTATTGTTCTGAATAAATGCTAAGCTAAATAAAATAACACCTGCCTCAAGAAAGAGATCCCTAAAAATTGTTTTTAACAGAGATTTATTTTCAGGCTTACTGAGTAGAAATCCTTTCCAAAACCAGATTCAGAGTGAGAATTTCCACTAGATTTCAGTTACCTTGAATCAACTTAAACAAACCTATTTCTTGGCTGAGGTGAGGTAGCATTAATACACTGACTACAGTAAAAGACTAGTTTTGTGTGAACTGGGAATCCACTTCTGCTCAGTCTTCCCTCGAATCACTACAAACCTGAATACAGAGCATCAATGGAGTTGCACCACATTTCACTGCAGTCTAAATTCTTCCATTTACATAAAGCCACAACACAAACCTGGTCTCAGGTGATCTGTGGTAGTTCACAGTGGGAGAAACTTTTCTCTTTCTGTGAATAAATTTGTTTTCATAATTTTCAGGTCAGAGCTTATTTTTCGATGATTTTCAAGAACTGGCTTTCTTTTCTGTGTTATTATGGCTTTGCTTTAAGATTCCTTTTTGCCTTCCCAAGAAGGTGGGGTAAGTGACCCTGTAAGTGCAGTGTGAAGTGAAGGGGTAAGTGAAGTGTGTCCCTGGCCAGGCTATCAATTGCAGAATGAGGTGTTTGCACTTGACCAGATGCTTGCTTTGTGTTTCCTGAGATGAATCTCCTGGATACACACTGTCAGATGATAATGATGCATAATTGAATTTTATAGCTAATTTCTTGCCATGCAAGTGCTGTGTGAAAGCTTCTCTTCAAATATTTGTTTACTGCTAGTGATTAATTCTGTAGCTTGTATATTTACATGATGGCCCGTAGCTAATGCAAATTTTCTACTAGGCTGGAGCCTTCAATGGGTTTGGTTTCTTCTCTCTTGGAATTTCTTCCAGTAGTTTTAAATGAAGGTAACATTTTATGCTATCTTTATTATACATCAATAAGTCACTTTTCTTGTGAAAGAGAAATATCTTCAAAAGAAACTGGACATTTAGTTTGGTCCTATTTGTGTCCTTCTGATGTATGCACAAAGAAAACACTTGGCATGTTAATGTTTCATTTAAAGTTTAGCTGCCATTTCTCCCATGTTCTCTGTTTTAATGAGAACTGTGGGTGAGAGAAGGTCATAAGCTCACAAGCCATGGATAGGAAAGAGAGGAGGCAGGACTGGTTTATTCCTTTTAAATGTCCATATAACAGCAGGCAAAGCTTGGATTAAGTAGTTCCTGAAAAGCACTGGTTTTCCTGCTTAGCATTCAAAGTAGTGTGGTCATCACTTTTCCCTCACACAACAGCAACAGGAAGGAATTCCTAGTGGGTGAGAAAAAGGCCCCAAAGTTGTTCAGTAAGTAACATTACAGTGCCCCAAGAATGGTAGAAAAGTAGTATGGATCAAGAACACAGTAAAGACATATTTTGTGTATGTGTGCATAGACTGGGAGTGATTGCAAATTCTTGTTTGGTAGGAGTTAATTGTTTTAATTGCACAATTGTTGTCATTTGCAGTCCATGTGGCCACTCATAATGTACCTTTTATTCCACAAACTGATAGAGTAATAGATTGCCTTAAAGGAAAATCAGACATAGTTGTCTTAGACAAATGTTACTAAGTATTCTTGTAGGTTATTTGGGGCATAAAACTGTAAAATGTATAATGCATATCAGGATTTACAAATGTTGAAACTCAGCACTGCTTACCACATAAAGCATGATGAATTTATCAGTGTAATTTTTACAGCATTTAAAAGCTCAGTGAAGAATAAGGGTATCCCTGGTTATTCTGCTCTCCTGGAGGAAATGTCAGTATTGTAAACAAGAAAATATCTTCTCATCCAGGAATTTAATCTTAATAATGGACTACAGCAAGTAATTTCTGAGAACTGTACAGTGAAAACTGCACTGCAATTAGTAAGGTAGCCAACCTGTTGCACTTATGTCTGTTCTTGATTCTCAAAGTCTTTTTGCTCATGATAGCCTGATGCTAATGTGAAATATATTTTTAGGAAGTCATTCAAATCCAGTGTAATGAAGAAATGTTAAGGTATATGTTTCATTATCATTTTTACTGTTGACATTTTCTCTCAAGGAATCCCAGAAAAAAATAAAATCCTAGCAGCAATGCATAAGTTCTGATCTGCCTTCTAGACAATATTTTGTTACCTATTATGTGCTGTACTCACATCATGCTAGTTCATTCATTTTGTATTTCAGTGCTCTGTATGCTATATTGGAATCTATCTGATTTTTTGACTAAGAAAACAGGAGAGACAGATGTGTGTAAGCAACGTGTTCTGTAGGACAAAAATGTTCACTGAATTACAATGCTGAACTCCCACAACATTTGCTGGAGTTCATTTGGCAATCCTTAGTTGATAAATATGAAAATTTTTTATTAGGGCTGCCTGTTAAATTCACTTTTCACCTTCCCCAGAGCTACTCTAAAATCTTCCATTGACACTATTTAATGGAGAAATGTTCTGTTTTCAAAATGCCAAGCTTCATAAAACTGTTTCAATTCCTTAGAGTAAAAAATAAAAAAGAATAAAAGTATCTAAAGGCATTTTTAATTGCAGAAAATATGAAAGATGTGCTCGACTCTAACACAGAAAAATTTTGTATTTTTATTAATATCTAAAAGAAATAGTGATACATTATGCTCCAAATTCAATGTAGATATTCAGTGTTTTTGACATTTCATTAGGTATCCATTCTCTCCCTTAATGATGGTTTCCTTTTAAGGGAGAATGAAATGCCCAGGGAGCAGTTACTTAAAATGTCAAGCTCATTAAATATCTGATTTGATGACTAAAATAAATTTGTGAAGGTTTAAATAAAACCCCAGATAATTTTCTCCAGAAAAAGATCAAGCCAGGAAAGTGAGTTCAGAAAAAAAAGAATGGAGGCATCTTGTCCACAATTTTGAATATATTGTGTTACGTGCTTGGATCCTTAGAGTATGATTTACATTTATATACTACTAAAAAGTCCGCGCATCAAAAAGTAATTCATTTAAATGGAATAATAAATAAAATAAAGGAAATAAGACCTAGTATTCAATTATCTCTGAAAAAGGCTAATTCTATCAAAGATTATGTAAAAGACCAAGCCTATTAATGAACTTCTGTAGAAAAAAAGAAGGATCTGATTTTCCAAGTTGTCATTGTAATCAATCGCAATAGAAATCTCCTCCTGGATGAAGGTTTGTGATTAAGAAATACAAAGTTCAGACTACACATTCAAACACCAAATGGAATCATTTGCAATGTACCAGCTCCCTGCAAAGGTGAAACATCTCACAGAATAACCATTGTGGTGTGGCAAAAATGAAAAGCTTGGACTCCAGTTGTTCTCCTCAGGCTGCACTAGAAAGAGGCACTTCAGAGTTCCAGTGTTGCATCAGATCCTCTGCCAAACACCACTGATTATTTGAGGAGACAGGATCAGGAGTGGGAAAAGTTGTGAAACGTTGCAATATTACTATGAAAGGAAAAAAAACCCACTTCCCCACCCTAGATAAGAATCAGTCTGTAATGGGGAAACAAGGAGGCACCGTGAAACTGGCAGACATTGTTTTCCTGTTGGTGAGGAGACATGTGCAGTTTGTTGAAGTCAATGAGATGGAGGTGGGGAATAAGGATTTCATAGCCGGGTCATTTTTTATTCATTCTGCTCTACAGCAGTGCACATACAGTGGTAAGGTGCTTGCAGTGCTAACCCATCTGTTCTCGGGTGTGGCTCACATCCAGTGGGCTAAAAATACTCTGTCTGCCAAGGAGACAGTCAAGGTGCTTTGAAAAGGCTTAGATGCTTTTACTTTGGGCCACAGATAAAGGTGATAAATGAAGAGGCATCAGGGCTCTTTTTTTTTTATCTCTCTTCCTCCCCCAGACCTATTAATAATGAAGCAAATTCAAAACAACGAAGGAGAAACCTGCCTGCTGGCTAATATTCTGTTTGTAATCCTGGGTCTGCACTTGCCCACAGTGCTAAAGTTCAATTGAAGTTACACTTCAGTAATTGATGATCACTTGCCATATCCCTTTATAAAGCTTTTTCATCAATGTCTTTTGTGGTTCATTTTCTATCAGCAGCAAATCAATGAAATTTTAATGGAATAGAGAGCCTGCTTGAGACTGAATTACGTTGCTTTACCTGTTTCAATATCAAGTGAAGTTCTCAAAGGCTAGACAGATAATAGTTTTTCAGATTTTTTTCTTTGATAACTTTGTTTCTGCAGAATGGTGGCATCTTTGTAATCAGCTGTAATAAAGATTGAAGGCATTAATGAACTCGGTTTTACTGTGCTGTTAGAGACAATGGAAAGACGTGGGGTTTGAATCTGATAGCCAGATCCTTATAAATGCTGCAGCAGTGTGGCAGGGAATGCATCAGCTCCTAGATCTGGTGATTCAGGGAGAATCTGAAATGGTTTAAAAATCTCCAGGGTAATGCAGTAATTAACCAGGCACAGAGAAGTGCAAGGTCACGAATTGAGCTCCCTTCTTGAAACCTGCAGTGGGAGCTGTGTTGTTGCCAGGGTAGCCCCACCCATCACTCTAAGGGCAAAGCTGCCCCGGGGCCGGGTCTGTGAGCAGGGACGGGCAGCACCGAGGGGCTCGAGACAAGTATCCGTCTCTCGTTTTTCCTGGACTGACCGGGATTTGTTACCTGGCTTTGTTTTATGCCACCGGTCCGGGCAGGCTCCGCCCTTGTCCCCGCTCCTGCAGCTGCCCCGGGCGCTGTGGGCACCTGGAGGGAGAAGCCGCGCCCGGGCCCGGCCTGGGCGCCGTGAGGGGCAGCGGGGCCTCCTCAGCGGAGACATTGTGGGACCGTCTGGATGCACTGCTGTGCCTGCGGGAGCACGGAGGTGGCACCAAATGACCCACTGCGGTCCCTTCCAAGCTGGCCCATCCCATGACCTGTGAGGGCTCGGGTCGGCTCCCTGTGGCTCTGCGGCAGTGGGCGGAGGGGCGGTGGCCGCAGCCATGGGAAGGAGGATGCGGGATGGAGCTGTCCCGCACAGCCCGCACAGCTCCGCGCTGAGGGCTCGGCGCCTGAGGGCCCGATCTCGCAGCTTTGCTCCAGGAAACTTTCCGAGCAGTTTTCCTCAGCCAAAAGCCTCCGGTTTCCCGAGCCCTACCCAAACCAGCTCCCAAAATACAGGCCTGATAAAATCGTACCACATGGGTGGATTCCTCTCAGATTGAACAGAGCAGATAATTTACAGACTGAGAGGATCAAACTGCCAGTAGGAAATGCCAAACTGTCCCGGTTTAAAGACTCTTCACTTGCTGAGGAGGACTTTTCAATTCTGCTCCTTGTGGCTGGACAACAGAAATGGGAAGGAAGTTGTCCTGTTGTCCCCAAAGACAACAGAAGGAACCCTCTTCTCCAGTAATATTTACATGACGTAGGCAGACCAGTAGGTAAGATTTTTGTTTGTTTTGGTTTTTTTGTTTGTTTGTTTGTTTGTTTTGTTTTGTTTTTTTTGTTTTGGCTTAGCTTCCCTGAATTGTCAGTGTAACAGTGATGGAATGCAGGAAAGGTGCTGGCTGATTGTTGAAACTGGGAAATCACTCACAGTGATTGTGAAGGAGGTCAGTGTTCACCGCTCCCATTTGTTAACCAAGCCCAACGTTTGAGTCTGATGTAGAACAAATCCAAATGAAAAAGTTTTCCAACATGTTTGTACCTCCATGAATTGCTGAACAGAAATCGCATATTTGTTAAGTATCAAGGATATGTACAAAAATGTGAATGTTTTTCAATTATTCCAGTGGGTCTTGGGCCAAGCCTTGAATGCAAAAGAAAATAAATCTGCCAGTCACAGCAGGGGCATACATTATCAGGGCAGTTTGTGTTTCCCTTAATGGAACTGCTTCTATTTGATGAAGTGTATCAGTCTCTGCAACTGTAAATTTAAATATTATCACTAGTACCTTGCTCCAGTCAGCACTAAACACAATTTAAGGTACAGGAGAGAGAAAACTATCTGAAGACTTAGAAATGTCAAAATAAGAAATGTCCAAAATAGGATTGTTGTGCTAGAGAGTAGAGTGGCAAACAGCTATGTTCTGGTTGATTTGATGTGCTTTGATGCAGCCTATAAACTTTCAAAAACTGGGACTGTTTAACACATACTGAAATAATGCTCAGAAATGTAATGCAATAAAGCTTTTGAATAAAAAGGAGTGTAAATGGCTTTCAAGAATGCAATGTTGCCTGGTTTTCACAAAGAAATTATTCTGTTTTGATTTCTTTTTCTAAAGTAATCTCTACCCAGCCTTTTACTATGGAACAAGTTAGATAACATCTAAACAAAGTTAATGCTTTCTCAAGTAGTTCAACTGAAATGTTTATGCTTATTGAATATTTTGTGAGTATTTTTCATGGTAATTTAATTTTTAAAAAACCAAGGAGTCCAACAGAGAAATAAAATGTGGACTTATGGCACTGTAATTGTAGTTGATGAGAAGCAGCAAATAAAAGGTGAAGACTCTCCTGCCCTCGTTCTACACAGCACAAAACTCGGGTAAAGAACTGCTTTGTGATATGAAAGAATTGATGATGCTTTTGACTCAGAGTGGATGAATTGTAGAATCTTAGAGTAATTTGGAACTTTAAGGGGCCTTTGGAAGTCATGTTTGTACTAAAATTTTAAGATGGTGTCTCCTGGATTTGCATGGAATTTACTTAATTTTCTTTAATCTTTCAGCAGCCGGAATTTCATTTTTTTCCTTGTTACTACAGCCTCTGGAGGACCATAGTTGACTAATTTATTGGTCCAACTAACAGATCTGCCCTTTTATTTTTAGGAATGTCTTTCAGGTTGTCATTTCTGCAGCTCATAATTCAGTGGAGCTTTTGCTGTACACTTTTTTTTGGTTTTTAACTTCTAGTTTTACATTACAGTGGAGATGCTGGACTTTGTTGTGTGTGAATATGGGCAAAAGTTCTACTGAAAAGGCTGAAGAATATTTTACATAAACCAACGGGAAATTCTTATCTGTGTTTTATTTTTGCACTATTAAAATATTTTATATATAATCATAGAACAGCAGGGGAGTTGTTGGTTTTGTTGTTTTGTTGAGGTTATCATTGGTTTTGCTTTTGTTTTATTTAAATAAAAAAACTATGTGATGGGATATGAGAGGATTTGTTGAAGGCTTCATGAAGTTTCTTCTTTAAGCTCAATATTTTACGGTGATTGTGGTTGTTGCATGTGTAATAAAATGCTGTTGCTCTGAGTTCTGTAACAGCTACAGATGTGTCTGATAAAGTGTCTGAGGTGTTGGAAGCTATACAAGAAAAAGAAAAAGCAGCCCATTTCTAACCAAAGAATGCAAGGAAACAATTTGTCACTACTGACAGCAGGAAAATGAATAAATATTGGAATAGATACATGTATAGCCAATGAATTTGTACCAGCATCTGAGTGATGTCCTGTCTCAGGAAGGCAGGCAGACCAGGATTATTAACTTCTTTATTGAGAGCTTTCCTTTCAGGCAGGGAATTTGTGGTGTGAATCAACAACTTGGTTATTGGTTTTCCTGTGTACTTTCTCTTTCTAAAGTAGTATGCACATTATTACACTATGCTATGTTAAAAAAAAAAACCCAGAAACAAAAACCCAGAACCAAAGGGTTGCCTGTCCAGAGCTAGGCTCCAAAATTCACATTTTGGCACCGCAATAGAAATGGACAAACTGAGAAGTCTCAAATATTCTACTTAACTTTTTATGTACAATGTATATTTAACATATTGGAAAAACTGTGATTCAATATAGACGTAAAAAAAGGTAAATTGTAAGCCTGTGTTGAGGTATAGAAAGTTCTGGCAGCTCCTGTCAATGTATTTAGACACAGATTATGAGAGTTCCTCAACAATAGTAATCAGAATGCTATAAGAGGAATGGATCATGTTTTCTAGGACAAGAAACAGCCAATAATTGTAGCACAACCCAGCCTGTGAATTGCCTCACTATTTCTTCATTATTTTTACTTCGTTCTTCTTGTAGCTTTGTTTTACGGGTCCAGGATCTTCTTCTATTTTGGTTCTTTCAGAGACATAGACATCTTTCCCTTCTTGATTCCCACCTCCTGCCTTTTCTTTTCTCCTATTTTTTTTGTTTGTTTATTACAATCTGGTGTTTGCCAGTAAGTTGTCACTTGAGTGCACCATTAAACTCTGCTTGACACATTCCTTTGGCAAAGGTGCCAGAACAGTTACTGCAGAAGAGTTATTGTAGAAATAGAAGATAAGAAAATCTTGCATGAACAATTTAGTTAAAGAAAACAAAACAATTTCAGGCAAACTGAATTCATTCTGGTTTTATAGGTAACCATAGCAGAACTCTCTTGAAGTTTAAGAATACTTCAGTGTCTCCATTTCCAGTCTCCCTTTAGGGTCTCATCAAGTTCCTGGTTCTTACTGCTTTTGATCTGAGTGCTAAAAGGATGCTCTGTGAGTGCCTGCCTGATCCAAAAGTCCTGGAACTCCATGCAAGTTTGCCTTTGTCTTTCTTTTACAACTTGTTAAATGTCTGTTACAAGGAGCTATCTAAAGAATGGGAAGTCTCAAAAGACCACCTTGATGCATCCTAAAGACCTCAACTCCATGAAACACTTTCAGATGAGAGTCTGAACTCCTCTGCTTCATATGAAAGCATCTGAACTTTTTGAGAAGAGCTAATCTCTAATGAAAATGTCCTTATGTATTTTTTAATCTATCCTGCTATTTTGGATGGTAAGTCCTTTAAAAACTCTTCAGAATACATTAAAATGTCATATTGTCCTGAACGCCTACTTTTTTCCCTCTGGATCCTAGCTTAAAAATGAATGCTATAGAATAGGAGATCATTTTGGATTACAGAACAAGTTCTCAAAATGTCAAGGGTAAATAATCAGCAAATCCCTCATTATCAATAAAACAGCACTGATATGCAGTTAAAAAGTAATTTGTAATACTTCAAATCCATATCCTCACAAGCCTTTTATCTTGTAGCAGTCCCACCAGCACCAAGCAAAACACAGTTTAATGCAAGACAGATCTTTGGGGGTTTTTCATGCCTAATGAACTAGAGTAAAGGTTTTAGAAACTCCTGCTGGACAAAGGACTTTGATTTTAATAGTGTTTTAAATGAAACCACTTAAGGTTGTTTTTAAGTCATCATCTTTCATCACTGTAATAGATATAAAATCCTTTAGTGTGTGTTCAGATACCATTCATTTTCTGGATAAGGGTCATTATTGTTTATGAAACTGTGTTGCTCACAATACAAGCTTGGATCTTAATTAATCTTTTCGAGGGTTTTGATCTCTGACTTTTGTTTAGCTACCTTATCCATTCACTCATATTCCTTAAAAGCTGTCTGTCATGTGTGAAGTGAAAAAAACACCTCTCTAGTGTTACTTGTGTGGAAATTGTTACTCAATAGGCCTAAATCCAGTATTTCTTCGATGTAGGTCAACTGTAAAAATCCCATTGACTTAATTGGCACAGGAGTTAGACCTATATGAGAAGCAGGGAAAAAAAGAAAGTCAGTGGAAAAATAGTATGAAAATTTTATACTGTCAGAGAAAACGTGGTGATGTTCAAGGCAAAAGGTGTGAACACAGTTATAGGCATTGGTGTTGGATTGCAGAGTGCAAGCTTGTCCAACCACAGTGCTGGATGTTCAGCACCATGTTACTGCAAATTCATCTTGTGGCTGTAGATTTTATGGCTGGAATTTTACTCTGTACTTTTGACTTACCCGCTGAGGTTTTCTGACTGCTAATTAGGTAGCTGTTTACCCATTAATGTAACACAGCTCATCTTACTTTAACATCTGTAAGTGAGCAGCCTGAACTGAGTTGTCCTTGAATAAATGACTCCCAAGGGCAAGTCCAGGTATCTGGTTGCAAACTGCTGGCCAGTCAAACACACGTGAAATATTAGGAAGCTTGTAAAATATAACTCCTTAAGAAATGAAAAAAGTTTTCCAGGAGATAAATGGATCTCTACATTTTTTGCTAAAAGAATAACAAGGAAAATAATCTTGCTAAATAAATAAAATAAATGCGTCTGTTACATATAGTTGCTCACCAGTAAACATGCTTTCAGTGACATGCAGTACAAATCTCCAAATAGAGGTGTTTTTAAAATGGAAAAATTCTCAAGTTTTTGAATAACAACTGGCTAGATTTGACTTCCAGAAATAATCCAGTCTGAGTAAAATAGTGCCACAAATGTGTGTCAAAATTTTTCTCGAAATACCAAACCAATTTAAAATCAAATTCACAAATAGTAGCTAAGTTTCATATGCACACATTCCTTTTTATAACATGTTCCTCACATGCTCATTAGAAAAGTTTGTAGACCTCTGGTTGACTTCACTAAAGCCTGCACTGCCCACATAGCTTTTCTTGTGCTTCCTGAAAATATTTTACGATTCTTTCTCTAACTTCTTTTTTCTTCTCATCTCTCAATGACGGTTCATGATTGAGCAGTCAGCAATGCTGATAATGGATGGTGTACCTGAATCTCCAAATGCT
The DNA here is from genome assembly GCA_034509425.1 of Eopsaltria australis. Taxonomy (NCBI): domain Eukaryota; kingdom Metazoa; phylum Chordata; class Aves; order Passeriformes; family Petroicidae; genus Eopsaltria; species Eopsaltria australis. Next base: position 448,014 of record JAVTVJ010000138.1, read on the forward strand.
TCCTGCCAGGAGTACAGATTAGATTATTGCAGTGGTGTTCCTCATCTAACACTTGAGCTGGAAACAACTAGGGCTGAACTTAGTTATCTCCATCCAAAAGGATGGAGCTTGCAAGATCCAGAGGATAATCTAGACATGCTTCAAGATGTAGAAATAGAGCTTTTAGATATAAAAGTGGGGCTCTGAGGTTTGGTGATCATCAGAACAGGTCCTCTGAGGTAAAAATAAGTAAATACAAGCCCTTTCCATAGTCTAGTCTATACCTTGGCTGTTTTAATTCTAGAGAATATAATTCTCAGCTTCAATTCATTCCCCTCATGGGGTTTTGGATGATTTTCTCCCCTTCACATTGCCTAGTCCTCTTGTCCTACCAGAGAAAAATCCAGCCCCATTCAGAACACCAGCACACAACCTATGCACATCTTAAGTACTGTTTAGGAGCTTCCTGTCAGCTGTGCAGGGCAGGTTGGTATCCTGGGAAAACTGTAATGGTGCCTTGCCATGAGCACACTGTTTCCATAACCTGTAGGACAAGGCAGTTGGATGTGGGCTGGAGACATAATTGGAAAGGTTGTTTGCTACGTGATGGGCTGAATTCCAGTGAAAGACCACCATGGCAATAAGGTAATGATGGAACAACTTCATGTCAAACACTAAATACTTTAATGCAAAATGTTAGCTACCAAATGTTTGCTTGCTGGGAGGGTGTATTTAATGCTATACAAACAGTTTGTGAAAAGGTATGTGCTGCCTAAGGAAGAAAAGTGCAATTAAAACCTCATTAAAACTGTTCTAAAGGGAAGGGCTTTGAAAAACTGACTCTCTCAGAGGTTCAGCATAACTAATTTCTTTCCTTTTGAACCTAAAGTACAGAATCTGAAAATAAGAATATAGACTAAATACTGTTATTCACACAGATGTGAGCGAAATCTTTTGCTTTGCATATTCCTGCTGCAAGCAGATGTGGAAGTGCTCCTCTTGTGCTCAGAGATCTGAAGTCACTGAGCACAGTGTTGAGGGAAGCTGCAAACCCCAAAGCAACTGAGTGAATATCAACTCACCTCTGACTGTTCTTAAGCCCAGCTCATAAGTTTGGGGGCTCCACTGGATGATCACCTATAACTCACAGTGCTGGAGTCAGGAAAATTCTGGTGGGCCAAAGTTGAAGGAAGAAAGCAAGATCAATTTCTTTCCCATTTGTTCTAGGTATAATAGGAGATCTTTGAGTTACTGGTAGCATCCCCTTGTAGTTGGCTTTAAATATATATATTATATATGTATATATATTTATACTAGAATAGAACCTTTCTTCGTATAAGATAGGGAACCTCCTGCTGCAATATTCTGCCTGGATTTGACAAGGGTTCATAATTCATTATAGATTTATAATGAGGGTAGCTTTGACAGGCAGGGAGTCAAGCAGGTTGCATTCTGGTTTTGTCTGGACATTCACAATTAAACCTTTCTCAGGATTTGGCAGACACAGCCAATTTAAAACGTTTCAGATCACAATAATATTGGAACAGGCAAAAAATCCTCCTTAACTGGTGTGTCCCTGTCACTGCAAAAGGCCTGAGTTCTAAAATGTCAGTGAATTCACTTTCTGATCACCCTACTTCTTAGGAGACAAGAAGGCAGCACTTTCTGTAAAAATAAATATTTTAATAGCGTTTGATTCTTTGGCTTGCATGTGGAGTTGTGCCTTTAAAATTAAAGCCAGAGAGCAAGACAAAAAATTGACTTGTTTTGTAGAAACAGTAGCCATTTATGGACCAGGATGATTGTATGCTCTTCCAAGAAATATAGCAGATAGGACTGATCATTTTGGCAGCACTTTGCAGTTCATATATTTGTATCACAGTTTCAAGAACAATCTTGATCAGGAACATACTACAGCCCAAATGTTCAAATATGATGAATAATTTTGTATAGTCTTGCTGTGTTAGAGACATTTTATAAGGTTTTATATTTGCAAGTGCTCTGCGGAATAATTCCTTCCAAATGAACTTGGGCAAAAAAATGGAGGCATCCAAAATCAGTCATATTTGAAAACCTTTCTTTCAATGTTATTTCATAAAATCCTTCTCAACAATTCTTGATTAGAGCTTCTAAGGAAATTAAGGGTCTGAACAAGAATGCTCAATTGCTGAATACTTTTTACATGTGTTAAATATAGTACACAGATGCAATGCTGTAACCCAGCCTAATTAAGAGAGTGTTTAGGTCCTATCTGTCCCACCACCATTTTTTTGAGAAGATATGGGGTTGTGTTGCCAAAACACAAAAGGCTGCTGCTGATCCAGTGATGTGTAGAGGAGTTTGTTTTTGGAACACAAATGTGTTTGCCTTCAAAGGAGAGGAATACTAAGAAACACTTCAGCCCTGTGGCTGACCCAGCCTCAGGTGGATGTGGAACAGATGGACAACCCCTGGCCCTCAGGTGACAGTGATGAGGAGTGAGTGCTCTTTTGCCCCACCAGTCCATTGGGAATCTCCATTGGTTCATGTAAATTCAGGATGTCTCCTAATTCTCTTTTCCCTTTGATGGGAATGCATTGGAACCTTCAGTGCAAGGTAAAAGAGCCTCACAGACTGAAATGAAGTGAAAAGAAAATCAATCCCTGCTAGCAAGTAGTTCATCTAGGAGTCAGGTTGTTCCTTCCTCATGGTTTGTTGCTGGTACTTCTTTTCTACATTATCACTGCAAAAGGCTTGTCCTTCTGACTGTGTGAGCTCTCAAGGTCTCCAGGTAAGTCCTATTAGGAAACATATTTTGTTTTTTCATAAATAACATGATGGACAAACTATGATTTTTCTTTTGATATCTCAAATTAAATTTGTTATTTTAATGTTTCACTGTAAATGTGAAAGATTACCCAGCATTTCACAACTGTTATGACTACTGAAAATAATTAAATCCATGCATACCACAGATAGCTGGCTTCAAACAAGAACTTGAATGTCAGTCTCTTACATCAGGTCTCTGCTTAAAAAATTTGCAGGCTTTTGACTGTCTTGTCTCTGTTCCTCCCTTCCTTTTCTTTACTTTTGCATTCCATAAAACTGAATTTGTGTAACCAACTTATCTTTTTACTGTGCCTTGTAGCCTTCTGGCTGTGCCACCAACACTGGACAAAGACACCAGGAATAGATTTGTTTGAGGGGGAGGAGTGTATATGTGTGGGGGGGAGATTTTCAGGTTTTGGGATGTTCTCCTGGGTTTCTTTCTCCCACAACTTGAGCAAGAGGTTCCTAACTGAGAAAAACTGAGCTCACAAAGATAATCAAGGGAATAAGTGGAGGATGATGGGCAATAGCAAGTGATGGAAGTGACTCAGCAAGCAGCCAGGAGAAGGCAGGTGTACATGTCTGCATGCTTCTTTGCATAGCTTAAGCAAATACTTGCACAAAGTAAGATTGTTAAAGAGTCTTAAATTTTGGGAATATGCTTGTAATACACTACAGCACTGCCAAGGCTAAATTACAGACATAATGGCATTATTAGTCACATTTACTAATTAAAAAAATTGCACTGTTCCCCCCAAATATAATTAGAGAGGAATTAAGCAGTATTGACATTTCCCTGAGAAATCAGCATTAAAAACAGTGTTGTTGTCCTCCTAATGCAAATAATTAAATAAGAGGAAAAACAGTACCAGCACAGATTCCATGGGCTTTAGACATGATAGCAATGGACGTTGTGAACTGGGATTTTAAAAAGAACATGTCTGCTGTGAATACTTCATATTTCTTTTACACAATTTGTCTACAAAACACTTAAAAATAAAACACTTTAAAATATTTGTTTTGAATAGCAGAAAATAATTTAGCTGTTACTCAAATGCTTTCAATGACTTAAAAATAAGCTTAAAAATAGAACAAGCTACTAATGGTAAAATTTTTTATTCAGAGGTGCCATACACATAAGCCTGGGAAAAGTTACTATTACCTATATTCTTGCTGTATAGCTGCAGGAATGTGTACAGCGCTCACGGCTTGAATGTGCAAAAGAATGTACTCTGCAGAACAGGTGATGATCAATGCAATTTAAGCACTTCAGGGACCATCTGGGCTTTCAGTTATTTTAAGATGGAGAAAAAACAGCTTGACGTGTTGACTGTGAAACTGCAAATACCAGCACTGTACAATATTTTTCAGTATTTTGTTTTGTGTCTTTAGCAAAAGAATGTGTACAAATCTCAGAAGTGTAGCACTAGAAAGGAACCTTTTTATCTAGCTTGTCTCCTTTCAGTGAGATAGCATTAATGACTGATATTTTGTCCCTCACTGGCTAAGCAGTGACACAGATTCCCTGGACACTAATGATGGACACAGAAACACTGTGAATTAGAAATTTCTTTTTCAGACTCCATCGGAAATCTCTTCAGTAGCCAAAGTTTGTTTCTCTTTTTCCTTCTTCCTGTGACACTGGAGAACAATTTATCACTATAGCACTTTTACCAGCTTTCATATTATAGAACTGTTGTCATGTTACCTGTAAGACCCCTCTTCTCTAGAATTAACCCTGCTGAATTTGTGCAGCCTTTCCTTTTGGTTCACATTTTTAAACCTTTGACTCTTAATGTTCTCTTCAGGATTTGGTGGTTTGCTTTTGTCTGCCATAAGCAGACAGGCCAAACTACAGTCAGGGTTCTAGCTGAGGTTCTCACCAGGATGATGAAAAGCAGAGCAATTTGCTCCATTTCAGATTTACAATGTTCCTGTTAATACAGTTCAGAATAACTTGACTCTTATTCAGGTTAAATCTTAACAACCAGAATTTTCCCTGGTATAATCTGATGGTTTGTGTCCCTTCTTTATATTTCTGGTCTTTATTTCACCATATTTTGGGCAATGCTTTTCTCTGGTCCTAATTGAATTTGTATTACTGTCTTTAAACCGTTTTTCTGATTTACCAGGATTATTCCGAGTTTTGATATTTTCCTTCAATATGCTTTTAAATTATTCCAGTACAATGTGACATGTGAATGTTCTGTGTTTATTTAATTCCTCAAATAATTTACAGGTATTATGGCTTGAACAGTTAAAAAAAAAATAAATCACAGGGCAGACCTCTGGAAGATCTCATTTAAAGTTTCCTAATCTGATAAATCATAAACTATCAGTTTTTGAGATTATTTTGCTGGCCATTCTGCAAATATTTCCAGATTATTGTTATATTTGTTCTCAGAATGTTGCAAGTCTTCCAGGGTCTTCCTAAATACATTGTACAGCTGGGCGTTCTGTGATTCTCAGGTACTTCTTACTCTTTTAAAAATAGGTTTTCTTTTCTCCTTCTGTTTTTGCAATCTCAGTCATACTCTTCTCTCCATATCAGGATCAGTTTCTGATCTCAAAACACAAGTGTAGGCATGATGTTTCTGGGAGAGCTCCTTCCAGCTGTGATTTTATTCACCTTGCAGGCTCACTGCGTTTCATTGCTGTCATTCTCTGCATGCATGCATGTATTCAGGCATTCCCAGAAGTCTTTGAAAGAACTGAGTTCAGAAAAAGCAGGCTAGAGCCCACAGTGCGATAGAGTTTTTTCAAAACCTATGTCACAATATCACTCTTAGGATAAAAATATACATAAAGGAATGTTTTCAAAGATGGAAGCTAACTTGTACTCTGTAAAATAGGGATGGTACTTACAAGATTCCACATTATACATAGATGTACATGAAAAGTACTGAGCATTGGATAATTATCTTCTTAATTTCCATATCCTAAACTTATGGAGGAAATTAACAGAAGTGTCTCAGAAAAATGTGAATTATGGCTGTGACTACCAGATAGACAGTGCTCCTTCTCTGAATTAGGGCATGCAGACAATATTGAAAGCTGTTAGTACAGGAAAACCATAGTCCCAGCCTGAATAATAGAAGAGTTTTTTTACTAATAAGGAAAACCAAGCCAGTTTGTGTAAATTAATTTGAAATGGCAAACATACCCTACAGTCCCTCCCAACAATCAAAAATTTTGCTTGTTCCATAATGAAGGGGTAGGGAGAGGACAAGGGGGCAGCCATGCCTGTATTTTTATTAGTTTCATACATTGTAAATGCAAATACTTTACTTTGATTATAAGTTACAACACAGTGGGTAAATTAAGATGTTTTTAGTGAAATACAGGTTACAGGAAATTCCCAGTTGAATGAGATGGTGGAAAATGGTCACAAAATAAAAAAGTATGAATTATGTAATTTGCAAAAGATATCTTTGCTCCACAATTTTCAGTTTAACAAAGGATCAACTTTGTTGTATGGGTGGTTATTTGCAAGTATTCATTTAAGAACTGAAACAATAGTGCCTGCACTGTTAGAGCCTGGATATTGTCACTGGACATGTCCAAGCAAATAAAGTGAGAGCAAAGGCATAAAAAACCCATTCAGTATATTTTAGCCTGCTGCAATTGTTTGGAGAAATTGATTAGAGCATATCTAAGTCCTCAGGGCTTGTCAGGGCTAAGCTATTAAGTGTATGGTGCTGGTACATAAAGCACATCTCTGAATTCCATGCAAGGACACTTCAAAATAGAGGTCCTGCATAGGGACTCAGGGAAGCACTAGGACGGAGTGGCAACCCCGGCTGAATGGTGTCAAAGGTTTTCCTGAGGTTTTTGTGTGCTAACAAATCTCAGCTTAGTCGCCAGTTGAATTTAGGAGCTTTTTTAAAATGTGCTCAAATTACCAAGAGCACTGTTATGTCAGAATGGTGAGAACGTGTGCCCTTGATGAGGTCTGGTGATAACCCTGTGACTTGATTATTGCAAGTGAGACATGTTGGTTTATAAGGGAATGGAGCAGACCTTTGTCCATGTATTTTTTTTCTGAGGTATTTCTGGGAACTGCCTCACTTTCAGTGAGAATCTCTGTTGGAGGTTGAGACTGCTATGAGGTTAGGGAAAATACCCTTCAAGCAGGATTTATTTTGAGGAATTCTAAATGACTAATTAGTCATCGATTAACAGCTTAGAGGAAGGCAGCTAGAAGGAGTCAATACTCTCTTCTGAACTGGACTCTTTATCTCACAACAGAAGAGAGTTTTGCCAATTCTCATAATCAAATATCAAACCTTCAGTGCAGGTTGCCCAGCTTCCCTAGGATCAGTTGAATTGCCGCCATGTATACCAGCTGAGATTTTCTCCCATGGAGCTGTAACAACAGAAGCATCAACACCAAGATTAAATTGGTGTGTCAGGTTTCCTTTTAGGGAGCTACAGTTTATCTGGGAGTTAAGTTCTAGCATTATAGGGGAGAAAAAGTCTTTTAAACATGAAAATAATTATGAACATTGAGCAGCAACTAAAGCAAATTTAAAAGTGGATAATCATGCCTTTCACTAGTAGTTCAGATACACTATGTTGTTATTTTTCTTTCAGAAAAAAAGTCAAAAGGATTGAATTAAGGAAAGTAAGATAATTACTTGAATTGTAAATACTGATTTCTACATCAAAGACTCCATTTCTGCTTTTAATAGTGAGTAGAGAATGTTTTGAGCATTTAATATATTTTTCCTAAGCCTGTGTTTTTTCAACTCCAGCATTTCAAAACTGATTCCATTCTCCCAATATGTGGTCTTTCATCATGACACTGTTAACTTTGAGGAAAGTCTTTCCAACATTTCAGAATTTCTTTAATAGAATAAATGCCTACAGTTGCAATAACTGTTTCTTCTGACCCATGGGGGTTTGCGTGTCTGATAGCTAAGCAGCAAACATCTTTTTATGTGTTGAAAGGGAAGAATGACACATTCAAGCTGTGATACATTTTATTGCCTCAGACTTCATCAGGGGCATTAGGCCTTGAAATTAAAGTTTGTTGTTAAACTGAATGTGCTTCTAAGATTTGCCTTGATAAAAGCAAGAGTTGTAGTGAAGACAAAACGCCTTTCTTTGTTTGTTTTGTTTTAGTAAAATTGAGAGTTACAAGTCACATATGTTCATTTTTTCAGTTAAGTCAAAAGCTGCTGTTTAATAAAACATTAACATGGCTTTAGGGATAGTAAAGCAACGTGATAATTAATTTCCCCATGTTCTCTAAAGGACCTCCTTCACGTTGGAGATGTGGGACAGAAAGCCTTATATCTGCATCCTTTATGGCTTCTAGTAGGAACCTCGTGACTACAACTTTACAACATGACTTATTTCTTCCACATAAGTTCCCTCCTTTAAATTCGTCTAACTAGACTGGATATTCTCCTTACTTACACATTGCTAAACATTTATTCAGAATGAGCCAAAAAAGTAATCATTCAGAATAATACCTAGAGACTACTAACATTCTAGGTTATGTGTCTAGGTTCTATGGTTAATTTTTTGGTTGACAAATTAGGAAGTTGTAGAGATGTACCATGAAACTACTGAAAATATATAAATAAATTATGCTGGCTCAGTTGACATTAAAATCTGGAATTAAACTGTGCATGACTTAGAAAAATACCTTAAGGAATCACCCTATTTTTGTTATATCCCAAAGTCATTATGCGTTGTAACTTCCTAGGAAGTTCCTAGTGCTCTGCAGCTGTTGATGTCCGAAATAGTTGTAGTGGAACTTGGGTATTTCCTTTCCCCTGGTTTTGGAGCACAACCCTTACAAGTAACTATTATAAAGTTCATAGCACAGTGTCAGAGCTGCCATGTAGAGAGAGAGCTTCATGCTGCTTCTGCTGTGACTAGAACTTGAGTGGAGTAATCAAGCTGGTTTTCTCTATTTCATCTGACTCTGACACCCCATGGTTAAGGGTCAAGACCCTTAATCAATTCTCTGGGAGTTCTCTGTATCTGATTTCATGCTGCCCTGAGCCCTTCCATAGAGAATTCTTGCAATCTCTCTCCTACTTCTATTACCATCAAGAATTTCTGTTGGCACCCAGAAAAATGAGGTCAGGAGAACTGAAAGCAAATCAGGTAAATTTTTGTGCATTTTAGGTGATCAGTGATGTACTTCAGCAGGCATCTTGTAGGCACACAGAAAAATCCAGTCTGAAGAGCACTTAGACAATGCTGTTTACTTTAGTAACTCAACAAAAACAAAATGACAATCTTAAAAAAAGATATGGCAAACAATTAAAATATGCCATGGAAAAACCTAAACTTTCATGATAGTTTGACTTCAGATTTAGAAAAATAATCTTTCCAGAGAAGTTTGCAAGACTGATGATCTGTGATGAGACCGAGTATGAGAAAATTCAAAGAAGAAAGAAAAAAGGAGAAATCCCAAATGCAGACTCATCAATAGCTTGCAAGATGAGACCTTGTATCAGATGTCCCTGATGTATTGAGCTTTTTCTCACATCTGGTTATACTTTGTAATGGTGGCCTTTGGTCCTCGTGTCCCTGCCTGCATGGGCATCACAGTCTGTAGTTGTGATTTCACACTGTTTCCAGTTCCTTTCTGGTCTTTGCAGGAGTTCAATAATATTCTGCTTTGGTGCAACGTAGCATAACAGTGGTAGGGTCAAGGTTTCCTTTCCACAATGCCAAAGCAGTTGTACAACAGAGTTGTTGAGCAATTCAAGGTTGTTGAGTGTCTCCTGTTGGGCAAGTCACAGTTTTGGGCAAATTGCTGTAAAAAGAATAGATGACACAGGTGAAATTTGTGGAAGCAATGTTGGTGGGGAATCAGATTATACAGAAGTAATTGACTGGGAGGTGCAGTGGGGAATGTTGAGTGTTGAATGCGTGTGAAATTCCTAGTGGGTGCATATTCCCGGCCAGGTTCTTTTGAAGATCTTGATCTAGAAAGACATGAACTCTTACTGTTCTGTCCCTTGGTGTAAATGCGTAACTAAAAGCACCAAGTCATCCTGACTACAGATCACGGTGCTCTTAGCCTGGCTCACTCATTCTCCACATGTTTACTACTATTCATGCCAATTTCCTACACACAGTGTGTAGGTTCCCATCCTTAATGTGCTCTTCTGAGAGTATTCTGGCTTTTCCCAATCAAATATTAATTTCATTTATCCAATATGGTTTTAAAAGCTTTTTTTCTAGTCTAATATTATTCAGGAAATTTTCCATTGACAGTCTTGCAACATCAATTGTGATGGAACAGACACAGCAGTAAGGCTAGTGCCTGAGGTCTTAGACAAAATTTATTAAGATTCATATGGAACTTTACAACAAGAATAAATGTTTCAGATAAAATCCCAAGGACAAGGCAAACAGCATTTTAATAGAAAAAAAGATTTCTATCTAAGTTCTACAGGGAAACATCACATTTGAAAGCTCTTATTACCAAACAAAATGAGTATTCTTACTATCTAGTCATATATTACAGGTCTGTTTGCTTTTCTTTGCACAGGCAATGTGTGAGAGCTGAGGTGATGAAATCTCTCTGGAATCTAATTTAGTAAGGTCAGCCTTATCAAAGGTTTGATAATAATAATAATCTCTGTCAGATTACCTGCGTTCTGTGGCTTGGCTCTGTTTGTAGAGTGAGAATAACGCTCCCAGGTGGCAACACATGCTGTGAAAGGCTGAGGAAGCTGATACTGAGTGTGCTCTGGGGTGCCCACCCCCTGCACAGTGCTCCTGGCTGTTGCTGTGACTGGGAATGCTGTTCTGCATCAGAACATTATCTGCTTTTCACTGTAATGTTGTTCTGTGAATAGCCCTGGCATCCCTTGACTCTTCATCAGACTGCTCACATGCCTCACCTAGACAGAGCACTGAAATTCCATAGAGGGAAGCTTTTCATTCCTTCTGCCAGCACCATCCAGAGGCAGAAAAAAGGTATCTTGAAAAATAATTGAGGCATTTCTTTGCAAAATTCTGCATAAATTCCCCTCAACAGAAACATCTTTCCAAAACCAAGAGATTTAGAACATTCACTCTGATATTGTTTTGGCTCTTAACAAGGTCTGAAGTTTTAATGAATTTGAACTCGAATTAATATCGTTGCCTTTAGAAGTATAAGAAAAAACATGGTCATGTATAAAAGAGATAATTAAGGAATTATTTTATATGATTATCTGTTTAAGGTTATTCTGTCTATCCTCATTGTTTTGGATATGATTCCCTTTTCCCTCTCCTTCATTTTTGGCTGAATAGTACCATGCAAGTCTGAAGGTTTTATAAAGTGAATAAAAAAACAAGTTTAGCTAAACTGATGATGCCACAATTCCACTGTCTAGGTATACAGCTGCCTTACAGAAGAAGCCTAGACAGCATGAAGAAAAACAGACTGTTGACGTTTGCTATTCAGAATGTAATTCATTCTTCATCATGGCAAAAAAAAGAAGAGAGCTCCTTCTCTTCCCCCGCTGGGAGATTTTAAAAAGTGAAGAGATGACCAAGTCTAGAGCACCCTCCTATAGCAAAGTCATGTAGGAACTCATAATCACATGCATCATCAAGGGACATCACTGCCACTTCAGAACTGAATATTTATGTGAAAGAACTACTTTGAATGGGGGAGGGAACTGTGTCCGTTTAAAAGTGCCATGAAGGGCAAGGGGACCAAGCAGTTTTGGTGATGTGATTTCTTGGAATACAGCATTTGAAAGTAAAAACCATCACAACTACACAGAAACGCCTTTCTCATAAAGCTTGGTTGCAATGTTCTGTTTTCATTTATTCATAGATCATGAGGATTAGAGCAGAAAATTCAGATAAAACAAAATACAGTGGATAAGAACACCTATGGCTACTTAATTTTGCAGTTTTATAATTATTTAGAATTATGGCAGATTTCTTACATGGGGTCCAGTTAATACCCTCTGTAATGAAACATGACTGACAAGCCTAAATGATCAGAATTTTCTTTCTCTCTTCCTGCCCTTTTTTTTTTCCCTCAAGTACCTACAAAGTCTTCAAGGAGAATCCTTAGATCTGATTTACTGGCTTCAGTGCAGTGGAAACTGGATGCTTTCTACGGGTGTGCTTTACATGATAGATCTTGGCAGCTGACTGAGTTTACCAGTTTCACTTTAAAATGTATGGGTCAAGATCCTTCCTTGCTGTACATCTGGAGGCTGTGCACTACGAACTCTGAGGGCTGCACTCGATTTTTCTCTTCAGAACACTCTCTGAATTACACTTGCTAACAGATTATTCACGTAGGTTTCATTTCCACACTAGGAAACACAGTTTACAGACCATGAAACAGATCACTCTGTAGCCTTTGCCTTCTTGATGCTTCCATTACTTTGGAAGATGATGTGTGGGTCGTGGTTTTTCCCCTCGTTTTACTCTGCCACAAGGTGTTGCAGGGAAGAAAAAGCAAACTCGTGCTTCAGTTTCCTGAATTTTCGCTGTGTTTCAGGACTTGTATGTGAATGTTAATGGTGGGTATATGCACAGAGGGCTAGCAAGCTATGTCTTACAAACAATAGTCCAACTCTCCTGGAGGTGCAAGATTTCTGTTGCTTGGACTCCTTTCAGGTGCTTGAGAACATTCCTCTGATTCTGAGTGGCAATGCCACTATGGTGAAGTAAATCCAGTCTCAAAGAGGATTTAGATCTTCATCTCAGTATTTGCCCTTTGTCAGTACTTGACCCTGTTTGTAAGAATTTTGTTTTGAGGTTTAATAGGAAGATTGTGTTACCTGATGTAGAAGCTGAGCAGTGTTGACACAGACTGAGATTTTTTGATATTAAAATACAAGCATTCACTTACAGAAGATGAGCTTTAGTTTCTTCAATTTCATGAGCTTGACAGTAGAAACTATGTTTTGTCTGCTTCCTTTCTTTTCTTCATACACACTGTGGTTTTATCTCTCTCTGAAATAGCTTGTTCAGCTGTAACAAAGGAAAAGAGCTCCTGTTGCATAAGCTACCAGCATTTACTAATACAGGATGACAAAAGTCTGATTAAGCTAAAGAAAGAGAGACTATGTTAAGAATGAATATGGAAAGATTTGAAGGTGGATCCTTTAAATCCACTGTTGTAATCTGAGGAAGAGACAAATGGGTAATATGCACCATCTAAATTTGCACCTAGGCAGAGTCTGATTTCTAGAAAACTGCCAGACAGGCGCTGTCCCTGATTGTGTTTGTCCATGTCTAGAGGGGGATGAAAAGCAGCCAGGAGAAGGGAGCTTTGCTGCGGTGTGTGGGACAGGGCAGGACTATGAGAGGTCCCACCTGAGTAGGGTGAAGGAGCCGCTCTGTGTGACCGAGCCACCGGCCCGGCCCTGGAACTCAATCTCAGCAGGTGGCACTCTTGAGCTGAACAGCTTGGCACAGCTGCTTCCGCAACAGATTTCTCCCTCCTTCTCGTTTTTTAATGAATTATTTTCTTTTAATATCATGGTGATGTCTTCCGCATGTGTCTCAAACTGCAAGTCATGACAGGGTGGTGTTGTACCACTTTAAATGCAGAGGGCAGCAAAAACCCTGTACAGGAATAAGGTTTTGCACGTTGCTCCTGCTGAAAGTCCACAATAAAACCTGTTCTGATTCTGAGTAGAGCTTACTTGTATCATGTTTTTAAAGACTAATTTCATTCCTTGGTTGCAAGAATTTGCATGCATGTTGACAAAATATATATAATGGCACGGCAAACAGCTACGGACAGAATTTAGGATGGTTCACTCCTCCCAGCATCCTGGCTGTGCACCAGATGCAAAATGCATCCTGGGGGGGATCTTTATGGAAGCTGGCTCCAGCCTTGTAGGGTATTGCCTCCCAAGCATCCTATTGCTCATACTGCCAGTGTCGTTCTGCTGAAGTATTAATGTGTGAAATACTTCTAAAAATAGGAATGTTGTGGTTACTGTAGTTGCATTTTTTACCTTCCCTGCCTCTGTCAAAACAGTTTCCAGTGTTTGAATACTTGTATTTCACCCCTGCTGCTTCCCAAGCTATGAGATCTTTGGGTTGTCATTGATTTAAAACTGAACATAATGAAGGTCTAATCTGCTAAAGTTGCTTTGTATTACAGCACGATTTGGGTTTAAAGGAGATAACAATTCCTGATTCATTCTTGTATAGCTGCTGTCTGAATTACATTCTTCCATTTAAATGTATGCTAATTCAGAGCTGTGTACTTTTTTTTTTGCTTCAAAAGAGCAGCATCAATGACAGAAGATGAATAAGAAGAATCAGGAATAACAACTAAGAATAAATACCCCTGCAAACAGTTCCTCAGTGTAGTTTGTAGGAGATATTCTACATTGACACAAGAGGAAAAAAAGAAGACAGACTGTGACTTAAAAATGCTTACAACTGGAATGGTAGTATTCTTAGCAGGTAAATAATAGCATCCTTCATCCTTCCTTATTTATGTGTTAGCAGTTGACAAGGAAAAAACAGATTCAACAACACAATTAAATGTGTCTGTGTAACACACCAAGAGGTTATTTCCACTCTTTTTATGTTGATCACATCCGCTCTGGGATAAACTCTCCCATAACACAACACAACACAGATGTGTTCAAGTTATTCCTGTGCATAATGTGTTCTTTGCCTCAGTCTTTAACAATATGAACATTTGTTCTTTGGATACCCAGCCCCCTGAGCAGGAAGACAGGGATGGAGAGCAGAATGAAGCCCCCATGATCCAGGGGAAATGGTCAGCATCCTGCTGAACCACTTGGATACACATACAACTCTATGGGGGCAGGTGAGACCTATCCAAGGGTACAGAGGGAGCTGGTGGAGCTCACTGAGGCATTTTCTGCCATTTACCAGCAGTCCATGCTAACCAGAGAAGTCCCACTTGGCTGGAAGTCAGCAAATGTGATGACCATCTACAAAAAGGGTTGGAAGGAGAATCCAAAGAACTACAGACCTGACCTCAGCCTGGCCACAGCCTGACCTCAGTGCCAAGGAATATCGTGGAGTATATTCTCTTCAGTGTCATCATGTGGCCCGTGCAGGACACCCAGGGGAGCATAGCCAGCTAGATTGGTTTTAGGAAAGGCAGGTCCTGCTTGACCAACCTGATCTATGACAGGCTGACATGTTTAGTGGATGAAGGAATGGCTGTGGATGTTGTCTGCCTGGACTTCAGTAGAGCTTTTGACACTGTTTCCCATAGCATTTTCCTGGACAAGCTGGCTACTTGTGGCTTGGATGTGTTCTAATACCCAATTTAAAGCTTGCCTTGTGCAACTTGAGGTCATTTCTTCTCATCCTGTCACTTGATACTTGGGACTGATTCCCACCTTACCACAAATACCTTTCCAGAAGTTGTAGAGAGCGATAAGGTGCCCCTCTGAACCATCTCATCTCCAGGCTAAACACACCCAGCTCCCTCAGCTGCTCCTCACAGCTCTTGTGCTCCAGACCCTTCACCAACTTCATCACTCTTCTCTGCACCTGCTCCAGCACCTCAATGTGGTTCTTGTGGTGAGGGGCCCAAACCTAAACACTGTACTCAAGATGTGCCCTCATCAGTGCCAAGAACAAGGGGACAATCCCTGTCCTGCTCCTGCTGGCCACACTATTCCTGATACAGGCCGGGTGCCATTGGTCTTTGTTGTGGCAAGGTGAGGGTCAGTCTCCTACCAGGTATCAAGGGACAGGATGAGAGGAAATGGCCTCAAGTTGCACAAGGAAAGGTTTCGACTGGACAATAGAAAAAGAATTTCACCAAAACGGTGACCAAGTACTAGAACAGGCTGGCCAGGGGAGTGATCGTGTCACCAACCCTTGAGGTACTTAAAAGACTTGTAGATGTGGTACTTAAGGACATGGTGGATGTGGCAGTGCTGGGTTAATGGTTGGATTCAAGGATCTTCAAGGTCTTTTTCAATATAAACAATTCCATGGTTCTCTATATTGGGATGTTTTAGTCATTATTTTTTATACTTTATTTTTTAAAAAAAATCAGATGTATTCCTATATGCAATTATACGTAGCAAGAACACATTGTATACTGTGTTCAGTTTTCTTGACTTTACACAGGCAAGTAAGAAGTAAAAAATGACTAAGAGGCATGGTCCATGCAATTCTGACTGTGATCTGTCCTTAGCTGCTTGAAAACTTGAGTGTGGCCATGATACATTAAAAATGTATTATGGACAGTTAGAATAACTGGCTGCTTTAAGCAAATCTTGATATTTTCTTCAGAAACCATCCAGAAATCAGTTACTCTCTAGGTTTTACACTTCATGAAAAAGAGTGTGTTTCTTTACTCATCACTTCTGAGACACTTGCAGCTTTCCAGGCAGGTATTCCATCTAACTGGAGATTCAAAAGGCATTTTAGAGCAGATGTTTCTGGAACATCAGATATGACTCATCATGGGTGAGATGCTAGTGGAATACCAGAATTTATCCTCTCTTTAGACCAATAAGAAATAATCAAACTGCAGAGACAGTGCCCAGAGGTACGAAACATGACATGTTTCAGGGATGCGTCTCCAAACCTTTGTTGCTCAAAGGACATATGATGCCTCTAGACAGAACTGTTTCCCAGCTCAGCATAGAATAACATCAGCACTCTCATAATGCACAGCTGTGTATCTTGTACCCTGTGGAGCTTAGTCTCTGCTCTGGAGAATTGCTTACATGACATTGCCATCTGGAAGCATGCAAATTATTTTGTTCTTAGTTTTATAAAAACATTAGCCTTGCTGCTGAGGGGAGGTCACTCAGGGTGTGTTTATCTACATGTGCATAAACACATCTTCCCTGCCCAGATAAGCTCACTGTGTACAGTTGCAAGGACAACTATTGTGATGCTATAGGTATGTAAAGAATGTAGTGGTTTCCTTACTTTATTTAATTAGTGGAGACTGTCATTGCAGCAAGCCTCTTCTAGTTCCCTTTCACTTGTTGCAAACTACATCTGATCTGTGGCAAGCCCAGCTTGCTGGATGTGGGATGAAAATATCTCAAACTGTATGTTTTGATCATCCTGTGCTCCTGCTTGTCTCCTGCTGACCTTGCAATTGCAAGACATCCTCCTTGCAAGCACAGTGCTTGATTAATCACAATTCCCCTTCAGTCAGGCTTCCTGCAGAGAAGATGCCCTGCTTATGCTTCTTCAGAGCTCAGGGCTGTACTTACTCTCTGGTTTTGAGGAGTCCTGAGCAGATAACACCTTTTTTGTCATCTTTATTTGGCTGCCTGTAAATTAGCAAACAACCTGTAAAAAGCATAAATAAGGTGTAATTAAAAACAAATTGTATTGTCCATTTATTTTCTCATTTGGATTATTTTTTTGGGAAGGGTGACTTATTTAATCTTCTTTTAAGAAATGTCTTTAATGAAATAATGTGCTAGGACATATTTGTCTGTGCAATGCGTGCTTCAGGAATCTGGCAGGTTGTGTGTGCATGCTGAGATGTTTGCCAGCCTCAGAAAAGGAATTGTGCTTTCTTAGAGGTGTTCTTAGAATAAGTGCTCTTAGAAAAAGAGAGGATGAGGAAGAATATTACTCAGGTGGATGTCATGCTTCAGTCATTTTAACCTCTATATTTCATGCACTGTGCATTAAATCTGTTTCCCTGATGGTTCCCTTGACTCATAGGACTTAACTAGTGAGGTCTGTAAACATTAAGTGATTTCACCCTGGACTCAAATTAAGGTTTAAATTCTTGAAACTCAGACACCAACATGTGACAGGTTATGAAATGGAGATAAAATGTGCTTCTTTATTTAAAATACTTTAAGTAAGAAAGGTGATGAATTTGGGGCAGCCATGTCACTTTTAGAGGCTGGAACACTGAAACTTTCTTGCTATTTTAGTTTTTAGAATACGGAATGAAAGAAATATGTACAAAAAGATAGTTGATGTTGCTTTTTCATCTCTCTTAATTTTCTGGATTATTTAAACAGAAATGATGGTATTAATGTATGGTAATAATTTTTCTCCTTGTTCTACAGGAAATAAATAAGCCATCCAAGTGGTTTTATTCTTCTATGTGAGTTCTCTTTAGTAGCACAGCCTTTCTGCTCAGTACAACCCAGTTCTCACTTCTTTTTGTAGAAACCTACTAAATTGTATTTTGGCCAGAAACTATGACAAAGAAAATCACTTAAGCGAGGTTTAAGTAGGAAAGATTTCTTTGGCAGCCTCATGACAAAACATTCCCTTCATTTCTCCCTTCCCTCTCCTCCCCTGCCATATTAACGTTGACTTTTGTCAAACATGACTGCCAAGAGTATTTTATAATGCTAAGGAGAAATTGAGATAATTAAGAGCTCTCAACTTCTGATCTTTTTATCAGTAATCACCTAAACTACTGTCCCTGATCAGAAAAATTATTTGGTCGGTTTATTAGGTGTGGATGGTGGGTATTAAAATTCCATTTGAGTCTATTTTCTCTGAAGCGGTGTGTTGTACAAGAAACACAGATGTCAGGGTGGACAAACAAAAATGAGCTTTCAAGGAAAAGCTATGAAAGGAGGTTTAAGGGAGTGCTTGGCTGTTTACAGTGGAGATTGGTGAGAAGGGAAGGGTTTTCATCTCTCTTTGCCATAGGTAAGAGTGATACTGAAATTCTGTGTGAAGTTGCAGTACTCATGTTCTTCAAAAGAAGGCTGAAAATCTGACAGTGCAAAAACAAAACAAAATCACTGTGTGAATGAATTAGAGTCCATTACTTACAGAGACCCAAAAGAGGTCAGCCTGATTAGTTGACCAGCAGGGAAGACTTTTCCATCAGTTACTCTTTTTTTGTATAATTAAGAAAATGATATATTTCCATCTGACCCTGATAATCAATGGCTTTATATAGCCTACACTCATTTCAGCCTACACTGTAATTCAGTAAAGTTAAAATATTAGTGGGTTGAAATGTGGAGGAAATGATTACTGACTTCCTGGTTTATTTGTCCATGGAAACTGAAGGAAGGTTTCTGGGTCTCAGTCAGAGGACAATGACAGACACTGTTTATCAGTCTGAAGAGAATGCAGGGTCATCAGACTCTGCCATGCCAGCAGATATGAAAATCTGCAGAACAAGAATGCACACTTATTTAGCATTTTAATATGATAAAATATTTCCTTTTACCTGACTGTCTTCTCCAGTGACTACCAACACTGCATAATAAATCACCTAAATTATATCTGGGGAGCCTCACTGTTCTGTAACTGCTGCAATAAGATGTTTTGTATGCTCTGATTGCTTTCCTCTATGCTCCTTTCACTTGGAAGACACTGAACCTCTTCCACAATCACATTTCCATCCTGGACTATGTTTCATGGGCTGCACAGTGGATAATACCTTTAAAAGAATGGGGTCAGAAGAAGGAAACTGAGTGAAAAAGTCAATACTGAGAAGCATCTAAGTACTTTGTCTCCCCAAGAGTAAAGCAGTTACAATCTGAACAACAGCTGGGGCTCCTTATGATGATTTCTTTCCTTTCTTTCTTTGAATTCTAGACCAGCATGCAAGGTGAAAGCTTAACTACAGTGCTTTACTTCAGAGATGCTCATAGGCAGTGGAGCGTGCCAGACTTTATTGGAATTTGAAACTGCAGTCAATGGCATTTTCTGCTGTTCTGCTGCTCATCCTATTCAAACAGTAAATTTACTATCTAATCACAAGTTGCATTGTCAGTCTAAACAGAGTAATGCAGGGCTTTGAGGCATAAGGTAATCCAACAAGAATGACAGCCAGTAGAATTACTCTTGTGTTTGCTTTTTCATTATGGAGGGAGTCTTTGAACTTTCAGAATTAGTGGTCTTATATTGTTTGGGGCTTCCCAGGTGCATGAGTCCAAGTCATACATGGTAATCAGCCAGCTGGTCAATTACTACTTTCTAAGGCTAAATAGTGCAATTGGACATTGATGGAAAGCAAAATGAAATATTGTGAGCACCCTGTAATTGCTTCATCAGAGGCAATAGGGCTTTCACTTTGGGCACTTGCACGCAAAGACTCTGTAATTTACCCAGGAAAAGAGTTCATGGTCCATGACCCAGTGAGTATTCCCTACACACTGATGCCCATTGTAACATTTTGTATCCTCCTGGCTCAAATTAAGGCCAACATAGAAACTTAACAGCCCTGGAGAATCAGGCCAACGGTATTGCTGTGGTCACTGACCTTTTAATTTTGTGCATTATGCACCCTCAGGGACACTCTCAGGTTAATGGCATTTTACAATAACATCAATATTTTGACATGACAGCCTTGCAAGGACTGTAATACAGACTTAAGTCAGGTTTTGCAAACAATTCATGTACAGGAAGATGAGAAGGTGTGTGCTTAGTCTCAGAGGCCACATACCATTCTGCATATTATTCTTTTCGCATGATTAGCCTCAAATTTAATGTTACTGAAGTAACTTATAAAGTGCACTTCTAATGATTCATGCAAATATTTAGAGGGAACAGTAAACACAATAGGTAAGACCTAATTTTGCTGCAAAATTTAACTTGGAACTTATCCATTCCTCCCTCATCCCTGTGATCTGATATTGGTTCCTCAAGGTAAGATGTGCTTATCTAGATGCTGACCTATAAGGTGACCTAACATGCTAGACACTCAAAATTATAGTAATCTAGAAGTTTATTCGATTAACTGGAATTAGGAATTTGACATTGTTTTCCTATTTCTGACAGAGCCTTGCCTTGTAACTCCACTTAAATCACTTAATCTTGTGTAGTGGTTTCATTTTAGAGATGTAAGAGTTTCAGCAGGAAGAAATGGACTAGAAATGAATTTGTCATGATGGGGTTTTTTTATGTATACCTCAAAAATGCACATTTTAGAGGATCCGTGTTCTCCCTTCTTGTGGGCACAGGTTTCCCTAGCAGACTGCTATGCAGAAGTAGCTCTCTGAACCACTGCAAAACCCACCAAGTCAGAGTATCTGACAATGCACAAGATGTTGGCCCAAGAACAATTTAACTTACAGGACCAGGCTTCTCTGGGGTTCCTTTTCAAGCCCAACAGATTTAGGAAGATTATACTTCCACTGTTTATGCTACACCTACCCTGAAATGTCTGAAGAATTTGTGTTCTAGAGCTGTTCACCTGGCAGTTCTCAGCTAGAAACAGACTCCTGGAAACCAAACAGCAGAGGTCCCACCATCAGGTTTGCCTGCCTCCAGTCCTTGAGAAGTGGGCCTTGCCTTCTGCTCTGTTAAGCTGAGCTCAGTGAGGTTCTAGATGGATTACAACCGCTTGCAGCAGCATCAGTCACCAGCAAGCTTGGCTCTTGAGAGATTTTTCTGCTGCCACCCAGAACTCAGTGAAACCCAGCCTTTTTTCTCCATTTCTTAGTCCCTCATCCATGGGGTAGCTACATTCAGTGTCACCTTCAAGTTTCCTTCCAACCATTTTTTTTAGTTTAATCTGAGCTCTTTGAAATGATGCAGGAAAAAACCTATGAATTGTTGGAGAATATAATTATATATATTTAAGATGTTAATGCAATACAGACCTAGGGTTATTTGGGCCCTTACAGGCCTGAATTTTAGAAAATTGCATAGCAAACTAAAGCAATTTTTTAAGAGTCCATTAACTTTTAATGCAATGACAGGTTTCTTTCTCTTATGTGGAATAAATCAAGGCTTTAACAAAGGCTGACACATCCTGCAAGACTAATGTTTGCATGACAAGGATCAGGAACAATGACAAAAATAAACATCACTGGAAAACTGATTTATGAGGCTTGTTTTTTAATCTACCCAAATTGTATTAGTCTAGACCTTTTACTCAAAAGCTATTACCTCAGTCTGTTACCCTGAAGGAAACTGGAGAGAAGGACAAATATTTTAGTATCAGGCTATAGCCATTTATATTGATGTGCTTAAGTACAGCAACAGGGTTTTGATTTATTTCACAGAAAAATAAGCTCATTATCTAGAAAGAGGGGTCTGGTGGTCAAAACCAAAGATATGATTTCATACTCTTCATAATTGGTTGGGTAGCTTTTCAAAGAAATAACCCATCCAATAGAGAAATGACATGAAAGATCTAAATTTAAACAAAAAAAGTAAAGCAATCTACACATTTGTCATTTTGAAGAATAACATCTAATGCTATAAATCACTTCATATTTTTATTTTTTTCTCTGAATTCCTCAATTTCAGAAACTAAATGCAATTTGAAATTATTGTCCTTTGCGCCATTAATGCTCAAACCCCCAAAATTTCAGGAAGAATAGGACTAATATTTGTCTAGTTTACCATTATAATGCTCTGAACAACTTTTATTCAAGATTCTTGGAGAGTTTGTGCTGACAAAGCCAACTTTGTTGTCCATCCCTTGGGAGCAAAGTTCATCTAGATAATTTTTTTCAAGTGCATTTTATTGATGACTAAAACTACAAAATGTAAGCAATTATGACTTTTAACATCTCTTTTTCCACTGAAAAGGTAAAAAATAATGTTTTTACATATTTTTTACAAGATGGTGTAACATTTATTGTATGCAATATTATTGCATTGTAAGAACTGTTTGGGAAAACAGAAACCTTCCTAGTGTCTGCTGTTCTCCATGACCTATGTCTCTGGTAATCAGCTTCTGTTTAGACTGAAGAGAAAGATATTTCACAAGAGTCACGGATTTGTCTCAAAGTTGTGATTTCTTGACTTAGTTTTGCATGTGACAAAAGAGTAGCTGTATTGAAGCATAAATTGAGGTGCAGAGTTCTAAATGATTACACAAAGGTGTTCTGGTGCTAATAATCTACCAATACAGGTGTGAAATGCAGAATGTGTTTTCATTACAGATAATGCTGAGTGACAGGTGAAGTAAGTTATGAGAAATACACAAATATTGAGCTCCTTCATTAGAATACTATGAGAGGATCCAGACAATAAATTTCCATTTATTTTTTTTTTCTTTCTGTCATTTTTATTCATCTAATAATATCAATTACATGGGTAAAAAACTGCCTTGAGTATGTGTGGGAAGTCTCCTCAAAAGTTCCTATTTGCTTTGTTGTCTTTGATTCAGTTTTATGGGATATCTGATACAAGAGAAGCAAAGAAACCATGCAGTTTTTCATAGCCTAGAAAGAGGGATGTTAAAGACTGGCTTTAATCAACTGTTAGGCCTGTTTAGGTTTCCTGTAACTGTGTCAGATTCATACAGATTGATACAGCGAGATTCTCTTCCCATACTCCAGTGGCTTAAGGGCCAAAATAACTCCTTAAACTAGTCACAGAATATTAAAGTGCCTCACTGTAATATCCTGCACTGTGCCATTTAAGCAACCAAACCTCTAATGCGTGACAAACTGACCACCTGCCAGCTTCTCTTTGCCTTGTAGTGGAGTACATAATGTGCAATATTGTCAGGTTTTAATGCCTCTCTCTAAATGTTTTTGCCCTTTTTACTGCAGCAAGGAGGGACATGCTTTGAAGGTTCATCCTTCTCTAAGCATACACTGTTGGAATGGAAGTTCAGCAATGCCAGCCTCTGAATAGGGTGATGACTCATGTTAATTATTTATAGATTAATTGTGTGGAAAAGAAGAGGATATCACTGGTAAAAAGCTGTATTTCACAACCTCCCATCCTACTCAGATTAAGTGGCAGTCACATTTGCAAAGTAGAGCCATTGGATTAAATGGTATAAAAGGTCTCTCTTCATAATTAGTACTTTTTACTTTTAGTCAAGGATACAGAAAACTAAAGGAGTGACAGCTAGACTGAAAAAAATGCTCAAGGAATGTAAGAATATGATGACAGTTGGCAAAATTTTAGGATTTAGTGATGTGTTTTTACCTGGCCAGGTGCTGTCTGCTTCTCCTTCTCTTTACTGGTGTAAATCAGCTTGAGATACTTAAGTAACAGAAGACCAGACCAACTGTTTCCTATGGAATCACTGTAGTAATTTCAATGTTCTCGAACTCTTCAGGTGTTCAAGTAAATACAATGCAGAGTTCCACTGCAATTATGTGATAACCAGTCAAAAATCATGAATGTCCACCTTTATATAATTAAAAAGTGCTGTAAAGGGATTTTCTTATCTTCAAGTGTCACCAAGACTCTTGCAGGACAGCAGCTCTGGAAGATAATTAACACCAGTATTTAACTCGTGTGGGATAATTTGAAGAAAATAATTATTTTTTCTTCATAGCTGTGAAATAATTTGATTGTTTGCTATTTATGCATGAACAATTATTTTTACCCTGCAGCATTAGTGAAAGCAAACATTTCACAAGAAAAGAAAAACAGCCCTGAAAGAATCTCATACAGCTTTGTATTTCTGGGTTTCAAGAACAAAAAGTATTAACTTCCTTGAAGCCAGAGTGTGTAGCCTGTGTTATATGTCTTTGTTAAGGGATTGAGGAGCAATAACTCACCTCCTTATTTCTGGGTGACAGCTAGCAATATTTATCTTATATCTGCAGAGCTGCTGCTATTCCTCTAGATAAATCATAGTAGGCCCAAACATTTGAAATATTTTTTAACAAAAAAATAAATCCATATATCTTTTTATTTTGTTCATATTTTAAAATCCTTTAGTAGTTTAGAGAGTTCTCCATCACCCTGAAGCCTAGATTTATTTTCTTTTAATTGACATTATCACATGCTTCAAAGATCAAGTACTTTCAAGGCAAACAAACCATTGCAGGACCTGGATAAGGGTCTGATACAGTCACACAAGAATGCAAGGAAGGGCTGGACAAACCCAGGCACTTCTCTCTGCCATCAAGCAAAGCAGGCACTAGAGAAAGTCTTACTGCATTAGGTCTGGACAGTATCACCCTTCAAGGGCAGATCCTGACTGTCACTTTTCATTTCTCAGTTTCTTCTCAAAATGCTGAGTCCACACAGAGGATGTGCAGGAAATGAAGCAGCAGCTCAGTCTGTTCCATCATAACTTCTGAGGGCTATGGAAACAGTCTTACTTGAAAAGAAACCATTTTGTTGAGGAAGAAGCGAAAGAGGTGGCACATTTGCATGTGTGAGAAAGTGGGAATCTCTTAAATTTCTCATTGAAGTTCAAAAAATTTCCAGTGCTCTGTGCCATTGCTGTGCATATTTGTCAGACAAGAAATGTCAGAAACGTACAGAACTGGCACAGATTTGATTATTTGCCTTTTTAATGTATGGATGTTTAGGTGAGCGCTTCTTTTTTCGGGAAGGAACTGTGGAAACTGAATGTTTTCTTTTTAACCTGTCAGTATCTGTTTTGAAAAAGGTGTTCTTAGCAACCATTTTTTTCTCCCCAGGACTGACATAAAGCAGGTTTCTAGGGCCCAGTTCCTGCTGGTTTTTTCTGTCTCTGTTTCTTTGGAGATATGCTAATTTCTCTAGGCCAGGATTTACCCATGGGAAATCCTTGATTCAGATTTTTCAAATTATTCAGGACTTAATTTTCTTTATAATATAGATCTTAAAAAAATTATTGATCTGTTCTTTTTTTCAGCCATTTTTTCCCAGAGTATTCAGATTTTAAGATCACTTTCTATCCCACCTCAGCCTCCTGAGAATAACTGTTTCTGAATTAATTCAGCTGAAAAAACCTCCAAACCAAGTCATTTTTGCTGCTGTGGACTGACTTCCAGCAAGCTATGAGGGATTTATTTCAGGTTACTTGCCAAGGAAGAGAGGTTTTTATTGTCCTCAATACATTTGGAGATCTTGTGCTGCTAATTAATGTTGATAGTGTAAATTTACACACATACATTTTATGAATGTATCTAATTGTATGTATAGAACTTCAGTGTTTGCCCATAATAAATCCTTTCCTAAGAATACTCTGAAATATGGAGTCTCACTAAAGGAGTTCCTGCTTCTGAAGATGAAGCTATTGAAAATATTCTAAATGAAATTCTCTAATCTCCCAAATCTTTAATTCTAGATTAAATTTTCTAAACTCCCTTTCAGTTGACACATTTTTCCCATGTTAAAAGGCAAGTACCTTAACATTAGGATGAAAGGCTCATGCAGTATAGAATACTTGACCATGAGAAAAAAAGGAATCTTTTTTAACATGAGATGAATAAATATCCCAAGTCTGATTTGAGCTTTAGCATTGCTGACACATCTGCCATTAAGCCCATGTCAAATAAAACTCTCTACGTGACTGTAAATTTAACTGACTAAACCACTGTGGGACTGATATCTAACAATCATTTAGGCACTTTTTCTACTAGCAACAGCAGCATATAGAGGAGCAGGACATAAGGATCATATACTGTGACAAAAACTAAAGAAGGTAACAAGCATAGCTTTCATATGATTTAAGTACTGAGCATTTTGGAAATGAGTTTTCTGTGAAATGTTCAAAGGGTGGATTTGACATACGTAAAGATGGAGAGACAAAGGAATTCCCATTCTGCCCTCAGCCTCAGCACTTTCATCTCACACTTCAATCTTTCATTCATAAATGATAATTAAAAATTAATTATAATTACTAAAAACTAATTTCATTTGACCAGATAAAATCCTGAACTAGCATGATTTAAGATATTTTTACTTGGAAAGGTGAAATCAATGATTGTATCACATGCTGGGAGACCAGTGGGTAGTTTGCATTCTTCTATGTCACAGACTATTTTGAAATACCTTTCCTATCTTGAAACCATTATTGTCACCATTAGAGAAATCAGATAATACCTTGTGTGGTGTTATCTCATTTATCCCTAACTAGTGAGAAAATACAGAGTGATGCGAAAGTATTAGTATTCATTTTTGTATTAATTTTTAAAGTTTAAACATGAACTCCTGGAAGGAGAAAGAGGAGGAAGTGCTTCAAATCCTTGCCAGAATCAAGTCTTTCTTAACTTACTTAAGGCTGATCAAGAGGGCCAGGATTGTATTTGTAGTGATGATGTATTTACACTACTTTAGATAAAATCTTACTGCATCCAGGGAAATGCTTGATTGTTTGCTGGCTGGATCTGTCTCATGAGAGCTGGTTGAGAGAGGTATTAGTGGATTAGCTAAGAATTTATTTGCCTTCAACTCAATACTAGCAGTACTACCGTGAGATTAGTAGATTTATGAAGTAGTGACTCAATACTTAGGAGGCAAACAGGGTGAAATGAATTTTAGAATTTTTTAGAGAACTCAGTGAAGGAAACAGTGCACTTAATTATGCCTGTTTCTACAGCCATTCATACTATAAAAACTATATTCATCCATAGCTCAGAGCAGACAGAAAGATCTCGCCACAGACAACTGGGGAAGAGGGTATAAGAGAAGTCCATGAAGTCTCAGATAGCTTCTTGTTTTCAGAGAGTATCAGCAGCAAGAGAACTGTTATAGGCAAAATGACTGTGAAAAGGATTATAATCTTTCAGAAGTAGCACAGAATTAACATTATTAATGTGGCATGGTAATAGTATTGCATTGTCACCCATAGTGTTTTGTCACTGTCTGTTCTTACTGTAGAACAGACTAGATTCACGTGTCACTTCTCATCCACTTCCAGGTACTTGGGCTCAAAGGAATGCCATTCAGAATTTGCCATTTGTTTGGACCATGAAAGACACAACAAAATTTGAAATTTTGTTACATTCTGTAATTTCATTGCTTGCCCTTTTCTTCTTGTATAAAGTTCTGGTATAACTTACTTGTGAGGAATTCATAGAGTAGGCATTCAGTAAAATGATGTACTTGTTTTAAAAGAATAAGTCCTATTTCTGACTTAATTCTTTGATATGGAAATTGTATGTCAGAGAATGAAAAACATTTGTAGTAAGGGCAGCTAATAACACACTCTTTATATATCCATGGAAAAAGCTACTTTTTTTTTACCCCATTTTTACATTAGATTCCATATTTTGCTGCCACCACTCCCTCATGTCAGGAGCTTTTTATCCTTTCTTATGACTCAGTTTTGAGGTTTTGGAAACATCAGAGAACCCAAAGCGTTAGAAAATCTAAAATGCTGTCTGAAATGGGTTTCAGAAATACTGCATTGTGTTTGCATGTCTTCATGCTTCACTCTTTTTTACACCACTCTGAACTTCTGTTTGTATCCAAGCATATTTCCCACTTTGAATGTCCTAGCCTGTGCTGTAATCTATTTCACTCTTTGACAGATGCCACACACTGTCATTTCACGTGATATGAATAACTTTCCCTTGGATCCACAAAAAATATGTTGAACTTCTTTTATTTGCTGACATCACTGAATACTTAACTCAAGGCTCAAGAGGGCAAAAGGTTTCCTAATTATTTGCTGTGCCTCTTGCTGAAACATTGACTACAAAATGCCTGCTTATCAATCATCTAAATGCTGGGAAATTGCATTTTTATGTGCAGTTAGTATGTAACCTTTTCACTGCTTCCCTGTGCCTTACATTCCTGATCTCTTTTTCAGATGTTCTGAAAATGTCATAGATCGAACCTTTCAGTAAGCATGTAATATAGAACAAACCTGACTTGTTATGACCGTAAGACCTGATTTAGTTGAGCTGCATTATTTGTGTTTACACAATATGGCTTCCTAATCTGCATGCCGCAATATTTTTTGTTTTTTAGTTTGCTTCCCTGTGTTTGAACTTAGCATAAAAATGCTTCTATCCAGTAGAAAGAACACTTCTTGCATAGCAATCAATGTTCTTCTTAACTGAGGAATGAGTGACAGGTATGGAACCACCTTACCCTTTCAGGGGAATACCTTCCTCTGCTCCCTCCAGTTACATTAGCACTGAGAAAGCTTCACAGGAAGGAAAGAAGTTTGTAGTTGGTTTGTGTATTCACATTTTACCAATTAATCTGGCAGGCCACTGGAAATGCTTCCTCTCAGAAGCCTGTTTTCAAATCAGCCAAATTGAATTTCAAACAAGCTCTTTTACCAACTGCATCAATAGCAGATTAAGGAGAGCAGATTTTAGCGAACAGGATTATTCCTGTCAGTGGTATGAACAACACCACTTCTGCTTGTTTTGGTTTGATACTCAAATACTGCAGTCTTGACTGTATATTCTAAGAGGAAGGCTTGGATACAGAGGAAAAGCTATGTTTGGATTGGGGCGCTGCAGTTAATGTAGTTTAATTGCTTCCATTGTTTTTTCCTCTTTTTTACCATTGTAGCACAATAATTGTGAATCACATTCTAGATATTGTCCTCAGTTGTCATAACTGTCGCTTTCTCACAGAAACGTGCCATTGTAAACATAAACATCCACATTGCAAAATGAAAAGAAATATTTTGTGTTATGCTGTGCAGTATCTGTGAAAAGCAATAATTGTTTTTAGATTATTCATTTGTTTAGAGAGTGCAGCTGGCCTGCTTCTACTTCTACGTCCTCTAACACACCTTAAGAATGTCAGACTCAGATTCCATTGTAAGAACACTTACTGCAAAATTAATTCTTTATGCTTACCTGTGCAGACACTTGTAAAGATGGTGACAGAAGTGTCTCTTACCAATTACAAATTATATGGGAAGACTCTTGAGTCCTTTTCCAGAACCAATCTGTCACAAGGTTTTGCTTTGGAAAACTTTCAAGTACATCATGGTGTTTGTCTTCCAACTGGAACCCAGGCTGTGCACCTTAATCTGCTTCCTGGTCATGGTTACAGGAATGGACTTGCTTTTGCTGTTGGAAGTCTCTGACAGTTAAAATGCACACAGTGAAATTGTGGTAGCTACTAATCCAGACTAATTCTTCCTTAGAAGCCAGAAATATCTTTCCCAGATGTAAGTGCAGAAGCAAAAGCAACCCTTGGCTGCTCTCCATCTCCTCTACCACACTACCACAGCAGAAGGGTGTGTGGCACGGTCTTGGGAGCAAGTGGTGTGATCCCTGCCCCAGGAGAAAAGGAATTGGTGTCCCTAATGCTTCTCTCTGGCTGAACCTGTACCCTCAGTTTTCCCTGCCACCTGACCTTCATGCAGTTTGAGAGGGGCATCTGCTGTGATTGCTGGGCATTCATGGATCACATGTTACAGAGGCTTTGAAACCTCCCTTGGCTCATGGCCCAGAGCTGCCAAATTTATCAGACTCAACCTGTCATACATAACTCAGAATTCTGATTAAGCCATGAGGAAATCTGTTAGTTTAATTCTTTTCATTGCCATTTGCTTTTAAAAACCCCTTTCTCTGGGAGGGGGTATGAGTTTTCTGTTTGAGACAGCTGAGGGAATGTAAAGCATTTTTTTCCCCCAAGCAAATTCTACTCTACTAGTGTTTGGGTGGAAATAATGAATTTGGATTTAATCACAGTAAATTTTGCCTATATAGCTATAAGCAGTGTGGCAGTCAATTACAAAATCACTCAAGTAGTTGTTACTGAAGGAACACAGTATGGGGGAAGAGTATTAACCCAGCAAACCAAAATTAAATTAGCCAGCAGGAAGAAAAATAACCCAAAAACCCTCCAGAAAAAACCTCTTTCACTTTTTCAAGAATTTATTCTTTTCACTCTTTCCCAAGTACTGTCAAAAAGTTTTCTAGACAACTTTTTTCCCCCAGAAACGTAATTGAAAAGGGCATCTCATTTGCAAATGAATTATGTCTCTGAATACATTAGTGAAAATATACAGCAGCCAAATCACCAAAGGAGCATGTATAATGAAGAGATTGTCATCAGGTTCCAGAGTGATATCTGTTTGTAAATTCATGTGTTGCAAGTTTTGAGCAGCGAACAAATCTCCATGTCAGTCAAACCCATGGTACCTGTTTGATTTCAGATGTATTTTTGAGGTCCACTGAGACCATAAAAGAACTTCTTGTGCTGGTAGTCATTTCCCAACCAGGTCAAAAGGCAGAGCTCACAAAGGGTTGAACGTATTGATACAACTTTTCATTATACAAAATTTATACATCAAAGGACTTTGCTATTTTTTCAACAAGTATCAATACCAGCCTTCATTCCATTCTTATCAGATCCGTGAAACTTGTAAGCAGTAAAAGAGTTTAATTTTTCTACTATTCTAAAAAACATCCACTTTTACAAGGATACTGAAAATAGGAATGAATGTGTTTTAAGATGACAGATTGAGCTGTATGTAGCTATCAAATTTAATGCAATTTTTGCCTATACAAATCTAGCAGTTTTGTGATTTATTTTTAGTTTAGAAATTCTACAACTTTGCCATTTACACAGAGTAAAAACAACTCCTAAAGATTTTCGTTGCCGAACATATTTTTTCTTTTTAGCAGAAAATAGTAAAAAGTACCCACAAAAATAGAATTTTCTTTCTTCTGGCTTTCCCATCGAAGTAATCTTTTTTGACAGTTCACATGAGATATACCACTTAATTTTTCCATCATCTGAAGATACAATTTAATTTCACTGCTGAAGAACATATGCTTAATTAAAATAACAATGGGCAATCCGAATTATTGCCTTTCCTGCCTGATACAAGCCCTATTAAAAACACATCAGCTGTCCTGTACTGCAGTGCCATAGCTTGCCCAATTTGTGAGTTGTGGTATGACACACACATAGATTTTTTTCATACCTCTCTACACCCCTTTTGAATTCTCTTTCATGGGACTGTGGGTGTTGGATTCTGCTCCTCTGTGTAGCCTTTCATTTAGCTATTTGTGATTTGGACTATGTTGACTTCTGTAAGAACTAGCTCAGATGTTCTTAGTTTTTGTAATACTCCCTGGTGAGTAGAGGATGTATTTTGTAGAGGAAAGTAAAAAACTAGTTTAAACACCTGTTGGAGCAATAATTCAATTGAGCTTTTGGGGAAGAGTTATATCAGATGAATAATTGCTCTTTGGCTGGAATCTACCTAGAAATGTTGGCCTAGAATTACATTTGTTCTTTTCCCTGCTTGGTGCTCATGTGCAATTTGGTCACATTATACATTAAAGTTCTCAGCCACAAGTTCAAGAGGAAATGGAAGTCTGGATGAGACAACACTTGGCATCAGAAAAGGGATTCCAAGAGAGCAGAATGGACGTATGAAATGGCATATTCTCCATATCAGTTTGTAAAAGGATTGGTTCTGCTGTGCAGCTGTTTCACTTTCAGGTGACAGCGTCGGGTCTCAGAGGGCTGGTGTCAATCAGAATATTCAGCACCATCAGCAAGAGGCAATTCCATGAGAAGTATGCAACATATTGTTTTTCCTTCCTCAAAGGAAAGTTTCCAACAGATGCTAAAACGTAAGTGCAGAAGTTCTGGCATCTCTAAATTTTTTAGAGTATTCATTGTACTTATTAATTGTATTAACTCATTTGGGAATCTGGATGCTTTATCTGTGTGTTTAAATGAAATCTTTTAGTGATGAATTATTATTTTAAACCCGATCTTTCTTTCTCAGATACAGCTACAATCCTTGGACAAATAGAAAGTCAGAAAAGACATAAATAAAATGAATATACTGACTACTGCAACTTAAGCTTTGAGACCTAAAGATACTCTAAAAAAAAAAGGGACAGCCACTTTTAGATTAAGCTGTAAACAGTTGCAGGAAAGCAAACCAATAGACTGGTGAAGAATATTGCCATGAGACTGAAAAATACCTCTACAGCCAGCAGGAAGCATCTTTATTAACATGAGAGTCATAACAATAACTAGACCATTGATTTTTTTCCCCATTTTTATACCTTTGGAGAGAAAATGAAATAATAAAATGTAAATTGCAATCTAATTAGAGCAGAAAACACAGCACAGTTAACTGTTACTTCAGCTCCCATAGAGAGCAGTGGAGAAATCAAGATCCCTGTCAGGGAGAAGTAATGTATTGCTCCCCCTAGATCCCACAAGATATTAGAAGCTTAATGAACACCAAGAGAACTCCCCTTATATCTTTTAATGAATTCATTGAAGTTCTGAAATAATGCCCATTACTTGGGTCACAGTGGGAAAAGAATTCTAGCAACTTCAAAAATAATGCCACCAGCAGGAAGCTAAAGAAAGGAAAGGAAGGCTAAACAGGACAAAACACAACAGACCAGTAAAATCAGCCTCCAGAGCCACAAAGAAAACAGCAACCTCATTGGTTACTGTGTTCAGTGTAAATTTCATCTCACAGATGACTGTGCCAAAAGATGCATTATCTCAGAGTAGTGGGCCCCTGAAGTCTGGAGCACAGGACGAAACAATATTTGTGGCTCAAGTCCTGCCTGTAGAACTGAGGGTTCCAGCATTGTTCCCTCAGCCTTTACCTTATCAACTCTCACATTTGTCAGAGTAGAGCTGATATTAAATACAAATAGGAAAAGCTGGTTTGAAATTTGGGCTCTATCTTCCCATTCACATGGGATTACAGGCTGTAGAGTTATGTATTTGATGAGAATGTATATCCAACTGTCACCGGGGGATATGTCTTTATTTTATGAAGATAAGATCTAGATAAATGGGCAAATAAGTGAGAAATTTCAATCACTTTCAAGGAGTCTGTCTGTTGTTTTTGTCTTTACATATAAGGATCTGCTGGTAAAACTTCAGGGATATATTGCATGAATATTCTGCAAGTTTGCAAATATTGCAAAATGTGTAGGCATTTAAAGAGATTGTTACTATAGTTGTACAGAAAGGTGAGAAAACAAACAAATTGATTCAAAACTTCCTCTAATTAGATGTTACTCAGATTTATTTTCCCTTCTAGTGATGAGTAAGTTTCATATATTCACCTTTTCATTTCAAAATCTCCATCTTTCTCTTTTCCATATTCCTTCCTGATATGTATAATTTTTCTGAGATCCCACAAAGCAATGAAGAAACATATTTGTGGTAACACTGCTGCAGTTAATTGCTGGAGAATTAAATATTTCACAAGTGTAATAACTATTTTGTCCACTGTTTTTGTCCTTCACAAAACAATTGAAACATCATTCAATTAAACCAAAGAAAACAAGGGATAATACAGTCATCTTGGTTCAGATGCAAAGCTAATTGGAATCAAGAGCCTCTCTGTTTTTTCCCATTGATGACCATGTTCAGTAGAAGCAGCCTGAGCCATGACTGAATTTGAGTGTTTCATTAAAATAAATGCATTAATTGCACTGCTTTATTGAAATAGCGGTATGAAATATTTTTAACTGCCCATCATACTTGAACAATTACTTAGAAAGATCTGTGTTCTTTCTTCAATGAGCTGTTCAATTCAAATCTCTGTCTACGTGCTTTATAACGTGTTATGTCTGTCTTGGGTTATATTATGAGCAGATGGAAATGTTTCTTTTAAGAAGATATTAAAATAAACTGTCAGAATAATATCTTATCACAGCGCACTCTTTTCTCTGGGCGTACATATTAGAATGTGCTATGAACACCATTTCTTTATCAAGAGGTCAATTGTCTCATCAATGAGTCAATGACTCAAAAGAGTCAATGCTCTTTTAAGAAGACTGGGAAGAGGCAGGAGAGGTTGCTTCTGTCCCAGCTTCTGAGCCTGTTCAGGGGAGAAGAGGCTCCAGACCTACATGTGAGAATACAGAATTACAGGAGGGAACTGAAAGCCTGCATCTCCAGCAGACAGTGTCAGACAATGAGAAGGAGAGGTGAGACAACCAGGCCCAACTGGCAACAGAAGGTGGAAGAGTCTTGGAAAGAGGACATGATAATTTCACTATTTATTGCAGTAAGACTGTGATTTCATATCATGTTTGTTCCCTCAGAGAATCCTGAAGTGTGGATGTATGAATATACCAAGCTTAACTGGTCCTTCCAACTCTGATCCTTCAGATGCATTTTTTTATCCAAAAGGAAAAGAAAAATTACATACTCTGAACTGAATGAAGAAACAGGGCATAGACATAAGTGAAAGGGTGTAATTCAGTTAATTCCTTTTAACTAATCAGATTTCATTGCTGAGAAGGAGGAAAATAAACATCACTGGGATAATTAAGTGTTAAGTAAGAGAATGTGGCAAGCGGCATAAGTGAAAATGGTATTTTTCTTTGTGTTCATTTAATGTGCAAAAGAAAACGCTCTGATTCTAATTTATCACACCATTTAAGAAGAGGAATTCATTAGCTCAAAGTTTGTAATTTTTTTGTCCTAGAGTGGCAACATGTGACTACTTGTGCGGAAATAACCTCAAAATTCAGGTGCTGACATGAGGCTCGCTGCCACCGCTGCCCTGTCGACCTCCTTTGTATCTGCAGCAGCAGCAGCCAAGGCCAAGCACACACAAAGCTCTGGTGCCTTCAGGTCAATGTGGCTACACATTGTCACAGGCTATTGGGCACTCTCTAACATCTTTCTGTCCAGTTTGGGGATGAATAAAGAGCTCTGATCATTGGGTTGGGACTCCTGAAATGACAGCAGTCAGGTCTCAGTGTGTATGGCGCATCCTAAATGGTGTTTTGTGTACAGAATTCAAGGTTGGATAAGAATTAAGGTCTATCAGTGTATGTGTGATCTAATAAGGACGTAATGGCTTCCTTGTATCAACTTAATCCTTGTTTACCACATCTATAATGCAGTGTATGGTTTTCATGGGTAGAAGCGTTGGTATGAAAGGCCTTTTGTTAATGCTGCACTATGGTTAAAGAAGTTTATTGTTACTAAACCAGATTATTTCTCAAATCAGATCTTTATGTAAGTAATACAATTTGTGAGAAGGAAATGTTTATGTAGAGGAGGAAAGCCATTAAAATAATTTCTGGCAGAATACTTGTAGCTGCAATTAGATTGACGCACAGTGGAAATTCCCAGGGAGGTGTGATTTTCATTTACAGATTATAATGAACTTCAGGCAGGGTTTTAAAAAGTCTGTGGTGCTTGGCAATTCTTTTGGTGTAATCCATTAGAAAAAATGTGGAAGCAAATACAGGGGTTTTACAAGTGGAATTTATGTTCACAGAATCAATGTATTACCTATGTGTGAAAAAATCTTATTCCTTCCTTTCCTTTTACCTTGATGTGTATTGATAGAGCCCCAAGGCAGCAGGAGTATATTTCAAATTTGGGTAGCTGTGGCAGACAATGCAGTGAGCTGGTGCAAAGTGTCAGGATGATGAAGCAGCAATTCACAGTGCTTCATTTGCAGAGTAGGAAGAAAGGAGGAATGCTGGAATGAGCTCTAAGTGGGGGCAAAGGATCCCTGTAGTCATAGATCATCAGCCGAATGCAATGTCATGGCATGAATACCACCCTGAGTCCTCAGCAGTATCACTCAGGTGCTTATATCTGTCCTTTGTGACCTGTGGGAACATTCCACTACCTTCAGTGACCTTGCAAAAATCCCATTTAAATAGAAATTGCAGAAGGGACCACTAGGACACTAAGTTAATATATGTCTAAAAATCCATATGTTATAGTAACAATGATGCTGTTATCAGGTGGCAATCATTGTATGGCTTAGGATGCTCCTTGAGACCATAATGCCTTCCGTTGCCATAATTATTACATATAAAACAGGAAGAAAGAAAGGTTTAATTTTTATTTTCTTTCTCTGCCAGTAAGGGCAAGTACAGGTCTTAACAGATTAGGCTTAAGTCAGTTATTATCTATTTTCTGGTGAAGACGCGGAGTGAGTCAGTAGTTGATAATTTGGAGTGATCAAGAAGCAACTATTGTTTCTTCTCTGAGAATTTGCTGAAGAGCTGAATACTGAATTGCAAATAGACTTGCCTCTGTCTCTGTTGTTTATGTACTTTTTAAAAATCTGTTTTTACTGAGCAGCTTTGATATTATCTTTAGGAAAGGAATGTGATGAGATATTAACTTCCTTCCTTCCAATTTTCCAGTGCAGATTACTTTGCCTTGCAAAGCTAATCATAATCAGTCCAATAGTTCTTTTCACTCAGACTTATTTTTACATTACTTTATGATATTTTAACATAGTGTATTTTTTTCACCTGATTCATAATTTTATTCAGCAAAGATAGTAGGTTTTGGAAAAAGGTTGTGTTTTCAGATGCATAATGTGCATTGCTTTCATTTTCCAGTTTGAATGGTGAAGCACCATCTGTAGCTGATATTTCTGAGATATGACATAAACTGCAAGACATAGAATGGATTAGAGCTAAGACCTGTGGTGTTTCAGATTTGCTGTGCCTACTTTTAGCTATCATATATTTTAGATCTAAAATTATGTTCTGCTGGAATGCTAAATACTCAGGGCAGTGGGATCTACAAAATGTGGCAAAAAACCCCTAAAACATTCCTGTTGCTTCCTTTGCCAAAAAACCAAAACCAAACAAACAAAAAAACCCAAAAAACAACCAAAACCCCAAACACCCCCCACCCCTTCCAATTACTTAGAAATCCCGATTTTGTTTCCAGAAGCAAGTACTGTAAAATTCAGTTCCTAACAATATTGTGCTTGCTCTCTCTACTGCAGTCGTGGTCAAACTCAGCTTTAACTCCCAGAATTTAGACTGAAAATTGTGTTGCAGATCGCACTAGGATGTGCTAGAGACAGAAAAAAAAGTAAATTCTCGGCTTTGTTTTCAAAACTTGCTTGGGTGAGTTTGATTACGAGTATTGCACGTTGTTTAAGACTGTTGATATACTGTCAGGGGAGCTCCCAGGCTGAGGGAATCACAAGTTTTCCTTCTGAAAAGCACTGCATTGCAGAGCTGTGAGAATAAATACTTGCGGATGGTGATTTGCAGGTGCTATTAAATAGATCTATTCGACACTACAGTTGCCACACACTTCTAAACTACCTGAGATTCACAGTACCTGTTTTATTAATTTTATATTCATCTTGGAAGCATTGTCTTCTGAAAGCTCTCCTGTTAGAATGGGATCAGCATAAAGTGTATTAATAGCTAAGACAATGAGCAATTGCACACAGGTATTTGGGTTTCTAGGCCTTTCTGCTTTGTTTCAGGAAGGTAGACATGAAGGACATCCATGTGATCAGTCTCCACCTTCATCCCTGACAACTGTGGGAAAATTTTGTCAGTGTGAGAGAGAATTCATGCAGAACACACCGGGTTTACCAAATCTGTTACAATTAAGCCTTTCCTGTCTTCAGTGATAATCAAATGTGATATTTTGTATTGTAATTGTAGGATTAAGAAGTAAGCTTCCGAATGTGTGGGAAAATTCTAGCAGTAAATCCCATTTTGATTTCATGAGAATGATATGAAAAGATCTAGTGTGAGGAGCACTTGTAACTGACGACTTGCCAAAGATGAAATAATTTTCAGCTTTGAAAAGACACAATTTTATTAGTAGTATGTATAAGTAGTATATAACTGCAATTAAAATAATCATTTGACTCAGGAAATGTTAGATATGTAGTGCAGAAAAACAAAGGGCCTGGATATGACGAATCTGGGAGTGGTAAATAATCTGAAGGAAACTAGAAATAAATTATATTAATTTGAAAATAATTAATTAATTAAAATAAATAGCTCTATAAATTTTTTAGATTTTCATGCATTTTAATTGTTATCACAACAATAGTGATAACATAGGAATAGTCACATAATAGAAGAAGATTGATGTAGCAGCTCCTACACCCCTGCTCACCCCTCAGTGTCACTGAGCTGTTTGGGTATTTCTACAACAGCAGAAGTTGAAATATCACAGTCTTAAAGCTAGGGGTATTGAGGTAAACCAAGACTGCCCTCTGGTTTTCTGTAATACATCAGGTTGTAATTTGTGGTTATTCAGCAGCTGCCACACAAATAGTTGCACTTTCCCTATAGTCAACTGGAGCAGGACTGCAGGATTGCAACCTCCGTGCAAGCTATCCTTAGTCATGAATCAAGCCATGGATATTTTCAAAAGCCAGGATTTAGATGATTATCTCCATCACTTTTCTTGACTGGTTTTAACAAGTTCTGCGAACTGATTAATCTACTCAGTCATTAAATGAGGGAACCAGAAAACTCATGGGAGTCCAGAAACTGTTCTGGATCAAAGAAGACAGCTAAAGGGTACTAACTTTGCAGCTGAAGGTAAGCAAGTGTTACTGCATCCTTCTCAGGGATGGTGAAACTGAAATAGTGGCAATTAAATTATTCCACAGAAATCCATTAAACTGAACTGGGGTAGACTTTTCTCAGAAGGATTACATAACATGCTTCCAGAACTAGTTCCCATTCAAGAACCTTGAGTATTCTTCACTTAAATGCTCTGAGTTGTCCACTGCAAATAGTGTTTCTAACTGTTGAGGAATACATTTGGTGCAGGCAGTGTGAGCTGCAGGGTGAACTCTGGGTGGTGGGAGACGGGAGCCCGTGACCTCTGCATGAAAAAGGGTTCAGGGACCTGTTGAGGGACACTCAAGGACACAGCAGGAGCTGAGGACCCCAGACTTTCACACACAGATTGTGTGGGGATAAAAGTTCAGGGGTTCCTTTTTTTGGGTTCCGTCCTTGGAAGCAGCAGCTCGAGCTGTTGTTTTGTTACTTAGTTATTGCACCAAGATTAAACAATTTGAAGGATCTGGATGTCTGCGACTCTGCTGTAGGCCACCTCTGTGTCAACCTCCAGGTCTCCTCTCTCTCACAAATGTTCGGGCTTCAATAATTCTTTCCAGTCTGGCTTCTTTGTTTTGGAAGTCTCTGTAATTTCTGATTTATTTAATTCAGCTGATGATTCTCTTTCACTTTAACGTGAACAATTTGGGGCAAATGTCCTGCCAGATAGCTTTGTGTAATATGAGTCACTCAAGCTGTTTACTCTTGGATTTCTGTCATTGCAAGTCTTATTCAGGACATTTGTCAAAGGTGGACCATGGGAGCACTCATGTACTATGCAGTCAAAAAGAAATATTTACAGTAAGTGTTTTGAGAGCTTTTGGTTAGTTTTCAGCTGTGGGTGGATGGAAACACTGGTGTTGCAAATATAAATTCAGATGTTAAAAGGCAAATGTAAATGCTTTGGAAATTTTCACGCTGTCATAGTTTTGTCATGCACTTGCCCATGCTTGTCTGTGTGTTGGCACAGTTCATCTTTCTGCCCTTAATAGAACAGAACCATGTTGAAAAATCAAGAATAGATCTAAGTTTTGTGTGTCCTTGACAATAAATACATATATATGATTGCCCTCATAACTATTATGCTAACTCTTATGTAATGTACTTCCCAGTTTGGTCTTTATATTAATTTATTTATTAATTTATATTTTACAGCATGTGAGGGCACTTTGGTTTTTGCATTATGCTCACATAATAAACTGTTGATAAGATGAATTATGCTGCATGCTTTTGCTTATATGGATTAATGAACATTGTGTTTTCTGCTAGAAGGGACATTTGCTCTCTCTCCTATCTTTACTCTGTCTGCTTTGTAGTGATATTTTGTAAAAGCTTCAAAACAGAATCTTACCTATATGTTCAGACATATGTGTTATGGGAATATCAAAGTTTTTTTTACCTCTAAGCAAGATTCCTCTTAAATCACCTTTGGCTTAGCAAAAACAGACAAGGGTACTTAAATGCTTGGTCAAATTAACTTTGCACTTTTGTTTTACAAGCTTGTTTGTGTGTAAAAGTTACATAGTAAGTAGGAAAGAGCAAAAAAAAAAAATCATGAGAACATTGTTTTCTTCCTAGCTGACCTGCAGTGAAAACTTGAAAGGATATACACAGATAAACAGAGATTGCATTTCTGTGGGTTTTTTTTCTCCAAGCCTTTACTGCATTACCTAGAGGAGAATTTAGGTGTTATTTGCAGTCAGTAGTCTGCAGGAGTGAACAAACTTCTCATGTTTAGCACAGGGCTGAGTACATTCAACACTCATGACAATATTATAGCTAAAAGTATTACAGGGCTTGATGAAAGTAATTTGCAGTGTTTCAGTTGAAGACTGAAAAATTGCACCTGCAAAGACATAGGCTCCAAATTCTTGTGAAGAGCAAAACATAGTCATAGTCTCTACAATCCAGAACAGCGATCCTTTCTTTTCTCTATAGCCAAAGAAGCAGAAAATAAGAGCAATGTATTTGTGCTGCAAAAGTAATTGAAGTACCTTGGCATTAAAGAAAACTGCTCTCTCCAGTCCTGTCAGAAGAGGGAATAATGAACCTTGCTACAACAAGGTAAGTACTTTTTCCTTTTCCTTCATGGCTGGCATTTTGCAGCAGTGTGTATATCATTGACAGAGAGTTGATTATGGTACCAAAGAAGATTCACACATTCTAGCAGGAATGATGACTTTCTGGCTTCTGGAGGCCAGTCACTATTATTGCTGTGTATTTCTTGTTTTACTTTAGGTAAAGCCACTGATATCTTTCTACCTCTTTCTTACTCTGTAAAATGGATTTTACAGTATGTCCTTTGTCTTTTTCTGTTATAAACTCGTATACATGTATAGGTGGGCTGTTGGATTTGGCTTCTGATCTTCATTTTAGTATAAATTACATCAAAAATCCTGGAGGAAAGGAACAATCCTTATTACTTTGATTTAGATTTTTTTAATACATCAAATCTGTGGAGTCCAAAGGCTGTCTTCATCAACTTCAGAAAATTTAGTGCAGTGGATCTCTATGCATCACTGCCCAACACTGAGCTCATTATAAAGTCTTTTCTATACAAAGTAGTTTATCTTTAACAAGTAAATCCACTAGAGCTCCTAGAGTAGATACACAGCTGCAGCAGGAGTACAGTAGGTATTAAAAGCTGAGGTAGATAATACATCTAAAAATGGTAATGCAAGAGACATAGCTCAAAATGCTATTGCAACCCTCATACTGCAATTGCAGTCAATATAGGAAAACACCCTTTGTCACAGCAACAAACACTGGCAAAGGTATGTTTGCCAATTTTTTTTTTATTTTAAAAAATGTGATCAATGACAGCTAACTATCACAGGTGCAAAAGTTTGCAGGAGCTACAACAATATCTCCTCAGAAATTATGGAGAAGAGTAAATGCAATAAATAGTAATCTGAGCAGGACATAGACAACTATGATAGAAAACACGTACGTAACATAGATAGAAAAGCATTGCATGGACCAAGAGGATGTTACATAGTTTTCACTATTGTATGTACAGCTGCAGTCCAGTATTGCATTCTCTATGTCTCAAATTCTTGTTCAGAATCCCCACAATCATGGATTCATAGAATAGTTTGGGTTGGAAGGGACTTTTGAGGTGATCTATCTTCTACTACACATACAGTAATCGATTGACTTACAGGTATTCCTTTTGCCAAAAGCCATGAAAAGAAGATAGCATTACAAAATAATCTCATTTAGTTTTAGATTAACACTTCTAGCCCCACAGCAGAACTATTTGGTAAGTCTTGGTGAGGGCAATATTCCATCACCAATACAAAAAAAAATTCCCAAAGCTGATTTTGTTAAACTTCTGCATAGGATGAATACTTGAAAGCTCAAACAACATCAAAATTCCCTACTTTATTTCAATGTTTTGAAATGTATTTTTATCTTCTTTATTTTTGGTATTAGATATTAACAATCCCATGTAAACACAGGGGTTTTCATTGCTTCAAGAATTTTGAAGACTTCAGTTTTCACTTAGAGTTTGAGTGAATATACATTTTTAAATCTCACTTTTTTTAGTGAAACTGCCAGTTTGCCCTCTGTACATTTCTAGTTATGCTCCTCTCGAGGCTATAAAGTGCAGAGTGGTTCTTGATTATACTGTTTGAAACAGTGCTTAATTTGTATACAGAGATCTGGAAATGGAGCAGTTTCAGCCCCAGTAACTATTGAAATGAAACAACTACTTTTTTTCTTGTTTGTGAACCTCCTTTTCTTTGATCAAGCATCATTACTTTTTCCATGACCATGTGTTAGCTTTCTCTGATCCATTTTTTGCTCCATGCTGTTTCTGTACTCCCTGATTGTACTATAACCATGGCAATTTGCTCCAGAGTAAACAGAACATGTACAAGCAATTTATATTTTGTAGCCACTGAAATTCAAGGCCAGTCCAAAGACAATGTCAGATGCGAGCAATGTATTCAAGACAAAACAGTGACTCATTGCAACTGGAGGAATGGCCCATTTTCAGAGCTCACCACTCTTTTCTTCCCTGCTATTATTGCTCTGGAGATGTGGGACATATTTTGGATGATGGTGTTTATTCAAAAGCCTCATCTCCCTGTTCAGGATGGAGTCTGAATTTCAATTCTGATACACTGCTGACACAAGAAACAGATGGCTGTGAAGCCACTGGAGTAAAATAACTGCTGAGAGAGGTTAGCTGA
Source organism: Eopsaltria australis (assembly GCA_034509425.1). Taxonomy (NCBI): domain Eukaryota; kingdom Metazoa; phylum Chordata; class Aves; order Passeriformes; family Petroicidae; genus Eopsaltria; species Eopsaltria australis. The sequence continues at coordinate 490,831 of JAVTVJ010000138.1, forward strand.
GTTTGTGTCATGTGTTTTGAAAAAAAGAAATGTCAAGAGCCAAGGAGATTTATATTTGTTTCCTAAACTGAAAAGATCTAGTATCTTGCATTGCTTATTTTGATCACAATCTACATTTTAAAGTAATTTAGACCTTTCCTTCTAGTGGTATTTCTCTAAGTAACAGTCTGGAAGAGGTGAAAAACTGATGCCTTGTGTCTTATGGCAATCAATACATCCTCAAGCTTTTCAGAATGGTTTGAAGCTAAATGCTCTGACTTAAATCTAATTTGTATCAGAAAAAAGAATGTGATGTCATTTCAATATAGATAGTGACAAACATTGGGAATTCAGCAATATAAATAATACAGCAACTAGACTGGAGGTCAAGGACTTAATTTATACCATAAATCTTTGTAAACCATTGCTGGGAAATTTTTCTCTCCTCAACATTTATTTATTTATTTAATCATTTGTTGTTGAAAGGAACTAGAATACATTTGAAACACACAGTGCAAAACTCATTTCCTGGGACTAAATGATACTGGGAGTTTATACCAGGGCAATAATTATTTTTCAGAACTATCTGTAGGCCTCACTTACTATCAAGATTTCAGAACCTGAGAAAAAAATATAATAAGAAGGAGCCTCTCTCTCAAAAAATCCATATTCTACAAAAACATAGAGAACCCAGTTAGGGTACTCCAATCTCAGCCTCAGTCTCCCATGGAAGAAAAGCAGTTAACATCTCATAGGAGACCTTGCTAGCTAAGAAACTTGCAGCTAAAGGTCCTGCCAGTCAGGACAATTTAATTAGCAATGGAGCAGATTATGTAAAGGGAACAGATTCTTTGTAAATGAATGTGCTGTCTGGAGGCTTTCAATTGCTCATGTTAATTATTATATTCAGCTTATCTGGCTGAATTTTGGTGAAGGAGTTAAATTATATATATATATATATATATATATATATGTATGTATATATTCTGCAACTGCCCCATTTTGGCAGAGTTCTGTCACTCTGTAGCCCAGTGTTCTCTCCTATAGCTATAGTGGTAAACTGCTTGTTTTCTGACCTGATCTTAATCATAATTCTGGTTATTTTTTTATGATACCACCATGAGTAAAAAAGTGAGACTTTGCCTCAGTGGAAATTCATTGAGGTTCTTCCTGTTTCATTATTTTTCTCTGTTGAAATTATTACGCAAACTGGATTTAAATGAAGTTCCAAATATGTCTTGGACGTGCTCCCAAGTACCTGCAAATCTCCATTGTACCTGCTGCCCATTGGCCACAAAGGCCCAGTGAGCCATTACAGCCAGAGTACAAATAACACACCCACCCTGGTTATTTCCTTCTTGCTGGCATGTGCTTACTGAACTTACGTTGCCATGTATTAAATAAAGCCCTCCAAAACATTGAAATGGAAATAAAAGGGGTTAAAACCAAAATGAACAGTGGTTTAAATATAAAAGAATTCAGCCTCCAATGTATTAATTCCCAAGGAATGTACCGTTTTTCTGCAAGTCATAATTACAGTCAAATAGTGGTAAATGCACAGCCTTGTTTCACAGAGTCATGCCCTTAACAAGGTTATTCCACTCCTTTATCTTAATTTAACAGAGCCTATTATGTTCTCATGTATGGTTTGATGCAAAAGCAATGTACTCTTTAAAAGCTTTTGAGGGAAATTTCTTTAACAGGTATCCACAGAAACACTTGTGGAATCAACATATTTGCATTTCAATACAAATCTGTTTAACTGGGCCCAAGATAAGGTCGACTCTCCCACAACTTGTATCTCTGTGCAAAGGCTGTTTTTAATTCCTTCTTTGGGCAATTCTTTCTACTTTGCAGTGCATGAATGCTCTTACAGTCTGACCCATGGTTGTGTGTACATTCTATTATTAATTTTGTGAGGCAAGTGGACAATTGTGAGAAGCAGAGTATGACGAAAACAGTAGTGTATGGCTCTGAAAATATTTTATTCTTTTTAAAGACAGTGTGATTCAGAAAAGCTTAAAAGCTGTAATTTTCCTGAATCTGTTACAATGCTTTAATATTTCTTCTCAGATGTGAACACGAGCACACTACATGCACATTGCACAGAGTATTATCAGTAGCAGCAGTTGCCTCACATCACTGGTACCTGCTTTAGTGTCGGCAGAAGGAGAAGAAAATGTGGGGCTTGTAGCAGCAAGGAGTGATGATACCAGAATATCTTGTCAGCCTTAGGCAACTGCTTATTTCTCTTAGAACTAGACACAGCAAAGACCAGACAGTGCTGCAATGCTTCTAAATGGGTATTTACCTTTTGATGGTAACATAACTTCCTCTACATTTGCTCTATTAGATATGCAGACAGTCTTCCCACCAGTGTTGGGTGGTTTGGATTTTTTTGGTGAAGTTTTTTGAGGGAGTGTTTTCGGTTGTTAGGTTTTTGATGCTGTTGGGTTTTTAATTTTTTTAATCTATATCTATTGTTTAGTTTAAAAATTCAGAAAATACTCCCTGTGCCTTCCAGAATTTTTTTTCAGTTGTGAAAGCACTACAAGTCTGGTATAAGAAATCATTGAAACATTGCTTTACTTTAATCACACATGGGAACAACAACAGGGATTTGAAATCCTAATGGTAGAAATAATGAAATAATTCTTGCAGAAGTACAAATTACTCAAGACAGCTTTGTACTACATTTAGAAGAACTCCAACCTCTTAGGCCTTGCAATAATGGAACATTTGATTCAAAGTTACTGAACTTCAGCTTTTGTTTTATGGAAAGCTTATAGTCTAGACATGGCTTACATGATGAAAGGTAGATGAAGATGATTTTGTTCATGTGCTTATACAAAAAATACACGTAAAAAGGAAGTGAGCTGACAAATCAAAGCTAAAGAAAAAATTAGCATTAGATTGGCATTGGATGGAAAGAAAAACACAAGCTATAAATTTAATGGCATAGAGATATGTATGTGCTTGAGCCTTGAACAACTGGTTGTAGCAGATAAAAGGAAAAGATCAAAAGGAATTAAGAGAAAAAGTAGGCAACTTGAAAAGAATGCTGAGTGCTTCATCTATTTATAGTTTGTAATGCTGGAGAGATCATTGCAATTGCCCAGTCTAACTACTTGTGTTACTTCTACTTTGAGACCTTGTGAGTAGCAGGAATCATTCCAGACCTGACTGACTGTAAACTGGCCCTTCCTGGGATTAGCAGTGCTCTCACTCTCTTGCTGTTCCATGGAGCATGTCAGGGTGTACAGGGACCTCTCCACTCAAGTACATCAGCATCACCCATCTGCTTATTCCCTGTTGTGACAAGCAGCTGAGTTCATGTTTGCCTCTTTCATTTATATTATTTAATCCAGAAACTTCTACCTCTTTTAAAAAGAGCTGTCCAGAGATACCAGAAACATTTGTGAATGAGTTTCTTTTTGTTTATAACAGAAAGTTGTTTTTGGTTTACAAGCACATGTAAGTATATGTATACACATGGACACAAATGAGAAGCATTAACTCAGCTGGTCAAAGCACGGTGCTAATAATGCCAATAATACTCTAAGTAGCTTTTCTTTTTATCTCAGCCTGAAATTATATGGATGCATGGTTCAACCCATATCAGGTTTTATGGAATTTTAAAGGAAAAAACTTCTCCTTGGATATTTAAAAATAGTTTTCTGCTTTAAACTCATTCCTTACTATCAAATTTGCATAGCATCTAGGCATCTCAATGTATATCATTCCCCTTTTCTTTCCTAATGTTTCACACTTCTGATGTTCTACTCTAAATTTTCGAGCAGTTCCTACCCTGGGATATCATGTGTTATTATATAGTCTCTTTGTTGATCATTTCTCTGTCTGCTCTGTGTATACCTATTCCCTCATTCTTATCACTGAAGGAGCAGGACAAAGCAGAGCTTCTCCCAGAGCTCCTAGCACATAAGAGATCCAATGGCAGCATCACAGGAGAAGAGCACGGTAGCTGCTCTCTGTGACAAGGGGTTTACAGGCCAAAGTCCATGTGTTGTCCTTTTTTTAATTTCAGAGTGTTTAGAAAGAGCATCCAGCAGTTTGTGCCTGCAGGACCTGCCCTTGTATTTGGCCCTGCTGCAAATGGCAAATGAAGGAGAAGTGTCTGTGCCCACCCTCTCCGAGCCTTGCTCTGTTTTACAACTTGTCCCAGCACCAAGCACCTTTTTGGTTCGTTCTGGTGCAGGTATCATAACCTGGCACTCTACAAGTAAGCATGACCTGTGCCCCACTGTGAAGGCAGGGAATTTTCTTTTCAGACCTTATTTATATACTGCATCACCGAGCCCATGAAGCAAAAGCTGATGCTTAGAAAATGAAACAAAGTTAATGAGCAGGAGAACTTTTATCTATTTATTTTGGATTCTCAGTACAAGGAAATATGCATGGAAGTATGTTCACTTTTGTATAGTCTTTGAGTCTTTTTGTGAAGAGAACTGAAACATAAAAGTTACAGGTGGCAGCCTGTGATGAAGATGACTGAATTTTTCAAATCAAAATATGATCATGGTGCACTTCAGGACTTGTCTAATGAAGTTTTACTTGTATCACTGGGTAAGGATTCTTACTGTATTCTTAGCTGAGCTGAAGATTGGCACTGATGCCATCACTGGGAATTCTACTGATTGGGAACAAGACTCTCCCTCCTTGAATCCTGTGATGTATTGCACACAGATCACATCCTGTGTGCAGACAGCAGCACATTTTCTCTGACTGCAGAGATTGCCTCTATTCTGCTCCAGGGCAACAATTTTCAGATTAAAACACCTTAAAGTTGCACATGTATCTTATCAGTGATAGGAAGATTAGCACACCCAACCTAAAGCCAGTGAAAGTTTTGTGCTGTTTTGTGAATTACTGTGATATGTGGCAAAACACAGATCAGAAGGTTTGCACTGCTCTACAGGCTCTAATTATTCCCCTGTTTTTAATGGTCATTTTCCATAAAACAATTCAGTTGAAGAAATCAGAAGATGCAACTCAAGGTTTCCCTCCTAGAAAGAGCTCCCTAACCCATACCCTGGCTTCATTAACCCTCCTGGCCTCCTCATCTTCTGTCTGTGTTTTATGAAAGGGGAGGGAGAAATTTACTTTCAGAAGAGAATTCTATGCTCTGATTCTGTGTTAGAAGAAGCGCCTTCTTTCAGCTCTCATTTTAGGCTTTTTCTATGACTACGCTGGAGAATTTTCAGCAAAATAAGTAGGAAAAAGGTCAAACTGTTTTATGATCATTATGTGTATAGATCTTTACCGTTACGGAGCGGGAACTTATTCAGTTGTTAATTTTTAGAACAGGAGGCTGTGTTATGCTTTCCATGGAAGTTCAGTGTGCTTCAGTGATAATGCAGGAAGAAATCCCTTCTGAAATCTCATACCTCTCCCCCATAATAAAGTGCAAGTCTGCTGTTTAGTTTTAGCTGAGTAAACAAGTAGAACAATTTACATAGAGTGGGCAAGAGAAGGCAAGACAAAATTATTTAATTATAAAAGTTTCCCCTTTAAATTAAGGTCCAGTTTCCTAGAAAATGAAAAAAATACTGCACCAGGGTTTTGTTTTAAAAGTCTTTCATCTCCAGTCATTGTAATCTATATTTTCCTTCAGTAGTGTGTGTATTAGGGAAAATACAACTGAGCATCTTTCATTAGAAGCAGCAATCACTTTTTTAACCTTTGACAGTTAAAGCTATGGGATTTCATCTCAAATGTAGGCTTTAGAACAATAAAGGATAATAAAACCTTATTGTCAGGGCTGTATTATTTTCTGTGGTGAAATCATTGGAACTTGAAAATTGAGTTCTACAACAGAAGGAAAGGAAGGGAGGGAGAAAAACATTACATCTGGATGAAACATAATTCAAAGGCAAGAGAAATTTATAGTCATACCCAGTTGAGCTGTCCTAGTCTATTTATTGATTTATTAAGCAAAATAGTTAACTGGGAAATGGTTACGGAAGAAGTAATTTTTACAGATATTCTCAGTCATTGAAAAGGATTTGTTATGCTCAGCTCTCAAAAGCCAAATCTGCAATACAATGCAAAGATTTTGAGGAAGAGGAATGTCTCAGAATTTAATACATTTAGCACAACAGCTCAGAGATTTTGTATTTTGCATATGTATATGTAAATATACAAACCAATATTAATGCTTTGTAATTTATGTGTTGTGTAATACAAAACTTGTTTGGTCACAAAGTCACTAATTTTGAGGAAAGCTGAAAAATGTAAGTGATGAATGAGATGTTATGAATGAGACACTTGTAATAGCTCAACCAATTGACATGGGAAAGATTGCTCCATCCTTAAATTTGCAGTGAGATAACAGTTTTGCAACTCCTGAACAGGGTTACTTTGTGACTGTATTAATGTCAGAGCTGTCCTGTGACACTGATTCCTGTAAAACTGTACAGAGACTAAGTAAACATGAAAGTCTGAACTATCAGATTAGGCACTTGCATTTATGTTTGCATAGAGAAACGAAATATATTTACACAAATGAGAGCTTTTGGGATGGTTTGTTACAAAATTGTAATTAAAATTGTAATTCATTGCATGTATTTATGGTGTGTTCCAAGTATCCATATAAGTCTTTTTGATGATAGCCTGAGACTGGAATGCCAGGGGTTTGACTAATGAGATAACCTTTGCTGTCAGTAGCAGCAATGATATCTTTTTACATAAATGCAGGATGGTATTTTTATAAATATATTTGCAAACACAGATCAAATGTATGCAGTTGTGATCTAGAGCTTTGTGCAGGGAGTACTGCAATTTCACCCACCCTGTTTTCTAAACCTTTCCTTGGGAGATTTTCTATTCCCTTTTTTTTCCTCTCTCCATTCATTCAAGGGCTGTTTTAATTTTTTTCCTTATTACATGCCTGCTAATCAATATGTAAATAAGACAAAATTAATATTCAGACACACACTATGAGCTAAATTACCCTGTTTTGTTTGGAAGATGAAATTGATTATCTTTTAGCAATGGTTAAAATCAAGGTTAGGTAATTAAGAGTTTCCTGTAGGCTCAGGAAACGATTTTAGTAAGACCCTCATGACAAAGTCCCCTGAGTGAAGAAAGCTGGAGTTAAAAATGCAGACAACCTGAAGATGATTACTGCATTACTAATACTGCAGCTTGTTTTTCAAGTTTTAATTAGAATATTTACTGTGATGGTTCAACTACACACTACAGTCAGCAGTGCACTACAGCTGATATTTATTCCCTCATTTTAAGTCTATTTTAAAAGGTAGAGAGAAGTAGAGCTCAGTTAAAACAAACAATTGACAATTGTAGTAAATCTGATCATTTTGATACTGTATAGAAATAAGGAATATAATGGGGCTCCTACTGAGAGCTCATCATTGGAAATTGTTTCCTACAAGAAGAGAATACTTGTTCTTCTATTTTTTCTTCCCTAAGAAAACTACCCTTTAAAAAAAACAACCCTTCTATTTTTGTCCCCTTTCCCCCCTCCCCCACTTTTATAATTTTCTTTTTTTTTCTATCCTTCTTCTTTTTCCTGAAAGGAATCCCCAGATCCTTTCCAGGTAAATTAAAAGAACTGATAAAACTCTGCTGAAGTTTCCATATTAGAAGAGATGGGACTCATACGGCTCTTGGGTTTAAGTGTAAATAGGAGTGCCCACCAGCATAACATGTTCTACCTTCAGTATAGTGTCTATATTATTTTTATGGTGATTTGCACAATTTTGAAACATTTTGGTTCACATTTCTGAAATCAAGCATCTTTGAAAGCACGAGAAAAGCCTAGATTCTCAGAAGGTCATAGTGCAGCTAGTTGTGCACTTGAAAAATGGAAATATCTTTCTAGTAACAAAAGGCAACCCACCAGTCTTCCCAGAGTAGGATAGTGGATTTTGGTTGTGTTAAAATGTAAGGTAAAAGAAACATTCTATGACAGTTTTTTGTATACATAATAGAGATTATACAGTGCTTCTTTCTTAAAATAGATATGATGTCTTCTTAAGATGGCAACAATATGGGCAGCTGCTATGGGTAATACAGGTGAATAATGTTGAATTCTATATGTCTCAACAGTGCTCAGGTGCCATGGGATCATTTGATATCACTTCCTATGAGTTAATTAGACCTGCAGTTAGAGAAATATTCTGCAGTTCAGTGTTCAATAGCCTAACAGCTGCAAATGAAGTGGTTACAGTTCATGCACCATTTAATCCCAGAGCTGTGGAAATGTAGGAGGACGTGAAGGAAGGCCCTTACACCTGTATGTGTTTAGAACTTTGATAGAGAAACAGTGTTGAAGGAATATTGATACAGCAATAACAAAAGTTGCCAAATCTTGTTTTACTACAGTGAATGAGGTTACTCACTTTATGGACATTTAATTTTACTTTTAATTTATTTTGTACAAGATAAATATATTCCAGGAAGATTGTGAATGCTCTCACTTCCAAGTTATTTTCCTGATAAATGAGTTAGCTTTCTTCCTTTTGTGAGTGAATCCTAACAGAGCAAAAGTGTAAGTTTTGAAAAATTGGTCCCATATCTGGGGAAGCGTATTGGGATTTGAAGTGTCCAAATGTCCCTTCTGAATTCAGTCAGATCACGTGTTGTGATCTTGGGAAAAGACATTTCAGTGTCCTTCAGTTGAAAATGCAGGGATATTTTAGTTTCAATACTTAGATGAGTCAAGCCATTATTGTTTCAGTTGAATTTCTCACTGACTAAGTAAGGACTGCATCAGTACCTATCTCATGTGCAGGGTGGTCAATTCAGTGGTGGTTATTGGATTGTATTAAGTGATGTTGTTGCCTAAGAAAACTAGAGTTAGTTTGTACAGGAGCAGTGAAAAAAAAAATTGTTCAAGGGCATTGACACAATGAAGGTCAGCACATTGCAGGCTGTCAGACATGCCAAGTGTAATATTTTGACAGAGCAGTTGACATTGACAGCATCTCTGAATGGGTTTTTGTCTGGGAATTCATAAAAGATAATGGTGGTGAGCAGATGTCAGAAGCATATAGGCTTTTCTGAGAAAGGAAGAAGAAACACTCAGAGAAATGAGGAATGCATGAGAACAGGTGATCACAAAATTAGAATGTCTGCAGGCTGACAGCCACAGGAACAGATGGAAACCTTGTTCAGACTGAAGTTGAAAAGAAATACAGAAAAAGCACAGATTATCTTAGAGTATAGCACACATATGATCTGCTGTACTATACATATGTAGGTGTGAATGCAAAAATAATAGGCAAAACCATGCTCTATACATATGAATAAACCTGTGGATTTAAATGTTGCAGAGCTCTACAATGCTGAAGTAAATTGGCCCAAGTCTTACCTTTTTCACCCTTTTCAAAGTACAGCTAAAACATTCCTATACTGATATGGTCCAGAAAAAACAAATTACTTCCAAAAGGGCAAACAATTGCTTCCAAAAGGAGCAATAAAAAATTCAACAGAATGTCAACATGAGTGAGATTTGCATAATTAGAATTTTGTACAGTATCAAGGTCTACAAGGAAAGCTCTCCCAAGCTGAAAAGTTACATTTCAGGGATGTCAAATAGTGTGACTAAGAAAAACAAGGAAGGGAGAAGTTTTCCATCCTTATTGTAGGAATGATCCTGTGGATATGAAACATTGACAGAGTTGCTGCGTTAGTGGGACTCAGCGGTGGGAAGAGAGCTGAAGGATGCAGGCTACCAGAAAGACTTCACTGCCACAACATTCTGATTCTCCATGAGAAAGGCTCCCAGCCTAGCTAAGTTGGTGATATCAGTAAGCCATGTGTCCAGCTGCCTCTGGATCTGCAGGATGAGAACAGGCTCTTCTGGTAAAGCAAAGGCATGGGGAGGTTACCTTCGTTACAGGCAGCAAGGTGTGAGGATAATCTGGTAATGGGAGACATGTGAGCGGGTTTTTTTACACAGATTGTCACCACATGGAAATTAAGAAAGAAAGGTATCATCCTCTGGTTTCTCAGGGCCTATTTAGTTGATTTTGCAGGCCCCAGTTCCAACACAAGTGTATAATATTAAAAAACCTTGTAATAATTAGTGAGTGGCCTCCCTGAAGACTCAAGAGAAAGGTAAGGATCCTTGTTTGTCACTTAAAAAAAAATCTACTCCTTTTTCTCTGCTAGAAGTGTGCTAACGTAGAATCCTGTGAGCAAATTTAGTTTCATTAATCCAGTATGAAAATATCTCTGTGTTAGCTGATTTTCTGTGTCTCCAAATCTGTCCCTCCCTATCTCCCTCTCTCCCCCTGAATCTTTGAGTCTCTGTTAGCACAATAGGACTAATCCTATGTAGGTCAATGGTGTTTCAGCCAGTTGTTCTCAGCACAAGCACATGGATATTTTATATTGTTACAGAAAATGGGTTTTGCTATCCCCTTCAACACAGGCACAGGAAAATGGGGAGGACACATCTTTTGACATGTCTGCAATATTCAGGTTAATAACCTATTAATAAAACCCATTCAGGCTGGTGTGTTGCCTGTGAGACAGCAGAGTGTGATATTCAATAGCAGTTACTCTTACTGGCAGATGTGATCAAATTGCAGGATGTTCCTTTGTTAGTGACTGCCTCTTTCACACAGCCCCTTTCCTGATCTACTGCATCTGCTTACTAAAAGTAGCTATTTATAACTTTGCATTTCAAGGTTAAAACAATTCACAGAGGTCCATGTATTTTCTGCATAAGGCAGGACTGGAGACAGGTACATCCTGAGTACCCTTTTTTCTTGTACTTAATATTACAGTGCAGTGTGACAAGTACACTATTGTTGCATGAATGTTATGTGGATAGAGCTAACTACAAACACGGAGAATGAGAAAGGTTTTAAGGACCTTGGAAGGTGGTTATCTTCTGTGATTTGTATTTGTGAAGCAGTATTTCATTATATTATTGTTACAAGGATCACCTGAAAGTTCAGGGAAACTTCTATGGTAACAGATATATCATGCTTATTTGAGATGGCAATTAAATTTATCCATTATTATGGTGCTGCGAGATGAAAATGGAGGGCTTTTTTACAATTATTAAGCATTTTCGTACCTAAAGAGGGATAGTACAAGCTGATTCTGTGAATGACATCAGAGTACTTGCAGACACATATCAGTTATAGCAAATATTTATAAAGAAAGAGTGATAATAGCTTTTTTTCTCTCTAATAAACCAACTACATTGAATACTGCATGGGAATTCTTCAATTTCCTGCAGTTGTGTGCTTTAGTGTGAGTGTGGTAAGTGGTAGAAGTTGCAGAGCCAGGCTGTTCAACATTGTAGACAAAGAGTACATTAAATACAGAGGGATATAATATATATCTAATATCCTCCAGGATAAACTTGGCAAATGTAATTCTCACACCTAGGGAATGGTGTGTTCAGAAAAAGACTTTTAATGTATCTAGCAGAACATATATATTTTTGCTACTTGACAGTAGCATTGTTTTGCTGTATGAGTTCTCTTGTATCATGGGTTCCTTGCAGTATTTTTCATTATCTCAGAATTTTATCAGATGAGGAAAGAGACACCTTATTTTAGCATGTGTCTTTTGGGGAAAAGGGTAGTGACAGAACTAAGTTCCTGTACAGGGAGTAGAATAGTGTTCTTCAGCCTTTCTCAGAATTTACTGTCCATTCTCTAAAGGTATCTTTAAAGCAGCTAGAGAATAAAAAGAAGATTTTCAGGGGCACTTTGAAGGGTATACATGCTTATATACTGTACTCTTCAGTGCTACTGCTCTGATTTCTGGTATCTGGCACTCTGAATTGACTGCTACTTGAACTCCTTTTTAACAAAAAGAATGTCTACACTCATAACCACCAATATAAAATGCTGCTTTCTAATGGCCCAATCCATTAAAAACCCTTCTCACCTCATTGCTGATAATCCAGATAAGGAAATTTCTACCTTTAGCTTTTCAGAAGCTATGGTGTCAGTCTACTGCCCCTACCCCCACTTCCATGTTTTCTTCCTTTATTCTTCTGATTGCTCTCCACCCCAGTTCTGTAAAATTTGTAGGTTAAAAAAGCTCTTAAATGCTAACTTTTTCCTTTTATTTGTTAAGTGTATTCTGTATTAGACTATGGAGTTGTATTAGGGAGAAATCAGATGAGCAGAGGTGTGTGGGCAGCAGCCTTCAGGAGATGCAAAGGCTCTCACAATGAAGACATTAGTAACCAGATTGGCCACACATGAAATTAATTTTATGACCGTTATATTTGTTTGTCAGATTTAGCCACCCTCTGCAGTTTGTTATGATTCCAGACCCCCTCTGGCTGCTCTTGTGGCACTTATAGCCCTGCTGTCTGGATAGAGACCAAAGCAGCAGATAATGATTTGGATGGAAGTGAAAGATAAAAAAAAGGGAGGGAATGAGCCAGAGGAGAGAGAGTTTGGGGGAAGGGAAAGTGTCTCAGTGGTTCAAGTGAAGATGCAGTGAGGCATGATGAAAGAGGAGAAAACAGCAGGGAGAAAATCTTCCCAGAATGAATCAGCCACTCCACACCACTGCAATCCCAGGAATGCCATGACATTGCTGTGCCAGTCAAATGCTCCTGTCAGGGGGACCCCGAGGGGATTGTGTGGGTGGGGCAGCCATGGCCTACTGGGATCTAAGAGTCAGGAGATTTCACGGAGCTACTTCCATGCTACCTCCCTTTCGACTAAATGGCTCTGGAGGTGTTGGGGAAAACCACAGGAAGAAATTAAAATCACATTTTTGTTTTAAATACTGGAACAGGAATACATTCTAAAACTAACATAACTCTATCTGAGGAATAAAAGTCTTGCTGCCTAGCATGCTGTCATACAGGCAGTTTAATTAGGCCTGTTTAATATGGTTTGGGATTCCCGCTTGGGTAATAAGTACTGCATGGAAATCACTGTTCTTTACATCTTGTTTAGGTATCCCAAATTCAATTACCATTGGAGTTCTTTAGAAAAAAAAATAATGCAAATTAAGCAGAAAGCAAAAGAAAATGTAATCTATGAAAGGATGTTTAACAATTGAAAGAAATAACCATTAGAAGTTTTTTGCAAGGTTGACTTGCTTATTTAGATTATCCAGTTTCTCGAAAGTGTTTGCCAATATATTTTTCATAAAAGAAGAGGGAAATGAGCACATTAAAAGAATCTCTGTATATCAGTGATGTGTAATATATCCTATGTAATGCACATAATTATCATACATACAATATCCTATGTATGTAGTTATATACAACAATATGCATATATAAATACCAATCAACTGAAAATATTGAGCAGCTGTGTGGGGGTCTGAGTGATGCAGGGAGGAAGTTTAGAGATTTGTTCCAAGAAGGAAATGTGCCTCTTTTATGTGTTGAGATGGTTTCAAGAATGTGGTTTATTACTAAAGAGTGATTGTCTACAAGGCTGTAATAGTCCTGAGAGTGTACAGGCATCCTCATACAAAAATTAATTTTAAAGTTATAACAAAAAACGGAATAGTGCCAAAGCTCCCAAATAGTATTTAATTTATCTGATAAAACGTGAATGTAGATTTTTCAGGGAGTGAAAAGTACCACTTTTAATAAAGTTGTGTGTGTGGTTTGGGTTTTTTGGTTTGTTTTAACTCTTTTTTCCTCCTAATTGGTACTTGTAAAAGAGCTACAGTGCTGTTAAGAGACAAGGCATGGATGATACTCTGAATTACCCTTGGTAAGGATCATGCAAAATGTATCTAATTTTTAATCAGGTTTACAGAAATGACCTAAAATATTGTCTAGATATTGACATTCTGTTTTCCAGTATCTCTGCACTCATTAAGAACCAAAGTTGAGCAAAACCCCATAGAAAAATGCCTTCAGTCTAAATTCATAAATAAAACCTTCAGGAAAACCTTTCCAGTGGTGAAAGTCTCACCCTGCAGATTTTCCTGGAAAAAACCCCTTCATTTTGATGTGGTCTCATTCCTTCTGTGATATTTATGGAATTTGTGTGGAATATGGTCCAGAAGATGACTGGATAAATGGTAGCACCTGTGGTCTTCTGCTGATAGTTGGTCCTCTACTGTGTTTTCCTCAGTGGAAAATTGTGAACTGAAGGATAATTTCTGTAACAAATACTATAAAATATTCAATAATTTATCTTTTTTTGGCCTGATTTTTGGAAGAAGACATTTTTGATGACTGGAAGTAACAGAAGTCTCACCCAAAACTTCCATGGGAATGTGAATATATTATAAGAGCAAGTTCTCATCCCAGATTTTCCTATGGATTTTCAAAGAAACTAATCTATATTCTGACAGCTACTTTAGAGATAAGCTTATTCTCTGAGGTCAGGAGCATTTGGGTTGTCTTTTCTTGTATCTACTGGGCCTACCATACAAATCACCTACAGTTTTAATCCACATTTGAATGCATATTTTGTTTGTCACTTATGAAATGTGTTCTGTTGCATCATGAGGAGAACTGAATTAACACTGTTTCTATAGTCCATAACCATTTTCAAGAATAAAATCTCTTGACTAAGTATAAACAACAGCCTGTTGGGGTGTCTCAAGTCATGTTGTGCTTGAAATGCAGGAAGGCAATTCCTGTCTGTTCTAGGAAGTGCTTTCACAAGGCAGTCTTGGGTTGTGTGGGAACGTGTGCTTTGTATAGTTAAACAATAGGACATGATATTAAAAAGTATGTTTATGGTTTTTAGATTAGGGTCTCTCTCTGTTCTAAAATTTAAGGATACATTTCCGCAGCTGTTTAGTCTCAAAGGATGAAAACCATCTCTTGTTGCATTCTCCAAAGCTTATTTGTATCTAACTACGTTTGGCTTCTCAGTGAGCCCTGAGTATGCTTTTATTCTCCTTACCAGTTCTGTGAACTGTCAGGCATGAAGAGTTTAGATTACACAGCCCAAATATTTTTCAGGGACAGATATTAATTGAAATTTAGAGGAAAAGAATTAACAAAAAAATGAGCGCCTGTACTGGAAAATATATGCAATACAAATTTCAGGGGTGTGAAGCATACACAGATTTGTTTGGTGTCAGTGGTAGCTGAGGTTCCTCAGCATCTCTAAAAATGAAGCAAAAGAACAGTTACCATGGAAATGTTATTTTTGTAAGTGCTAACTTAGGTGGAAGACAGGTCAAGATAAAATGTTTTGGAAAAAAAAAGCAAGGTAAGTTTTCCTTTATGGAATATTTTTTTAAAGTTAATTTTGGCTCTAAATTAAACCTTTTGTGTAATTTGAGTAGACAAAAACCCACTTTTCCATTAACCACAATAATACACATTGTTCAGATAGTTTTCAGACTGATCTGGAGGCACACCTATTTTAAAAGCAAATTGTACATGGTAGTTTCTTAATTAAAGAGAAGATATTACAAAGTGAACTAGAAATGAAAAATGGAAGTAATTTTAATTGAAAATATATCTACCAGAAAGGATGACCTTGAGCTGTGTTTCTAATTGTATGGTTTTTATAAACACACAGATAGGATGTTTATATAAATCACGTAAAGCATTCTATTTACATGAAGTTTTGTGAATGCGTTTTACAGATGGGTAAACTGCTTAAAGTGTAAATGGTGAGAAAACCCTCAGTAATTAATTAACAAAGAATACTTACGTGACTCTTACCTTGTTAATTTGGAAAGGTTTACACATTCTGTATTTGTTAAGGGAAAAAAAATTCAGAATATAAAATATATAAAAGAATTATTTGGTAGGTGCCTCCCTCAGGGATTGTCTTTATCAGCCAATAAACAACAGACTACAGAATTTAGAGGGAAGTGCACAGGAGACCCCCAGATCTCATTTGCTTCCTTTAACTGGCCTGAGTGGGGAGCAGCACGTGAGCATTTCAGATTAATTTGTTGTTAAATTACAGCCTGTGACAGGACTGGATTTGCTTTGTCAAATTTACGGCCTGTAAATTACAAAGCTGTTGACACTAACACTGGGAACAATTCTAGGGTGGCCAACTTAGTACAGAATCCCATTTCTCTTTGTATATTTAGAAGTTCAGTCACCTTTTTCATTTTTGGGGGGAAATGGAAAGCTTTATTTGAGTAGGTTTATTATAGCATCACAAAGGATGTGCCTGGAGTTTCTTCAGTAGCTGGCCTTGAGTTTAGAGGGTAAATATCTCAAGCTGGCTTAGCTGATGCTCTTGCTACTGTAGTTTATGGCAGAGTTTGTGAATGAGCTACACGTTCACTGTGTGAACTTGGAGTGATGGTCAAACTGTAGGCAGCAGGAACCATTGAGAGGTTTGGGGTTGAATACAAAGCAGCTCTTATGGTGAACACAAAATCATGGAGGTACCAATGCCACATCTGTCCTGCAGGAAGGGATAACAAGCTGCAGTTTACTGTCCCCCTGAGTTTTGTGACTGAATTTTCTTGCCGAGGTTACTCGCTAGTTTGTGACAGCTTGCAAGAGAACTTGCACAGTATGGATGGCAGGAATCTGGAAGGTGATAGGAACTACAAAACTGTCAATAGAGATTAATGTGCAAAACAACAGAGGGACCCAGGAGAATTGAGCAGTACAGAAGATTCATCATTTTCATGAATTCAGTTCTGTGCTCTGAGCAACCTGCTTCTGCTACCAGCCAAATTTCTAAAGCTTGCTGGCAGCTCAGTGTGCATCAGGCAGGCATTGGCTTCTGCCAGTACTTACTTATGCCAGAAAACTAATCCCGCATGTTGCAAGGAGAAGGAAGACAAGGAAGCATCTTGTTCTATACACATTGTGGTGTGTTCTTAATCCACAATGAAAAGCTAAAACTTTAGTCTCTATTTGCTTATGCTATCAACTTGGCAATGCATGCACAGGTATAATCAGATGAAGAAAGAATACAATTGCAACAGGAGAACCCATCTGGGCAGACACTCAAGAAATCACTGGGAACTTGTAGTAATAAAGTCCTGTTTCTCAAACATTCCTCATGCAAACTCACATTTGTAAAAGAAAGCCACACCTCCTCTCCAGCAGACCTGCAAATCTGCCACTTCTTTCTCTTCTCTTTTCATTACCCTTTTTTGTTGTTGTTTCAGTGTTGCTTTGTCACACATAGAAAAAGGCATTTGAATATTATTTTGCACTGCATCTATCCATTAGCTCCCTTTTTGCTCATAAAGGAAAGTAAACATGACACAAAAGTGATTCGGGTTGCATTTAAAAGAGGTAAGGCTTTGTGGGAATTTGCTACTCAGATGCAGCCTACATAATGTGTTGGAGAGCTTGCAGAAATAAATGTTCTCTCTCATTAAACATGCAACTTGTTGGGGAGATTCTTTTCTTTTCCTAAGCAAAAGCCTTATATCCAACAAATACAGAGAAACATGACTTAAGTCTCTTAATTTGACAAATGAGATGAATCAGCAGTCATTATAGAGTGACAAAAGAGGTTTCCCTGTGATATAGACCATTTGTAAGACATGAGATATATAGAAGATGCTTCAATAAAGTAGGTGAGGCTATTGTTCCAGACCTGAGTCTTTTACTTGCTTTGAAAGACAGAAGAAACAAACTGGCAGAGGGCCCAAGGGAGCACCAGTTAGCAAGGCAGGGTTGTGTGCTCCTGGCTAATCCTGACCCCCTGCTCTGAGGAGCAGAATTCCTGGGCAGGCAGGTGCATGCTTGCTCAGTGCTGCTGGAACTCAGGATCTGCTGCTTCTATTCTTGCCATTTCACCCTTCCTAGGTTCTACCACACACATTTTAAATAAGGGTTTGGTGGAAGGCATACTTAGAACACTGCCTGGGGTACAGAGGGCAGCCTTATATGAGCAGTCCATTTCAGGGCAGAGGAGGAGAAGAGCTGATGAAGCTGTTTAAGAAAAACAGAATTCTCATTTTAAGCTGTAAATGTCTAAAGTGACAAATTTAGGAGGAAGGGGTTTGTTTAGAGGAATGAATAATAAGATTTGGACAGCCTGAAGCAGAGGCAAAGGTGAGTTTAGAGAAATCAATCTGTTGCAAAATAATTACATGCAAGCTCCCCAGGAAAATGTTTTTTCTTTAGCACGTTTATAATTCCCTATTTCAACTATACCTGTAAGAAACATGCCATTTAATGCTCCAAAAGTGAATGTATTCTGCTAAAACTGTGGCAGGAAGTTTGGAATGGAAGGCTGTGACTGGTTCCCTGAAACAACACTTCCTTTTACACTGATTGTCATCCTATCATGTCTAAAATTAGTTCTGCCAGAGTCCCAGTATGTATTCAGTTTTGGGGAGGGGAGCATGGTAAGCTCTGTTTTGGGTGCTGTTGAATAAATAAGAATACATCAAATTATAAACAATGCAAAGCAATAATTCTAATTAATATTATTTTACAGAGTATTCTGTTTAATTACAGCTGGAGGGAAAGATTGTTTTGCAGCCATAAATTGTAGGGGATCCCGGGGTTGTCCTGCTACTTCAAGATATTAAAAATTGTTCTTTTGTCTGTGAAAATATTACCAGAGTATTGCTGTGGTACTTCATACTGTTAATAGAATTATTTAAAATCAAAACAGAACCAAAGAAAAACCAAAATTAATTTTAAAAGGCTCCCCATTAAAGTGGGGCTACAGTTAGTTTTGCCATTTTTCTTCCTAGTTAATTACAATATATAGAGACTTCTGAAAATCACTGTGTCAACACTTTCTCTTGAAATATTTCACTTTTTCAGGAAACTTAGCAACTCCTGATGTGAGTCTGTAAGTTCCCACCATTCTTGCATGTCATAGCCCAGTAAAAGCAAAGATTGTCAGTTAATAGAGAATCCTTATTTAAATTATTTACTTTTTGTACAATGCACTTATACTTCCACATAAATAATTTTAGAGGATTTTTACCCACCTAATTCTTTAATCTGTTAACTTAATTATTCAGTGATCATCAAATTAAAACTACCACAGACATAAAGACAAACTCAGTCTACAAACTATGGAACAAATATCTGCAAAAGCCTGGCATCACTCTGTAGGGTGTAATTTTTAGAAATGCCCTACTGATTTCAGGAGAACAAGTTCCCATGGAAGACTTAAACATGTGCAAGATTAATATCTTCAAAATGTATTAAATACTTCAGTCTTACTGAAATATGACAAAAATAATGCTTTTGCTGCAAGACCTGTTGCATTCATGAGACTTCACGAAATCTTTTGGAAAGCTGACTTTCACTGCTTCCGTGTGAATTTTGTGTAGGTCTGGAGTCAACAAGTTGTGAGAGGAAAATTAGATCAGGGCACTATATCCTTCTTTCCTATGCATCTCCTACAATACCTCACATAAATGCAAAGTATGCATAAAGTACAAGTAAATCTGGATGGGAATGAGAACTTTCTGCAGAGTCATTTACAGTATTTCTGAGGAAGACACCAACACCTAATATATAAAATAATACTTAATATTGACCCAAGGAATAGACTCTAAGGTAGAAATTTACTCCAAATCCAGACTATGGGATTCAAATTACCTGAAAAATAAAATTTTGCAGGTCTGAAGTGGGGAATCACCAGTAAGCCCAACAAATTAGGAGGTATTTTTTCTAAGATTTCCAATGCATTACTACAGTACTTTGGTATTTTTTATGACTTTATTAGTTTTCAGTAGTTTCCAACAACTGCACTGGATTTTCCTTTGGAGTATTATGATGTAGCACTTCTGAAATACAGAGAGATAAGCTAAGCTAGGGATATTCAAGAAGGAAATACTGTAACATTAGCAAAAATTACACAACTGCTTTTTCTGTGGCATCTTGTGTTTCCCCAGTGTGTGGTACTTCCTTGGCCTAGGAAATAGTAGGAACTATATAATTCAGGATATTCATTCTAGTATATCAGTCACAGGCATATCAGAATCCTGAATGAGGAGTTCTGAAGGCAATTTTCAAATGACTGCAGGATAAAATGCTGATACAGAGCAGCTACACCAGACATCCTGTTCCCTCAAGTGGAGATTTCTTCCTTGTTGTGTTTTGTTCCTGCAAGATTTGTAAAAACAGTGCTGGCAAATCTGCAAAAAAAGAATTACTGTAATCCAATCTGGACACAACAAAAAACCCCCCAGTCTGGCTGTAAGAAAGCGTTCCCTAAATCATCTGAGGCTGAGCTAGATGTAATCCTTGTTATTTCTGTTAGATGACAACAAGCTGTTTTAAAATGCAATTGCAATGCGATAGTGGCTGGCAAGGTTGGAATGGGTGCATTTGTTTTGGATCTTTGTGTAACGCTTGGTAAGAACAAGGCACTGCTTTTAGGCAATGGCAACTACAGGCACTGGGAATCTTCAGACTTCTCTGGATTACTGCTTCCTTCCACATCTTTCCCAGCAAAAGGGCACGTGTATGCCTTGATTTGTGTGAGCTGCTTCATTTCCATGGAACCTCTCTCCTTTTACCAGCCCAATATATAAAATAGAATTATCTGATATAAAAGCAAACCCACAATGTCTTGCTTCATTGACACCTGCAAAACTGGAGGAATTTTTATATGAGTTATTATGAATGGATTAAGGGGAAAGCATGTGCATATATAGAGAAGAGCATAAACAGAAAGAGGTTGGAGCTTTGTGGCATGTCCTTGATTTGCAAAAATACTTTTAGCAAGGGTCATCAAAATTAAAATTATTCAATTCATACTCAGACTAAAACAGCAAGTTCGGGTATTCAGTAAGCAGCCATTGCAAGGCAGACTATTGTTATTACTGGCAGAGCTGGGATGATTAAAACCCTTATCTAAAGTGACCAGGAAGGCACTTTCTGAAACACAGGCTTGAGACCTGGTCTAGAGTACAAAGAGGAGACTGCACCTCATCTGTTCCTTTATATATGAAAAATTCAAAACTGGAACATTGGTAGGGAAAGCCCATAGCCTTAGTTTTCATATAATCACAATTTTTTATGAATAAGAGTTTTTGTGTTTGATTTTGGTTTGGTTTGTTTGGCTGTTTGGTTTTGATGTGGGTTTTTGAGAGTTGGTTTTTGTTTCAGATTTGGGGGGATGTTGAGTTTTTTGTTGCTTTCAGGGTGTTTTTTTAGCACAAGCATTTAATTTAGAGAAGCAGTCTTGGAGGGCTTTTTGCAAATTTGTCTTGGAAAGACAACCAGATTACTTAAAATGTCTTCTTGTTCTTCCACCCCAAACCCCTCATCTTCTGCCCTTCTCTTAAAATCTAAAAACACCCACTAATATTTTAGGTTTATAGGTTTGTAATTCTCTACCCCTGGCCCCATCCTTTTTTAACTTTTTCCTTTTCTGTTAGGGATAAAAAAAATATCAAGACATACTGTTTGGAACGGTTACTGAGTGTAGTAACTCTGAAGTTGTGACTGAAATACAGACAAGACATTTCATAGTGTGTTATCTGCAGCTTTGTCGTCACTGCCTAATGGGTGTTAGAGCAAACTAAGAAAGCCATTTACAGCTTCATGGAAGGAGACTGCAACACATTTGGTGTAAATGTGTATGGGTTAATGAAAGCTTAATTATAGCAAATGGAGAGAACATTTGCAGCCTTTGCTGGAGGAAATGAATTAGAAATGACCAGCTCAAGGAGGCTGTAAAGAAAACAATCAATAGTATTAAAGTGGAGAAAATGGCTAATTCTGATTCTTAAGAGAGCAAAAAGGGGAAAAGAGTTATGTTAGTTATACTAGTCAGATGATGAATTCTATTTTCAAATTTTGTAATGGACAGCAAGATTGAAGAGTCCTCGTTTAGTTTCCAATCTTTGACCTAAAGATTTCAGTTTAGCAGGTGTACCAGTGACCCATAGTGATCTAATTTAAGTGTTATTAGAATTACAGCACTGTAACGTGGGGGCATAAATAATACAAGGAAAAGAACAATTACACCAATTAACCATGGCATGCACCACAAAAAAATATCACCCTGCAGCAACTTAGAATTCATTAAAGTAGCAAAGAAATTACTGAGTTCTCAAAACCTGTTACTGTACTCCTGCAGAGGAGAAGAAACCCTGGCAGAGTTAAACAAAAGAGATCAAAAAGAATCTTTTGCGCCCAAATAGAAAGAGGCAGAAAAGAATTAAAGGAAGGCATTGGGCAAGAATAACATTAAAATCAGTGGAAAATGTAATAATATTGTCTTAGATTCAAGTGATAACATGCAGATTCTGAATTGGAGACCTCTTGATGCAAAGGTGAGACTACATAAGCCAAATGTAATGCAAGATTGTGAATGAGTGTGACATTTCTGGTGACTTGTGGTGCAGTGAAAGTAAAGTCTGAAAAGAACTGAACTCTATGAGAATAATAATTATACATAAATGGAGGGAAGCTACAGCCAAAATTAGAAATCTCACAGACAACCTGCAGATTTGGTTTTGTTTCTTGCAAACTCTCGTCATTAGAGTTTGTGTCTAGTAAACACTAGAAAGTTTACTACTTTCTAATAAAGCAGATCTTAAGAACAGTCAGACTGGTACCTGCGAATAATGAGGAAAGAGAAACAGAAAACAAAATTGCCCACATCACTTTGTCTAGCAATTAATCAGAATTAATTCAAGGCGTACAACCTCCTTCTTTTCTATGGAATCAGGAAACTTCCATGTGGATGCCAGGTAAGATGATCATAAAGCTGTTTCAAAAGGTCCCTCAGGATCAGGGAGCTCCATAGTGGATGGTTCTTTTGCCTGTTTTAACCAGGTCTTAGTAACAGAATGATTAGAAAAATTGCTTATGTCCTAGTTGAGGCTGTATTGCGCTTTTCCTCCTGCCCTCTTGATGCTGTATTAGAATTTTACTGAGCCAGCATGGCAGAAGTAAGGCTCAGGGAACAGATCAGTGGTAGGAGACTATGTGGAAATGAAAAGTATGCTCCAAAGTCATGTTAGGCATTCCAAACAAAACTACTGGTTTGGGACTAGGACAAGGACAAAATAAAAATTAATATGGTAATAAGCTGTTCCAGTGAATTCACTATGTGTGCTGAATGCAGCTGGTTAATACCCTGTGGAAACACATTAAATGATGCTTTAGACAGCAAGAAAATCGTGATGCAAAATGTATATTAAATAATGAGGGAAGAGATGTATGGACAGACACTCTCTTATATTAGGGATAGTGGTGGTAAAGACAGAGAACCAGACCTGTGTGTGGCAGGAAGGGCAAAACATGGAATCCGCTGCAGCGGCTGATGTGTTTTTGCTGCTGTTATTACATTCTTGTAATGTCAGTGCTCAAGACTAACACACAATTTTTATATCCCCTGGGTACAAAGTGGGATCTAATCCTTCCACACAGGTGTCTGTTTGGCCAGACCCTTCATTTCCTTACCATCCAAAACCCAAAAACACACTTGGAGGGGTTTGTAAGTTTTAATGAAAGGAAACAAGCTAGCCTTTAGTACATAGCAATTTATAAAAAATACAGAGCTGCTAACCAGAGTCATCAAGTCATCATTTCAGTGGGGCTACTTGAGTGTGCTGGAAAACCTGTTTATATGTAAGTGCTGTTACAGGTTGAGGTGTAAAACCAATAAGCTTTAATGTCTCTTCAAATAATGCTATTAAGGTCAGACTGCTCTAAGTTACATAAGATTCTTTCCATGATGATGTTTTTGCCCTTGTTTCCTCTATTACATTTTTGGCATCTCATCTCCCTGTGGGCCTTTTCTTAATTTTTCCCTTACTGAGATAATTTGCGTTGAGAATTCTTTTGTTATAAAATTCACAGTTATGGGCTGTTTTTCTTAACTCTTCAGGTCTCCAAGAAATGGGGTGACTTGAAATCATTACCTTCTCTTAAAAAAACCCCAAATAATAGAAATTTTAATCTTGAAGGTTTCAAAGGGAGGTTTTAAATTGTAAGGTAGAGAGTCAATAACTGTAGAAATCAATAAACCCATTTTTAAAGGTGTTAAAATTTTTAAGCCAGTAGCATGATCATTTTTGGATTTATGCTCTTCAAGATAAGCAATGCTGTTTTCTTCAAATGTTTTACGTATGGAAGGCCTTCATGAAATAAATCTGTACATTCCCTTTGCAATAGGTGTTTGAGCAGGTGTGGTCTGCATGGATCCTGCCTGTTTAACATTTTGGGGATACATCATCTACTTGAATCTCCAAGAAATTCTGGATGCAGATTTGATTTTCAGGGCAGAGTATTCAAAGAGAAGTGCTGTTGTAGTTCATATTTGCTTTAATGAGAAATTGTGTTCCAAATTTTCAATTTCTTTCAGGCTTAAAGTAGTAATGACCATCTCTTGGCATCTGTTCCTTGCCGTTTCATATTTGTAGCACTAATTTTTGTTATGACCTTGTGTAGTAATACCAGTCTTTCAACACTGGCCTCTAGATCTTGGAAGGAAAGGCTCCTTATGTCCATGTTGCTCAGAAAAAGTCTGTAACATACTTTTTGAGGGAGTATATGCTCACACTGGACTTCACTGGATTTACTGACATTGTAGAGAGTTAAATCTCAGTTTGTTAGTGTCACACAAACTTGCCTTGCTGAGTAATCAGACACAGTAACTCAGAAGTAAAACTTTGCAGGGCTAAGGCTCATCTTGACATAAGCTCCACAAGGGTGCTCCCTGCTTGTGTAGTTTCTTTTGCTTGAAATCTGTGAGTCAGTAAAGTGGCATAATTTGAAAAGTTTCAAAGGATGTAGCAAACACATTTCCCACTCTGTTCTGAATGGCTGGTGTATCAAACTATGTGTAATTTTTAGGTTACAATTCATAGTGCAAATACAGTTGTTTATGATGATGTTTTGTGCGGTTAAATTTAATTTCCTTGTCCTGGTTTGTGCTTAGTTAATAGAAAGTGCATGCTGCTAATAGCTCTATTTGGTCACATTGGTTTTGAAAACTTAAGGATCATTCCTCCTTTGATTTTAATCAAATTTCCAATCAACATCTTTTATAGTGTCTTACACAATACTGCTGAAGTTTTATATGAATTTTTATTCAGCATAACAGCTAATCTCTCTGAAACTCACCTTTTAATGTTTGTTGCAGCTTTTTAAAGAGATGAGGTGAAGGACCTGGGCCCAAATACTTGTCTGGTTTAAACCATCTTGTTACTTCAACTGTCTGGTACTTATGTGACCTGTTGTTGTTCATAGATCACATACTATTAATATAGACAAATCTTCTGTATGTCACTGGGCTGCCTGAGAACACTGAAATGATAATAGGGTCAGAATTTTCAGCACAAAGTTCTGTGTAAGTCAGTATAAATGTCTCTGGAGATGAAATAGTCTTGATAAATACAGTGTCAACTCAAAAATGGTACCTGTTTTAAATAAATACTGGCAGCTTGTGTGCAGTGAATACAATGGGAAAATATGAAGTTCTAAAGAAAAGTTTTGGAATTGCAACAAGTTCTAAAAATCCTTGCATCTACCTCTTTTAAATGAATGTTGAATGATACTTTGTATTATGATACTGTTGAGGAGGGTTTATAGCCACCTATGTGATTGTAAATTATCTTCTCAAATATTCTTTAAAAATTTTAAATTGTTAGATGATTTACTGTTCTATGAAGTTTGTTGCAGCAGTTACAATATATTTTATATCACTCAGGAGATTTCCTTTAGAGAGCAGATCATATTTCTTTGCTTTCCATTGGCGCATATAAAAAATACAACAGAAGAAACTGCGTAGTCATAAAACACCAACTGTTCAAGATTGGCTCAGGGAAGAACCACAATAAATGTTAATTGATAGGGAAAAACCAGAGGAATGAACAATCTGCAATATTGTTCTGGAATACAATAAAAAGCCAGCCTGTATAGCTTAAATTTTAAATATCAGATACCTTAATTCATTAGGAAATGATAGACCAGGAATTTATAATCTCTATTATTACAGAAAGTGTTCTGCAAATAACAAGTATTCTCAGAAAGAGAAGATTTTGAACATACAGGAAGAAATGATTCAAGGGTGGAGTGGAAGTAAGATGGTCCATTATGGCAGGCAGCACCTTGATTTGCCTTGAAATTTTGTGGCTTCCTTAGCCTTGTGCTGAGTTCACTTATGTCTCTTCTAATCTTGGTTTTGTGACTTGCAGTTGGCTCCAAGCAGACCAATCTGTCCTGCACCTGTGTATGGAAATTCACATCATCTTTACCTGAGCTGGCCCTTCTCTTAAGAAGAAAACAGAGTGTCAATGGTGTTACAAAAACCAATGTTTTTGTGTGCATGTGTGTAAATATTGAAAAATTAGCAACAGGATATGTGTAAATATTTTATATATGGGTGAATAGAAAATGCAGAATTTGATTCTGCAATGGGGAAAAAAATTTGGGGACTAATGAGAGTCTTGAAAATGGTTGAGATTAAATTATGATGGAACAACAATCTAATAGTTTTAATTTTGTGCCAGGTAGAATGAAAACTGTAAGATATTTTCTCTCTTGTGCTTTAGCACTAAAGTGGATCACTAACACAAAAGGGCACTGCTTAAAGGAGATGGTATGTGTGCTGCCAAGTGCTGCAAGAGGCTAAAAAACTAAATAGCCTTGGCTCTGGCAGGAGGGTAAGGTACAATTTATTGGCTCTTCAGGAATTATAAAGATAGGAGGGAGCACTCATAAGCTGCAGTTTCTAGCTATATTACGAGTACTGTCTATCCATAAAGTCTTGCAACATGGAAATAATTTTGTGATACAGTGTGGATTTCCAGTACCATATTGATACTTATTTTAGTGTGTTTAATGTTTTAGATAAATTTCCTCATTTTTTCATTTTTTTGGTCGCAGCATTTCTGTTTGTGGAGGTGATAACTGCTCACAGAAAAATGGAGTCTGCTGTATCTTCTTGTGGCTGATGGTGTATGAGGGAAAGGAGAAAGCACTGTCACTAAATGCAAAAGCAGGGATTAAATTCCAAGCAATTAACTGACAACACACAGATAGGAAGCACCAAAGAGAGTTTGAGTGAACTGGGGAGTTGTAAAAGCAGGGTATTTTTTCCCCCTCACCAGGAATGTGTGAAAAATATTGTTGTAGGAGGTTTTTCACCCAATCAGGAAAACTACTACTGACTTTTAAAATCCGTAGAATGAGCAATGCTAGCTTTAATTTAGCTATAACTACATTCAAAGGCAATTTATTAAAATTTCTAAAACTTTATCATCTTTACACTCTCAAGAAGCACTTGATTAGATAACTCAAAGCCACTGAATTACTGAATCAATGAATAATATGCCATTGCACTTAAAAGGGGAATGAAACACTAATTCAGTTCACTATAGGTAAAACAGAAACAGTGCTACAGTAATCTTCATTGCAATAAAGAGCACTTTAGCTGTTAAATTCTGATGGAATAATTATTAGATTTGAATGAATAATGGATTCCTCAGCTAATTGGGTGAAGGAAAATGAAGGCAAATCTTGAGTGAACTAGAATACTTCTTTTTTTTTAGTTCAGGCCACTTTGTAAATGAAGCTTATTTTTTCAAATAGCAAAGGCTAAAGGTTCAGTTTAAAAAGTATCAAAATCAAGTGATAGTGTTGTACGAAAGAAAGTTTAATCAATCCTGGCTCAGCACTTATTTTTAAATCCATGAAAATTATTGGCTGTTCCCCCAAATTCTTTTTCACGTGAATTTAGATTTTTCTTACATATTATAAAAATTATTCTCTCTTGACTGTTCATGGACTTTTAGCTTCCGTTTTCACTACAATCACAAGACACTGCACAATGCTGTGTTGTGTGCACTTAAATTTGGACTCTGTAAGAACCTCATGTATAGGCTAATCTTTTGCTTCTCTGTTTTATTTTTTTTCATCACATTGCAAAAATAATTAAGAATGCAAAGAATTTTCTTCACACTTTTCCTTTCTTTCTCTGCACCCTCTTGAGCCCCATTCATTGAAATACAATTAACAGCTAGCTAATTTTGGCAGATATTTTTTCATTTTGAATTGTAAATGATGGAAACTCAGGATTCAGGCAGCTGTTTTGCTTACAAAACCCCTTAGCACAGGAGAGGTTGTAGAGCGGAATTTTACTGGTTGTTTTTAAGAATAAGGCCAACTGAATATAAAGTGTGTTGAAAGTAGGACTGCTTGAGAATTTTGAGTGCTAAGGATTTATGAATTTTTAACCAAGAGACTGCATGCAATACAAGACATTCAGCAAATAAAAAGAAAAATTATGTCCTTTCTCCTGTTCAAAGTTTTCTGTTGCAAGTGTACAACAGGATATCCTCTGAGGGCATAGTCTGAAGACATAAAAAAGCAAGTGTCCCTTTAGGCTTCATTATACTGATACCCTCGTTTTAGCTGGCTTCTCAGCTGTTTTCCAAGGTTCTGGTTGCTTCATGTAACAATTCCACTACCACAGAGTAGGCAGGACTCTGCCAGTGCAGAAAGCAGAGGGAATGTGACTGTCACCTTACACCAGCTCCCCTTGTGCTTCTGCTGTGGCACCTTGGTGTCTGTCCTGCACGAGTGCAGAGATCACGCTGAATGGTCACCAAACTGCCAAGAGCTGCCTCTTTTCACAGATTCTGCCACATCCATACAGGCTTATTCTGTACTCACAGCTCTATTTTGCTGACTTAATGCTTCATCTTTATACCAATGCAGTTGTTCATGTCTTGTATGTATTTGGTTCGGCCTTTTTTTTCAGACTGAATGAATTTTTGAGGATTTTTCTTTAGTTATGCTCATACTCAGATTGAAATTGGCAAGATTACAGACTGATCAGAGTTTTAGGAATAGGTACCTACCTGGTGTGGGTATGCTGTTAGGTACTACTGAAAAATAACTACTTAGTAATTTTTTAAATTATTCTTTATGAAGTATCACAATGTAATCAACATGTGCACGCTTCACCAGCTTTTTTAGTATTCATTCAAATATAATATTAGGATATACTTTGGGTACAATATTCTCAAGGTACAACCCTATCAACTCCTTTGACACTATGACCACTATGATGTTAGAATTACATTTGAGCTCACCAGTGGAAAAAGGATTGCTGATATTCCTTTGCAAGGGGATGGTGAGCTGGAAAAGAACCTTTGAGAGAGGTACTTGATATTTGCAAGAAAACTGAACCAGTGATGTAAATAAGCTGGTAAAATCCATGTATCATGTCTGCAAAATCTGATATTACAAGAACTGCTCATTATGGCAACAAGCAATAATATTCTTGTATGTGTGGTAATGGTGTAAAACCTGCTCTGCTATTGTTGTGCATTTTGTGTCATTACTACAGCAGTGTGGGAAAGCACTATCAAATGATTACACAGCAAACTTAACGGAGACTTAATCTCTTTCATAAATTACCATGGAGAAGAGACATCTTTCATGCATAACTGAAAAATGTCCTTCTCCTAGTGTGAAATGACATGTTTCAAGTGAAATGTGGCACTCCAAAGTTCTGACATTCACGTGGCATTAAAAAAGCAGGATTTTGTGATTTAAAAGTAATCCTAGCCAATTCTAGTATGTGAATTCTAACTTGGAAATTATTGGAGTTGGCTATTGTTGGGAACAGTTCTGTGAGTCTGGCCCTTCATATTTCTAGATCTTGTAGTTATGTTTTTGGGTTTAGGTTGCTGTGGCTGCCATAGATTTTGTGACAGGAAAAACAAGTTATTTCACAGATGGGTAGGAAGAAGTTTAATTGTGTGTAGCATGAGTAAGTGTTTACTTACTTAAGCAAACAATTGTCCAGGAAAAATAGATGCAAAGAACATGTTATTCACTTACTTGAATAAAGTACTACAGAAAGGAAGGAGAAAATGTAATTATCAAGATTATTGCCAAATCTCAAATGTTTGCTCTCACTCTCTGTTACGGTGCTCACCTGTGGCTCCTTTCTGTAGGAGACATCTGTGCTGTACTAAACATATACTGTCAAAAGTATCGCCTACAGGGCAAAATTAGGGTTATGGACAATGTTATTAGTAAAATGGAAGTGAACAGCTCCTGCAGTCACTTCTGGAAAGACAGCCTGTCCTTTTCCAATTCAATAATTCCCTTTGCTTTTAGTTTTCATTAGGTATAGATTTTGGAAATGCAATCTAAAATCTCGCTGCACTACACCACAATGGAACTTCCATCATTATTGATACTCCCTGTCTCTTCCATGCCCTGTGCCAGCCCAGATCTATCTGGAAGGTGAAGCCTTGGCAGAGCAAAGAAGCTGTGGAGCTGGGAAGTACCCCACATCTTACACATAGGGGCTTAGCTGCAGCCCCGGTCTGGGACTTCAGCTGTGCCATGACCTGATACCCAGCATGGGACAGGAGTGCCTAGAGAGGATCTTTTAGGGCTGCTTTTATCAGATTTCACCTGAGTGCGTTCCTTTATTTTTTTATTCCTTTTTGGACCCATGAATTATTACACTGAAGATCTCCCATTTTCTAGGACATCACTCAATGTTTCCCTTTCCCTTTTTCTGTAGGTGAGTGGTGGTAATATGCCCAGCTCTAGAAATTTCCTGGTGTAGACTTAACTCAAGTGGAATTTTCCTGCTTTCCACCTGCCACCTTTTCCAAGGAAAAGAGAATGTGCTCTGAGAAACTGAATATGCAGGTCTCATAAGTCCCTAAGATTGGATGTGCAGGATGCAGCCTTGAAAACAGAAAGGAAAAACTGTTGATACTGAATACATGTGAAAATTGACTTCACCTCAGTTTTCTCGCTAACTTGGGAAACCTTAAAGAAATTATTGTAGATGAAGGCACCAGATCTATACAATCTACTAATAGCCACCTAACTCAGACTGAACAGGTTTTATGACTGAAGCATCTGCCCCATTTTATCCTTTTGGTAGTCCTGAACTGTGTTAACAAATGTACTGAGTTTGAACATGGCTGAGAACTGCTGGGTTAAATACAATATTATTTCACAAGAGTAGCACAAAGACTCCTTAACATCCTGAAATTTTCCTTCAATGTGGTGCAGAACACAGCAAACAAATCTTTATATAACTATGTGTGTACAGTTTTCTGTTAAGCTTTATGCCAATTCTCAAAAAACCCAGGATGCAGACATGGTAACAGTAGAGACCAGGCCTTCTGTAAATGAAATACTTTTTACCTTTGGGAGATGTAAAATTTAATCATTTGACAATTATGAGGTGCTTTATGTTCTTCAGATGAAATGTGCTATGTAAGTGTGAATTAGTATTATTGATGAGCTTAAGCCACAAGACTGAATGCCAATGAGAACTTCTCAAGATTATAAATACCCATTATTCATCATGAAGGGTGATGAAAAAATTAAATACCTTTCACAGAAGGTAGCAAAAGTATGAAGTTTAGCTGTGAGCTGAATCAAGTGCAGTGGTTGAGTCAGCCTAAGACTATTGTTACCATGACATGGATGTGAACCAAAAGATGTAGGAAAATCTCCTGCACAATGCGATAGAGAGCAGCACAGAAACTCCTGTCAAGGGGCATTCATGCGTATGTTGTACTCTTTTTACTGGTGGTCTCAGAGTTAAGCAGCTGTGTTGAAGTAGAGATGATAAAGTGGCAGTCTGCAGCAGTGGAAGGCACTGTCTTAAGTGAAAGTGGGGTTTATCTGAATAAATATGAATGTATATCACAAGTACACTGTATGCACATCTAAGAAAGTCACCCCGGGCAGCCCATGTCATCATTGGTGCACTTCAGATGATCAGAAGTTTCTGTCTTGTTGGGGTGGTAGATATAGAACAAAAACTAAAAAAGCCCCTGGGCCGCTCCTGGTGGGCGAGCCCGAGTGCCACCCCTGCATTAGAAACCACCGTGGTCTAGCTCTGAGCTGGACCACTCCCCCGAGTTCCTCCCAGTATGTAGTTATTAGTTCAGTGTGTTGTCAATCCAAGTTCAAGTGTTCCCCCTGTTCTGTAAAGTTCAGAGTTCTGTATGTTGTGATTCGTTAATTACCCTCGTCTCCTCCCCTGTTCCCATCCTGTTGGTTGTATCTCCCCAGCCTCTCCCCAGCTCCTCCCCAGGACCCTTCTGTGCTTGGTTGATCAGTTCCGTTAGAAGCCGTTGCACGAGGGAGCTCGAGGCTCTTTGGCCCCGGGGTTCAGAGATGTTGAACCTTTCTCTGCTACCCAGTCGAAGAGTCGCTCTTCATTCTCCGCGGTCCTGCTGTGATTCCGGGAATAACCTGCGACCCACCAACGCTCCTAGCCCCTGACGAGGCTGCGTGTCTCCCTCGTCTGCCCACCTTGCGGTTAGGGCATTCGAGGTCCCTCAGGCGAGCTAGGAGCAACCACCGGCAGGCGGCTCGGGGGCTCCCGGGACAGTGGAAGAGAAGTAAGAATGCCGTCCCCCCCCAAACGGCGTCGATCTTTTTATTTTTATACTGTCTGTTTTAAACAGAGTTAGAACTGAACCCTTCATACCTTTTTATTGTTTAGGTCGCAGTCAGTATAAGGGAGCCTGAGATGACCAGCTTAGATACAGGAATGCACACAGTAGGCTCAAAAAACAAAATCCATGCAGAAGATTCTCTTAAGAGCCTTTCTTTGTCTTCTCTTTGTGAGAGGATTTGTAGCTGTCCAAGATAACACAAAACAACCGTTCCCTTCCTCTACTGTCTTGGCATCTTCTCACAACCAAGATAACTGAATGTGCAGCAAATCATGGAGTGCAATTCCAACTCTTTCTGCAGGAGCCTTATGCCTTTGTGCTGTGAGGTGCTCTGGATTCTGGTCTAAGTCACTGGAGAAATGAAACAAATGCGTGATTTTAAATGTGTTAGCAGTAAAACTGCAGTCATTCTACTGCTGCTAAATTTGTGCAGTTTTAAAGTAGAGCTCAGCATCTTTCTGGACACAGGGATAGGTGCGCTCCAGGCAGCTGGTCTATACCTGATCCTAGTGTAGTACAGGTATACTGACCCACTTGTTCATTCCTCCTCACATCATAATCTATGTTTCTTGACATTCATCAGAAGCACCAAAGTTCATATTTAATGGAATAAAACTACTGCTAGAAACATTGATATTCACAAAGCATTGACATAGTAAAGTCTGATAGTATTGTTTCCTCTCATTTATTTAAGAACTAAAAGAGATGCGTTTCAAATACTGTACCTTGTTTTTGCTAAAATTTTCTGTGGTGTGGGTTCATTGTGTCATGTAGTTACAGTGTTTACAGGAACTCATCTTCTGGCATTCGGCCTACATTTTGACAGCCTCAGGAGTATTACAAGCAAAACTAAAATGAACCAGGGCTTCAAGAACACCATTTAAACAGAAAGAAGTTCCTTTAATCTTATAAAATTCTATACAAGTAAGAAACATCTAAAATGGGACCACTTCATTGTTGCTGCCGAGTATTGAGGGTTCCAAATAGCAAAAAGCAGTTTGGTGGTATTGCACATGAAAGAATAGAATCATTCTGAACTGAGACACTTTTTCCCTCAAAGGAAAAAAAACCAAAAAAACAAATAAAAACCCCCCTTATGAATGGAAGCATTATGCAGCTATTCTTTAATAATAATTGTGTCTGTTTATGCAGGACTGTTTGAAGTGTATGAATCATACTCAAATCAGCCATGGCATCTAGGCTGCTTTCCTGTTTGAACCATCCTCTTGAAAGTGGGTTGTCTTTCAGCATGGAGATACTATCCTTACAAATACTTCTACCCTCACCCAGCAGCTGTTCTAAGCAAATGGCTCTCTGAATTCAGATGGATTCAGAAAAATTCAATTCTGTTTATGTGGCCCCTATAGACAAGACAGATTTGAGCCTCTATGAGAATGTTTCTAATCACTAGATCTGAGTGTATGTATGAGATAATGCCATGGTTCTCCATTCCCAGGTGTTGAACTGTGGAAAAATTAGCACTTTCCTGAACAATCCTGATTTCTAGCACTAGCATTAAACATTTAGTCAATCCTACACCAAGATGAAAGAAGGAGGACTCACAACATATTCATATATCTGAGAGAGAGGCTGCAGCCAGGAATTTCTTTTCCCATGAGGGCTCTGTGCATTTAGGGATTGTTTAAGCTACTTGCGTGGAACAAAAGGATTTTACCTTTTGAAAACAATGGTAATCTGTTCTGCTTCCTACAATATAAAAGAATATCTCTTGGCCTTGCTGGAGAAAAGCAACCCCTTTTAAAGCTTGCAAATCTTTAAAAAAGTCTCCACTGAAAAGAAGTAAAAGTTGTTCTATCACTTTGTGTTGAAATTGCTCACTGATGTACACAAATTCAGTTGTGGTGAAAGTGAGGAGGGAGGAAAAAAAATCTGTTCACTCGTAAAATCCTGCAGATTTAGACATTTTTCCAAAGTTTTTGTGGCTTATATTAATGCCCACATAAATCACCTTGCGTACAATCAAAAAGGGCAATAGGAAGTTAAGAAGTGAGCATTAAGAAGATAGCACTTCAGGGTGGCTGTTTTTACGCTTTTGACCTGATCACATGACAGAATTCATATGTCATATGCTGCCTTTTAACGAGCAATAACTTTCCTTTCATGTCTGAATGTTTATATTTGCTTCAGAAAACTGAGCTGATAATTTGGAATATTTTAGGATTATTTTTCATTATAACGTTCTTGTTGATGACATTCATAGCTCCTATTGCAAAAAGGAAAAGACTGGGATGAAAGAGGTCTACACGTACGCCTGCTTATATAAGTTTTGGTTTGAAGGGGGAACAGTCCGGGGATGGTGTCATGAGCAAAAAGATACTGTAAACTCTTTCTGTGCTGTTACAGAACTAGAGTTAATCTCTCATACTTTCCCCGTCTATGTTACTGTTTCAGGCCACCGAATTTCCAAAATCAGAATTCATCTAACATAGGGAGAGATGTTGACTTCAATCTCTTCTTTCTTGCATTGTCTAAGCAACAGATTTCTTCCACAGTGCATAGATTTTGAGGTCATGTGCATTTCTCTGTTCCAACATAAGGAATTCTGTTAGTGTCTTACAAGAATGAGCACAAATTAGTTAGTGTTATAACTCTACATAGACGTATATTATATATGCATTCATGTATGGAGTCTCGATAATAGGGATAGTTATATCTGAAATTAATTTTAATTGTGTGTATGCTGCAATGATCAGTTTGCATATCTGCTTCCTGCATCCCAGATATTTTTAATTCGTTTCTAACTTCATAGAATGGTGTTCTAATCTAGTTGATTTCAATGGGACTCAAACATACTGAAACTTCAGATGAGGGATAAGATATAATCAGTCTCTCACAAAAACAATTTCACCTTATTGGATTCTGACAATTTTCCATATGAGGACTCTTAGCTAATGGCTTTGCTAAGAATTTTCATTCCAGGATTTTTCTTTAGTTGTCATCAGAAAATTCAACCGTCAGTAAGTACATAGGTTTTATTTACTGCTTTCTCACTCTTACATAGTGCCTACATCTCCCCTTTAATTCATCTGAAAAAAGTAAAACATGTTGTTCTCTTGTACCTACAATCTTCTCTACTCTCTCTCTTGCTGTTAAATTCACATTCAAGGTCGATTACCTTTAACTACTGTAGGCTTCTGGCTTTGTCCTTCACTCCTAACTCTCTTTGGTCTCTGCAAATTGCAAATGCTTTCAGATACATTAGTGTTTAGTTGG
This sequence comes from Eopsaltria australis, assembly GCA_034509425.1. Classification (NCBI taxonomy): domain Eukaryota; kingdom Metazoa; phylum Chordata; class Aves; order Passeriformes; family Petroicidae; genus Eopsaltria; species Eopsaltria australis. The sequence continues at coordinate 526,315 of JAVTVJ010000138.1, forward strand.
GAAGAACAACTCTTTGTTGCTGCTGTTCTGTATTTCCCTTTCAGCCTCCATATTACCTTTCATTTTTTCTCTCTGCCATTTTGCAAGCAGTGTAAATGTTAACAGGATTGACGATGTCCTGGCTGTGACCCATTTTAAACTAAGGGGAAACTATATGTGTGAGAAATAGATGTGAACCAGATGCCAAACCGTGATGGAAGGATGCTGTGAGGGGGTGCTGTGAGACAGTAAGCAGCCAAGAGCTTAAGGTGTATTGCCAGAGCCTACAGAGTCACTGCTGCATGAAAACCACTTTAGAAAGACTGAAGTGTTCTTCTAACCTTTGCCCTTTGCCAAAAGGCATTCCAGTTCTCTCTTAATTATTAAGCAAATGGCTTTATTTGGAAAAGTGTAAAAGATTAATGTCTTTTGATAGACCCTTTACAGACCAGAATCACGTCTCTAGATGTATTGTATTGAATTAGGACAAAATCTCAGTGCAGTAAGCATGTCTGTGGTGTATGACATTCTTGCCTCTTGTCTCTCCCCTGATTCATTATTTTCTTCCTGTTTTTTAAGTCCATTTCAGAAATAAAAAATGGAAAAGGTGAAAAGGTTTGCAATTTGATGAAAAGCGGTTGGAGCCTAAGATATGTGGCCAGCAGTTTCATTTGAAGGCCACTCAATTATAAATTCAGCAGGTATTCACCATTGCAGGACAAGTGCTAATGAACTCATTTGGAATTCATGAGAATGTCAATATCTATCTATTGGTAGAAGTTTCATTGAAATTCAGATGCATGCCTAGGAACATTCAAGAATTATATTGAATACTGCAAGCAGCCAACTCTTCATAAGTTAATTAGTAGTATGCTTTTTGAAGACAGATTCTCATCTGTTGTAAATCATTAAAAGTCAATGAAGTTATATTGATGATCTGCCCAATTGCTTGTATTAAGGTCTTGGCACACGTTAGAAAAAAGAGCTTCCATTACATACAGAATTAATTGGTACTTAAAGAGAAAAAGAACATAAGATAAAAGGGGAATTGGTACGGCTGTGGCTTCTGGAGGTTGAAGTTCATTAAGAAACTGAAGCAGAGCTTGAGTTACCTCTCCATGTCTTTTACTTATGAGGACAAGGTCCGTGGAAGTAGCAACAGTGAGGAATTTACTTGGTTCTTAGCTTTGCCATTGCAACACATCACTGTGACTACTCGAGGCACTGAAAACAGTTCAGTACAGGCTAGAACTCTGGTTCCATGCAAAAGACTCAATTAACTTTGTGTGAACTAGCAGGAATTTCTTAACATTGAAAATTTTGGACTCCTGCCTAACTCCTGGGAACTAAATAACAAAACAGCTTGGAGTATTTTCTCGGTTGCTTAAGAAAGCTATTGTTTGTGCTTATTTTCTATTAATAGTACTCTTGCTATCCACCTTTCAATTTCTACTCAGAAATTGGGTATTTGATATCATGTCCACTCACCGTTGTCCTCTGGCTCTCTCCAGTTATACCCACTGTTAATGGCCATGTGGTGTCATTCCTTCTCTTAATTGAGTTTTTCAGAATAGTTTTAGTTTAAGAGACAGTCCTGATTGTATTAAATTATTTTTAAAAACAAGCAGAGACACTGCTCTAGTTCATGGTAATAGCTTAATATCAAAAAGCTGTAATGTTTACTGTGGTGTACTGACCTTGTGGCAGAACTAAGTCCGCTGTCAATGAAGGTAAGCCTTTTAATTATTCTTCACTTTCTTATTTACACTGACTTGGTGAGGGTAGAGGTGCATTCTTTTGCAATTCGGGGGAGGTAAATTCCTCGCAAAATCTTACACCTTGCACACAGATATTTGCCCAGGAAAAACTTAATGCATTTTCTAAAATCAGAAATTTGACAGTGTAGGCAAATATCTGCACTCATCTGTCAGAATAATTCAGATAAAGCAGTGATTGTTGTTAAAACAAACCAGGTCTCTCGGGTCCTGGAGCTCTGCTTCATGGATTCCTTCCTTTTAACAGTAGCAGGCTGTATTTTTTTTGAAGAGAGAAATTTACTTTTTAATCCAATGTGGATTGTAATCTGTCACTGTGTAACATTGTACTCAGCCTTACTTAAACTATCAGCGTGCAAATCTTTCAGCAGACGCATTCAGGAATTATTTCTAAAAAGGCACTGAATAATTCCAGTTGGAAGGGTCCTCAGAAGGTCTCCAGTCTAAGTTCTCCTTCCAAGAAAGGCTGACTGTCAAACCAGACCAGATTTGTAATTCAGGTTATTCACTCTGGTCTTGAAATACACCAACAAAAATAATTTTGACTTTCTAAAACCTGATACCACAAGTAACTAAGTTTTTAGGTCAAGATTTTCAAAACTACACAAGGAATTTGAATGTCTCAGTGTCCATCTGTGGATTCTTTAATTTTTTATAGCAAAATATCCAATTATTGAGTCCCAAGGTTTCTATAGCAACAAAATCAAAGGTGAATCAATCCTTAAAGTGAAAATTATTAGAGTTCTTTACAAATACCTAGTTTAAAGAAGAATTAATTTAGTAATTTATGAACAGATATTTCAATTTTTTTTCTGTTTAAGTATGCATTCTGGATTAATAAACCAGAATGACCCATTCCTGTGTATTAAAATGCTGTATGACATTAAAATAAATTAAAAGGAATAACAAAAATAGAGACAACGGGGCAAAATGGGAGCTGCAGATGCTGCTGATTTTTTAAAGTTGTTGAATATAACGTTTCTGGAATTTTGTTTCCTACATCATTTTGAATGCTAAATCATAATAGAAACACATTCTATCTGTGAATGGTACATGTGGAACTGTGGACATCTGTGCAGTGCTGATGAGGTGACGTCAGTTGTATGAACACATTCTAAATTCATTTTATGGTTTGCTTTGCATCTTCACTTTGGGATATGTATGTCACATTTCTATGTGAGCAGTAGAAATGAAAGTCACTGGAGTTTTCCATTCAGCTGGTGGTGCTTTCAGCTCCTTGGAATTCTTCAAGTCTGATTTTTCATGTGATCAAAACAGAAGCTTTGAAAGTGAACATAAAGTATTCAAGTGTTGTAGATTTCACTGCAAATCCTGCAAGTATGAAAATGTTTGCTTCTGGAGTGATGTTTCATTGCTGGGGAGTGTTGGTTCCCTTGTGATGTGATATTTTTGATACTGTTCCACTGGGAAAATAGTTCTAAAACAAATAGCATCAAATAACAAGGGAGATTATTTAAAAGAAAAAAACCCCGTTTTTCTTAATTTTCTGTATCTTCCACTAAACAAGGCTAGCACTGTAACTCAGCCTTTTGTTAAGAGAATTAGTGAGGAGAAGATGCCGTTAGTTTGAAAGACACTGGATGTCTACATAAAACATTTATAAAAGACATTCTTCTAGACTGAATTCTTTCCAAGTTTTGTTTGTTTTTGTTTGGGATTTCCTACTTTTATTCTTGTAATACACAAAATAATTAATGCTCTCAGAGTTTTCCTATATGGTTGAAATTGCTCCAGTTTAGATCTGCAGAGCAAGTAGCTCCCTGTTTTGCAAATGCTTCCAGCATAGTGCCATGTACACACATTCACTGCATAATCCATTGCAGAGTTCAAAGCTGCTGAGAGGAAAATCACTGCTGATGTATGGCTGAGTTTAATTTCATTTTCAGCCTCTGCCCTACTGTAGTTTAATGGTTTACAGTAAATGAAGGCTGCTGTATAATACCTTACCAGCTGTTATTCCATCAAGCTCAGAGTAATTTTCAGAATTTTTTTCTTTGCAGCAGTTGACAGTGTTAACCTGTGGCCATAAAACACTCACCTTTCCTTCCTTTGTTTCCTTTAATGAGTTGGAAAACCACACTTTGCAGGGAAACTAGAGCAGCATGAAATTTAGCTTTTCTGAACTGACTTGCACAGCATTGATGCAATAAATTAAGCACGTATTTTCTTGGTAATTAATTTTCTGTATGTAGCAAAGAATGGAGAATTATCCTATTATCTGCTCTATTTGGATAGGTCTATATACAGTGCTAGTGTATGAATTTATACAGATACATTTTTAAATTAATTGTTTCAGACAGTACCTCTGAGGTACATACGAAATAGAACACATATATTTTAGGGATCAGCAGTTTGCTTGAGAAATAGTCAGTGCCCCTATAAAGTTAATTTTAAAAAAAATCTTTCAAATTTCTAAGGCATTTTAGAAATATAGATGGCTTGTGCCTTGGAAATGACAATGGAAGAATAGTGACTATGACCGTGGGGATATCATGTTTTGCTGCTTTCTGAGAAGAGGTCAAGTCTCATGTGCATGTTGTGCTAGCAAATGGCATTTTTTTTGCATGAGAATTATGATTTTACCAAGTTAACATTTGCTTAATCTTGAATCTCACTTCATCTATACTGTAAAGTAAAACAGCAGCCTAAAATACAATTCCTAACATTCATCTCTTCCCTGCAGGTAGAATAAGGTTTAATACTGAGAAATGGGTGCATTCTTTTGACTTGGGAAGGAGAGAAATGGAGAGAGTTTGTCACTCATGAGTAGATTTTTTTTGTCTCCACATACTCTTGTCTCTGAACCATAGCTCTGCCTGACCCCAATCTGTCTTTATAAGAGAGAAGCACTTTCCATCAGAGTCCAAGCATTTAAAACTTTGATTTTATGGTGCTAATAGGATAACAGACTGTGCATATGCACACTGTCAGGGCAAAGCCTGCAGTGAACCAGAAGGGACACAACTGACTACGTTTAAGATGCGAAGAAGATTTCACCACAAAAAAATAGTTTGCCAGAGTTGTTACAATCACTGCCAGAGTAATTTGATTACACCATGCAATAATCAGAATAAATCCTCTCAAGTAGCTTTCTTTTATCAAAAAAATGTTATATGTCATGAATTTGCAGTTATTTGGTCAAAGAGTATTGGTCACTTGGTCACCTCTGATCATGGTGCTTAAGGAAAGCTATTCAGCCTGATACTTTATTGCGTATAAGGACAGGTAACTTCAATTCTACTGTTGAATCATTGTGATGTGTCAGAAATAGACAGGATATAAAGAATTTTTTTTAGAGGAGAAAGAATTCCGTGTTTCAATTTCAGCATTTATTATTAGTTTATTAATAATGATATTACTATATCATAATAATGTTTCACGAAACTTACAGTGCCCTCGACAGCAACTTCAATGTGCATATTACAAAAGTTATTTAAAACAGGTCTAAAATGTGATCAGTAATTCAAACAGATTTAAACTTCACAATGGCTTCTAACCTTAGAACATTCGTTTCAGTAGAGAGGATATGAAGGTGGAATTAAGTTTAATTTAGAGTGCTATTAAAAAGGCCATGATTCTAAGCCAGAGGTATTTCATAAGGAATGGAACACAGCCAGTAAGGTAAAATCAGGCAGATCTAAACAACCTGCAGTATATTTTTTCTTATATTTTTGGCATTAAATCTAAGATTGATTCTTGGATTTCATTGTCTGAATAAGAGATTAGATTTCACACATTTATTTGCCACGACAAATTTAAACCAGTCCCTTTAATACTCTATGAAGTGAAGTTCCAGTGGACTGCAGAGCCCTTCAGCATATAAAATAAATAAATAAATACTAGCCTTCAGATACTTGCACAGTTAGACATTGCCAGTGTCTGTTCATTTAAATTCTGGTTTTGTTGACATTTATGGGCTTTTCTGTTTCTTTTATTTCTGCAAAAAAAGCTAGAGACATACAGGCTATCACTTAGGCTTAGCAGAGGTGAATACTTAGCAGACTGTTCAATGGAGGTATTTCATACATCCCAGCTGAAATATTAAATGAATTTTTTCCTAATGAGCTGACATGTCTTTGAGGGTTCTGCCTGGAAAACATATACTTAATGACTTAATTGTTAGAAAAATTAAAGAGATCATTACATCATAAGGAAAATGCCAAGTATTTCTGCAAAGAAACTCTAGATGTAGAAACTTGATCTTGCCCCAAAAGAAAATCAGGACATGCCATGTAGTCACAGAGCTTAATGAGCATAACCCAAATTTCAAATAGCAACAAACTGCCATGAATGGGAAATGTAATTGTGAATAATGCTGGTGAACAGTTTTGATTAATGTATATATAATAAAAATTGCTCTATTTAAGAATAGATCCTGAACATTAGAGAGGTAAAATTCTGTAATTTATGATGTACATAGGTGTTAATGATAGTATAGAACAGTACAATATGTAGCACTAACTAATTTTGTTTTTCATAAAAAGCAGTGCAAATCAGCTGTAGAACATTAATTTAAGATGTAATGAGGCATCTGGAATATTGTGATTATTATTCTGACTAGGAATGGCAAACTATTTTTGTTAACTACTTTGTTGGCTGTATCTGTCTACAATCTACTTTCCAAATTATTTCATCTCAGTTGCAGATGTGTGATCTTTCATTGAGATCCTTGCTAGGGAATGGAGCTGCAATGTGTGTAGGAAATGAACCTTAACCAAATAAAAACCAAACTCATAAAAACCACTCTGAAAATCCAAAAAATGATGACTTAACCTCCTTGTAAATTGTGACCATAATAAGGCCTGGCTGAAAAAATTGGTTCACTCTTATCTCTAAGAGATGCTAGCAGTGAAAACCTTGGTCTCCAAATTATTTCGGTGCATCTAAGCCATTGCTGCTTCTTCACTCTTTTCAGACCAACTTTTCCATAAATCCATACAACACTTTAATTTACTGCAGTTGCCTTAGATACTGCAACTGATGACAGTTCCTATTCAGCAGTAACTACTGCTGTGCCTACAAGTTTGCTGTGGTTTTTTTTAAATCCACAGGAGATTTTTTTCATTTTGAAGGTTACATACCTACTGTATTCAAGTACAACTGTATCTTTAGGAGACCAAACTCATCTATGACTTACAGTTTTAGCTAGACCAAGTGTTAATGCTGATGAAGTTTGGGGACCTCTGCTTCAGGTCAGGCTGTGTCTGCCATGTTGTGTACTAGAGAAAAACAGCAGCAGTTCCTTATGAGCAGTTCCCTTGGTTAAATTTTGTAACAGCTGGAAATTAGCTACAGGGCAATCTCAGTTTTTTTTTTTTTTTTTTTCTTGGATTTTTTTTAATATAACAGTTATTTCATGTTTGGGTTTCTTTTTTTAAAAAAATTTATATAAATAACAAAATGTAAACCAAGTTTTTCTAATAGATTCCTGGCACAGGAAAATAGGGAAGAATATGCCTGTATATAATGGCACTTCCCCTCCATTGGCACTGCATGATCAAAAACATTGTAATTCCAATTTGATTTCAACTAGTATCAACCAGGCTTGGGATTTTCTGTCATAGTCTTCCTTTTTCTGGTAAAAAGATAGAGACCCAAGAGACTTAAACAGAGCAGTTTTACTCTGTGAGAGAATATCACAGCAGAGAATTCTCATGGGACATACATCTGGGGCCTTGAAACTTAGGTTGTCTTGGGAGAGGGCTTGCATTGAAAGTCAAAATAATTTCAAAGTATCTGTGCCATGACAAGCTGCAGAAGTTAATTTCTGTGATTCTGTTTTGAGTGTCAGAGTAGTGGCTGGGTGCAGGAATACAAAATCTTTCTGAATTAGAATAGCTGAAAGTCTCTGTGCTTGCCCCCAAACTGATTGCTGGGCTGCACAAAGTAGCCAAGTGCTGAGAGCAGATCCACACTGGCTCTCAGCAGGTTTGCAAACGAGCAGTGAGGGAGTTCAGGAGTGGTGGTTGAGAGGACACATCACAACAGGGTGAATCAATGTCACTACTGCTCAGTGTGGAAAGTGGTTTGTTTCTTTTCATTAGGATTGTGCATGATCAGCTAAGAATCCATCACAGAGATTGCTCTGCCCCTAAGTAAACAGTATCAGTAAAATGACTGTGTTAGGCACTAGAAAGCCATTCTCAAAAAGGTGATTCCTAATTGCCTACTGTGACATAGGAGAAAACAGATGAGTAGATGCTGCCATGAGAGGATATTAATTGTGTTTATCTTTTAAAACTGAAAGATCTATTACAATATTTTACCTAACGAGGTGAAACATACTTTTAAAAATATTCATTCAAATGTATGTATTGAAAACCAAAGTGATAGTTAAAATAACTGAAAGCAACACAGTTCAGAGAGAAGTCTGGGTGGCAGTAGGCAAGTTTATTTCTATTCATTGAAGAAATGAGAAAAGCAAGCTTTGTGCAATGGTCTGTATGTTAGAGTTCTCTGCACTTTTTAGGGCAGAGAATTAAAAATCTCTGTAATTCTTTTGGTATTAAGAACACTTGTAGCCATACAAAACAACACTGAAGAGAACCAGGCTAAAAGGATCTGTGACTTCATTGTTAACCAAGTTGTTTTGCTACAAATGTGGCTACAAGTTTTTCAGACTCTATATACTATGATAGATAAAAATAGTGTGTATAATGCATATTAGGTTCACATATGTATTTATTTCACGTGTCTGTTTTAGCAAGCATTCAAATGAAATACATTTGTAAAGCACAGCATCATTTTTTGGAATCTCTCCTCTGAGTATCCATTCTGTCTGGCCTTAAGGCAAACCTTAGATATGTGTGAGGTCTTTATCTGCTAACTCCTAAAGTGCTTCATTTTATAGGACAGAAATCTCTTTAAAAGTAATTGAGAAGTGATAAGTCTTTGGCTTATATCTGTCTCTGTCAAAGAATATCTAAGGCAGTCTCAATAGGGGTGATAGACCAAAGACTGGAGTAAATTCTCAATTTAGGAAGGTCATGTAAATAAGAAAGGACCTATGTAATGAATATAAGCCTAACAGAATATTCAGTGGAACTGGTGTGCATAGCTCTCCTCAGTCCTGCTGACCATTCCAGATGAAGAATTTAAATTATCAATTAATTCTTGCTCTGTCATGCTGGCCTGGAATAACAGCCATCTGAACAGTAACAGAAGTGATAAAGGACTTGGACTTTAAACTTAAAATAAAAATATTTCTTCTCACTGTTGACAATATTGTATGGAAACCACCAAACAGAGTGAAGGAAGGAAATTTATCTGAGAACATTATCTGGAAGGATCTTTTTGTAAATGCTGAGTCTTAAGAGACTTGTTTTTAATTCCTACAACTATTTTTCTTCTGTCACCTTCATTCTTCCTTTCTGCCACTTGCCTTTTGTCAACTTACTTTCCTTCCCTCTGGCTCTTCTTTGCACTGCTTTGTCCTTTTTCTTGTATCTCTGCTTTTTTTCATTCTTGCCTATTTATTTCCTGAGCCTGCTCTTCAATCTCCTCTGCATTTCTTTTATTTATGTTCAGAAACTGTTGTCTAACCATAACTTCTTAGTGTTATTTTAGTCTTAATAAGTGTATTCATTCCTAAAAATAGGGAAATTTCAAAATGAAAAAAAAAAAAAAAAAGCATAATAGCCTAAATAAAGATGGAAGCCAAGCAAACTATGGAAGGAGAGAAAAGTACCCAGTTTGTTTTTAGTATCTTTACATATTGTTCCTCCAGAGAGTTTGGATAGCTGCATATTCATGAGAATTGCAGCTGCCTGTGAACCAGGTGATCCGTGCAAGGAATCCACGTTCAGAGCTGCAAAGCTTTGTGTTGGGAATACACTCACCCTTGCTGATTGTTCAGAATTCTGCAGTTAGAGAGAGCAGCAAACAGGCACAGCACCACTCACTTTGGGCTGCGAGACCCAGTGCTGCTCCTGTGTGCTTTCACATCCTAAACTAGGACAGGTATGACCCAGATAACTCCAGGCACAGGATGGATTTTCTGTGGGAGCATCCCAGGACACTGCTACAGAGTTCAGGCAGCCTGTGCTTTTACTGAAGGAAGACCAACTAACCCACATAGCATTGAAGTGTTGTTGACTAACAGAACTGGGCCTGACTCACCCACTGAGTGTCACAGGAGACACAAAAATCCCTGTAAGCTCTCAAAAAATTCCCTCAAAAGAATAGGAGTTTACAGCAGATGGGCACTTACTATTGTGTGACTGCATCATTTTCAATCTGGTGCTGGGATTCTGCAAGTCACACTTGTTCTATTGTCAAACCAGAGCTTAGATAAATCCCCAGCCAATAGAAGTAGTGATATATCATAAATGAGTCACTCATCAAAGAAATGCTAAAGCTATAACAGATTATGGACAAATAAATGATTTCACTGTGTTTACAGGTTAGTTGTCATCGTTGTCATTCTGCTCCCCCTTGTTTTGACATTCTGCCCACTTTGCTTTTATTCCCTGCAATTTAAAAAATTTCATTTGGACAAACAACCAACCAAACACCATGACTACGTCAACCCAAAAAAATGTTTATCTGAAAAAGTAAGTATAGCTAGGTAGGAACTGAAATCATCACTAAATGGCAGCTTCTGTTCCCCTGGGACTCTTTGAGCATTGCTCATAAGAGAGCAGAGGAACTGGGATAATGAGATAAGACTTCTGTCTCTCCAATAGCAAGTGTAGTGTCAAAAAATGCTTCCAAAGCTGATCACTTTCCCTGCTGTTTGTCAATGCAGAAAAAAAAATCCTGTTTGTAGGATCTGCAAGAAATGCATTTGTCCTGTCATTAAAATGGCACTGAGATACCTAGCTAAGACTAAAGCTTAATATAACTATGGCTTTATCTATACAAATATATAGGCAATAATAAGTTTGTCATCCTAGTATAAATACCTATCCAAGCAGAGTATATTGACACTTTCTAGAATCAGTGGTGATCCCTAATGAGTGTTGTAGGGTGGTGTTTACAAAGTATTCCCCAATGTGCCTTCACTAGAGGAGACTGGTAAGGCTTCCAGCTTGTTGCCAATGTGGCTTTCCTAGAATATTATTTGGAGATAGTGGAAGAGATTTAGTTGTTTACAAACACTCAAAAAATTCAAGATTTTAATGCAACATCTCTTCACATAGAATGTACTGTATTGTTGCTAGTCTGGAAATGTTGCACAATTACAATGAGCTTTAATTGAATTTACTTGGTCTCTTTGGTTGAAAAGAGAAAGTAAAGGAAAAATGTTCCTTGAAAATCTTGCTGCTTCTGGGCTTGAAGAGAGATATTCTGAAATATCTGGGTAATTAGAAAGCCTGAAGCAATTGGCTGGGAATTAGAGAATCCTGTGGACAGAAGAATGGTTCAGGCTTAGCTGGCAACCATGATCAAGGTTCATAGGAAAGTCTTGTGCCAGCCCTGAATCAAGTCCATGAATGTCTTTGCACAGGTTCTTCACTCCTGCTTTGAGCATCTCAGTGCAGTGGGATGATCTGTGTTTGCCTAAAAGCATCAGCATTATTCCTTAGAAATGAGACTCTTTCTTGATATTCAAACCACACCAAAGGGGCCTCAATATATCTAAAAATGTATTTACATGCCTTTAATCTGAGAAAAAACAGTAAGGAGTACTTAATGCTACTGAAAATCAGATTCTGCTCTCACTTACATAGCCAGCAGATCATGAAACTTTCAACCTGCTCTTAACATTGTCTTCTGAATGCTGCTAAATTCCTGATTGAATTACTTATTTTTAGACTATGTCCCTAAAATGTCATTAAAATAAGAATTACATTTTTAGTTCAGATCAGTAGGGAACAGTTGCCTTTTTACAGCAAAATATTGAAGGCATTATTCACAGATTTTCAGATTTCCCACCCGAGACAGTGGAGAAATCTAACAGTAAAGGAACTATTAATGCAATACAATGTAAGTTAAGATCATGTCCAGAGCAAAATGTGCTTAATATGCTAACTCCAAACTCGCTACCATCCCTTTGGATTTAACAACCAGTTTCAAGTGCTGCAACTCAGAATACGCAATTTAGTTGCTCTTGACCAAAAATGAAGAAGAAATTAGTTTAGCAATGCATTCTTCAATTAATGTTCAAGTCCATTGAGATTCATCATGAAAATTCTAGGTATGTGCATACAGCATTAATCAACCCCCTTGTTCTTATTGGGGCTCACGTATACAATAGCCAAGCTCTCCAGCTACAAAAATATTTTCAGCTAAAGCAGAGTAGACACATTAATGAATGAGAAGGGAATGTATTAAAAAAAAATTCTTACAGCTACCTGGAATGTTACGTCACTATTCAGCACTTGGAAAAGAGCAAGAGACTCATACTGATCCTTCAAATAGGATCAGTGCAGAAAAAAGTAGAATAAGTCAGTAAAATGCAATGTCAAAAATAGGTATTTCTAGAAATTGCTCATACACTTTCAGTAAAATGCTGGTGAAATTTTGCAAATTATAGGTTTCTCTGAATAATAAACATGGCCTTTTTTAAACACTTCTTAGACATGGCTAATTGTGGGATTTTAAAAATAATTTTGGTAATAAGCCTGCATGAATTTCAGACCCAAACTGACTTCAGCAGTACTCTTTAATGAAGTTTTCTTCAACAAAGCAAGAATAGCAATTGCTGTTATGAAACACCTGGTCCTATGGAAGGAAAAACATGAAGAACACACAGCCAAAGTAGAGTTACTCACAAACTTCTACTGTGAGAGAATAATATCCCTCATTTCTTGTAATTTGTTTCCTTGGTTGAGATGCCCAGGAAATATCCATTAGAAGGGCTGTGGTATGCTTCAGTGTTAGTTTTTTAATGCCCTTCATTCCAGTTACATACCTCACCTGATTGAAAGCTCAAGAACCATTGTGAGATTTACAAAATGCAGCATTTCCCCGCACATTTCTGTCCCTTCAACCAGAGCCCTGCATCTCAGATTAATGATATTCCTTGAAGGACTCTGAAAACAGATTTCTCATTAACAAACTGGTTTAAGAAGAAAATAGCCCACTAAACCCTGAAGACATGAAATTACTTTATTCTCAAACAGTAAAGGTTTACTCTGGTTTTAAGCCTTAAAGTAGATTTACCTTTGTGTGCTCTGATATCTTGTTGGTAAAAGTCAGTGGACAAAAGACCTTGATTTCTTTCCTCTTTTACAGGAGCTCATTTTTAACAGTGAGCAGCTGTTCATTAACTTACGGTAGTCTTACTTTTGTCACGTCTTGAGACCATCATAGCTTTCAGTAGGTTATAAAATCCTCTGCATTTTTTTTCTGTCAATGAAAATCCAAATCAAACCATCTATGGTTTTTAAAGGAATTTGACAGAATCCACTTAAAAATCACTTAAAGGTGTTTTCCATCAATAAAACAGCATAGGTTTTTAATTGGTATCAATATATATGAATCCTTCTGACATTTATTGAGGTAATAGATGACCGTGACACAGAGGCCTGAAGTTGTCAGGTTATTAGAGACCGCACATGAGTAGTTGTTTTGGAAAGCAACCTTTCACCTGAGCCCCAGACACAGAATGGTAGCATAGATCTAAAATAAAACAATGCTGACAATTAAGTGAATTTTTAAATTAAGTGAATTTCTACTGTACTAACATAACAGTTTATAATTTTCCAAATTTTCTAAAATTGCATAAATGACCTCTCAAAAATGTCTATCAGATGATATATGACATAAAGCAGTTCTTTCCTTCCCAGCTGAAATCTGTGAATATCAAACTCAAATTAGGTGATGTACAGTCCAAAACTAAATAATCTTCTCTGCCCCAGGGAGTTAAAAATAAACAAATATAGAGAATATGAAGATCAGAGGGACATAAAAATGTTCAGGAAACACAGAAAAGCTCATGTGGTGATGTTGTCATGAAAATCTGTGGTCTTATTGTCTCAAACAGCCCATTTGTTGTCAATACTTGTAGAAGTATTGTGGAAAGAGAATTCTGAAATATTTGAGTGAAAGCCATGAGCTAACTATGTGACTGGCTATAAAGATCTTTTTCTTTGCTGGAGGTGCAGCCTGGAAGAAACAGCAATACATTTATTTGAAAATTGAGTGAACAGGGTAGGTGCTGCCCTTACCAGTTTGCTGTCATAAGAGCTGAATCTCCTGTCATGGAACTAGAACAGGATGAAGGTTGAAGTTCTGGACACAAAGACATATAACTAATAGCTCTGTATGATGGAAAAAGCAGTCTGGTAGAAGACTGCTAGCAGTTGTAATCAATTTACTAAGAAAAGTATATTTGCACCAAGATTCAGAATGTCAGTAGATCAAATTATATTGACTAAGATGAAAGGAAGGTGAATTGTGGTTATTGAGGTCCAGGCTGGTGAAAGAGTGGGTGAGCTGTGACTCTGTGGTTTACTCTTACCGTGTCAGTGCACCCTCAGGTAAGAGAGTGTAGCTCTAAAGGATTCACAGAAAATCAACTTGACCTGCCACCTGCATGAGCAGGGAAATGATTTGGCAATATTTCTAGCCCAGGGACATTCTCCCTTCTTTTTTGTCAGAATGTATTTGAGTATCAGCTATCCCTAGTGTGTCTGTTTATGTAGTAGAAGGGAAATTTACAACAGCATTAGCAGGATCCCCCAGAAGCCATGGGGAAATTCCTAGAAAACATCTTGAGCATTCTTAAAACTCATTTATGAGTGGGAGGGATCTATTATGTGGTTTTCTAGAAAGTAGTGGAAAAGATTTGTAAGTTGAAAAGAAATTCCTAGGAAGCAGTATTAATAAATTTCCAGAAGGAATCAGTAATATTTCCAGAAAATCCTACAGGAAATTCCTTGAGAATAACAGGAGTATTACTGGAAAGCAACAGGAAGTATCTGTAAAGAATCCTAGGAAACAGTTGGGAATTTCCAAGGAAGCCTGCAAATTTCCTACTAGCCATTTAGACAAAATTACCAGAAATCAACAGGGAGGATTCAAGAAACCACACAGAAAATTCTTAGAGAGCAATAGAAAAAGACCTGAGAAGCCTTGGGAAGATTCCTGGATGAAAGTTCTGAGAAAATAATTTTAGAAAGTAGTGGACATAAGAAAGCAATTGAAAAATTCCTAGAAAGCACAGGAGATATTTCTGAAAGCCTGTAGTAAAAAATTCCCAGAAAGCAGCAGGAGCATTACTGGTAATCGTTTGAAAAATTCCTAAGAAGGAACCATAAAATTTCCTGGAAAGCAGAGTGAGAACTGTTAGAAAGCATAAGCAAAAATGAAATTCCCTGAAAGATGTTACTGAATACTTTTACTGAATATTTAAGGATAAAAGCAATCTTTGGGGATGCCAGCTAAGGAAACAAGCACTGGCATTGTATGAGTTTAAATGTGTTTGGTGTTGCTGTAGTTTCTACCATGACTTGAATGTGGAAATTCCTGCACAGAATGTTTTCAGAGAGGTGTTCTGTGTTCTTATTCTGAATTGTTACTGCTGGCTGTTCTGGGGAAAAGAGATCGATGTTAATGGGGAGTTCCTTTCAGGATTCAGGTCCAAGCTAATACAATATTTCTCCTCTAGCTGTAGAACATGCTGAGAAGAAAGAATTGCCTTACCTGAGAGTTTGAAGACTCCCTGATGGTATCCCATTAGCTCTCAAATTATTGCTGCTTTTCATGAAGTTCAAAAACTGCAGTTTCTAGCAGATTGCCTCGACAGAGACCACTTTCTTTCACTATACCTCGAAGATGTGCTCAAACTCCATGTGGGCATCAGTTCTCTGTTAGCAACGATCAGTTACAAAAGCAGAAGCCTTAGTATATGTGAGATACTGGAAGCTGATACAGTTTGTCTGCAATTCTCACACCATACTCCTCAGCATAATGTCTAGGGTTGCGTCCTACGCCCAATGTATGACTTAGCAAGGGTTAAGAGAAAACTATTTCTCCATGGCCTGGAGTAGCTTTGCATTGTTAAAATGTGATCTTTAAAGAAAGCCTACAAGCTCAGAAAAAGAGCTCATATGTGAGTGGTAAGAAATGGATGCTAAGAAGGTATAATAAAGACTTTGTGCCCCTCTCACCTTAGATTATTCTTAGTTCATTCTCAAACCCCTTCCTGTGTTCTTTTCTACTCTTGTATTGTTAGGGTACTTCCTGCCTCTGTGTGTCTCTCATTGCCACAGCTGGATTTTCCATACCTGCTAGGAGTGATCCTTTTGTCCCTCGTTCCCTGTGCAATTTTCAGTGCCTCATTCATCACAAATCCACTGTTTGCCTCTCTTTGACTGAGCTGATTCCAGCCTGGCACATCCCCTAAGGTTTCCCATCTGGTTTTCTCTCACTTTGTGGTGATCAGTGTCATTCTGTGCCTCTGACTGAACTGAGATGAAGCTGGAGATGTTGACCACATCCATTTTTCACAGAAAAACACAACTCCTACAGAATCATTAAAGGTGTGATTTTCTAGATTGGTGCATGTTGCCTGTCTCTTACAAGCAGCCAGTGAAGGAAGGCTATAGGAGTGTGGCCTGCTGGTCATTTAGAAATGGCCAAACTCCCAGCAGTGCAGAAACCACTGCAAGTTAAAAAAAAATAAAAAAGGATGTTATACTCACTGAGAATCCTCACCAGATTTTGTCAGAATATGAAAAGCAGAGCTGCAGATTGTCAAATCAAATTAGACAGGATAATTGCAGGCAAAAAGTTAAAAATGATATTTCATTTGCTCTAAGATTGCATCTCTAGTGCTGAGTAGCAACAGCTCCTTCAGAGGCTCATCTGTGTCCTCCAATGAAAAATATTATTTTATATCTACCAGGTAGATATCCTTAATGCTAACCTTAATGTTCACAGGTTATATCTTTCAAAGCCTTCTAAAAATACTTCTGTATTTTCTCTATTGTATATTTGAAGAAGTGAAAATAGTCATGGTAAATAGTCATGGTAACTCTGACTATTAATAACTCTTGTTATTTTTTATTCACAAGCAAATATATTCACTCTTTCTCGCTGGCTTTTTCCACCAAAGGCTTGGTTTTTAGAATTAAATGCAAATGAAACAGAGTATAAGAAAACATAAACTGGAAAGCTTTTCAAGTATCTTTCGGAGGGAGCTGAGGACTTTCTCTTCTTTAGTACTTCTTTAGCTGTGATAAAGTCTTGCTTTTTGGAATTGTCCAGTGCCTTCATTTTTCGTCTGGATTCCTACTAGCATTAGTGCAAATAATTACAAATTGTGTGTTATATCTAAGTGGTGATGGCAAGGAAAGGAAATGACTACAAGAAATAGAAGGACAATTCTGTATTTTTTTCCTTCTTGTCCTTTATTGTGAGAGGTTTTGTTTACTTTAACAGTGTAGATGTGATGGGAAGTCTGAATGGAACCCATTAATGCAATTCAGTCCAAGTCAAAAGCATAATGGGATAGATCATGCAGGTATTTCTTAAAAAATAATATCAGGGATCACAAACCCCTAAGAAAAGCAGAATTTTGCTTGCACTTACATAGGCCGACAACAGACCTGTAAAAGGAAAAGATGAAACAAAGAGCTAATTAAGTATAAATAGTAAATTGCATCCAGTTTTCAAAATGCAGTAGCTTCCCATATAAAATAACATTTTTAAAAGGACTTGTTTCTGCCTTTGAAGGAGAAAGATTTGAGCTCTAGGGAATGGGCTTTTTTCACCCTTTCTTATTGCAGCCTGCCTTTCATTGTGTGTGTTGTTTGTAACCTCAGTTCTGAACTGAATCTCATTTAGTAACACTGGAACACAGGACAAATACAAATGATGGAATGCTAGCTATATGAAAGTGCATTCCTAAAAGCATTAAAGAAAAAAATTACAGCAGAAAAATCACCTCGAAGCCAGACCAGTAGTTAAAGAACTCATTTCTTAAACTAGATGTCAGTACTCCCAGCATGACTTGGCCTCCAAATTGCAGTGCTTAAATTGCCAAAACTCCTACTAAAGTAATTCCTAAAATGGTGTGTGCATGAGGAAAAGAATTGTCAGTATTGTGGTCTGTGGTGCTGTGATTGACAAAACCACAGAAGTATAGATATAAATTATTCACAGAAAAACAGCATATTCCTAATGAAAAGAACATAATGTCAGTCTCATGGAGTTTTATTTCTGATGGAAGCAATGATGAAAATTAAAGAGATCAGCATAACAAACTGTCAGTAGTTTTTGGTAGTCAGTGCTTGAAGCGGAATATCTACTCATATAATGGGTTTTGAATTGACCAACATCAGGTTCTTGCATAAGCATGCAAGTAATTTCCCAGTTCCGTGACTTGTAACCCAATGTAAAGCTAGCAATGGTTTCTGTAGTCTATTTTAAGGGTCTTTTGCAAGTATGGAAATCCATCTGGAAATACGATCTCTTGTTTCATAAATATGTCTCAAAATCAATCTTGCTGTTGACACTTCATCTAAGATCATTCAGGCAGTTCATTTTTGGGAATATTTACCTGTGGCTGTTTGGAGGTTTGCTTGTCCACAGTGTTGTAAGGGCTTTTCAGTATGTTTTTTTAAAATCTTAAATATTTTTGATGAGTGTGTATCAAATATGACTCAGTTTGGACTACCTTTCTTCTATACAGTTTCACTGAAATCAGAGACTTCATGAGCTCTGACTGGAGCTCTGGCTCTGTCTGTCAGTTCCGCATCTGTACTGTTGCAAGAAGATTTCTGAAATATCATCCTTACCTGGGTTTTTTGCTGTTGGGTTTTGTTTTTTTTTACTTTTTTCTTGCTGGCACAGATATATACTGAAAGAAAAAGAGCTCATAATCCCTAGTGCTTCTATATCTGCTTCCAGAAGTCATCCATTACAGCACTGTCTGCTTCTGAATAGAAGCTGAGGGCGTTAATTAATTAGTTTGCACACTGAGAGCTGGCTGTAATTGCTGTTTTCAGGAGCAGTGGTAAACATCAAGGTGGGAATACAGTCAAGCTATGAAAAGAAAGAGTGAAGAGAGGTTGTATGAACATTGATCTAAACAAACCAGACTGCTTAGAAACATGATGGTTTAATATGATTTATCAAAAAAAAAAAAAAAAAAATCCAAAAAAAGCCAACAAAAATCCAACCCCAAAAGAGGAAATTGTGCAATGAAGAAATGCTTCACTACTACGCTTTTTGAAGGGAATATTTTGTTGTCATTACCAAAGATCTGAATTAGTTTCAGTGTCATGTTGCCATGCCAACAGAAGACTCATCAGCTTGTTTGCTCCTGCTGTCAGTATAATACATTTCTGAGTTTAGTCCTCCGGTAAGCCAAATGTAGCCTGAGTGAAACACCACAAATTAAAAACAATGTCTTCAAAAATATGCATATGGAATGATCAGAAGATAAAGATTAGCTCACAGGTAGAATAGTTAGGGGTTTGGGTTTTTTTAAAAAGTGTCTTCCTAATCATTAACAAAATGTATAAATAAATAACTTAAGGGAAAATTTATTTTTGTTTAATTTGGTATCACAGTGATAGATGTTAGCTAAAAATTAGATTGGAAATTCTCTGAAGGCTTGACGACTGGCACTAGACCAAGATGTGATTAATTACTCAGTGTGAGAATTGGTAAAGCCAAAATCTGTCGAGTTTCAGCATGTATACAACAGTTATTGGAGTGGACTGAATGAAGAATCCTTGGCACAGCCTAGCAGATATTACCCAGTGTAAGTCAGTCTATCCAGAGATACTCCCTGCTTCCCTGGTACAAAATTGTACAAGCTAGAGACATTAATATTAATCTGGCTCTTGACATTGACAGAATATCACTGGAATCTGGACATCAGCTCTTTTCCAACATTTGTGATGGTAGCCACCAAGGTCCTTTTCTCATTTTCCTCACCATGAAAAACATTGATTTTACGGAGTTTTCAGATTCTACAACTTAGCTTATGTTCTTTACCTGATTAGGTTTTTGCTCCTGCTTCCATCAGGTACATTTTAGATGCCAGTTTTGATTGAAGACCATCATATTTCAGTAACCCATTTACCCAGACAAAATGTTAGCACATTTTGTAACTGCATCCTGTGTACCAATGAGGATGGGATCAAAAGATAGCTGATGGTACCTCTACATAAGGAAGGTATAACAGTCCCTGGATTTTCAAAAATATCTCTGTTGCAATGGGACAAGAGACAGAATCAGGTCTTGAGGCAACAAGGTGGGGATGGTGTGGGAATAAATACAGGGTACTTGCTCAAATGAGAGGTAGCTGATGTCCTTGGTGAATACTGAACCAGAAGAAACACTACTGTGCTACAGCTACCCAGGGATGTAACTGAAGCTTAACCCAACACAGCTTTCCACTTTATGAATTAAAGAAGGCTAAATTAGGATAATTACATCTAAACTGACTATATTGAAAGCACTGCCAGGTTTGCTTTGGTGTAGGTGCATGTTCTTGCTCTCTCCCAGCCATTCATATGACAAGTCCTGAATGTACACCAGTTCTTTGCCCTGCATATGCATGATTTTGATTTTAGAGGAAGAAAACCTAGGGCCAGGGTCTGGAAAAATGCTGTGGTGGGTCAGCAGAAGACTGGAAGCTTGATGTGCCTTGTGGCACAGACTGGCAGCTCACTACAAAAGGAATTTGGAAGACTTTTCATTGACTTTTGGGCCAGGCTAAAAAGATCTGTGTATTTCTGTGACTGTAAGGAACTTCTAGAGTTTCCATAGAAGTGACAATATATCTTAGTGTTGGGGTAAAGCCAGTGTCCTTAGACATCAGAATTAATTCTCTGTTTATGTGTTGTGGGATTTTTTAAGGCTTATTCCCTTGTCATTTACATCTAAAGTTACTATATGATACTACCATTTTCAGAGATGGAATAACATATCCTGATTCAATATGACAATGCCTATATTTTTATTTAGTATTTGAATTGAGTAGGGATGCTCTGATGAGTAAAAGCATCCAGAATTAGACTCCTAATAAATATAAATGATGTATTTTATTTGCTGTATAATTTATTGTTCATTTATGCCTTCTTCTTTGCGTGAGTTAGCCTTTCATGCTAATTTATCTGACAGCTGGATTCATCAAAAGGATAACCAGGAGATATTTTTCATTTTAACAATTATAAATGGCAACCTGGTGCTTCCTTATCTGTTTTATGAAGCATATAGAATAGCTTTTGGAGTAATTACTAGGTGTTGTATTTGTTTAAAAAAGAACAGACGGGGGTTAAAAAAAGAGAAAAGCAGCAATTTTACAAATACTGGGTCATAGAATTCACATCTAGAGAAAGCCTATTAATTAATTGAATATATCTCCTGTGCAAAATGGATATTGAACAATTTGGGGTCCTGTTAAGTACAAACTGATTATGCATCTGAAAGGAGTTTGACTGCATTCAATTTTAATAAAATATATGCTTAATTCTGCACAGTAAAGTCCCCTATAAAATTTTACATGGTTGAATCAGAACTATTGCAAATCAAAATGTTAATGTGATTTCTTTGTGTCATTAGTATTTTTTTTTTGTTGTTTTTTGGTGTGTTTTAGCCCCTGGATTTTGCATGGTAAAGATAAGAACTTACTGGCTTTTAGGCTAAAACCAGTAATGAGAAAACTGGTGTGTTCTGTTGCTTTTGTAATCAAGCAAGAACATCAATTTTCGCTGAGGCAGGAGAGAAAACTTGTGCTAAAACTTCAGGGAAAACAATGTCCTATCTCTGTGAAAGAGAAGCAAGACATTCTCTACGTCCTTGAGAGAAATGAGAGAAAACAGATGACAGAAAAATCTGACAAAAAACCCCCAACTATTTATTACTGGTTTTCCTCAGAAGAGTACATCAGAATGGTTAAATAGTCATATTAGGACTTTATTTTGTATAGATTTTATTTGTCTGCATAAATTTTATGTAGCTCTTAGAAAAGTTCTGTTCTTACTGATTCTATAGCACTTTAAAATTTTTGGGAGGGGCAAACCTTAGAGGGCCTGGCTCTGTGGCACCAAGCAGAGTGCATTGGTTGGCCAGTCTGCTGGATCTGGAGATGCAAAAACAGAGGTGTAAAGAAAAAAAATCTGCAGTTGGATGAAGGAATAAAAAAATCAAGATAAGAGGTTAATTTATAAATAAATAAATAAATAGATAGATAGGATCACTGTGCTATGTCTTAGTAGTATGAATATGCTAATTTCTTCAAGTTCTGGGGTACCTAGCTGAGCAAAAGTTAAGTACAATTACTCTAAAATTAATGCAATAAACGAATGGGTTGGAACATTAAAGGAGATTGTATTTCCTGCTCTACATGCTTTAGTTTTAATTTGTTTCCTATTTAAAAATTAAAACCAAGGATTTAATGAATAAAATTGGTATTTGTTAATCAGGCTTAAATTCTGTATCTTAATTAATTCTGCAAGGAATTTAATGTATCAGGTTATTAGAAAACTGACAAAGCAGGTAAGAAATGAATTTTCATTTTTAAAATGCTGTTTCAATATTTCATAGTTGGAGCTTGTTAAAAGTGATTATATCATAAGAAAAAGAGTAGATTTTAAATGTTGGAAGTAGTGCAACTTTGACTCCCACTTCCTGTTTTGAAAGCTTCCCTCCTACAGAATCTGTGCATCTCCATTCTACTCAGAATCACTGATCAAGTGTATATTTAGTAGGGAATATATGCACCATATGTGAGATAAGTGACAGGATTGTGCCTCACAGCCAAAATGATCCATTGCCTCAGAGGGCACAGCATGGGCTTGTGGTGCCCATGGCAGTGTGCCCAAAATCAGCAGGAAGCACACCCTGCTGGAAGCCACCTTCCTCCTGTGGTGCCAAATAAAGGCACCTCTGGAATGGCCAAGGGTGGCAGTTTTCACCTCTGCCACTTTTGAAACTCATTTCTACATTTTAGGAAATCTGACCTTTCTTAGAAAATAGTCTACTCCTTGGAGAACTCCTTGGAATCTTTTGATGCATAACAAAGTTCCAGCATGATCTGGCCATGAAGGAGAAATTGGTGTGAGGTTGGGAGTGAGGGGGAAGCAGTCAAAGACTTTCTGGATGTTTTTGTAAATACCAAATAATTACTTGTCTGAAATCTCCTTATCTAGATATATTTTATATAAGCTATTAGAGCTGTGTGACTTGGAGCTTTCCCATGAATGCCTCGCAACTTAGGGAATGGGAATGTTAAAACCTCTAAGCTGTCCCCAAAAGCTCAGCCAAACTGAAACTATGAATAAGTGCCATTAACCATCCATTAATGGTTTTTTAAATGTTGTGCCAAGATCACTGCTTTTCAAAGACAGTAGGAGGAAGCTGTACATCTCTAAATACAGGTAGCTATTTCATATGTGTTTCACTGTAGCAATCAATCATACTCTTGGAAATTCAGGCCCATGGTATCCTTTCTTTCAAGAGGCTGGCCCAAAGGTTTTAGTGCCAAAAAAGCAGCTGATGAAGGCAGCTTTTTTCCTGAAAACCTGTTGTGGTTTTAGAATGACATATGGGAGAAATGGGAGGGAGATGGTGATCTTGTTTCCCAAGGAACCAGCTGTGTTCACACTCCTGCACTGGAGGTGCCACTGTGATCTATTTCCCCTCAATCACAGGGCTTTGCTGGACAAATTGCGAAGGGTGTTGGAAGTGATAAAAGGAATGCATCACTGCATATTTGCTTTACAAGCTAGATACATAAACAGAGTATTCTCTCACAGCCATTCCACAGAAGCATCCCCAGTGCCTTTATAAAAATTGATCTGCCCTTTGAAGCAATGTGCAGCCTGAAATAACAGGATTTCAGTCCCTGAAAAGGGGATTTAAGACCTGGCCTCCTGATAATGCCGACAGCCCTCTAACACCATGTTACTTGACTGCTACAACCAGTACCAAGGTTTTGGTGCTGTTACTAAACAGAGATATAAGAGATTAAATCATCAACAAAGACACATTTGTGATTTAAAACACAAATGTGTGTATACATTTTAGAGCTGCTTAATTCATAACTAGGTTTACTTTTCTATAGTGATAGAAGTTAAGTCCATGGTGTACCTATTGCACCAGGAGGAAAAAACAAATCATTTTAATGAAGAGTGCCTTAGAGACACTGAAGTAATACAAAGTCTGTGAAAAACTGAAAGTCACTTATCTGGAACTAAGTTGTAACTTTATATAGAATACAGGTTGGCTCTCAATACTGCCATACAATCCAGCCTTTTCAAAAAGCTGAAGTCTGGAGCTCTAAAATGTGGGTATGTTCAGCAGGATAGACACCAAGCACTGAAAAAACACAATAATAATAGGTGCTGGACTCTTTATTTCCCGGCAGCTTCTTGTAACTTCCTGCTTACACTTAGAGGCTTTTATCTACTGGAATGAACAAAGAAAACATATATTTGTCAAAGATTCTTAGGTAATTTTCATGAAACAGAGTCCAAATACTACTCCTGTTATTTTGGCAGGTATTATTTTAACTCTTTGTTAAAGGAAAAAGTAAATGCTACTTTAAAAAGCTGCTGGGTAAGGATACCTACGGTAACAAAGAGATCAGTACAAATATAAAATACAAATTTCATTAAAATGTGTATTTAAGAAATATTTTAATATATTCTTCTGACTATTTTAGCTTTAGATTTTTTAATCTTGAGGGAATAATAGGCAGTATTTTGCTATAATAAAATCAAGCATTGTAAACAGCCTTTAGTAAAAATGTGGGAAAAATATCCATGCAACAACATTTTAGTAACAGATGGAAAGAACATGAAATAATACGTTAAGCAAACTTTCTGTGCTCTTGTGTCAAACTAGAATCTTTCAAATGTTTAAAGATATTCCATGCTGAAACCCCAAAATTTTCTTTGAGTGAAATTTAGTTCACTATGTTTTGAAAAATGAAGCCCTCCTTTTCTTTGCTGTCTTCCATTTTCTACTGCCTACATAGCATGGTGGAAAAATAATTATGATAGAGATGAGACAAATTTGGGAAGCATAATGAAGATTAAAGCCTCAAGTAAATTGCTTGTTTCTTAAGGAACAAAAAAATCAGTAGTAGGTAGATCTACATTTGTAGGTGGGTTTCCTCTTCAGAAGTGTATTGAGATCAGAAGAGAAGACATTTTCTTGCTCATAAGTACTAGAGTATTAATAATAAACACTCTGCTGAATAAGCCACAGGAGAAAAGATAGAGATTTTGTAGTTCTCAAATTTAAAAGCTGATCTCAATAAGAAATGTTCCCTGGATGCTATTTTATCTCTGGGATGCCTTTATCACATTGGAGAGCAATGGTTCTCTCAGAATTTCTCAAGCCACTTTTTGAAGAGATCTGCAATCTCACTATTTTTCAATGACAGAAAAGGTGTTAGTTAGAAAAGATAAAGACAAAAAATTGTGCAATTGGCTTTGCAGATGTCATGTTCGGGATTAAGAAGTACCAGGCAGCTCAGCACACTCTGCTTGAAGAAAGATGGTCCTATTTTCAAGAGTCATCTGCTTTCCATTCTTTGAATAACTAGGTCATTGTGACTTTCTTTAGGAAGTTATCTCACAGTCATAGCAGATCCCATTATCAGCAAGTTTACTGTGTTATTTAACTTCCTTCCTCAGCCTTACTTCATTTTTCCTAGGTTCTGTTATCTGTGACAGGATATGTAGGACTTGCAGCAGACAACAATGCATCAAGAGATAAGATGATCTAAAGTATTGTGACTTCACCTTGTCAGCAAAACTGCTGCTATAGTTACTTCAGAATTTTTTTTCCTAACAATGAATGTAG
Organism: Eopsaltria australis; assembly: GCA_034509425.1. NCBI lineage: Eukaryota > Metazoa > Chordata > Aves > Passeriformes > Petroicidae > Eopsaltria > Eopsaltria australis. Next base: position 551,808 of record JAVTVJ010000138.1, read on the forward strand.
TTTTATGTTTCTTTGGGATCCCGTAGTTTAAATCTTGATGAGGACATTCAGGATATTAGTAGAGCTACTTTCTTCCTCCACCTGCTCTTAAGAGTATAATCAGAAATATAAAACACTTTACACACAGACAGGCATCAGTAATAGATTAAAAGCACTTTTTTGTACACTCTTTTTCTGGATCCTCAAACAGAGACTCACAGACAGAGAGATGGCCTTACAGCTTTGCTGTTTCCACTTTCCTCATTTGTTCCCAGCTTTTTGGCACAACATATTTTATTTACTTCTATGTGTGCAAGGTCAGGATCAGCAGGTAATTCCTGGACAGCTTTGCAGCTGACTTGTCAAACAAAACCAATAGCAGCAATGCTGCAGTGAACATGTAATCAGAAGTATCAAGCCAAATTAGAGCTTAATTGATGACCTAATGATGGAAGTACCACTTCTCATTGACTTCCCTCAGGCTGGCTGTGTCAGGCGGCTGAATTTCCACTGCTGCTTATGTGAAGGACAAAGAAAAGAACAGCCATTGCTTCATAAGCTGAAATAATTGTATAGTAAATTCATATCTTTGGATTACTTTAGATTTATAGAGACAAGAGTTGTGAAGTGAAAGGGAGAAGTAAGTGATAAGGTAATTACAGGGGGAAATTTTATCTAGCCTTATGTGTATCACTGGGAAGTAGAGGGCACTGAGAAAATGGCAGCCCTGAAGCTCAATTATTTTTTAGTCTCTACTCAGCCTTAATGCTCACAGAAGTCAAGTCAAACATATGCAAATTCTCCCATATTGGGTTTATTTGCATTTGATAAAGCAAATGTATGTGGCTTTTTTTCTTTCTGTATTACCATAAAACATACGCACAAATAGGAAGTGGAATATTAACTTTTTCCTATTATCCAGCTCTTTCTTATGGAAAGTTATGTCACACAAGAAAGAATTAAGTGAAATTAATAAGAAAACCTCACCCACAAGGTCATCAATGTTTGCTTATTTTTTGCCTGCAAAAATGAGCAATTATGACACACATGCCTGTGTGGCATTTCTTGTCTTTTAGTGTTTACTTGTGTTCTATATGGAGTCAAAACTTTTCATTGGGAAGTTTTGGGACTCCTTCAGCACCCAGCAGAAGTAAATCTGTGGAATAAGTTAGAGGTACTCACTGCCTGCACTATGCTATCATAGAATCTGGAACCACAGGTGTTTGTATCAGTTCTGTGAAATTCTGGCTATTAATTCCTTTAGTGACTCTGTTTTACACAACATAGTTTTCATGGTTTCACCAGTTTTATTGTACTTACAACAATGCTACATGCCTAATTACAGTAAATAGTTCATTATTTCAATCAAAAGGCTATTAAGTTAGCCCTAAAGATAGATTGCACATGTAGATCACACATAAGGATCCAGTATGCATGCAGATCTTTTGAAGAATCTAAATTTATTCCCCTTTGAAAATGTGAGTAACCTTCAAAGCTGCTAAGGAATTGTGTGACATGGGAAGTTGCTTTGATTGTTTCCCACAGGAAAAGTGGGTGAGTCACTGAATTCAGTGAGGTTATTTGCTATTATGCTTAATTTGATTAAGCATGATGAATTTCTAAACAAATTAGTGTTCAGCATGACAGAATTGGTGTTCCAGCTGAGACATGCACTAAGATGTCCAGATTATTGTGATAAATCACTGAAATGACACTGTGCATATATTTACAATTTTGGAAAAGACCCTAGCTGACAGAGCTGGAATATTGGAGCAAAATGTTTGACATCAGTGCACATGTACTGAATTGCACTTGGTTCACTATGTGTAGGACTCCCACATGAATATCCTGGATTTTCAGTGACAGTGAGTGGCTGTTTGCTTTGGGAAAGAGAACACTTTAATGAAAAGCACCAGAACAGTAAAAAACAGCTTCTGGTAAAGATTAAGGCTATCAGGAGAGTTGTCCAATTGAATCAAGACGGAGCATAAGTTTAGAAGATGTTTGGAAAAGGGCAACTTGTGCTTTGCATCAAGGCTTTGGTACAGGGGTCTGCACGTGTCTCTCTAGAGTACAGATAAGATTTCTGAGGTAGCAAAAAAAACCTCTGAAATTGTTTTGAAAACCCATGTAGTGTGTTTAAGCATGAAAGAGAAAAAAAATCTTCCATAGAAATCATTTAAAATTCAAAACTGTTTTGGTTTAAATGAAATGTCAGGTGTATAGAAAGAGCTCTTAAACAAAAATCAGAGATTTTCAACCACCTGAAAACAATAATTCTTGTTCCTAAAAATGTACCTTTTATGAGATTTAGAGAGGGCATCTAGGAAAAAAAAATAAAAAATTACCTTTAGTGTGTAGACTATTTATTTAATAATCTTTAATTAACAAACTAATGAGCCTTACATTGTTTCATGGTAATTTACCTACACAACTAGCAAGTGATTCCACCCCTTGGAAGACCCCTATCCATTTATTTCTCAGGTATTATTTGACAGATGACCCCATTTGATCCTAAGCCAGTGCCAGGTGGAGCAGCAGGAGAGCTCCCAGCTGTTCCAGGGTGACTAACATGGTGGAAACTGGCAAAGAACAGCATGAGGATTGATTTGCACATTAAAGTGTGATAGAAAGTGAATAAGTTATCTTCTTGCAATGACAGGGCAATCCCTTTCTGTTATTCTTCATTTCTGCTCGCTTTTGCAAAAGAAGAAAAGCACCAATTTCTCACAGCAGTTTGAGTTAAATGCATGCTGTGTGAACTTCCAACCCTCTATCCCTAGAGTCTGGACACTCTTACTACACTGCAGGGTAGAAAGAAAGTTGACATACAATGATGCTGTGTGCTGTTTTAATTTTAGGATTACATTTTAATGTAAACTGGAAATTTGACAGCACAATGCAAATTATTTTTGCGATCCAGATTTTTGCAATTCATTTTTATGTTAATCTCTTATCATCTAACTGGTATTCATATGCTAATTTTTTATTAGGACACCAATGCACTCTTTTAACTTTTAAGTTAGGGAATTTGTGCCATCTCAAAGAGAGGCATTTAAAGATACACAGAGTTGAGTTTATATCTCAAAGAAAACAGAAAGCCAAATGCTACTCACACACATTTGCATTAGTTAGTATTAGAGAAACTCCTGCTTCTCTGAAATTCTTGCAGTAGGCAATACAAGGGAGTGAGTAGTGAGGGATATTGTCTGTATCCTCACGGCTGGGCAGCCTCACCAAATTCATCCCCTATGGGACTGAATAGAACCTCCATGGATTGTATTGGAAGGGACAGGATGGGTGAATAACTGAGGCACTCCTTGTCTACAAGGAAGTAAAGACCAGAAAGGGGAAGAGAAGAAGGAAATTAGTTTAGTGGTGTCTCATAGCAAAGGATTCAACACTCTTCACCATCCCAGGGAAGGGGAACTCCAGGACAGCTCTGTCTCTTTCAGAATTACCCTGAGGTTCCACATTTTTATATTGTTTTCAGAAAAACCTGGACTGAAAGATGAGCAAATATCTTGATTTTTTGGAATGCCAATTTGTTTCGTATGTAAGTAAACATAGGCTACCTTGTGCATAACAAGAGCAAGATTCTTTTTCCATTATTCCCCCCTTCCATCCTCCAGCATTGTAACTGGTTTATTTAAACTTACATTACTTGTAGGATTCCAAAGTTTGTGCTGGAGGAAGGAAATTGGTACAGATACAGATCTTCCCAGTGCTAGGTTTTTGCAGAACTTGAGAAACCCTTTTTGGTGTTATGGCTTTTCTGTTTGTTAATCCTCTGTCCTGAAAAATGTTTATAGACTGGTATGTGCTCTGATGGTTTCACCATTGCCATACTTAGGCTCTTGCTTTTCCTGTAGGGATTGGAGTGAATGTGTAAGACAGGATGGTGGGAGGTGAGGATTTCACACACATCCCACCCAATCCTCAGCCATGCCTGGGAGCTCTGCCGTCGCACAGCTCCAAACACCGCGTGTGTCATTCCTGCCTGGCCCTGCGTCGCATGATTCACAAATGTATATTTATAGTCAGCTGCAGCTACTTCTAATTTTTGTCTCCAAATATTTACTACGTCCAATAGCACTACAAAACAGAGCTTCATAAAAGCTGTACATATATGGAAGCATTACTGCCGTGGCACAGTGTATGAGTGATGTATCTGCTGGGGTGGCCCTGCAGGTCAGGCTTCACACTACAATTGCCTTTAATCAAAAGCTGTCTTGTTCTCCACATGCATCAGAGAAGCAGTCAGAAAACTGAAATTCTGTGCTACCTCTGAAAACATGAAAAAATGTATGAGAGATTCTGCTGGATTGAACTAAGAAAGGGGAAGCACACTGAATTGCAGGACTAAGATGAAAACACTTTTGTAAATTTTAAACTTGCCATAGTTTAAACTTGTGAGCAGTGGTCAGTAGAATAAAATGCCTGTTTCTCTGCTGAGAAGGAGAGAATATATTATAAGCAATTTATTCTGTTACAATTTTTGCAATGATTTTTGAAGTCTTTATTTACATTTGTTCTGTAGGCTTGCAAAGACAGTTATCCTCTAGTCTGGGACTGAGGACTGTTCATAAGGGTACTGATTGTGAAGGGTGATTTTCTTTCATATGTGACTCTGCTCCTATTCAATTAAGATGCCAGTGTGCTCACTCATTCAATATTACTAACAAGCTAAAGCAATTTATTTACTAAATAATTTTTTAATTAATTTTTCCACTGTTTTTGTAGCCAGAGAGTTTAATTTCAGTTAGTTTTCGGCTGCTAAATCCCTTCTATCAATTCTCAGCCATGCAGACTTGCCTAATCCATTTCTTGGTTATTAAGAGATTCATAGAATCATAGCAGTGAATACACATCCAGCTCAAAGACACACCTGTATGGTCACTTGCAGATTAGGGAATTCCTTCAGATGATGTCTCACAGCACAGAGATACTGGAGTCCTGTAAGGAATGTGAGCACTTAATGGTTTGGAGGGAGTTTTGAAATTATTGTCTCAGGCACTGGGAATAACAACATGGGACTCAAAGACAGAATTATTCCTCCCAAAGCTATAGAGGCTGTATTGTAGACCTAACCTGTAAATCACAGACTCTTTCTTCATGCAAAGAAACTAAAGTGGTGGAAAAATACTTACAAAGCCAGGAATGTGCTTTTATACAGAGAGTAATTGCTGCATGGACATGTATGGTAAGCAAGGAAAATGTGGGGAAAAGACCTGAAAACATCCAAACTTCTTGTGGCATTAATCATAGAGTACTGTGTTGATTTTCAGCCTGCCCATTTTTTAGGGAGGAATATACATTTTCGAGGTGTCAGAGTACACCAACGTTATTGCTTTTTAATATAACAAATTCAAATCTAGACTAAATTAACAGAAATTGTCATTAGTGATGGCTATTCCTCAGTGTATATAAAATAAGCTGTCTGAGGCCAAGTGTCCACACTGTGATGTTGTCATTTTGCCATAGTGACAGCAACTGGCAGCACTGCTGGCAATCACATTAATGCTACCCAGTAATTAGAGAGGTATGGCAAGTGTAGATCTTCTCAACACTACTAGTGGTGTCTCTGTAATTGTACTGAGTCACATTCCTGTGGGTGGTGTGGGGAATCTTGCATTCATCTCTGGCAATGCTAAAATTACTCTGTTGTGTAAAATAATGTAGATGTTACATAGTAGTGTGTTTTTTTAAATGTAAAAATGCATTGCAAATAATGTATTTTAACACATTTTTTGGAAATGTGGAAATGACTTTTAATGAGAATACTTAAAAAATGTATTGCTCTTCCTGAATACAACAGGTTTCTGTAAAATATTCAAGAAGATGGGGAAGGGGGCAATGTAAAGTGTGTGTCAACCACTCAATATCAGTAGATCCAGCTACTCAAGTATCTGTAAAACAAATCCGAAGTTTTTATCAAAAGAAATCATTTTGGGAATTTAGGAAAGCCTACAATATAATTTTGTCTTGTTAGAAAAATTTCAGGTTAAGGATAGGGCTGGTCAGAAAAAAGGTAAATGTTTCCCAGAGGATTTCAATATTTCATTAGAGTCTGGTAAGACATGGAATGTATTTATGCTGTCTTCTGGAAGGATGATGGCAAGGTCTTCCTTTTCCAAAATTGTTCATCTGTCACCTATTTGACTTATAGACCAATTCATCCATTATCTCTAAATTTATATTACTCTGGGTTTGCAACAACTACTGTGAAATCCTCAGGAATTTTAAAATGGTCTGCAAAATTTTCTTCTATTAAGGGATGTAAGTTCCAAGGGAGATAGTAAATCCTTCCACGTGAGTCGGATGTGTCTTTTATTACATTAATTATTTAGTTTATTTGAATTACAGGGATTATATGAAATCCCTCTCCGTATTTTTCCTTATCTCATTTTAGAGATAGTAGTCCATCATGAGGAATTGTGAGTTACTCCCAAGAATTAACTTAATTCTGTTTCTGTTGTAACTAAGAAAATGTTAAAGGCCGAAAAATTGGCTGAGTTAAAATTAATTCTTGAGAAAATGTTACAGTCAGAAATACTTTATTGCAAATTAGCATGGATTGCTGAGCATGAACCACTGCTAAGCAATAAACCTAATATGGTTTGTGAAATGTGTCCTAGCTGACACACCAAGTTCCTCCTTCCTGTGTTGTTTTAGAATTTGGGTGAAAGCCTTGTGTTTGGGTTTTCTTTCTGTTGTCTTCCTGTGGTTCATTGCAGCTTGCCTTTCTTGTGGGTCTTAAAGCTGCCATAGTGTGTTGGTTTATGATCTGTAGGGGCTGAATATACAGAGTGTAAATGTACTGTGGACTCTGCAGGAGCAGAGAGTGTAAATGTTTCATGATTGCTGGGACCTGATCCAGCTGTCAAACAACTGCTCTCAGTCAAGCGTGTGTCCCCACAGCCCCTCCAGAGCCGTGCTGTTCTTACCCAGGGCCATGTGGAGTGACCGAGCCTGCATGAAATGCACAGGAAGAGGTGCTGGGGCCTTAGGAGCTGCAGGCTTTAGGAAGTCTTTCTGCTACGAAAATGTTCCCTTTCTAACTGCAGGGTCAGACTGATTCCCTTCTGTCTTCTGTTTGAGAACGGTTTGCATTTGAATGTTTCTCACTGATTCAATCCTTCCTTGCCCTGCTTTATAAGGGAGGAATATTTTAGTCAGCAGTGTGTTTGAATGCTCTATTATTGGTATCAATTGCTTTTAGGACCATGAGAGATTGCAGAGGCAGTAAAGGTATGAGCCTGCCATGTCAGAGGTTTCTAATAGGTCTACTAAAGAGAGACAGCTCATCAGCAGTACTGAAAGTCAGTCCTTATAAGTAAAACTTCGTGCATTCACAAATGTATAGTTTTAATCCGTACACTGGGGTTGACTTTAATTTATATGTGTATATAAATTAATATAAAAATATATTTACTTTTAAAAAGTTTACAATTAGTTACTTCTTCCTTTCTTTGTTTATCCTTTCTATATAGCTCTTACTGTCTGATATAATAAAAGGTTTAGAATGCTGTGTGTCCCAGATTGCAGTTAATAGTTCAATCCATCCTTTTCTACTTCATCTTATTACTTTACAGACTAATGGAGAGCTGGACTTTCAGGGGTATTTCAGAGGATTGCTGTGATAGGTGGTCAGTACAGCTGACCTTAAGGATGTTCTGAGACAGAAATAGTCATCACAAACCTGGGCCTCCTTACAGTGAAGGAGTTTATGGCTGGCTTGCTGCGTATTTCCTTTCGTTAAATTCCTATTTAAGTACAACAGCTACTGGGTGCATGACAGGAGAAATAATTCCACATAAAGAAACACTGAGGTTTAATTCATAATAAAGTAATGCAGCTGAAAAATTGAACTAAAAGATGTGTATTAGTAAAACCCATCTGTATGGGTGGAATACATTGGGATTTAGACCCTCAGCTATATTCTGGTATGCCTTTCCACTAGAGTAGTTTCCACATGTGACAACTTGGAAGAATGACTCTAGGCAGAAAAGGTGCTACAAAGTTTGAAGTATGGAATTCCATAACTGTTTGGGAACACCATCTCTGTGAATGTCCCCTCTTCCTTCTTCTTCATCCAGCTTTACATGCTGAGCATGGTACCTTGTGGTATGGAATATCTCTTGGATCAGCTGCTCCAGCTGTGTCCTCCCTCAATTCCTTGTGCCCCTTCAGCCTCCTCACTGGTGGGATGAGGAGCAGAAAAGTCTTGACTGTGTGTAAGCTCTGCTCAGCAATAACGAAAACATCTCTGTGTTATCTCCACTGTGTTCAGCACAGATACAAAGTGCAGCCTCTAAGTTACCATTAAGAAAATGAGCTCTATCCTAGCCAAAATCAGCACACTCTAAATGGAGGAAAATATAGTATAACTGATTCTCAGCTCTGCTTTTAATTGTAATCAAGTATTCTAAGCATGGGTTCTATGTGTACTGGGTATCAGCACTTAAAATTAAATATGACTCTGAAGTGCTGCTGGAATTCATAGAAATCCCAATCCTTGTTGGTTTGGTTTGGGCATTGCCTGCAAATATTTCCCAAACCAGGCTGCTATGGCAGCTCAAGCTGCAGTAGTGCTTGGCCAATGGCTCCTGATGGAGAACTGTGAGGGAGCCTTTCAAAGCCAGACAGCTGTGCACATGCATCAAGAAAGCTTTTTTGAAAATTTTAGTAAAAAATAAGTGAAGCATTTTCAGAGTTGAAACTAGGTGGGTCTTTTCAAGAACATGTAGGCAAAATTTAGATGCCTAAGGCTCACTTGAAAAGCCTAATTTATTTACTGGATTTAGAGGATGAAATCTCACCTTAAAATTGATAGAAATAGATAACTCTTTCAACTTTTCAGACAATGAGAATAAATTTTCAAATGTTTAGTAACTGAAATACCCAAAGTTCTTTCTTCTCCCTTAGCAGAAAATAGAGTAATTTTTCTTTTTCACCAGTGAAGTGCAGCAGAAGCAGTTCAGTAGCACTATATCCCATTGGGATATTAATGCAGGGAACCCAGCCATTAGGGAAATATAAAAGTGCTTGGCTGTACTGAACTACTTCACCCCACAGGGTATAAAAAAAGAAATAAACTGGGAGAGAAATAAAGTTGTCTAGGCTGTCTAAGGAATCAGTGATTCTTTAGGAAGTAGAAGTCTCTTTACTAGAAATAGGTTCTTTTTATGTTATTTTAGCTTTTGTGGCACAGACCGGTCTTGTGTTATATGAAAGATACCTTTCATTCTCATCAAATTGCCTTGATCTCTGAAGACAGCTTTTATTTCATTTAATTTGAGGCTTTGAGATCCTTTGCTTATTATCCATGAACCCACTCAAAATCTAGCACTAAGTTAAACGCCTGTTACAAAGCAGGCATGTAACTCATATAGCAGTGCTGAATTTTGATAACACATGTTGAGCACAGATTAATTTAAAGTTCACAGAGCTTGATTAAATTTTAAATTAGAAAAAAAATTTGTCTATCTCCTTACACCTGCAAGAATTTAGTGGCATTTTGCTGTGCATTAACTATGCCTTGTTTTCTTTCGTACAAGATACAGAAATTGTGTAGATAATGATTTTTAAATTGTTTTTTATTTAATTCTGGGAATTTAGCAGTGGTTAAAGATTGGACAGTACTGCAGCAGATTGAATATATTCATTGAAGTCTCACAGCTCACACCGTGATGCTTCCCCATGTGTTTTTTCTACTCAAAGAATTATCAAGTATGAGGAGGCTTCTTGCCAGTCTTGACGTGCAAGAAGCACAGTTAAGGTGCAGGGCAGAGGGAAGAGACCCTGTGCTCTTATGAGATCACATCTTCCCCCAATGCTGGAAGAGATTCTTGAGCAAGGGGAATTTAACCATACCTTTATTATTGTTTTCTCATTCACTAAATAAGGAAGAGTCAGCACCCATGATTTTCCCCTGGCAGGACTTGTGCTTCTTTCTGAGACGAGCCAAATACACAGAAAATGTTTCCTCCAGCCCTCTTTGCAGTGGGATGGATCAGAATGTCTAATCCCACCTTCTTATGCCCTTAAAGAAAAGTTATGGCAAACCTGGTGCTGATTATTGAACATTATTTCTAGTTACTGGTAGTGATTTTGGTATCCCTAGCACAGCATTATGATTTTCATGTAGGGATTAAGTAGCAAAAGCAAAAATATTTTTGGTTATTTTCTCTTCCAAAGATTTCCAAAAGAGGAGGAAGAAAGGAGAATCAGCCCAAGCCCACACCACCTGTGCTGAAAATAGGATCTGTCAATTGAATAATTTCTAGATGTATTTTCATGAATTTTCAAATGGCTTTTTAATCCCTAGAACTATTTTCCAAATCAAAGGAACAAACAGGGAAGGAATTCATATTAACAATGAAGCAGTCCAAGTAATATGGGAGTTTTAAATACCAGTCTGTACAAGAGTAGCAAATATAACATAAAAATGAAGAGATATATCCATGACAAAAGTATTTATATTATTCCATTCACCAAATCTCTTTCTCCTTCTCAACTCCTTGCTTTTCACAGGTAACATATACTTAATGAAAAATGTCTCTCATTTGCATAAAACAAAAGAAGCAGCATGAATTTAGGGAAGAGATTGTTAAGGGACATAGTCTGAAGACAGAAATTAATTAGGTCAGTATAAAAAATACTGAGGTAGCCCAACTAAAGTCTAAATTTTTTGTATGATATTCAGCTATTTTGGAGTTTGAGAACTGCAAACAAGGAGGAGGAAATTTTGCATATACACACACACACAGAGAGCTAGATATTCTATTTATCTACTATATTTAAGAAGGGACTCTGGCATTTGAAAATATTTAAGGCATGGGGATCTTAAAGATTCTCTGCTAGGAAATATTTATCAGTGAAATAAATCTGAAGCTTTCAGAGGAGTTCAAGACATTTGGGTGAATTAGATCAAACATTTAAAGAGGATATTACACAAATATCTAGAAAAATGGAAAGAAGAATGTATATATATATGTATATTATAGTAATTGATAAACAGTTTCAATTAAATTAGGTAATTAGTTAAATTTTAAAAAGCATCTGGGATTAGGAATTAGGCTAAGGACCGATGAGAAATGCAAATGATGCCATTAGTGGAGAAGTGAATTTCCTAAGGAAGCACTGTAGGTAGTTGGTGGCATTGGGGAAAGGCATGGTCCCCTAATCATTGCTAGTTTATGCTAAAATGTTGTGAAGCTTTCCTTGAAACCACTGGCCACATAACTGCCTTTAAAATTCTGGGTCTACTGTTGATCACTTACCACTTGTTCAGATAATTTTTTTCTTCTGCAGATGGAAGTGTAGTCCCCACAGAGGCTTTAGGGACAAGCAGGAAGGTTCTAATGCCTGCCAAGTGAATAACTTAGAAGTGTTTCTTGAATCCTCACGAGTGAGAAGGGTGAAGTTTGAGGTTTGCCCTCACTGTCTATAAAGCTCTTTCTCTTCACTAGGATAGATACAAAGGTGGATAACCTGTAGAACAATTCTCAGTAACAGCCAACAAAATATTGAAAATTAAAGTTTAATTCCTCATCTAAAAATTGCCATCAGCATGTCCACTGTATTCATGAATTCTAAGTGAAAGTGGAAAAAAGAAGCTGAACCCTTTTTGGGGACTGTGGAATTAGATAAACAAACTTCTGTATTACATATACTTATGATGCATTATTGTGTTTTGTAATCTACCTGCAGGAAGTCCACAGTTATTGATTTAAACCCTGTTCTGGGACTGCCAGTTTGAATTGCTCTTAAACTTTATGTATTTTTTCCCTTCTGAAGATAGAGTGTTATATTTCAAATAAGTTATCAACCTTTTGCTTAGATTTACTTTCATATTGATTAGTTATTTGTGTTCTTTAGTTAATTTAGCAAAAATGCCCCTAGCAGTGTATTTTGGATCCTACGCCTTTTTTGAGAAATGTAGCTCTGCTATGTTAGGCAAGAAAAATGCAAAAAGTTATAGCTACAAAAATTGAGCTATTTTTTAATATTTTGTAGATCTTGTGCTAAGATTTGTCAACATTTCTATTAGACTAAGGTTCCGGATTTTGAAATCACTAAATACAAAACCGCAGCTTTCAGAGGAAAAAGAACAAATACCTGGTTATAACCCATAGAAATATGTCCAGTGTTTTACTATCATAATTTCTCCATGATTATTTTCTTATTTATTTTTGTTTCTACAATACACTACTTATCATATTGGTAGTATAGTATACAAATACTAGAATACCAACATCATAGTATTGATAGAATAATACCTAACACAAACAAAGGAGGTTTAATGCTCAGTACCTGCTGTAAATTAATGAACAGGCTTTCAGCAGAAGCTTTTGAAGCACTTGTGTGCATGAGATTTTGCACTTGCTAAACTAAAAGCAGTAACTGAAGTTCATAGCTGTGTGGTAAAAAGTGTGTATTTTCTACTGCAGGTGCCACTTTACGCATATTTTAGTCTCATTCCTACTATAGAAACAAAATATATAGACAATTTAATCAGATTATTCAAAAGAAAGCTACCATTAGAGTTTCCTACTGGGAGGTTGTAAAAGGGTGGATGATTCCACTCTGGGCAACTTGAGAGGGAGAAGCAGAAGCTTTGGGGCCAACCTCTGTTGTTCCTGACAAACTATTTTTCAACATTGTTCTCCTATTGAAGGTTACCAATGAAACAAGCCTTCACTGTGAAAACCTTCCTTGCTTGCCAGCTATTTTGGATATTCCTTCATGTGTTTTAAACCTAAAGCTTCTTGTTTAATCCTAAATATAGAACAGGTACTTCTGTTCCTCTCTGCATCACTTTTAGATGCTTTTAGGACTGTTAGACATTTAATCTCCTTTCTTTAGACTAATCAGCACTAATTTGTTTGGTCATTCATCATTATCATCACTTCCCAAGCTGGATGTGTTATTCCAGCTGAGACCTTACCAAAGCAAAACAAATTATGCTCTCACTGAGTTGGAATTCGGAACATATGGGAGGTGTTTCTTTCTTACAAACCATTTGCCCACACTCACTAGGAAGGCAACAGACTTCAATGTGAGTAGAAATATGAAAGTTAATTTTTAGTGCAAAAATAGTCTTAAAGTCTGTATTCCTCAAATAAAGAGTGTTGTGGTGCTTCTGTATCAGAGCAAACTCTGGTACCATGAAAAGGTTCTGTCCCAGGAAACCACAGACACCAAGCTCTGAGTTTAGCAAGCCTTGGAACACCAAGACTTTTATCATGATCTGGTAGGGACTTTTTAAACTTGATACCCTGTACACTCAGAGCAATTTATTCCAGATGAAATCGGGATAAATGCAGCAGCATAGTGCATTTTGTAGAAATGTTAGTGTTTTAAGAGAAGGAGCTCCATGGACTGTATGCAAGCAAAATTTCAAACTTCCTGCAACTGAATGTTTTCCTACCTTTGAAAAAATTCTCCTTTTCTTTCAGAAACCTACCCTGTGTTCTGAATTACACAATACATCTATATTTAATATTGATCTTAAAAGTAAAAAATATATATGTATATACTGCTGGAATAAAATCTGGAAAGTGGCTGGCCTTTAGGATTGAAATAGAATAGGGATCTGGTTTTCAGTGCATAGATCTCAATGAGGAGACAGGAAATAGAACTGTGTAATCAGAAGGAGAATCTTGGAACCATTTTCCTATGAAGCAGTCCTTTGGCTGAGGCCCAAATAAGCAAACATAGTGATCTAAATGTCCCATTAGGGTTGAATGAAAAATCTTTCGCTACAAATATTTCTCTTGCCTTGAGTGGGGTAAATGGTATGTATCATAATATTTATTTAATCTGAATTTCATTTCAAGCAACAAAGCAAAGCAGGATATCTTCCTGGAAAGGAGGTAATCTGTGGCATAATCAAAATTAAGCCCAGGTGTCCTGATACACAATCCCAAAATCTCTCCTCTAAACTATTCTTCCCACAGCAGGTCCTTGTTACAGACTGCACGCGTATTTCTTTCTATCCCTCAGCTTTGTCTGCTTTTCAGAAACATTGACTCCACTGAACTCCCTCACAGATCTGTCTGTCTGTCTTCTAGGAAAAGCTGACATCTGTCTTACACTCATTTGAGTTTTGGAGATCAGTTCCAGCATTAGCTGCATTTTACTTTGTGAAAAACCTGGAATGTACTAAGTTGCCACATTTTCATCTCCATCAACAGCTCTGCAACCTATTATAAAAAATTCTGTCATCCTTGGTGGATTCTGCAGTCAGTTTGACCAGGATGACTTCAAGAATAGATTTTGGGAAAGGAGAACGTGCCCAGCAGCTGCCAACTGGCTCAGGGACTGTTCTCTTTGTCTGTCATTGGACCACAGTCCAAGTGGATCTTTACTCTTACTTCTCCCTGGTCTAATAGAAGCTGTTGCCTTCTTTAAATTTTTCACAGCCATTTGCCAGTAGCAGAAATTTCTATGTTGGCTTTCTGGTATCTGACACAATGTGATCTAACCTCACAAGATCATTTTCTTTAGAAAACTGTGACCTATTTTCACAATGGGTCCTGAATTGGAGAGTAAATTAGACGTTGTCATCAGTATCTGTGGCCTGCCTGAAGTTCTTGGTGGTCTCCCTTGCTGTTGGTTCAAGCCTGCAGAGTGCTGCCTGTTTTGCAGGTTGCATTTTAGTTGTTTTATCCAGCAATCTTGTTCTTAGATCTCTTCATTGACTAAGGCATAAAGCTGACTTTACTGAAACAGAATGTCCAGGATGTCATAGGTCTGGCACAGGGACTCTAGATTTGGGGAAATGTGATTTTAACACTCCAGTGCTTACATTTTTAACTTATGAAAGCACCATAAAAATGCCAGTCAGAGCTTGTGCTATTTTTCACTGACTTAATAGTTTTATTTTATTTCAATGGTTTTCTCCTACTGGAAAGGTCCTAACCTTTCATGATTCAGTACTGTAACATCTGATTTGCCCATACTGAGAGGTGGTGCTCTGTTCTGGCCTCAGCAGTGTGTCATGAAGTGGAATTACCCATGTCCCTTATACATGATCTCTCTGTCAATAGGAAAAGCAGTATCTGCTTAGTTCTAGATATCAATGTCTGTTAGCAAAATAGTGTGTTTCCAAAAATGTTGTTTCCACCTCTTGCAGCCATTGACACATTTGATGAGAGCATTATTCTTGTGCAGTTTTGTCCCTGTCTGTGGTTTCATCCAGGGACCTCAGCTCTCCATTCTGCTGCACTATTTGTGCCAAGGTCTACCCTTGGTGCTCCTACCTGTCAGGAATTTGAATTTCCCAGTTTCCCAGCAGCTGTGAATGTGTTCTTGGGCTCACACCATCCTGACCCCAGCCTAGCAATAAAACCGCTGCTGTGTCTGCTTGCCAGAAGCAGTGCTCTTTAATTTTATACACTGTTCTATCCTGTGCATACCGCAGAGCTGAGAAATTGTTACCAGCTGCAATTGCAATTAGACCCAACACCTAAAACAAGATTGTAGCACTTCCAAGACTGTAGAATTCCAAGCTGGTAAAGTAGAGGAAGTGTGTAGTGAAGGAGAAAAAAGATAGTGTTTGCTATTTTCCCACTCCACTTGCTGCAGTTTCTTTTCTGAATTCTCTCTTCCCTTTCTATCTTGTTCTAAATCATAAATCATAATAATTTTATGAACTGGAAATCAGATCCCTTTTTGTTCTAAATCATATGGGAAAATTACTGCTTTGTGTTTCTGTAGGATTCATTCTTTGATGGATTGAATGCTGTCACTCATAGTTAAGCTTTTCAACTCTGGATGCACTTAATTTGCCAGAGTTGAGCAGGAAAGTGAGTTTACTACATAATATACATATGTGTATTCAGACAGCTTTCACAACTTCAATGAAATTTTGGCTCCCTCCAAGTCCCAGATTATTTTGGGAACCTTTAAGAGCATTTAGAAGAACATTGAATGACTTTTGTTACTGTGTGATCTGGTCACAGTGACCATTATACCAAATGTGGCAATTTACAGGAAAGAGATAATGGAAATTGTTAGATGGGGCCTTGTATTTCGTGTCATACAAAATGGGCCGGTAATGTTTATGAAGAACAACCAAAAGTCGTTGTTTTGATGATGGGAAGTGGCACCTTAGGAAGTCAAAGGCTGTTGAAGCTGGAAATTAGCTACATATATATTTGCTGTAGTATATAAACTGCAAATTCCATACAGTGGGGAGCTTTGAAAGGGTGATCCTTTTTTTAACAACTTCCTTAGCTACTTTCTTTTTAATGGAAGAGTTTTTGGAAAAGTTTATAAAGTAGATAAAGCAAGATTTAGCCACGATAACTACTTTAATCATTTGGATACTTTTTTCTGATTATTTTGGGGACTACAGGAGTTAGGTGTTCAAAAAAAAAACCTAAACAAACTTTGTTTATATCTTCCTGCAGAATATGGAGATATCATCATTATTTCCAAAATAGAAGTAGTATCATGTTCAGGTCAGATTTTTGCAGAAGTTTACAGTAAGTGTTTAAACACAGAAACACCTACCCAAGTATTTATGGCTCTGATTCATCCATGATTTATTTATGTACTCACCTTGGTTTTGTATGACTAACAGCATTACTTTGCATGATTTTGTGTTCAGAAAATATTATTATTGATACAGGCAAGGCCTGTCCACCTATAGATTTAGCTGCCTGACTTTAGCAGTTCACAGCCAAAATTGGTTGCTCTTCTCTGGCTTATGAAATGGCATCTTCCTGGCTAGATGTGATTAACTCTGTATCAAAGATATTTTCTAAGTACAGGAGTTGATCTTCTTTTGCCTGGGGTTTTGGGGTTTTGTTATGTTGAAAATTAGACTATTGTTTTCTTTATAAAAGATTTCTCCTTGTTAAGTTTTCTATTTTTTTTTTATTTATTTGTTTTTGAAGCTCAGTATCACTCATAGTTTTGACTTTTCCAAAATTGCCAAAGCATGGCATTTTGAAGGCCTTATCAGAGTTTCAGAAATTCTATGTCCACATTTACAGAAAAGAGAGGTTGGGCTTATGTTCTGGCATGGTATAAAGTAACTTTCATGCATAGGTTGTGAATGCTACCCTTACTGTCTGAGTTTTCCATCAAAGATGACAGCTTTTGAAAGTCACAAAAGATTATAAAAATATATGTTATAAACATTCTGTACTAAATAGAAAATATTTTCTCTTTTTTTCCCACGTATTAATCTGAATACTTTTTTCTGAGAGGAATTTCTTGAACTTAAGAATATCATAGCATAAGCTTCAAAAGGCCCCTATCTTAGTATCTCGATGGAGAATTTCGCTTTGTTTTCAACAAAGAAACCAACTATGTGACTAAATGTCTGTGTCACATAATGAGACATAGAAAAACCTTAAACTGATTGTCTTCTTATTTGTAACCAAGTTAATTTGTGAGTAACTCCACTGACCTCATGTTAATGTGGTTGGGTGCAAGAGAGGAGTCAGGAACAGGGAAGGAATATCTGCAGGAATGGTTTGAGAATGCACCTGTTAACAAATATTCATAGGATTTTTATCCTGGGACTACCCCAAATTGTACAGTTTCTCTTGCAACAAAGTAAAATTCCTGCTTATCACCTGCTACCAAAAGTCTTAATGCCTGAACATTTCTTCATAGAAATGTCAAAAAGCTGATTGAAGGTATTCCTGTTTTGGAAGCCACATTTACAAGCTACTGTGTGTAACCATGGGGACATATAGGCTTAGGTAAATATTTGTTTCTCCAGTGCACATCATGTTTTATCCTTAGCAGTGCAAACACAGAGAGATGTACCCAAGAATCAGAGTCCTCCTGAGAGGGGAATTGGCTGCACTGCAGACATTTGTCATTTCTTTCTAGGTGGTTGGTGTATTCTGGAACATCCGTACGTTCTTTATTCTGCGTATGCAACACACAAAGTAACAAGGAAAATGTCTTAGGGGCCAGTATATAGAATTGATGAGCTAAAATACATAATCCAATTATGGGGAATCAAGCTATTTGTAAATGTAGCCCCTAATGTAGCTGTCTATTTCTCCAGAATTCCTTTTTAATGTTTTTCTTTAATTATATGGGATCATAAGCATCAATGCTGAACCCCAGGGTGTTCTGAGTTTCTTTTGACAGAAGTTTTCTCTTTCTATTTTAGTCTTCAAGTGAAGTTATGGCTTTTGGGAGCAAAGGACTAAATGGAATGGACTGAGAAATTTGGTCTAGTTTTGTGTATTATTTTTTCTTTTATTTTAGGAAGGTTTATCAAACTGAGATATTCTAGGAAAAAAAAACCCAAAATCAACACATGGACATCTTGACTAGAAAATTTCTGGCTGGCACTACTTTATAAGGTTATTAGTTTGTTATCATGGATTGCCAAACTGCTTCTCATATTCATAACTGAGCCATTTTATTCCAGTTGTAAAACAGTGATCAGAAATTAAGGAGACAAAATGTTTTGCGTGAGTCCTGAAGTTCATTTACTGCCTATCCTCGTCTCATTTTCTGTAGGCGACATTACTGTTCCTGCTGTCTTGGGAGACAACATCAGACCTGTGGTAACCTTCAGTGTGGCTGGGAGGAAAAGTGAAATGAGGTTACTTGCCAGCTTTGCTGTTGTTCATTTACTGCTGTCTGTGTTCCCCGACAAATCCTCTGTGGCATGAAGATATTTGTCCAGGATGTGATTTTCTGAAAGAGTAACTAAGTCTTTGCTCTCTTCAATAGCTTGTAATTTATCATTGTCAAAAATATGCAAGCATTTCTTTTTGTTAAATGGATGAGAACAGAATATAAATGCAAGTGTGTGAATGACACTTTGAGCACTGATGACTATGGTGGCAATCAATCCCAAAGCAAGGTTACTGAAACGATGTGCTGCAAAATGAGCAATATTGCAGCAGGTCTGGGTAGCTGGGGCTTTTATTGCTGGTATTACTGGGATGCTCAGTGTATTGCCTGCCTTACCTGCTCCATGACTGGAATGATTCTGGGAATGTGCCTTGCTTCTTCAGGCACACTGTGTTATAACACAGGAGCTGAAAGAGATTTATGCACTGATAGTGCAAGTTGAATTCTGAAATGATAAAATTTAAGAAAAAGGATTTGAAAAATATTCCTGAGGTGGTAGAAGACTGCTTTCAAGGATGACTGTAAGGGAACTGCTTTCCCACTAGCCATCAATTGGGAAAAGACTAGGGAAGGAATTTTTTTCTTCTAAAGGCTTTTAATGTTTTTGTTCTGAATGTCTATATGTAAAGGCAAAGACACATAACTCATCCTCTAAATACACTGTGGCTTCATGAAGGAATGTAATTGCAAGAGACAAAAGAGGTATATTTTTCAAGCTGGTCACATGCTGTCACTTTTCAGTCCAAAATTTTCCCCTCTCCTTCATACCTAGGAGGGAAATATGCCGTGTTCTGATTGCAGGGTGGCCAGAGCAGAGGATGTGTGGCTGCATTGCTTCACAAACAATGGAGAGCACCAGCATGTGCTTACAGGAAGGTCACACTACACTAGAACTAAACCAGTAAATTTCTGGGTAAACAGGAGGGATTTGTTTTGCACCTTGTTTATGGATGGGAGGAGATCTGCTGAGGAGGGCAAAGGAGCACAAGCCAGGAGCTTGAGTGCATGAGAGTCATGCTCTAAAGGGAGCAAAGGACTTCCACATCTTAAGCAGAAGGCTTGTGATGTACACAGGAGTGAGAGGGCTGCCATGCAAACTCTGAGGTGATTACCTACATAACCCTGGTATCAAAAGTTCACTCTGCTAAAGTGGAAAAAATCCTTAAACCTTCATACAAAAAAAAGGTGAGACTAAGTATATCCATGCTACTTGTTTTGTGATCTGAAAAGAATACATAATACATGTTACACAGCCAATAAAAAACCCTCAGAATTTAAACAGGATGTATCAGCAAGTAAAATACCCTTCACTCCCATATAATGCTCATAAACTGGAGCACTACCCCAAGAAATAGCCCTTGTTGATAAGCAGACTGCAGAAAACAAGAATTATGGTCTGTATAGGAATATGATTTTTTCCAAACAACAGGAGATCTGAGTGCTTTTCACAATGTTACACAAAGGAGACTGAACTAACAGAGACCCCAACACAGGTGTCCAGACTGTCCACTTTGTTTCAAAATTAGTTTCTTATGACATGTTATGAAATGGTGTTTCTCATTGCTTTTGGGACTGACAAATTCTATGCATCATTGTGTTATTTTGTGTGAAGGAGTTACCCTGAGTTTCTTTCCAGTACATTCTGTTTTGCAGTGGATCCATATCTCAGTGAGCTTGCTCCTCACTGCTTTTCTCTGTGCTCTTCTGTACAGTGCCATGGAGCCAGAAACCAAGCAAGGGTGGTTACCATGACACACAGGGTTGGGAGCTCAGACTTTGTTCTTTTTCCACACATTCACATCCTCTCTGAGCTTGTTATTTTTTTCTTTACCCCCTTCATGATTCGGGAATGAATAGTTCTCCTTCAGTAGGTGAAGCTCTTTGTACTATCTGCATTTCTCTCCAGTTCAAGGAGGATAATGTCAGAAAGAAGGACTGCCTCTGACCAGTTCAGCTTGTCTTTGATTCTGAAAATGGCTTTGGAATCCTTGCAGTGGTAGATATTTGTTGATTATAAGATTATTCTTATTATCGTTGAATGTTTTCAGCAAAGCTTATTTTCCACTTAGAACAAAAAAATTCCCTTTGAATTTCCAATACTGAGAACAGTTCATTAGATTTCTGATACTAACCCAGTCTATTCCTCTTTTTTTTACTGCATACTTTATTTTGAAAGAATTATCACTTTTTCGTCTGCAAAAGAGATATATCTTGATACAGTCAGTGTAGAACATAGGTGGGCTCATGGTATAGCAAGAAACCAGAGCAGGAATGGCAGAGAACAGTAGTAAGGTAGATAAATATGTATGTCTTATTGTCATTTGCTATTCACAAAATTTGCAATGCTATTTAATTTACATGAGAGCTATGAATATCTAGAATTAGTGCATTTAAAATATTTTACTTTATAATGCCTGTCACTGTGATGAGCACTTAGCTTTCAAAGCTAATCTTTGCTTTTGCGTGGAGGGCAAAAATATTGTTCATTTCTGTGAAGGACAGAGCAGGTCACTGCAACGAAAGAAGGCTCTGATGAGATCCTGCTTGCCATTCATGCCAAAAATACAGGAGACATAATTGTATTTCTCTGCATAGTAATCTGCAGATGTTATTGGAGGAACAGGACAGCAGCATTTTGATCTAACAGCTAACACAATGGTCACCATACACAAATTAAAATTTATGTACATGTGATTTTTCACCACTTTTTCATATATAAATATGAAAATATATATATCTATAGATACATATAAATAATGGAGTAGAGATAAGAGTCAAGCATATAGGTTCTGTTTTCAGTGGAATGATACAAAACAGAGACAATAGTGAGTGAGAAAACACCTGAACTGTATTTATTTTCATCCTTAGTAATTACTTGGAAACATATTTTTAAAAAATCAGTTCATTCACTCTTTGCAAAACATAATACCATAAGATTCCATTTTCCCTGTAGAGCACTTACATGTGGTTCACATTCACTATTGATGTAGTTCTCTATAAAGATTGTGTTATGTTTATTCTGTCCACTGATAAATAGAAAGTAGAAAAATGAAGGCTAATATTATCAGGGAACACCCACACTGCAGCATTAGGAAAATTAACTGGGAGGTTCCCCAGAACACATGAGTCAGACAGGCCATGTGGCAGCAGTGAAAGTAAAATGACAAGCAATATTTTATCTGGGAAAATCCACATTAGCACATACATTTACTCAACCTTAGGATGGAATTAATGAAGGGTTGAAGCATAATAAAGTACAAAAACTGTCCATGTATTCTGAGCCAGTCTTTCTGTATTTGAGACTGTCCTCCCCAAATGCTGCCAGATGTAATGGAGTATAAATAATTGGTTTAGAGTGCTTGGCCAGGGAAGATGAAGACTGAGACAGCAGCATGTTTGCTAATAGATTTCATCCCTGCCACAGGCATCATGGAGTCTTTTTTCGTTGTGTTACAGATACAGACACAGATCTGCGCTTCTTAAATCGTCTGTCCTGGTCTAATTCCTGGCTTCTGCTCCACTCAGTGCTGTGTGAGCACAGATAAAGGGGACAGAGAAGCAAATTGGCAGACAAGGGACCAGCAAGGACCTGTTGTGGTACAGGAGTTCTGAGAGTATATATATATTTATATATTTATGTATATATTTATATATTTATATATTTATATGAATACATATCTGTACATATATATATATATATATATATATGTATATACACACACACCTTTTGTTGCTGAGCTGATAGATAGCTGGATTACTGCATTATGAAAAAAAAAAAAAATAGAGGAAATCCACCAGTAGCTACAGAAGATTTTGCTATAGGTTGGATTATCTGAGTTAACTACACCTCACAGATGAACAATCTCAGGTTTAGTTCCCGGGCCCAGTTTACAAAATCCCCACAGTGAGTATCCCTAACACTTGTATAAAACATTCTCTAGTCAGCCTGGGCTTGAGAAACACTCCTCAATTCTAGAAAGTATGATTCCGTCTAGTCCTTAATTTTTGTGTAACACTACTGTCATTACCAAAATTAAAGGATATCTTTTACATTCTGGATACTTTCAGATAGTGCATATTTTAGATTAGAGTGAATATCTGTTAGCAAAAGGAAAATCAAAATATCAGTGGTTTAAATATGTGTGTGCCATAGTACAAACATTTCTCACTTTATCCCTTTGTCTGAGTATAAACTGAGTATAGAGCCTATCACTTCATTTCTGCTTTATTTTATATATATATATATATATATGAACTTCTGAAGTTTTCAGAGAAAGCCAAAACCAAAAAACACCACCCCCACCCCCCAAAAGAGGTGGAATGACATGAATTGCTGATTCTCCAAGTAATTAGGATTTTGTGCCCTTTTCTTTGAAGGAGCTGGGGACATGGGTGACTGTCAGTGGTGGAATAGCTCACAGAAACAAACACTGGTCTCAGTTGAGTGCAATGGGTGTAATTATCTTCAGAATTTCAGTCATGGAACCCTGCTAGTATAAGAGATTGGATACTGTGCAAAAAGGAATACAGAATACAAAAAGGAAAAAATCATATAGAAAATAGAATCTAATAAATGCTAACACAAAATCTGTTTCTGAATTTCGAATTTGATCTAGAGAAGGGATTTTTTACCACCTGGGCATGAATTACATCAGGCAAAATAAAGTTGGCTTGTATGATCCAGAATCCAGCACTGAAATGGAAGATCCAGAGTTAGGTAGGACTGAATGCTGCTCAGTCTATCAGGCTCAAAGTAGCCTGAAGGTGAAGAAGTTCCTGACCTGAGACAATATAGGAAAAGAAATTAGCTGTATTTCTTGAAGCATGTTTTCTAGATAGAAACTCAAATCAAATACAACAACACAGAAAATGTTTCTGTGGAGTTTGGCACTCCATTTACAAAACCTGCATTTTTACCTTAACGTGCAGTATTTTCATCTTTCCCTTTGTAACTCTCCTGCATGGCTTATCTTTCTGGGGGCTTGGGGTTTTGTCTTCTATTCAGCTTGTAGGTATTTTGCAGTTAAGAAAACCTGAATAGGTTGATTTTGTTCCTTCTTCTAGAGGACCTGTGAGAATAATGCAGTTGGTAATGTGAGACAGATTATTTTTTTTCTTTTTCTGATCTCAGAAAGGATTGTCTTCTTTCCAGGCACATTTCAGACACAGAGCTCAGTTCAGTCATTCTTAACAGAGCAGGTAGTTCAGTCTGAGGACGTTACACCCTGCTAGATCAATCTCATGCAGAGAATTAATGTGCCCCTAGCTTGATGTAGCACACATCTTCAACCTGACAGCTTCTTTTGGATATGGTGAAGAGGTAGAAACTGAAATTCTCAGAATAAGTTCAGTTTGCCTTGTTCTTAGAGAGTTATTAGAATTCCCTATGGGAGAACTAAGTTCTGTCATCTGAGGAGCTAAAAACATTAGTAAACCCTTTGTCTCCTGAAAGTAAGCAATAAGTGTGAAAGTATGTTTCCAAGTACAAACCCATATAATTGCCTAAATAAAACAGTGGTGTGTATCATGCTGTGCAAAGATGCTCTAATGGCCCTGGACTTTAGATGTATGTGCTGCAAATTTTAAGACTCACAGCTCAGTGAAATACAAAACAATTAACAAATTTTCACTAAATACCTTCTAATTAAAAATTCAAGGAAAAGTTTAACCACCTCAGAAGGATTTCTAGCTTGTAGAGCAGTGAAAGAATGGCAGCAGTGGTCTCCTTTTTATAGGAATAATAGGAATTCAGGGAGCAGTGGTAACCTGCAATCCAAATGCCACTGATATGTGTGCACCTGCCTTACAGAGTGGAGATGTAGAAAAATATTGCTTAAAACAGCGGTGCCATGTAAGTTATGGAACAGTGGGGCTGGATACTGCTGCTACCATCTTCTGACAAGAATAAAAGTTAGATCAGAGAGTTGTGCCTTTTTTTAACTTAAGAGCTTTATGTGAGTTTAGCCAAACCATCTAGGTTTCGTACCACAGGTTTAAGTAATTAAAAAAAGAAAAAGAAAGAAAAAGCAGGCTTGAAGTTCTTTTGCAGAAGTGAATTTCAGAATTGTTGAAAGGATTTTGCTTAGAATTCTTTTGAAATCTAAGCCACTTAACTGATATCTTACAAACTACTTTGTCAATATAGTATGAATTGGGCAGTTTTGAGTAATTGGACAGACTCACTGTGAAAAACTATAAACCCTGATTTAAATTAATCACATATTGAAGTATGAGTCAATGTGTATCATTCTGTGCTGGATGCCAATGACTGTGGCTTGATTCTGTGCCTATTCTTATCTCAGTTGAATGAATTATATGCTCTACTTCATGGTGAATTTTGATTCTTTGTGATATACAGACAACATAAGAAAACAAAAATTGAACACAAGGCAGAGGTGCTTTGCTTCAATCTTTGCTTAAGGAGGGGAAAAGAACAACCACCAATAATATATATAGATATATATTAGACATAACAAGGCTTCCCAGCAAGGGAAGGGAAACAGTAGGGATAGAAACGGTAACATTTTCCCAGTAGGTGAACCAGTCAATCAAACCATGGTTAACACACACAAACAAAAGCCATCTCCTGACATGTAAACCACCAAACTAAGGTGGGTTCTCTTCAGGGGGAAGCCCTTTTTGTGTGGGGGAGATGGAGTGTTCATGCTGAAGCATAGCAAAGTGAACCACAGGTGCTGTTTGAGAAAGAGGATAATATATCACTCCTTCCAGTTTCAGCTTCACAAGAAGCCAGTTTTATTTAATTACTGTGGTAATTAGGGGCTAAATTGGCAGGAACTCCAACCCATTCTGCTTCACGTGTAGGCACTGCATCAGGGGCTGAGCTTAGGCAAATCTTCAAATTCCTTATGCCTCAGTTATTTCTCTGTAAACCAAGTAAAATACTACTTTGTATTTTGAGGGGGACAAATAAGGCTATTAATCAGATCACTTACTGAAAGTAGGTTAAAAATATCCAGTAGTCTGGATTAGGCTGTGATGGGAAAGTTCTTGCTCAGGAGCCAGTCTCAGTTACACTGTGTGTTGTACATCAGTCTCCTGCATAGCCAGTATTCTCTGTGAAAAGATGCTTGTCAATTCTCACATGAACTGAAATAAAACAATCAGAATTCTACATGAGTATTATCAATAGACAATGGCTTTTTCTAATAAGAATTGTAAGATATCAAATGAATGTTATGTATCCTTGTGCTTGAACTTGCACCTGTGTGGACACACACACACATACCTGCCTATGTTTATACATGTATGTGTACTCTGCTATAAATAGGTATCCAGGTGAATATTTTCCCTCTGATTGTAAGAAATACTTGGGATTCCAATAAATGTATTGGTAAGGGTATCCTAGCTGATGACAAAACAGCCTGAAACACGAGACAATACAATGAGTTCATGTGTGTATTAATGTAGCTCTTAAAATTGAATCAAAGTGATAACTGCCATTGGTGTTTTGAAGAGCTACAGAATTTTACATTGTGATAGTTGTCCTCTGTATATACCAGTAACAAAGATTTTGGCATAAATAAGAGAAAGAAATACCTGTCAACCATCTCCTTTGTCTCATGTGAAATACAGGAAGAGAGTTTATATTTGGAATGGTGATATTAAGAACAGATACTATCCTGTCCCCTGGCATCCTTCCAGGCAATCATCAGCAGAGTCAATGATGGAGAGATATATTGGGCTATGACTGACTGGGCTAAAATATGATAACAGTTTATAGCACTATACCAGGCAAGAAAAACTGTGAAGAACAGTACTCCCAAGTCTGCAGGGCACTTAATGAAAATGATACACATGTAGTATGTTTGGATAGCTAGAAAATTTGTATCATTCTCTGAAAAGCAACTTTGGTGAAAGGCTCTAGATTGGGCTTTTCCATGTTTGATTGACAGAACACACAGGAGCATATAAGAAACCTTCTTGATATTTTACTTTGATTGTCACTATCTCAATACCGACCATGCAGTTGTGGTGTTTAGATTCCTGTGCCTGTGAGAGCCACAAGCACAAGCTGACAGGTTATGTAAAGAACCAGGGCCTCATCTGTCATAAATCAACATAACCAAAGTGGATGGGACACTGTGTTCATCTCTGCTGCTGACCTGAATTCCTGCATTCCTGCTACAGAGACTTCTTATGTGGAGACTCATTTCATGTTTGCTTTTACCTTGTAGTAGGAAAGGCTGGATAGTGGTAGGAAAGTAGTCTGTGAGAGGTGTGGGGTAAAGATTTTAATAAATTACGTTTCCACAGTCTCCACCAGTCCTGCATAGGCAAAGACATTTCCTCACTTCCATCATTCACTTGATGTCAATAAACTGATTTGAGGCTGCAGTATGAATGAGAGAATTTCTAAAGCCTGTTTGTTTTAGTCACATGCCAAGAGTGACATAAAGTAATATTAAATTAAATGCTTTAAGTATAACAGAGCCTAGCAGACTGCTACCACCTTCCCTTCAGGTTAAAACACCCATGCAGTTGCTAACTCAAATACATTGAATAGATTTATTATGGTGGGCATCCAGAAGAGTAATCTTACAGTTTGAACTGCTAAACAGATGTCCAGGTTATGCAATGTTGGTAGTCACCTATGCAGAGCAGTGGCACTATGTGGTAGCTTGCATGACTGATTTTTATGCTTTTATGGGGTTAATGTCAGAATTCCAGCCTCTCAGCTACAAGAGCAGCAGTTTCTATTTCAAATATTTTCTTTAAAAATAATTCAAACACAATAAGGAGGTACTTCTGCAGCTCCAGCCTGTAGACCTTAGACGTAGAATATAGCACAAAAGAATGTCAAACCATTGTGCAAATACAAGGGAGAAGAAGGAGCTGGGGTTGCACAGAGTATTGCCACTGCCTTTTGGGTACTCTGTTGCTGAAAAATCCTGTTTGCTGGTACCTGCACTTCTCTGACTCCTTTTCCTTTATACTAAAAGTGCCATACTAAAAATTCATAATATAATCAGCCACTATATAGCAGTGTTCCTGCAAATGTCTTGGAGGGCTTTACAGTCATTAAAATCAAATTAAAATACTATCTCAATAAATGGAAGAATGTGCATAGTAATACTCATCTGAATATTAACCCACTCTAAGTACTGGCTTCTTTCTAGAAAATTCTAGTGAAGAAAACAACTGCTTACCAAAATATTTTCTCTTCTTTCTCTTTGAAATATTCTGTAAAGAGCAGAATTCTGCACCAGCCTCCATAACTGCAGATCATTGCAGTCCACAGAAATATTCAAGTACTTAAAGTTATGTTTGAACTTAACCAGTGTCTCAGGTGGGTTTTACTGTTGCTAAGATGCTCTTGAAATAATGTGAGCAAAATCAAAATCGTTTATCCACTACTGAACAGAACACAACTTTATTAATGGCTGCTTATTGGATACTGCACATGCTAAGAAACCATCTCCATATATTTGTTCTTCTTATCCCAGTCCAAGGCATTTGGTGTATTTTTCGCCTGGCAATATCAGATCACATCAGAGCCATGAATCCCCTCATTTCCCTTGCTCTGTTTATCCCCTGCCACACAGAATATGCAGCACTGCTCACTTTGGAGAACTCAGAAGAATCCAGCAAGTCCAGCTGGTTGTGGTCTGTGTGGTCATCTCCTTTTTAGAGCAGTATCTCATTCACTGGTATTTTTATCTAATGTTGGCTGTCAGTCTGCTTCTTATTTGTTGGTGACTGCATGTGGAAGCTAGAAAGCAACAGCTAATGGTTTCCAATTTTCATCAGCATAGACATCAATCATTTTGCAAAATACATTTTCCATAGTTGCTCTGCTGTTCTGCAAGAAAGCAGGTGACATTTGACTGAGCTTGGCTGCAAGTAGGAAGCCTTCATGTTCTCTAAGCTGTGCTTCTTTATTTACTATTTGCATTATGTATTAAATTATTGGCATGCATTCATCCATGACCTCTGCTAGATTGACGGAGCATTTTTTCCCCTCCATTTCTCTGCAACTCTATATTAAAGCAGTTTTTGAGCAGAAATCAATCAAATGAGGAATGTATTTTTTCAGTGGGTCTCTCTTGATACATGTGGGTGAAAAAATGTGTGAAGAAGTAATTATGTCTGCTCACTTAATTTTTATTTCTTGAGATTCATCAGCTAAAGAGGAGATTCACACTACCACTTTTATAAAATATTTGGGGCTTTTGAGATTTACTATTTTTAGTGGGTTTTCCTTTAAACTCCAAAGTCAGTTCCTTTTTTTGGAATCTGCCCCCTAGTCACAGTTTTTCATTAAACAAAACTAAAACCACCAGCTAAGAATTAGTTAAAGAAAAAAAAGCAAAAAATAAAACTATATTAGAAAAAGCCAAACTACTATCAGCTGAAATTAGAAAAGCATTATGACTCCATTCAGCAAAGGAATGAAATTACAGATTCAGCATGAATCAATCATTTGAGTAGAAGCTGATAGCATCCTGAGGATAGATAACATGGCTCTATTGTTTATTGCTGTGTGTTTATTTTCTCTGCAAAGCTTCTTCTTGAGGTTTCCCTACAGAAACACCATCTGTGGTTTGACTGGGATTCTTTTCAGCCAGGAAGCAGCATTGGATGAAGTGAGATACTATGGCTTTACAGTGTTTTGGTTTGGAAACTCTGAACAGTGGAGGAGCAAAGAATGAACCACTCCTTTAGGGCCTATTAGCAGTGTACAACAATAATCTCACACTATAGGAGATTAGGACTAATACTTCATAATTAATGGGAGCTAATGTGGTTCTCTGAGGGGCTCCCAGCTGTAATTGATACACGGTGCCTGGACTGAGTTTTCTCCCCATATTCCATATTCAGGTTTCAGAAACTCATTTGACATTGAGGCATGATCTGCTCTCTAATTCCCTCAGAGCCAACAGTCTGCCTGTGCAGAATAACATGCCCTGCTCCTAACAGACCAATTTTCATGACTTCTGAAATGTGTTTTCTTTTGGATGAACCAGGGGATATTCTAAACTTAGAAAGAAGTGATATTTGGCAGCTTTCAGAATCATTTTTAGGATGACTGCAATATTTTCAAGGCTCTAAATCAAAGCAGAACTTGAGTGTAAAGAAATTGGTGGTGACAATAGCTAACAATCTGTTATGATGATGAAGAAAGGGAAAATAATCATCTTGCGTCATTGCAGCTGTCTGCATTTTAAGTCTAGTGGATACTGGCCATCTTCTGAATGTAAATGAAGCCTGGGATTTTGGTCATTCACATGAACAAAAAGCGAATCCACCTCAACTGAATTCTGCCTTGAGTTTGCAGATTACTGGAAGAGTCCTACCAGGCAAGGCTTTTTTCATTTTCTTGCAGAGAATCAAGCACTTCTAACATTTCTTGCTGTTGTGAGACTGTGAAAAACTTGTGACAATAATGTTTAAATTCAGAAGTAGATTAACATTGCTTGCTGTAAATGAAGCTTCACCATATGTACAGAACCTGTGCAGATGACTCTGAACAAACACAAAACAACAAAAATATAGGAAGAATTTTGAAAACAATGTGTAGGTATTTGAGGTGACAGATGATTAATAATAATTCACACTGATTGCAAAGAGCCTGTACTGCCACTATAGAGAGAATTCTTAAATTTTGGGGGGGATTGATATGAGAGCTATAATCTAAACTGAACATATGCTTAGCTTCAGGAGCAATAATAAATTAATGTGAAGGGAACTGATTAGATGCTTTCACATATTGGTGGATCCAGATTTGCTTTCTATTTCCATATAATATGAAAGAAAGCATGAGAATGAACATGCTCAAAAGAGCACAATGAATTTCTAGTTCATGTGCTGAGAACCTCAATTTCACTTGCTTTCACTGGGACCACAGCTCCAAAGTTGCTTTCTAAAACCATTAAGTAAAGCATTAATTATCAAATTGTGTGTGTATCAAATTCCCTGTATGTTAGTATAGTCGAAAATTTCAGCCGATGTATATTTCACTTTAAAGCACTAAAATCAGTCTCTGAGCTGTGTTTAAAATCTCATCCATGTCCTTTAAAGACAGTGCTTGTTGATTTTGAAACTTGATTTTATTTGGGGGTCTGTGGCTACTTGTGATGTGATCTGTGACATTTCTCTGATGTTTACAATGTACTCTGTAAGTTTGCAACAAGACTATATTGAAAATAAAATAAACCTCAGTATTCTTCAGAGAGATGTAGCAAAGATCTATAGTGAAAATGTTCAGACTGAAGTATCTGTTCTGAACTCTTAGAGAGCCAGAAGGCAAGAGGTGTTAAACAATTTGCTAGTTCTTATCCATGTGCAGGTAATTTTTTCTCCTATATTTACGCAGGCTTATGGTACTACTAATAAGGTACTAATAATCCTAAAGTTTTGAAACACGATTTTCTCAGTGCCAGAACACTTAGAACACAGAATTAAAAGATGCTGAAGGCTTCAGCCCACATGCAAGATATTAGATCCCAAATAACTTCCATTTAAAATTAACATTGTTCAAAAAGCAGGCAGCCCAACACGAAGTTTACCAATTAAAAAACTTGCTGGTTTCCTAATGTGTCAGAACGGGGCTTATGATGTATGTTTCAGAACTGGATTCAAGGTCTATATGAGATATTTATGGCGAAATTTTACACAGCAGGATATTTTTTACAGATAAATATTTAACCATCTTAAAAATAATTCCTTTCTGCAGTTTGACACTAGTGTAGGCTATCTGTAGATCTGTCCTGGGGTTAATCAGGTGGCTAAAAGATAAAATGCCTTGTGTTTTCTTATTCCCTGTCTCCTTTCTGACCTAAACCTCATTTCCATAAATAAGTTAGATTATTAAATGAAAAGTGTGTGTTTCCACAGTAACTTATTTCAATACACACAATTAGAAAACACGTTTCATAAAGAGGTGGAATAGAGGGTTATTTTGCAGGTGTTATCCAAACTGTTATTTGCCATTTCAGTGTGACAGCAGAAACAACTGAGCTGAAAAACTGCACATCTTTAAGCCTCCCTCAAATTCTTTAACAAGGCTTAATGTATTATAAATACTGTCTATATTTTGATAGTTAGATATTTGAGGTTTTCTGAGCTTATATTTGAAGTATTTGCTTTAATTGGCACAATTTTGATCTCATATTTTAAAAAATTGCAGAACTGCGCTATCTACTTTTTAATGCAAATACCAACTAGGACAAACAGAATGAGTCTTTTGCCATTTTCTGTCTACTTACCATGAGTTTGGTAATGTCAGGGTGGCTTCACCTTGTTTAGAACAGAGGAAAATGTTGTCCAAATAAATTTAAAATTCCTGCCTGATGTGATTCATGCTAAATATAGCTGAGCTAACCCGTTTTAAAGAATGGGATGCAGCCTTGTGCATGAGCTAACTACAGATACCTAATAGAAATACATGCTGGAAAGTGTTTCAGTTTATTTTTGCTCAGTTTCATGGTGCTTGTGTTTTCGCCTCTTTCTCATTGCTTTCCTCCTGTTTGCTTTTTATATTTTATTCTTCAGATATTAAAATAATTGCCAGCTTCTGTCTATCCAAATCATCATCGTCTTATTTTGTCTCATCACTTGAACTAAGATTGTCCACAGCTATTTAATTTTCTCCATTCTGCTTGCCTTGAGACCAACCCACTCCTCTGGCTGCTTTTTCAATGGAATCCTTCTTTCCCCTCTTATATCACAGCTTTTAAAATTCTGTTTCAAAGGAGACAGCAGCCTTAGAATTCATATTATCCCTTCCTCCTGAAATAAGCCATTGAGAAAATCAAAGGAGGACATTGATAATCCAGTTAAAAGATCAGAAGGAGAAATAATGTTTTAACCATCTAATTCATTACTTTCTGCAGAGAGAGAGAGAGATGAAAACTCACTGATGTTTCTGGGCTAAGTTAATCTCTCTGCTCGATTCTTCCATGTTTTGGGTCATAACATTAGCAATTAACATGCTGTAGAAGTGAGAGTAAAAAAAAAAAAAAAAAAGGAAATTATTCCTACTACCTTTTGGATTCTTTCTTTTAGGCTGGCCTGCCAGGCCGTAGGACAAGACATTCAGAATGCTGTCCAGCTAACAGTGAGCTGAATGAAACCTGGAACAGTCCCCACCAAGAACAGGACTGAAGTGCATCATTCTGCCCCCACAGACAATTGAGGTAATTTCATACTGACAATAGGCTATGAGAGCTGAAGCACAGATTTAGGATAGAAGAGAAATGATTGAAAGTGGCCTAGGATGAAGGATGATTCATTCCTTATCACACATCTGTCAATATTAATTTCTTGCTGTTTATCTGTAGGCAATGAGAAGGGGACATAACATCTCTTGTCTCATGATTGCTATGTTTCCACTTTTTCTTACAAACTTTAAAAGTAGTTGAATCTCTAATAATGTTTAGAAAAGGAATAAACAAAATATCAATTGATCACAACAGCAACTTTGTCTCTATTCTCATAACTGAGACATTGTCAAGGAAATGAAGCATAGAACAGGACTTGTCAGCTTTAGAGCTGCTTGTGAAGGGATAGGATGAATATATTCAAATTTGCAACTAGGCTTGAAGCATGAGTATAGACCTTCAGGCAATACATGTTGGACTTTAGCTATGTGTTTCCAATGGCCACAGAAAGGGGCTAGGGGAATTGGTTTTGCTGGTCCTATTCTTGCCTTGAAGGTCTAATACAAACTTCCATCTGTCAGGGATTTGATTTTCTCCTTGGAAATTGACTTTCACAATGTTATCATTGTTAAGTTACAAATAAGGTTTCCACAGTTCATGGAAAGCACCATTATTCAGATAATGCCACAGGCCCAAAGAACAGCCCAGTAATACATTTTATCAACTGAGAAATTGAGTTCAAAAATGGGGATTGTAACAGAGGTGAAATGCAAGTGATGCTTTCAAGCTAAGTTTCAGTTCAGTGTAAACTGCATGGAGGCAGTTTGAAGACCATAGCAAGCAGGATGGAGGTGATATGAGGGGTCTCTGAAGCAGAAGTAGTAAAATCCATGACTGGTCAAAAGGAATTAGCTCTGCTTAAGACCTGGGAATTTATAGAAAGTATAAAATGAAGTAATCAGCTGTCAGGAACAAAACAAAAGAAGTTCCTGACCTTACATTGCCAAGGAACAATACTAGGAAACAAACACCTGCACAGGAATGTGGTCTCCTGAATGGCAAGCCCAAAGACTTGATCAAATCTCACACAGTTGTGGGTGCAATTATTTGTATTGCCTGCAGAGTTTATTTAGTGTGTGTGGTAGCTATTGCTAATATTCACTGGGTGACTGGTGGCATAATATGTCACAATATTTCTATTTTGAATGCTGGGGTAAGTCAGATGTTCTCCCATGTTGAAGGGATTTCTCTTTGAGCAGTGATTTCTAGAATTTCAAAGGATACAGCTGTGAAAAGAAATGTCATACAATGCAGGCTGCAATAAGTATACAAATGATCTAGCTATATGACCTTCAAAATTAACAACTGACTTAACTTCCCTTCATCTCCTGTAAACTGTACGCTGAGAAAACCTCACAGAAAAAAACCTCACAGAAATTCACAATACTACATTTGTAATATTCTGTACAAGACATGTTGTTTAAGTCTTTTTTTTTTTTTTTTTAATATAGCAAGGGAAAAATCTAAACTAAAGCCAGCTGCATTTGTTGGAACATGGCATCCAGCAGCTTGATCATGAGAAACAGATCCAACTCTCCTTTTATTTGTACATTATTTTCTAGCCTTTTTAATGCCCATAGAATCTGATTTAGGGTTCTTATTAGACACTAAACCAGATACCACCTGAGGCCTCTTAGGGACTTGGGATGGGGGGGTTGAACCTACAAGAGACTGCTAAGAGTAATGATCATTACATACATTGTGTGCTTCCTGTGACTCACCTCACCAGTGTCTGATGGCTAAAATTTTCCAAAAGTTCCAGGATAAACTGCATCCCCTCTCTCTAAAGCCTCTCAGTGGGAGGCAAGGTGGATCTCACAGTGTAGTGTGAGTGATGAGGAGATACAGATGCAGAGGGGTAGAGAGGACAATAAATTTAAGCTTTGAAAGGAAAAACACAACAAAGAGAATTTCAAATATGTGTATTTGTACACTTATATATACACAGATATTTTATATATTTTTTTTCCATCTTCTCTCCCCTCACACCTCCCAACAGTTATTTTGGACATAACCAGATACTTATTAAATTAGTTAACTCTGTTTCAACCAGTGTTAAACTGCAAGTATAGATAAAAAGCACTATTATATTGTACTGGTATGCATTAAATCTGCTGGGGCTGAGATATGAGACTACAGTGCTATTACACCTGTTTTCATTTTGCCCACCTCTTTAGCCATCTTTTTATTTAGAAAGCAGGCTTCAAATAACCCTAGATAAGAAATGTTAAATACTTAATATTAAAGTACAGTTGGACTTTAAGGCTGCAACATGAGATAGCAAGGAATTCATTAATGTACACAGAAAACAGTGCTTAACCCTCAGCATCCCATGAGCAACACTCAAATGAGAGCTCCTAGTAACAATAAAATTTCTTGTACTGTTGTAAAGACTCCCTATTTAGTTGAATCACATATAACCAGATATCTGGGAAATTTACATTTTGTTATGCAGATAAAATGGCATTAGCTTCTCATATTCCTGAAGAAAGGACATCCCTCACGGCAACACAGCCGGGCAACACTGAATGTGGTTTACCTATGAATAAAACCTGAAACTGCTACGGGATAAATTGCAGTGTCTGGAAATGCCCAACACTAGAGTTTATGCAACAAGATTTAGGCTAGGAACATATTTCATCTACAAGGCGTACTAAAAAGAGTAAGTTCAAAGCAGACTTTGGAGATGAGGAAATGGTGGTGCTCTTGCATTTTCCTTCAAAAGTTGTGAGAATCCCATAGCACAAGCTAATTTAATCCTGAAGCAATTAATTTCCATCAGTTCAGATCTCAGTTAACAGTCGGTAATGACCTGCATGCATTAATCCATTGAATGAGTCTCTTTGAAGCATTTTTAATCAATTTATGAGCAGATGTACAATATGAGATTCTTTAACTAGAGGTGTTTTACACTGAAATGCACGAACTGAGTCACCGTGAGGGGGAAGTTTAAGGACATTGAGTCAAGTTAGTGGGCTAGTCAGCTGCTGGAAGTGGCACCTGATCTGCTAAAATGGCATTTGTGTCTTCAGAGAGGTGAGACACCCTATAATTTAGTAGGAGAAATGTCAAAACTAACTCCTGAGTAGCACAGAGTTGAACAAACTTCAGAAGAAGTAACTGAGTTTGAATGGATACCACGAATCACTCCTAGAAATGAAATGTACTTCAGGAGGAAAGGCTTGTCTCTGATAAGGCAGCTACTGCTGATATGTGTATATATAGAAATTTAAAAGGCAAAAGAGGATTTTCCCTCAAAAAATGATAATACATCAATTAATCTGGTTAAAGCAGCTACCTGATGAATCAAAAAGCACCTTCAAATCCTCCAGAAGCCTGAAGAATTTGAAGCCAGATCAGGCTCCATGTTTCTAAAGTAAATCATCACTTCTAACTGCTAGAATTATTTATACCAAGCAGACCTGTATTGGGTAACAAGCACATTTTCTGCTCACAGATATGACTACAGAGTAGGCTAATTGCTGATATTCTGCACAGCTTTGGCAATATCACCTATGGTGACAAGTGCTATAAATTCTTATCCTCAGAATAAATCTCTTTAAGATTTGACACAGTTTAACACAGCCATCATGTTCTAGGAGAAGGGTTTGTGTGCAATGCATCACAAGTTCAGAAGTCCTATACTGCTGCCTCCAGTTTTGTGAGCAAGGATGTTGGCTACCCATGAGCATGACAGTCTTTTTTTCAGTTTCAGTGAATACAAGTTGGCTGGGAATAACTTGCAGCTGGTACAGCTCTATTTTTAAATAAGAAATTAAAATTAGCCTTTCTGCCTCCCCTCAAAATTCCATCTGCTACAATTAATATTAACACGATTTCTAACTTGTCCTTTTAGCTAATTATATTTTTAGAAAGACTCCATAAAAGGTTAGTGTGAAGAACTTACATTTTGCATTTTTGACAATCTGCTTGCAGAAAATGTGATCCTTGATAATAACATGTTGGTGGAAAGGAATTTTATTTAAAACTTCCCAGCTAATACACAGTACAGGAAACACCCTCAAGCATGTAGTTGTTTTTGAGACATTGTTCAAGCATTCATCCCCATCACACAGTGGATTCCATGCTGGCCCTCTTAAGGAAGCCGGAATTCAAAGACAGCTCAGAAAAAATTGCCCACACTTCATCAATAATATATGTCTTCATCATCTACAAGTGCTACAAATATAAAACGATAATTGGAAGAACAGAACAGCCATTCAAAGATATTGTTGCACTCTGTTCCTGATGCTCTAGTGGGCATTAAAGGTTCTTCCTAAATTAGGCCATGACCTTTGTTAAATTTTCTTATTTGGAAAATATTGGCCTAAACTCCATAAGGAATTTTATGTAGAGACTTCTAGTGAATTGTAGTTGTATATTTGTAGATGAAATTGGCAACAGTTTCACCCAGAAGTGGTCCCGAAAAAGAGTTCACCATAGAATTGGCTGTACTGGTCCTGTTTTATGACAACTTTGTACAAAAAACTTATAAAATGATCTTTGATGCAAAAATGACCTTGTATACACAATACTAATTCTAAGGACATGGGATTTCAGTTACAGTGTACTTTCGGATACTGAATAGGCCAGTTTTTGCTCTATTTGAAAACAGAATATTTCAGAATAAAATGTTGTGAAAACTGGGCTTAATCATGTTATGTTGTCCCACTTGAGTCTCATGGACATGAATTTTGCTGTTCATTTTAAGGAGAGGACTCATAGGGCAAGTGCTGTGGTTTTTATTCACCCCATTGCTAAACTCAGGGATCTTAGAGCTTATGCAGCATTAAAAACTCCACAGTGGGTACTGTGTGTTTTGTACAGGTGACTCCTCAGGCACACACACTGAGCAACATCCATTTACACACAGTTGCACAATTCTGCATTTTCTTTCAGGGCCAGTTTTATAGAGAGCACTGGTGATGCTCAATACACTGACAGCAGTTATTCTCAAGATATCCACAATACCTAAAAAAGAGTACTGAGACTTATCTTTTCATTTTTTGTACAGTCTGAAAAATCTCCCAAAACTTTCACTATTGATTCAACAATCTTTTCCTTCTGTCGAATGATGACCTTATTGGTTAATATCTGACCTCAAGAATGATAGTAGAGGATGGAGGAATTAACACTTAAACTGTTTGGAAATCTGGGTATCGCCACTACTGCCTGGGCAGTAGAGAAAGAACACAAACCAGAGTGAGAAGTGCTCACTATTCAGCATTTAGAATGGCTGAGGGCAGAGCTCCTGAGCCATGTTGTATTTGCACCTGTAAATCAAAATAAATTGAAGAAAGCAGTTGTTTATCTTTAATAGTTTGGGTGTAGTTAGCAAATTAAATTTGGAAGCTCTTCACTGTCCTCTTTGCTGCCATTCAACTCCATTCTGCTGTGTATTGAAGTAATTCCAGTAAGTACCTTAGCTATTGCTGAGTAAATAAGTGAGTAAACAGAATCACTGGTATAATGAGCTGAGATCACAGTTTCCAGTTTGACAATATTTTAATAAAGGAGAAATTCATTAGCACTCACTTAACGACTGTTGTCCTTTGCCTATGTTGAAATTACCATTCTTTTTAGTTAGTGGGAATTTCCTAAACAAAGGCACCAGTAAAGTCAACCTGCATAATATTGTTTTGATAATGGTACTTTTAAAATAACTTTTTAATTTAAATCATTAAAACCACCTTCTTTGTTGAAAGTTTATTGGTTTGTATAATTTGTATGATTTGTCTGGCGCAAATGTTGGCCCTGGTTCTGGAATTTATGTATCTACTGCTTAATTTTAAATATATACTTAACTGATAATTAAATCAATGTTAATTAACAGTAATGTGGGAATCTGAATTAAGTTGTTTTCCAAATAGAAGAATGTGGGGTAGAAGAGTAAAGACAACTTGGAGGGTTAAAAAAAGAGTGCTGTCTACAGTGAAATGAAGTCCAACAGTCTTTTTTAAACAGTGAGTGAATTGAGCTGACCCAGAGCGGTTCTGTCTCTGTTTTATATCAACAAGAGCTGCCAGTTTCAGTTAGAGAAGTAAATATAACCTGTCTTTATGCAGGCGTGCAAGCCTAATAAAGTTTAAAGTAAAAGCTGTCAGGGGCATAGTCTTGTTGTAGCATCACCAGGTAACAGCAGCACAGTGCAGGGAAGCAGTTACTGGGCTCGGAAAATGAAGGGAATCCACTACTTGTGTGCTGGGAAAACGTGTCAGGTGCTGGTTTAACACAAGTCTTGGGTGCTGCCAAAGGACTGGCCTAGACTGCTATAAATTCCTGCAGCAACCCAAACTTCACATCTCTCTGGAGAGCTCTGGGAATAAAGAAATTAGGGGTGTCAGAAACTTCTGGG
The DNA here is from genome assembly GCA_034509425.1 of Eopsaltria australis. Lineage (NCBI taxonomy): Eukaryota > Metazoa > Chordata > Aves > Passeriformes > Petroicidae > Eopsaltria > Eopsaltria australis. The sequence continues at coordinate 590,949 of JAVTVJ010000138.1, forward strand.
CAATGATGATGCCCATTTTCTGTTTTGTCTGAGAGACAGCTTCTTTTAAAGTGGATTTAGCACTCAGTTTCCTTACTAATTAAAAAGAAACACTCTGCAAACCCCTCGCTGCTCTGTCCCTCCTACACTTCTACACTCTGGAGATTTACATGTCTGATTCTTCCCCAGTCCCTATTTATAAATCCACATTTCAAGGAGCTGTACTGACATTCTCTAATTTCTTCCTGCTGGCCACCACTTTTCTGCAAGGAGTTTTAAAAGAATAATTAAATTTTGCTACAGTAAAAAGTCCAATTATTCTTTATGGATTTGGGCAAGGGCAGTACTGGTTTCTCTGGAGGTTTGATGACAAGTGCTCTCTGAAGAGGCCTGACAAAATAAAAGTATTACAGTCCATTACCTCTGCCTCATGGCTCAATAGTAAAGGCTGCAGCCTTACCAAATGTAGTTATACGGCATTCTATAGGAAGCCATTTCATCTGGCATCATATATACATCCCAGAACACCAAAATTTAGCATAACATAGTACTTAGGAAATTTCTAGAATATCAATGCCTGAGTCTGGTGTCATGATAATGTTGGGAAGAAATAAACTCCTTTAAGAACATTATTAAATGCCTTTATTTCTGTCAGGAGCTGAGTCCTTACAGTTGAGAACTGTCATTGATGTAAACTTGCTTCCTGTAGCCAAGTAGTCTTCAAATATATTTTCATTTCACTGAAATAATTCTTTATTTTACCTTCAAATTGTGTGACAATTTATTTAATCTAAGGTTAGCTTTAAGCTTTTTGCTATTTTCCCCATTAAGAATTCCTTGCTTGTGTATCATTCTCTCATTTTGGTCATGTAGGATTTTCTGTAAGTCACTTTGAAGCTGGATGTGCAAATGGCACCTTGAAGTTCCCATTTAAGTTTAATTCTCCCTGAATAACATCGTCCCTCTTGATCATGCCTTATTTTTAATGTTTTCATTTGTGCAAGGCTTCAAAGTGCCATTGCTGTACATGAGCAATTATGTCATCTGTATATTTTCCCTGGAGAAAAGACAAGTACAGAAGGAATTCAAGATCTCAGGGGGAAATGCTTTTCCCATGAGCACACTGTGTCAGGGGAGGCAAAGGCACAGCTACAACACAGGCAGGCCAAAGCACATGGAGTTCCACAAGAACTCTCCTCTAGGAGGAGTGAGATGGTTTGCACTGACGTAGGAAGGGAAATAATTGATGTTCATGACTTTGCCTCTTACTGTGTATTGCTAAATGTGTGCTTTCTTTTGCAAATGGCTGCTGATTGAGAGCTACACAGTGTCCCTGTGTCTCATATCCACCATTTCAGGCTTCCGAGTCTTGGTGACACAATTTTTTCCTACATGCAAACACAAGTACCAAGTTCACATTCATTTTGAAACCACATTGAGATTATTTACGAACAAAAAAACCCCTTAAGTGTTCTTCCAACACAGAAGTCAAACACTGCAGGGATAGATCCACTCCCCATGAATAAACTAGTACCTGTAGAGCAAGCCCTATGAGGGCTGAAAATACAGATCATTGTGGACAAAAAGGGTATTACTTCTTATTAAAAACAGCAAACCTCTCTTTGCTGTGTGAAAATAGAAGTCTGTTACAGTCTGAAGTCATATTTCTGAATTTTGTGCTCTTTCATTTAATCCCAAACTGTTGTTAAGGTAGCAGCTTTCAGAGCTCAGTGGTACTGAATCCTGCTTACTCCTCCTTTTGAGAGACTTAACCATACTGTTTTAATTTCCATTAAATTTTGCCTGTTTTTACAATCTTTATATTACTTTTACTCAGGTTATAGCTTGTTACCACAGATTATTCATGAGCAACTATGCAGGTGTTTCAGGAAATTACATGACCGTGATAGCTGGAAACTTAACTCACCCCAGCAATTTATAAAGTAGTTCTGGAGTTGATGGGATTAGAAGTGATTTACAGAACATACCGTGCTCTGTCATCTCTCTGTGTGCAGTAGGAAGTCTGTAGTTAATTTGGTAGCACATCAGAAGACAAAACAATCTCTTCAGTAAATATAATTTATATTCACCAGTGCGTTTGTTTCCATGTACTCTCTTCAGCACACAAACAAATACCTTTGTAAGAAACATTGAGTGACATGTAAAATGCACTGAGTTTTCTATTATTTCACTAACCCCGAGAGACTAAACTATACAAGGCAGCAATTGGATTTTGGATGACTAAACAATTTACATGTATCTTCTTGTGAGATTAACGAATCACTAGACTTTGGTCTCCATACAACCCATAATGAATAAAAAATACTGATGAAGTTAGTTAAAGTAGTAGTCCAAAGCAGCTGAAGAACTGAGTTGGAGCTGCCTGGGTGTTACGTGTGTGGAGAACTGTTAAATTGCATACCAGCTTGAGGGCAAAATCTGATTCTCCCAAAACTGAAAAGAAAAGCTTCCTGTAACTTATGGGGAAATAAGTTCATATCTAAAATGAGATAAAGTTGTTTAAGAGGTCCATGTAAGCACGTTATCAATTTATCAGACTGCTTCTGCTCAGGGAACCATGCAGTGTATCTCACACACCAGTACTCACCTTCTACCTTCTTGTGACAACACTTCCCCTGAGTGCTCAGTCCCAAACTGTGTCAGCAAGACCCCATGTACTCTTGTGACAGAGCTCAGATTGTGTCTTTATCAGCTGGTCATAGGTAATTTCCTGAGATTGTCGTTGTGTATCAATAAAATCTCTTGTGTGCTGGTGTGTTAATTGTTCTTGTGTGCAAACACAACCTTATAACAAGCTGTAAAGCCTTGAACAAATGCTTGCACATCATCAGTTTTCATTGTTCACTGAATAAATAAAAGATCATTAAAACATGTTAGTAATGTGTATCAAATAATAATGTTTACTGAGGCAATCTAAAATAAATAATATTAATGAGCATTCTCCTACTATATTAGTACAAATATGATCATTAACTTACCCTTTCTATACTTTTTATTTTGTTGTTGTTAAGCACTCAATAATGTGTTTTTAATGAACCCTTATTTACTGAACAATGAAATAGCTTTGTTAATAAATTTAATTAGCCATGCAAAAATGTTAATTAGAAAAAAAAACCCACAAAGACAAATGACATCTGCCTGGAATGCTGCTGCAGTTCCCAGTCAGAAAGATGGCCAGGAGCTGCTCAGCTCACAGGCACTCGGGGTGAGGGCAGTGCTGGAGCCCCCCTATAGCCAGGGGCTGGGGAGGGTGCAGGGGCCAGAGCCTGGGGCTCAGCCTGGCCCTGGGGGCTCTGCAGCCCTGAGGCTGCAGGGATTCCCTACTCCCTGGAGGGACAGCTTCCTACCTTTTATCCAACTAAAGCATCAGACATCGCTGCGAGTTTTGTCTTTGATGGAAGAACTCTCAAAGGTTGTCCTCGAGATCACCTATTTCTAAACTGACACTATTTCTAAAGATTATGGTTTTAAAAATCTGTGGGATTTATTACCCCTTAGGGTTTATTCTACTGGATTGTCCAAACCTTTTGTATAAATTATTAGAAGACGCAATGTAGGCACAATTCCTTCATGGCATTCACTAGAAAACATGAATTATTTTTCTTTTAAATTAGGATAATTGGATCAGGCAGCTGGATATGCAAGTGCAATACTAACCATATGTTAATGCATTTTTTCTGAGGCTGTTTTCTGACTAAAATACTTAATCATTGGGTTTATCAAGGAAAATTCAATGCTATAGATGGTGGGAAACATTTCTTCTTGTTTGACAGATGCCAGTAGACTCCATGCAACTTTTTCTGCATTATCTGCATGCAAGTAAATATGAATTTTTTTTGTTTGTTTTTTCTGTCCTCAGAAAAAGGAAAATTGGAAAGAATGACTTCTCCATGAGGAAATCTTTACATAGTGAAGTTTCTACTGGATGGATTGAAAGTTTATTAATATCAATGGAGAGATGTCAGGAGAAAGGTAAGCCATTCTGGTGAAAGAAACAAAAAAAAAAGGAAAATCAATCAAAATTTTGAAACAAATACATATCCTGATTATACTGAATTGTACACTCTGTACAACAGTTTAGTAAATTTTGCAATGTGGGATCCAGTGCTTTCACAGGGATGGGATCCATGTTTTCATGTTCTCTCAGGTTATATTTACAACTTTTGCCATGCTTTTTTTAGTCTTCATGTAAGACACAAACATCTTAATTCAATTCATTGACTTCCAGATGGCAGCAGTGACTCACTTTGGAGAATGGTCTAGCTCACCATACTAGTGCTCAAAGAAATTTAATGTCATTCATATTTGTCATACAACACCTGAAAAATGAAATGTTATAGTCTAAAAATTCATATGAGAAAGTGAATTTTTGTAAATTCTCTTTAATTGGCTGCTTTGAAAAACCTTCCTTCCATTTACAGTAACAAAAATCAATGTGATGGGTTTTGGCTTTTTTTAGAAATGCTTTGTTTTCATATTTAAATTGAATATGTCAAGTACAATATTTAATCCTGATTTTGCTTTTAATCCTGTCTTCATTTTAAGGGTTTTTTTTTATTTTTTTTCTTTTTTGTACAGATGATTAGGGGTGAATTTTTAGAGTTCTTTAATGTGGATAACATTTAATTTCTAAAAGATGGCGTGTAGTATACTCCTGCAGTTAACGTAATAACTTGACTACTAATGTTAATCATCAGCACACTTAAAAATGAGGATAATGCAAATGTACATACAAGTAAATTCACATTATGTGAGACTTGTATAACGTTTATAATTAGGATTCATTTTAAAAGTGCATGAAAGCGCCAGAAGGAAATTTAAAGTGACATGTATTGCTATTATGCAAATCCAGCACTTACTAAACTCCTGACTCTCAGACTAAATTCTGCTATATAAATAATTGCTTCACAACTGGAAATTATCACCAGCAGCCAAATTCTCTTCTCCCTTCCAACCCTTCCCTTGATCGTGTTTATTCAGTAACACAACAGCGTTCAGTGATGTTGATAAACACTCTTAGTGTTCATTTGGTTGAGCTTCAGTAGCACGAGCCTCTGGAATCAGCAATCATTGCTTATAAGGGTACAACACACACTGTAGTACCTTCACCTACTCTACCAGAACCTCAGCTGAAAGAGCATGGAACATTTCAAAGCTCAGTTGACATTTGTTACTATTTTTCTTGGCAACGTCAGTGACTTTTACATCTGCTCATAAATAATTTTTAGCCTAATGTGGTGTTGAGCCTTCTTGTTTTGCAGTAATAGCCAGGGTGCTGCCCAGCAGAGACAACACAAATGATTACCAAGGGTTAATTATTTGGGCAAGTAATGGCGACTTGGCTTCCTCAGCAAGGGAAACAAAGTTGTCCGGACCTGATAATGGAAAAAGATTCATTTAAGAGGCAATTACAGATGGAGAAAGATAAGTAGATAATAAACTTCCAAAACAAAGTTTAAAAATACCAGACACACACAAAATAAGTGGGCCAAGCAAACTCTTCCTGACTGTAGCTGGAATCAGAGTGTTCCTCTTTCTACCTGTAAAAAGATTGATCCACCATGTTATGCACAGGTCACAGCCCATAACTGGAGCAACTGCTGCACAGTGAAACTTCCTGTATCAGTCACTGGAACTGAGCTACTGTGGCACTCCTGTGCCAGTACCTGTGGGGTCTGCAGTTGTGAGAACAGAAATCCCAATAGAATATGCCTATGTTGGGGTGAAAAATTTTCACCATTGCTCCAACTCTTGTGTTTCATGTGAAAAATGAGAAAATGAAGAGCTGCTGTAATAGAAAACACTATTTACTCAGAAAGTTAATATTTAAGACTTTAAAATAAGTGATTTTTTTACTTCTTTACACATGGCTCTATAAGAGGTTTCTATATTGATGTCCTGAAGTTTACCATTTCATATTTTCTTCAAAAGCAATCAAGAGCTGAATTCATTTGATATGGAGTTTGGATTCAATTTGCTTGACTCTCTTGCTGGCATTTGCACAGTTTTCATCTGAATGCATGCAAGATTGAATAGTAACGACATATTTTTATTAACTACCAGTGGGCATTTCATTGGAACGAGTATTTGTGGCAAAGTAATTAAAGAGCAGATTTTACCCCATGAACCCTCCAAACAGCTGCAGGTAAATATTCCCAAAAATGAACTGCCTGAATTATCTCAGTCAGATGAAGTGTCAGCAGCAAGACTGATTTTGAGACATATTTATGAAACAAGAGATCATATTTCCAGATGGCTGGGCTGGTACTGATCCCACTGCTACCAATGCAGCTCTTGCATCACTGCTGTTCTGTCTCACACATCTCCAGCTGTTTTGAGTTCACCATGTCCACTTTTGTAACTGTATCACTAAAACCAAGAACTTTGCAGTGGAACTATGGTTACCTATGTGAAAAGGTGCAATCAATTGGGGGAAGCATTCCATCAAGCACAGGAGATTGAGATCCAACCTTATCTACTGATTTGGAAAATTTTCATTCTCTCTAATAAAAGACAGAAACTTTTTGATCACTTAAACCTCAAAAATGGAAGAAAGAAAATATGAAATATATGAAATAATTTATCAGAATAATTTAAATTAATTATATGATGGAGACAAACCCTTTGTATTTAGGTATAGTCTGCACTCATCCTTTCTGGATATAGCTCTGATGCTGCAGTTGCTATATCTGTAGGAGCTTTGCACATCTGCTGTATGAATCTGGAATGAAAAAATGTAGCCTTACAATTCCCAGAAAATACTAGCACTTCTACCACCTCAGTGTGGAAAAATGCCACGGACCTGGAATAAACTCAATGCCAGCAAAATGTAAGAAGACTGTGAAACCAGTCTGCATCAGACATTTATGTTTTGTCTATAGCCGTGGAGATGGGGGAAGAGAGAGCACTCATCCTATTACATCTTGGTGCTCAAGATGTTTTGGCTGCATTACCTGTGTAGGCACTCTTTTCCCTTTAATTGAAGTGGAAATCCAGCTCTCAGATGGGGCATTTGAAATGCTGATGGCTACAGCTGGAGGGCCTGACTGTAGAGTGCCATGGACTTCACTTAGGATTGGAAAGAGGAAGATGTCAACCACTCTCTGTAAAATATGGCCTGACTTGTATTTTAAACAATAGACATGTTACAGGGAAGACACTTTTCTTGTAGCAGTCTTGGCAAGCTTATTTTTAGAGGAGTAGCATGCAGCATACTTTCATTGCTAAATTCTTCCCCATGGAAGCAGAACACAATTTCATAATTGCATAAAAAAATTAAAAAACATTTTGCTGTTTGATTATTATCTTATTGTATGTTAGAAGTCTACTGGGAGAAGGGACCTAAAGGAAGAGCCACAGCCTTTGTCACCTCTCCTGCTAAGGGCAGCAATAAATGCAAAGTGAAAAACATGACAAAAAGCATGGTCAAAGCTGTCTGTTTGGGAGTTTTTAAGAAAAGTACATGCCAATCAAAAGAAAAATTGAACGAGCTGCAGCTCAGTGTTTCTTCTGTTGCAACCAAACTTATCCTCCTTTCCAAACAGTATAAATAGTAAGGATTCACTGACAGAAGGGAATTTCAGAAGCTAACAACTTCAAGACAGTTGATTCCTTAATGGCACCAAATGGAGCTTCAGTACAAGTTGGTCTGCCAGTTCAGAAATGTCACATGATGCAAACCTCTCATTTTCTCACAAGAAATAAAAGGATGAATCACTGACTTCTGTTAGGAATCAGATTTTAAAATACCAACACTGCACGTAACCTCAGTAGAAATGCAAAAGTTTTTTCTACATTTTAGCATTTAATTTCTCTCTGCATGGTTTACAATGAAATGTTTCTGCTGATGTAATTTAACTTTTAACCTGACTTCTTCCATAGTTGCTTGTACTCTCAGTGTGTGTATATCTGCCTGTCATTCTTTTTTCCAATCATTTTTAAAGCTGCTATCCAATTTTAGCTCAGTTGAATACCAAGATACAAGTCTGAGACAAATTTAGCTCCCACAAAATTTAAAGGAATATCTAGCTGGAAGAAAGTGGAGGGGAAAGGAGAGGGGCAGATCTTTGTGGACATTCACCCCTGAGCACACAAAGCATATGGGGTTTCTATAGATCTGTGTAATACTGAGTTGGACAGAGTGCCAATAATAATTTTAACCAGAAAGCGAGACATACTAATAATTGATTATGAAAATGGTCCTTGGAAAGGAGAACAAGGGCAGGGACAGGTCCATCTGTATCCATAGGGTCTCTTCACCTTGTAAGAGCATGAATACAATTCTACTTCGTATTAATGGATGTGAGAGTCCCTTCAAATTTCTGTGGTAAATATACATAGCAGTCTATTGCAAATATAACGTCTCTTATTTAACAAGGAAATTACCAGAAAGAAAATCAACTCAGAAAATCATAATTGAGGCTCTATATTAAAAATTATATGCTGGGTATATTACTATTAATAGAACACTAATGTTGGGAAAGCTGGAAAGTTATCTGTTAGTTGAAGGAGAAAAAGAGTCATAAATAAGGTAAAGTGACCTTTTTGAGCTGAAGATTAATCTTAAAGAAAGGACAACATTGTTATCATCTTACAGAAGTCTGTCAGCAGTTTGGCACTTGCAAATTAGAGGCATCCAAGACCCACATGACAATTCTTACTGGGCATGTACATAGGAGGCAGATGCTTCTAGAGAAGTCTGCAGAAGGCAGAAGCCTTGTATTTCCAAAGGCATGAAGATTAAAGGTAGACTATTAGCAAGAAAATGGAACAAATAAAGCTGTGAAGGACTATTCCTTAGCAGATAAATGAGGGTGCTTAGAAATATGGTAATAAGGTTTGAAAGAGAGTGGCAGTGTTTTGTAGCTGATGAATGCACAGCATAACAGATCATTATTTCATAACTCAGTGCAATTCTAAGAGTGATACTTATCTAATGAATGCAAAATTATTTTTACTTAATTTTATACCCAATAAAACTTGCTGAAACTATGTTATGTTTGCTAGGGGTTTATGCTACCCCTCCCATTATGGGTAAACATTATAAACACATTATTCATATTAAAAATTAATTTCAAAAAAATGTACCAAGTTACATAACTTGTGTTTTCTTTCTTCACTCAAAGCAACTATCAAAGACCAAGAAAAATATCAGATTTGTGAACAAATTTATGAGTTCAGAACATAAAAGGAGTCAAATGTACCTAGGACGATAACATTTCTTAATAGTCAATATATTAATGATGCACATTTTTCACTGCACAGTCAGAAAACTTTTTAAGATCCACAGCATGATGACAGTTTATAAAATAGTGAGAAGGGAAGCAGCAGTTTGAGTAAGTGAGAGCTGTAATTATTCCCTGTAGCTGGTGTGGACTCAGCTTTTTGAAAAGCTGATGAAGCTACCTGAGGACCTCTGTGTTATTTGAATTCAACAATGCTGAGTCTCTTTCAGACATTTCAGGAATGAATGAGGAAAAGATGCCAAATCTGCAGCTCTGAATGGGGCTGCTGATCTTGACCAACACCTTCATCCCACCTGAGGTGTCCAAAGGCAGCTCTGAGGAGCTCTGAAGCTTCTCTCAGTAATACTGACCACTAAAACTTGAGAAACATAAAATATTTGAATCGTGTGTTGGAAAAGTGCCATGAACTTTAAACAATGTTCATTCCAGAGCATCCTGCCTAGTCTTGAGACAGTTGGGAGAAACAATGATGCTTACCATATGTCTTCAAAAATCTGTAGGACTATAAGGGGTTGTTATTTCACATAATCTCCAAACTCTATTTCCCCTTATAGTTTCTATATCAATATCACAAAGAACTGAAAAAGCCATCAGAAACTTAAAAAGTACTGGTGGGGAAAATTGCTTAAAAACATGTCATTATTATTAAAGCTTTAATAATTAGGTGCATACATAAAAAGATAAAATTTTATTTTCTGGCTCTGCATTTCTTTCTTCATCTGTTTTTCTTCAAACATAAAATCAAATTTTCACAGAGAGAGAGCAATTATGTTATCACCTAATAACTCTGCTGGGTATTTTTCAAGCACCCTGGCGATAAGCTTAGTAGAGTTTCAAGTACAAGTTAACATCTTTATCAGTTAAACAGTTATTCCTATGAACTGATGCTTCTGTATCAGCTAAAAGTCTTCATTAATAAAAGTTAAAATTAACAAAAACATTGAGAAATTATTGTAGACTGTGTTGCTGTCTAAAATGCAGAGTTCTATAAGTGCTTAGAAAGACAGTTTATTTCCAAGAATCAAAAAGACATGTTTAATACAAATATTTTCTTATAAGGCATTTAAAATTTTGTTAACTTGTCAATCCAGAGAGGAATTGTCAAGGAATTATCCTTTACTGTACCTGTAACCATATAACAATATAATGGCATAAGAGCTGGCTAAATTTGAGTTTGGTTGTATAGGAACATCTCAGGGAAAAAAGATCAAATGTAATGATATTAGCATATCTGTACATATATTGTGACAACTGTAGCCTCAAGGATGCATTTCTGCCACATTAACTCTTTTCTGATTTCATTCACAATGTGGAGAGCCTGCAACTTGTGCTCTGAAAGAAATGTCCTAAAGCTAGGGCCTATCATTCTGGATAGCTCAGCTTTTTCTTCTTGAGTTAAACAAGGATAAACAATGAAAATAAAGTATCTGAAATATGGGAGGAACCTGTAAAAGAAACCTGATTTCTCCCTCTCTCTCTCTGGATCTCTTTCTCTCTCTCACCTATTATTTTACCTTAGAAAATTACAGAATTTAATAACAATAAATCTATTTAAATAATTGGATGTCAAATTCTTGCCCGAAAAGGCTTCTCTTCTAAGAAACTTTATATTATGTGCCAGGAAAACAAAATCACTATCCTCTAGCACTATGTGATTACTGTTACAGTTCTGCTGTTAAGTTTGTGCTGTGATAGTATCTGGTTCAGAAAAATTAACAGAAAAGAGGAAAACAAGGAGCTGAATCGTGAGCAGTATGAGTCAATGGTATCCGAGGAAAACAGATTTAACAACACAGATGATCTGACCCATAAAATATCTGGAAATCTTGCACCCATCTTTACTTTGGAAAGAAGCGGTATTAGCAGGAATTGGCAATGAGGTCTTCTGACAAATACTGACTTCTAATAGTAATTACTGTAAACTCTGAAAGCATCTGCAAGAAAGATCCAAACATGAAATGCTGCCAGGAGTTGATAATATAGCTTGTCTTTAGTAGCTCTAAGTTACTGTGGTTGGTGTGGACCTGCACTAGGGGCTGTTAAGTTTAAAATGAGAGACAGTGCGAAGAGCAGAGCAAAACAGCAAACTCTGAACATTGCAGGGTACCCATATTGTACTTTATTCCCACTGAAAAACAATTTCCTGAGACTAAAATCTGCAAATCCTGGCTTCTGTTTATGCAAATGTTTATACTGTATAAAGAACTTATTTAATTTCCAATGAAGTAGCACCAGGGGAGGTTTAGATTGGATATTAGGAAAACTTTTTTCGCTGGAAGTGGGATCAGGTGTTGGAACTGGCTGCTCAGGGAAATGGTGAAATCACCATCCTTGGAAGTGTTCAAAGTTGTGTGAGTGTGGCACTTGGAGATGTGGTTTAGTCCACAGTAGTGTGTGTTGACAGCTGGACTTGATGATCTTAGATGACTTTTCCAATGTTAATGACTCTGAAGTACTGCAGAATGGCTTTACAGCTGGGGAAAAATACCAAAGAAAGATGCAGCTAAAACAGAGTAATTGCGATGCCCAAGTGCAGGGAAATTGCTATATATGTGTACGCAGAAATCGTTTAAAAGTTTGCTTACAGCCCAGAACTGACTGAACAGTGGACCTGGACTGCCCTGTTTCCTCCATGGAGTTGCAGTATCTTATCTGTATAAGCATTTTTCATGAAGCTGCTTCATTTGCAGTTTTTCAGCTTCTGCAGCCTAAACAGATCTGTGACACTTGACAACATGTGCAGGTTTGGTACCTGAAAAACTGCAAATACATCACGAAAAGAGAATAAGCAGCCACTTGAGTATCTTTTGGGTTTCTACAACAGTTCAAGGGAAGGAGAGATATCAGTATGGCAGTTCTTTTGCTTTATGATTTAGTGTGTCTTAAAATAGTAGGGTTTGTAACAATGTATTTCATGAACTTGATCTTCTGGGACTGACCGATAAGCCCCTGAAAAGATGGGAAGCTCAGAGCAGATGGGGAGGGGGATGGGGGATGACTGCAGGTGTGTGATCAGCACACGGGTGTGACCAGCAGGGCTGGGCTGCCTCTGTTTGAGGTAATCAGGTAGCAAAGGCTTCAGTCGCTGCTGTCAATGCTCCTCCTGGAGCTCGGCAAAAGAGTGGATGCGTCCCTGGGGCAGCCAGGCCAGCCCAGGGGTGGACAGGTGACTCAGCCCAGCAAGGGTACAAACCCTAAACAACTGCCAAAAACTTTTTAGAGAGAGTAAAGGCTTGAGCTGACTTCAACCTCCCTGCTGTTTCCCAGTGTAGTTACAGCATAATCCAGGGACTGGCACTGGAAATCACATTGCTATTGGGATTTAAGTGTTTATTCCAACGTTTTTGCTAAGTGGCAATATACACTATAGTGTATTTAGTGACCTGCAAAATCACAAATCCTTTGTAAAACACGTTATCTTCAAATAAGTAAATTTTATATTAAATATAAATCCCTCCATGCATGGAATAGCCAAAATATTCTGGTCAGGGAGTATTGAACTCTGACACCTTTGCATAAAAAATAAATCACTTTAGTAATAGCTGGCAGGGCTGAGGAACTGTGTGAATTGATTTGTACAGGATGCCAGTGAGGATAAAAGGTTCAATAGCATCCTTGTATTTCACTGTGCTTTTCAAGTAGCACAATTTCTCATGAAGTTTTAAGATAATATTCTTCTGAGTGTCTGACCAAAAGTTCCCTTATCTGAATGAGCTAATAAAACAAACCTGGCATCAAAGGTTGCAATTATTGTTTTGGCAAATGAAGGGGAAAGTGAAGCAGATTTAACATTTTAAAATGTGCTTTATGATTAAACACTAAACTTTCCAAGTGTGAAATGGAGGATTAAATTCAGTATTAGAGCTCAAAAATAAGAAATTTTATCAAATTATTCCTTCCATCTAAAGAGTCAAGCAAATCCAGTTTTATTTTATTTCTGAACTATTTTAAGCTTTATATAGTTTTGAATGCTTGGGGTGTTAGTTAGAAGGATGGTGCTATCATTCTGTTTCTTATGTAAATGATGGCATTTTTATGGTGACCACTGTTGCAATTACATGGCTATTCTGAATTTATATTGAAATTCCTATATATGGACTCTGTGCAAAGACTATTAACTCCAAGTAAAGAAAGAGAAAGCTTTTGAGACAAATATGTTACGCTGACATATTTTAAACCATTTATTTGACAAAATTAGCTAGAAAATACAGGATATACTCATATCTAGCTATTGAACACATAAAGTAAATCACTGTTTACAGCATAGAGTGGCAGTATTTTCTTGAGAGATATAAATATTATGTATTGCTGTTATTACTGCTTTTGTTTGTTTGTGTTGGTTTGGTTTATTTTAACTGAAAATAATCACAGTGTAACACTAAAATGTTGCCATTGTTGCTCTTTTCAAAGTCAAAAAATGATATGTCATCAGTACCAGAACAAAGTAGCACAAAGCCTTCTTGCCAGTCCATTGAGTTTTTAGAACTGGCATAATTCTAAAAAGTCAGTGTTGATGACTTTGTTCAGTAAGTTGCAGTCTACATCTGTGTGCACATTGCATCTTAGACTCTCCAAGGTTCAGAACTGCATGGTTTTACTTCTAGGTTCTGTCACCTAAATTTGTATTAATACAAAATTAGGATTGACATATATGTGCCACTATTTATTCATTGTGGCCTCTGTTGGAACTTTGCTCATAAATGCAAATGCACACAAAACACAGTTTACAATTCTACTGTTCCCCAGCACAACCTGGCAATTAATGCCCATCACAAGTTCCCCACTAGTGCCAGCCTGTAAATGTACCAACAGTGTCGTTCTCAAATATCCCATCTCAGGTCCTGGGAAATGGGATACTTCTGGTGTGGAAGCTGAACTGTTTACACTGCTCATCTGAGCTAAATTTCTCTCTTCTGTATGTGGATGTGCCCCTGTTAAAAATATTTTTCCTTGTGCTTTACTCTTTTGAGACAAGAATTGTGTGCAAGGGAATGAGGTACCTGTGCCCCTTATGGGCATTGCCTGTTTCTGTTTATGCAGGGACAGGATGAATAATAAAACATAGATTTAAATCTTTTGCTATATATTAATGTATCTAGATCCTTTTTAAGTTTGGGGGGACTGAACACAAGAAAAATGTTTTGCAACACATAATGTATTTAGTTGGGGGTTTTTTGGTTTTTTGTTTTTTTTGTTTGTTCGTTTTTGGTTTTTTTTTTTTTTTTTGCATGTGCTTATACTGCAGTGATTGATCACTGATTTGTTTGATCATTCTTCATAAAAAGGTTTAGTTTGAATAAGTCTGTGCCTAGGTATAAATTTGAAACTGTTTCTTAAGAGTATTATTTTGCTAGCCTGAACTTGAACTGTGTGATTGGTCTAAATCTGTTGATTTTCTCTGACTGGATGACAAAGTTATGGTGTGCAAGTTACTATTGCCTCTGCCAGAGTCATGTTCAGTTTTATACTGGTTTTTTGTTTAATCTGTTTAGCTGGCTAGAATTCGAGTCTCATAGGATGGGAGAGCATTGGAAGTGTTATTCATTACTGGTTTTGGAGAAGCTTTCACAAAACACAACAGGCATGAGACATCTCATATTGATGTGCATGCGTTATTTAATTGCATAATTCAACCTGTGCATAAATGTATACTTGTACATTAAACAATCAGAAGTGATCTCTTGTATAACTTAGGCTTGGAGTATCAAAGAGAAGTCACTTTATAGTAGATTGCTTGTCCACCTTCCAGATATCAGGCGGCTGATATTTAAAACCAGAAGGAGTGACTATAGTGAACTCTTCTATCCCTTTCTTTTGTCTTTCTCTAAGTAGAATTAAGGTGAAAGGGCATCCTGTCAGAAGAATGACTCTATGTCTAAATATATACAAAAAAGGACAGGAATAGAAAATAATTTACAACTTAAAACAAGTAGGAAAATAGTCATGCCTGGTGTTAAAACTTTAATATTTCTAATAGACTAGAAACTTGGTACTTAAATTTAGCATTTTAACATCTATGCAACTTATAAATCATTTTTCAATGCAATATATTTTCTGCAGACCACTACAGTTAGTCTTTACTTGATATTACCTTTTAAATTATTGAGGCAGTTTCATACAATGCATCACGTTTATTCATTATTAAGAAGGCAAGCCACAGTAGTGCCGTATTTTCACTTGGGTGCTATTAATAACAGGGAGGGAACTAACCAAGACAGGACAAGAATAAGGATTGTACAGAGAGAAAACATTTCAACTGAATTTTCTTCTTCACTGAAGAAATAAGGATAAACATTTAAGTCAACGTAAGTACTGGGATGAATTATCCTAAGATGCAGCAGTAATTGAACTATTGATTATTTTGTTAATTTTAGCTAATATTTCAGAAAATACATAAATGCTAATATACTAGTAACAGAACTGATAATGCTTCTGTTATCCTGTATTATAAAATGTAATGTTGATTTCTTTTTTCTAAGCAGATGAGATGGGAAAATAAGGATTTCACATTCTTTGTACACAATGTTTGTAGAACTTTTATTTATTCATTCATACTTATAATATATTGCAAGGTAAATGACAAGAATACACAGAGCATGAATGTTTGCTTATCAATTACCTATTTATGTACTTTAGCCCTTATATTTCATATGGCATTCAGAGCTCTGCACTGACATTAAAAATTGAAAACCTGTTTGCAAGGGTTGTTTGGGGGTTTTTTTAGAAATAATTTTTTGTTTTTCATCTTGCCTATGTTCTTAATGTTTTTTGCTTGCTTCATCATGAATGTTCATGCAGTGTTTTATTAATGCAACAGTAATCTTTCACATTTCCCATGTAGATAGTAGGATTCATTATTCACTTAAGGAATGTTGCCTCCTTTTGAGTAAACATCACTTTACCCAACCAAGCAGCAGAAGCAGTGCAATGGAATTCAGATGTTTGAACATGAGAAACTGGAGCAATAACTTTCTCAAAACACAATGAAAGCCAGATCTTGAAAAAAGCTAAGGATGAATTATAGCTTAATATTTCATTTGTCATAATGAAGAAATTTATAAAAGTATAAATCTGAATGTGAAATTACTTCAGAGACAAAAGGGGAAATATTAATTAGATCATCTTTCCTATCCATGTCTGCTGAGAACAACCAGGTAGTGGTGGATTTCTTTTCAAAATCATCTTATTTCCTACCTCAGGAATGGCAAAACCAGTTAGTAATATGTAATATTTTATTAACCAATTCAGATTGTGCATTTACTGTGAAAAGTCTTTAGGGGAGCTAATACAGGTCTTGTTACTTGAGTGAAACTAGAACATGACTTTGGCTGAAAGGTAAATTGAGCTTGTTGCATGATGGGCAGTCAGCATGAGCTGCCTAGTCTCAGATAAGCTTTCTTATGATTGCTTATGTAACATGTTGACCTTGGAATAATTTCCTGCCAGCCACAGTGAGATTGTTGAGTTGACAGTTTTTACACAGTAAGTTTTGCATGAAATTATTGAGGCGCATCTGGATGCTCAGTTGCTTTAATTTTATATTGCTGATAAAATAATGAGTATTTCAGACAATTTATTTCTTTAGTAACTGAATCCCTTCTTTGGAGCATTTGATATTAAGAAACTCTGCTTTTCAGCTAAACTGAAACTGCCAACTCTCTTTAGTTAAAGTGTAATGAAGTTATCAAGGTGCAACAGAGACATTTCCTACACATTTTGCTTATGTAGCAAGGATTGGTACGAGAGATAAGAGCAAAATTATGGGATCCTTCTGTCCTGTGTGTCCTTCATGAGTTTTGCAGGTTGCTAAGCATTTCTCTGCACATTTTTTGGAAGAAAAGAGAAAGAAAAATCTTCCTTTGCCCTCTCCTCCATTAACTTTTAGGTAGATCCTTTGAGAGCAACATTTCAATCACTTTCATAATTTTTCTTGAGCTACCATTAAGATTTAATGGTGTTACTTAGTTCTCCCCTTCTTTTTTTTTTTTTTTTTTTTTTTTTTTTTTTGGTATTACCCATTAATAGATTCAATTGGGTCAGAATTTTCATCACCTTCATTTGATTGGGTTTTAGGACTTGGTGCTATGCTGGAAAATCCCAAGATTAGAAGATTAGAGTTAAATACTTGGGAAAAATGTATCCGCAAATCCTAGATGAGTCTATTTGCAAACCATCAGATGAAATTATTCTGAATTTCTTTATCAGTTTTACTGACACCAGTGAAGGTTGTTCTTAATGGCAAAACCCTCAATCAAATCAGGTGGAGTGACTACAGTACAGCAGAAGGAGATCCATTTGTCCTTGTCAGGATACTCACAGTCACATGTTTCTGGGAATTAGTACAGACAGACTGGCAAGAAGAAAACTGAGTCTATTGCCAAATAATCCCCTGACACTGCTGCTGGGTCTGCTGGGCACTGTCACTGCTGATCAGCACAGGAGGCCTCTGCTATCTTATTTTCAAGTATCATCCTGGAAAAAATGGTGTTCTATAATAACACTGACTACAAAGCCAATGACAGCACAGTAATGGAAAAATGTGAATTATCAAATGAGAACAGAGCAACAATGATAAAAGACTAAAGTACTCTTAGAAATGTTGTTTGTATTTTTTTGTAAATGGAGGAAGTTCTGCTGAACATTTAAAACTCTTGGCTTCCTCCTCTCCATTAAAATATGTAAGTAATAACTGTAAACAAATAATCATCTCCTTATAATACCACAGAAGTAAAGAACAAATAACTGCTGAGTGAAATAAGAAAAGTTTGTGTTGAGCATCAAAAATGAAAGAATATGGAATACACACAAATTACAGGGACTTATTTTGATCATGTTCAATAATGAATGTCAGGAATTACTGTGTTTCCACCTGGATCGTTCCATCCTATTCACCACGTCCAAAGGTAAAAATCTTTCCTTTTGGATGGTGTTAGAAGATGGACAAATTGGCTGTTGGTGTTTTCACCATGGACTTCACAGCACTCTGGATGCAAAAATTATTGGAATGCCTGAGAAAAATTGTGACATGGAACAGTTCTTTTGGGGGAAACAATTGCAAATCATTTATTTTTAGAGAAAGAAAAAATAAACAAAACCCCAAGCACAATACTTCATTTCTACAGAATGTACTCTTGTCTCTGGGCTGGTGTTTTGGGATCCACTGGATCTCCAATAGGGATGTATGGGTAATCTTGATGCAACATCTATGTGTTATGCTCAGATTGTGTCTGCTGAGAAACTTGATTTTAACTTTGATGGCCAATTTTGTCTTTTGTCTGAGACTCATGAAAAGACATGACCAAAAGCAAGTTTTAGACTTTAGGTATCAACCATTGTTCTTAAACTGCAAGCTGGAACTGAAGACCATCTGTGGAACAGGGGTGGTGTTTTTTGGTTGGTTTGTTCTGTGTGTAGTGGCTTGCACAGATGGCAGTAACAGGAATGAACCTTCTGCTGCTTGTCTGGGAATTGTTTCCCTCTCTCTCAGCAGCAATGGTGTGCACCACAGAAGGACTGAGAGCAGGGATGTTCAAAACTCAGGGCTGAATCTGCACATCAGTGTTTTTATGGAGTTTCTAAGGGGGCACCAGAAGGGCAGCAAAGTCTGCATCTCTCCATGAACTGTGTCTGACAGGAGTCCTTAAAAGCAAAATATAGTTTAATCTTAGAAACATCATGAGACCAATATAACATCAAAATGAAAGTCTGCCTTTTGCTTCCTCTTTCCTGGCGTGGGGAACACCAGATTTTCTAACACAGAATAAACGCTCCTTTTTTAAAAAAGGCAAGAAAAACTTGGGGTGGGGGGTGGTTGGGGAGGGTTCATCTTCAAGTCAGCACATCTAACAAAGAGCAAGAGCTGTTTGCAGATCTGCTGAGACAGAAAATGTCATTTACATAGCCTTTATCAAAGTAAAACCATGCTGTCAGAATTAGTAGAATTTTAGATTTCAAGTCCATGATTCATCCAGTCATTCTATTTTCCCAAGCTGCTCAATATTCTGCAATCCTCCATCTCTTGTGGAAATCCTTCACTTACACACCCATTTGGAACAGTTTTTTTCTTTGTCTTCCTTCCATCCTTGTGACATTGAACCTCTTCATCCCCTGAGATCCCAGTAACTCCCTGTGGTATTAACACAGCCATTCCTTTAACCACCTGCTGGCACAGCACCCTCCACCTGCATTTCCCCTGCTCCCAGATTCCAGCTCCCTCTTCTTATGCTTATTCCTTCTTTGCTATCACCTGTAACTTCCCAAATGTATCCAGCCTTCTACTCCCTTTTTTTCTCCCACCCTCACAGTACCTGAAAATACTTTATTCACTTTATTCACTGTTTTGTTGGGACCCTTTCATTTCTCAACCCTCAGTGACAGTCCCCTGATACAAATCTGTCCTATCCAAAGGTAAGGGAAAATCTCCACCAGCCCTCTTTTGTTTTGCTGTTTACATCAGCCAACAGAGGCTGTTACAGGTTAGAGTAGCTGTGGAGGAGCCATAGTTCTATCTGGTGTGGGGACTTCTTACTATTTCATTTTGATTAGCAAGTTAAATCCAGGATGACTTTTTTCCAACTATGAGATGTATAATTTGGTGCTGCAAAAAAGAACTCTAGAGTCTGAAAATGAAACAGTAGAATATATTATTTGTTTCATTCAGTGAAAAATATGGTTGCCTGCTTATTAAGCTAGTACAGGTTTGAACTTTTAGAACATATATTAGTATTTCCCTTAATTGAAGAAGATTTTGTAATGATGGCTTTGAAAATTTCTAGTGATTTTCTTTATAACGGTCCAGTACATCCAAATCAGGGAACTCAGTATTGTAAAGTCAGGACTGAAACAAACCACCAATGCTATTCATAGAGACCTGCTGCCACTGAGCAGACAAGCTGAGATACCTGTTGGAAATCCAGGCCTTAATCTAAGGAACCACTCTCTAAGCAGGCAGCCTGTCAAAACAAACTGGACTGCTGGAACACCATCCTAAGAAGATTAATGCCCAACAATTCTTTTAAGCTGAGCTTTCTAGACAAGCTCAAAGGACTCTGACACATAGTTCCCAGTGAAAGTGAATTCCTGACTTCCTTAAGCCTTATTGAAAATCGTGGCATGAGGTCATTTAAAGTCTGGCTTCTGAGTGCCCTCAGTGTTTGTGCAGTTGTGCTGCACATTCCTCCTCACTGCCTCCACACCAGGATGGGCACAAGAGATGGAAATGACCAAACTCTGATCAAAGCTACCTTGGGGAAGAACACCTTAACTGCAGATACAGTTTAAATGGCAAGTGAATATTTGATTTTCCACTACACATGCATTTGCTTCATTTCAGTGGATTATTTGTCATGAAAACTGTCACACTGACAATTTTTGGATAAGTTTTTGTGTGTCCATCCCAGGTTGCAGGGATGTGATGCCTTTAGAAGGAGAGCAGCTGTCAGAAACATCATCAGTAAGTGCCTGTTGATGGAGTGGGGTTTGTTTTTGACATGTGTTTAGGAGAAAGTCCCATCAGCTCACCTGATACCAGGCCATAAGCAGCCATGAGATTTCTTTTTGATACCTGCTTCCCTGAAGGGAATTTCCTTTAACAATTGCTAAGTTGGACTGATCCTTTCATGTTCTATAGGAGCCTGATGGGGACCAGGGGAGGCCCCAGAATGCTAATAGGCAATAAGCCTCTGGAATTGAATTGCATTGTAGTCTTTTTTGGATTAAGCTATGTTTCTATATTTTGTGCTAAAACATACTATTCCTAGAGCAGAATAAGCCAGAAATCATTCATGGCCTTGTGCCTTTATTTCCATTTAGGCCTGGGGATAGATGCATAATTTATATATGTTTCTAAGGGTCACAATGTTTTGATATATGTCTTTTTAGGGAGGGTTTACATGGCAGATATTATAGGGTCAGCTAGCTTCAAAATCTAGGACTGATTATTCAAAGATTAGGGCTTGTTGATGTAACAACTACAAAAATAGATAAGACTGCTTGTTTTAATGAGGCAAGGAACAATATATTCACAACTAAGTCCTTTACAGCAAGTTGTAGGAACATATCTTTCCTCACACAATAAAAAATAAATAAATAAATAAAAAAGGGAAATCTTTCAAGAGCACTTGACAGGCCCCTGATTGGTGCCAGATTAGTTTAATGAAGCACAGTGCCACTAATACTAATCCCTGTTCTAAACTTCCACTCAGTCCCTTAAAGCCTTTACCTTTCTCAGTGTCTGGATGTGCAAAAGCATAAGAGATAAGGAAGAGGAGATAAGGAGAAGGAAGCACTCAAAAAGCTGCATGGAGCTAATCAGTGATCAGCTTTCAGTGGCTGCAGAGGTGCAAGCTTGCCACAGCTGCTTAGTGCTGTTTCATGCACTGCTGCAGAGTCCCAGTTTTTAACTTGAGGAGACTGCATGCACTTTTGAAAAGTTTAGAGATGCAAGTGAAGCTTCTTTCTTAATTACAGTAGGATTCATAAGATGAAAAATTACTTCCTCAGAATTTTCATATTATCTGGGTTTGTATAGGAATATGACATCTCCATAAATCTTCTTTCATTTTGCACTCATTCTCTTATTGTTTGAAATCAAGAATGCAATGAATATACTGATATGTTTAAAGCTGTCTGTGTCAAATCATCCCCAGAGAGGTCTGTGTCTTGTAGAATTTAACCCTCTTGTAGCACAAATCTCCTCTCTTGAAGTGTAGAGAAGTGCACCGAGATAATGATACATTTACATATGTGTGTTCTGTCACGTGCATCTGCATGTTTGCTGCATGACTTGATTTATGACATGATTTTTCTCTTTATGTTGATGCTCTGGAGAAAAATATAACCAGATTTTTTTTTTCAAATATAGTTGAAAAGACTTTAGTTCAAATTCTGTGATGCTGAATAAAATCACAGCTTCATTAATTGACTGCTCCTGTTCATATTTACACCAATTGAAGGTCTGTCATTACGTGTTATATTGAAGATTAAAGAAAAAACTATATAACTTATTTAAAGAAGCTAAATAAATAACTTATTTAAAGAAGTTAATATGCAATGCATATATATTAGTGTGTCTCTTTCTCAGTTAAATTTCTATTGAAAAGAAACTTTATACGAAGATGTATAAAATATGGTAAGGTTATTGACATACTAATTAGTAGCAGTATTATAGGTGTTGATGCTACAGAGATGTGTTCTCTTCTGGAAATGCATGCTGAGAAAATGTAAGTTCAAGAGTCCAATGAACTGCATTGTAGGTGTACTGGTTAGAAATCACTAAATGGTAAATGCTTTGGTGACACGTGCTTCTAATAAATTGAAAAAAAAGATATGGTAATTTTTAGTGTTAGTATTTTTAGTGAGGTTAAGTGTGCAGCCTATGACTATTTTGGATGAGCAGTGAAGAATGTTACTACAGTACCTACCATGGTAAATATATCTTGGCAAATAATAACATTTTAATGAGCTGTGAATGAAAGTAATTAAAGTAGCTAATAAGAGTTTAGCTCTGAAGTGTTAATCAATGCAGTTAAATTCTACACTAGAAAATGTATATATAAAAGGAAGTACTTGGACACTCTTTGATCTCTGTAATAATGAATACAACATTATGAAAAGCCTTAGTTAGTACTTGGGCTGTATTTAACCATGCAGTGTACACATGAATTCACACTCCCTGATCAGTATCATCCTGTTGATCACAAATGCTAACTGAACACTTCTGGGCCAAGTTAAGTAGACAAAAAGTTCACAATTTTTCCCAGTGCTGTGATTTCTCTGAGGGTCTGTGCAGATGGCAGCCTGGGGGGTCTGCAGCACAGGAACCTGTCTGCAATGTGCTGTGCCTTCCCTGCAGCCCACAAGCACAGAATAAACAAGGGACTCATTTCAAGGAGTTTCCACTGTGGTTCCTGCAGTTCAGACACAGTTTAAATGTCTTCATTTGTTCCACTTTGGATATCTTTGCATCAGTGTAATCCTGCTTTCAGCTTTGTTCTTTTCTCTCAGCTCACAAGAGAAGAGTGTGAGAAGCATTGTGGGGCACAAGAGCATTGAAGCAAATCTAAGAGTAACCCGAAGCCAACACAGCAGGAGCACCTTAATGTCATTCATCTACTTATTACAGTTTCTTGTTGAAAGCTTCCAACCAGGATCAATTGCATCTCAGTACATGCCCTTGCTGTCAGCACAGGGAATACAGAGTTTTGTTTTGTTAGATTTGTTCATCCTGATTCTGTCACTAAATTTTCTCAGAAAAAAAATACATGAAAAGTGTATTAACAACACAAGAGCCTCGTTCTAGTCTGCTGCCACTTATGTATTTTCAAGGCTAACATGACACAGGCTATCAGCAGATCTCAATAATGTCTCTGTTCTTTAGATATCTAAAAGGTTAAATGAAGGGCAAGGTTTCCAAGCTTCACCTCTTGTGTGAGCTGCCTTGTTCATAGTTACCCACACACTACTTCAGAGTTAGACTGAGTTCAGTCGGGTGAAGGATAGGCTTGCATTGCTCCTGCTTGAGAAGGTTTATTTATTCGTACTGGGATTTGTAGCAGCATTAAAGAGAGAACTTTAAATGGTACCTATCTGCTTCAGTAGTGGCTCTTTGTTGCTGTTGTTGTAGGAAGCAATTGCTGGAAGTTCAAAACACTCCAGGTCACGCAGTAGGGTTTGCTGAACAGTGTGGGAAATGAAAAGATACTGATCTTGCAAATGTTAGGTGGTAGCAATCTATAAGTCATGGGAAGGAGGTCGATGCTACCTACTTATACATTATATATTTGCAGAGCCTGCCTTTCACTTAATTAAATCCATATTACTTAATTAGTATTGAGACATGAAGGAGGAATAGATATGTATCTCCTCTGAGATCCAATTTTGCTAAAACAAAAGGAGCCACAGGAAGTTGACAGTAATAGAAATTTATTAACTATTTTCCGGTTTGGCATCTACTAAGTAGGCAAAAAATTCTATTCACTAGAGTAAAAGCATCAGCCAAGGGCTCAGAACATACTTCATGGTGACAGGTATTTAAAATTTGGCAAGCAAGGCAGGCTTGGACTGAGCAGCGGGACTAGAAATATAAGGAGAAAGAGTTTCAATTTATTTACACTACATAAAAAGCTTTGATTTAGCACTTCCCTCTATAAAAAGAGTGTGAGAAGCATAAAACCATGTGCGTGGCCACCGTCATCACAATATCACTCTTCACTTCCAGAACCACTCAAGATGGATCTCTTCTTTGTGGAAAGCAGAATTGTTCTTTTCTTCCTTATTGAAAGTATCCTGTTATATTTGTGGATAAGAATGTTTTACCACACTGATGGGGGCCAGTAACAGAAAAAAACCAAAACATGTTAAATCAACTTATTTTTATTGTTCCTTTATACTTTGATGAACGTTAAGAAAGAGCTAAGTCATTAGGTGCTTGAAAGACACTTTTGCTAGCTGAGGCACAAGGTCTTGCAGACATGCTGCTAAGAAAACATTTCAAAAAAGAAACAAACCATTTTGATGTTGCAAGAAATTGAAGGGGTTTTAAAATAAAAAATACAGTTATCAGAACATCTGCATTCCTTCAGGTGTTTTTTCTGGCCTTGTTGCTGAATCTTTGTACACTGCTCAGTGTTTCCATCCCTCTGATTTGCTGTAGGTAAGCAGAAATAATTTCTTTAATGTGGTGCTTAGGTTATTTCCAATTAGTTTTCTGGTTTCACTCTTCTCAACATGTAGAACATTGTCACTGATGCCTCCTGTATTGTCTGTTTCCTGATCATCTTTACTGGTGTGTAGGGAAATGAGACGATGTTGCAATTCCCTTTTCTTTGCTTATGTAGCAGGCACAAACACAGATTTACACCCACGCATTTACACCAAGCTAAATTCCTTAGTTTTGTACTCAAATCCATTTAAACTGTTCCCAACATGCAGCAAGAACTTCATCAGCAGGGAAAAAAAAACCATAAACTGAATATGCACTTAATTAAATTTAGAGTAGCAGATTGGAAGTCGTCTTTGGACAACTATTTGTAGCTAAATTTCAAGTAATTTTTGCACTGATTATTTCTGGAGGTAGACAGCAGAGACTGCATAATGACACCCTCATGATTAGCAAGTGAAGAGACTGCAAACTATATTTTACTGTTATAGGGTAAATGATTAGAAATTAACCAACATGCTGATGTGGGTTTCATTTCAGTAAGTAGTATTTCATCAAGCCGCAGTAAGATTTTAATTAGAACTCATTGAGGGTACTGTTGCATTTGGAATACAAAAATGAAAATGTTAAACCATTCATCAAATAGTTTAGTTCAGCCTTTTATCTCACAAATAATGTTTTTGTATTAGGGAAAGCTGTTTGGTTACTATCCTGATAGTGAAATTTATTTTGGATTTAAAAAAGCCCACCACAAACCCAAACTCTAAACCAAAATTAATGTCCCCCACGGATAAGATATTCTGACAGTGGTTTTTTTTCCTATTTATAATTATAATGACCCAATGAAGCTATTAAGTTTATTAAAATTTGTCCAAATACAGACAAAGCAAGTAATTTCCCAGCCCTTGCCATGCTTTCATATCATACTGATCAGTTAGTGACAGGGAAATATACCATTACAAAAGAAATCTTGATTTTCAAAAAAATCCTAGTATCAGAATTTCTTCTCCAAGCACAGAAGACAAAATAATGTGAGTCAGATAAACATAGCTGTTGGTCATTTTAGTGAAAAATACCTATGTAGATAATTACCTCTTAAAGGATTACATTTTAAAACTCAAAGTTAAGCCATTTTTTTAGCAATATTTGTTGCTATAGGATATAAAACATGTAAGCAACCCTAACCTATCGGAATGCCTGCTCAAGATGCTGTGTAAATCTGCATCAGGAACTCAGCTGCATCCTGCAGCCATCATTCCAAACACAGATAAAGGGACTTTGAACTGGGAAACTGTAGGGTTTGAGCTGTGAAACATCACACACCTTCCCCTCTGACTGATGTCTGTACCACCCTCTGTCCCTTCCTGGGGCAGGGACATAAGATGCTGGGTCACTTTTTTACCCAATACCACGTTTCCAAAATTCTGAATGAAATGACAAAATGGGGGACTTGAGTGAGTGAGTGGTTTCTGAATGAAATAATGCTTTACTCAGGAACTAGTGGTTAAGGACCAGAGGCAAGTCAAGGTTGTAGTATTAATAGCTACTCTTAGACATCTGAAAAACAGAGACAACCTTCTGTTTGCTCTAGTCCTTCTTGAAATCTAAAATAGTTCTCGACTTTACAGCTGAATAAGAACTGATGATCTACCAATCTGTTTAACCTGGCAATTTTTCCATAAATTATACAAAAGTCAGAAAAATACCTCATCTCCTTACCTCAATTGATTTAATTATTCACCTCTTACTAGAACAGAAAATGTTAGCTGTGTCTCAGTTTAAAATAACTGTATGGGAATAAGTCTATAAATATGTAAATCATATTCTGTGCAAGGACATCCAATTTTTAAGCAGCCACAGTTCAAAGTATTTCAAGTGCCTTTGCTTTGTTAAGAAAACATCTTAGAAGTTCATCATGAGGCCAAGAAAAGAATGAAGGGAAGCAAGAGTAACAGTATAACATGCATGATAGAGACTAAATTCTTTTCATAACACACAAATGTAATTGTTAACATATGATATTCCTCCCATTGTTACTATAGAGAATTGCTCTTCCTCTGTGGGTAGGTTTTCAAAAGTATTTTGATTCTCATTCATCCTCTCTAAGTGAAAACCAGGATTAGCTTCACCATACCCTGCAGTGTCTCCTTTTGGACTTCAGGGCAGTGTGGAGTTCTTGCAGCCCTGATCCAGCAGCTCTGGGAACCCTCTCCTTGTGCAAGTCTGCAGACCTGGTGGTTTGGTGCCTTGCAGGAGCTTTCAGGGATCACCTACTCTCTCCAGAGGGTTCATCAGTTCCCTCAGCTGAGCATGGATTTTCCACTATTTCTTCTTGTGGCTTTTCTTTTTTTCCAACCTCTGTTCACATTAATATATTTTGTCTCAAGTTCAGTTCTTGTTTTCCTCTTCTGACCTGGTCAGGTGCAAATCCTAGAGCTCTTCCACTGCCTCTGTATTATGATGTACCTTATGATGCCCTCATTTAGTTTTTTGGGGTGACCTCTGGATCTTGTCATCCAAGAGCTTACAGTTTCCCAGGTCCTTTGGGATGTATGCTCTTTCCTGTTAGTTTTGGGTCTTTTCCAGAGCACAATTTGGCATTCTGTTAACATGTGCTTTTAGCATAAAACTCTGGTGAAAAAGAAAGATAAAAGTCTCTCCAGCTCATGATACCTTAAGCAATTTTGTACTTCAACAAAATTTCATTGGAGGTGTTGTAAATTGGTTGATTGGAATGTTTCAATCAGAGATCACAGACCACATTTTGACAAGGGTAGAGTAAAATGGGTGTAAAGCAAAATTTATTGGCATGAAGGACAGTCTTTCCTTTGACTCGAGTAGGTAGATAACTGATAAATAATACCTTTGAGGACATGGCTATTACAGAAACATTTTTCATGCTTGCTTCTCCTGTTCTGAAAATAGAAGAGTCAATATCTTGTTTGTATTATTTATTTCTTATAAAATATGCATGTCTACCAGTTTCTGCTTAGAAAGAGAATGCTCACACCTATGTAGTCATTCAAGATATGCATTCTGTAGAACTGTATGCTGTGTTGTCAACCTCTCTGAATTTATTAATGTGCAAGATTATTTTCTGTTATGCAGTGTCAGTTTGAAAGAAAAGGCAGATCGCTGGGTTGGAAAAAAATTGGTCCTTGATTTGTTAATTAATTACTGTTTAATAGTTTTTCATAGTGATTAATGTTAAGTTCTCCTTCTGGTTTGAGGGAAAACATACTTTCATACAGCACAACTCAAAGTAAGGAAGCTAAAGGAATAATGCTGACTGGAAATTGTATGTGCAGTTTGATTTAAGAGCAAAGAAACTGGATCATACATTAGCATGTGATCCTATGAAATCATAAGTAATGGGGCCTGAGCTGAAGTCAGTGCAATCAGCTGAAAAAGAAGTTCAATAAACTTTAATGACCTAAAGATCAAACAGAGTAAATTAATGTTCTATGCTGAATAAAGCATACAGCTTCTCCTAAATCCCTCTTCGTGTCAGCACTGAAAACCTCTCTCCTAAAGGAACCTAATATGAGCACACTAAATTTCAAAGTAGCTGAGATTAAGATACAAATTTTGAAGGACCGTGTATGGAGCAGATCTGAAGCCCTTTACTAGTAAGTGTTGACATTTGGATATGTGAACTTCCTCTAAAGCAAAGCACATGATATGAAAGTTATTTAATTAAAAAAAAAACCCTAAGTATTAGTAAAACCAATCAATGTTCACCAAATATTTCTATTTCTTTAGCAGTTGTGAAAACATGCTCTTTTAAACTGTAGATTTAAACTTTTCTAACTTAAGGAACACCTAGTAATTTAAAGTTAATGTGCATCTAGAGATTAGAAAATAACTGATTAAACTGTCAAAGAAGCCTGGTAGGGAACCTCGTAGGGTTATTCCAGGAGAAACACATAGAATAGTAGATCAATCCAACACTAACTTGTATTTCTCTTTCCAATTTTCTTGTCAGTGACTTATCACCTTATGCTGCAATTTTACACTTTTTCTCCTGTCAATCACATTCACTGGTGTGAATCCAAACTAAGTCTACAGGCTTCAATGGCATCACTCTCTATTTACGAGATCAAAATCCTGCACTATTTTAACGTGCCTTCCTCCCAGTGAAGCCTTTCTTTCCTACCAATGAAGTTCCCAGAGTGCACTTTCTCCAGACTGATGCTTATGGCCTATAAATAATTTGGCAGGTGCATTGTATTAATATAAATGATCTGTCACAGCACTGATTTCCTTGCAGCCCAAGTGAAGTGTGCAGGAACAGACAAAATGGGAAGCGTGCCTGTTTAACTCCTCCTGCTGGTGCTGTTTTAAGTGGGACTAAACTTATTTGCAGCCTGTGGGTATTCCGATACTTTTCTCATGATATTTGGATGCATTGTTTCTCTTATAAACCAGGTGACCTTTTTCAGATATGGAGGCCTCAAGGATTTCAATCTTGGCTCTCTTTTCTTGAAGAAATTCATAGCTCCATCAGGGTAAAATACAGGCTGAAATGGAAGAGAAAACACAAGGTTGCAGCACTGATCATGGCCATTGGATCACGGTTCTGCACTATCCTGCTTATCTAGACCCAAACAGTAACTCCATGGTGCAAGGTCCTGTACTGCCAGCTCTCTCTAAAGGACTCTGTACGGGTTTTTAGGTGCCCCTGTTGCTAGAACATTACTTGTACACATCAGAAAATCCATCCTCACAGTTCTGTCAGTTCCTTCATTGCTGAATTTGGAAGGCAGGACAGGCGCACAAAAAATCTGTACAGCTTGCTCAAGGTCATAGAGAAACCTGTGGCAGAAAATAGAGTTTAAATACTCTTCCAATTATGGTTGCTTAGATATAAGTAATTCAATTCTAGAGCATGTAAGAGTCAATATTGGAACTGGATAAATTATTCAGAGCAAGTGTGTTATTCTGAATGCTTAACTCCCATGCAGGTGATTTCCAGATTAATATAAATATGTTTATGTTTCCAAAATGATCAAGCTACAGTCTCATGCATAATATTTGCTGAGATTATTTTCTGTATTCACCATTCAGCAGTTATCTGCTACCTGAATTTTCCTGATGACATCTCTGATTTGATGTTTTTGAATTGTCTCAATATTACCAAGACAACTGTGGTATCTTTTTTATTGAAGCACAAACATGACCACAAGTATTTTTGGGAATTGAGAACTTTTTATCATTCCATTGGAATTATTGAAAAACAAGGACACTTGAATATATTATTATGAAGTATATTGAGGAAGATGTTCAATGGTATCATAGCTAAATCATTTTACTCAGTCACAACTATTAAAATTTGCTGTCTGATATCCAAAATTCATTTATATTCTAATATTTTGCAACTCCCTGTGACAAAAACACAGTTAATTAGGCATGCTGAAAGGAGAACTTTAGCTACTTCAATATGCATTGCTTCTGTCACAGAATGTTCAAACAGTGGTGGTGAATCAATTTGAAAACTCCAAGTAGGCTGGTTGATATAAATTAAATTAAAGGCTCAGGGCTGCTTGATATGCACTTTTTCAGACATTGGCTAAAATCCTGTTTAAAACTACCCTGCCAGAGTCAGCCACAACTTAAAAAATTATCATATTTCAACTCCCATTTACCTGTCCTGAAGGTTTCTGTATTTGCTTTCCCATCACTGCTGATTACTGAGATATCTGTGTACAAACAGAAGCTCCCCCTTATATCAGCATGGCCCTGATTCATTCACTGACAAAACATTTTGGTGATATGAGATCATACTAATTTTTGGAAGAATCATAGAAACACAGTGAAACAAAATTCTCCACTGTTGTTTCTGTTGTCTGGGATCCATCCTCTCACTGTACTCTACAGGCAGCAGGAACTTTGGCCCTGGGCTTTGAGTTCCTGGTGAGAGGAAAGTACAAAGACAAGTTCTCTGTTACCTTTGAATCCTGCTTCTGTAGGATCCCCTGAACAGGGGACAGAGTTTCAAAATCAGAGGAGAGCATGATCATGTTTTTAAACCTTTCTGTAGAGCAGATATTTGAAATTTTTGTACATTTTTTAATGCTTTTAAAAAATATCCATATTTTGCCTGATTCTGGTGTGTTTTCACATGTAGGTTTAAACCCACTTCTGAATGTCATCATTCAGCTGCACCTCAGGTCATGTGCCATCTCAACATGTGTGTAATTTTCAGAATATCACTAAGCATATTATGAAAAAATAGGCTGAGAGAACCCTGAGAGGCCCCTTTTACTCAGAATGGGATTAGTAGAACCTGTGGCATCCTTGACAGGACTGCGTTAAATCTTTTTGTGTGTATGGAGGCTACAAACTTTGCAAGAAGTAGAAATAGATCTCTCTTCTTTCTAAGAGTGATTTTGGTTGTCTCACCTGAACTTCTCCTTTTGCAGTTGTCCCATCCACATGGATGGAATGGACTCTGTATTCCCTTTCAAAGAGTCTCTTGCACACCTTGTGCATCCCACTGCTATAATCTAGTCCAAGTTTACCCATCTCTTTCATGAGAATGACTTCGGGGACACACCACATAAAAGTCACAAGGTCTGAATCTTTTACTTTTTTCCCATTCACAAAGTCTCTAGGCCAGTAAAAAGTATCAAAGGAAATTAGGCTGGTCTGACACAACTTATTCCTGACAGCTCCGTTTTTGCTACCACTCACCACCTTGCCATGCCCAGATGCGAAAGCATCTGAGTGATAAATTATACAGAATTCTCTGTAACTTGACATGTTTGTTGTGCACCATTATTTAAGAAAACCAGTTATAACTTTAACTGGTCAAGCTTTTTTATGTTTTTCAGATCATAAATATTTATGGATTTTTTTATTGTAAAAATGTTTCACTTTATTTTGAAAACTAGTAGCAAAACACAATTTTTACTTAAATTATTTACATTTCTTGGCTTATTCTCCATTTCTCCCCTTCCTTGTCTGTCAGATAAAGAGATACGAAAAAAGAGAAGTGAAATTATAAATCTTATAAAACAATGTAAACTAATCAAATTTGTTATGTAATTTTGGGGAACTGTGGGGGAATATTGGGGGAGGTAGGGCTGCTTTTTGCAGTACATAATATTGGAATAAACTATTCTCTTCCTAGCCCTAGGTCATGCTTTAACAGCTTCTTTGACTCATTAATAAGAATAGTTAGAACATCTGCTAAAGTTCTCTCTCACTCATATATTTCAGAAAACAATTGTATTACAGAAATAGTCCTCCTTTGGAATAGTAAACCATTCATAACAATTCACAGTGATATGTGCACATCACAAAAAAAATGGAACAATTGCTCTCTGCAATCCTCTTTGTGTCATTTTTCCATTATAAAAATGGCATGATGTTTGTGTGAGTAAACATTGGAACATCAGACTGTATCAGTGCAATCATAACTTGACCCTTGTGAATATGTTTTCCATGCTGTCTTAATCATGATTACATTTTTCCCTCATGAAAATCCTGCCTCATTCTGTGCAGAATGAATAGTGTTTTCACATTTTCATAACCTGCTATTACTTGATTGTTCCCCATCCAGTTCTTGAGTTGTCTTAATCCTCTTTTAAAACACTCACATTTGATCAAATGCCTTCCTGTAAACACTTGTTTTATCTGTGAACCAAAGGACTTTTATGTCTCTTGCCCTTCTCCATCTGTTTGCCAGGTGCTGCAGTTTAAAATTATCACCAATGTGGCTTAACACCTATAGGAAATACCCCTACGTAGCTTCAGTGTGTCTTACTACAATACAAATGCTAGTAGAAAACACATTTTTCTGCTTTTTATTCCCCCGCCCCCCCTACAGAAAATGATAATGTAGCAAAGGCAGCAGTGCATTGTCTCTGCTCAGCACACTGGAATCACCTACAATTCTTCAACTGCAGGTGGTTTCCAGTCTGACTCCCATTTCAGAGAGAGTCAAGATATTGATTAGATGGAAAATTTTGTGGTATCTGCTGAAGTAGTTCAGAACATTGCAAACATTCCTTGTGAAACCTGCTGTACCATCTTTTCTGTGGAGTTGCAACAACTTCTCTTCGGCCTCAAAAGGGACTAAGACTGGTTTTCCATTAAAACACTGAACAGGAGACCTCATTGTCACTGCCAAGGAGCTTGGCTTGCTGAGGATAAATTAGCTGTATTCATTTTTATAATACTGGACTCAGCCAGGGAGATCTCAAACAAAAGTACAAGGGATCTGTCTTTTAGCTGTCCCACCCCTCGCTTTTGCTTTGCAAAGTGAGGGTAATACTTTTCTGCCTTCTAGGGCTTTGAGGGAAGCCCACACACACATATTCATGCCCCCACCTGCTTGGGCATATGCAAATGCTCCTGGCTGCGTATGCCTACACTGTTCTCTGGAGCTTGCCCCCATGAGGCAGCTGCAACTGAACTTTAGGAAGTCCAGAACTAAGATGAGCCTTTCTGTACCATACATTTGTGCTTTTTG
The DNA here is from genome assembly GCA_034509425.1 of Eopsaltria australis. NCBI lineage: Eukaryota > Metazoa > Chordata > Aves > Passeriformes > Petroicidae > Eopsaltria > Eopsaltria australis. Next base: position 624,328 of record JAVTVJ010000138.1, read on the forward strand.
GTTTTTTTTTTTTCTAGAGGTAAAACTTCAGCAATACAGATAAAGCTAAACAAGGTGCAGCCATTTAGAAAACCTCCACTGCAAAGAGTAGGTGGCACTTCTACTGGTCTCTGAGCTCTGGGGACCTGGTTTGCATCATCTGACAAAAGAATAATGTCAGCTTAGTGCAAAACCAGCACCCAGACAAGCCTGTGGTTACCAAAGAGATGTTCTTTTTGTGTCAGACTGGATCTTATGCAAAGCTAATTAGTTCCCAGTATGGAGTGGGTATCTGTTCTGTAAAGTTTATTGTCATTTTATTGTGAAGGCCTGATAATGGCTTGGTTTAACCGTGTGTGGATGGCATTCATTTAATGGAGTGTAACTTGACTGGAATCTTGCCTTATCACAGCAGCAGAAATAGCTGTAAAATTTTATTGACCAGTGGAACAATGGGTCAGGAGCTCAGTGTGCACAAATCAACACAGCCGGCTCGGGAGTCAGCAAAGCACCGTCAGTTTATGTCAGCTGTCTTGTTTCACTTGTCTGAGAACTCTTTTAACATGATGGAGAGAAACCTGGCTTTCCTAACTTTGTTTTTTTCACTGCATTCACAGTCATAGTCCTTAAATACCCAGAATATTTTCTGAAATCATGGAAATGAAATTATTATAAAAGTTAGTGTGTTAAATCTATGTAGAAATGGATGTAAATTCAAAGCTGTATTTTGCATAACATCTGGGGTGATGGGGAAAGCAAAGCAAAAAAAGAAATCTGAACTGAGTTGGAAAAGGAAAAAAGTTTCTTTTCCAAGACCTCAAAGTCAAATTTATCAGTCAAAAATCCTGCATTTCATCAGAACAGAGGTTATTTTTTCAAGAAAAAAATTCATTTAAATAAAAATGTTTTTATTGTTTCATTTTCAGGAACTTTCCAGTGGAAAAATGGTAAATTCCCTTTCAGTCAATGTCATACAGGGTCATGCTGCTAATCACTCATGAGGGTTCTTACCCATCAACAAAGTTAAACATTTATCTCCAAATGAAATTCTTGTTTTAAAAATATAAGACCAATTTTTCTCTTCTGGTTATTTCACTGATTCATGAGAACAGCTTCTGGGTAGGCCTTGCCTCACTTTAATTATTTATGGTTTGTGGCCTGTGACAATAGTAAGATGCTACTACAAGCAGCTGCATTAGGCAGCAGTCCTTATTTCTATTCAAGTAAATGGAAACCAAAGGAGTACATGAGCCCTGAAATGTCTTTTTCTTAATCATCAGCTGCTAATCATATTGTATATGAGAAGTTCCCCTGCAAATCCAGAGTGATACAAAGATCTCTGAGTATTTCAAATCTTTCAGTGGGCTTTAGGAGGAAGCTTTGTTCTTCTGGGTGATTTACTTCTTAATATTGTGACCCTCTTAAAATTAATTTAGCATATTTTATAGAATATCCATATTTTTTTCATCTAAATCCTATTGATTTCAACATAGGCATTTGAGGTCTAACCCAAGAAATGCAAATACTTTGTTATGAAAGCATCTGCAGAAGAATTATCAGTTAGATGCCTTTCTTGGTAGTAAGTAAGTTAGATGCCTTTCTTAGTAGTAAGGCATTGGTAGTTTATTGACAAATTCAAAGAGCGCTATAATTCAGAAAAACAAATGTAGGTAATTTCAGACCAATACTTAGCAGGTGATCCCTTTCAGTTCTTGAAAAGTGCTTTTGATGGCTGATTATAGTGATCAGTTGCCTCCTCCTTGTTAAAATAGTTTTTAAAAGCAGCAACATAATGACTTAATCTCTTCTACCAGAGAATATTAACTGATTCAAATCCCCATGTAGGTGCTTGAAAAAACTCTGTACTTTCGAAAATGTATCCAAACATGCAAATACTCTCTACTGTTCTGGAGGGAGCTCTTTAACTCTTTTTGTCAGTACTGACAACTACTTAATATATTTAGGCTCTACAGGAGTCTTATTTATTGTGACAAATCAAAATGCTGCCAGGGTCCTCATCTGCCATGGAATTAATTTCTCATGTCATCTGTTGTGAGAATAGGAAATGAAAAAATCTTTTAGTTATAGATCTGATTTATTTGTGGAAGAAAATGTATGGGCTGAGTTCTACAGCAGAAATTCACTTGCAGAGAGGTACAGAGTTGTGCATATGCAGACGTTTGTGACTATTGAGTTTTCTACAGTAGACATCACAGCACTGAGGGATGGCAACAGAGCAGCTTCAAAGTTCTTAAAAGATGGATTTTTATGATACAGAAGTACACACATCTTTCAGGGGAAAAGAACCCCAAAATAAAATGGATTAATTTTATATATAGAACAACATGCTTATGATCTCTTTTCCTATTGGGTGGAGGGACCTGTGGATTATTTTCTTCCTATACAGACAAGGTCTAGATTGAATCTGTTAAGGTGTCTTATGATGAGATATAATGAGCTCTATACAGTTTTGATACTCTCACAGAGTTCAATTATCTCAGAACATCAGAGTCTTCCTTTAGTTTCTCTACAGCTTCAGAATCTGGAAATTCACTCTGGTCTTTTCCCTAAATGGATGCTGGTTTTTTTTAGCATATTCAGATTTTGAATGAGCCTTTTCATGTAAAGCGATTCACTGAGGTTCTGCATTCATTTGCAGAGCCCCCTGAGGTCCCCAGCAGACAGAATGTGACATCCCTGGAAGTGGCCATGGCCCACATCCCCTCACTGTGCAGTGCAGAGCCAGCCCTCTGACACACTGAAATACAGGATACAACTGTACAGGGATTGAATTTCCATAGCAGAAAGGTGTGAAATGTAGCATGATTTATTGCAGTAGTGGAGGTGAACTTGGGGTGAGGTACACTCTACTAAAAGTATTACTCTTTGTACTTTATATTCTACCTTTTCATAAAAAGGATAAATTCAGGGGAGAATGAAATGTGGGAGACTGGCCTCAAATTCTTCTTTTCAGTATTGCCACCACAGAAATTTGGGGAAAATCAATATTGTCTTCAAGCTGTCATTTCTTTCAACTTGGACATATAATTGAGAGATGTTCAGCCTCATCAACGCATTTGTTCCAAAATGGAAAGGTTGCACTCAAACCTTCAAGCTTTTGAAAATTTTGATAGCAAACCTAAGAGTCAAAAGAAGGATTAATGGAAATAATGTGCGTAATTACTTAAGAACATGTAATGTTTGGTAAGATGTTTTCTTTGTCATATCGTATAGACTGAAACCATCCTGTTTAGTACACTTGAGGGACCGAACAAATTGCAAAATTTGCTTTTTTACAAAAGTTTACTTGTTTTTGGGTGGTAGTGGTTGGTATCTAAAGTATTATTTAACTTAAGTAATGTACTACAGGAAATCTTTATTTGCCCCATGGAACTCTAGCTTCTATACAAGATAAATCACCATCTTGGCATGTTCATGTTTGGTTCTTTCCTTTTCCTTTAGGATGACACTCTTATAGTATAAAAGCCACTTTGTTTCTGTTGCTATTTTTTGAGTTTGATTGTTCTTGTTTGTTTGTTTGTTTTTTTCAAGGAGCAGACCTAAGTGAATGAAAGGGGCAATAGCTTGGTTGCTCAGTGACAGGAGACAATATCTGCTATTAAATTTGAGCACATATTGGCCAACCATTATGGGGCCTTAGGGAGGAATTTCAGCACTCAGCTGAAATTTCAGCTCGTTTGTAAATCTAGTAAAGTCACAGAAGAGTCAGAAATGTGTAAAGGTTGAGACTTCCCCGGATGGTTCCTTCGCTGCTCTCTTTGCCCTCTCTTGTCTCAGTCCCTCTTGAGACAAAAAATGCAGTTACCCTAAAGGTGATGCATTGTTTTGGGCATTTTAAGAATCTCTTTGTCTAAGCAAAATGCTTATCTATATACAGATCCCCCAATAGTTAATGGTGATCAGCTATGTCCACTCCTAAATGGAAATTCTGAATAATAAAAGAATGTTGTCCAAGAAAAGCACATGTTGAACCTGTTGATTCAGTCACAACATATTTTAGTTCAGATAAAAAACACGTAATAAAAGACAATATTAATAATATAATCTTATGAAACACTGAAATAGATAACAACAAAATAAATATAGTATTTCCACATGAGAAACTGTTCTTTTGTGTAAGTACAAAGAACTTGAGACAAATCTGGGTACATATCTTTCAGCTTGTACTTTATGATAATACAGTGAGCTCAGTTTCCAAATCTAAAACACTATCATATCCATCAAATAAAACCTGTTCACTGATAATCTTCATGTTATGTATTAATGTCTGCCAACTACTCCTACTTTCTTTTTTCTTCTCTTTGCAATCACATTTTGTGGCAGGTATATAAATACTTTGATATCTGTGCCTGAAAATTTAAATGCTGTGTAAGCACCATCTATTCCCATTTTATAGCCTGTCAAAGACTGCAGTGGAGAAAATTTACTGTCAGCCAGTGTGGGGATGTGACAGCGCCTTGCAGAGCTCTGTGGAGACCATTGTTCTCAAATTGTTGGGGTTAAGGTCAGAATTAGAACCTAGGATTAGATGTCTCAAAGATGCTAAAATTGTGCACTCTAAGCTAATGTAACAGAATATTAAAACCTTTGGTCGTATGAATTTTTGAAGTTTAAAGTGAGTGGTCCCACTGCACTGACAGAGGTGTTGCAGGGTTGAAGCCACATGTATGAAAGAACCACATTCACTGCTGGATTACAATCAGGCAAACTTGTCTCTTTACAGAAGCAAGACAGCAACTATTAATTAATATAACTTGCAAATTAGACAATTCAAACATTAACAGGTGCTCTGGGGGGGAGAAATGCCAAAATTACAGAATTACTAAAAACTCCTATTATATTCCTTAACAGTACAAATAAGTGCATCTTTTATGATGAATATTATAAACTTCCCCCTAGGTTTCTATAGTTCACCTTATAAATTGGCCTATAAAGGCCTTAAAGCATTAATTTTCTTAGAACCTAGGACTATTATTCTCTCACAGGAACAGTCTTCCAGATGCATAATCAGTAAACTGTCCATAGTATTTTCAGGAGTGCTAGCAGCAAGTCTGAATATTTTGTGTTTTCCCTGTATTGGACCTTCATGGGGCTATTGACTACATTAGGCTGTTGATCTCAAGCTTTGTCATAAGAATGTCACTGCTTTTCCGAGACAAAATTAGTCTAACAGGATCACCATCAAACTAAAGTAGACAGAGACAGCTTAGATCTACTGCAATATCAGATTATTATTATTCACACATTGTGTCAGAAAGACTTCTTATCATACTGGATACCTCAATCGAACTAACAATCTTATGTTTGGAAGAAGTGTTTACTATGGGGATAATAATGAGGATATGAAAGTAGGGGAAAAAATCAAGTAGTTTAATTTCAGTTTTGACTCAAATATGTATTTTGTTTCTCCAGAATTATAGAATCTGTAATATTAGCACTAAAAGGTGGATGATATCAAAACAGTGAAATGATACTTCTAATATAATACGATCAAGATAAAAATGCACTGAGTAACTTTCTTTGGTCTTTGACCTGTATTTTCATCTTGTATTTTTCAGTCTTTTTTTGTTATCCTTTATTACATCAATTCTCATAAATATTCCTAAGCTGCATGGATTGCAGACTCTTGAAGCAATGCACGTGACAGACCCTGGGTTCAAATAGACACAATCTTTTTAAATATGAATTAAAGTTAATGAATAACTGTCTGCCAGTGTTGATGAGGCATTCTGTTCCCAAAACTTGTGCAGAAGCTGCCGTGTTCTCATGCACTCCAAAATAAAATAGTCTGCTTGTGGTTTTTGTGCTTCTGTGTACAAGAAATCTCCCTTGCCAGCCAGGCCTGCTCTGGGCCTGGTGTTGCTCTGACCTTTACAGATATATTAATGTGTCAGACACAGGAAATTCAAGCACTGCTGATAGAAATAATGTCTTAATAGAGGTTGACAAGTATTAAGGAAAGAAAAATATTTCCTTCAATTGTGAAAGATCACTAGAGTTGATTTCACACATGGGAGAGGCCTTGTTTGTCCAGAGCCATGTCTGCTTTTTTCCATGCTGCCTGTTCCTGCAATAAATGCTACCTGCAGGTCTGTCCTGCTGTGTTCTCCTATCACCAGTGCCCCCAGTCTCACCACTGTGCAATTCACAGTCTCACAATTGTGCAATGCAGTGTAGAGTAGATGTGTCTATTTTTGAATTAGACTCAAGACCTGGGTTACTTAGGTTGTTTTGATGGTTTTTAGTCCATGATAAATTTCAAACCTCAGTGAAGCAGGTAGGAGTCAAAATTGGAGCTCTGTGAGGCTTTCTCACCTCTGTGTCTGAGTGCAATTTGCAGCAGAATACATGGAAATTATGCTTTTATTAACTGATTATTATTATTTGGTTTTGCTTGAAGGCAGTGGTGATTTGTTATTGTTTAATGTTCTGAATTGCTTTCAGTATTCTAAGCGTGGCATGCTGATGTTTTAAAGTGTTAAACAAGTAAATATTATGACTGTAGGTTGTTGAGTGATTATTTATTTTGGGAATGCTAAAAGTTCAACTCTCAGAGGAAAGAGGGACAAAACAACATAATGTTGGTGACAATCATGTTTACTGCTGTACCCTAGTTGAGGGAACAGAGTAAATGTTTTCTTTTGCACGTTAATTTCAGTGTGTACTTGGACATTATTTGCATGACACATCAAGCTAAATCAAATCCCTGTTTGAGGAGATGAGTGGAGAACCCTGCATTTAGTGATTTGGGTACCCTTTGTGGATAACTGCATGACATTTGAAGGTCGGATTTCATGTTCATAGATGGTGCTACAAATAATGGTGAAAAGAGCAGTGTAGGTGAAATGTAGATGCATAACAACTCTAGAAATGCAGCTTGGCAGCAAGCAGGTAGAAAATAAACATTGATGCTGACAGCTGGAGGACAGTAAATAGCAGTAAATGGAATGAGGTGGCACATAACAAATCTGGCAGATAATTGAAAGAAATTGGACACTCCTGTAGAACTTTGTTTCAGCCCAATACAGAGGTGCATTAAAAAGAACCAGAAGCATTGGGTAGAATGCTGTGCAAATGGAAACTTAATGATGATGGGCTTGGAAATTCCACATCGTAATTCACTCAACAATTACAAAAAAAAAAAAGAGGAAAACATGGATATTTTCAGCTGTTGTGCCGCTGCTGAAAACAATGCATTTTCCACCAGCATTTCTACTCTTCAGTTAAATCTTCCATGTCAACATTTGACCTTGGATGCTTCATGTTTCAGCAGCCCTGAAGACTGTGCCCATCCCATCCCCCACACTCAGTAGTACATCAAATATACCACATTTGATTATTGCCAACCTATCTTCTGGAATATACTGTACCATGAGAAGTTAATATTGCAAAATCATGGAGAATAGTTGGAAAATGTCAATCATGAACTACTCTTTTTAAAAGACAGTTAAATTGACTTTTTGTAAATAGTTTGACAAATTCCTTCAAAACAGTCCTTTGAACATACAACTGGATAACATCTATGGATATTGGAGATGGTGGGTTTTCTGTAAGCTCTGTGCAGGAGCAGAGCAGGTTGCATCCATCTTTGGAGTTCTTCAGTCAAGTCATTTTCTGCCATTTCTGTGGAGCAGTGAACAGCAACTCTCCTGCACGTGACAACTGTGCCTGCACATGTTGGTGTCAGGCAGGAGAGGGTCAGCCTTGCCTGGAGCCACTTTCTCTTCTCTTTTGCGCACAACCTTCTACTCCCATACAGAAAAGGAGGAGAAGAGAGTACATACTTACTGTTCTTATTCTTCTGTTTAATCTAATGTCAGTACACAGTGAATAGGCTCTCCAGGCTCTTCATTCTCATCTGAATATCTGAGTTTTAAAGTAAACACTTACGAAGGTAGTCCTTTTGCAGAAAGGGAATAATGGATTGTGAGATGAACTCTGAACTGCGTTAAGACCTGCTGAGTAGGACCTACACCATCCAGTGGAGAAGCAGTAGCAAATGTAATGTTTTTCCTAATTAACTGTAATTGTGAAATTGTAATACACTATTTTGATCAGTCACATGAGTTGTTCAGTATTTTATACTGGGGCATGGAAAAGGACATATGTGTATGTCACCTCCCACAGGGCACCTGAGCAGCTTTCAGGGTATGCTCTGTTGTTTTATGGTTGTCATAACACTTCGATCCTTTCCTCTAAGAGGAAGCTGCAAATCAAGTGGAGTATCTTTGTTTTGAAGTTATGTCTTCTAGTAATTGATTTTTGTTCATAAGACCTTTATGTTGATATATTTGCCAAGGAAATTGTAATCCCAAAGGCAGGTGATTCTTAATTGCCTAAGCAGTTCATTTCCCATATCTGGACTGGCCTCATGATCAACTTTGACCTTCCTTACAAAATATCTAATTTTTAGAGGGTGAGGGACAACTTCTTGTGGGCATTGCAGTAAAACTCAGTTCTATTTAAGAGCTCGTAAAATTTCAAATACTTCCTTAGCTGAGCACACATTGTAACACCATATGAATTAATTAAACTTCTTTTATTTGTCCATTAAGACTTCATCATTCTCCCATGCCAGTTTCATGTAAAATCCATTATTTTTCTGGCTTGATTTTTAGATCTATAAATCTCTATGAAAACTGTTTTATTTTTTTCTTGTGTGACATTGAGATTTGGAATTACCATGGATTTTAAGGCAATGCCTCATATGTCTGAGGTGATTTGGCACAGCCCACTCCCGTGAAAATCTTAGGTTTGCAGACTGATTAAATTTCCCAGAAAGTTTTTTCCTGTGGTACCAAATGTGCTCTGTTCTTGAGCTATTAGTTGTATAGTTAGTCCACCAGCGTAGATAAAGGGCTCTGGATTTTTTCTTTCATGTTTGTTTCCTGTACTCCAAATCAGTGTGATTCTTTTTGTACATTTTCTCACATTTATAGATGCCAAATGAGGTAGGTGGTGCTGTACCAGGAATGATGTCAAACATGTGAAATACTCAAAATATCAGGGGACAGTTGGTCTCTCCGGATTTAGTTTTTTCCTGATAAGCCTGTAAACAAATGGCATCCTTATTCTACAGATCTTTCGTTCAGGGAAATTTATCTCTTACAGAAGGGAAGTCAAACAGCATTTAGGTTCTACATAGATCTCATTCAGGGTGAAAGATGAAAAATGTCCTCCATATATCTTCTGAGGAAAGGTGAAGTTCACGTTTCACCTGCACATGTTGAATTCAATGTTAAATTTCCAACAGTTTCAGTCTCCCAGATGGGCTTAAAATTCTGGTCACCAGTAAGATGAGCACATTTTATGACAGGAGTAGTACAGAAGGAAGAGACCAGAACAGAAGATACACCTTAAATAAAATATGGCATGGCATTTGCCAAACAAATAGGAATTTTTTTCTTTTACCAGCATGCTGTGTTAGTTGTAAATTATCATTCATTTTTAAGATAAAATATTATTTTTTTATTCTAAGTTCTATGCAAATGGCATAGCATTTAAGCTAACTGAACCTTTTTGGCTTCTTCTTGTTAAGTGTTTCTTTGTTCAAAAGTGAATTGATTCTTCATGTGTATGGGCTTTGACAAGAAGAAATTTATTAGAGAGAGAACAATACTGGGTCTGTTCAAAAAATATCAAAGGAAATCTGTAATTGAAAAGCCATAATATCTCTCAACTTTGCTATAGCACTTAAGCATCCCTAAAACTGTGGCATGGCTTGATAGCAGAGATACAAACCAAGATTTTCACTTTTTACAAGCTTTGGTTAAAAAAGTGTAGCTGAAGTTTTAACAACAATGAAAGGTCGTTTCTGGAACATAAAACCTTTGCTGGGGTATTTAACTTATTTTGCTATTGTTCAGTGAAGTGTTGCTCACCTTCCCACTGTGTTCAATCCGTAATGCAAATAGATTCAGTTCCAATTCATTTCATCTCCATGTTTTAGTTGTTTGCATCCCACAGAGCCATTCTTTTGATGCCAGGTATCTGCTCATTCTTGTTTTGTTGTTTTGTTTGTTCATAGCCCTGCTGTACAACCTAGCAACACATTTTATCTGACAATAAGGTGTATTTGAATACATGGCAGTTTCTCTAGAATAATAATGGTCAGCTGCTATTAAAACTTGTAACATGACTGTATGTGTCACATAATCTGTATGATTTTACTGTAAGACACTCATTATTTCTGACCTTTTAATATGGCTCTGCAAATCAGACACTGTTAAATTTTAAAAATGCCTATTTAAAAATCCCTCCTGGTTACCGACATTTATGCTGCAGATGGGTGCATAGCATGTATATTTTTCACTATTTGTCATATAAAGGAAGCTTTTTTTTTAGGAATTTCTTTCAAAGCTATAAATGTAGATGCAGATTAGGATTGCTCTCAAAATTAGCTAAAATGAGTGTCATTGTTCTGAGTTATATTTAGTATTGATGAATTCTTTCACTGGCAAACAAGTAGGACTTGTCACAAATGTCTGCAGAAATGTTCACTACTCCTTTCTGAAGACAATTGAATGCCAGAAACTCTGTAAACACTTTTCTACTCTTTTCAGTAACTTTTTCTGTTCTTGGTGGAGTGCTACAGAGGAATGGTTTTAGTTCCTTTCTTTATGTTCCTCCAGCTACTGGAAGTACAAACCATTTGTTATTGGTTGCAGATATTTACACCTCTGCACAATATCACTGCTGCTACAGAGTTGTTAAATACTCCACAGAAATTTCCCTTTTGCTGTAAGTTATTCTCCAACTATTTTTATGGCATGGGCTTTCAGGACATTGAGGTGATGTTTAATGGATTTCCAGCATTCATATGCAGATCTCAGGTTAGATATTGATTATTTAATTTAGAAGTGTTATAGAAAATGTACACTGAAGTTGGGGATTCTGGCAAAAGAGTCTTAATATCAGCCTAGTGTTCATTTTCTTCCATACCAGGATTTTTTCTCAGACTTTAGCTCTCTATTAATCAGTGTCTTTGCTGGAGCCTCTTTATCTTATAAAGTACAGCATGTAGCTAAGTCCTTGTAGAATAGTATCTTGAATAAGAAATTATAAAAACTGTTTATTAGGGATGTTTAGAATTCTACCCTAAAGAGAAGATGGAACATTTTATTCCATGATATCAGCACTTATGAATTGAGTGATGATTGAATGAAAACCTTCAAACCCTTTTATTCTTCCTTTCAGTGTTTAATTTCCAGGAAGAAAAATATTTACATGAATATCAGTTGAAATTAAATTCTTCCTTCACAAACAGGGTCTTTTAAATCACACAGGAAGGGCTTTCTGAAAGCTCTCCACAGGACCCCAGTGCACAGGCAGTTTCATCAGTCAGCTCAGGGCAAGACCAAGCTCCTTGCAACCAGAACCATGCTCACAGAAGTAATTATTTAGTCTGATTCTGATAAGAGAAAATTGAATGTAAATGTTGTACCTAGCCAGTGAATGGTGCAGCAGCCTGAATTTTCTAATCAGGAGGTCTCAGAAAGAGCTGTGGCTGGGGAGAAAGAAAAAAATAGGGGAAAAGGAGGACATTTAAACTTGTTCTGAGGTTTCCAACCCTTCCTCTTCTACCTGTCACTTGCTTCTTTTTGCTAGGACTACCTGAAATATTGGAAACCTCAGTGGTACCTCTAGATTTTTCTCTTCTGTTTCTAAGAATAACATCTAATTAGTATCTCCAGGTTAAAGGAGGAGCAGAAGTGAAATATCAAAATCAAAATGTACTGTTCACACTTACTTAATGTATTAAACATTAAAACTAAAAGATGATTAAACTTAAAAAGCAACTCAAATAAAACCTGATCTGTTTTTAGGCATGGCCACTGAGAAATGTGCTTTCCTTTGAATAGCTTTTGGATGTTAATATCTCATATTTATTAGATATATTTTTAAGACTTATATTTAATGCAGATATTTATTTTCATTACATAAAGCCCTGGATAGAGACAGGGAAAATTGATGGGCCCTATTAATATTTTCTTTTAAACAGTGTGAACAAAGTTGAATTTTTTCAATCCCTTGCAAAGGCCAACTTTTACCAGGCAGTAATCAAAGTAATCATCCTCTAAAATTATTCACTGAAATCTGTGAAAAAGCCGATGATTTTAAAGAAAGTTCTTTAACAATGCACAGATAATATATTGGGGGTACTGATTTATTTGGGAATGGCTGGAGACACTATTAAATGTCAGAACATTTTCTCTTGTACTGTGTTTGGTTTGAGCCAGTTTTGTCTTTTTTTTGTATTTTCATGGAAATCCATAAACATGAGATCAGGTCCATAGAAGAGATCTCTGGTAGCAGGAGGGAGTTTTTCCTATCTCTTTGAATTCTCCAATACAGGAGATCCTGACCTCTGGGAAGTGTCAGCTAAATTAGAACAGAACAGCATAACAGAAATCTGCTAAGCCATCTAAATTAATTAATTTATTTGTTAAAATTGAACTTGTCAGTTTATACAGCTCCCTGCACGAGGCCTGAAAGTCTCTGAAATATATAAGCTTATTCTTAGTGATTCTCTCATTTCTCTCGCAGAATTAAGCCCTGTAGAAGTTCAGCAATTATGCAATTAATATGTTACTCTGAAGGTTTAAGAAATAAACAAGAAGTTTATCTAGCTAAGAAGAATAAATTATTCTTGAAGCAGGAAGCAGATGGGCACTTGATTAGCTTTAACAAAATGTCTTATTTCCATGGACTTCAACAAACTGCAGCAAATTAGGCTTTGAGTAAATGAGGTGTCCAAAAGCCAGTAAAGAGTGTTACTGTTTGTTCCTATTTTTAAAGGATGACATGGGAAAATGTCAGTAAAACAATAAAAGATGTAATTAAATAAATACTATTTTTCTATCTGTGTGGAAAAAGCAAAGGCAGGCAGATGGAAGAAGAGAGGTACAGCAATTAAAAAGCTAAGCTCATATCCGTGAGTAATAATGCATTTACACGATGTTTGCATTAGCCATTGTCCATCTGTAAAGCAGTCAATGTTCACTGCTAAAAGATACCCAGATCTTAAGTGTTTTGGGAAGGACTAAAACATTAGGGGCTCAATTGATGAAAAATTCCAGGGAATAAAGATTTAATGCACTAGCTGATTTTGTTAAAAGGGTACTTGAGATTGCAGAGTAAAATTTGAAATAAACATGCTCCTTTTGTATTCATAAATTGTAATAATTGAACTCAAGCTGCTAAAGGTATTATTTAATCTGAGTATTGGGAAGTGACTAGAAATGGTAGGGTACTGCAAAGGTTTTAAAGGCAGTGCATGATTATCAGTGGCCTTAACCACACTTAAGTTTCTATACCTTGGAAATGTGGTGTCACTGGGGATATGATTAACAATAACTCCAGTGTTTCATCACATGTTTGAAGGAGGTTATAATGACATGATCTTAGAAATTGCCTTTAAATTGCTGATTGGGGATAGATTTTTCACTCCACATGACTCAAGTATTATGAAGCAAATGGAGACTGACCATAGTTCTCTTCTGAATCCTCCTGACACAACCTGCCCTTCAGGGGCTATGGACAGAATCCAGCTTTGCTTTCCAAAACTGTTCATTTATGCACACACTCCTATCTGACTCAGTAACCAAATAGCAAAAGACAGCCTGAATATGTAAAATGCCAATAAGAGCTGAATGATAGCTTCACCTTCTGGATTGTGTCTCCAGCCATTGTAGATGGGAAGCAATCTTTTATTGAGAAACTTCTACAGAGTCTAATAAAACCTGCATAAAATTTTAAGCTGTAACAATTCCAATTTCCCTTCTCTGGCAGATTGATGAAGATAATTTTTCATTCTTTTGTAGGTATCTTACTTAAATTCTTCCTGGCTACCTGTATAAAGATGCTCTAAAATAAATCGACTACCATTATTTGCATAGAAAAACTAATAGAAAATACAAGTAAAACTAATTTCTCATGCACAATCTCAAGTATTTAATTATTTAGAGCTCAGGTCTAAATACTACCAAGTACTGGAAGTGAGAACAGTGTTTGGCCAGGAATTTCAGTGAAATCTGAAAAACTGCATTTTCATGGATTCAAATGTAGTGCCTTTAAAATTTATTATGAAGTTCTCCAATTTATCTTACTCTTCCCTCTTCTTCACCTTTTCTTGTCCCTCAGGAAAGTACTTAAACTTCCCTACTTGCATTCTGATATGAATTTTTTCTCATCTGGCTGTGTGTGCTCATGAATAAGTACCTTACAGAGTGAATTGTATATTTTGTCTGGGTATGATATGCCTGTACGGAACCAGAGCTAAAAAAGCAACTGGGAAGTAGATGCCTTTCATATTGCTTGTCTTTAGTGAGAGTTACTGTGAGGGTTTGAATGTGACAGTGACTTTTCCCAAAATCTGTGCTAAGAAATCTCAGAAAAAAAGCCTTTCTTTTATTATTTTCTAGAATTATTTAATTGTTGTTATTGGATTTTCCCTTCATTTTTCACCGCTTTATTGCTAAAGTTTAGGGAAAAAAAAAACCACACCTCTCAAAATGAAAATGACTAGGCTTCTATGTAAGTGCTTTTAGACCATATTCCTTGTATCATTGTCTTTATTATCACAATTCTTCCAGACATATAATGGACATTTGAACTTTTTATTAACATATAATTTGTAGCATTATTAAAAGAGTTCTTAGGAGATCAATAGTAGAAAATTAATCTTACTCGTATGGTACAGTGAAGTTCAAAAATTTCTTGCCGCTAGAGGATTCTTAAAATTATTCTTTTGACTAAATCACTATTTCAAAAGTGAACTTGAAGAAATTGAAACTGGAAAATGCAAGTTTGCTCTACTATTGATTTGTGATAAATATTTGGAGAAAGCAGAGCTGGTTAGGTTGAAAAGGACAATAAAGACCTGGTGTTTGCTGGAGCAGTTTCTCCACACTGGTGACTGAGATGCTGAGATTCATTCCACAACACTTCATGCAAGAGAGGAAATGCTCCATGTGGCATTGTTAGTGGCACTATTAGTGATAATCCCAGTGTCTGGCATTGATTCACCATGGCCAGTGCAGGCCCTGCCCAGCACAGAGCTTTGCTCCGTTCCAGTGGGAGCTGTGGCAAGTGCCCACAGCAGGAATGGGGACTGGTGCTGAGCACTCCAGGCTCTGCAGCAAGCAGGGCTTTGGTAATAGAGTGCCAGCACTCTTTGGCCCACGCTGCAAACTCAGTGTTGAAATCTGTTGCCAAGCAAACAACTTGATCTTTGAAACTTTCTCTGATACTCTGAGGCCAATGCTTCACTATTCTGTCACTTTTCAAATTGGTCAAGGTTTTCAAAACTAAGATGGACTAAATGCCTTCCCTTCATTTTCCTGTCAGTCCTTGTTATTTTTGAAATGTTCATTTAGTTCTCTGAGTTTTTCCCATTCTTTTTTTCCTCCATATTCTGTCAGATTTCTAATTACTACATAATGTCTCCTCCAAACACAGTGCAACCTGGATGGAAATTTCCATTCATTTCTTTAAATATTGAAACTATTTGCAAGATCCAAATTGGTTTGTATTCCTTTCTCACCTTTTATGAAGTGAATTTATGTTCAGTGTAAATACTGAAGTTCCAAGTGATAGGAACTCTGTGGAAATTTTGTAATGTGGCCACATCTTCATTCCTCCTGCAACCATCCATGAACCTCTGTTTGAAAGCAGTAAATGAAACACCTCTAAATCAATGATTAATAATTCACAGATTTTAAGATGACATTAGAGGTTTTTTAGCAAGCCCTTTGTGGTGATTAGTAGAAAAAAAACTTGGCAAACCAGAGTTAATCTCTTGTCCTCATTTGGATCAGTCCAAAGTGGACTGGTTCACTTTCAATCAGTGCTAAAGGAAATTATTCCATCTCCCAAAGAAATTGTTCAGAGTTCCATCATGCAGCCCTGAACACCCTAGACAGCTTCAGCAGAATGATGGCTTTCTGTTTGTTTCCCCGTCAAAACAGGAAATGACTGATTTGTACAAGAGGGGTCCTCTGTGTATCCCATGCTGCTTTTCAGCACTCAAAGGTTTGTGGTATGATGCATATTGTAAAAAGTGGTGTGTCTGGCACTAGCTTAGTTTTCAAAATGAGCTTCTATCTCCCAGGGAAAGGAAGCATTTGAAAGTTCCAAAAGCAGTTGTTTCCATCAAAGTGAGATCTGTGAATGACTCAGGGCTGTGAACTCTGTATGGATTTTGGGGTCCTGTTTTCACTATTACTCTGTGTTGTATTCTTTTGATTCTTGAGTAAACCATAGTCCTGTATTTTAAGAAAGGTTTATCATAAACTAAAATAAATTTTTTGTGATAGTCCTAACAATATACGAAGATAAATTGAAATTAAGAGATAGAAGTGGAAAATCCTACTATACCCAGAGAGAGGAGGGAGAAGATGCAGGGATCCCAGGGGCATCAGAGATGCCTGGTTCCTCTGAAATGGCTCTTTTCCTGAAGATTATTGGGATAGATTTCTGTGGTGCAAGGGAGTGACCAGAAGCCATCAGTAATCTATAGGCAGCATTGACACAGGTAATGTGAAGGAAGGTTTTTGTCACTGCTTAGGAGAAGAGTTTTGATTTATGGGACAGGTTATGTTTGTGGTACTCTGCTGGGACTGGCTCTTTCTCTCTGATTCCTGATCTGAAAATTGGGATGAAAACTGAAAGAGGGGAAATGATGTTTGCCATTGTGTGGATATTTTATGCTTGGATTAGTGTTAATTTTCACATTTCTGCTAGGGATGCACTATTTGCCTTTTCTTGCCAGGTCTTTTTCTTCCTGAATAAAGGCTTCTCTAATGAACTAAGTTTTGCAGTGTGTAAGGGTAGAGAGATAACATTGTTCACTAAATTAATGGACTTCTGGTTCAGGATTGGTGAAATTGCCAAACTTCGCAGGCAGTTAATTCAAAGTTTCAAGATCTTTGATTGCAGCAGAAAATTTTGAGCTTTCAGTTGTGTTAATTGAAAAAATCTGATTCCAAAATACACGTTTTGCAGGTGAAATGATAAGCCAGAGCACCTCATTGATTATGCCACTTACTTTATCTAAAAATCTTACCCATTTTCAGTGTAAGTAGTGTCTTTCAAAATTTGAACAACAGCTTAACTTACTAGTGGATGTACAAAAATACATTTTTGAACCATATAGCAAGGAATGGAGATTTATGGAAGACTTAACATTCTGTGAATCAGTTCAAATGCCATCAGAGCTGAAAAAAAATTAGTGATGCAGTTTTTAAAAAATTTATGCTTTTCACCTTGTTCTGGCTTACTACATCTTCAAAAAAAAAAAAAAATAGAGAAACCTGTCTTTAAATTCTTACTGTCTCTTTCTTGGTATTTCTATATTTTTCTCTTGAATCCTTTAGCAATTAGATTTGCACTTAGTCTGCTCTACTGAGTAAACTTCCGTATAGGTCAAATCATCAGTGAAGTAAGAAGGAAGGGTTTTCAGTCACATAAAAGAAAGAATCCTCCTGGGTTTGTTTTGACCTTTCTCAAGTCTTACCTGCGTGCATTAATTCCAAACTTCCAGACCAGTACCTTTCAGCTGTATCTACCACTGTGCAAAGATTTGATCCCTGGGTTTAATTCCAACAAAGCCTAATGTTTTCATGTAGCTTTCCTTTGGAGAGGAAAACATTTCTTAAAGCTGATTTTGGGAGGTTGTTGCACCCCTGAAGAAGCTGAATTAGAGGGTGTTTAATTCCTGCAGCACTATACCTTTTCTCCACACCATTTTGAACTAAGTCTGGAGCCTTAACCAGAAACTTTTCTTCTTGTGACTCTGTTTGGCTGTTCCTTGAGCACATATAAAATTAAAATCTAAAATTTCAAGATCAGCATCTTTCTCTAGTTCATTTAACCTAATTGCCCTAATCATGGGATAACTGATGTTTCATTATAAATGTTTTCAGTCTCTATAGGCTGTTTGATTTCTTCTACAATGTCATATTTGCTGTCCTCCTTGGGAAAGGAGGGATATGCTTCCAGACATATAATCTTTTCTCAAACTGGAACTTTAATCCATCAAAATTCCAGGTTATGTATGGACATTTGCTTAATTAGTCTAATCTGAAGCATTCATACAATATTACTTTTCACCTGCATGTCATTACCCTTTCTGTACTATGCTATAATAGTTGTATGTGTTTTTTTTCATGAGGTTTATTTCTAAAGGCTCCATCAAAATGAAATCTGCTTAGAAAACCAAACCAAAAACAAACAAAAATAAGTTTTAATTACTGTTTTGGAAGGCATCTGCAAGTTTTTTTTTACTTTGATTAATTGATGTATCAGTGTTATGGATTTAACTGAAGTGTTTATTAAGCAGTTTGTAAACCGTGAATAATTTTAGTCACCCTTCTACAGCCTGAGTCTAATCTGAATGTATCCCCTGGTTTGATCAGTGGGAATTAACACACAGGCGACTACAAGTCTCATGGCTTTTCCCTTAAAAGTTTATTGGATGTGACACATCAAATAATCACAATTTCTAAAGAATAAAATTATGTTTATATCATTCTTGGGCTAGAAAAACAACAAAATTTAACATTTTGGTTGCGGCCAACTTGTGAAATCTCTCACCCGCTGTTGTAATTTATATGCAGCCATATTTGTAATTCTCTCTCTGTAACAGAGCATTCTCACGACATTAATATGTATCTAGGAAACTAAGAATTTGTTTAAAATAAAGCTGCGAGAATTTGCAAAGCTTACCTGTCAAGGGAAGCATTTTTGCTCTTAGAGACAAACCATACCCCCATGTTCTGAGCTCAAACTGCTGCAAAGAACTGAAGTTAGCCGAGTTACCTGACAAAATAAAAAAAATGACCTTTTAAAGTTCATTTAAAAGAAATATTTTTTTTCCTTGACTAGTCCTAGTCTCAGATAAAAAAAAAAAAAAATTACTTCTACTGGCAAATCCATAGATATTAGCAGTGCTGAGACTTCCTTTCCAGCAAAAGCAAGCTGTTAGTTTGTGTGTGCACTTGGCTGGAGGGATGCTTCCCATTCAAGGTGAACTCTCCAGACAGCAGCTTGCTACTATTTGATTTTAAATTTAATGTATTAAAACTGAGCTAAAACGTGAGCTTACAACCTCCTTCTTCTCCCTGGGAGTGCATAATGTGGCAACAGCAGCACTGAATGAGCCGTGAAGGAGCTGCTGAGCCCGGTCAGGACACCAGGGTGGGCCAGGGTGTGGGGACTGCTCCCAGGGACCTGTCTGAGAACAGACACAGCTCTGCAGCAGGATTTGGAGCTGCCTTAACCTCACCTGGAGCTGCCCTAACCTCACCTCATTCCTGCAAGGAAGGACAAATCAGTTGGAGGAATTTGGGCTGAGATTGGCACTGGGAAACCTCACTTTTAGGTGAGTCCATGCAATTTCAGAGCTTTGAGATCAAAGCTCTGAGATCAAAGCTTCTTAATCAGAGTGATCTCCAGGGTTTTTTCCTCCTCTGTGTCCTTTAATTGTTGTATTGACACAAATCTTCAAAAATTTGACAGTACTGTGGAAGTCAACAGACAGGAAGCTTTATAACTTCCCTTATGTTTCTGAACAGTACAAGATTCAACAAAGGAATCATTTAATCCTATATTATTTATAAGAGAAGTCCTCTGAGGTTCAGTGAGGTATCTTGTTAGGTCAGAAATAATTTATAGTCTCTGGAAGGGGCCTTTTTTCTAGTAAAAAAGCAAGAGGATTGGGTGGCTGAATGAATTTTTAGACAAAAGTCTTTTGGGGACCTAACCCTTTGTGGTTAGCTTAAGAAAGAATCAAAGGGGACAAGGGAATATGAATTTTTCAGAACTAAATTATATTAAAGGTCAATTTTCATTTGGAATGAAATTGTTAATTTAGGTTTTATGTATTTGTTTTTCATGGGATCTTTTTGGGGTGTCTGCATCGATTTCTTCCTGTGCTTGGTCTGAGGTAATTTAGGCAATCAGGGCAGGTAATGCAGCTCACCAGAAATTGAGCTCCCACTGTAAAATGAAGCAGTGATAAAAGCAGTTTTGATATCCTTAATGTATTGGACTGTAAATTGCATCATAACCAGCAAAATCATCCCTTGAGAAGGGACTCAATAACTGTGTCAAGGTATCTCATTCCCTTTAATTAGTCAGACCACTCATTTTCTCAAAAGATCAAATGAAAAACAAATAATAATTTTAGACTTCAAATGCTCGAGAAGAGGATTGTGTTTTGTTTATAGCCTTCTTCTAGTCTCTCACTGGGCTTCATCTGAAATTTGTGACATACACAAAAATTAGTTTTAAGCCACTATAATAATAGATCCTAATCACCCTGAGGCTTGAACTGAAAGCTGATGACGTGTTTTGTATTTCTCTGTCATTATTATCAGGCTTCCTATTTAATAAGAACAGGAGACAAATAATTTTCTTTCTAGCTGCCCAAATATTTACTGTATTAGCCAGGAAAACAGCACACATCTATGCAAAACAAATTTTTTTTTCCATAAAAAATGTATTTTTTTAAAATGCGTATTGTATATTTAAGAAAATATTTCTGTTTCAACTCCTTTTTCATTTACAACTACAAGCAAAGTAAACTGCAACATCAAATTTACCTTGTTTCAGGAATTATACTGTTCCCTTATTTTAAGAGTCATCATCATGCAATCTAGCCATGTTACTGATATTTAATTATATCTTTGAGTATTGAGTGTTTTGAGCAATATTGTAAATGAAGATACAATTAATGATCTGTTTCTTAGATCTGTATTGTGTGTGTTTACTCTAAACTATTAAATCATGGTTACACACCCTTGTAAGAAACTGAATCATACCAGGATGTTTTTGATTGACTGAGAACAATTTCTCTTGCATATTGCCATTATGAATTAGAGTATTTACAGCAGATACAATTAGAATTTCCAGAAGTCTGGGACAAGATACAACTGAAATACAAAGCAAGTAAAACCAAAGTGTTGATATGTAATTTATATTTGGTCTTATTTCATTAAAGGAAACAAATTGGCACAAGAGGAGTCCTGCAGTATATAAATGGACTTTGTATTTCTTTAGGGATGTACAGCCATCTTTGCAACTTCTAAATCTTTATAGTGGAATTTTAGAAATTTGCTTAACTTCTTTAGCATCCTGATCTTTTCACACCTAAAGTACAAGGACACTTTACGATGTTTTAAGCTTCATAGCTGGTGGATAGTGGTGCATCAGGCTGAAGCCATTGTTCAAAATGCTACAGACACTACAGACACTAACTGCTACTTACAAGCAGAGGTTTTCCTGGCTTTGACTTCAGGCTGGTTTTTTTTACAGCAAAGACATCCATGTTATCCATTCAAAGTCCAGTCACCCTGGGAAATGACAGATACAGCCATATCTGTAGTTTGTTTTGAGAAATGATCCAGTATCAATCTCTTCTAAAACATCACGTGTGGTTTATTTAGTGGGATGTTGCAAAAGGAAACAAAAAATTTAGAAAATATTTATACAGATACAGAAACAATGCTAAAGCATATACATGGCCTTGCTTTTCTCTTTATGTACGTTTTATGAATTAGAGATTGTTCACCATTAGACCATTTTCAAATAAGTCTAGAATTCTGTTTTATTAAAGTATTCTACCTTTTTTTTTTTGTTCTCTTAATGGTGGTACTACCCTGCTGGAGACATTTTGACCATATATTTAAATTTTTTCTCAAGACTTTACTGGAATTAATTCTTATTGCAAGCTTACAATCCTAGCTACACCATGTTACCTACTGGACAAAATAATGACAAGAGGAATTTTTCTGTTCAGCTGGGCGGGGTTGTTTCTATTATGACACAAAAGATGACACAAAAGAAGACACTAATAACTTTTGCTTTTAGCTGAAGAAGTTAGGTTTGCCAGGTAGAACAATAAAATATTAAATGATATGTAGGCTGCAAGTGACAGGGATAGATGTATGGTGTGTTGATTTTAGAAAACTGCATAACCATAAACCAAAATCCTAGAAACTGCTGTATTAAACTTGAAGAATAGTAAGATCCAACATTTTGATGAGAGCTGGTTTGGACAGCTATTCATTATTCATTGTAACCTACACTCCTAACTACAACTTGTGTCTCTAACTTTATGGAGAAATTTCACATGAACAAATAGATTTTTCAAAATCCTGTTCACAGCTCAAGTGAGCTTGCACAATGTGAGTTCCACAGCAAGGGATGGGGAGCTCTGTGAGCTGTCTGCCATCCTCATTCTCAATTCTGCAAAAGGAAGCAGCAGGGTGGAGAGGTCCAAGGTTAAGTATGTGGTGGGCTAAGTGATGAAAGAAAACAACGTTACATTCTTAATCTGGGATTTCTTAATTACCTATCGTG
The DNA here is from genome assembly GCA_034509425.1 of Eopsaltria australis. Classification (NCBI taxonomy): domain Eukaryota; kingdom Metazoa; phylum Chordata; class Aves; order Passeriformes; family Petroicidae; genus Eopsaltria; species Eopsaltria australis. The sequence goes on from JAVTVJ010000138.1 coordinate 646,690, forward strand.
TTCCTGCAATATTCATTTCTGTTGTATGTTCTTGAGCAAGTTCCGAATTCCTTGGGATTTTTCTAAATCATGAATGATGTTTCCTTCCCGCTGCAAATTCATTCACAGAGACTATTTTGCAGTATTTACTCAGTTGATCAGTCAGTGGAGAAAATATTCTTCTCTTAGCAGAGAATAATGCCATGCCATTCTCTAATTCAGTCGTATCACTAAATGCCATTTGCAAAGCTGATGGTGTCAAAATGCTCTGATGTTGTTAATTAGATGTAACAAATGGGACTTATTTCAGAGTATTTTTCTCAAGCTGGGGAAGAAGGTATGAATTAGATATGTGGCAAAGTGACAAAATTCACAGTTAGTGCATCCTGAGATGCTTTATGCCACTCATATCTCTTCCATATTCAAAATGTTCTTTTCCATATGGGTTTCTATGACTCGCTGTCAGCATCTTTGTCTGTGTGATGTCCAGACAGCCGTAGGGCTTCACACTTCTGTCACCTCCCCTTCAGCAGAAAGCGTGGGGGCTCTCAAACTTTAATAAGGCATTAGAGCCGCTGTTTCAATGATATTGGGCTTTGTTTCTTGGCACTTTCTTCAGGTGAGACAAAATAAAAATAGGGATGGTGTTTGAGGTAGCAGAGTAAAAAAGATGCAGTGTGCTGAGGTCCTGGAGAAATTTACTCTGTAGTCCAGGCTCTGTTGCTGAAGAATCAGAGGCCTTCCTCCTGGGGTGTTGATGAATCTTTGGCATGTCCTGAGACAGAACATAGAGAATCTCAAAAAGAAAGAATGAGTGCTTGATTGTAAATCAAGAGCTGGAAAAATAAATAGAGAAAAAGACTGTAATCTTGCATGTTGCTCAGGGAATTAACAAAAATAATATAATCATTCATAACTTGGAACCTTCTTGATATAGGTGTGTTTTTTATTGATACACTCTTCAAGGGTGATAAAGGTTTTGATTTTGCTTACGGTGTCTCAGCCAGCTAAGGAGAAAAAGCATCATGCTCAGGGCCATGGTTGGTGTCAGGAGTGATTCAAGGAAAGAAATGAACATAGATGTCAGAAAATATTTCAGTTGCACTTTGCAAATATGCTAAGTGGCAAAATAAAGCAGTGAATATTTGTAAAATTGAAAACACTGAACGTGTATGAGTCTTGTTTACATGTTAGTTGCCTTTCCCAGTGCCCACATATATGTTAACATAATAGTGGTATCATATCTTTCTGCATACATGAGAATAATTTCTCTACAATTAACTATTTTAGGTCTGTTTCTTCATGCAGTTTAAAACGATGAACCATTTTATATCAATCTAAAAAAGTAATATACATACATGCATACATATGTAGTGTTTCAAACTGGTTTTTAGGTGGCTTAACTCATCAGATTCAGCCCAAAGCCTAGAACTGTAAATGTGCCAGTGCCTAGTGTCAGTAACTGTTTCAGTTACTCTGTCATCTTATGCTAATACTCTAATCCAGAGGCTTGGAAGTTAAGTATCTGTTCAGTGTTGTTCTTCATCAATATTTTGTGTGTTATATGAATTATCTCAGTGATTATGCAGCCTTGGAGATTAGGGTCATGAAGTCTTAATGAATTAATTATAAACCTGTGTGAAAATGGCCATAGTTTACTATTGCTCAGTAACAGCAGAATAGGAAGGGAATGTATTTCTCATTTAAAGGCAATTGTCAGTAAGTTGTGTGTGTCATTAGACCAAGTTCTACAGTGTCCCAGACTGAGTTGTGTCTGTTCTGACAGAAAGCAGAAAAGTGTGAGTCCAGCTTGGTCCTGCACATTTCTGTCCTTTTTAATTAAATGGCTTAAAACCCCTTGTGATGACAAGTGCTAACTTCCTTCAGCTTTACACTGTGTTGTGTCATCTAGAGAAAACTGGGAACAATTTTGTCCAAGGGAAAGCCAGTGAGAAGTGACAAGTAGTACTGGCCTGCAGGAACTCATCATGTTAACTCCCTGGTGGAGAAACTAATGTGTGCCATTGTCTTATGTGCAATGAGTTCAGGCTGGAGGAACAGGGCTTGCTTTTAATTTGCCAAAACATTACTGCAGCGTTCAATTTTTTATATGACTGGTAAAAAATTTAGAAGTGAGTGTTTTTCAGTTCACAGTTTTAAACGAACTCAATGAAGAGAAAGATCAAAGGATAAATCACTAATATTTACTCAAAACAAATAACAATAAGATAATAGGGTAATGAAAAAAATGAAAGGGATTAGCTGTTTTCATGTCCAATTTCATATGAATGTTTGTGACCTAACATGTACTTTATATATAGCAAATAAGGTGCTCTATAGTATTTAATGAAGTTATCTCATTAGTTGGAAACATTGCTTCTAAATAGAGATAGATAGGTAGATAGATAGATAGGTAGATAGATAGATAGATAGATAGATAGATAGATGATAGATAGATATGTACAACCTTCTCCTTTGAAAAGTAGAAAGAATCCTGTGGGTGAGGCACTTAGCTGAAACCAAAAAAGTTTCCTTTTCTGCCTCAATTTCTACCTTGCCCAACAATCTTGAACATCCCAATTACTGTAACTGTAAAATGGAAGTGTCAGTTCATATTTTCTTTACCTTGTCTGCTTGGATTTTTATTAAACTTCAATATAATAAAAACCACTCCTTACTTCACCAATGATGTCTACAAGTAATCATGGGTCAGTTACTGAAAATGTTTCTGCTGTGCAATAATCATAACCCAAGTCTATCAATATATAAAATCTCTTCAGTGTCCGTGTTCTTTAACAGAGGACTCATGAGGTGGAAGTGCTGCACTACCACATTCAGAAACACTCTCAGTGCTGATGTTTGTGTGGTCTGGAGTGCATAGCTCTTAGATTAGAAAAGAATTTATGAAATTAATCTGGAAGGACAGTTCTGGCACCATTGGACGTTACCTTTCAGGTCACAGAAGAATTTCCCTCATCCATATGTGTTCTCTTTTGATGCACCACACATAGTCTAACTGAATACTCCCTTAGGAAGGCAAAAAGTTTATACATAAGCATCTTGCAGGCCTTTGTGGGGACAGGTTGCTAAGCCTCTCCCAGGAAAGGAAATCAGATCTAGAGATATTGAAAAAATGTAAAAGCTACCCTGTAAATATTCAAGATATCTTTTTTTAAAACTTTTTGTGTTGATGGCTTCTTACTACTGAGGGCACTTCTGAGGAGTTACTTTAACCTTAAAGACTTCGGTCCAGTAGAGTTCACTTTCTATTTCCTACAGTTTTATCCAATTAAACATTATCTTTAATATATCAAATGTTAAGAAGCAATGACATCAATATGACTTGCATTTTTATGTGTTTTATAGTAGCTCTATCATTCAAATGGATGGCTTTAATGCTTTATTTCCACACAGATTTCCTGATTTACATGTGGACTAGAAGTACTGTGATAATTTTTAAAAGACTTTCCGTGGAAAAAATTGTCTAATTTACGGCGTCAAAGGGAAGTACCAAATCCTTTAGCTGTGTTTGATCACAAAGAAATAAGCTGCATCTGCAAAAAGAATGCTTTCAACATTTCTAATTAAGTAGCTTAGGAGAAAATATGCAGCCATTTTGTTAGTACCACACTTCTTGCATAAATGGCACTTCAGATCAGCTGCACGCTTAGTCACACGAGCCTGTGAATAATTCATCACAAGAGACGCAGCACCCTCGTCAGAAAGAAAAACTTTGCAGTGTAAGTAACATTATCAGTGGTTATTTTCTTTCCAAAGCCTCAGAGAAGAGGTGAGCCACTGAGAAATACTCATGTGCCACAAGGAAAGTTCTGGAATTTGGTTGACAAAACACAGATTTGGTGTGCAAACAAGACAGTTATTGTCAATTGAGTGTTTGTACCACTGGAGGTGTAATGTCACTTATTTGCTTTATCAAGAGCTTTTGAAGATCTTTGTCAATTTTTACCACACATCTGTAACATGTATCTTTATCAACTATTTCCTCTGTATAACATCTGTGTAATATCACGGGGAAATACTGTTTGTTTCACACTTTGTCAAATTGGCATTAAAGTCAACTATTAATTTTGGTTTAATCGATGTATCATTGCCAGGTTGTGAAATGTATTTTCTAGATCAATATTTATAATATAATAGATAAAAAAAATTGTCTGGAAAAAAGTAAACTTCCTTTTGAAATGCGTGAGTAGTAATAAGTGAGAAAAACTCTTGTGCTGATTGTGAGAAATTAGAATTACAGTGATATTAAATAAACATGAAAACTTGGCATCTATGCACTGTGCTCCATTACCATTCATATTTCTTGATGAAACCATATTTTGAATATCCCACTCATAAAGCCATATAAATTTTAAAAAATATTTAGACACATTCTTGGATGAAAATGGAGTGTGACAGAAATGGCCTTGTGATGTGCCTGTTCCTTACAGGTACTGTTGCTAAAATATTTGGTGTAATGGAGCACTAACAGGGCTAATGCAGTCTGTATTTACAGGACTCCTACCAAGAAAATATTTTGAAGGAGTGGGACAAATTTATCAAACTAAACAGGGTAATAATAGCAATTTCAACTTTTGTAGACAAGCATCACCTGGCAGGAGTAAAATCACCTGGTGTAAGAGAAGCACCAGGATTAAACAAATCAAAACAAGCAGTTTCTGGCAGTGAATATCCATAGGCCCAGCCCAGGGGGCAGTGTCCTGTGGCTGGACATTGTGCACTAAAGAGGTCTCTGAGTACCACGAAGGGCAATGGAGCCACACAGTACTGAACAGCATGTACAGAGAGAAATTCCATGGAGTTTGTCCTTGTCATTACTGGGCAGTGCGTGCCTGCAGAGCTTTGCAGATGTGCAATGGCAGGATGCCATTTCTGATTGCTGCCCAGTTCTAATTGGACTGTTGATCAAAAGTATCAGAAGCGTAGCAGAATTTTTCAGGTGGGGTTACTGCGAGCAAGTGACCATTTCTATCACTCCAAAGGTGGTGATCAGTCGCTGTAGCTGTCTGATGAATTTGTGTACACCACCAGAAAAGCCACTTGGTTCTTCATGCCCTCACAAAAAGCACTGCCTACATCCATCCCTATGCATGAAAGGTGCTATACATTTTTGCAGGAAACTCCTTTTTCTGACTATCCAGTGAAGGACCTTGCTCTGAGAATAAGACCTTCTTCACAAAATTTGACCCATTTTTAACTTACAGGCATTTTTTAGTGTCACTTTATTTTTGGGCCTTTTAGGACTAGGTCTTCATGGATTCCCTTACGTATTATTTACAAGTTATAGTGAGCAGGGATGATTTCCCATTGTATTCCTTACCTTTATCCATGTCACCCTAACGAATTATGTTTGTAGGATTTATTGGAGCTTTAAGGTTTTAGTTCAACCATTTAAAAACTTGTATCAAGTAAACATTACTTTTTTCTTACGTGGGTGGGAATCAGTCACACAAAAATAAAGCAAGTCAGGGAAGAATAGTTTGGCCTATAGAAACCATCACAGAGTGCTTTAGAAGGATCTATAGACCCTAAATTAGTTGGCCCTCATAGCACCTCATGTGGCGAGTTGTACTCTTTACCTTCAATAAATAGATTTTTTCCATATCATTCCCCAACTGGCTCTAATGAAACTGAAATTTCCAGTGCTTTATGTGTGTGGGCAGAGCTAAGCTGCACCTGGCTTGAGAGAAGCATGAAAGAAAATCTAAATTGACAAAATGCAAATTGCATTTGTGCTGTTTTCTAGTCTGTTTCCTCAGTCATCTGAGGTCTGCAGATAAAACTGCGTTTTAGTACATAAGACTTTTTATGCTTAGCTCACATAGTTTGTAGCCTTTCGTTTCAAGAGAAGTAAATGTAACTCCTCCAAGGCTCTTTAGGGACCCCTTGGATGTGTGTCATTTATATCCATTTTGGGCTGGGTCTGGGACGATTGCTGAGATTTTACAGGAGCTTAACCCAGAGCTTGGAAGCAGCCATTGAGGAAAATCTCACAGGATCATGAAAGTTGTCATGGCCAGTTCTAGGTACTTTTCTTAGAGTTTCTAGTAGGTTTTTCTGCTCAGGTGACTTAAAGTAAATTATTATATACTATCATATAGACACACAAGCATACGAAAAGGTTTAAATTTTAGTCATCACATTTCAAAATCATCTGGATAGCCAATGGGAAGCAAATAATGAGGGAAGTTTCCCCAGATTTCCCTCTAATACATGAAGAATGAAAAGAGAAATAAGGGACAGCAGAAAGTGAATTATAGATAAAACACTTGCACATGGATCAAAGAGAGAAAAGAGGAAATGGTGAAAAACAGGGAGAACGGTTTTACCCTTTGCTGCTTATCTCTGTAGAGGTGTTCAAGGTTTCCATAGAAACTTGAACATAGCCTGAATTTGGGGGAAAATAGAATTTCTTCAATTTCTCTTTAACTGCTAGAAATGCCATACGAAAATTGATGTGGGGTTTCTGTTTTGCATAACTAGGCCAGCTACTTCCACAAAAACCAATTACTGAATCAAATTAATCTATTGAGCCTCATGGTGAAATTATGGATATAGGTTATTTTTACATGTCACTGGAACAATTTTGGTCATAAAACAAAGCTCAGTGGCATCAGGAGTTAAAATGGAGTTTCTTTTAGCAGGTGTTGCCGTTACATTGTATTGGTTAAAGAGGTTTCTTGAAATATATATCTACAATTTCTAGTCTGTGCAAAATAATGATACTTTAAAGGAACGCGTCTCTTTTTTTTGTCCTGCAATGTGTAATATTAGCTTTTGTTAAAAAAGAATGTGCATAAATTATGGTACTTTGCCATCTAATGACTAATACCTAGAAATGGATTACAATTAATTAAAAATAGGCTGCTATGTAAAATGATATATATAGAAAATTTTTTGTTTATAGCTGGTGTGTAGTTTTGGGTTTTTGTTTTTTTTGTAAGGATGGTTCCATGTATCTGTAATTAGTTCAGGTACTTTTAACCTGAAGAAACAAGCTGACAGTACCTCTTGGTACTGTCAAGGTATGAAAGATTCTTTTAATTAAATTCATGAGTATGGGCTAACTTTAAAAGTCTGACTTCCATAAGAATGTTAGTCAGCAATTAAAGGTGTTCATTATGGATGGGCATTTTGCTCAACTGTAATCTGCAAAACACCTCCTGCAGAATGTGCCCAGTTAAAGAGTACCTTCCCAATCTGATTTTAGAGAGTGGGTTTGTGTGTGTCTACAGTAAAATATGGAACTGAATGTGTCTCAAGGGAAAAACAGATATTGCTTCATGTTAGAGAGCAGGTAAATACAGTTCTAGAGAGGGACATGGGCACTGCAGAGCTAAGAAGGTGTGGGTGACATTCCCTATTTCTATTCAAAGGACTTCATGCCATTTTTGCAGTATTTGGGCATAGAAATTGGTGCCAAATACAAAAATTGGCAAGGAGCAGAATATGGGATTCCCTATTTGGAAATAAGAGACAGGAAATTAGGAGCATCATTGGTACAGACACACAAATAATGCATGTGTCTGGTGGGGCAGCTGGGATGGCAGGGCTGCTGCCAGGGCTCTCAGCCTGTGCCAGAGCCTGGGAGCTTGGCAGGGCAGTGCTCTCCCAAAGCCCATTCTTGGCCTTTAATTCATGCCCACCCCAAGATGCTGCTCAGATTTTGTTCCCTATCAGCTGTTCGAAGCTGTCCACAGCATGGCATCACTTTGTCAGTTAAGCATGGACACGTGTAAAACACAGCTCTGTTTGTGGTTGAAATAATAGGCTGGGTGAATTTGGGTCCAGATTTTTAGAACTCCAAATTTTGGTAATTCACTTCTGTGTAATTACAGCAGATTGAAAATTTCAGCCAGTTTTTTGTGGATGATTTTACTCTTTATTTTTTATTTCACTTTAAAAAATCCTGTCTACACTAAAAATGAAATAGGTGCTATTATTTCTATAACTATAATATTGTTCATAAGGAATAGCTTTATACTTAGAAGTACATGCTTTGAAAAATTTGTCCATTGAAAGATAACATATTAATGGAAAATTATGGAATGAAAAAAGAGATTTCTTGAGATTATGCCTAAAATGTCAACAATACTCCCATTATTAACATCTAATATTCAGGATTTATATCTAATAATTTCCTTTTATTGTGATGATTAGCTACAAAAATTTCCTTTACCCTTCTAGAATGTCTCCTATTTTTCTTCTATTGTAAGAATTTTTTAGACTTCTTTTATTTTTCTTCTTTATGAATATTTTTAAAATGAAAAGAAATAATTCACAGTGTGCACATTCTGGTAAAATTCATACTGTGGCTGATGGAAGTATTCTGATTTTAATTCTTTTCTGTGTCAGTGGAATTATTGCAAAGATGGTTTAATCTGTGCTCTTGGTTGGGCATCTCCAAAGTCTGTAAAATGGATCTCTGATTTCAATGCAGTGTGAATCAAGGTTAGTACCTCATAGTCTCACTGAAAGAATTAATGCACAATATTTCATACTATGTTGTTTCCCGAGTAATATTGGTGGAAAACCTCTGGCTCCAGCAGGCTGGAAGCTTGAATGCTAAATTGAGGATGTTGTTCTCATTAAAATTATTTTAATTATGCTTTTCATTAGCAATATAATGAATAAATATAAATTAAAATCATGAAGTAGTATTTAGTGTTGCACTAAACAAGAAGGGAGCTGCCAGATGCCAGTGAATACAGCTTGTTGAATTAGTGGAAAATATAAAACACTGTGAGGATGAGGGCTGCCCTTTGCCTGCTCTCTAATAGGGTATCTCAGTCAGTGATGCTGGTTTGGGTTTTACCTTTTTTCCTTTTATATGTTCCCTGTATTCTTCACACACATATTTATGACTCTGTCACCTATTGTACTAGTAGCTAGTTTTCCCAGTAATCTTCCATGGCCTCTCCCTAGGCAGAAAGACAGAACAAATTCCAGAGCTCCAAGCCCTGGGAGGTCCAGGGCCCTGTCCCATCTTGGTTCTTCCTGGATACCAAGGCCAAGAACAACTCTTTGAGATCCATTTCATGGACAAAGTACCGCTGGTACCAAGGGCTTGAGAGAAGGGGCTTGACCTGGGGAGAAATTAAATCACCACTTGTCCTCCTAATTGATGCTTTTTATCAGTTATGCTAATTTCCTAAAACCTATAAATATGTACTCACCAGTGGAGGGGGTGGGCTTCTGTAGAAATCTTTCCATAACTGACCCTGAAGGCCTCAAATAAAGATCCCCTTTTATATTGCCTCCTCACTAAAATTACCTTGAGTTTCATTTCCAGGTTGGGAAAAAGGCAACATCAGAACATCCACAAAATTACCTCAATGCAAAAGGTCTGTCTGACTCAGCACTGCTGACACTCACCAATGTGATAACAACATTTGCTTAAGTTGTTCGTAGGAGAAAACTTTTAAATATAAACGGATAACAAATAATAAAATAGCATAAATTACAGCTCATTGAATTTTTACAAATGTCAACAAATGAAAAACTTTTTAGGAACAGTTAATAAGGAATACATTAACTTAAAAATTGTCTGATATTGAAACTCTTCTTTAAATGTCTGTATCTGTGGTGGATATTCCACACTTGTACTGTCAATATCTTGAAGATCTGAAATGCATGGTTAAAATATTCTCTTAATATGCATTGATTTTTAAATATAAATCATAGATGCACACAAGAAGAATTTCTAGAAGATCTGTTTCATGTTTTATTAAAACACACTTCAGTATTCTTCCCATTACCTGAGAACTTGACTCCGGTTCACTCTGCATATTTATAAAAGAAATAATTTATTTTATCTTAAAGTTCACTTCTTTAACTCACCCCATCACAATTAAACCTTTTTCTTTTCCTGGTTTTATATCCCCCTGTACAGAGTAAAAGAGATGTAATCTGAGATTATATCACATGTTAAAATCCACAGACAGTAAATCTTTCCTTGGTAGTGAATAAGATTAACAAACACAATAACCTGGATATGATGTGGGATTAGCAGGGCAATCTATTTTTAAGCATTAGAGCTCTGCTATCATTTCATTCCTTGAAAACTCAGCAGAAATTGCTCCTTATTTTGAAACAGTCTAAGCCTTGAGAAATTAAAATGGAAAAAAAAAAAGAGGGAGAGGGGAGAAAAATCCTTTTTCTTTGGGCTACAGCTAATTTGGACTCTTGAAGTTTCCATAAATACTGTTTCCTTAATAAAGAACTGATTGATGGGTTCTAACATCCTTCAGAGACTTAAGACCTTGTTTTATAGACCTGTGCTAGTGAATTTATCCCCTGGTTTAAGTCTAAAAATTCCAGCTGTTTCCAGTGTGGAATTCTTAACGACTGAAATATTGGATTTATTTAGTAATGATAAATAGGACAGCATTTGTAGCATTAGGGGGAAATTAATTTACCAATCTATAGTAGTAGAGCTCAATCCCACAACTCAAATTCATGGAGACCATTTATGTGAAAGTCAATGGCAGCATTTTACATCATTAAAATGAACAATATGATCCATGGGATGCCAATATAACAGCTCTCCAGGACCTGAAAAATTTACTAAGAGACTTTCCATTTACTCTATCATTGAAAATCCTTGGAAAACATTTTCATAAAGCTCCTAGATATTTTTGTTTTTCAGTGGGGGCACATGTGTGTGGGTTCGCAGTCTAGTGTTTCTGCTAAGTTGCTCAGTAGTAAATAAACTAGATTTTATACTAATAACTTAAACTAGGCCAAGATTTTTCATTTATTATGACATTAATAACAGATGTCACTTGATAGCCTGCTTATTATCTAAAATCTGATAGGAAATAAATAATTCACTGTAAATTTTTCATCATAACAAGATTGGTGTTTATTAACTAAAAAAAATGTATTTTTGTATGAATTCATTATGGTTACAGGATACTCTGGAGGATGATATTAGACAAACTATTTATCCAAACAGAAATGATTTAAGTGAAGTCCTTGAAGACAGTGACACAATTTCTTTTATTTTATAAACACTGGTTTCAGTGAGCATTCATTTTTTACCAATTACTAGACCTTCTGAGAGTGCTTTTTTCCTTGGAACTGTGATCAGGGGAGTGTGATCAGCATAATCTCCCAGCATATTTGATTGTGATCATAGGAACAGAGTTGAAGACTTAAGGCAGGAATACCTCCATGCACACTTCACATATAACTACCTTCATACTGCTACCAGAACAGTGGCTGTACTAGAGGAGCTCTGAATCTCTCTATTTGTTATCACTGTACACTCTTAGTGCTATACATGGAAAATTACCTTTTAATTACCTCTTAATGGTTACCACTTTTGATGTGGAATGACATCTGTAGGCAGATTTTCTGTGGCACACATCATATGCAGGCAGCTGCACTGAAACATGGTCATGCACATCACTTAGCTCAAGAGTTCCTAAGTGGTGTGTTATTTACAGCTGCACAGAATTGAAAAGTCATAGAGCTAAAAGATCAGGTATTTATTAATGTACTGTAATTGCTGATATTTTGTTGTGATTTCTTCCTCTATTGATGATAATCCCGCATTTTATATTGAGAGTTTTGTTTTCCCTTTCCAGCCCCTCTTCTCCCACCTAAAGCACAAACTGTTAAAGTATCCTACAATAAAATTATCAAAGCATCTATGATATGGATTTCTGTTTTAAAAAAAACGCATATATTATCCAGGTCAAACAAAATCTTGATGTAACTTTGCAAGTAATTGATTGATGCATCTTCTCCCTTGGAGAAGCAGTGTCTCAATTATGTATCAAAGGACTATGTCTATCAAGAAAACTTTCCTGAATTTAGTGTATAGTCTGAGACAAGGTTATAGTTTTAATGCTATCCACATGAAACTGGAATTCATCAGGTTGACGCTTCAAAAATTTGACATAGCTTCAGGAACAAAAAAGTCTATTTTTCCCAAATAAACTATTGATTTACCTTATGGTCACTGATTGTATTATAAATCATTAGGATCTTCTTTTATACTAAAAGAGTTAGTTGTCTTAGCAAGAGCCTTCTGGAAATTCTATATGACAAAGGAGACTTTAAAATTGCAGCAGATATGTCTGCATGTTGTAGATGCTCAGAAGCTTAAATTCTTGCAGCTAGAATTATATAGACAGAAAATACAAACTTGTGGTTTGTACTGTTGATCACAAATCTTGTTGTGTATGGATTGAACTTTGAGCAAATGTAGAGTTTCCTTTTGAGCAGCCCAGTTTCTGACTAATGATTTTTTTTTAGCTGTTGATTTGACAAAATCAACAAAAAGAGAAGTCTGAAAGTAAATAAGGTTGTTGCAAAATGTCTGTCTTTATTGGAAGGCTATAAGGCAATCTTCTCCCTGTCAGAGGTTTAGGAAAGAAACCCGCAGCTAACAAACCCAAGCACCTCCCAAAGACATTAATGTTAAACTTAGCAAGCATTATACCTGGATTTCAGTCTTGCTGCAAAGCATAAGTTCGTTATTTCTGACCTATGTTAGACAGCTTGAAACAGAAGTTGCATGCAAGCCAGGAATCAATCAGAATTTTAATTAGTGCTGATAACTCTATTCATATGAGCAGTTTCCATAACTTGTTCTCAGAAGGGCAATTCCTGCACTGGTTTTTCAACTCCATTTGTAGTTGTGTTGCCCAAGCCAGACTGCTTCTTTTAGCCTTCATGTTGCATTTTCTGCACCTAAAGGATCACATTACTTACATCTTATGAAGACTGCAGGCATTTTATCATTTAGAAAAAGAGAAAATTAGACTGAAGTAATCCAAACTGAACATTTTGCAGACTGAAGGGCAGATTAACAGTAGAAAATGAAAGGCTCAGTGGTTACTTAGGAAAATCCATCAGAGTCACGGAACTTCCTGATACCTGTCCCAGATTTATTTCACAAATTTTAATGAAAACAACACAGCTAAAAAGCAACCTGCAATGGGATTCAATGCTGAGACAACATGGCTGATGGTCAGAAGTGTTGTGTTCTTGCTTCTCCCAGTATTTACTGTATGAAGTTGGTGAAGTCATTTGGCATTTCTGCATCACTGTTTCCTTATGAGGCAACTGATGCTGGTTTATCTTGGTAAAATTCAATGAAGCCTATTGACCAAACAGCCCAAGCTTTGTGCTAAATAATTCTCACTCTTCAGCTCTTCTGTGATGCTTCACAAGTATTGGAAGGAGAGCTGGAAAACTGAGCTGGCGTGAAAACGTGTGTGGGTGTAAAAGGTACAGCATCAGGTGGGTTTCCCTTTGAAGAACAAAGTGAGGACTTGAAATATTCAGTAAGAAAACTGGTATTCAAGGCAGAATTGCAGATTCTTTGTAAACATGAAGAAAAACATGGCAGAGAACACAAGTAAGTAGCACTGCATGTGATTTCTTTTTTATGGAGGATATTTCTAGTATTCTTATTGTGGACATGCACACATCGTACAGCAGAGGAATATATTCTACATTGACCATATGAAATCTGATTGCTCTTCTGTGCTTTTATCTAAAATAATAAGCGTTTGCATACTAAAATTGCTGCTGTCAAGCAACTATTAGAATTTTATTGGGTTGAGGCTGCAGTTATTAAGTCGACTGTAATTAAATTATCACACTTTTAAAGATTTTTGACTTGAGAATGCCTGAGTCTGCATTTGTGTTTCTATCGATACTGATACGTGGTTGTTTTAAACACATGAACTTCATTAAATTTAGGGACCTTTCCTGCCTCAAAGAGATCATCTTTGATATTATTTTTACTGATTTTCTGACTTCTTCTGACCAGGAATCCAAATTAATGACAACTATGAATCTGGGAAGACAGATTAGAATTAATAAGGAAATTGATTAAATATTCAATATGTTGCATCTGTCATTAAATAATGGCATATTTACATTTTTAAGCAAGTCTTATAAAGGAGATTTATTGTTTTATTTGTGTCTTTATTTAGGGGGGGGTTTGTTGTCATTATAAGATAGATACACATAATTGTTTTATCTCTGCACTGATATATAAGGAGATAGTGTAAAACTTTTATAGTGACCATGCTTTACACTCTTGCCCTATAAATTGTAGAGCTGGACAGACTGTGGGTGATCTTGAGAGAAGAATATTTGTGAGACTACGGCTTTGAAATTCTTAAAATCCCATCAAAACTTTTCACAGTTTTATCTTTAACAAAGAACTTAATGGAAAAGCTATGCAGGAATAGCAATAAAGAATACACTGCAGTGCATGACATTTCATTTCCTTGGAGCTGGAGAGATTAATGAACTTGCCTGTAGGTTGGTGCTACCTCTGGTGTTACAGAAATAAAGTGCCCATGACTATAATGCAGTCTCTCTTGCTTGGTCAAAGGCAGCCTTCCTTTCAAAAAGGTTCTTTTGGATCATTTTTCTTTCTAGTTTTTACTGTATTAGCATACCAACATTTTAAAGATGTTAAAGAGTAATTGATTCTAGCCACAAAATGTGAATTTAATTTCATTCATGTGAAGATTAATCCCTGAATATTCGAAGTGGGGCATCCAAGGTTAGGTGCTTAAAATTTAGATACATAAATGTGTGATCTGATTTTGAAAGTAACTCTTAAAAAGAACTTAACATTTAAAATTAACCACCTCTGAAAATGGCATATTATAGTTATGGTATGGAACTCTAAGGACTACAGGAACATTTTGCTTCAAACATTTAGAAATTAATCAAAACAAGACCCAGCTAGTAATGATCAGATTCAAGGAAATACTTCCAAAATTAAGTTATAATTAGACATTACACTTCCATAATCCTCATGCGTGATATTTTAGTGTTTTGTCTCAATTTTCCAAATTTTATTATCATTTTTTTTTCCCATGCAGGGAATTTGCTTCTTTTAACTTTTAATAGTATATGAAGATTTCTAGGCAGGTTTTCAGGTCATGTTGTTTCTGAGAGATGTTCTTTGCATGGCTTTTTGTAAACTATTCCTGTTGATTTCACATGCAGGCCTTCTGGGGAACCTCTATTCCTCAATGAAATTAAAAATATTTTAAATGTCATTTTTATTGTGCAATTGGGAAAATACTATTCAAATATGTACAAATAAGTTTAAAAACTTAGCTCCTCAGACATGGAACTTTTGCTTAATTCAGTTCAAAACAAAGCTCAGAGTGTCCCAGGTGGTAAACAAGGAGAGCTGTCAGGTGTTTAAACAGAATGAATTTTTTTTTTCATATTTTTATGATCTGTTGGGGTTTTTTCCAAGAAATGGGAATTTACTTTTTATCAAAGAAACTTCTATTTGACTAAAACTCAACACACACAACACACAGGAACATAATTTCCCCATGCAGGCATTTTTAAAATAAACCAGCAAACCATTTAGACTTCTTCAGTTTTTCTTTTCTCATTTTCACCATGGTTCTGCACATATCAGGATCCTCCAGACAAAGAAATGCTCATCTTTCCTTATTTAAAATAAAGAATGAAAAAGTTAAGAAAAAGCAAAAGTTATGTTGGATGGTTTGTGTAAGAAGTTAGTGAGTCTTATTGAAATATTCATGGTACAATTTTAGAAATGTTAAGTAGATTAGATGGAATTTCTTGACTATCACTGTTCATATTTTGCACTCAGTGCTTCAAAAGTGAAAGTAGTAAATGTCTGGCTTTGAATTTCAAGGGCAGAATACTATTTTAGAAAAGAAATCTACGTGCAGCTAAAACTATTAGATATTAATTTATTTCCTACTTGATAGCAAAACCTTATCCCAGTGTGTCTCACCAGCAAGAGAGGGGATATGTAAAGAAAGAAAGTGCACAAAACCAGACGTAGGGCTCAGATTATCCAAGGATGCCTGGGTAAGAGTTAAACATTGCTGTAATATCCTCTTGGAAGAGGAAGCAAGAAGAAAATACCCAGAATAACATTACAAGCACCATAATTTTTCCCTTTATTTTGTTGCTTAATGGTAGTGGGCATCCCTGCATTAGAGCAATCAACCAGAACAAATATTAGAAGCCTTTCACAGCTTTGCCTGGGATGTTCCTCCCCCTTTCTTATGAAAAGTCCAGAAACAGTATGAGCTGCAATAAGCAGCAGGCTACAGCTCATGCAAATTATCAATGCTGCATTAGTTACATATATAAAATAACCCTTAAAGTACTCCTAGCTAAATATTTTGTTGACTGTTCAGCTACAAAATAGACTGCAATGGATTTATTCTTAGCATACAAATGCTTTTTGCCTTGAAGTATTCTTATCACAAAGCTTCAGATTTATCATTTTTCCACCCTATTGCACATTCTAGGAGCCAGGTATGCCTAAAAGAAGTTCAGCTTTCATCCTTCAGTGATTAATTTATTAAGCTAAAGCAAAAGAGAAGCATTATTGAGGTATGGAAATGAATTTGTTGCCTTTTTTCCATGAAATCAGGCACATCATTACAGAGCTGAGTGCCAAGATGTTAATTTTCTTGCTCCACAAGGATTTACAGGCACTGCCAAACTGTCTGTTCTTATCAAACTTTACTTGGTTGCAAATGAACAAAAGATTTTAGATCAAATTTCACTGTTTAAAGGAATTTGATTAATTAGTAGACATGGATTAGATAATGGAATAAAACTCACGCTCTAAAGCATGGAATAATAGCTTGTAAAATTACTGAAGAACATGTGAAAAAAATTCTTCAAACTTCTTATCACTCAGAATTTTATTGCTTACTAATACTATAAGGTACAAAATGGAAATATGTAATTAACTTTTCTCAGGTTTCTGAGAGCTATCATTATTTCTGCCTATGAAAAAAGGCACAGCCCTCTGGCTGTGTATTTCTTGGCACAGCATTCAACCAGGTCATGTGCCAAGAAACCCTGGACAACGTTAGATTTCCACAATGAGAAATGCCCAGTCGGTCCCAGCACTAAACATCATGAGGTGTTTAAGGGACAGAGCTCAGCCTGAGTCAGACTGAGCCTTGCTTGGCCCTGGTTTTTGTGCTTTTTCTGGGACACAGGTGATGGGCAGCATCCCCCTGTGGGGTGAGGGCACAGCCTACTTAATCAGTTTTGTTAAATTATCACCAATGACATGGAGAGCTCATAAAAGTGAGGGGTTGTACTACGTACCCGAAGTCTCTCTTAGAATCTAGTCTGAGGTTCTGAAATTCAAGGAACTGTCTTCAGGCAAGGAAATGAATGAATGTTACACTGAAATCCCATACTAATGAATACTATAGTCAAAATTAAATCCTTTGTTTCAGTTTAGCAGATTCAGTTCTCAGGCTACTTTGTCTAAATTATGTCTGCTTGTAACAGGAGGGGCATTTCTTGTTGCATGGTGCATCTGCAAGGGCAAACCTAAGGAAAATGTTACTTTCCTACAAATAAAGCAGGCAAATGAAAAAAGGTTCCTTTCACAGAGGTGCCTGATTCCAGAGAAGATAGGGCCTTTCAGTTAAAGAACTGCCACAATTAAAATATGTGATGTTTTCATTTACATTTACGAGTTTAATGCTCCTATATCTTACTAGATATTTCTATGTAATGTTTAGCAATACAGTGAATGAGTCAAAGTGATCTTCAAAAATGGATCATAAAATAGTGCATTACTTAACATATTCTGATTAATTAAAGAGATGAGCCAAAAAGATAAACTTTTACTCTGAAAACTTGTGTATAAAATTGATTGTACTTATTTAATTCATTCTTTTACCAAAATAGGAAAAAAATTGACAAATCCAGCACTGAAAATCCTCTAATGAGAATTTGTAGTGTATTTTATATGCTAAAGATACTATGCTATAGACATTGTTCAAAAAGATATTAACTGTGCTTCTTGCTGTGCTTACAAATATAGCATGGAAATGAAATAAGTTACAGAGTCACTGAATTGGCAGAGAAAGGTTCATGACCATGCTGGGCATGTCTGCCCAATATCTGCTCAGCTGAATCATTTTGACTTGGAGCCCTGGCAGTGTAGCACTGCCAGGCCCAGTGGGAATGCTGACAAAATCATATAACCAGGACAAAAACATATAACCAGGCTTGGGATCTGAGAATTTCAGGTTTGGGTCATTTCATACCCATCCCTACCTGTGTGTCTGTCCCTGTCCCTACGCCCAAAAAATAATTTCAGGAAAGTTGTTAGCATCCCCACCACCTACACCTATTTCCTCTCATGATGTAGATCATGAAAATTTCAGTTGTCTTGGTTAATTAGCTTATCCTTCTTTGTTCTGTAAAGAACCTATTGACAATCTGATTTGGAAGGTGAGTTTTTCATGTAGAAACTTAGTAGAAGTCTGGCACAACACCTAGCATTGTTTAAAGGACTTGGGAAGGGCTCTTGTGTAAAGGGATCTCTAACATATTTATAAATTGCTATTAAAAATTATCATTAGTTTTCAGACTACTCTTTGGGAGTCCTTTAAAGTCAATCCAAAACAATGTATTTAATTACTGCAACAATCATCTACATGCAGTTCAGATGTGTCAGGTGAACTTAGCTTAGTTTTGTAAATCAATGTTTCCTGAATCTTGTGACTCTCTAAAACCACTATGAAGTAAACAGAACTCACATGGAACAAAAATGCCCAGCCAAGTACTACTTCTGGATAAAATAATCCTAGGATTGTGGGAACTGATTCAGGTCTTTTCACCAAGAAATGCTAGCAAATGTTTTAACCATTTTTGTGACCATGGGATATTTCTCTTCACAGTTTCAGTAGTATTAAGTTCAAAGTAATACTAAGTAGTGATGGTATCTAGTCATGTAAAGCCATCTTCTAGTTTGAACAAAATAATCTTTATTGGTATCATCTGTTGTGGTTAAAGCAAAACTTACACTCAGACCATTAATGATGCCCATAATGATAGATAAAACTTATGGACTAAATAGACAAGAGGCACAAAAGGAGAGACTGGAAAGAGAAATGGAGATATTGGGTTATAGCAGAACCAGAAATAAGTTTTGATTTTTACGTTCCTCTGACAATATTCTACTATATCACTTTTATATTTGTGTAAGTGCTCTGAGGTTTCAGCTGGATTTCTGGGATGTTTATTTTAATACATGGCATAACAAACTGGGAGATTACTTCTGTGTGGAAAATTACCCAAATAGATAAAACCTCATCCATGTGATGCCACAGAATCCATTTAAAATAAATAGTAATCTTATTAATTTTACATAATTACTAAAAATATGTGAAAAGGTACTGAACATAACTTTTTCCCTGCAGTGCTATGAATGTAGGGTGTTTTCAAATCAGAACATCAATAAAGTTAATTTTTACACATGTGAAGAACAAGCATTCATTTTTTTAATAAAATCTAGGACATTCACCATGGCAAAGCAAGATGCAGATTTCCTTAGCTGACATAAAGGTGTTGCCATGTGCTCTGCTTGTTGTGTGTGCTCTGGGTTGCTGATCTGCACAGCTGAACTCTATCAGAATGAAATAAATGGAAGTAGAGGAGTGCTCCCCCAGACAATCAGAACAGCCACTCACAAACTGGGGTTTATGCAGGCAATAATAGTCAGATATGTGGGCAGCTGAATTGTGAAAGCCAGTTGAGACTGGAGATATTTGCAGATTTCTATTGTGTAAAAAGAAAAGAATCAATTCTTTGCTAAACCCCTGATAAACATGATAATTATTCTATGGATTCAGGGGCTTCCAGTCAGTCCAGTGGTGCAGGTTCTACAGCTACATAAAAATAGATACAGAAATCATTAGAATGAAAAGCTGTGAAGTGATTTTTGGTTCACCTCTTCTATTAGTTTGTGCTAATATCACATTTCTTGGAAGGAAGTTTTGTTATGGGATGCATAATGAAGAACATGTTAACAAAATATTTATTTGCTTCATGATTTGGGGATTCTCATGATTGTTTCTATACTCCATTCAAAAGCATCATACATGCTACATAATTCAACGTCGCAACTCCCAATTCTTGAACAAATAAAAATATGAAAGCCTTAAATATTATAGAATCTGCTGATTAAGCCAGAGCTACCAGTACTGATAGCTGTGCATATGCACATTATCCTCTGAAAGCAAAACTCTACCCAGATGTGGAATGCCAAATTTTTGTGTGTTTATAAGTGCTGAGAAGGTGGATCATCTTGTTATTCATGTAAAATTAGTATTTTACAAACAAATGTCCAGTTTATCCTTTATTATGAAGGAAATTCTACAGCAACCAATTACAGTCAAATGAATTATCTCTGTCTGGAGTAGTTGAAAGCCAAGGGTCTTCATTATTATGGGAAATAATCTACTGAGAGGAGAGATTTAATATCATTGATATCATTGTGCTGCACACTGATGAGGGAAAACTTGGTAGAGAAAATTTGTGAAATTGTTTTCTATTTCTTACCTTTATTGAAGGCACCTTGGGATAAATAAAAACTGACTTTTCCATATTCTAATCACGTGAACATGGAGCTTTCAGTAAGAAACAACTTCTGCGTGTTTTGACCTTGTTTTTGAGAAATTCTGAATGATATTGGATGTAAAAGTCATCTTTGTTTGTAAGTATGGGAAATACAGAGAACAAAATCGTGTCTGAAAAATTTTAAATACCAAGATATAAGGGAAAATGTTTAAATATTTTAAATGTTTTTAAAATAACATTAAAAAGTATTCTTTTAAACAACAAAAAAATCATTGCAATAAACTAAACAAGTCTGTTTTGACTGAAAAGATATTGTTTATTCATGCTGATGAAGTGTTCTTTATAAAGAGGATAGAGAGGCAGTTAGCCTTTAGTCTCTTATCTCTCAGTCTGTTGCTGGGTTTCATGAGTGGGAGTCTCAGTTATTGTGTTTTTCATGTTGAAGTATTTTTTCCTTTTTCTAAATAATGGTGTTGACCAACCTGTGAGGTTATTTGATTACAGTAAATTGTATTGCAATCCCTTTGCAATATCCTTTTTATGATTAAAGAAAAACCAAACATGTATGAAACATGAAAAACCTCATGAATGAATAGATTTGGTTTCAGTGTGCCAATAGCAGTGCTCTGGTCATTCAAATAGGCAAACTCAGACTGGAATATTCTCTGTAAAATGTTGTTAAATGTCACATCAGGTTCCCTACCACCATGACAAATGCTACTTAAAAGTCTGAATACAGCGTGTCTTTGCCTAGCCTTTGGAATGTGTGTATTGCTTTTATATATTCATCCTTTAGCTAATTACATGCACATTTGAGATATGCAGCTGTGGTGTTTTACTCCCTTCTCCTACAAATTAAATAATCTTTGGCCATTAATGATCTTGGTCTTTCTTTCTCTTTCTCCCTTTCAGCATATGCTACTGACAAAACTATAGGACTCAATTTTATTAATTTTTGTATCTCTTTAAAAAAAGTGCATTATTTTCAGTACAATAGCAGAAGTAATACAAATGCCAGTTTTGAATTATATGTAATTTCATTTGTAGCTGCCAGGCATTCCACCTGAATTTTCATTTGTTTTTAAAGCACTTCAAGTGATTTTTATTTCTTTCTCTTACAGCAGATTTTCTGAACTCTAAAGAACAAACAAAAAACCCCAAAACCCTAAGCGATGCTTTGACATTGAGTAAATCACAATTGCTGCATTTCATCATGGTAGGACTTAAACTTAATACAGAAGATAGTAAAAATGCCATGCTTTCCCACTGCTTTTAACTTATGCAGCTGTTGATTACATATTTTAGTAATTCCTAACGTTTCTTGGTAGCAAAGGCAGATTTGATTTATAGTTTTTATTAATTAAAAAAAAATAATTCTAAAACCCAGGCCTGTATCCAGCCACAAAAGATGTTATAATTAATAGCCTATGTTTTATAAAGCTTACATTTCTTCTTTTGTTCTTTTCTTGGGACTGGTGCAGTAATTTATGAAGACTTCTGACAGAGAGCTCTGAAAAATTGTTTCATTAATACAGATACACTTAATAAGGGTTTTGGCAGTTCAGCATATCTGTGCTGTGGTGGGTGTTGCTCTGGTGGCCAGTTCATTTGTCACAAGGTGAGAAGAGGCAGTCAGGAGGAATTCAGTAGCACATTGTCACATGTGCTGTCCTCGCAGTGCAAGGAGGGGCGGCACCTGCCCAGGGAAGGGCGGGTGCGCTCCTTCAGACTTCCCTCTCTCTTGCATTTGGCTCCCACTGCATTTCGGTAGCTCTAATGCTTAGTCACTGAAGGAGAAAGGGATCAGAGATCTGAAGGAAATTAGGGGATTAATTTATTACATTGAGTATTGCAGGGGGCAATCCCAGTGACAGCTGTGAGCTCGCTGGAATATAAAATATCACTATACTGGAACCTTACTGTCAGGGGTGTTCTCTGTGGTCAGTCTTCAGCTCCTTCTTGTCATTCAGGTTTCCCTGAGTTTTCCTTGCATGCATAAAATAAAGAGATGGAGCTGTAGGCAAAGAGAAAACAGGTGATGCTAGATAAGTTTCTGCATCATCTACTGCAGAGAAAGATTGTCCTTTCTAATTTTTTCCACATGGATAATGTATGTATAAAATAGATTATGCCACCCAGAATGCTAAATATTCTGAAACAGGTAACACATTATGCTTTGGGCTTGGTTCAATCTGGAAAATTATATATGTTGAACTATGCAAGAATATTTATATGTTATCATGCTATATAGATGTATCATTGCATATGTATTTAAAGATACATATGTGGTTGAATAGGTATGCACGTGAATAAACTTACATTTATGAAATCTGCAGATTGAATCAAGCTGTAAGTATAATACCCTCTTTTTTCAGAATAGTGTGAGAAAGAGGAGAACTTATTTATACACATGTGGTAACATCTGCTTTTGTCACCCACTTGAGAAATTAAAATACAACAGAAGGGAAGAAACATCTGTCTGCTGGAAATCATCTGTGCAAGCAGCGTGTCCCCAGAGCAGAGGAGGCTGTCACACGTGTGCAGCTCCCCAGGGGGAAACCCTGCACTGAAAGCAGGAAATGTGCTCCTTACAAAAGAAGGGCCAGAGCTGTATGAAACTTCCTAGGTGTTCATGCCCACAGTTCATTCCTGGAACCGTCAAAATGTTGGGGCTGGTTAAGACCACTGGACTTTGCTGCTGTGGGTTTGTAACTCAAGCAATGCAAAATGAGGAAAAGGACTTAAATTCTGTGGCACACTCAGATCGCCCTTTTAATCACTGCTGCTTTGAAGTTAATTTCATTAATAGTTACCTTTGTCTTGCTGGAACTGATCTCTTGGGTTTCTTGTCCTTTACTGTTTCCAAAAATTAGCACAAAGCCTTCTTTTCCCATGTTCTGTCAAACTTACTCAAAAAAACAACTTTGGACAACAATGATGTTTTTAAACATATTCTTATGTTATACATTCATGGAAGGAGGGATAAAGAAGCAGCAGTGTGAGACAAGTGGCATCAGTGACCCATATATTTTATTGTTAAATCAAGTGGGTGTGCACATCAGTAACCAAAGGCTCCTCAAGAGAAGGCCCTTTGTCAGTGAAATATCTATTCCTGCAGAACACCAGTGATACCTGCTGGTAGAACATGTGGTTGAGCCTCTTCACAATGTGGGAGGAGATGGGAGAATATGAAAGATATCCTCCTGATCACCTGTGTTGACAATTCTGTGATGTACCTTTACAGGTCAAATTCCTTCTGGACAAAGTAATTCTTTTTTTTTTTTTTTTTTTTTTTTTTTTTTTTTTTTTTTTTTTTTTTTGGGATCTTCTCAGCACATTCTACTGAACCTGGAAGTCAGGATAATTTACTTGTGATCTATTTAAAGATTAGATAGATAGATAGATATAGATATATATTCCTCTGCTGTGTTAATTATAACTTCAAGTTGGGAATTGCAATTCTGAATATTACCTTTTTACTATTTCAGGGAATAATACTTCATGGTTCTTATAAATTTGGTCGTATTTTTTGATAAGTAAATGTGATCACAATTGTAATTTTGCAGTTGCAATAAAAGTGGAAGTTACCTCAAAACTATTCTTTAAATCTCAATAGCCCTTTGCATATTTCTGCTGTGCAGGATGTGAAAAGAGGCTGTGGAAAACCATGTATTTTCAGACTTGGTGATATATGTTACCGTTCTTGAAGCTGATGGTTAATTTACCAGCCTGTTGTCTGAAAAGTGTTGTTTGATTTGCTGTCCTTGTCACTGTCGGGGAGTTTGTTTTGGAGTATTTAAAAAATTTATTTTCAGTGACATTTCTACATCCTTCTGTAGCCATTCAAAGTTAGATTTGTTCTGAGGCCCTCTTGTAGAACAGCACTGATTAAAGGTCTGTCCCAGAGTGTTTATTTGGTAATAAATAAATCTGGTCACAACTCTAAGTCCAGGCACTTGAGGTATGTTCAGACCCTTGTTGTTAATGTAGCATTAACTTTGCTGAGACTCTTTATAGAGTCTTATAGAGAACCTTGTAGGTCCTAGAGTTCTTTTTTTAATTGGAGTACAATAGCCAGCTCCAATTCCCAGGCTGAGTAAGTACTTGAGGCATGTTCTGTGCCTGTGTCCTTGCTGGCACAGGACCTTTTGGTGACTACAGCCTGTTTTCAAGACACATGTGATGAGTCAGGTACATTAATGGGACGGGCTGTGATGTTTTTAGTCAATTTTCAGACTCATTCTCTTCCAAATGGGGTATATTGTTTGGCTTTAGCATATAAAATTAGAACACTTAAGTAAGTTCTCAGAGGATTTGTTTCTAATGCTTAAATCACAACAATCCTTTGTTAAAGTGCAAAAGTTTCACTTGTCTAGTTCTGTTTAGTTTGTGTTCAAACTGATTTGTTGAAGGCCTCCAAATTTTGCAGAAAATTTATTAAAGAAAGCCCTTTCTCTGCTTAGATTTTCTTTTTTTCACATTAAAAGATAAGCAGGTAGACTGTACTGTTGCAGACTCATTACTACATTTTGGTTTGCTGGAGCAAATTTTTTTCATAAATTATGAGAAATAAATATTAGCAGAAAGCATAGACTTGTAAATATTTTACAAAATCCAACCTTTTTTAATGTGCTATGCGATGGCTGAATATTACATTTGTGGACAGTAGGTCTTAGATTGGCTAAAAGCTGCTTTAAAAAGCAACAGAAGTGTGTAAAATGTGAAAATTTCCCAGTAGTATTTATTTTTCCTGTATATTCTAGCCATGCAACTTACTTTGCAGAATAAGCACACTGCACTTACAGTACAGCTGATAAGTTTTACTTTCTGAAGGAGCTGATGTGCCAAATATCTGATGGGTTAAGATTTTCTCCATAATTTTACTGTAAACTGGCCAGACATTTTGCTGAGCACATGAATATGCAAATATAATTCTATATGAGGGTTTTATTTAATTTTATATTTGCCATCAGAAGGTAAGATCTCTGTGTTGTCATAGGCCATTGATTGCTCCATTGAGTCCTTGCCATTCTGTCTTCAGCTGGCTACTTGGGCAAAGGGTTAATTCAGTTTTGGTTCCTTAGTCTGTCATTGCTTCTTCTTTCCTTTTCTCTGTGATTTAAACAGAATACTTCAGCCTCCCAGCTGTCAATCTGTCAGTTTTCATGAGTGCTAAATACACTAGGGAAAAAAACCAATTTATTACATTTTCACAACTGAGGAAGACTGGATGGCTCAGGAGATCGGTAATGAGCCTGGATACTGAAGTTACAGATCCAACGTGGAGCTACACATGCTACTATCAAATCCAAAAATAGATCTGGAGAGACATTGCAGAGATTGTACCAAAGAAGCTAAGGTTGGAATGCTCTTGATGGGACATGATTTTCTTGTACATGATTGCAGTAAATTTAAACTGAAACACCTCAAATTCCAAGTTTAACAAATGAAATTCTTGTCATAGGTGCCTCTCCAAGCTGTTCTTTCAGCACTCCACTGCAGATGGACCTAGTGCAGGGTCACTTCTCTCTTTCTGGCTTCAGCTTTTCTTGATAATGACACAATGTATGTGTGATATAAAGTTGATTATTTAGAACATTTTTGAATATTGTATGATGGCATAGTGCAAGTCCAAAGTAAAGGCGAGAGACCAAACTTCCACTCTTAAATAATAAAAATAATACTTTAAAGGAAACTTTCAAATTCTTTTTTTTGTTCTGTGGAAAATTAAGTTCACAATATTTTTAAACCTTTTTTTTTAAATCATATTATTAGGGAGTTTTATGCCTAAATACTGTCTAACAGGGGAAAAAAGTTCATTCAAAACCAGAGTTTACGGTGGGCAGCTGTTCAAACAGAAAAAACAACGGGGGTCTCTTGCATGTGGAGAATTTTCAGCAAATGTATTGATTTGCACTGCTTGTTTCACCCAGATTTAATGATGTCCAGGCTCCAGTTGTTTCAGTCCAGTGATGTGAGGCTGAACCTGATTTTGATTGAAAATTAAGAGTGATGGGCCCCTCTGAATGTGGAGAATAAATCTTGTCTTTTGTAAGGAAGCTTGCAGTATGGATGCAGTATTCACTGGCCATTCTGAAGTATTTGTTTATATTTCACTGATTTATGTAGGGTCTTGTAAAATTAAAAATAGGTTAAAATGAATAGATGTGGGGGTAGCTTTTTTGATTAGAAGTGTATTACACTCTTCTAACAGGAGCTTTCAAGTGTTTTAGCAACTTTTTTACTTATAGCTGGTTAAGCAATATGGATTTTTCCTAGATAATAGATTTAGAGTGCATGAAGGCTAAATAATACTCATATACTGCATTTTCTATCACCTGAAGCAATTCTCTACTAAAAACCAAAACAGAAAAAAAAGCCACAACCCTCCCAAACAACAAAAACCAAACCAAAATAATTATTAAAAAACCACCAAAAAAACCTTAGAGCAAAAAAAGAAAAGCCTGACCCCAAAACCCTTCAGCAAAACCACCTTTACTCTAGTAGGATGCATGGACATCTATTGCCTTGGGAAATATCTGGCAGGACAAGATATTCAATTTACGGCATTTAAACCTGGGCCCTGATAAATAATAAATAAAGCAGCTGCTTTCAATAGCACTGATTCCCCAGTTTAAGGCTGAATTTTGAACTAAGGCTGTCCTTAGTTTTTTACTTTCATACAAGGCCTGTGCAGTTGCACTTGGACAGGGTAATCTTTAATGATGTTTGTTGATTGGTGGGGATGTGACCCAGGAATGCACTTAATCTCTTAGAAAGGTAAATTCCTGAGGGATGGATTAGAGGTGTCCACTCACAGCTAAGGTGAGTATTTCAGTGCCTTTTACATACTTGTATATTTTACAGACTTGTATATTTTTTCCACAAACAACAGATGAGATTTTGCACTTATTAGCTATCAATAGGTAGAGTTTGCTCATAATTTTTATATGTACACAGGCACATAGGGAGGAAAGTAATCTGTAAAATATGCCCAGGTCAAATAATTGGTTTCAAATGTTCTTATTTGCAACTTGAACCAGCCTCTAAAAGGATTTTAAGCCTAAAAATTAAGAACTTGACTTTCTGGAATCTAAAATGTATTGAAATTTGACACTTCCAGTTACGCCTGTTGGAATACGTGGTTCAGTTCTGCTCACATACAAATGTAATGAAGGTGATTATTTAGAGAGGAAATATTAGTTTTTAACAAAATGCTCTGTCTCTCAAATTCCTAGGCATTATTTCCCTGTGCTGTGGATACTGTTTGTATCTCCATAAGTCATCCTTAACTGGTGAGTAAAAACTTCCAAGAACAGCAATTTTTTCCACTTTTGATTAAAGTGATATTTATATTTTTAAGCCTATGCTCAGTCACTAATACTGAAAAGCTAATGTGAAAACGTATTATTTTTATAAGTTAAAAACGAATTTAAAATTATGAACATAGTGACATACCAAGTGAATAGCACATCAGATTTTGGAGTTATCTGGTGATGTCTTTGCAAATGTATTTTTGAGTGAGTCACTTGTTTATCTATGTTTGTTCAACTAAGCATATGCATCTCTATTTGTATTTGTCTATATTTAGACACATATATGCATAAATACAGATTAATTCCTGAACACATTGCATGGATCATGGCTAATGATAACTTGTTTGTCATATAGAGGGGGAGCTAGTCATATTTGAACCCTATTTTTCCTCCATATAGAGCTTTTTGACAGAAAGGGACTTTAAAGATTTCACTTACGACCATCACTTACAGTTCTGAGGTTACCTGGTATAAATTAAATTCTAATTTAAAAAGCTATTGCTTTTAACTAGCAAAACGCTGTAATTGTAGAAACCAGCATGAATGAATTTCAAAACTGTCACTGACTTAATGATTACAGACTGAAGCTGCCTTTATTTCACCATCTTTGCCAGATCCACTCTTTTTATCCAAGGGTTAGAAAAGAACGATGTTGCCATAATTACACCCTACCTGACAGATGGCACAATGGCAGTGACGTACCATGTTTTACTAATGTGTTTCTTTCTCAGATGTTCACACCAGAAGTATTTACCTTTATATAACACTGACATCAATTGTGCAGGCTGCAAAACTGATTTACTCCTCTGGAAAAGGGTTTCTAATAAAATGAATACAGTGACATTTGGAACTTCAAGCCTTGAGGCATGTATTCTGTACCAAAAACCTTAATTAATTCATAGCTTAGCTTCACTTGGTGTGTTTTTCTTCAGCACAATCACTAACAAAAATAATCAAGTATATTACCTATTGCAGTAAAATAAGTACTATTAAATTTACTTCATGTGTTTTGTCATTCTAAAATCAAAACCTTTGCAGGGTATTACTGAGAAACCTCATAGGATGGGAACTACGGGATTTCCTCTGATCAGTCTGGTAATCAACATCAGATTAATCAATCTTTGGTTAGCTAAACATCAGAGTAGAACTAATTCTGAACATCTTCCCTCACTTTCTGGTGAGGATAACTTTGTAGATATTCAATGGACGAATAGATAAATTTCATCAGAAAAATCTTGGCTATGTGTCCTTCAGTCTTGGTACCATTTCACTCTTTATTTGGACTTTTTTTGCTTGCGTCATAGCAGATGATTGGCCTTTGAAGTGCTGTTCTATTTTGAACAGCAAATTAATGATAATTAAAAAAAAACTTATGTGGAGATAATGTTTATCACCTTTATCATTTTCTGAGTTTAGAATAACAATGTTTTGGAGGTTTTTCCCTGTCTGTGAGCACTCTGCATTAGTTTTGAAAAGACACACTGTGTTCATTTCATGTACGATTTTATCTTTGCATTCCTTTTTTATACTCTTATCATAAAAACAATACATCAGAAGCTCTTTGAAGTAGAGCCTTTTACTGTTGGCAGAAAGAAAACCTCATGAATGTATCTATATATACAAACATGTATAGAATTGATTACAAAACTTAGCTGTTATTCCTTTATTCTTGACCTGTGAGAACTTTTGCACACTGATCCATGACCAATGTTTGGCTTAGTATTTAGTAACTATTTCTTTTATGTGTTTGAGCTAAGCTGTTGGTTTGCAGGGCTACATGCTTTGGAATATCCATAATTGCATCTCTAAGTTATCTTCTATTAAGTTATGTGTTCAATATCCAATTGTAATATAACTTATAGAATATGAAAAATAAATGTATCTTTTCAGGTAAGACATTTTTTAATACACAGCTGCCTTATTGAAATCTTGGCATGTTTAGGCTTTATCTGTGTAGTTTGGAAAAATCTAACTCAAGCAATTCATTATAAGCTCGGGGATCAGAGTGTGAAAGCATTAACAGCCCAGGTTCTGTACATAGGGAAGGAAATGGTTTTCTATTACTACATTTATTTATTGAGATTCATTTTCCTTATAGAAATGCTAATTATGTCTGTGAGTGTTCAGACATTAAGAGTGCATTAAAAATCAATAATCAATTAAAATCCACTTGTAAGAAAAGGTTGAACAGGTAAGAATTGTTAGATGGAGTTCCTAATGGGGCATGCTTTTGTTAGATATCTGAAGAACTGGAGCCTGTACCTTGCTTCTGTTTTGGCCCTAAGCCAAAAGGCAAGTTAATACCACTCAGACCCTTGATCTGTCTCCACTTGCAGATTCCTTATTAGCTGCAGCTTTCTACATGTGAAGGTTAAATAACTCATCAGCAAATGGGGACCATATCAAAGATGCTTTTTTGGCACTTGTAGCAATCTGAAGAGTATATTGTAGTCAGAGCAGAACACAGTGAGCTTTAAAAATTGCTCTTGTCTTCCAAAACAGTGCAAAGAGGTTTTCTAACAGAGCATGAATGCTGGCTAAGACACAAGGTGACCCACAAGAGGCTACTTCAAGTCCTTATATTTGTTTTTGTTCTTAAAAATGGAACTGGGAAAAGGATGATGCTTATCAAAACTAAAACAAACAAAAAAAATCCACTTGTGGCTTCCATGCCTACATAATATCTTTCCCAAGGTGCCTGGTGAAATTTGGTTCTACAAATACAGTGGGGTTTGTTTCAAAACACTTTATTTATCAATCAGCAGTATTTTACTCCAGGCGGTCTTATTCTCTTTGAATAATTTTGGCCTTTTAAACATCAATTATAAATTCTAACAAAGTAAATAAACAGTAATTGGCAGATTATTATTTTTTATACATTCTGTAATTATAACTCCTTTATTTAAATAGAGTCACAAGGGAGATAGAACAAGGTATTTGTTAAACAAATGTTATGTAATTGAGGTGTTACCCTGCAGGTTGTTCAGCTGCTACATTTGCAAAAGTCAAATATGATAGATTTGGGTTGTTTTAATTTTGTAGTTGGTATTTATATTTTATGTAAGTTTGTAATTTAGCTTTTCATCCAAGGTAACCAAAGCATAGTTGGTTTGTCAGCTCTTTCATTTTTCTTGGAACTCTGTGTTTTCATTTGTTTGCAGCTATTTTAATGGAACATGAGTGATATACTTTGTATCTCTTTCAAACAGTGCAAGATCTAATTAGCTCATTCTTAATAGCAAATAATTACTGATACTTTTAATAGACATATACATATATGGGAGGGAAATATTACAAGAATAGGAGCTTTTTATATAATGTTTTGACATGAGAGTAAACCTGATTCCTCTTAGTAATGGGAGTGTATAAGTAATTTCATAATCTCCTATAACAAAATTTAACCTGTGGTTATCTCTGTAATGGAGATGGTTTAATTTCTCTCTTCTCCTGAATCTATAGAATTGTGTTTCTTTGGTTTCCCTTGCATGATGTGATGACTGTGCTTTAGATGATAAATGCACCCTTGGGCTTTGAACAAAACTAAGGTCCTACAGTGATTTGTACTTTAAAAGTTGTGCTAAACATTTGGAAGGGGGCAAAAGCTGTCTGTTTTTAAGAACACCATGAATGGCCCCGTAACAAGAAGATTATGAGCCCATGCTGAATTCTGCAGCAGTGTTCTTCCCCCACTACATCAACAGAGTAGGATGTCCAATGGTCTGGAATATCCCTTTGGTCACTTTGGTGACCTGTCCCAGCTGTGTCTCCTCCATGCACCCCCAGACTCCTCACCAGTGTGTCAGTGTGAAAAGTGAAAGGCCTCAGCTCTGTGCAAGCCCTGCTCAGCAACAACAAAACCTTCTCTGTGTTATCACCCAGCACAAATCCAAAACACAGCTCCACCTCTGCCACAGTGAATAAAATTAACCCTGCGCCAGCCAAAACCAGCTCAGGGGCTTTTATGTTTCAGTTTGTACCACAGAGTGAATGAATGGTCTCAGGAACATTGGCTCCTGAGGCCCACAGGCTTTGTGCCAAAATTTCTGACTTCCACATTTCCTGGAGTTTGAGAGGGTGAAGTCTACCCTGTGAGTAAGGGGTGCCACCATCAGGACAGTTGCTGGTGCTCCAGCTTTGCTGCTGATGCAGGAGTTACTCAAATCAAGCCAAGCTGTGGGTCCATGCCAGTTCCCAGCTGGGGACCTTGCACTGATGTGCCTTTGAATATCCACATGTTTATAAACCAAATGAGGACAGCAGATACCTCTGCAGGGTCCTGGGGATGGGTGGGCACAGGGGTCCCCAGCCAGCCACAGACCTTCCCTGGCTGCCAGTGTGCTGTGCTGGCTGTGGCAAGGTGGCTTGCACATCTCAGAGCAGGGGGGTCCCAGCCATGTGTTGTGATTTTTTAATTTATTTTTTCCTGAAGGATGGTGGCACGTGATTATTATTATAATTTTAATATATAGCCACAAAGAATGACTAGCCATACAACTGCAATGGAGTGTATTTCATGTGTTTTATACTAGGCAGGCAGGTGTGACAGTATACAATACCATTGTGAACAATTTTCCTGTAACCAAATAATGGAGTGTTTTCCCTTTAACTAATTTAATGTTGTGATTCAGAATACAGAATGGAATGTTTAACCATGTATTTTTTTTATTCTTATAGCTGCCAGAAATTATCCCAACTTTCTCTTTATGACTGCACATTTACCTCTTGAATGAGTGTACTTTTTTCTCTTGAGGAAAGGAAACATGGTGCTTATTTATGGCAGGAATCTCTTATGGATACTTTTGTTCTCTGTGTGCATTTTGGACTGAATTCTGAAGTAACCTTAAAACCTAAACCATGCTGTGCTTAAGTCTTAGGTTCAAATTTAGAGATCCCACGCTTTCAGATAATTATTTATCTTTAAATATATATTATTATTTATTTATATATTATGTCACTTATTATTTAAAGCATGTATTATTGTTTTCTTATATTTATAATACTTTACTATCTTCTGTTCCTTGCTCTGTACTGTGTGTCACACTAGGGTTATTTTTGTAAAAGATAGGAAAAAAAAGACACTAAAACCCTTAAAATTATCTGCAAAGGTCAGATTATAAATGTTTATTAAGTCATTAATTTCATTTTTTTGCAACAAAAAAGTACAATAAATCACTCTACAATGTGGAGCACAGTCCTTGCAGCATCAGCTTAGCATTCCTCAGTGAAATGTCCCATTTTCTCTCTTTCTTTTGTAGGTCACCAGTGGGACTTCTAGCTTAAAATTAGTTATTATAGAGGCAGAGCTATTGGGAAATCATGGATCTGATGCAATTATAAATTTCATAATGCTGTACTGCCACATGCTGTTCTGATATGTGGAAGTGTATTGATTTAGATATGCTTTATGGCTGGTGTTATGTGTCCCTAACCACCAAAAGCAATCCTATGTCTTTTTAAACATTTTATGAATTTAGATCTAACAATTTTGGTAAAGAGAAGAAAATGTTTATGTTTTGTTAGAGTAGATGATGAGGTAAACATGAGAGAAAGAGGGAAAAACATAGATAGGACTGGAGAAAAAGTGACAGTTTTTGGAAAGGAATAGAAAAAAAGAAAAGTGGAATGTAAATAAGAAAAAGACAAAAAATACATTGCCAAAATTAATTTTAAAAACTTCTTTCAAACGTTGCAATTACAAGTCAGTAAATATTTCTCCTGTAGGGAAAGGATGTAGCTGAGACTCTCCAAGCACACTTACAGGCCTTTCAGATGTCTTGACCTTCCATTCTTTTTATCAGTCATATAACGTGTTGGTAACATAAAAGCAAATGTTCTTATGCTCCAGCATATAATTTAATTTGTGTTCTTCACAAGAAATAGATAACAGAATAAGAGGCTTCACTGAATAAAATTGAAAAGGGAAAGAGGAGTTCTGCAAATATTAGTGTAGAATCTTGGTACACTCGTAGTCCAAGCCTGTGGAATGGAAAATAGGGTAGTTCTTGGCCACTGTGGAGTGCTGGCTTCAAAATGTGTCCTCAACCTGCTACAGTGTTTCAAATACGTTTGGTTGTTTTTTGCTTTTTTTTTTTTTTTCCATCCTTGAATGCTGGTTTTCCTAGGTTTAGATTCTATGGTGTCTAGAAGTGAAAATGATTTCTGCAAAATCAGAACTGTACATAATGGAATTAAGAGAAGGCACATCTTTTCCCCCCTGGGAAAATGTTTTTGTCAGGTTTCCATTTGAAAAGTGCTTAGGACATTATAGGGAAGGTCCTGTGTAGTGGTACTGAAAAATATCTGTTGGATATTGAAAGGAAGCTGGGGATTAATTGAGTGGGAAAAAGGAAGCAGAAGATGTAATAATGGAGGCAATGATCCTAAGAAGCTGGTACAGGGTTAGCCAGAAACTGAGAGGAGGTGGGTGATTTTTTGACCTGTGCCACGGATTTTCCCTACCACTGATGCTAAAACTTTCAGTGTTATTTCCACAGCTTTGGTATAAATTGAAACTCCAACTTCTCTATTGCTTTGGCAGGAGATTACTGAGTTTTTAAACACCATACTTGAGAAGCACTGGGTTGTGTCTCATGGCCAGGACAAATTGTCAGAGTACACTTTCATCTGTCAGCCTGGCAACCTCACTATAGCTCCCCTTACTCGAGTTCGTTGCAGACTTTGAATAGAAGCTTGATCTTCATGAAAAATGGCTTTAAAAGTTTTTTCACTGGCTGGAGTTTTCAAGAGTTCTGGTTTAAAATTCTAATTGAACGGTTGAAAAAATGTCATGTTTTCAGGACTTATGGGAAAGACTTTCCTCCTCCCTCCCATCTTTTGGCAGCAAGAGGGAAAAAGGCAGGTAAGAGAAGCAGAGTGAAATCATATAAATTCATGTAAGCTATGGGACTTGTTTCACCTTTTTTTTCCTTTTCTAATGCCTGTCTTGCACAAATTTGTGGAGATTTACCCTATGCAAAAGAGAGGAGCAGGAGAAGATCTATGCATAAGGAAGGTCTGAGCATCAAGTTTGATTTCAGGGCTTAGGCAGGATATAGAAAAATATCTAAATCTTAAGCTCTGGCTTCCAGAGAAGGTTTTATCCAACATTTTAAAGATTCTTCTTTGTTTTTCCTCGTTCACAATAACAAGAACAGTCATCTGCTGTACGTTTGCTTTAGTGCTAAACCATCTCTCTACTCTTTAAAGTACATGAATTTGGAAGAACGGCAGAATAATAATTGGCCATAATTTGTAACTTCTCAAGAATTCTAGCAGTAGGACAAGCCACAGTGAAATCATTCCAATGTGAATGCAACTACTGTGCTGGAATTTGATGATCTGTAAGATTTCTTCCAACCCCAGGCATTCTGTGCTTTCGATACTTCAGAATTTGACAGGATATTCACCCATTTTATTAATTTTGGCAGCTATTGAGTCTGTGTTCCGTAACAACATCTTCTAGGAGCTGACAATGATTAACATTTTGTATTGCATTCTTGAAAACAGTGCAAGATCATTCCTTTAATTTTGATACCTTGGCAGAAAAGTCTTTGCTGGCTGCTAAACTGTACAAAAAATGTGTCAGTGTTGTGATCCTTCTCTCCTTAGGGAAGATGGCATTCTCTGTTCCTTCTACTCAGAGGGAAGTCAGTGATTCAGCACCATTTGATTGAAACTGAGAATAATCTCTAGAATTTTTAGTTCCCCAGTGCAGAGGTAGCACAGAATTCTATGAAGATCTGAGTAGAGAAAGAGTTTGTATGATACAGGGACCTGTTTCTTTGGTGAACAGCAGGTGTGTATGTGTGGGGGTAGAGAAGGTGACATGCCACAGCTGTTGAGTGTCACTTGCCAAAAAAATATTAGAAAATTCAGTCCTCAGCAAACTTAAACATTCCTCAGACCTGAGCACTGTGAGACCAACTGGTAGGCTTATTTTCCTCTCTGTTTGCAGTACAAAACAATGTACATTTGGCTTCAATCACATTTGTCTTTGTCGTCCAGTCTTTATTTCAGTTTCAGGATACTTGAGGTTGCAGTTCTGTTCTCTAGATATTTAATATTGTATATAAATATCTTGCTAGAGTAACTGGAAAAGGGCACTAACGGCTCTTAAAAACAGAAATAACAACAAAACCAGAAAGTCTGTACATGTATAGCCTTGAAATGAATAGAGCCTTGAGTGCCTTTTTAATATTTAACAAGCCATTTTGACGTATCTTATTAGGCTGACCTAGAACAGCTTATTCATACAGATTCATCATTAATAATTAATTCATCCTGGGAAGAAATAAAAAAAAAAAAAATCGTCACCTAGATGCATAAAGAGCTTAGAATCTTGGTTTTGCTGATAATCTTATAGGACAAGGTCCTGCTTTTCATACAACCATTGTGTTTTCCTGTCAGAAATTCCATTAACTTTATTAGATATTCTTGTGGTGCAAAGTATTGATGCTTGTAAGTAGACCTGACCTGGGTTCAAAAGTCATTCTGATGGCTGTACCTTCATATGAAATAAGTACCTAAGGGCCCTCAGTTTGAAATTAAATATGAGTATGCTCATCAAATCTATTATTTGTTATGTTTGTCTTTATTTCTTACATTGCATGAAATCTTCATCCAAACCAGTGTGTTAGGTACAGGAAGGAACAATGTCCACTTAAAGGAATTTGTAATCTGTATAAAATCAAAGAGGTAAAAAGATGCAACGCTATAATGAATTCACTCCTCGCTAATATACAGCAGAACAGTATTAGAGCTGGAAGAGCAGTTTCATTTTTTCACTGTTTCTTTATGTTAGGCCAGGCAGCTTTGAGAGATATGACCTTGCTGGAAGATTTATTGGGATCTTTTGGGATTTTTTTCCGTGTAAGAATAAGATTGCATCTAGTATATTCTGTGATGAAAAAAGTAAGCAATCTTTAATCTTTCACTCATCAAAAAGCATTCAAACAAACCATGGTTACTTGAAGGAATCACATGTTAGATGAGATTTTCAAATGGAATTAGTTTTATTAAGTATATTTACATTTTATGCTTGCTCTTCCTGAAGTCAGTTTCTGTTTCTTAGCACATTCTCAATTCTTCCAACTGGTGGAAGTTCCTAAAGCAGGCAGAAAGTTCAACACCAGTTAAAAAACAAACAAACAAATAAAAAAAATGACAAAGGAAAAAAGGACAGGTGGACAAACAGTAGTTGTTTACCCTAGTAAGTCACAAATTGCTTCACTGAATGCATTCTTGAAATGCACTCTATCAATAGTGGAAGCATTTAGCCCTTGATGTTTGAGTGGGTTTTGAATATTTGTGGGAATGGGTAGAGGTTTCCTGGTAAATATGAAGAGGAAAGGTTTTGCAGCATAACCCTGAAGACAAATACAGAGAAATCAGGACTTATATTCTATGAACTGTTTGCACTTTTTTGTTCAGAATTCATTGTGTACTCATAGACTCCTATTTCATGTATATTTAATATTTTATGTATTTTATATATTGTATGGCTGTCTGAACATCTATAAAAGACAAGAACTCAGTATATAATTTTAACAGAACTGCATCAAGAAGTCTGCTTGCACAAAGAAGGGTTCAAGGGTGCTTTGTTTCTTTTGTTGTTTCTGGTGACGAACATAAATTGGTCATGTTCTGTTTTGTGCATTTTCAGATGTCACTGGAAATACAACAGGTCTTAGCTACAATTTCTTTTTTCCCCTTTCAGGAAGCTTTTCAGTAATGCCTGCATAATCTTTTCATAGGATTCTCATGTGCCCACTGAACACTGATCAGAGTTCACATACCATCTGTTTTCTAACTCTTTAGGTTTCTGTCATCTGACTAAAGATTTTCTTTTAGTGTTAGAG
This sequence comes from Eopsaltria australis, assembly GCA_034509425.1. NCBI lineage: Eukaryota > Metazoa > Chordata > Aves > Passeriformes > Petroicidae > Eopsaltria > Eopsaltria australis. The sequence continues at coordinate 684,242 of JAVTVJ010000138.1, forward strand.
GATGTAACAAAGAATGCAGAATTATTGCAAGGCATGTCTGTACTTGAGCCTAATCACTTCTGGAGTATTGTTGATCTAAGTGTTGTTTGTAACACCAGTTGTGCAGCTGCAAGCCCTGCTGTGGAAATGAGATACTTCATCCCTACAGGTGGCCCATGAATTATCAAGCAAACACACAGAAAAACTTGCAGTAGACACTCAAACATGAGGGAGGATACATTGACTTTGATAATCTCAGTTTATTCAGTCCTTTCAGCACGTACAATTCCACATCTCGGGATACTCATAGCATGAAACAGCACTATATAACTGAATAAATTCTAATTCATAAACCTAGGATGGATTAACAGCAAGAAATTTTTAGAATCTGCTAAAATATTAGAACGGCCCAATTGCATTTTCCTATATCTGGGAAAGAAAATAGAAGTTTTCTGAATGACTGAATACAACATCTTAAATATTTAATGCTGGAGAATGGCAAGGACTTGCATCAAAGTCCAGATTTATTTTGGGCTATTAATTACTTAGTCCTTGCCTATCATATCTACCACTGTCTTTCCTCGGGAAATGGAAATGTTTGCTTTATTTTCCATCAAAAATTAAGACTGCACTTTTTTTGGTTTGAAAAATCATCATTCTTTGTTTCTGTAGTTACTCAGTGTTCTGTTTCTCAAACTCACCACTAAAGCCATCTCTCAACTTCAGCAAATAATTTTTTCTCTTTAGTGACAGGAAGAAAATAAGGGCCCATCACCACAAAGGCCTTCTCAGTTAGCAAATGTAACTGGAAAGGATACCAGCTTCCATTGAACATGGACAGAACTTTCTGAAGGCATAAAGCTATTTTCTCTCGTACTTAGAAATGAAAACTATAAGTGCAGGTTTTACCCAAAAAGGAGAAACTGTGGAAATGCACAGTTTAAAACTTAGTACTTTTTATAATTTTCAGGTCTGTTTTCCTGACTGCTGAACCTCACTGATCATTACTGCAGTAAGTGTGTGCTGATGTGTAGGAAGGAGTTTGTTACTGCATGAGTGTCATTTAGCCAGTCTGCCCCTGTGCCTACTGTTCCTTCAGTAAAAGGGTACTGAGGGGTACGTCTGGGATGAGAAAAACTGACTGGAAATGAGAAGGGGAGTAGAAGTTCTTCCATTTTTAAGATGAGGCATCCTTAGCAACAAAGACCTTTGTAACATTGTTGGCTTGTATTTGTACTTACTGTATTTCTTCACAGTATTGAACTAAATTCTTTAATTCAAGGACTTCCCTTTAACCTAAATATCAGGTTGATGATGATGGTGCTCCACTTGTCATTCTTTTCCCCTTTTTCTGGACTAAGATAGGTAGCAGATAACCTCTGTAAGACAGCAAAGTTGATCAATGCACTTCTCTGTGAGAATTTCTCAGCAGGCTGGTGGCAGGGCAGATCTAATAGTTCAATAAATGCAATCTCCAAAGGACTGGGAGTATGGACAGAGTTGTTGGAGAGCTGTGATTGCATAGACAAATACAAACAACATCTGAAAGGTTTCCCAGCTTCCTTTCTTTTTCTTTTGCTTTACTTCCCTTTCAGAAAGGAATATTTTGCAAGTGATGCTTTTATTGGCTTATAGTTTACTTTACTAGCCAACAGATACCTCAGCTGGAATAACAAATATCCTTGTCTTTGTTCTTTAATTGTGGTAGAGAACACCATTTTAAATATTTTTGGACCAGGCATTTGTAGAAACAAGATCTTTCTGTATTTCTGAAGTCTGACTCATGTGTGCTAAGTGACAATCACTCAGGAGTAATTACTTACTTTTAATGACTGTATTTATAGATGGTTAAATGGAAATGTTATGTGTCTGAAGTCCTGGAGTTGCCACATCTAGTCATTATCAGCTAATTATTATCAGTACTTTGACAACAGGCAGAAGAGAAGCATTTTTCAAACGCTACCAAGGCACAAGTGTATATTAATGTGACAACTGGTCTTTCACAGAACTTTCAAAATGTTACTGCATTATTTTCAGTATGAATACTGCAGGAAAATTAAAATAATGTAATGATCAGAATATGTATGATTCCCATTTCATTATTTAATTTTCATCAAAAGTTTAGCTTGTGCTTCTACGTCTGGAATAGAAGAGGCTTTGCATCATGTGATGGTACCTAACAGAGAGCAGGGTCCATAGCTAATGTAGAGGAGATCTACTGAGTGAAACACTTGCTGTGTCTCAATCTGCCCAACTGGAAAGTGAAAATATGCCACTTAATAGAGTGTCTTTCAGATTTCTGATGTGCTGACTCGGGTGTTTTGTGGCTACATATTGATCTTTCAGCTGGTTAGACCCAAGGGAAGGTGGTACGGCATGTAATGGTCCCAGATATGTGCAATAATTGTCTCTAGTTAATATAACAAAAATCTGTGTTCTGCCAAGATTTCTGTAAGAGTTAAGTTTGTTGCCAGAAAAGACAGGTTCTTTGAAACAGCACTAATAGCAATTTAAAAGGAAAGGCCTCGTAATGTGTGAAATCAGAGTCTCTTGAAGATTTCTGAATCTGTGAGATTGATCTATGTTGCAGTAAGGAAACCACAAAGAAAGAAAGATAAGTTTTGGCTCAGATAAAGGATCTTCTGTGTGTATCTGACAGCTAAACAGAGCTGGAATGTTGACTAGTCTCACAATCAACCAGCATGAGTTTCTGACTGTTGGGCCATGAAACTATGCAAGAAAGGAGACAGAAGGTGCACAGTGATCTAAATTTTAGGTGAGGGGAAAAAATACTTTTTTTTCTGCTCTGAAAATCAAGGCAGAAATGAAACTTCAGTCTCTGAATCTCAAAGTAGTGTCATATATACACTCTATTTGCACTACAATGTGTGTCTGCTGTCACTGAGAGCAAAGTAAGACTGAACACATTTCAGGGGAGTAACGTGGCATGTAAAGAGAGGAGCAGAGCTGACATTTGCCTTCTAGAGACCAACCCTTCCTAGAGAGATGTGCATCTTGAGCGTGTGATGTGGTGCTCCTGACCTTCCTGCCTGTTCTTCAAATGACTAGTGTGGCTTTAATACGGAATGTGCCTATTGGGAAGTTTTTGCCAATATGAGGCTAAATGCCTTTGCTGCACTTCATAATATTGTATTTAGTAGAGCTTGCATTATTCTAGTAGTATGAAAACAAAACAATTGAAAATTATTAGGCTTGTATTAAGAAAGTTGATTTAAAATTGCGTTAGTTGCCTTGGGCTGCAGGCAAAAAATGTTTGTATATTTTTCATGCATATATATATGCATATTTTAGGCTCTTGTTAGAATATTAGCAGTTATCCCAATTTTACTACTGAGACCAGATCATAACATCAATTTGAGAGATTAGGGATAAACAGGTTGTTCTGCTTCTATAGGTGGGATTTTGTGTTAGTTGTTTTCCTTCTGGATTTTATCTCTCCAGTTCTGACTGGGGAGATAAAAACATGTGACATTAAAATGGGATAGAATTCATCACAGAAAGCCAAGACTCAAAGCAGAAACCTCGGTTAAAATAGGGAGGATGATTGGGTCAGTATATAACAAGGAACAGAGGAGCTGTAAGACTTTTATTGCAAAAATAATTTTAAGACAAGATAATGGAAAGAGAAACAAGGGAAAAAAGAAATAAAAGGAATATCCATGTAGCTGAGAGATCCAGTGAATATTCTTACTAATCAGGCTATATTCAAAATTTAACAAACCAAGTTTTCAAGCAAACATTTAATCAAATTCTTGGCAGAAGTGACACAAGTTTTTGCCAACTTTAATTTTCTGACTGGTTCTTATTTTTAGTATTGTCTTTGGAACTGTGCTTCCTGCCATTCTGCCTCACTGTAAAAAGTTATGGTTCCATTAATGGTATGTTAGCTGCCTTTCAGAATGTACTCACTGGTTCCCAGTGTACACCTAGTGAAGTTTATCCCAGTTGAAGTGGATATTCAGCAAAGGTCTTATAAAACAAACTAACATCTGTACTGGCAAAATAACAGATGGCTCTTATCTGGCTCCTTCATGTTTGTAGAGAGGATCTGGTGGGAAGGACCATTCCTGTTGGCAGTCTTTGATCTTAACACCTCGTGTAAACCAGCACAACAGGGAACATCTGCCCACATGACTCTGACAAGTGGATGTGTATGAAACCTGCTTAACATCAAAACTCTCTGGGCAAAAATGGTGCAGAGAGAGCAAGATCCCACAGTCTAATTTGTATTTTACTGCTCTTCTTTCTTTTCAGCACTGAAGTTGTGCTTAATTGTATTTAAAAAATGCTTTTCTAATCCAACTATGCACATCAGATTTTAGATATCTTGCAAGAATTTGTGTGTACATTAATTATTAAGGTACCAAGTTCTAAATGATGTTGTCTTTACAGTAAAAGTGAGGATATGAAGCCATGCAGAGCATCATGCACATTAAGGTAAACTCCACTCACAGTATTGTTTATCTTGTTCTTTCTATTCAAAACTTTTTTTTTCAATTTCTTCTGTGACAGCTCTCTTGATCATTCTGTCTCAGAAAATCATCTCCCATCTGTGCCACTGCTGACAAATCCAGTTTAAAACTGGGGCAGAATTGTCCCTCAGAATACTGTGTGAGTTCTCTTGTAATAAAGGTACATAACCAGTGGTAACTAACTAGGCAATAAGAATCTTTATAAAAGTCATTAAAATATTATCAAACCAGCTTGTATCTGATTCAAATCTATGTCTTAACTACACAGGACATTTTAGCTTCTACATGTATTTTCAAGGAAATTCAGCTTATTCTGAGTTGTGCTTTGGCACTTAAAGATATCTTGGTGTGCACACTGTACATCTGTTTTCTTGATTATTAATAAGCTAGGAAAGAATATATGTGATTGTAGTTTAGTACATTTCTATAAATACTTATCAGTCTTTGGGCCTTTACAATTCTTTTTTCTCATGTTTTTTTTCATCGTCCTGCTAGATGGAAATTCTTAAAAATAAAAAATTGTAAAAATTAAAATAATTCATGTGTGTGGGAGATGTTATGAAGGTAAAATGAATATGTAGAAATTCAGAGAGCTCCAAGAGCTTATAGTCTTTTCATGACTTTTTGAATCTGTGGGAGGTTAAATGTAGTTTGTGGAGATAGTAAATAATAATGGCCATGTCAGAATGCATTGAAGTGAGGAGCAGAGGAGATTGTATTAAACATGCAAATATGTTCAATCTGCTCATGTACTAGAATCTCTATGAAGAAGAAAGTGTAATTTGTCTTAGCTTTGCAATTACTCATTGCACAACACTTGTATCTAAACAAATCCACATCTTGGTGGGGGCTTTACCTTGTCATAATAATCTTTGTCTTTTCTTTAATCCAGATTTTAATAGTATCTTTAAAGTTGATTTTAAAAGGTAATTTTTCAAACCATTCAGTTTTGGGAACCTTTCTCAAGATAATTAAATCTTTCACTACAGAATAATTCATCTAACTCTGCCTCTATATAAATATTTCAATCGCTTTAGGGTCCAGTGCAGTTGGAAATTATTTATTGCACTGTAGCAGAATATTTACAGAGCAAGAATTCAACATGTAAGCAATGTTATACTTTAAAACTTCCAGACATGCAGCCAGTCATTAATGTTATTCTCTATCTTAAATATATTGAAAACATATTTTCTCTGCCTAAAGGCAGTTGGTTTTGTTCTAAGCATGGGCATGTCTGTGGCTCTCAGGGCTGCTCAAAGGCACTGAGGTGCTTGCCCACTTGGCAATATATAAATATGCACTTGTGGCTGAGTTAGAAAACTAATCTTTAGTTCAAGTTTTCATGCTGTGTCTTTGAGATATCACATAGCAAAGGTCTCACTGGAATAAAGAAAAGAGGAGGTCTCTGTGGGAGACTAATGGCTTCCATAACCTTGATCTGCTTTGTGCTTACCATAAGGCAAGTCCCAATTTGTCCCTGCAAATTTAATTTAATTTCAGATTAATGGAGAGCTGTATTTGTAGTTTTATTTCCCCATATTCCTCTCACTTCTTTGTTCACTGTATTTTGTTTTAATGTATTTCTAGATGAAGGGAAATTGAATTTATGTTACTAGAATTTGAGCCTGTCTATATCAACAGAATTTATGGGCACTGCAGTTAAGAAACTTGAACCAAAGGGAAGAAGCTAATCAGGCTTGATTGAATACACTCATATATATTGAAGATTGGATAGCTGGGGCATCAAGCAGAGACACATGCATATTTGGTGAACTGACCTTCATGAAACGATACCAAAACTATTTGTCATGGACTGGCTACTAACTCTGGGTTATGTGACAGACTTTTATAACTTGCTTTCAAAAACATGTGTACAAAGAGCTGAAACTACAGAAATCTTTGGTAATTAGTGACCCATAAGAGGTAAAGCTTAATTAGAAAGGAGTTTCTAAAACTCCCAATTTCCTCATTTTCCTCAGGAGTATACCAGGTTAATATTAATCAATTTATTATCATGTTTCTCATCCCTATATGGAGTTACTGGAAAAGAAGGAAGTCAAGAAGCTACAGGAAAAGAATGCTTACAAAAAAGATTAATACATCCTAAGAGGCAGTAGAGATATTGATAAAATTATTTGCAATTGCTAGTGCTGTGAATTCTTAGAGAGGCTATTTTAAATGTTGAGAAATCAGTGATGGGATAAATTACCCAGGAAAATCTGAAAAATCCATACACAAGTGATGTTTGCTGGTGGGGTTTGAGTTTAAGGATTACACCAACCTAAGGGAGCTCAGGGGTAAAACTCCAGAAGTCCATGAAGTGCTTGTATGCAGAAATTCCAGAGGCACCTGTCCTTGCTTCCCTTGGGGATGTGGTTACCATAGGTCATGAACAAATGCCGGGGAGAGACAGTAAACAGAATCCAGAGGCAATAAAATACTCACACACTGCATTTTTGTGCTGTACACCCCCTGTGTGTCTTTGCACAAGCAGAGTCAGAGGTAGTCAGACACCTGGAAACACCTTCTGCAAAACAACACAACCCTGCTATCTCAGGGTTAGATATTGTTCTGTGTCTGGCTTTGATCCAGTATTCTTCCAGCTGTGTCAGGCTGCTGAGTAATCTCCTGTGGCTGCCTGTGATCTGTCATAAGAACTTGTGTTTTCCATCAGTTTGTAGGTCTCAGTCTCTGTTCCCAGAGCTAATTTTCCAAGCTATAAGAATAAAATAGGCAATATTTTCTATAATATTTAATTCAGAACAAAACCAGAAGGTAGGACAAACTTTAAATCTTTAATATATGAAGGACTATAAAATATATATGTTGTGAAGGTAAACAAATGAATCTCTACAAGAATCTTTGCTTTTAAATCTAAGGTAGGAGGAATGATGAAGGATGTAATATTTGGATATCTGTGGGTCTCATAGATAGATGGTAAGACCATGACATCGGTTCTTGGTTTTACTGGAGTCTTGCTGCATGACCTTGTGAAAGCTGCTTCATGATTCTGTCTCAGCTTCCCCACCTGTCTGATGATGCTTATAAACACTTTGAGGTGTTGTGGTGAATAATGTCACAGGAAATAATAATTCTAATTCAGAGAATGTAAGAGGTGTATAAACTTAGGGAGTAAATGCCATGCTGAAATAGTGCAATTGTGTGTGACAGTAGTCCTACACACTAGGACAGATAATGTGTACAAGGTATCATTATACATATATAGATGTATGAAAACAGAGATCTGTTTTATAATTTCAACTGCATATTTTCAGGTGACTTGAAACTTTCTGGTATTAAGGCTGCGATCACAGAAAGATTTTGCTAAAACTTTTAAAATTCTGTTCAAATTTTCCAGAGTTCTGATTATGTACTTTTGCTTTTGTGTCCTTAAAAAAAAAATTAAAAAATTAAATTATTAAGTGCCACTCTGTTCTGGATGCAGCCCAGGACACGTTTGGCTTTGCACACATTGCCAGGTCATGTTGAACTTTTTGTCAACCAACACCTTCAAGTTATTCTCCCAAGGGCTGCTCTCAATCCATTCTCTCTTTTGCAATCCAACCCAGCCTATGTTTGGGATTGTCCTGACTCAGCTGCAGGACCTTGTCTTGGTCTTGTTGAACTTCATGAGGTTTGCACAGGCCTACCTCTCAAGTCTGTCAAGGTCCCTGTGGATGGCATCCCTTCTCTCCAGTGTGTCAGCTGCACCTCACAGCTTGGTGCCTTTGAAAGTCTTGATAAAATATGTAAAATAAATTACAACACCCTGTATGCTTTTGTTGTTTGTATATAGTTACCACTGCATATGTTGATAATAATGTCAATGTTCCATACTTAAACTCCTAAATTCTAGTTCTAAGAAAGACATCAAAACTTACTTTAAAACAATGTAGCATAAGTTTGTGTTTCCCTTGAGAAAATTTTATGTAACATTGTCATTAATTCCCTGCTGAAATAATTGCTGGCAACACTTTGCTTCTGGACTTGTGGTTCTGTTAGCTTTTGACAAAAAAAAAAAAATCTCTTTTGCTAACTGAAAGTTGCTGATATGAAAATGACTTAAAATCTTCATGAATTGCCTTCTTTTTCTTAATTAAAGGTTTTTTAAGTAACCTCTTTTTGGGTCTGAAATATAAGATGATAACTGGCTCTACTTTGCTGAGATAATTCCCTTCATTACAAAAATAGTCATGAGAAGGTTTTTTCTAAATATCAATAGATTAGAGTCAGGCACACTGTCAGATAAAAGGCAGTCTTCATAAATTCAACTTGGTTCAGGTAAATACTCTTCTTTAAAAACAAGTCCCATTCATATCTTACGGCATTTTGTTTCTACTAATTTGCTGCAGTCATAGCAGCTCAAACAGCTTTACTGGTTATTAGCTTTTTGAAGTAATTTAGATGTTAATTTTTCTTCCTTGCAAGAGAAAAATAATTGCTGTACACATGAGCATAAAATTATTTAGAGCAGGTAGAAGTAAAAGAACATGAAAAGAAAAAGAAATAATTAATAATTGTGGAAATGTAGTGTTTCTCAGTGCTCAGATGGCCGAGTCATCTGAATCCATCTGAATGGATTCTCCATTCAGTCACACATGTTATTTTTCCACCACTAGCAAAAAGTGAAAGAAAACCTCATCTGAATCCTCAAATCATTTCCCTGGATGCCTTCACAAACTTCTGTAGCCTTTACTACGTCTTAATTGGATACATGAATGCCCTATAAAGTGCAAACAGAAGCTTTTTTGCTCCGTCTATCAGTCTGAAAATTCAAAAGGTCAAGAAGCAGTGTAAGTACCCTCTGAAATATCCTATAATTTAAGGAAAAACCCTTATGCTTCCTAAATTAACTTTTACCTTAATTTCTCAATATATTAGTGGCAAAATATTAACTTGTGGACTTTCTGATTGCTGTACTGATCAAAAAGGGAGGAGTAATTTTTAAAGTCTCTTTGAAGAATAATGAAAGCAAATGAAAGATGAAGGAATTTGATAGCATCAAAAAGAATTATAATTTGATGATGACCTTTCTATTTTCTACTGGTCCATTTCCTGTTCAGGTTTATGTGTTCTCAAATATGCTTTGGATGGATGGATCCAAACTATAGCCTTGGATCTAGATGCAGAATGAGAGCAAGCAAGTTCAAAACCAAATTTCTTGGCAAGTTTTAAAGTTAGTGTTTCCCTGATGAACAAAACAAATTCAGAATTAATGTCATGGTGTCTCTAATTGTTGCCCTTCAGCTGAATTTCTGGAATTTATTGGATAGCTGTAATATAAAATACCATCATGAGTTTCTGTTTTGGATAACAGTATGATTGTAAGCAGTGTAGAATTTTTGAAATTTTAAAATCTGCCTATTCACGGTAGATAAATATTTAATTGGATCTTTTAATGAAAAAAATCATCTTTCTTGGATTGCTCATCTCTGTTAGACTGGTTTTGAATTGACAGAGACAGGAGACTGTAATTAACTCTGTCATGGTACTGTTGCTGGTTAAAAGATTTTCCTGAGTGCAATGATTGTCAAAGCAAGCCCAGTCCAGTAACCATGGTGCACTCTCAGATCAGCAGAGGTGTTGAACAGGCTGCTCCTTTTGGTTTGGGGCTTTTTGCTTGCTCTGCTACTCATACTGACCAAAATTTAATGGTCTACAATTGTAGAGTTGCTTAGCAACAATGAGTAAAATACAGTGAGTCCTTTTAATTTTGTTGTATTTGTCACCATAGAACTTTTTTATGTCTGCATACGAATAATAATATTGGATATCTTTAACATCCATAAAGGCAAAAGGATCCAGAACAGTTTAGACCAGAGCTATCCATGGCACAGGTGTATCAAATGACTGTTGAATGCATTGTTTGAGTTGTTTCTGGGGATTTGTTTTGTTTTGCTTTGGGATTTTTTTGTAGTTTTTGTTTTTGGGGTCTTTTTAACAAAGTAGTAGGGCATTTACTCTCTTGCTTCTCCCAGTTTTCTTGGAAAATAACAGCATGTAAAACTGCTTTCTTCTCCTGCATTCTGAAATGACCTTGTGGTACTGATATGCTAATGTATTCAAATGAGACATTATGTTTCAAAACCCACGAGCAGAGATTAAAAAATGCCAATATACTAAAAATAGAAATACTTTTGAAATGCAGGGATATAAATTTAACTGTGCTAACAAATCTAACAGTCAGGTTCTGAAAACACACGTTTTGTCAGGACAATCTGGGAAGGTTGGAGCCACAAATGTTTCTGTAGTAGCTACACTGGCTTTTTGGGAGCTGTGAATTGGATCAGCTGTGTTGAAGAGTAAAACCTGAGAACCTGGCTCACATTCCACCATCAGCCTGAGCATTGCTGGGGATGAAACTCAGTGGAGACAGGCAGAGCCACAGAGATACAGCTTTGCCTCCAAAGGCACAACCACCCCCATTTCTCTGTCCTCATCACCCTCTCTGTGCATTGCAGAGTCCTTTCCTCTCTTTCCATGGCACATGGAACAATAAACTGCCACAGCAAAGCTCCAACCCTGAGAGCAGCAGCACAGGGTGCAGGAACACCTGCCCAGATTTGGTGTGCCCCAGCAAGGTTTGAGGCAGTTGCTGTTTTTCCTCAGAGGTTTAGCATGCCAGTCAAGACAAGGAGTAGTGAATTGGTCTCAGAATAATTACTTTTTAGTCCCAGAACTATCTTAATAATATCTGATTGTTAAATATTACAGTCAGATCTGATTTCTTTTGGGGCTGAAGGCTGGATAACTTTCTTAGATCAAGGTAAGTTTATCACCAATATGTAGCAGGAAGAACGTTGTGATCCTGTAACATTTTGTAGTTCTGAAATATTTCCTGATTTTCCTGTTGGCAGGGAAGAGCAGAGGAGTTCTGGTTAGGGGTGGGAAGAAAAGAAATTAAAGCAAAACTACTTCCATCACTGATCTTAAACATAATTTTAGATTTTTTCAGATCAGGCAGTTCTTCTACTGTTTATTATAGGTTAACAAATTGAATCAAACTTGTAGTTTGTTTATATATTTCTCTGCAACAAAATGCCACCAATGGCTAAATGCAAATAGTAGTAGGCCAACACCAGTTCTTGAAAGGAAAATATACTAGAGTTTAAATAAGGTTTGTCTTTTCAAATTGTCAGTCGCCAAATCAGCCCTTTAATGAGAGACTGTAAAGGTCAAAGATTTTTGTTGAAAAGATCTGAATTTTCCTCTGTTTTCCTGATAAGTTACTACAGATGTTGAGGGTTTTGACTGTTTTTTATATAAGATCTTAATGATTTAAATTCTATGAAAGATTAAATACAACTATACTTTTATATAGCTGCAGAGTCGATAAACATAGCAATTAAAAAAACAGCAATTTGGAACAGCTTGTTTACCCTCAAAATTTGAATTTAATACAGCTCAATAGAATTAATTACCTTTGTTCATCCTTTAGCTATTTTGATTTGTTATGAATAAGCCATATACAACTACCTTTAAACATCACTGAAATTTTGGGATTATCTGCATGGTTTACATAAAAACAGTTTTTGATCTCTTTATAACCAGTGATTAGCTAGTGCCCCAGCTTCCATCAAAACAGTATCATATAGCAGAATAATCTTTAATCTCTTAAGGAAAAATTTACTGCATCAGATACAAGCATCTATTGTTTTAAACAAGCTGCACCTTCCCCTGGTGTCAACATGATTTTTCTGCGTTGTCATGCACCAGAAAATGATTGGATCAGTGTTACTGATATATGCCTAGAACTAACACGTTTGGGTATAGTTGAGAAGGATGATTATTTGGATTTGGGTTTTATCAGGTTTTTTTTTTCTAGTTCTTGTTGCCTAAACACCAGATGAATCAATTCAGAGGCAACTAGAGTACTTGAAACATTATGAACACGCTTTTTAATTGCCTCTTTGTTTTGACAAGAAAAAAAGAAAAGAAAATGTTTATTAAGTTTTCTTTCCTGTTGAAATCTGTATTGCCTGAGCACTTTATTTGTGACAAAGAGCAGTAAAACTTCATGGTGTATGTAATAAGAAACTATGATTTACACTTAGATGGCATTCTTGTGATTTTTCTGGGCTCTTCTTTCAATAACCTGAAGATAAATTTAACTAGTACTCAGAATATTGTTGTGCACAAGCCCTTTTCTCATACCCCCTCAAAGTTAGAAATGTTCCATATAGTTTTTCTATACAAGAGTTTTAGGCTGGGCAGCTTTATGGAAGGATTAATATTTACTAGATATCTCTAAAGAGTGAAAGCTAGGTTGTACATGCTGGATTCAATAATTAATAAAAGTTAATTAAATTTTAGGCTTTTTCCTTGCTTGATGCATCTGGAGACACTGAAGAGTCTTTGGTGGCTGTTTAATGATATCCATTTTTTAAACACCAAACTGAACACTGTGATGTTTTTACCACATTGTTTGTTTCTGTGTTAGGTTGGCAATAACCATAAAATCGTGCTCTCCCCAGTTGTGCCTCCCCCTGACTTTACCCATCTGATGTATTTACAGCCAGAAATTCCATCTCCTCTGACATTTTATAGTTACTATTCAAAACAGGTTAAACTCTCCTGTTCTCTGGTATGAATTCTTGTCTCTTGAACACTTCATGGAATATTGCAGGTGCACTTTGACTGATGCTGTGGCCTTTCTCAACTTCTTAATGTCTTCTTTTATTCAAACTTGTATTTGGCTCTCTGTCAATTAACACACGTGAGCTTTTCCTCCCCCATCATCTCCAAATGATAAACTTCTCATTTAATAACTGAAATTAGTCCCTCCATATTAATCCCATTTCTGTATTTTCTCTTCCAAAGGCCAATCAGACTATCTTTTTAAAATCCTAATCCATGTTTGTTTTCAAAATGCCACATTTCATGTCTACAATGGCTGTCATTAATGCATTCCTACTTCATGTTAATTAATGGAAATGTGAAATATCAACCTTTATATCAGTCCTTCAAGAACTGATAACCTCTTTGCAGTCCGATTTTTTAGTCCTACCCATTATAATATTTTCATTAAATAACACTTCCCATAGCTCTTTAAAGCTATTCCTCCTCCATCATAACTAATATTTGTGTGCAATCATGTAAAAATCATTACTAAAATTCAGATTCATTCTGTCTGCCTTGTAGTCAGCTATCCTATCAAAGAGAGAATGCTAAGCCAATATTATATCTATTTATTATACCTTGCACAGCATTTGTTGCATTTTCCCTCATATTGTTCATGAGAATAATGGTTTCCATCCATAATGCCTGTATCTGTTTCTTATTGTTCTTAAACACAGCTAGTCCAACAGATTATTTAATAAATGTGCCTTTTTCTTTATGAGATAAAAACCTTCATCTCATAAACGTTTCCTGGTGGATGAGGAGTCAGTGAATTTATGTACAAACCTCCTTTGGGGTGGAGGTGATGGGCTGTGGGGTGGTGGTTGTTGCAAACTGCCTGGAAGAAGCTGAACTTGACCCTACTGAAGTAGATAGAATTTAAAAAGCTTTAAACTAAGCTCTGTACAGATAATTGTGGCATCAGAAATGAGCTTACTAATTTTTTGCCTTCAGGCTGTGAAGAGTTTCACAGTTTTGGTTTCAAGCACCTGCATTGCTTAATTCAGGAACTAAAGCAAGTTAGAGATCATTCAGCTCTGTTTACACAGTACTTAGCCATGTCTCTGATTTGCAGTGTCACAGCTGCCTTAAAGATGATTTATCGGCAGGCTGAGAAACATTAAATGTACACTTGGTATTGGCACTTGCCACTTTCAAATAAACTTTAAATTCCTGTGCTTTAGCAGAAGTAGCACACAAAATGTGGTGTCTCAGTCTGTCCTGTCTCCCTGGGCTCTGCCCTGCCTTGGCAGAAATGTTTGCTGTCACCCAGAACCATGCTGGAGTAGGAACTGCTCTGACTTTTAACCATGTGCACTGGCAACAGTTGTCTCCTCCACTCTGTAAACTCAGATCCTTGTCTTCCATCCAAAACAAAGTCTGGGTATTTTTTTTTTCTCAGTGTCAGATGTGAATAGCAAAGGAGGAACGTTTTTAGGCCTCATGGCTAGATCTCGTACAGAGAGTGCTAAAGCTGCATACGGCACAAATACTTGAATTATCGTGTGTGTGTGGGCATGTAACAGGCCAAGGAGCACCAGCAAGTCAGTTCTGCAGGGGATAAAAATAGAGAGACAGACAAAGCTGGGAGGAAATGGGGCCAAACAATATTAGTTCAGTTGTTCTCTTTTAAACACCTCATTACTTGAGCTGATTCTGACCGTAGATGAAGTAAAGTCACTTTCTCAGGACCCTGGGTAAGCAGATGTAAACCACCTTCATTCCAAGATCTGCCCTTAAATCAGCTCTTGGCTGTGGAACATCTTGGTAAAGTTTATAACTAAAATTACTTAGCTGAAAGTATGTCAGACAGCTACAGGTAGTATGACTGGTATTAAACACAGTATTCCCAAGAAAGAGGAATTCTCTTACTATGGAAAGAGGAACAGTTAACCTTGTTGAGGCTGCAATTATAAAGTTGATTTTTTTCTGTCATATTTTAAAGAGGAATTTTACAGCCTTAAAATCCTTTGACATCTACTTAAAAAGACCTTTTATAAATTAGGCTAAAGAGCAGAGACCCTGCTGATCAAGGAATAATAATTTTGCTCTAACCCACCTGGAAGTACAGGGTGACAAACCTTTTAAGATACTATGCTCTTATGATTTATTAATAGAAAAATATATTAAAATTTTACTACAAAATCTTGTAGTACTTTTTACTCTTTTCAGCTATTTCTTTCCACAGTGACATGAGGAATGAGGCACAGTAGCCTGCTTGTCTTTCCAGGAGCATGTGTACTAAGTGGGTGACAGTGGTATTTGGCATTTTAGTATATTGTGCAAATATATAACATATAACTGCTGTAATTTAACAAAGGTCACATTCCTTATGTAGGTACCTTGTTTTGGCAGAGTTAGAATTAGATTGAAACCTGCCTTTTTGCTTTCCCCAGTTCTCACACAAGAAATATTGCTGTTAAAACTGTAACAAGAATAATCCTGCTTCTCTTCTACTGCCCCAGCAACCCTTCTACAAGCATGTCCAACAAGTAGTAATGAGGGGGAGCATACAATGACACTCCTAAACACTACCTAAGCACTGGTAGCCTTCTATGTCATCTATTTATTTTTGTGCACTTCTCTAATATTGATATTCTACCTTAAGAATTTAGGAAAATAGATATTTTCATGGAAATACCCACAGAAGTGAAATCTCTGGGACAGATGTGTTGCCACCAATAAGTTATATTCCTTTGAAAGTGAAATAATTTATATGTGTGGTAAAAGCTGGATTATGAATTGCACTGTGGATGTTGTGGGGAGAGGGAGGGAAAAGGCTGTGTCTTCTGTTAGCACTGCATATATATGCAGTGATGTGTTATAGTGCTGATCTACAGTATTTGTGTTGAGATGAGCATCTCCTTGAAAACAGAGCTATTTAGTGTTAGGAATTGCACTGTGAAAAACTGTACTGATCAGAGAGGATGAATATACTGGAATTTTTTACTTTTTTGATTTAAGCAAAAACGAGTGAATAAGCCCAACTTTTGAGAGACATAAATTTGTATTTAATATTCTCTGTATTTAGATGGAGTAATTTTCCACATTGGTTACAGATAATTATCATAGCATTGTAACACAGAGAGTTAGTGCATATGTGATGAGAGCAGCTATTTTTGGATGCAGGTGGAGTTGCACTCTGTTCAAGTTTGCTGGTGGAGTTTGCATGGCCAGCTTTTATTACCCAAAGAGCAAATGCATGCATGCAGCTCACAGAATGAGCTCCTACCCCCCTGGGGGTTCCCCTAAGAGAACAGGCCTGTTAATTCAAGCAGTTTGATGACCTGCCAAGAACTTTGGAGTAAAACCCTGTCTCTGTGAAAATCCAGTGGGAATCTTGCTGTTAACTTCAACAGCTGCAGGATCAGGCAGGATATTCCTAAGTAACTTCAGTGCTACATTTGGCTCCTCTAGGCAGTAGTATTGTCAAACTAGGGCTATTTATTTCACCCATTTATTACTAATATACCAGAATTAGGGTAAAATAAATGTTACAAGTCATAATGACCATTGATTAACCACGGATAATATTAAAAATAAGTAAAAATTATAGTTGAATCTGGTTTAGTGCTGGGAGTACGTGAGCAAAGCAACTACTTTTTCTCCTGTCTGATGTTAAATTTTATGGATATATGGTAAAAGGTTTTGTTCTACCATCTGTATTGCAAAGGTCTTGGCAGTGTTTAGTTTTCTACTTTTCATAATAAGTAGAAAATGATACTCAGTATCTGTTACAGTTCCTCTGGAAAGTAAAGAAGGACTAAAAAGTTCCATATTTTCATGTTTGCTCTGCAAAGCTTTATTTGAATGAAACTAATTAAATAATGTCTGCTACATTTTCTCTGCAGTCTCTGACACATTGATAGCTGTATAGTGTGCCAAAGAGATGTATTTTTATACAATATAATTATATACAAATATCATTGACACTGTCAAACTAATAAAATATTTATTCAGAATGTGAAATATTGAGTATTAAAAATCTATTTTATTTTTCTTAAAAGAGAAAAGTCTTTAATCTGACAAGTAGTTTTGAAAAGAATATAAAATGTGTTTGGGAAGAGTACAGGGGGAATGAATTTCTTTGAAACATTGCATTCTATGTAGCAGTTTGGCTTACTTTTTATTTAGATTAGGCTTACTTTACTAAATAAGCGTTTTTGAGTAATATGAATAGAATTCACATTTCAAAGAAGTCACAGGTGATTTTTGCTTAGCCAGGCAGAATTCATGTGTGGATTTTTTAGACACTGGGCAGTTTATCTCTTCTCCCTCAAGCCTCTACTTAGTAACAGATATATGGAACTTCATAGGTGTATTGCTTACTGAATTAGAGTTGAAATTATGCTGTAATAATTCAGGAGTTTTCTCTACTAAGTCCTTTCCAAACTGTGGCTTTGCCATTTGCTGAACCTGTTTTGCAGGCTCAAAGTACCCAAGAGTCAGTTTTAAAGGAATCTTTACCAATTCCTGTGCAATGTCCTTTAAGCTTTCACTCTTTCCAGGCTTGTTCATTATTTCCTTACCTCTAACTAGAGAGAGAACTAAAAGAGAACTCTGGACTAGATGCACAGAGGGTGCAATTTCCAATTTTCATAGCAAAGTGCTTCAAAGTTCCAAATAAAAGCTGGCAGCCTTCATATTTCACTTTTGTTCACTTTGGGGTTGAATTTTTTTGTTTTCTTGGGGTTTTTTTTAAGTTCTATTTTACTCATCAATGTAAATTCAAAAGACAGCTAAAATCCATTGATATTTCTGTCCATCTAAAAGAAGAAGGAGAAGAAAATAACTTTGAATTTGCATTCAGATCAGCCAAGGGCAAAGTAAGAAAGGAGAAGTGTCATTCTACAAAGGGAGGTAATCCATGGGCAGGTTTAACCCTGGAAACAGATTAGAATATTTTAGGAGTTTCTCTGTCATTCTTTAATGATGGACCTTTGCACCAGCTAAAATGTGATGAAGTGGCACATGAACTTTTAAGTCTGATAGCATTTTTTAATGCAAGCAGAAGAAAGGAGACTACACAATTACTGTGAGATTTCAGGATTTTCCAGGGGCAGTCTGCCCAACTAATCCTGAGAGAATTGGCTGTAGCTCTTAAAGTTGAGCATTTAATGTGTGAACGTAGTTGAAGTAATTTAATTAGTGCCTATTCATTGGGGAAACAAAGACCCCCTGCAGATCACCATGTGAAGTTGACATTGGATGCATGGTAGATATCAATGTTAAATTGTAGGAATTCAATTGATTTCAGTCAAATTACTTTTTAATGTTTTCATGTGGGTTTTATGTGGTTGGCTCAAATTTATCTGTAAATTGTAAATACACAATTTTTGAAAACAAAAAGATTAAAAATGTTGAGAGAAATGTTAAATACTGTTAGCAGATTGCTCCCTGGATACCAGAATCCACCATATTAACTCGTTCCAGGCGTGCTGTCTTGTTTAGTCATTGTCAAAAACTTATTTAGCAAACACTGCACCCCTTTCTCTTTTGCACATTACTGCCTGATTCAGGGTTTGCCTGCTGAGAGTTCTTACAGAGTATAAAAACATTCTAGGCAAAAACTCCTCTGTTGTGCTTGTTTGATGTCATCACCCATGTCACCTGGGCCACAGAGCAGGAAAGGGTGTCCCAGTAAAAAGGGGAGCTATAAAGGAATCCCCCGAGAACCTCCTGGGAGAACAGAGCAATCTCACTAAGAGGCTTGGGCAAAGAAAATAACTTCACGTCATTCTTCAAAATGGAACTTTGTATCAGTTATACTTCAGTTGTCAGCTTTGTGCCCAAGCAGTTGTAGAACAGAATTATTTTACATACTTACTGTGTTTCTGCTCAGGTTTCTGAAGTAATCTCCATTGTCTTCCCAAGAGGGAGTTTTCCTACTGTATTTATATGAAATATGAATGGTTTTTATGAAGATGATGAGCATTCAGCTCTTTGCTGATTCCTAGGAGTACTTTGTCCCTAACCATCCCCACCCTGAAGCTCCAGGTGTTGGAGCCACAAGTGGAGCCAAAATACAGCACCACAAACAGGGCCCTGGCTGTCTATGCAAAAAGAATGAGTAGTTGTATGTTTCATAATAGCAAGAATGACACATTTCTCCTTTCTTTTGTTACGGAGTCATTTGCTTTAATTTATTTCAAGAGGGTAGAGAACAGGCAGTTGTTTGCATCTTGCAGTTATCCAGTCTAGGAATTTTGTGATGAAAAGGCTAGAACTGAAAAACCCCTATACTGTGATCCCCATACTTCCAAAGTGGTCTGTCAGTATTTCTGAATTTATATGTAAGGCATATATGAAAAGCAAATTATGTTATGTTTTATTAAAATTGAAGGAATCACCTTTTTAGCGAAATCTTAAATTCAAATGACTCCGTGTGTAGAAATAATTTTTTCAATGTAGATGTTGAATGAGGGCTCATGGTACTGTGCTGTTGTTATTCTTTCCTAGAGTGTTCCATTTTAGATTCAAGTCAGAGGGGATTTGCAGAAGAGGAGCTAAGTCTGATAAGACAGGTAGATTGACTATCAGGAGGAGAAAGGAGGGATATGGAACAGAAGGTTTCACACTTCATTTTAATTTGAAACACAATATTTGGGTCCTGTAGAATACCAGAATACTCTTTCACACCATCAACACAGCGTAGCTCACTATCAAAATTAGACATCTAATCAAAACAAGTTGTTGGACTGCAGTCCTTGACAGTATATTTTAGCTGATTTTTTTCCCTGGATTTTGGGGGCTTAAGATATCCTAATGCCTAGTTCCATAAGCTAGTTCTCTCAAAAGAAAAAAAATTCTTAAAAAGAAAGATAGTACTTGTAGATTATTTCTTAACTGGAGTTTTTAAACTGTCTTTTGAGTTTTCCTTCAATTTTTTTTTCAATATGAAGAGAGCAAAGGCCTCTTGTTATTTCCATGTCTATTTAAATAGTCTCTCAAAAATTTTTTAACTCTCAAATTCTAGCTCCCTTAGTAATTAATAATTGCACTGAAAAATTATTTTAAATATACAAAAAAAGAGAAAATACATTTATTCTTGGGGGAATAAATAATTTCCTTGATATTATAGAGTAAATTTCTCCAGCAGTCACTGCTGTGGTTTGGATATCTGACTTAATAACTCAGTTCTTTTATTCATTATAATAAATCCTATAATTCCCCAGAGTGATGAAGAAAAGTCTGCCAAATAAAAAGGCTGACAAGAATTAATGCAAAAATGTCCTTTGTTCTCATAACGCTGGACACAATTCCTCATTAAATATATTGGTGGAGAAATAGCAACAGAACTCATCTGCATACCTTGGATAGTTTAATTTTATTCAGTAGATTTAATTGTTGTACCTGCAGAGAGAAGATAATCTGTTGCATGGCATATAAACTTTGCAGAGTGGGAAATTCACTTTAAATTGCTTTGCTATTGAATCCAATTTTCATCCTCACTGAGGGAGAAAATATTTTTTGTTATGAATGGATGGTTATATATTTTAACTACTTCACCTTTACCTCTAAGAATAGCCCTAACAAGGACATCCTGATTTTCCACATAGTGCTCATAGCTATTTCTAAGGTACCTCTGGCTACCAGGAATTGTTCTGAATAAGTGAGAATTGCCGTCACTTTGGGGAATAGGGCTTAAGCATGGCAGCCCTTTTCATTTTCAGTCGTTATCAGCAGGCAGTTGGCCACATCTCCTAGAACTCAGTAAAGTTCCACAAGGAATGGGTTAAGTGCAGCAGCTGGATTTCTTGGAATACCTGTGTACAGTTAGAAGCTTTTTCTCTGTTTCACTGGTAGGTTGGTGCACAAGGGCTGATTTGCTAATGTTGGGAAAATGGTATTTGACCAGAAGTGGAGTGGCTTCTCTGCCTCTTCTGAAAACGTACTTCTCTTGTTATGTGGCAAATTGACATTTAGCTCTTTCATACCTACTAATGTAACAGTGCCGAGGAAAAAACATTGTCTTTCACAGAAATAAGAAGAGCCTGTTAGAATCTCCCACATTTAATAGAATTTGGTTATAGCAAGGGACTGGAGAACAAGCACCAGTAGGATCTGTCCTTTGCTCAGTCAATGAGGTTATTGTGGGTGTTGTTTCAACTGTGAACAGAATGAAAGCCCTAAAGTACAGGAAAATCATCTACAAGAAGGCACACTCCCATCCCATCCCATCCCATCCCATCCCATCCCATCCCATCCCATCCCATCCCATCCCATCCCATCCCATCCCATCCCGGGATGAATAATTATTAAAAAGGGAAGCTTGTAGTGGGGGTGGGCAGGGTGATGAAGTTGTTTGCCCTTTGAGATGTGTTTGATTTATTTGGGGAGTGGACCTACTCTGAGAAAAACCCCTGGAGATTTTTATTTTTTTTTAATTGAGGAAGGAAAAGAATATATCAATTATTTTTCTTGTTTGGTTTTTGAAGTAGTCAAATAGGATTGTACATGTGGCACCCATATTCGTACAGTGTGAACACTAAGAAGTGATTTGTAGAGGGTTTTTTTGAGTTTTGGGGGAAAGAGAGCTGGAATCTCTTTTACTGTGTTATAAATCAGTTTTAGAGATGTATAGATCTGCCTCAGCCATGTCCCATTATGCCCAAACCACGATATTTCCGTGTCTGTAACATTTTCAGAGGCTTTGTTCTTTCTATAGCTGTAGCTAATTACATTTTGCTGCAGTATAATTTCAGATATTGTTTTAAATTGCACTTTCATCTCTAAGAGGAATGTTGGCAAACAGCATGGCTGTGTATTATCATTTCTTGGATGCTTTTATGGTTTTCTTAGGCTGTAGAGTGGAAAAGGAAGGGGCAAAGGAGGAAGGTTGCACTAGACCAAAGCACTCAGCCAAGAAGGTTTGGAAACAGCAGGTCTGATTAAACCTGATATTCCACTATTTGTGCCTTCCTGTAAGTGTAGCTTATTTTACGAGGGATCAAACAAAATGAAGGGGTTCTGTCAAAGACTTGTTGGGAAAATGAATATGCAGTTTCTAAAACTATCCAATGTATTAACTTAGATGGAGGTAACCTAGAGGATTTGTCAAGCTTCACACAAAGAAGTATACATTATAGCCAGAATCTTGCAGCACAATAGTAATAAACTCAAAAGATCATTTCCACCATTAATATCATCAGTTCGATTTTTTTAAGGGATTTTTAGGCTCAAAGTGTGGATAGAGTTTTCATGTTTAGAATTTCTTCCAGTTGTTTTGATAAGACCTGGATACATAAAATTAAACCTCTCTTTTCTGCATTACAGTTTCAGGCTTTTCCCAGTCTGAAACATAATTTAGAGTGTTTTGATTTGAGAGTTGTGGAAACAATTGCTCTACGCCCACACTGTCATTAGTGGTACTTCCCCTCCCCTTATGATACCCAGAGAACTGAAATTGTGTTGTTCTCTTTAGGTGTCCTGAGCTGAATCCATTTCATGCTGAAATCAGTGGAATTTGGGACAGCTCTTTGTGCTCCTGTTATATTCAGGGGGGAATTTTTTTCACATGAGAATTTTTCCTCTGCTGGAGAAGAGCTGCTGCTGTGTATCATGGTGTAACTATCCCCTAGATATGACTTCAGCCATCTGGGAAAGAATTATTTAATTAAAGAATTAACTGTGCCTTAGTACAGAGGAATGTAAGTGCATACATCTAAGAGAGAAATGTAGGCCATACTTTCATGATGAACATGATTTGGGAAAAAGCAGCTGAAAAAATTCCTTTGGGCAAATGAACGCATAATATTTTAGGACTGAGAGAAGAGGTAAAAAGGAGACTTAGGTGTGAAAAAACAGACTATTGAACATAAAAGATATTCAGTATAGTGTACAGATGAGTTTGTTACTGGAATAAATTTTATAGTTCTCTTCTTTGATAACATGGCAAATTTTAGGAAAAAGTTCATTAACTAAGACATATAAATATCTTTTACACTGAGACTCAAGGAATTGATAGGACTGGCGTGTATTTTGCTCATGGTTTAGAAATGCACATTTATGGATGAAAACAAATTTAATTTTAAAGTGCTTATAAACATAGAAGGCGAATCTACAGCAAGATCCCTTAGTATCAAATTTAAAGTAGAAAACAAGAAATCCTGTTTCTATGTCATGGCAAATCTCTATCCACTGGGAGATTTTTTCAAAGTTGTTGTTGGGGTTTCTATGTTTGTTTGGTTTGGTGTTTGTTTTGTTTGTTTAAATTACTACAATTATCCATGAGAGAAAAAGAATATACAGAGTATAAGAATTTCTTGGTAAGTGAGGATAAATGGAAAGGATATAGAGTTACGTTACTTTGGTGTTTCAAGATGAAATAATCTACAGCTGGCAATCTGCAAAAAAAAGTGTTATGCCTTTCTTTGATATCTTTCTGGTATAAAGATCTTCAGTACTAGATTTCAACATCACCTTTAGACTTAGGCAAGTCAAATGGCATCACTTGTTGCATTTGCATATTAGGAAGGTTTTCATTGCTGAATATTTTGTTTGTGTCTTTGTATTGTTGAATTCTCTCCAAAATGACGGGTTTAGAAGCAAATACAGCTTTGCAGTTTAGGAGGATGTTCAACAGTTACAGAGGGATTGAGTTACACTTTATTTATCTTGACACCCATGAGGCTTCATGCTTATCCCAAGGTTTTGGAATGGAGTCATGTGCTGGGATTCCTTTCCCTTTCTTCTCCCTGCCCCCCCCATTTATTCAAGTGGTTTCTTTCCACTGTCTGTGACGATGACTTGTTTTAAAACATCTGTTCCTACAGTTTTTAGTATAGCATTAAAAAAGAAGAGCCTTAAGACAAAAATATCAACTTTTTGATGTTTGGTGGTTTGTTTTTATATTTTTAACAGGGTAAACTATTGCTTCATTTTATGGCATTTTAAAATTTTATTTGTTAGTGCATAATGAAGCAGTGACATGGTAGTAAGTTAATTTATGCTGTTGGATTTTGTCCATCTCCTACTGTGATGTGAGCATGCATTATGGATTTGGATTTTATTCTGCCTATGGTTATTGTTGTGTGCATGTCACAATATGAAAGGATTAGTACATTTTCTTTCTTGAAAAATTTCTTTATTTCCCTGTGTTGTAGACATGAAAAAGAGGGTCATGTAAGTGCATTTGTTGTAAGATTATTTACTGCAGTGCCAGCAATATGGATAACACGTGCAAATAAACATTGATTTAGCTCATAACTTCTGAGAGATTTGCAGTTACATGGTACAGTATTTACAGGCAGATCCTTCATAAAACTTTTCTTCATATGGAAGAACTTATTTATACCTATCTGTGTTTCTTTTCTAAACTACAACCTTGCACTGTGGGTTTGTAGAACTTTGTGAAAAACAAATTCCATCACTCAGAACCCCAAACTCCTAATATCACAGACTGAATTCTGATCACATAATAATTTTATTCTTCAATTTTTATTTGAGGACTGTGAAATATACATTCACAGTAATTAATTAATTTAATAAAGATAAAACTTTATTACCTCATTATTAAATCTGTAATCAAATAGAATTTTATTTTCTTTATTAAAAGAGTGCATTCCTTTAGAAATAGTGTACAAATGTTAATATTGCCATAAGGTTTATGATGAAGATTATTATTATTCAGATTAAAATACAAATGTATAAAAATATATGGCTTAAATTAGAGAAATAAAAGCCTTAACTTATTTCAAATGTGATGATAACTTCCTGATATCAGTTTCATACTGACAGTCCAATGGACTTCAGTTTTTATGAGATTTTTTCTAAGCATTTCCACTAAATATACCATGTCATTGTTAGAAATAGAATTCAAATTGTGGCTCATAACATTTCTGGTAAGTACTAGAACTTATAGCAAGTTGCATTTCAAGAAAATCAGAAGCAATACAGACATTTTTGGTGTTTTCACAAAGCCATTCCTAAGAAGACTGGGCTGGCTGCTGTTTGAATAATGGATGGCTCAACCCATTTCTCTCTGGGCTCAGTATTCGAAAGATTATTTGTTCTCAGTAGCACAGCACATAAAGTCTTTCTGTTTCTTTCCTTATTGTGCTGCACTTCTACTATATTTGTTTGCTACTGAGATCTACACCCATCAGTGCATGATCAGGTGTCAGTCATGCTCTGTCGTATCTGATTTGTTTTGCTCTCTCTTTGGAACTTTCTCTCTTAATTTCACAGGTGAATTTGACATTTAGGGTCTCTTCCTGTGCTGATTATCCAGAGATAATGAATGCTGCTTGTATATGCATGTATTTTCACCTTAATATAAAAAAAGTTTTGACATTCAAAAAATAACACATCAGTCATAGACTTCTAAATATAAATAGATTAATCAAAGAGACCTTGATTTCTCAGTGCTTCATTCAAATTATGTTTATTTGTGAATCTTAGTTTCTAAGGGAAGTATAATTACCTATGTGATGTTACACCTTTATGGATTTTCACTACAACTTTGGTATCATTATGGTTTTACAGGGAGCTAAAAGAATACAAAAGATAAAGTATTCTAACAGGCAAAAAATTGGTGTGAGAAAAGGTTGTTAATAGCTGTGAATAATTTCTCTTTTTGGCAATCAGTTGGATATTGCCATATGGAGCTTCAGATGAAAGAATAATTTTGTCATTGATTTCAGTGGGGCCTCTTGCCAACTCCTAGAGCAGAGCCAGGGCACGGGACCTGCAGCAGCAATCACTGAAATGGCTGGGGAATAGGGCCACTAGAGGATGAGGGGAATTGCATGCCTGAGGTGCTACATCACAGTGTGGTAGGAGTGGCTAGGAATAAAGCTGCACTATTGTTTGTGTCTTTACAAAGATGGAAGTTGGACAAAAGTCATTGAATAGGTCTTGGTTTCATCCTGGTGTGGCACAAAAGCTGCAGGACACCCCAGAGTGCTTCAGAAACAGCCACTTCCAACATCATGGATGTGCCCTTCTTAACCATGCAGGAAAACTCGTGGGTTGAGCTTAAAGACAGTCAATAACTGTCTTATTGTGTTGTCTAATTTAAAAATAATTTTGATGCTGATCTTTCTTAGTATTCCTAAGTTTTTCATGAATAAATAAAGCAGTAGATCATAGGAAATACACAAAGGTTTTGAGTGAGGAAGTCCACAGGGCAATCTTTTAACTCTCTAAGGCAATTAGAGAATCTCTGTGAATGGCATTTCCCCTGAAATACATCCTGATTTCAAAGTGAGTTGTATCATGTATTATTTACATCCTTTCAGACCTTACGCTAATGTGTAAGAACAGATGATTCCTTGGATCCATACACATAATGTGATGAGGTAAGGGGAGGTAAACCACTTAAGTTCTAACAACCTGGTCCATAAAGGGTCTGTGAGTCCCAGTTCAGAATGGAGTAAGAAAAAATATTCTCAGTTTGGATGATAAAGCAGTGCTTTTGTACTGCTCTAAGTGGATAACTGTATAATTTTTAACTTATGCCTCATTAAAGAACTGGAAATTGGTATCTTCAGTGGCACTAACTCATGCCAGCCAAGAGTTAACTCCAAAGGGGGAAATGATCTGTACGTGTCAGGTACATGCTATGCATCAGGCCTAATGTAATTTGGTATGACTCCAATTAAGGGCTGGCTTTGAGGTGAATTCTAGAAACTTGCTAAAATTCTTTCACATTATGAATTAGAAGATTTTGTTAAGAGCACACTTAGTGAAAAACAAGAAAAACAAAATTAGAACAGTAATGAGGGTAATAATCAAAGGCACATATGAAAGTATCAAAGAGGTAACAAATACACTGAATTTTGCAGGCAGCAGCTACCATCAGTACCCAGAAGGGAAGTCATGGCTGAGCTGAGATGTGCTTCAAGTATTCAGACTGGGAAGTAGCTGGGTACATAAAGGATTTTCCAAGTGTTCTATGTACAGTAGCACCAATGCTATTAGACTGCCTAAAATTACGCAGAGTTTTTAGAATTTGGTTCCTAACTGAAAGGAAATTCAATACTGACAGCCTCAGTGAGCTGAAGGCAGAGCTCAGTGTTGTTCAGTGGTGCACTTCAGAGTGTGTCACTCTCCCTTGGACTCCAGGGACATAATTAGGGAAAATAGCCAGTAGCTCAAATTTAAGTGCCCAACATAAAGGATAAGGTATAGAACATTCTAAAGCATTTTGTGTATGTTAGTCCTTCATTATTTTCAATCAAGGCTGTTAATGAGCTGTGGAAGGAGAGAACATCAGTGGATATTGCTGGGTGGTTGAAGAGCATGTGAGTACAATTACTACATGCCACTTCCTCTCTGTTGAGTTGTATTTTCCACTTAAAGGGAGGGAAAGCTGGTGGAACACACACTGACAATTTGTTCTTGAATTTTCTGGAAGGTAACCATTGTGACTGCTCAGCCAAAATCAGTATGCAAGATTCAAAGCATGTACAATTTCCAGCTCTCTTTCCAAGTGTGATTTGCTGTGGTAGTGAACTGTGCATCAAATTCCTGTCAAAGCATTCTAAATGGCCTTTCTAAAATACTTCTAGAAATGTAATTGGAATGTTAATTGTAATAAGTTGAGCTCTGTGACATTCTCATAAATCTGGGTAAAGTGCAACAACTGTACATTTATACTACTCTAATGAAAAACACCAGCACAGGGCTTAATGAAAAACATCAAGGCAGGGTCTTAAAACATAAATGGTGTTAAATTTCTCTGGAAACTAAATTTGTGTCTGAAGTTTCATTGATTTGAATTCAAAAGTAAAACTAGCTTCATACTGCTCTCTAATCCACACAGTTAAATTCTTCCCTGGAGAGGTAAGGGTGTGGTGGGTCACATGGATGGTGATCTCAAACAAAATTTCATCCACATAAAAGGCCAAATTCTCTTGTTGAAGTAGGCTGCATTCCAAATCAAGTCATATATCTCAGAATCACTACTAGTTTAGGTACAAAATTGTTTGCACAACTCTAAATGAAAGAGTAGTTGGTAAGAAAATTGTTTTTTTAACGAAACCCTAGAAGCCTATAGGAGCACATCATTACTTTGGGCTAGATCACTCTCTCCTGAAGAAAGCCTCAAATAACTGTGCCTCCTCAACAGGTACTTTCTGGGAGGAGTGTCAGAATTTGTCTCCTGCCAAATGAGTCAGAAGAGCCAGTCCTATGAACACCCCCAATTTTTTCCACTGACTTTTGTAAGCTTGGAGAATGATCCCAAGGTCTCATGTCTCCTTTTAATACGGATTTCTGCACGTGGAAGTGACTTAACTTCACACAAAAGTCCCAAAATTACAATTTCTTTGCAATTTTCCCAGATGCAGGAAGAAAATGTGTGTTTGCAGTGTTTCCCTGGCACAGCACTGCATCTCCAAGGGGCACAGCTGCTCCTGACCCCTCTGCTCTGAGGGACCAGCTCTCCACATCAGCACACCCCAACAATGATGGCTGAGGGGGAAACACACAGCCAGTTTCAAAAAGCTCTATTTACCTCTGTTATACAACAGCAGTTACTGTTGGAACTTCAGAGACTTGATAATTTTTTATTATTAAAAAGGCAAATTTGATTTACCTCCTGAAACTTTTGACAGGTTCATAACAGCAGCAAGATAATGGATATAATTAATTCTCTGACATGAAGTAGAAGAAACAGTAACACCAGTGTAATGTATTGCTCTGATTTTTTAATGTTAATTATATCAATGAATTATTGTGAGGTTAAAATATTTAAATAGAACAGCTTGCAGTTTTTCTAATTGCTGCATTTGTGCATGATGCAACCTGATAAATATTTGTACAAACAGACTTTGTCTTTTCCAGGGAATATAAAGATATTGCAAGCAATGTACGCTGGAAGAGAAACTGTCTGACTCCCAAACAGTTTGGGTTTTAAGCATTTAATTAAGCATCTTCTACCCTATATTCAGAGAGATGCAAAACCCAATAAAAAGTTGTATTCAATTGAAATTTAGCCTGAAATTTGGGAAATATGGATTATTATCTTTCCTCTTCAATGGCTTTTACTAGGCTTTAGTCATATTTCTTTGTATTGGTGCCCCAATCTAACACTTGCAAAATTAAAATAATGGATCTGGGAGAGATTATTCTGCAATTCCCATTAATTAATTTATCTGAAATGTTTGAATTAAAGCAGTAGGATGTTATAGAAATACCTGTGAATTCTGACTTGAATATAAATTAATTTTAACAGATGTCAAAGATACCCAGTTTCAAATATTAGTAAAACTATGTTTTATTTATTGATGATATTTCTTTTGCATTAAGTACTGCAATAACACCTTAGATAATAGAGTCCCCAGAGCATGTAAGACTTGCACAGAGACAGTTTTGAAGAGAATTATTTGCTTTTTCAGAAAAAGATAGCCATTGAAACAGCAGCACATGCTATAAATCTCATTAAAAGTTAAAAATTCTCTGAGTATATTCCATGTATATCTGTGTTTCCAATCAGTGCAACTGTCCAGGGAGCAAGCTGGAGATTCTGGCAGTGTTCAAACAATGTTCCCTCCCATCAGAGTGCCTTCTGTCAAACTGAGGGGGGAACTGTCTTCTGTTTTCCATCCAGAAATTATCTGCTGCTTTCCCTGGAGTTGGTCACTCGGTGCCAGTGGACATCTGGCCACTCTGACAGAAGTGCATAGTGCTCTATTTCTAGAATTTCCCTTGTCATTGGCACTTAACTTGCAGCAATATCATTTATTATTAAGTATTGTAGAGAAGGATATCTCTATGACTGTGTGGAAAAAAATGCACAGCTTGTTTTCAAACTGCTTTTCTTTTTCTACTCGAAACATGTCAGGATGCAGTGAATATCTTCTGTGAGCACAGCCATATGTTTCCCCTCTGCACCCATGTCAGGACCCATATGCTTGCCTGAGTTTGTTTTCTCTGCATGCTCTGGGATTTTTCTGTGGCCTTGTCTCATTTGTCTGGAAATAACTTAGCTTCCATTTTTGAGCTGAAGTTTGTGTAAGGAAACAATTGTTTTCTAATTAAATATACATTAAACCTGATAGAAAATTATTAAGCTTTTTTAAAGCACCAGGATAGCATTTTACTACAGCAAATTCTGCATTGCTTAAAAGAAACCAAATTAATTCTTCCCTCACCAAGTATTTTTAGGTTTGGGAAGATATGTGTTGCAGTGATGCTTTAGTGCTTAACAGCTTGTGCACTGATAAAGAACCTTTAGCAGGCAGCCACTGACAGTTTAAAAGATGAACTGCTGATGAGAAACCTAAATGACATGAAACTGAATTTAGTCAGAAGTTGAAGCAGGTAGCTAAAACGTTGGACATGCAGATGTTTCAAAAGTGTTATCAGACTAGCTGGGGATTGGATCTGTTAGAGATGGGTTCTGCTTTAACTGCTCTTGCACTGTATCTTGTTTTCAGATTTATGGAGGTGTAAAAGTAAAATTATGCAAAATATCAACCATAGGAGTAGTACCACAGCTCTTCTGGCTGCAAGTAAATTCCTAGAAGCTTCTATAAGTAAAAGGGTCTGTAGTAGTAAGAAGAGTCTGGAATCCAGCACTGTCTCTCATGGACTGAGCAAAACCAGCACGCAAACTCTAAGTCACTCGAGGTAGTACATACAGCAGTGTGGGCAAGAATATAAGTTTATCTACTTTTATATGGAGCAGTAGCAAATTGATCCACTTCTGTGTGCCTCCAGGAGACAAAAAACTCAGTTTATCTGCTTGCAAAATTAAATAAGGCATTAGAGAATGAAACCGTGCAAGTGGACGAGCATACGCTGTGTGACCTTAGCTGAGAATTGAACTGTGAGAAGAAAATCCCTAAGTTTCTCATTCCTGATACATCTTTTTTGTTATTTTTTAGTGATATCTCCAGATATCAATACCTTTTATTAGATTAATTGCCCTAAGACTATACCCTTCCCAAACAGACTATTTGCTTATCACAAACTAGTGATGTTTAGTTAATTTTTGTCATTAGAGTTACGTCAGTCACAGCTGGAACACCCATCTTATGAACTCTGCCGCCTTCTTATCCCAAAAAGGGTAAAATGACTTATTCAGAGATACCACTGCAGCAGGGGAATGAGTAAAGCCAACCACACTCTAAGCCATTAATGTCCTTTCCCCTTTCTTTGTAAAATCTCTTGCAACAATGAATTTCCACCTAACGGTTAAAAATGCAGATTATTTATTGTCATTATTCAGATGGTAATTCTGATTTCCTAATATATTAAAGTCAGTCTTTTAAGAAAAGGATAAAAGCTTTCTTCTTATTTTTTTCTGGGCTTTTTTCAAGTTTGTGATATGGAAATGAAATTTATTTACAAAAAAATTCAAACTTGCGATCTCAAGGCAAAAGTGATTTAAGGAAAATAGCAGAGAAAAGGAATTTATTGGCTTGTGAACCAATGAAATGATGAACAGATTAAGGATCTGAAAAAATCAATCCTATTAATCTTGTTAAAGGAGTTCATGAAGTCAAAATATCTTTAAATACTAGGTGTCATAGAATGGGTGCAAAATTAGCATTGGTTGTTTATAATCCTTCCAAGGAATCAGTGTTATTATTGTTATTGGACTTTTATTCCCCTCAAAATATATTCATTAAGACTTAACTTGTTAATCAACACAGTTTGATTTCAGCAACTGAACTACAAAACAGCAGCACAACTGTTTTTTCCTCAATTGTTTTTCTTTCATTTTCTTTGACTCTTTAAAATTGCATCTTTTGAAGGTGCTATTGTCTCAAGACTGAGGCTCACAGTAAACTGCATAAACTGAAAGGTAAAAGAAGGTTTATGTGGAAAGCCAGGAAATGCTGATGAGAGACCTTCCTGTTCAGCAAAGGCTTAAACACCTCTGAAGCAGCAGTGAAATTGCCTTTTTGCAGCTCTGGGGTACTTCTGCACACTTTGGTGTAACTATTCTGCAGCCATCGTGTGTGCTTCAGCAGATGGCCTTCCCTGCATTCTCAGCATTTACACAGCTTATTTCTGGGGCAGCAAATACAAACTCACTTCAGGCTGATGACAAACCTGCAAGTAAGGCTATGCAAATAATTGACAATCGGCTGAGCAGACTAATAATACCTATCATAATATAAATATCATTTCCAATTAGGGAAAAATCTCATGTGCTTGATGCCAAAACAGTAATTTGGGAGTTGAATGGATCATTCAGCTTTAAAAGAAAAGCAAAACAAAACCACAAACAAAGGGGGATATTTTGTCTTGTACTCCAAAGAAAAGCATAATAAATGTTACTCAAAAACCTGCTGGAAGAGAAAGACTAGAAGTAGTGTTCACATTTTACATAAGCAAAGTAATATTGTTCACACAAACAAAATACAGCACTCTGGTTCAGTTCTCCCTTCTCAAAAGAATATCTCATTCACTGCTCATGTTTCAGCTGCTCTTGGTCAGTCTTCTGTGGATTCTCTGCCTGCTTTTGGAGGCAGTAACCACATCCCAGAAGATCTGGAAGTTTTGATCCTGTGTTGCAAGTGAATGTCTTAGGGAATAAATCTCTTTTGTTGCTCACTTTCTGACTGGAGAGTGCCACAGAGAGAAAGACTCAAAATGCCTCAGGGGAAGGGTGGCCTTGATGTCAAACTTGCTTTGCCCAGGAATTTATTTCAGATTGTCAGTTAAATGGAGATTTCTAAAAACGCTCTATCATTCCCCCTTCCGTTTTTCCCCTTTTTGATTAAAAAAGTCAGATTTAACTAAAATTCCTAATTTTACCCATTTTAAAGTTTTTCTAGATTTCTCTCAGCTTTGTCATACACTTCACTTTAACTTGAAGTTTTATGTGCAATGAATATTTCTAAGCAATAACATTGGTAGAGTTATTCTGTTATATTTAATAAACCATTAGCCAAGGAATAAAATAATTTAAGCAGTTGTAGAGTAGGAAACCTTTCATTGTGAGGCCATTTTTGTCATATCCAGCCCAAAGTAATTATAACATTTGTCTATTGTCTCATGGCCAGTGAAGTAAACTGCTGAGAACAGCAAGAAAAAGTAAAAAATAAAATTACCCCTACCCAAACCTGTCCTCTTCACTGCTTTCTCTTTGCACAAAATATATACTGCTGTACCGGGGATTTGTAGTTTTCAGTTAAAAAAAAGATTTTGTAGGCTTTCAGCATGACATCAGACAATTGGTGATGTTCCTCACCTCTAATATAGACGAAATATTTACCAGTTAGTTTTCATGGATCAAAATGCAGTCCACTATGAGAAGGAATAAGTTTTAACAGAACAGAAATTAATGAAAAGACTTTTTCTTTATTATTCTGAGTAATAATGAAGTCCAGTTTAGTATCACAACACTCCAAAGAATGAGGCTTAAGATACAAGGAAACACTTGTCAGATTTTGTCATTCCTCTTTCCTCTAAGTATCTATACCTGGTAGCTAGCACTCTTCAGTGCAAATGAAGAGCAAGAGAAGACCCAGTTTTATCACATCAAATGTTTCAAGGACAACTAGCTGCCCATGCTGCTAAGAGCTGCCTCTGGAGGCTCCTGAAGTATAGTAGTTGATGTGGGTGCTTTGAAGTAATTTCCAGAGTGTGGCTTGTGAAAATGAACAGGGATTTGGCTTGGGGTGGCTGGGTAGGTAGGAATAACAGAAGGATGAGTTTTTTAGATAGCCCTAAGGGGGTAAAAATGAAGGCAGGACAGTCCCTTTCATTTGTGGACTTTGATGAATGTGAAGCAGCCGTGAGATCATGTCTTCGAGGCACCATCAGCAATCGTAGAGTAAATCCATCAAGATTAGTGGGATTGCCTGGAATGAATTCAGGAACCAAACTCAGGAAATCTGGACCCGCACCAGCTTTCAGGAAATGGGCTTCCTAGTCAACCTCTCCTGTGATTTCTGAAGGTAGAGAGAGTTTGAAAGTAACTTCCAATGTTTTGCTTTTTCTTTTTCTTAATGATGCTTAACAGCTGTTTTATGCAAGTTATGGTCAGGGTATCCAGGCCAGTCCTGTTCAGTTGTTGATTAGTGGTTATTTTAATGAATGTTATGTTAACTAAAATGAATGTAGCAGGAAGGGAGGCAAACTAGAGGGGGCACAGATGTCTGTCAGCCCTGATAGTTAAAAATATGGGACCTACAGCCAAAAACCCTGAGCTGAACCTTGTGATGCTCTATTGAGCTCAACACAGCAGATATTAAACATGAATAGTATAGGTCTCCAAGATAAAACCTCCAGTAGTGCAGCTGGTGGTTACTCCAAAGAAAAAGGTTTCCTTCTTAAATTTTGTTTGCATCAGAGAACCTAGAACTGTCATCACTCTGCCCTGAGGGCTGGGGGAGGTCCAGGCCACCTTCAGTACAAACACAATGGTACAGAGCTGTGCTCTGCACTCATGGATAAAGTGGATTGGATAAAAGCTGTACTTGTGGCCTCAGGGTTTTTCAAGCCCTTGTCATTATTCTCCAGAAACACACACAGGGTCTGATTAAGGGCATTCTTCTTCAATCAGACCTTGTGACTACATTATATGTTAATTGCATTTTTTAAAATTTCATTTTCATAATTCTTCTTCTAAGGTGTGCTTACTTCCTGTATTTACTTTTAAAAATTTATGCAGATCACAGACTTTTAAAATTT
Organism: Eopsaltria australis; assembly: GCA_034509425.1. Taxonomy (NCBI): domain Eukaryota; kingdom Metazoa; phylum Chordata; class Aves; order Passeriformes; family Petroicidae; genus Eopsaltria; species Eopsaltria australis. Next base: position 718,930 of record JAVTVJ010000138.1, read on the forward strand.
AATTTGCGTTTTTTCCCTAGGACTTTCAGGATTTCTTGGTCACAGTCTCTAGTACATTTTGTCTGGAGAAATTCTAATTTAAAGGAATAACCTTCCAAAAGATTTTCAGAATACACTAATTTGGCTTGCTTGCCTCTTGCTTTTTTTTTCCGTAGCAATTCTGATGCTAAGCTGTCCTCTATCATGTTGGCCTTTCCTCTTTTTTCAGTCTGCATTGAAGCCAAATGCTGTGATATGTTTAGCATATTAATAAATATACACAAAAAATCAATCCTGCAATAAAACTTTATGGGCCTTTTGTGGCCTTTGCTTACCTAAATTGATGTCATATGTTGTTCTGTGTAAAGTTCCTCCATATTTATATAAAGGTGCTCAAAAGGAGGTTATTTTGGTTTTCCATTTTCCTGAGTAACAAGAAGATCACATGCTATGTCAGGGAGAAAGGTGCTTTTCATGAGTGAATTCCACTTGGGATTGATGAAATTTCTAATGAATCTTTGGCTGTGACATTTCCCTTACAAAAGCAAAGAAATTTTAGATTTAAAAATATTACCTTGGTGATATTTAATTCACAGAGCAGCTGTGATCCTTTCCCCATCCAGACTTTCCTAGACTTTGCAGGTCACATTTCCAGTTATTTAGAAGGAAATAAAATTCATGATGACTACATATCAGCTGTTATATCACCCTTCTTAACATCACGTGCACTTCCTTTATAGGTAAAATGAAGGGAAAAATAAAAGATTGTTAAAAAATTAATTTTACTTTTACTGCAATGACCATGACACTAATCTCTGTGGTTACAGCAGATTAACTTTACAATAGAAGTACCCAAGAAACAGCCCCTAAATTAATTATAAATTGATAGAATAGCCTCAAGGGTTAAGTTTCAGCAGTGGGTATTTACTAAATATGCATCATTACATATTTCACATTTTTATGTATTTATGTGGTTTATACTGCATAGGGAGGCAGCTTTGGAAAATTGGAGAGAGGCTTTATTTGAAATTAATCAAAAAATAGCAGCAGGCAATATTTGTGGGTTTTCTCTCCTCACACTTTCCTCTAGCTGCCTCCATCCCCAACTTGAATTTAAGAACATAAGCCCTAAAGTGCTACTTGGATATAGAAGGATTAGAACGTCTAAATCATATTTGTCTACCTTTGGCCAAAAATGTCCACAAATGAATGCACTAAAAATGTTCCTGGTGCTGTGGGGACAGAAGGAATGGCTTTTGAGGAGTTTCCCAAGGATTGGTGTGTTGATATTGTGTTGCAGTTGAGTTGTCTTGGGACAATACAAACAATGATCTATTCCAAACTGTACCTGTAGCATGAGCAGCAGGCTCTAACCAGAATTGGTCACTACAGGCAGCAGTTGTAAAACACTGACATGGAAGGACTGAGATTTAGAAAGAGACTGAAACTGCTTCACCTCTGCTCCTAATGAACTCATTTTAAATTAAAATATAGAAATTACTGAGTGGAAATCATGGCAGTTGGTCCTGGCAGGAGTTGCATCTTAGCACTAGGAAGAAGAAAATTCTACAGGAAGCCATTGTTGCTACTGTTCTTTTTGCATTCAGAGGCTGGACTTGAAATCCAGAACTTTTAAACTATTTTCCAGATGTTTTCTAACACATAGCTAAATCCATTCTGCTATCCAGTGTCAGAATTTTACACTTTATTCAGCCTAGGATACAACTCTGTGCCTGACCTGACACACTAGCAGTCTTTTAAAATCTGGATTACTGTAAAAGTCCAAGAATCAATTCAAAACTTAGAAACATTATATTTTTTAAAAAAAAGATTTTTGCAAGGAACTGAAGTAATTATTTTGTGGCCATACATATTGTTTACTTACTTATTTTTGTAGAAGCTACTCAAATATCAATTTTGTGTTCCTCAAAGCTTGGCCTAAGCATGATGTAGGAAATAAATAAACATCCAAATTACAGCCTATTTAATTTGTTGTCTTCATTCTCCTGCTTATAAATACAAGTTTTAGACTTGTTTCATCTTCTGCCTCAAGTAGCACCAAACAATGTAAAATATGAGTAGCTATGTGCTGCCATCCTATGAGCTCTGCTCAGCAGTTCTGAGCACTCTGAGCAGCTGTTGCTGTTCCCTTCATTGGCATGGTACCATCCAAAGACTGAGTACTTCTAAGTGTGTGATCTCTGAAGTGTTGGATCTTGAAAATTGAGATTTTTCAGGGCAAAATAGATTTGACTCAACAGCAGTGTACAGAATCTTCTATGAAGTGTGGCAGTCCTCTCAAAGGTAATGGTGAGAAAAATATTTTCCTACAGTGTTGATATTCATGAGCAATGTCAAAGCCAGAGGGGTGAACCACAGGAGTAGCCTGGCTTTTGTTGCTAGAAAAATGATGTTAAAACACACATATAAAGGTATTGACTGTTGGGAAATAAAGTTTACTTCTTTTTTTAACCTTCATTAAAATTTTGATAACTACACTGAACAAAAAAAATCCATGTTTGTCTTTTCAAAAACAATCAAAAATCTGTAATGAATGAATACACAGACGTGAACACAGGTAGATGGGGAGTTTAAACAATTTTGATAAATATGTAAATTATACAGGAATAGAAAGATCAAAGCTACAGAAAACCTTTATTGTCTCACAGGTCTGGAACCTAAGAGAGAGCTCTTTCCAGTGGTGGGAGAGCTGCAGGATATGAAAATGACTGGATACAGTACTCACTATTAAAAAATCCTAACTTTACTGTTAGGAACAGATCAAGTGGTGTATTGTCATCTCATTTTCCCGATGACTGATATGAGCTGCAGACTCTGCACTCAGCTGCTCTCAGCTCTCTTTACCCTCTCAGCTGGATGACACTCAGAAAGTGGTTCCTTTCCTGTCTTTTCCAGCTTCTACTCCTGCACTCTTCCCCTTCTTGACTAAGTGGAAGGTTTCTGTGTGTACTGGAGGCGTCCCTCTCAACCTTTCCACAGTCTTTCAATATAGGAGAAGGAAATGAGCTACAGTAGCATGACAGCACCATAAAGTGACCCATCCTAAATGCCCAGCCTCAGGTGCAGAACAATGGTTTGGTGCATGAGTTGCCAGCTCACTGCCATGACCCTGTTCTAATGCCAGAGCTAAAGATAGTGCTGAAGTGCCTTTATGATTAAAGACTTAATACCCTGAGCTCCCTCTCTGTAACAGGGACCAAATCCCAGAGTGCTGTTTTGTCTGAGTCAATGAATCAGCGTGAGGTTAAAGATTATTAATGTTTATTTTCATTTTATGCCACTTTCCACTCTGTGTGTCTCTGTTACTCATGGCTTCATTTCTCTCAAGAGGGGCTGTAAGTGGCGGTCAGGGATGTACATGGAGCATCCCTGGGAAAAACAATGCTTACAGAAATGCACACCTAATTTAGCAAACATCATATGAATAATGGGAGTAATTTTATCTAAAGGATGAGACCATACTGCAATACACAGATAGAAGTCTCTGCAAGAAACTTCCTAGATTTTCTCTTAGGATAGTTTGGTGGGTTTTAGTGAGAATCCTGAAATACTTCTGAAGTGTTAGTATGTCTGCTCCTTCCCCTCCTCCACATTGATGTAGCTCAAACCCGAGGTACATGTTTTAGTAAATTGTTTTTGTCTTTGAAATCATAGAGAAGCTTAAGTGGAACATCACAGATAAGGGTCAAACACTTACAAGTATAATTGTAGCTTTACATAATTCTAGATTGGCTTGGGAAATACCATTTTCTGGTAGGTAATGTTAAGTAATATAAAATTTGAAAGACAGCTACTCTGCTTAAACAGAATGCTGTTGATCCTTTTTAATTGGTACTAGCCCTAGGCTCAGAGTGTTTTAGAACCCTAAGATATTGGTACAAATTTTGCCTCCCCTCAGTTTAGCCTTATTCTAACTTGGCTGGGTTTTTTGTTTTTTTTTTTTTCTCCCACTGAAATCTATCTGTTTCTTCAAGTCCCAAGTTAGTGAATCTTTCTATCCTGTTTGGTACAGGCCAAAATGAGCAGTTAGTGATTAGTGATTGTTTTCTTGTGACTTGTGCTTTGTTTGAGCAGCTGATCTTTAATGTATCTGTATATTATGTAGTGAATATCACAGCTATTATTATGAGCAAGCATTTACATAAGCTGTAAACTTACAAGGCTTTTTAGGTGGGTAAACCATGTTCTCTGCCTCAAGACAATTGGGATCTGTTTTGAATACAAAGGCTGAGGCCCAGGAGAAGTATTTGGAAAAAGCTAAGAGTGTGTTAGGGTAATTTAAGAGGCACTGAAGGGAAGAAGAGTCCTGGCTCTAAAGGCATGGTACAGGGAAAGAATTCTTGGCAGATGAAGACAATGAAGGCATTCCAAGTGTGGGCAGCTAATCTGGCAAAACTTAGGTAAAATATTTGAAGATAATAAAAAATTTCAGGAAAATACAAGAAATATAAGGATCAACATGGGAGAAGAGCTGTGCAGAAGGCTCAGGTGGACTGAAATCAAAAGGATTTGTGTGATGGAAAAGGCTCATGTACAAAGCTTTATAAAAAAGGAAGTTGGGACCTTGTCTTCTTTCTGGTTTCCATGCCATGTGAAGCAGGTTTTGGCTGGAGCCTCTGGTGTGTAAGTAGTGAAATGAAGAGCAGGTTCAGTTCTCACTTCTCTTTCAGCAATATCCAATTAGCTTATCTTCATCAGGGATTTGGACTCTATAATCATAGAGATCTTTTCCAATCTTAACTGTTCTATGAGTCTGTGATTCTCTGAAGTACAACTGTTAACATTGCTACATGTACCCTTGTTATTCACCAATTTCACAGTATTTACTTAAAATAAAATCAGGATTTTTAGAGAGATATAATGTAACTTGCTTATAAATCCCACTAGCACCACACAACTGCTGGTGTTAGGATTATACTACCATGATGAAACTTACTTTTAGATCTGCACACTTTCCAAACTAAACATCTATGATGCCACAAACTCCAACTTTTACTGCCTTATATCAATGCTGTAGATGTGTGTAAATGATAACTTTAAATGAGGGCATCTTGCTAGCAAATCTAAGCAAAGGGAGCCAGTTCCAACCACCTTTAAATAATAAACATAATTTAAAACATAATTTTATTTCTGTTACCTTTTTTAAAGCCACAATTTAAAAGCCTCAGCTGAACCCAACTGCAGTCATGTCACTGCCACATAGGTTCTGGTCAAGAAAAGCTTTCAAAAATGTATCGCTTTTGCCCCAAAGATTAAGCAGATTGAATAGAAAACATAAGCAACGAGGTAAAAGAAGAAATGTTATCTTGCTCTGTGAGTGGGAACAGGAACATGAACAGATCTGAGGTACTGATGTGGACAGGGCTTCACCTTAGCTCTGAGTCTAACTTAAATGGCTTTAAACTGCCACTGACTGGTAACTCTGGTAACTCTGACACAGGTTAACTCATGGGTTCTGCCAAGAGAGGTGCTGTAAAACAGATTTTCTCTGTTGGGCACAGGAACCAGAATTTACTACACACTTGATGGGGACATTCCAGTTTAAGGCTCTGTACTGCTCTGTGGTGAGCTGCTCAGATGTGCTCAGAGATGTATAAATAAGTCTATGACAAAGCTACGAGTCCTCAGATTCCTCAATGTCTTCTTCATGGCCAAACACATCTGTTTGATACTCTCGCTGCTGAGTTTCCATTTTGCATTTTCTGCTGATGATACTGTTTGCCATCTATCAAACATGCAGAAAGGGGTAACAGAATAGCAAAAGACATAGTGTATTGCTTCAGAAATGGAAAAAAGAAGATATGGCCAGATAAAAAAATCTAATTTCAAAATCAGAAATACATGTTCATCTTATCCATCTGTGCTCTGTCTCTACAAGCTGAATAATCATTTTTTTATTTGCATATCTGTTTGCAAAAGCCAGATGATCTGGCTTGCATTTTGCTTACTAGGCTAGTCTTTGAATACTCATTGATCTTTTTCCCTCTGTTTTTTTTACCTGCTTCTTTTCCTGAATGGTGTTGTTTTCATTTGCTATGCCAATTTGTCTGTATCATTAAAGACCTGTTTTGCTCTTTTAAATGCATTTTTTATGCGTTTTGGGTGGTTATTCCCTCTTGCTCGTTCAAATGCCTGCTGCTGTACAGGAAGGGGAATCAGAGTGGGTAAAGCTGCGATCAGCTCGCTGTAGGTGGCACCAGCACACACAGCAAATGCCTCTGAACACTGAGCAAGGACTTGGCACAGCCCTGATTTCACTGCAGGGCCCTGTGGCAGCAAGGTGCAAATTCCACGCAGGACAGCACTGACCTGTGTCTCTCACCATGGTCCTTAGCACCTACAGAACACCAGTTTAAAACATTCTGGAAGTTGTGGTAAGTGTTTCATGCAGCAGCTGCACTCTTATTTTTACTGTAAGGCAGCTAATTTCTTTCCTCTTTTACATAACACCCCTATTTTATCATTAAATTTGACTCTCCTGTTGTATTGTACTCACACATAATGCCTTAATCTTTTAACACTTCATTGTGTTATCTGAACTTCCTTTTTGAGAATATCAGATTCTATGCAGGGAAAGGGAAATTATCTTTGAGATAACAATGAGGATATCAGCTCAAAAACCCAACCTGACATATTCTTTCCTTTTCAAATTCTGAATTTTCCTTGACTTAAAATTACAGTGTGGACTGTAATTGTCTCCAAGGACAATACTGTCTCTTGCAAGGATTTTGTCATTTGGAGGGGTTTCTGTGTTTGGGGCGGTTTTTGTGTATATTTTAAGACATTTCTGCAATGTTAGCTAATCAACTGAAATATTGATATTTTAAAGGATCATATTTTATTTTTCTCCCAATTCTTTTTGCTGCTTCTCTAAGGCAAACTAAACCAGGTCTGGTCTCACTTTCACCTCAGTGAAACCAGATAACACAGAGGGTACAGAGGTTTCCAAGGCTGGGCTGATATTGTGTGATCTGTTCCTGTGCCACTGAAAGGGGCAGCGTGTCAAGTGTGAAGTGCAGGGGCTGGGCAGGGCAGTGATGGCTGGGGCAGGCTCTGTGAAAACATGACCATGGCTCACTGGCTGACCAGTTGCCCATGCAGCTACTGAGGGGATGTTAAGAGAACTCCCTTAACAACCTTGTTAAACACACTTTGATTGTGAAGGATGACTACCGCCTTTTACCTCCCTGAGGCCTCAATATGCTGAAGCAGCCAAGCTGTGCAGTTTTACAGGGTGATATAGATTCATAAAAATAAATTAATCATATATGATTTTTCATGCTGACAGATGCTAAGTTCTGATGAACAGTTTTGTGCGTGATGTTCTGGATTTTCCAACCTAATTCAGCCGTAATTTTTTGCTTCTCATCTCAATATGCAAAACAATGTACAGAAATACAATCTGTTGTCCTTAAAGGCAGAATAGTTTCTGCTAGTCATACACTCAGGAAGAGGAATTATTCAGGATATGATGCTAAGACTGGAGGAAAGTTTAGTTTATGTCATGTTCTCACTGTATCTTCAGGAAAAGGTTTTAAAAGGCTTGAAGATATCTTGACAGAATTTTCAAAATCACCCTCAACTGCTATGGAACACCTATTTTTTTCAATCTGTATATTTTGGTTCTTAACTACATTTGAAAACTTACATTTGTCTTTTCTGTGATATATTTCTTCTGCATCTTGCCCCTTTTGGAAGCGAAAGATTTACGTTCTGAGAAGTTTAGAAATAAATGAGATCAAGGTGAAGCATGGTTTGTTGTTGTATTTGGACTGTGGTCCCTAAAGGCTTTTCAGCCATCTGGATTTGGCATTTACCATGCACTACATTTTTTTGTGTTGGGCCACCATTAACCAGCCCAGGAGCAGTTGTGGGTGGCTGACACCATAAAAGTCAACAGAAAATCTCCCAGTTCTGAGATCATTCAGCTGACATTCGCTTTGCACAATGCACATGGGGGAAAATTAACACTAAATTTGCATATAAAAGGATAGGTTCTGAGATGGCAATTAAAATTAGATATGAGAGCCTAAGTTTTTCATAGACAGCTCAGTTCTTAGTAGTAGTAAAGTCTTAGAAATTTCCAGTATCTCTTAGATTTCCTGTAAAATAGGAATAAAATAGATCTCATTATTTTTTTACTTAGTAAATTCATGGTGTGATCACATCTTGTATGCTTTATGGAGTTGCTGTTCTCAAATCAAAATAAATATATATAAAAGCCTGAAGAGAGGAGTAAATAAGGATGACAAGGGCTGTCAAGTCTGTAGAATGGCTCCTGTGTGACGGAAAATTAAGTAGAGCTTTCCAAGTCAAAAAGCCACATCTTTCAATTGAAACAAATAAATATATCAGTTAGGGATGTAGGACATATTGCTATGATGAGATGTTTGGAAGACTGACAAACCAGAATTGCTATCACTCTCTTTCTATCAGATTTCAAGAGCATACTGAGAGACATTCAGTAGAAATCTGACTAGGATCCAAGGTTTTCTTTATTTATACAGCAGGGAAGGACTTTTAAATATATAAATAATGCCCAAGGCTTGATAAAGTAAAGAAGTGTTGGTTTGTTATTTGTTTTGTTTTTCTTTTTAATTTAGGCAATATTGTGATAGTGGATATGAAGTTACAGACAGCAAGAATCAACTGCACAAATGTAAAATTGGATATAAATTCCTGGTTAATTTTTCAAAAGACAAAGGTCTGATTATATGTCAAGCCATGATTTCAGGTGACCTGCAGAGTCATTTCAATAAGGTTTTTATAAGGGACTGTTTGCACTCTGAATTGTACCTGAAGCAAGAGTGGAACAACGAAACGGTGTGGCCAAGTTGTTTCCATTCTTTACCTCCTTTTAGTTCTCATGTATTGTAGACAGGATTACAGTTACAATAGTGGCAGCAGCCTGCTAGTGGAAATCTGAAGAATTTTCCTTTTCTTGTGAGGAACAGGGCACTCTGTGAAGCTGATGCTCAATGCACTGGAACAGAGACATAATTCTATACCTGGAGTAGGACTGTTATCTTCAAGTAGGTGATAGACAGTGCCCTAACTATTTCTGAGCCTATAGACTTCAGTATTTTGTAAGACTGTCCAAGTAATTTTGTCATTTATTTCCCCTTGAAATTGCTAACGCTCTGTTCAGAATTCCATATCCACCAATCCTCAGGAATGAACTGACCCAGCTGCAGAATGTTTGTGCACAGGGTTGGATCATGTTCTGTCCAAACAAAGGATCACTAGCAGGAAAATGAGCTGTAGCCCCATCTTGCCTGTCAGGAACATTTCAAGTACAATAAGCAGCTTTATTTGAGGTAGCATGGGGAATTGAATCTCTCCTCCTACTGGGTTGTTTGTGTAGATGATTAGGACATGGCTTTGCTAAGAGAACTCGTTTGTGGAGCAGAATTTGTTATTGAATAGGAAAGTACCTGTGCCTCATCTATATTTGGCAATTTGCAACAGAGACATTATTTAGGTGGCTGCTCTCAGGAACTCCTTAATGACCACAGTGTTACTTCTGCTGTGTCTATTACTGAGTGGGACATTCATCTTAACAATATTACTATATTCTTTAAGCTTTTTCAAATGTTTTTGGATTACACTTATGATTTCCTGATAATTTCTCTGTTTATTCCTCAAAATGTAATGTTAAAGGAACTGTTAGAGAACATACCTTAGAAACTGTGCAAACCCCTCAGCAGGCTCAGTCTGAGTGGAGCAGGAGAGCCCCTTCCTGCACACCCACTCTGCTGTGATGTGCCCTGTGGTGGGTGTGATGCACAGCACCACTCAAGTGTTTCAGAGAGGGATTCTGCAACCCTAAATTCACATTGCCTAGAAGACAAAACCGAAATGCCTGTCTCATTGCACTAAATTTTCTTAGTATATCATGCCAGAAGTAAAAAAAAAAAAAAAAAAAAATCCTGAGTCTTGGTTTATTTTGGATGAACTTATTTCTAAGGCACAATTAAAAAAATAAAAGTCATACATACATTTGACACCAATTGGAGCAACAGGATTGTTGGTTACTGTGCATTGTTATTCCAACAAACCAATCCTGGCTGTGGTGGAAAGCTAAGTCACCTTAGGGTAAGGCTGGGACTTGTGGCTGCATAATGATTTAGCCAAATTGCACTGAAAACTCACCACATTTACTTTGCACTTGCATGTAGTTTGAAAGTTACGTGGGTAGACAGAACTGTAGACATCTCATCTGCAACCACAGACATCTCAGCTATCATGAGAGCTGGGGTTACTGAATAACGAGTTACAATGCTGTTGGAGGAAGCTCTCACACCGTGCTCAGTGAACCAGTTTTGAATATTAATAATCCTGCTTGCAGCTCTTATGAAAAAAACATGTTGTAAAAGAGGGAGATGAAAGGAGGAAAACAGATTTTTTTTCAGTATATGTAGTAGTGAACACTGTGGAAAGACACACTATTAAAAATGACCAAAGTTAGTCTGTATCTTGGTTCCAGGATGTCACATTCTTAAATCTATATTTAGGCAGCCTGCAAATTGTTGCTTTTCCTCCCGAAGTGCAGAACACCCAGCAATTTCCATCAACTTCCCCTAAAGCTGTGCAAAGCCACCAGGGCCCCATCAGCCCCTCACATAATGCAAACTTGGGTCTCTCATCAGCAATCAAATTTTGTGTGGAACTGGAATTTTTCAGTGAAGGCAGAAGCAGGTAACACCAATGACCCTCACTGTTTTATTCATCTGTAGCTTCTTGCATGTATTTCATTTCCATTTTCCTCCCTTAACATGCTGGACTGGTCCAACTGAGTCTTACTCAAAAAGATGCCAAAACACACCAGAGAAAAAGCAAGCAAGACATGTAAATATGTTAGAAAAAAATGAGTAAGGAAAACTGAGAGGAAAATAAATCTTATTTCAATGAAATCAGAGTATGAAAGGATTTTTCTCAGAGAGTCTAAAGGAGATGAGCTTAGATAGCCGGCCGAGTATGTGGGCAAGATAGTGCTTCTTGTGATAAATGTTGTTTATGTGCACTCCAGCAGGAAGTAAACTGAGATTGCTTTTTCTTCACTTAAGTCCTAGGAGTGAAGCACTTGAACAATTGCTGATCTTAAAGTATTGAGATTAATAGGGTTAATCCTTTCCTCTAAGCAAAAGACAAACACCCCTTCACCCCAATATTCATGAAGCCACTAAGGAAGGAATAGAGATCCAGAACTCATCTAAGGATTGAATTAATGAGCACTTTGGCAGTAACTTACAGTGAACTATTTTATCCTATATTACACCACTAGCAGGTTTCATATGATTCTGAAATAATGTGTGTGTATTATAAATGATGCACACAAGTCATCATAAATTTATTAACAGTTTAACCAGATAGCTTAAAATGAACATGTATTTGTTTTTTTCTGTATACATTAGAAGATTGAGGAACCTAATTTATGATTTCAAAGTTGTTTTTTTCAAGTGCTAATCTCTAGATTTCCAATGAAACATAATGAAGCTGGCCCGTAATAATAAGAACTACATAATTCTTAATCCGGTGTTAACACAATCTTAATCTAGATCTTCTTACAGAATCTGCTTTCTTTCACTCCTGATTCCTTTATGTTTCTTTCCTGGCTCTACTGTGGGTTGAGAAAGTCATTCTGACTAAACAGCTCTAATATCTCATATTTGCACTTCCGAGGGGCTGTTTGCTCTTAGCTGGAGAGTGCAGCTGTATCTCCATTTCAAACAAACTGCAACTGACTGCATGACTGCTCTACCTAAATCTGAGTGCATTTAGATTTTTGATAAAAGTGTCCAATAAACTTTTGGCTCCATCATAAAAATAAGCTGGGGTGTCATTCTTTCCAGTTGTCTTCTTTTGGGGCCAACATTAGCAAAATGAGTGTTTCAGGACTTATTTTAACAACTGAAATTCATTTCTGTATGTCTCTGTGGATACCTGGGCCTTTCTGTCCCTGATTTGATGTAACATTACTATTAGATAATAGCAAGATGCTTAATGTAAAGAACATGACTGAACTTTATTTCCACTGGTTATAAAGAATCATTTAGTACTTGCTGGTGCACAGCATAAGCTGTTGTTTCCTGTGCAGTTTTTTTAATAGATGCTTGCCTTTATATTTCTCACCTGAAGGCAAAGGGTAGTTGAGGAAAAAATATCATCAGAAATCAAATCAAGCCAAACATATCTTCCAATACTGAAAAGCAAAAGTATAGAGGCTCTTTGAAAATAATGTATTTTAGATGTTTCCTGTGCCAAAATAGAATTTAAGCAATTGTGTAGGCCATTGCCACAGAAATGCTGGAATGCTGTTCAGCAGGAGGGTTATGACTGTGACTTGATTCCTTGGTTTAGGTTCACATTGCTTTTGCTTTAGCCTGAGATGATACTGAGTTTCAAGGACTTTTTACCTTCTTGTAGTTGCATACACTGAATTATCTGTACAAATAATAGTTTTACTGCCAGTACTGTGCTACTGGGAGCTCAGTTCCTGGTAAAGTGTGCAATAAAGTTGCCTTCCAGTGTGGTCCGGAAAACTGTCATAGAAGACAAAAAAATAGTCTTCAATGCCTTGCAACACTCAAACGTTCTGTCATCCAGCCTGTCCGAGAAAATACAGCTAAATGTCTGAAGTGCTCTATGTATTCTCTACAACGACTTTTTAGGTGTTGCCAGTAGAAATCAAAGTTTAAAATATAACAGAATAAAAAAAAAAAATTAAAAAAAAAGCAAGGATGGACTGGAATTGAATCTGAATTTGTAATGCAGGAGAAGGTTTCCCCAGCTCAGCTTACTTATCCCACTGCTACTCTTGTTTTCTTTCTTTTTGGTCAGGCTGGTTTTATATTGATTTTTATGTTACCCTGAGGTTTCTGTTGGTTATTTTTTCTTTTTTTTTTTTCCAAAACCTTCCACAAGAAACTTGTATACATATTGCTTTATTTATATTGGTTAAGCCTGCTTGGAGCTCTTGAGTTTCTTTTTGAAAAGCATAATCTATTTGTAGACATTTCAGAAATTATAATTGTTAAAATAATTTCAAATTTGAATCTCTAAAATGTTTGTGGATGATGCCCATATGGCATTAGGAAGGCTAATTAATTAGTTATTCTAATAACCTGAAGGTGGCTCAGTAAGTTTCTTGCTAATGCATTTTCTAAATGCTGCCATGTTTATACATTTCACTGAGTTGCTATAAAATGACTTGTTCCCCTGACATACCCTTGTGAGAAGTGGTAGCTCACTGATCTTCTCAAGAGGGAAAGGTTAAATTAATGCCTGATACAGTCAGTCTTTCACCCTTCATTAGCACTGAATTAATTTATTAAAGAAATGAAAGATCATCTTGAGTGGTTTAATGTGTAAATTTCATTTTAAACATGCATAGGGCCTCATCTATTTACAGAATAATGATTAATGGTGATGTTTAAGAAATATGTACCCTTCACAAATGGCTGATCATGCTAAATTGCAAGACCTTCCCTCTAACCCCACTCTGAAGCAAAAGCTAAAAACATGCACAGGTTGGTAAACTTGGTTTTAACAAGTAGGAACTCTATTTAGAGTAAACACTTGCTGTATTAGTAATGTGCAAATAGGCTTTGGTAATTCTAATGAAACCATGGCATTTCAGTGTTTCAGAAGGTGGCAGTGATTAGCCTAGAAATTATTACTATGGTTTTACTTGCAAAGAGTGGGGAATAAAGAGTTCTCAGCTGCTTCCATAATAAATGTAGAAAGAGTTCTTTCCAGACAGAATATTTTTTTTTTAAATCTGCTCATGTATTTGAATAAATATATGCAGTCTTGGACTGTAGTCTTACAAATGGGATGAGATCAAACAGTAGGGCAAGAGGTCTTGAAGGTATTTCTTAGGTTTCCTTAAATGATACTGGTGACTCACTAGGTCACCCTTCTTTTGAATCAGTTTTGAACCAATGTTTCGTAAAGTACTAGTGGGAAGTTAGTGTGGGAAGTGCTCTTTCAGATGAGACCATATGTGCCCAGGAAAGTTTCCCCCGTTCTCTCTTCAAGAGTAAGATTTGGAGGTTTGAATTTTTGTTTTGCCTTGGTTCACTTCACTCCACCTACTGCATCTAAAAATGAATCCCATAATTTTAATTATGGTAGCCATTCCTTTTTTTTGGAAAAATTAACAAACCCAAAGTCTTGATCAGTCCTGATGGTTTTTTCATGTGTTGCTTATTGAATCGTATCCTTAATAGGCTTGCAGTGCTGTCAAATGAAACTGGAATCCATAATTCTGCAAAATGTTATATTTATTTAAGAACTGCAAATGTTGATGTCTTTTTTCACTATTATTATTATTCTTAAATACATGTAGGCATTATAATAGCATTTATTTTGTTGGGCTATGTAAAGTTACTTTTGTAAGGGTTTTTTTCAGTAGGGTTTTTTCAGTAGGGTTTTTTGCTTTTATTGGATGGGAATTTTTTGATAGAAGGATGTTTCTGTGTCTATAATTTTTAATTTAGTGTCTGAAATACAAAACAAAAACATGCTGATTATTCAATATTTTCTTTTTTTTTTAATTGGCTCAAATATGCACATATCATTCCCCTACACCATCTGAATACACAAAACCACTGTGTGTAATGGGGCACCTACCTGGTAAAAATTCAGCAGCTCTGCATAGCAGTTGGTTCTGTTCAACACCATCTGGCAGCTGCAAGCTGGTTCTTTCTGCTGATAACCTCTCTGTTACTTCACTGACACCAGCCAGTGTCTCACAGCTGAAATACTTTCCCTGGTCAATTTATTGGCAGCACAAAGAATGCATGCAGCTTCATAAAGAATGTTCCTGCTAAAATTATTCTGAGATTCTTAATTTAATAGCACAGTCATGGAAGTGACCAAATGTGTCACCCTTCTTACTGAAATAATTCATATTATTGTTGTGATTAAATAAAAGGTGGTAAAAAGATGAGTCCTTTGGTGTGATTTCTACAGTCTAAATATAGACACTCTAAAAGCAAGCAGGGAGATTTTGGAAGAAGACTTGGAAGGAGCAATGAAACATTCAGAAAACCTGAAAATTTTTAGGTATATTTTAGGATCAGATGTTGGTTTTATGCTGCTCCATCTGCCTTCATATTAGAGAAGCTGAAATGAGACAGGGAGGGAGGAAAAAATCTTTAAACATTTATTGATATTTTCAATTAGTGTATTCAAATATATGTGTATGCTAATTTCTATGACTATTTGTGTACAAAAAAAAAAAACCCAACATAGATAATTTCCTATATAGAGGGGTGGAATCTTACCAAGATCTTCTTCACTTCAGATTCAATGCGCAGATCTGTTCACTTAATCCAGCAGGGGAGATGGGACTTGGAGGAAATTGGGACAAAAATGAGGTTTTTGGTGGCGATTACAAACTTCTTGAGAGAAATTTGGAGAATTTGGATCACTGTATGAAATCTTACCTAGGCATTTTCTTTCATTCTTTATTAAATCTGTAAAAAAGAAAGTAGTTACGTGACAATGTGGTTCTTTTAGGAATATCTTCATCACTATGATTTAAATTGATTTCACTATCAGACCACTGAAACATTTGTGTAGCTCCCTAGCTACTGTTATGTATTAATAGTCCTGTGGTGCTGAAAATAATTTGTGAAGTTTCTTACAAATGTAGTGCATTGTTCAACAAGGAATAAAGGAAGTAAATAGAAGCAGTGGGTCTGGACATGTTACAGCTTTGAATTGTATACCATTCTTTGCCTAATATGCACTTTTTATGCAACTTTAATTGCAATGAAATGTTTATAAAAATATTTAATTAGGATTCAATGATTAAATAGGCAAATTTAATTTTGCTCTCGTTATTTTTTTCCTAGGTAATCAATGCAGATGTGATTTAATGACAAAGCCTAATTGAGTACTTTCATTTTGTGAAAAGAAAATTAAAAGGAGAAAATACACTTTTTAAATTAGAAGTAATGATGGAGTCACAGGACAATTCCTGGGGATTAATGACTATCTGAGAAAGCTGAAGGCTCAAGGTTTAGCTGTGGGCTGTTAACCTCAGGTGGCCATTAATTCTTCAAGTAATGCTCCATGCCCTGATCATTATTACAACTGAGCAGGGATGGAGTAGCAAGTTTCAGCAATTAAACCATCAGCAATATATTTAAGTGCATATTTTTCTCTCCCACTTGGACATTCTGACACAAAGCACAGAATGAATCAAACTATTGATGGTATCCAGTCAAACCCTTGGTGTTTTTCTTAATTTGCCTGATCTGTCATTGAGGACATGCCACATTGTGTGCCTGCATTTGTTGAGCCACACACTGCTGTCCTGGTAGCTGTGCTGAACACACATTAAATATACAGCTGGATGTCTATGCCCCCAGGGAGCCTCAAAGCTCACATGGATTCTTATTATCTCTCTCACTTTCTTCTCAAAAATGATGCAGATGCCACCAGCTTGACTGGCACCAAAATTATAGTGTAGGTAGCACCCTCTTGTCTTCACCATTCTGCATGCTAATTTCCCCATCTTTCTGCATTAATGTTGTAGCTAAACCTTGTTTTTCTCATTTCCTTGAGGCTGTTGTATGGCCTCACTAGTCAATGGAGAAGCAAGACAGAAACCCCTACAGGTCAAAACTTGCTGCTGAAAACAGTGTAGGAGCTTGTACCAACATATCACTGACTCGGTGTGGAGCTTCTTCATGTGAGGAATTCTGATAACTGCAGCCAGAGCTTTTCTCAATTCTGTAAAGAGTCAAAAGATCTCATGCTATTGCTTTCAGTTTCAGATCTACATAAATGCCTGATAACACCATATTAGGCTGAATTTGCCTCTGTCTAAGCATTGTATTTATACACATTATGTTCTACTTGGTGCTCATACAGAGTCTACAAATACCCCCAGGTCTCAGCAGGTTTTTCTACCTGCTGAGTAGACACTCCCTAAATGGTTCAGAAACAACTGTTGAAATGCCACAAAATTCCACTGCTAAAACATTTCAGCCTGTGAGTCAAGGGCAGATTAACAGACAAAAGCAGCTAATCCAGAAATGAGCAGTTTATGCCTGAGTGGAGCAAACAGACTAATGAAGCATACAGAGCTGGATAGGTCACAAAGAAACATTAATAGCACGTCTGTAAAGAGGTGAGCCAGGCACAGCAAGCCACTTGCCAGAGTGACTTCAGCTGAGAGAAGACCAAAGATTACTACAAGCACTCCCTAATTAGCAAAGTCATTGTCACAGAGCCATTGTGAGCATGGATAGCCCAGACAGCACAGGTAGCAGGCTCAAGCATTTTGGTGTCATCTGCTGGCTTGAAGTGCAGCCTGTATGAGAATGTATGGCCTGCAGAGTAGGCTTGTGAATGTTAAAGTGTGTGATGTTTCTTGTTTCACATAACTTTGAGATTTAACTTATTAGTTCCATTTACATTAATGCAAATGTGAGTAAAATTATAAATTATTCTCAAATTAATGTAAAACAATAAAAACCCTAGGGCAGCTTTGATTATTTAAGTTGATTATAACAGTTAAATGTTGACAGGATAATGCATTCACCAATTATCCACCGAATAATACATCTTTTATTGCAGTTCTCTACCTGTCAAGATAAATCTCTCTATTTTGAAACTGTCTCTACTGAAACTTGCATTTGTGGTTGTGTTCTCCCACAGCTGCTGCACGAAGGCATAAATTGTGAGCTTGCACATTATGCCAGTCCATCAGCATGTTGGTAAACCACTTCAT
The DNA here is from genome assembly GCA_034509425.1 of Eopsaltria australis. Lineage (NCBI taxonomy): Eukaryota > Metazoa > Chordata > Aves > Passeriformes > Petroicidae > Eopsaltria > Eopsaltria australis. The sequence goes on from JAVTVJ010000138.1 coordinate 736,679, forward strand.
AGGCAACATAAACATTAATGGCAGCAAAGTCAGAGTTATGGCTGCTACTATCCCCTCTGCCTACATCATCTGTCTCTGCTCTGTGTCAGTCATAATAGTGGGGAGTTAGAATTTCTATTTTTAAATTTCTTCCTGAAAGGGTGTTTTATGGAGTTTTTCTCCTTCTGATATAGTCCAGCATAGCCATTAGTGGGAAAATAACAGCTGCACTTTAATGATTCCTGTAGAGATCCCGGCCTATTGGGCTTGTGGAGAAGGGGAAGAATTCCCTGTGTCTGAATCTGTGACAAAAGAAGTGTGGTTTAAAATGAAGAATAAGCCTAAACCTACTTCTGATCCATCTATTTCACAGCCATTTTCACGGATTTTTCTCTCATACCCTCATTTGATCTTGTTCACATGGGCAGCACAGCACAGTATGAGTGGCAGAATAAATGACAGGATATCTGATACCTCATTGCTGCATTGGAGTTCAAGTAAAGGGCTGTTCTTACATATCTCTCACCTAAAAATGTATGGAAAAATTCCAAAAATTAGTTTACTCAAAGCATATAAAAGCAAGCAATAGACCCTGCAAAGACTTGCTTGAATAATATCCTTGAAATGAGGGAAGTAGCTTACATAAGGGGTGGTGAGTAACACTGAGTGGCCTCTCACACCAAACATGCTGACAAGTCGCTTGTATTTTCTATGCATTAGTTTTGTTTCTAGAGTAATTGGTAATGACTTTTAAAATTAATTAACTAAGTTGAGCAGAGATCAACTTTCTAATAAACGATGCAATTCTCTACTTTTTATTTCTTTTATCGCTCTCTTACGATCAGGATCAGGTATGGAAAGGAGAAGGCAAAGGAACCCAAGTGCTCCAAGCTCCTAACAGTGTTTCCAGATGCAGCTGGGAGAGATGTGTTCAACTTGTTTTGACTCAACAAAACAGTGAGTTGCATAGCCAATGAATGTACTTGTGTGCTAGAATCATCTGTTAACACTTGTGAATGCCAACGTGTAAGATTAGAATCTGACTTTAAGCTATTGTTCATTATTAAGACTGAAGAGACGTGTTTTCCTGCTCAGATAATGGACCCAAACAGGAATGATTACCAAGTCCTGGGGGAGACCTTATCTAAGCTCAGTTTACACCCTTGTGTAGATAGGTGGAGTGTAAGGCTACAGCTTCAGGACTCCTTATCTCTTACGGGGCTTCAAGGAACAGCACACAAGCTTGGCTTTCTCTGCTTCACCTACTGGAAATGTAAGGATTGGCACTATATTTGGTTTTTCTAAATGCAGAAAGTAATTCCCAACAGAAGTTTTTCCTTCCCTGAGGCAGTTCTGCCTCCTCTGTTCCCTTCCATAACCTGTACTAGGATACTTCTGTGCCCTATGCAAAAGGATTCCTTTAGATTTGAGAGTTAGAAGTAAAACTGAATTCTGTATCATGATACAAGGCTAAAGTTAATGTTTTTGCCCATATTTTGTTGTCTTTGTGTTTCATCATTGTGGAGCTTATAAATGAACAGAAATCTTCACTAGAAAATCAAAGTGACCTATAGGATATTTTTAAATGATTAATTTTTAGCACTTTAAAGATGATGATATAGAGTGAATTACTCTGGGGAATGTGTTATATAGTGAAATTCTGGAGTGTGACCATTCAGGTTAACTAATGTCCTTCCAGTAAGAGACTGCCTCTAATCCTAGGGAAAGATACAGAACACGTTTCTCCTTCTCCTCTTCCTTTTTCCATCACCTTTATCTTCATTAAAATATGGATAAAAATTCTTATCCTCATTCTTTATCTCCATTAGACTGCTGTCACTTGAAAAAAAAATTTTACCCCTGGTTGGTTTCTATGGTGTTATTGTGCTTTTCTGGTGTGGAGGAGTATACAGAACTTTCAGCCTTCAACTTTTCATCCAGAGAGTTGTTTGGAAAATACTGTGATATTTTATTCAGAGAAACAGGATCATTTTCTTTTTTGCCTCTTTTACCTCTACAGTATAGCAGTACTTTTTTCTCTGACCACTGCTCTCTTATCAAGAAATTACAGTTATATAAAATATTATGTCATCCAGTTAGCTTTTTTTTTTAATTTGTGATTTCTTAGCAAACAAGCCTTTTTTTTCTGACACTACATGTGGAATGTGCTTTATATTGTGTGTTTCAACCATGAGTTTCGACAGGCCTCTTGACTGCTAAAACATGAATGGCAGTCTCACTAGCCCATCTGTTTAAAGTATTTTTGAAGTGCTATAGCACAAGCCATAATATTTATGAAATTTCATATTCGTTTGGATAGTGACAACATTTTTAACTTTAACTCTTATTTTGTTCCTGGTGTTATTGCCATAAAGAAAAAAATACTTCAGAAAGGAAAACATATGGGAGCCTAATTCTGCAGACAAGGGCAGAGCTTTGCATTGAATAAGCAAACGTTTGTGGTTTCCTCTCTTTATGTTTTCCTGCAAAAAAATAACATATGCCCCAAAAAGTTTGGGAGCAATTTTCACACTTTTGAAAGCAGAAACCCTAAGTCTGCCTGGCTGTGTTGTCAGAGTTGAGAGGAAACCCAAGCAAACCAGTGTGGTTGCAGCAGCATACACAGAATGGAACCGGTGTGAGAGAGCCTGGAGCTGGGCTTGCTGGTAGTGATCATTCTCTTCAAATTCATCTCTTGGCTGTGCCAGGTAAGATTGTTAAAAATGAAGCCAGCCAGCATAATGAATATTTTACTGAGCCAAATAGTCATAACATAAAACCAAGTTATTCTAGCTCTCACACCTTGAATCTTAACATCATGCAACCGAACCTGTCCTTAAATAAATTGAGCTTAATATGATTAAAAGTACAGTAATCAGTAGGTTATTTAGCTCTCAGTAATTTTCCTTTTTCTATCATCATATTCTCTCTAATATGCCTTCAGGTTCTCCTCAGTAAAACGTGTTTTTAATTTCTAAGCATGTTTTCTTCAGTTTGCGTCATGCACTGCAGTTTATGCACTCATGAATGCAGCAATTAATGTGAGCTGTTTGTACATTTATCAGATTTTATCTACCCCATCAGTCTCCCTAATGGCTAAGCAGTGGTTCCTTCTCCGTCTGCTGTGCTGACCACTCTTGTCAGTGGGCCCACAGTGGGAAATATTCTCCTGCTCTCAATAATATAATTTACAGCCTTCAAGTCAACATGATGGTATTTATTCACAAGAGTCAAGTTATTTATGTTAAGATGTAATTTTGGCATATAACATCCCTGGAGGTATTTAAAAGACCTGTAGGTCTTAGGGACATGGTTTAGTGGTGGACTTGGTAGTTTTGGACTCGATGGTCCTAGAAGTCTTTTCCAACTTAAGATTCCAAAATGATTTTTTGATTCTAAGAGGCAATCTTAGGTCTAACAAGATGGGAACACAGAGTCCCTGCTGTCCAACATCAGGATGAGTGTAAGTATAACCAAAATTGTCAGTTTTGAACATTCATGACTAGGGAATTATTTCATTCAAGCTTCATTTGTGTTTGGTACCTGGAAGATAAATTAAAGACAAGATAGGAAAATAGTTCTGAAACCAGAAGTATTTTCAGGATTTTTATATTCAGCATGATAAAATGAAAACTATTTTACTTTAAATCAATATGAAGTTATCTGAATATGTTCTGGGAATTATACAATTTATAGATGAAGATGCCTTCCAATTTGGCTTAAGTCCAATCAAATGAACACAAAACAAAACATTGTTACCGAGAGTCATATGGTCACTTTCTGATGTGACTGTGCATCCTTTTCCTTTGTAGCTTGCTAGTTCTTAGCATGATGGAATGATTTTCCCTGCAACAGACTGAATAATTTTTAGATACATTTCAGCTGCTTGTATGCTAAATTAGAAGTATGATTGTGAAACAAGTGCTGTAAGTTCTGTGATTCTCTTCTGTCTCAGGAACTATGAGGTAAAATACACTCAGTGGACAAATAGGAGTTTTTCTGTGCAGTGAAGAGAGAACTATTTTTGAAATTATAATACTGATTTTTTTTTCTAGTCTGATGTTAGCATTTAGCCATGTGCTGTGTTTCACTTGTCTGTTTTAACTCTCTGTGCATTAGCCCTGAAGACCAGATGATTGGTACATGGAACATTTTGCTAAGTTATTGTAATACATGAAATTTGTTTAATTTCCATAAATTCTAGGAATTTGTTTGTTCATTTGTTTTTTTTTTTTTTTTTGTTAAGCTAATATTCAAATCTCCCTTTAAATTCAAATCTCTGCTCTTACATAATGGGTGCAGACTTATCACACCACTCTTTAGAGGTAACCATGTCATCCACGTATTAAAAAAGTGCCAACTGATTCTGATTCTTGTTCTTCATCTCACATTATGTCCTTTTAACTTGGATTATAAACAGAATATGGACTTTCCCATATCCTATGTGTGTGTCGTATCTTGAGGTCCTGTGATGCCTGCAGGCAGTAATGCATGTAAATAAAATTCAGAGCTGCTTTGCACAGGAGTTGCAATGAGAAGTCGTATTTGGTGCTTTACAAAGGTATCAGATTCTTTGTGTATGGGGCATCTTTTTCCAGAGAGGAAAACAGCTGCTCCGAAGCAAATCTCAGGACAGTGACAGTGACAAACACCTTCCACAGGCAGTGGCCTCTGTTTCGGTCAGACCCATTTCAGCCCTCATTCCACTCCTGCTGTGCTTCTTTAGGGAATGTTCAAAGTCAGATTTAGCTGATTGATGTCAACATAACTGGCTAAAGTCTCCCATAGTTCAAATCCTGTCAGTGCTATGGACGTCATGCATCATCTTTTAGGTATGAATAGTGGTGAATTAAAAGGTAAGAGCTCTCCAACATTAACTGCTTAGCCAGCAGAAACAATTCTGTACTGAAATGAGAAGCTGGTTTTATTTTTAAAAAGTCATACAATATTCTTGTGATTTGAAATTCCAATGTTATTTTTTCACTTTGAGTAAAAATAATATGATAATGATTTTCTGCCAATATAGGAAGAGGATGAGAGCTCTTAATCTTCCAACTGGTTTTTTTTTCCTAAGTGAGAGCCGCCTTTTTTCTATTTCTTGATGGCATGCTATCAAATTTAAACAATGTTTCACAGTAGTTGTCAGTCAGTAACTTTCAATACAGAATGATCTTTTAACATATCTCAAGTCTAGGCAAAGTATCACAGTTGGTAAATGTTAAAAAAATCTGTAGTTAACTTGGACAATTTCAGATGTAAGTAACCAGTCTGATGTAGAGAAGCCCAGAATGAGATGTGTTCCAGGTTTGGTATCTTAAACAAGAGTCACTGCAGATGGTGCTACTCTTTCCTGGGGAGTCTAAACTATGATTTTACTTATTGCAGCAGTTAACTGGTCCTTGGAGATCAGGATTAGCTAATCCTCCCAGTCTGCTCAATCTATATTAAGATATATAAAGCTACATGACACTTTTACAGAGAACTTTGAATATGATAAGAATGGTTGTCTTCCTGACCACAAAGGTGAAGTGGCTAGTGCTGTCTAGAAAACATGCTTCTTACTTCCATTCAAACTGGGTTGAAAAAGGAAAAAATGTTATCAAATGAAAGATGATTCCAGATGGAAAATACAGCTCCAACACCTACTGGCAATAAAAAACTGTCTTAGAAGTGTTTTAGGAATTTCAGAAATATTAGCTGCTGAAGGAGTCTGTAAAAGAACATGGGATTGTAGATAGAGCAATCATTCATCATTTAACATCTGAACCATTTCTTGCTGACTAAACAGAAATACATACCAGAGAAGTCAAATAATCCTTTCCCATTATTATATATGATTCATGAATTCCAGATATTATACAAATGCACCATTAATCTAAAAGGAAGCAGTGTTTCTCAAAATAGCACTTACAGGTTTATAATAGTATTTAAAATTATGTTGCAGTAATTATACTTTTTTTCAATCTGTTTCTAGTATCCACACTCAGAACCACCCTTTCAGGATTTGTTTGTAATGTAACTGGCATACAAATAGTTGGAACCTTGTCTGTATTTTGCTGTCTATTTGTATTCCTGCTGCAGGATAATAAAAACACACAATCTGCTATCAAAGATGAACAAATGTATAACTGAAAAGTCAGAAGAAATTAACATTAAAACCTTTCTGTTGGATCAGAATTTACCCTAAGTTTATTCAAAGTTTAAACTGAAAGATACATGATGAATGTTTGCAGATGATTGCAAAAAGAGGTGGTGCTGATGGTAGGAAAGGAGTCAAGTTCACCTGCGAGGTTTCCAGCTGTTTTGTCTGTTCATGGTAACTGTGCAAGTGAGAGAAGGCTTTGGCACCCTGGAGCTGCTGAGCTCCTCGCAGCTGACCCTGCTCTCAGCAGGAACAAACACTCCAGGACCTGCTGAGGTCGTGAATTCTGCCCACTTCTGTTTGGTACCCAGTTAGCAGCAAAGTGAAGAGGTTCTGGGATAGAAATATGGTGAGATTTTTAACCTTAAGTGTCCTAAGAGGATTTTTTGGTGTTAATGAATTTTCAAGATCACTCAGATAACCACCTTTGGCATGTGGAAAATAATTTACATAGGTATTCAGGAGACAGTTTTGACCTTGTGGTTTGTTCATATTGTGCAAAAGAGCAGAAGCAGTAATTGTCAAGCCAGTGGAATAAAGCCATTGGAAGAAAAGGTGACTGAAGTGTTTATGAGGATTTATGATGAGCATTATGTAATCTAGTCATAAGAAGCTTTTATTTTCTAGCCAGAGGAACATATCTGGAGCATATGCATCCTGACTTGGCCTTAGTCCCTGCTTTCCTGCTTTTGAACAAGGCTGCTGTAAAGAAAGATAGAAGTGGTGGGATTTGCATAATATTAAATGTGCTTTTCTGATAGAGAAACTTTGCCTTTTTTGGAATTATTTTGATATCCCCATGTAATTATTTCAAAGCATACCACTGAAATTATTGGGATTTGTCGCTGTCACTAGATCTGAATGTAATAAAGAGTATCTCTGATGTCAGATGCAACATCAAGCATTTGGGTATGAAAACATCAGCTAAACTCCAGCTGTGCACACACTGCACAAGTACATTTGTGTTCCCATACATGGATCTTGACATTTCTTTTCTTTTTTAGTTGGAAGGAATTAGGATCCTGCTGTGAAGGCACTAGAGTGGGAGTCAGGGCTTTCCTGCTTCCACCACACATTTTCTCTGCAGTCCTGGACAAGTCATTTGATTCCCACCACTGCAGTTTTCTATCTGAAATTGAAAGTGTTGCTTCTCTATTTTATTTCAATAGTAGTCTAAGAAAATGTGTATTAATCTTGTTTGAGGTATTAAGATGTAATGTTGATTGGTGATTATAAAATAGTACCTGAATACATTCTTATCGACATTTGAGTTTTGCATGTAAATTACTTAATTACTTTAGAGAGCTTTTAATTTAAAAAAAACATAAAAATTCCTCATCTTAAGCCTCAAAATATTCATGATTTCACCACAGAAAGCAAAGTCAAGAAAACAACTAGCCCTAAATCTGTTGATTTCATGATATTTCTAAAAGAAGATAAATTACAGGAAATAAATTCTAAACTTCCATTTTAGAATTAAAGAATCAGTGAAAATAAACTGTTGTCATCTCAACACTGAACTGAAGATTCTCAGATAGTGCTTGCATTGTAAATTAGAGAGACAATTCTTATCCTGTTACCTGCATTATTAATACAGATAATATTTAGGGTACTGCTTGCATCATTAATACTGTATTACTTGTATCACAAGCAGTAGAGCTTCCAGCTCTCTTAGTGGCTCAAGCTGGAGACAGCTATTTAAAGAAGTCCCCGAATTAGTGATGCCAACAAACTTGTTGTCTTATATTCTGATTTAAAGTTTTATGAATTTACCTAAGTTCTAGTGGCTTTTAAGAATACTTTTCCAGTATTGCTTTATTTGTTGGTCTAGCAGAAGTTTATAAGTGAGACTTGTAGGCACTGAAATGTTGCTCAGCAATTTGCTTAAACCATGGTTTTTCCATTGCTCTCCTGCTGTGCTTGAAATTCACCTATTTATGTGTAAGTGTAACACTATGAAACAAGCAGAAATAACCACTATTTGTTTTATCATATCTCTGGGACAGATTTCTCAGCCTTTCATCAAGCAAGACTTGCATTGTCCTCAGCAGGATTTCTGTGTGATGAAGGACTGCTGCATTCAGTGCTTTGAGTTTTTAAATATTACATTCTTTGTGCCTGGCTATTGACGAATGCACTCCTCTAACACCATATTTATTCTCTATTGAAAGCAGAAGCTTGCTTTGCCTCCCTCTTCTTGATTCTTGTTGATGTCAGACAAATTTACATGGATGATTGCTCCCTTAGCATGCTTATCTATCATCATAACTATGAGATATCACCACCAGTGCAAACCAGAAGGGATCACCCAGATTCTGCTGTTGATTTAAAGGACACATTAACCTTCAAAAACTGATTTATTGTTTATTTTCACATCCATGCTCTCCCACATATTTGTAATGCTTTTATATAAACTGTTCCCATGAAGCAGGTAACTTTACATTAGTTCTAATGCCTCATTTTTCTGAGTATCAGAATCTTGTTGCTGCTATACCAAGCCTGCCAAATTTCTTGTTTTGTATGCAACCAAAGCATAAAGGGCTCTGTGCTCAATTATGTTAAATATTAGCAATGTTTTTTATGAATTAATCTCATGGGAGACTGGGAACCATTTATGTGACTTATTTCTTCCCCTATTTTCTTAATTTCTTGGGGGTTTTTGGTTTGCGTTATTCCTCTTGCACACACAAAAGGTCACACAAACTGCAGCATCCAGATGGAGGTGTCTTCTGTGATAGAGGTTCTGTCCTGTGAAGAGTTCTCAGGTGGGCCACAGCACATTTAAAATTTCCATATTGAATAAGTTTCTTCATTCTCTTGCTGTTAGTTTCTTCTTCCCTCTCTTCATATGGTAAGTAGGTATACAAGCCAAACCAAATAGAGCAAAGTTGGTAGAATGACCTTGGGAATTTTTTTAAAATATACAAAATTCCCAGAAGTCTTACTGTGAGAGTTTGAATGGAATTTTAACTCCAACTCCCATTTGAGACTTTGAAAAGTATTCCTTCTGTATTTAACAATTGTAATAATGCTTAAATCATATGTTCCTCCCACACTTCCTGAAGGCAGTCAGCACAAATCAAACAGATGAAAATATGGTACAACTTCACATATAATGATGTTGTCATTAAAAGCTGACTCAGTCAGTTCTTTTGGCATCCTCTTCAAAAGAAATCTTGAAGATTAGAGTGCTGCATTGATTAGTAACTGAGAAGATGGTCCAGAAACAATTTTTTTGTGGCAGCACTGAGCTTTCTGGGTCGGTTTCGTTCCATGACAAAGTGAAAACACAACATTGTAAATGTTTCCATGTACTTGAATTTAATTGATTGAAAATGTTTCCAACCTAAGTCTCCTCTGTGTATCAACTGAAAAGAGAGTGAACCCAGGACCGGTTAAATGAATATTGCATAATGGTTCTCTTCTGTCTGGCTTAAAAAGCATTATTCACTTGAAAAATCTTTAATTAAACCACTATGGCCAACTCTTAAAGGTGTTCATTTTAGCATCTCTTTTAATAAGTAATTTTTATTAGCATTTTTACAATATGTGAAGAAAAGGATTGTCTTCTAAAAGAAGAGCCCAGACTAATGGTAATGGCAGACAAGATTCCAAATGGAGACTTACAAGACCAGGAGCTGTCCCTGCTAAAGTTATATGCTCTAGGTTTTTAAAAATACACAGAGAACTATTAGACCCTTATGAATGGCATTTACACAAGCCAGTGCTCAACTCAAAACTTTAGGATTATGCTCTTTTTCCCAAAGAATTCATGAGCTCATATGACTTGACTCAAAGCCCTGAACCCTCTTATAGAACAGAATATTCAGGGGAAGAAAGTCTTTCCTTGCTAAAAAAGAACCATGTATTTTAGGACGAAGTTTAGCTATGTTAGTGGTTGGAATATTTTCATTTGCCATGAGGCCATACTCTTTCATTTGCTTCATGAGGCTTTCTGGTTCTCTCACATTCTAAAATAGTGTCCAGATTTCCATAATATACAGCAATGCAGGCAAGATATCTCCAAGATTTCCCAGTGAAGCAATTGGCTATGCATGAACTGGCTCCACCTGCAACCCAAAGGTTTGCACAGATTACAGGGCCATAAAATACTCTGGCCAAATTTTCACCTTCTCCATCTTTCAACATATTCAACTGTTGGACCAGGGAGGGAGAAAAGATGTAACTGCCATGAGTTTACTCTGTTTTGAGTGGTATGAAAGAGAGAGATCAGATTTTGAAATCATCTTTCTAAACATATTTCTGTATTCTCATTTGATTAGAGTTTAACTTCTCTGATTATATGAAGGTTCTTTCTTAGAAATATGACAGTTCATCATATATATATCAGTTCACCACAACAGAGAATATAGCTGCTAATACCTTTTCAACAGACTACAAAATTGGAAATTGCTGATCTGATTTTGAAAGTCATTCAATGACAGTTACCTTTTCTGGAGTGCTTAACGTGAGAATCTTTGGTTCCCATTGTAGCAAGGACATCCAAGAATTTTCTGATGGCAGCTGGCTGAGTCCATTTCCATCTTTCTCTCTTCACTCTGGGGTTGAGGAGCCTTCAGAGCTTTCATTAATCTCAGAACAGAGAGCATCAGTGAAGGGCTGTCAGGATGAGTGACAGATGAGAGCTCAGCTTTTAAATGCATAGTCAAATCAAATATATGTTATCCAGAAGGAGAAACAGGAACAGAATCTCAGACATCTCATTTGGATTAAATCTCTATCATTCATTTAGTGTATATTAACTTGAAATGATGGATGTAATTTCCTGTAAGTAGAGTTGTAATTTCTGACTGATTAGGAGCAGAAGGAACACTTTTAGAATAAGACTGAACTTCAGAAACTTAAATCTCATTTGCATTTAACAGGTACATTGAATCCCTCCTTCTCACCAGAATCAGAGTTAGTGGTGCATCAGTTCTTAATTGTTACTTGTTGATTTGGTTCTAGGTGAAAGCAGATGTTTTCCTCTTATGGTCAAAACAGATATTTATATTAAAAGGAATTAACTGCTATCATAGAATAGGATATATTTTAAGCTTATAAAACTGCATATTTAATGATGTTGTTCTCCAAAACCAGAGTCAGTTATAAAGATTCAATAGTGGATTGAAAAACGTCTACAAAAGTGCACTTGACTTTTCAAGAATGTGTCTTCTGTCTATTTTCATTTGGTTTTATGACTGCAGGAAACCCAAATTTTGCATGAGTTTCTATCATGGATTGAGAACCTTTAACTGTGTGTATTGGTCATTTAACACTATCACAGATGATGAAAAACATGTTTTCATCCTGGTTTTGAAAGGTTTCAAGGGAATATGTGGTCAAAAATATCATAATTAAATGTATCAATCCCAAATCTGCAGTTTATAGAAAATATTACATTTCCTGGAAAACTAATACAACTGATTGGAAATCTCAATTAAGGTAAAGTAGCAGATAAAATATATTTAGCCTGTATTATAAAGGATTCAAATTGAAATCACCTAGAATAGCTGCTGAATAATTAGGGTGCAGAGTGTTGTTCTAGGAAAGTTTTCATAATATGATTTTAATGTCTACACTCAGGTTAAAGGTTAAATTCATTCTTTAACATTTGTCAGCAAGCCGTTGAGTGTCATTAGCATAGTTGAAAATATTAAAGATCACTATAATGCTTTTCATCCAGAAAACGTGGTGTAGCACAGCTGGTGTTCTAATTTCTATTACTTCAGTTTCCTTGAATATTCCTGCTCTTATAAGACAGTTTTTCTTAAAAAAAAATTTTAAATGGTTGTTTTTATTGAAGGTGGAGTGTTACAAAACATACAGATCAATATATAAACATGAGTGAAACTAATTCATAAATCCTGTTTTGGAGTAACACCTTTATGTTTCTGCTATTACTGTGCTGAAAAGCAGTTATGGCATATCATGCCTTACTTTCCTCTCTAGAGTGTTTTTTTAGCTTAACATATAGAAAGTTCTTTGTAGTTATTTTGGGTTGGGTTTTGTAGGAGTGTGCTTCCGTAGCCTAAAGTAAAATCTCTTAATTGCAGGGAGGGCAGAATGCGTAGTGCATTTACACATTGAATCTTAATTATTTCATCCATATGTACAGTCCCATCTGCTTGAGCACGCTGCACTCAAAGAACAGGGTGGCCTCCTCCTTATTCCCCCACCTTGAAGAAGATTTCAACAAAGCAGCATAGTCTGTTCCAAACAAATAATGAATCCTTTCTTGCGACAGAGCTGGCTGGTGCCATCAGTGGTGAGCTGTAATTTCAAGTTCTGCTCAGTATGGTACACTTCAAATCCACTGTTCAGAGGGACACAGATCCAGCAGGAGGTTTGCTCCAGCCCCATGCCATGGGGAACTTCACAGTACCTGAAATTTCCTGCCCCACACAACTTTTTGGACCAAAACCTAAAGCCACCCTGGGAATATGAATGAGAGATTTTTTTTCAGGAGAGTATTGAATAATGAGCTTGTTTGTCTGTTATACCCACATTATTCAAATCCGTTCATTTGGCTTCTTACAACAAGCAGAGTGGGTCATTCTCTTTTTAAGCTCTTCTGTTGAAATAATTATCCATGAGTTTTGCATAGGAGTGTGTCAAGATGGTAGTGATATAAGATTGTATTTATGGGAATTTAGTACATATAGATCTGTTCTAATTTTCTGCGCTCATGTGCATGGAATTTCAGATAGGGATTTTGAATAAATTAATAAATATTGTGAAAAATACCAGATGAATGTGTTTTGCCATAGAAACTTGAGAATTCACTTGGAATTCATGTAAATAATATAAAATGTTCTATCATTTTTATCTTGTAGTGATGCTGTTGGTAAGATGAGATATTTATGGCATGCTATTTAGAAGGTATGAGAGAAACAGAAAGAGTTTTTTGCATTCTCAAAGGTTGAATGGGCTGCTAAACGAATTTGAAGCTGTTCATGCATTCAAGTACAGCTGCAGAACTTAAGCTATAACTGTACTTACTGTACAAAAAGTACTGAGCTACAGCAACAGATTTGATTCTTTGGGGTGGGGGAGAATTGTTGAGAATATGATGTAAGATATTACATTTTAGAAGAAAATACTTTGCTAACATGAGTTCTGAATTCACTGATCAGGTTAAAACCCTGAACACTTGACTTTAACCACCAGCACTGAATTACATACTCCAGAACTTTCACCATTTTGTACAACAGTCTTTATGTAAATTCTCTGTTTTCCTAAGCTACTGTGTTAAATCTCCACCTTTTTTATAATCCCCCTGTTTGTGAAAAGAAAGCTACCAGTCTCATAAATTCATTGTAGAAACAAATAACACAAAAATTTGCTATTCTACAAATAAAGAGGAGAGGGACCCTGACAGGGAGTGAAGAACCAAATTATAAGTTTGCCCATATTTAGTCTCAGAAGGAACTGCTGGTTTTGTAAGCAAACAATAGGAACAGTCAGGTCAGTTGTGGTCACCCAGAATTTCTCATTCTTTTCACATCTTTTGAATCTTAAATCTAATAAGGCACTAACTTATGAGATTCCTGCATGATTCCCTGCTTACCTCACATGGCCCTGGTCTTAAAATGATTTACAGAGAGAACTGTCTGACAGTTTAGTGATCTCCAGGTGTTGAATGCCTGTGATTCAGCCCAAATGAGTGTGTACTTCAAGCAAAATCTTCTCAAATTACTAGTTTTTCTTTTCTCCCCCTCTGCCAGCCATATAGACATTGCTATTCCAAACCTTCAAATGGAGATTTCAGCATCCAGTGAAAACGAGCTTCTGTCAGATTTGAAGCTGTACCACAGATACAGTGTCATGGAAGTCTATCTCATCAGGTTTTTCTGCTCATTTTTCTCTAACCATGACAAAAATATGTCTATTTTGTTACTAGCTGCTGCCCTGTAAATCTTGTAGGTCGCAAGTAGTTCCTTTAAAAAGCTGTTCTAGTGTAGTTTCTTCTTTCTGACCTGGCATGGAGTAAAAAGGCATAAGAAGACAGTTGCAAAAATACGTGGAAGAGAAAATATAGCAAGAAATTGAAATTGTTTGCTCAAGTAAATTGCAGGAATCAAAGAAGCAGGAATCTATGCATACATTGTTATCATTTTGACACACAACAAGACAGGGGTGTTCTATCTTGTCTTAAAAGAAGCTTTCAATAATTAGTCTGGTAAAAGTAAAATAGCACCCTGTAAGGTAATAAAAATTACAAACAGTCATGCAGAGAAAGCAAAAAGGGCATTTTCATTCCATAGAAAAGAAATTCAAGTCATTGTGTAGAACCTTCCTGTTCCCTGAATCATCAAATTAAACCTTGTACACTACTAAATGACATAATTTAATTGTATACACTTTTCTATTAAAACTTTAGTTGGCTGTGTAGGAAAATATACCCAGATGGTTGAGCATAACTGGATTTTATTGTTTCTCTTTGCACAGTTATGGCTCCCTGAGCTATAAATTCCTGTGACTTAGGGACAGTTCTGTACTGCTGCTTTGTTCATGTCTGCACAACTTCAGTTCACCCACTGCTCTAATAACCTCATCAGAGCCCTTTGGAGATAATAGCATGAGGCAAAACATTACGGAGAGCTTAAAAGTGTGAAAATACAAAGTTACAATAGAGAGGACTAGTCAGGGGCTTTTCATTTAAAAGTAATTGGGTAACTTTGAATCTTAAAGCTTTATGATGCAGACATTATTTCTTTCAGTTCTAAACACAACATATTGCCTTTCTCCGACATTGTCCTCTAATCATAGCTTGAAAACTTCAGAAACTGTACGTTTTTACATTTAAATCCCAATATCCAACAAGGAATCCTTCCACTTTCTCAGCTATCCATTCACACACCATCGTATTTCCTTGGAACATGCCCACCTGCCTTAACACACAAAACTATATTCAAGTCTGATTCATAAGCTGTTTGCTATTGATTTTCAGTTTGGGAACTTGTGAAGCACAAAAAGGAGGATTCATTAACACACACCCTTTTTCTGTTCCCAGCAGTCCTGGCTTAATGCTGCAGTTTGGTGGTGTCAGCAGGGTTCTACATCCCAGAGTAGCTCTGTTAGTTGATACCAGTGACAGAATCATTCATCAATTAAGTTTTTAAACTGGCACTCAGAAGTCTGCAAAATGCATCTAGTTTCTCTATATTCAGCAGTAAGATAGCCAGTCTCTGTAACACACTTTCACAACTGATTTCCATCTCCTCTGTTCATGTTCCTTGCTTGAGGAAAATGTTTATTCCTTTATGAGTTTGTGAGCTCTAAATCAGTAGAGATCTGACCCTATCAAAGGCCCCTAGAAGTTAACTGTAATCTGTACTGTGGGAATATATAGATGTGTGAATTTCAGGGGAAAGCAGGAGACCTTTGATTCCCAGTGCCAAAATGCAAACTCCTGTTTAAAGGTATTCTTAGACTTGAAATTTTGCCTGTGTCCAGACTTCACACATTTTGCTCAGAAGTATTCTAAGTTTCACAGGAATACCTGGCCCTTGGATTCTTCAGGAAATTAGGGAACCATGGACAAAAAGTGATTTTCTCTAACCCCCATAACAACTGTATCCATGAAAAGTCCCACCTTGGAGATTTTTTCATGAGAATAAAGGAAAGGAAGAAAAATATTCATGAACAATTTTGAGTTCCAAGATGGTTGTAAATACAGGAGGGTATAAGGTGACAATGTTTCATCTTTCTTTGTTGTGATGTTTACTAACAATCACAGTAAGGAGGAAGTGCTGCTGTGTGGTTACTTCAGCTCTGTGGTGCTTGCACAGCTTTTAAGCCTTTTATCATTAGCCTGTTCTCTTGTCAGACAAATAAACTGGAAACAAAAATTTTAAATCCTTTTTATCCAAATATAGATTTTCATCTTTTTAATCTGGCCAAAAATTATGAACCTTAAGTGCAGAAAATGTGACAAGGAATTATTTCCACACCTTCTCCCACCACCCCCCCCCCCCCTCCTGCCCCCTTCTCTGTGTCCTAAATCTTTGATATATGTTTTGGGGTTTATTTTTTATTTTTAATTTACTTGTTAATTGTTCTCATCTTTGAGTCTCGCTCATCATGAATTCCCTGGATCTCATAATGGCTTATTTTATTTTTCTGTTTCCATCCCCCTAGTTCATCTATTCTGAGTTTTGGGTCTGCCTTAGCTTTTAGTGTCCATCCGCCTTATTAAGGAAAGCAGCTCAAGAGTCACAATTTCAATTATAGTAGTAAAATGATGATAGATCAATGGAAACTGAAAGTGTGGTATGCTGAATGTGTTTCAGTTTTAATTGATTCTGAAGATAAAAAGAAATGCACCTACTCACTTATTTCCATGAGTACATATGTAAGAAAAACAGCATCCATAGGAATGTCAAAATTGAATGTGATTTAGAACAGCAAATGATTACTGGCATGCACAGCTTTCCAGCTTACAGTAATTCCCATCTCACATGCAAAGAAAATCAATATATATCAGTTAAATAATTTTGTTCTTTAGGTATTATCTGTAGGAATTCAGTACTTCCATTGTGTGGCAGCATCCCTGACAAACGAGTTCTAAATGCATTTGAATAATTTCTGTCCATTTCAATGTGTGGCATAAATCAAGACTAACACCCTGCAGGTTTTCTGGAATTTGTCCAAATTACAGACTTACTATGTTGCAGATAGTTTGCATGTTTAATGAACATTTTCAGAAAGTTTATTGAAAACAAATTATACACTGGAATAAGACATCTGATGCTTAAGTCAAAAGCTAACATTGTGATACATTTTTATTGTGTTGTAGTGTTTTATGTAGAAATATTATAATGTCCCCAGCATAGCATAATTTTCATTTTGTAGTTTTATATGTGCATATACATGATTTTCATTTGTAGGCTCAAAATATGTTTAGTATTTAATTTAAGGTAATGATGTAAGAAATGTAATATTGATTCAGCTCAAATGTGTTGACAAGCTGTTGACACGATAAATAAATCTAACATTGCAATATTAAGTAGCTTAAATACTATACATTCTTAATAATTGTATTTATATATCTCTAATGCAAACCTGCCTGAGTGGGCCAGTGTTCCTGGCCAGCACAAGCAGAGTGTGCCTTTTTATGTGCCATGTCATTCACAGGCAGCACTGTCACTAGACAAGGTTAAAAGATAAAATAACGTCCTTTTGCAATAACAAAGTTATAAAAATAGAGAACAACAACACATATGACAACATAGTTAATATTATCTATAGGAATGTCATATCACAGGTAGATCCCTCTTCATTTCCTACAGTCAGCCAAAATCTCTTTCTCTCTGTTTTGTCTCCGGTGTCTTTCATGCCTCATGGATAGGATGTTACTGGCTTTTCCTGCCTCTTTACCTACCACCTCTCCTGCTGTTGCAGAAAAGACAGGATCACAGGCATATTGCATCTATGCCCTTTTTTTGTGCATTCCAGTCTAGCCTCATTGCTCCAGTTTCTTGTGACTGATACAGTACTTTTGGACTGCACTGGTGTGCATTACTTGTTTTTCCTTTCTTCTATATGCTCCTTTTACATATTCAAATGGCTTTCCTGGCTGCAAACTGCTAAAATGCTTGGTAAATTCTGGAAACTTGGACTGCTGAAAACTTTTGGTGAAATGCTATGCATAATATTATTTTTAGTAGATGCAGTGATGTGTCTCTCTGTGCATCCTACAGTGACTTCAGAGGATATCCTGAGAACTGCCATTTGGGGAATTGCTGCCTGCACAGGATTTGCCCTCTGTTTCTTAGGTCTGAGATACAGAATCTCCCCTGGGAGCACTGTCACAATAATAAATATTATTATGATCTGCAATAGTTGCAGGTAATTTGCTAGTAAAAGCAGTACTAACATAGCAGCTGAGAGTATTCTGTTTATTCTGCCCAAGAAGAGATTGAAATTAGAGATTGATGATTGATTACAACATTGATAATGAATAAGGAGCTGACCCCAGCTGCAAACAGGGGCAGAGCAGATGGCAGAGGCATATGTTATGCCCTCTTATGTGAGGGAAACACAATAGCTGTCTCTCCCCCCTCTAACACCTTTTACTTAGCAATAACCTTGACCATTTTCAATAATGGCTCAATCTGTCCAAGAAAAGAATTCACTCTGCTCTGTGCTACTGCCATCTTCCCTCCTACTGATGAATGCATTTACTACCCCATTTCATTGACTTCAGAGCAGCCTTTAGCAGCATTCCACTCTCTAAGATGCACAGAGACTTCCGTCTTTAGAGTTTAGCTTCATTTTTGTCCCCTTTCCTGTTCTGCTGTGCTTTTGTGTGAGTGTCTATGGCTGTGCATGTTGGCTTCCCTGTACCAAGACCTTCCCTGCTGAAGTTTACAAAAGCTTATTTTGGCAGGCTCCATTAACCTTCTTCATCAGTCTATTGTGCCCTGAAAATCCAGATACGTGGAGATGGCACAGTGCAGCTCTCACGTTGAAATGTCAATGTTCTTTTAAAAACTCTGAGCCTTCTAGAAATGCAGCACCAATAAAAATGTTAGTGAAAGGAAATATGCCTATGTTTAGTGTATTTTCTTTACTCTGCATGTCAAAACAGAGCACAGAGATTTTTGGGAACATCTGTCACCACTCTCACCTCTGTTTTGCCTGGTTGTTTCCTACTGACATTCATTTATTTTCCTATTTACCACCTTGCAGATGGAGCTGTGAGAATCCCTGACATTTGGGATAACTTTGTGATGCCTCTCTGCCTTTAAAAGTCCCCTAAAAATATATGTTGCTTCTCTGTTCTTAGTATTATCCTTTCTTTTTACTTTCAGTTTTTTACCACCATTATTTTATCATTTAACTTAGAGCACTCAGGGATGCAGTTTGTACAGTAGGCAAAATAGTTATATTTTGCTTATTAGGAAGCCAAATATAATTGTTATAAAGGAAGTCCCAAGTTGGTTAGATGTGGTATTCAGGCAGTCATTTTTTCAGTGCTTGACAGAGAAAAGAGCACATAAATATTAAAGTTAATACTGTAGGTTCTTTGACTAAACCTTTTTGTTTGATGCTACAGCTCTCTTCAACCATCTTTTATTATTTTCCTTTTCTTTCTTGTGAGACATATAAAGAAAGGGCTATTGCCACCTGAAACAAAAATGACTTCATGTTCAATGATATGTAGCACCATTTAAATACAATAATTCTATGAATGAAACATATTTTAAACAGAAGTTGAGGAAATTGTCTGGAGGGAGTCAACCATTCATAGGAATAAAAGAGAGCTAACATAATTGTATAGAACAATTCAACATATTGATAAATGCTTACATAATAGTCGAGAGACAACTATTTTGGATCAATTTCTGAACCTTTTCTTTGATATCCATAATTCATGTCCGATGAAAAGGATTTACACACTAAAATTCTGAATGTCATACCACAAAGAATTTGGCTGGCTAACACGGGAAGAAACTCAAAGGGAAAAATATGGACTAATTTGGAATGTTGCAGTGTGGAAGCATGGACTGTCTAGGATATCTGATCTCAGAGCTCTTAAAATTAAAACCTGAGCTTATGTGATATAAATATGATATCCAGGTAACAAGGTGACATCTGATGAGGAAAACAACCCAGACCAATTTAGAAAGGGTGTTTTAGGTCTGCTTTTTTAGCTAAAAGTTTGTAGCATCTGGGGCTGTGCTGCTTTTTGTGGCATGTGCTTAAATAAACTTCAGTCTCTATAATAATCAGAAAAATTAGGGGGAGTTTCAGTTCTGATGCAGAATGAAGATAAAATCAACATAGTGTGAGCATCTAATACACACTTACCATGGTGGTTTTCTATGTTGCTGGTTATTGCAGGCTGCTTCTCTCCTGCTTTAAGGAGTAGCATAAAGCCAGCACAGTTCCTTTTTCCTTCTCTTTCCAAGAAGCAGGAAAAGCCCCGTAAAATTGGTTGTATCTATTTGAGTTTTTAGAACAATTTCAAAAATACCACTAATATTTGTTTATAGAGTCCAGGTATAATGGTATTTAGGAGAAGCTGTGTAACCCTTTCAATTCAGACAAAAATTTTCAGGAAGATTCTGAGGAATACTATGCAACTGCAGATTGAAATAAATGCTCCCAGTGAAAAGCATACAGTGTTTAAGCCTGAACATGTTTCTTTATTTCCACTCTACTGAGTGCCTTTGATGTGTTCTGTGTTGTACCTTTCGGTGTGCTAGAGCTTCATAAATATAAATATTGCTGATAGCCATATAATTATGGACAGATGGACAAGTAAAATCCAACCGAGAGGCACTTGCTTGTTTTCAGAAATGGAACAAAGTTTGTTTGTTTGTTCGTTTAATTCATATCAAAGATGCAAAGAAGCAAAATTAATGTCTGCAGTGGCGGGAACAAGGCAGAAGGAAGCATTACATAAGTCTTCTACTTCACAATTCCATTCCCTCCAAAACAGTTTTCCTGACAGTTTTTGAAATCAAACTGTGTACCTCAAATCTCTTATTTCTGTATCAGGCTCATACTGGAACATGGGCCCTGCAGTTTTGGGGGGAAAGAACAGCACAACATAATCCCTTGTAATCCTCCCTTCCTCCCAACAAAGCAGTTCAGTCTGTTGTGTTTCCTCTTATCAAAACTGAGTTTTTGTTGAGCTTCAGCATTTTCATCTGTGGATCAATGTCCAGAAAAGTTAAAAAGGATTAGGGAAGAGATAGACAGGAAAATGTAAAGACACAAAAAGCCTCACTGAACTTTGATCAGTCATGTGGGCATATGCCCCAGGTGCATTCATTCAGAAAAGCTGCAGCCTATCCATGCATCTCCTAGAATTCTCCCAAAAGTTTATGTCTTTAATTTTCAGTCCCTGTAACATTTATTAGGTTCAGAAATGCTACAAGGTTATATAGCATCATTTCTAATGGTGGGTTTTTTAATATTTTAAGCATTTTGTGAGACTGGGGTTTTGTTTAACAGACAAAGGAAACAATGAGTCAGCAGTCTTGAAACATTAAGAATTTGGAGATCCTTGCACAGTAAGACAACCAATTCAGAACAGATTAACACCTGTGAGTACAAATGGCATGCAAAGGGTGTGAACATCTCTGAGATACACTGACTTCAAAATCTGCTATTAGATTGCTATCATCAGGGAATAGATTTGGGGCTTTGATTCTTGCTGTTTGTTTTGAGGTTTTTTAAGTGTTTCAGGAGCATCCTTTAATCGTTAATGTTAAATAAAAAATGGTTGGAAAGTGAGCCCTGGCTCCAAGGCAGACTGCACAAAGTGAGTGACTCCCAAACCACGAGAGCAGACTGCAACCACAGATGCAGGCCTTGCACCAGGATGATTTCACACAGGAAGCAGAAAAAATACTGAAGTACTCAGGCATCCATCAAATCTTGTCTAGGATATTGTCTTGGAGAGAGTTTTAGTTGTCCCAAAAAGGCTAAAGAAAACTAAAGCCACACACTAAAGCAGTGTAGATGACAAGAGGCCCCATACTTGCCTTTCCCTGTATCTTTTTCTTTATCAGTATTGCTGGAGCCAGAGTATCTGCACCTGAAGGAACTCCACAGCCTGTGTTCTACAGTCAGTGAGCCAGGTTTTTATGAGATTTTCAAGGAAGCAACATCACTGATTTATCTCACTGAATCTCGTCATCCAGTCCCTAAAGAGGTTTCCATCAGCATGGTCCTATATGTGGAAGCAGCATATGACAAAGAATCAGAAAGAAGGGTACAAAATACTGACTGTTCAGCTACCCAATTAGCTAAAGAGGATATAAATAAATTATAGATATTATTATATTGCAATTAAATATAGTACAAGGTGTGTGGGGTTTGGCTTTCCAAGCAACAAAAGGATATCACAATACTGATACTGTATGTCCTCCTTCCTGCCAGAGCATAATTATTATAGAAAATAACTACTCATCCAAAACATCTCGAATTATTCATCAGCTACAATAATTTTAGTAAATATTTCCTGAGTTTGGGATTTTTTTCTGCTTTCTATTGTATCTTTTCAAGAGAGGTAAAAAAATCTTTTTTTCATGTAAGTAAGAGCACTATACTTAAATCCTGAATTAATATTTATTAAGGGTAAGCTATATGTATTTTAGGAGCTAAATGGAGTTTTCCATCAGGATTTAAAAGATCCACAAAATTAAACACGTGTCGTGGAGGGTATGGTGTGCTTCTTTGTTTGTTCTGCTATGAACTTTGGTTTCTAAGAAGCATTTGCAGTTGATTACATATTCTTTGTTTACCAATTGTTGGCTCAACTGATCATTTTGAGCCCTTGTTGCCACTTCTGTGCAATCAACCTATTTCCTTTGTTCCACCACAAAAGGCGTCTTTGCATTATTTGAATTATTAAAGTCTCTCTGATGTTTTGGGGGGGAAAACTATTATATAAATGGAGGAGCTGATTTCATGGAGTGTCTCTGTGCGAGCTGTATCAGCTGGTGTGTGATTAGCAGTGCTTTTTCATGTCTGTAGGAACACTAATCAAGTTCTTAGGGTGTCAGTGGAGATGTGCATGGATTGTTCTGTGGTGTATGAGACCAGCATTTCTTGGCAGATACGAAAGACAGACATAATCTCCTTAGCTGCCTTATAAACAGAGAGATTTATCAGTGGGCTTGGCTCCAGAATATTCAGATCTGCTGAAACTGAAGTTTCTTTTCTAGGATGTATCTCAGCACATACCAGAAGTCCATCAGCCCCAAACAGATTTTCTGTTTATAGTACTTTAGTTGCTCACACTTGAAAAAGCTGCAGTGAAACAAGGCTACCTTACAAACAATTGCCCCAACTTTTAATACATGGCAGCAAGAGTGGAAGGATGCTGATTCAAAGGCCTGTCATGTTTTCTTTAATTTTGTATTTCTCCCCTGAAGCTTAGCATTTTCCTTGTCATAAGGATTTGTCCTACTTTTCCACTCTTGTCTAACGTATCAGGAGTGTAGAAAATCAGAATTAATTTGCAAGTAAATGTAAATAAACCGTGTAAACTCTCAGGCAATCTCCTTTAACTGCCATGTTGTGGTATTGAAAATCACTGTGTATCTACAACATTTTAAATGATGGTATAAATTTTTATAAATCCAGGCTGAATAATGCTTATAGAAAGGTGGGTACTTAGGAATACAGGGCACACAAGTAATTACTGGGGCAGATGCTCCACTCTACTAAGAATCATAATTATATAAGAAGGCCTACATGGCTTTGATGTCATTTCCTGAAACAACACCATGTGTGTCAGATGTGTAATTTCGGGGATAGAGTGACAAATAAGCAGTTGGCTGATTACTAATATGGTAATTTTAGATTCTCTAATTGTGATGAGTAACAGTCACCCAACTTCCCCTCTTGCCAAAAATCTGTCTCTGGCAGTTAAATTAATTCCATTGATACTTGGTGTTTTTTTGGTCACTGACCTAAGTAATCCCACTGGGAAGCTTGTGATACAAGGTAGGCCAGGTGGGATGTGGTGTGACAAGGAGAAAGGGCAAAGGACAGTTTGGTGGTGACAAGGAAAGTCAATGCATGGAGAATCCCCTGCACATTCATGAAGGTCAATCTCTCATCTACTTCTCTCTTTGCTTTTCCCACATTCTTTCATAGCAACAGGATCTCTGGATTTGGAGGGATTGATGGTTTTTCTCCTTCTTTTATTCCTGTAATTTTGAACAATATAAACAGCTTTCACAAACTGAGGAAATGAGCAAGTAAGAGGTGCTACTGTTAAAGAAGAAGCACATATTGGTGGAACCAAGTGGAAGGGAAGGACAGGTGGGATGGGACCCTGAGGCTCATGGGGAATTAGAGAGGATTCACAAAAAAATAAACATACCTGTGAACAACACAAATACAGGCTGATGTGAGGGGATGCACTTATGTCACTTGTCATGAAGAATGGGACCACTGTCCTAATCTTGAACATGGTGACTTCCTTGAAAGGGTATTTTACTTTGTTCTATCTCGAAGGATATTGCATTCCAGATGACATTTAAAAATCAGCATTCAAGGCAGGAATTTTTTTATTTCCTATAGCAGAGTGTGCAAATAAATTGAGCAGGTGTTATTAGAGCTGGTAGGGGGTGAAAGGCGAATAAAAATTGCTGATAGGGATTTTCTCTGTGTGTTGCTGCTGGGATCCTGCAGAGACTAGACAGTCTTAGTTAAAGCTGCAGTATGTTGCTCTTCATGGGAAATCTATCTCTTTTCATATTATTTCACCTGTGAAATCTATTTACAGAAGAGGAATTTTCCATTCACCTTTCCCAAAACCATTTTATATTGTTCAAAGTGGAAGGGCAATCTGCAGCAAGGTATGGTAAACCACTGTGATTTGTTATCAGGAATATAAATGAAACATTTTCCTACAAGCTCACCTTTTTCTTTTTTGTGTGGGCCTACAAAGTTCAGTGGCTAGACTATTCACACACTACAAGATATTACACTCTGCTGCTTTTACCTCCCTTTCATGTTCTTTTCTCTTTTCTTAACACACGTTTGCCTAAAAGTAGGCCAGCATGATGGATTGATTGTGAACTAAAATACTCCCATATCCCATGTTCTGGATTTTCCAGCTTTAAAAGCACTCTGCAAGAAAAAATGTGCTTACAAGAAAAGTGACGTATTCAATTTATTATTTTCTATTGTCTTCAGTAGAGTTTATTTTGAAAGAAAAGTAGTTCCTGAAAGGGGGAAAAAAGAGGCTGATTTACATTAAAATTCTTTTGCAAATTCCTTGTTTTGGGGGGAAGGAAAGAGGGATATTTGTTCTCAGAAAATGCACAAATCTTGATGGTACTGTTGTAAAAAAATGGGTAACCACTGCAGAATGAAGTTGACATTGGTGAAATGACACGATGTTTTCCTGATAGAGGTATTCTTTTATTAAGACTCCTTTATTTTCTGATGATTGAATTCCCGTTCTGCTCTCCTGCAAGCAAAAATAAGAGCTCTTTTCCCTTGTCCCTGTATTCCTTCCTCACTTCATACTTTTCCCATCTATTTGCTGCCTTTTGTTGCTGAAACTTGTTGCCACCTTTCTGGAGCATATCCACCTCCTACTACCTGTGGCTTAATCAAGCCCTCTCTTAGAACAGATACTTGACCACG
This sequence comes from Eopsaltria australis, assembly GCA_034509425.1. Classification (NCBI taxonomy): domain Eukaryota; kingdom Metazoa; phylum Chordata; class Aves; order Passeriformes; family Petroicidae; genus Eopsaltria; species Eopsaltria australis. The sequence continues at coordinate 761,928 of JAVTVJ010000138.1, forward strand.
ATTTCTGGGAAGATAATGAATTCTTTTCCACACGTAGCATTTTGAATGCAGAGCTTGTCAGTGCAGACACCTCAGTTATTTTCCTAGCAGGACAAGATAACACAGGCAGAGATGAATTTTCTTGCTCTAAATTCACTTTGTGTCTTTGGGAAAGGATGAGGTTTTAGTGTTTTGACTGAAAAGGGGATTAAACTCCTTGTAAACCTCTGAATATTCCCCATTTTCTCTGTTGCATATCACAACCTTCCTGATGCTGCTGCCAGAAGCCTCTGCAAGGTGTGGGGAAAACACAAGAAACCTTGACTTAATGTCACAAAAAGCCACAGCATGGCCAGGGGTGTCTGTGCTTGCAGGTAGGGAAAGAACAGTTTGCTGTTGGTGCTCAGTGATTAAAGAGCCAGCAGTGGCTGGATCTGACAGGAAGAAGTTAACTGTGCACTCATTAGCTTTGAGTTCATTTGTTGGTTGGGGTTTTTTGATTATGCAACAGTAAATGCAAATTCCATCACCCACAGGCACTTTGGTTAATGACAGTGGGACCATGTTTTCTGTAGTTTTCTGTAAAGCTTGGGTAGTTTCTTTATCAAGCCTCATATGCCCTTCCTTTCAATTTTTTCCCTGTCTTTCCTCATAATAGAGAGAACCACTGTGAGCCAGAACTATGCCTTTCATATTTGCAGCATTCATATCACGTCTCCTAAACAGCTGTATGAGCAAAAAGGGAGGGGTTTTCCACCTCCTAATCCTTCCCTTACTATGGAAACACTTTCTATGAAATCTGAATTGATTTATCCCCTGATATCATGCTGCTTAAGTCACACTGAGAGAGCTGTTAAACCATCAAAATCAGTTGATTCAGTCTTAATTCTTAAAGTTCACATTTATGTGGATAGAATTGGACTTTTTTTTCTAAATTGAGGTCTGTCCCAATAGTATTAAGTTACATCATGTTATGCAGAATTACGGTACTGATTTAATCCTATTTCAAACTTGTTTTTTCTTAAAACTAAACAAAAAATAATGAGGAAATATTAAGGTAGAAAAAAAGACAATACTTTTAATTGAATTCAGTGAGATTTTATGCTTACTAGGCAGTGCTATGCATTTTTGTAATAAAAAAGAAGGTAAGAGAAGTATTACTTTTGCCCATCATGGTTGACACCTTGGGCTTTTTCACGTATCTTCTATTCCTTACAGAGCTGCAACATCACAAAGATAAATGTTCTTACCCCCTTCTGTTAAAATTACTTGAACATTTTCAAATGCAAAAATCCAAGTCCTTTATCAATGAAGAACTTATAAATTAATAAGTTAAGAAGTTATAAGTTAAGTAAGAGGAATTCTAAAACAGCGTTTCAGCATATTTATTGACACTTGCAGTGACCATACACTTTTTTTTGTCCCAAACATTCATATTTCTGTCTTGGAAGATAAAACTTGTGCCATATTCCTATTTTGGGAATGGAAGCCAAATGGAAGTCTCCTTGTGCAGAAGCCTGGTAATTGCATTTATGAACAGAATTCTTTTCTGAGATGTATTGAAAGGTTTTAATTTCATAATTAGAGCTTTGTTGATGGTTTGAAGAGTTCTGTATTTTTAGCTTTTTGTTTTTTTTCTAATATTGTAGTATTTTTTTTAAGTGATTGCTGAAAAATTGTGTTGAGGAAAATAACCAAAGGTAATTTATGTGTTTTCAGCAGAAAAGGTAGAAGAATAAATTGTACTTTTTCAACCTAAAGAAAATCCAGATCCTTATATTATTCAATTTTTTCCCTTTTGTGTTGGATTTTCTAAAAACATAATTGTGCTACAGCTAGTAATGAGTGCCTATTGTGTTAATAGTCCCAAGAAGAATATAGAACAATAAATTTTTAGCCACAAAGAGAGGAAAGGCAATGTTAAAGTTGGGAAGCTGCAAAAGATACACCAAAAAAAAGAATATGGAAAATGCATCATTTTCAAAAATAACACCAGTGAAATAAGAATTTTTATGCTTTGTAAGAATACCAACTGCTAAGTTGAGAAGGAGTGCCTTGATTTAATAATCATCCTGAGCCTATAATAGCATTTTCATATCAAATTTAGCAATCTGAGCATTTTTTATATGCAGAAGGTTAAGACACAGAGTCTATCCAGTTCATTCGTAGGAGTTCAACTAATTAAAACATGATAGCTCCACAGAGAATGTGAAACTGAACTCTGGTAAGCCATACATAATTTGTTAAATTATAGACAAGAACATCAAGGTTAATTTGTCTGTTGCTATAAAAAAGGTTGGATTCATTAAAAGATAGTTTTAAGATTTGTGTTTTCAGATACTTACAAATTAGCAAATCTGTGGCAGTTCTGGCTGAAAGTGTGCAGTAGCTGAAGGCTTCATGCGAATCAGTTTTATTTCAGCCATAACCCATTCACTTGTGTCAGACATTTATTTCTCAGGCATATGATGGTCAGCTCTGTGCTAGTGGAGAGGAACAATAGACATAATTATGTCCATAATAATTTTATTTTTTGAAGATGGGAAATACATTCTAATTAAGTAACAACACAGTGTAAAGCCCTCTCCACGTTTTTTTCTTTTTGGCACACAACAACCCTGCTGACAGAGGTGAGATGAGGTACATTTTTTCCCAGTTTTGCTGGAGGTTTAAGTTGCTCTCACTCCTCTCAAGGAGTTTGCAGCCTTCCTTACTGGACTTGGAAAATAAGTAGGCTTGTGAAGTCAATCTGAAATCTCTTGCACTGATGCCACTGATGTACTGGGAAAATCAAGATGCAGACAAAACTACAACCACAAATCTGTTCCCACAGTCTGCAGCACTGAGCTGTGCTGATATTCTCTTACTTTGCTTTATTTAAAATTCATGCACCATTAAAGCTGCCTTTCTCTTAGGATTCAATTCTACTTTAAGATGGCAGCAAAATCTTATACATGACAGAAAGAACTGGACCTGATTGATATAGATATGCTAGCTTTAACTTTCTAAAAAAAATTAATTCGAAATAAACTGTAAATACATATCTCTCCAACCTGTGTGCCTTTTATCTGTGGTCTCCAGTTTCACTTCACACTTTGCTGTGATAAATTATTTGACTGCTCTGAATGTGTGAAAGTCAAAACTACTTTTCTGTGCCTGAAGTTGAAGTCCATGTGAGTATTATTGGAAACCTTCCTCCTTGATATCCATAAGCTAGTATCAGGGTTGGAATACGAGTTCAGTAATTCAGATATTCCTAAATTCTTTTCTCCTTCTATCTGTTTTTTGAGAGGAAAAAGTACCCATAAGTATTAACATACTTTTATGTCTGCAACACATTTTCAAAGTTGCTATTAGAAGATACAACTAGAATGCTTGGAATACTTCAAACAGATTAATATATACCTTAGGCCAGACTCTCACATGGTGTAAAGCTGCAGAGTTCTGAAAAGTCGACAGTTTTTCCAAATGCCTGGCCCTTCAAATTTAATCCCAGTCATTTGATCTGTCTAGAGAAAATTTCATTCTTCACACTCCCATGTGATACAAAAATTGATATTCACACAAGGTCCTAACTGGCAATGAGGATTCTGTGGATTGTATACTTAGCAATACAGAAGTTACAAAACAGTTATGCTTCACCAGACTTTGATATCTGTTTGGTGTGTACTTAATCTGTGAGGACATAAAGGTGAGTGTTGTGCAAAGCTTGTAGCAGCTGTACTCACATTTCTTAATTTCATATTTGTCAGAAAGTGCCTGTGACATGCCTATCTCCTGTTCCTCCTGACTCCAAACAATGCTTTATTTCCTGCTTTCTAGAGAAAATCCCTCTCAGGAAGCCCTGTCCTTTCAGAGAACAAGATAGAATAGGAACGCAGGTGAGATGGTAACATTTATAGCCTTTATGTTCAGAGGATGGGTTGTGTTTTAAAGGCAGCTCTAGAAAGCAGAGAAAAGTTTTAATACTGAGTTATTCAGCAGTTTAAATTTTCAACTATTTAGCAAATTATTGCACTAAATATCAGAATTAGCATTAGGGGATTTTTCCCCTAGTAAATTATTTTTGCAATTTAATAATAAGAAATATGTGTTGTAAATTCTTTCAGCCAGTGCTCTAGAAACTCAATAGATGATATGGTCTGGCTTCCTGTTGTTATGGACAACAATAAACTGTATTGATATTAACTTGCCAAAATTATTTGTAACCATTTTAGGTTCCTGTCGCTTTTGCCATTGGATTTTGGCACTTGTACTTAGCAAAACATTTTTTGCTGCCACATCTTTGCAGCCTCACCTTTGTCCCTGAGGGAGAAAGTAGATTGTTCAATGCACTTTTGTCCTAGTATCAAGCAAATTTTAAATGCATTGTGAGGCTCATCCTTAAAAAAATGTACTTTTACAGAAGAACTTAGAAATGCTAGACTTTGAGTCTGTACTTTGTGTCATGCTGTTCAAGGATATGCTCCAAATATTTCAGAAACAATTTGTTTCTTCTTCAATATGTTTTTAGTATGAAAAAATTCATATATTTTGAGGTTAGAGTGCTTTGTTCTTCGAAGAATGAGGTGTCTTCTCTCATTTGTGAGTTACCAATGTTTACTATATTTTATACACTATATTTTAGAACCATTGGTATTTATAAGTGTTTAAATATATTTTATAAGGCTATTAATATGAGAATTTTAATAATTTCAGTGTCTTGCAATAAAAAATGTTGTATAACTTGAAGAAGCAATCAATACTTATGACCACATCCTTTACTTGGCCAGTTTCAAATGCTTTAGTATTTTTGAGGAGGGCAAGTAAAACCATGTCAGCTACTGCCAGCAAATATTACAGCTGAAAATTTAAGGAGCAAAATCTGAGGTCAGAGAAATATGTATACTTCACTTGAAGTAGCTAACACTCAAATTAAAAAAGAAATACTAATTTCTATTTAGGTTTATGAAGACACTGACAACCATATTTTGGAGAGCTTTGTTTAAAATTATTATCAAAAACACTACCATGAAATTGTGGAAATAAGTGTTGTGTAATATGGAGGGTTTCCTTCCACCTTTTTGGCTTATCACCTATTAAACTGACAGAACAGAACAATTGCTGCCAGCTAACAACAGGGTTTTGAAGCTTGTTGCCAATCTCACTGTGATAAATGAATCAGTCCTTTTCTCCAGCTGTCACATTTCATTGCTTATTTCAATTCACTTTGCTTGCACGAGGTCTTTCTACCTTGTAGTTTTGACACAATTCTGCTATTTTCAAATCACACCAGTCTGTGAATTTGTAGTAACTGGTAGCATTTGATAAACAAGACATTACCTGCAAAATGTGATGCAAATTCATGACTGCTACAGGTTACAACAATGGATTTCTGTCTTTCCAAAATACACCTCCCACTCCGGACATGGGATTTCAGAAAAGTTCTTTTAAGAATTCACTTTGCAGTGGGAGTTTCAGTTCACATGAAGCTAAACTAAAAGCACAGCAATGACAAGGAGACAGGTGAAACAGGCCCTTTTAAAAGCCTTGTGTGTGCTGGGAGTCAGCTTCTGGGCTGCATTATTTATGAGCAGGGAAGGTGTTGGAGAGGTGATGGTCTGGACAAGACATTTCATTGTCTGGGTGGCACTTCCCTCACTCCCAGTGTCCTGTGGTTCAATTTCCTTAAAATGAGAATGATGCAAACCTTATCTTTCATGCATTTGAACGTTGCATTTGGACTTTTATTCTATTTGAATAACGAAACTCGTGCCACTTCAAGGGGTGTTCACACTGCTGGGGTACTTTCTTTCCTTTACACGAGAGCAGAGAGAATCTGAGTGGAAAATATGTCAGATAATCTGGTAAGGATGGTAACAGCTGATAGAACCTCTGTGATCCCCAATAGCAGTGTTGTTAATGAAATGAGCATTCACTCTGTCAACTGCTGACCAAAAGATTTTCAAAGCTTTTTGAAAAATTTTATTCTTTCCCTGGGGAGCTTTTGTTACGTGTATATGCTCATATGAAGCAGAGAAGCCTGAATTCTAAGAAGGATGGAAAGAAATCCACCTGTATTTCTAGATTTTAACAGCAAGATACACAGTTGTGTGTGTATGCAAAATATACCCATGATTATGTGGATTATAATCCATAATTAGGGCTCCTATAATAGAAATGCCCATGCATGCACTAATGAAGTACATTTTGCATTAAGTGTGTATGTGTATCTAGGAATGTATGCAATAAAACAACAGTAGGTGGGGCTCTATCATTTATTCAATAATTAACTTTTTTGCTTTTCTGAGATGAATTACATGCTTTTTCTGGGGAGGACTCAAGATGTAGTCATGGGTACATATCAGAGCCAACTAAACTGCTGAGTAATCTAACATTCTGTACCCTGACCATCCACCCACACTCTCCAGTCTCGTGTGGCTGCTATCTGCTCATTTCTTTTTTCTCACTGGGGAGGAAGGCAAGAAAAACAGCCTTCAAAAAGCTGTTTCTGCTTTAACAGTTTGTAAAATACAATTGGAGACTTCTTATTAGGATGTATGAAACTTTGCAGAGAAAAGAAATTCATATTTTCATCTCTAAAGGTTAAGTGACTCAGAAAACACTGACTGGCTTGTGATGGCTGCTTATTGTCCTTAAGGTTAAAAGCAGAAGTCCTTTGGCCATTCCATCTTTTCTTTCCTTACAAACAGCAACAGGCTTTCTAGGAAGAAACCTGTTCCTTCCCATGCTCCCTCCTTGCCTTATTCTCTTTTCGTCTTTTTTACTGCTCCCTAACCTGTTGCCAAGATATGAAACCTGTTTAACAGAAATATAAAGCACTGTAAAATTCAGCATTTTTCAAGAAGAGGCTCCAAGACCTCCAGCATTTAACAGATTTTTTAGATTTTCCTTCACTCTTCAAAGAGCTGTAACAGTAATATTTTTAACAGGGAAGGCCTTGCTGAAGAGATGCTCCCAACTGCTTCTTAATCTTCTAAAACCAGTGACAGCTATATTGACAAGGGGCTGCTGCTGCTCTCATATGTATTTGCGAGCTATTACTTGATCAAATTGTTGGAGGGGTGTATATTTATCCTTCCAGAAAGTTTTGTCCAGCACCTCACTGATGTGTCTGTATGGGACATCAGAATTCAGGAACTGAGAACTATGAATATCAGAGAACTGCAATAACCCCTCTGCCTGTCTTAGTTCTCTTAAATTCCAAATGCTTCCAGTGCTTTCAAATTCCTATTTTAATAAGATTTTTTTCTGTTTTTTAAGATCAGATATGCAATATGCTAGAAATAATAAAGCCTCTCATACCAAAGAAACACCAAGCAATACTTTGTGATAAAGGTAAATGGTTCTGACTCCAGCTCAGATCCTCCATGAAATGAGGGGATTTTGCTGTTGGAAATGATCATGTTACCATGAAGACACTGAGCATTCCCTCTGACAGTTGCAAATGTATGGAAATTCCCACCTGTGCTCTGGAGGTGGAATTTCACAATCCTTACAATGAATATCTGCTTTCTCTGAGAGAAATGACCAAAAGTTTCACCCTGGGGCAATTACACAAATACCCATGCACAGACCAGTTTCCACACAGGTACTCACAGAGGGAAAACCGCAGGAACAGCTTGAGTGTTAGCCAAATGAAGCACAAGTACCAGGCCACATACGGGAATAGAATGCTCCATTCTTTCCTGGTAAAGGGAAAAAGTATATTTTAAATTATTGCCCTCCTGAAAGAGAGGGTACACAGGGTGCTCTGTATCAGCCATTCACTCAAAGTGATAAATGTGTATTACTGCAAGCACCTCTCTATATGTTTCTAACTGCATCAGATGACATTGCTTCAACTGTGCTTTGGCTAAAAATATGGCTTTACATCTAAAGTTCCATCTGTGTTGTTGTAACGTAATTCAGCTGCAGAATGTGAACTCCCTGTATCTTTGTACAGGGAAATATCAAGGAGAGTGAAGCAAAGAGCAATTTTATCCATACATGAAATACACTTATATAATGTCCTAATCTGGAAATCATTTTTGTTGAACAAGGGAAAAAGCCCCTAATGAATAAAAATTTAGGCTCAGGAGGGACAATCGAATATTTCTCTTTAACATGTCATCCAGCATTTCTAGGGAGAAAAAAAAGCAATTCCATTTTAAGGAAGCTTTCAAAAATTTGGTTGCCTTCCAATTTGAAACAAATGCTCAAATCTTTACATTTTCTACCAGGTCTAATTAGAATCGTAGGGTGAGCTTGTCTGGGCGGTTTTACTTGAACACAGAAACAAAAAGGCTGGAAATCCCAGACTCCAAAAATATCTATGTGGCTGCAAAAGAGGTAGCTCAGAGCAGCTGGCTCTAAGAATAAGAACAAGCAGAAGCTTGCTGCCTGCTGGTGTGCCTGGTCTAAGCTCTGCTCAACTCCTGCTGACCCTGCCAGTGTTTGTCATTGAGTCTGATGAACATGAGACAGTCCCAGCTGGAAGAACTGTTCTAAACCTGTTCTTGATCTTTTCAGATTTCCAGGTAAATGCGTGTATTCCAATTTGGTGTACCCTGATTTTTCTGTCAGCTGACTTGTCAGTTCATTTCCAAAACCAAATATATAAATGCCTGTGTTTGTTGCAGTCTTCTAAGATTTTAGAAGTATTTGATCTATCTGGAATGCTTCGCTGGTTCTGATCCTGATTAGTAATCGTAGCAGTAATTAGTAACATTTTGGAAGCATTGACTATAAAACATATGAAAGACTGCTTGCAAAAATTGAGAATGGTAAAGGACTTTCAATGAAAAATTTGGTCCAGAATGTATTGCAGTCTTAAGTGAATTCAGAATGCAATATCTTCTCGTTTCTGTGCAAATTTCCTGGTAGATGCTGTCACTGCAGGTACACTTTAGATGAGATTAACAGCTATAAGTTCTCCAGGAAGGTGCTATGTGTGATACGGCAATTGGCATTTGTGGAAAACTATCTGATTGCTTGGAGGCCTGCATACAGATGTGTGATCATATTCCTTACACAGACTTAAATGGGATAACTTTTTCTTATTCCCTGTGTTTCTTACTGGTTACCCCTTGTAAGAATCACAAGTGCTCTTCATTCACAATTTACATTTCCCTTTGAGAGCTTTTTGCATAGCTCTGGGATACTAAACCATTATTAAGTTGTATCATTTTTCAGGCTCTTTTTTTTTCTTCCTTGGATGATATGCCAATACCTAATTACCATTGCTACTCTGATGTGCTTCAAACTGTTGGCTTTTTTTTTTCTTACATGTAGCAGGTGAAAACACCCACATTGTATAAAAATTCTGTTGCTTTCTCCTACATTTAGGTAATAATCATGTCATCAAAGCAGAAATTAGTGACTAGAACATTTAAGGCTGAATCCTGTCCTGCTGAAATGATACTGAAATTATGTTCACTCCCATATCTCATTTTTCTGAAAAAGACAATTACACATGGATTTAGACTATTGCTGTCCTTTCTATGACCAAGCAAGAATAGGATTTAAGAGGTTCTCAAACTCCAAGACCTATTATAATCCTGAAAAGAAGCATAGCAAATGTAAAAAAAGAAAAAGAAAACCCACTGAATGAGTCCTAATTTTCTAGAAAACAGAGGGGAAAAAGGTCTGTGAATCTCATGAAATGCAGTAACATATTTTATTAGCTGCAATAATGTTATTTTGATTCATATGGTGATAAGAGAGCAGTGTCTTACAAAAGGTCCCAATATTGTTCTAGTAAATAAACTCTCAATAATTATTCTTGTCAAAGAAAAGCCTGAAGGTATAGCCAAAATAGACAACTGATTGTGCAGAAAAAAATTGTGTGCAATACAGTTTCACCTTGAGGCCTTCTTGGCCTTGTACACAAAATGAAAATTCATAGAAACAGAAGATCCTCAAGTCCAATCATTAACCTTACACTGCTGAGTCCACCATTAAATCATATCCCAAAGTACCAGAACTGCATGTCTTTTAAATATCTCCAGGGCTGGTGACTCCACCAATTTCCTGGGCAGCCTGCTCCAATGCTTGGCCACTCTTTCAGCGAATAATTTTTTTCCTAATATCCAATGAAAATGTCCCCTGGCGTGACTTAAGGCCATTTTCCTTTGTTCTGTTGCTTGTTATCTGGGAGAAGAGACCAATCCCCACCTGTCTGCAGCCTCCTTTCAGGGAGTTGTAGAGGTGTCCCCTGAGTCTCCTTTCCTCCAGGCTGAACAGCCCCGGCTCCCTCAGCCATTGCCCAGCAGAATTGTCCTGAGCTGCTCCCTCTGTAGTGAGGAGCCCAAAGCTGAGGAGAGGCTTTGAGCTGTGGCCTCACCAGTGCCAGGTCCAGGGGGATCACCAATACTGCCAGGACAGCCCAGGAGCAGGGAGGCATTTGCCCTCGCTGTGCAGCAAGGCCTCGGGGATGCAGGAAAGGTGGAAGCTGTCAGAGAACTGAACTGTAAACTGAATTCTGCAATATTTCTGCCAGTTGGTTAAGCTCTGTGCAGGACACCAAGCCTTGGGTTGGCTTGTGTGACAATCCTGGCCATGTTAATGGAGTTGCCTGGAGACAGAAAATCTCAAAGTAAAAGCTGGGAAGTGATTGTTGCAGAGCCACTGTAAGGAACTGTGAGCAGTCCTGGAAGTAAAAGGCCTTACCAAAGAATGGCATCATACTGTATTAGAGCTAGCAAAAGCTCCTCCTTTAGAATCAAATTTGCTTTCCAATTTTAATTCAAAGTTGATGAAACTTTCACTCTCTTCAGGACAAACAATGATTTCTCCAGGTTATCCTGTTTGTTTATTCATTGTCTGAATTCACTGCCATTCACTTCTTCATTTTAGACTTTCTGTAAAAGCCTGTTTTAGGAGTAGGAGTGACATTGGAGGGGGAAGAGGGTTAAGTCTGAGTGGAACATCTTAGGGATATGCAATTGCAGACACACAATGATCAGGTCAAAGCTTCTCCATCAAATAGCAACTGGTAATTTTACGTTTGTACCATCTATTGCAAAATGGTTGAACAAACCTAGGAATGATTCTTGGTTAGACTGTATCCACCAAGTGTCCTAGAAAGTAATTAGTCTGTTCTGTAGCACATGCTGCTGGCCAGACACTTAAAAAACAGCCAAGCAACCAAAAATATGGAAAGGAAATGGGGAAGAGAGAGGGAGAGGAAGGAGAACAGTAAATGCCTTCTTAAGAGTGGATTTCTGCCAAACAAATTCCTTCAGTGTTAGATGCAACCTGCATATGAGATATAGATAGACGACTTTCAGTATTGCTCTGTCAAACATATCTTCTTAGTGTGTTAAAACAATGCTAGCACAGTGATTTAAGAATAAATGGGTAGCACTGGCTAAAATCTAGACAGCTTGGATAGAGCTGCTCAGGAAGATATGGATCTATGTGTTTGTGGCTGCATAATGGATGTGTAAATTACACAGTGTCCCGCAGTGGCAGACTGTACATCAATACTTTTACATTTATTTGCTGATATAAAGCTATAGTTTACAGCCTGTCAGGATGATATGCTAACAATTTAAGTACAGAGGCCTCATACAGCAAGGCAATTAGGTAAATTAAGTACATAAGCTTGAGTTTTATTCTAAGCCTGGGACCAATTACAATGAAATCAAGAAAACTGTTTCCATGTTACATTCTAGTCACTGCCCAGCCCTGGAATTATTCTACAACAGCACTGCAGTAATACTCTATATGTCTGTGACAGGATTTTCTGATGTGAAGCCCATCACAGCTCCTCAACTAATATATACTGGGACAGAGTTTTCTGTGTTCTGGCACTTGATGCTACCACTTACAGACTGACTTTTGCATGTTACTAGGAAAGGCACCTCATGTGGATTTTTCCAGACTCAGGTCATAGAAAAGAGTTTCTGCAGGCCTATTTTTCAGTTGTGCTGTTTCCAAAAGAAGCAGCTCTCATTTAGCACCATCACCAAAGGCTTTTAAGCATGAGGTTAAAAAAAAAAAAAAAAAAGTGTTATTAATCATAAATTTAGCCACACAGTGTCAAAAGTAAACTATAGAAGAGTAGGAAACTCAAAATCTGTCATCAACTTCTTGTCCTGCCTATGTCTTTTTATTCTAGAGTATCAGTCTACTGTGCAAGCTGAGAGATCAATTGTGTAATACCAACAACTGTATTCCAGAGTATTCCTCTATCATTAGGCTGCTTTCATTTAATTTCTGTTTTCTACTGATTGCTGATCCTCTGTAATAGCTAAAACCTCCCTCTGCTAACAGTGGGGGGTCTTGGTCTGCTGTGTCTATCATTGAGCTCTGTGGACACATTCACACCATATTTTGTGGGCACATTAATAGCACACCTGCGAGCTTTGATGAGGAGCTTTCCCATGTCATTGACACAGAGGATCATGGAAATCATGATTAATCCACAAATTTACTTTTTCTTTTAAGAAAAAAATCAGCTGACCTGCATTAATAAACAAATAATATTTTAACAAACATTAATTATAAAATTAATTCTTGTCCTCAAAAAGTCACAGTTTCATTTGTCTTTTGTTTCAGCTGCATTCCTCAGAGCACACATGTATTTGGCAACAGCACTGCTTTTAGGGTTAGTATGTCATACAACCAGTGCAGAAAGACTGATTTAACTCAGTTGAAGGCTGAAATTTGGTTGACTAGATATTACAGTTCCAATACCATCATTTTTACAGGAAAGAACTACCATTTTATACCAGATGGTGTGATAATGTTGCAGTTCAGGGGGTTTTTTAAAGTCCTTATCTATGCCAAAATGCACTAATGGCACACACTTCCTTCCACCTTTCCTTAAAACACAGTATGCACTCTGCAATGCTATTGGAAACCTGAGTTTTCCATGAGTTGTACAGATACCAAAGTGTTAAATATGCAGCTTCCTTGCCTTGAGCTAGGCGTGTAGTGTGAGTGGTTCATAGGAGCATGCAGGCTGCAGCTGTGTGCTGGAACAGAGCTTGGCAGGAAAGGTGTGACTACTGGAAAGCATTTAAGGTGATTTTCAGCTGCATCTCGCTTCGAGCTTTTCATGTTAACACCCTGGAGTCTTTTATTACTGCCAGGAATTATTAATAAATGAAGATAACAATATATGAACAAAGCACTGCTTATAATAGCTGTGGTCTAAAAAGTAGGAAATATTTCAGACTAAACTGCTTTGCAGGATGCAAGAAACGCAAAAGTGGTGGAAGAGATTACTTGTCTGATCACCTCACCCACTCCTCCATAAACCAGCTGTGGCTGACCTAATCCATTATCCTGTCATCACTGGCATATAACAACAGAAGAGCGGTTTTTTTACTATAAACCAGAAATTTAAACTTCAGAGGAAAAAAAATAAACACACCCACTAAAATTTCTGCCAGCAGCTATGTTTGTGATCTGCACTTTAGGAAACATACACTGTAATTTAGTTTTAGAAAAATGGTGCTTGGATTTAAATAATGGGCCAGAACTCAGGTAATTTCTGCTATAACACTACTAATCTGTAAAATACTGCCCAATATACATCCATTGTAAGTAGAATCTAAGTAAAATTTAAAAATTACAACTTCTTGTACATGAAGTGGCCAATTTTGTTTTCTTATGGACGATAATTTGGTCACAAGTAGTGGGCTGATATACTGAATTCTGAATGTACAGCCTTAGAGAGCTGTGCTGTTCTCCAGATATTCGCATTCTCTATGAGAGAATTAATTAGAAAAAAAAAAAAAATATCTGGAAATGCAGAAATACCTCTGTATGCAATTCACCATCTCAGTGGTTTCATGTGCACCTTTTCAGTCACTCAGCATCGCTTTGATGAATTCCATAAAACTAACCAAGTAAAAAAACTGTATTAATATATTGAAGAAAGGCTTTTGGTCTCTACATATTCATTTCTCGGGATCTAATTAAAATTGATTTTGCTGCTATTGGGTTTTAATGACATCCTATCTTGTGGCTGCTTTTCCCTATGATTATTTCATAGTTCTGAATCAGGGATCATGCAATGTGCCTGGCAGGTTGACACCCATAATTTTTTGGTCATAAATATTTAGATTTTCTGAGAGAGCTTAACTTGCTTTATCTACATTTTAAAAATTGGTATGGTGTAGGCTTCACTCAGTTTGAGCTAATAAGTTTTGCGGTGTCGTGTCCTAACAATTCACTAAGCTGTAATCACTATTTGTATGCAAAGCACTGCAATTAGAGCAATTTTCTTTGCTAGCAATTCTGAACCTGAAGGAAAACAAATTAGAATAAAAATGCAAGCTCTTTATACCTGAGTATATTTTACAGTATTTAATATAAAAGCTGGCCTGCATAGCTGCAGGAAAAAAAAAAGATATTGCAATTTCTCCTGCTTTCAGTTTTAATCTGCTCTTTAAAAAGAATAAAATTAAAATATTATCTATATTTCTGGTTGGTTTTGGTTTCCGGCTACCTTGGCCATAGATTTATCTTCTCAATGTTTCTCAGGATTCTCAGAGAGATGAAGAATTTACATTTAAAACTGAGCAATCTCTTGTTATTTTATAAAAATAGTGAGCATGGCCACTTGTGTGCTAACAGGTAGTTCAGATTGTGCAGACATGTCAATATTTGGCTCTTACAGTAGATCTGACTTTTATCTGATTTACTTGACTAAATTGCAAACTTCATAGAAGTCTGATAATAAGAATATACAATATTCTATATTAATGAGAAAGATCTCCTTAATTCAATAGACTCAATATAAAACATGAGGCTAAATTACTGCACTGTCATAGGTCATGTGTTGGAGTAATGATCTCAAAAATATATTCTTCAGAATTTTCCTGCTTAGAATTAGTTCCAAAGATTTTTTTATTGCTGTTTTTGTTTGCTTATGTATGTTTTTAAAAATAGACACAAACTAAAGTGGCAAAGTAAAAATCTTACTGGAATAAGAAACATGATAGGACAAGAGAAATATATTTTATCAAATGGTGACTCTCCTTATCTTAGTGGTTTTTAATGAAGAAAACAATTTCTAATTAAAAATCTTTGCCTCAGTAAGTGAAGGCCTGGAATGTCACAGGGAAGGAAGCCCCCATGCCACAACCCATGGAATTACTCTGCTTTAGGCAGGAACATTTCTGCCACCTTTAGGGGAGATGTCTTCCAGTACAGGTCCTGACCACTCCCTGAGGAGTTTCCTCACTATTTATACAACTTATTCTTCATATATTTGAGAGGGATAGATAATGGCAGCAGCAGCCTCAGAGTTACACCTCTTGGAGAACACTGCTGCAGCACCAGGCTCTCATGGCAAGGAACATGGCATTTGTGTTGCAGGACAGCCAGAACCACCAACATGTACTAACAGTGACATCCTGTGATGTGCAGTACAAGTCTGCCTTACCAGCACTGTTTTGGATTAGTACATTTTGCTTCAGAACTCCCTGAGCTGGTAGCATGCAGTGAAATCTGCTGCCTGCTCTACAGACGAGTGATCTCTATAGCTTCACGTTTAAACTTGAGCCAGTTCTCAGTTGCTCTGTGAAGATTGTGAGTAAAATCATGTTCCTGTTGAAATACAGAGAAGCTCTCCTATTGACCACAGCTGGGACTGGATTTCACCCTAAGGTGCTGTCAAGTTTCTGACATTTAAACGCCGTCCTCACTTCTTGAATCTTATGGTTGCAACAAAAACGTAGCAAAGTTTAAAAGGAAGGAATGTGTTTTTCCATTTGCATAACTTTAATGATGGAACTGATTGAGCTTAACATTTCTTTCAAAGTTCCCACTTTAGCTGGCATTGCTAGTGTTGAAATCACATATATCTCAAAAGTAACATATTTTTGGAAAGTTCTATGTGATAAGAAATGGGGTCTTAAGATGAAAAGTACTTTTCATCTTAGAAGTAATTTTTATCTCACTTGTGTGTAAGCAATGTGCTGGGGAGAGAGTCAGGCTGTGTGCAGCTATATGAACATGTTTGCCTGCCTGATTTTTTTCTCACTCAATCAAAAGAAGCTTTTAGGATGAATAAGTAGGAGATAAAGCAAGAACCAGAGGCCAGACACCCTTTTCTATATCGCCTCCTAAGAATTAATGGTGGGATCATGGTGGGCAAGTAATTAAAATGATATCACTGCTTAATCAAAAGGATTCTTAATCATTAGAAGCTTCCTCATTATAAAAAAGAAAGCTCAGTATTTGAGGACAGTTTGTGCAAAATTAGTGAACGAAGACAGTGACTCTGAAAGATAAATTTACAAAAACTAGGATATCCCTGTGTTTTTGAGATGCAGTAGGTATTCTGAGACCAGAGGTTAGAGATTTTCTGTTCTTTGTATACACATATACTTCTGAATGTGTAGATGCAGCATATTTATTTTTAGGGGCAATTTTCTATTAGAAAGCTGTTTGTCACCAGCTGCTTGGGAAAATTTCTTGTAGATGTCAATGCAGTTTGGCTTGTTGCACAGCAGGACTGGGGAATGGAGACTGAATTTGAGGGCTCTGTGTAGAACATCTGATTCTAGAGCATATCCTCAAGAGCACAGAAGTAATGAAATCTATAAGCTGATCTCTCCTTGCCTTCAGAGGGAGGGTAGAAATTACAACTAGACTTTTAAAATTATAGAAATTAAGTTAAACCTTTCTTTCAGGCACCTCAATTTGTGCAACTTGGGTTTACACAGAATTCATGAAATTGACTGGTGATTTTAACAGAACAAATGCAGCACTTTTGACACAGATGCTTTATATAAGATGTCCAGATAAACAATGAAAATGAAGATTTGAGCACTCTGGTTTGAACAACGTTTTGCTGCATTGTGGATGTTGTTATGCTGTACTACACTCCAGGGTAGAAATATAGGAAGTGAAGGAATAGCAATAGAGAGCAGCTCATGAGAGACCTTAAGGACATTCGTAACTCCCTGACCACAGGTTTGGATCATGAGGGAGCTTTAAAGTTTGAAATCTTAATTTCTGACCTCTGAGTACAGATTTATCATTCTGCTGATCTTGATTCTCTGATTATAGATTGACTGACTAGAGAGGTTTCTCCTTAAAGAGGTTCAATTTCCCAAAATAGATGAAGGGAAGTGTGAATAGCTGTGTAGAACAAATGAGTAGCTGAGCAGTGTATGAAGTTTAACCACTTTGCCTTTGATGACAGCTGTTTTAAATAAAAATCTTCCCTTTGCTCAGAAAAGAGAGACAAAAATTCTGGCCCAAATTTAAGATTAGGAGCTTACATGATTTTGTTCTCAAAAAAATCATTTTATAGCTGTCTTGTTTAGGGTCCCTCCATGCATTGGTGAGAGATGTGCTTCAATTTCTGACTGCCAGAATCTCCTGGTGGGCCATGGATGTTTCATTAGATCTTAAAATATGATTCAATTAAGTAGTTCTGCATTGTTTCTTCTAGACCCAGGAATATTTGCATATGTACATTTGTATGCAAAACTGAGCTGTTGACTCTCTTAGTGGCTGATTGGTGTCTGCTTTGGTACCAAATGGGACAAAGTCACAGAGCTTTCTTCCACAGCCAAGGGATGCATTCTGTTCACTCCACAGCTTTAACATCTTCCATCTCAAATAGCTCTACATTTACACACCTATACATGTCTACATTTATGTACATACATACATATTTCTAAAACCATTGCTGCTCTCCCTTTAGATCTGTTAGTGACATTAGAAATGTAATTTTGTAGAGAAAGAAAGGGTTTAAAGTAAAGCCTTGTATGACTGATAGCTTGTTTTCTTTAGCCAACTAGCTGGTCTGGTAAAAAAGAAGGCAAAAAGAAAACCACAACAGAAAACACTTTCAATAAACCTTATATCTCTTTGTTTATCATGCTTACTATTATTAAAACATCAGAGTATGCAAGGTATATTGTTACTGGTATGATATTGCTTATTAAAAATTAAATCCCTGATTATTGAGCTGTAGAGAATAACTACCATGACAAAGGCTGTGCATCAGTGTAAACATAGTGCACACAAAGAAATAGAGTACAATGGTTCAGAATTACTGGGATTTTAAGTTACCTAATGCATCTCCAGTTTTCCATTGGACAAATAAATGTTAGCACCTTCAGTGTCCGTAAGTGGAAGGATAGACTTGTACATTGGCACTTAAGTAGTTTAAGGTTGAATCCTAGTTCTTTATAAAAAAGTCTCCTTTTCAACCTGGTGGGGTTGCAAGTTCAGCTGTTGACAACTCTGTAGGTTTCAAAATCCTAAAATTTCCAGAGTACAGTCTTAATTTTTTTTCTTTTTTTTTAATCATAACTTCAGATAGATAAAGATATAGATAAAGATATAGATGATATAGATATAGATATAGATGATATAGATACAGGTATAGATATAGATATAGGTATAGATATAGATTAGATATAGATACAGATACAGATATAGATAGATATATGATATAGATACAAGTATAGATATAGATATAGATAGATATTTATCAATTAATTTTCCATCAGTTGTTCTCTTTGAAATATTTATTCAGCAGCTATCTTGCTCTGGGCACTGTTTTACCTCTTATTGTCCCACCCCCAGTGTCTCTTCACATGAAGTTAAATTAAAATCACAGAATCATAGAATGGTTTGTGTTGGAAGGGACATTTAAAGGTCATTTGTTCCAACTCCCCTGCAGTGAGCAGGGGCATCTTCAACTAGACCAGGCTGCTCAGAGTCCCATCCAGACTCACCTATTCCATGGATGGGGCATCCAACACCTCTCTGGGCAACCTGTTTCAGTGCCTAACCACCCTCAATGTAAGTAATTTCTTCCTTAGATCCAATCTAAAGCTCCTCTCTTTTGGTTTAAAACCATTCCCCATCTTTCTTACAAGCCCACTTTAAGTGCTGAAAGGCTTCAATGAGGTCTCCATGGAGCCTTCTCCAGACTGAACCGCTCTCTCAGCCTTTCCTCACAGGAAAGATGGGACATCCCTCATCTTCAGGGCACACTTGCCCTTGGTGAAGCTGTCCCTGATCACTTCCTTGCCCATGTGCCTTAGCACAACTTCTAGGAGGATCTGTTCCATTATTTTCTCAGGCACAGAGGTGAGGCTGGCAGGGCAGCAGTTCCCAGGGTTCTCCTTTTTACCCTTTTTAAAAATGGATGCAATGTTTCCATTTTTTCAGTCACCAGGAACTTTACCTGCCTGTTGTGATTTTTCAAATCACATCAAGAGTGGCTTGGCAACTACATCAGCCAATTTCTTCAGGACTCTGGGGGGCATCTTATCAGGTCCCATAGACTTATGCATACATACATAAGTCATACAAAAATACATTCATAAATGCATGGCAGTGATAAACCCAGGACCCTCATCTGATTTATTTTCCATAACTCTTTATGCTGGTGTAGCTAGTGGCAGAAAAGTTACTCAGAGTTACACAGGGGCACTAAGAAAAAAGTTTATTCTGACTCCTCTGTTGAAGGAAAAACCATGTTTTTCCTTCATAGTTGAAATCCACAAAGAGTTGAAGTGCTTGGAAAATTGGAATGATTTCATGGATGTCTCGAAGCTTTAAAGATGAAAGATCCAGCTTTTCTTCCTGATTAAGCTACAAGAATTATGAGGTCCTGTGGGCTTTTTCTACTTCAAAGGGTCATTTAAATGTAACTGTAAGAATGGGTGCCACAAAATCATTTCCATGAAGTTTGACAGAATTAACTCCCCTTATTTTATGGGGAAGGATGAGGAGATTGCTCTCTTTGGCATTTTCTACCTGTTTTCTACCTGTTGCTGTTCTGGACATTCAGGGCAGCTTTGAAGAGGTACCTGCAGAACCGCTGAACCTCTTAAGCTGTAGGAATCTGACATCCAAAGTATCAGCAAATAACACACAGCAGCAGTGTTCTCTGCACTGGGCAGAAGTTACATGGGACAGCAAACAATGTTGAACTGAGACAGGAAATTTCACAAAGTCTGAAGTATGATATCTACTCACTTTTTTCATAAGTGGGATGGAAAAAGTATAGATTTTCAGGAAATGTTTGGAAACAAGTCATAATAGTAAATAATTTTAACTTTCTTATCTATTGATGACTGTTTCATAGACTTTCCCACTTGCTGTTGTCACCATTTATCATAGATCTTGGAAAGATGTGAATTTTGATTTAGGGCTTAGTCCAAGATAGAGTGGAATATACGGAAAGATTTCTGCTGACTCCATCACACTTCGGCGCAAGCCCTTTTGATGGCATTTTCATGTTTTCTTTCAATTATTTCTTTCTCTGGCATCCTAAATTGATGTTCCTGATAAAAATCTCAGGGGTTTCAAAGGCTTGAAGAGTAATATATTAATTTATCTTATGCTGCAGTGGCTTCAGTATGTCACAAGGGCATTGTTAAGACCAGTCACTATATTTCTCAGTATGAAATCATTATTAAGTGTGTTCTTAAGGGACTGATACAATACCACTAAAATCAGAATTTAAGAAGTACTTGCCAAACAGAATTTATCCCACTGAAATCCTTAGAATTTATGGTCGGTTAAAGGTAGAGAATATTGAAAATTTGATAAAAAGTGAATCAGGCATTTAGGACTGCAGTTATACAGCAATAAATTCCTCCAAGGAAAGTATTCAGTTTACTAATATTTCCTGACTGGAACATGTTTTGTAGGATTCGGAGTGTGGGATATTTTGTTAATATCACGTCATATTTCATTTCATCATTGCAAACCATGCCAAGATAAATATTTGAATTGTATATACTCATTGGTGCACATTCAAGTGTAATTCTAAATATTTAGTGGCAGCCCTGGCATTTGCAAATTGGCTACACATGACTTGAGTAACCTAGGGCTGATGATTGTTGAGGAGGAACCAGCACACTTGCACCGTGTGACAGGATGGGTCTATTTTATCCAATTAATTTAGCCATGGGATTGTCTTTCAGGGTTCATATTGCAGTGAGGGAGAGCAGGCTCTTCTCCTTAACCCGAAATTAATTGTCACTCATCTCGCACCTGTCTGAGACTGACATAATGCAAATGAGCAGCCTGCTCACATCTCAAATGGCTGCTGTGCCTTGGAACCCTGCAGTGCATTTCTCACTTGTTGCACCTGGGTGCCAGGAGAACTCCTAACACCCTGTGTGAGAATTCACAGGAATGCTTTAGGCACCACATTGCAAACAGGTCCCCAGCCCAAGTCCCCCGGTGAGGTGCTAGCTGAGCAAAGCTCGATCTGCCCTGCGCAATGGGTATTTTAGCAATGGGCGTGGGGAGGAGCACTCTGGCTCTGAGCACCGGCTAATGGGATCACTGGAATGCTGGCTGTGCATTTCCCGTGGAACAGGGACTACAGTTACATGCTGACCTCAGACAAAAGCAAGGCTTTTCCCGCCTGTGAGCTGACCACTAGAGATGTGTGTGATGTAGCTGAGCTGTGGATGAAAGCTAAGAGGAAGAATTAAGCAAAGAATATTCAAATGCCCTAGTTTGGGAAGCAGCGTAACACCTATTTATATAACCAGCCCCAATTCAGGCATCCTTTGGGAAATTCTGTTTTGTTCACCACATCCACCTGCCGAAGTACCAGAAAACAGCAGGTGAGGTGGGTGCAGGAGCAACTCACAAATTCAAGACTGTTGATGCTCTCAGTGGCTGATTACACCACAAAGCAAAGTACCAGTGGAGGTTTTGTTGCTGAAAGCTTCAGACAATATTTACATGAGATAACAGGGAATGCCTTCAGTGTTTTGTGAAGCTGGGGAGGAAAGAAAGGCTTTTAACTCTGTGTGTATGTGGGACTGGGATATAGGCATCCCACATGCATATTGTTTACTTGCTGAAATGGGCGTAGCTCCATTTCACGCCTCTGGTTTTGCAAATCTGAATTTGTGCTTCTTTTGCTGGCTCTTCCGAGGACAGGTATTCTGAGGCATCTTGGTCCAATTCCATGATAACAGTTAAACAATGTCCTAACTCCCTTAACTCACCTATTACATTTCATTATTTGAAATAATGGCTGTAGGCTATTGTGTGAAGCCAACCAGGAACAGCAGCCTTGTAGCACAACCATTAGCTTAGTTACACCAGTCCTTAAGAAAATACCGCTTCTGACTCCATCATAGATAAATAATTTTAATCCGTTCCACTCACAGATGTCCTCAAGGAGATACTACAGATTTCTTTGCATATTATGAAGAAAAGTCAAGAAAAATAAATTACATATTGTTTTCTAATCGTGATAAACATATTCCCAGAAAAAGTAAAGGAGTTGGGTTATGATACAAAATGAGTAGGAAGAAATGCAAGTGAAAGCTACCAAATACCTACGTAAATTAGAATTAATGCACGGAACAGATTTAGTTTAACAAGAGTGGGCAGATTTGAGAAACTGATTAAGATTTAAATATTAATCTTTAAGGACAGAGAAATAATCTAAAAGCATTCAGAGACTGTGTTTTTGTATACATCATAACATTATAACTCATGACTAAGTTATTACAGGAAGACATTTCCATGTATTGCCTTCATTAAGGTGTCTGTCTAGATGAATACCTTTTTTTTTTTAACTCTAGGATAACCTATTTGAAACACATTTGCATTTACTATGAGGTTAAGGGAAGCTTTTTGTATCAAGATTCATTTCATATTTTTAGACCAAAGAATTTTCTTTAAGACACTAAAAGTCAATGGTAGGATCTTAATTAACACATCAGGGTAATGCCTATTTTTAAGTAATTCACTTAAGTAGGGCATATTGAAAGCATTCCATAATCAATTTATAGTTTGTCAACCCTCTATAAGAATGGGAAATTGTATGAAAAGAAGCCTGAAATTTTTTAATCATAATACAGGAAGTCCTCCAATATTAAACGATGAAATGGCTACACTTGAGTGATCTTAATGGTCTCACATCCTGATGTCTTCCATTAGAACCATTGCAAAATTCAGGAGCTGATAGCTTGAAAATCTTAGTGGGGGAAGAAATGCACTTGAGACTTACAAAATACTGAAAGAGTTCAGGGCATGGTTGTGAGAAAAAGAAAAGCTCTCTGTAAGTGTTGTAAAACATTTTTGTTCTTCCAAGAAGAACGTACAGATTATTTGAGCATGAAGACAAAGTGATTCATACTGGGCTTAGTAAACTGCAATAAGGTTATGGAAGAGGCAGGAGCTAAAGGATATTTGTACAGGCAACACAAAGCCCAGAGTAGGACAAAGGTATTCCAAGTTTACAAGGAAGGTGAGAACTTTGTAGGACAGGCACTCACAACTGAAAGCACCTGATTCCAGGTTTCCAAAAAATCAGTGAAAAAGATTCCCTGGATTCCAAAGACTTCCTCATCTTTCTCACTTCCTTGCTTTATTGGGCATCCATTTGTGGTTCTGTCTAAGTGCTTTCGCCTAATGCTTTTTTCTCTTCACTAAAGGAGTAGAAACTCCTATGTTCATGTTTTCCAATGCCAAAGTAGGGGGATTTTGTGAGATGTTTAAATAGTACACTTACCTGATCAGCCACTTCCACAGATCTTCCTGATGGCTGTTAGCAGACAGCTATCTTAGAGGAGCTGCCAAACTCCAGACGGAGTTCTTGAAGTGACAATAATCTAGATATCTAGTTAATGCAATACTGATAATTTAAATGGTATTAACTTTCATTCTGGTGAAAAATTCAAGCAGATACATTTCAGCTGCAATATTTTATTTTCTCTATTTGTCTCTTTATATACAGAAAAAATGCATTTCACAGGTTTTTCCCAACTTTTCCACTCACTTATTCTGTAGAAATATCAATACCCTTAAATACACGACTAAGGAAATGATACCTATGCATCAGTACCAGAAAAGGACATCAATTAGGTAACAGGTCAGAAGAAAGGGTTAAAAACATCTGTATATGTATAATTCTATAGAGCATTTTCTAAAATTTTTAAAAATTGAGTTAGCCACCTTTAGCAAACTACTGTTAACCCTTCAGTGACCACCCTAGCTGGTGAAACGTTTGTCCAGTAAGTGAAAGGAAAGCACCCGTTGTTCACCACACTGAACACGGGAATTCAATTTTTGTGTAGACCAGATAAGCTGGAGTAGTTAAAATATCAAAACTTGTGTGGCAACCTCAGTATGAGGCTGTGCCATCAATTTCTCCCTAGCTGCTGAAAGGCACCGTGGAACTGTCCTTTGGTTGCAGGCGTGTGGTGGGTTTTTGTGGGGGTTTTTTAATTTTTTTTTTTTTCATTAGCTAATCTCATTAGGAACAAAATGCTGGCAGTTGATACCTGTCGGGTAGCATCAGGGTGGGAGTTCCCCTGTCCTGAGCCCTGGCCGTCGCTGGGCTCCCTGTCGGAGGTGTCTCCACCCCCGGCGCACACGCACCCCCTCGCTTTCGCTGCACACAGGTCTTTTCTGACATGCAGCACCAGCCTATTGGATCGCTACCACAGGATGGGTTCGGGAGCTTCGCCCCCACCCCGCACCCCCGCCCCTTCCTCTTTTCTTTTTCTTTTCTTTCCTTTTTCCTTCCTTTCCTTTCTTTCCTAGGCTCCGTTTGCCGTAGCATACACCCTCCCGAGGGGTTTGCCTGGATCATTTATTTATCTTGTGCGCATTAAGAAACCACCATTAGGCTTTGGTGGGAGGCGCCTTGCTCGGTGCGCGCTGCCTGCCTCCGCGGCGCTGCCAGAGGAATACACAATCGAGCCGAAGCTGCAAGCTTGGCAGGAGCTGCCTTTGCGTGCCCATTTACTTGCCGGATCCGTATATTTTTTTGCCGACTGGGTCGTTGCCGCTCCCCTCCAGGGTTTCATCTTAATTTTTATTTTTGCGTGTGTGTGGATTATTTAATTTTTTTTTTTTTCGGGAATCCTCGCCGGAGTTTTGATGCCGGGCTGGACTTAGCGCGGAGGAGCTGCGCGGAGCCGTGCCGAGCCGTGCCTCCTGCCCCGGGCCCCGCCCGCGGATCGGCCTCCCTGGCCCGGCGCCGGCCGCGGGTTGGCCGCGGGGCCGCGGAGTGGCGGGTGCGCTGCGCCGCGCCGCCGCCTCCCCGCGGAGCCGCCGAGGGATGCTGCTGCGCCGCGGCCGGGCTTAGGCAGGAGCCGAGCGGGCGGGGGAGGGAAGGAAGGAAGGAAGGAAAGAAAGAAAAGACGAAAAGAAAAGATCCCCCAGCCCCGAGGGGAGAGGAAAGGCGAGAAGGTGCGTGAATGTGAAGGAATGTACCTGCCCGACGCCGGAGCCGCACGCTTGGGATAAAAATTAAATAAACCGAGGAGGCTGATCCCTGCGACTTATTACCCGGAAAAATATTTTAAAAAAAGAAAAAGGAAAAGAAAAATCCTATAGCGGAGGGACAAGAAGAAGAGCGACGAGGCTGCAGCGAGCAGCGCTAGAGGCGGGCGCCGGCGGATGGCGCGGCCGTCCCGCTGACTCCGCGGCCGCGGGAGGCTGCGCGGGGCGGCGCGGCGCGGGGCATGCCGTGCCGGCGGCGTGACTGAGCGGGGCGCTCCCGCCGCCCGCTCCGCTCCGCACCGCGCCGCGCTCCCCTCCGCTCTCCTCCGCCGCATGCCGCCGGCAGCCGCGGCGCGCTGATGCCCCGGGGCCGCGGCGGCGCTGCGGACGGCCCCTAGGATGAGCGAGGGGGCTGCCGGCGCCGCGGCGCCCGGGGCGGCGGAGGCGGCGGCTGCGGCGGGGGGCCCGGGCGGGGATGGGGCCGGGGGGCCGCCGCGGGAGCTGCGCTGCAGCGACTGCATCGTCTGGAACCGGCAGCAGACGTGGCTGTGCGTGGTACCCCTCTTCATCGGCTTCATCGGGTTGGGGCTTAGCCTCATGCTGCTCAAGTGGATCGTGGTGGGCTCCGTCAAGGAGTACGTCCCCACCGAGCTGATGGACGCCAAGGGCGTGGGGCAGGACCCCTTCTTCCTCTCCAAGCCCACCGCCCCCCCCCGCGGCGCGGAGACCACCGCCGCCGCCACGCCGCGGCCGCCCAGCCGTGTCAGCCCCCGCCTCACCACCATGAGCCGGGCTCCCCCGCGGCCCCCCGGCACCCGCGGCCCTGCACGGGGCGGCCCGCGGCCCACCGCGGCCAGGCACCCCGTGTCACCGCACACGGCACCGCCCGCCAGCGGCCCCCCCGGCACCGCCGGCCGCGGCGCCCGGCCGCCGCCCGCCGCCCCCAGCACCCCGCCGCTGCCCGCCTGGCCCACTGCGGCACACGCTACCTCCTCCTACAAGATCTACGTCCACGACTCGGCGCCGTCCTGGACCTTGTCTCCCTTCCAGGAGTCGACCACCACCACGCCGGAGGCCAGCACGACCCCCAAAACCCGTAAGTGTCGCCGGCCGCCCCGCGCCCTCGGGCCGCCCCATGCGCGCCTCGCCCCGGCCAGACCCGGTGTTGGCCGAGCGCCGGCGGGGTCGGGCCGGGGCGATGCGTCGGTCGCAGGTGGCCGCCGTGTCGTTCCCATGCGGTTGCTGCCGTGCGGGAGGCTGGAGAGCTCCGAAGTTTGCGCTTCTTTCTCCCTTCCCTGCTTGCGCCCCCTTTTTACCCCCGCAAGTTCTCTGCTTGTGATGGATGTTGAGGCAGGAGCAGCCATTTGAGGAGACTGCTTTTCATTGTGGATTTGGGAAGGATGCAGACTCCCTCCCCCCTTTTCCCGTTCCAGGCTGGTCTGCGCAAGGTGCTTAGGCGATGCTGGGAGGTATCTGAGGGAGAGGGACCAGTGATGACCCCCCCAGAAGGGGCAGTGTGGAGATAGTGGTCGTCAGTAGGTGCGGGCTGGATCGTGCATGTGCTTCTCTGCTGGTGACGGAGTTTGGCTTCCCGCACACTGTTCTCCCTTGAAACGAGGGCGGGCTCCGCAGGGATGCTCCCTCCGTCCCAGCGCCCGGCTCCTGAAGGAGCTGCTGCAGCTCCGCCAGGAAGGAGCCCGGGGCACCTCGCGGATGTGCAAACCCGTCCCAGCGCTTTGCCGGCTCCCGTGTGTAGCCACAGCACCGTGTTGCCGTAACTGACTATTTTGTTTTTAAGCAGAGGAGGGGGCTAGTTCTCCGAGTGATGCTTGGTGGCTGGTTCTTCCCACCCTCCCAAGCACAAACCTAAGAATTCGGGCTAAAGCTGAAAATTCATTTGGTCTGGGCGCATCAACTTTCAGCTTCTCACAAAGGTTACTTAGGACAAACGCAATCCTTGCCAAAGGAACTTCTGTGCGATGCTATTTAGTGAAATGCTCAATTACACTGTATTATAGTATTCTTCTGTGCTTTCTTGGACGCAGTAGAGGAAGTGAACAGCCGGGTGTCCTCCATTAACTCTTAGTTGCTGCTGCTGGGAATGTCAGTTCAATTGAATCGCTTTTACAGCCCAGGGCTCCCCTTTTGTATGCTAATGTAGGGGTATTCTGCGGGAGGATTTTGTTAGAAAGCAATATGAACTTTATTTTGTCTATTAAATCAATTCGTTGATAAGCACTGGGGCAGAGAGGCAGTGCAAGCTGATCTTGTGAATTGACAAAATTGGGAGAAGAGCAGCAAATAGGATGTGTATGTGTGGGTGGGTGGGTGTGCAGGTGGCGGATGGCTGGGAATGATTACGAATGGAGCTATCACTAAATCAGAAGAGCTAACGAGGCAGTAACTCGTTTTGCCTGTGTCTGCCACAGTAATTGAGGGAGAAGCAGCCCTTACAGGTGTGCCCAAGCCTGCAGGTTCTGTAGGTACAACCTGAGGTAGTTGGAAGTTACCAGAAGGAAATTTTTTTGTGGAGCTCAACCCAACCTATTTCACTGAGGTGCTGTACAGGGCACTTCTTAAAAACAGAACAGCAAATGAAGCCAGATTTTCAAGCCATGTCTCTGTTTTCAGTCCTTGTGTGAACCAGATATGCTGCATGGTTCTTCAAACTGCTGTGATCTGTGCCCGGGCTTGCCAGGTGGGATCTATCAGGGTCTGAATGCTCCCTTGTAATCTCTTCCTTTCTCCCCTGTCTCGTTGGATATGTATGAGAAATCCACAGCAATTTCCGCCCCTCCAGGCTGTCTCCTTACAAGGTATAGAAGGCAGGAATATCCTGATTAATAAATAATGTTCAGCTGGCAGGACTCTCCTCCATGCAAGACACACAAAGGAAGAAGAAAAACCACAATCTTGAAATGTTCTTGGCAGTTGCAGAGCTTCCTAACTATTTTTTGTTTTAGGGAGGCTGCTAATACCTTTTACAGCAGGGTGTTTCCCTTCATCAAATGCAGCTCAGTTATAGGATGGAAATGCAAGAAGTGCAAATCCAGCAGAAATTGACCCTGTTTGGGCACATTGATAGCAGAGATTATCATTAATGGAAGATTAAACAGATTACATAAAAAAGGATTTGAATTTGTAGGGCATATGAACATTTTTTTAAAGCCTATAGCTGTACTCTCCTGATACATATAAGCATCTCTAAGGATGCATGAAGAATTCTTTCAGGCTGCAGTACCCACTGAGGGCAGAGAAAGGAGAAATGCAGTCTTTGTGCTGTGAACTGCTGACATGGTGTGACCCCAAAGCGAGTATTGGCATCTGCCACTAATAGCTCTCAGTAGAAAGGGTTTTTTTTTAAAAAACAAATTCATCCTAATTTCCCAGGTTGAGCTGCATGTTCCTTCTGTGCCTGTTGTTCCAGCTGCTATTGAAATGAAAGTCATGGATCCTGTTGTACCTTGTGAATACAAATGTGACATGACGAATCTCATGGCCCAGCTTTCAAAGTAGTGCACGCCCTTGTGTCATCCTCTGGCTTGGCAAGGCATATATGTGGGTAGGAGTCGTAGGTTATTTAGCATTTCACAGCTTTTGAGAAAAGAAGCAGCTATCTTTATTTATGCTGGTTTCTGTTGTAGTTTATTTAATTGTCTTAACATGTTAAAATGGTCTCAAAACAGGACTTAGGAAAATGGAAGGCAAATCAGGAGTTATTTCTCCAGAAAGCCAGATGATTGCCCACCTGAATAAATGTTGGTGAAGTCTTTTCTCTGTGTATGTATTCATCTGAGGAGATGTTGTGAAATCTCTCTTTTTTGTGGGTGTGCATAATGACAATAATTCTTGGTTGTGTTTCACTCAAAGTCAAGCTATCTGTTAGCTGTTTTGAAAGTTCTTCATGAAGATCCTTCAGGTTCTGACTAAGCAAAAGCCACTTACTCATCAGATCTTGCTCTGTTTTTTGTGCCTGCATGTGTTTTCCATGATCACGTATTGGACTATGGCTTTTCAGCCTAAGCCTCTTCACCCAGTGCTCAGTGTAAAAGTCAGTCACTGATTTAGAAGGACAGTCCAGCCTGCAGATCAGAAAAATCAACCAACAGACTGGAACATGCCAGTGAGGTTTTATTTTTATCAAGCCATTGGTTTCATTTCTAAAGAGTCATGCCCTGATTTTTCCAATATGCATTTTTCATGGTATTCTGGGTTCTTCAGTAATGTTATTATCCTCAAATTGAGATACTGTACTTATAAGAATCCCTGTGTGAATTCAGCTATGAAATAGCACTGTGGTTTCTCTTGTGTTCATAGGTCCAAGTGCTAATGCAGAGAACTGAGGTCAGGCAGGTGGGGCTCAACTAATGCATAGTAACCAAGAAAAGAGATGTTACAGAGCACTTAATCAATATATCTTGTGAAGTCCAATTGCAACCTTTTTTTGTGAGTCTGAGTATACTTTGATTTCCTGCTAAAGATTTTCTGGTCCAGTCGTTTATCCTCGTCATATCTCTGACTGTTTGTTATGCACGGCATGGGTTCAAGTAACAAGCATCTGGCAGATGCACTGCTACCAGCACTGACATTTTGGTAAAAGCTGTTTGTTTTATTTTGCACTGACTCAAATATCTTCTTCACATTAAGGATGACACTTAGATGGAACTGCGGGGTTTTCACCAACTGGAGGGTGTTGTGGGAGGTGCCAAACCGTAGTAAAACCAGACCTACTCTTCCCA
This sequence comes from Eopsaltria australis, assembly GCA_034509425.1. Taxonomy (NCBI): domain Eukaryota; kingdom Metazoa; phylum Chordata; class Aves; order Passeriformes; family Petroicidae; genus Eopsaltria; species Eopsaltria australis. The sequence goes on from JAVTVJ010000138.1 coordinate 791,828, forward strand.
GAGCTCTGAAGCGTTCTGGCAGCAAATGACATGGACCGCGAATGCTTCGCATGACGAGCGTGAGCTGTCATTGAATCCAGGGGAGCACACGTGACTGCAGAGCACGTGCCTTTGGCATCAACTGAGACTAATGTGCCAGTTATCTATCAATTTTAGATGCTTCAAAAGCTGTTGAATTGAACAAAAAAAAAAAAAAAGGGGAAACAAACTGGGAGTTTAAAGAGCATTTGCTTCTTCTTCATTCCCACTTTACTTTTTATTCACATACCTTCAGTTGGTACCACACATGTGATTAGATTTGTGTTTCCCATCTTAAATACTTGTTGGCAGGAAGGCCAATAAGGTAAAAATAACAAACATAGATTTTTCAGCCACATCACTGAAGTGGAAGTTATTGTAGTTTATTTTATTTTTCATATTTTACAGCTATAACTTGCTTCATCTGTTTCAATTAGGTTGGAGGACACTGGACTTAATTCCATTTTCCATTTTTAATCTTCTTTATAGTTAGGGACTAGAGCAGCTATCACTGAATTCATAAAGAAGTGGAATATTCAAATAAGCCCTATTCAGATATGTACATTGATTCTATTCAGATCTATTTCTTCTCTCTTCCCTTCATTAAAGTGATTTCTGGAATCCCATGACCTAGAAGAGCTTGCACAACACTGGCATGAGGAGTGGAAGGGATATGGCTGAAATTATTCCATGCTGATTTTTAACCCAGAAGAAAATTCTTTCAGGGACTGTAAAGTTTGTCATTATGTTGATTTAACCTGTGTGATCACTGGTGAAAGCAAAGCCTTGCATTTTATTTGGCATATTTTTTTTTACATCTATACAAGGACATTATGTGATATATTACATGTTGACAATAGAATACCATTATTAAATTAAAGTATTGATTCATTGCAAAGGATTATGCTAAAGTAATGTTGATGGTTTATCTAAACCCACAGAAAATGGAAATTAAAAATTAAAGCAAAAGACCTGTCTCTATCTATGGTCTTGTGCCTAGTGTTGCAGTACATTCATCATATGACTCATTGCTTTGAAACCCCCTGCAGAGCCCAGTAAACACATGGATTGCTGTGGATTTGGCCTTGACTTTCAATTTCTTAGCCCATCTGGTTTTCAGGAAGTACCTTAAAGTACAAGTGTTTGGTTTTGGTGATTTCTTTTGCAATTGTTTTGGAAACAAGCTGCACAAGGAAAAGTGCCTGGTAAAATCATGTGGGATGACTTGGTCACAAGCATATATAAATAAATTGGTGAAAAGCAGAGGCTTATTTGTCTCTGAGTCTGGTGGTTTCTTTTTGAGCTTCTTTATGTTTGAGCAGCTTTGCAATACTGTGCACATGCAAAATACAAGCGTGGATTTGTGCATTTGCATAGTGCCAGTTTGTGAGGAGGATCAGGATCTCAAAGCCTGTAGTAACCCCAGGACCAGTCTCTGGCTGCTTTGGTTGTGGTGCTTGTCCATTCATTGTGGTTTCATTGGAGCTGGTTGGGCTGAATGCCAAGCTGAAGTGCATCTGTTTTAATTTGGAAGTTTCTTTCAGGTTCTGCTGTGTCGAAGGGGTTTGTAGTCACTGTTACCATTAAGCATAAGTATTTTTTTATTATTATTCTGCGTTACAAAAGTAGACTAAACACAGGAAAAACAATGGAACACTTTGTGTTATGGAGATGTTTTCTTCCTCCAAGAGACTTAGTTCTTGGAGCAGTATGGTGGGGGTTGGAAGTGTCATTTAATGAGACAGCTGTGCTTCAGATCAAAACTGGGGCTGTGTTTTCTCCTGGCTCAACTCAGTTTCCAAGGTGGACAACTCATAAAGCTCCTTTCTTACTTTTACCTTCCGCTTCATACCTAATCTCAAGCCTCTCCGCTGGGTAAAATGCATTTTCATTAGAGGAAAGGTGCTCCCTGTGAGGGTGGAGTGAGGGCTTTTCAAACCTGGACAAGACAGAGGATGAAGTTGAGGTGGCTTCTAAATAGCACAGGAAAGTAAATGCACACAGGTGGGCAAGTGCTTTTTGAATGGGTTTCTACTTCCTGTCACAAAAGTTTCTGGGGCCTCTTGGTGGAATGCCTTCAAGAGGAAAAAATTGAATAAAGCAGCCACAAGGAAAATTAAAATAGCAACTGCACTTTTAAATTTCCATGTCCTTTTCATGGAAGAAATGCCTAATTGGATCAACTCTTCCTGGAGAAATTTGGAGGTGGTAGAGAAAAATATATTAACAGAATGCTTATTGCTAACTGTTTAAATGGTGGTTTCTGAACTTTTTCAATATACTTAATATTACTCTAGTAATGTATAAAAATATACATGAAATAATTCTTCCAGTATTCCATCTTTTCCATGCTCTAAGACCAGTATTTTTGATTTCCCAAGCTGTGTTTCTCGGGTAGCATTTGAATAGGAGGATTCCATGGCTTTCAGGTCTTTTTTGCAACACATTACTCCTGGTTCCTTTTTCTTTTTTCGATGTGGGTATGTTGACTGCTGACTGTAGGAGATAAACTATTCAGCTTCAAAGATAATTCACTTCATATTATGTGGAGCAACTGATTTTTAAGTCCATATTGATTTATGTTTTTTCCTCAGAGTGCTTTTCTTTTCTTTTATTTCTGCAAGAGTTAAACATTTGGGGGAAAGCTCAGGTAGAATGGAAAAGGCTTGCTGTCCAATAAAAACATAACTGGATAAAAAGATAAGGTGAAACTTTGGTTTGGAATATCTGAATTTTACTTTGGCCCCTGTAAAATCAACCCCAAAAACCTTCAATGTCTCCTCTTTTTACTTTGACATCTTTTTGTTTGTTAGTTTTTGGGTTTAAGGCTTTTCTTTTTCTTTTAAATTTTGTATTAGTCTCTTGGCAGTTCTGAGGGCCCAACAGTTGTGTCCCATCCCTGCCTGCCACTTGTGTTTTCCTCTCATTGGAAAGATGCACATTAGCAATGCAATGTGGTAGGTGCTCTTTGTAGAAAAATTAACTAGTATTTTAGCCTCTATGAAAATTCAGGCCTTTCACAGAGGCTTTTTCTAACTCTTATAGTAAAGCACTGAGGAAAAAATATCCTGGTGGTATTTTGTGTAGATGTTGTGCTGAAGGAAGTAGTTTATAGTCTTCCATTTTTATAATGAGATTGCTACATGGCCAAGTTTTGCAAACGTTTCAGGCCCAGTTTGGGGTGTGCTAGTGATGCATTTTCTGTTTTGTAGAGTTATGCATCTGCAGAATCAGGGCCAATTTATGTGAACATCTGTGTGATTAAATGTGTTAGTCTGTCTTAAATTGCAGTGTGAGTGCTTACAAAACATGCCTGTGTAAGTAAATGTACATCAGCTTTCTAAAAGCTGCCAACAATATTTAAATGTGCTTATTAGAACTGAGTTTCCATTAGAGCATTTTCTTTGTGTGTGTGTATTCTTAGCACTGCCTTGAAAAAATACACTATTATCCTGTTTACCCTTTGCCTGAAACAAGTTCTGTAGTAGAATGTTTGTGGTTCTGGAGGACTGTAGTTGCTTAGCTGTAGACTGTGACAAGACACATGGGTCATGAATCTTCTTACACATCACTTTTAAATTATTTCTTTTCCTGGTTTTTGTTTTTTGTTTTTCTTGACAATATTTCTGGTTTTATAGTTTTTCTCTATTATGTTCTCAGCCATTATTTTCTAGTATTATGTTCTCAGCCAGATATATGCCAAAACTGACTTTTTCATGAAGCTTATACATGGAAAACGCTTTCTAAAACATTAGGGATGACAAGATGTATTTTAAGATCTAGTTACCTTCTGAAACCAAAATTATGAAATAAACTTTACATTGTTCTTTTCACAGCATCATTCCTGTAAAAGTTCAAGATTCTAGTTCAGCAAGAGCTGAGCCTTGATTGCTGGCTGTTACCAGATAGAGGGGCTATAGCACTGTGCAATAGCAAACCATTAAATTAGTATTAATAGCAAATAACCTCTTTTCCACATCTGAGTGTTCTCACTGATGTCAGAACTTGTAAGGCAAGGATTGAGATAAGGTGTGTTATTCTCCTGGAAGGGTGCTGGTGGTCTGCTTTTACTGCAGTGACAAGTGGTTGACCAGGAAAAGTCGGAAATGTTCAATCCAGCCTTCATTTGCTGTGCTGCTTCTGAATGTAATCAAGATTTTAAAAAAACAAAGAAAGTTGAACTGAAAAGAGTTACTAACCTGCAAAACTGTGCTGCATCGTGCAAGGCTAATGTTTACTTAGATCTCCCAGTTCAGTGCATAGGAAAATAGCATTTCCAGTAGTGAGTTCACGGTGCCTCAGAGTTGTAGCTAAGTGCCCTTCTCAGTGGCTGAGTAATACCATTGAATATTAAAAAAAAAAAAAAAATTGGGGAATTTTTGCTTCCTCTTCCCTGGTGAATTACAGTACAAGTGGTGAGTGGGTTATCATTAGAGTAGCACTAAGCTACCCCAGAAGCTTTGACTAGGAATTGATTGTATAACACTTTCTGAAAACAATCCAGTAATTGTCTTCCAAAGGGGTTGCTTTGTTAGGATTTTTTTTTATGAGTAGTGTTGTGTGGAGAGAAAATTAATTTTCTTGTTCAATCTGTGAGTGAATCCACAGAAGAGAAGCAGGGGTTTTGTTGGAAACTCAGAGATAAGCTGCACTGAACTGGTACGGTGATTTTCCTGCCACGCTTTGCTCTGCCAGGGTTCAGTGGGCAGTGGGTTCAGGAACTTAACTGAGGGGATTATTCTGATGAGTGTCAGTGCTCCTGATTTAGAAGGGTAGAGGTACTTTTATAATTATTTCATAAGTAGCTAAACCACATTAGTCCTTAGCCTGAAATCTGGCCCAGATACATAATGGTCATAGTGGTAAAAGTTCAATCCCCTCAGGTTTTTATTTATTTATTTATTTATTTATTTTAGATTTTTTTTTTTGGTAATAACTAGAAAGCTTAAATGCAATGCATAAATGCATACAGCAATGACTTTTTTCCTTAAGCAGATTGTTTCTTTTGCTTTTAGATTTCAATCTTTATTTTATTACTTATTGTAATAGAGCATGCAACACATTTAACAGGGTCAGCTGCTTATTTGTAAGCTGTTTCTCAGTGTAATGACGTTGGTTGTAATTAGTTTTCATCCTTAAAAAATGTTAGTCAGAAAAATACAGGTTGGAAATCAGAACAATTTATAAATTATACTGTTTAAAGGATGAAAGTAATCATTGATGCTGTTTCTGAGTTTCTAATATACACACTTTTAAATTCACTGATTATCTCAAAGAAATGATAGTGAAATGATGCAGACTGCTACTGACTGTGGCTGTGCTTCTGCAGCAGCTTTTCATGGTGCACAGGGGCTTGCTTTCTGCTCCCTCTGTTAGGAGGTCGTAGCTCTGCCTTGACTGGTAACCTTTGAGCTGGGAGGACCTTGATGCCCATCATCATAGAGCCAGCAGAGAAAATGCAGCATTCACAGGATACTCTGAGTATCATTTGTGCAGGGCAGGGTGGACATTTGCTGTCCCCTTGCCTTAGAGAGGAAGGGGGGACAGGTGGACAGCAGAGGTGAAGGGGTGAGCTGTGTCTGGGGTGTCACCAGGTCTGGGGGACACAACCTCTGCCTAGCCTCTATCACCATGAGCTCTCCTGCCTTGTTCTGTATGAACACACAGAGGGAAAGAAGTGCTCCTAATACCTTTTCATATCTGGAGCACATTCTTTACAGAGCCCTACTTAGTCATAAGTGAAAAGCATGAATAGTAACTTAATATTTTAAATTGCTTTTAGAAGTATCTGCCTGCAATAGGGAATTCTTTCAGGTTTTGGTTCTTGGATGGCTGGATTCAATCGGAGTCTATGAAGTTGAAATGCTGGTGTGTGATATGTTTAAGAGAAGAAGAGTTTGGTACTGTAATTGTTATTTTATAGGAGGCTGAAAAGATCACTTTCACCTACTGGATTTCAGTATTTGGGTACACCATAAGGCTTGATTGCACCTTGTGTTTGCATACATTTGGAAAGCTGTCCTCTGTCACCTTGGCAGATGTAGAGGATTTGTAGCCAGCCACAGCTTTGCTACTGTGAGGTGGATCTATAAATATGAACTGAACTCACACAGATTGAGGAGCTACTGAGCTCCTCATTCCTGGTTTGTTTACAGTGCATAATTTGGAACCATGAACACATATTTATTTAAATTTTACAATAACTGAAATATATTTAGCCCTGATTTTAACTGAAGACTTGACTGGTCAGTGATGTACCTATAGAAAACAAAGTGCATTAGACAGGCATAGAGATAAAATTCCTTACTAAAGAGATAGTGGTGGGTTGAGTCCTACAGTGAGGATGAGGTATGTTAGGTGATCAAAAGATTTATAAGTCTTCTGAGATGTTTTATTTGCACACTGAGAATTTTGGCTGCTTATAGGCACTGTGGATTTATTAGGGAGCTTACCCTTTTAAAATGCTTTTAAGAAGATACTGTAAGATTATATCTAATTAATTAGACACATTACATTTGAATTATTTAATTAGAGATTATTTTTCTACCACTACTTAAAATTATAACACTCCTTAATATTTTTTTCACATTTGTAATCCTGTTTATGACTGCAATCTCTATTACAGCAGAGACTCTTGGACTTTTTTCCTTACAAATACTACCTAACAACAAGTTTACTATATTTTTGTGTTGTGGAATAGAATTAGGATCTGAGGAACTCGTGTAACTGAGCATTCAGTGGGAGCTGTAGGCTGGTCAGCAGTGCTGTAAGAATCACAGCAAGAAGCAGGGTAGACCACAGACAGGCACTAGATTGAATGTTTTATGTGAGAACTCTTCATTGAGAGGAATTTAGAGTCCAGTCAATGGATTTTTTCTGAAGTTCAGTTCAACTCTGTATAAATAGAAGTTGGGATAAACAAAACATAAAGGAAATCAGGAGGATATTAAATTAAATATATGTGACATGCAGTTTCAGTAGCTGTTATGGAAAATCAGCTGGCATAAAAAATCCCCAGCAAACCCAAAATCCCAAGGGTAACAGCAGCGCTTGAAGAGCATTTCACCTTTTTGTTCATTACTTTGTGTTATGATTTCATGCATTACATAACACAGTAACTTTCCCCCATGGGTGCAGGAGAAGCAGTCTCGTAGTGTGGGGGTGTAGATCCTTCTCTGGAGACAGTGCTCAGGCGTGAATAAACCCTGCTGTGCTGCTCTGCCCTGTGCTGGTACAGCCCAACAAAATCACCCTCACTTTCCCCCTTCCACCAGAAAAAGGGTGGCTTTGGCAGTGCAGAGCTCTTCTAATAGTCAGCTGCTATAGAATGACTTCTTTCTCCCTGGTTTAGCTTGCTTCCTGGTCTGCTGTTCATCCCAAAAAGTTGTTAAAACCTCAGTGACAGTAAAAGATCTGAGATTGTTGGTTACTGGAGGTTAGGAGACCAGGAGTGGTCTCTTCCTTTCCCTCAAGCTCAGATTTTCTTATTTGTGAAATAAAGACATGGTGAAGAGGTACAGGTGAGAAGTGAGGTGTGGATTAATGAATATTCCAGAAATAAGAAGGAAATATGCTTCACAAGTCTTGCTTTAAATTTCAGAAAGTACCTGATATCCTTGATTGTTCTGTTGCTTGAGTGTCTGATAATTTCCAATAATTCTCTGACAGGGTAATCTATTGGACTTAAATACTAAAGAGGAAGGGACAGCTTTAATTTTTTTTAGGTGATTTAAAAATATATCTCCAAATATAGCCAAGATCTGTCCCCAGCTGACAGGGCTGTATCTGACAGGAGGGCAGGGCTGTCTGTGAGACACCCTAGCAAGACAGTTACTCTAGTTAGTAATTCTTTATTTTTGTCCTGCAGTGAGTGGAATCGGGTTTGAATTTGGGGCACTCATTAGGCCAAAGCTTGCCATTATGACTACCCCATTTAAATCTTTTTAGCTTAACTTCATAATCACTTGTCACTGGGAATTTTAGTAACTACTATGTTTTATATTGCTGTCTTGTTATATTTTAGAACCAAAGTGTTATTGTTGCCATATCTCACATCGAAAGGAAGAAACACTTTCAGTATGGTGTAGTCTTCTATAGATAGAGTCAAAATGCTCTCTGAGTAGGTGGGATCCTAATCCAAATCCAAGCCCAATGAGATAAGTGAGAATAAGTGGGCTCTAGTTAACATTTAAAATAAACAGTTACAAAGGAGTGACTTTCTTAGCCTAGTCTGTTGTTCTGCATTTGCTCATAGTTGACTTTTATGAAGTGTAACTATGCTGAGCTCTTAAAAAAAGATCTAACAATAAAATGCATTTATTAGAGGGAATCTCAGAAAATGGGACAAGGTTGATGGGAGTGGTATTGTAGTAGATCAACCAATACAATTGGAGAAAAATCGGCAAATGATGTTTTACTGTGTCTCTTTTGACCTCCTTCCAATAATAAGATTCCAGTGTTAACGAAGTTTGAGTTGTTGGTTGTTTTTTAAATGAGCTGAAAATGTTTTTCATAACTTGAACTAACATGCTTAGCTTTCAAGTGTAAATAGATAAGCTTGCCAAATGTTTTATTTGCTTATTTTTCCTGCTGTCAGGTTTGGGGTTTAAAAACAATGTCTGTAACAAAGAAACTTACTACTGGTGAGCAAGAAACTGTTTAACATCTTAAAATGTTTGTGGACTCAGTATTTTGGAGAAAGGTTTCGTGTCATTAGTTGTCATTGAAGATTAAAATTTTACTAACACCTACATGTATGATCCCAACACACACATTCACACTGAAGACTCACTCATGAATTTCAAAGCCTGTATGAAATGATTTACACCAGTGCTTGAAAAACATGTTTTGGTAATAGCCTTTTTAATGCCTTGAGGGCATTTAATTGCCATTAAGTGGCAATCTGCTGTTTGGAATGGAGAGCTGGGAATATTTCAGTTGCAAATAGGATAATGAAATGGATTGAAAACTAGGAGGTGTAACAACTGAATAGATCTGTGATATTAACAGTGAGGTTGGCATCCTTTTTATGACCAGAGTATGAGGTGTGTACCCATCAAGGTGGGATATCTGTTCCCAGGCAGTCCTGAAACCTGCAGATTGCCTGATGTGGAGCACACTGAAACTCTACCAGTCTGGAACAGTCGTGCCTGACCCCTTTTACTGAGTGGTGGGCTAACATCTGTGTAGAAGGGTTTGGACAATGTTTTTATGTTTTGTATTTGTTGATTGCATGACTCTCAGTGGTTCTGTCAGTCTTGATTTGAAAAAAAAAAAAAAAAAAAAAAATTACACCTCTCCAAAGTCCCAGGTACTCTTTCTGTAAACTATGGGAAACTCTGCCAAGTGCCTGACTTGTCACAGAGCTAAGCAGTTGATTGTGTAACTGGTGTGTGTAGTCACTGGGGAGGGCATCACAGAAAGGGGGATTTGTAGGTAGTTTTGTAAAATAACCTTAAGAAAAACAGCACATGGTATCTTTGGAATTTTCACAGGAAATCAAGATGTAATTGAAGGAGGATTTGGGATTTGGTACTGCACATTTTAGAATGAACTTTAGGGTTGGGCTTCAACATGCAATAGGTATGAAATCTAAAATATTCTGCTACATTTGCTTCTCAAAGCATAGACCATCATAACTATATAGAAATTTCATTGATAGGTTCTGCAGAACCTTTTAAATAGGGACATGTAACAGTTACTCCCAAGTGATGTATTATTTGGAGGGTATGTACATAATAAACCTAACAGGAGCTGTCTTTCCTCATTTCATTTTTTTGATGTATGCTGTGCTGCTGTGCTTTGCTGATGCAGTGAAATTGTGAATGCTGTTTTCAGTGTTCTGTGCTGATCCCTCCATTGCTGCTGTTCAGTTCAGCTCTTCCAGAAATACCCAGAGAGAATAGGACAGTAGAGGCAGGAGCAGAGGTCTTACACTGAGAGGAAATGAGAGAGACAGATTTAGAAGCTCAGGAGACTGGAAAAGCCAGTGGAACTGTTTGTATTTTGAATATTTAGTGTGCTTTCTCTTAGGCCTAATTTATTATGAAGAGGCTCCTGCCAGCAGGTGAATTATTGAAGAGCTAAGAAGGAAATTGCCCCATGCTGATGAGCTGTGCCCACAATCAGGTGACACAGTCTGGGAACAGTTCCTGTTGTGCTCTCCAGCACAGGACCCTGTGGTGTTTCTCCCAGGGATTCTCCTGGAATGGGTGGTACTGCCAAAGAGAGAATTAATATGGACTAGAGAAAGAATTCCACACATTGTGCGATATTTCAGTGGATCTTTCCATTTTCCCAAATAAAAAGATTTCCTAGCTAGTTGAGCCTGTTGTTTTGTCTGGTGCTCACATCATTTTTTTTTTCCTTTCAGTATTATTTCATCCAAAATGCTTGTTTAAAAAAAAAAAATTATCATGGAGGGCAGCCCCGTCTTTTAAAATTCTACCTAACAAGAAAAGAGCTCTAAATTCAGAATGTCTTTTGCAGTTACTGTGGAAGTCCATTGATGGCTTTTTGTCTTGTTTGTTTCTTGCCAAGTTCCAGGTGTCTCTGCTCAGTTTTCATTTCTCTGCCACTTGGTGATTAGGATGAAAACAAATGATTCAGGCAACTGCAAAACATAAATTTGATACTTGTTTCCTATTAAGCAGACAATAACTTTATATTCAAAACTTACTTAATTCTTATAGGTCTTTTCTACTGTAAGAAAATCTTATGGAACTCTCTGGAGAGAGAAATATTGGGGGTATCTTGGCCCACCTCTGAGAATTGGAGGCAGATAGTTTCACATCTGTTTCTCATTATTTTTGTTATGGTTTTGGATTTTTTATCAGATTATATTTTAGTTTTTGGCAAGTGCCCTGGAATTTGCAAAGAGCTTTAGAAAGTAATCTTCTAGAATCTTTCCATGATGCTTCTTTTATGTAAGTACTTCATTTTCTCTGTAAGTGGTTCCTACTGGAAATATAAAGTTTGTAGGAGATGTTTCTCCATCATATTCTGCAGTAAAGATCAATGCACAGAAGTAATTTATCTGCAGTATCCATAATTGATGCCTGATCTTTTAGTAGAACATCTGATTCTTTCATAACCTTCCTGTTACACTTAAATACTTTATTTATTGCCTTTACCTAATAGCTTTTAAAATTCTCTTGGTTTTCTGAATCATTTGCTCAGGATAGATTTTATTTTAGAAAGGATGTATTGTCATTTCACTTGCAGTCTTTCCCTGTTGCATTCTCTTGCTTTCAGGGAGAGGAAGAACTCCACACCCTCCTGGTTATATTACAATGTTATTTGAAGTGCTTCTATTTTATATTCTTAGGCTATCCCCCTTCCATTTAATTTCCTTCCTTTTTCTCTTTTCTGACTTCCCAAATCTTTTGAAAACCTTCACCTGTTGTTTGAAATGGCTGTTGCTTTTCTTGTCATCCTCCTTTTCTGTCATAACTGAGCTGCATCATGCTCTCATGTTTTGAATTATCTTCTGTTTTTATGTGAGAACTGAGTCAAAACTGACTGCCTGATACCCTTTTCTTGCTGTTCCAAGAAGCAGCTGTTGCTGCTAGAAACAACAAAATAATAGACTATGAGAATACAATCACATTTTTCCATTTACTGTGTTCTGTGATCTTTTTTAAGTGGCCACAGTGGAATAGAATTTTCTGTATTTGCTTGCATGAATCAGGTAGAAAGTTGTCAAGTTATCCACTCTCTTCTGAGTCATTCCTGATTTGCTGAAGGAGAGTTTGAAGACTTTTCACCTTTGCCAATGTGCAAGTTCCTGTCTGATAGAGTTTTCCCATGATCACTGCATTTAAGTGGCTAACTTTTAAATAGCCTCACACAATAAGATTTTCTGTCACTCAATGGGATAAAATATTTGAAAATCATCCCTAGAAATTAGTATTTTCTTATAGTGATCTATCCACCAAATTCTGTGTGGCGATTCCTTAAATTACATTCTTGGTATGGACATTCTCCCTAAACATGGCATTTTCCTAAGCACTGCATGGTGCTCAAGGAGATGAATTTGTGTAGTCAGCCCTTCCAATAAATGAGTCCTCCTCCTTCATGGTTCCTGCCAGTTCACTTGTGCCTGACCATGATCACAGGAGAGCTCTAAATCCCATTAAGCAAATGATTTGTTGGCTGAGGAGCAATCAGAACAGTCTGACTCTGATGAAGGATCAGTTTCCTGATGTTTTTTTTCCTTCAAGATCTCCATTTGGAGAGAATGCCAGCCATGCTCTGATATGGTTTCCCGTGTTTTGCCGCTTCTGTGCTTCTGTTCCTTTACAATAAACTGGGTTTACAGCTGCTGATTTGTCTTATGTGAGACATCACTGAGACAGGAGGCTAAACCACACTGTCCTCTCCTCAACATATGGGTCCTTAATTCACTTTAATTCACCTGCTCCTTGGTTATATGTGACTTCTTTGGGATATATATACCGTGTCCCTTTCACTTTGGAAATCTGTTATTGTGGTCTCTATTTTCAATCAAGAAAAAGGTAGTATTTTTTAATAGTTATTCAGCTATTTTTTTTTAATTGCCTCTCTTCACTTTAGGTCATTATATGGTACTTTGAAATTCTAATAGAATAATAAATTTGGGTGGAGGGGACCTGTATTCTCAATGACAGATATCTTCACTGTTCCATGACTTTAAAAGAGGTTAATTTTCCAGTTAAAAATTCGTTGTCTGGGCTTTATGAGTCTCTTCTTCTTCCTCAAGAATAATTTAAACTTCCTGGAGTATTTATTTCTATGATTTAGAACCTTTTTAACACTTTATACCTATGAATTTGATGTTCTTGCTAATTTCCAGAAATTATTATTCAAATAAATATTTCACTGCACTGTGAAAGAACTTCAGGAAATACAGTAGGTTGCCTTTGTTCCTTAGATATGGTACTAACTAGGCTTTATTTTGATCAGTTAATTTGTAGTGGCTTTATTCCCCTGAGCAGGTAATTAAATGCAGAATAAAACCATTTGAAAGAAAAAGCCTTTTACATTTTCTTCATATTTCTCAACATTTGGGAGATGATAGAACAATATTGTATTTAAAAGGACAATACAGCTATTTCTATTTGAAAAATAGAACCTCTACTGTGTATTAAGTAGCACCATATTCTGTTCATGATGATACTGGGATCCTTTTTAATTTGCAGTTGTAGAGCATATTCCTGTATGGATGAATGCATTTGTTTTTCCAGAGGTCCCATGCAGTAAAACTCCTGCTGTACAATGAGAAAATTCTGTGATTCCTATTGCATCTACCCCAGTTCAGTGCCAGTCCTCTGCTCAGTCATCTGGTTTAATCTCCATGCCTTTTCTTTAATTCTTTATTTTTGTTTTGAAACAAAAGGTAGTATCTTAATTTCTATGAATGCTAGGTTTTTTAAAATTTTATTATTATAATGGTCCATTTTCCCATGTTGTTTTTGTCTTACAGCACACAAAACTGCAGGAAGGTGAAGACTTGCAGTTGACAATATCCATCTGATTCATGTCTTCTATCTGCTTTTGAATATTTTAGTACTTTGTATGAGCTCTAAAGGGTTATAGATTGAGTCAGCCTTAAGAAGCATTAAAAACCTGGTTTGATGACCAGTTTAATGCTTCTTCCAAGAACAATTTGTAGAGATTAGGATTTAGTGAGATATCATTGGAGGATTAGCAATTGCTTCTTAAGGCATTCTGAGCTGACAGCTAATGGATAACTTTCCCCGATAGCTCTTTTATAGTCTGCTGCAGCTGGATAAAAATCAATGAGCAAGTGAACTTAAGTTTGTGCGTCCATTAATTTTGGCTTTAACAGATGAGTATGACTGCCACAGTGACTTCCTTAGTGTGTTCTTCCCATCTGTCATTATCTAGATAACCTCAATTAACATGCTGATTAATCCTCAAATTCTTCTTGGGTAGTTCCTTTCTGGACTGCACAATGTGAAGGAAAATGTTCCCAGCATGTCTGAGCAGACAGAACACATTCTAATCAATACCCAGATAAATAGAGCCTGAAGAAAAGGAGCCTACTTTTCCTCATGTTTCCTGCCCTCCCTAGGTGCTAAATAAAACTGTGCTTATCTTAATTTTTTTTTCCATTTTTTTTTTCCTTAATCTGTTCTACATTTTGCTGTTATTTGAACTTAAAGCTAGTAGTTGCCTTGAATTTTACTGCTGCATGAGAATTCCAAGGTACATTTCCAATGCCATCAAGAACAGCAGTCATGATATAAAGTGGCTTTATTTTTACAGATTGATAAGCAGAGTTAAAGAACTGTGTGGCTGTTGGTTGTGCAGGACTGTGCGTAACTCCCTCTGTGAGGGAGCCTCAGGCCTCATTTTGAATCTCCTGATGTTCCCATAGTTATAAACTCATTTAAGCACTTTGCTTCTTAACTATAGCTGTCATACCTGTTGAGTATTGACTGGGGGTCAGTTCTTCACTTCTAAAGTTAATGACAAGAAATAAATATAATCCAATATTTCAATTCCGATATTTTCATCACCTATGTAGAAACAAAGATTTATTTATTTACTTATTTATTTTAAGGCACGCTTTTTAAAGGTGAAAAAAATCCAAAACCTGCGAAGAGTACAACAGAAACATCTTTTGTTTTCCATCCCCTTTTAGCAAGGATTAGCTGTGGAAATTGTTTCTCTGCACTAGGCAGGATTAAGTAAAAACAGTTTTAGTAAGAAACTTACGAAGAAACTAAATGTGTGCATTGAGTACATAATATTTAAAAGAAAGCTACAGGAAAAATTACCTAGACACCATTTTTATAGATTCAAGAAATTAATGCATGGGTGAGCTATTACAGGAAACTACCAAGTAAGCCACTTTATACTACAAAAATAATCCATTATACACTTTTAAAGTTTTTTTTTTTTTTATCTAAGTAATAATGATCAAGAGATTTACTTTATAACCAAACAAAAGCCCTAGACTGCTGTTGTTAAAGGAAACATTTGTGCTGCCATGCCTATAGGAGGATGCAGCAGTGACACAGTGTTAGAAATGCTGAACCCGACAAATTGTTGTATAAATAGAGTTGGAATTTGCAGTGATTTTTGTAGGTTTTATGATGCCGTTTCATTTGCACTTTCATTTGTTTCCTGATACTGATGGTGGATTCTCTTTGAAATACAGCGTGAACTAGATAGTAAACATAGATTCCTGATATCTGGGTGAATGTTGCAATGTGTATCTCATTTAGAAACAATTTCCAGTTCTCCCTGGTGGACCTAGTTTAGTTTATAGGTTTATGTTCTTAGGCATGCTTGAAATTTTAAAACACTGCAATGTATAATCTTCTTAAGCAAAATGGTTATACCCAAGTGGTAGCTCTAAGTGCCTTTAACCTTTGTTTTCCAGAAAAGTAAGTACTAATCCTTATTACTAAGGCAGAAAACAAATCTAAGCATTGGTTGTGCCTGTCTTTGGTGGTATTTATGTCAGTAGTTTCTTCTCTGTGTTCCATTGACTTCTGACAGTCCCAGATTTCAGAAGCTCTTCCTCAGTTTCTAGTGCAGAAGGGCTGTCAGCCATCCCTGCCTTTTGACCCCCAGAGCCTGGGGGATGCTCCAGGTGCTTCCTGTGCCTGTGGACATCCATGCCCTGGGCTTCCTGCAGCACGAGCCTGCTCGGAGCATCAAGGGCAGCCTGAAATCTTCCCTGTCATCTGTACATCCCTCTGCTGATGGTGGACACCTTTTATAGCATTTAAATGCTAGAAATAGTTCATTATTTTTGAAGCAATTCAATTTAAAGTGATTAATCTGCTCTTAGTATTAGTACAAGTATACTTGGCCTTAAGCACAGACCTAGGCATCGTTGCTGTCTCAGTTACAATGGAATATGAGTTTGGGAAGTGTTACTTTATCCCTAGGAACAGAGAAGCATGTCTGGAGCTTCTTTACAGAAGTGGTCTTTAAATTTAGCGCACTCTGAGCATCTCAGAGCCCTGCTGCTGAGGAGCATGTGATTTAAATAGGACATGGAAGTCCGGGTTCTCAACGGGGAGAAGGTGGTGCGTCAGTGATACCACAGCTCAAATGCTTTGACATATTTTTGCCTTCTGGATTACTGACACTGAATTCAGGCTGTGTAGAACTTCCCTTGCAGATTTTCTATAACACATCAGTTGAGAATATTTGTTAGTCTCGATCTTCTGCACTGGAAATACTTTCTAACAAGCACACCCTGTAGTAATTCAATTATCTTAATGCTGATGTAGCAATATTGAAACAAAATCTTTTGACTGTAGCAGCAAAATGAGAAACCTGCAGAGTGCAGGGAATGAGAACAAACAGTTCAACTTAGGTACAGGCTTCAGTTCAGCCAGGGAGTCCCCCTGGTGCTCTGTGCAGGCTGGCAGCAGCAGCAGGATGAGCTCCTTCCTTGCTGCAGTGCCTCCGTGTTGCTCATTACCCAGAGATTTGTTTCAGGTCATTAGCCCAGAGACAGGCAACCATCCCATGCCTTCAGGTTTTCTATCACTTTGGTAATTTGGTAGGTTCATCGTGTCTCCTAGAAATACTGGGTTTGTGATTTGTTATTTTTCTGGTTTCCCTACTAAATGTTAGTAATATCATCACAATTTAATCTCTTTTCTTTTTAGCATTTGTCAGCCTTACACTGATCACTTTTAAGATTATCTAATTGTATATGCAAAACATCCCACTTATTACAGGGCTTAATTTCATTATATCCACATGTAAGTCCATCATGACTACTACCATTATAACACTTTAATTTGAATTTTTAATAAGGGCTTTGATCCTGAAAATAATTACAAGCATTCAATTATAATTGTATATTATCGATGTATATTATGTATGTATATTATTATGCAGAGAGCTTACTCACATGCAGGTTACTGATGTGGGAGAAGCTGCATAATTAAATCCATATTTTATCAACTTTTGGCAACACTAGTATTACCGTATACACAGCAACATTTTTCAAGGGTACCCAGTTTTCTTTTCAGCAGTGATTTAGACACTTAAAAGTCTTATTCATAGAAGGGGGAATAATTGTGTGTGAATTATTTTGGTGTTACGGCATTAATAATCCCTTTTGCACATAATCTTTGTAAAATTGACTCATTGACTGCTGGTGTACATCCCTGCACACATGCTTTACTTTCTTCATCACTGAGGTGCAGCCTCTGCTCACAGAACAAACATTTAGGTTTTCAGTATGTGCAAAACAAGATCTAGCAGCTGAGCAATACAGAACCTAAGACAATCCATCAGGAAACTTAGTTCAGCTTCTCCTCACTGCAAGTTAAGAAAGCTCCCTTGCAGTGATCCCAGGATTAGCCCAGCTGGTCAGATGGTGCCAATAACACCAAGGCTGTGGGTTGATCCCTGTGTGGCCCATTCACCTAAGAGTTGGTCCTGATGATCCTTCTGGGTCCCTTCCACCTCAGACAATCCTGTGAAATAATTAGCATACCTGTGCCTCTGTGAAAACATGAGGAACAATTAATTTAGTAAAACTTTGTAGTCTAGTTGGTTTTATTTTTTCCCCCTCTTTTTCAGTATTCCTTCAATTTTGAAAACAAACGAAGGCTGAGAGAATTCTTTGCTAAGAATCCAAACTTTGCACCAAAAGCATGCACTGGGGGAGTTTCCAAGGATAATTTATATGATCATATGTCAGCTCTCCAAACATGAAAAGCTGTTTCTAGTTCATCTCAGCAGTTTGTTCCTGGGGAGCCTTTTTCCTCGGCCTGCTTTTCAAGGTGGGCTTAATTTCTCATGGACCACACGATTTTCTTCTCCCCCATATCCTGCCTTGGAAGATGAGCAGAATAAATGTAGCACACTTCTTCACATATTGATTCCTCTCTTTTTATTCCTCTTGGGAATGAGAGGACTGATGATGTCACAGGTATGAACATTGTATGAGGTCTTTAGTGTTTTATGAAAAAATACCTACCTTAGATTACATAGACCCTCATTTTGCTGTGCCACTGTTACTTTAAGTCACTGATCACTGAACTAGAAGTGATTATGATAGTTTTGTTTGATATGCAAAACCACAGTATAGTCAATGTCACAGAGTAAACATGGCATATTTCTCTGTTTAATATATAAATTTATGTATGGGAATTTGAAAGTGGTTAGGAGAGAATGGAGTGGGAGGAAATGCTGAAGCAAGAATACCAGTGATAATTGGAACTGTGCAAGTCTGATTCATTAGATGCCAAAGAATACAACTCATTAATCGTGAAAGAGAACTCCTTTGGATTAAAAAATATGATTAAAAAGGGAAGTTAATCAACAAGGGAGTAATAAGGATGAACATAAATAGATAAAAATGCAAAAGCTGAGAGCACTGCATGTTAGGCAATGGACAAGTGCTAAATGATATCAGAGTGTAACTAAAAAGGAACAAATATGAATTGCTGTAGTTTTTGTTACAAACTGTTTGGCAGCAATGAAATTCTAAAAATGGCGTAGGTCTAATCATAGCTAAGTTTGGCAGAGAATGTTGGAAGGAAGGCTAAAAATATTTTTTTAATAATTGAAAAGAGAACCTGTATGCTCTGCAGAAAAAATGAAAATTGATTTTGACAAATAAGTAACTAATGTGTTGAACAATTTGGTATAAAGATAGAAAATTTTGAATTGCAGGTCTAGGTAGCTTGCACCAAAAAAGAACATTCTATATCTGGAAAAAGAGCTTTTTGAATGATTGGTGTGGATTTTTAATTGAATAAGTTATTGCACATGAGTTCAAAAGTCTTCTGAATGACTGCTAATATTAAAATCCCATAAATGTGGTGATTAGGGTAAGTACAGGTGAGGTAAATTGACAGCTGTTCTGCACAAAATCATGGTAAAGCTGATGTGGGAAGCAGTTAATTAACTCCTGGTAATCTGATTGTGATAGTGGACAGGAAGTCTTGTCTGATTTGTAATATTCTGAGAGAATCTCCAGTCCAGCTCATTTATGGCTTTGCCTTTGCATTATTCACTTAATTTCATCACATGGCATTGCAGAAAAAGGGAGAGAGAGGTTTTGTGTGAACAAACGGTGTACAAAGTCAGTGTATTCATGTATCATGTAAAATCGCGTTTAATAGACCAAAAAATAAAAACCACAACAATTGATTTCTAGAAGTCTTGGGGGAAGAGTCTCAGCATGGTGCTTGCTGTGGTGTGTGAAAGAAGTGCAGGTTCTTGTATCCAGTGAGAGGATTAGAGATGTGCAGATGAACGTTCTATTTGCGTGCTTGGATTCCTCTCACGTACAAATATCCTCCAGGTTTGAATCTTGACTCTTTGCACATTTTCAGTCCTGATCCCACTCAGACCTACTCAGCTAATGAGGTTGAAGATCATTGCCTGAGGTGGAAAGACTATAGCACATCAGAATTCACAGTAATGTTGTTTTACACTTGAGTGGAAGTAGCAATGAAGGAGTTGCCAAATATGCTGTGCTTTGCAATTAATATTTTAAATGTGTACTGAAGGTGCACGTGTCTCTTACTGTTCTTCACTATCACTGTATGATACATCAAATGAAAGGGAATAATTTTTTTTTTCAGACATAATTAAAAATCTGTTATTCTGCATGTTGCAGTTCACTGTTTTGCATGTAAATGTAACAGCCAAAGATTGTTAGCTGTTCTTGAAGTTAAGTTGAATTTTAAATGAAAACCCTTCTCAATATTTTGATGCCATTTCCCCTTGTCTTGAGGCAGTGTGTGTGACAAATTGTATAGAAAGAATCTACAGGATAACTTCTAGAGTAAATGCTGTGCTGATATCTGGTACAGTTAGTTTGAATTGTGTCAGTACTTTTTAAAATGCATTTTCTGTGTATAAAATGATGCCCACTAGGAAGGAATTAGCTGCTCACTTACAATCTGTTTTATGTACTTTGGCTGTTTTTTATCATTGGAACATGCATCTCACTACTGATGTTGCTGATTATTTTAAATTTTGATTTTTATTGGTTAATGACATGGACAAAATCAAATCCATTCTCTTTACAGTGAAAGGAAATACATATGTGCAATATCCATCCATCCCTTGGTTCCTTATTATCTCTCAAAGTGGTCAAAGAAGAAATGTGTCCTCCCCTGCTCTAAGCAGAGCTGTTTCCTTGTGTGGGTAATTTTAAGAGTGATGAATCGGTACCAGCAGGAGCGTGGTGCTTCAGCTGGAAATGTCATCTGTGTGCAGGTGAAATGTCAGCTCCTTCAGCTGCACTCAGGCAGCAACACACGACAGGAGCAGGCTGCTCCTTTATTGAACTGAGCTCCTTGCAAACCCCTGCTGCAGCCAAGAGCTTGATTCTCCTCGTGGCTGTACGGGGCACTCTCCTGCTTCAATTACAAGGCAGTTGAAATGTAAGGACCTGTAATTCTGAATTGCATTATATGTGCCCAACACAGGATGACGTAAATGGGTAATAATTTAACCAGCACTGCAGTTGGTGTAGAATATTCGAGAGGAAATACAGATAGCTGGAACTCCTCATTGTATGCCTCAATTACAGTGTTGAGTGAGCATCTGGAGTTGCCACTTACCACGGTGGTTAAGTTTTACAGGGCTTGTGCGTTGGTGAGAATGCTGAGCTTGCCAAGTTGCAATGAACAGTTGAGATGTTTTAGTTAACCAGAACGATTCATTTAATAGATAGCACCTGAAAATTACCAGTCTCAGAGGAAATGTTAAAGAATAATTAATAATTTTCACGTAATTAACAGAAAAGGCTACAAACCCTGTTACTTCCTGGTTGCCAAGGCAAGTCAAGTGGGGTGTGCTGCTGTTGAACACTGCAGCTGCGAGTAACTGGGGGTCCCAACATGGTAGGGTGCTTTTGCAAAGGAATTGTTTAAAATATTTCTCTATTAGATCATTAATTTCTCTGAAATCTCAACCAAAGAAGGGTTTTCAAATAAAATTCTAGATGAAGTTAGAATATACAGTTTACATTTCCTTTTTTATCTGTTATTCTCATTTTATCTGTTGAAGAAAAATGCCCATAATGAAGGTAATTCACAGAAAGTTGGGTCACTGGCCTGTGTAATAAAGGTGGCATCAGCTATATCCAAGGTCATTACTGTACACGTTTAGTGAATATTGTGTGGTTATCTTCTGAAACAGAAAAACAGGTGTCGTGTTTCTTTTGACCTTCCCAATAGGATGCTACTTTATTTAGTTGGGGAAAGCAAACAATCAGTGGAAGTATTTTTTACTGAAGCTGAAAGTTTTCCTAGCTTGCTAAAGACTCAGAGATGCATGGAAACATTGGGTGAATATTATCACTTACACTGTGCTGATGTGTCATACATTTGAAAGCAGAAAAGACCTTACATATTCTGAAAACATCTTTTATTGAATACTCATTCAAACACTCCCTGAATTACAGAGGTAGAAAAGCTGCAGAACAACCAATCTAAAATGCAGGCAGCAGCAGCGTCTCCTCTGTTCTTTTTAATGGAGGTCTTGTAGAATCATTCTGTGATAGGCATAAGAAATCAGAGAAGTAGGTGTAGGAAGGAATATTCTCCGTATCTCCCTGTCCTGAACTAGAGAGACATTAAAAATTCATATCGTAATTCTTTCTTACTGGATCAAAATATATAATTTTATAGGACACGCTCTAAAAGTTTTCCAGAGACAGGCAAATCACTTAGCCCATAAATCACAGTGACTTTTGGGAAACTTGTATTTTTAATTGCAAGAACACTTTCGGTGTCGTCAGGCCATGATTGCAAAGGTTGTGAAATTGCTTTTGGCCATATTACCTTTAATCTTGAGTTAAAAATTTGATGTGCTGGAGTTCATGTAAACATTTAAAAATGTGCCCACTGAAGCTCGTAAAAGCCTGCTTTAGTGTCCTCTTAAATAGACCTGAAGATGTTATTCTACTCTTATGTAAGGGAAGACACTCTTACAAAGTTTGGTGAGAATCCATCCTTGTCATGTTTATTTTTGTTTTATGCAATTGTAAAGAAAGGGTGGCTATCTCTAATAAGTCACAGGAAAATTTTATCTAATAATGACCCATTTTAATCATGTGATAACCACATTGTCCTGCCATTATATAAGTAATATTGCTAGTCATTTCATTCTTGCAGTTATCTTTAATTTTTCCCGTATTAAAAAAAAAACAAAAACAAACCCTTTTTCTGGTATTCATTTCTAGATTTTAATATGTTGAAATTACTCTTATACCTCGCTAATCCCAGAAGTTTAGGGGAATGTTTTCTTTCTTCACAAATCAGTATCTTCAAGATGTTTGAGGAAAACATTCTTTTTGATTTTTGAATTTTTTTTGGCATCTATTGGCGTGTATATTTATTTTGAGTCTGCTTTAGCAGTAATCTCATCTCGATGAGTGATTGCAAGTGTAAAAGTACGCAGCTTGCTGGAGTAATTAACAGTGTGAAGTGGTTTGTAATTTCAAATAAGTATAATATTTATTTTCAATTACTTCTTTAACACATCATACATTTCTGGTGAGATTTAATGGATCTAGGATATCATTTCTTAAACACTAGAGGGAAAACATGGTTTTCCCTGCCACTCAGCGTGCAGTGTGTTTCATTTTGACCTGGAAAAGGAAGGAAGGAGGGAGGGAGGGGTGGAAGGAAGGATAGGAGACAAGAAAAATAAGTGTTTTCAAGTAATATTTTAACCAGTGAAAGAAGTACATTAATGTGATAATTTTAATAGGTATTTCTTTGCCTGTACTTATCCCCCTGATCCTCAAAACAAAACCCTTGGTGATGCACTTCTGTTTCTTGCTGGTTCCCTGTGCTGTCATGCAGAGTTGTTCTAAATTCTGGGCTGTTTTCTGAGCTTGGGAGTGTCAGACTGAAAGGGGAGGGTTCTTTCCATCTGAGCTGACCTCCTTTGCAGTGGCTCAGAAGTCCGTAAGTAGATTTTGGCCCGGTACATCTGTGTGCATCCAATGCAATTCATGTTTTGTCTTGCAGTGACTTCTTCAGCATAAATTTGGGTGCTTCTCTGTCAGAGGAGGACTGGATTCACTTGACTGCCCTGATTTCATGACCCTTTTAAAAAGAGAAAATTTTCTTCAGTCCCATGTCCTCTATCTGGGTTGGCAGCATCTCCCTCTTGCCAGATATATTTCTATTTAAACCACCAAACCAAGCTCTAGTATTTTACAATAAAGTGCATATGAATTCACCACTCACATTCACCATAGGTGAGTTATTTTTGTTTTGTCTGAAGCCTATTTTCTTTTATTCCCTAATACATTAATATTTCATAAATTTACCAGGTTACTTAATTTTGTTAATAGACTCCTGTCACCAGCCAGAAATACGACATGGAAGTCTTTGTGCAAAAAGCCCCTTATTCAGTGTTCACCATTCATCTTGCATTAATTTTTCATGTATATGAAATGTATCGACGTGATTTCATCCTTAATGCGTGTGCTTGCATCTTGTTCCTTGCTGAGGCCTTTTTTCTTTTTCCAAACAGCACTTAAAAAAAATTACAAAGATAATTTTAAAATGTTGTGGCATTTCAGGTGATTGTGTAAGTCAGAGGGAATAAAACAGTTTGAAACTGCTGTTAAGGTTATAAAGGAGTCTTTCAAAAACAGGATTCTAATTGTTTCCTAAACACTTAAATATATATAAAAAATTCCTCAGTTTTTAAAATTATGTTTTGTCTAAGATAGCAAGCCATAAAAAAAATCTTTTGATATGTAAGTTAGCTGTGCAAATCTGAAATATCAAAAATGGCTGGGTTTAGAGGTCTGGATATAGGTGAAGGAAAGCAAGCTTTGCAATAAAGATTTGTTTCCATCCTCCAGTAGGTGAAAAGCAAATAGGTGGATGGATATCACTATAAAGTAGTAGAAAGGAATAATTATCAACAAGGCAGCTTTTGCAACACAGGGCACTGGAGGACAGAGATCAAACCATGCTGTCTAGCAATTTTCCTTTTTATTTTTCCAGTTCAGAAAGAAAAGAGATGTTGAGGAGATCTCATGTTGCTGCTTTGTACTCTGTGGAGGGACTGGAGAGCTCTGTGTTTACTGCTGGCCATGCAGCATGCTGCCTGAGCACAAATACTGAGATAATTATTGTGTGGCTGGAAGTTTCTTGAACTAGAGGTGTGATATGTGTCTGTTGATTTGCTGAAAGCTTAGACCACAAACATATGGACTTGTAGTCTGTTTGTTACAAAATTAGGGGCTTTTCTGTTTAGTCCATTTATAAAGGGAATTGAGAGCCCTAAAATATTGATTTTTCCAGTCTCTATCAACTATTTCAATTCAGGGAACTTTCATCAAAGGTCTCCCTTGTTTTCTGGCAGAGCAAAAGGCAGAACTGATGGAAGAGACAACGTCCATCCAGCCTTGCAGCCCAGCAGAATCAGGTATGAATTATGTGGGAAGCAATTCTCACCATGTAAGGAGTGGGTGTCAGTCCTTGTCTGGAGGACAGCAGGGCAAGGTCACCCTGACAGTGTGACCACTCTGCCAAGGGGTCTTGGCAGCCTGGCTGGTGGCAGGTGAGGGGACAGACTGGTCCCTCTGCCAGATGACACTCCTGGGCACATTCCCACTGCAGCTGGTTCATCCACAGCCCAGGAGCATCCCCTGGCCTTCTCCTCGTGTCCTTGAGACATCCGACAGAAACCGCGAATTTAAAAATTCATTTTAGCCCTGCACCAAGGAAGGGGCATTAGCAATTGTGTGTCTGCTTTATAAAGTGGAAGGGTTTAAATTTTTGGGAGACTTGCTGAACACCTGGCAAAGTTCTCCCCTGAAGCTATTTCACCTCATAATAGGGCTGCTCTTGGAAGGATTGCTGTTGCTTGGGCATGTGCATAATGGTTTCTCAAAATGCATAATAAGGTAAAGCTCTCCACTATACTGGAGAAGTAGAATGAATCCATAAAGTTGAGTCTTATAAATATTCACTATTTTGACTGGTTAGATATTTCACCTGTTTCCTGCAGGTTGTAAACAGGAGAGAATAGGAATTGCCAACAAATCAAATTACAGAACATTGAAAATGTCAGAGTAGTAGTGTTCATTATGCTCATTCACAGAATGTATGAGTCATTAAAATTCTGATATTGCCTCAGAAAGATAGAGTTTGTAATGAGAATAAAAAAAAGCCTTTACTTGCATTTCTCTTCCTGGCAATGATTGTTGAGAAAATTAAGGATAATACCAAAATGATTACGTGTGTCTCCTGCAGTCCTAGGTTTTCAACCCTTAATGCCCTAACCTAAATGCCTTGCCTAACTGAAGTGCTAGGAACAGCACACTGAGGAGGTGCAGTAAGGAAGTTTTAATGTTTTTTGAATTGCAGGTAGAAGGCTTTCACATTTTCCTACTAACTTTCTCATGGTTTCAAGATTTTTTTCTTAAGTGTTTCTTCTTTTTTAAAAAAATACAATTTGAAAACTGAAGTGTTGTCTGTGTAGGATAGATTTTTTTCTTTTTTCAAATTTGAGGTTATACAAGCATAGCTAAGGTTTTGCTAGGTGCTCTTGCTTGTTACTGAAACTCCTTTATCCAAAGTCATAACGTCGGATGGATTTAATCTGGCCTTTTTTTATTTACAAGTCAGAATGGGCCAACAACACAAGTAATTAGCTCAGAGTAATGCCTTCCCCAGCCATGTGTTAGTGCTGCTCGTGCTGTCCTGCCAGTTCTGAATGCAGGCAGCTCTCTCCTGGTTCCCTTTGCACATCAAAAAGGCTCTTTCAAGTGCTGCCTTGAGCAATGGAGCTGCTTCTTCTCTGCTTCTCTTGAGGGCACGAGTTGGTAGCAGAGCAGATGAAGGGGCTGTTCCTGTCCTTGTCTGTGCTGTCACTGAGCTGTTCCACACTTCACGCACATTGTGCAACTTCACAGCATCAGCTGGTCTCAGCAAGAGGTGAATCAGAACCAGCAAATTTGTGCAGCTTCTGAGTCTACAATGCTTAGCACTGAAGCACTTCTCAGTGGTTGTTCATGGGCACTTGCTTGATCCATCCCAGGTTGGATGCACCAGTGCAGCTCTCCACCTCCAGCTTTATATTTTAAGTGGCAACAAAATACTTCACATCCATTTTATAAACTTGCCTGTCTTGTACAGTCTAAAATCCTGGAGTTGGAGCTCTTCCTACGTCTCAGTGGGGAAAAAACACAACAATATGTATTGTTATGGTTTTCTGGAGTGCTTTAGTAATTTTCAAAGACTGTCAGCATATTATGCAAAAATTGAACTGTTGTGTTTCTCTTGTGCAGAAAAATATCTACTTGGAGCCATCAACTTTGTCACCTTCCTGCACATGTCCCCCAGGTTGTCCTGTGTGCAGTACACTTAATTTGGTGTTTGAAAACATGTAATCCTTGTATTCTGGTATTATGTTCAGAATTCAGTTGTAGATTGTGACAACAGTGCTGAAGCTAATACAGTAAAACCATGTAGTGGGTATTTAGAGGGCCAGGAGAGCCACTTACAAATACTAAAGGAATTGTGGCCACTCTGCACGAGTCCTGCCTCTGCAGTGAACATCTGCTGAGTAGTGAAAAACACCTCTCCACATAAAGTCAGTGACACAGGTAGTGAAATGCAAACCAATGGCCACCACAATTTTGTTTATGATTAATTTTAACGAAGAGCGTGGAACAGAAATTAATTCCATTTAAAGAAAAATGCAGTGCAAGAGTTTTTTTTTCTCATTTAGTAGGTTTCCAGTCAAGATAATTTGGTGCATCAAATGTCCAACTCTAATATGGTTTTTATTGAGAATTGCAGGGACTCTTTGTATCCAACTTTCTCAAATAACCTTTTATTTGAGCAAATCAAGGCATAAACATTAGAGATGATCTCTGGGCATTTTTGAAAGTGAGAAAATAAAATGTGACTGCTTACTCTAAATTGTATTTGTAGATGGGATGAACACAGCTCTTAAAATGGAATATATTCACTGGAGGCAAAGGCGTGTTTGTGTTTACTGATCTAAAGTTTACTGACCTATCGTAAAGATTACATTTCAGTGATCTTCAGCAATTTTGTAAAAGGAAGACTTTTTTTTTTAATGCTAAGGTGTTCAGAGACTCAGATTATTCCTATACTATGTCCAAAAAATACAGATTTGTTTTTAAAATATGCTTGTGTAGATGAATAGGAAGAAAAAAAACGCAGTTTTGTACAGTGCATTCCCAGCTATTATAGGATACAGTCAATCTAAATCTGGTCTAAATTCAGCCACCATCATGCTTGCTGTTCACACTCTCTGCATTCAGATTTCTACCATTTAGTCAGAATAAGTATGCTGTGTAGAGTGACCTTCATGACCCAAGATTCCAGAAGAAATAGGACTATGTAGGCAAAGTGGAGATAGCAGCAGAGACACAAGGAAACAGTTTGGGTTTGTGGTCAGTGACTGTGGCCGCTGTCAGACATGGGTGCACGAGCCACTTCTGCTTGGGGAGGGAGCATTTAGAAGCCACTGTATGTAATTGCAGCTTTATAGTTTAATGAAATGTCGAATTATGACTTATTTTCACAATCCCTTGAGGAGGAAATTCGGATATTAGTCTGGAGAACCCTACATTTCAAGAAAACTACCATTTTTTCTTTGTACCTTAATGATTTATAATACAGATAACCAGATTTAGATATGGAAAAACATCTTCTACTGTGTATCTGTTGTGACAAAGTTCCTGTAAACATGTGAGCGTGGGAAGTTCAAGGTGAGACTGCACCCAGCTCTGGGGAAGGGGGACAAAGAAGGAAAATGGACTTAGAGAGGTGACAAGTATGATGAATGTGTGATGACTGTAGTTTTCATGTGCTTCATTTTCTGTCACCTCCATCTAAAACTTTGAATCTCAGCTCTGTGTAAAAGTTTAGGTGAATTACCATATACTCTCTCCTAGGTCTCTTCACTGACAAAAAAGATGTAGTAGACTAGTTTAGATATTGATGTGTACACAGTAGGTGTTGGTTAGAGGAATCTTATGCCTCTTTTCTCTTAAAAATACTGATTCCAACACAGAAGCAAGTCCTCAGTGTGTGAGGCAAACACACGAAGTGGCAGGTAACTAGAAGGTGAGGGAGAAGACAAAGGGACGTTTTTAATCATTTGGAATGTTCTCAAACTGTTCTGGCAGTTTAAATTATTTTAAATGATTTTTTAATTTTCAAAGGTATATTCAGGCCTTCTGGAGTAATGAACATCATATCCTTGACTGAAGTCTTTCCTATGTACAAATAGTCCATTTCAGAGTTAGTGTGAGAGGTGAGAGACAGCAATCCTTTTGCTTATTCTCCCTTTGTCATCATAGAATTCTTGAGTTTATATCTCCACCCCTCTTCTCTGACCCTGGCTGGTACCACTTATGGCTTTAATTCCAGACGCTGGAACAGGGTGTTTGACCTTTTTTTGTTTTGTCTCGTTACCTTCAAACAGAAGGGAAAATGTTCTAGATTTTGAAAGCTCTTTGTTTGTTTGTTTTTATGCCTTCCAAGGGAACATATGTTTACAGAAGTCCTTTATGCTTTTGGAATGCGCACACATAAAGTCAGTGATTGCTGTTTCTTTACAAAAGACAGGTGGTCAGCTGAAATCAGAGAAGGAAATAGGTACAACTCTGCCTTGTTTCCTCTCATCTGTGAGTTTATTTATAGTATGTGCAAAAGGAAACTAGAATAGATTCATAGATTTGCAGGAAGCTGATATTCATAGCATTTTAGTGTTGAATTTTTATTCCTTCACTTCTAATTTTTGTGAAGGTCATACACAATCAGTGCTCCAGATAGTTTAGCTTTTGATTGTCACTAAGGTATTTATTCTCTGAAAAGCCAAGTTTGGGCATAATGGCTGACATATGGTAAACACATAAGTCATCCTTTCCTAGAGACAGCCCTTGCAATGCTGCTGCAGTCAGTGTCAGCTGAAATTCCCAGCCACAAAGGTGTGAATTGTGCCAGCTCGGGCTGTCCATGGCAGCCCAGGGGGAGCTTTGATGCAAATTTGAGATAGCATGCCTTAGGTCAGATCTCTCTTTCTTCATGTCAGTTTTGGAAATTATTTTTGAGTTCATAATTTCTTTTAAAAGTGCTCCAGTAGGAAGTTGTCTGGCTGCCTTTTTTTCTCTTAAGGTAAAGATGTGAATAAATCTCACGGACACTTTAAGATTTTTTTGCATCAATAACTTTGTTTATGGGTGAGTTACATTTACACATGAAGATTTGTAATGGATAGCACTGGGTTTTTCTTCATCAGCTACAAAAGAAAAGAATTCATGCAGCCTGCTCATTTAGGCTTAGCCAACCAGAAAAGAGCACTGTTCTGGTGAACATCATTGCTCTAAGGTCTTTGTTTCTGTTTGTATGAGGGACTAAGGAAAAAGGAAAATCCTTGAGTTAAAAATGGAAAACATTCAATTTAGCAAATCATGAAACTCTTCCCAGGTAAAAACCAGATACTTTGGGTAGTTTCTGTCAGTGTTCTTTGGACTGAAGGTGTTTTTCAGAGATGAGTACGAGGGGTGTAAAACAGCATTTGTCTTTTGGAGAACAGTCTGTAGTAATCTGTCCACCTCTGATGTCTCCTCTGCTTATCTGCAAAGAGAAAAAGAACAGAATTAATTCTAATTCAACTAATTTAGTCCTCAGAGTCCCATAACTAATAAAAGAATAAGAAAGGTTCTTTTGTCTAATCCACAACCAAAGAAAAAAGTTTCCCTGGCCTTTGCTGTCAAACTGGGTTTTTTTTGTTTCCTGGAAGTCAAACCCATGTTTCAAAAATATTTCTTTTGTCATTCTTGATCTATCAGATCTACTAATAATATCATCTGTAAAATGCCAATTTTTCTGATATATGCCTTCATTTTCATCAGTCAGAATGATTGTAGTTTGTCACCGTATGCTTCCTTTTAGTTTAATGTGTGAGTGCAGGATGCAGAGCATGAGCTCTGGAGATCAAATTTTTGTTCACATCCTTACACAGTCCTCTGGAGAACATTCTGCCCTTTCTGCTTTCCTGTTTCTGTCCCATTTTATGGTGGCAAAATGTAACCCTTGGAAACTAATTAAGAGCTCTATGCTATTTTATTGCTTGAAGCTTTTTCTGCTTTTACAATATAAGTGAGTATGTGAATGCTTTCTTTTGGGTTCTTCTTACATAACTTAAAAAAACCCAAACCTGTCTTTTCTGTATTTTACCATAGAATTGGGAAGGAGCAGTTCCATGGAAATACATTTAGGCGTCATTGTAAGGCAACCCTTCATGCAGTGCAAGCAGTTTTCCCGGGCTTAGTCTCACTCACTTAACATCTATTTTATTTTCTGCTCAGGAGAAGACTTGTGTTCCAAACTGCCACGTTAGTGGCAAGCTGGAGATGGAAGAAAACAGATTACTCATAGCTGGTGCAAGGCCACATGATGGGTGACTTTATTTTTAGAGTAGGCTAGCGCAGTCTAATCCTGGGATGTTGCTTGGAAGAAGGAGGTTTTGCATGAAGCAGTTACTATGTAGGTTACATCCCTACATTATTAATAGTGTAACTGGCATGAAAATCTCACAAGTTTAATATTTTTAAAACCCTCTATGTGGAGGTACCTTGCCACCCAAAGGAGGAATACCTGCTCTGTTGTTGTTTCCCATGCACAGTTGTAGTTCCATGCTGTGTTCCCATCCAAGCAGAAGAGAGTCTGTGCTGTCTGATATTAATGTCCTGAGGGAGGGTCATGGTGGGAACCACTCACAAGGACTGGGCTCTGAGGAAAATGCTTCAGTAACAAACTTTCCATTGAAAATCTTTGCTATGGGTAGGAGATTAATCACCGTTATTTGTCCACTGTATCAGCTACTTCTAGCAGCTACTTCATTTCATTACAGTTTACCTCAGTATTTCTCAGATAAGCAAACTGATGGTCAGCAGCTCTCAATTATTCGTAATACATAATAATTTTCAGCTGTTTATTTTCCCTTCTATTTTTCCATAATACGGGGATTATGAGGAATAATTTCAAAAAGCCTCTGAGTTGATAGTGTGTTACTGACCTCGACAAACTGTTGAGCACGTTAAGTGTATGTATTGAAAATTACATTTAAACAAAATGTTTTAGGTCGTGAAGGAAAGTAAACTCTAGTGTGTGATAATGCAATAGTAATACGTTCTCAGGATCTGACTGGAAAATGGAAATTTCTGTTGGAATAAGAATAGTTTACTTGGAAATTTAGTATTTTTTCAGACTTTGATAACTGAAAGAAAACAAGCCACCCTTATTTTGTTTAATGAAACATTTGGCCGTGTTATGTCTACACTTAAGCAGTATAACTTTATAGACTAAATCGTATAGATTACACTTTTTTTTTCAAAGCACAAGAAAGAACTACAAAAACTTTGTCTTTTATTGAAACAAATACGTGATGAATGAAGAGCCTGTAAAGAATGTGTGTATTTCTCCAAAGCTCATGGGTTTTCATTGGTTTTCTCATTAATACTTTTTGTGCAATCAAAATGAAATTCACAAGACCTTAATGCAGTTCTCTCAAATATTCTATTATTAAGCTGAAATAATATCTAAATGTATGTGTTTGTGATGGAATCTCTTTTGACCTATATTAGCCAATCCCACCTACTGTAGGAATATGAAGGTGAATCTCCTGTGTTTCACTAAAAGTTTTAAAGATACAAATTGTCCAACAGCTAAGGAAGTTGGAAATAGACTGAACATGACTGTTAAAATGTATCTTCTTTGGTTTTTTTTCCCCTGTCAAGTAGACTATCTCCTTGTGCTTTTCTGCTCTATGAGGTGAATGCATACAGTTCCATAGCTGAAAATGAGTCAGCCTGTGTGAGAACAACCAAGGCACAATCGCCTGGAGTCCCCATAAGGAGTCCCCAGAGTGGATTCCCAGTGCTTTCCTGGAGTGCAGGGAGGAGGGAAGTGCTGCTGAGGTTCCTCTGTTGTTGAGCTTGAGATCACTCCCCAAAAAAATCACATCCCACGGAGCTGGAAGTCACTGCATTTTTCTGCCAGACCGCTGGGTATACATGATGTTCTGCAGTATATAAGGAAATGTGTTAATTTTTTTCCACAGATTTTATGCTTTTGGACGACTGAGTAACTGTTGCAATGTTACATGGATTTTTGAATGGCTCATAAGTTTACTTACTTACAGGCTTAGAAGTAATTGTTGCATAATTCCCTATCAGACACATTCCCAGCAAAACATGTCCAGTTATTAAGTTACTATGTATAAATTTAAGGGCTTACACGTTCTTCTTTCCCTTGTTCTCTTTTCTGTAAATCTTTGGTATTTGGTGTCTTAGATGACATCTCTTTCCTTTTTTTTTGTTTTCTGTTTTTGGCTCTTGCATCCTCAATTGATACTATCTTGCTATGTGGTTTTTCAAAAGAAATTTCTCCTTGATGCATTGGTTCTGTGTGCCAAGAAAAATCTGTCTGAATGAAAAATAATTAAAATAGCATAGTGAGTTAGCCTGTTAGGCTGCAAAAATCGGCTTTCATTTCCTAAAGCATTTTGAGTGACAGTAAGTGTTTCACTTGAATTTCAGGGCTCTGATGAGTCACCTTTTATGTAGGCATTATGATGGCACTGTTGATGCCTCACTATGACAGTCTTAATATAGCTGTAATTATGCTGAAACTACTCAATAAATGAAATCATTGTATTAATCTGTATGTTTTCTTTGCAGGCACCCACAGAAACATTCAGCTCTGTTCTTTCTCACGTTCACTTTATTCTTGTACCACACTTTTGTAGGGAGAGGGGAATGGAAGTATCAGATGGAGTCGATTCAGAAATCCTGATTCATACTCGGTAGCTGCTCCTCTCCTTCATGCTTTTAATTTTCCTTACAGGAATTGCAGTAATTCAGGCACAGCAGCCACTGTATGGCCACTGAGCTCATGCCTGTACCTGTCTGTCAGAGGTAACAGCTCAATGCAGCAGCACTGCTACCTTCAGTAACAGACTCTCCTGTTAGTCCTGTCTGATGGAACAATTACATTGCCTTTCTCACACTCCAGTCTCATTCACAATGCTGCTGCACACAGTTGGGATGCAGCTAAACACATGGCTTTGAGACTTCAGGACAAATATATTTTGATAAAATTTAATAATCTGGATTTCATAATAACTCATTTAATCATTTGAAATGGTAAAGTATGTAATAAAATACAGAAGGGTTGACTGCTCTTTCCTTAATTCTTGAAAGCATAAACTATCTTAGTAGAAACGTCTTTAATTATTGTCTAGGTTACTTGCTTAAGTAATAGACTTCAGAGTTGTCAGGGTCTCTCTGATACATATGTAAATATGCAAAATGGACTTTGAATCACATTGGCTTAAAATGACTAAGCAGAGGTCTTCCCAGATACATTATATCAGTAAATTTTAAAATAAAAAAGTATTATTAATGCTTAAATTTTAAACGGGTATATAAATGGCTGTGATAAGAAGTTATATATCAGCCAAAGTATTCTGTTGAAAACTTTCTGTATACATTGTGATAATTTTAATCCATTTGAAAATTTATGTTTACGTTTCACCCTAAGAAGTTAAGTGTGATGCCAGTTCTTTATGATTTCTCAATGATTAATATATTTCTTTCATTTCTTGTCACTGTTCTTGGGTGTGAGGTTGACTTGCTAAATGCCTATTTAATGCCTATTTTATTTGAAGCCTCCAGTTAGGAAGAAGTCCTGTCACTGCTATTTGTGCTGAACTTAACAATTTTTACTGTTATTGAAGTGGTAATTCCGAGTCTTTCTGTTTTCCTAAACTCACATGTGGAATCAGGGTTCTCTGTGGTTTTATCATCATCATTATTGTACCACATATCTCTGTCCCAAGGCTCAGTGTCTGTGTAATGTACTGACCTGCAGAGCCACAGAGTATCTGAAACCAGAGGCAGTTTCTCCACCACTTTCTCTCTTGCTCCACAGCAGCGAGCAGAGTTTCAAGCTGCTCAACTTCAGTTGTAAGGCGATCATTTTCAATTCTAAATTTATCAGCTTGGATTCCCAATTTTTCTCCTGTTTCCCTATCAAAGGCCAACGATGACTTGAACCCCTCCACTTCTGATTTCACAGCAGTATACTCTAGTTCAGAAATACTTTTGGAAGCAAAGAAATCCTGGTTTTCCCCCAGTGCACAGGAGAAACGAGCTCCTTAAACTGCACCAGTGAGACCTTTACCTTTTCCCTCTGCAGACGAACCAAGTTCATCTGAGGAGAGCGATTCTGCCCCAGCTGCAGGCTCAGCAGCCAGGCTGTTGGCTCAGGACATCAGCTCCTCTCTCCCTTGCTGGGCAGGTGCTTGGGGGTTCCCAGCTGCAGAGCACCCTCCAGCTCCCTCCCTGTGAGGATTTCCAGAGGCTGGCCCTGGAAGTGTTCCCACTCCACTCCAGCCTCCATTCCACCCCCCTCAGCAGGTGCTGTGGCTGCAGATTGTGGCCTTGGGGAATCATTGTGGAATAGGTTTGGAGCTGCCAGCTCCATTCCGCCCCGGGAGCAGTATCTGTCTTTTACCCTCTAATTTCTGTGTCACTCTAGCCTCTGTTAGGATGTGAATATAACTTCTCAGTTTCCCCTCATTTTACCACCAGCCACTGATGTAATTTACAAATTATTCTGAGTTACGTATTTATTGGTAAGTATTAAATAGTTTAGAAAAATCGGGCTACAAAATACCTCTTTAGTATAATTATTAAAATCAGTAATTTATAAAATTAATAAAAACTAATAAATTATAAAAATCAAAGTATGTTGAATTCACAGCAGGTCATGTGCTATGAATGAACTGAAGCACCTAGGTTTTTACTGAATAAAATACAGTTTGATTTTAATAAAAATGAACTTGGTAGTAATAGTTTATTGATTTTATTCAAAATATAGAACTTGAAGAGAAAATTATTTCAAAAAATGATGTGGCTTCTGTCGAAAGTATTGGTTTAAAGAAAATGTCAGCAGAATTTATATTGTATCTTTCTGAATCCCTCTCCTTGCAGTCAATTAATGTGTTTATACAGTTTTGTTCAGAGTAAATACATTGGCCAAAGTCCTGGCTGCCCTGAAATCAATGTTAGTTCCATTCATTTCATTAGTATTTATTGACATAAGTAGATTTATTCATCTGTGCAAGGTAGACATAACATTTATTTATCTTGCTGAACAAACACTAATTTTGCAGGTTTTTCCTGTATGTGCCTTGGTTCATACACAGCGTCTTCATTTATCTCCATGAAACAGATCAAATATGGAGATCTTATTCTATGTATGTTATGTTACAGAGATTATTTCAATTCTTCTGCATTTCAGGCATCATTGAAGCCTATGGGAGCTGGAGGAGTTTGGTGCTTTTCAGAAGTTTTCAGTATGAAATCTAATTTGAAAAGCACTGAATAAATTAGCTATTTTTCTTCTGCACAATATGGCTTCTAAACACTGAATGAGATGTACAATGTGCAGGTGTGCCCTGAACATGGGTTAGTCTTAAAACAGAAATTATACCAAGCTGCTACCATACTTTTTTCTAATTGGTGAACATAGTTACTTAGTGAACTACTGAATAAGTCTTGAGCGTGGCTTCAGGGAGTCCACTGTTGGTGCTGCAAAGCAATTACACTTCCAAAGGGTTAAATTGATGCTACAAACCCAGAAATTAGTTCCTGCTCATGCTTTTCCCCATCTTCAACATTAGACCAGTCCTGTGTGTTTGTGCTTCCAGCGCTCGCACGTGGTGTTTGTCCTGCTCGCAGTCCTTGCCACAATGCAGTGTAGCTGCACATTCTCAACAAGCTTTTAAAGGAAATGATGCTGCAGTTCAATTCAGACCCTCACTTCTGTTTACCCGCTTAAGGATGAATCATGCAAGCTGTCCTTCATCTGTGCAGGAAAACAAGCAAGCATCATTTCTCCTGTGCGTGGCCAAGCGATGTTTTTAGATCTGTGTCAAACACGTTGTTCCAGAACAGCCAGCAGTTGAAGGGCTGGCATTTGATAATCAGCATTAACTCTGTCTAATGAAAAATGCAGAAGTTAGGACTGTTTTGGCTTGAAATACCCAGGTAATCTACAACTCTTGGCTTGCCAGGCAGCTGCTCCCTGTGCAGGCTGCACCCAGCAGGGCAGGACCCCCAGCCAGCAGAGCAGGTACTCACCTGCCTAAGGGAGATGCAATTCCCTGTAACTCTGACCTGACAGCATGCTTCATGTCTCCTGGGGAGCCCAAAGCAGCTTGGGAGAGGAGCTGCTTTTACTTCTTTCATTTAGTTAGAGTACTTTTTTTTTTTTGTTTCTCATTCTTAGTGTGAAATTGAAAATTAGCGTTTATAGGCCTAGGGCTACACTGAACCTTTTATTCTCACTCCTGTTTATAAGGAATTATTAGTTACATAAAGTGTATGATAAAATGTCTAGGTGTGAATTTTTATTGAAAAGATCGCAATAGAAGACAAGTCAGTGTTATTTTTTTAAATTTGGTTTTAACACATTTAGATTAGAACATAGGCTGGAAGTAGTGGCATAGCAGTAATTTGACAGAACTCGAGTTGATGTAGAATATATTGCATATGTTCTTCCTATGTAGCTAAAGGGAATATATTTATTTTATAGCTTCTTATTGGTCTGGAATATTCCTTTGAGAATATATTTTCTCAGAGTTAACTGTCTGGGATCCTTCTATAATTCTAGTTAACAAATACCATTCTAATCCCCTCATTGGGCTAAACAAAAGGAAATAAAAATACTTCCTTTATCTTTTTTTTTGTGGTGTAGATTTTTTCATACTAATCCATTTGTTCAGGCTTTCTGAACACTAAAAGCTCGAGTGATTTTGCTGAATCCAATTAATGCACACATAGCATGATTAGAGATATCACAACAAATGATGACAGCTGAGAAGTTTCACTTTGTATTGGGCACCTTTAACCCCTTTTGAAGTTTCATTTTGCAATTTAAGAAAGACAAAATGCATTTTTTTTTGAAAAAAGAAACAGAGACCTTAAGAGAACCTTGCATTCTGAACATCTGCTCTTGATAACATAGCAGGATTTAATGGCACTACTGGCACTTGAAGCTATCTTGCTTCTATTTCCTTAAGTATCCATATATATGAGGAAGACAAGTTTCTATTGCTTCTGTTTGAAAGGTAAAATGAAACTGTATCACACATGCAGATAAGATATAAAAAACAGTATGCAGCTTGAAAAGAGATAGAAGTTGTCATATTACACTGGAAATATGAATATTAAAAACTGTAGAACAGATAAGGTTTGCTTGGCAATTCCTACCTGTATAGGAAATACAGAGTGAATTTAGATACTCATAGAAATTTCAAGTAATAAGAATAAACGGAAATGGCAGTAAAAATAATAATTGTCACCATTGTTCAAGTAGGCTTTTGTATTTTCATAAATTTAGAAATGTCCAATAAGGACTCCACAAATACAACACAAACAAATTGCTGTGTTGGTGGGACAGTGGGTGGAGTGTTTTTAGGATAACTCAGACTGCTTATATTGGTTTTTCCTAAAAACACCCTTATTCTTTTTGCTGCTGTATATTTTGTAGTTATATTATTACTTAAACTAATTGAAATTAGCCTAATAGTTGGCATAAAATAATAAATGGAACTGTTTATCAGGACTAACTTTTCATTATGTATAGATAAGCATAAATATTCATATACATAATATAGAGTAAATGTCTCAATGTTTTTGACAGTTTGCAGTCTGCATATATATAGACACGTATAAATACAAGTATATATATTCATACTATATATATGTATACTTCTATGTGATCTATCTGTCTGTCATTTCAGCAAAACTAACAGAATTCTTTTCCTCCTAGCAATATTTTGGCTCCCTTCTAAGCAGGTCTTTAAATGCTGTGTCCAAAATGAGCCTTTATATTCATTTCTTCTTTACCCAGTAGTAGTGAGTCCCAATAAAATCAGGAGATAAGCAGTGGGTCTAAGCTATCTTGCATGCAATGCTGACTTTTATCATAACAAATAAACTTCATTTCTGCTGTATTCCTTTGAAGCTCCTGCTCTCAAAAGCTTTCCTTGTGTGTGTAATCCATGCTTCAGTATTCCTTGTATGTGTTCACTGGGAAATACAGCAATAATTCTTTGTGTGTGCATTGATTCTCTGATAGAGATCCTGTGTAAATATTCCTTGAGCTTGAATAGTGACAGCATAAGCATCCTGCCTGACTTGGTTTCAGTCACTACTTACTCTGCCCTGTCAGCACTATGGTTTTCTCTTCAAATTTTGTCATGCAGTTCTCATTGACTGGCAATAAAGTTAGTGGGAGTCAACTAGAACAAGGGCTGCAGCTTCTACAAATGACCAAATCAGGAATCACTTTTCTACAAGGTATTTTTTCTTAAATATGATTTCAAGTATCTCGATCACATGACAAAAATTTCTCAGAAATGCTTTAAAAATATTAAATACCTGTTTAGTTCATGAAACATTGTTCCTTAATGAAAGCACCTGAAATCTGAGACTCTCCCTTCTGATTTTACAGGTACTTTCTTGCTTCAAGGTAATATATTTTCATTTTGTTCTATGAGTTACGGTATTTCTTGCAAGCAACATGGAGGATTTCTCATGCAGGGATTTTCACATTTTCTGTCGCAGTGTTATTTTTCTAATGTATACAGATCTGAATTTCCACTTCAGCAGGGTAATAATGTCTCAAGGGAATGACATGCATAGATTGAAATTACAGGCAGGCGTATGTACAAATCGAAATGACAGGCAAAAAGGGGACACTGAGCTGCTCTAAACATTGCTGCTAAATGTGAGGTTGGATATGGCCTGATTGCTGCCCATATGTTTGAACAGCTCTGGAAGCGAGATCACCACAAGGAGATCAGGGGGGATTTAGAGGGATGATTTCCACAGCTTTGTTTGAGGAGGCAGAGATGAGAGAGAGAGAGAGATCTGACCCTGCCTTTTCCAAACAGTGGTGCTGGCTCTGTGTGCTGTAAGATGATAGGACACTGCAGAGGAAGGGCTGGCTGCAGTTAAAACATGCAGATGATGAAAGAGGGGTAGGGTGATTAGATCCCTTTAGTGATTTGACATTGTACACATTGTATACAATCCAAGATTAGTTCTCTGCCATCAAATAAAAGATCTTGTCTAAGCTGCTTTAGTTAGCTTCGTGTTCACTGAGGATGGACTACAAATCCTCACACATGTCCGGCCTCTGTGGCAGAGTCAGTGTAATCAAGATTTGCAGGCTTTTGGAACAAGTAAATCTGTCATATTTATACAGACAGATAGAAATCTCTATGTATATGGCTTGCAGAAGTCTCTATGTATATAGCCAGCAATTTGTCTCCTGAGTAATCTGAATAATTGCCTTTGCAGTGTGTAAAAAACTGAAATGTCAGTAAGGTCTGGAAGGGCTTTGGTGCAGGTGAACTTAAACAGTTAACAGGACAAGTAGTCTAATAAGGAAAAGGGTTTGGATGAAAGTATTGAAAAAGCCTCATGCTGAAATCAGTCTGGCATACAGTTTTCTTTTGGAAAGAATGGTTGAAATAACATAAGAATTGCTATACTAGGTTATTAATAGTCCATTTCTCATTATAGAGAGTTTAAGACTAATTTCACAGAAATGACAGACCTGATGTTAGCAGCCATACAGGCTGGGAAGGTTTCCTTGAGGAGGAGGTCAGGTCGGGGAGAGAACGGAGCTGATTCCTCCATCTGCTCTGGAGCAGCCAGAACTCCAAGCCATCCTGAAGGGTTGCTGTCCCTGAGAGCAGCATGTGCTGTGATACTGAGGGAGGTCTGTTCTGCAGACCTGAGAAAGAAGGAATGCTCTGGTGTTAATGGTGACACAAGCAAAATTAATGGATGTGATTTTTTTGTTATAAAAAGGCTACATGAACTTGTGGTATACCAGCTGTAATTATATGCACAAGGTATTATTTCCAAAGGCAGCGTTTGAAAAATTCCCTCTGATCTTAAGACTTCTGTTATATCCTCTAATTCCCTTCAAACTGTTCCTGTTAGCTTTATGGAGAGAGTTTTGTACCATGTAAAAATGTGCAAAACCTTTACAAATGAATTTTCTTTTTCAGGTCATAGATGTTAGACAATTCCTTCTTTGCAATTGCTGTGAGTGCTGATAAACCCACTTATTTCTCTGAAGCTTGATGCAATTTTTCTTTTTTTGCAGAATGTTCTGGCTTTATCTATGGCCTGCTTGCATTTAGTAAATATCTATTTTAGATTTGACATTGATCTAAAAATCTCCTGGCTTAAAAAAAAAAAAAAAAAAAGAATTTAGAAGGTATTTTTTCAAATTATATAGAAATGAAGATAATGGTTCAACAGACATTGCCAGGGCATATATTCTTTATTGTGTACAGTATAAACTTTCAATATCAGCAATCTTGACAATTATGAATATTTTGGTCCTGTGTAAAAATAGTCTGCGAAGTCTTCTTCATCAAAAACACCAGAAAAAGTCTATGGAAGATGTAAGGTTGGAGTCCAAAAGTTGTAGTAATAAGGACTGACAATTTTATTTCTTCTTGTAAGAAAAGGCAGAAGTGATGTTGACCTGTGGACCACAGGAGAGCTGAATTTAATGCAGGTGCAGTTGCTAAGGATCAGTCATACTTTAGCAATTAAGCACTGTGGGTAAGATAAGGATTAATCCTAAAAACTGTTACTGATATTAGAATCCTAAGTTATTCCTTACTTATCCAATGTTTTCTCTACTGTTTAAAGAAAATGTTCAGAAAATAAAAAAGAAAAAAATCAGTCAGTCAGAAATGTTCTTCTCAATTTATAAAGAAGATAATTGTTATTTGTCATATTGGGTTTTGTCTGAAGGATAATTTCATCAGGAGAAAAGGAAAGGCGCCGTGCACAGATATCATTAAAGCTTTAGCCACATACAGAGGTGTAGCCAAGGCAGGCATCTTAAAGAGGACTGAGCTCTCAAGTGTTCAAATAGTTGCTTTATTTTGCAGTAAGATTGCAACTGCAGAAAATGAGTAATTTCACTGAAGTGAGAAAAAAATCAATGGTGCTATTGATGTGCCCCAGCTGAGGTGTAGGTGGCATTTAAAAGATGAAGCGTGGAGCCAAAGCTGTCAATCTCACCACAAAAGTGACCCGATTTTGCCTAGTTAAAACCCATTAGTTGGCTGAACTCTTGCACACTGGTTATGTTTCAGGAGGTTATTTTTGAATGTCAGGCACTTGCTTGGGCAGGCAAATTTCTCTTCTTAATTCCCCAATATTCATGAAGTCATCCTGTGTTTCTTACAAGTGCTTTGCCAATTCTTGTGCAGTCTGGAGACAGAGAGAAATATTAGATGCAATTTTAAAATATTTTTTTTCATAGTAGTATTCTTCAGTATTTTACTATGGCTGGTTTTATTTGGATATTGATTTACTCATTTAGTAAACTGGTCTAGAATGGTTTTTTATAACATGATTGTCAGTTAAAGGGGATATTGCTGAAGACATGACTAGATCATTTCCATAAGTCCCACTGGTCTAGGAGACAGTAATTGTTGCATGCCAGGGGTTTTAAAGTGCATGGCGTGATGGTAGAGCAGGAATTGCTTCATCTAATTCATCTTCGGAAGATGAACTGTCTCATTTCATTTACAGGGGAAATTGAGAAGGATATTAATCAAGAGACAGATAATTTTCAGGGCTTATTTTATTATTTAGATATGGAACAAAGTAATTCAATAGGCAGATCTGAAGAGAGCCTTCCTTTTGTCTTCCTTCCCTGTGCTCTGGGATTCATGCTGGGATCTGGCTTCCTCTCAAGTACGGCTGAACTTTCTGCTGGTGTTTGCAGCAGACCCATCGGTCTCCTCTGGCAGCATCTGCTCAGCTGTGCTTTCAGAGCTGCTGCCTGGCCCTTCCCAAACTCCTGGTGACACATGGCAGGACAGCTGCACAGCAGCTCAGTGCCTTTCTGGGCAAGAAGTTCAGGAACAAAGGAGATCGTGTCCCTCCCATGCCAAGTTTCCTTTCTTCATGGTGGGTAAGGAAGTCAGTGCCTAGATTTACACTAACTTCTTGTATTCCTAAATTGCTTTTTAAAGGATTGCTATTGTGATAGCCAGCAATAAGGAGAAACCTCCACCTTTGGGTCATACATTTGCAGTTAATGTGCTTTATGGAACTCTGCAAACTTGTTCTGCAGAAGGCAGGAGAACACCAATACTGTCATGCTCCCTTTAATGTGTTTCAGGCTTATTTTATTGAAATTGCATATTGTGACACATTTATGCAAGGTGAATCTTGAAAGCCAAAGCTGATTCAGTGAATACAATACAGAAATAATTGGTTAGATTTAAATCAAAATCTCTGACAACTTTGGAGGCATTCAAAGGATTTGTTTTTCATTTTTTGATGACCTTCGATTCCTGAAAGAACTCACTGGGGTGCTTTCACAGACAAATAGTCAGGTTGCATTATTGGACTGAATTTTGGAAATGGTGTGCTTTTGTTTTTCGGTGGGTTTGTTTTTTGTTATTTGTTTGTTTTTTTTGTCATTTGTTTGTTTTTTGTGGCAAGGTGGTGGCTGCACAAAGCATTCCTTTTTCCTTGAACTGCTACGCAGAAAGCGCAGGCAGAAATACAAGTTAACAGTCAATGTTAAATATAGGGGGGTATAATTTCAAATTAATATAAACCAGGACAAGTACTGCTTTTCAGAGGCACTGAAGAAGATAAGTATTTAAATGTTTATAGCTATCACCAGCCTCATAAAAGTTAACATTCACATGTTACTGACAATTGTGATTGTATTTTGATGTTAACTTCTGTTAATATGAATTTACTAAGGAATGGCATTCTCACTTCAAGTGAATTCTCAGTATTTCAGGCAATTGTATTCTCATGAAGGGTCAGTCCTGAAAAATTTATATTCCTGAACATTATGAAGAAAAAATAATGGTCTTAAAAGTGCAGATAGTGTGTTTGCTTGTGTGAATATATATTTCATATTTCTTATTTAAATTTAAACTATTCTTTTTTTTTCCTTAAAATGTGAAAGGCTTTGAAGTTTGAATTAAGTTCAGAATTCGTGGGGTCTAGCTTTACTTTGAAAATGTAGAAGCAGGCTATTTACCAAATCAACCTTATACCATAAAAATAGTTTATTTAATCAAATTAATTCTTCCTAGTGAAAAATGTTTGTCAAGAAATACATGAAAAAAATTATACTTCTAGTAAGTCCAGGCCCCTGTAGGCTGAGAAGGAAAGCTGACATCTGAAACAGTTGGACGTATTTGGATTTTGCAGTCAGTGTGCGTTAATTGTGATGTTTGGAATTACCCTATGCTCATTTGCAAGTAAGAAAATACAGCTGAAGAGACGATAAAATAATCTTCATGTCAAGAAAGACAGGAGTGATGAGAATCACCTCTCCCCATCATAGAGCAGTCGTGTTCACTACAAGGTTATCAGGTGTCCAACAGAGCTACAGACGCCCCATTTTCAGGTTCAGATTCAGAAACTTCTTGTGGGCTCCCTCTAAAATATGGGTGATGACCTGCAGGAAGAACTTAAGGATGCTTCACAGCTGTGGCACCTGTAATCTCTGTGGGTATGGAGGCACTCTGCAGTGTCTCAGCTCAGGAGTCACTGCTGTGAGTTTCATTAAAGGACTGGCAGCTGCTCTAGGTGAGTTTTCATTATTGAATTCCAAATCTGCCAGAACAGCTTTGTCCAGTCCTTATTCTCATTGCAGCTAATCATAGATGCTTAAGCACTTGGGCCTCACTGGGAGGATATCTCCCTCCACACAGGGATTATTGATCCCTGCCACAGAATAACAGGACTGACATTTGAGGAGGATGTGTCAGAGAGAATCTTTTGCAATAAACCATATGGTCCTCAGGTCTGCTCTGCACCGAGTGTTTTTAACAAAATATCTGCTGGTTTTCTACAGACTGCAAGAAGCAATCTTCTGACAAACCAGAAGGAAATCCCTTTCTTGTCATTTGTGAGAAAGAAATAACGATGGGATGAAATGTGGCAAAAATTATAGTTTTATCTGTTGCTATTC
Source organism: Eopsaltria australis (assembly GCA_034509425.1). Taxonomy (NCBI): domain Eukaryota; kingdom Metazoa; phylum Chordata; class Aves; order Passeriformes; family Petroicidae; genus Eopsaltria; species Eopsaltria australis. Next base: position 835,927 of record JAVTVJ010000138.1, read on the forward strand.
CTGAGGAGCACCAGATTTCTTGCAACTTCTGTGTTACTGATAGGGAAAGTGAGATGTGTTTTGAAGCCTGGAATATTACTTGTTCCTAGCCTTTCCTTTGGTTTTTGAAATGGGTAAATTTTGAGGAGAGAAAAGAGGCAAAAATAGACTTGGTATCTCTGTAATTGCTTTCACACCTATCTGCAGATACCCTGAGTGAAAGTAATTTGGCAGAACTGCCAGGTTAGGTGGAGAAACAATAAACAGCTTTTCTTGCACTAGGCCAGACTCTTGCAGCTAGTAAGAATATTTACAGCTAGAGCTAGCAGCCTGCATTTGTACAGACAGAATTATATCAACCCAGTATTTGCAAGGGGGACCCAGGTACACATCCTGTTCAGGAAAATGAGAATGTGCTCGTTCTTGTGTTTCGCATCTAGAAGTCTACTTATCCCACTGCCAGAGGAGTTTAGTGGAGGAAGATGTGGTGGATAGGATGAGTCTGTTCCTTGCCTTCTAGAATTTGCTTTCTGTGTCCTTGTGCCCATTAGACACCTGAGTGGAAAATGCACTGGAACTTTTTTATTGAAAGCATAAGAATATTTTTGTAGGCAGGAAGAACCAATACTGAAGGATATACAGAAAAATAATTTGTTGGCAAGTGGAAAGAAAACTTGAGTTTTGAGCAGGGAATTTGCTAGTAATTAGGATTTTTTGATTTTTGTTCTTGTATGTACAAATTGTATTACTGATGATAGCTCAGTATTGCATATACAGCAAGTGGGCAGAAAAGGGGTACAGAAAAGTCATCTCATCTGACTCAGATATTTCAAACTGTTTTTATTATCTAAAGGCCACTTCTTGTAAGCTTTTTTGAAATTTTAGTCATGTCTGTTGTCACTAATTGATAGTGTGTGGTTTTACACTCCACAGTTTACCAAAGAAGTGGAAATTGGTGTTAAATCCAATGACTGTGTGCTCACTTCAGTAGGCAGTTCAGGACAATGATTTGAAATGTTCCAGAAGTCATGCAGAGCAGTGGGCAGATGCCATGTGGGCTTTTTGCAGTCTCCTCTGAAAAACACAAATTGGCTTCTTTTAAATGACCATGTTTCTTCTTATAGGGAGGGATATAATCATTGAAATGAAAACTGTCTTTGCATTTGCACAGTCTTACCCAGACTTTTGCCTCTCTAATCAGTTCTCATGTGTAGCAAGTGCAACAAAAACTTCCCCCCCCCCCTTTTTTTTCTCTCTGATAAGCAAAGTCTGCTTTCATTGAAACTCAATGTAGTTGCTTTTCCTCAGTGTCATTATTTACAAAGACATTCAAAGCTGTGCCACTGGAGTTTTGCATGTGTTGCTGACAAACAAGATGTTAGAGGAAAATAGCCCCAAGACTTAACGAAATATGTTGAATTGCATTTGCTATAGAAAATATATTCATATCCCCTTGGAAAAGATTTAGGATAGTTCTGTGCTCGTCTTACAAGGCAATCCTAGACTCTAGTCTAAGAAAATAACATTTGCAAATGCTGTATCTGTGGTAATTTTCCAATTGCTGCAAACAAACAAACGAAAAAAAAAGGAACTGAAAACACAATGAAGCAAAAAAGTTCAACTTCAAACCAAACTAATTAATCGAGCTTCTAAAGATAGTGGTCTTGGTTCATTCACATGCTATTTAGATTAGTTGAATTTTATTTCTGAGTTCTTTCAGAAATTCAAGGGAGAAAAGCAGTATAAAGACAGTAAAATTGTTTGGATACAAAACTACTTTCCATGCATGTTAAAAGATCTCCAATAATAAGTATTGGATAAGAATCTTAATAGCATGAAATTTATTGAAGTCAATTAGCTACATAAATTTATGCTGTGAACTTAGTCTTTAGTAAGAAACTCAATGATAACAGGATCTCATGAAAAATTTCATTGTATTTAATAGCTTAAAAATGAGTGGGACGAGTTTGTGGTCAAGTCCCCAAGTTTCTGGTACCACACCAGTGGTATCCCAGTGTGATGATAGTGCAGACAATAAGAAGTGAAAATGTGGTCCCATTATTGCTGTAAGTAAATGTGCAGTGCTCTGAGGCATGGCACTAGAAAACACCACCATTCTTGCACAGCTTGTCCACTGTTACTACCTCCTAATCAGATCTGGTTTCATCTCACTAAGCCACCTAGAGTATCCTACCTGGGAGCTCTAAATTATGCTAACTTCAAATTTGGCCTATCATAAATCGAGGCTGTTTCCTTGGATGCACCAAAGGTAGGTAGGTTTTGCATTCCAGTTTGCAGGCAGTTCTAAATCTATGCCTCCTGAAGATTTTATGGTTTTCCATTACAGTTTGTTGTGGGGGTTTTGTGCATGTGCTTGCCACTTTTGTTGAGGTGGCTCTGTTTGCAAGCTTAGGTGGAGCTCTGGGTGGTGGGAGCCCAAGGCAAGAGTATCTGAACTGTTGATCCTTTGCATGACGAGCACAGGGACCTGTGGCACAGCCAGGTGAGGGACACGGCTGCAGGAGCCCAGGACTTGAGAAGAAGGGCAAGACTTTGGCCTGCTTGGACTGTGAGGGGGTTCCCAGGGGTTCCTTTGTCGGGGTCCCTCCTCAGAGGCACCAGCTCGAGCTGTTTCTGTGTTCCTGCACTGTGAATAATTTGCTGTATGGATCAAGGATACCTTAGACTCTGCTGTGGGAGACCTGGGGTGGAGCTGGTGAGGAAGCCTCGTCTGGCTGTGTGAGTGGGGGGTGTGCAGGGAGTCCGTGGGGACCCCCTGGGTCACTGGAGCCGCTGCTGGGAAGGGGCTTCGGTCCCAGCAGTGAAGATCTCTGGAGCTGGGAGTGTGACCGCCAGAGAGCCTCGGGAATGGGCAGACTGGGAAGTTTCCTTAACGCTTTGGGACGTAAAGAAGGGAGGACTACTCATCCCTCAAGAATAAACACCTGACTTTCCCACTGACATTACGCCTCCGACAGGTTTGGCGGTCCTCGCAGGTTGGCCGACCACAGCTTCCTCTGTGTGCCACGTAGGGCTGGGCATCCCGACCTGGACATTCCCGATGGTGCCAGCACTGGAGAACCCTCAGATGCTGATGTTCCCAGGGTGCCTGCCCTGCCCAGCTCTGCGCTGATGTCCTGCCCTTCCTCCTCGTCTCCAGGGGGAAGGAGTGAACCCACGGGATGTCCCAGTGCTGGGCAGGCTGCTGGGGTGGGGCTGGCTGGCAGGGCAGTGCAGGGGGCTGGGGGAGTGTGCTGCAAGGTCTCTGCTGCTGCTGCTGCTGCTGTGCAAGCGTGTGCAGCCTCCGCTGCAGCCCGCCCTGCTCGGGAGCTGCTGTGCTGTGCGCGGCTCCCGCCGTGGCGAGGGAAGGCAGCCAGCCGCTCGCAGCACGCCGCTCATCCTTGCCTGCCTCCCGACTGACAGCGTGTGGCTGATCTGTGAAAGCATACGCAATGCAGTCTTGGGGAAGGGTGTGTGAGTGGGGGCAGCTGGCATCAGCACGGCATCCTAATGTCGCAGTCGTTCTTCAGTCTCCCCCAGACAGCAGCCGCTCCTCTTGCCTGCACCAGCCACTTACTCATTCACAGCGCAAATGTTCTTGTTTGTGTGACAATGCTAATTGAAAGAGCCGTTCCAACTTCAGTAGCTATTTGTTTGGTTATATCACAGACAGTAACTTCTAACTTAATAAACCAAACAGACAAATGTTCAGGAGTTACGACAGCAATGTTAAAGTGTTTGGTTTTTTTCCCAGTGTGACAGCGTGAATGAAAAACACAGTCCCCATCTGCAGCTGGCCTGTAAATACTTAGAAAGAAAATGCTAATAATTCTCATCTCTGATCTTCTAATTTAAATGAAAGATAGCCTAGTTTAGATTAGAAAATTGTAATTCTCAGATTCTATGATGACTTATTGTAGCCACCTCATTTGTTCTCTTTTTTTTTTTTTTTTTACTTTTTCCAGATACATATTTTAATAAAATTCACACACAAAAAATTGAATTCTTATTACCCATCAATTTACTTATATTAAGCCATCTTGATTCCATTTAAAAGTCATGATAAGTGTGTACAGATTTTGTATTTTAAAGTGAGCTGGGTACTTCACACTAGAGAGAATCTCTGTCAATGTGTGCAGGAGAACCACCAGCAAGAGCATGTGAGTGCAGGGTTAGATCAATGAGGATTATGTGCCAGGAGGAGGAGAGCTTTGTGCTTTTCTCATCCTGCACATCCTTCTTCAAATCCCAGTGCACTTCCAGTGCTGCACCCTCCTCTCTTGCGGACTTCAGGCATTGATCACCTGTTATTTCACAGTATGAAATCCTCAATTCCAGGTGAAGAGTTAACCTCCTTTAAAAAAGGAATTGTGATCATGGATGTTTGTTTCAGCTGGTGTATTTCAGCTTGAAAGAGAGCAGGTGAGGAGCTTGGATCTAGAAATGAATTATGACTACTTTGCTATTTTTGGCCACTGTAAGAATGTTTTGACTTTAAACCAGGTTAGAGATAAATCTTATTAACACTCTTGATTTGTAAACACGTATATCCTCTGACAACAGTAATGAGAGCCAGAAAACTGATTTTACCACTATTACAGAGAACAAACTCCTACTTTGTTGTTCTCCAGCATAGGATGTGAAATACAGCTTTCTCATGTTAGTGCACACATTAGTATTAAATCATTCCAAAGAAGAAAGAAGCTCTGTTCACCACTCCGTGTTAGCTGGACAAGAAATCTAAAAGTCTGCATGGTTTTATAGGGGGTACTTTCTGGGAAGCAGTGTCAGGGTTCATACTGTATAACCTGGCCTACTATCAGTCATTTCTCAATGATTTGAATAACACATAGCATTTGAAATTTCTCAGGTGCTGCTATTAGGCAAAACCATGCTAAAAATGGGGATTTAATTTTTTTTAGACCAGTCATACTTACTTGCTGTCTCTGGATTTTTTTTTTGTAGTTAAACCAAAGATTTTTATGCCATCTTCAGTTTCTTAGTGTGTAGTGTTGCCATCTGATAAACAAAGATGTCTGTAAACATAGATGTTTCAGAGAGATACAGATATTTAATAACAAAATTCTGAGTAGTTTTTTGTAGTATTTGTGTGGATGCTAAAGTTTTCTGTTAGTTGTGCATTTGTTTGAGACTTCCTGGAAGAATCTGGCAGCAGGAGCTGCCTGATAAATGATGCCTACCTGCCAGACACCACCAGGTATTTGGAAAAGTGAAGTCTTTTAAGGAACTGTCCCTTATGGTTTCTTAAAATTGCAGAACCAAGTTTTGCAGGTTAACACTTCTGTTAATTTTCTACTGATTTTTACGTGCACTGCAGAATTCCAGTGCAAACACAGTTGATTTAAGAGAAAAACTTGCTGTGCCAAAGATGTGATGACAACTGAGACAATGTGTAATGAAATGTTCCAACTTCCATCAGAAATAATGACATTCTTGGCTGAGTGGAGGTGTTTTAACTAAATACTGACAATTCATCGTAATCAGTGAACCTATTAGCTGTGAAATTTGATTCTCTCATCATGGACTGTTCACTTACATATTTCAGATAAAAATAAATCTGCATATCACTCCAAGCCTAATGTTGTGTACCTTTCTAAACACTACTGTAGCATTTGTGTGGTTTAGTAAAGTGAAGCCTTAAACACTTTTTCAGGAGGAGCTGTCTCCTGATTGACAAGGATCAGTAGTTAACAGTGCTGTCAGCAGTCTGATGCTTCAGTGGAAACCTGACTGGCTCCAATTTGTTGTCTGATCAGCAAGAGAGAAGCAATTGCTTCTTCCTTGACTGGTTCCATCTTTTACTGGTGACTTTTGCCATCAGGGGAACTAAATGGGAAAATACTCTTAATGGAGTAAAAATGTTTTCAGAAATGAAATTTTTTTGCATGAACAATACTCCAGTCTTGATAACAGCATTTGGGAAACCACTAATAATGGGCATTCTTCTCCATTGCCAACAGTGAAGCAAATACTAGGGCTTTTCAAAGACAGACCTGTAGTGGAAAAAAAAAAGAATTCTACGCTTTGCACAAGAAAAAGAATTATATATTTTGCACCAAAAAAAAAAAAAAAAAAAAAAAATACTTGCTAGAAGCCTAGTTCTGTTGTATGTGGGGAGATACATCCTTTGGCTGCCTGCAGAACCATTGCAAGATTTAACTGCTACGTGACCTCTTCTGTGGAAAAGTTAAAGTAATGAAAGCAGCAAGCTTTCTCTTGCAAGTCTTAAGTTGTTGCTGTGCAGGATTCATATGATCTGAAATTGCTTCAGGCACAAATGGGGCACTTGCACACTGACAGGTCATCACAAATGGTTAGTGGAAAAGTGAAGCACAGGGAGCATATATAATTGAGTAGCTTTGGGTCAAATTTTGTTCCTGTTGAAAGGGAAAAGAAAACAATTACAGTTTGCTTACACAAATAAGAATCACGTTTGGGAGCTACAGCATGACACAAGAGGAGTGCAGAGGGAGTTGAGTGCATTTTCTGCTTCTGTGACTTTGTCTTTCGTGTCAGGAGAGTAACTGAACAGAGGATGTATTCAGTAATTTAAAGTTCTCTACTAAAAGCATAAAAATCTAGAATTTTCAGTTGAAGTTAACTAGCAGGGTGTTTCCTCCTTCCATCTTGGTGAACTACTTGATTTTTCGTTGGTTACACAGTGCAGCGGCTGCAGCTTTTCAACTCTTAGATGAGAAGATTTTTCCCTTGCCATGATCAATTTGTATTTCTTTCACCAGCTACCAGGAGCTTGTGCTTACCCTCCTGAGTTACAACACAATATCCTTTAAAAACAATGATCATCTTTCCTTATGCTGCTGAATCTAATCACCTCCAGTTATCTGTGAAGGTATCCAGCTTCAGAAACTGCAGTAGTATCACTAGAGCTGATAGTATCAGGAGCACAGCGAATAATGCGTTGAAAATTTGCTGAGAGTTTTCAGATCAGCAGCCACAGCACTGACTAGACAGCCATTTCCTCCACAACTTAATTCCTCTGTAGTGTTATCATCTTTCAGATTAAAATCTCCAGACTTCTTAAAGGACAGAGGTGTTTTCTCTTTTTAAAAAAAAAAGTGGGAGGGAATTGCTTTTTTCTACTTTGTTTGTATTCTTTATTCTCTTTTAACTCTACTACTAGTCAAACACTAGATCTATTTGGTTTTTGCACCCAGTTTGTTTAATTTGCATCTAAAAAGCTGAAATTTTAGAAGGTGTTGAGCAGCTGGAATTGTGGGCTAAAAGGAAATCATTATGGAACCATTCTGGCAGTTGTTAATTTCTCCTGCAGACCACCCTGTTCAATGCACATAAATGTCCACAGAAAATTCCTGGTGATATGATCAGATCATAATCATAAATCTTTCTGAATGCAACCTCCCCAAATTGCCAGTGCAGTCGTAGCTGGCTTAAATGCATTTGGGGAAGGTATTAGCTCTTCCACTGAATTTCATTCCATTTTATCTGTGGATAAGCCACGTGTTTTTGTCCTTAAAACTCTCTTTTCCAGTGATAATACATTAATGAAATAACACATGGTAAACTGTGACAATGCTTTAAGCCCAAGGAAAAAACCCAGAGCTTTATCTTCTACAACTTTTAAATTGATCTATAAAATTTTCTGGAGTACCACCACTGTGTGAATGTGATGGATATTTCTGCTGTGTGTAAGAATGCTATTTTTTCAAATGACTACCTGTCATCTAGAAAAGGAACTCTGAATTTTTGAAAAACAGCACCAATAAGTGCAGCTGACTGGAATTCAGGGGAATTTCTCACCTGTTCTAGGTGAGTAACAGATGTAATTTTGAGCATCACCATATTGAATTCTGTGGTTGTGCAGTTGTTGCTGTGAGATTTGCATTTATACTTACTGTAAATGCATTAATAACTTACTGAAATAAATAGTGTGATATTTGTAAGCCTTCTGTCCTGCTTCTACCATCAAAGCACTCCATGCTTTGAAGAAGAAAAAGACAACTTTTAGAAAGAATAATGAAAAGAAATTGTAATTTTTAATTTAAAAACCTTCATAGAAAATGACAACAAAGTGGGCCATCATTTTGCCTTGCATTTTAAAACATTTGATGCATTTGTATGAAGAAAGAACAGCTCAGCATAATATCACTTCAGCCCTTTAGTTTACAAAAGTAGGATTTTTCATAAAAATACCTTTAAACCAATTTGTCAAATCCAGATTTTCTACGCAACCAAAATATGTGGTGCTTTTCTCATGCTACTGTGTTTTCTTTTTCATACTTACCCAAATGTGAAAAACATGTCCATTTTGTACAGACCATAAAGGAGACAAAGTGCAGGCAAGGAAATCGTCATAAAACTCATGAACTGGAAAAATGTAAATACATTGTATCTTTAATGCATAAATAAGCTGTTTTGTGTTCCTAAGGCCATTAGCTCTTAAGGCCTAATGATTTAGCTTCCTGCACAGAATCATCAGACTTTAATATTCATATTCCCTTTTAACTCTGGAAGATTCTCTCTCTGATTTCCATATTAGCATTTGGTAAATACAGCATTTATCATTCAGTATGCTGCAAATATAAGAAAGGGCTGGACACAGCTCTGAGGAAACTAGAATAACTGCTTTGTGTGGCCACAGATATATCATTAGAATGAAATTGAAACTGAGAGATGTTTGACTGTTATTTATCATTGGGAAAAAATAGTGAGATTTGTACTATTAACATAATAAATTGAGAGACTTGTATTCAAAAATACAAATTCATATATCACTGGAAAAATTATATTTACCTCCATTGCCTGGACTCAGTCATGTGGGTGTGAACCTTCTAAGCACAAGTTTCCAGTGCCCAAACTCTGTTTTGGTGTGTGCCTGCTCTGAGGATGGTACCCTGCAGGCATGAGATCCTTCCAGCAGCTGCTAGAAACGTGGAGACCTTGATAACTGCTGGGTTATATCTGACCACCATCCCACACGGGCAAACTGAAAGAAATTCGGGCACATTCAGAGGGAAATAACAGTGATGAGAGAATAGAATTCACTTGGACTGAATGACCAAACCTAGGTACTCACTGCACGTGTCCATGTCATAAGTGAGAATGTTTTCAGTTGTGTTTTTGTAGATCTCTTACCGAAATATTTTTTTATCTGTACCAGACGTCTCTTAAATTCTACTTGCTGTAAAAACCAGTAATATCAGTATTAGTGATATCTGGGAGTTAGGGAATGTGGTTGATTGACCTTGGCTGGATACCAGGTGCCCACCAAGCCTTCACAGCTGGACAGGGGAGAGAAAATAAGATAGAAGACAGATCAAAAGTTGAGATAAGGGAGCTTATGAAAGAAAAGTTGGTGTGTGCACAAGCAAAGAGGAAAAAAAAAGTATTCTCTACTTCCCATCAGCAATATTTGTAAGTAATTTGTATACTTATGTACGTAGCTATATAATTTGGTAATAGCAGTAAATATTGACACCCACTAAAAAATATTTGGGCATCTCCCAGTGTATTCTCTTATGGGGACAAATGTCTGTTGGTATGCAGAGGAGGAGGAGAGAGAAATGTAAAGATGAAAGAAATGTTTGCTGCCTGTTCCTGCAGATTTATCCTGCTTCTGTGCTTCCATGAAAAAGAGAATGAACACACAAAGCAGAATAGTTAAATGTACATGTTATCCTTTTTTATATACAATTGTAAGGTAAACAAAGGGCAATCAAAAAGTCTGTCTTGAATATTATAATATTATATATATAACATTATATTATAACATTATATTATAATATTATAATATATAATATTATAAAATAGCTTCTGTATTCTTACTTTAGACATCATGCTGAAAAGCAAGTAATTAAAAGAAGTTGTTTCAAATTTTAACATCTTAAAGGATTTTCTGAACTTTTGTTTCCGTCATATCTGTGAGGATGTTCCTAAAGAGAGCAAGTATTTGATCAATAAAACATTTACTGAATACACTTTAAACTGAAGCTGTACTGTTCCTGGAAAAGGAACACATTTGGAGCTAAATTAATAATTAATATTAGCTCAAATTAATAAATATTTTAGCAGAGAGAATGCAGAGGGCTGTATGGGAAAACAGGAATTTCCTACTTTAAAGTCTGCCTACAGTCAGTCGATTGTGATTGCCTGACTTTCAGTTGTGAATTTGATTTGCCATATGGCATGGGAATAAGGGACCTTGGCTTACCACAGGAAGAGAATATTGATATGCAGACTAAAATGGAAAATTAGATTTCCTTCCTCAAGCACAATACGGAGTGTGTTGGAGATTGACTTAAGACTGTTGTGGCAAGCAAGTGTGCAAACTCTGTTTAATGTGGGTTTCATGCTTTCAAACTGTGACTTGAAACCTGCTGACACTGTTAGAAAGAGCATTAATGCTTTTAGTTTGTTGTTATTGAGTGGTTCTTGCTTTTTCTGAGCTATGGCTTCTCAAACTGACACAGAGTCCAAGTGATGCTGCTTATCCCTGCCTGTGTTATTACCTTCACTGGTCTAGCATGGAAATTATCTTTTCAGGATTTTTGAACCCCTTTTTTCGATGCCTTTTTCTCAATAACTAAAGGTGGAGTGCATGACAGAAATAAAAGGACACATTTTAACCTGGTGGAACAAATACATTGATACATATCCATCCTGTGAAGTCATGCCTTTTTAAACTAGGCTAGAGACTAGAGCTTGGCTCTGTTTAATTAATCACACTGCACAGAGAACCCTAGACTTGAACAAAACCCCAAAACATTATGTACGGGTAATATGCATCAAAGCAGCTTCACTGATAATCCACTCTCTTCTATCCTTTGAGTATATGATGATTCTGAGCTCTGTAGAGAAGAAAATCACTTTAAAAGCTCTGAGAAGCTATTACAAATCAATGGACATGTCTGGACATGGCAAATCCTTTGTCTTGGCAGTCTGTTAATTTTTATGATGAGCCTTATGTTTTTCAGCTTTTCAGTGTCTCAGCGTGAACTGTGTCAGACAAACCTAATGAGATGGATGAGTTCAGTTTTGATTGGGTCAGACTCTCTGTCAGAGAAGGTCCACCTGGAGTATTCAGCTAAAAATTAATTTCCAATCCTACGTTTGAGACTTTAGGATGGAAGCTGGCTGTGGTGTAAGCCTGCAGTAAGCAGAAGGCCTTATGGCTGGCAGGTCACTGCATGGAGTTTCTTGCTTGCTCTGATGAACCTCTCTGGTGTAAAAGTTGTGTAAATCTTTGTGTACTCCCAAGGTCTCCATACTGAAATTAGGTCTGTAGACAATTGTTATTTTCTCAGTTGTGTTCCAATAACAACAGAATGAAAACCACTTCTTTCTAATGTTCTCAGACTTACAAATCCTCAAGCACAGAGGGAGAAGTTCTAAACCAAAATGCATTAGATCTACTCTCTTTGAAACTGGGACTTCTGTTCAAGTATTTATTATATATGTATAGGACTTCATAAATTTATAAAAAGAGCTGAAACTGCTTTTTGATTTATAAATACATCAATGTTTTAAAAACATGTTAGTAGTTTCAAAGTTTCTGTATTACCAAGGAAATACATTTGATTAACTAACCATCTGGTAAAATGTTTGCTACCAATGAAAACACTGAATTTTGGATTTTGTATGTGCCAAGTTAAAATGTGGGCAAGAGTTACGGCTGCATAAATTGAGTAGGCAGTAATTGGACCATATACCTTTCAAGCCTACTGCTATCAATCTAAATAAATATTGTTATTCTCAAAGCCATTTTGCTTAGCTGATCCATCTACAGTCAATTGTTTCATCACATTTTAAAATTTTCTGAAAATAATTAGTTGACTCTGAGTAGTAGCACCTGTACAAGGCTCATATGACCTGAGTTTTGGTAGACTTAACACAGAAACAGTTAGGTCCTGTGTTCCATTCATAAACCATCCTTTGAGTCAGCCTCACTCAGTGTCACAGCGTTTGGACAGATCCTCTGCAATGTGATTAAATGACTTGTAGATAAAAAGCAGGTGAAGTTTGGCCTTCCTGGAGCTCCCCTAGTGCTACTGTTGTGCGGCATGCTGATAATAACAACGGGATTTCCTTGGAAGAGTTGCTGTAGCTCCCCTTCATTGAGAATTGTTTCAAACATTCATGCATCAATGGCTTTGTAGGATGCAGTTGTCTTTTTTATTCATAGCCTGGGGAGCATCTGTAACCTTTCCAAAAAAGGCTTCAGCATTCATTCAAAATACATCAGCATTCAGAAAGGTAAAATAGTTAAAATAGAAAATGTTACAATGTGTTGATTTTATATTTCTAGAACCTTAACCTGGAACTCATACTTATCCGTCTTCTTTTTCGTTATTTATTACTTTTTAAAGCAATATGATAAGGTTGTTGAGGCCTGTTATCTTATTCCTATAAAATGAAAATATTAGAAAGGTTTAGTATTTGTTCGGTGTTGCTGTTACCTGTGGGAGATTGGGAAGACAAGATACCACTGCTATATACACTTTTATCTTTGATCTCAGCCAGTTTTGAAGTGTGCTTGCCAGAGGTGAAAACAAACTTCTTTTTACAGCAAAAACCATTCTAATGCAGGGGATGCAATACAATTGTTCTGTTCATAATTTACCGTGTACCTTGCTGTGTCTTCATTCAAAATACTCATGGAATGACTGATGAAGTGGTGGTTATTTTATAACTCCATCTCTTTGTCCCTGACATTAAATATTGAAGCTAGAAGACCTTTCTGCAAATAACGAGACAAGGAGCTTAGGAGAGTAGTTTCTCTGACAAACAAAACGCTGCACTAAATACGAATTAATTGGAATTCTGTTTATTACATTTACAGATTAGAGGAAAATCATAGGAAAGGTATTTTGTGAAAGCTGTGTTTCATGAACATCCTACAATAATTTAAAAAATTGTTCTGAAATTACTGGGAATTGTTGCCTACGGGTTGTTGATCTTAGGTCTTATTCAAAGTGAAAGATGCTGTGAGCAAGTAAAAAGAAAGAAGAAAAGAGATGGCCATTATACAGTTTCTTTAAAATGTAAAAGAAGTGATGAATAGATACATTTTATTTCCCACTGCTAAAAATGCGATTCTTGCTTTCCTATTATGAGTGGTAGACACCAGTAATCTCTGTTATTTTTCTTTAAGTGGGGAATGATGATAGAGTATCTTTTGCTGGTATTTCTGGTGTAATTTTATTGTAAATGTTCAAAATTAGGTCTTTGGGTTTATTTCAGCCAAGCTACGCTGACTTATTTGGACGTTTTTCTTTTATGTTCTTTGCCCAGGGTTGAACCTAGGGGTGAACCTACATGAAAGTCTTTGGAACACAGAGCAGCATTGTCTGTACTGTGAGGTGTGTTGCCTGCTGAGACCCGGGGCGGGTTTGTGCAGTTATTACCCCACGATGTGTGGGGATTTACACCCTGCACACCAGCCAGGGGCTGCTGCGCCTGTCAGACTGGCCAGCAGCTGTCAAAAAGCTTTCAACCTGCTCACAACTTGGTTTGAAGGAAGTGGGCAAGGGAATAACTCCAGAGAGGGCAAAGAACTGTTTCAGTCTACTGTGATGCTTCAAAACAAAAATGCGTTTAATGTATGACTTGATCACCAATTGCAGAATACCTACATTAGTTCAAATGTCTACTACAAATCACAAACTAACCCACAATTAAGTGAGGTTATCAGATCTTGAGGGTTGTGTTGTGTTGTGTCTTGGGTCCTTGTGATGCGTCTTGTCTTCAGGTTAGGACCATCTCTTTTTTTATTCTCCTCTCTCCTTTGATTCCATAAACCTTTTTTAAGCTCCTGCATTAAACTAATCATTGTCCTGTCCAGTCAGTGTCCACCACAGCCTGCTGACTCAACTCACATTTCTCTCCATTTATTGTAGTCTTCTGACTGCCTGAATCTAGTTCATGTTATCACTAAATTTGGTGAAATGAAAGAACACATCCTTTGTTACAAGGTCTGTTTGCTTATTTTTTTTTTGCTTAGCATGCACATGACCAGGTTATTCTGGGAGCTGCAATGTGACTAAATAATATCTCCCATTGCAGTGCAGGATGACGAAACTCGTGACATTCTGCAAACACTGTGAGAAATCCTTAACACCAATATTGGTGTTTTGGTGGGGCTTTTTGTAGTTGTATGCAATATTTGTAAAAAAAGGAAACACATCAGATTAGTCGGTGTTAAAAACGGCGTTTTGCTTTTGGACTGGGTAGTTCAAATTGTGTAGTAGGTCACACCTCCAAGGTGCAGTAAAGCACATTAGATGAAATTACATACATTTTGCTATCATTTCAAATTAGAATTATAGTATATTTTTAATGTATTTTATATTTTATGATCCCATGGTATATGTATATATATCATTTAGATACTTTAAAAGATCATCAGACAGAATTTCCAGAAATAGAGGGTTTCAGTGGCAACTGCTGTTCACATCTTTGGACATAGTACTAGATAGTGTCCTTCTAGAAAGCAATGCTAATTAAGATCCTCCAGTTAACAAATAGGCTTGTTTTTCCAGTAATGTTCACAAAGTAGACACTCTACAGGGTGACTGTGTTATAGTATAAAGTAAATATTAATTAAAATAATCTGCTTGTAGAAGGGGTGAATGGAGAGAAGGATTTGGGTTGTGTGTGTGAGAAATCCCCAAAAAGAAAATTTCAAACTGAGTTGGGAATGTGGTGGGGAGAAGACTGAAGGAAAGAAATCCAATCCAAAAGAAAAGATATTGCAGCTAATTAAAATATGATATCCTATGGCAGTCAGTTGTTCAGTAAGTAGGAGGAAGCCTGGATGGAGAGGGCCTAATTTCTGCCCTGGTGATGCCCAGAAAGGTTGTGCTGTGTGTGAGCTCAGCAAGTCCAGGCCATTTGTGTTGGTGTATTCCATTCACAGCCCAGCCTGGAGTGTGGCATCTGCCATCTCTTCAGTCACTCAAGCCTTGTTGCCCTATGCTGATTGTTCTTTACTGTTCAAACTTTCTTGTAGATGTAATATTCTACTGTGTGCTAGAATAGAGTCGAGTAAAGTTAAGAACTTCTTACTGAAATGGGGATATTTAAAAGCTGAAGAATATTTTTCTCATTCTGTTACTGTTTTTCCTTGCCATGCCAAAAATTCTGCTTAGTGTTTTCTTGCCAGATGAGCAGGGCTGCTTAATTCAGACAGAGCATCACTTTTTAAAGACAGATACATTAACAGTAGTTTCACTGTTTACCTGTTTCCACTGGAAAGCTTCCAGCTTTCTCTCTCCTGCTTAAGCAATGCTACAGAGAGATCCCCTGGAAACAGAGCACTACAAACAGCAGGCTTTGTGACAGGAGGGACTCCCTAAGTCACCTGGAAGCTCCTCCCTCGGAAATCCCAGACTTTCAGCTCGCTGGTGAAAGGGGCTGATGAGCTGGGAGGCTCCATGTGCCAGCGGCAGGCACAGCTCTCGGTCACCCCTGGAGGGAGGTGGGCTCTGCTCACACACCGTGTCTGGTGTTTACAACAGGTCACATGAGGTGATTTGTCCTCTTTGTATGGTATTTTAACTTCGGGTTGGCTTGGAAGTAGGCTTGATTTGAATGTCCATGAAGCAGAATGGTAGAGATTGCTGTTGCTTTCAGTACATAGTGATGGTATGGAAATTGTTTTGCATTTTATATGGTTGTAGTAATAAAAATACACCGAAGTAACAAAAGTGAAGAAGTCTGAGATTTTCAAGTAAAGTATCTCTAAAAATGAATAGTTTAATACTTAGAAAAACTTACCTCTGAGTAGAGACATGCTATTTTTTTCATAAATGATGGATTTATATGTGGTTCTTTGGGTCTTTTCTAAACTTACTTTAAAAGTCAAATGTGTCTTGTCTTCCTTGATACTAATCCTATGCAACTACAGAAAAATGAATTGATTTTCTGTATTGATGTGGCTATTTCTGCCCAGGCTGTAGAGGCTGGACATGTTTTTTTATTGATTTGGCCCTGAACTTCCCCAACTCTTGATGAGCACAAATGAAAGAAGCGCTCTGGAGGTAATTCTGAATCAGCAAGGGAACGAGTACCACTGCCTTGGCCAGACTCTTGTTTCTTCACTGTATGAATTATACATTGGGTTACCATCACAGTAATTAGAGCAGGATCCTGATATTAATGTATGACCTAGAGTAAGAGGGTTGTTTCTTGGAGTGCTTGATCTCTGTATAATGATACAAGAAGAGATTTATAGCATAATTGCAGAGGAAGGGTGACAGGGCTGAATCCTTTAACAGTCCTGGAAGTGCCTGTGTGCCCAGAGGATGTTGTGCCTGCTTCTGTCAGAAGAACAAATGAAAAGGGATTCCAGAGAAAGATGCATGAGCAACTATTAACTGATGTTTAAAGCTGTGCTAGAGCAGATTTGTGCAGTATTTTCCAGCACACTGATGGAAAGCAGCTGGGGTGCTTGGGGGTTTTAAATTCTGGATATTTCACTTGTAAGCTCACTGGGAAACTTGACAGTTGTGGTACTGAGGGGTGGTTTGAAATTTATCTTCCAGGAGATATGGAGATACTAACAAAGATACAGGCCATTTACAGGAGACCTTGCAGGACCAGGCATTTTTCTATAGAAAAATACTGTATTGCATGAGGCTAGATTCTCTTCTCTGTCACTATGGTAAAAGGGTTTCAGTGCCACTCTTCCTGATACCTCACATGGTGTTTGTGTAAGAGAGGAAGTTAGTGCTTCATAGAAAACTTCTTCTGTTTTTTGTTTCATTTGTGCTTGACACACGCACAGGCACACATTTAATATAGAAGTTTGACTTTTTTTGAGGTGTTTATGTTAATGGCAGAACAAAATCAGAGTATGTCTTTAAGAAAGAATAAAAGCTTAAGTAGGATGTGTCATTCTCCAAAATCACATCCTTCCAGTAGTGTGGTTTCTCTCCCTCTCCCTCTTTATGCTAGTAGATAAGATGAACTTATTATTTCAATTTTTGTCATAAACTGGATTTGCTCTCTGGTTTTAAGCACAGCTAAATCACATTGTCAGCACACTGCTTTGTACTATCATCCTTAAAAAAAAAATCTTGATAGCTTTGCTGTATCCAGCCAAAGGCAGAGATAAGGCTGAGCCATTTCTTGTATGTATGTAATTTAAAAATCAGCAGAGAATATTTCTTTCACAGGAATCAATAAAGTATGCATATAAAATTGTCAGGTGATAGCAACTGTGTGATGCAGAGATTAGTGACTTGTCCTTTCATTATCAGAGACTGTGCTCAAGCTTAGATACAACAAATCAGAAATAATATAATGCTGCATGGGCTTTAGTAGTATTGAACAACAAGAGCTAATGTGTATAATACCGCAGTCCAGCTGGGAAATATTGAGCTCCACTCTAATCTCTCGCTCCTTGCTCAGATCAGCTATGGATTCTCAATCTAGTACTTGGCTGTTGATCATTCTTTACTATCAGGATAAACCTTCTCCACAACAAAAAACCACCCTAATCATAGTGAATTCATATTTGTACGTGCTCATGAGGTAGCAGTCCTTCTTTTAGGTGCAATTCCAGGCAGGCTCTCAGCAGATGCATCAATGAGGAAGCCAACAGAGGCTGAGCAGTCTCCTGCTGGGAACCTGGGAATGGGAGTGTGGCTAATTCCAGTTTATTAGGGAGGGAGCCCAACCAACACCTTTCTCCTCAATCTTTGACAGTGGTGGTTCCTATGGAAACCTTCCTAGGAATGACATCCCTTATTGCTTAAGTAAATAAGCTGAAAATTCTTGTTTGTTTTTCTAACAGTATCTGATTTTCTTTGGGATAAGCAAACTAGGAATAGATTCAAGAGGCTATCGATCCAGACTTTAGAAAATACTTTCCGTGGATTCAGTGTGTTCCTGCATTTCAATGGGCCTGTTTGCTTGCCTAGAAAGCACAGGGGCAAGGGCAGGGCATGGTCTTGGTATTCTAACCCAGCTCAAAGCTCCAGTTTTAATTACACCTCTGAAAGATCTATGAATTACCTTGTGAAACATCAGTTAATACCTCAAATAATTAGCTTTGATAAATTGAGTGAGTTGGGCACTCCTAAGTAATTGCTTTGTTTCACCCGAGAGGTTTTTGCATTTCAGCGGTGGGTTAGCAATTCCCATGCATGCTTTCTAAATCCACCTGCAACACCTGGGAAATGAATAAAATCAGGAGCAGCTCAGGAGGAGTACTTGCACTGCAAGGGTTGCCATAATGAATGGGGGAAAGAAAAGGGTTGTGTTAACACAGGAAAGATTCCATGAGCAGTGGCTGTATTTAAACAAGTAGGTGTTGGAGTAGACTGTGATTTATCAGTAGAAGTAGAACATGAAGGATCTCTGGAGTTTGACAAATCCATTTGAGGTAGTTCCAGCTCAGTTCCACAGAACATTACTGTCTCACCTGTCTTGTGTAGAGGTAGGCCTTGAAGAGATGAGCCAAAAACTACTTCAACTCTAGAAGTGGATCACCAATTTCAAAAATTCATGAAGACAGCAATGGGACTGTCTGCTTATGGGAGGGGGGAGGTTTCTGTGTGCCAGCCAAGGTTCATATTGCCAGGCCAGATTCGATGACAAGCACAGACATTTATAATCAAGCTACAATATCAGACTGGTGACTAGTAGCTTCAAGAGAAATACCTTTTAACTCAAAGTTCTGCATTTTATGCATAGGTTTGTCTGCTACTCTCTGCAGTGTCTGACATAGGACAGTGCTTGTGAAGTTGCATCTATTTTAAAGCACTCTGAGTTTTCAGTCTGAACTGTTAATGCAGTACCTGTCACATTCCAAGTCTTGACAAAACATGCCAAGTCAGGATAAACACAATTAATATCTGCTGGAGACTTTTTCAAGCAACGTGATAGCTTCTGGTTCATTATTCTGGAGATTTGCATACAAAAGAAATAAGCAAGCAGTAAAACTGCGATGGTGCTGACACCAGCATTAAAGATGAGTGCTTAGTTCAGCAAAGTGACAGAGAGCACATATTTGTGTTCCCAATCACCTGAGCTGAAAGACATTTTTAAGTGAAAAATTCATTGAGAGGCCTGCATTTTGACTGCACTCCCAGTGTCATGTACTGTACAAGGTAGCTCAGAAGATTCAATTTATGCTGTAACAAACTAATTCTGAAACAGATCATTGCACCAAGTACAATTTACCGTATTAAAAGAAAAATAGCAAAAACTTCTCAAGAAGAGGTGATGTGAGAGACTTACATAGCCTTCTTTCCCTTTATTTGAATAATTTCTCAGAGATTTGCAAACCTGTTAAGAACTATTTTCATGATCAAAAGCTCTGTCAACTGGAATAATAGAATTATCAAGTGAATTGTGCTTTTCCTGAGATTTATGTTTCTGTCATGCCAAATTAATCTGCCTTTTTTCTGCACCTGAAAGTTAAACATATGTTCTCCTGTATTGTTGTTGTGGTTTTGTTTTCTTGTAATTATTTAACTAAAGAAAATTACTTATAGTGATATCTTAGCTCTCGAGGAAACAGCTCTTTTACCAGTATCACAGTCTTACCTTACCTGCCTTTTAGTTTCTAAAAATGATTTCATTATTCTGGTACCTTTACAGACTGAATTAAAAAGAGGATCTCAAAGATTGTTTCACATGTTTCCATTACTTTGTGTAAGTGATGTAAGAGTCTGAGATATCAGACTCTTCCTTGGGGGATTCCCGTGAATTAACATTCTGATGGACTTACCCTTCTAACCTGTTTTGCCACCTGGGAAACACCTGAAGCGCTAGGAAAAGGGAAGGATTGCTCAGAAACCAGAGTCATGTGTTTCTGCATCCAATAAAGACTCTTTATACTTCCCTATATTGAGAGAAAACGGGTTTTCAATCCCTGTGGCACCACTTTCACTGTGTCAGTTTACTTTTGTGATTGTTTGCACATCTGCTGCTGCGGCACCCGGCGCTCCCAGGTGGAGTTCACGCTTCAGCCAGAGCCGGTGCCCGCGGTGTCACCTCCCCTGCCCTGCAGCTTCCTGCCCTCAGAGGGAAAATCTTCAGAAGCCTGGCAGCGTTTTTGATGTCAGAAAACGTATAGAAATATAAATATAATTTTTTCTTTTTGATCCCCTGATAAAAATAAAAATTCAAGATTTCTTCTGTGTGGGCAGTCAATCTCGTATCTTTATCTGCTTTCAAGATTTTTACAGGCTTGTTGTTTTTTCTATAGGTGTGTTTGCATTTTGTATAAACTGTTTCAGCCAGTATAAACTCACATAACATTTTAAATCCTTCCTTTGTACTTAAAGATGATGTAATTCAAAAGTAAATGGGAAAAGTCATCATTGCTTTTCTGTAAGCTTTGCTTTTTTATATATGTTGGCTGTCAAATGATCCAGGAATTGTTTAGACTATAAACCTAAGGTATTTCAGGGGAAATTGTTTGTGTCCTGTTTATCAGTTGTAGTTTGCTGATTCTACCCATGAAGGCTTTTGTTTAGAGAAACAAAAGACCTCGATAGGACCTGTTTTTGAGTAATTGCTCTCTCTGCAGGCTTGGTCTGATGTTTGTGACTGCTAGTTGGAGTTCAAAGTCTCCTGGTTTTATTCTTATCATGTACAAAAATCTTCATCTTGCAGACTGGTTTGTGAGCATCTCATACAAAACTATGAGTTGAGTAAAGCAGCTAATAGGAAGAATGTGGTATCTAATTTGAAAACAAACCACATTTTTTGAAAGAGTTTGTTTATGAAATGAGAGGGAGGAAGGTCTCAGCAGCTTAGTGCTTAATTTATTTTGCAAAAATATGTTAGAAAATAAGGGCAAAGGAGGTTATGGTCATTGTGTGTCCTTATCTTTATTCACAAATATTGATGCTTGAGAGGAAAATAAAATTTGTAGCACTCTCTTCATTGCCTTCCTTCCTTCCTTCCTTCCTTCCTTCCTTCCTTCCTTCCTTCCTTCCTTCCTTCCTTCCTTCCTTCCTTCCTTCCTTCCTTCCCTCCTTCCCTCCTTCCCTCCTTCCCTCCTTCCCTCCTTCCCTCCTTCCCTCCTTCCTTCCCTCCCTCCGCACTCAGTGGTTTGGAGTATCACTGAAGAATGAATAAAACATATAACAGAGCCTGAAGTGAGCCTCCAAATGGCCCCATTTACAAAGTAAGCAGAATTAAAAGTTGGAGTTAAGCTAAAAGAACATAGTACATTCTATCTAGAAGTTTGAATTTCACTGCTCATCAAAGCCAACCAGACTTGAATAATTCTGGTGAATACTTCATGTCCTATCTTTCTGGATTACTAGATAAGAAAGGCCAGAAGATTGGAAAAAGGCTTTTATCTTATATGCCAAGCAGAGTTTTTTTGTTTGACTGTAGCAGCTGAAGCAAAGGATTGTGGTGATAGAGTTATTATGTAGATGTACTACGAAAACATCTTACCTGAATCTGGAGCTGCAGTCCATTTGGGATTGTCACCATGAAGAGACACACACTTCGTTGTCCCATTGTGTTTGAAGAGATGTCTGAAATGTGGAAGTGCTCTCTCATCACTTGCAGTTTTAAACAGCAGGAAAAAGAAAACATGAGCAAAGCATTTGGAAATAGCAATATTGTGAAAGGTGGTATGAGGCAGACACAATGTGACTGACAAATAGAGAGCTGCTCTGTCTCGTAAAAACAGATGTATACAGCAAATGCTATCAGTGTTCCGTGAGGATCTGTGTACTTTGTTAAAAAATGCAGGAGATGACATGAAGCAATCAGCCTGCTAAACCTTGAGCTGTAATACAGCAGAAATCAGCCAGCACTGGGGGCAGTGCTCCTGGGGAAGGGGGTGTGTGCTGCTAATGAAAAAAAAGTCAAAGTCTTTTTTTCTTGCTGTTCAGTTGCAGCTTTTTATTAAAATTATTCTTTTATTCCCCTGAATCATTCATTTTTTTTAACATGTGAAACACAACTAGTTTTTCATCCTTATTCTTTTTATCTGGTGTGAAAGTTCAGAACAACATTACAGATTCCCTTTGCCACCTAACAGGTAGTTCAGAACTGAATTAATGCTTATCCTAGAATCGTAGAATTGTTAAGGTTGGAAAAATCCCCCAAGATCATCAAGTCCAACCTTTGACAGGGACAACCAGGGCTCACCTTTCCACTTACAAGAGGTGAATAAACAGAGCTGGGCTCTCCTCTGGATTTTTAATCTTACAAGCCAGCCTTTACAGTCTCCACCCTAGATTTTTAGTAGCTTTAAGAAGTAAGTTTGGACAGATCTGGAGAAACCTGTGTATTTTCAAATGAAATATTGGCTGTTTGTATTGGCAGTAAATTTATTTAGAGAATCAGAAATCAGTAAAAGTATTTAATAGGAGTTGTGGTGCTACTCAAAGTAAACTGTGTTTAATTTTCATGATGATCAGTCTGTGCTTCAGTTTAGGGCTTAAAAATCTCCTTATTGAGCCTGGAGTCACAGAGCTGTTATTTTCTGCCAGTGAATCTATCTGCTCTTCTTATTTTTGTCCCAAACTTTAACAGATATTTTTGTTTCATGAGCTCAGTGGAAAAATCATATCTTCTATTCCTGACAGGTTTAACACATTTGGTGATGACAAATTATATTAGATTCATCCCAGACCTTAAAATTTCCAATCAGTAATTCACCTCCTTGTCAGTAGATCTGTGCCATTTCAGATTGTTTCAGGAAAATAATTAATTTCTTGACTAATTTGTTGAAATATCTACATTTATTGCAAATAATCACACTGTTTCAAGATAAAGTAATTTTAGGATTAGTAAAGTAATAGATAAAGAAATTCTAGTATTTTTTAGCTAAAGTAATTTTTAAATAAATTTTAGATAAAGTAATTTTTAAAGTAATTTTTAGATCAAGTAATTTTATGAGATTAAGGCATCTGCACATGTCTATGAAGCAAGAATTATTTCTACAAAAAAATTCAGAAGAAGGAATTTTGGATAGTGCAATTTTTGCCTATCATGAAAAATATTGGGAAGCAGTGCCACACCTCTCCTCTCACAGATTAATTTGAAATAAATAGTCAGGGTCATGGATTTTTTAAATCTCTTTTTAGCAGCATAAAATTTTTGAGTGTTTCTGACAGAATCAACCTCATTATTATTCTGTACTGTTCATCATGCACAAGACTTCTTTTGATAGCAGTTACCCCCCTGTCAGGAGTCTGCCTCTGCATTTAAATTCTCCTCCCTCCTTTTTGTGACTTACAACCATTCAGAGATAATATTCCCCCTTTCCTCAATTAAATCCTTCCATTATTTTTAGAACCTAACACTTCTTGCTCTCTCCTGAGATCCTATTTACAAACAAATGCTGGGCTAAATACCATAAAGCTAAAGGCAATTCAGGTTTTCCCTCACCATCATGCTAATGTTCTTTAAGAGTCTGAGATGTGAAAGATCCAAAAAGATGCTTCAGGTTCTGTGTCTGTCCATTGTTCAGTCTCCCTGCTGGAACTGCCAGAGGGGCTGGGGCACTAGAGCAACTGCTGGAACTGGAAAGGAAGGAAATGTAATCTTGTGACATGTGTGAATCTATTCAGTTATCTTTAAAACAACTTTAAATGTAGACAATTTACTGCTTAGGGTAGAGACGAAATCTTTTTCTCAGGTTCAGGACTTCAAATGTTACTGTATCACTGCCTCCAAATTTGGGGGTGGAAGGACTTCTGTGTTTTGATTTGTTCCCCCCTTGCTTTATTGGTTCGTATTATCCCCTGATTTTCACTGAATATTTGCATCCTCACACATCATGGGCCAAAAAATCTAAAAATATTTTACAAATATCTCTGATTTTAGTCTTACCAAAATACTTTATTGTATCTCAGGGTTTATCTGGAAAAACATAAATGTATAACCATGCAGAGGCCTGCATTTTTTCTCTGTAAGTCAGGCTGGAATTCAGCTGACTAAAGAATTGTGCGGACAAAACCCAGCAATTTGGTTTTGTACATTTCTTAAATGCTGAGAAACAGCCAAATGACAAATTTAATTGTGGATTGCTGCCTTGTTTTAACCTGAATATCACTTTTCAAGTTAGTTTGCTCTGTAAAAACAGAATTGATTTTGGGAATGATGTTAACTACGGGAACAAAACCAGTCATGTCAATGTAAATGCTAAAAAATATTTTCAGTTTAGTGTAAATAAAACAGGTGCTTGAGATGCATTATTTTTTAAGATGCATACTCAAAATTCTTGTTTTGTGCTTTGAGACTGTAAAATGAGAGGTGCTTTAATTGCAGAAATATGAGGTGGGCAGAGGATCTTTCAGGAACTGTGACAGAAGAATGGCAAGCAGTAGGTGAAGTCTTTTCCAAGTGATGAACATTGTCCAGAGTTATTGTTCCTTGGGACAGGCGATGCTCGTTTTCATAACAAGTGGTAGCATTTATCAAAGGCTGTTCACTTGTCCAGATGTGCAAAAAAACCCAACTGTCCTGACAGTCAGTGCAGCATGGCAATCCAGTGCAGCAATCCAGTTAGGAGGAATGGCTCAGTTAATGTAAGAACAGCTGTGACAAGTGGCTTATATGCTAAATGCACTGCTCTGCGAGTGGCTACAACCCAAACAGCTGGGTTACAGTGTTGATCTCTATTAGTTTCACAGATCCTATTTCCTTGAAGTGCTCATATGCTTGTTTGTCTGTCTCGGCGCTGGCTACCGGCTTTTGACTGGATTAAACAATTTGACATGACTGCGTATGAAATTGTGGGTGATTTGGAAGGAATTTGTTTGGGCCTTTTGTAGCACAGTTTTTATTCCAAGAAGAAGGGCTTGATATTTGATACGTGTTCTGAACGGAATTTAATTCCCTGGAAATGGATTTCAGCTTGCTGCTGTGAGCTCTGCCTGGTTTACTTTTATCTTCCAATTCCTAGGAAGGCAGTTAGACATTGCAGTCGTAAGGGCCAGAAATACGGTGTATTAAGAGAGGGAGAGTTGACACACAGAAAGCATCTCCAGTACCATGGCTTGAGGCTCTGTGCAAAAATAAGCTCGATATTTTACAGCAGATAGTCTTTGTATACACCAAAAGCATGGTTCTGCAGCCTTCACCACCGCTGATTTAGGCTTGTTAATAGCTAGATTTTAATCTTAAGCCTCTAACAAGTGGACTTGGCAATAACTATTAACTTTAATCAGTGGTCTTACTGAAAAAAGAATTAATGTCAGTGTTAGAAAGTTTATTGGAACTGGCTCAGTTTGCCAGCTGTGTTTTTTTACAGGAGTTTTGGCCAAGTCTCACTGGAGAACCTGGTGCAGAGACTGACATGAGCTACCCCAGGACTTGCTAAGGAGCAGGCAGGAAGGCACCGGGCAGGCTCTGCTGCAGGGCTTTGCAGCTCGTGTCTGCTCTGAGCACACACAGCTCAGCCTGCCAAGAGGCCACTACAACACAGAAGCATAAAATTAACTGTAGGAGTGTGAGTAATCTCATCCCTTTTCAGTGAGGCATTTAAGCACGTGTTTATGGTTAATGATTACGTCCAGATGAAAGCAGTGAGATGATCTGTGATTAAAGTTAAACACATGTTTATATGATTTCTTGAAAGAGGAATGAAATTATCAAATGCTTTAGTCTGTGGGTCACCTCACACTACTATATTTTGCAGAATTAGCTATCAGCTTCTCAAAAAAATGTTTAATTTTAAAATGTTGTATATGTGTGAGGTTCAAATACATTATTCTTAATTCTCTTACCTGTTTGTTTTGGTCTGGATTTTGATGAGTGTTTGTACTCTGCCCGTAGAAATCCAAAGTGCTGATGAGGAAGAATTTGGCTTGTTGACATCCAGATCCTAGACTCAGAACCCAACCCTATGATAGTATTGCTAACAAAAACATTTCCCACCAGCTTGTTTTTCCCAGTAAGTACATTTTGAAAATATGATTGGTGCATCCTTTGGGCTTGAAAAAAGCTCACACTGCTTTTTATGGGAAAGAGGGAAGAATTCAGGAAAGGTACTGCTTAAATTCACTTCCAGCTTTCAGTTATAATCTTTTTTATGTTTAGAAAGCAAGGAATTAATTGATGTCTTATATGAAATTTTCAACATATTTCATTTTAAAAATTCAACACTTTTTCTTCACAAGTCAGGCTTATTACTAGCTTGTTAAGAATAATTTTTTTGCTTCTTTGAAGATTTAAGTGAAATATGGCCAACCTTATACCTGGTCTTCAAAAATGTATCCATTTGCTTTATTGAAAGGTATTGCCTCATGTAATATTTATGACATGGAGCATTTTTATTCATGTATAGAGAGGAAAGAAATAGAATGGTGTGAGAGCTATAATTTTTGTTTGGTTTTGTTCTTGACATGCATCTAGTTTAATCTGTAAGATACAGGTTATAAACCATGGGGATTAAAGAGAGACCTAAACCCAAACTAGGAATTTCTGAAACCCACGTGTGAATTTTCTTCAAAGCCTGGATCTCAACACCAATCCCACAAGGATATGATAATCTTGAATTTTGCATTTTTACTTATCTTCGTTTATGAACAGCTGAAGGTTCTGTTCCTTGTCCCAAAACAAAACTATTTTTTGACACCAAAAGCAAAACAGATCCCCAAAGGGGTTTTTTACATAGCTGGGATAGAACAGGGGGCTGGAGCTCCCTAATTGAAGGCTGGGAATTCCCACTGGCCAAGCACCAATAGTAGTGTCTGTTGTATTTCACCAACTTGAAATCCCTTCCAGCCTTTCCCCAGGTCTAATCTGCTTCAGAGGCCATCCTCTGTCTTCTGCCTAGTCAGGGGGGAGGTTGGAACTCAGGGAAGCAGAAGCTGCAAATTTAGAAGGCATCTGACCACCTCTATAAGAATTTAAAAAAAACACAGGGGACAAACCAATATATCAATATTTTTGATTCCTTATGCTGGAGTATGCATAAGCAAGAAATCCACAATGGCTTTGTGGGCTCTTCCCTCACAGGATTCCAGCCACCTCTGCTGCCTTGGTGTGCTGGAGAAAATAGGCTGCATTAAACAGGTTTGATGGAAAATGTGTTTTCATTGTGCATCAGTTTAGGATATTAATTCTTACTGAATCACATTCTGTTTTCTGGTTGCATTTACTAAATGCCACTTTCATGTTGTAAGACTATTACAGACTTTTATTCTAATGTTACAGACTTTTATTCTAGGTAAAACTGCTTACACATTATTTCAGATATTTATTTGGAGACAGATGATGAGAAAACCGTATTAGATAAAACTGAATTATGTTGCCAAGCTGTAGGTTCTAAGTGTTTATAAGCTGAGACAGTAGAAAGCAATTTAAAAGCAAAATTCATACTTTTTACAGTTTCCATAGTGTTATCACTCTTAAAATGACATTTCATATTCGAACACTTAAAATTTGATTCAGATTCTCTCTCAAATAAACCTTTTTTTTTAGGTTTCTTGTTTATTTTTGAGCAGATTTGGACTTTCCTGTGTCCCATTTCTTTGTGGGGCATTGTAGACCTTGTTGTCCTCTTGTGGTCGTTACAGATAAAGGTTTTAGTTCAGTATTTCTTGAACTCTCTCAAAGAACAAGAGTCACTGGGCTCATCTGGCCTCCTGTATCCTGCAAGCACACAACCCTTCAGCCCACTTCTAGAGAAGGGAATTAAGGCATGCTGAGATTTGGGTTTGATAGCTCAGCTCCTCCAGGGCAGAGAATGCAGGAGTTACTGGAAACAGGTATTTTACCTAAAAAAGGAAACTCTCAGTAATGAGACAATTAGGAGTTCATCCAGCTCTTGGAACCAGCTGCACTTCTAACTCACAGTCTCAGTTTATTTGCACTCCTGGCCCCTGAAGACCTGGATGCTGCTGTCTTACCCCAGAGGCATTTGTGATTCTGTCTAATCTGGGGACAGGCTGCTCCATGGAATTTAATGCTACTGTGCAAAGTTGATCTCAGCGTGATCAAGTGGGAAATCAAATAATCTGTCTGGTAGATTACAGAACAAGGGATCTGTGATGTGGAGTTCCTGTCATCTTGGCTAGTCATAAGATTAATTCTGTGATGTCTCCTTGTAGAAAAGTGGTACCGAGACATCTTATTCAGCAGAAAAGTGGTTGGTATGAAATTACTCCATGAATGCTCGGAATGATTTTGAGCGAGCAGGCGGAGCCTGTGCTGGATCAGCATTTTTATCCTGCATGGCTGTATTGATTTTGATCCAGCACTGTCAAATTTAAAGCCAGATTTACTGTACTGTCAAGCCACAAACTTCACAATCTATCTTTAATTGAAGTGTAATGTGATATATGAAGAAGAAAAGTCATTTATCAACATTGTCTTACATTTTGTCTGTGAATGGAAAAATGCTGTAGTAGAGACTCCTAGGGCTCAGACTTCATTTATTTGCATTCATTTTAGCTCAATCTCCCCCATACCCACTACAGGAAAGTTCTGGCAGGATTCCCTCTATGATTTATTTAAAACTGTAAAACCTGCTACAGGAGCATGTAACCTGTATAGCCAAACACCATTATTTAATTTAAGGAAGGATTTCCTAAAATTGAATTAAATTAAATTAAATCAAGTTAGAGAAGAGGGAGATGAGGCTGAGAAAAAGGAAGGACTGAAAGATAACAACCCTGAGAAACAGGCATTGATATCAGGAAGACAGCATCACAGAAACAAAGAAAAGTGATGAAGAAGAAAATCTCAGTTTTCTAGCCCCAGCTTGTTGATTTTTCTGTCTGCCTGTTTAATGATAAACATAAATAAAAAATGGTATTTTATTTCTAGGGAAATAAAAAAAAAAAAGTTCCTGTTGTTTCCTATGCGTTCCCATTCCTACTTATGTTTTGTATTTTACTGTTAATCTTCTAATGCTGTAATTGGTAGGAATCTAATTACATTGCATGAAGCTGTGTCTTTTTGAAGGAGTAATTTACATTTAAACTCTTTTGGAGTATATATGTTTTGTCTTTGATGTCCTTGATTAGTAATTGCAGCTCTTGTTATCAAATGTTATATTTAAAGCAAAGCAGTTTCATATTGCTCTGCTTACATTTTCTTGGCAAGTCTTCTATGTGGTATAGCATTATACAAATTAAGGTAACCTAAAATGTTTTTTTTTAATATTCTTCTGTTTTATTCTCTCTGCTTTAGCTCCTTCTTTTAAACTGCTGTTTCATTACAAAAATACTTAACTGCATAAGATTTTATTCCCAAATTATATTTCTCTTTCTAGAAATTATATTTCTGTGTCTGTCACATCCCAGGGTTTCCAGATTGTAGGTATAGTTGGTATATGAAGCAAATGTACATTACATCTACTGTTACGTTAAATAGTCCATATTTTTATAAAGAAACACATAACTTTAATATCCTCACCTTCTGACGTGAATGGGCTTTCTGTCATGGATTCTGAAAAAGTGTGGAAAATAATAGTATTAATAACACTGAGATGTAACAGTCATATCACTGCTCACCTGACATTTCCCTACCTTTTATCAGGAGGTCCATGTAAGCACCAAACGCTGAAGGCAAAGCCAGGTTTGCTGATTCTGTCAGAGATGAGAAAAAAAATCTTGCCTGACTTTCACAAAACAGCAGTTTCACAATTTGATTCCTTGGAGAAAAAACCCACCCATTTAATATATTGCTGCATTTTCAGCAGGCCTTTGTGCTTCCAGATTATTTTAGATTTTTAATAGCCCTGAAAGTATTAATTTGCTGAGCTAACATGTGAAGTACAGACCAAAGAGCTGTTTCATTTACAAATGGCAACATCTAGTCTAAGTGTAGCAGTGCTTAATGGGTTTAAAATATATAAAGAGTAATTGTCCTACAGATTTTGTCACCAGTCATGTTATCAATGTTTAGTTGTACTCCTTGCAACATTAACTGTAATGTACCTGACAAATATGAGTCAGCCATATGACTTTGAATGAAATCAGCCCAGTTTAAAACTGCTGTGTTAGAATTAATCACCTCTTATTAAATTACCAAATATTAGAACATTTCTGATGAATAAATTCATTCCAATACTTGTATGAATATAGAAGTCTGGAAATATGAAAATAAAACTGGAACGTTCATTAATTTTTGAAGATTGAGTTATGGCTACAGCCAAGATTTTTATGTGCATTTCTAAAGTATAATTTTCTAGAACTCTGATAGAACTCAAGTAAAGATAAGTACATAAATCCCAACTGATGAGAACAATTTGATTATATGTTGATATCTTTGCTCATTGTTCAATTTACTTCCTTCTCGCACTTCTGTTGTGCACTTTCAGTGTATGACATATTTTCTCTTCTTTGATTCATGTAACATTTTTGATGGGCAGCACACAAATAGTCATTAATTGTTGGATCCTGTTTATCACCGAGTGTCTTGGTTTGAAAGACAGGTGTCTGTTAAGGAAGGCAGGAGCCTCCCTTGGAATAGAAAACTGTAACCCCTCTCCCTCCGAATTATTATAAATTTGAAATCAAGAGGCTCTCAGGCAAAGACATGAGAATAGGAATAACGGTTCTTTACTAATATCTAAAACAAAGATAACAAATAACAACAACTATGGCATTAGACAACAAACAGAACAGAAACCCAGTGGCAGCCTGCTCGGCTTCAGGCACCTTTTCCCTTTGGTGCAGTTCCAGTCACAGCCTGCAGGGGGTGCTCTGGGTGTGATGATTCCCTGGTGGCTGCAGGGGGTGCTCTGGGTGCGATGGTTCCTCCAGGGCTGCAGGGGGCGCTCTGGGTGTGATGGTTCCTCCAGGGCTGCAGGGGGCGCTCCAGCACTAGCCCAGGTAACGTGTGTTAATGGCAGCTGCCAGCAATGGGGCAGGGAGTGATGGAGGAGAAGCTTTGTTTCACAAACCCTCATGGGCAGCTGGTGTCGGTGCCACAGCAGGACCCTCGGAAGCAGTGAGCTGGGACAGCAGGAGGTCGCAGTGTGCAGGGGGAGCACGGTTACAGCGTAGCAAAAACTCTGAGCGGTGCAGGAGGAGTGGGGGAGAGATGGGCCGGTGGCAGCTCAGCTCCTGGTGCGGTAGGGGGGAAAATTCACAACAGGAAGACCGGCAGCTCTGTGCTGGCTTCTCAGTGGCCATGGGTTCCCTTCAGCAAACAGCAGCTCCAAACCGTTTGGCTCCAAGGGTCCTGAGCAAGGGAGTGAGCCATCTCCCTGCCCTTGCTTTTTCCAGTCCCCAAATCTCGTGTTGTCTCTGCTTCCTGAGAGAAATTTTCCCCCACCCTGTAAAAGAGAAGAGCCCTGGCCACACACTTTTGTTGTTTTAAGTACTGAGTCATTAGTTCCCTAGCAGCCCATAGGAGAAAAATTACTGAAGAAAAAAAAACACACACACAAAAAAAATAGATCCAAACTCTGACACCGAGGTAAAGAGGAGAAGAAAAAAAATTAAATCCTTTACTCCAGCAAATTCATTGGCAGAATTTCATATTAGAAACTTGCAAGTTTACAGAGCCTAGCAGACTGGTTATAAGGGCAGTATCTTAAAGTCCTCATATCTTTATTTTTTTATACTTTCTTTTTTCTATGAAGAGTGATATGATTTGGTGGTTTGAAGCAGGAAGGAAGCAAATTCTCATGCAGACTGTGCCAAGGATGTCCCTTACTGGAACTTTAAAAAGGAGTCAGTACTATTTTTGAAGGGAATGAAGGATGTAATAGCATATAAGTCTCTAGATATTGTACTCTGTAAAGGACATTATGTGCATTAGAAAAAAAATGTAATTCTAAACATCCCTGAAGATAGAATGGTTTCTGAGACCAGGTGGGTCAGAACAGTAACATGAAGGCTCAGGAGTGGTTTTCCCTTTCATGTGAAAAGTCTCTGAAAACATTATAGTGCATTTGCGGCTTTGGTATTCTGGAGACTTGGAAAACAATTGGATTGGCTGTTAAACCCATCAGTAATTTTGAATAGAATATCCTGAGTCTTGAGAGAGGGTTAAGTCTATTTTCTTTAAAGAAATAATTGTGTATAAATTTAACAGTCCCCCCAATATTTAGAAAAACAGCATGATTTTTTGAACGTCATGTTAGTTTGTCTGCAGTAAAAATATTTTAATCCTGCTTGTTTCTGATGAGCAAGAATATCTTAACTATGTAATTTAAATTTTTAGCTCTAAATATAGAAGCAAGGAATATATTACATTTCATAACTGATTAATTATAAAGAGAAAATCAAATGCTGCCTATAGATACATATATTCCCTCTGAAATTTGTCTCCAACTTCATGTATGTAGTGGACTCATTTAAAATGAAAGCTCATATTAAAATTGTTTGTTTAGATGACAACATTAAGTATTTGTAAAATTGTTTACTAAATAATCCACAGTTGGGTCTGGATGTGTTACTTTTAATTCGTTATTTACACAGTTTTTAATTTATTGGCATTTATTTGCTCTGAGTGGGTCCCTTGAAGTCGTGTGTCTCCAATTACCCATGGTAAGTGGTAGGAACTACTTTGTTCTCCCAGCCACAGTGAGGATGTTGTAGGGTGAGAATCACCTGCCCTGAAGTCCCCCCAGAGCTGACTCCCAGCACTCCTCACACCTAATTAATCCCTCCAGGAAGCACATGGCTTCTTGCTGCTGCTTGTTTCCTATGCTTTTCCTCTGAACAGATCTTTTCTTCAGGGAGTTGTTTCTACATTCAAAATGGGCTGAAAACATGAGCAGTCAGTGAGACTTATCAAAGCTTTGCTGTTTAGTTTCTTCTCCAGGATGTCTAGTGAGATGAAAGTTTTAATAATAATACCAGTTTTTGGTGCAAGAAGGCTGAGCACAGAGTACCTTCTCCTCACTGATACAGCTTTTCCTGCCTGCTTGGGTGTGTAAGAATTTACTAAGCCTCTAGGAAGGAAGGCTTTGATGTGCTTCAGCTAGAATCATTAATATTATTATGGAGCTATATGATATTTCCTTCCCCTTTGCTCTCTAACTGTAGGGTGTAACCTTGAAGGCTAAGTCATCTATTCCAAATTAAAATCCCGGTCTTTGTGCTCAAAGTGTATTCTCCTGTAACCTCAGTAAATACTAACCCTGCCACCCCAGTGTGCTCGGGGGTGTTTAAATGTGAATGTGAACATTGGTACTGAGGATCTGACACAGCTGTGGCCGACCCAGCCCAGCTGAAGCTGTTAATGACCTTAATTATCTCTTTGTTCTGTGGCTTTGGGGGTGGTGCCAGAAGATTGAGAACACCTGAGGATGGGGCAGTGTGGGGCAGTTGCTGATCCACCTCTGAAGGAAACGTGTGTGAGGACTTTTGGCTTCTCTTCAGGCGAAGTTAAAAGTTGAATAACTACGAATGCTGGTGACCCAGAGTCCTGACCCCAGGGATAGGGAAAGGTAGGAGAGGCAATGTGGTCTGGGTACTTTCATCCTCAGAGAGATGAACTTGGTTGTTGTTGGGGTTTGGATTTGATTTTTATTTTGTTTTTCTCTTGAGGAATATTTCTCCCATGGGTTGCTTGGGAACTGATGGCTGGGTGCTTAAGAAACAAAGGCGTGTGGCCAGGGGCTTTCTACCTCACGGGGTGGGGGAAGTTTCTTTCAGGCAGGGACAATTCGAGATTTTGGGACTGGCAAAAGCAGGGGCAGGGCAACGGCTTGCTCTCTTGCTCGGGACTGTCGGAGCCAGACAGCTGGAGCCGGACGGCTGAAGGGAACCCACGGCCACTGAGAAGCCAGCATGGAGCTGCTTTTCTTTCTGGTGTGAGTTTTCTCCCTGCCCTGCCAGGGAGCCGAGCTGCCACCGGCCCATCTCTCCCCGCTCCTCCAGCACTGCTCAGACTTCTTGCTACGCTGTAACCGTGCTCCCCCTGCCCGCCAAGGCCTCCTGCTCTCCCAGCTCACTCTTTCCGAGGATCCTGCTGTGGCACTGACATCAGCTGCCCCTGAGGGTTTGTGAAACAAAGCATCTCCTCCATCCCTCCCTGCCCCATTGCTGGCAGCTGCCATTAACACATGTTACCTGGGCTGGAGCGCCCCCTGCAGCCCTGGAGGAACCATCGCACCCAGAGCGCCCCCTGCAGCCCTGGAGGAACCATCGCACCCAGAGCGCCCCCTGCAGCCACCGGGGAATCATCACACCTGACCCCGCCCACTGGGAGCCACCGGTGCCCCCTGCTGGAACTGCACCAAAGGGGAAAGGTGCCTGAGGCCAAGCAGGCTGTCACTGGGTTTGGGTTCTGTTTGTTGGCTAATGCCATAGTTGTTGTTATTTGTTATCTTTGTTTTAGATATTAGTAAAGAACTGCTATTCCTATTCTCATATCTGTGCCTGAGAACCTCTTAATTTCAAATTTATAATAATTTGGAGGGAGAGGGGTTACATATTTTCCATTTCAAGGGAGGCTCCTGCCTTCCTTAACAGACACCTGTCTTTCAAACCATGGCAGTTGTAATGAATGAGTAAATGATAAATGTTGGCTCTTTGTATACTTTCAGCATAATGTGTAGAAATAGTGTTATGATAAAATATAGTTAAGTCAAAACAAGACTGTAGTAAAATTATAACCTTGAGATAATCGTGATATATTGAAAAATGTAGTCATAAATATATAGCTATAAATGTCTTTTAAGCTGATGACTTGCAGTGCAAAGGAATTTCAAGAGAATCAAGAGAAGATAAGACCACCCGCCCCAATTCATAGCTCTCAAAGAAGCCTCTGCCTGATGCTGCCCAAACACCTGAAGAGGTGCCATTCCAGCGAGAAGGAGGGGCAGAGACCAGGGGGAAAGGGGTGTGTGAGGTGTAAATTTTCTTCTGAGCTTAATGAACATGTAACAGTTAAAAGTATTTAACCCATTGTAAACTGAACGAAAACTGCGCCTCTAGCAGATATGCTATGCACCCAGCACTGGTTTTGCCTTTGTCCTACTAATGAATGTACAATACTATTCTACTAAAATTTTTGTCCATGGACCTGTTTTTAACATGGTGATTTAAAAATAGCTGTGAGATTACTGGTGTTAGATGGTGTTGGAGCTGCTATAGCAGCCCTGGCTGCAGTGCAGTTTGAGCAGAAGAGAAGAGCAGCGTGTGGATCCTGTTGTAAGTAAGTGCTATCTTGTGTTGTGCTATTGTGATTTAGTTTCTTGTTACAGCTGTGCTCATGCACTGACCTACAGACTGTGTTTTATAATGCTTTATTTGTCCTTCAGCCTTCTTTCATTGTGGATCTCTTATGCTGAAATGAGGTCTGAATAAATCATTGTAATGGCAGTAGATGTTGATTCTTTGTACATAATGCGGTTATATGTGAATATGGTCCTGAGCTGGGAGGGGTTACAGTACAGGAGAGATGACAGCAGGAAAAAGCAAGTACTTGGTGCAGGCCATGTAATTCACTGCCACTGAAGAGCTGTAGATTGTTCCAGGAGCAAACTGTATTCCTTGGCAGTAGCAGTGAGAAGAAAGCTCAGTGTGGATGTGTGTGTGTGTGTGTGTGTGTGTGTGTGGTGCCTGTGCAGAGCAAGCTGCTACCTCTGGCTTTGCTACTAAGGTTTCAAATATAACAAAGACTGATGGGTGTGTTCTGCCTTCTTACTGGTCCCTGTATTCTGGCTTTATGTGCCAGTAGCAGAGAAGCTGTTAAAATGTCAGACATTACTGAGGGGATATGGCACAGCTACTGCAGGCTTGCTTTTGATGGCAGGCTAGGAAAATTTGGGGTCTAGTGTGTCCTACTGGATGGTGGTGGAGAGGGCTTGTTGTAACTTGTGTAATATCATCTAAATGCGGCTCATGAGATCACCAAGACTGAATTATTCTCATGGTGGTGGGTAAATATTGATGTTTGTAAAATATAGAAACTTGTGGGTGTTCGTATTTATAAAACCTAGTAAACTGCTAGGAAAATATTTTAATCTCTGTATTGTGTTGAGCTCTTCATAAATATTAAAATATTACCATAGTACCCCTCTTCAGAGTATCTAAAATAGTGAAGAAATTTTCTGTACAGAGCCTGAATCTCTGTGCGGTGTTGGGGAAAGCTGTGCAGCTGCTTTAACTTTCATGAACCAGAGTTCTCCATCTCTGGGACTCCTCCTGTGGCTTCTGCCCAAATGATGTGCTTCAGTTTAACTATGATCAGTGAATGTAAAGGTGTGTGGCCACTGCTGCCATACATGAACAACATTTGTGCCACGCTCTGTGGCTGTGGGTAGAGCTGTTCCCTTCCTGCTTCTGCACAGCTGTGTAACACATTTGTAGTGTAGCTTTACATAATTCACAGTAAGAGAAAACTCTTGTATGCAGGATTGAGCAGGGATGACAGCATGCAAAGACCTTTACTATGCAGTGTTCCTTGTGCAAAGATGTTTAATGCACAGTGAAAGTTCCTTAAATACCATCACACAAACAGGATATATCATCATGTAAACAGGAAATGGTTCACCACAGTGTTCCCCAATCACCTGGGCTATTCTACAGTTTTTACCCATTATGATAACAGGTAAACAATGCCTTATAAGGTTACAAAAAATAATCCTCACTCTTAATAGGTCTAATGCTCTACAAACCCACAATTCTCTTCCAGCCCATCCCTAGTGATCTGGATGTATTCCCAGGGTCCCCTCTGGGCCTAGGAAAGTGGCACACTCTGACCTTCAAGGCCTGCTCCTCTATCACACACGTAGTGTAACTCAGCACTTGTGTGTGGATCAGGGATACGATTCTGTGCATGGACACCTGGAAGTTGGAGAAAAGCAGTAAATGGAAATCTATGGATCAAGCTTGCAAACTAAGGGCTAGCTTTTAAACTAATGTACACCCCCAGCTAAAATACTTGGAATGGAGTAATCCTGGGAAATAGATATGTTTTTTTTTGGAGCTGCAGCTTATCCTCTGCAGCTTTTTCTGAATTTAAAGAATGTCCATTTCTACTAGAAATGCTGTGTAACAGGGATAAAATTATATCTTCAGTGGAACTGAATGCTAGAGAAAAGCTATGCTTTGTTCAGACAAAGTGAGGTTCCAATGCTTTTTGGGTTTAGAGAGAAAGGAGAATGTTTTTACAATTTCCTATAAGATGTTCATGCCCTTCTATTTTTCTTCTCAAGGTAGCTTGTTCAGATGTCTAAATTCTTAAGGTATGCACCTAATCCTGAGCAGAACAAATTGCCTGTGCTTATAGAGAAAAATCTGAGGCTCAGCAAGTTATTTGATCATGTTCAATTTTTTTCCATCATCAGAGTGTGAATTTAAAATTTATTTTGCTTAACGGAGAATTAAAATCTGGAAAAAATTTTGTAGTACAAGTTTCAGTCTGTGTGATTCAAGATTTTCTCTACTTTGAATAGCCTACCATAAAAATATGTGTGACTTGAGGGATGAAGCAGAAAAATTGATCAATACTTTTATAAATATTCTTTTTAAGGTATTTTTGAAAACATTTTACATTAAAGCTTCTAATGAGAAACTACTGAAATATGTTTGGTACAGTGCTGTACTAATGTTCACATTTTATGAAAGTAGGTTTGACAAACTGAATTTCTCTGACCCCCTTTTTTTCTTTCCTATGCTATTCAGCCCTCTTTGCTCCTCTGAGAAGTCAGGGGAAATGAGTAATTGGAAAGGCTTTAGAGGATCACACTAGCAAACTAAGAGCTGGTTTTGATGTAAGGTACAACCTTCAGCAAGGGTAGTTAAAGCAGAGTAATCCTGGGAAACATTTCAGAATTGCAATTCCTTCTGTGCTTCTTGTTCCATTTGAGGTTGGCTAAATTAAAGTACTGTTGGGAATAAATTATGGAGCCTCCTCTACCAGCAAAAGTCTTTGTAAAATCTGCTTTTACTATCCACAGTGACAGAAACCAATTGGTGTTTATGTCTCCTTTTCCTAGGATTCAGAATTTACATAAGAAATTCAGTTGTATAATGATTTAACCTTCTCCACTCTTCCTTATGTGAATGGGTAATTAGAACACTAGCTGGTGTTTGGGGAGATTTTTGGGGATCAAGCAAGGACAGAGAGCATCAATAAAAAACCACAAGTTTTATCCAGAGTTTGGAGTTTTTCAAACAGTATAAGCTCATGAAACTCAAACACAGATAAAACTTAATCTTCCCTGTGTTTATAAGTATTTAAAATTGGCTAACTCCACAGCATATATTTAAGTAATATGAAAACATAAAATCCCTCCTAGAGAGCAAAGATAACATCCTAATGAATGTCTAATATCCTGGGTAGTGTTCCGTGTATCACCATAATTATTAAACAGAAATGGATGCCTTAAGAACCCCTTGTGTGTGCCCCATGCTTCACCACATCTCCCAGGCCTGTCTTGTAAGTGCTAATTAAAACAATATCGCAGTGAAGAGAAACATTGCAATAAAGAGAGGTGATTCAGTGCTAGCAAGTACCTGCTATTGTTACTTCTTGTTTATGATGGAGACATTTAATCATGATCTAAAGTAGTGTCTGTGCTGTGGAGCACACCCTGGAGGAGCTGTGCAGGTCTTTGGACACCACGTGGAGCAGCTCACTTGGTACTCACATGTGCTTTTCCTGAAAATGGGCACAGTTTACCTGGAGTCCAGAGGTGTTTTCTGACCAAGTTGCTGTGTGTAGGTTGCATGTCAGTACTGATACAGGTTGAAATCTGAGGTGCTGCCTGTATGAAATGAGTTGTGTTCTCTAGCACTCAGCCTGTGCTTAAGCAATCTCTCCACCAACTACTGAACCACCACTACTGAATTTTTATTCGGTATATTCAGGAATTGTCTTAGTAAGTATGCTAGATCTTCCTGTAGTATCCACTTTCATTGATTTAATAAACCAAAGACCAATTTCTTTTCCAGTAATAAGTGAGGAGGTAACATTTCTTCTTGTAGGTTCTTTATCCTGTGAGCAGTAATGATTGAATAGTTAACATAGATGGTGGGTTTTGTTTGCTTTTCTTCTAAAAGGTTTAGTGCTTTAATGTATGGCTTTTCTTTACAGGGCTACATCTTACTTCTTAACTGAAAAATTGTACGTCTAAGAAATATGGGTGCCTGAGTCCTTGATTTAGTTTCATAGCTCTATCCTCATTTTGAATATCACCACTATTTTTACCTTTAATATTTTTTTCACAAATACTCATTTTTAAAGACCAGTTCTATATTTAAAACACTTATATAAAAATTATAGTGATGTTTTACATGTAAGCAGTACAAGCAATTTGTTACTAAATGCAAATGAAACCTGAAATATTGGCTTCTTCAGTTATGAAATGGGTTTACATGCTAAGGTTTTGGTAGTGGGTGAGCTTTAGAGGTGCAGGATCAGGAATGAAGTCAAGCCTGGGAAAAAAGGAGGAGAGGGGATGAAGGTGCTCTTAAGGTTTGGTTTTATTTCTTATTATCTTACTCTGACTTGACTGGTAACAAATTAAACCCACCCAAGCTGCCATAACTAGTTAACAAATGCACAGAATTACAATCAACTGTTCTTAACTGTTCTTGTCGTTTTCCAGCAGATTGTATCATTCAATGTGCTTAGAAAGGGAACACCTCAAATCATTTTTAGCTTCAAATTTTTAATAGCTTTTTAGCTAACTGGGAGAGAGAGAGGGAGAAGACAAGTGAATGAAGTGTGGAAGGATAGTCTGGTATAAATTCTGACTGCCTCATACTGTAGTGGAGTGGACTGAAATCAGACACAAAAGGACATCTCTGGGCAATGTCTAATTTGTAGTTTGCTTTCCATAGGAGACTTCAGGAGGCAAGGAAGCCAAGAATGTTATTTACTGTGTGGAATACAAGTGCTGGTATTGTCAGGCAATATCCCAATCAAGTATTATTTTTCCACCTAAAACATATGGCTTATGTAGCAGGCTTCTGCTATAGCTGCTTCCGTGCTATTTTTACATATCCTTTCGTGGGGCTGGGGTTCTGCGAAAGGAATGAACTCCCAGCAAGCAAAACTTAAATGAGACTTACTTAAATTTTTAGGCTGCCATGCAGAGAAACGAGCCACTATAAATTCTCTGTAGTTACTTGCTTTTTCTTTGCTGTACTGCTACTGATACCGTGTTCTGTGCTGTGGATGATGGCACTCACCTCTTTCCAGTATAATGGCTGAGTAGGTGTAGAATTTGCAGCAGTGGCAGATTCAAAGAGCATTTTCTGTAAAGCAGTGTAATAAAATATTTACAAGATTTGATGTAATGAGCTAGGCAATTATGTGTGATTGTACTGTCTTCAGTTGGTTAAAATAGGCAGCCTGCGTGCATTTACAGAATCTCCTTCAGCACAGTTTCCAAATCATGTTTTATGGAGCGAGAATATTGTTACCTTCTCTGTAAGGTTTCGTTCCATCACATCACAATGAAGCACAGAAATATTTACAGTTCAGCTTTAGATAAAAGGAGGTTAAGAATTCTATTAAGACATATAAATGAGCTTATATAAGAATGTGTGTATTTTGAACCTGCCAGAGCTGCAAGAACAAGCTTTTCATATTGAAAGGTTTGTTCTCCAGGTATCTTTCACCTTTCTTTCAGTGCTTTTGGTGTGAAACTGCAGGAACCTTTCACCTTCCCTGCTTAGCTGATCATTTTTTCTGGAAAGCCTGTGCTGCCTGGCTGTTATTTAAAGCTTTGACCACTATTTTCTTGCAGCTTCAGTGCTTGTATTATAAATGTGTGCAAGTGCCAGCAAGTGTAGTGTTTATTGTCCAATGAACTGGCCAGTTTTCTAAGGTCACGATAAGGATTTCTGTTCACGGATGTGTCAAACCTGTAGCAAATTACTCCATTTATTAGGCAAAGGGGCACAAATCTGGGCCAGCAGGTGATAATCTGCTTCCTATTTTGTATGGGAAACGGAGAGGGAATTTGGTTCTACCCTGCATGTCCTGAGGGAGCTGTCTAACAGTGCAAAAAGCAATCAACTAGCTCTGCTACTAGTTTATTTTTGGCTATGCAATAATACTGCATCCATTCATTTCCAAGTATTTTTCTGAACTAAGAAAAGGAAGGACCATAAATGTTAGAACTGAGACTGCTGGTTCTGATATGGACTTTTAATGCAATGTTGCCCAAATATTTTAATGTCCAAACTGCTCAGTTCCAAAAGAAAATTGATTCATCTTTCATCAGTCTCTGTCTGTATTGCTTTTAGTCTAACAGTGTAATCTTCTCAATGCAGGCAGTAAAATGCTTTGATCTTCCTGTTAGCCACTTGGCGTTGCTCTCTGAAGTTACAATCAGCTGCCTTACTTGGAGAAATTATTGGAGCCACTGAATGCAGATTCTTTTTGTGCAGAGGAGTTTTACCTGAATGACGAGTCTGCATTTTCTCTCTGATTGTTTTGGATTGTGAAGAGGGGATGCATATGTAAGCATGTTTATTAAGAATATTGTGTCTAGCCTCATTTATAAATTGAAAAGGAAAAGGCCTATCTACAACTCCTATCAATCCAGTAACCTGAGATGTGCTGTCATATTTTTCACTGTTCTAGAATGACCTATTAATGTGCAATTAGTATTAATCTTAACTGGACATCTTAACTGGAGTTTGATCCCTGTGTCTGTTGGACTTACCTCTGCATGTTGATGTCTTTCTCTTCTGTGGCCTCACTTACTGGGAATGAAGCAGTGAAGCAGCAGTCTGTGGGAATATGTATTAGGGAAGAACTGGCCTTAATTTATACTCTTCAAATGCTTATTTGTAGTTCAGTCTGATTAGCTCAAAACTGGAGTGTCTTTGATTTCCAATGTATGCATTTACAGTTAAAAAGTGGGGAGCGGGGCCTGATGACAGGCTCCTGTTGCATAATCATTTACCTGAAAAAAGAAGGTAAATTTGTGGAACCATAGAAATTGGATCTGCTGACATCTCCTACTGGCCAATTTGAAATCCCCAGCATGTTTGAAAGAGTCGGTGAATGCTCCAAAAATAATGAGAAGTTTTTATAGAAATTTACTCCAGCTTTGATCCATGCTCTGGAAGAACTGTGCACACCTTCAAGAAAATGTATTCATTTCTTTTGAAGTCTCATTGATTTTTAAATGAGAACCTGGAAAGTGGTGGAGAAGCAAAACTTATTCTTCATAAAAGCAAGGGATGACTAAATA
Organism: Eopsaltria australis; assembly: GCA_034509425.1. Classification (NCBI taxonomy): domain Eukaryota; kingdom Metazoa; phylum Chordata; class Aves; order Passeriformes; family Petroicidae; genus Eopsaltria; species Eopsaltria australis. Next base: position 877,964 of record JAVTVJ010000138.1, read on the forward strand.
GCATCACTAACTTTAGACAATGAGAAGATACAGGCTGAAGGGAATTTGCTTTTTACCGCCTGTGGTTCTTTGTCTCACACAATCTTATCTTGCAGCATATGCAAAGCATTAGCAGTGATGATCAGATTCTTAAACCCTAAAGAGGGGCAAGAAATTATAAGTGTACTGAAAAGATTTACAGAATATCCAAGTGATTTATGGACCCTGCTGGTTTCTAAGGCCTTTCACAGTAAAGCAGAAAACAGGCAATAGCCTTTAGGCATCATTAGCTTTGGCTTGTTTTCATATATACTACAAACAGATAAGCTGATTTTTTTTCATTTTACAGTAGGAGTCATGGCACATCTATTTCTCTTGAAACTCAGTATAAATGTGGTGAATATAATTGAAATAATGGTTAAAGAATGTTAAAGTGTTCTGGAATGGAGAATGCACTGTATGCTGTGAATTGCTGAGTCTAATGGGAGCTCTTCAATTTTTTTTTTACTTTGTTCTTAAATCATTGCAGGGTTTCTATGTAATCTAACACAATATTTAAAAATCTGTCAAATTTTGGTTTGTCTGGTTTGTCCATTAGGTTAATATTTTAGCTGTTGGTGCAAAGCATCCATGAAAAACAAGGTTGTTTATCCTGTTGGGATAGGCTAGCTATTCCCACTTAAATGCTGTCTGAAGAAGTTTGTGAAAGCAGTGACACCTGCTTTTGGCCATTGGCAAAAAGTATTGTGTTCTTCTGCCACGTGGTGTGGTTGCAGGAGGCAACAAGCAGTGTAGTGAGTCAGTGGATTACAGACTATTCACAAAGCGAATTCATTCATCATCTTGTCTCTAGGCCATTAAGGGAAACTCACCTGACGTTTCCCTCCTTTTGATCGTTGTTTTTTCTACATAATAAGGTATAACCTTTCATTCAAATAAGGACATAAAGAGATCAAGTAGGCACAACAGTACCTGAGGACTGATGCATGTTGCATGAATTGAGCTCTAAAAGTGCTGATACCAAGTTTGTGATGACTAATATTGATATCGCCGAGCATATTTTTTATAGTTATCTCATTGAAAGCATTAATTGAAATATAACCTGAGAATATTTGTGACATTTGACTGCTTATTTGTAAGTCTGCTTCTTGTAGGTAGGGTGTTTTTTGCTAGATACATTGTATGAAGCTTTTGCAAATCTGTGCATAACTGCAGTGTGGGCTTGTCTCATGTTTCACGTGTTCTAAATATTTTCTTCTGGTCCAGTACAGAGGGGCAGCAAATCTACCATCTCTCCCACATGTCCAAAGCAGTGGGGCATCCCCTCCATCCAGCTCTAAACGAACATCTCCTTCTGATTAGAGTGGGTTCAAGACTTTTCCTTGGACTGAGTGTGTTTATAAGAAAGCAGTGACATCACAGCTGAAAGTACTGTCCTCATACCATTAACAGTGCTACCAATAGCTGAGACTTCAGACAAGCAAGGACAGACACAACTCTTTCTTACCATTATGTTCTGAGACGATATTTGTCAGTATCAAATTTTTTCCTTGTATTCTATTATGATGTTGTCCATGTTTTTTATAGATTTCTTTTCTATTTGCTAAATGCAACTAGTGTTATCTTACTTAAAATCTTGCAATTCTCCAGTGTGATCAACGTTCTCATAATTTTTGATCCACATTTATGAGAGAAGGTGCAGTTATGCCACTTCAGTCCCACTCCTCATTTATTTTAATGTTCATCATTCTGTCATTTTTTCCTATTAGAATATGCCATCTTAGATCACATTAGGCTTTTTTCTTGGCAGACAGTGAAGCCAAGCTCTCTGAACTCATCTCTCTCAAAAGATAAATTTGAATGCTTTTCTGAGTTTGTTTCTTTGAAGTATGACTTAGAGAATAAGAAGTTACGCTGTGAGGTTGCGGGGATTTGTTTGTTTATTGTGTTTGGTGGGGGAATCTGTTTTGTGTTGTTAGAATGCTAATGTTGTTGTGTTGTTGGTGGCTAATGAGATCCTGAGGTTTGTCTGTGCTGCTGACAAGTGTGAGTGTAAACATAACCTGGCTCAGGTTTCAAGTACCACTTGGCACAGCAGTTTCAGGCTCTCTGTGTTGGGGTAAATTCCCACCCAAGTCATGGCTAAGAAAGTTTGTGGCTGTAGCAAATCCCATGCTATGGCAATTCACCTGCAGCTGCTGTGTTAGGAACTGGACATCTGCAAAAGTGACCTGGGCAAGATCTTGCCACCTTTCTGGGTTCTGCTGAAACTTGGATGCTTTTTTGGCTGCAATTTTTGTTTCTCCTGACAAATCAGGTGACTTGAAACGACAGTATATTACTCTCATGGAGTTTTAATCTTGCCAATATGAATGAGTAATAAGAGAATGTTTGCAAAGAATAAAAATGTCTGTCTGGGACAAAGCTAAGAAAGCATATTTATGAAATCTCTAGGTCTGTGTGCATCTGAAGGCTGTGGGGAATGACAGGGTTATTTGTAAGCATGGCAACCTGAATGTGTCCCAACCCTTCAACTGTCAGGATCTGGTGCCAGGAGAATGTAAGTGCACCACTGGGTGGATTCTGTTTCCAAGGGTTTTTATCTGCTCTTTCCAAACCCATGCATTCATTAACATACTTTGTTAGAAAAAATAAGCAAACATTACTTTAACAGTGAGCAGAACCTGCCATGCCAAATAAGTGTGAATACTTCCCTGCTGGAAAGATAATTCTCCAATTAGCCTCCAACCATTCAATGATTGAAAATATGTGGATGCAAATAATTTTCAGATTATTTAAGTCACTTAAAAATAAAATAAAGGGTTCCTGTGGAGCTGGTAGAACTCATTTGTAGCTGGGGTGTTTCTGACTCCAGATCACATCTGGCAGAAGGAAAAGGTATTCATTCTCCTTATTATCTTACAGTGTGTGCCAGGATGGCGAAAGAAACACATGTAGAGGTAATTCTTTCCAGTATTGAAAAGTGCATGTATTCCTGGAAGAAGAGAGGGATAGAAGAGGCAGGGATCAGGGAAATAATTTATACAATGGCCTCTTAGATTTCCCATTCCTCTTTTTCTCAAAGCCTCTACGGATGGTGGCAATGCCTGTCATTTGGGTTTCTCCTGCACAGTGACCATGCCTTTTAGATCAAGAAATGTGCTCCTTTGTCTCCCTCTCATGGAGAAGGCACCTGTCGTATCCTACAGCCTGCTCAAGCAGTAGGGGCTTCTTTACTTCTAGTCTGGGATTAGTTTTTGCAAAATCTGCTCTGGTCTGACTCTTAAGTATGAGTTAGTGTTTAGTGTCTTACAGAACAATGACACTTTCTTCCTGTCACTGTGTCTGCTTTACAACACAAAGTGTTGAGGTTCTTGGCAGCCTAGGTTTTAATTGGCTGTTAAATCCATTTTAGCTTGAATTTCAATTGTTTGTCATCAACATGGAAGCCAGTTGGACTTGCCAGTGGGGTCACGTTGCCCACTGTGCTTTGGCAGTCCCATTTCAGATTAGAACTACCTTGAATGTCAGTCCTGGGCACAGGATACTTGACCTGACAAAATCCTGATTGCCTGAGGTAAGAACAGCCCCAGGAAAATACACCCCAGCTGGTGTAGGAAGTCATCCCTCACCTGCATGCCAGACTTGATGGGTAGAGCTGTTTTCCTTGTATTTTGAAGGATGGTGTTTCCTTGTATGGTTACCCTACAGCTCTGCTGATAACTTCTTTGTGCTCAGTTTGAGGGCATGTAAACGTAGGTACTCGATTTCCGAAATATTCCATGATCATTGTCTGTCTCCTGTTACTATCATGCAAAAGTGATTATGCCTGCCCTAAAAGTTGGCAGGTGTTGCTCAATATAAGCATTATGAGTGGTGTTACTGTAAGAAGGCTTCTAACCAAATACATCTTTTCTGATAAAAATTTCCCCCTACTGGATTGCTTGTAGATTCCTAATTGCTTTTATATAATAAAACATTAAAAGAAATTTGATGTAGTAAAACCAGATGTAGCCTTATTAAATTAGAAGACTTGAACAGTCATTATAATTATATTTAAATTGTTTTTATGATCTTAAAACAACCGTGTATGTGATTGAGAGATGGATGTTGGCAATATTAGATAATGGCAATATTAGATCAAAGCTGTTTGTGTCTTTCAATTACCCTGTGCAGTATTGCTGAATTTTCAATTACCTTAGCAGCACATTAGTAGAGTTGAGTGTGCTGCCTCCTCAGTGCACCACCTGCTCCTGTAGTTTCATGTAATCTGCAGTTCAAGAGAGCTCAGTTGCTCAAAGGAGTAGAACTGACACTGTTTAACTGAGGAAGAATCAATTTCCAGTTGCATCGTAGTTTTCAGGAAAGGCAGCTTGTAAAACCATCAGTCCTGTTTCCTGGCAGGTTCAGATACAGTTATTTGCTCCTACCTAGTTAAGAAGTGTACAGAACTCCTCATGGTGTCACACTCTGATTTTGCTTCATTAATTTGCAGGATCTTGTTCTTCTCCTCAAGTGAGAGAAGGAACAAGCCCACCTTGGATTTCTTGCACAACAAGGAGTATTGTGCTGGTGCAAAGTTAATACCTTAAAATTGCCTTCAATGTTCTGCTTTAGTAAAGATTTCTTGTTTCTCTATGTGCTGTCCTCAGCTAATAGGGTAAAAAGTCTCCATTCTCTTCAGCTCTTTTTTTTTAACCTTTCTGCCAGAAATGTCAATATGTTCTAGCTTTCATTCACTATAATGAATGATATAATAAATATGGCTGCAAGCAAAAGGAATCCATTTTCATCTGCAGAGCCTTTCTTTTAATCTTGCCACAGTGTGTAGCCTAAAGACTATAACTAGATGAAAGTCTCATGTTACCTGCTTCATAAAAAGTGCAAAAGTACTTTAAGACTCTAAACTCTGCAGTAAATATGAGACAAAGGGTTTTCTCTGACCTTTTGTAAGTTCTCTGTAAGAAACCTCTAAGCTGCTTCCAGGTAATGTTTGACTTATTTTCAAATATGCTTGTTTTGAGTCTCTTTCGAAATCTACTAAGAACAAAAGCTGGAGGAAATTTTCAGGGGTGATTTGCTGTTTGTAATGAGAACTCATAAGAACTCATTTCAGCAGTGTTTTTGTTTATTTAGTGACAATCAAATATAACCTTTATTTCCAGAATTATAAAATTCCTAATCTATAATGGTTCAAATCTTTGTACAAAAGTGCCTTCAAAACTAAGTCCCCTCTCCATTCTGCCTTGCAATGGGAGTAGTTTCTACCCTTGATCTCATCAGACCAGTGAGGCTTCCAGAATTAAGTTCCACTGAAGAGGGTTTGTAATTGTAAAGGGTTGCATGTTTTTACACCTTTTTATTCCTTAAAGTGTGTCGATTCTGGGTTCATTACTCCAGATATGTCACCTAAACATTTTTCTGTGGTCCCTGTAAAATAGATCAAGTCACTCTTGAATCTGTTGTGTATAGATGTAATGGGTATGGGTTACAAACTATAAATCTTGGAATGTATGAAGTCAATCACCAGGAAAAGTACTTCCCAGAAGTTATTTCACATAAAATAGAAATATACCTAGAGGAGTTCGTTTATTTTGTCCTTCTTCGGAATCATTGGCTACAATCATTAGGAAAACAATGCTAAAATTCTACTTGCACATACTTGTGAAATACAGCAAAATGGATTAAAACTGAAATGAAGAATGTAGCACTAATGTATATGCTGAACATAAATTTTAGAAAACCAAGCAGGAAATAACTAGGTTTGAGTTTAGGCTCTTACTAGAGCTGATGAATACTAAACCAGTCCATTTGCCTTTGGCACGATCCATGAATTCTTTGCTGCTTTTGTGAATCAGTAAAATTTCACTCTCTAAATACAGTTAGAAACACTGTTGAAACGACACCTTTCTGCTACCACAAGTGATTTGATGTCTGTACATGAGTGCCCCTACAGGTACACACACATGTAAATCTGGTTACCTGTCATGGCAGGAATTCAGCCCAGCTCTGGGGTTGCAGAGTGTCCCTGTGTTGCCTCACCCTTCCTTTGAGGACACGTGCTACACTTGAGTGATTTTAGGATTAGTGCTGAGGTGACTCATCACCCTGTGTCGGTTTGGGGAAATTCAGCACATATCACGGTGCAGCTTCCAAAAGTTCCCATGGGAGCAGTTCATGTTACTTTGAAGTCACTCAGTCTGGGAATTAAAAGGTTCAGCAAAGCGTACAGGGCACTTGGCTGACAAAAGCCCTACAAGCTGCTGCTGCTGGTCTGAAAAGGGGAAATGAGCCTGCTGTAACAGCAAACCATGACTGGGTTGCCAGTGGTTTAAAAATACATTTTATGAATGTGCCTATTTCACAAAAATCACATGACATCTAACTTGTTAAACCCCCTTTTCAAAAGTAATGTGAAATTTTGATTTTTCTGTATGTTAGTTTAGAAGACTTTCATTATTATTATGCGTAATGTTATAAAATATTCATCGACGTTGGCATTTCTATGTAGGCTTTCAAAAAGACAAATGTTAAGAAAAATACATTTTACTTGAGAAATACGTGGTGTAAATCACATGGGATATAAAGTATAGTATTATTTTAGATAATGGATCATCTATATCCCAGTTAACGCATTCTTATGAGATTCTTTGTGCTTATTACCTTATGAATATTACATTAGGAATATTTATAATGAGGGTGTGCAGCAAAGGCAAGTTCACTTCCTTTGAAATGTATCAGGATTGGTATTGAAAGTAATCCAGATGGCATGATAGATGTCGAAGGTAATGTAGATGGCATGAGCAAAGCAAGGTGTTCTGAGTACCATCATTTTTCTCTTGAGAGAATTCAGTGATGTAGAAGGTTTACAGATCCTTAACGTGTCCTAAGCAGGTCACAGAATTTTTAGAATTTAAGTCTGGGGAGGTGTCTACCAGGCAATTATTAGTAGGTGTGGAATGATTTGTAGATACAGTTTTGGACTTGTCACTGATTTCTGGAACTTATATTGACACCAGATTCAATGAGAATTCCATGTAGAAGATCCATAGAGAACCTATTTTATCAATAACAGTGGGACTGTAAGTTTCATATTCCCTGACAAAGCAAAAAGCTCCTTCAGAGATCCATATTTTATTTTTTTACCATATATTCAGTGTCTAGGAAACTCAATGAGACCATATAGAAAGACATGGATTGGAAAGGTTTGTGATGAATGTTCAAGATGAAACGATATAGCTGAAAAGATGATGTAGCAGGGAGATAAAGTATGGCACTAGTTTAAGTTCTAGTCTTTTAGAATTTATCTTGTTGGCCATTCATGATGTTGCCTACATAGACTAAGTAGGCCCAAATAAGTTCAATCAGATTTTCTTTACATTTTGGGGGGTCTGTTGAGGGCTTTTTTGCATGTATGGAAACCTTTTTTAAGGGAAGAAAGGTAGGGGGTGGACAGGGGAGAGCTGTATTCTGTTCAACCAGAAGGATCACAAAACACACCAAAATTCTGTGCTTTGAGAAGACTTGTTCCTTAATTTTCTGATTAAGGAGAAGTTGGAAATGAAAAAAAACTGCAGTCACGAGCCAAATGCAATCATTCAAACCCCAGCAGGTTTGTCTGAAGCTATTATGAACTATCTCATTCTTATGTTTCCTTTAAGCATCTTCAAGTGAATTGTTTTGTCCTTTAAGAGAAAATCAGTTTTGTTTTTGATTGTAAATCATAAGATCTTTGCCTCCTCATGATTAATGAGATAAGCTGCTTCAATGACTGCTTAATTTAGTGATCTGAGATTTAGAGAACTGCTTTGAAAGTGTTGGTAAGTAAATTTGTTCACAGTATGAGAGGTATTTAAGATAACAGCAGTAGCTTGAGAAAGACTGCTCTCCTCTTAAAGGATGTAACATTGCTAATAAAAGTCAGTTGTGTGTGGAGAAACCAGAGCTGTGTCGTGTCACTCTGCTTAATTTAGAGCAGCCGGTTGTAACTCAGGTTGATTGCCCTTAAAAGCCGATTTTGCCTTGGCAATCAGTGTTGATTGTCATATTTTTTCGTTCTTGCAACCTCTGAAGGCAACAGGAAGGGAAGCCAGAATGTTCTGCCATGCCTTTTGAGAAGCTGTTTCCAGGTACAGGTCTTTGGACGGTCTGAGTGGACTCTGCTTTGCAGACCTTGGGTTCTCTTGCCAGTTTGTGTGTTTACCCAGTAACCAGGCTGAGCAAATCTCCAGAGGTGCAAATGGGGAACAGCACCATCGCTGTCATCTTGGTCCTCTTCTGCTTCTTGAGTTCTGTACAGCTGGGTGGGTTAATTTGTTACTTTTCCCATCTTCTGTCTTTTTCTTTGGCTGAATTGCCCTTGATTGAATATCCTTATATTCCACACATCCTTGAAAATTGTGTATTCCTTTGAGTTTGGAAGTGGTTGTTCAGAGCAGCCAACAGACCTGTTATGTCACTGAGACATTTGTGTTCCTGTCCAGTCTCAGCAGAAATGTACATTTTTCCAGGATTGTAGGTCTCAAGAGCTGAAATATGTTTTTGTCATGGCATGGTCCTGGCATGTTTTGGGAGTTTGTCCAGGGATGTTGGTTGCCATCATGGCTCTGGACTTCTACACTTGGTTTCTAACAGTCTTATGCATGGTCTGACCAGTCTGGCATGGGTAAAGAAACAGATTAAAGGCTGTGCTTGTATGAATTGCCATGGATTTTTTCTCTCTTCCAGAAGTTATCTCAGCTGTGGCCAATGCTCAATATCAATAGCTTTACACTGGGTTTACTAAAACATTTAAGGAAAAATGCTGCAAATCCTTTGTTTCTTTTGCTTGGACAAACTGTAAATAAGCATCTTGAAGCTTAATGTTATTCAGGGAGGTCTGTTCAAGCAGATTTTCTGCCTGTCATGTTGACCCAAAAAATTACTGATGTTACAGAGTATTTGTTACTACTTGGTTGGTTTATTCCTGATTTATTAGATATGCAGTAGTAGATAAATGCTCTCATAATATGCAGAGCGTAAATAAAACAGCTAACTCAAAATAGTGGTTTCATTTGAGTTACGTGTTCTTGGTAGTGTCACATTTGATTCTGTCATAGAGTTGCCAAAAAAATCTGGCAGGAAACAGGAAAGCAGTAACTAAGTCTTTAAATATAACAGTCAAAATCCTGCAGTCCTGAGAACTTCTTCCACATATCTTACTGGTATTTGCCTCTCCTGCTTGTTCCCTCATAAGTGGCTGTATCATCAGTTTTGTTTACATCTTAAAAATTAGTGAAATGCAGTTGTCTCACTTTTCCTAATGCCTCCTTTGAATGTGAATGTTGTCTAATGATGTGTTTCTACTCTTCTAAGAGCTAGGTGAGTTAATTTGAAAAATTCACCAGCAGCCCAGAGCAGTGAGTGCTTGTAATTGCCCACCTGGTGTGCCAGATATGCCTTTATTTAATAGAAAACTTCAAAACCTCAGTGAGTTTAATTAAAGTGTATGGAAGAATAAAAGTGAGATTGAAAAGGCAGAAGTGGAGGAAAAAAAAAAACCCAGAAGAAATACAGGGAACTGCTAAGATTGTGTTACAGTCTTTCAGGAAAGCATTTTCAGGTGAGTCCTTGAGCATCAACACAGGACACAGCTGCAGAGCAGAAATACAAACAGCTGTGTCCTGGGGCAGACACAGAGAGAGACAGGATCTAAAACAGGTTAGCAAGCTGGAAGCATTTGGAACCAAACCCTGAAAAGACAGTGGTTAAAGCTCAGACACAGAAGAAGAATAATGAATGTTCATTTGTACTGCAAATCTAAATCTTTGCAGGGGGTAGGTACTTCTTTGGAAAAATGGGCAACACCGTTGTTGTGTGAGCTCTGGGGTCACTCTTCTATGATCACTCGGGCTAAATGAAGTTTGTTCATATGATTTTATGTCTGTATATTTGTTCTAAAGAAGATTCTTAACCAATACTACACGTAATCCAGTGGTGACTTGCTGATAGGGATGGAAAAGGCTAATGTAAAATTTATTAAGTAGAAAGAATTAATAATTGAAAGTTGTCACTCAGTATCTCAGTTTTCGCTGTGATAGGGAGCTAAAGTTGTAGCAGTAAGAGCTGCCAAGTCATCCAGTTTGTCTGTGAAATATTAATTTGAATAATGTGGAAATTTTCCATGGTCTTAGTGTGAATACTGATGTCAATTTGGCTCCAGTTCAAAATCCTATGATACATGCCTTATTCAGCTTGTGTTCGAGAAGGAAAGCAGGAAGGGGCAAAGAAAAAAATAATGAAGTAACGGGATTTAAAATAGATAAACACCAAAGTGAGGGGAAAAAGTGTCATGGTTTTTGAAGATAACGAACTCTAGGGTCAGGAGAAAAGTATCACTTCACATAGCAAAACACTAAATTCAAACATAGGCACATAGTTAAGTCTGTATTTAGACAATTAAATGCACTCTCTCTGTGTACTGCATATATGAAAATCTGAGTATAATTCCCATTAAAATCATCAGTGAGGTGTGCCATGGGCTGCAGATTGAGATGGTGCTATAGGCATGGTTTCTGCATCTGCTGCAATGTTATTTATTGCTCTTTGCTCTGAAGGATGGAGTCAGACAAATTTTTTAAACCATTTAAAAGGTTATAAATAATTACGCTTCCATTTCTTTGTACCGCTATATTTTTTTGAGCTTGTTTGTGTATTTTAAACTATGATAATAACGGATAGAATCTGGCCATGGATACTGTTTTCTGTTAGATGGAATGCCATAGGAATTAATATAATAGGTATTTTAAATTTTATTCAGATCTTTACTTTTTTTTGTCTCTAAAGAAGTTGTACAGAGTTCTTTATGTTGTTTGTTGTGATAGCAGTGATGATTTATCATGATCTTTCAGTTTTTCTCCAGTGCAGTGTAGTCATGAATAGCTGTGAAAGGATTTTATGTAATGATGGTGCATTTCCTCAATTGCTTGAAGACATGGAGCTGAATAATATGTGCTGAAATAGCTTTATTTACTGACAAATTGTAGTTGAGATTTGTGAGGAAAAAATTGAATGTCCCCTTACCAAAAATACATAATTTTTAAAGAAGAATATTTCTTAGGCAAAAGATTAGGAATTAAGCCAAAGAAGTCCATATTGCTTCAAAATTCGTTCTTATACCACACAAGAATATATGTCATTCTAAATGCAAATATATCAATTATTGGACCTCTTTACCAGAGCACTGCAGAAATAGTTGATGTCAGTATTTGCTTGGGTATAGGCTGCTCAGCCGCCTTTATTTCTGTTCCTAGCTCTTGGTTTTTTGCTGCCAATCCTCTGCTGAAAATCTCATAAATGTCATTGTGGGTAAAGCACTTTACCATTTCTTTCCAGTTAGACATGATTAAGTCTTGACTGGAGGAGAACTGAGTACCAACTGAAAGATCTGGTTTATAAAAAAACCCCAGATTATCTTCTCAAAGTCTTTGTTTCCTCAGTTTTCCATATAGTTTTTAGCAATGCCATGGCACCAAGAATCACACAGAGAGGTTGTTGTCTACTTCTAAAGGGAACAGCTACCTTTGAATACAGCTCAGATGTGGTTTAGCCTTGTTTGAGCTGATTACTGACATGGTCACAGACATCTTTTCTTTGTCTCAAGCTGTTTATGTTTCCTTTTCATCACATCCTTCAATTTCGTAGTTATGTCAATTTTCCCTGAGTTCAATTTCTTTTTTTTTTTTTTTTACTGGGGGATTTAATTTTGTTCTCCTCAATTTTGGAGTATATTATTATTTGTTGGCCTTGGTGAGATTCCCTTCTATTTTTTTATCACTTGTGAAATTGGTATCTGGTTGGTTTACTTGATGAGATAACTTAAACCTAACTTAATTATTTCAAGTATCTACAGTTCTTACCTAACCCTTCACATTTTTGTTCAACTTTTGTTTAATAGACTCTTTGTCTGATGGCTTCTCTGCAGTGGTGAGAGAATTTATAGATAATGAGAAAACAGGAGATCTGTTCCTTTCCATGGGCCTGCATGGTTTGAAGTAATAAATCATACAGCCTGAAAGATTTAATGTTTGATTCTCGATGTGCCTGCAATAGGGAACTCAGATCCCTCACTAGGACTGATGCTGTTCTATATTAGTCTGTAATTTTGCTGTTCTAAAAAGACTTGTCTGATTTCATCTTCTTTCTCTGTTTTGACATGAAGTGAGATCTGAAGGCTGCTCAGACAGTCTGTGGAGGTGAAGCATTCTCAGTATTGTACACCATGGCTTGCCAGGTGCTGGATGTTACACTCATTTTCTGACCTTCCAAGGCCTTCTTAAAATGCAAGTTGTGCAGTGAATTTTAGATGCTAATTTACTTGTCTTAACTGAGCTCTAGGCTTTCTGCTGCAAATGTTTATCTAAAGATAATGTATTTAAGTCAAATATGTGGCAAATGCTGGATACATCTTCTTGAACTTGTATGCAAGCAGCACCATTAATTATCAGCTGTCACTGAACCGAGCCCTGAGCTCGTGTTGTCTGTGGGTGCCAATTCAGGTGAGTGAATTCTCATGATAAATAGTAATAAGTATTATAAAACAGAAGCAGTAGTAACCTAACAGCACGCTTGACGTGTCAAATAGAGCATTTTTATGGCCAAACAAGCATTTAATTTTTGTAATAACAGATGATTTGTGAAGCTGGTACTACTTTGAAAGGGAGAGAGATGAGTAGATTTTTGACAAGCTGTATTTGCTGTCTGGTTACAAAAGCCGTGTTTTGCTTTGTTGCTATTACAGTGCCAACAGGAGGGAAGAGATTACTGTCTTTTGTTAGAGCTGGTTGCAAATTGTACTCCTGTTATGCTCAGAAAAAGCCATTTCTCTAGAGCCTTAATGTTTCATTAAATTATACTGGGTTTTGATGGGGAGGAAGGACAATGGAGAACACGTTTTAAAAAGCTTTAAAAGGTTGTGTTTCAACATTTATGAGACGTTTGGGTGTTCTGTGTTTAAAAAAGGAAAAAGTGGCCATTGAATTGAAATGCTTATTAGGGACTTGCAGTGGTTTTTTGGTTGTTGGGTTTTTTTGGGTTTTTTCCCTTGGATATTGAGTTTTCTGGTTATCTTTAAGAGTTTTGACACTTCTTAAGGGGGACCGGGTGGAAGAAAAGCTGAATTTCAAAGAGATCTGCAGAGTAATTTCTGTTAATTCACTTTATACAATGTAATGTTAAGATAATAAGGTTGCAGATAAGGTGTCTCATTCTCATCTGATGCAAGCAAGCACTGCACAATGCGTTCTCCAAGTTACATATTCATTCCAAGCCTAAAGATTACCAAATTGGATACTTTTCCTGTTTTCTAAATTGTTTTTGATCTTAACCGTAGGCATATTTCAGCAGCAATAAATGATTATTCAGTTTGATTTTGTTAACTTGTATGCTGGGATATTTTAGTTCTTGCTTCTGAGCATCTGGGTTTCAAGTTTACTTCCTCTGTTAACCCTTCTTGAGGGGGTGACACTGAGACAGTTTTAAAATCTCACTCGAAGCCAAATGGAGTATCTTGGCAAAATCATGTCTATGATCTTCTGATGTCATTTGTGGGTATAAAGAAGTCCCATCATTAGAGGACAAATCTGCTGCTCCTCTGTTGAAGTGCTGCCTTCTGAATGATGCACGAGATTATGTAGCAAAGTGTCTATTTATTTTCTTTTTAGAAAAGATTATGAACAGAGCAAGCACTGGAGAAATAAGATTTATATACTGTAGGTTAAAATACTTACCTACATTTTAATTTTTAATTTTTTAATGTTTTTTTTTTGTTTTTGTTTTTTTATGCTGGCAGATTTTCCCTGAATTTTCAGTTGGTGCAGAGACAAATGGAATATCTGCAGAACACAGAACACCATTGCAGAGAAATAGAGTAGAAATAGCTGATAAAATGGGCACCAGTCTTATAAGGACAAAAGCAGAGCACTGTGTTGTAAGGAAGAAAAAGGTTATTCATTTTCAGAGGAAGCACATTGCTTTCCTTTGCTTTTCCTTTATCAAAGGAACATGTGGAGTGACAGACTAATAAGATGAGAATGAACGTGGTACCTGTGTTATTTGAGACACCAGTGCAGGCACTGCAGCAAAGTCTTTTTGATATGGGAAACAGAACATTTCCTCTGTCATCGAGGTTTCCAGTTGGTCTCAGAAATTCCCACTTGAATGAAGGAGGAGGTGCAAGATTGAAGATGAGGCTTGGAGGGTTGGTGGAATGGATTTGCAGAAGCAGAGGGTCCTGTTGACTATTTAATAGCACAAGTCACTGTTTGTGGCTCGTTTGACAGACAGAGCTGTGCAAAGCCCTTCCTTCAGTTCAGGAAGGCAGAAACATCATCCATTCCCTTGAATTACTCACAGCATCCTTCTACTGTAGTTTCTACGGTTGCCTTGAGCGAGAGCAAATGTTTGCAGTGTTCCCCTCCAGCTTTACCCTGCCCAATTATGGGCAGGTATTCTTGCAGAACTGGAAGCTCCATCTCTCAGTCACAAGCACTTATATGAGAGTTTCATACTTTGAAAATAAAGCAGTAGACAAAGTGTAAAATACAAAATGCATACACAGATGCAAACAGTAGAAGTCAAAGATACCTGAAAAGCTGACCTCACTGTTCTTGTCACTCTGTATGGGCTCACTTTCAGTATAGGAAAGAAGATTGTTCTAGAAAAAGATTTGTTTTCTTTTAACTACTATGTTTTAAATTCAAGACAGAAGTTACTGTCTTTATGGCATAGAAAACAAATACATACAGACCAAAGTGCTAGAATAAGTACTCCAAGGAGCATTAATCACCTAACTTTTGTCATCCTGTATTCTCTTACCACAGTAGTTTTTTTTAAAAGATCCATCTGATGATACTGGGTCAAAGTAATTAATTATTTTTAATATTTTTAACCCTGCTTCTGTTTGGAGAGGGTGTTCTAGTCCAAGTAGCCAAAATAGTAAATATAGTATAAGTGAAATGACTTGCGGATCATTCTGAGACTGATCAGAAAAACACTACAACATAGTTCTTAATTTGTTATCAAAATTAAAGTAGTACTAAAATTAGAGATCCAACCAGTCTCAGTACTATTTGTTACATATAATAGCAGGGCTGGATGGTG
This sequence comes from Eopsaltria australis, assembly GCA_034509425.1. Classification (NCBI taxonomy): domain Eukaryota; kingdom Metazoa; phylum Chordata; class Aves; order Passeriformes; family Petroicidae; genus Eopsaltria; species Eopsaltria australis. Next base: position 893,081 of record JAVTVJ010000138.1, read on the forward strand.
TGCTGTGGAAGAGAGGACTGCAATCCAAATGGGTACAGACACCTTAGGGAAATGGATGGAGAGAAATGAAGTGCAGTTGAATCAGGGACAAATGTGAAGCTGTGCGTCTGTCTTCAGATAGAGACTGGAGAGAAACAAGCTGGGCAACAGCTCTGTAGGAGCCTAGAACTTTAGAATGGTAACAACATCACAATGATGTCTGTCTGAAAAAAGCACCAAAAAAAAACCCTAGACAAACATTTATCAAAAATGAGTGTTGTTGAATTTCATGGGGAAAAAGTGCATTTGTTGTCCTCAGGTGCTTCTTTCCAGGTCTTATTTTTTGAATATCTGACTGAAATCCTTTCAGTGTACATTATCTGTGAGTACCCTGTGGCATTGTTGGCAAGCCCACAGAAGAGAAGGAAACATACATTCCTAATTATGTTTTAACACTCGGAACAATGTCTGGGAAGATCTACAATTTAGTAATATTAGTAGATTTTTAGTTTGTTTTTTTTTTGTTGTTGTTGTTGTGTTAGCATGTACTTGAAAATACAAAAGTAATCACTTGTACAGGATGAATGTCTATACTTCATACCTTTACTGAGATTGTTCTAATTAAATTTTTGAACCTTGCAGTGAGACCCAGGTTTGTGTATTTCAACCCTTGCTGGCATTTTCCCTTTGCTATTCACCTATGAAAGCTTGTATTTTAACATAGCGCTTCTTTTTGACACAGATTTTTTAAAAATCTGTATTTAAACATGTTGGTGGAATTAGAAGATTAGAAGCACTTTGAATTGCCTTTAGTTCAGCAGTACACTAAAAGCACCAATGTCCTAGGCATCGCTTCAGAGATTAGAATAACATTGTTAGCTTGGAGAAATTCTTCAGTTTTCCAAGTGGTTTTGAATCAGTCTGTCTGCTTTTGATAAAGCCACCCCTCACTGCCCCTGTCAGATTGTCAGTGCTGATAGTGTGGAGCCAGATTTCCCCCTGTATTGTGCTGCCCCTGTATCTCCATCCTCATCAGTATTGACCTTTTTCTGGAGGAGGCATATCTCACAGACAACACCACTCCTGCTGTGTTTTGTGTTTCTAACAGATATGTCTTGGATTACATTGGCAGCACAGACTCCTCTCATTTGTCACCTGCATTGTGCTGTTCTTTCTGCAGGGTCACAACAGGCAAAATGTGGCTGTGTTTAAGTCCCTGCACTGCTCCCTCTCTTTTGCACACATTTGCCTTTTCTGTTACTTCAACATTGCTGTTTCAGAGCTTCAGAGCTCCGAATCCCTGCAGCAACCACAGTGGCAGTAAACAGGAAGAACTGCAGAGCAGGGAAGCTGAACCTTTTCATGTCCTACCTCAAATTAACAGTAATTGTAGATGCAAGGGTTCAAGGAATAAGCAGAGCTGCACAACAGTACTGAAAACAAAGAATGTAGCATGCACAGAGTAGTAATTAATTAGTAGCTTAAATGACTTGCATTGCTAGGCTTTGGTTTTTTTTTTAATTGAACAGCAGCAACAAAACCCAAATAGATCCTCCTGTACTGCCAGAGGAGGGGGGAAATCTGCATGAAGAAAGCAGGTGCTGGAAAGGGGGGGATTCTTTGTTACGCTTACTGTGCTTTAATATACTTAAGCTGTGTTTGTAACCATTAATTTTCACTTTTCATAAATTTGTTTTAAAAAAAGGTAGGGAATTTTCCAATCTTAGCAAAGAGATGGCCCTGTAGTGGTGCACAGTGTAAAAGGAAAGTGTGCTGGAAAGGCAGATAGCACTGCAACACATCAGGAGAGTATAAGCATTGTATCTGTGCAGGGGAGTAAAGCTGGAGGGGTTTTTTGGGAGGGAGATTTCTATCATGAAACCTTGTGGATGATATGTTGCCGTTTGTCTGAGGAAAATACTTTCATGTGAGATGTTTCATTTTTGTGCTGCAGCCTTTCCATCCTACTGTTTATCTCAGGTGTCCCTGCATGAATTGAATAGCACATTTTGTGCTAGTGAACCAATAGGATCCCAAACCCTATTTTTGGAGATTTGCTGAAGGAAGCCCTATATTGCAGAGCACTGCAATACAGACATGCATGTTATCTGCCCATTTTCACTTCATTGCTATTTAAAGCCAGTCTTTCTACTTGTCTGTTTATTCATGTTTTTCAGACCAGTCTGCACTGAAATTCTTTACTTTATCATTGACATCTCTGGCACTGGTTACTCTGCAAATATTTTCATTGCTCTTTGCACTGTGTTAATATTACACCTCCATAGAGCTGTGTGATGGCAAATAAAGCAGTGGTATAGAAAAATGCAGTTTCATGGTCTCTTCCTATGGTGTTCCACAGTAAGAGCAGTGCAATCTTTGGCTTAAGTTGTTTTGTAGTTGCTTATCATCTTGTGTTTTTTAAAAATATGCAGATTACATCATGGTATCAAAGTTCATACCTGTAACTTCATATTCCACACTGCTTCAGAATAATTTTTGGTGTGGTGGTTCATGCAGGCAATTTCAAATCCTGTAAAAATCATGTATGACTTCTGTTAACATACAGCAATTAATTAGAATAAACCTTTCTTTTTCAATAGCACTAGTATACTTACCGGTTTCTTCCTTCTAAATATATTCAACAATATGCGTTAGATTTGAATGAAGTTTGGGGTTTGCTGGTTTTCCTCTTAAAAATGTGGTTAATCTTTGGCTGTCTCAGTATCCTCAAATGTCAGGATATTGCTGGGCTAGCTCCTGAATTTCAAACATAAATGTAATATTGCATCTCAGACTGCCTTGGTCTGTAGGATGTGCACTTGGTGCTACCTTTTCTTTGCTTTGTTCACCAAAGGAATTTTAAGTCCAAATTGAAGTTTTTGTGGGATTATAAGCACTTCATTTTGTAGCTAGAGAACCAAAACTCACACAAAGGGACCACAAGAGTGAGATCTCAAAATGAACAAAGATCTTTTCAGATTTTTTTAATACACTGACTCCTCTACTATACACTGACTCCTCTACTGTCCTGTTGCTTACTTGACTTCATATCTTAAGTTCTCTTTTTCTTAGTATATGCTGGAACTTAACTGCAGTTTGAAAGCTCTTAAACTCAATTGGACTAAGATGAAATCATTCTTCACATACACAAATACGTTTAGGGAAAATTTAAAGGATTTATTTTGTTTTCAAAAGCTATACTTGTAATAACAGACTTGGCATTTATATTTAGTTTGCTGGCATGTTTATGCAAACTTGAAGAGAAAAGCTTAACTGCATGTTTTGTTGCTGCATAGTTTCAGCATGTAAATTGGTATTTACAGAAAAAACCGTGGTGAGAAGATCAGAACACTTCTTTATTTGCACAGACTGGTATTTCAATTACTAACTCAGTTTCACATATCAGTCTGACAGCTGATAAATGCCATTTCAACGGTGACATTTTTTGGTTTTGTTTTCATTTGGTCTGTAATAGTTTGCTTACGTGCATCTTGGTTTTTGCAAGTAGAAATTATAATCAGTGAGGCCCCAGCTAAACAGATTGCTCTACAATTTTAAGGAATAAAAAGGAAAATATGCATTTTGTGACACATTGGCAAAAGCACAAGTATTTTAAACTGTGATGATCTATACTAATGGAGGATGCTACCCTAGAATGTAAGGGGCTGCATAAATTGTGGGAAATTTACTGCAATTTTTAAAAACTTTGCACAAGTTCTGGAAGTGTTGCTTAAGATAAACATTGGACTGTTTTAACGCTCCAAAATACGAGATTTTCTATCCCTGTTGGAATAACTTTAGAGTAAGCAAAAACCCATAACCACATCAAAAACATCCCAACTTCAAAAAAGTGTCTTAATGGTTTCAGTGCTGTCTTATTTTCTCTAATTACTGTCATTTCTGTATTGATCAGAGAGGATTAATTATTTACTACCGCAGAAATGTACTTTCTAAGTAATTCTTCAGATTAAGTATTTATATGGATTCTGACATGCATTCTGTTGCTTAATATCATATATTTAATGTTAATTAACCCCTCGCATCTTGTGTACTTGAGATGTGTAGAAAGATTGGCACATGGTGATCTCACCAAGTGTGTACTAAAGGTCAGTAGCATGGAATGGGCAGTCACAAAGTGTGTGTGGGGAATGTTCACCAGTCCTTCCTTTGCCAAGGTCAGAGCAGTTTGAGGAGAAAACTTTTTAGGTCTTTGGATAACACAGTTCCAGCATCTTGAAAAACAGATGCCTGTCCCAGAACTGCAGTTGCAATGAATTAGTGATGTGGTCGTTTATATTGATTGCAAACCAGTGAAAGCGTCTGAAGCTAACCAAGGCAAACCTCTTCTTGCTTTAAAAGCAGACAAGCAATATGCAAAGTATTTCTAGATATCTTAGGAAATCAAATTAAATTCGGTACCTTCAGGCTCTGCATCAAACACCAGTATGTAAGGAAGAAATTGGAAGAAGTATGAAATCTTCTCTGTTGGAGGAAGAAATCTTTGCATTCAATTGTTGAACACAGCCCAACAGTGTAGAAGTCTTTTTGCTGCATGTTAAATATCTATCATTGAACCATTGATGTCAAAAACTCATAATTATTAATTAAGTGTCCAATTGAGGCATTTCAGGTCATCAGAGAAACTTTGGAACATTTTGGAATAGATAGGGACTTGTGTTCCTAATGAAGACCAGTACTTAGAGAAGTATTTACTTGCCTTGAATCATAAAACACCAGGTTAGAAGGGACCTCAAGGATCATCTGGACCAATGTTTCTTGGCAAAAGCAGGGTCTAGACAAGATGGACCAGCACCCTGTTCAGCCAAATCTTGAAAGTGTCCAATGTTGAGGAATCTACCACTTCATTTAGGAGATTATTCCAATGGATGATTGTTCTTATTGTGAAAGATTTTCCTTTTGTGTCCAGTCAGACACAAGTTCTCCCCAGGAGAAACTTGTATCCCATACTCCCCATTTTTACCCCGTGATTCTTTGTAAACAAGAAGCTTCCATCTTCTTTATAGCCATTCTTTAAACACTGGGTCATAGTGGTAAGGTGAACCCTAAGCCTACTTTTCTCAAGGCTGGACAAGCCCAGTTTTCCCAACCTTCCTTCACATAGCAATTTCCCAGCCCTTCGATCATCTTTGTGACTATTCTCTGGACCCTCTCCAGCTTGCCCACATCTTTTTTGAATAGCAGGAGCCCAAGCTGAACACAGTACTCCAGATGTGGCCTGGAAAGTGCTGAGTAGAGTGGGGCCATGACTTGTGTGTCTTTGGTGGTGGTGCAGCCCAGCCTCCTGTTGCCTTGCTTTTCCTGCAGCAGCAGCACAGCATTCACTCCCATTGACTTTGTGGCACCCCGGATCCCTTTCCACAGAGCTCTTCCCCAGCTGGTTAGAGTCCAGCCTGTGCTGCACACCTGGATCATGCTTTTCCCAGGTGCAATGCCTTATGCTCGTCCTTTATAAGGTTCTTGTTAGCCCTTTCTTCCAACCTATCCAGGTCTATTCCTGCAAGGTGACTTTCCCTTCCAAGTGTCCGCTTCCCCTTCAGTTTGGCATCATGGGCAAACTTCCTCAGGGTACATTTGATCCCATCATCCAGATCATGGATGATGAAAATATTTAATAATATTGGTCTGAATGTCAGTCCCTGGGCACCCTGCTTAGAGAAGGAGTTGTTTCCCACCACTCTGGGCACGGTTGGTCAGTTCTCCACCCACAACAAGGACAAATTGTCCAGACCATAACACCTCAGTTTCTCTAGGATGAGGCTATGGGACTTTGTATTGAAAGCCGTGGAGATATTCAGCTAGATAGCAGCCATTAATTCTCCCAGAACATTTGAAAGTGTGCAGAATTATACATACCCCAGCCTGCACCATGGATATATGTGAGAGAATGTTAGAATGGAACAAGAAGGGTTAGAATTTCATGAAGGAAACATCAAGTGCATACACAGTTTTTTTCTGAAAACTCTACTATTGAGAAGTTGTGAGAGTCAGCAGAATTGCTGAAAGGGTATGCCAGAGATTTCACCTATTAAATTCACATATTCTAAATTTTACCTGTGATACTTGCAGGGATTGGAACACATACCAGTTATAAGGCTAACAGTTCAGCTGCTACGTTGTATTACAGTGGTGCTCAGTAACCTCTGTGCAGTCTATTCCCTCAGAACCTTATCCCCATTGCTTATATTATGTGTATAAATGCCTTCTTTAAGCAGAGGTACTGTCTTGACTGCTAACTATAGTTTTTGTTGTGTAGATTTTGGTGGATAAATAGGGACCTCTACTCTTCAGTCCTTGTAGATACGTCAGCTTTTAATAGCACTGACATTTTCAGGAAGAAGCGTCATCTTGTTGTCTGTAGTATATCAACATAGTTTTGTGGGGGTTTTTTAATCCTCATTGTAACAATAGTAATAGATTTAAGATTTCTGCCGTGTAAAAATGAAGCTTGTATCTTGTGTGTTTCATTGTGGAAGTCTGATTTTTATGTCTGGTTTAAGATAATAAGCTACAGGAGAAACGATTCATGCACATCACCTGTTTTTCTAAACATGGTGCTCACATCTGCAACCAACAGCAGATCCAGGTGCAGCTCTGACTGTATTTATGAAGATTAGAAAGATGCCAGAAGAGTATCACAGGAGACTTACGAATGTTTTCATCGTGAAAGCAGGAAGGCTGATACATTCTTCTTAATAGCTCCTTTAATGGTAGCGACCACCGTATTGCAATTTGATCATCTCCACAGCAGTCCAGATGGGGTTTACAGGAGGCAGTGACTTTGCTAAGCAGATGTTTCAGTACCATATTTTTCTGTTCTGTTTCTCTGGGTGTTACTAAGTGAAATACATCAATGTACTGCTTGGCATGTTCTTAAATTGTGACTACACTTTTCCTGTCCTCTTCTCACAACAACTTTTAGTGCTTGCCATAGCCTGTTTTGAGTCTCAATTAATCTGTGTAGTGATTGCCTGATTATAAGGATGAAATGCACAGAAATGAGAGGAAAAAAGCTTTTTAGACAGAGTCATAGGCCTCTTCAGAAACTGCCTTCAAGACCTTGGGCAAGACACAAAGCTGCCCTTTCTTTTTTATTAAGTGAGGGAGAGCATGAATAAAGGAACTACTTTATTCATAGATGTACTGAAATAACAAGTAAAATGAAAGCAATGGAACTACTGCAGTGGGACTTAACAATGGCTAGAATGCAATATTCTGATATTTTTAGAATTTAAGGATATCAATGTATGGTTCTGATTCCTTTTATTTCTTTGTCTTGTGATTTGGGATTTGAATGTTGGGTGCTTTTGGTCGCTGGTAGAAATTCAAACACTCAATGATGAATGGAGCCCTGTGTGCTGCTCCAGCTTACATTGCTGGAAGACAAGCAGAGAGATGGGTGATTATTTAAGAAGGTGGCATAACTTCAGAAGGCTCAGCAACAGATATTTTAGCTGCTGTCGTGATTTCAGAACAGTAATTCAGTATTTTCTTAGTTGACAGTGGGGGCAGGTGTCTCTGCTTCCCACTTCTTGTTGAATAACAAGTTCTAAGTGTACGTGTGTGTAGAGGGCAGGGACTGCACTTTTTAAAATGATCACTTTGTTGTCCTGGAGGTTACTCTTGGACAGTAGCTCCAGTTGTAGTAGAGATGAGTAGGAAACAACAAAGTACAAGCCTGTAAATCTCATTCAGCAATAAATGACTGTGTCTAATAATTAAAGACCAGCTACTGAAGGATAGGAGTATCTATGCCTTTTTAACTACAGACTCACTTTGTTCATTTTTCCTTAAAGGCATTTTGGTTGCAGCATGGCTATCTGCCATCTCTGCCTCAGAGATCCTTCTCTGATGTTCTCCAGAGTGCTTTGTTCTTATTATATCATTCCTTTTACTGAAATGTGTGTGAAGGGAGAAAGGGAAACCCATTACAGGGAGCTCAGTGAGTCCTCCCAACAGGACTCAGCAAGCCCACTGGCATCATGCAGGCTACCTGCTGCTGCAGAGCTACAAGAGCACTCCCAGCAAATGCATGATAATAAATACGCTCTGAAACATCTCCAGTTATACTGCTGAGTAATAAATCATTGTTCCTTTAAGTAGACCATATGTAGTTTTTTATAAAATAGGTTTTCTTACTGCATGTGAATTTATGCTGTTTCTAAATGTTCAGACGAGATATGCCTATGCATTATAAAACTGGAAGAAATAAATGAGGTAACTACATTAGAAAAAACTAAAGAGAGTAACTAATATTAAATATAGAGAATGATTGCAGTTTAATGTTTTCTGAATGCATTAAAAACAAATACAGTGTTGCAGTTGAGAATGAAATTACATCTGATCTGTTAATTTTGTAATACTAAGAAGGAAAACCCAAAATTTTGTATATAAAATTTCTATTGACTTAAAATTTATTTTAAATTAATTTTTTGTTCATATCCCTGTGTGTAGACTGGTGTGGGAAGAGGCCAAAATGATAAAGAAATAATACTTTTAGATGCTATTCAGACAGACACATTTTTGGGTGGCTGTCTCTAGGAATGGGGTCTCCACAAGTCCTGGTTGCAGCTGAGCAGAGCCAGCAGGTAACTCCTGCCAGCCCAGCTATCCCAGGTTTGCTGGTCCCTGTGCCATGTTAGCCAAACCTGCTCCTCGAGCCACATGTGGTGATGCTTTCTGGTGTTCAGGAACACACGGATTCATCATGCTAATTACAGAATTAATTTGGCAGGAACAGCATGGTGTATTTTCAGTACATCTGAGAACAGCATTAGTTTCTGATGAAAACGGAAATGAAAGGCTTTCCCCCTTCTTGTGAATTCTCATGTCAATAGCTTGGGAAAAAGCAAATGAAATTCTACTTTTTGGCCTCTCTACAACTTCAAAGGCAAAGATTTTTCTGGGTTTGGATGAGTTTTTTCTAGGTAAACCCAGAGCAACTCAAAGAATACCTGCAAGCCTTTTAAAAGAACAGTCAGACTGCAGCTTTCTCAAGCTGACTGTTCATCACACACTACTCACTCCTCCTCTCTAGCCTTGGTTTTTTTCCACTTCCATGCAGTTTTACTTGTATACTCCATAAATAGTACAAAAGTAATATCATGTAGTCACTACATAGGATAAAAAAGTCAAAATACAGGCAAACATTTATACTTCCTAGTATCTGAAAAAAGTACTTTGGGAGCATTTAAAAACATATTTGGATTTGAATTTATTTCACTTAGGAGTTTGAAGAAATAGTTTGCTAATGGATTTTCTAATTGCTAAAGATAATTAATAAAGACCTCTGTTGAAGAGAATAGAGTGGAAAATAGAAATAGAGTGAAATAGAGTATCCCATTAACTCAGAATGGATCTATTAAGAAGTATTTCTAAGTTTTCATTGTGTTTTATGCTCGAAAGTAAATTAAATAGGCCTAAATTTTGAAAGCAGGTTTTTTTTTTTAGATTCAGTTAATTAGCAACAGTATTATTGCGAGGTAGCTGTGCCACACACATACATGCTTATTTTAGATGCTCTATCCGGAGATCATTGCTCTGATGAGGTAAAGGAAAAAACTCACTGCACACTACTGGGAGGGGTGAAAAAAATCCCAACAAAACTGCTCCAAGCCCCAAAGTATCCTGAAGTTGTGTGGATCCTTCTATCATGTTTATCCTACTATCTGTGTCCTTTGGAATTACCTTTGTCACTGTTCTCAGCTGGGACCTAGTGTGGCTGAAGGAATGGGTCAACAGAAATCTGATGAGATTCAGTGAGGACAAATGACTTCTCTGTGTGTGATGGACTCACCTCTGGCAGATGTGCATGGCAGAACAAGGTATGCTAGTCAGAAGTGGTAACAGGGAGGCTGTGATGGGATACGAGGAAATTACCTTTACTCTGAAGGTAACTAAGCATTGGAACAGGTTGTCAAGAAGGTTGTGGATTCTCTTTCACTAAAAGTTTGAGATGTGCTCAAACAAATTCCTGGGCAACCTGTTGAAGTTCAGAGCTGTCCCTGTTTAAGCAGGGGTTTGGACTTTCCAACATTAATGATTCAGTCTCAAAATTCAGAGTCACAATTGCATTTTTATGACATTAGCTTCAGCTCTGTTTTGCCCAGTAAGCTATCAGTTTATTTTCACAGATTACATACATGCTCAGTGTGACTCTAGCTACTTTTGTAAACCATCTGACTCCTTTCCTGTCCATAGGTTATGTGTAAGTCAAAGGAATTAATTTGCCTATTCTTTTTTCACCCCTGTCATTATGTTGTTATTATCTATTGTGCATTTACATGTGACCTTTCTCACATGGCTCCTGCTATTGCATCCTTGTCCATTGTTCTGGGAGTGCTGGGAAATGAGCACAGGAGCTGGAGAGGCAATGGCTCTGCTAACTCAGGGAACTCCTCCACAGGATTTAGAAAGTCTCCTGAAAGAAAGAGGCAAGCTCTGCATCAGTACTTGAGTGAAGACCTTTGTGCAGGAGAATCATCCTGGTGTCAGAACAACCCGTGCTGCTGAGCAATAAATAGCTGCTGTGTTTTGCACTGGCTGATGGTTTGTGGGTTTTTCTTTCTGCCTCTTCAGCTGTTTGGCTGTGTTCCCAAACAAGCAGAGCTGAGTAGTGGTGTCGGTGTGTGTGGATCACCGAGGCCAGGCTTTTGTAACAAAAGGCAAGAAATGGTTTGTTATACCAGCTCTCAGCAGGAAAGGACAGAGCCTGCAAGTTTATCTCCTTGAAAGCATTGAGGGAAAGCAAGGGACACCCAGCTGCATGGCAAATGTGAAATTGTGGAGTGAATGCTTCTGGTCAAGAAAGATGCTGAGTGGAGAGGTGCAGGTCCTGTGGAGGAGAGGGATGCTGTAGAACGTGTAGATGAGTATTTTGCAAACAGGCAAATCTTACATTGATTAAATATATTTTGAGTAGCCTAGTGAAGCAGTAAAATCTGTGGACAGACTGGCTTAAAACTAAGTATTAAATAGTAATAAATCAAAATAATATTTGATTTTACAAGTGGGAAAACTCTGGGAAAGAAATTAATAATTTCTTATAAAATGGGTTTGCTATTTCTTTAACCAGCTTTCTATCTTGTCTTCTCCCTAAGCTGCTAGTTAGGTATTACCAAATATATGTCCAGTCACTAAACTCTTTTTGAGTGAATAGTACAGTCAGAATTTTTTTTTTTTACCTAACTCTTCAGCAATTTCTTGGTTTATTAATTTTTGGTTTTGATAGCACACACCAGGAAGCCATTACTCTTCTTTTATAAACTTGCTTTTTGTTTAAAAATCTTTTTGAGACAAAAGAGAGGCCAGCTTTTCCTTAATGATTGTTACTACTTTCCTTGCTGATTTATATGTGACTTCACTTAAGTTAAGAGATGTGAAGAGTGAATCTTAGATCCTAAGGAAGTTATTTGACTAATGCAAGATCTATCTTAGTTATACTTTATGCTGAACTTATTTATGGACTTACATATTTATTTGGATCTTATTCATGTGAAGAAGCCTTCAGATGAGGGTTCAGAATTAAGTCAGTGAGAGTCTTCATGTGCATATATATTTTTTTAAGAGGTATAGAACTATCACAGTGCCTGTTCTATGTTCCTAAAGGGGCATTTAAGGCTGCAGATAATGTCTGAATTTCATGCGACTTCTCACTTCAAGGTTCCTAATTTAATCTGTACCATGGTGCTTTGTTTTGTAAAGAGCCCCCCGGTGCTGTGCAGTCAAACCCGTGTTGAACATGGCCAGGATGGGAGTTGCAGGGTTCTCAAGCAGCAGATGCTCTGTGGCCATGGGTGTGCAGGAGGATGTCCTGGTGCAGAGCCAGCCATGCCGGGGCTGCCGGGAGAGCAGCACCTGTGTGACCTTTGGGTCCCTGTGCAGTGACTCAGGACTGCTGCCAGTTCCTGACTGCTAGTAGGGGTATCTGTAATGAATAGTGGGGTCAGGAATGCACAGCTGCAGGTCTGACTGGCTGAAATGGAATCTCACCTGTAAAATGGGTTGCAGTCTAACTAAGCTCAAAAAGAAGCTCAGAAGACCTTCAGCTCAACACACAGATGTTCTGGGAAACCTCCCCTCCAGTGTGAAGGAGCTACTCTAATGTTGGCAATTTCTCACTAGATAGTACAGATTTCAGCTTTGTTTTCAGTCATGTATGCAGCTCCTAGGAAAGGATCATTATAAAGTTCTTTACCATTAAAAATATGTGTCTGAGTCCTTTTTTTGACCAAGTTTTGGATCCTAAAAAACTTGAAAATTCAATTGTGGGTAGTGAAACTGACTTCTAAATTCACCTACCTAATAACAAAGACTTGGTCCAGGCTTTTCAAAAGGAAAAGAAAAAAAAATTCTTTTGAATAGTAGAAATAAAATTCAGGTATCCTGAGTGCTTTCCAAAACCTACCTTTTATATTGACTTGAAGCTGTTGACATCATCTCAATTGGCATTGTAGATTTCAAAAAATGTTATCTGGGTTGCTGCCTAGTGCTCAAGGAGTAGGTGGGTTCTGTATAATGTTTCTAAGTGTTGCTTTCATAGGAAGATTGATAGTTTTTCTGAATTGCTCAAATACGAAACCACGTACAAAAATTGTTCTAAAATACCAGCTTTTCAAAAAACCCAAACAAGCCAAAAGCCAACAAGATAAATCAGTGATTTTGATGCATAGCATTTTGTTAGGATATTACACTAAACCAGCAAGTTTGAACTGAGTATCACTTGCCTGCAGACATGCACTTCTGTTATGGACTGATACAATTGTCTGACGTTTTGTTAAATGCTGGTTGGTATCAGTTTATTGCTTTTATTTCATAAGGAGTAGTTTAATTTCTGGAAAAGTGAGTTTATAAAATAATTTGGATAAAAATTCTGTTATTACTGGAAGAAGCCATAGTTGTTGAAGAATGTGAAGTTCAAAGACCTCCATTATGTAATTGTTTCATTAAAATAACGAAGCAGCCTTACAGTAAAGCCCTACTATTTGCTTGCCATTTAAACTGTACTTACAATAAAATGTATTGTGTCGAGTCATTCGGATGACTTGACATTAATTTACCATTAAGGCCAACAACTCCTTTGAATCATGGTAATACTTGCAAATTATATATCCTGAAGATTGGGACAGGCTGGGAAGCTCTGAAATTTATTTCCATGGCCAATTTTACATTTTTTTTTCGCAATGTTGTGGGTTTTTTCCTCTCGTTGTTTCTAACCAACCATAAAGAACATAATTCATGAATGGATATCATGCTGAAATGTGGGATTTTAACCCCACTCATTCAATGGCTGGGTGTCACATGAAATAACTGCACTTCTCACTGTGATTTGCTCTGCAGCCTTGAATAAATCACAAACCTTGCACAGTACCTGCTCTTTTTAATCTTTTTTACATTAAAACTCTTGATGAGAAGGGAAAGGGAGCTGTGTGCTAAAATGCTGGGCCTTCATTAGAAATTGTAGGTATGTCATGTAAACAGCCTGCACCTAAAAATGCTGATTGAAATCAGTCCTGCCATCATCTCACAGCAGATGAGAGCAGGAATGAATTCAAATAGTTTGCATTCACAGCTTGCTCTTAAGCACAGCAGCTCATCATGTACTGCAATAACCTGAGAACTGAGTAAATACTGTGACACTTAGCTGACCAGAGCTTCGTGCTTCTGAGAGTATAAGCTGCCAGCAGATCATGTACTAATTAGTTTAGAACTCACTGCAGTGTGAGCAGGCAGAGGCATCATCTGTAGGATGGACCCAGCCCTGGAACAGTTTAATCTGTTCCAGTCTTCCCCTGAGTCTTCAAACCTGTGAATGGTCTGGGTGGAGCTGCTGCCCACCTGCCTGAGTCAGCAAACCTTGAATGCCTAAATACACAGGCAGCAAACTGATGAAGAGGTGACAGTATCAAAGCAGTAAATGCAGTCTAAATATGAATTAATTACATTTTTGTTGTTCAAAAAGTTCCCTGAACATTGGTCATGCAAAGGCAGAATGCTAGCTCAGGAACTAGCTAGCTATTTTTAGGAACATGGATGTAGATTTTTCTTCATCCCTTTCCCACAAAGCCAATATTAACACACTGAAGGATGTCCTGTTCCCCAAATCTCTACCTTTCAGGGTTAAGATTTCAATGTTGATGGTGGATCAATGAAAGTTAGGTCATGGCCTAACATAAATGACACTTTCAGGAGCTCTACCTTTTGACCGAAGAAAAATTTTCAACTCATCCTCATGTAACTGCCATGAAATAAATAATTCAGTAAAACAATTTAAGAGGTACTTGGAGCGACTCAGTAAATCAGACTTCACAAGAGCAAACTGATTAGATGAATCACCGACTCTACAGATGCATTGGAATAGAATGTCATGTGGTTTTATTTTTAAAATGAGAACATTTAAATGAATATGTGCAGACCCAAGTTCCTAAATAATAACCTCTGTTTCAGATGTGCAGTGCAGCAGCTTTCCCCATGAATGTTTTTCAGACAGTGAGTAATTCTCCAAGTATTGTGCCCTTAATTTGAGGGGACACTCGGGGGGCTCGTGCTGTGGGTTTTGGAGAGGCTGGCAGCCTCTGAAGTCCAGGCCACCTGAGAACGCAGTTAATACTTGCCTGCTGTACTGGAGTCCAAGTTTTAGGTGTATGAAAACAGCAGTCCTGTTCATGCAGGTAACCTGATCTGTAGGTGTGGTACTTTATTAAACATTGAACTGTAAGCTTTCCCAGACTGAATAAAGTGAATTGCTCTGTGTAACAAGTGTCATTTCTAGACACCTTGAGGTAAGCATGTACTAATGAGTCAGCAATTGAAATCAGCACTAGACTGATGAACAGCAGTCTTTGAAAGCTCAGCAGTGAGGACAGTCTGGGAGAGATTCTGATCTCTGTGATATGCAGAATGTGAAGATAGATAACTGAGATATAAAAAAGGAAACCAGGGCTTCTGCATTGTCTGGAGAAGATAGCATGCCAGCTGGCAAAGAGGGGAAGCAAGAAAATGTTCCTTTTTTGGTTTGCTGAAGAGAATTTAAGAGTCTGAGTTTTTCTTGCTTTTTTTTTTTTTTTTTCCCTCTCACCCGTCTCTCTTATTATCATATAACCTTGTTGCATATCTTCTGATTAAATTTACTATTTTTCTCTTGAGCCAGAGGGTGAGGTTTGTGGGCAAGTGGGGTTTACTGGCTACATTGGTTGCTTTGCTTTTGTTCTAACTGAATTACAAAAGCACTTCTACCCAGGGATTTGGCAGGGCTGTTTTCCAACTCTGTAAACTGGGGCCTCAGTAGAGGCCACAGCCAGTCAGCACATCTTCCAGTGCATGTCCCAAGGAAATCAGGGATAGATTTAATTTCAGGTGCATAAAGGCTAGAGTGTGACAGAAGCCAAAAAACAAGATGATGTGCCCATAGCAAATGGTAACTAAAAAGGCTGTCTGATGTGCAGCAAGATTCTGGGTTCTGGGCTTGAACCCCATGGGTCACTGTGCAAGTGTCTATTCTGCTTTGTTAGCTTGGTTTGTTGATGATTTTTGAAGTAAATATTTGGCAGAGTACCTGTAGTAATTAACAGTGGACTGTTCTCGGAATTCATCTTTCATTGTGTTCAATAAAAAAATATTTACTGCTTCATCAACACAATTTTATTCCACACAGCTGAAAATGCATGAACAACAAACCACTTCACAAACCCAAACCAGATGTGTATAAGACATTTTGCTTTTCAATATATGGTAATTCAAATGTTCTGCCTCGAAAAATTACTTTATTGAAACCAATCAGAGGAAAAAAATAATGTTTACACAGGCAACATCGTGTGCTCTTTAAAGAACATAAATGACAATGATTGCTAGAGTGTTTTCAGAAACAAATGTGTAATTTGTTTTAAGATTTACAGTCCACCACCATTAGAGTGAGTTATTTTAAGACTATACTTGGAAAAGAAGTTTCTTAAAATACAGATTTAATTTTTTTTTTAATAGAAGGGAAGAAAGAATATGGAATGCAGGTCTTGTAGTAGAAAAACTTTGCCTCACAAAATATTACAGAGTACATAATCTTGAATATATTAAATGAGCCTAGGTAGGGTTAAAGTATCTTGAGTTAAATAAACTATTATTTCATAGAAATTGCCTTGCAGTACTCGCACCCTAGTTATTATTTTGGCTGGCTGCTTTTCCAGATGCTTCCAAACAGAATGGTTGGAAAACCTTATGTTGTACGAGTATCCTAAAGTGGTTTTGGGACGTAACAGGACCAGAGGTACTCATGTGCACACTTACACAGAGCATCTGTCTCTGTCAAAGAGCACACTGGTTTGAACCTCTGTGTTGGAGGATGTGTGGTTGTTTTTGTATTTTAAACGCAGTTTGTCATTACATTAAATTCAAATTTAAAAAAAAGTCAGACCTGAAGACAGGTTGGATTTATAATCTGAACTTCTGTGTTGCCTTTTTGGCCTCTGTTTGCCCTCACTTGCTGCAGAGCTAGGCCAGGTCAAGTATTTTAAAGAGGTAATACGAAATAGCATTATTTACGATCAGAATTATTATGTTTGATTTCTTCAAAAAGGTGAGTGATAGGATATCCTTCAGGATATTTTCCCCTTGACATGTTTCATTTAAATTTCATATTGAAGACACAGGTCCTTGGAGGTATTCTAGGCTTCTCAACACAAAGCCTTGAGCAGCCCAATCTAAATTCAGCATTTGACCCAGCTTTGAGAGGGATGCTGGGCTAGCTAACTTCCCAAGGTCCCTTCCAACCTGGATTCTGTGACTTTGTGATTTAGAATGAGAAACAGCTGATTCATTACATTTGCACTGCATAAGCTGCTAGCTACATCTGAGTCTAGTGTTTCGGGTGCATATCCTCATTTGTGAAAGCTTTGGTCAAAATGAAAATTAAACTTGAGGGAGTGGATGTAGAATGGCTCAAGCATACTTGGTTTATTTTCTGGCTCTGCTGTGGACCCTGTGTGTCCCATCTTGTGTATTACTTTGTTTCTCTGTGGCTTACTTGTATTTCTGTTGAGGGTTAACAGCGATACTTTTCTCCTCTTTAGTTTGGTTTAGATTACCTTTTTACAGGACAATGTTTGTCTCTGTGTACTTCGTTGAAGAAAGGGAAAAAAAGCCGCAGACAACTACTTTTTGTTGTGATTTCATATTGCTTGTGCTGGGTGTTGCCAGAAGCCACTGTCAGTGCTGTGCCTGTTCAAAAGTGATCCTGTTTGAGCAAAAACAACGCTTTTGGGAAGCTGCTATTCCAAAATAGGCTGCACTTTCTTCTCCCCCAGCCCCTGCTTTGTGGGGTTTTTTTGTATGCCTTTGGGATGGCAGAAGTTTAGTTTTGAGTTTGGAGAGATAGAAGCCTCTGTAAAAGATGTGTTCTAAGATCAAATTCTATCTTTACCATTTTGAAGGCTTTCCATGGAACGGGGCAAAGTGGAGATGGAGAAGGCAGAAAAATGTTTGTATTTATATTTATACTTTTCTAAATGGACTTGGGCTGAAGAGAGGGATTTTTCTCTGTATGTTTTCCATTCCTTTCATGGTCCTGTAGTGTATCAGTCAATGAGGCCAAAGAGCTGTCATGATACAGAGATTTATTCAAGATGCTTTTTCCCCACTGAATATCTAACAAAACTTGCATCTAGTGGAATAAAGCTTTCTGTTTTATTAGGTGCTAACCTAGGGGAGGTTTGTATCCTCTGGTTAAACTGGAACAAGTTGAGAATCTTAACTGCTATCAGCAATGTTTTATAAATATTGCTTGAAAATGATACTTTAGATCATAGTAAATAAACACAGGGAATATTCTATCTGTGACAAACAGTGGATCTTAAAATGTTTCATATCATTAAAAAGATTTAAGATCAGTAACTAATGTGCTGAAGCCTTTAACATCCCATGTTTATTGCTGGGATTGAAAATACTGAAGTAGCTCTACTGTTTCTTCCGTTACCACTGTCAAAGTGAACTGGTGGTCACCAGAGGTACCCAAAGCTCCAGGGGGAGGGAGCTGTTGTATATTAGAGCTTTAAGATACTTGCTGAATAATTTCTTAGTCTTTTTCATGTTATAGCCTCTTTCTGGATAAAACCAAAATGGGATGCCAAAGTTGTTTACCAGCAATCCACCCCATAAATCTTACACCAAACAACTGATGAACTTATAAAAAAGCATGCCAGAGTGCATATGTGTAGCCACATGCATACATGCACAGGACTGTATTTTGATTTAAAACCAGGTGAATGATGAGATTACCAGATTAATGACTTCATTTTATCAAGCATAAATCCTGCACGTAATCATCAACAGTTATCCCTGGTGGCACCTGCCAGACACAGATAGGAGCACTCACCAGTCTAAATTTTCTCACTGCTGCCAACAGCCCATGCATGTTATTAGCTCTGGCCTCTGTCCTGGTGAAACCAAACAATGTTTGTGTAGGTACAGACTCGTGTATGCCATAATTATATGAGGAGGAGACTCAGTAATGAACGTAAAGCAATGAAGTGAATCTGCTAAATTAGACACCCAGCTCAGAATGGGATTGGGAAGTGCATGTCTGCCAACGAGCCCAGATAAAAGCACTATGGAAATAGTGGAATTATAACTGAGGAGGGGGAGAAGTTTATAAATCCTTTCGTGGGTCTGCAGGAAAAAATAAGGAGCTGGGGGAGGGGAAGTTGTTGTTTGTCTTGGTGGTGTTATTTTTCTCAAAGTCATTGCTATGTCATAATTATGAACATTGTACTAAAAGACTAGATGTTTGCAATGACTGCATATCTAATTCTTCAGCCATAAAGCCTTTATTGAAAGCCATCTGTAGGGACAACTTCAGTAACAATCAGAGGGGAAGGTTATCTTAGTTCTCTAGTTTGTGACCCTTTATATGGTGTTTTTTCTTAAAACTCGGGAGACAAATTTCCTAGGAGTAAATCCCCATTTCCTGCATTTTGTGAAGAACTCTGCATAGCTCTGATGCTAGACAAATAATATCAAATATAGCTCACAGCAATATGGAGGATATTAACATCTACGGAATGAGACTTCTAACTGTTCTTGGTTTTAGGGCAAATTCTGTCCTGGTTTTTGCTGCACTCTAAATTTTAGGATATCTCAGAACACTAAACCCCCAACCCTTGAAAGTTCTCCCTATGTAAAATGTGTCCCAGATATGAAAACTAAAAAAAAAAAAAAAATTAAATTAGAGATCTTCAGATTTCTTCTGGCATTTCAAGGAATGTTCAAAGTACACAGCTTTTGAAATAATGCCGTAATTTGAATTGCTTCCTGATGTGCTCCAAGTGTATTCATCTGTCTAATTCTGTGAAGAGATGGGAGGGTCCCACTCTCTGTACATTCTGCCTCCAGTGCTGAAGAGGGAGGGAAGGGAATAGAGGAAATGGTTGCTGGAGTTATAAGCTCTGCGGGGGTGGACTGAGGGTGGGGCTTCAGTTCTTAATTACAATTCATTAAAAATTAAGCTTTACCCTGAGAGAGAGAGATGTGAAGTGTTGAGTCCTTCCTGAATCCAAAAATAGGGCAGCAAAAACTTGCACACAAAAGCAAAATCTTCATAGGAGTGAAGTTCAGTTTTTTCCAAAATGTCGTGAACATGGCTGCAGCTGTTGGAAGGCTGAATTTCAGCCAAAGTTTTATAAATGTACAAACTCTCAGCTGTTTGCCTGGTTGTTCACTCTCCTCAGAAATCTCGCATCTGTTTGATGATGTTGTGATGAAATGAGAGCCTGGGAAAATCACCAGAAGTGGTTACACTGCACTGCTGCACGTGGAAGGGCAGGTTCTGAATGTGTGAAGTGAGATTTCTCAGACCCACGGCTTCATGATGCATCTGCAGTTGTGTGGGCATGGAAAAATACAGCATCAGTGATCTATTTATTTTCTGAAACAATCATTAGCAACACTAATTGGCCATGTTGTAATAATTATGGATACAGTACATGGATTTGGGGCCATGTATTTGTTTCTTGGGACATCCCAAATATTAGCACTATTCAGATACTGATCTAAGTGGTGTGATCTGAGTGGAAGAGAACTGTGGGCTTCTCTGATACCTGAAAGCTGAGACTTTATCCAGCCATAGTGGATGTCTGAAAGTCCTGATTTGCTTCCACACTGCCTTTTGGTGATTCTGTAAGTTTTTCATTTCTATTAGTCAGTTCAGGTGTGGTATAGATGTCAGTACTCAAAAGCCACTTCCTTCTGATTTGAACTTCGATATTCCACTAAAACATGCCGAGATTTCCAGCAATATCCGTATCTTGTGTGTGCTCAGAGATAAGGCTGCCAGCACTATGATTAAGTGTGTGGCAGGGTGTGCTGCTGCCTTTGTTTGATGCTGAGCTCCAGCAGCTCATCTGCACTGACAAGATGTGCAGAACTGATGTGCTCTGTGTCGTGCTTTGCTATCAAGTTGCCACCTCAAACAAACTCTGCATGCAGCGTGTGCGCAAGTGGGAACTTGGATAATAAAGACTCAAGATGTTAGTTCTGTCTTTGAAGTCCTTGTCATCTAGTGGGAAGAGAATTAGCTAGCAGAAAGTATCATCTTGCATGTTTGACATTACTAAGGCAGTAGCATAAGAAAATGCATAAATCTTCTGAATAACCATGAAGCATACTCAACTGGAGAAAATAGCAAGAAAATAGAGTAGCTGGCAAATGGAGAGATAGAAGCTGCCAAAAGGGATGTGAAGCATTAATTCCACCATCCCAGGACTGTTTTTTTTTAAATTATATTTATTTTTAGAGCCTCCAGATGCCAACCTTATTGCTTATGCAAACTTGATAGTCTGAAAATTGTTCTAGCTTGTTCTAGCTCGCTCCAACCTCCAGTGCCCCACAGAGGCTGTTGCAGCAAAAATGAGATCAGCTTCAAGGAAAGAAATTCTGCCTCTCTCCTTCTCCTAGATGTGGGTGTATGTCTTTCTTATTCATGCCAGTGCCTGTTCAAGGGGGCTGGCATGGGATCTGTTTAAATAACCTTTTCATTTATGAAGCTTTTCCCTGTGCAAAAGATGGCTAATTCAGCCTAACCACGACTGAAGTCAAAGATTTCCACTTTCTCTGTATGGCAGAGAACTCCTGATTGTGTGCTTTCCCCTGCCCCCAAGTCTTCCATGCTTTTGCTCAGGTTTTAATTAGTTCCAAACCATCACACATTTTCCACTGCTTCTGAGAGCAGCCAGTCTAAATTTACTGTTGGCAAAAGCACGTTGAAAACTGAGGCGATGTAAAAATAACTCTTTCAAAGAAAAAAAAAAAATCCCGGATTCGAAATGAACTATCTTGGCAATTTCAATCTGAATGAGTACTTCCAAACCAGGCTTAGATGTTTGGTTAGATGTTGGGGACTTTCCCCTTTTTAAGAAGTGATGTCAGTAACCTTGGTTTAATATTGGTCTAATTGGGGAAGAAGCAGTGGTATGCTTATACCCCAGTTTGAAGCAGATCAAGTAAAGTTTCAACTGATTTGTGAAATGAATGGATAAAATGGGTCAATAAATACTGGATTATTAACTACATACCTGCTATTTATTCACTGTTTAAAGAGTGATATTTCTTCAACCTTGAATTCATCCAGGTTATGTCTCTGCTATGTAAAATGTAGCCTTACATAGAGATACTGGGTGTTTTTTTGTAATTCTCAGTGTTTTTCCTGAAGGGGCCTGTTAGCTGTTTGTGTGAGCAGGTTTTTGTTGTGCTTTCTTGACATTCTGAATTTCCAGCATTTTTATTTTTTAGTTGTCTTTTTCACTTTCCTTCTCCTGCCTCGTATTTTTTGACCCTTTTACAACCTGCTAGCCTGTGTCACTTATATTAGGAGAAATTATGCTTTAGCACCTGATTGATTTATTTATTCCTCCTTTCTTTTTTCACTCGGGCTCTCATTTCACAGCCTTTCCTGGCATCCTTGGTCAGCACTTGCACCAATAAAACAATCTCTGCTCTGGGACGATTTACTTTGGAGAACAGTAGGGTAGATTGTAAAGGAAATGATCTTTATGTTTTCTTAGGAATGGCTAAGAAACAAAAATATTTTGATGAGAGCAGACATTTGTGTCTTGGCTCTCCCAGTTAAGCACTGAACTTGAACCTGGATAAAATGGGTGAACTAATTGTGTCAAAAAACACTGTTTGAATCCACTTTACCCATTATTTAAAACCTCATCTATTTAAGTATACGTGTACATATTGGTGTGACCTGGGAACATTATATGAGAATAATTTAAAAAGCAACAGGACTGGAGAAACAAAGTCAAAACTTAACCATTCATTGGAAGAGGAGGGAGCAAAAGACTGTAGAGTATTTCTGCCTGGTCTTCTTTCCACAAAGCTGAAATGGGATGCTGTTAGAAGGATTGATTAGTGATAGAGTCCCTCTCCTCTGAAATTCTGACAATGATTACTGAAGCATTTTAAAACTAGTTTATCTGACTTATCAGCTGATTTTTTTTTCTTGGTCTTTTCCACCCTTCCAAGAGTAGCAGTTGTGCTTTCCAGAGGATATTACTAGGTTTTTTGCTGCTGCTGCCAAAGATCTTCTGGCACGAAATCGCTGTCTGAGTCAGCTTTGCAACATGACAAATTCAGAGGCAGCTGCAGTAGTGATAAGTTTGCTGCCTAGTGGGCAGGTTCTGAGTAGACAATAAATCTCCTACTAGTTATAAAATGCCATTAAAAATGGCCTAGCACAATAATGATTGTGAAATACTGTGGTTATTATTCTGGTTAGCAGGTTGAAAGATGTGTAAGTGGTCTAAGTTAGAGCAGTTATTCAGTTGTTGTATATAGCAGCTTTAAAAATTAGAAGCCATCAAAAGAGGGTAATGTAGCTTTCCTGTTTTCTCACCCAATTGTTAATTGCTCATATTGTATTCTCATATTTCAGTGATCACATCTGTTGCTTGTATATATGTTTTTCTCCAGTGTGGTGGCACTAGAGCAGTGTATGTGATACATTTTCCAGTGGAGAGATTTTATAATGGAATTAGGCTGCCATTGGAAGTGCTCAGTGTTGCATTTCCAGAACTGGACTTTTGTGGTTGTTGCTTTGTAGTTCTATTAGGATTATTAATGCTGCAGTCTGTGAGTTAAACTACTGGTTTAATTGGCTTCTTCTTGCCTGTACTAGGATCTTCAGTCAACCAGAGCCTGCAGTCCTACTTTTTATGTCTAATTATGTTCCATTTCTGTGCCCCAGCCTACATTTAATTTGCACAGAAGTGGAAATGAAGTTGTCAGTGACATCTCGCAGTGACTCTCCTCCCCCTTACTTGAGCTATATCAGATGCCAACACTGCTGATTTGTTGAACCTCAAGCTGTTTTGTTTAGCAGTGCAAAGCTGCCTGCTTTGCGACCATCAAACCGGTACAGTGAGACACAAAGTGCTTGTGATACTGCCCAAATCTCTCATGGGTAAAGGTAGGAGATATTTCAGTTTCAATTATATACTGGCTTAATCTGAGTAATGAGACAAGGATGCAACTTCAGTGTGTGAGATTTCATGGTTTCTGCTAGCTAACACTCATAGATAACTTAGGTAAACATGGATTTGATTCAGGAGTGCAGGAAAGCTCAGGAATACTTCTGCTTTCTATTTCAAGACTAGTTTTGTTGCAAGATGAATGCTACAGTTGTGCTTAGTTTGTATTACCGGGACCAATTAACTGCGGAGTGGAGAGGACTGAAGGGTGAGAATGCCTCCTAATGCTTCTTAGAGCAAGAAGAAAAACTGCTACAGATGTTTCTTTCTTCTCCTTTCCTAATGGGAGCTAGGGGAAAACAGCGAATGTCGTAAAATGTTGCTACAGTGGAAATTTGTTGATGCTGTTTTAACATCGCCGTTATCCTTTTTGATATTCCAGGAGTGGTGGCTTTGTTCTGTCGTGCTGTTTTCCTTGTAACTCGTAGTGTGAATCTAAATTGAGGTTTGTGTAGTACTAGAATTTACACTGCTAGAAGCCCACCCTGCAGGCCTCGTGTTTTGTGAGTTTGTGCAGCATTGGAGGGGAAAACTGGCCATTTAATGTATTTGTCCTTTAATTACACTGCTTTCTCAGGTATATAGAATTAGAGGAATGGTAGGTTTTTCTGCATTTTGTTTGTTTGTTGGTTTGGTTTTTTGTAAGCTCCAATTAAAAAGAATATATGATAATTTTCCTAAAAAATTAAAGGTGGGAGTGCAAGGCGTAAGATCTATTTATTAATGAATAGAAAATTAACCTGAGCATTTTAAAATTATAGTTAGTTCTCAGGGACGTATTTTTTCTTCATGATCTTCAGTGGAGTTCAGTACTTACTGGAATGTTTTTAATCACAGCTTTCACAACTATTTTGTTGAAGGATGCGCTGTAAAGGTGGATTCAGTTATGTAAAACCAAAAAACCATAACTCACACCAAAATAAGCGGATTCTACTGCAAAAAGCAGAGTATGTTTACTGCACAGCACTCTGCTTGCCCACAGTAATGCCTCACTCACTCAAAAATGATTAAGGATGAATGATGTGATGTCCAGAAGTACCCATAACCCCAAAAAGCTCTGCAGTTGCTGGTTGAGATGCATGTCAGGGGGCAACTGTGTCAGCCCACAGGTGCCTGGCAGTGAAAGATAAGGTCTGTGGGTAATGGTGACCAGAGCTCTGTGGCAGTCAGTGCTGATTTTGCCTTGATGTGTGTGTGCAATGCTATAGGCTCTGTGGATGCAACAAGGAGGGAATTATCAGAAAAGGAGTAGATGGAGGGGTGTTAGGTTTTTTTATAAGTCACTGAATAAATTCAGATGCTAAGGGTTGAGTGCTTTGTGTGCTTCTGGTGCTCAGGTCTCAGAAGGAGTTGCCAGAATTTGAAAGATGTAGAGAAGAGGGACAATAACTCATTTACTACCTTGCTGTTGCTGTTAAAAGACTGAATTATATGTACTCTCTTGATGGCTGTGGAGGGATATAACTGCTGTAGAGATTATTAAATGTGGAAGGCAAATAGGTTAGACTTCCTTTTGGTGGCCAGCTTTGGTGTTAATTAAGTTTCTGATGCTTCATAGTCTTCTTGGTAGCATTATGTAAAAGAGCTGTGTGCATGTTTCCCTTACTTGCCAGTCACCCATGCTCTAAACCAGCTCCACCATAGGAAGAAAATACATATTAACTTTTAATTTAACATTAAAATTAATGAATTAAATGCACTGCAATGGGAAATGCAGATTTTAACTAATAATTACATCTTCTGAAACTCCATAATCAATCACTTAGTTGATAACATGTGAGATCCTATGGTACTTCACTCGGGGTGAGTATGGTAACAGGATATAAAATTAGAACTGTAGAGCACATTGGTTGTAGGAGAATTTATGTGCTTCCAAATACAACTTTACAGTGTTGTGACTTTTGGAGTCTGAGGTGAAAAAGAGGAGCCCCAGCAGAATATTGCTTGTAGTGGTGATGGTCCCACGAGAAATTTCAGAGTGCATTATACTCTGTCTTCATGAAGCATCTTTCCTTACAATTCCAAAATCTGTCTTCTCTTCCCTTTGCTCCTTCGTTTACTGTTAGCAAGAATATGTACACTGGTTTATTGCACTAAGGCTGTGTATTCTTTAATAATAAGCAGCCAGACAAGAAGTTTCAATTTTTAAACTTCTTTTGTACCAACATAATAGTCTCAGTTGCAGGGAATTCAGCAGAAAAATCTGTTTTACTTAATAGGCAATGACTTAGATTAGTATCACGGATGTCGAACTCATAATTTTGTGTTAAATTGAAGATCAGAGGGGGATGCAACTAAATGTGACTTGAATGAGAGTCAAGGGCCAAGGATTCATAAAATAAAAAAAGTCATGTTTATATTATTCTGCAAAATATTGCAGAATATTTGTATAGATGTTAGAATATTAGACATACCTTTGACATCTCTGGTCAAACTCAGCCCTAACCTGGGTTTTGTTGATTGCAATCTGATTTCTGAAGCTGTAGTAGCTCACCAAGAGCCTCATTATCCAGCTCTTCCTTACCACAGTTCACTGACTCTTGGCTGTGCTGAAGCAGTGTGTGTGTAAATTAAAAAGCTATATGTGATTTACCTAATTACTGGCATTGGTAAATGCTGGCCAATAAAGCTGAGCAGTTTGTTGTTGTGTGCTGGTAGTAAAGACAGGGGATTTGCAGTGTGTGAACTTCTTACAGTGCCACATCAAAAACAGATGGAAAATTGTTCTCACCTGAGAGGGAGAGCAAGAGAAATCTTGTGAGGTAATCCATACACGAGGACACAGCAGTGCAGAATGAGGGAAGTGTTGCAGAGACACTTGACCTTCTCATGCCCGTCCTCTCTGTTCTGGAAGACTGAATTCAAAGAAATAAAGTGAAGAAATGAGATTTTTTAAAAAAAGTGCGTAATTTAGAATATATGGATTTCTTTATGAAAGAAAATGTGGAGAGTAATGTTAATGTTTCATAGCCTGACTTTGAATGTCCACACAACAAGGATGTCAGAATTATAAATGAAGTAATGAATAAATTTTAGATTGCGTGCCTTGGAAATATGCAGAAGCTTAGGGTTAAAATGGCTTTTCTTATTTCCCTTGTTTCTATTCAATGTATTGTTTGACCTATTTAAATTCCTTGGAGAAAGAGCATCACTGCCAGTTAAACAACCTACTCATAGCTTCCTGATAATTAGTATTTTTACATTAAAACATTAAGTGTTTCCCATATAATCAGAATAATTCTTTTATTCCATTAGGTATCTCTCTCTAAGCCTACAGTAACTACAGCAAGAAGTGATTTGTTAAATGCTGAAAACACAGTGCTGGATAGTTCCTGCACAACTTTAAAGAACTGGAAAATGATCCAGAAAGACTATAAAGCTTAGAACAGAGAGTCACCAGTGTCCCTGCCCTCTGCAGCCACAGGCCTCTGCTTACCATGGAAAGGTATAAAATCACACAATGCTCTGTTTCCAGAAGAACTTTCCTATACTGTGGTGTGTAAAGATGTGCAAATACACATAATGACAGAACTGTGAGTGCCAAAGTGTTGCTGCTCAGCGAGGGCACTTGCCAGCTGCCATTAGTGATGAGGCTCTCTGTATCAGTTCTGGCATTTCTTTCTTTAGCAAGAGCTGGGCGAGCTAAAGCCCCTCTATGTCCTAAACAGAAATATTTGCCTTCAAGATCGAAAGTTTCCATCATTCCCTTACTCTCCCCTGGTCCTTGCATCTCAACTCCCCCCCCTATATGGTGTTTCACAGGCAGAGGAAGAAAGAAGACAGCTGTGATCTAAGAAGGAAAAAGATTTGGAGGACTATTATTTGGGTTTTTTACTACATGTAACAATAATTGTAACATTACTTTTATTCTCATGTTGTAGCAGTACTGAATTATTCAGGTCATTTAGTTCTTTGTATTTTCTTCTTGATTTGATTCACTAGATTTCGTGTGAGGTGATTGTTGTTTTGTTGTGTGTTTTTTTTGGTTTTTTGTTTTTTTTTTTTTGTTGTTTGTTTGTTTTGTTTTGTTTTTGGGGTTTGGTTTTTTTTTGGTTTTTTTATTACAGAGTGGTGGTGATTGCAGACATCACAGATGTGTGCTACATTTGCTTTCTTCTAGCCTCTTTTAACCTACACAGAATTTTTCTCTTTTGGGGTGTCCCTCCTAAGTTTTGCCTGCACCTCTTGATGTCTGTATTTTATTTTATTTTTAAAATTAATTTAGAATTTTGCTTTTTTGCTCCAAATTCACCTAATTTACCAGTATTTCTGTTTCCCCATCTATTGGAGATTATTTTCTATAGCTGTTTTCACATCCCCAAGAGGGTGTCCCTTTTTGGTGCAAAGGTGCCATCCAATCTCAAGGGCTTTTGGTGTCTCCAGAGATGTCAGTATGCTGGGATGGGAGGGACTGCAGTACTCAAAGAAGAGAGAAACCCTGGTGTGGGCGATGGATCTGCTTCTGGCACCCTCTCTAATATGCTGCTTTTTCACTGATTTCCTCTATTAGCTTCTTTTTGATCAATTAATAAGTCCTACTGAAGGATAACTGAATACCTGTGTGATTGACAAAAGCACTCTGCACCCAGAGAGCCCATCAGAACTGGCATAACTCAAATTCAGAGTAATTCTTCACTTTGAACACTAAAACCTTTTAGAGTCTTAGTCACTCCTGTTTCTTTGGCTCCTAGACAGGGAACTTCTGAAAGACCCTGGCCCTTTGTGTCTCACAGGGCTCTCTCCTGAGTCATTTCCCATTTGTTCAGCTTTCACTGGTTTCAGTTTGAGCAGCACAGGAGAATGCAGCCTCTGATGTGCAAATTGCCCATACAGCGATGAATTTCATGAATTTCTGTGGTGTTTAGGGTTCAGTATTTAAGTTCTGACAGATGCGATCAGATATTACATTTCAAAGTGATACTGGCATGATTTCCTTTTCTGCTTTTGAGTTTGTTGTGACAAAGCATTATGTGGGCATATTTTCGTGCACTCTTTTTAGAACTAATGCTTGGTTAGTTTGATTTTTTTTTTTTCTCAAGTCATGAAAGTAAAGGGATAATTTTGTATTTCAGAGTTTTTTGCATCAAGTAAATAACACATGATATTTGCTAATAACGCACTAGTAACTTGGAAATCCTTCCATATGTTTTTCAAGATATGTATTAGTACTTGTGCATTGTGATTTCAAACTGCTAAAACATTTAGAAAATATGAACAACAAGGTCACACTTAAAGAATTAATTTAGGAGCTGCTGACAAGGGAGCATGTGTGATTTTTGGAGAGATGACTGTCTGTAATTTCTTCTTCTGGAAGTGTTCTGTGTTTTCTCTTCAGCTGTGCATGTGATGCTGTGCTCTGGTGAGATGGGAGAGCAGCAGGCTCTGTGAGGATGTGCTGGTTTGTACTGACAGAGGAATGTTTCACAGGAATGTGCTGGTTGAGTTAATATCACATGAGCTTTCTTATGTAATCCTCAGAATGAAATGCAAAGGGAAGGCACTGGAGCTGTCTCTGATAACAATTCCAGCTCCCCCCAGTCTGACTGGGAAGCCAATACCTGTAAATTAAATTGTTTTAATGCATCAGCTGTGTTTTCAGTTTGCTGCTAAATTATTCTGATCTCTTCATTTGAATCTGAAAGATAACAGAAAAGCTCTTATGAGTCCCATATCTGTAGCACAACTTTGCTTCATATCATGATGCAATCAAAGCTTCTTAAGTGTTATTGGATTAAATAAAATTTTCTCTGGCACAAAAATGGCTAAGGGGTAGCTTCTTGAATAATCAGCATTCAGAACTCTATTGCTTGTTTATACAAAGCTGCCTCTCTAAATGCAAAAAAATACTTTTCCATTTTTAATTAAACTTTTGGATTTAATAATATATAAATATATGCAAAAGAGTTCAAGTTAGTTCAGAACAAGAACACTGTGGTTATTTTAAAAACCTGAAGTATTTTTTGGTTTTGTTTGTGTGTTTTTTAATTCTCATTATTTCTTACTAGAATTTTTAAAATTAATTATTCCATGGCTAATGCCAGCTAGTGTTCAGGTAGCACTGACAAAACAAGATCTCTGCTTTGCATTAAAAATAGCTGTGTCTAGAATGTTTTTTTTTAGCAAATACCAACAACTTAAGAAAGAGTTACCATCAGCTAAGGCTAAATCAAAACAAACACTAAATATTTATGTTTTCCCTTCCTTCTCCCTTATTGAATATCTTGCTAGGCCTTGGTGTTTCTTCCTCTGCCCCCCTCTTGTTTGCCAGGGGTGGGAAAGGGACTCTCACTTGCGAGAAGAAAGGAGTTCATTGCCAGTGGGGGCGATCCTGGTGGGCAGAGGGTCTGACCTGGTTGTTTATCATTGTTCTGGGCTTGATGAACATTTCACTTGTAAATCGCCCTCTCTTTGTACATTTTGCTATCAGTGTTGTTGCTGGTACTCTTCCCTTTCTTTTCTCCCGGCTGTTTGCAGTAAATCGTTCTTACTTCCACCTGTGATCTTTGCCTTTTGTGTTTCTAACTGGAGAGGGAATAGGGGAAGCGTTAACTGGGAAATACTGTTCCTAAACTGTGACACTTCTAAAAGCACAGGAATAAAAATTTTAGGTTCTGTGTTCTAAGGTTCAGTAAGCGAACAAACAAAATCATAAACATACAAACTATTCAGTGTGTTTCATTTTTTGTGAAAGACTCTAGTTAAGGCTTCCACACATGATTCTGAGATACCAGGAGAGAAGCATTAGATGACCCTGTAGAAATTTCAGGGAACCCTGCTTGTACTGAATTCTTATAAATATTTTGTCATTGACCTCACTGAACACAAAATTTATCTCTCTATACACTATTAACTGATGTTTTATGCTGCCTCCTTCATAGAATGCAGTAGTGACACAAGTATATATTGTAAAACATTTTGGGGCTTTTTGAGAAGGTACGTTTTTGATAACTAGGGTTGTATTTTCAGAGGAAATTCAGTTGCTTGTATCTGGCTTATTTTTTGCAGTGCATTTAGAAGTGGGATCAGGGATTTAAAATAAGCATCTTGCATTTTTGATGCCTCAGTAAGTAATGGTTCTCTGGGAAATGATCAGTTATAAATGGATAAAAAGATAAAGGAAAAGCCAGTTTGCATGTTGATACTGAATCTGTAAAGCTGCTAATGCCCAGTGGTAGTCAAAATATGCAGCATTTTTAGAAGTCTTTCAGTGTGTGAGCTCTGGCATTAAAATGAACCATGTCTTAATATTCCCTGGTGGAAATGCACCAGGCATTTGCCTTCCCTGTGTTAATGACTCTGTAGCTGCAGAGTTTGGGTGCCTGTCTGCAGTCAGGTCACAGAAGTTATACAAGGCCTTTCCATCTCTTGTTCTCCTGGCTCATTTTTCTCCCTCCAGCAGCTTATGCTGTCTGCCTGGAAAAAATGTTTACAGTGAGAGGGCCATGGAGTGTGGGTATCATTTAAAGCATAGGAAACTTGCTTTGTTGTAAGATATAAGCAGTAAAATCTGTTTCTGAAGCTGGAATGCTGCAGGACAGATGTGATGGATGGGATTGGCTGCTGCTGCAATCTGTGCAGAAACAGCTGCCCTGAGTGCTGCTGTTTCCCAGGATATTTTAAATCTTGCATTCTTTCTCTTCTTGCATTTTTCCTTGGCAGTTACAGGTTTATCAATATCAGGGTATTGGAATATCAGGTATTTTATTATCAATATCAGGTTTTGGAAACATTGAAAGTGGTAGCCTTGAAGGATCAAATAGCATTTCTAGTAACCATATCGTGTCTTGAAGATCACTCAAAAAATCAGCTATAATGAGCCATTCTGTACTGGTATAAATGCAATGAAATATATTAATGAGACAAGAATACAACTCCACTAACACTTTGTTAGAGTGTTTTAGACTTAAACAAAATAAAATAACATATGTAAACTTGCTACTGATATTTTCAACAATCCCAAAGACCGTTTTTTTTTTTTTAACCAACTCTATGCTCATAAATAAGAGATCTTGAAGCCTTCCTTTGAAATGTGAATTATGGTTCGTTTGATTAAACAGTGGTAACTGAGGGCTGGCAATGAGATGTCCATTCTTGGAGTATGGGAATCATGCATAAACCTTTGCTGATATAGTAAGGCAAGAAAAATAAGAACAGGAGTGCTTAGAATTTTTTTATTCCAAATTAGTTGGAAACATTCCAGTAGAAATCTATATCCCCTGCTCCTTTTGCCTGAAACACCTGGACACGTGGCAATTAAAAAATGAAAAAATACCTTAAGGAATACACACTCTAATGAATTCAGGGACATCTGAATTCTTAACAGAAATTCCCCTTTGTTGCATATAAACATTTAGGACTGTTACCACATTTAAAGACTAAGGAAATAAATTAGGGAGCTGTGCTATTCAATTTTTTGAATGCCTAGGTTTTATTAATTCTTTTAAAATACCATCAAAAAGTCAGACATCACAATACAATGGTGTTTATTTACCAAGGTTCTGAAGCTACAATTCCACCATGGAAAAGTCAATTCAGTATTTGGTTAGGAGTAAAATAGAACAAGAGACAATATAATTTATTATTTATTGGAAAAAGAATCAGGGAAACTCTGTAGTCTCTAGTGTTTTCTGTTGTTTTGTACTTTCTGCAGTTATGCTTAAAACAAGTTTTTAGGTTTTGTTTTTATCAATATTTAATGAAGCTGTAACAGAGTTTGTGAATCTAACATAAAATAACAACAGGATTGTTACTTTTATGAAACTCATGTATGGGATATGTGAGTTATCTCCAGGAGAAAGTACCCAGCAGCTCTAGGGATATCCAGGATATCCATCAGTGACACAGCTTTGGGGTTGGTGAATGACCTTTGAGCTCAGAGCCCTGATCTCTGCAGCCCAGAGATCTGTGCACAGCTCAGCTGTACCTAGTGTCCTTATGCATCACCCTGCTTAGGCTTGCACAGATATTCCAAACCAGAAAAGGCTCTAATTGAAAAGCGACTTTTAGTGAGATTATTTATTTATTTTAAAAATAAAGTTACCGATTCTAGAGTACTTTTCAACATCAGGAGTGGAGTCCAAGGCTGCCATAAGGAGCTGCCAGCATCATTGTTACCTGCAACTGTTGTACTCCATTTCAAAGGGGAGGGACAAAACCCAAAACACAAAAGAAAAGCTTGAGATTGTGTCTAAGTGGAGAAAATGAAGTGTTGCAATTTATGCCCATTTATAAATAAAACACAAGGGTTGATTAATATTAAACAGAGGAATAACTCAAATAAAGTGGAACAAAACTTCTAAAGAATACATTTAATCTAAAACTTTAAAATGCTGACCTTGACAAGGTATTCTTGATTTAATGATGGTAGAGGAGGAGTTTCCTGCACTTCAAAAGCCTTGCTCTGGGAATTCCCTGCGTCACTGCCTCAGCCACACTTTGTGACGGTGCCAATTTTGTTCCTTTCACTCTTGTCCTTTGGGAGCACCTCAGATTCCTCTAGTCTGTGTGTTGCAGCTGCCTTCAGAAAGGTATTTGCACAGGTTGTTTCCTCAGAGCAGGCTGACAAACACAGGTGTTCTCTTCCCTAAAGCTGGATCAAGCTGAGTTTCTGCTCATCAGACTTTTACTTACCTATTGTAATTATCACGAGTGCTTTCAAAGTTTTCCTTATTTAAAAGGGGTAGAAATATAGAAATATAACTGATTACTCAGATTTATATTTATTTTTTGCCTAATCAAGCTTTAAATGGTCATTTTAGTGCTCCTGGGTAAAACTGACCTTAAGAAGCAACTGGGATACCTCTCTTCTATGTGAGGATATTCTTTTTTTGTAATAAAACTGATAATTCTTGAAATGTCAGCAGTGAGATGCTGTTTTCTTCTACAAACAGCTTGTATTGTCTCCAAAATTCAGTGTGATGTATTTCAGCTCAGAGTTTGCTTGCAATCATTAAAAACATAGTTTCTATTTAGCCTGCACCTTTTTTTGTAAGTGCTATTACTGGGGACATTTGGATGGTGTTTTGTTCTGAATCTGTAAAAACATTTGAGGAAAGATTGTTAGAGTTTTTTCCCAGAATTTCTTTTCTCTCCACTGAAAACACTGAACTGCAACATTTTCTCTTTGCAGAGGAAAAACAAAAACGTGTTGCATACAAAGAATAGGGTGTGGATGTTCTTATTATTTTCAAGTGTGTTTTGTTAATCTTCTGTCATTTAGTCTGCATATAAGAAAAACTTATGGTGGTGTTTTGATTAACATATAGAGAACAAAAAAGTTACTTTGAGGGATTTTTGGGATTACCTGAATTTTCTTGCAGATCTGTAGTTACGGGTGTCTTGTGGTTCAGTAGTTTGGTTTTCAACTTTGGTGTTTGTTAGCTTGGTGGATATTTACCTTGTATTGAGTCAAAAAGCAAGTTAAAATGTTTGTATAACTCGAGTTTGCAAGGTTCTGTGTCTGTTGAGCACTACTTCATTCTTTTGACAGCAGGCAGCTTAATATTTTGTGATAGGCTGTATAGTATACAATGAAATGTTCTCTTACTATTCCAGTATATATCTGATCCTACAAAGTAATTGGAATTCAAACTTTTTGAATTAAGATTGAATATAAAGATTGAACTGTGGCTCTGTGGAAATCATAATCTACTTTGAAAATCACACTTCGTTAGACAAAACCTTGTCATAGTGAAGAAAATTAAAGTATGTGTCACTCAGGCATCTTCCTCTGAAAATTTCACATCATTGTTGATTAATCCAAGTGGATAGGAAAGGTTAAAGAGGTTTATTAGAAGACAGGAATGATAGCTCACCCTGACATACTGTCAGCCTATTCCAAATCTAATTATGTAACTAAGTACTCCAAAGGTGCAGCCAACAGTTGTACCTGTAATCCAGCCTTTAACTGTGTTTTGGGGAGGGACCTATAGACACCTAAAAATGCTGTGTGTGAAAGACACAATCACTGGCACGATGCTTGTGTTTAAGTTTTAGGCTGGTTTTTGTGATTGGTGAATCAAATTAGCATTGACCTCGGGTGTTTGGCTTTTTTATTCTCTTTCATTGTAGTGGGTTTTGGTTTTTTAAACTTACACTGTATTAACTACTTTTGCTTGGCTTTTATGAAAAAATTTTGTGTCTTATTTCAAGCCATATTTTGGTGTAGTAGTATGAAAATATTGTTCTGGTCAAAGGACATAAAAGAGGTGTCTATATATTTTAGAAGGGAAATTTTGGAAATTGGAAGTGGTTGAGATTATGCTCCAACTCTGCTGCAGTCTAGTTTTTTTTTTTTCTGTAGGTATTTCTTGTGAATCTTTTAAGAAACCCGACTGCAAATAACGCTACAGTCACAGGGAGGTTTGCATGCCCTGTGCTTTCCATTTCTTTTAGTCCGTGTTTGGTGTTATTGAGACCAGCATGATCAAATTTATTTCACATGTACTGTAGGAATATGCAATATTTGTCCTTACAGCATTTCTTTCCTTCTCATTTTCTCCACAGACACCACAACGTATTCCACGGAGCGATCTGAGCACTTTAAGCCATGCAAAGACAAGGACCTTGCATATTGTCTCAATGAAGGGGAATGCTTTGTGATTGAAACCCTAACGGGATCCCACAAACACTGCCGGTAAGCCACGAGCCAACAAGGGCTAAAAAAGTCTGAGGGAGAGGAAGCATTAGGAAAAAAAATAAGCATTCAGGTGTAGAATGTTGGAAAGCAATGGAATTCTTTTTCTCCAGTTTGACTGCATCCCTCACAGCTGGTGGGTTTTTTACTAGTCTGTGATAATTGTAGATAGAAATACGTGAATACAAGAAGCAACATTTTGATCTTTTCATAAGTAAGAAAAATCTTCAATATTCTATTTTTGAATCATGCAAACATGTAAGGAGTAACATTTCATTTTGTTGGGTTTTTTACATATAAAAGTCCTGTATTCCCCTACATAGCAGAAGAATTCCATTATTTTGGATACTCCAACTAGAGTATTTGACAATAGCTGTGTGTTAATTGAGAGGGGGAGGGCTGGTAGTTTTAAAAATTAGGGTTTCTTAAGTTTAATTACTAAAAGATAAATGGACTGTAGTAGCCATCTGAACCTGCTCTATAGCTGTTGTACACTTTTATACTCCTGAACTTCTGCTACTATGCAAGACCATCTTGAATGTCTTGAAAAGAATATCAGAAAAGAAAACCAGATCACTTATTATTATCATTTATTTATTTATTTATTTATTATTATTATTGCCATAGTGGCCAGTCAAAAGGAGTGATATGCAGAAGGAGTACTGCAATATCTTCCTAAAGATGAGAATTTCAATGCTCACACCCACCAGACCCCCAGTTGTTTAAGCAATCTTTTAAACAGCAGTACAGGTTTTCATTTTGGACTACGTGTGATGTTCTGATTTTCTCCTAAGATACTGTATGTGGCATACAAAAGTTTTATCTAAGACACTCATATGCCCAAATTCTAATCTGAGCCTCTAAATGTGTGGATAACTCCAACATAAATAATAAAAAAGTGTCGAGGACAGAAGGTTTCCTGAAGGATTTGGGACTTCAGCTGCTAAGTCCCAATAAAAGCAGAAAAAAAAAGTCACAAAATCACGTGTGCCTGGCTTGAAAATGGAAATCCATGAATTTAATGATTGATGAGATTCTGCTTATCATCAGAAGAATATTTCTGAGATTTTCACTTTTTTATACAATACTGGTGATTTTTCCCATTCAGTTGTGTATGGTTCAGTGATCATTCATTTCCCTTCTTTATGTTTTTGTTTGGCATGCTTAAATTGAATATTATGTTTCATTTATTATGGAAAATTGATGTCTTTTTCTACTTCCATCATAATTCTACACTGGTTTGTTTTTTTTTTTTTTTTCCTCAAAGCAGCTGAGGTTTTTGGTCTTTCTTAGAAATGTCATGAGCTGTTAAGGGAATTGTATCACTCAATTATTTAAGATTTTTCATTGTCAGAATATTCAAACTGAACAGAAATGCTATAAAATAGCAGAGAAAAATGGATGTATATGAGAATTTTTAATTTGGCTGATAAATTTAGTAGCTAATCTCTTTAAACAGACTGGTTTTGAAAGCTGTGGATTACATTTTAAAAAATTTGTGGGAGGTATCTCATAAGAGCTGCATTTTTTTTTGTTTGTTTTACTTTTAGGATCTTTCCTATAGTCTTTGCCAAATTCTCATTTATTTCCTGTGATTCTGATAGTGCAGTCTTACTAATGGTTTGAAGCTTCTCCATTCAAGCTTCCCCCTCTTACCTCAACAAGCCAGAATGCTGACTTTTCATTCTTTCTGGCAGAGTGAAATTTTTTCATCACCTTCCTTGTGTTATCCTTCCACAGGGAAGTACCAGTACCTCTGGGAGTCTCTTGGCTCCTGTGTGTATCAGGTTTTTGTTGTTTTTACAAGTTCCAGGCACTGGCACATTCTCTGTTGAATTAAACATCTTTTTTTATGGTGGGTACTTTGAGTGGTGCAACATCACAAGACCTTTGTGAGGCACCAATATTCATAAAGCAAAACAGGACTCATTTTAAAATTAAAAGTGTGATTAATTGTAATACTTTATTTAGTTTTGTTAGGCCCTTCAACTCTGCAAGATTGTTCAGAATCACTTTTATACTGATACATTTATCATTAATGGAGAGAAGCCTTTAAATTTGACCCTTAAATGCTGTATCTGTGCCTTGGTAGACTGTCCGTGTCTTTGTCAGGGTCTTTGTGCTGTAATGAGTGAGATGCAGGTGTTTTTATGTCTGTAACCTATAACAGTGCTCAGAAATGACAGCCAGAATGCACACATATAGGAAAATACAATACTGAAATACTGTAATTGCCCCCTAACTAGTAAAAAAGCAATTTTTACTAGGGTTATGGAATTCCCATTGTGATCAAAAAGAATCATTTGAATACAGAATTATGAAGACTTAAAATGGTGCTTTGTTCTTAGAATCAGGCTGCATTGTATATTCTCACTGTGAGAGTGATTTTGCATCTGTTCTGGGAGCAGAGCACCAATTTACTGAAATGGGAATTTGCCATGTGGAACAGCTGCAGACAGAGGACCTTGAATGAGCAAAAAACTTTTATCCCACTTGGTTTGAAGGGTATTAGTAGATGATATTCTGGGGGAGTTGTGCAGTTGTTCTTGTGTGTACATGTCTAGAAAGGAGAGAAGGAAAGAAAAGACAGATTTGATAGCAATTAATAAATATTTGAATTACACCTTGGACTTCCATATCTTCATGACCCATCCTGACAATGCCAACAGGCTCAGCTGGCAGCTCAAGCACCTTTCAGAGTTTATAAACTCCATTGTGCTGTTGTTGGGAAGGTGACACGTGTCCATCTTCTGCCTCCAGCTGTCAGTGCTGACCTTGGCTCTGGGATGTCATTGAATCTGGCTCATACTCATTCCTGGTTTTTAGGGGATTCCTGCCCTGCCTGCTTTGAACCCCTAACTGTGGGGAGTGGGACAGTGCACGCTTGGCCAAGGGCAGGGGGGAGGCTGTGATCACAGGAAATGAGAAGGTCGGAAGGAGCCCTGATCATACGTCTTCCATTCTTGGTCACCTACTGAGAAGTGTCCTGAAGAGCCAGGATTTTTAATTTTTTTAAAAATGTATTTTTTTTTTTCTAAATTTAATTTAAATTCTATAATTCAGTTTTTATTCAAACTTCTGCATTTTACTCACTGTCTCTTGGTGAAAAATTGCCTGGGATGTAAACTGGCAAGAGTTCTCCTGCGTGGTTAGGTAACAAACAAGATCCACTGGATGTTTTGTGCTATTTTAAAGCTGTGACTTCAGTGTTTATTTTTGTGAATGGTTTAACATGAGCTTGTTTTAAGGATAGGGTAGGTCATCAGTAGGGAAACTTCATATTTAGCTTCTCCATCTGCTTAAATTTTTTTAATGTTGGCACCTTGAGAATTTCAGCTGAATGGTGAGGGTGCCTTAATTTGTAATTTACACAAAACAAATCAAGTACACAGTCAACTCTGACACATCAGCGTTTATTGGGGTATTATGTAATCCAGGCTTTAAAAAAACCTGTCCAGGTTTTCTTTGTACAATTTTATTTAAAATAGCCCATCTCAAGTCATTCTGGGGTTCTTTTGAGTTTGGCTTGTAGGATTATGGGTTTTGGGCTTTTGTTGTGACTCTTTCTACATTATTTTTTTCCTTTTTAGTTCCTACATTTTCTTTAGATAACCCATTTAGGACTGGGAGACACTGGATGAATAAATGGCTAAAACTTTTGAGAGGAGAAGAGGATTGTACTTTTAAATTTCTCCTCTGAAAGAAGCCATTAAGACTGTTGTGTATGCACAGGAAGTCTCGGCATTGGCAATGAACTCTGATGTGCTCTTTATAGATCTGAGTATGTTGCATGAGGTATTCCTTTCATCTTGTCTTCCTGTCCTTCATCTCTCCTTCAAGCAATAGAAACCCTGAATAAGTTCTAACAATGGAAAGTGAAAAAATAGACTCACAAATGTACAGTAAACAAAACATCATTTCCAGTTGACCAAATTACAGCAGGTTATACATCAGCATCTGAAGTGTGCTACTGTGGTTACAATCCCAGAGTTTCCAGATTTCAGTGGACAGCCTGGTTTTGATGCACACATGCTGTTCTGGTGAATTCTGAGCTTGGTGATCTTGCTCATTTTTATGCATAAATATTCCATTTTTACATTTAGTTGATTAAAAAAATATACCAGCATTTCTCAGCTTTGTTTAAAATCTGTCATGAGAGCAGAAGGATTGAATCCCCATTTAATGAAAATCCAGTTTGGATAAATGTTTATATACTGTCAGGTTTTATTGTGAGTCTTCTGCATAATAGTAACTGTAATCCAGGCATAGCCCTTGCTGTCAGTAAAAGCTGGAGAAGGGGATCAGACAGATGGGACTTTAGAACAGTTCTGAGTGTGGCATATGATACGTGCACTCAACCATAAGTTAAAAATCTAAAAAGCTAAGAATATAATTTCCCTGATTTAGTTACATGGCTTGTTTTCTAGGCTTTGGCAGTCTGACCTAGGTGTTTTAAAATACAAGCTACTCCATTTTGTGTGTTCCCCCATCTTGTATTATGCTGACACTTCTCCAGAATGCTTCCAACACGTAAATAAAGCAAGGCCAGGAAATTATTCGCTATTGAACAGCATTGAATACATTTTAAAATATCACTCATGTCATAATATTCCAAGCATGGTTTCATCAAAATAATCCACTGTATTGAGCTGACAATGTAACATAAAGATAGAAACTTTTAAAGGAGAAAGAAGGCTGTGCTGGGAATTTGGGATGTTTTCCATGTCAAGGGCAATCAACAGAACTCCTGTTGTGAAAATGATTGTCTTACAAGCATTGCTGTAGCACATACCTAGCTTATATTTGCATAGTTGCACACACCATTTTCTGGAATGCCTCAGCTTTTACTTTCATGCTTTGGAAAACCTGGAGCAAGGTGGAAATACTACCTTAGGTACTACTTTATTATACATACCCCATTGTATTATTGCTCCATCACCTGTTCATTCAGCACTGCTCTCACAGGTTCTGCTTACTTTCAGCACTGTGATTTTCTTTAGCTCAAATGGAATGGCTGGTGTGCCTAAAGTGTTGTGACTGGTTGATTCTTTTCAAAACTCAGCCTGTAAGAAGTCAGGAAGCTGGAATTCTAGCCAAGGAGTCTGTTACAGGGAGTGCACATCCCCAGGGTAACATCAGCTTGCCCATGTCCATTTACTCCAGGTAGTGCTCATAATAAATAAATGAAAAGCTTTACTGCCTTAAGTAATACTAATAACATCTACAATGTGACTACTCCTGCCTTTTTTAATTGGAAACCATCATGCTTTTCTTGTATAATTTTAGGTATTTCTTTTCCTTCATGAAACAAACAAATAAAAAACCACAATCACCAAACCAGAAAACACTCCCCAACCTCAAAACAAATCTGTGCTGCTTCTGCCCCTTGAAATAACAGGAAGAAGTTGCATGGCTTTGCTGTCACATACCTGGTTTCTTATTTTAAACCTTTTTAGATATGAACTGTGAAGAAAAATAGTTTATAAACCTCAAGGTGAAAAGGTGTGAAGTCCAAGATATCTGTATCATACATGTTACCTAGGTACTCATGTTACCTAGGTATCCTAAATTTTTTCATATTATCCAGTCTTTCACAATTTTTTTCATTTGGCTGGAAATTTGTCGCTGTCAACAAAAAAACTTTGAGCTCTTTTCATTGGATACAGTTAATCAGAATAAAAACAAAATTAATTGGTTTTATACCAAACCAGTATAAAACACCAAGTACCAAATTTCACCTATATAAAATCAGTACTTTTTCAGTTATCCCTATTCTTTTTCTAACACTCCTCTGAAATTAAGCCCCTTCAAGTCTGATATTATGATATAAGAATTCAGTAAATAACAAACAGGTTTTTAAATGTAAATTGAGTCTTTTAGCATCCTCCCCAGATGCACTAGTGCTGGAACGTATTATATGA
This sequence comes from Eopsaltria australis, assembly GCA_034509425.1. Lineage (NCBI taxonomy): Eukaryota > Metazoa > Chordata > Aves > Passeriformes > Petroicidae > Eopsaltria > Eopsaltria australis. Next base: position 934,147 of record JAVTVJ010000138.1, read on the forward strand.
TATTAACATGAAACACAAGAGCATCTGATTCATGCTTTCATAATTTAACATTCAGAAGATAGAGGCTCTTGAGAAATCTTCTTGTCAAAGTACTTTAATTATTGATTAATTTTGACAGTATCAACACTCCATTTTACAGTGCTTTTTATTTACAGATTTTCCCCCAGATTATTGCATGCACCTTCTGCTGTAACTTCTGTGGTAGGAAATACTTTCAGCTTGCAGAATACATGCGCCAATTTAAAAGTCTTGTGAAATCCAGTTACTTTCAAATATCTGCATAACTAAGTGTTTTAATGCAGCAGTGTAATAGTTTGCATTTCAAATGCCATGACAGGTATTTCCCTTGATGTGTTTGCAGAAGTTCACCCTTCACACATCTGAGTTTTTGGGTACAGTGTTTATCACAGTTGTTGCTGTTTGTGTGGTATCATTCCTTCAAGCAGCTCTGTGCACCAGAGGTCCCTGGGAAAACATCTGCTTTCCATTTATCCCTCTAAAACATCTTCTGAAAGCAGTTTTGTGTTAGTCTTATTGTTTGGGGGAGGATAAATTAATGTAGTGGTAAAAAGAAATATGGAATGAAAGAAAGCTGTGTATTTAATGATAGTTTTAAGTTTCTGTAGCCTATATTCATAGTATTTCGGGTTTTATTTGCTTTCTGCTGAGCACCTTAGGCTGCATTTTCTAATGCTTTTCATTTGAAAAAAAAAAATTGATTACTAAGCAGTGTTATTTCCTGGCTCCATTTCTGTCTTTTGAAGTCATGAAATTTACACACCTGCTTGAGGTTATGGTGAAGATGCACTTTTCCTGTGGGAAAAATAAGGTAAAAGTCATAATACTGTACAGATAAAATGTGTGCCCAGATAATTAAATTACACTCTAATTTAACAATTCACCTGTGATTCATTTGATTTAGCAAATATCTATAAAAGCAAAATAAAATTCTTAGTCCATTTTTTCTTGTTTTAAATCCTTATTCAAATTAATGTTTTTGAAAGAGTTTGAGGAAATAAAGGAGAAATTGTGTGGATGTGCATCCAAGATTAATGTTGAAGCTTAAGAAAATGAGTGTGTTTTAAACCTGTGTCAGCATGCACTACTGAAAAAATATAGAATTAGTTTCTCTTTCCCAGAATATTAAAGACTAATGTAAATCCATTTTCAGTTAATGTAAAGTATGGGAAAACATAGTTACAGGCTTAGCACATCCCTCTGCCTACAGTTTTTTTTAAAGCCACACATCTGTAGTTCAGAGATAATAGCATCAAATGAAGCAGTGTTAATTCTTTCATTTATGTACGTACAGAGTTACTTCCCAGACATAAGAGATATGTATCCTTTTTTAGAAAAACCAGTAATGTGAGTGAAACAAAAATATTTCTGGAAGCTTTAAGTAAACTGTCATCTCTTCCTGGAGTTCTGGAAGAGAAAGAGGCCAAATTCAGCTCCCTTTGGATTTGGCAAGATCCCTTCAGCTGGTTGAATCAAGAGTTGGGCTATAACCTTGAATTGCAGCAGGGAGAAGTGAGAAGTTGAGTTGCCAGCTCAGCAGCTGAGATGGCTTTTTCTTGAGGCTGCTAATAATGCTTGGATTTCTTGATTTTGGCACTTAAGTGGGAGATCAGGAACCAATGCCATGCTAGCATTTATTCCCATGTCTCAAAATCAAGAATACTTAAAGCTGGTGGAACTTCTCAGTTTTATCACCACCTTTTCTTGTGCCTACACAAGTTTGTGAAGCTGTGTCTTGTCATCATAGGTTAGCAAGGAATCCTGCTTGTATAGCGCATGTCTGCTTGTAGAGATGAGTCAAATCCATTCTATACAAAATACAAACTTCTATTAAGAAAGTTGATCTGTTAATAGAGTAAATTGCCTCTAAGCTGCCTCCTGTTTCCTAATTCTAAAGAAAAATAAAACTTTGACACATATATAAAGCAATTACTCATTACATGGTGTCTCAAACTAAACACAAGATGAAGAGGTATATCCTGAAAATTGGAAAAGCACAAATTGGTCAAATCCTTCTGCTGCAAAGGAATATTCTGTCAAATTATAAGAATTGGGGGTTTTCTTCCCCTTGTTTTCCAAGACCCCAGTGGAAAAAGGTTTGTATAGCTTTTATAGTACACACAAAGTATTTGTGTGTACTATACAAAGAAACCCTACCTGAAAATGTATGGGTGCAAATATTGATGGCATATATTGCATCTGTCTTGAAGCTAACATATGCAGATATTCTGCCATCAAACTCTGCTTTTAAATTAACTTGGAAATGAGTTAGGTTTGTTGTTGTTCTTACCTCCCTTAGGCAAGAAGGAATTTGTGAAGTGCATAATGCAGACATCTGAAATCTCTCATTTAAATTCTCATCCCTGCCAGTGTCTTAAGTACACTGAAAGCAATAGCATTTCTAATCTAATCCTATCTGCAGACATTCTCCCGGAAGATCTGCTGGGAAAAAAAACCAAAAAACCTCTCCAGAAAAAGAAATAAGCTCTGGACAATTGAGTCCCTTAAATAGAAATATATGCCAACTGTATAAAAATGCAAAATACGAGAACTTTAACCCAGCAGCACTCTAGATCCATCTAAATGAGAAGAACAAACAAAACCAACCACTTGTTTCCTCTATCCTTTACTGCTAAGAAAGCCCTTCCTGGTATCTCAAATTGGAAGAGGGGAAGTGAAATATGTGGATCCTGTAATGTTATGGAAACTGGGGCACCTGAGACTAGACAGGCAGGGTAAACTTTTTTATATGAGTTGTGTTGAATAGATAAATATTCTGGTTCTTATCCTGTACCCATTAATGTAGTGTTTGAATTTTAAACATATTCCTTGAAGTTATTCCAGTGCAGAGAGGTGAACTCTTTAGGCAACCTGCCAACAGTATATAATAAGAAGCAGATTTAGATAAAGTCTGTTCAGAGATAATGCCAGGAGCTTGTAATGAAACACCTTTTGGGCTGTATTTGTGCCTCATCAGCTACTTTTTTAGGTAGAAAACTGCAGTTTTCATAGGAATTATGCTGTTGAAGAAGCCACTGTGAGAAGCTTAGGGTAATATCTGCACTCTTACTTGGATCAGCACACAAATCTGAGGTCAGACTCCAGGTGCTTAAGATTGTTATAATATCCCAGTGATACCTTGTTAATTAATGAAATACAAAGGATATTTGACAGGGGAATACGTCTGGAATTGCTTATGGAAGGAGAAGCATTTGCTATAAAGCTGTATAAGTTTATAAACTTTGCATCAGTTGCTGCATATTTCTTAGAAAACAGCAGTACTTGGTCTTTTAGTGAATGCATGTGATCTTTGCAGCAAGCATTTTATCTGTCCCTTTCCTATCTTATCATGCTTTATCTTGACTTCCTGAGGCAAATTTATTTTATTTTTGAAAAGCACCTTACAAAAAAAACCCACTGTAAACTAATACTTCTTTGTTTGCTAGTTTGTATTAAAAGTTTATTGAGGATGGAGGATAAAACATTTAGAAATTAAATAAAGCCTCAATTTGGTCTTCCTGGTCTCAGGAAGATCCCCACAGACAGGCCACATTCCTTTGGCCTCATTTCACACAAAAATATGTAGGTTTTTTCTTCATACCCCCCTTTTCTTTTTTTTTTTTTTTTCTTTTTTTTTATTTTCAAAAGTAAAATCTAGAATAATAAAAGCAATATCTAAACTGGGAGGGAGCTGAGGTTGAGGGGATCAGTGTGGCAGGCTCTTTGGCACTGCAGAATGGAACTTTGTATGGGAGCTGCACTTGAGTCAGGCTTCCCTTTACTTCTGCCTTTCCTCTTTGTGTCCCTTTCTTTTTGTTTCTGTTCTATCTTTAGGTCCCCTCTAACAGTGTCCAGGTAATAGTGAGGTTTTGATTTTGGGGTCCACTCCCATCAGCAATCAGGAGGGCAGTGTAAAGCCCAGGTACAATGGCTGTCCTGGATGGGGCATTCCCAGTGGAGTGCCTTCTGGAGGAATTTTCAGCTTGCTGCTTAGATTTCTCACTGTGACTGGAGCTCCCAGCAGAGTTTGTGAGGGTGACCGAGTCCTAAAAATTGAGGGTTTTGCTGATCTCATTTGGGAAATACTAGCAAAAGCCTGAAACAGGCTTTAACCACCCATGCCCTTCAATAGGAGAAGTTTATTTCAAACATCATCTTGACAAATTGATAAGGAAAGGTGGGTAACATGAAGTTAACATGCTTAAATAGAGGTTTTTGTGTTCAAGCAGCATCAAAGTTTTTGTGGACTGAGGAAAATTACATGGAAGGGAATGCTGTTCATAAATCTGTGGTGCTACTTCCATGCTAAATTGCTGCTGTGTCCATGAGAATTTCGAACTCAAAACCAGTGCTGAAATCATTGGGGCTTCATGTTGCTGCATTGTCCAGAGTCTACATAATTTCTTTGTCTTATTTAGAACAATGGTCCTTTAATTTGGAAAGAACCCAGCATGTTACAAAGGCTCCCAGCTCTATGCACTAAATCAGTTCCTATTCGGGATCAGCAGCAGCAGAACTTGATGTTGTAGCTGCTCTGGCAGTGGCAGTGTGAGACACTGATCTTGTGTCGTACAGAAAGGCTTTGCCAGAATGGGCTCCAAAAGCAGAGCATGATTCCCATGGTGCAGTATTGGTTCACATCATACAAGATGTTGACAGAAAGGACCACAGTAGTTTTGCTTTTCTCTGTTACTTGGGCCATTTTGTTCATTCCTTGCAGGAAAGAGATGTTTGTTTCGTTGTGGGTATCTATAGAGATGATAAGTTAATACTGCTGGGTTTATTATTTATTTGTAGGAGTGGGGCTGAGGGTTTACCTCTGTACATTGGAACCATGAGTCTGTAACTTAGCAAAAAAACTCTGTCAAAAAACCATGAATTTCTTGAAATTCAGGAAGGAAACAACAGCAACAACTAGAATTTGGTGTGGTTATTTTGTATATACAGCTACAGTAAAAATGTCCCAAAGCAAGAAGCAAAGATGTTCTCTTTTGGAAAGAACTAGCAAGTTCTTGTAGCTGTGGTTTTAAAATGCTCACTCTTGTAAATCCCTGAGCACTCTGTGTTTGAATAATAATGATTTACAGCAGTGGAAATGTTTGGTACACTGCACTCACCATACAGATTTTTATATCTACCTCATTTTTGCAAGTAGTGTTCAGTAGAATATTTCCTAATAGAAGAAAATGGATGAGATAGTGGCAATATATGCAACATGTTAGCAAAAAATAGTCTGTATAAATTTTAAATAAAGTACAAAGTTAATTCATTATGTATGATGAATAACTATAATATTTGCTGGGATTAAATTTCTAGTAAATCTTATTATATTCTGAATTTTGGGCATCAAGATGATTGTGCTCTTGTCTGGAGTGACTTGCTTCCTTTGTGTAGTTTGATTTGATCATGATGTAAACATAAATCAGAAAACAAGATCCTGCATATTGACAGAAATGGAATTAAGTTTTGTTGTTTTTTTTTTTTTTTTAATATTGTTGCAGAGTTATCCCAAATGTTGTGGTTTGTTGTGTGATACTGTGTCTGTAGCTGCATCTGGTAATTTTTTCATGGTATTCAAAGTTATGTTTCTGTGTTCTAGATTTTGTTTTCCCACAGTTATTTTCAGTAATCTGTAATCACACCACACATGTGATGAAAGCACACAGATCACAGGTCTGTCTCAGTCATCCCAAGTGCATTCATTTTGTTTAAATGTTCATTTTGGCTTGCTTGCCTGGCACTTTGTCATGGATGTTTAGCAGTAATCTGAGGCTCACCACAGCATAAACAGAGTTGCTCTTAATCTTTTAATTATTTGTTCAGTTAAATCCCTCTCTGAACTGGATCCTGGCAGTGTATCCTGAGAGCCATAGTGTCCCCAGGGTCTTATTGGGAAAATGGTCCCTGTAACCCAGTTTCACCCCAAATACTTCTCATCCTGACTTCATGCTGCATAGCAGGCAACAGGGTTCTACTCATTTCTTGCTGAAAGTCTTTGTTGGGGAAAAGTATTTTCTCCAGCAGAGAAAATTAATCAAGATTGCCACCCCCATCCCTCTGTCAAATGAAATGCTTTTACTGTGTGAGCTCGAAGCCCTGACTGGCACAAAAGCTGTGTTCCCCCAGTTATCTCCTGATCGTTTCCCGTCAGGCTAACAGGCTGTCCAAGCATGACAAAGCTGACATTAAAAATAATCACAATCTGACAGAAATTCTTAGATAGGGGTTATATTGCTTCATCATTCGCTGAGTGTCATAATTACAAAATTATGCTGGAGATTAGCTGCTGATCTTTGTCTTGCATATCAAAAATGGTGAAACTCTATGAAAATATTGTTGCAAAGCCAATAACTGAGAAAAAAAATAATATGGCAAGTGAAGAGAGTGTAGCTTTAAGGAATAAATCAATGTATATATTTGCTTAAAGTAGCAAAGTTATATATATGTGGATATATAGATAGACACATATGTGGGCATTTCTAGGTGTGTATGAAAAGGGTCAATCTCAGCTATTCTGCAATAAGTAACAAGCGACAGACTTTTGCAGCAGTAACAAATTGGAAAAATTGTTGTTACTTACCAAGGAGGTAAATTATGTACAGATTTAAATTTTAAATACAGACGCATGGCTCTTCAGAGAGTCAGACTCTTACATAGAAAGAGGTTTTGCGTGGTGCTGTAACCAGAATCTAGAAAACCTTGTGGTTTCTTCTGAAAACCTTGAGGGGTTGTGTCTTTATCTAAGCATTTATTTTCTTTTTTCCTGTGAACACTTTTTGTCCCCTTTCTATAATTACAAATGCCTTGCAAATTTGTTGCTCTATGTAGTTACTCAAAGGCCCCAGTAGTTCAAAAGCATTACAGGAGAAAGCAGGAATGGATAAAATTGACTGTTTTCAAGAGGGGATGATAAAGGGTCTTCTCTTTTATTGTCTCCTCCTACTGCTGTAATTTGTTTTTGCTCAGGGATAAGGTGGTATAACCTGAAAAGAATTATCATGGTAATTCTGGGACACATTTTTTCGGTGTAGAGAGAACTGCAGCATTACATGACAGAATGAGCTTACATCATTTGGAAGAAAACATGGATTCCTAATGAATCATTGTTCACCATAGGATCAGAGTTACATAATTATGTAGTAGAAAAGAAAAACTTCAATCTCAGCCTTTTACTACTTGAAAATGTTTGCAGAGTAGCCAGGAAGAAGGCTTAGTGTCTGTAAGTGGGCAAAATTCCAGATAAGCTTTTCCAATATTGCTTGCCTTGAAATTCCGCTATTCCCTATAGTAAAAGCCAGCAAGATGTAGTACCCATCAGTTCTTTTCACCAACTTAATCTGTTGACATTTCTGAAAACCGGCAAGTAATATGTGAAAAATAAATAAACTCTTTTCCCCTTTGTAAATAAAATGTAAAATGGGGCCTTTATAGCCTAACTACAGTGCAAGCTATAGAACTGTTAAAAAACTGACTTGAGTGGGTTCTCAGTTAGAAGCTTGCATTATAATTTACCATTGTAGTTTTCATATTAATTACTGACACCTGTAAACTTTTGCAAATCTCTTTAACACTTCATTAGTGTTTTGTGGGGAATAAGGAAATAGACATATTTTTCTTTAGCATCACCCTTACAGCATAGATGTTAGTTTTCATTATATTCCTGTTACACAGTAGTGTCAGTAAATATCTTTATAATCATCCAAAAAACCTGGATATGCAAGTGCTATTCTCCTTTCAATTTATAAGCAGCTAGAATAACAGGTCTAATAGTAATATGAAAAATTTACAATTATGAATCCAAAAATGATTAGGCAGTTTGTATGTAGCTAATAGAAACGGTGGTTTCCTTTATAATAATTAGGGGCTTGATTGGTCTTTATTTCTTAAAAGGTGTGCAAGTGTAAAAATGAAAGTGTATCCATTTTCTTACACAGAGTTTCTGGAGTTGGCACTGTGCTGTGTTTCATTGTGCTGGAGAATTCTTGATCTTTTGTCAAAATCCAGGGGTACATTCCTGGGATATCTGTTGGAAGAATCTGTGACATGCATTAAATCTCACTGTTTTGCTTCCTTCTTTTTAGCAGTGACTTAATCCTGAACTTTTCAGAAATAGTCGTTTGCTCCTAAAATAGGCAGCAGTTTTTAACCTCTAATGATTATTGACCAGATGACATTTATACTTTTTGTCTGTCCTCTTTTTGAACAGAGAGTCAAAGTTCATTTGGAACAGTTGTTTTGCCTTTTTGCCTATCTTGGTATTTAGACTGCCATAAATCTGAGACTTTGAACCCCTTCTGGTAGAAGTTTACTCTTGCCGTGGGGACATCTTGATCTCAGGGAGTTTGTAGATCAGGAAAACACTGTCCCAGGCAGAGATTTCCCTGTGCTTCAATTTATTCTTGACTTCTCTGTGTGCTTAGAGTACCTTTATGCCATAACACCTTCCTTATAAAACAGAATGTTTTGTATTATTACCTCTCAAACATGCCACTCCAGTGACTTTCACAATTGTGTTGAAAACTGATGATTGAAATGCATTGCAGTTTTGTCTGATGGACAAAATCAGGTGGAGTCATCCAATATATTTTTTTGGTAGCTAAGCTAATTATCTGCAGTTTGACCTGATAAATGTCATTAGGTAGATCTTTATCGTGTGATGAGCTGGCTGTTGATTATTGAGGACTGATGGCTGTGCAGGTCTGCCAGGGAGCTCTCTGGTCTCTTGTCACACGAGGTGGAATGCACGTGCTGCAATGCAGGTTGCTGCAATCATTGCAATTTCCTCTGATGTTACATTAATCTGAGCCTGATCAGTGTCTGAAAGACAATCTAATTACAGCAATAGCTAAATAAATAATGAGAAGTGGCTTTTAATGGAATAGATTCTATATGTATATGTATCACTCACTGAAATTTTGCCTGCAGTCTTATCTTGGACACTAATATTTTGGGAGTTGGTCTTGTAGCTTGTTCCCATTTATCTGTTAGTTTCCTTTTCCTACTCTTATAAACCAATCTATCAAACCAGCAAGGTCAGATATAAATCTTCATCACTGAAGACTGCATTGTCTCTTGACTTCAGATTCCATAGATACTTTTATTTACGGGTATTATCCTCTTTTACCTCCCCTGGAACTGAATCCTTTGTGATTGCCATTAGATATAATCAAGCAAAAAGAAGCATCCTTTATGCACATAAACAAACACCAAATTGATTTTCTGCTTTTGCGCTTGTCTCTTTCAGGATTTGGTCTTAAGAACAAACAAATGAAAACAGGGAAATGGTTTACTTATGGCCTCTTTTAAGCTTGAGGGGGTTTTTGTCAGGTTTTTTCATTGAAATTGTGATCAGTTAATCTAAAATGATTTGTTGATCAGTGGATGTATTGCAGGCCAGTGCTGGTTAAACCTGGGTCAGTAGTGCTGAAAACATCCTCAAACTGGTATTCCATTTAGTCCCACTTGGATTTGCTATACCAACAGCATGAGTGCTTGCTTCAGCTCAAGCACCAGGATTCCACAAATCCAAGTTCTCTGCATGGAATGTTGTACCTTGAGCGTGGTGTTGTGACGCAGTAATGAGGGTGGAATTCTGCAGCCAAGAACAGTTCTAAGACTAACAGTTCTAACAGTAACTACTGAGTGTAAAACCAGGCACAAAAACCAGGACAAACCAATGTTTATTAAATACTCGCTTTCTGCTACTGTCCACACTTACTAATTACTATTGCAATTATTCATTGCTTGTAAATGGGCTTTTTGGGTTTCATTGTAATTTAACCAAAATAATAGCTCTTTATATTCCCCATGGCAAATCATGATGAATTAGTAAACCTATCTCCTCACCTATTTCTCTTCCCTTTTCAATTTAAGATGTTACGTATGATTCTATGTTTTAACCTAGATTTGTTTCTGCAAAGGAATTTCAAAGTACTGCCCTCATTTTTTACACAAATGCACAATTCCACATCAGTGTGCAGAGTCTTTAGTTTAGATGTCATTTCAGCAATAGAGCATTTATTTAAAAGATCAGTTAGAACCTATAAATATTGGCTGAAGTCAATGACTGAAAGCATGAAGTAAAGGATATATATAGAAAACTACATGCTGTTATGTAAACACATTAAATATATTAATTATTTGAAATATAGTAAATATATTAGTCTTGTATTTAACTATGATATTGACTTTCTCGGAAGTCAATGGAGAGAGCAGCTGACTGACATATTTTATAGAAAACTCAAATCCACCTCATGTACAAGAGCAGTTGTTAATGTAAAAGCAAATAGCATTTTTATTTTCAGTCGTTTGAAGAGAGAGAAACTTGCTGTGTACAGGACAGAGACTCCTGGAGAGCTGCAAAGAGCCATCCAGGGGAAAAGGTATTTTGAGGATGTTCTTTGGACTCTTGTCTTTTTAGACTCCCATTAATGAAGTCTTGAGATATCAGCTCTTTGCTGATGTGCCCTCCTGAATAAATATTGTAATTACTGCTGTTAAAACAGCAAATACTATCTGAGCAGCAATGCTATGACCTCATCAGGTTTCAAAGGAGGTATGGAAAGTAAGTTTGTCTTCAGGAATGAGGAGCCAAAACTGTCATTCAGCACATTTGTCTGTATTATGTCCCCTGATCTCCTGAAACCATCAGAAAAATTCCACTGGGATGTGCTTCACAGTATTAATGATCTGTTAGGATAAATCATATTTGTTGAAGTTTTTAAAAAGTCCAGGAATAGACAAACTGGGACAAAGAAAGAATCAGGGAGGGCATTTTTCTTGATAGGGTGTTAAACTTTATAGCACAAGCTTTCAAAGATCAGCTGGTGTATTTTGAGGTGCAAGACTTGGATAAAATTCATAATAAGTTTTTGCTGGTTTAGCATAAAGAAACAGTAAATGATAATAAATGGCCAATGAAAAGCATCCTTCTTACATGAAAGTATTCCACATATTGTCACATTTAGGTCTCTGTAAATGGCACCCAGCTCTTTCCTGTCATGTTCTGATAGCTGTCAAGAGTGGGAATTCAGCCTTTACTGGAGGAGGTTGGCATTCTGTAGTTCTATAGCCATCCAAAAGTTATACAGTTTTTCTATTTTACCACGCTTTCTCTCTCCAGAGTTCCTTATGTGTAAAGTAATTCCTAAATTTCAGACTCCAAATGCTACAGTGAAGTGACCTCATAACTTCAGCAATTACTGGATGTCTTAACACAAAGAAAGAGATTAGGTTTTCCAATTGTTCAGTGTTTTTCATTTGCACGCAGCAAATGTTTTAATATTTTACTTTTCCTTAGCAGTAGGAAAAACACTAAAACAGATACAGTGGAAGGACAGATTGCTGTCAAAGTGCAGTGTCTGTGTGCGTGTGCATTTATGTGTCACACAGCTGCTTTCTGAGCACTGGGGCTCAGAGAAGCCCCTCTTGACATGATGGGTTTTAGGTGAACACCCTGCAGACAATTCCGTGTTCTCACTCCCCATGTGCTATTTATTATTTGCACTCATGCTTTTATTTTCCTGGGTGGTTTTGTCTAAGCCATTATCAGAGGGTGGGCCCTGCGAGCACCCTCTGTGCTATTAAAAAGATAATCATTTAATCTTGGTCCTTTGAGTCCAAAATCAGTACATGCTCAGAAGAATCAAAGCCTTGTCAATTATCAGGCTATCAAAGTGTACTTTTGGAAGATTTTTCATGGCAGGTATAATATTTCAGGGTTGGATTTTGAGTTTTTTTAACAGAATTAGCAGCACAGGTAATTAAGCTTGCATTAGATCAAATAAATGAGCTCTGAGAGTGAGGTTAAAAGCTGAAAGTTTGTCAGCCTAATTGTAACAAATTGTTGGTCTGACATACAAGGTTAACAGCAGCTAAAAGCTTAGAAGGGAAAAAATATCACTCAATCAATAGGGAAATCCTTTAAAGAAAAGCTTTGCTGGGTTTGGATGTATGAGGGAAGCAGGGCACACACCAGAGGACAAAGAGAAATTTTGATTTGATATTTAAGAACCTTTAAAGATTATAAAACCCCCAAATGTGCAAAATTTAATTAGAAGCTAATGATTTGGTGTTGTGGGGAGCTGAAGGGAGCAGAATTGGGAATGGCTTGTTTGAAATGACCTTGCTGTCAGGGTTTCACATAAGCTGTTAAATGCATGCAAAGAACTGCCACAAAATCAATGAAATAAAACATTGCAGTGGTCCAGTATGGAAGCATAAATTACCATTTTAATTTTCAATCAATAAGAAAACAGATATCCCTGAAGCAGTAAAACATGACCTGCACACAGATCTTCATTGCAGGACAAAAGAGAATGCAACAGTTGTCCATAAAACTCTCAGATGTTTTGAAGAACAATAGTGTCTGTATAAAATAGGCAGAACAATGCTGGTTCTGTATAATAAACTGACCTGCTTCTAATTAGCAATGTCTGCTCACAGAATTATCATTTTGCAAAGCTTTTTGACAGCTGGCTTTAGAATTTGCAGTGGATGTCCTTGGTTTTTTTTCGAGGTTTGTGGGTTTGGTCAGCATTTGAAAAAAGTGTCTGGTCTAGCCCTGAGCAGGTGTCAGAGTGATGCTGCCCAAAAGGCACTAAAGAGGGAATTGAGTACCACAGAGAATTTTATTGTAGGCCATAGTTTTACAAGTACTTAGCCTTGATTGTTGCCATAATTATTAGTTTATTATGGTCTTTCATGTCTGTGTGAATGAGTTAAGTAGAATATTTCTGTTGAGAAGGTAAAGTTATTACAGTAAAATGTGATTACTTTGCAGTTTGAGCATGGAAGTAAGGGAACTTGAAAATCCAACCCATTGATACCTTTAGTCACCTTCAAACTGTATTTTTAGGACAGTGTTGAATAAGTTTGAATTGCTTTTGCCTGTGGTTCCAGATGGTCAGCACACAGTTTGAAATGTTTTAATCACTTGGCTTGTATTGAAAGGCTTCTCTGAGTATCCAGTGCTTGGTTTTGACTGGAAGTAATTTAATGTCTGAATCACAACTACAGAGATCTGAAACTGAGCAGGATTTCTGCACGTGCTGTAAATTAAAACATCATTGTAGAATATTTGTTCATCCCATAAATTCAGTTTTCAAGATACCCATAGAAGCAAAAAACCAATTAAATAAGACAGAAGTTTTCAAATTTGCCAGCAGTCCTGATTAACTGGGGAGTTCCCAGCTGACTGGAAGGTTAAGTGGGAAAGACTTGTGGGCCTTGTGGTTGGCTGGAAGGACTTGGGGTCCCTATCCAGCTTCTAACTAAAATCAAGGAGGAAAACAGCTGATATATGTAGGACCAGTGTCACCATCAGGGGCTGTCACACACCTGCAGCTGCTGCAGGTTCCAGAGAACCCAGCCCCCAGCACAGGTTTTTCAGTTCAGTGGCAGCCGCTCAGTGGAGTGATGGAATCAATAGTTCTCTGCTCATGTTAAACCAGTGAGAAAACATTTGTGATACGGTGCAGAACCTCCAAAGGACTGGCTCATCAGCAGGACAAGGGGGTCTTTGTGGGTTATAAATAGGGCTCTTAGTTTTGTATTAAGATAATTTGAGTATTTATGCATTATAAAACACGTCATCCATATGAATTTTTTCAGAGAAATTCAGCTATGAATGAAATCAGAATGAAAACAAATGCAAGTTATTTCCATTTATGTGATTTTTGCAGCAATTCTATCCAACTGAGGAGTTAGCATAATTTCTTTTCTGAGACACAGATCTGTCCAAATGAAACAAATCAGTCATAAACTCACTGGAGGGTTCAGTGTGTCTCTTCCTGACTTTGGAACAAAGCTCAAAACAGAATGACAAAGATGCATGTCACTTCATATCCTGGAATTGTACCTGTAAAAGGGATCGTGTGGTTGTACCTATAAAGGGATCATGTGACCTCTTTCTTCTGTCAGTAAAAAAGTCTTGAGAGAACTTCTTGTACACATTTTGGAAAATTGTATCTTTGCATAACAAAACAAAACTTTTGTGATTTTATTGTGAGCTGATTTTGCCAAATTAACACTATGTGATAATCCTAGCATGTATTTGTGATGCTAAATTCTTCCCATCTTCCTTCGTGGGAGAAAACAAGGTACCTCTTTCCCAAGCATGTTATTTATGAAAAAAAAAAGAGCAGATAAAAAACTGGTGAAACAAAGCAGAAATTTTAGGGAGGAATTTGCAAACCCTGAAGTGAATTTTCTTTTTATATTACTGATTTTATGATTACCTCTCCAGTTTCTTTTATCAATTTGTTACCAATATCCACAACAATGTATTCTCATGTATTTAAAATTTAGCTTGGGTTTAGTTTAGAATGTGTATTTAAAAGGAATATAATGTTAATTCTAGCAAAAGAGACTTTTTAAAAAATGGTGTTGAAATGAAGAAAATAATATCCTTTCCTGTTACATTAGGAATCCTGTTAGTTTTGTATCTTTGTAACTTTTAATATTTGTACTTTGAAAAATACCAGCAATGTGCCTTAAAGACCATAGCAAACAAAGTTGGTAATTGCATTTTGCTGTATGTTTGTGTGTGAAAATGGCTTTCAGGTTTCTGATGTGAGCTTTTTTCCCCAGTTTTTCACATCTATTGAGAGGTGTTCTGTCTTCTCTCTGGAATGGTACTAACAGATGTGATTTGGAAGGTAATTTTGTACATGTTACTGGCAAATGTGTGATTTTGCTACCCTTCCCAAGCAGCCCTCTTGTGTCCTATGCACAGGAACTTTTATTATCTCACCTTGTCAAATAATTTCTAAGGCTTGATGTGATACACAGCCATACACAACTGCAGTGATTTTCTGCAATTAATAGAGTGACTAAGAGACAAAAATCCAATCTCCAGTTAGAGAACACTGAAGTAAGTTAAATGTATGCAGTTGGTTGAGTAAGTATTTAAACAGCTGCTAATAAAATCTCAGGTCCATTGGGAATTATCTTTGTTAACACATGGATATACTGAACTTTAGCAAAGGATGAACTTCGTGCTTTTCTTTAAAAGGCAAAAAGAAGCAGAGGTGGAAATTGCATATCAATTTAGCCAGAATATTGGGAAGCTGGGCATGAATATATTTTATAGATAGGTATTTACATTCTTCTTTGAGTTTTATCTCTCAAATTTTATCTTCAAAATTGACACAGCTATCGAGTGTTGATACAGAATGTGGATACCAGGGAAAATACACTTGCAAAACCTCTCTTCAGATTGTAGGGTTACTTGGTTTCCATTAACACACACAAAAAAATGGAGCATTTAGCAAGAGGGATGATGTGCTTGGGTTTCACAGTACAGCAGAGAACAATTTTATCCATTTATCTAAATTCCATTAGATTGAAGCTTCTACATGAGAATAAAGGAACTTTCTTTTCCAGTAGTTTAAAAAAAAAAATATTGTCTTCATGAAGAAGTAAAATGTTGAACTAACACTGGCTGGTTTTTAGGCCATGAACAAGTTTAACCTCTCTCTCCCATAAGCAATATCAGTCTATTTGTGTTCACAAGAAGTTCTCAGCACTCATGGCCCCTACAAACAGTAAAAGGTTCCACTTTCCATAAATGCAGAGCAGAACGGTTTCTGCTTTCTGAAATTCTGGAAGAATCACACATCAGGTTTCTAGTTTGGAAGAGAAAGATTGCCATCCAAGTTGGCTTGACCCTGTCTTTATTCAATGGCATGTCTCTAGAGATTGGAAAAATAATTTGTTGTAAAAAGTAGAGGTATGAGGGAAGTGTTATGAGGTGTCAAAAACAGTTTGCAGCTTTTCCTTGGCAGCAGAGTTTTTCTGGGGAACTTGTACAGTCTGTTCTGTCTTTTCTTCTGCAGTCAAGTAAGTTCTCCCTTTGCCTAAGGAGATTTTCTACTATTTTAGTAATGTTTGTAAAACTAAATAATTCTGTATAAATTGCTGTTATTTATTTTCAATTACTGATTCCAGAATCATACTGATTTAATGCTTCCCTACTCTATTTCCTTTACAGCCCCACCTGAATCTCCCAGGGAAATATAAATAAACCTTATAATGGACAGATTGGTATCAATGTTGTTCCTTTAGATACACATCAGGTAATCTGGCTTTAAAGCCAAATGCTTTGAGAGGATAACAAGGGATTTGACCTTTGCATTCTCAGTCTCTGATCCAGGTCTTTGTCAATTAGCAAGGTAGATGCAGTGCATCTAAACAGATTTTACCTATTAGTTCTTCAATCTGTGACTTTTAGGTCAAAAGAAGCCTAGACAAGCTTTTGGTTATGAAAAACTATTGCCAATAACAAAAAGGGGATGATTAAGGGCACATAAACAATATGTTTAATATCTATGTAATTTCAAACCTAATTTCAAAATAGGAGAAGAGGAGACTCTCATTGAGCAGCTTTCCATGTAAGGTATTAGGATCAGTTTTAGATTCTTATGGACAAATTCAAAATTATTATTTTTCTTCAGGAAAACAAGCAAGTGAGCACGAAGAATGAGATACCCATGGGAGAGTGAGGACTTTTCTTGTGCTCCTGGTGGGAGTAGTGTAAAATACAGCAGTATTTTAAAATGGAACAAATTCCCCTTTGAACCTAAAAATTATAAAACCTCTCTCAATGTGGTGTTTTTATGTTCAGTTATTATTTGATGCAAGATATCAAGTTACATACTATAGTTTTCTGAGTGTATCTATGTATTTCATAGGCATATCTGAGTATAGGATGAAGTGAAAGAAAACTGAGATGAAGCATTTGGCATTATGTGCAGCTGTTATTTCTGACACAGAACTTTTTCTATGTAGAAAACACTTGTGGAGAGGAGTACAGTGAGCTAGTGTCATTCTGTTTAGTTTGTTGAAAAGAATCTTCATTATTTTTTTCTATTTCCTTTCATAGAGAAAATACAGTATGTGTATCTAACTTGAGGCAAAGTAATTTACATTTACTTTGATTTTTTTCCCTTTGTTATTCTTTGAACAGTCAGACACTAACTACTGATGAGCACATAGGACTCCTGAGTTTTACTTCCTGCTCCAGCTCCTGAAGAAATCTAGCCTTTATTGCTAATTTAACCTCTTACTATTACTCTCTTTCTTTGTGAAATAGTACTGAAAACTATTATAGAAAAATAAACAGAAAGTACTGCTAGTAAATTTGAGAGCAGCATTTATTTGAAATTAAGTTCTAATTCTTTATAATCTAAAATGAATTTTAGACATTTCAGTTCCACAGTCCAGAAATTATTAAGCTGTCTAAGATGTCTCAGTATGATAGATGAGATCATCTGATGTTTACAGGGCAAGTAGTCAAGAAAAATGAATTTTTTGTTGTTGGAGGTTTAGCTTTTTTTCCTTTAGATTTAAGGGGAGGGAGGGTTACCTTTTTTTCTTTTTCTTTTGGAAGAAATGGGTAGGATTATGAATCTACTTTGATCACAACTGGCAAAAGTTTGGCATCCTCTGAGTCAATACATGCAAACATATATTGCCAGTCTTATGCAGAGAGTGTCCAGAGCAGCTGAATGTTTGTATTTGATCAGTATCATGCATAATATTCACTGAAAAGATGAAAGGATGGGAATCACTATCTAAGAGGTGCTGATTCCCACATCTTTCCCAGTCTTTTTAGAGAGAACAAAGAGAGCATTAGTACAAAATTTCTGCCTTGCTGCTCAGTTCCATCACACATGATTTGGGTGTATTTGATCAGGTGAATCTCCCAGAGGAGACTCATGAAGGAGCAGCATTTCCCTGCCAAATAAATCCAACTTCTGATGTTTTGGTGTTCCTTTTCTTGCTCTGGCAGTGCCAAGACAGCTGTGTGTGGCCAGACCTGTGGCAGCTACCTTTGAATAGACCATGTTCGCCTCAGGAAAACACACCTCTGCTTTTAGTAACACCATTCATTAAAGAGAAGCAACTTGTTTGTTCATTATTCAGGGTCTAAATTTAAAAGCATTATCATTTTTTTCTTTTTAAGATGAATTATACTGTGTGACAATGGTGGCTGCAGTTACACATTTCATTAGATTTACTGTGAAAAGAACATACAGACTTCATAAAGTGGATTAATGGTTGCAAGTTGTTCCTAATTTTGAGGTAGGGGTTTTTGTGGGTTTTTTTTGGTTTTTTTAAAAATTATATTACTTCTGCATTTCTGTCAGAGTCATCACCACATGGTGACATTTAGTCAACATTTAATTTGAAATTAAGTGTACTAACCAAATTAGTTCTAGCTTGTCTCAAATAAATTGTAGGATTTAACTTAGTGTATGTGAGTACGTTTATGTACTCCAGGGACAGCAGGCGACAGCCTAAATCCCCAAATCCTGCACAATTTGATTGTGGGGTTTTATGTATGTAGCAGCTGTAGCTGTTTTCACATCTCTTCCTTTTGGCTAAAGATCAGGTCTGGGGAATGCTTCATATTGAGTGCACTGTGTATGGTCTCAGCCTTCTCACACACCTGTTTGAAATGTCACTCTGGCAGTTGTAATGATCTTAATCTCACCACTGTCTTCTTTCTAGGATGAGTTTAGCAAGAATCTTTAAAAACCTGTGTCAATAGTTTTATTTGCAGCAATTTTTTTCTTTCTTTCTTCTCCACAGAATTGACTTGTACATTCAATAAGACATTGCACTACATGAGATAATCAAGAAGTGGGGCCTTTTAATGTGGAAAATACTTCCATGTTTGTTAAAATTCTTTTCTCCTCTCTCATTTTGGTGTCCAGTTCAGTGGTGGGGGTTTCTTCTCTTTTTTGAAAAAGCACTATTTTGTTGATCATGTGTGATAACTAGGAATGTTGCCATGGCATGTTGCACTGAGGATTTTGTCAGGAAAGATTTCTTGGCGTATTTTTCTTTTAACTTACTTAGAATGTACATTGAAAATGGAGTTCAGGTGTCAATTATGAGCCTGTGCCTGAATTTTGAACATGGTTGTTATCGCACAAACAGTTCTTGCTTGGATGTACTACTGAAAGAAGTCAATTACACTAAGAGAGGAAATCATTTGGGTTATTCCCTGTACTAAAGTTTCAGTCATCCTAATCTACATCTGGAACTAGTTCTGGTTTTTTGCATTCCTGTATACAACACAACAAATATGCGGGGGGAAAAAAAGTGCGTAACCCTATGCCTATTTTATGTTTCTTTTTTCTTAACTTTCTGGAAAAAAGCCCTCAGCTCCCTTAAAGGCAAATGTCCATGATTATGGATAATCAGGCTGTGACTGTCCTGTTAGATCAGCAGTAGAAATGTCTGCACTAAACAAAAAATGAGAAACAAATCATATGTTTCAATGGTCTGTATCACACATGTGTTTGTGCTTCTTCTATTGAGGAAAGAATAATCATTTCCAAATGCATCTCAAGCTGCAAGCAGTGCCACACACATGGAAAATTCCATTCTGGAGAGCTTTCCCCGTGTGTTAACACGTGAATCACACTCGTTTCTGTTTTGACTGTTCATTGATGTACATGACATTTTATCAGAATGCTCCTCTGTGTTCCCTTACCAACAGAACTAATAAATTGTCCCCCATGGTGGCCAAGAGCTGTGTGTGATGATCAGAGGCTTTCTTTAATCCCTGGAATACCTCAGTCCCAGCTTCCAGCCTCTGTGGTACATACTGTGTAAGACGTAGTTTACAAGGGCTGAGCTTGAGCCTGCTGTTTGAGTAAGCAGAAGGGTTTAAGAATTTACATTCATTATTTTGTAGGCAAATTTTAATAAACTGTTAAAAATGTGTAATGTGTCATTTGTAACCTGTAAGCCAGCCTCCTCTGCCAAATAGAAGTTCAAGGCTACAGAACACTTGGTATCCTGTTGCTGTTCTTTGGTGCAAAACCCTGATGTGGTCTTCTGAGGCTTTTAGACCCAAAACTATTATTTTCTCTGCGGGGTTCTGGGCTGTGTGCCAGTTTGTTGTGTGTCTCTGCAGTATTGTATCTATTGCTGCCTGGTAATTTGCCTCTACTGGGTAAGTGCCTGCCTCTCTTTCAGAGCACATAAACAATTCTGGAGATGAAATAATAGGTTAGGTGCCTTGTATTTTCAGCCATGTACAAGTGATGTGCGGGGTCAAGAGAATATCCTGTGCGAGAATCCACCCTTTCATCAGAGGCTGAGGTGTCAGACATGATGCATTTCAGTCCTCCTGGCCCACGGTGCTTTATTCAGTAGAAGGCATGTTTGGGCTTTTATCCCCTGGCATTGATCTGAATTACTGCAAGTAGGAGGAGGAATCAATTCTCTTTGGTACTTGATTTGAGCTGCCTGAACTATAGAATCACATTTTAATTTAGACTTGCTTCACATTGTAAAAGATAAGGGCTCCTTCCAGACATACTATTAGGTCTCAACCTTGAAGGTTTCTGTTATAATTTCAACACTTATCCACTTATTTCATGAATAAAAGGTTTCTGTTTTAATTCTATAAATCCCCCATGTGAAAGCCCCTAGCACAAGCAGATTCATTGCTGAGAGCACAAAAATAGCTCCAGAATTCAGTTATATTGATTTCTCCTGCTTACTTAAGGGAGGGATCAACACCCAGCTTCATTAGCAGCACTGAGCCTGCACTCGCCTCTCCTGCTGCAGATCTGCACAGCTTTCAGTAGCTGACAAATCTTGCCTGTGGTTTGAATTACTGATCTTAGACAACTGAAAGCAGTGGATTCAGCAGTGACACTGAGGCTGATGTCTTCTCCCTGCCTTGCAGAGCTTCACCGTAGCAGGACAGCCTTTTCTCTGAGATTTTGTTGCTGTGATTTGACTGCAATGATCCCTATGCTGATGTATTTCAAACTATTATTTTTTTCACTGCTTGTGTTTCATTCAGGTCAAAGGGAGAAAACCTTCCCTTCTTTATTTTGTGTTTCAGTGTGATTGTCAGAGGATTTACCATCACCTCAGGTTCTGAGCTCGTGGGGTCTGAACTACTGAGAGTTGTTGCCCAGATTATGGTGCAGTGAATGTCTGTGGGCTAAACTCCATCTCCCCTGTCTGTTTTCTGGTCTTTGGATGCATTGCACCTTTGTTGCTTTTTCCCAGACTTTTTCAGTCTGCCAAGCTAAACTTGAAAAAAATGGAGGTAACAAATGGTATCAACTCATTCTCATTTGCAATTGAGCCATAAGAGCCTCCAGAAGAATTGGCAGTATTTTTAGCAGCTGTGCTGCAGGTTGTACCCTTAACCTGGAAACTGGGTCCATATGAAAATGAAAAATAATAGAGGAATGAAGGAAAAGAAACTATGGTTATCTTTAAGATAAGAATGAGAGTACGATTTTATTTTTATGCTTTCTTAATTACTTAGGGCTTGATCATGCTGTTTTTTTTAAAAACATCTGAGGTGAAAAACCTCCTTGTTTGAATGTTGTGGTTATTAAGATGATGTGGAGCACTGTGTGAAAAATACTATCTGTTCAAATTCAGCCAAGCTAGCTTGAAATTGCTGAGGTTGAATTTAGCAGAGGTAGGTGATTACTTAACAGAGAGCTGGATGAAGAGAATTGCACATCTACATTAGCAGCATGAGCTGTGACACTGTGTGGCCTAGGGTTGTTTCTGAGGGACAATGGCTCATGTGGTCACATTCTTACTCAAATCTAAACACAGTGATTAGTGAGGACTGCCTCACTCAAGTTCCCAAAGTTAAAAGTACCCTGTTGAAATTCTGCTGAACATACCACTGACTCAAAACTAAACCACTTTTACTTCAAGAAGATGGTATGTTAAGCAATAAATATCAATAAATTGTAACTTATACTTCACACTTCGCATTTTATTACCAAAGTTGACTCAATTTATTCCTCTGATGAACCATGTGTCAAGGACACTGCTATTATTGTGCAGCAGCCTTGCATTTTTTTTAATGGATAAAAACCAAGCTTCTGTGTGCTGATGATGGTTAAATTCAGTGTGTCTCAGAGGCAGCTGCCCAGCCATGGGTGTGAGCATGCTCATCTGCTGAGAACAGCAATTCTGATGGACTGTTGGCTTTCTTTTAGACACTATTAGCTTGTTCTGTGCTGGTAAAAAATGAGCTGTGACTTTCTTGCCTGGGGGCATTTGTTTCTTGTAGCTTTAGCATTGCAAGTCATTGTGGAGATTTTTATTTTATTTTACGCTGTGAATAGCAAGAAGTTCAATTTGCTGTAGAGCTCCATGCAACTGTTGGTTACAGGGAGCAAAAAATTGTGCCACAGGGAAGCAGGATGTGACAGACAGCACATCTAACTTTTCCAATGTGTAGGATCGCTCCAGAAACTCAAGAATTTTGCAGTGTTTAGCAGCCACTATCATCTACAGTCTGTATGTCTTCTTCACAGCCTCTTCTGGAATTAATTTAGTTTTTCAGTCACAAATGAGATTTTTGACAACTCTACAGCCTGAAAGCTATCTTTATGCCACATGAAGAAAAGCAAGAGCATGTAGGTAATGTTTTTGCCTACAGATAATTTCCTCTTTTAGGAGGTGATACAGTTTGGGGATAGGTTTTATTGGCAGTTCCTGCTTCTTGAGCAGAGTTTCAAATTATATTTATTAGCATACTGCAAGAGTCATGTTCACTTACATAATTTATATGCATCAGCAGGATTAATTTGACTTCTGATTTAACATAAAAAGATGTGTTTTGCAAAAATTTGGCATTATTGGCCACATTTTTAATTGTTGTAAAAATCAGTAGTATCTCTAAATGGATTTTTACCAATGTTTTATGCTAGAGGAAGTTATCTCTTGCTGTGGACACAGAATCTTAAAATCAATGTGTGTATCTTTTAGAAGTATTATGAAAACAAAGTGTGTCTTTGCTTATACTTTTTAATCTGTTCCCTGCATTCTGCATCTTTTTTTTATACAACTTGACAGCGTATTGTGCAGATATAAAAGGTCATCTTGCATTTTTACATTTAAAGGTATGTGTTGCAATGTTCTAGTTTTAGACATTATCTTTCATCCAAACCAAGCTTACCAAGAAGTAGAGCCCATCTGCTGCCACAAACACAAAATATTTTAAGCTCTAGGCTGCATAAGTATTCTACAAACACACCAGGAATAATTAGATTAGGATATATTTGCACTTGGAAGTTTAGTGAAGTTTTGTTCTTGTATAGCTTTGAGGGTTAAAGATTATCTAGGGCCATCAAAGCCTCTAACTAGTGAGCTGTAAAGATACCTTCTTCAAAAATTGCTCTTGGAAGTAATGTTTTTCTCTCTTTTCTTCCCTGCTTTTAGATTTAATGCCTTTCCTCTGTTATTTCAAGCTTTTTTTCAGATCTGCAGTCTAGTAAAATATTTACACTTTTTATATGTGCAGGTCTCTGCAGATGTTCCATAGCATAAATATGCTGTATATCATCAAAAAAATAATCATATTTAGTCTTCTTTCAAGTTATCTGACCTCTGTCCATGTTTCTGTGCTGCTTTGCATTGCTTAATGTATAAGGTCTGCTGCAGATGAATTGGTGGGCAGGGTATAAATTAGATCTAAAAAGAATATATGAATCTTAAATTAGAAATATTGGCTAATGTTATGTATGTTTTGATGACACATGTGACAGTAATGTTCTGGGAGATTCTTTTGGAGCTGTAGTGTCCCTATTTCGGGGGTAGCTTCTACTTACAGTGGCACTGGGACTGCATTTAGTGTTTGAGGTAGTTTACAATACAGGGGTGATAACAAGGGCTTCACAGGTAACTTCATTTGGGAAGGAAAGGGGAAACCCTTCTGATTCTGAGCCCATTTGGGAATACCAGAATTTTGAGCTGGAGTTAAAGAAGGAAGGTACAGACTCCATGCACACAGGGCAATGCTACAGAATCAGGTTCTGAGGATATTGATCCTCCTGAAGCCTGGTCAGCTGAATCTGCTGCTGGCTAAGCCAGTCCTTCCACACCTGGAGTTCTGTCCTCTCTGATTCTGTGTGCTGGGCTCTGCTGGTTCCTCTGAACAGGGAACACAAAGCCTGGAAAGACCAACTCGAGTGCAGCTTGTGATGCTTGACTTTGAGGCTTTGGTTCTGAAGTTCTGTTTGATCCTTCATCAGAAATGAATTTCAGTCAGGTGATTGTCACCCTTCTCTGTCCATCTGATCTAGGGTCACAGATAGGTTCAGCACTGTCACCTTGGGCAGTGCTCTCTGTGGAGAACTTGAGTACCGTGCATTTATTTATCTTTCTGGAAGGGGTGACATTAATGTGCAGGGTTTTTTTGTTTTCATATTTAAAGAAAGTCGAGTTACCCATGAAGTTCATCTTATATCAGTATAACTCTGCACTGAACAAAGTAAATAGGTGGGAACTCTCCTGTAAGGTAATAATAGAATTTTCAGTTAGCTTCTTGCTACTTTGTTTTCCTCCATGCACTGCAACATTTAGCACTGCAGTGGTTTTAACTTCCTTTGATTTTTATAAAGATTATTTTATTCAATTAATCAGCTATTTCAAGCTACTTTTATTAGTAATTTAAAAACTATATTGTAAGCACCACTGAGATTTTATTTTTTAGTTAATCTCAGCAGAACTCTGCTTACTTGTAGCAGTCAGGGTTTACACATTTGAAGACCATAGGGCTGGGATCAAGTACTACCTCACTAAAAGGGAATGAATTATACAGGAGTTCCTCAGATGGGGCTAAAATAGTAATAATAGAATAAATACAATGAGGAAAAATTAAACACTAATACTTTTTCTGTCTGTGAATAGGAATTTTCTACTCTCTCAAATGATTATTAAAATTTTATATTAATAAAACTAAATGCCAAAAGTATAGAGTTATTTGATTCTGAAAGACATAGGACCTGTCTACTAGCATATTTTTTTAAAATTTTAATTATTTTTCCTAATGCATTACCCTGGTCATTGACAGGCCAATGGATTAGTTTGCTTTTAGAAGACAGATTCAGTGAAAAGAAATGCTTTTGTTTTCAAAGTACCAAAGTAGAATTAACAGAACCTTGTTCTTCTGAAGCACTATTGAAAAACTAGAATGGGAGATCCTGGGAACATGTAGTAAAATAGAAAATTAAGAATAGAGAAATTAATCGGATTTAATCAGAGGTTTGTTTCCTTTCTTTAATGGTTGGAAGGGACTTGTGATTTTGGTTTGTTTGTTGGATTTTTTTAAAAGCATCTATGACCTTTTTTTTTAAAATTAACATGTAGATTACTTTGGGAGATTGCAGAATGTAAAACATTCTGTTTTCTGGTCAGTCTGGAACATAAAGTTCTGCTTTTTCTATTAGTCTGTTTCCAAGTGGATGCTTTGTGTACAATAGTGACAGCTATTATATTGTCTGTTTAATTACAGCCAGCTCTGTGAGAGTGGCAGGGCTGTCATTTAGCAGATTTGTGCCTGAAAAGCGTTTCAAGAGAGTATTGGGCACATCTCTTCACTCCAAATAGAATGTGTTTTAGTATATGATCTGTAGTTTAAAATGATGTCTGGAGAATGACGGTATGTACTGGAATTGTAATCAAAATCTTCTGTTTTTTGTACCTGAAGCAGAGCTGACATAAATGCTTTAGGTAATTGCTTTTTCATGGGGAAGATCTTAGGAAAGATTCCCTGGCAGTCTGACATCAGGACGTTGTTCAATGTCCTCTTCACAGCAAGCACAATGTGAGGTTAAAATCAGGTTTATTGTGACCCTTTTGGTGGATTTTTGGTGACTGAGGGATGGAGATTGCACCACATGGTCTGAACGCCATGTCATGGTGCTCGGTCACTTCATAAAACCTTTCTCTTTTTATCTTGCACTAAAGAAGAGAGGTTTCTACCTGCATTCCCAGTTGTGACTTTTCAAAAAGAGGTGTGTATCCCACATATTAGAAAACTTAGTCTTTAAGTGTAGGAAAATGTGCTGAATTTTGTAGTTAGAAACAATGCAGTTCTCACTTAAAATAATGCTTGGCTGTTTAGTGCAGCTGCTAAGCTGTGGAATGTGTCATGTTTTAAAGTTGCTTTCATTAAATTGGTGGGTATGGGCTGGAAGGCAGTGTGTAACCAGGTCCTTATATCTGGGAAAGAACACAGATGCAGGGCAAGCCTCAAAGGAGCTGGGTGCTTGAGACGGTGAACAGAAACAATTGTTGACTTGCTTGTCAGTGTTAGAGGTTTTCCTTTAAAGGAGCTCGTGTCAGCATTGTTAAATCCAAAAGCCCTTCTGGAAACACAGAATGAGTATCTGAGACAAATATCCAGAATTCTGAGGTTGCCCTGAATTAAATTGGCTCTTGATAAGAAAATTCTGCTCCCAAATAAGTGAAACAGAGCAAATGTGTACTTTTCTGCATTCTTTTTTTCCATGGAAGAAAGGGGAGCAAAGTACAGTGTCAAAATACACATGTAAACTGAGGTACTTCATTTGAGAAATTATGGCAAGATAAATAATTATTGAAATTTCGAGCGACTCCTTTTTGGGGAGTGGGTTGGGGGGAGGAGTTGCTACTGCTTCACCTTCAGTGTTAGTTTGTGTGTGACTTCATGTAACCAATGGGAGACTGTCCTAAAATCTTATGAAGAAGGTCACAAATGGTTTGTCCTGTTCAAACATTTTCTTGTTCATAAATTAATTAAGAATAATATAGGCATGGTGTTGGGGAAAGCATAGATTTCATAGTTTAGAAATAAACACCCTACAGTTATCTTCCTTTGTTTCACCTTGACCACAGATAATGTGGGGTTTTTAATTGATGATGATGTCTTTTTTGTATGGCTTGTAATAAAATTTTAAAATCCTATTTGGTGCTTATCCTTACATAAACTTAAAGAATTCATGCCATAATTACCATTATTGCTCTGTTCACTGCGTTGTGAAAGCAGTCAGAAATCTAAGGTAAATAAACTGAGGATGGATCAATATAACCCATAAAATTAAAATATTCCAAAAGCAGCACTGGGATTTTTGATTGTTATGTACTCCAGCTTGTTGTGTAGCTTTAGGCACAAGATGCTGACTCAGTGCAGAAGTTTGTTTGAGGTGGATTGGGAGCAAGATTCTGCATCTACTTGGACAACATCTAGAATTCCAGATGCTTGAAGAATCACTTCCTGATTATTACTCTGACCTGTAAATATAAGAAGAATATTTGACAGACCCAAGCAGAAGTAACTAGCAATACTTATGTTTACTAATCAATCTTCATTTTTATCCAGTTTCATTTTCATTATTACAATATCAGTGTACTCAAGGAATCCCGCAAAAGAGACCATTTCCAAAAAGGGGAGGGGAGGAAAAGCTGGTCAGGTTGTTCTTTCTAAGTCCCCTCTCTTATTTCTCCTGTCTGCCACGTAACTTGGCATTCAGGGGTTTTTGATGTTACTGTAGTGCAACAACAGATTATATTTGCAAGTTTCATATTCTCTCAGCAGGGCCTTGAATTTCACATGTTATAATTTGCATTTTAATAATGCCTGTAAAGTGTTTGGGTACATCTGACGGAAATGCCATGTGAGTCAGTTTTAATCCCTCGTGCGAGGTCTGCCAAAACTGTTTGTCAGCTCTAGTGTTTTAATTCACATATCTTCAGGTTTGTGGGAAAATGGAGAAAGAAAAAAGATTTCATTACGTCTGCACTCAGACCTCCTCCTGTTCTGCAGAGCTGTATTTGCATGTAAATCTTCCCATACTGAGAAATAGCTGAATAATCTGACAAGCCATGACGTGGGGTTTCATTTTTGTCAGTAATACATATAAGAAGAATCTGACTGATTTTGTTCTTAGAGTTTTTAACCTTCTGAGTGTTGTGTTTTACCAATACCATTAGATCATTTTTATCTTCAGCAGAAGAGAATCATTTGGCAATAATTGTGGGCTTAATTGAGTGGAATCACACTGTGTGGTCCCATCTTTAATTCTTCAGTGTCTTCTTTTCATCCTAGATGAGTCTACCAGTCTATCAAAGATGGGATGATTTTGTTAATTTCTTTTTTGAGGTCTTCATACAATTATTTTCTTTTTGTGAATGTCATCTATTCTAATTAGTTTGTGCCATTTTTTTGCTTTTAGTGTGTTGAATCTTTTTAACAGAGTTATTGCCTGGTTTTGGCAATGAGATATATAATAGCTTTTAAAAAATGTATTTATCATATCTAATACCAGTCTTCAAGTGTATATTTGGCACAAAGGCAATAAGATGTAAGGATCAGAATGCAGAAAATTAGTCTTTCAAGTATGTGGAATTACATTATTAAAGTTATAATTATAAAATAGCAACCTTCCAGTAATGACTGCTGAGTGCAAAATGTGAGCAAGGCAATTCATGATATTCAGTCAGCCAAAAAAACTGAACTTTAGTAACTATATTTTCCTTGTTTAATTTTTTATCATATATTGGGTGGATAACCCAATCACTGGAAAAGTCCTTTTTTACACTAATGGACTGAATGTGATTTTCCACATGGAAAAGGATTTTTCAGCTTTAGCAATACTCAGTATCTGCTTAGTCTTGGGCACTCGAAGGAACTTCAGATGAATCAGTGGGCAGGGGTTGCAAGATTGAGCAATAGAGAATTAACCTGCCTGCTTTACTTTTTCTGCTTCATTAAATATGATTTTCATGTCAACTCCAGGAACTTTAGATATAGAGCATCTTTGTTGTGTTTCTTGAAAGAGCTTTACTTTCATACTTAGAAATAGCTTGAAACCTATTATATGTAATAAAAAACATGAACAGTAAAACAGAGTAATTTAGACTTTTTTGATATATTTAGCTTTTCAAAACCATCACATATGACACATTAATAACGCAGTGATTCATTTGGCAGTTGGGATGGTTTAGGAAATGACTTTGAATGCATAACAGTAACAGTTTCATGTCATTACATTTACATTTAGACAAGCATGCAAAACTAGCAGTTGCTGTTTTATATTCCTCATAAAAGCTAAAGCATCCTTTTGAATTTTTTACGTATCCAGTGAGACAGAAAGAAAAGTAACCTCTCTAAAGCATTTCTGTACCCATGGCTGTGAATGTGCTGTGATCACTGCTTAGTATTAGTCTTGCTGGTATACTTTGAAATTCTTGTTTGTTTCGTCAGTGGGATTGCATTGGGGTTTGGTTTGTTCTGTTTGAGTTTTTTGGTTTTGTTGCTGTTTTGGGGGGGAGTTTTGTTTTTTAATGTAGATGTGCATTCTGTGCAAGGTAAAGAAGAGGAGGTTAATACTCTTTTTTAGGGAGTTTACCAAGATAGAATTTCATTCTAGGTAACTGCTATTTTTTCATGCTAAGCAGCCATAATTCTTTTGAATGTGATAGAAATATGTAACTTGGTATTCAACTCATTCACATGAGCATTTCGGGTTTTTTTGGTAAAATATTTTAGGTAATTTGGGTATTTTTGAAAAGACATGTGGCAGAGGTTCCTTTGTCTAAGAAAGTATGTTTTCTCTCTTCTTTTTCATAATTTAATGAAAAAGTAGGGAAAAAAAAGTAGAACAAACTTAATAAAGATCTGAGCTTGTATTTTGTTGGACTTCATGCTGGAAGTTATTTGTAATACAGTACTCTTGCTTAAACACAAGCTGGTCTAACTATGTTTTCTGCTGCTTTATTAGTGTCCATATGGAATTCTTCATCCTGGTTGTGGGTTGTTTGGTTTTTTTTTTCTTTCTAAGGAATCCTGTTGAAATGGGTGATGTGCTTGTAAACTACTGCTCCATATGTTTGAGGTTTCTGTGAGAGAGTTTGTTTTGGCTTTGGATTCCCACTCATTCTAATAGACAGTGTTTACTCCAATCCACCCAACAGACAGGTCAGTGGAGCAGGGGGGTAGATACTGTTCTGTAGCTTTCTAGATTAGGTTTCCATGATTCTAATGCTGAGACAGAGCAAACAAACGAGGTGGGAACAGAAACTCAAGCCTGGCTGAACCTTCTCATCATCACAGTTTGCAAAATGGTTGCAGAGACTTTGGAGTTGGTTCATTCATCACATATCCCTTTCTGAATGGCAGGAAGAAACTTGTTTTCTATTAGACATGTCTTTGAGAAAGGTGATAGTAATTTCCTAGGAAGATGCAGGAAGGAAGATGTGTTCATGCTGTTTTGATTTATAGACTAGCTGTGTTACTTGATCACTGCTTGTCCAGTGTTATGAGTAACCTAAATTTGCTTTCTAACACATATCTGAACAGCTGGAAGTTTGTAACCATCCATTGCAATTAAATTACAAATACACTGTGTTGTTACTAATGAGCACTTGCTAAAGTGCTGGAGATTAAGCATTTCAGCCTTTGAGAATATGTTACAGTTGCTTAGGTGGGTTGGATTTTCTTTCGAATATGCTGAGTTGGAAGGGACCCATTGGAATTACTGAGTCCAACTCCTGACCCTACACAGGACTCTCCATGTACCCAAGAGTGTTGTCCAAATACTTCTTGAACCACTGACAGACTTGGTTTGGTTTGTTTTTTTTTTTTTAACTTAAGATTTATAAGGATCATGACCAGCTGACTGTTGAATATCTCTAGAAATGAAAACTCCCTGGTGCCTCTGGGCAAATTGTTCAAGTGTGTTAGCAGCCTCAAGGGGAACAAAATTCCAATACATCTCTCTGGAATCGCCCACATTCCAGCATGTATCCCTTGTCTCTCATCCTGTCACTCTGCACCATGGAGGACAGTCATACCTATACCCTCCCACTATGTAACTGGAAGACAGAAATAGGGTTTTCCTTGAAATTTAGGCTTTTAAGCTCTCTCAGCCTTAGAGATGATGTGCTGTAGCAGCCTGACTATTTGGTGGCGTGTAACCGGACTAATTTAAGTACATCAGGGTCTAAAGTAAGAAATTGCAATTAAAAGGAGAAAGAAAAGTTAGCTGATGGCCTGTTTTCTGAGTTTTCTTTGTTTTCTTTTAATTGCTTGGTTTTCATCATTTTTGTTGCAGTAGCTTGTAAGTAGTTCTGAGAAACTCACTTTGCATCTGTCTGCCATGCTGTCTAAGCCATCCCTGTCTCATAGGCCTGATGTATTTCTGTATATTTTATTATCATTCACATCTTGCAGTTTCTCTGTTACTAGTCTGTTACTTTTTCCATTTTTTCCCCTGAAAGTAAACTGTACATATCTCTCATTGAATAGCAAACTCACAAACCCCCATAATCTTAGGACTAAAACCAATTTGTTTTCCATCATGTCTCAAAAAAAAAAAAAAAGGGTGGAGCAAGTAAAATTCAGGAGAGCTTCAGAAGAAAGTCCTTTGCTTAGGAGCTCTTTTAGAGTTTGCAAGTTTTGAAAATTACTAAAGCTTGGAAGTAAAGGGACTTTCTGGGGTTTCATTCCTCTGTGTTGTTAATTGCTTGTAGCAGCTCATAGGTAAAAACAATTTTGCCTGTCTAGTTAGTACTTTATAGTTTCAGGATTGAAAAACTTACCTCCAGCAAGTATCTCCAATGTGGATTAATTTAAATAAAACATCTTTTTGTGGTGCTCTACTTTGACTTTTTTTGGATGTTTGTAATAAGGTTATAATAAGGTTATAATAAGGTACCTTGAGCTGAAATACAAAATCTTTTTCATAAACATGTATTATTTGTCATCATGTTATCTAGGCTATTTATAAACAACTCAGACGCCTCAGGAAGGTGAATCCTATTAGAATGCATTAAGTAGCATAATTGTAACAAATGATCCATAGGCAAATGCTTCACTAAACGAATTTCAAATTTCCAGCTAACAAAATCCAGGCTCTTCATTTATCTGAGATGCACAGATCAAATCTCTCTGAGAGTGTGAAAAGCTTTGTCTGAATTTTTCTACTTTTGAGAGTACTTTATGTAGGCAGACAGATCCTCTTTAACACAGGGAGTCACCTTAGAGCCTTCTGGGGAGTTCTTAATCTTAATCATCAACTGGTTTCTTAAAAGCATTGTTACATCCTCCCATTTTTTTCTGGTGAGAGAAGAGAATTAAAATTGGTGCGTAAAGCACATTCAGTTTGTCAGAATCTTACCAATCTAAGCCAAACATTCCTTACTGTATGCTGTAGCAATTTGGGCATTTAGGCTGTGGAGGCATTTGCAGCAGGAGCTGTTGTTCCTACACTGAGTGTGCTCAGAGTTGGGGATGGAGCAGGGAGCAGCATTTAATCAGCTCTGCAAGATGCAGGGACAGTTCTTACCCTGGTCTGAGCAGGGGCTTCTCCAGACAGAGACATCCACTTGTGCTTTTCCAAGGTCTTGAGAAGGTCTGTGAGTGCAGTCACCGTCCTGCTCATCCCTCCTCTTCAGCTCCACAGTCCTGTGTCTGCCTCAGGCACAGTCTGCTCAAAAAACACAATCAAATTTCAGGTGCATGGCTCAGTTTTATCACTGCTGTAGGATCTGGAGTGTAATGCAAAGAAAATGGTCTCGGTTGTAAACTTTGCCATAAAAATATTTCTTGTGTTTGTCTGGCTCTGAGGTAGCTTTGCTGACATGATTATTTCTATCAATCTGTTATGATTCTGCAGTAAGCTTATTTACCATCTGCTTTCAAGATGTGTGTTGCTGGCTAAAACATGATGTTTCCAGCTGTCATATGCCTGATAGTGTTAGGTAGAGGAAACAGCAACAAAAAATGAGGAAAAAAAACATTAAAAAATTGCTTCATCGTCTGTAGAATATTTTTCAGAATTCAGTCTTGCAGTTACTAAAATGTGAAATGCTTGAGGTATGGACAGGCAGATGGGCTATGATCCTTTGCATCTTAGTGTCTTCTGGGGAGACATTTCTCTGTGTTCCTTCATTCCTCCACACAAAAAATAATGGATTAAAAAAAACAAACAAACCAAAAACAAAAACAAACAAAGCCACAAAAATGCTCCAACCCATTGTTTTTGAGACTTAATATATTCTATCTATCTTGATTCGTATCTTTGAAAACTTTTATCAGTAATTTATAAAGACTGTTCATTTTTGCTTTAAAAATTAGAAGTATGTGCAGTATGTGGTAATGGAAAATTTACTGGAAAATGTTATTTTGTGTTCTACCTTTCCTGTCCACCCCATCATCCCAACATCTACCTGTAGCTCCTTGCCTGGATAGTCTGTAAGATCTGGATGTAGGCTGTACATATGATCACAGAGAAAACAATATCCAATAACAGCTGATAGATTCTGTTGTATTTTATGTAGAAAACTGAAATAAACATCACAAAAAATACAGAATAAAGGAATGTCATGAGAGACTGGCCAGATGTTGCTTAGAAAAATAAAGAGCAAATCTAGTTTTTTCCTGAGTACTTCGGCTATGTAGTAATGGCCCTAAAATTCCACATTTAGAATGTCGGGGGAGTAATAGAGCAATATAAAATTCTTAAATACATGGCAAAGATTTAACATTTCCAAATACTTTTGCAGCTGGAGCTTTATCAAGCTGTTCAGTTTACTGTTCTCTTCTACATTAAATGTTGCAGTTTTTTGGTTTGCTAAGTTTACTTTAATAGTACAGAAGAAAGTTACACCTTTACCGTAATAATCCAGTTTCATATCCAACATAGCATCTGGGTGACCAGCAGGTCAGTCTGGAGGTCTATTTAAACCCTTATTCTGTGTACAGAGATGGCTGTAAAAAGTGCCTGGATCTCTTTTACCTTTCCAGCTCTTCTTTGCATCAAGTAGTGCAGGTCTGGATGTAGTTTCTATGTACTTATTAATCTTTAACAACCTCCTTCTACTCAAATGTGTTCAGTCTTCCTTAAATCCAGATATAACCTTTGCCTCTCTAAACATCCATTAGCAAGGAGGTTCACAGATCAACTGTTTGCTGGGTGATGAGTCACATCATCTGGTTTTGAAGCTGCTTCCTGTTAGTTTCAGATGATGCCTCCTGCTCCTTATTTTGGAAGACAGAGTGAAGAATCAATTTTTATCACCTTGACCTTGAAGACCATGTTTTTATAGGCATTTGTTATTTCTCCCCTGTGCTATGTCTTTCTGGAAAGAGACTGAAGTGGGTTTTTTTGCTTTATGTGGGGATTTTTTTGTACAGAACTTCTTTTAACTTTGTCCATCTCAAGTTTCCCTTCTACAAATCATTTCTATTTCTACTGTATCCTTTTTTGAGATAGGGGACCAAGATGACACACAGCATTGATGTGGACAGACCATGGAATCAGACAATAGCAAGATGAGTTCTGTGCTGTTTTCCTGAAAGTTCCTAACTTCTAGTTTACATTTCTGAACAACTAGTGATATATTAAACAAAAAATTCCCCTCTTGTATTTCTTTCCCTTCATCTATACTTATTTTATCTGTTGTTTATTGGCCACTCAGTGTTTCCTCTATTTTTGTTGACACTTAGGAGAAGCTTGGCATCTCATGGCATCTTTGTGATAATGCTGTGGTGAAAGAGTATGGCAGTAAAATGTGACTGTTTCATTTGTTGTTTGAACTGTTATAGGGGTACAAGGTGGCTAAATTAACTTGGTGAATTCAGAATTCAGAAACCTCCTCTAGTACTTTAGGTCTGATTTGTATTCAGGTATATTAATGTACATGGTCCATCTAGAAAGCAAGGCCCTAGAATGGTATTCATCAGCTGAGGGAAGCCTACAGGAGTGTATTTTCTTTTTGGCAGAAATGTTTAAAGCCAGGCTGGATGGATGGAGCTCTGAGCAGCCTGGTGTAGTGAAAAGTGTCCCTGTCCATGGCAGGGGAAAGAGATGATCCTTAGGGTCCCTTTAAACCCAGGCAGTTCTGGGATTTATGTAACCATGGAGTTATCCTCAAGCTCACCCCGTCTTTACACTTCATCAGTGTAAGGTGTCTCTAGCAGGACAAATACATTTTTCAGTTCTTGTAATTACAGCTGGTGTGAGTATACCCAAATAATCTTGGTACATCTGTTAATGAGTTCTTAACTGTAGGTACAAAAAATGACCAGATAGAAACTCCCTGATGTTCATACTCTTTGTACCAGCCAAGAGAAACCAACCCCTGATTTAGCTGGCTTTGAGGTGCAGCTGTTGATTTGGCTCGCCTGGGAAGAGCAAATCAAGTTTACTGTTGCTGACCTCTCAGTAATCTCGTTTGTGTTTGGAGGGTCCTACTGAAAACTAAAATTACTTCTTTTTTTTTCTTCCCCCCACCCCCTCAGATACTTAATTAAAGGTCAGAACAACCTCGTAGTTTCTTAACACATCAGACCTTTGTTCTTGTTACATTCAGTTCCTTGGTATTTCTGGATTCACAGGTCAGGATACGTATAAAAGAAAATGAGTTAGGGCATGAGTCAAGACATCCAATCCATGTAACTGAAATGGATGAGACTCTTTATTTTCTCCCTTAGTGAACAAGAAGTAATGACTGCATATTGTTCACTTACATTGAATATCGTGTAGAATATAAATGACAAATGGCCAGCTTCTGCTACATACCAAAAATTATGGTAGAATAACTAGAGTGCCTTGCATTTTTTGCAGTTAACTTCAGAAGTGACTGGCTTGATTGTGCTATTTGAAATTCTGACTTTAAGAACAGCCTTAAAGTGGCAAAACTGAACCTGAACTGAAATTGCAGAAAGATGACACTAAAATGAAGTCATGTAGTATTTCTGGCTCCAAATTGCCTCAGAGTGCTCTGTAAGATTGTAAATATTGCATGTACCTGACCTTTATCAGTTACTGAGCACAAGGAAACTCTTCCACTGAGCTAAAGATGGTGAGAGAATTTGTGGACAGGTCTGAAGGTGAAGCTGGAGCAGGTGGTTTGTTCGGCACTTGGCTACATTTTTAAATCACCAATTCAGCTTTGGTCACCTGCAGAATAACTGAAGCCCACCCTCTGTGAAAATGGGCAGCTCTCCCCCACCCAAGTAAATGGGCTAACACACATTTTTCAGAAAGCACACAACTTTAATTCTAAGTTTGTAATGAAAGGAAAATGCAGTGTTTTTGTTTTGGTTTAAAAAGTGTACCTTATTTCCATTTTGTATCAGGATTGTTCTGTAATTCGGTCTGTCACTGTCCTTATGTTTTGGGTTGGGTTTTTTTTTTTCAAATAAACCAAAGAGTAAATTTTCCTCTTTCTATTAAAATAGTTCCGTGCTATGACATCTTTCTGAAACAGAGGTTTAGGGGAATGATAAAATAAACTCCTCAAAATACTATAATGTGTGAACATTGGTTCTGGTTATTTTTCTCATTCTAACAGAAACAAGGATGCTAGAAACAGATGAGATATGAAATGTGTAGATATAGTAATATATATTTTAAAAATTGTGGTTTTTTTTTTTTTGTGTTTTGGTTCCAGTCATGCTCTTTGCATGTAATCCATACAGCTGTGCCCCAAAGTGTTCATGTGGATCTTAATACTCATGGAAAGCTGGTTTGTAAGACTGGCACCCTGATTTGCATGTGAAAACCCAGTGATTACTGTCAGAATGCTGCAATCAGAGATGCAAGCTGGAAGTTCCACCATGTCCTATATAATTTCAACTTGGAAAATTAAGGTGCTATGTGTATGTACTTTTCATGCAAAAATTATAAATAGGTATTGAAACTATTCGTTAAAATTGTTAGACAAAAAATTTCTGAACAGGCTTACAGTTTCTGAGACAAAAATCTGCTTGATGAAGTCAGCTCAGGATTATTTCATAATTTTAATGATAGGTAAGTTTTATTAAGTGTGTGGTGTGATGTTAGATGGCACTGTGTAGATTGGAGAAGTAGATGAGGGGGTGGGTTCCAGTAATGTAGAAAAGAATCTGAGGTTTACAATGACAGGTGAGTCAGAGCAGCACTATTCTGGTAATATTATATATAGCCTCTTTTGAATTGGTTATTTTACTCATCTGTAAAATTTCCATTTGATAAATGCTGTCTGCATTATGGATGTTTTTCTAGGAAAAAAAAAAGAGACTTGTAGAAGGCTTCAATTGCCTATAAATTCATACTAGTGTTTTCCAGTCTCAATGGTTCTTCCTCCCACCTGCACCCACATTGAATCAGGCTTTAATCTGATTTCTTTTCTGCTACCTTAGAAACAAAAAATTCTTTTCATTGATGCCCTGTGTTTATGTATTAGAAGCATTTCTTTAATTTCAGATCTGTTTCCATACAAACACTCCTTAGAGGTGAGCTTGGCTGTTTATGTCAGTGTGTGTGTGCACAGGCTTTCTTAAATCTGAGGTGAAATATATATAGGGGTGTGTGTGTATACATATATATAGCTATATGTGTGTATACATATATTCTAAATATTATTTTGCTTCTAGGCAAAGTAAACTTGCATAAGTCAGGCATTCTTTTAACTTGTAATTTCTTCATTACAAATATCAAATTTTAAACCTACTGTTAACCCTTGCTATAATTACTTTGTTAACAGTTAAGATCAGACTTCAGTGCTTCACTGCAGCATTTTCAATTATCATTACTTCTGGTTTCAGTTACAGAATTTGCACCTGGAATGCATTTAATTGCTTTAGCTGAGACTCTCTGACCACTCAAAAACAAGTCTGAAAACAGAAAGAAATGCTCAGACAGAAAAACCGCTGAGCACTTATTTCTTTAATGTTTGAGATTTTTTTTGTTGTACAATATTTTTTAATGCATTCCCACAGCATAACTTTTTACTTCAGGGCATGTTACAGTATGTATTTATAATGAGACTGACTGTGTTCTTTCTTGCTCTGGTGCACATGGCTCCAGTGAAGTCAATGGACTTATGTGAGACTTGCTAAGATAATGTTCAGACTATTAATCTTTACATTAGTCTCACGTGGAAAAGCAGCTAATATTTAAGACTGAATCTAAGGTTGTTGCTGTAGGTTCCAAAGTTATTTTATTCTATTGTTTCATATTTTTCCGATTTTCCCCTCTTGCTTATTTTGTTCCTTTGGAAAATTATTGTTTCTGAATATTGAAGATAATCAGAAGTAGAATTTTTGTTTTCCTGGATAGATTAATATACCACATGAATTGTTATTCATACCGTGTGCTAAGTCAAATCTCTGGAGAATTTTTCAAAGGGATTATGTGGAGTTAGATTGGAAGGGTAAGGAGAATATTTCAAGACAATCTTCCTGCAGGGTAAAAGGCTCAATATGAGATTAGATGTACATTATTTGTGTTGTTGCTTGCTCTGGGAGGAAAGTAAAAGAATCTTAATGCAGAGTTCAAAAAAGGAAAGGAAACCAAAAGGTAAATAAACAGAAGTTGTTTTTCAAAAGGTGTCCCTCTTAGATGTCTCTTTATGCAGAATATCAGTCTCACTGGATATAAGAGAGTTTTAGCACCAGCTCCAGTTAAGGATTAATTAAATAATCCCTTAGTTAATGATTCTTGTCTGTTATGCATTGGATTATAGGGATCATTGCTGATGTCACTCTGTAGGTAATAATGTCTAGTGAATTTCTTTTACCTAAAGCTATATGGTAAAACTCCAGACATGGCTGAGTCATTACTCAGAGAAACCCTCAGGAGCACTGGACTTTTGGAAGAGGAGAGAGGAAAGGAGGAAGGTGGTTCAATACCAAATCATGTTTGCTGATGACTTATATTGAAGAGGAGAAAGGGCAAGAAGAAAATGTCGTGTGGATACTTAAAAAAAATAAAAATTTAAATACTTAAACTTTGTTACCAATAAGTTCATAGAGTTCTGTCTTTGGAATTGAGCCTTACCTGGTGGTATTATAGATACCTTCTTACGTACAGCTCCTTTTTGTGACTATTCTGATTTTGAATAATTAAACATGATGTAATTCAGTTCATTAGTATGAAATACTAACAGTAATTTTTTTCATTTTGGCTAATGTTTAGAAATTGTTTGCAAACCAAAGGAACTGTATATTATCAGCATTCAATACTTTTGTACAGAAACCAGAGAAGTCCCAGTTTGACCTGCCAGCTGTATCATGCAGTACTTGGTAAGGACAATGTAACTGAGTATTGCAATCCTGCTCTCTTTATGACTGGCTGTTCTACAGATTGTGCAGAATTTGGAAGAATGCTACATTCATTCCACACTGATAGGCCAAATGAGTAATAAGCTATTCATTTGTGGAAATGATTTTTGAGTATTTACATTCAGTGGACATTAAGAATGTTCACCTTGAGCAGAAGCGTGAAACACCCATCAGTTACTATTCAGAGCAAGTAACTCGGGAAACCACCATAGATTTCTTTTTTAATGAATGAGACTGAAAAGTTTTGAGAAGTACGGAACTGCAAGAAATACTTCTTGTGGCTGACCACTGTGCTCTTGTAGACACCTTTGTAGAAAGTGAATGGGAAGAAAACATCATTTTGAGTTTAAAACCCAAAACAAATCCCCCTGCCACATTTGTCAACTATAAACATATTCCTAAAAGGTCTATTTAAAAAACTGTTCAAGAACAGAAAGGTGCTATAACTACTCATTTCACATCATTCAAATAGAATGAAAATAGTGCTGGCTTCACTTCCAGTTTTTGTTTTGGTTCTCAATTAATAATGTCATGTCTCAACACACCTTAAAGAAAGTTTTCTGAAACTGATTTGCAGGAAAAGCTGTACAATAGATGCCACTTCTGTTATAATGGGTTATGGTTGGATTTGCTTGTGCAATGTCATTAGGGGACATGTTTTCACTCAGTTCAAAAGAATAAAACAGTAGTTGTTCAAAAAGTTTCTTTGCTTGTATAAAATCATTTCTGGAGAGGGAAATGCGAGTCCATAGTTAGATATCTAGTTAAATTATTTTCCCCTTTGTGCAGGGAGTTGTTTGCTTTAATTCCTGACCTGTTGTTATGGATGAATGTTGTGAGTACTGAGTTATGAATCCTCCTTCCCATCTCAGATTATATCTTGTCATTTCTCTTCTTTGAATCCCAAAATGTTTGTCGTGTCTTTTTCAGCAAATATAGTAAACAGAAAAGTTTTAGCCTTCAACAAAATGCTTTCCATTCATGGAAACCCTTATGGGAAGCTTAAATTAGCTACCCTTACATTACACACTGGTGAAATTCTCTGAGCCACCATTGCATAATATGTTTTCCAGTATCTCTGGAAAACTGAGTTATTATCACTTTAATATCAAACAAAACTCAATGCCTGTGAGCTCAGAATGAGTAATAGCTAAATTTTGTGGTTTATTTTAGAGCAGCACAGGTTCCACATGGAATAGTCCTTTTTATCTCTACAGATTTTTTTTTTTCTCTTGAATATAAAACATTTTATTCTCCGTCATTTTTACATTATAGCTTTTTCACGATATTTTCATTAAAATGAAGCGGTTGGAAAATGGACTTTTCGTCAGCTCATCCTTTATCTATTTTTTTAACAGAGGTGACCATAAATCACAGTTAATTCAAATGCAGTGCCGCTCCCAGTTTCATCCTCTCTTTTCCAAGTTTGCAATTAGCAGGGTTTTACTTTATTATTGTGATGAAACTGGAGCAGTACATCATTGCATTTCCCCAGAGAAGCAGGTGTATGCCATCAGCTTCACAGCATTCAGCTGAAGTGTTGGGCCATGGAAGAGAGGAGGAAAGATGGAAAAGAAAGTCAATGACAACTTGCTTTTGATGGTTTTGTCTTAAGTTGTCACCAGCAGTCTCTTGCCTTTTGAGACCAATTTTGTTTAAAGCTCTGCTCAATTTCTGTAAATATTCTAGCACATGGAAAAAGACCTTTTTTTTTTTTACATTTTTTCTTTTTCTGTTGTAGAAAATGTACTCTAGTGTAGTGCATCAGTTATATAGGCTTCTGAGATGGGAAGGGGAAAGGAAAATAAGATGTTTCTGAGACCTTTAAATAACCTACTCAAAATAACTTTTTCCCTGAATAATGTTTCTGACCTATATAGGTTAGAAGCAAGAGCTATGTCCTAATGGAAGAAGAAGCTTTCTTATTTTTCTAATGGTATGAAAGTATGGGATTTTACAGAATGTCTATTTAAAACTTCTTGAAAGGTTTGGGTGAGTGAAAACCTTCCACTGAGCCAGACAGGCAGGGGCCCCACACTGGGAATGCTTGGGAATTTGATTGCACAGCCTTAGGATGAGTGTAACTTGTTAATGCTGCAGCACAGCTATGGCTGACACTGACATTGACTAACAAATACTGTAGTACTGGGCTGTATATTTATGTTTTGTACTGTTAATTGAGGAGAGGAGCTGCAATAAGCTACATAAGAAATGAAATGGGCTGATAGAATTGTGTTTTAATATGGATACAGAATATTTCAGGTTGTAATCTTCACTTGATTTATATTATCTTTTTCCCCTCATTTTGCAACCTGGTAAGAGAAAAGAGTTTTACCACCCAACCTGATGAAGTTTTTGGTGCATTTTGTTTTCAGCTGTGAAATGACATAAGGCTCCTGAGAAAGTGGACTTCATAAATTTAAAGCACTTTTTCAATAACCTTTTGGATAGGGCATGTGCATGTGTGCCCAGAAGTTCAGTGATTTTAGAAAATTGCTTCAAAGGATTC
The DNA here is from genome assembly GCA_034509425.1 of Eopsaltria australis. NCBI lineage: Eukaryota > Metazoa > Chordata > Aves > Passeriformes > Petroicidae > Eopsaltria > Eopsaltria australis. The sequence goes on from JAVTVJ010000138.1 coordinate 975,555, forward strand.
CTGTGAGATGGCTGCCCATCAGAATTTTTCCTTTTTTATTGTTTTCTTTTCTTTTTGGTCTATGTACCATAATTTCTGATCCAATCTTTTCCAAAATCTTAGGAGTGCTGCTTTGCAATTACCTTTGAATCCCGACCTCTGAATATTTCTCTGAAATACTGTGTCTTCTGAAATACTTTTGTCTTTACCCACTTCTTTTGGGGAGTTCAATTTTCTGGAGTTTTTTGCTACACTGGGACTTAAAAAATGTGTAGCTTTTATGCTTTTTCATTATATGGATTCGGACATTGAGAGTTTGATGCCAAGTCTCTTACTGTACTGCCTTCATGTACAAGCAGTTTTTGAATGGTTTATAATCCAGTTTTGTTGTTTTGCTGTTTCTGTGCTGAATTCTGAATCTTTAGTCATGTTTGTTACTGAAAATAATTTTTCTTTTTTCCTTTAAGACTACAAGTGAAATGGTGTGGAAATCAGTGAAACTAATGATTCATCTGAAAGTGTTGGTTGTGGAATATCAATCTGGGAAAAATAAAACACTGACTTGTTCATCACATTCTATTTCATATGAGTTATCTAAGGTTTCTTCTCCATTTTGTGTATCTTATTATTTATTATATTATGGAAAATCCATATATGGAATGCACAAAAGTTATAGAAGAACACCCGTAAACCTCTTATAAGAAAAGGTCAGGTTAGTTAAATAATGGCACAAACTTTTTTTTAATCATTACAGATGTGAGAGAATGAAAATTAAAAAGAGCATTTGAGGATGAATCATTGCACAGATACGATGCTGTGGTACACTCTCACCCAAGTATTGTGATTTTTTCATTAATCTGCAGACATGAAGTTTTTGCAGTCTGCTTGTTGGGTGATAGCAAAAAAAGGAATTATCAGAGGCGCCAGTTGTGTTTTGCATTAAAGAGGTGTGAGCCAATTCCTTTGTATGAAGGGCATAAGCTTGAAACTGTGGTGTTATTGCTGGTGAGAGGAGGTGCAGGGGTATTTCCTCTCCTGAGGGCATGACCCACATTATTGCAAATGGCCCATATTACCTGTGTCTGTAAGGGACTGAGGTACTGGTCAAGCTTGGCAGCTTCAAACATTAATTCTATTTACAATGTTGCTCTAGTCTATTACAGGCTAAATAGCCTTGGCTTCTGGTCAGAAAGGATGAGAGAGTGTGGCAGGGCAGCAGTGGCAGGAAGGCCGTAGGAAATAAGTGTTTTTTGCTATTGTCCATATTAAAGGCTGAGCAAATGCACTGCAGGTCCAGCACAGCAACTGTGGCTGCACCCTAGAGTATCAGCACAACCAACCAGCCCCTCCTGCTGATGAAAGCTTAGGCCAAAAGGGATTCATGCAGAGTTTCTCTATTCTTTCTGACCATTCTTAAATGTTAAAAAAAAAAGTTAGGGGGGAAGAGATTTAATTCATATTCTTAGTCCTTTAAACTTGCCATGAATTTTTATTCACAGTTTCCAGCCCCTGAAAGGTACTGAATGGTGATTTTCTTTTTTCATTTTGAACTTGTATTTGAAAATGATTACTCAGTTATGGGGTTTTTTCTAGTTTTCTGGTGTTTAAGTGTTTCATTTGAGAAATGAATGTTCAAGCCAGTTTGACTTGCCCCAGTCTGAACCACTGTACAATGGAAATCAGATTTAATTACTTCATTTTGAAAGTTGAGCAGATTTCTGAAACATCTGTGGAAGAATTTTGTCGCTAAAATGTATTTCTTAATGGTTTAAACAAAGGTCTTGTTGAAAGTGAAATAGATGAAACAAGTAATCTCCTCAGAAATAATAGGTTCATAGTAAATTTGAATATTGTTGAGTTGTTGAATTACTGGGTTCTGCCCCAGAGTTCTCTGTTTGATTCCTTTATAAAGAAGTAGCACTAAAAAATATTACAGTAAGTTACAATACAAAAATATTAGATAATAGAATATGTAACAGTAACATTTCTGTGTTGGATTTATATGCATATTTTCCATTTAATTTTGATTAATAAAGTGGTAGAATTACAATAAGCAACAGTGACAATTGGTGTGTATATACACACGTTTATATATGTGTATATAATGCAAACATACACAAACAGAATCATATATTGGAATACATCAGGGAAGAATAAAATCTGCTAAACATATGCAAAGAGTGAGATGCTTCCAATTTTTCCTCTTGTGGAACCTGGAATGTAAATCTCCACTTTATTCAAGTGCTACAGCTTACTTGGGTAAGTAGAATTGTGCCTGGGAATAAAGTGCCTGGGAAAAAAAACCCAAGCTTTTAAATCTTCCTCACAGTTGTTAATCAAAATAGAGAAATTAACAGTACTTGTTATAACAGTTCTTGAAATAAGTATAGAGAATATTTATGAATTTTAAAGGTGCATGAAACTTTCTAAATAATTTAGGACTATGCGTTATAATTGTATAGAAAAACACAATCTTTTTTCATTTCAGAATCCTGGTGAAACTTGAGAGCATTTTATTCAGGGAAATAATTTTTCTTTAAAGAGTGGAAAAAACTGTTTGTTTTGTTTTTAAGTAACAAAATGTTACTGTGTATCAGATGAGCAGCTGTCTCTGAAAATACCATTTTTGCATGCAGATACTCTGTCTCAAATAGATAATTTGAGATTTCCACATCATTTTACACATTAAATCATCACTTGGTTCTTTCCAAGCAGCCTAAGTCCGGCAAACAGAATAAAGAAGGCACAAGAAAAAGTTCCCTAAGACACACACAGAAGTGCAAGTGGTTTGGGCTTGCTGGGGAAAGAGAGTGACTGTCAGCCAAGGCAGTGCTGTTTATTGGCACTGCCTCAGGTCTGGCTGAGCTGGAGTTCATTTTGCAGCCCTCCCTGAGCTGTGCTGTGTTGGTACCTAGAAAGGTGCTGCTCACACCCCAGTGTTTTGGCTCTGGCTGAGCAGTGCTGGCACCGCAGCAACGCCGCCTCTCCAACATTCCCCACTGGATTGTGGGCTGGGGTGGGCAAGATCTTGGCAGAGGCCATAGCCAGGACAGATGATCCAGCTGACCAAAGGGATATTCCATGTCATTATGATGTCTGCTCAGCAGTAAGAGAAAGGAGGGCAGGGACACTCATTATTACATTTGTCTTCCACAATGACTGCAATGCCTAGTGAAGCCCTGCTTACCAGGAAGTGGCTGGACATCCCCTGTTGATGGGAAGTAGAGAATAAATTGAATCTTTTCCATTTTCTCCCTCCCCTTCACGTCCTGTTGAGGAGAGGAATGATAGAACAACCTGATGAGCAGCAGCCAAGGTCAGCCCACAACAAGCATAAATCTCAGGCTTTTTGGCTTGAGAAGTATTGCTGGTTCATGTGCAGTGGTTTGTTGGTTACCCTTCCGTGCATAAGGCTTCTGTTTTCATAGCTGTTATTAGCTATGTATATTCAGCTTGGACTCTCAAAATACATTCAGATGTAGAAATCCAATTTAATTCAGTGTTACCCTCACAACTCACTCACTAAAATGTGGGTTTATGGAAGACCTACTAATGCTCTGTGAAGTGGCAAACATTATATCTTCCTGTATGAAATAAAAGCAGATTTTTTTTTTCTGAAAAAGCTGTCCCCAACTAAAGCTTTCTAGAAACTTCTTTTTCTCAAACTCTTTGTATATAACCTGTGCTGTCCTGCAGTGTGTTTCCTTCTGAATCACAGGACTGGTAACAATGCTGAAAATTATTGAGTGCTTTATTGTACTTGTAACTGCCATACTGTTCTGATTAAAATGTTCCTCCCATGTAATCACTTGCCTGATCACGTAGCAACACGCACAGTTAACATTAATCCTTCCCTATGAGAAATGTAATAAATGTGCTGTGTTCCTTCCCAAGGTTAGAGCCAGCTTGAGCTTTTTGCAGTTAATAGACCTATATGTGTCAAAATAACTGATTTTTCAAACTCACTGGCAGTGGCCTGAGTATTCCTGGATCAGCTTTTTCGTTCAGCAGAGGAAAGCATTTTCTTTGGCCTCGGGTGAGAGAGATGTTCTCCATCAAAACAGTGATTTTTCTTCTTCTGCAGTGAAAAGTACCTCTCAATGTAAGACTAACTCTCCTTACTTCAGAGGAGGAAAGTATGTCTCGTAAGTCCAGACAGGAGTCTTTACTTCACTGCATATTCTGGGATAATAAAGTGGTGGCAAAAAAGAGCTGAACAGAGACAGAGAGCATGTGCTGGGAAGGACAGTGCTAAGGCAGTTTTTAAAAATTCTCTTGGTGTGCTACTCACTATGTTGATGGTGGCAAGGGATGATAAATGCTTGCTGTCTATTTTCAGTGGTTAAAGCGGTTAAATGCTTAAAGAAACAATAGAAATTATTGTTTTTCCTATTAACGTTAATACTTTTTGGCTAAAAATGCATTTCAGCTCTCAAATTCTTGCTAGAAATGTTAGTCATTGATCACATAAGGGCTGTTAGTCCTTCTACAGTGATTAAAATGCTCATAAAAGCCATTGGTTTCTGAGGCAATGTACAGCGTCAGAAAAGGTTGGAAGATCTGATTCAAACCCAAAATTTTATCTCAAAACTGCTTATGTCATTCTCCTGAGAGAAAACAGAAATTCTATGCAAAGAGCTGTGTCCTGAAAGCTGCTTAGGGATCAAAATTTTTGGAGTCTTGCAAAACTGACAGACAATTTTGTATCAACTTTATGATCATTGCAAGGCAGGCTGTTCATTAGCTGTGGGTACATGCTCCATTCCTACATGCAATTTTCTTTTCATTTATACAGTAGAGAAGAAATAGATCTTTCTTTTTCAATTGCTGATCCAAATTTTTGTAAAATTCTGAATTTGGTAGTGCAGTAATTTGCTCTTATGCAATGTGTAGTTTATAAACTTTTAGTTATGATCAGGGCACAAAGCAGTTTTTGACATTTGTAAATCCCAATCTGGTCTCCAGTAATTGAGGATATTATTTGGATTTGCAGTGATACAGGGAAATATATGCAATGGAACACAAAAAATTCTAAATGCTGTTGACAGGTTTTGACAGTCATAATGCTGATCTCATCCAATATGTTTCATGCTGTTGACAAGGGAACTATTCTTTTTCTTTCTGTTCATATGCAGCATATATTTGGAGTGTTCTGAGCTATTTGTCTTATTAAAAATTCCCATTTTAAATGTTCACAAAGGTTAGCTTGGTGTCACCATTTGTAATTTTCCACTTCAGGGAGAAGACTAGCAGAGAGTTTCTTTGAATTACGATGCTGTGTGTTTAAAAAAATAATGTAGTAAAAAGGGGACATCTCTGACCTCTTTCTCTGCCAAGTCAGCGTGAGGTTCTCTCCTCTCATTGTTCCTGTCATTAAAAACTCACCTCAGTTGTTATGGGCAGCTAGGGAGGAGATGTGCACAGTGCTCTCCTACTCTCTCCCATTGCACCCCAGAGCTCCAGGGGATCGGGGTTTTAGGAGGACTCATCCCTGTGCTCTCTAAATGCTTATTTGGACCCACAGGTCCAAGACATGGATTTGATTTCACAGAATTAGGGAGACATCTCAGCTTTCTTCACATATAATTTTGCAGAGACTCATTTAAGTCATCATGCCAGTGCATGTGGGACCCATTTTGGAAATGCCTGTGCCTTTCACATTGCTGGATGTGTTACCAGGAGAACCATGTCATACTGCATATCCCCACGCTGTGCTGCGAGCCTGATCTACTGCAGGGATCCTTAAGCAGAGTGTTTTGCTTTATAAACACACTCCTAATCTGCTATTTTTATCCATAAAATTCTGTACAAAAATTATCCTTCTTTGTGAAGAGATTTTCAGAATTCTTGGTAGGCTGCCCGTCTCCCATTGAAGTGGAAGAAGTGTTGCATGCAGGCTTTTTTTAGCCACATGGTGCTTCTCATCCACCTAGCATATGCTTAGGAGATCAGGATATCAAGTGCTTTACTTTGGAACAAACACTCTTGGTGAGAGTAAATATGGCTTGGTGGAAAAGTTGAATAGAGGAGTAGCATCTGAGTGACTTACAAAATTTTGTATAAATACATTCCAGCAAATTCAACTGTGAAATAAATCATAGTTTATCATTACTGAAATTCTGGTTTATTTTTTTCACCAGAAATCATAAATTCTTCTTACTGAGAAAGTAAGGAAATATTTGATCTGTTAGCAGGCGGAATTCTTCCACAGACAACAGAGGAAGGCTGGATCACTGAGCTTACAGCCTCTAAAGGCCTGAATCGGGGCGAGTTAGGAACAATTTTTACTTGAAATTTAGACATTTGTTCTTCCCTTGACTAAACCATAGGGGGACTTCTAATACATTTCTTGGAAATTCTTTGCAGTCTGTTAACTCTAGAGCTGCTGTTCAGGCTGGAAGCAGTTGTGTGGAGTGGGATACAGATTCTGCAGCCATGTGGGCCAAGAGCTCATTTGGTCCAAGACCACACAAAGTTCATCACCAAAAGGTGTGCTTTGAGATCCTTTACCTTCTCTGATGTGAAATGGTGTGACTTTTACTCATCTTCAAACGCCAGGCTATGTGCACAGGTGCATGGTGTGCAATAAATGCATTGAGAAGGCACAGGATAGATAATGCCAGACAAGCAACTAATGATGGCAACAGTATAGTACTCTGGACTTCTTGCCTTCCCGTGCAGACAAACTCAGCCCAGTAAAGTTTGCATTCTTTATTTAATATTTCAGTTCTCAGGTAACCCCTGTACCTAAATTGATGCAGTAGGAGTACACATTTAGCTGGGGCTTTATCCATCACATATATTTAGTCCTTGAAGGCTGATAATATATCTGAAAAACCTATTATTATACTTAGTTCAAGTCACTGTTCACAGTTTGTGTTACAATCTGTTCTAATGGAGAATGCAGAAGATAGCTAGAGACTAGAAGATCACAGCTAGAACTGAATAATAACCTTACCAACTATTCCAGTAGCATTTTAAAATGCTCTTCGGCATATCATCCTTTTCACTTTCATGCTGCCTAATGAAGAGACTGTAGAGTCACAAAAAAAGGGTTTCTGAGGTTTTATCCTTCCTTGCTCATCTTTGTGTTTATTCTTACACTGTGTGACATTTATGCAGCCATCCGGAGTCAGGTTTGGTTGTCTGCTTGTGGGATGTGAAGTCATTCAAGGTAAAAGGACACTCGTAAGGTTTATTTTGGTTGGTGGATTTTATTAGAAGCTGTAAGTGAAAACCTGGCTTGTAAAGACATGCTGGGATTATTCCTTTAAAAGAGCAAACTTAGACTGAGGTGCTTGTTAGTGAAGGGGGAAGTGTATTTTAATGGGATCATGAAGCATGCCAAATGTAGTTTGTTTCCATTTTTACATTGATGTACTATTGTATTCATCCCTGGCACCCACAGGAATCTTGTCCGTTGTCATCTTTGTCATTTTAATTGACAGAAATGTAGTGTTTAGCCAAAATAAAGGAAGTATAACTTTCAGCTGATAGAAAAGACTGCCCAGTTTATAGTTGGAGATGTAGATAATATTTATCTGATTCTAAAATTCTTGTAAAATATGGGTAATGAGCAATATTTGTGAATTTGAGCCAATGAATAGAAGTATTCTCTCTTTCTGTACTAAAAAGGACTGTAACTCACACAGATGGAATGAATGCTGAAAACTGGTTTGCATGTAGTGCATTTCTTTATTAACTTTACAAAAAATATTTGCTTTTATTGAGTTGGAACATTGTAGTCCTGATAGCAGAGGCATTGCTGTCAGCTCTTTTGGTGAGGCTTTGGTACAATTATGCTTCTGGGAACGTTGATGAATTCTTTTTCCATGCTGGAGTATATGATTTAGAAAATAACTTGGGAGAACCTGTGTGTCAGTACCTCAGTCTTGATAGGAATGTGTGTTTTTCTTAAGCAAATTAGGGGATGTTTCAAGATGAGCCATGAAAAAGCAAACACACCTCTGGTTGGAAAATGAATGTCAAGGAGTAGCTGTCAGCAGTTTTCTTTTGCACCCAGATTTGGCATCCTGATCTAGTTCTAGTGGTTTATTTTTATTTTAATGGCAATAGTGGAGCTTAGCATTTATGAATGATGCCAATATGGAAGGAGTTGTAAATATTTTTGGGTATGGGGTAATAATTTTGACAAATTGAAAGGGCAGTCCCTGAAAATACAAAATACTGTAACTGGGAAAATTGAAGCGTAAGTAGTGACGAGAAGCAAAATGATTCTTTATGATTTAGGTCTGACTCCCTTAAATAAGTTAATAATATAATAGCTGTGAGATGAGGTAATTGCCTTCTAAGGATATATCATCAATAGTCTGGTTTACATTTGGCTAGAAGGCTTTGTCCAAGTTTTGAGCCCATCTGTTAAAGAAAAATTTGGTAGTTTAATAGATTCCATTGAAACACCAACAGGCAATTTAAATAAAGTAATTAATACATAAGGAAATATTAATGGATTACATCTGTCTTGTTGTATATAAAAGAAGACTTCATAGAATATGAGCAGGACTTTAAAAATGCAGAATAGTCTTGTAAAGTGATTGATTGTTCTCTGAGAAGGCTGTGTGTGGGATGGGAAGAAATTGTCTGTTTGCAGTAACTCAGATGTTTGGATATTAGGAGAAGATCCACCATCAAAAAAAAAAAAAAAAAAAAAAAAAAAAAAAAAAAAAAAAAAAAGCAAGAATTAAGAGTAAGAAAATTTTCTTGTTTTTGATATTTTAAGGTAGTTACCCAAATATCAGGCACAACAGTGATTACTCATGATGATCCTTTTCTGGTACTAAACAATGTATAAAGGATGTATTTCTGGTGATTAGTCACAGATTCCTTTTTTACCTTTAATTCCTTTCAGGATCCTATTTTCTCTTTTTCAGTGACAAAATGTTCATTAATTATGGTTGTCAATGTAACACAATTCTAATGTTATTTCATGTTAGCACTAACATTAGTCCATAACTCCCTGAAAAGCAATAGCTATGGTATATGCTTTGGGAGTTGATTTTGTTTTGTTTTTCTTTTCAATTTGTATAAGGTTTTATGCAGTGGTATTTTTGAGTAGGTGAACAAATATTTGTTAAATTTATTTATAATTTTTTATATATACTGTTTCTGTGGAAGATGCTATTTAATGTATAATACAGGGGGTTTTTTTAATCAGCTTATGCAAAAGTGGAATATATTGTAGCCCGGTCATTCTGCTGTTAAATCAGGCAGACCTCTAGAGGGAAGAGTCTGACAGCTTATGATCATCACATCTAAAATCAATTAGTGAAATTCAGTGGAGCAGTTTAAGGGAATCATTTTAACAGCTATCATATTGCAGGACATAGATCCACTACGGGTCACAAATAAAATAGACAATGACACATCCTGGGAAAGCTAATAATAGTAATCATCTGAGAAGAGCAGCTAAGTAGCAAATGTTAGGGCTCAAGCAGAAAGTCCCAGTGCTGTGCTCCACAAGCACTCTTAATGATCCATGAAAATGAAAAGATCTCTCTGTAGCATCTGAAAACACAAGAGATACTTTATTAAAACACCAGACTCAAAACCTGCCTTTGAAGGGTGGATCCAATGGATCTCTCACTTTTGGATATCACCTGCACCTACATGCGGACTTCCAAAGACATAAATAAAATTAAGCTGACTTTGGCAGTACTGTAATTTATAAAGCTATAATATAAATTATCTTTGCGACTTCTGTAATTGCCTTGCTGAGTTGAGAAAGCAGTAAGTAAAAGGCCAGGCAGGACTGTTTGGGTGAAGCTGACAGATATTTATATACTTTTTTGAAGTAGACACTTACTGTGGGCATGTTTTTTTCAGGAACTTCTTTAGCTTCCAGGTGAGATTAAAATAAGGAGAAAGATAGATTTACCTCAAGAGCAGTTTGGGAAGATGCACATTAACTCCTCATATTTCAGGAAGTAAAAGTCCTGCTGACTGGGCCCCATTTGGCATCACGGTTTTGTTTCTGTTGTGAAGAGTTTGTGCTCAGGAGCAGTCTCAGGCTCTTGGGTGACACAAAAAGCTGGAGCAGCACAGCAGTGACTGTGACAGACCTTTGTTCCATGGGATTTTCAATGGCTGTGGTCTGGGCTTTTTTGCAAGAGTGGGATGAGTCTCTGCAGTCTCCTGGTTGGTTTTCATTGCAGCTGGAGATGTGTAAGACACCACTTGCAGCCTGCTGGAATAAGAAGAGTTTTTGATTCCTCACAAGTTTCCTATGGGCCATATTATCATCTGGATTTTGATGCCTTTTCCAGTAGCATCAGTAGCTTCAGTGTCAGTGGAGCCTTGTTTATTGTGAGAGTTTTCCATGTTGCGTAAAGGGAAGCCTTTGTGAGCCAGCTCAGGTCACAGGTGTGACCATCTGAGCTCAACAATGTGCAGCACAAAACTTTTATTTTTTTGTCAGCTCCCACACTAGCATCATCTAAGGATTGCAGGTTTGCATTCTTGCATAGGTGCCCTTGAAGATTTTGATGGGAAATATTTTTAATTAGTAGAATGTGAACATGTTACTGAGTGTTACCAAATAAATGCTTTTGTCTCCAACATTCTGCAAAGGACTTTGAGAATATAGCTGTTGTAGTAATTTAATCACTCTTTTAGTGAAACTGTTTCTGAGCTGTTACTTATTTTATGATTTAAAAATATCTTGCATCTGACATATTTAACCTTTTTTATCCACTTACAGCTCAAAAGTGATTCTTTTCAGCAGAGCTTTTAAAGTATCCAGATTGGAGACTCCAACAATCTTACAGTGGAAAGAAACAGCACTCTCTCCACAATTGGTATCTTAGGAAGAAATAAGCCACTTGAGGACTCATTTGACAGAAGAATCCCAATGAGTATTCTTACCTCTCCTAGTAAAAATGATGATAAGGATTAGGAATCCTCTAGTGCAGGACCTCTCTAAAAAATCTGAGCAGCCCTTCAGGATACTTGGAAAAGACTTTATACAAAATCTTTTCTCTGTTTTTGTCAGAAGTCTCCTGTTGCATCTTGGCTCAAGTGTTATCCTTTGTGCCTTGCAATTCTTTAACTATACTTCCCTTGGCTATTAAAAGCTCCACTGTTTGCTTTCATCTATTCCTGAGTTTTTATGATTGACTGAAATACAGTTAAGAGTATCATAGTCATATTAATACCTCAGAGACCAGTGGCTAAAATTACCCATTTCTACACAAAATTAAATATCTTTCTTAAAAATCATGTGCTTTCAGTGTTGTATAAGACATTATACAAGACAATCATTTATTTCTCTTTTGGAAGACAACTGCTAAACAGCTGAGAAGATCTCAATACAATTTCTGAAGACTAAAATTAAACTGTTTCTAATACAAATCAATGACTATTACAAAAAAGAAAAAAAAGCAATTAGGCACAGTATTTTTTGGAGTGAGGTTAGCAAATGTTCCTCCTTTGTGTGGAGTAAATATGTCAGTCATGCAGCCTGAAAAATAGTTTGGGGTTTTTTAAGCACCATCTTTTTTTTAAGATTTATTTATTTTATTTATTTATTTAGCTTTAAACCAAATTTTAGGGGATAGTTCCTCTTGTATTTAGGCCAATGTCCTAATCCAAGGGGAAATATTTGCAGTTTATGTTAATTTGCAGTTTAGTGTAAGGCCTCTGAAGAGAGGCCTTATGAAGAACTTAGAAGTAGTAGAAAATTTTAGTTCTGGGTTCTAGTCTGGTTTTCTGGTTCTGCTTTCAAAATTCACAAGGCTGCCAAAGCAGATTTTGCAAATGGTCCCAAAATCTCATCTCTGATGCTTTCTCGTGTCCCTGGCTTGTAGGAGTGCTTCATAAAGAGCCCCTCATCCTGGTGGAGAGAGCCTGAGAGAGGCTCTGTGCAGGGGTGAAGAGATTGAAACAATGGGCAGAGGGGCCCCACCAAGGGCGATGTGAATGGAAATAAAACACCTGACACACTTTTTTTTACACTGCCTGGATTTTTGTACAGGCAGAAAAAAGCTTTTCTCCACTCAAAACTGTTATTAACATTAGTAACATTAATAAATTTTGCCTTTATCCTGACTTCCATATGGCCAGAAAATTACTTAAAATTACTGAACATTTCCTGAACATTTCCTAAAGGATTCAGGCAGCCACTTGTGTGTCATCATTTGTCACCCCAGGTTTGCAGAAAGATCCCAGGGACCACAGGGGTGCATGTGGTGTCGCCATCCAAGGATCATGTCAAGGATGTCTTGAAGGATGTTGTGCATTATTTGCATGACTTACTTTGTCTTGAAAAGTTCTCCCCCAAAATCAGTCATCTGCCCACAATCATCTTAAATTTTAATACATTTGAGATGTTTTCTATTAAAAATTGATAAATAGATTTTTTTATCTTATTACCTAAAATCTGGTTTCGGAGTGTATAACTTCCCTAAGTGTTTGTGACTAGGACTAAATTAATATGTAGAACTAGACTTAGAATTTAAAATGCTTGTGCCTGTTTTAGTATATATAAGAGACAAATACAGTTCTGTGAACTCGCATTTAAAATAAACTCTCTGTTCTCCTAATTATGTTACACTGGGCTTAAGTCACTATTCAAGTTACCATTTACTTTGACTAATCAGGTTAATGGATTTAAAAATCAGCTTCAAAGATGACAGGAAGGTGGAACAGAAACATCACACTGCTACTTAAATCCAAATAAAAAGAGTGTGAAGGAGAAAAGGCCAGAATATGAGAGTCTGGTTTTCTTCTGCGTTAATCTGACAGTTTAAGAGTGTTCCTGCCATGTATCTACAGTATGAGTTCTCTAAAATGTTAATCTTTCTGCATGTTTTACAAAAGGAACCGACAAAATTAAACATTGACATTACACATTCGTATTTAATAATTCTAGCCATACATAATTGTAGCAGATGATTACTGCTTATTACTGGGGAAAGATTATTTGCAAAAACACTTACAATTCTATTATATTTGTGTCCTGATTAGATTAATTTATTGTCCTTTTAGACAGAAATATAGTAATTCCATGAAAAGGAAAGCAAAAGTCTTCCTTCTTGGGTAGCTTTTAGCCCATTTGCAGTTCATAGTTAAAGACTTTAAAATTTGGTTCACCTGTAGTGGCTGTATCAGGATTTGTGACTCCAGATGTCAAGGATTTGAAGGCAATACTGGATATTCTCGTTTCTTCTTAAATCTCCAGATAATTACCTATCCTATAAAGGTTCTAATTGATTAATATATTATCCATTAGTTGTGCTAGCAGAGCAGCCTTCCTCTATCTTGAGTGCACGGCAGATTTAGGAATGCATCTGGAAGATCCCTCTAGGACTAATGCAGTGAATGATGCAACCATGCTGCTGAAATCAGTCCCTCTGGATGCAGGAGAGCTTTAGCCTGATACTCTCCAATCCCCTAAATGTCAGTGTGCAACACTCAGCTTATGTCAGCACTCAAATATGCTTTTAGTGCCCTAGAAATGCTTCCTCACTTCTTCAGAACAAGGATGCATGAGGAACAGCTATGCCATTTGGAGTTCTGAAAGCAAAGGCACAGAGAAATGCAAGCTCCAAATTTTTATATTCTTGTTTTCCCTGAATTTAGGCAGCAGCACAAAACAGAATCAAACATAGGAAAACCAAAAATTTAGTTACCTAGTCACCATCGTGTTCATCAGTCTCTACTGTGCTTATCTTCATGAAAACTCTGTGTGAGTGAAGTTGCCCAGATCTTACCAGTGAAGACAAATTTTGAAGAAATAATTCACAGGTTGTGGAGAGTCTGTAGACTTTGCAGAGAAGTGCTTATTTGAATTTTTTTAAGAATCCTGGTGGTTCAGGCATTCAGAAAGTAACTTTTTATAAAGCACGTTGCCTCTGTCCTGTGATGTTGTGGTTCTGTATCTCCTTGCTGGGCTCAGTCCTGCAGGTGGGGGAGCCTGCTGTCCCCCAGTGCTCCAGACTTCCATGCCCAGCTGGGACCAGAGTTCCTGTTTGCTCTGAGGTGCCTGACTCATCTGCTGCCTTGTAATACAAACTCATTCAGAGATACTCATGCTAGAGAGAGACAAAAAATACTAAAACAGAAACTCCAGGGAGGAATTGCTGCAATTTTCATACATACAGTTTTGTATAGTATGTGGTACAGACATGAACACAGATTTCTTATTTAACACTGAGGTGTCCTCAGGGAGTCAAACCTTGAAACAAAGCCTTATTTTTAGGATCACAGAACAAATCCAAGAGGAACAAAAAAGTTAATGCTCCAGAGACACTGTAATAATCCTACTGATGGATGCATTTTCACACATACAAACAGCCTTACCTTCTCTGCGTTTAAAAGAAGCTCAACCAGCACTCTCAACTTATAAAAATATGCAAAAAATACACATTTGATAATGAGTAGCATAGATATTCTGCACATGCCTTCAGTTATACTTTTCAATGTGAAAATCAAAGGAAGCAAGAGTTTTTAAGAGCTTTGAACATTTTAATGTACCAGGTCTAGTAGAGAAGCTCTTTGTGTGGTGTTGAAATGTGGCACATGCTTTAAAACAAAATACGGTCAAGACTATCCTTTAAATGGTAAGTTACTCTTGAAGTATTTTTTTTCATCCTATTTGTTACTGGCTGGCTTAAATCCACTGAAACAAATTTTATGTTTCTCACTAAAACATAGTAGATGTGTCCATGACCTTGTTTTTTGAATTCTGTGTCTACATGCTGTGTCAATGTGTTTCATAGTGGGTTATTGTTTTCTTCAGTATTCTATTTGCCTGTGCTTTATACATACTGCTTGTCAGTCTCTTTGGATTTTTCCTTGGTATTGCCTTTCACAAGAATAAAACCAGAAATATTCCTAAAATAATGTTACTGTCAAATTATATGGCTAAAAGAGATTTGAGCTACAGGAGATTAATTCTCTAAGGGTCATTCATTTTGCATTGAATATAAAAGGTAACCTGTTCATTCTAAATTAGAGAGGCTTTCATAAAATTGAGGCACATAATAGGGAAGAAAGAATATGCATGAGTAATTTGCAATCTTATAATGAAATATTGCTATGGGAAACCAAGGAGAACAACAGATGCTGAAATCCTTGTTATGGTTCTTGGTATGGGCTTTTTTTTCACTTTCCTTGGAGCCTTCTGAGTCTTGTTGACCTGAGATATTTGGAGACCTGTGTATTACAATAAAATATTAACAGTGCAGCAGATATTCAGTAGTAATAAGTTTAAATTAAAATAATATGTACTCTATACCAGGCTTCTGGTAGTAACTGAATAAAAATAATGAAATCACCTTTGACAGCAGCACTGTGTTCTGTAGTACCAAATCCCAAGAGTTTGACCCAGTTTGATAGGACTTAGCTAATGTGCTTTGAGATAAGCAGAGGCTTAAAGGAACTCTTGAAAAGCTTATGTTTTGAAAGCTCAGTTGTATGGTTATGATATATGATTAGCCTCATTTTTAAAAGGGGAAAGAAGGATAACTTGAGAAACTCCAGGCCAATCAGCCTCAGCTCTGTGCCCAGCAAGGTCATGGAGCAGATCATTCTGGAAACAATGCCAATGGCATGGGAGAGAAGGAATGCCATCCACAGGGACCTGGACAGGCTCGAGAGGTGGGCCTGTGCAAACCTCAGGAATTGCAACAAGGCCAAGGGCAAGGTCCTCCATGTGCACCAGGGGAATCCCAACACAAATACAGGCTGGGCAGAGAATGGAACCAGGTGGTCTTTAAGGTCCCTTTCAACCCAAACCATTCCATGATTCTGTGACTACTGCTGTTTCCAAAAAGATAGGCAGCAGAAAAGGTGAGAGTGAGCTTTAGCATATAGGGAAATAAACAAACTTCATAAAATTTCAGTTGTAATTTTCGAAAATTCACTTAAGAGCTTTTCCTAACACTTACAGAGAGTTTATTAAAAGAAAAGTATATATTTACAATAAGCTTGCTATTGCTCCTGTGTGCACTTTGTAAAATGTGCTGCTTCTTTTCCTAGCGAAGATTCAAAGAGCCAGAATGATATTTTTGCTAAAAGTATTTTAAGGCATTAAATACAGACTCAGTTAAAACCTTTTGTCTTTATCCCTTTTTGCAATCGTGACTTTTCAGATTCTGGTTGGAACACTTGTGTTTGTTCATAGGAAAGAACTGAAATCTTCAGAGAGGTCATCTTTTCATAAAATGTCAGGGAAGCAGCATGGCTGCTGTCTTTATTCAGCAAATCCCTTTGAGCTCTTCTGAGGAGGTTTTTCTTAGTTATTTCATCTGGTTTGTGACTGTACAGAAGATTGTTCTACTCCTCTGTTCTCTTGACAGAGCTGTGCAAAGGCAGCCTGCCTTAGAGCCTTCCTGGTTTCATTTTTATATTAATAGAACATTTTTGCCACTGACACAGGAAGAATAGGGAAGCACTGAGAGTGTTTGGCTGTCTGATGGTTGACAGCAAGCTAGATTAAAAAAAAAAAAAAATTAAATTTGAGAAAGCTACTTTTAGAGCTGAAACTCATGAGGGTTCCCTCTTTACTGTGGCCTAACTTTCCTATAGAGAAATGAAATCTGAATTGTTAGGAGAAAAATTGTTTCATTAGTTCCAGAAGCGTTGTTGGGCTTTTTTTGTTCAGTTTGGGAAGAGCTACTTGGTAGAGTTACTGCTGTCACTTTTGTATTATGCTGTAGCTTGTGTCTGAAATGAAAACTTTTGGAACTCATTATGAAACCAGAAAGGAAAGCCAAGGTACTAATTCAAATATTTAATAACATAAACACTTTAAAAGGAGTATGAAAGGTGTCAAAATTAAATATTAGTTTTGGTTTACTAACTTTCAATACCTATGATTTTTGCTGTTTAAAAAAAAAACAAAAATCCAAAACTCTGCTAAATTTCTCTGCAAGGTATAAGGCAGATCACAGTTCTTGTAATTTAAAATATTTGCTGTGTGGGCACATTTGTGAGACTCTGCACCACACTTAGGAATAATTACCCAAAGACAAGTGAGCTTGTGGATCACTTTGGTATATCCTGGCCTGCTTGAGAGGAGACAGTGAGACATTTTTTGAATTAGTGAAATCACAGTTGGAATATTCAGTGTTAATCCTGCATATTTCAGATTTTGGACATTTTTCTAGCTATATGCCATACCATGAGCAGTCTTTCTGTATCCACAAACCCTTAATCACCTCTGGAAAATGGCACCCTGTCTCTGTTTGCAAATCCAAATCCAAAATGCCTTGGCATTTCTTCCTGCAGAAATATTCTAGAGCTACCTCCTGATTTATTTACTTTTCATCTGAGTTTTGTGTCTAGAACTGAGCTCCAAGGTCGCTTTTACAAATACCTATCACTTTCATTGCACAGACTTTTTTTTCTCAGTTGAATGTGTCTTTGTTTAACTGTGTTGTAATGTTCAGGAATGTATTCATGCTACAGTTGAAGTCATCTTGGGAAATTACAAATTACTGTGATTGAACATGCTATGTCTGGGGATGTTTTCAGGCAAACACAAGTTGTCTTCAAGATACTGAGCAATCTAGCTACCATTTATACTTCTTTCAGCATAAAGCACTATTAAAACCCTTTGTTAGTAACTACATTAGTAAAAGAGTAGAAGTCAAGGTACTAGACTAAGAAAAAACTGGAAAGGAACAGAGACAAAACTATCTTTGAAGTCCAGTCAGAGACTCTGGGAATATGGGCTCTTGGAAGACAGCACAGCCATCAACAAGTCTTTTGCAAAATTATTCTGAGAGCAAGTTCTTGGGAATACAAATTGCTTTTGGACAAAATATTTGGAAAAATATGTCCAACTCTAAACACAGAGATTGCCCTGGTTACATAATTAGACTTTATGTAATTGGTTGTGCCTTAATTAGAGTAGACCTCATCATAATAGCTCACACATATTGTGAAACCTCAAATATGTGACATTCTTGAGGTAAAAGGGGTAGCAACAGCTCTGTCTAAGAAATAGGAGAGAAGATAATCACAAGCTTTGAGGTTAATTAACCTGAAGTTTAGAAGTAGTCTGGTATGTCAGTATGAGACTTAGTTTTTGGTTTTCCTCTCCTGCCAAGCACGGTGATTTCTGCTGGAAAAACCAGTGCTGGGCAGTGTTGTGCTGTGAGTGAGGTGTTCTGCTGCAGTCTGACCCTTTCTACCCTTTCTCAGTAACTGCTCCCCTGCCACCCTCCAGAACTGCGTTTCTGTGTTAAGCAGGTGCATCTAAACATGGAATAACAAGGGAGGATGTATTTGACCATGTATTTGAAACACATCTTTTACAAGTGGCAGAGGACAGCAAATTGTGAAATTCTCACTTAACCAGGCTTTTCTAGGGCTTGTAGCAGAAGAGAAATGCTCAGTCTTGTTCTCTCACCCCGTCAATCTAACCTTCATCCATCAGACCAGATGTAACCTGGAAAGAGCTTCATGCTTTTCAATCACATTTGTGGCACCACAGGGTCAGTCGTTTCTGTGCCAATTCATATGGAACAGATGTGAGATGAATCTGAAAGCATTTATAAATAAATAATAAAATAAACACACATCGTGTTGGAGCCTGGTTAACAAGTATTGGCCTATAGCAGTGTCCTGCTATTGAGACAATCTTGACGAAAAGCACAGATCTAGTTAAATAAATCTACACAGAGCACAGAGTCTCAGTGCAAGGAGTGGATGAAAGAGGTATTACATCAGATTTGGCTCAAAGAACAGCATTTGAGTGTCATATAAAATCATGGGCTTCCAGTTAATGGGAGGAAAACTGCTGTTGTGACTTGTTAATTAAAGCAGGAAGCAGATTGGAAGATACCTGAGGAATCCTTACAATGAGAGAGAGTCTAAAACCAGATGAAGGGTAGGAAAAAGAAGCATTGATAAATAAAAAGGCAAAAAGGAATGAGTTTCTCTTTAGTAGCTAAGTGTAGAAGCCAGAAAGGAGGCAACACATCATTAGAAATCACGTGAGGAGGAGGAGGACCCACTCAGATAGTTCATGTATTATTGCATTTTTTTTGTGTAGTTACTCCTCGTAGGTTGTTCAGCATTGGAAGACAAAGAGAAGAGATCATGTTTTAGACTGGGGAGGCAGACAGGCAAGTGCCAGTATAATTTGCTTTGGAAGCAAAATTATATTGTTCATTTTTTCAGTTCATTTTTTCAGTTCAGTTGTAGGCAGTTAACTTTGCTGTACAGTTATTGAAATAAAAGTGTAGAACTACTGCAACAGAGTGTTAAGGAAGAATAATATCTATTAAAAATGATCTCCCTTTGACACTATAATAGCATTTAATTGACATTAAATAACTCTTCGGAGCCATTAAGAATATGATATGAATACAAATGTATGAAACATTTCCATCATATTGAATCAACATCTTCAACACACAAAGCTGCATCATGGGAGCCTTAAAGACTCCCTTTTGCAAGTGAATTTAGTACTCATGAGAGTTCCATGCTGGCTATTCCGAAGGCTGAGGTCTCACTGTGTGTAGCTGGTTTGTCACAGCAGTTGTGCTAACAGGGCATGGCCTGGAGGAGCTGATCAGAGCTTTGTGCAGCCTGTTTAGCCTTTCCTTGAGGCTGCTGCCACTGTCCTCAGCCATCCAGTGATGGACACAGTGTAGGCAGAAACAGCAGCTAGGACAGCAGATGAGCAGATCCACATGATTGCCACAACATTGTGTACTCCCTCTATGCTTTGTTCAGTTGAAAGACTTCTAAAAATCAGGATGAAAACAAATATTGTAATGTTTTTGATGAATCTTTCTCAGGGGATAGAGAAGCCTGGGTGAGAGCATCATGAGTTTTTAGAGGTTTGGTGTTGCTTTCTTCTCACCCCACTAATATTTTCAGCTGTCTCTTCATCTGCTGGAATTGAACCTAGTGCATGCTGTGCCTGAGAAAGAATAGGCTGGATCACATTCTCAAGAGCTCAAGTCATTCTGAGATGCAATAAAACCGGAATGGAAACAAAATGAGGCTTTAACTGAGCAAACTGGTGTCTGAGATCTGTGTAGTTAATATAGTTAAGTGCAGCTACTGGAAGGCACTGCCTGGCTTTGCTAAGCACACTCTTGTGTGTGGGTCTCTGCCTGGATTTGCCCATAATTTGCCCACTAATAGGCTGGTGCATGTGGTACAACAGATTAGGTATTAGAGGTGTTAATTTCAGCAAGATATTTCTCTTCTAATGAGCAGATTAAGCCATAGCTGCTACTGATCACCATAACAGAAGCCAATTCTTTCATTTGTACTCTCTAACTTCTTGGACACCTATTGAATTTTGTATTTGGCTTTTAATTGGGAAGGGGAGTACTTTAATAGAAGGCATTTTCCACTTCCAGCAGGATGCCTTTGGGAGTCCTATCAATGCACACTGTAGATTTTTATGTATTTTGAGTACTTACATGCAGATACTAAAGCAGGCTTTTGTGCAGTTAATCTAGCAATGAATCATTATTTAGGCCTGGTTTTCTGTGGATATGTAAGGTATTTTAGGGAGAGAAGTCATTCCTGCAGTGACAGATGGAGGGTTTCTTTATATATGCCTTGGTGCAAAGCAAGAGCTAAATTAAATTCGATGATTTGAATGAGATTGTGATGTCAACACTTATTATTTAAGAAAAGCATGAATCTGTATGTGTCTTTACAAGTGCAATTGTATTTATGGGATCCTGCTAGTTGAGGACTTGGCTTTTCAGAAAAATCCACAGCCTTTCAATGGGAACCATGACAGGTTGACAGCCTAGTCCACAAGCCTACTTTAGAGAGGTGTTTGTGAAGTGTTGTTTTCATGCTGGAGAAGGCAATACTGGTGTAGCTTGTTCAAGGAAAAATATCTAGTAATAGATAATAACTTTTTTTTGTTGTTGTTATAATCATAGAAAAGAACTGCTATCAATATTTGGAATAATTATTCCAAATGCATAGGATTTTCCAAAACAACTGCATTTGGAAAACAGCTGCTGCATAACTTTAGGGCAGGAAGGACCCCCATCACTGAATTTTTGTTACACTTCAGAGCTGCTGTGAACAGTAAAGAAACACTGAAGACGATTTGTTTTTCTAATTTTTGAAACATTTGACTACGTGAATCTCTCTGTGCCACCTCACCCAGCCAAACCCTGTCAGTGCCATGAAAACTCAGGTCAGAGGTTGCTGGTGTGTGCTGGGCCTCAGGGGTTTTTGGTATTGCTGTGTAAGGACCCAGAAGTTGCAGAAATTATCTGAAATACAGGAACTGTTTGATTCATCAGAGCCACACATGGAAAACATCTGAAAATTAATGCTTTTTCCTTTTTAATATGAACATGAGTTTATGCTTGCCAGTTAAGATCCCAGCTTCTGGAAGGGTGGCATCTGTTGCCAAAGAAGCCTAATGTACCCCTTTGAAATATTATGTTTTCAGAGAGGAAGAAAGGCTTAGGTCTCAGCTAGGAAGAGGTGGAGTGCTGGAAACAGAGGATGGAGAAGAATCCCAGCTTCACCTTTCCTGGTATGAAAATAATTACCAGGATTTCACTGCAAATAGGTGTGATTTGAAGTAGGAAGGCACTACAGAATAAATGTCAATCTGGAGATGAATTTTCCTTTCCTCAGAAGCACCTTCTCAGATCATAGGTAAGAGCTATGTCACCATTGTGTGCTAGGACTTGGATTAAATGAGGCATTTAAGCTCATAACTCTTATTTAAGATTCCCTGTCAAAAATGGCATATTTTTTGCTTGTGGCCTGAAATAATTTCTTTTGTTGTGCTGTGGTATTTAACATTTAAAACTGGGAACTTCTGGAATAATGTAATTTTTGCTCAGCCGTCTGCATTAGACGAGTACTGATTTGGTAGGCAGAAATGTTGGCCAGTAGCATTATACAAACTTAGACCAAAAAGTCAGTAATTTTAGGTCCCAGCTCCCCGGATTCTGCATCATCTTTGGTTTCTGGTGTTTTGGTTCCTTTGGCTGTTTTTATTCTGCAAGGAGTGTTCCACCCAGTGCAGAAGTTCTGATTAAAATTAGGATATGTTGGAAGGGGTTACAATGGATTTAGAAGCATCTTTTTCCAGGAAAATATTTTTAAAATGGATAGGTATTTGCCCAATATTTTACCATATGTCCAAAACATTTGGCAGTTACATAAACCACACTTGCTCTGTGTTTCCTTAGATTGCAGTCCTATATATGGCTGTGTATTTTTAATAATATGATAAGTTGTTATCACATCCTTATGTGTACTTGGAATGGAGTGGGATGTTCTCAGAGCTCTTACCTGCTGCACCTTGCTCACTGGTCAGCTTTGTAGGGAATGCTGGAGCAGATGATGTAGCAGAGGGGTTTAATATTTATACTGAGGGTAAATTATTAATTCTTTGCTTTTAGATAGTGTGGTGCTTCCCTCATTCTATACCTGCAGTGAGACTGAGAGAGCTCAGTGAAGAAATGGCTCTGTCACCAGGCACTGTTTCCTTTCAGTCAGTGTCCATGGAAACCTTGGTCAATTTTTATTTTCTTGTGTGGTTATCAGTGAGGTACAGCTTCCAAGGGGAAAGGCTTTGGCCACTCGACCTCCTAAAGAACAGGCAGGTGAATTGTGTACTTTTTGCAAGCAGGCCATTTCTGTTGCTCAGGGAACTGTACTGCCCTGCACAGCTAAAAATGTAGGCAGCTTCTTATGCTCTGTAAAATTCAGGGAAGAAAGAGCTCTCTCTCACACCACCCCTGCCAGCTTATGCTCCTCAGTAGCTTTCCAGAGCCCTTCCCCAGTGTCCTGGTAAAATAGTGACAATGATGACGAGATATTTTACTATGTCCTCCTCTAAATGCATGAGTTTTTGGAAACAACAGCAGGATACTTCAGGGACTCAAATACAAAGCAAGAGAAGCAAAAGTACGCCTGGCATCTTCATATGGAAGTAATAAATGCAAATTTGTACTGTAAATTCAGAGCTGGGGTTGTCAGAAGAGATTTTCCTTGATGTGTGCACTGTTGTCATCTGACGTGTTGGGTTCTGAGCATAAAGCTTGATCTCAAGGATGATGGTAAATTTTTAAACCCTACAACAAATACACATCTAAATACAACTTAATAGGCTCAGATTGGTGATGTGTACATCATCTTTGTGCAGGTTTATATACTTTTGTCATATTTTAGGACCCATATTTTTGCTGCCTTACCTGTAAACTCCTACAGGTAAGAATTTAACTTTGGATTCTAGAAAAGATCTGGCACCTTATTTTATAGAAAAAGGCTTTAGCAGCTCTCTTTATATTTATTTAATAAATCAATCTCTGTATTTCTTAGCTTTTATGTTACTGTTTGATTTTTAAAATGCAGAATGTGCTTCTTGTGCCCTGGTGTTTTGACTAGACATTTAAATAATCTAAAACACTCTTAAACAGGGGGGAAAGCTTAATCAGCACCTAATGTTGCACAGAGCAGAGAAGGGCTGTTAGAATAATGCCCAGCTGATTAGAAAGATGTAGAAAAAAAATTCAAAAAAATAAAAATAAGAAAAACCTAAACAAGCAAAAGAAAATAGAGCATGAAGTAAATTGAAAACTGAAATGAGAAAATTAACTTCATAAAAGGGGGCAGAGATAGTAGAGCCTCTTTTAATGAGGATAATTTGTACATATATTTAAACAAAAAAATTCTTTTAAGTGCTTCACAGCCTCCCTGGTGTATTGCAGGTGCTTGGATGTGATAAGGAGTAGCCGCTGGGTGCCACTGTTGAGTTTCAGAGCACTGGGCAAGACAGGGTTTCTGTGGCAGCCAAAATTTGTAGCTGGGGAAGAGTGTGTGGGTAGTAGTTTTGCAACAGAAATAAATTATTTCTGCAGCTTTAGGGTTTGTGAAATTGAACTGCAAGCAACCTTTTCTTCTTGCTGTTTCACCAGATATTATCATACCTGATGGCAGATCAGTGGCAGGTCCAACATGCCCTGTTCCCTGCACCCCTGCCTTGCAGACCAGAGATGGTGCTAAATAAGAGGGGAGTAAAAACTTGCTTGTTTTGAAGCATTTTGTCTCTTATTGCAGCCTTTTGGACAAGCACAGCTCGTCAGGTCTTTCTAAATAACGTTTACTTGTGTAGTATGGTGCTGAAATACAGGACACCCCACTTTTTGTATGGCTTTCCATCAATGGTTTTCTTAGTCAGCAGAGCGTAAATTTGTTTTGGAAGTTGCTTTGCCTGTGCCTAGAAGAGCAGGAGGAGTAATGGTGACTCACAAACTCACTCATAACATGAATGTGATTCTAAATAGTTTTGGTTTGAGGAGTAGATAAGCAGAGCTTGCAGAATCAGAAGCATATTTTTGAAAATGGATAATGTTATCTGAAACACGGTTTCTGTGTAGAGATACACACTCCATTCTGTCTTGTCCAGAATAACAATGTTGTGCAGTCTCTTTTTATGGAATACTTTTGATCATTTGCTTTCAGCCAAAATAAAGAAAAGTTAGAAAGGTGTGTATGTGATATGCACAGCACACAGAATTAAAGAAAAGCCTACCGTGAGCATGTTTTGAAGCTATGGACTGGGGTTTGGATATTAGATCCTGATCTAAAGAAATCACTTAAAGAAAATATCTAATTCTCTTGAACTGAAGAGCTTGAAGTTCACACGTTTTGCCAAGTTTTATTGAAATGAGGCCTCTCCCTTTGTAATACTTTTGATAAATAATTTACTTATAGCTCTGATGAGAAATCTGTCGAGCATGAACAAGCTGGGTTTGAGCTACCAAAGACTCCACCTTAGCAGCAAAAGAAAATTCTTGATTTATAAGTTGAGACAGAAGAATCTGTGTGGTGCAGATTTTAACCCATTACCTGGTCAATTGTGCAGCCACATAAACTTTCCAGACAATGATGTGCAGAGACAGGAGGTGAATTATAGATTCTATAGGTTTCCTTCAAGTTTGCTTCCTCTCTGCTGATAGGGAAAACTTCTGTCATCTCCTTGTAATAATAACTGAGCATTACTTAAGAAGAAATTTTTTAAAATAGCATAAATTTGTCCATTTCTTTTTTTTTCATACCTCTTAATATATCACTTGAAAAAATAAACTGAAGTTGTCTTAATTTTCTATGCTGAATTTAAGAATTAAGCAGGCCTTATTTTTTCATGTTGAACTGGCAGGTGTTTGTGGCAGGGTCACATATTAAATATCAACACTTGTGAGAATATTTGAGCAGTCAATTAGCAATTTTCATTTTATAGTGTTATAAATAAAAAAATGAAATATCTTCCATGCCTTCTTGTATTTTGTGGTTGCAGCTGGGGTAGGTCTGTTTCTTCCACTTCAGCTTTCTGGACAGGTCAGTACTCAATGTAATGAGTATGGCTATGAGGCCTCTGGCCATAGGTAATATTTTGATTAATTATATTGCTGTCCCAAATAGGCCTGAAGTCTCTGCCTTTGGAGGAGCTCTCCCCCATTTGTGTTGCTGTAGGGGAGCTACAGGTACAGCCACTCCTTGCAAAGATTTAGAAAAGGTAAATAAGTGAACAGGAAAGCAGAGTCTGTAATCAGCTTCACAGTTCAAAGTGCCCAGGGGTCATTTCATTTGAGATATAGATTTTGCTGATTACCTTAAGACCATCACATAAAGAATGGAAATGAGTTTTCACAGTGCTCTATTTTCCTTACTTTTCTCTCATTTTGTACTGTGGCTGAAATAAAGGATTACTTCTTTAAAAAAAAAAAAAGCCCCTACTAAAGCCTTTCTTTTTTTATGTCCTCACCAATTTTCAGGCTCAATTACACACAAATTACAATGTACAATTTTTATCATGACATTTGAATTTATTCCTTTTATATGTATCCTAGATTTGCATTTATATTTTGCTATAGCCTTGCATAAAATACCTCACTGTGATGCTCTGATTATTTGATTAATTCACTTTGTAAAGATCTTTGACATTCTTGGTGAAAGTTTCTACAGAATTTGTAAGTTAAATTTATCAATTCAACAAAAATATTGTAAGAAAAGAGCAGTAAAGGGACAGTAAATCAGGGTGTCATTTGCATGGCTGCTAATGTCAGTATTTTGAAGAATAATGATTGTGCAAATGCAGTCAAATGTGTGTTGTACTGCAATGAAAAAGTTCTGTATTCATTTACTTTTCAGTTAAGTACCCACTTAAACTCTAGCACCAATTTTCACTGTTTACTGATCTGAGGAGTTAAATGTTAATCATGCCATGTTACCGAAATATTTTTTCACTACTGCAAATGAACTCATTTCATCATAGCTAAGACAATAATTAGCAAAGAATAAACCTTTGTGTGCAAGGATTTATAATAGAAATGAACTTCAGCATTCAAAGTTTTCTTTCTTTGTCTCTCTGATGCTTTTGCGTGAAGATGAAGGCATGTTTGTGACTCCCTCTAAAACTCCCCTGGTGGAACATAATTCAGTCAAAGGAAGTCTGGGATCTCAGCTTTAATCTTTAGGTCCTGAGATAAAATACCCTAATGTCCAAAAGACTGTTCTTAAATGGTGATTTACCTCTAGCTTAGTTGTGTCATTAAATATGACCCACGTGCCTATCTGTATTTCAGTAAGATGGAGTTCCCATTTTTGTCCATGTGTTTAACTCTGCTCTTTGTGTGGCAATTACAAATTGTCTTTTCTCTGGAAAGATTTTGTCAAAGTTCTTGTAGATGCATTTCTTTCTCCCAGGTTAAACAAAAAGTAACCCAAATGCTGTCTTCTGAGAAGTCAGGTTTGATTTTCATATGTGTTTGGATACACAAGGTCTCCAAATGTGAACAAGAGTAAATGCTAAAGGAAAGTCACAGACAAAGTCTAGAGTACACAGGGATGAGAGCACATTCACTTCTTACTAGAACCAAAGGGTTCCTACCCCTTCTGGAAGTGGTAAATACCCTCTGGGGTCTGTCTGCAGCAGCAGCACTGCAGTGGAGGCAGAGCAGATCAAACTGAAGGGTGCCCTTGATTTCCTCCCAACATGAGGGTGGAAGACTTTGCTTCTGCTTCAACAAACTGCACTTTGCTGCTCTCAGATTTAATTGTCGTGGTGGAAGCAGGAAAAGCAAACTCTAGCTGGAAGTGTGAGTTCTAGAGTGTTGTAATGCCGTGCTTTAAGGAAAGTGGTCTCATCGGGGCTCGTCACTGCAGCAGTGTCACCGTCAGCAGTGGGGAGGGCTGGGTCACACAGCCACGGGCTCTGTTCTTTTAGGGTTACTGCACCACAGGGCAGGATTGATCTGCTGAAATAACCCTAGTGCTGTAGAAGCTGCTGTAACCACTGACTTTGTCCCAAATAAACTGTGTCCAGTCATTAAAACAGTATAAACTGCAGAAACAGTGGGGTTTTTTTCTCCTTATTGTGGGCAGGTGTTACACAAATGATTACATAAATATGGCTAAAAATAAACATTATCCATAGCTACCTCAGTTCTCAAAGATCAATGGCTATAAAAAACCCACTACATTTCATTGGCTCTGTAAAAACAGACCATTTCCTGCTGACCTTTAAAGAATTCTTTTTCATTATTACCTATTACAGGAGGATAAACCCTTTAGGTTTTAAAAGAAAAAAAAAACCCATAGCATCAAACTTTGTAGGTTTCTGAGGTGCTTGCTGAACTTCACATGAGTTGTTTTTCAAACTACAGTCACTTAGGAGCAGTTGTATGAAACTTAAATAGTGTGGAAGTTGCCCTTTTCAGTTGTTGACAAAGCCACTATATTCCTTGGAATGCTATTAAGACAAAAGACCCAAGGCTCCCTGATGGTCTTTCAATGTTCCTCAGTTTCTTTTTTGTCAAGTGTTCAGTCACTAACACCTGCTCTGTGAGAAACAAGGCTTGGTGAGATTCAAGGTAAAGCACAGGCTTGTGCACAGGGTGTCTCTGGCTGAGAGAGCTTTGAGAGAGGACACAGGCTGGGTGCTGGGAGCTGTAAATCCCAGGGATGTGATGGTGCCTTTGCTGAGCGCTGCTTCCTGGCCCAGTGCAGGGCTGAACGAGTCAAAACAGATTTGAAAGGAGTGCAGAAACTGGCAGGAGCTAATGAAAAGAGACTTCAGCCAGGAGACACAGACTTACTTGGGGAGCATCTCAGGTCTCCAGAGGCAGATGAGGTCCTATGTTGTGCTCAGCCATAGTTGTCTGAGTGTCCTGTCATGGTTAGATTTCTACATCTTCTAGATGTGCTGTGGCATTGCAGTGATGTGGAGGAGATCAGAATTTATTATAGCCTGATTTTCATAGTTACCCTCACCACTAAGTGATTGGTGCAGTATCTGTGCATGCCTGAAACAAACAGTGTGTGCCAATGGTGGAGAGGGAATTGGAAATGGAGCTTACTAACTGCTCAGTTACAGAACTGAAAACAGCCCATGTTTCCACTCATTAATTGATGGCTTGAATGTCCTAAAGAGAAATTATTTCCAAAACAAGAAGGAGGTAGCTTGAAGTGGATACAATGGTTTCTAGATGTGATTTAGTCCACCCTCTCAATTACTTTTTAATCTGTGTCCAAATTCCCAAGCACCCTGCTAATTTGTAGTGGTGTTATTAGCAGGTGGCTGCCAGCAAGCAAATTCTAAGCTGTAAAAAAAAAAAAAATGTTGCCGTTGACAGAAACAGCCCCACAGAGACATATTCATCTGAAACCTGAAGGCAGATTTAGACACTTGAAACATATGGTCTAGTGCTTTTGCCCGAACCAGGCAACAAAAGAGGACTTACCTAATTAAAGATTTACTTTGTTTTTACTTCGTTCACTTTGTCTTTCCCTTTTAAAATGATCTGCCCTTTATTCATTCAACAACAGAGGGTCAAGGCTGAAATCATAATGAAATTGCTCAGAGAGCAAAAAATATACCTGCTTTACTTGTAAGTGCTGATAGTTCAGGCTCTCTGTCATAGAAGGTTGCACTGAAAGACATTGATGTTATATTGTGTTGTTCACAGTCTGGCCAAATAAGACGTGCTTCTCTCTCAGTCCTGTGGTTGCTTCAGTGTTCTGCTCCTTGAGTTGGCCAGAGCAGGCTCAGGCACGGAATTCTGCTGGTGTTTCTATATTATGTGTATGTCATTGATACATACCATTGTTCCCTCTGGGTTACAGAAGTATTTGGATCAGTTTAGCAGTAGAGTCATTCTGTGAAGTAACTCCTTTTATCAGGGGCAAGTAGGACTTAAGTGATGAATATTTCAGCAAAGTTTTCCTCTGAGTACAGTTGTATTTGGTCAAGTGTATTTTCTCCCAACTCATGTTAGGATGATACAGACATGGAAACTGTATTAAAATTTGTTGAAATATTCCAGTCAATGTCACCACATCTTCAGTTAAGAACCTTTTCTCTCTTTTTCCCTATGGGATTGAGTGTGCCTATAAATGAGCCTTGGTTTTTGTCAACAGAAATGCTGTAAGAGGTTCATGATATCAACGATGATGTCATTTAATGCAAACCACAAAATTAAAAGTCAGAGCTGATTGTTTTTTTAGAAAAAAAAAAAAAGATGTGGTAAGGCAGAAACTTAATAAATTGGAAAACCAAAGCATATTTACTTTTTGTGTGTCATGTAATCGTGTCATTTTTCTTTATATTGGTTGATTTCTAACACTGCTTCCTGGTATCCTACTAGAAAAAAAATCACATCCTTGCACTTGGCTGACTCCAGAAGCCAGGGGTAGAAAGTGGTCATTCTTCTTGGACCAGAACAGTGCTGGGCTTTTCTCAGGAAGAGAATGTGGAAAAAGCAGTTGTTGAGATAATGCAATTAGTGTTGAACAGAAAATAGATTTGGCATTAGAAGTGTTTATAATGACTGCAAATTTTGCTTGGATTCCTGATTTACAGCTGTACTGCCATGACATGTTTGTGTGAAATTTGTCTTGTTTTCACTCTTCCTTATAGTCAGGATATCTTGATCTCTAACAGGTTTTAGTTTTTAGTCAAGGGAGTAAAGTTTCGTTTTGGGACCTTGGAGCATTATTGCTAAAAGATACGTCTCGTAGTTTATGGGTTTATGGCAGCATTTCCAAGACTTTTAATATCTCTTTATCATTTTCATGTAGATAACTTCAAAAAAACTCCTATAAAGCTTTATTGAAATACTTTAATGGTTATTTCATAAAAATCTATTCTATATTTTTTAAAAATTCTAAATTGTAAATATTATTAAAAAAATAAGAGATAAGATAGGCAAACGATAGCATGAAGAATGTGCCTTTGAGTACCAGCTTAAAAAGAAAAACCCAGGAATTTAATGTGGCAGATTTTTAAAAGAAATTAAAATACCTAGGAATGGTCATACAGCACAGTGAGAAATTTTGACCTCTCCATTCCTTTGAGCTAAAAAACAAAAAAAAAAACAAACCACTAGCAGAATTGGCAATATTGTTCCTTAAGGTATTGCATACTCAGACTATGACATTGAACATAAGAAGGATTTGGAAAACTATGAAGTACATTTTCCAGATCTTCTGTAATTACTTTCTTGAGCTTTCATGACAAAAATAAGATGTAACATGGGTCCATTTGTATGGGATATATCTTGTTATATCCCTATAGCATGTTTAATCCAAACTAGTCACAGCCATGCAATACAATTAGGACATTTAATCCAGTATATGTCACTTTTTCATTTTTCAGTGAGAAAGGGAAATAAACCTTGACAAAACCCTATTCTCTCACATTTCCATCCTTCCATCCTTCTGTATCTGTTGGGATTATTAAAGGACGCTGAAATTCCTCTGCGGCAAATTTAGTCAAGCAACAGCAAGGGCTCTGTAGGAGCCAGGCTATTCTTAGTTTTGTAGACAAATCTTGAGCTCTGTTGTGTGTAATGGGTGATGCCTTGGAGTGACTACCTAGAACAGAAGCTAGACCAAGTTAAGAGGATAAAGTGGGTCTTTACTAAAGACCTTCAATAAATACACCCTGGGCAGTCAAAAGCCTTGTGGAGGCTACACCCAGGATGGACGACAGTCATGAGTTTTTCCGACAGATAAAAGTTTG
This sequence comes from Eopsaltria australis, assembly GCA_034509425.1. Classification (NCBI taxonomy): domain Eukaryota; kingdom Metazoa; phylum Chordata; class Aves; order Passeriformes; family Petroicidae; genus Eopsaltria; species Eopsaltria australis. The sequence continues at coordinate 1,006,531 of JAVTVJ010000138.1, forward strand.
GTCTATTTGCAAATCGGGTTAATTCTCCAGTGACAGTTTCAGGTTATGAAGTTATATTCCCTCAGTTCACTCCCCGCCCCCCAATTAACTTTTGTTTATAGTTTTCAGGGCCTGAGGCTGTAGGGTGTCCGTGGGTTCCAGGCCCAGAGGAATTGTTTTGTCTGAGCAAAGTGTGAAGACAGTAGTTAACATTTTATATATCAGAGTTATGCACTAATGCAGCACAGGATTTGAAAAATATAAAGGCTAAACTCTTAAGGCATCATGGGTTGGAAGGAATAAGGTTTCTGCACCAGTTGATCTTAAACTCTTGGTTTCGAAAATTGATTTCATACCCTCTGGAAATTCAGTCATTTTGCATACCAGAGAAGGGAACAAGGAACGTGAATCCACAAAGATTTGTGTGCTCTGGGATGAGCCACTGTGGTCCCTCCCAAACTCCTGTGATTCTGGGAGACACATGAGGCTGAAGTGTTGATCTTGCAGCAGTTTGAGTTCTGGTGGAGATGGGATCCATCTATATTCAGAATACTTGTGCTTTTATTGATTCCTAAATTTAGCTATTTCTGAACGCAAAACAAGCTATTTCATTACAGATTGCTTCTGCTTAGGTTCTACTGTCTCTGTTCAGAGGTCACAGCCCTGGAACTAATGTAGGACTTTACGATTATTTTTGTTTTTAATGAGTTTGGTCCTCGATGCTTCTCAGCTAAAAGAAAGGATTCTACCTGCAGTTCAAAATACTGGAAAATTGACTTCTCATTGATTACTGTCTCTCTGTGTTGCAATGGATTCCTTTTTCTTCTTTTTTCATTAAAGTTCAAATTTTGTTTCCTAGTACCCTCATTTCTCCTTCTCACGCGTTTTCCACCACTTCTTTTTCTTTCCCTAAAACAGAGTTTCAAGCACATTTTTCTTTCTTTAAATTAACAGTTCCTATTGTGTGCTAAAGTCCATGCCTCCTCGTATGCACTTTTTTCCAAACATAGCCTTCCCTCTCCCACTTCCACTGCTCTCACTGAAGCTGATTATTCAAACTTTTCCTTCTCTGGACTGTAAAATGTCACAGAACCATTCTTTTTGCCATTTGATGCAAAGCTGATTTAATCTGTCACCTGACATGTGAGCATTAACCTTTTCCTTCTGTGTTTTAACAGGACTGAATGTACCAAAAACACAGAGAAAATATCAATGTGCTAGGGATCCTAAAGTAAATCATCTTAAATTAGTCTTCTCTTTGAGTTTATATTCACTCAGGAAAGCAATTTAATTTGAAGATATTTGGTTATTTCACAGTGGTTAAGTATGTTTTCAGCTTTAATTGACATGACAGAGCAGTAGATTGACTCTCATCAGTGCCTTTACTTATTAACGTATTAGACTTTCTGAGTCTTTGACTCATTCTTGAAACTTCTCCATATTAGATTTGACTTTTGGGCTAAGATTTACTTCTTTATGTAATCAGCTGCTTTGGAGGTAGTTGGTGACATTTTTTGTGTCTGTAAAATTCTTTTCTAAGGGCACTGACAACTAAAACTTCAATTATAACCCTTAAATGCCTATTTCCTGTAATGTCTTCAGTGTGAGATAATGAACAAATCAGATTATTTTTCGGCCATTTCCATAAGCCCAGCCTGAATGGCATTCTGACACAAGTTGGAAGTTTCTGGCAGCAGTTTTTCCTGGGTGGAAACTAAGTGGGAGAAGAGTAATCTAGAACTGGAATAAGATGCATCAAGTAAATGTCTTTTAAATGTTTGTGTAAGTGTAAACAATGCTAGCTAAACAGCAGTCAGATTTGTTTCATTTTATATAGCAATAGATTATTTCCAACATTCCTATAAAATGTAATTATTATTCTGTCTTGTAGACCTTGTACCAATTCTATGCAGTACAGAACTTAGAGAAACTTACTGGAAAGAAGAGATTGATTCCCCTTGTAATGGTTGCCATTATTGTCTACATGATTTTATACGAGTGATTTCTTTCTTATTTTGGTGTAGTAGTTCCACTGTAGAAAGCAGCTTTTAAATGTTTTTATTTTCTCCTTCAGAGATATAAAGGGGTTCATTAATCAGAATTAAATTCTATTCAGAATTTAAATTTAATAAAATCTTACTATTCAGTCAGAATTGAAAATTTTTATAATTTCTTATTAACCTTACTCCAGTTTCCTTCTAAGACACCTGCTTTAGCTCTACCATGATCATTTTCCATCATCTTTTTTTTTTTTTTTTTTTTTAAATGCCTCAGTAACCCCCTTTTTCTTTCCCCAAAAAAAGCTCAAAAAATAAGAACAAGCCAGTCAGGCAGAAGACCTGAGTGATTTTACTTATAAAAGTCTGAGGCACCTCCTAATCAAGCTAATATATGAGTGGTTACTTCCACCCAAGGAAAGTTTTAATAAGTATGTCAGGTGCTGTTACGTAAAATGCTTTGTAGAAATCCAGATATACAGGAACTTTATTAAATAGATCTGTAATATTGAAAGGGATTGTTCTGCCAGGATGCAGGATCTTCCCTCCAAAAAATGCAGCTTCTGAATCCGTTAATAACATCGATATATAAAGAAGTCTGAATACTCATTTCATCTAAGAACATTTCTTTTTACCATGTGCATGGACAATAGAGTGGGGTATTCATTCTCACTTCAGGATATTGTAGCTCTACTGTAAAATCTTTTCTTTGCACGATTACAGCCGTTTCTGCCCATGGGAAATTACATTTTTCATTTCACCCATTCTTTCCTCCTAATGTGGTGGGAGTTGTGGAGGAATACACCCCCGTGGTCCTGTGGTTCACAGCTGCAGAAAGGGCAGTAACCTGTTCCTCATGGGTGGCTTTCCAGGCTTTGCTGTTTCAATTAGCAAGTGCTGTATCCCTGTGTGTGCTGCATATGGAATAACATCTCATGATAAAACCACAAAAGTGTAACAGCCACTATCAAGTCATCAGTGTGTTTTATTGATACATCCAAGTGATAGTCAATAGAAACTGATAAAAGCAGAAATGGCAAAACAGTCAAATATTTATAGCTTTTGTATCATTGCCAAATATTTCTTTCAGATTGAAGCTGAGGATGTTTTAGATGTTCTAAATTTCTGTGGGTCTGCTTGTTGTCAGTGAAGAAGGAAGTCATTCATGCATTCCTTTGGATTAATTAATTAATTATCCTGAAGTCATTGTTGCTTTTTAGCAGTGTGACATTGCAGAGATGCCAAAATTAAATCAATCCATGTGTAGTGACACCGATTCGACATCATGAAATCCTTTATTTCTCTTACGTTTGTGGGAGCTGATGAAAAATAATCTTTTGGAAAATTAAACAAATAGTGAAACAGGCACCAAGAGGTGAATCTCAGGGTGGGACTGATGTGAAACTCCCATTACTTGCCAGGAAGTCTCTCCCTCTCTGCCTTTTCTCAAAAGGCTGTGAACATGTTCAGTTGAATGCTATTTCTACCAGATGTAATTGTTTCATTTTCTTATGAGTAAACTATGATTAGCACTCCAGCACCAGCCTTAGAGAAATCAATTAAGCACATTTCCATCATGGTGGTTTCTTGTTTGAACCTGTACTTTATTTAACAAAAGGTAGTGAGGGGTGGTTGTTGACAATTTTGTTTTGCAGAGTAAATTGTGAGCACTTTTTCCTCATAAAGTGTTTTCTTCAAGAAGAAAGAATACAGAATGAAGTATTTTTATGTTTTATTGAAGACAGTGATAGGGTAATATTTCTCAGTTCAGTGTTTTTGGGTTTTTTTTATGGATGTTGTGTATGTGAACCTACACACCTGCTGCAAATTTGCAGAAGTCTTTAAATCATTCACAACCATGTTGATGGCTTGTAAGCTAAAGACTTGTTAGTCCTTTACACAGGGGATTTTTGTCCTTTTTCCAATATTTGTGAGATATATGTAAGAGTTATGTGCTTTCAAAATGTAGAGTGTGTGTGTGTATGTATATATATATATATATATGCATATATGAATATACATAAATATACATGACAGCTAGTTTAAATTCCAGCTAGAACTTCAGGTGGAAAAGGTGCTGCTTTTGCCACAGGCAAAATGCCAATTTACTATTAATGTGCAGCCTGTCTGTGTTTGGTGCAATTGCCATGTAATTCTCATCATACCCAGGCCTGCAGAGCCCTGCTGCAATGCACAGGAGGCTCTGCTGCCTTGGGTCTGTGGTGAAATTCTAGGAACCCTTGGAATAGGGGATTCTCCTGATTGCTGGGTGTCAGTCTGCCATTATTGCTACTTTGATTTGCCTTTGGTTTTCATTCAGTTTGCCCCTAGTAACACAGCACTGCGATAGAGAAATTGTATTTTGCCCAAACAAAACTCCTACTTTAGCTTTCCTTTCATTCACACAGGTTTGACTTTTTTTTTAAAGTAAGTAAATTATAAACTTAAGGTGCTCAGAGACAAGTATAAATGCAACATTTCATTTTCTGCCTCTGATTAATGTCAGAATATCTACAAGATATTTTAAGGGAATGGAATTCAATTTAGGTGCACAGTTTCTGTTCTTGGCCTGTGTCTCCATCTGGAAATTGCATTGATATAACAGTTGTATCCTCTACATTGAGGTACCTGTGTCCTTTGAATAATTGGGGCTGTTAAATTGTTACACAACTTAAAACTAAAACCAGAGGCTGAACGAAAGCTCTGATACAGGCAAAACTGGTGTTCAAGTAGTTTAGGCAAGAAAATCAGTGCTGGAAAGGAGAAAAGAAGATACTGGCTCTGGTGGCCACATCAGTGCTCCTGGTGGCAGCATTTACCAGTGAGGCAAATCTTTTCTTGGTCTTCTGCTATCCAGATTGGTAACTCCAAAATTCAGGAATCCATAAGTCAACCTGATCTTATTTTGTGTCTCTCTACAAATTCTTACAGAGCAAGAACATCAATAATTCATAATTGGCCTGGGGAAAACAATCAAGAGGGTGTTCTCCAGCCCGATATGTAGGTGGAACTTCTGAGTTGGAGATTTCTGCTTGAAAAAGTTTGTAAGAAATTGTGAAGCATCTAAAAGGATTTATTGTTGATGTTTTTTTTCCTCAGAAAGCATTTTAAAGTACTACTGTCATTCCCAAGAAAGGGAGTAAACGACAAAGTATCTTTTCTTTGTAGACAAGTGCTAATTTTAGAGTAGCAGTGGAGAATCACTCAGTGCTGCATTTTCCACTGTGATTCCAGGTCAGTGTGAGACAGAGAGAAGAGAGTCTCCTGCCTCAGGTGATGATGGTCATTTGGGAGTTAAGGAACAAGGGGATTGCTGCACTGAGAGTGGCTCCTAGCAGATCATAGGATTAATTCAAATCAGAATGGGAAAAAAATTTCATCTCTAGTTATTCCTGGATTTATCTGGAAGAGGGAGGTCTCCCACCATTCTTTTCTGCTTAGATAACTTCCTCTATGTGCTAAATTCACACTTTTGTGTATCCATATTGCATTTGAAAAGGAATAAAGAACAGCAAATCTTTCAATGATGTAAATTTGGGGGGGGAGGGAGGAATCCAGCTGCCTGTGACACGATATTATTTTTTTCTTCATTTAAGATATGAATAAATATTTTAAAAAGCAATGAAAATGTATGAATGCATGCTTGAATTACTGGAAGTGTTTGGGTGGCTGGTTCCTATCCAGCTGTTCTTGGCACGTGATCTCTTGGAACTGTTCCAGATGGTTCCCAGCTCGTGAAAATGAGAACACTGGGGCACCTTCAGATTATTTTTTTTTCTTTTTTTTTTTTTTAATTACTGTTTTGGAAAAGCCAACTGTGAAACTTGTGGTCGATTGCAGCTGAAAATGATAGTCCAATGTTTGGTTGTGCTTTCCACCCTCATTCTAGGTATTTACATTTTAATATTCTTACTGTCTTTCTGTGTATGTCTAATGGCTGCAGATTGTTTCTGGATATTAGCCTTTAGGAAGAAAATCTGTTGATACTTATTCTTGAGCCTCTGATGTCCTAGAAGCCACAGTGGCATGAACCTTAAAACACGTAATGTTTTAATTTAAGTTATATACAGCAGGGCAAATCTCTCTGTTACCAAAATATACCAAAAGTGATGTTGGCATTCTCCAAAAAAAAAAAAACAGGTTTTGTAAATAAAAGGCCCTATAAAAAGTTGTTGCATTCTTGGGAATCTTTTCAATGTTGTCTGGGCTTATTGTTATTTACTTTAAAGGTGTTCTGTGAAATTCTTTTACAGTCCAAAAATAGTGTGCACTTCTGAGCTTGTATACCCTGTATTCATACTGAAACCAGCTTCACTGAGTTAGTTCACAAGACTTAAAATCCTTTGCATAGATGAAATTTGTATATTTTGGGCCTGGTGCCATTATCTTGTTCCATTTGCAATCAATTTACCTAGGATTTCATTTAAAACAAGTAAACATGACCTTTTTTCCATTAAGGAAAAGACAAGATTACTGATTAAGCACTAGAGGGTGACTGAGCTTAGACTACAATGATGATAATTTTCTGGTTTACCTGCACAAGGTAGATTGCATAATAAATACTAGAAATCAAAGGTTATTCTTCTGAAAGAAAACTCAGAAATAATTGAGGAAATAGCTGTGAACTCCAATCCACTTAACTCTTAGATTAAGTCCCTAGAATGCAGCCCACCTAGATCCTAGATTAAGTCTAAGTTCTAGATGTAAGACTACAGTTGTACTGAGGCTTTGTTATTAAGAGGAGCCTTGTGCAGCTTCTCTGAAGCAGTGGGGAGCTCTCTGTCTGTATTAATGTGCACAATGCACTTCTCAGGATAAATGGGTGCTGGACACATTTGCATCAAGTTTTGAGAATTTGAGAGGGTTTTGGAATCATTTTTTTCCTCAGAGAAGCTGTAGTTTGTCCAGTAGAGGGTTGGGATAGAGTTCATTATTAGGAAATATTTTGTGATATAAGGGATGTCACTCATCCAGCATTTCCAAAAATCACTTAAATTTTGATGTGGGAGTGCTCCTACTGAAACTTCACATTGAAAGTTAGATGTAGTTAAGTGCTTCTTTGGAGCAAGAAAACAAGCTCAGAGTGTGACAAGATCAGCCTCTGAGGCCAAGTGCCAATTCCATTGACTGTTGGACCTTCACATATTAGAGCTCTGAAAATAAGGACTAATAATTCAGATGCATAAAAAGGGGGTTTCTTTCACAGTTTAAATGAACAATTTTGAAACCATAATTTTGGGACTTTCAGTGATACTGTATATTTAAAAAGACATTTATGTAATTCCTATAGGCTCTGTCACTAAGGAATAGTAATTTTAGGGGCAATGAAAAATTCAGATAGGCTATAGAATATCCACATCATTGTAAAAATACAGTTTTCGGCTTTGGAGTAGTTACAGGATATTAAAAAAACATAGCTGAATTTTGTGAATGTCATGGAAAAATCGTCTCCTCTTACTCATCTGAAGTTATTTGTAATGTTGTGCAGTCAAACATCTGTTCAGAGTTTTAAAATAGTTAGAGATGACAGCAGTGCTCTTCTGCTGGAGCATCCACAAGAGTATTGAACTGCCCCAGGATCTGTGTTTACAGAACATAGGCTGCATAAAACGCGGAAGATTAGGAAGATGCAGAGGGAGTTGAAACTGTAGACAGCAACATATTTCATGTATGTTTTATTTATAGTAGTGAAACCTGTGTTTACTGAGAGCTCAAGTAGGTGCATAAACAGGCAAACAAAAGTAATAAAGTACCAAACAACTGGTACAGTGCTAGCATAAAAAGAGAGGAAAAATAAAGAGTGAGTCTGTCTTTCTCTCTGCAGTTGCAATCTTCTGTTTGAAACTTGTTATGTGGCTTATGGAGAGGGCTCTGTCTCACACCAAGTAGGAAGGGAGCCTGATCCACCCTGCAGCACATAAGGAAATTATTGCAATTATTGAGAGTTCAGAGTGGTGTAAGTGCTCAGCCTCACAGCACAGTGTATAGGCTGTAGGAAAAAGCTTTAAAATCAGACAGTAGCCCTGGTGACTCTGTCTAAATCTTTGCATTTTTATTGGATTCCCTAAATGATGTTCCCACGAGAGGTGTGGGTCTACAGTCCACATGATGCTTTAATTTTTAGGCTTCATTCCACATGAAGAGATTTGCCCCTGTGACCTGCAAGCTTTTCAAGTTAAACACGGTGGTCTTGGTGTGCCAAAATGTCGAGGTGGCCACAGCCTGAATTCTGCTTCAGAGTAGACTGGCTGGCCTTGGCCTGAGCTGCTTCCTCTCAGAAGGTCTTGCCAGGCTGCTTGTCAAGGAAGCAGAGAGTGAGGAGCTGGTTTCACACAGGAGGCATTGCACTGGTAAGTACAGCTCAGCTGGGCACATTTCCTCTCTGCTCCTGCAAGGAAAATTTATCGTGTCAGCAGATGGCCAGAAATCCTGAAACACTGATTTAATTAACTGGAATCCCACCACCAGACAGCAGCTCTTGTGGCTGCATCTGGAGGTAGAGCAGGATGCTTAAGGAGTAATATTGTCCTTCTAAAATTGAATTGGACAAACATGGGGACATCTAGGAGTTACATAAATAATTGTGGTGGGCTGGGTAGGAAAGAGTAAGTGCTAAACTGATAAGGGGATTAGAGTGCAAGAAGTCTTTAGAGAGCACTGCTGTTTGTCCTCCTGAAGATAAGCGAGGTTGTGCTGAGCTGTTGGATACTCTCAGTTGCAGTGGCTGGAAGTCAGCGTGAGTTTTAAAAGTTTTGCAAATGTGGTAGGGATGTGGGCATGAAAAAAACAGATTGTGGGCTTAAAGTGTGTGAGACTTGCATTATGTTAGCATTTGACTGCTGGGCAAGCTTTGGTTTCATAGAAAAGAGCAGTGGTTATCCCAGTTTCCTTTCAGTCCTGCTGTAGGTGGCTGAGCTGGGGGGGTGTATGAGCCCAGCTAAAATCCAGGTGTCATCACATGCTATCCACATGGACCCATGGACCCTCTCCTGGGAATGGAACCACAGCAGAGAGCATCCTTTCCTCCTGGGAATACAGGAGCTATAGAAAGGTTGTGCAATGAATTTTATTCCCCCCTGTTTCACTGGGATAATGGTTGAATACTGGCTGGACACTGAGGTGGAGATGAAAAAAGCTAAGGCTCTGCATTGAAAGAGCAGTCCTGAGATTAAGTCTTATTTTCATTTCCACATGCTCTGAGAAACCTTTGTCCTGTGTGCATGTTCCTCCATCCCAAGGAAGGCCTAAGGTTTGAATAAGCTCAGCTGTACACAGTGAACTTCAGAAGTGGTTTTGCTGTACTTTCATTGTAATCTAACCAGTGCTGCTTTCCTTTTATGAGTCATTAAAGGCCCTCCTTTTTCTGAAATCCTCAGCTCTGTATACAGAGATAGAAGGAACATGCAGAAAGGCTGTGGGTGATTGTTGAAATAAGTGTCTTGAGGAAGAATTCCATAAGCCTCTGACAGAGGTGGTTGAAAAAAATAGGTGCAATGTTTTACAAATGCTTTTATTGTACTGATGGGTTTGGTAGTTGCTTTCCAGTAGTGAATTAGTACAGATCACATCAGCTAGACTGGAGAAAAATGGCTTGTTTTTTACAGCCATCTGCTTAGCTGTAAATTGCTTTCTCCAAGCTGTATGCAATCTTTTGTTTTGCCTCTGTCTCTGCTTTAGCTCATGCTTCCTATTTTTTATCTCCTCAGGGTGCAATTTACTGTATCAATCAAAATAGGATAAAAAGGTCAAAAGTCCTCAAATGGTTTTATAAAAAAAGGGGGGGTGGGGATGGAACTAATATAATGAGCCCATACATGGCATTTCATCCATGTCCTTTATTCGTTGTATTGTGCCTCTAAGTGAGGTGAGTTACTTTGAAAGCAATGGTGATAAAACCAGACCTCCTCAAGCTCTGGGGCATGGAGAGGAGAAAACAGTATAAATATATATAGAGAGAGAAAGAGAGATCCTAGATCTTTCTTTAGTAGGTTAAGAAACCTCTGTGATTGATTTCCATGATTCATGTGAGGACTTAGCTTGCAAAGCAGAGGATGCTTTTTTCAGATATGGAAATCTGTTTTCCTCTCATCTGTGTCTCATGATGCTGAATGATTGTTAGCAATTATACTGAGATTTAGGAAATACATTGGGCTTCAGTAAAGGTTGCTTCTCTAGAATTGACTTCATTTGTGGAGATTTTGTTCTGGGTTGGGTGAGAAGGGGTTGGTGTGGGGGTTGGGTTTTTGTTTATTTGTTCTTACTGTGGGAATTCTTATAATTGTCAGAGAAATTATCTTGTCATTGATCAGAGAATTATTAAGTAGGAAGATACCTCTACAGATCATCTAGTCCAGCCCCCTCTCAAGCAGATCAGTTACTTCAGGCTGTTCAGGACATTCCACCTGAGTTTTGAGTATTTCAGATGATGGATAGTCCAGGCAACCTGTTACAATATTTTGCCAGCCTCACAGTAAACCAGAGGTGTTTAAATGGAGTCTCCTGTACTTCAGTGTGGTCTCATTGGTACCCATGTGTCTTTGGGTAACGCTGAGAAGAATTTATTTCTGTGTTCTGTGGTGTCTCCCCTCCCTCCCCGGCATTTCTGCAATAAAATCCCTCTTGAACGGAGAGCTCTCAGCCTGTGCTCATCCCAGACACACCACTGCTTTAGTCACCACAGAGCTGCTCATGTGCCAGATTGGTGCTGCTGCTGAGATTCCATGTGTGATATTCTCCCGAGAGCCTTGGAGAGTTGCAGCCCTGGATCGATCCAAGCCGTGTAGGTGATCGTGACACTCAGTTTGTGCTGCTTCAGAGGTGGGCTGGGCAGAGGAGGAAAAGAACCAGTCCAGTTTACAAGTACAGAGTGGGGGAAGAGTTCCAAACCGGCTACCAGGGATTCTCTTTCCCTGGCTGTCAGAATTGATGAAAGCAAACTACAGAAAGTGGAGGGATAGGAGGAGGGAGAAAGGCCTTGGTCCATCAAAAGTGAGCTCCAGGAATGTGTTGAAATAGCAGTTCTTCCCTGGCACACCTATATTCCTTATTTACTTCATTGATTCCCTTCCACAGCACTCTGGGACCCGGGTTATTAGCAGTGATAGATATGCAAAACTCTTCTAATTACTTGAAACTTTTTTTCCCAACTCAAGTTGATTTTGAAGTTTCAAAGAAAAAGAATTCAGGATTGATGGATTTAATTTTCTGAGATACAGCTCTAGAGACAGAAGCCTTTATATTAAATTGTAAATCTTCGCAGGTTGTGTTTGTTTAAATAAGGCATAATTTTATATTTAATATCTGGGAAAACCATTTTTTATGAAGCCAAGAAGATGTTTTTGTAGATGATGAAGATGAACAATTTTCTTGGGTTTATGATTACCATCAAAAGATGAGACTTGGATGTTTGGAATACACAAAATATTTTTACCTGTCTGACTGCTAAAATTAATGCAGATACACTTATTTATATTATTTTTGTGTGGTAGCCATATGCTTTGTAATGCAAGAAATATGTTCAAAAATGAGTGGAATAATGTCAGTTTCCTAATATTAGAGGCCAAGATGGGTTTAAATTTCTTGCTTGTTTTGTTTGGTTTTTTCTCCTTTTTTAACATTTAGCTTGTAATTAGGCTAAATTACATGATAAGGCCAGGAGCTGACATGTCAAAATGGCTAAGACCAAACATGAACACTTAATTTTATGGGTTACATTAGATCATGGTAACCTTAGACTTTAAAATGCTGATTCCTAACTCAGGTTTAACTGAACTTTTGCCCCAGAGATACCTGCTTTCATTCATTTTGTTTTGTTTTTTTTTTTTTTTTACTCCAGAGGAGTACTAGAAACAAGTTAATGTGAACATGGATTTAAAACCATGGATTTAAATCAATATTGCAATCTTTAAGAAGTTCAATAAGTGTATAAAAGAAAAAGACAGCACTGTGTATCTTCCTTAATGTTATTTTTAAGACTTCAGATGTTTAGTTATTGTGCTACCTTCAAGTTGGTAACACAGCTGTATTAATCTCTGTTGCATCAGGGTCCATTTAAAAAATTTTATACCAAATCAAATGAAACCATTTCACTGCAAGTCCCATGTGAATGCTTGCAGATTGTTAAGCACAAAATAAATTGAAAGTAATACCAAGGTTAAGTGCAGTTGATGTTTCTTCATGAATCTTGAACTGAGACTTGTATGAAGTAAATGAAGAATATTTTTAACTACAAGTACATGGGTTCCCTCACTCTATGCTGGTTATCTTTCCAGTATCTTTGAAGTATTAGTCATATATTTTGAAAAGTTTTCTTCCCCACTAAGCACTTGGTAGGAACATATTTGGGCTGGAGAGCTGTGGGTTTCAGCTCATCAAGTGGATGTAAAAAAGCATCATTATGTTACTGAATCTTACTTTTTCTCTGTAAAATGGAATAGCATAGCTCTAAACCAGGTTTTATACTTTTTGCATTTTTCAAAATGTAAGTATTGTTTTGTATAAAAATACACTATAAATCATCTTTGCAGGATAAAATCCAAATTAAATTTACCATGTAGATCATTTAAATAATGAAGGGGAGTAAAGGGGCAAACACTTCTAAATGGCAGAGCCAACATATTTCAGCAATAAGCAAAACATGATGAGGATATTTTTCAGAGCTGTTCTCTTCTGTTTAAAAACACACTGAGTTGGTAAAAATAAATAAAATTAATGAGTGTCTCATTTCTAATAAATATGAGAGTCAGTGAAGACAACCAAGAAGGAAAAGGTTATTTGGTATTATTGGAAAAAGCAAGACTGGCCATTTTTTATTTTCTGATCTATGTACTGATGTTTAAAGGAATTTACTGCATCCTTACAATTGGTAAAGAAAATCCACCTCATTAGAGGCATAGATAAACAAATAATGATAATGAGCTTGTAGAGTAATTAGTCCAGTCATAGTATAAATATTTTCATCTATCAATTCCTTGCACAAAAGTGAGATAAACTGTTTCACTGCAGGGCTGGTCTGACTTTTGAACAATCAATTTCTATATAAATGTAGGTATTTAGCTATGCAGTTATGAGGAGAGAAATGCCAGTAAATAGCAACAGTGTGAAAATACCAAGGGTGGCAGTATTTTATTTAGAATAGTCTGTAACAAAGGGAATGAAGAAATGCCCAAGGGAACCTTAGACTAGCTAACTCAGTTAATCCTACAAAAATAACTGCTGACCATGGAACACACCTTGGGCTGCCAAATTTTACCAAAAATCGCAGTAAGTTTGGGAGTGGTAATCTCTGTTGAGCTGTCTGCCTCTGTGCCATGATATAAACATTATTTGAATAAGCTACTATAACACTATACTGAAACAACAAAACCTTTAGTTTCCAAGATGTTTAGAGAATTGAACAAGGTATCAAGAGAGGCAGAGGGATGAGACTGAAGTGAGTAGTCAGTGGTTTTTCTGACAGTGAAATATATCTAACCTGTAAGTCATAAAGACATTAGGGCTGTCTCTTTGACAAGTTGAAGACCGGGTCAAATGCAGAACTGTCTGTTTCAAAGTGCTTTTTGGGCACTCAGCTGGCAATTGTACCTTCAGGAGCCCCCGCCTGAGCTGTTTGCAGGTCTCTTGTTGGGATGCTCTGTTCCAGAGGCAGCCCTGAAAGCTCTTTGCTCAGTACTTTCCTCCTTGTCTGCCCAGGTGGAAAATTACAGGGGAGTAGCAGGGAGCAGGTTTCTTTCAGCAGCCTCTGTTTCTCTGCAGATTTGCTTCACACCAGCCTGCAGAGCCTTCCCTCTGAATCTCTATGGCACTAATAGCATTAAGGCCATAACAAAGGAGGGAAAACAGTAAAAAACTCTTTAAGCTGAAATGGTGAAGCTGAGCATGTCTTGGATAATGTACCTGTCCTGGCCTTGGCATAGCTGTGGTTTGGCTGATATCCACTATCAGCCTCAGAGGTCATTGACACAAAGCTTTCTTCTCTTCTTCTTTGTCGTGGTTTAACCCCCGACTGTTGCACCTTGCAGCCACTTGCTCCTTCTCCCCCAGTCACAGGATGGGAATTGAAAGGGTAAGAGGAAGAAAACTTATGGGTGGAAAAAAAGACAGTGTAACAGGGAAAGCAAAAGTCCTGCACACGAGCAAAGCAAAACAAGGAGAGAATTCACCACTTCCCATCCTCAGGCAGGTGTTCAGCCACCCCCCCATAGGAGATGACTCTATCACAGATAGTGATCACTGGGGAAGACAGACATCATCACTCCAAATGTCACCCTCTTCCTGCTTCTTCTCTCAGCTCTTTTATATTGCTAGGCAGGACACCGCGTGGTACGGGATGTCCCTTAGGTCACCTGGGGTCAGCTGTCCTGGCTGTGTCCTCTCCCAAGTCCTTGTGCACCCCCAGCCTCCTCAGTGGTGGGACAGTGTGAGAAGCAGAAAAGCCTTGGTTAGACTGTGCAAACACTGCTCAGCAGTAGGGAAAACATCCCTGTGTTATCAACACTGCTTCCAGCACAAAATGCAGCTCTGTAGCAGCTACTCTGAAGCAAATGAACTCTACTCCAGCCAAAGCCAGCACTTTTCTGATCTGTGCTCCAAAACACAAGAAGCCTTTATATCCTATTTCTAGAAAGGGGCTGGTATCCTGCATGACAGTGGATGGAAATGTGAAGATTTGCTTTGTTCTTACTTGATATATTAATATTTTAGAAGCTCAATCTAAAAAAGAAAATTAGAATATACTAATTTGTCTTGTAATCAATGTTTAATGCATGTTTCATTAACATAGCTTCATTTTACAAAAATTCTCAGTATTTTTTCTCTGAAAAAAAGCATAATGAATAAGTGAGCTTGACAATACACGATTTCTCCTTTCTGCAGAAAATGACAAAGGTATATTTATTTTATTACCTGAGTGGCTTTAGTGTTTACACTGCCACCATTACTGCATGTCTCTTGATAATTTCACCTCACAAAATTCCAGCCACGGGGAAGGCTGTGCTGATTTTATGACACTGCTTTTCCAGCAGCACTGGGAGGGATGGTGCTGTTCAGAAACAGGCTGAAGGTCACACAGGAGAGAGTCGGGTGGCTCCTGGAGCAGAGCTGCTGAGCAGGCAACCTCTGCTTTCTTCCTCCTAAAGGTTTTAGTCTTTAGAAATTAGTTCCTTTGAAATAAGAATGAGTACAATCAGAATGACCTGTTCTGCTCCCTTTGTGTGTATGTGATGGGAAGGATTTGGTAGCACTGTCTAAAGGCAGGGTGAACTCTGCTGCCTTTCTTTCACCTGAATTCAGAAGAGAATTATCAGGAGCACATAGCTGAGTTCAGTTCAGTTGATTTATGATTAGGAATTCAAAAGAAGCAAATGTATTCCTCAAATTTCATAGGGACATCTTGTCAGAGACTAATTCTAATCCACAGAATGATCTTAAATGGGACATAATGACTTTCCTGATTGTTGCTCTTTGCTGCCATTATTTTGAAAATGGAATCGAGCAAGAGTCTTGTATGTATGACCAGTATGTTCTAGCAGCAAGCATGTCAGATCTGTGCTGCCTATTGGAGTTACCATTAGTTCATAATATTCCAATTCTCAAAGTTTTCTGTTTTGTTGGGCTTGGCAGGTGGTGGCAGAGCAGGGGTGGCTTCTCATGCAACTGCCTACTTTAAAAAAAAGTACTGAGAAGAGATGAAAATTGTTCATTCAAATGTAGCAGGTCCTTTTGTGAAAGCTGCTCTTTTCTGTGCATAATTTTACCTTACACAGAACATAACCACATTTCTAGTTTTCTATTGGAAAAAGTTTCCATTTCCCACAAATAAATAGTGATATCATTGATGGGTCTGGTATCATCTCTAATCAAGGGGTATTTCCTGCAGCTAATACTCACCCTGTTGTCTGAAACACGCTCATCAAAACCCTACTAAATTACAAATACTTCGGCTGATGAAACTGTATTAAGTTGCATTAAGAACTTGTGGACAAAACCACTTGACTCCCTCGTGTCCAGTAGTGATTTTTTCTGTGGGTTCTTTTAACTCAAACTTTAAAAACTTATTCAGAAGGCTAAATCCACATAGTGATACATATGCCATAATGTCATTACAATACATGGAGTTTTCAGAAAAAAATATTCTACCTGAGACTAAAACTTTCTGTATAATAGGGCAACTTTAAAGATTTTTACTTTCTTACTCAGCAACTTTGCATATCTCCAGAGAGTGGCCTGTTTGAATTTTAAAACTGTTCTTTCTCTGGGTTCTAAATTATATTTAATATGCTAAGGAAGGGTTATTCTGGAAAATGTTCCTGTATTTGAAGTTTGGTAGGCAATTAGCTGCCTGTCAAATTGTTCTTATCTCTAAAATACAATGTGTGCAGGTCATGTAAAATACAGTAGCAGAGGCATGTTTATCTCCTGCCATAAAGTCAGAGGGCATCGTTTGTGAATAACATCTGGTAGCAGTTAAGGATATTTTAACTGACACCTCTGAGTAGCTTCAATTATTTTTTTTAAATCAGGTACAAAAACAGGTACAAAGCAAATAGCTCACTGAATTGCTGAGGGGTTTTGAGTTCCTGGCGGAGGCACTCTGTAGGTAAGCACTGGCTTGATGTGACCTTGAGCTTTTTAGGAGAGGAGTCTGTGACAAGCAGTATTCAATGTAGATATTATTACTATTACTGAATTCCTGTGTGTATTTTAAATTTTATAATTTATAATTTAAAAAATTAAATAGGAAGTTTTGCTGCAGTTCGAAAAGTGGTCTTGACTCTGCAGGGCCAGGTTGGAAATCTTGCATGCCTTTGCCATGGTAAGCAAAGGATCCATTGTACTTCTAGCTTGGGCTTGAAACAAAAAAATTAATTTCTCTGAGTATTTTTGGTCTTGCTTTTGAATTGGGAAATATTCAATGTAAAAAAGTGAAAAATGTGTTAGACAGTTTTTGAAAAAATCCAGGGCTGTTGCTTTTATTAAGTAGCTGGAAGCAAAAGATTTTAATGTTAAGCTTGTAATATTTGTGGGGAGGAAAGTGGGAAAAGACACATCCAGCAAAGCTGTTAAGCCACTTAGGAGTGAGTTTGCACCTCTCTTTACAACTACCTCATTTGTTGTAATAATTGCCATCTTTAACAAATGGCCTCTTGAAGGGCACCAAACACCATGAGAGAAAATATAAATCTTACATCTTTTAGTTTTTTTTTGTTGTTTTCTTAGATCTTTCTTTTTAACATAAGTCCAATCCCTGGCAGATGTTTTCAAGAAGAGTTTTGAAGGGTTTTTATTTATAAAGATGTTAACCTTGGGCAGGCATAATAAAAAGCAGGGGTCTCATTTTCATTTGTTTTTTCAATTGAATGTGGCTTTCATCTGTGCCTTACCTGTGTGAGGCTTTGAATATGGTATGAAATCACTTTCCATTTATTCAAAATCTTTCTCGAAGCTGATGAATGCCATACATAATGAAAGACTCTGTTCATTTGTCATCCATAGTAAATCATTGATCACAGAGGTATCTTGTGGAAAAACCTAATCAGAGCTCTTCAGTTTTTCTGGTTGGTTAAATTCCAAAAAGCAAAGAAGTGATTGCTCAGTTAGTTGGTTAAACATTTGGTTTATTAGGTGATACTCACAGGCAGTTTCTAATGCTCTTTGTGGTTTACAGATGAAAGTTTGTTGTTAAGGAGATTAAGGCAGATAGCAAGGGAAATTCTTATACCTTGAAAAGCACAAAACCCATGTCTTAGTGTGAAATGTTTATCTACATGTGGCTATGCCACAAATGAATTTGATACCAAGTAACTACCAATATTATATTTATGTATCTTTGGATACAAAACCTAAGCTGAGTTTCAAGTGATTTCAGTAGTCTGGAACCATTGCATAACAATTCTGCTTAGGCTATGTGCATTGATTATGAATACGAAACTTTCTTTCTTTCTTTTTTTTTGTAAGGGAACACCTTCAAATTAAAGAAAATTGGTCTGTTGTTGAGGGAGATGCTCTCATAGGTCTGGATGACTTGAATGGCTTTAGTAACTTATCTTGTTATTTTTTATTTCTTTTTATCACTTACCTTTTAGGAAAGACAAAGAAGGCAAACCACCCATATCAGGAGAGGAATGATAATTTAGTAGTTCCAGCATAATTATGGATGAGGCATCTAAGTCAAATCCACATAACCCCTTTTTAAATGCTAAAAGCCTCATTTACTTCAGTGGTTCCTACAGAGGATTTACTAAAGTGTCCCCATTTAGTTTCTCCAAGGCTAAAGGATTCTCAAGCACTGGACTCAACAAATTAGCTGAAAGTTTTATTATCTAAATCTGGACCATGTCGCAAGGTTTTGTAGCTGTGACCTCTAATCTTTATGCCATTTACACCGAGAGCATAACCTTACTTCCCTGTTTCAGAGAGCTGCACCAACCATTTACATACTGAAAAATATGGTGAATTGTACCAATCATAAATAAAATTTATTAAAAGTCTGACTATAATTTCTCTATGGTGTTAGAGTGTTTCAGCTGGCCCGGTTCTACAGCAAATAATGTAAAACCCCCCCTTTTTTACTGTTCTTTGTCTGCATTTTCAACAGAATTTCCTTTCTGATTACTTGCTCTGCTTATCTTTAATAGTTATAACATTTTTAAACAAAAATGACAGACAAGTGGGTTTTTTGGTTTTCTTATTAAAGTTGGTGCTGTCCATTCTGTAAGAATTGTAGTATTTCCTTAAGGGAAGAAAAAGAGAAGACAGATATAGATCTTAATTCAATCACAAAACAGATTGCAAGGTCTTAACAAAATAAAGTATGTTCAAACCCTGGTATGAAACCTTTATTATACAGTAAGTAGCCTCTTTGTTGTGGGGATTATCTAAAATTAACTTTTTTGAAAGAAAAAGAAGGAAAATAGGAGGAGGGTGAGTGTCCCTGGAATATTGTTCAGGCCTTCCCATCTGAAGGGATTCATGAGTATGTTCAAGAAGCAGTGTGTCTTAAGCCAGTTCCTTTTTGGATCCCCAGTTTGTTCTTTTTAATGTCATGCATTCATTTTACTTTAATTTAGTGTATTTTTATGTGTTTATATTGAATTTAGTGTCATTTTAGTTAGTAGGTTATATGTTGTGCACAACACAGACCGTAGGGGTAAAACTTCAAGAAGGGAGCCGTCCTGCTCAAAGAGAAAATACTCAGGACATTTCTGCAATATAGAAAACCTGGCTTCAAGTATTTAATGCTTCACTTTCACACCAAAAACTGAATGTGAATCTCACACCTCAGGTGGGTGCTTGACCAGCAGTCGCCAAACTATTGCTTTTTATGGAGGGTTCATTTTCCCTCTGGCTTTGGGCACAGTGTTCTCACTCATGATTTGGTGGCCTGATCTGTGGAACCAAGGCAGCTTCTTTTCTACTTAACCTGGCTGCATGTGTTCAGTGACTAGATATCCTGTCTGACCCTCATTGTTAAGATTAATTTTTCTTCTCTTGTGAATAAAATCCTTACCTAATAACAATCCCAATAATAAATATAAATTTTTGTGTATTCCAGTTAAGGTCATTCTCATTGGAGGCACAGAAATCTATATTTAGCTTACCTGCAGAGCAAAGGTATTATTTTTCATTGTTTACAGCATATTTCAGGCTAGATTGTGGGACAGCCCAATGGCCTATATAATGTCATGGCTTGCTATTGTAGATTTTTTGCATAACTGACCCTCTGACCCAGGAAAAAGAGTATTGCATTCTCTGTGTGAAAATAAATACTTGATCAAAATTTATAGACCATTAGAACATTTCTTTATCATGATCTTGGATTTCTCTCTCAGAATAAACAAGAGCTGCAGTATGTTCTCTTATTGGCATCTGAATGCTACTACAGTGGATATAATGGTGTCAGGAGAAAATAATTTGCAACTGATCCACTGAGATGGATCATTCTAATTAATACCATCTTTGCGACTGCCAATTTGCAGTTTTACAAGGGGAAGGAAATATGTGTTGATTTGGATTCACTGCAAAAATTAAATTTCATTTTTCATAGGTGCTATTAATTCCATCTTTCAAATTGGATTACTCCTGTTTATGAGACTAGAATCAGATTATAGGTTCATATAAGTTAATCTTTTGGGCACTGCGCTATTAAGACTTTTTTTTTTTTTTAATGTCACAAATCACCTTTGGCCTAGGACATGCTTGTTCTCCTGGTGTGTATTCCTACAGCTTTCTCTTCTGCTGCAGTCTGTCCTTTAGATGCTGTCATTTTCAAAATTTTCATTTGAAATGGACTCATGTATTTCAAGTTTGCCAAATTCTGGACTTTGTGCAGAGAAACTATTTTCTGCATACTTCTTCACATGGTCAGAGGCAATGTGATGACCACACGTGGGGGAGAAGGAGAATTGTTTCCATTTCAGATGGATGGATATCACAGGGAAGGAGGAAGGGGATGGGGATTCACAGCGTTGCCATCTTTCATAGCCTCTGCATTTTGCTGGTGCCACTCTCTTTCCTGCATTCTGTACATTGCTGTCCCTTGGGAATTCAATATTTAGGCCCAATAGGGATGTGGAGCCCTATATGGAAGTGTCTGGGGAAAATGTAAATCGTGATAGTATTGGCTTCTTGGCCGTAAGTTTTATGTCCTACCCTGTCTTCTAAGCAGGTTCTCTTTCTTCCCTTTCTGCTGTCTTAAATATGTTTTATTCTTCATCTTTGCTTATTGTGCAATTTGCCCCACCCTCACCCCCCTTCACTTTACCTGAAATCTAGGAAACTGGAGTGCTGTGTTACTTTTATGAGTGACACAGTCATCTATTTGAAATCTCCCTTGGCTCCATAAGGTTGTACAAGAAACAGTTCTGGAAATTGTCCATAGAAAGTGTATGTGATCTCTTTGACTAGAACATACATGTATCAGTACTATTTAAAATTAGCAAAAGGAGTGAAAGACTGAATAAAGTCTCATATTTTACTTATTTAGGTGCAAATGTGCCTAAGTAAAAAGAAAAAAAAAGCCTTCTAATGAGGATTGAGAGATGTGTTTGTGCGTGGATGTTTTCACACAGAGGTCATTGTGGCTGAGTTCACAAAGTGAATGCACAATGCAGTTTGTTACTGGTGACCTTAAAAAGGCATCTGGGAAAGTACATTACCAAAAATCAAGATGTGAAGAACACATGATAAAATAATCTTAGTTGAATTTAGCTCTTATCATTTAGGGATTTGCTGTTTGCAAGCATTTTAGCAGCTGCAGATTAGCTTTACCTGCGATTCTCTTTTCATTCCATTTAATCAGAAGGATTTAAATTATTCCATTCATACAGTACAATCCTGTTGATATTTTTGACCTAGAGCCTAGACAGACACACTCATTTTGGTGAAAATCTGAATGCAAAATAGAGAATTCAATTTTCATATTTAAGAGGCTGTAATTAACACTGTTTTTAGACCCCTTTGCCATGGTGTGCACTTATGCCCAAGCCTGCTCATGCAGTGCAGTGCTTCAGCAGAGAAGCCATTCCTGGTGCTGGAATGGATCTTAGGCTGTCCTTTCCAGCCTTGCTGCAGAGGTCCCACATGCAGATCAGAGCTTTTTCTTCCCTATAAGAAATACCTTATCCAGGTTCTTCTTTTTTTTATTTTCTTTTTTTTTTTATTTTCTTTTTTTTTTTTTTTTTTACAGTATCAAGACATTTGCTTGTCTCAGAATCAAGTGATCATTCCTGAAACCATCAGCTGCACCTAAGCATTTCTCAAGGTTTCTCTGATAGCTCATGGCTTTTTTAATGCATCCATAAATATGTATGTGATCATTCACACTGCATATGGAGACAGTGAGTGACCTCATTTGGACTCTCCTGAACTTCTGTGTGTGTCACCACAGTGCTGCTTTAGTGGGGTTTTCTGCAGTGGGTTGTTGTGCTTTCTCCTGTAGAGGTGTGATGCCAATGAGCAGCATGTGTGCATATCACATCTACCAATTTAGGACAGGTGGCAGATGCTTTAGCTAAGATTATGGGATGCCACAACATGATCAACTTCTATCATATTGTAGCATTGTAACTGTCAAATGTATATTCTGCAAGGCTTCAGTTTCACATGACTTAACTGCAGAAGTTAGAACTCGGGTGTCATAATGGCAGAGCAGTTGTTGCTGTTATCTGCTTTCATGGATTTAAAAAAGATATTTGTTGAGGGAACTAGGAGAATTAGTGTTTGTCGTTGCTGAGAAACTTAAAGCAATTTAAAAAACCAAGCTATGTTTGGCCATCAAGTTGTAGAATAACTGGGGTTGAAAAAGTCCTCTAGGATCAGTAAGTCCAAACGTTAACCCAAACCCATGTCTAAACCATGTCCCTCAGCACCACATCTACACAGCTTTTAAATGCCTCCAGGGATGGTGACTCCACCACTTCCCAGGGCAGCCTGTTCCAATGCCTGACCACTGTCCCAGTGAAGAATTTTTCCTAATACCCAATCTAAACCTTTCTTGGTGCAATTTGAGGTCATTCCCTCTCATCCTGTCACTTGTTACCTGGGAGAAGAGACCAACCCCCACCTCACTACACCCTTCTTCCAGGGACTTGTAGAGAGCAGTCAGGTCCCTCCTGAGCCCGTTTTTCTCTGTTTTGAACCACCCCAGTTCCCTCAGCCACTCCTCACTGGTGCTCCACTCCCTTCCCCAGCTCTGCTGCCCTTCTCTGGACTTGCTCCAGCACCTCAATGTCCCTCTTGTATTGAGGGTCCCAGATCTGGACTCAGGATTCGATGTGCCACCTCACATAGTAGGTATCACCTGAGTGTAAGGTTATGGTGTTACATTAAAAGATTATTCTTTGATCTACCATCCACCTCTGTACTAAATTTTGAAAGACACACATTCCCCTGGTGGCATGTTTGTCAGAGGTACTGGTGAGTGAAAATGTCTATACACACTGATGAGCACTTGGCACAGCTCTTCCAGGAGACACCACTCTGTGACTCTCTCCTCACATGCTCTTATGACAAACAGTTTAGGAGAGAGGGTTTTAAGTCTGTAATAGGATATTTATAACCAAAGCAGGTGCTAATGTGTGTCAAAAAGTTAATAGAAAATGCTTGTAGAAAGGCAAGAATCCCCACCTGTGCGGGTTGTACGTAAGCTTTGGAATGAGGTCTGCCAACTCCTCTCAAGGCTGTAGAGTAGAGTTTCTGTTTGATGTGAGGCAGCTTTTGATAATCAGAGCCAAAGATGCATGCAGCAGTGTCTGAGTGTATGTGGTCTGCTTCAGGTTTTCTGACTAGTGGACAGTGTTATTTAATGGAACATTTTTTCCTTGACTGATAACTTATGACCGCTGTCATGGGATCCAAAGGAAACAAAACCTGAACAATTTTTTTGAGTAAGTTATTTTATAGATAGGCAAGTACTGGGAGGAAGCTGATCTCCAAAGCTGTACCTCATCTCCATCAGGGAGAAAGGCCAAAAGGGAGGTTTTGAAATAATGTATGTATGGGGATTTTAATTCTATTTCTTACTGTAGATTTTTACTACGTTTTTAGGTAGGATGGGAACATAATTTACATATTTGCTCACAAATGTTCTTACTAATACTTAAGTCAATGCTGGTGAGATGCACTTCTCATTGAGCCATTTATTTATTAAACCAAAAGCATATTAAAAGGCAACATTTAGAGGAAGCCTGAGTGAAAACATTGTGAAGGAGCAGATAACTTCTTCTCCTGACATTATCACATCATTCAAGCTGCAGTTGTCAACCCTAATGAAAGGTGGTGATGCTGATTTGAGCATATTGCTTATGTGATGTGCAAGAGCTTTGGGAGATAAGGAATCCCTGTTGCTATCATTTATAATTAAAGTGTCCATCACTTTTCTCTGAAAAACTGCTTGACGAATAAATAATTAAAGATCTGATTCTGATACACTTAGTTGAAATGAGACTTCTGAGAACAGTTCAAAAGCAGTAAATGGAATTTCTTCAAAGTAAGGCTTCAAGATAAATAATAGTATTACAATCTCAGTCAAAGCCAGTCCTTGTTTGTTGAGGCAGGAGGGTATTCTGGTTTATGTGCTTTAAAATCTAATCTCACAGGCATCTTAAACTTCCTGTTTGTAAACAATGTCTGATGTTGTCTATCGTTTTATCTTTTAAGCACAATATAAACTGGTATTAAAATTAATGGCTAGCTAACTATTTCCTACTTTTTCAGACAGCCAAAGATAAGTTGTCTGACTCATGATCTGTGCAGTATGAAAGCTTTATAAAGTGCTATGCTACCTAAAGAGTTTCTTTTATGTGCAAATGTGTGTATTTTATAGAGGATTTTTCTTTGGTTGCTTCTATGAATTGATATTTAAAAGAATGGGTATGCTAAAATGATGTTTATTTTCATAGTTTCTAAAATAATCAAAAGGTTTGAGGGGATTTTTTTTTTTTTAATACAAATTATTTTACCTGCTTCCATTGTGTTCCAGTAATAACTATGCTCCCATTATAGTCGAAATATTTTGCATTTTGTAGATGTGTGAGTCCCCCCACAGTGTTGGCAGGGAGAATGTGAGTTGGTTTGGTACCTTAAATTAACCTTTTACTGCCGCATGCGTATGTTTGTCATTTATCCCCTTTTTCTCAGGTGCAAAGAGGGCTACCAAGGAGTCCGCTGTGACCAATTTTTGCCGAAAACCGACTCAATCTTGTCAGATCCAAGTACGTCAAATGTTTTTCTTATATTTTCAATCCATGCTGGAGGCTGCTCTTGCCATGTGAGATGACCCTTTGCCTGTAGTCAGACAGCCCATGCTCTGGGCCACTGCAGCTGTGTGTAGAGAACAGCCAGGCTCTTGTTGGTAGGGTAAAACTGCATCATCCAGGCTCTGTTCCTGTGAAACATGTGCTGCTCCAGCAGGGCAATCCATCAGGGGACACGATTCCTCGTGATTGGGAGTAATCCTCTCCCTGCTTAGAGCCAAAATATTTGCGTTTCTCAGCAAGAAATAAAATTACATAATCTAAAAGGGAAGCCAGTATAGAGTGCAAAGTGGTTCCTTCAAAAGGAAATAAATGCACATTGTATGGCACTGAAGAGATTATAATCTCCTTGGAAATACTTTAGTTCAGTTTACATGACAGTTAATTATTTTTCACTTTGACAAGTGATTTGTTGTCCATTTACATAAACAACAAATAATCAAGGTGTACTTTCAGGTAGTAGTGTCGAGACAAAGGAACTTTATATTACACTGGCTGGTGCATGTCAGAATAACATCTGCATATTAGTTTCTTATTATTCTTATTCTGCATATTAGTCTCTTGACTAATAAAACTATGTCAAAAATATTATCCAAGGTGAATTTTTTGAAGGTGAATCCATTTACTAAGTAATTAGGTTTATCTTATATTTTTAAATGAAGTGACATACAACAAAGGGTCATATCCAATCTCTTGGTTTTGTTCATATATCTGGAAACTGTAACATATTAAGTCTTCTGGTTTTGGGTGCTCTTTAAAATTAGATTTGAGTTGGTTTGTGCTTTGAAGATCAATGCTTGTTTTTCTAGTCTTTGTGCTTTTTAATTTATTTTCTTGTGCTTTTCCATGTGAAACTCTGTTCCCAAAGGCAGCTGTTGCTTTGTAGTTCTCTGTGTTGTGGAGCTCCCATTACAGTTTGCTTTGTCTTTGGTTTATTTCTCCTTAGCTTGACCTTTAATGGTAAAATGCAGAGCTTGTAGTGAGTAGGCAGATTTTACCTCAGCCAAGTTTTATGTGCATGTGTCAGTATAGAAGCTGTGTATATGTCAAAGAAAATGTTATCCTTTGTATCCTAAAAGTGTGGGAAAGGACAGTTGATTAACAGGATATGATGGTACTGGTCTGACCTGGATTTCACAGGGGACTCTGGCTTTACTCTCTCAAGAGTGGAGCTGAAATCCATGCAGATACAACACAAAGCCCCAACAAGGCTCCCAGGTTAAGCTGCATCTAACAAGACCAAAAGCCCCACAGTGTTTATCTGCAGACAATATTGTTGTTTCTTTCTTTGTGTTGGTTGCACAGACTTGCTTCTCTTTATTAGGAGATGCTTACTTGTTTCCAGAGCATTTCATAGCCACCTGATCCTGCTCGGTGAGCTAAGTTCTGCTGAAACATCCATTTTACATCTTCTGAAAACAAAAGCTATGTTTTTATTATTTTATTGAGGTTTTCTTTCAAAATTATATTATTTAGAGTATGTAAGGAGGAGAGGGGGCTTTGGCTTGACATTGACATGGATCCAGCGGACACACCCCTGGCCCAAGAGGAGCCTCTCTTTTGGTATGGCTGAAGAAGGTTAACATGAGTTGGGTATTTTTCTAGGCTGTTTTTAAATTTAACTTATATTTGATCCTCATCTGTTTTCAAAAGAGGAAAAGCTTCTGTTCAGGTCCATATCTGTGTGTTGGCATAATGTGATATATCTCTGTGTATGTGTGTGCACATGCACTTATTCTAAGCATGTCGAGCCTGAAAGGAAGATAATTGAACTTTCTGCTGCTGTTGGACAGTGACAACGTTTTGTTCAGGAGTTATATCAGTAATGGAGTTATATTCCTTCTGGAGAGAAAAAATAAATTAATACCATGCTGATAAGTAGCACTCAGTGGCAGAAATGTTTGTTATTTGCATAACCTGAGGAGTGTAAAAAGTATTTGACGCAGTAGTCAAGCACACTATTATCATCCTCAAAGGCTCTGGGTTTGTGCTGCCGAAACTTAGGCTTGTGGTTGAATGTGTTTGGATTAGAAAGAGAATGGCTGAAGGGTGAATTTGAAGGTGGCTTCAGAAAGAAGTGGTTTTTTAACTGCAGTGTTCATTTTCCAAAAGCTGAAAAATGAGATGAGGGCTCTTTTGTCTGGACTGTAGGTAGCCAGCACTGGCTGGTGTTGGTCCAGCTTTATGAACAAGTCCAGCTCTTTTGAGTTTTATGGGATTGCTTAGGGTGTTCCTGGTAGTGAATGTGCTGCTGCTGACACATCTGCTAACATTTAGCTAATTTGAAGTTTGCACGCATGAAATACTGAAGCAGTGCTTTGGTCTTACCTTGCCTGTGATACCATAGGTGACATTTTCAGAATATACCCTTGCCATGACTGGGAAGTGAATCTTCACCACAGTCACTTGGGAAATAGCAACAATTTTTTTGTAAAATTGTTACTTATGTACATGGGCCAAAGCGTCTTGATTTTTTTGGTCCTTGTTTTCTTATTATTTTTTTAATAGCCTGCTAAAACAAGCTTGTTCAGTGTAGCTATTATCTGCATATTATTTGCATAGTGAAAAATAATGTGTTATGGCTTAGCAATATTGTTAACATCAGCTTCTTACCTCATTCTAGATGTATGTTAGGCAGGTCTTGACTTTGCATCACAGATATGAATACAAATTATGTAACAGTTAATATGGATTAATGCATGCTAAATCACATCCATGTAGTTTAATGGAACCAACCAGTTAAAGTATTTAAGATTCTGTTTTCAGGAAACACTCTTGAAACCACTTGATGGTGTTTCAGAGTTCCTGAATTGGCATCCATGGCTTCTTGCAGTCAGATCTGCCACCTGCTACCTTCCTTCAGCTCAAAGTTAGGATTAAAGTCCTAAGAAAAACAAATGAACAACGCACAGGGAACAATTTTAAAACACAGGCCTTTCAATTGGACCTTTAAGCATCACAGGTGTAACAGCTTTGACTTCCCTTAATATCTCTTCACAAGATTTTCTGGCTATAAGAGACAGTTCTTAAAAGAGAATTCAAAATAATGGAAGCACAAGTAGTTTGAGAAGTTTGGAATATGAGAGACACTTGCCTAAGTCATGGAGCCTCAGACTCATGAGAACCTAACAAAATTAATGTCACCCATAGGGGAAAAGGCTGCATGGCAAAGCCACCCAAGTTCACAGTCTCTGTTAAGAAGAAGAAATCTGTTAGCTGTGCTAATACTGTGCAGGAAAAGTCCCTGAACACTCTCTCTCAGTCATCTTCTCCATTATATGGATGAAATAATAATGGGACAAAAAGGACAGAAACAGCAGTCACATGCTGGAAGGAAAGGGCAGGAGTGTGTTTGGAAAGTTACTTCAGCTTTCTTTGTCTGGGCTACCTCTTCTATAAATACAACCAGCAGCAATGGTAGAGCACTTGCATTTTCAACAACCTTAATATAGTTTTATGCACAAGAAATTTTTGTGTAGCCCTATGTATATCTATATTGGATTGGGAACTTGCATACGACATAAATTGTGGAAGTATACTCAAGTACTATCCTTTATAGTGTTCTGGAGGAGACCTGCCTGGCCCAATGAGTCCTGAAAGGTAAGTTGTATGTAGGCCACAGATATTCCTTTCAATCTGCTTTTATACTGAGGCAAAGTAAAACCTTTTAAAGCTTTGACTGTTCTGTGAGCATATTCCAAAGTGGTGAACAAAGCATTGAAAATGGGTTTAGCACGTTACCTCATTTTACCAAATTGCTCCATTTCACCTTCAAGTACTTTGTTCTTAGCATTGAAATCTTCTTTTCTATGTAAAATGTATATTTCAACTTTTTAATGTTCAGTATTAATTTTGTATTTATCATATATTAACATTCAAGTTGTCCCATTTGACTCAGTAGCTTGAGTAAAGAGGGATCCCCTATCAGATATTAGGAATGCTATCCAATCCTTTTTCAGAATAAATGCATTATTTTCTAGAAGAATAAAAATGGGATGGAAAGCTTAGAGGTCACCAGGCCACGCTCCTGCTGATGCAGTCAACCCCAACACATAATTTCTTCTGTAATCTGATCATATTTCACTCATAAGGCAGCTGTAATCGGTATGAACCAGTCACCAGAAACAGGGTTTGTTTATCATCCCTGCTCTGAGGATTTAAAGACTTTTCAGCTTCCAGACAAAATTTAAGCCAAAATGTGTCAATTTTGTGCTTCATTAAAAGGCTTAATTTCAACTTGGATTTTTTTTCTCTTGGTTTCCATGTTGTTATGCTTCAGGTTTGTTAAACTGGCTTTTTCAAATGTCAGAAGTCTTCTTCCTACTGAGGGAGCTATAGCCTGTGGTCTTGTAATACTTTAACCTGTGACAACATGGCACACATGTTTCTCTTTGAATCTCATCAAAGAGAAACCTGCAAGTGTCATATCTGGACTTGCAGTTGCTCATTCTCAGATTACCTCTTTCTGTAGAAAGGATAAAACTCCCTCTTCTGGAAGACTGGGACTGTAGATAAGAAAAACAACTATAGATAGATGACAAATGAAGAAATGTCATTCCAAAAATGTATTCAAAGTCCCAAAATGCCCAGTAACATCCTCACAAAAAAAAGCTCCCCAAAAAACCCAGCAAAAATCTTAGGTATTTTATTTTATTTTTTATCCCCCTCAATCTGGTTTTGTATATGTAAGATCATAGGATCATTTAAGTTGAAAGGGAAGTTTGGAGAACTCAGGAAGTTCAGCCTCCTGCTTTAGGCAGAGCTGGCTTTGAAGTCTGTGGTCCTACACTGGACACCATAAATGTGTTTTGTGAAGGGACTCCTATTAAATAGAGGATGAAGAGCATCATCATTTTGAAATATCTCTAAAATATATTTTTAAATAATTTGAATAAATAAAATGAAACTGTGCCCCTTACAGAATAATTGGTTTTCTAGGGCCTGAATAATTTTTTATCAACCCTAGTTAATCTTTCTGAGTTTGTCAGTGTTCTTTCTGAATTCTCTTCTTTCTCTTTTTTTTTTTTTTTTAATTTTTTTTTTTTTTTATTTCTAGAAGGCATAGGAGAGAGTAAGATTTTGCTGTTGGAAAGACTTCAAAGGTTGCATGTAAATAAGGGCAGTTAGGAGTAGAAGACTATCCAGATGAGGATATTTGAGTTTTCTGAAGGACAAGTCCTTCTTAAACAGATTTAACATGGGATGTATTTAATCTCAAGACGAACTTTCGAAATCTAGATCTAAGTCTGAATTTTGTGGCTTAACTTCATCTTTAAAAGAAAAGGTTTTAAGCCCTTCTGCATTAATTATTTCATCTGTTCAAGACTTTTTTATTCAGAAAAAGCATATGAAGGGAAAGGTCTTAGATCAAGCTTCCTTTATAGTGGCTGTCATTTTATTCTGTTTTATCAAACTGATGGCGGAGTACCACACTACCTGTGTGTTCACAGACTAAAATATATTAATGTTGCTCCAGGATATTAGGCTTTTACAAAAATTAAATGATCCTAAAGTGATATTTTATTGGCTTGTAAAATGAGGTTTTAAGAGCTACAGATGAGGTGACTACAGTCAAGGGAAGTCCCTGAAAATGACAAGTCAGTAGAAGATCTGACAAGTGGATCTGACATTTCTCTCAGCTACAGTCTCTTTATAAAGATGTATAACCAGAGTTCCTCCAGTTCAAATGCATCACAAATTAACCTAGATCATTCCTGATGCATTAATGGATTGAAAGGAAGGAATTGCCTTAATTGAAATAGTAATAAAGGAGAAAAGCAAAGCAGTCTCTCCGGAAGTTTTAATGAGTTTAACTGCAGGTGAGAAAAGATGCCTCACATGAGAGACAGGCTGAGGAATATGAAGCGTCAGCAAGGCAAAATAAGAAAGAAAATATATCCCTGGGGCAATGAGGGACATGTTTTTCCTCCTCTTTGATCAAGTGTGCAGAGACCTCGAGATATGATCAATAAAAGATAATGTGGTTTCACATTTGAATTGTATGGAAGCTGTAAAATTTGGCTTTCTGTGAATAGTATGAAACTTCTTGGTTTGTTTTGTTGTTGGTTTTGTTTTCTTTTCTTTAAAATAAGAGCTCAGGCTTTATTCTGTTGAACTGGAATGTAATCAGTGACATTAACAAAGCTTCAGTAATAGTGTTCAGCAGTGATAACTGGAAGTGTGAACGTGTTCGTTATCAGAATGTACTGAAACATTAAAGTTGAAGAGAGATTAATTGAAGTCACAGATTTGCCACTAATGCCATGGGCAAAGAAAACCACTACCAGTTTTGATAATGTTATTTCTTACAATCCTAAAAGCAAAGTTTAACTTCATAGGAAACAACTTATATTATTTGCTTCTCTGTATAAGCAAATAGTGAATTGTACAGAATGTGCAGTATAGATGTTTTTGAGTAATTTTTTTAATTTTTTTTTTCTGTCAGAAATGCAAAGTAGATCTCAGGAATCGCAAGGGTATTGGGAACCCTCATTTTTCCAATGACGGCGAGAGTATTGTGAATTTGTTCTAGGCTTCTAAGATTGTGTTGCTCTTCTTAAGTCAAAACAGCAACAAAAAAAGAAAAAAGCCCACTCATGTAAGAGCTGTTGCCAAATAGCATTAAGCTGGATTGCTTTCATTACTTCTGTGTGCAATAACAGAGGTGGTTTTTCCTTACTTTCTTTGAATTACCAATCCTTTTTAAAAAAAAAACAAACCAGCAGTGGGTTTGCACAACTACTCCCCACACCTTCTGGCTTTCTTTCTGGAAATATTAGTATGAGGGTTACAATTTATTTCCATTTAATATCTCAGTTTTAAATTACATGTCAACCTTTTCTAAATTCATATAGATCTTTATTTAGGAATTAGCAAAAATCACACTGAAATAAAAAGTAAAAAGAGATTTATTTGGAAAAACAGAAAAATTAAATCTGAATTCGACCAAAATCTTTTACGAGTTTTGAAGGAGCATTAGTTCCTTATTCTTATCTGTTAGTCTCTTCTCCTGTGAGACAAGAATGTATTGGCATCTGGTTACTCAGCATTGTTTTATTTTCAAAACTTTTCACTTTAAGTATTCAGTTATGTCTGGTTTTGCCATGGTTTTTAGGCCATAGATGGTGTTCTGGAATTCAGCTTGAGAAGGCTGCATCTCTGTAGACATTCTTAAAAAGAAGCTGAAATCTGACAAATGCAATATCTTTGACAGCAGGGTAAAAACCTCTAAACAAACCTCAAAACCACTTGCTTCCTCTCCTTCTTTAAAAATTGCCTGTATGTGAAAGAATAACAATGAAATGGAAAAATTCATTTTATTTGGAGTCAGTACAATTCCCAAGGAAGAAAGAAAATGGGATCTCTAGCAATGCAAATCCCAGCCAGCAAGAAGTTTTCATCAGCATGTCTTTCTGTAGCCATAGTTGCTATAAATCAAAAAGGAAATGAAAGCCAACTCATGCAGAGGAGTTTTAAGTTCACCTTTCCGAGCTACCGTTCATCTGCGAAATGTGGGACTTGTGTCTAGGCAAAGAATTTTTAGGTCTCTCTGGTGATTTTTGCACTTGTATTTTAGGGAAGTTTACCATCTGAAGGTGGAGTCACTGGGAGCCCCAGCAGATGGCTGTGCATGGAGGTCACGGTGTTCCATAAGGGGCTGGGAATCGCTGTCCCGCTCTGTGCCAGCCGGGAGCATCCCGCGGCCTCTGAGAGGCGGCACAGCTCCCCCAGAACCAGCACCTTCTGAAGGCATGAGCCTCTGAAACAGCAGCTCCTCCTGTCCCTCTCACAAGCACATTGTGATCTCCTAAATCTGCTGTTGGCCATTTTGTGTCTGGAAAGCTGCAAGTGTAAACACAGTTGAAGTCTATGTTCTGTAACACCTTGGAAGCCTCTAATTTTGCCTGTTGCCCTAAGTAACTTAGCTTTTCTAACTTGCATACTCTTCTACTGATAACATGTTACTGTTGGTGTCAATCTGCCACGGTCTTTCAGAAGAGCTCCCCTGATTTTGCCTGGATGGACAAGGTGCAGTCAATCACTGACTTGTCAGATCACATTTTCAGACCTCCCAAGAGAAAAATTCAGCAGTGCAGTGACCGTAGTTCTTCATACTCAGGGAGAAAAGTATAAGGCAAGATGGGCCATCATGAAATGACAAATAGGGAAATTGCACAAAACATGACTGTAATTTAGCTGAAAAGCATTCATTTTGTTGAATTTTTGTCTTTGTAAATTAGCTACTCAGTTGTCCAAAAGGATCTTACGTTAGCAATACTATTTCACTTTACATCACACTTGTGATGTGGAATTCTTCATGACTGGTTGAGATGGCATGATGCAGGTTTCTTTAAGATGTCATTGCCTGTTGCAGGAACTCGTAGGGACAAATGGAGAAAAGACATGGATTTCTCTTATTGGCAGTTAATCCTATGCCCTTTGAATGTATCTGTCTGTGTTAAACCTAAGTCTGAACTGCATGAACTGCATCTCCTATGGGTGGTTCTGCATTAAAATGATTCTAGTAAAAAAATGCAGTAGTGTGGGGCAGGTAAATCCTGAGCTGTGGGATTCCTGATATTGTGATCTGTCCAGAGTGCAGTTTTATGACTGTAAGTAGTGAACAGCAGGGAGACAAATTCTGCACTGCACAAGCACAAAGCTCAGGATCAGTCCAACACACGCTCACTGTCTTGAGAGCAAAAACATTAAGAGGCTCATACATGAGAGCTAAAGCTTCTTCCAGGAGGATTTCTGCTGAGTGTGCTGATCATCTTCCCAAAATGAGTAACTTGGAAGAGCCTCTGTGCTCTTAGCTGATCTTCACTCTTTGCATTAAGTCCTTACTCCACTGCAAGGATGCTTATTAAGGCAATTATTGTTATTAAACTTTTCACTTCACTTAGAGCTTCTATTGCTGTTGATTCAGCTAATTTGAACAATCTCTGCTCATAAAGGAAAACCAGGAATAAGCGTCATTCAAAATTAATGTTGTGAGTGCTCTGTGTTGCTGTGAAGATGAGATTCTGTGAGGGCACTGTGTGTATATCTACATACCTGCCTACGAGAATGGCAATCTTGATGACAGTAAGGGTCAATATTACTATGAGTTTGATTACCACATCAAAGTTATAATATTTTGCTAAGAATAAAAATAGTACTGAGACTCCTGAAGGCATTTTCAGGCTCATTTCTTAGGCCTAACATAAAACACTTATATTTAGCAATAGGGAATAGTCACTTCTGGTTAAAACTTTACTGTGCAAACCCAGCAATTTATGTAACTATTATTTCCTGAATCAGAAAGATCAAATGATAGAATCTTGGTTTCACTGGGACTGGTAAACATTTGTTAATGAATCCTTCAAGGTTGCATTCTCCTCACATGACTTTCATGCTGTATATGACTGTTCTCTAGTAGGTTATGTATCAACCATTAGGGAATCAAAATTGCCAGCCATGATCTTATGTATTCATTTTCTTCAGTGATCAATTTGATCATGGCAGGAATATCTTAAAGACAAAGCAGATCAGTGTTGTCCCAGGAGCAAACCAAAGAGCAGACTCGAAGAGGTAGTTCTTGATGAGTCTATTTATGTTTGGAGGACCAGATTCACTTCCAGCCTTTTCAGAGAGCACCCTGCTCCCAGGGGTTCTTCATTCTCACTGCAAGTACCTGTTTGCTGTAGAGAAAAGGTCCAATTGCTTGCTGCCATCAACTGTCACGAGTTAATAAGGGCCTGGAAAGTTTCTCTTGTGACTTGTGTACACAGACTGAGTAAGAGGTTTGACAATCCAGCTCTGGATGGTACAAAGAGCACAGTACTGAAACCCAGAACAAGTGAATGAAACAGCCAAAGCCCTGTCTTTGTCCATTGCCTGTCTGTAAATAATTCTGCTCTTTGACCTTGTTTGTCTTCCCATCACTTTAACAACTCAGCTGAGTTAGCAATAGGAAAAGATTTGAGTGTACTACGTATGCTATGAAAATACCAGTTTGTTTGGGTTTTTTAATCTTTTACCTTCTATCCCAACATATCTACTTTGTGGCCCACCCCATTTGTGAGGGGCTTTTTCCTTCAGCATCTGAATTATATTTCTGCTAGTGAGTCTTCTCTCTGTGCTGGTCTTTGCCACCACTCAATATTTGCCACGTGCTTTTGCTGTGATTCCTTCCCACATTGTCACTGTATGTGGCCTTTACTCCCTCTCTGTCACCAAGGTTTGAGTCCTGTGTTTCCAGTCTTCCAGATGAATGCCTTAATCACAAATTGCTTTACACAGGCTGTCTGGTCTGTCTCATTTAGGCTTCCCTTTCTTCCTTATCTAAAGTTTTTACTTTTGTTCCATAATGGAATAATAATAAAAAAAAATTCAGTTTAATTTAGTATCCAAAATGTTCTTTAAATGTTTACAATGAACAGATGTCCTCATTTCATTTTGTTTCCAAAGGAGTTGGCTCCAATTATCTCTGAAGATACAGGGAGAGGTTAATACCTGATGCTTATCAGAAGAAAATATCCACTGTGTGGGCTGTTTGTGAAAAGCAGCATCTAAATTTAACCTGGATTCTTGTTTTGTTTGGTTTTAGTGAAATTGAATTTTTCTTGAAAAAAAGGGTTGCATTTTCAATACAGACTGTTTTTATGTGTCCTGACAGTGCTTTTATTGTGAAAGCTTTTTCAGGTTCAGAAGGAAACTGCTCTTATCTGGTACAGGAAAAGAGGCCCAAAATTAGCAGAGAACAGAATATTTGTCCATGACAGGTGAAACACGGGTTCAAGTCCTTGACCTGATTTGGCTCTCTTGCAGGTGAATGCCTGGATCACAGCCCAGAAAAGGGAGAGGGTCAGTCAGTGTCTTTTTTTGGGGTTGTGGTTGTAGGTTTTTTTTTCCTAGAAGACAAAGACTAAGCCTTCACTGCCATTTCTGAGCTACCTCTAGTGGTGAGTCGGTAAACTTGAAATTTCTACTATAGTGAAATGTGCATTTTTACAGTTTAGCCCTGCCCTAGAAAAAGCACAACACAGAATTTTGCCTTAATGCTCATCTATATTATAGAAGAGTTTACAAACTGTAAGATACTGACTTAGGTCTTGATCCTGAAAAAACTACTGATGGGTATCATTTCTCAAGATAAATATATCAAAGAAAAGATATTAAGCAGATTTGAAGCATCCAGCTGAAATATTTGCATTAATTTGTGGTATACGTCACAAATTTGCTGTTCTCTTGATAATGACATGGCCTACTGCACTTTAACTCTGGATTTAATGAGTCCTTCTGAAAAGACTTCTTCTAGAAGCTGAGCAGCTCTAATGTAGGAGCCTGGCTCCTGCTGATGGAGGAGCTGCCCCTAAATGGCTCCATCTGCATTTGGCAGACTCTCCAGTGCACTGACTGGGGAAGAGTGTCCTTTTGAAGGAGCTCGTTGGTCTGTGGGGATTAGCAGTTGGAAATACAAATATGTATATATGTTAATACATATAAAAGCAAAAGGTATTTTTGTTTCTGTAACGACTTTGTGTTCCAGTCTGATCTAGCTGTCTTTGCCAGTTTGGTCTCCTATTAATGCTGTGTTAATTTGCTGTCTTTATCAGTCTCCACATTTTAAGCAACCCTTGTGGTCAGGATTTGTTTAGCGTTCAGTAAATATTCAAAGATTTAAATGCTTTTAAAGCCTTGAAA
This sequence comes from Eopsaltria australis, assembly GCA_034509425.1. Taxonomy (NCBI): domain Eukaryota; kingdom Metazoa; phylum Chordata; class Aves; order Passeriformes; family Petroicidae; genus Eopsaltria; species Eopsaltria australis. The sequence continues at coordinate 1,042,946 of JAVTVJ010000138.1, forward strand.
TATGACCCATACACTTCTGGAGAAACGATTACTTACTTCAGAAGAAACTGGGTTAAGCCGTATGTGTAGATGTCTGGAGAACTCCAAGTAAAAATGCTACATACCAATGCCATTCCCAGTAATTTATTGTTCATTTTATAGGCATTGGAATCATGGTGACCAAAGCCTGGATAAAAGGGAGCTCAGGAGAGACCTTACCACTCTCTACAACTCCCTGACAGGTGGGGCTAGTCTCTCCTTCCAAATGAGTGACAGGACATGAGGAAATGGCCTCAGTTTCAACAGGGGAGGTTTAGGTTGGATATTAGGAAAAGATTCTTCACCAGAAGGGTGGTCAGGCATTGGAGCAGGCTGTCCAGGGAAATGGTGGAGTCACCATCCCTGGAGGTGTTAAAAAGACATCTGCATGTGGCACCTGGGGACACAGTGTGGCAGTGAACTCGACAGTATTGGGTGAGTGATTGGACTCAGTCTTAAAGATCTTTTCCAAACGAAATGATTTTGTGACTCTGTGATTCTGAGGGGCAATGTTACAACATGAGTTTGTAAGTAGAAGATGACAAGTTGGGCCCAGTTGGGGTGGTGATAAGGACACTTCCTTAAGGTGTCAACAGCTATAATAGGGGTTGCTAAATATAGAGATGCATCTGCTTGGGGAGATTGTGACCCATTTCAGTTGGTTCTGGCTTTATGAGCTTTCTGTACCTTTGGAGGTACATTCAGGGTAACCTATTTCTCCCTCCAGGACTTCTGCTTTCCTCAACCCTGCATTAGTCAGAAAGCTGATACCAGAAGTTGTTGTGAAAACAGGAAAGGCTCCACCTGATTTTTCATACCACCCTGCAGATGTATGGATAAATAACCTTAACTTTCCCAGGTAGTAAATGGGTGAGATGTATTTTCCTGCCCCATCAGAGTCTAATTAGAATATGGCAAATAAAGCAAAAGCCAAATGTAGATGTTGTGATATGTAGAGAAGATTACACCTTCTAACTATTTAGAAAGCTCCTATAAGACAACCTGAGAAAGACTCAAAGTCATAGCTGCTCAATGTATCTGCTGCTTAGTAGAGGGAAATTATTCAGTATCTGCTGGGGCAGATCTTCTCTGAGAGCAGAGACATCAACCCTGCTGTGTTGGCAAAACATCACAAATCCTGAGATGCTCAGCTGAGCTCAGTGACTTGGAAGCATCACGAAGCTGACTGCTGGAATTCAGCATATATAAAAATACTTTTCTATTTCTTTTTTTTTTTTTTTAACCATAAGAGAAAACTAAAAAAGAAAAGGAAGATGACAAGAGAATTTTTCTATATAAATAAAAATTTAGACTGTTTTATATATATATATATATATATTTAGTCTTGGGTTAGGTTGAACTAGACCTTGCTTAGGTTTTAATTCAGGATGCTTTAGGTATATCTCAAGTGAATGGAATAATGCAACATCAGAAATCTGCCTCTTGGGTCAATAATGCTCAGTACTCATAAAATCTTTCTAAAACTCAGCAGATTATTAATATTTAGCCTCTTATATTACACAAAATCCAGATCTTTCTACACTCCCCTGCTGCACAGCACCAGTGCTGCACAGGTGGACAAGTTGGATGAGATTAAAAAAAAAGAGTTGTTTTTTTGGGAGTTTTTTTATTTACTGTTGTTTTGAAGTTTTTTTTTATATGTACTTTGTAATCAGTTCTTGCTCAGTGAAGAGACTTGCTAAAAATTAATTTCAAATGAGCTTTTTCTTGCCCAGAATAAGACCCAGGAAGTCTCTTGTATGTTTTAGCTTCCCAACTGAGTTTCTCCTGAAAATGAAAATTTCCTAAGCTTAAAGTCAGAATGAGATTTACTAAGATAAGCATGAGACTTACTCAAGCCTTAAAATTACCTTACTCATGTTTAGAGGGGTCAAAAATAAAAAGGTATTAAAATAGGCTTGATCTTCCCTGCCTTCCAGTCATGACCCTAAATCAAATGGTTTGGAACAACCAGGCCAGAGTTCTACCCATTTTGATCTTTTATATATAAATGTTCCTTCTAACATCTAGTATGTGTGTGCTGACATAAAGCAGAATTCTTGGTAGTCACAGCTCAATGTGCATTACTTTCAGCAGCATTTCATTGGCTGACAAGTTGCCTGTCAGAGCTCCAATCCTTAGAATTACTCCACTAAAATCACTCCAGGGATTCTCTGGTTTTTCTCTAGATTAATCTGAGTATCACGTACACGTTTTTCACTGAAAAAGTTTTGTACGTTTTGCTTAATGAAAATGTTTTAGGGAGAAAGCCTCATGTGCATAGTTTGGAATCCTTTGTCAAACATCTGCATGTGCTGAAAGCCATTTAAAGTTGGTTGCCAGAGGAAAATTTGAGTAAATTCGTTGTAAGGGATAGGAAGTGCACATTGAAAATTTCCGGCACATACCTTCTGTCCCAGCTGCTGTGGGCTTTTGCTCTTTCTCTGCAGTCAGTGTCTCGTTACCATACAGGACTGTCCTCAACCCGAAATACAGGAAGAACAACATGAAAGTAATTCACGCCTATCAAATCCTTCAGTGCCTACAGAGATTGAAGCTGACAAATAGTTTGAAGAGCAGGATGGCAGATGGCCTGTCTGAGCAGAAGAAAGAGCAGCAACAAAGGAAATATTATTGCCAAGAGCGATGGTAAAGTTTAAAAAGTAGTAAATGGAGCTGTGCACTAGGCATCATCTAAGAGATTCTTCAGGAGGAGGGAGTCTGGAAAAAATGTGATCAGAGGATGAATTAATATTAGTGCCTAACCACATCCTATTTTATTCATTACACGAAATCCTTTACCAGCAGTTCATATGTGGTAGGAGTGGATAAATATTTCAGCAGTACATGGTTGGCTCAAAAACCACGAAACCAAGTTGGGGAATACAAGAAGAGCACTGTTTGAAGATGAGTTTTGTGGGTGTTTAATTGTGTAAGGCAGTGGAGCAGCAGGGGTAGGAGGCCAGGAGGAGCAGGTGGAAAGCCATTCTCAGTGTGATGGATGTGAACAAACTTGGTGCTCAGGTCTGCAGGGCCCTGTCTGCTATCGCTGCCTTGGGCTCACAGTCAGGATCTGGCTCCAGGGTCAGGCACATTGCTGAGGAGGGACTTTGGGATGCTCTGAGATTGATGAGTGTCTTAAATTGCTGGCCATAAAGAGCTAGAAGTGAAAGAAAAGTTAAAATAGACAGAACTGCTTTGATCAATGCACTGGAATGTTAATCCCTAGGTGCTGACCATTGGGTGCCCTGATTGATGTCTGCTCCTCCCTAGTGCATGTTAAACTCAAAATGCCATTTACTGTTAATGACTACACTGTTAATGAGAGCTGTGTTCAGACAAGACTGGCTTTTGGTACAGATTTACAATCAAGAGTTCAATTCAGAGCTCTCCTCTATACCATTATTTTTATTTGATTGATAAAGGCTGAAAAGCAACTGCATGAAGTTGTCAGGTTTGAGTGGGGCTGCTATGGGCCTTTATTTTGGTCTCCTGTTCACGACAAAAAAGGCATACACAGAGGGGTTTTCCTTTGGGCAGAATGGGGTATTTACACTGTAAAAATTAGATGTCAGAATAAGTGAAGTGACTGGGAAGCAGCAGTGTGTGCATCCTGCCACAGTGACTGTGTATATGAGCTGAGGATGTTTTGTGTGCACAGTGGGGTGTGCTGAGATCCTGACATTGATACATATCTGGTTTTTATTGTTACACAGGCTGACTGATACAGTTGCTACTTTTTTATTGATAGCAATTCAGAAGAATGGCTATTCTTTTCTGCTATAAGACGTGTTGGCTTAGAAAACAAATCCTGTGGCATGCTTCGGTCAAGAAGAGTACTGCTTTATCCATGTCAGTACTGGGAAATACATCATGTATTTTTCTGAAGAAGTCATTCTGACTGAAGAATTCTATTTTGTTTCACATTTATCTGTAGACATGAATCTGTTGTCCAGCAGATTGATTGACTGATGCAGCTTCTGTTTGATATGCATCCAAATCTACTCTCTTATTTTGCACTTGTGTTATTATCCATAAATCTCTCAAGCCTTAGGTAGCAGCAGCTGCACCACTATTTGAATATAAAACAATAATGCATCTGCTCTGTAAGAATGCAGAATCTCATATGCAAAAGGAAAAAGTAAAGACAAAGTGCAAAATTACTAGAGGAGTTTTGGCACCTGTCAGTATTTTATATTTAGGCTCCTATATGTCTTAAGTAATTTTTTTAAATTATACTTGGACTGTGTGAAAATTAACTTCTTAATGCCTCTCAGAAATAAATGAATGGCTGCTGTACATATTCGTACATAGTTTTAGGGCTTGGGATGTTTTTCTCTCTCTTTTGAATCCCAAGAGGTATTTTTAGTGTTCGCCTTGGTTTGGTTATCTTGGTGGTGGATAAGATACCTGAGAACAAACACTGGACTGGAAAGCTGGTAGTGGATAGAAGGTAGGATGAAAATCACATAGTGAGATAGCAGCTGTTTGTATCTGATTCCCTTTCCAGCATCTGGTTGGCACAGGAAAAGGGTCTGTTACTGGAAGATTTTATAGATCTGCTCAGGGTTGTGGAGGAATGTTTAACCCAAAACTATACAGAATTTTTCTGGAATCTGTCCTTAAATTACATACATGCATTGGGACTGTTTCTGAGTGCAAGTCCTGCAAATGTGACAGAGCCCAGAGCTCAACCAACCCTATCTAGAAATTCTTCTTTCATGAGACTCCTTTCCTGCCAAACCAATCGTGGTAGCTACTTTTGGGCCATTTTCAGACTAGGAAATCTGTAAAATAAACTTGTATCTTTCACTCTCTGGCAGAGTAGCTTACAGGCTTTTTCTAGTTTGAATATACCAGGAAAATTAGGAGACTGAGAAATGAGTACAGCAGAGCAAACGAGGGCTGTCAGTGTACAAATGTAAGTGTTGCTGCAAAGCATTTGGATATGGAGTGTCCCATAACTTAGATGCTTATTGCTAATTGCCATTGACAGTATTTTTAAATTACTATATCAGTTTTCTGACTGCATTATATGAGTTTTAATCCAGCAGTTTCTGATTTGACTGATTAATTTTGTGCTGCAACGATATTTTATGACGTTTTAATTTGCTCATGAGAAATTTATTTCATGTTGGGCTGTATGACTTTCCAAGATCATTTCTGCAGTTCACTGTGGGCTGTGATGTCCTGTGGCTGAATGAGGAAATACCCAAGCAGATCTGAAATTATGTAGGTCAGACTGTGGAAGCAGTCGAGCTGCAGCAGCACAGAGCTCAGCAAAAGCCAATTAATTTGCCTGCTTGTATAAATACTGCTATGCCTGCCCCTCTCCCTAAAGAAGAAAAGCAATTTTGTTCGTCTTCCACCCATTAACTCTCACAGGTCCCCTTCCAACATAATTTACATGTATTATTCACAGCCCAGTATCTTCACAGCCTGTCCTTATTGCATTATTCTGATCTGGTTTGAGTGCGTGAGAAATCTAATGACAAAAGCACAAAGTTCAAGGTCAAAAAGGGTGTTTTGGCCCATTAGAATATCTTCAAAAGTAAATAAAGAATAAATCTAGAGCATAATGAATCTGCAGAACTTCATTTAGCCATAAAATCACTTCAGGAAAAGAACTGGGTTTCTGTCTTCTATAAACTTCTCTGTGGACATGTTAAACTTCCCTAATAAGCTTTTGTCATTATTGTCTAATTAAGCAAAGGGTTCGGTTTTCTTATTGCCCTTATCCTCTCAAAGCTCCTTTTAGTATCCATGTTCAACATGCCCTTTAGAAAATAAGTTTGCTTGATTTTCTAGTCTTTCTTGTCAGTCTCCATTCTGCATCATCTGATAAAATAAAGGCTTTGTGTCTGTTGCATATAATAATAACATTAGTTTTGACCCAAGGGCTTAGCCAGAACTGAACATTCTGTGAAATTAGCAGCTAGGAAAACAAGCTGGCAATACTTGGGTATCTTTGATGCAGTTATGGTTACAAAAGAAGGAGCAAATTCTCGTCTGAACAGAAGGAAGTTGTTCACAACTCCAGCACTAAGGCTGCCAGAGAGGTGCCTCTTGTCATCGTTTTTTCCTAGGCTCATACTCTGACATATTGATCTCACTCTCCCCTTAAGTGAAAAAAACAACCAGAATAGTTTTCTAACCCATTTGTCTGCCTTTTCTTTATGTGCCATATATCTGAGCTAACAATATAATGCTTTATTTAATCTGGCCATTTTAAAAAAACCTATTAACATCACCAAATCTTACAGTTGTGCTCTCAGATGGGCAAAATACCTCTCATTTCTAAATATCTGTGTCACTGCTGATTGATTTCCTTAATACACTTTGCACAGCTGTAGCAAATTACTATTTTTTTTTTCCTAACACATACTTTATGCTTGTAAATGCTCTTGAAAAATCACTGAGGGCTCTGTGGAAGCTGCTATTGTAATCATTGTAACCAGTTGTATAAAATTATGCTGTCATGCTGTCCTTTTCAATTAAACTTATAACATTTTCGTATGGGATTTAAAAATCTATATAGTAAATTGGAGGGAATGGGTCCTTGACATTTCTATTAAAAGGCAAATTATATTTCTTCACAGCATAACTTGAGAAAAAAAAATATAAGCAGTCAGCCTCTTTTTCTAAGCTGAAAATGCACTAAAATACACCATTTAACAGTAAACAGCAATCCAGACTGCAAGGATTTTACCTTGCCATCACAAATTACGTCTTTTCCGACTACATTCAACACTCCCTTCAAGGGAGGGACCAGCACACACAAACGGGATGCACTTTATCTGCCGGAACCAGCACCTTCTGCTGCCCATTGCTCAGTGACTTCTAGTTTTGCTTCCTTAGCATTCCCAGCAGGAGTGGGGCAGTGCCTGACAAGGCCAGGCACGAGGTGTGCTGTCCATTCTCATGTTTAACATGTTTGCTGTTCCCTCTTGAAGCAGGAGTGAGGCTGTGGCAGAGCAGAGCATCCTGACACTGAAACGTTTGCAGACACTTAAAATGACACTGCCACCTTTCTCCTGCTAGCATGTGTAGAAAAATGGGAAGCCACATTCCAGTGTGGGGGATTTTATACAAAAATAAACAGGAACTCAAAGAGAGAGCAGGCTGGATTTAATGGCCATGGGCAGAGAAAGCAGAAATGACCACAGCCTAAGAAAAGCGGTGAATGGGATACAAAGCTGTAGCATCCTGTAACATTAACTTAGCTGATGCTAATTAATCTAATTCATCTTACTCATCATGGTGGAGTGTGATTTGTATTATTATTGTTACGATTTGTTTTCTCTTGTAGTCTACAAGTATTTTATTTAGCAGTGTCCAGTTAGATGTGATGTATTTTTGGTGAATGCATTTCATAGAAATACCCTGCTCTCCCCATCCCAGTTCTAGGAATATCCAAAGGGAAAACTGGGAAAAATTCTCTCTCGTTTGCTCAAGAGAGAAACATTTATCCTCAAAATGGCAATTTCTTAAGAAGATGTTTATAAACAGTGTAAGTGTTTTGTTTTGGTTTAGTTGGTTATTTTGCCCTGCAGTGTGTTTAATTTTGTTAAAAGCAGCCTAATGGACTGTAAGAAAATGAAAATGTGCAATTGCAGAGCATCTAATCAGACTCCATCACAGTGACACTGACTTTAAGTCAGGCAGACTAGGCCTATGTGCCTTTTTTTATTGCATTTGTCATATGTCTGTCTTCAGACACTTATTAGAGATTCTTATATGACCCTACCACTGACTGAGATTATCCTCCGGGAAGAAGATTCATGTTGTAGGCCTTAACTTGTATTAATTCTTCAGAAAGCATTTATTCAGGTACTGTGACAGTTGTTAAGCAAGTATTTACCAACTCCTGTGTAATTACTCTGCATATATTCATTCAAACTTGCTGCAATTGCAGACTGAACAGGAAAGTCAGTGAGACATCAAAATTTCTATTGTAAGTTGTCCAAGCAATTTAAACAGCATTAGCAAAAAAATAAATAAAAAAAGGAAGAAATAAAAAGTATTTATGTTATAATGTCTGTGCAGCAGTGTTTAGCACCTACACAAAAGACAGAGAAAAGCACAGCATACAACTGCATTTCTTGTGTGACTATGTGTGCACATAACCTGTAATTACCACAACGTGGCTTTTTGAAAGTTGCTTTCAGAAGTGCAGTCTTAAGACCTCTGTCTTGAATTTTTTATTCCTTTCTAAAACCAAAATACTTTTATTCTAAAAACTGTTCCTCTGTGCAAAACTTGGTTAAGGAAAAGAGTTAGATTTTAAACTGTTTTGATTTATTTTATCTGTGAGTTGTCACACAAATATGACAGGAACACATTTGCTCTATTACATTCTCTCTGGTTTATAATTCTAGATAAAATCTAGTTAGTGGGGCAGAAATTTCCATCAAAGGCAAAAAGGATTTAAGGAAAATCTCTGGCTTCATTGTGACAGTTTGCTCACAGCTGGACTGGCAGTGGGATGAGCAGCTGTGCCAGCCAGCACAGTCCTCGATGTGCCTCTTTGGGTGAACTTCCACTTTTGAGGGCAGATCTTGTGTTCTCCTCTCCCATGAGGGCTCTGACTCAAAGGCTCTAATCATAGCTTTTTACCTCCTTGATGTTGCTTAATGGACAGAGTTTTTTTGTTTTGCTTCTGGTGATTCTGACAGCACCAATAGATGCATGATATATTTTTTGCTCTTTTAAGATGCTGTATTTTATAGGAATGTCGGAAGTGGTGGTGGAAGCAGTGATCAGTTTTTTTAAGAAGTATTTGAATGCCATTGTTTGAGTGAACTATTGCTGATGCAGTACAGTAATTGATAGATGTTCCAGTGCCTGTCAGGAAATCGCAGCTGTATAGAATGATGGCCTGGGAAATATGTCAGAGATGTCATTGGGTCTATAAATATGCCAAGTGGATAAATATAAAGGAAATATAAGGATGATTGAAGCTGAAAGATTATGTTTGTGCAAGAATGAATGGGTTTAAGTTGGTGCAGTATGAATTCAGACTGGAAACAAAAGGAAAATTCTTACACATTAGAAAAATCAGGTTCTGCACCTTGGAGCATAAGATGGGTCTAAGACCTCAGCAAGGCAGCATGATATGACAGTGCAGGGGGTCAGATGAGCTGCCTTTTGCCTTCTGCAGTTGCTGGATCTCCAAAGAAATTTCCCCCATGAGAGTACAGACTCCAGCTGTTGGTGCCCTGCGAGCTTTCTTCTAACACAGCTGTTTGGCAAAGGTAGGAGGAGGCATCTCAGCAAAAGTGGGTGTTGCAGAGCAAATGTGGGTGTCTGCAAGCTGACCTGAACTACCTGGCAGGAGCAGGAACAGCAGTGTCAGGGAAGAAGCAGCTGCAAGAGCACAAGGTGTTCCTAGACTGTGATGATTCATGCATGGCTGTTCTTCCATGCACCAATAGCTGTGTGCAGGTGCTGCTGCTGCAGTCTGGCTGAACAGGTGAATGTGAGCCTGGCTGCAGGAATCACTTGTCCCCACAATCTAGATGTCACCCCAAAGAAATAAAATTTTCAAGAGCACTTAAGAGGTATGAATCTAGGATGACTGGTTTCCAATTTGAAAGTGACCTCAACTTTGTTTTACAAATGTAAAGGTATTGGGGTCTTTTACAAAGGTATTAGGTGCCTAAGTTTGTTTTCAATCGTGTGTTAGGCTCTCCTTTCTGTTTTATTTAAAGGAAGAAAATCTCTAATCCTCAATGGGAAGGGCATCTGGCAAATGAAAAATAGAGACAGCTGGTTTTTCAGCTTAAAGTATTCCTGAAAGTTAGTTACATGCAGTGCACAGCTGCAGAATAAAGGAGGGGACAGCAGTTTGCAATGGACAACTGTTTTCCTTTGAGGGAACAGTGCCGCTGCTGACAATGTTCTGTGGTATTACAAGCTACTGAATTCTTCACAAACGTGTCTGGAGAAAAAAAAAAAACAAAACAACCTTATTTTTATCTGCATACTAGGTAGAGGTAATGGTTTTATAACAAAGTAGGAAGTACTTTCTCATTGATGCCAGGGTATTTACTGATCCTTTGTAAAGCTCCTCTGAAATGTAAATACCTGTTTCTGCTGCTGCTGTTGCCAGCTTAAGCAGCAATCCAGTCCCTTGTTTCACACAGATTTCAGACCATATTTGAATTAATGGACTGAGGAAGCAGAAGGATGAGATTGCTATTCCATACAGCATTCTAGGGAAAAGGACTGCTTCTGGTAAATGTGATGAGTGGAACAGCTAACTGGGAAGATCTGCAGCCAGAGTCCCACAGAATAAAGATAATATTTGCCAGAGCCTTGCAGCTCCTTGGAAAAGCAGTATTTCCCTTTCTTTAAATATTCTGGAAAAGGGAGGATTTGGATTAGAAGCATATTCTAGAGCACTCTCTTCTGCTGTTTATTAACCCAGCCATGTTCCAAAGAAAAGTACCTTGGCAATCTGATCAATGACTTTGGTTACAGAGATGCAGGTGGAATCTACTCACTGAACACCAACCTTAGGCTGCCCAGCATCTTCCTGCCTTTGTAACAGGACTTGTCCTTTGACTGATACTTTAAATCCCCTTCACATTCCTGCCACCAATGTAAAATAGCTACAGGAAAAAGAGGTGACATCTGGACTTCCCAATTTTGAAACCTTATACAGGCAAAATAAAATATTAAAAAAAAAAAAAATTATGATCCTCAGTTTAGCAGACTCAGCTTCCCAAAGCTTGCTGTGAAATCACAGTTTTCATCTCAGGTCAGCAGCAATTCTGCTTCAGTGGGGTTTGGAGCAGAGACTGGAAAATTGTGCTGCAAAACTTTGGCACCCTTTCACCATCTCTTAGGTTAATTTTCCTGCTGATCTTATTCACTACCTGAAATTCTGACCCTCAAGTATAAATCACAGCAGAAATGTGTCTTTGTCTCTTTTCCCCTCCTTGTACTGAGCTTTGTGAGCATATTGTGTTTCACACATTTATGATTATTTCCTCTGTAATAATGCCACTGCAAAAAAAGGAATTTTTCATGGAGGATTCCAGCACAGCAACCATGGTCTTGTCAATTGTGAGGTCATTTGCCAGTTTCTGCCTCAGTTTAGCAGGCTGTGTTGGCAGATAAAATCCAAGTCCATTTAACTTATTGTCAATGTAACTGTGATCCAAAATGAATGAATTCACGATGCAGTTTCATCTACCAAAAAAAAAAAACAAAAACAAAAAACAGCATAGGTAGCAGGATTTTTTACTTTCCTTCTGAAATGCTGTTCTATTATGTAATGCTGTTATATTATGTATTTCTCTTGTAATTTGAAAGCATTTTCTTCCTGTTGAGTCCCATACACCTTTGGTTTTATGTTGAAAAGATAAGATCTTTCAATACAGTGTCCTGTGGATCTGCTAGAATATGCTTGTAGTGTTTTCTAGAGATTTTATTGAAATTTACATATGTAATGCAGTAATTCTTACTTCATGACCATATACATGTGTCATTTCTCAGAGTAGTGCATTTTAAGGGGGGAAATGATATTTCATGTGGGTAGCACATTGTCCAAACACTTCGTAAGTTGAAGCTGTTGTAGTGTTCTCTCTTTTTCCTTTTGTACAGACCTTGGTTCAAAATTCATTTGCCTCTCATGTAAAGGTGATTCCCATACCCATGGCTCTACCAATGATAAGGGAAAAAAAAAAACCCAGATGTTTTCTATATTGGTTTTTATTTACTTTTTAGAGATATAAATGCTTCGGACAGACAGTTGATGTATTTTAGCTATGCCTGGGGATTTCTCTGCCCTCTGAGGTGTGTGTGCACCTGTGGCTGCCCTGCTCTGGAGTTGTGGTTGCCCTGGGTCGGTTCTCACAGAGCACTCAGTGCCTGCTCTGCTGTCTCACCCATTTGCAGAGCTTAAGTTTCTCAAGGTGTGAAGGAAGGTGCACAGGTGGAGCCAAGCATGAAAAAGGAGAGCTGCTCTTTCCACATTGATGGTTTATAAAAGTTAAATAGCCCAAAGAGGAGTAAAAAGTTGTGGCTGATTTGAAACAAACCATAAAAAAAGAAACTACAAATCTAAGCAGGTTATAACATTTTTCTATTTTATTTCCATTTTCTAGGCTATCCTACAAAACTAATTTGCTTGCTGACACATCTTGTTTGCTGTAGTGGAAAAGAATACAGACCTTCCTTTTGCCCTGTTTCTGTTTGTCAGAATAATTTATGCCGTAGTAGTAAGGTCTTACAGTGGAAATGTATTCTTCAACACTGTTAAGATCTAATTCAGGGTAAGATAAAGTGTCTCAAACCTGGAAGGAAAAAGATCTTTGATGGGGGAATGTTCTCTGAGGTTTATTGGGAACTATTAAATTCTTTGAGGCACCTTAAAGTTTGTGGAATGGAGGTGAAACAAGAAGAAAGAATACAAGTGCCCTTTGATCATCTGAAGCTCAGGTGTCACTGAGGTGCCTCGCAGGGGACAGGCCATAGTAGCTCCTTCAGTCTTGTCTTAAGTTGCACGTTCATCTAAACCACTTTGCCAAGATTTAAATAATGGTTTGTGTTTATGAAGGCCTAGAATGAATTATTCTCCTTTTTGCTCCTTTTTTGTCCTGTGCTGTTCTGTGTGCAGGGTGCTGCAGGAACAGAGATCTGGCCTGAGGGCCAGGTGTCCCTGCCAGTGCTGCAGGTATCAGCAAGAGGCACCATCCTGGTGCTTCTGCTTTGCATCTGATCTGTGCACAGGCAGTTCATTTGTTTGAATGGCTCTGAGAGAGCGATTGCACTCCATGAGTTCAGTGTTTCTATATATGGGGCCCTTTGGCACCATTCTCACATTATATCCATAACAATTAGTTGCAGTGTGTCACCATATACAAATGAGGGCAAATAGCAGCTTTCATTCTGCTGCTCTCCCTGTAGGTGATTCTGGGTTGTGTGCACATCATCAGCTTTTGTTCCAATATGCTATTTTTTTATTGCTGCTAATGATTCTTTTTATCACAGCCCTGTCTGCTTTAAATCTCATGGATGAGTCATATTGCTCTTCCCAGCATCAACGGTTTCAGACCACCTTTGTTATGGGTATTTATAGTAGTTAATGTTCTAATGTATTCAGACTAGTAAAGGATTTGAACCCTTAGCAGGGTTCAAACAGATAAGCAGTAATTTTCCCATTGATTTCTACATATTTGAAGTTGTATATTCACTACTTGCATCTAAAATTACACAAGATGCTCAGAGTCTGAGGAAAACAATTTCTCGCCATTCATTTTTGCTGGTTGTTTACATTATTAGCTAATGACTTCTAAACAGAATATATTTCCATATGCAAGGCAGGATAGGCGTGGCAAAACGCCATGATTGCAGTTGCACGACTGCATGGTGTTGGAAGTTATTTGTTATAGTGTCTGTGGGATCATAAACACAAGTTGTTCTGATGCTGTCAGGACGTGTGTGCCAGCACCCACAGTCAGATAGGAATGGCACCATTTGAGCTGTTACAGCTCCAGGTAAGAGAGACATTTCCTTGCAGCCCTGATACCTCAGCTTTCACATCTCAGCAAATATCTCATCTCAGTATCTCACTTCAAAAGTCTGGCATTCCTGACAAAGTGCTCTGTGCTGCAGAGCTTTGGCCAGGTCACAGTGCTTCCCCATCAGATCTGGCTTGCTATTGATTAGCTTGAACAAATCATCCTCAGATGTCAAGAAAGCATTTTAGCCTAGAGGGAAACAGAGCTCTTCTGCTCCCATCTTCTGATTGGAGTTTGATGTCATAAACTAGCTGACAATTGCCAGTGTATTTTCATTAGGACTGCTCATGCAGTGCACCAACCCCAAAGGCATCTGGTGGGTGACTTGAGAGAGCACTCAAATTTGAGTGCTGAAGTGTTCTGTACTTCAAGGAGCCTTTTCATGAATCTGAAAACACTATATGGCAAAATACTCACCTCAGGTGTCTATGTTTACTCACCGGCTTTAAATAAAATGTTTCCATGGAATCACAAAATGTCTTGACAGAAATTTTCCAGTTAAAAAAAAAGAAACCACAAAAAAGTAGTTTTTCTAGCACTTACATATACCTGAACTTTTGTCCCTGTAATGTTTAACACCACACAGCACATAAATGCAGAACAAGCTGTGCTGTGTATGTGCATGGCTTGCACACTGTGACAGCAAGCAATGTGCAGCAGCTTTTTAAAGGAAACCACAACACTATAGTTGTTATAAAATTATTAGAGGGAGTTAGCATTGAAAAAAGGAGAGATGTGCCTAGGTCAGTTCCCTGCTATACATTTCGCAGACATGGGAGAATTGCACAGTAATGGGAGGATTTTTGTGAACAGCCATTCTGTATTTCATCCCTTGAATCATAAGAGATGTCAGACAAAGGCTGTGTTTTCTGATAAAGTTCACTGCAATATCAAGTATGTATTCCTGTGAAATTGATGGGAATAACAAAAAGGAGGGATGCTGCTCTTCTTCCTCACTAAATAGGGCAGATCTATGTAGCTGAGAACAACTTTTTAAAAATAAAACCCTCTTAAGAACCCCACACTTGTGGATTGCTTATCTTCAGCTGGATCTTAGGCATAAAGGCGCTTCCATGCTTGGTTTTCTCGAGAAAGGACTCAGTAAAATTTGGAAGAGCATCAGAGGTCTTGGTGTTAAACTTGTGATGGTTCAGGAAGGTGAGTTGAGAGACTCCTGACATACAGAAGTACTTGCCTGTAAGACAGCAAATTCCACAAAAACTGATAAAATTATGATGAAAACTTTATGCTCTTGTATTGTCTTTTGAGCCTATAACACAGAACTGCTGGAAATGAGGCTCAGAAATGCAGCCCATATGTGAAAACATGCACAGAGTGACTGGAGTAAGTTCAAGTCATTCTCTTGCTACATCCTAAGTTATTTAAAATGAAGTAACGTAAGAAAGTGTACAGCAAATATAGCTGTTATTGTCAAAATTGGATTCCTAAAGAAATGTAGATTCCCAAATCAACACAGATAAAAACCAGCATCTTTCTAAAAGGTTTGAGTTCTACACCTCTGAGTCTCTGAAGTTCTTTCCTGCAAAACTCAGTCCAGCTATCTAGGCAACTAAGTATGGATATCAATAAATACATCAACTTTCTTGTCATTGGAGATGTGTAGTGCACAGCCTTTAAAAACCTTCTGTTAATATTGTAAAATCACGGTGTAAATACCTATACTCTGCTTCTGCCTTGGTTTTTTGACTGCAGTAAAACTAAATTACTTGAAGCATTAGGGAATAAAGCTGTGGGGTTTGTTTCACAAAATGATGTACATTCATTGACTTGAAGTTGAAGAAAGTAATTAGTTTTAAGAAATTGACAAAAACCTCCAAAATTTTCTCTGCCTTTAGAGAGCAGTAAACAGGATTGCATCTGAAACATTTTCTTGTAGCAGGCAAGTGAAGGACAGCTTAATGATCTGTGGAAGGAATGAAGTAACATTTAGCGTGAAAAATGTTTATTAAATGGCATATGTTCATAAGATGAGGGAGCTATTAGCAGTTCATTTCATGTTTCTGTGAGGCTGGTTATATTTTGCAGACCCGTATTACCAAACATCCATTTGGAAATAATAGTGCAAAAATCCCTATAGTAATTTCTAAGAAACTCACAGTCCTACCCCACCTTAACAGACATTTGTGTCACTTACTTAACCAGAGCAGGATTGTTTCTCCCACAGAATACTGTGGTCAAATGAAATCTTTTACACCTATGACAAGATAAATAATCTAATTCATGCACATGGTTCCAAAAACTTTCCAGATCACATGTTTTGGAAGGAACGGATGTGCTTTTGGGTTTTGACAATAAATATGATTCCACTTCCCTCTGCTATTTAGCTTTATGAGACCTTGTCGCAACATAGCTGGGAAAGGACCAGTTTTGCCATTTCCAAAGCACTCTGCGTAACTAATCATGCCAATTGCTACTGAAATTCAGTGGAAATGCTTAATGACTACAAACACCTAAGCTCAACGTAGACAAATGCTTAGAAACCCATTTGCCAGCATTCCTTGCAGATAAAGGCAGGTCCCTCTGCAGAGGCAGCATGATGTCACTGTGCAGACCTGGAGAGGCTGGACCAGGATGTCATGCAGGACAAGTCTGGGCTCTGCAGGAACTGTTGTGGCAATGGAATGGCAGAGATGGATAGAAGGATGTATTTTTTCATAGCCCAGTTCTCCCAGTGGCTCCTCAGTTGTGACTGTGGGACAGATGCAGTCGTTGTCATATCTGCTGTGGAAGCCCAGGAAAAGAATTCAGAATTGTAGAAGTAGGTATCGTAGCTTCATCAGTGTTTTGTCTTTCCGTAATCCTTCACACAATCAGAAAACCTGGTATGTGGGGTTGGTCTTTTAGATGGGAATATAAAATAAGTGTGGTGTGTGGAGCCAGGAAAGGCTGGGAGGGGGAAAGAAACTTTATAGGAAATGAGAGGCTTTGGTGAGGAGCAGGAACATAAAAGAAAAATGACAGATTTTGCAATTACAATGCTAACATGGGTTTACTGATCTGTCAAAACTGCATAATATCAGAGAAATCTTGATTTTTCTGGGAATATTTATCAGACTCATTGGTTACAGTAGCTTATGCTAATGTCAGTAATCAGGTAACCAGAGTGTAATGTGCAATGTTTACTTCAGGCTCATTGTGCCAGGGGAGGTTGATCTCACAGTGATCACACAGGTTTATCATTTTCAACATATACTTAGAGAAAACCTCATAAATAACCTTGTCACCGTCAGCTATGAGGTCTATCAGGCAGCTTCATTTACATTTGATGTAGTTACTACTTTTCATGGAAACAGAATTACATTTTTAGCAAACAAAATAAGAAAGCATCTCCCAGTTCTCTGAGTGTTCTGTGTGGACATCCTGTTTACTTGCTGGTACTCCGGGATGAATTAAAGCCCTTATAGGTGTTGAACAGTTGTGTTGATTTATGAATGCTGAGAAAATCAGCAAAAATATGTCTCCATGTAGCAGCAGCATCTAGCATCTACCTGCTCTCTCATCTCATTGCTGAAAACAGTGGGTTATTCACAGAAAAGTAAAACTTCTGCAGTTGTCTGATACCTGAGGATAAACAGTTTGGTCTGAATCTGGTAAGACTCTTAAATGCATTCTTCAGGTGTTTAATAAGCTTAATAATCTAATATTAATAGGCTACTCACTGATTTGAAATTAGATGTTTTTATTTCTTCTGCTGAATTTATAGCTGTACTAGTAAAAATTAATCAGTACTGATTTACAGTGTTGTGGCTATCAGTAGAGATTGCTTATGTTGCTTGGTGAGTCTAAGCTCTTTCCATTAATATCCAACAGAGTGCCGCAAAGAGAAGTAATGTAGTTTATTAGCTGCAGAGATAATTCAAGATCTTAAAAATGAATAAAAAAGAGGCAAGCTTAATCCTCTGAGTCAGCATGCTGCAGGTGAGGTAAATAGTTGAAATTTCCAAGTTGCCTTGAACCTGAACATGGGAGCATTGCTATTCTTTATTTGCAGAAGCTAGAAACAATCTTCCCACTTTTGCAATGAAAGTCACAGCCACAGGCTTTAGGCATTCAAAGGGAAAGAAAATCAACAGTTTATTCCATTATTCAGCGCTGTGTATAATTTATATATCAAGAGGTTTTGATGGATGTTTTTCAAGTTTTCCTTTGTTATGGAATTGATAGTGGGTGAGGGGATCCTGCCCTGAGGCTGTGTTATAATCTCTGCAGAGCCATACAAATACTCACAGCAAGCCTAGGGGTTTTCTTCCTCCTTTGTATTTTTTTTCCTTTACAAATGGATAAAGCAATTAACCTTTGCATTTTGTCTTCAATATTTACTTTTGCACATTGAGGACTTTAATTTGGTTTAAAGTAAAATTAACTGTATCTATGCAAGTTGGGAATGTAAATGTTCTCTCATTGTTTACACTGAGAATATAGAAGATTTTTAATTTTTTTTTATAGATTTATGGCCTTCTTTTTTTCTAAGTTATTATCATTTCTTTAACTGTGATTTACAATTCCATCGAAAACAGACCAGGTATCTTGTAAGGGGATGTGTGTTTGTATGATTTTCATTATTTTGTCTAGACATAGATGGGGCAAATTACCAAAATATTCTTTATATTTACTATTACACCAGTTAACACGTAGTGAGCAGCCTACCTGTTGCCAGGGAAATTTTCAATCTGGAAAAATTTTAGTAGTCCTCCTTATCAGAGAGGGTAAAAGGAAGATCCAGGTTTTAGTTGATTCAAGATCATTCTCAGGATTTAGTTTGATCCATTTTTAAATGTGTCAGAGATGGAATTTTCTGTCACGTGTTTCAGTGAAGATACTTTAAAAATTCAGTAGTTGAACTATTTTGATTTTGTCTCTGATTCCCCTGAACAGTCTCAATCAGTTTTTCAACCCCACCAAACACTTTGAAGAGTACTTGTGTGTAAATTAATTGCAGAAACAAATTACTAGAATTTCTCTAAAGCAAACAGCAAAATCAAATTTTGTGCTCTTTAATAACTGAGATTTTAAGAGTATATTAATACATGCTGTTGCTTTTTCTTTTTGATATTAAAAAACACAAACAATCAACCTCAGAGAGCATTGGTCAGTTCATCAATGAGAAGATAGAAGCAATGAACCCTTCCTATTCCTATATTCTTTGAATAGACAAATCCCCTGTCCCATCACTCTGTGTGTTCACATGCAAAATAAAGCACCAAAATAATATGCTTCAAAAAACCCTATATTTTCATGTATATATCTGTAATTGATTATGGTTTTCATTTCATTAGATACACAAATAGGCTGATAACCACCTGCTGCCAAACATCATAAAGAACAATGGGTAAGAGAGCAGCAGTTTGTATCTTTAGGTAGCGTCCCAATCTAGCTGCTTTATGAATGGAAGGATTTTCCTTTATTTCAGACCAAGTTTTATTGGTTCAATACTCAAAAGTTAAACTTAGTCCTGTTCCTTCTGGACAGATAATCTGTTCAGGGTACTTGAGCTGTCCCAAGGTAGCTCCCAGCGTATTATCATGTTGCATTTTGTGTTCAAGACAATCATCTACCAAGGGCAATTTAACAACCTGTATGAGTTTATTGGAAGCAATAAATTTCATTTGCAGAGGAAAATACTTTGCTGTTGCTCTGATTTCCTAAAGCTGTCTCCATGCCAAAGTCAGCTTGTCCTTAGGAAAGACTAAAATGTCTGTAGAGGTTTACAAGGGGTACTTTCATGTCCAAGATTTTTCAGTTAGATTTACATGTTGAGTTTGTATTTCTGTTCATAATGTTAATGTGACTAAGAAAAAAGCTGCAGCAAACCACAATCAAGACACAAGGCAGTATGTTGTTTTGCGGAGTACTAATAAATTAATCCATTAGTGACTGCAAATTTATTTTCTCTTGTCCAAGTTATCGAGTATTCACAGGTGTGTATGTATTTAGACAGCATAAATTAAAGGGGTTTTAATACTAGCAACACATTGCCATAGTGCAAGGACCATGAGGCACAGTATTCTTCCCACATCAACATGGAAATATAGAAATACCGGTAAAATAAAAACTAGAAGTGAATAATCTTCCTATCTGAGAAATATATTAGTTTCTAAGAACATAGCAATACCAGAAAGAAAGAAAAACCACAATAACACAAATAAAATACAGTCGCATTATTTGGTTAATGACCCCATCTTGTGAAGCAGCGCCCATGCTTCAGCACATTTATAGCTCTCATATGCATTCTTTTTTAACTGAGTCCATTTCTTGATGGTGAATTACTTGGCATTGCACTTGCTGTGTCCAGGGAAGTGCTCTGCAGGCAATTCATCATTTATACATCACCAGTGTAGAGCAATAGAACAGTCTTTTGTCACACCATGGATTGCCAGGGTCAATACTTCACATTTTCGTGCTTGGTTCAGTCTCAGGTCACCACCACAGCTCACATCCCCCACTACCCCTGCTGGTTATTTCCTGCTGCCATGTGTCTCTCTCATGGAGCTGCTGGGAGAGTTTCTTGCTATTGTTGAGAGGGGACAAACCCATCTCCAAAGCTGGAGCTTGCAGAGGTGTTTGCACCACAGCAGCGCAGGTGAGAGCATTCACTGGGCTGATGTGGTCACCAAGGGGTGGCCCAGGGATGGTCACAACCAGTGCCAGCGTGTGCTGCATCTGCAGTGTAACCATTTCCTTGATTTCTATTCCCAAAAAGCTGCTCACGGAGCTTGTTGAACTACACTTAATGACTGGCAGCTCGTACATTTTATTGCAAAGGTTTATCCCACTAGACATGCTTTCATCGGATGTGGGGAAATCAGCTTTGTCAGCAATATGTATTATGCTGGTTGCTGAAGTTGTTCTCCAGGCACCTGAGATATTTAGAGTAAATAACCTGACATGTTTCCACCCTCTCCAGCTGAATGTGTTCTCCAGGAGGGCTCCATATACCCTTGATTCTCACTTATTTGTAAGCCACTCAAATACAAACTGAAATGCTGTTTTCATCTTTTTAAAGGAAAGGTATATTTTGTATCCACTTTTTGAGGAAGTGGTTTTTAACCATGTTGGTGAACTCAATGGGAGAATTGCAGACTGCAAATGGAAAACATGTAGAGAAGGTGTATAGCCAGGTTAGGAAAGAAGGATTGTTTTTTTCAGCTGTTTTATGTAGACTTAAAAAGATGATACTGTATGATCTTCCTCCATGTATCAATATCCCTAATTCCTTGGAGACCAGACTATGGTGCTTTGATGTCTGTTATTGTTTTTTAAAGTAAGGGATTTTCAACTGCATTTTGATCTAATTTACAGAAGGATGCAAAGGTGTGAATTGCATGCAGATAACATTTGCAGATTTCACAGGTACAGAAAATCAGATGGAAAAAAGCTACAAGTCTCTGTAAATATAGTATGTTTGATGCACTTTTGATATATGGGATATCATGCTTTTATAAAAATTACATTTTTATAAAAATTTACATTCCTGTCAAATGTACTAGGGATGTTTGTGCGTGACGTTTGTACGTGAATGCAAGCATACAGATTAAAAGATTGTTATGTGGAATACATATATGGATGGTTTTGAGTTATGTATTTTCAAAAGGAAAGATTAATTTGTCACTAAACTTGCATCATGTGCCTTCCCTAACACCATGGTAATAAGGTATTTATACCATATACCATCATCTTGTGTTCTTTGCTTTTGAAGTGCATATTGTGCCTTCTGCATGAATAGAAATACAGAGTTTAGCAACTGTTTATAGATTTCTGTGCTAAGTGAACTGAGCAAGCTGATGCTCAATGCCTTCTCCTGGGTGGATTGAAAGGGTGCAAAAGGTGAAAAATTCCCAGCATTTTTAATAGAAACGCCAATATTTCACAATCTCGTCACAGGTACCAGGGCTGGCAATAAAATGTTTAAACTAACTGTTGGGTTATGTTGGAAAATCTTTTAGCTTTGCTGTGTGGTTCTTGGAGGACTCTTAATTCATTATGTGAAAAAAAGGGTCCTGAAATGTTTACAGGTCCATGTGGCAATCCAGTCAATACTGTAACAGCATTAAAATTTTTGCTTCACCTCGAGGTGTCTTGAAATTCTCGCATCCTGTCTGTCTGATGGCCAAGGTGGGAACGTGGCTGCTCTTTCCTGCACTCAGATTCTCTGTTGTGCAACAGAGAGCAGACAGGAGTCACGTTGGGTGCAAGTGTGGCTGCTGTGCTGTGGTGAGAGCTGCCAAACTCAGGGAAAGCCTTCCATTAATCTCTTTAGGTTTTGATCCCTGTCAGAGAAAATGAAAGGTAGAGCCTTGTCTGACTAAACAGTAGTTAGCATGTTGAGAGAGGAGTTTCAGGAGGATGGGAAAATGAAATCCCTTTAGGTAGCTGGCTTGAACATAAAGGCATTCATGTCCTTCCCCAAATACACGTCCCGTCATGTGGCAGCTGAGTGCCCTAAATTCCCATCTTAGGATTGCCTTTCAGGGGCAGGGCTGTGCCTTTGTTTTGGCCCTGTACCCACACAGTGGGCCCTGACCCCACACTGTTGTGCAGCACTGCCATATCAAGGTTATATTTGTATTTTACTCTGTTTCTAACATTTCTGTCTCTTTTCTCTTTTTTCTTTTACATGCTTTCATGAGTATAGCAGACCACTTAGGAATTGAATTCATGGGTAAGTTGTAACTTCTCTTCCTTTCAATTGGTCATATTTATCTTGGTTCCTTAGTCCAAAGAACATGGAAGTTAATGGGAAGACTCCTGTGACCTCCAGCACTGGTTTTTGGATTGGGCTCCTATTACATTTACCAATTACATTTGAAGTTATATGAAGGTTTAATTTTTCTCTTGCCCACTGCTATGGAGCTTAAAACCTAGATAATGATGTTTTAGTATTTCATTGGTATTTAATGAAACATAACATAAAGGTTATGTGACCATGTCATCTTGAGGAATAGTATTTTATATGTGATTTTAGGGTAGAGTTACTGACTTTTTCATGTAAAGGAAAGTAAATTTTAAATTGGAATTTTTAGGTTTTTTTAAGAATTTGGTGTTAATTACAATATTAAATTTAGCTAGGTTTAAAAGAAACATGTTGTTAAAGATAATGCTCTCAAGTCAGAGAAATACTTTTAAGAAAAGAATCAAAGATCCATCATTCTGTGAAAAAAGTTAAATTAGGAAAAAGCTAAAAAAGGACTGAATAATTGCTTCTTACAATTTTGGAAAAGAAAAGATGATATTCTGTTGGCTCAGCTGCAGCTCTGTGATGTGTTCATAGCCTCATGAAATGACAGGCTTAACAGATCACCACTTCACCTCTCAGCTGGTGATCTTCAGACTTGAGGAGGCTGAGATCCATCCCTAGCAGAGTTAGTGCTTTGTGCAAGAACAGCTTGCATTAACCATTAAATATGACTGAAAACACTCTAATAAAAAACATGCAAATTCCTATTGAAGTCATAAAACAGTTACTTTTTATGTGTTCTTTCCCTGAGTTGAGTTTTACTTGACCATTTTTTAGATTTGAAAAGCCTGATGACCTATCCATTTTAAGTGGCAATGCAGGGATTTTTTTGACCAGTTAAGTATAAATTGTCAAGAAACCAATCTGGTGATGAATATTAACTGCATGGCAGCTTGCAGTAACAAGAGGATAGGCAGCAGGTTCAGGGATTTTCTCCTACTGCTTTTTGGACTTGTGCCATACCTAGAGCACTGTTCTCTCTAGAGAACTGGGTTTGTGAGGTCTGGAAGTTTTGTGTTTCACTTCACTTTGTATGAGGCTTGAAAGGTGCCAGTGGAATCGATGCAAGAGCCTTCACAGACTTATTGGACAGCTGGGAAATGGTTACTTGAAAGGCTCTGCATGTATCCTGTTTTTCCTGCTTAACTTCAATTTTGAGCAGCAGTCCTGGGGCATGCAAGCTGAAAGACAAGCATATATATACAGGAGGATAAGGAGTATAGATATATGGGATTCTTTGAGTGAACCTTTCCATACGAAGCGGGAAAGTGTTACCCAGGAGGCAAAGCTGAATTATTTTAATTTTATTTTGAGACTTGCAGTTCCTCTCTTTTTTTAAAGCCATCTCTTTAAGGCAGGAACTAAAGCCAATCCCTGAAGTCTTGGCTCAGAGTAGTCCTCTCATGAGTAGCTCTCAGATTTTTTTTTTTTTTTTTTAATATTGGAACAGATCCTGACGGCATAAAAATTAATGAAATCTTGTGTCTCAAGCCTGAAAATATTATGACAGCAGCCTAAAATGAGGCTTGGAGTTGTTTTCTGTGGGCTAGAAATAAGAGAGATCCAGAATCGTATGCAAAAGTGAAATGCTTATGCTTCTTAAATCCCCCTCTAGTCCTCATGAAGATTTACTTAGGAAATGTGAGCATGCATGGAATCATTGCTGTGCATGTAGCAAAGTAGAAATCCCCACACTGTGCACAGAGAGTTCAGGTGACAGTATGCTCATCAAATTAGGGGCCCTCCTATAAAGCCTCTCTGATAAGTTTACTTCTGTACTGTAGAAAATAATGGCAATTAGTGGAAAGTGTTTTCTAGCTGCCAAAAACAATGTATAGGTGGTGCAGAGGTTAGCTTTGTTTGTACATAACACAGGGAACACTCTTTCTAATGTTTTCATTGTATTTGTGGCCTGTTTCCTTAGAAATTCCATTTCCATCATTGTTGTCCAGAAATTTGTTTGAAAACCATGTGAACCCTGTAATTTGGATTGCCAGGAAAAGCTGAATTCCTTCCAGAGTAGACTAAGGTGAAACCTCATGTCAGAGGGAGCATCTGTCTGTAGAGGTGTCTGAGGGGGCAGATGAAATGTGCACTGAAACTACACATCTACTTCAGTGTGCATATGCCAAGGAAGGTAGATAAGTGTAGTCATTTCCTTTTTTTTTTTTTTTTTTTTTTTTTTTTTTTTTTTTTTTTTTTGCCAGACTCTCAAAGATCAGTTAAGTGTGTATATACAAAGCCAGGTCCTTTTACTGTCCTGTTAGGGATCTGTGGTCCATGAATTTATGTATCCTGTTGTGAACCAGTTGATACTGTTTTCCCCCACAGTAGAGTGTGTGTCCCATTCCAGTAGAGGCTGTGTCTTGTTTTTCCATTGCCTGTTGAAATCTGCTTCCTACTGGACCCTTCTCTCATAAACAGTACTTTGGGAACAAGAATTATGCATTCAGTTTATGTACCACACTGAATTTTGTGTTAACCTTGCTCATGGTCTCCCACTCCCTTCCCTATCTGGGTGTTGTCAGGTTTGTGTTCTGCACAATATCCAATATTGTGCATTCCAAAATTTGAACACCTGATACTTTAATATTGCTGCTGATACTGATTTACACTGTCTGTTTCTTTGTATGGATAGCAGAGATGAAGGCAGGCATATTGATGGGGCACATCTGTTTTAAAATGTTGCAAATGTAGCCATTAATGTGTTGTTCTGATGTATTCGTGTGCATCACCTTCTGAACTAAACGAAAGACAAGTATGTGGTCAAGGGACACTATGTCCATAAAAATGTTTATTTAAGTATTGTCATCAGTGGTCCAGCTTTGTGAAGCTTCTGTTGATAAGGAAATGGTTTATGCTTTCCAGTACATCAAATCAAAAAGAAAAAATGTCTTGTGTCTGATTGTCACTTGATTCAATATCCATCTCTGATGCAATCTCCTGGACAGGCTTTGGGCAAGGTTTTTTAATCTGTCTGTGCTTCAGATTCTCAGTTGCAGTAAGTTTTTATGAGCTTTCTGCATTTAGATTCCTCAGCTCTCTGGGGGATATCTTTCAGTAACACAGGAGCTATTTCTTTCTTGCACAAGGGCGCAGACGTGGCTGTGTCCTCTCCTCTCCTCGTAGGGGAGCAGAGCAGTGTGAGGAGGGCACCGTGCAGCTCACCCAGCAGTGCTGTGCATCCTCTCTGTTTTGGTGCCCAGTGCCTCACCAATGAGGATGCATGCAATTTTATTCACATTTCCAACACAAAAGTAAGGAAAAGTTGACACCATGTTCCTACAGACTGGAAATCTATGAGGTGTATTAACGATTTCATGTGAATGGAAAGCAGGATGGCTGTTGGTAATGATTTCGTGAGCAAGAGAGATTGTTAAAGAAAGAAAGAAAAAAAAAAAAGAGATCAAAAGAAGCAGCTTTTATACAATGAAAAAACTAAGTGATGTATCATTAGCATTAGAGAGCATGGGGATACAAGCATCTACTTGTAATCATTTTATGACCCAAGTGGTTAATTGCACTTCAGGGCTGAATGGTTTGCTTTTCTGGTGGAAAATTTGTTGATGAGGACACATATCCGTGACAGCAAACATGGAGCACTTTGGAGCAACAGGTGGCAGCTGAAAGCTGTCGTGGAGACTGGCCTGGTGCATGTTCTCCCAGCTGCAGAGTGAAATTGTTACCTGAGAGCCATCTGTGGATGATCTGAGCTGCAAGCCAGCACCTGAGACAAGGAGTTGCCTTTTTAACTCATTCTTACACTGTGGATGAGTAAAGGTGTGCTAAGGCATAAAACACGAAGGTGAGTATTGGAATAACCTGCTACAACACATGAACAAGCAACTGTTTCAGCAACTCGCCTGCACCTCCTGCTCTGATCCAGAATCATCATCTTTTATGCTGTAACAGTAAT
The DNA here is from genome assembly GCA_034509425.1 of Eopsaltria australis. Lineage (NCBI taxonomy): Eukaryota > Metazoa > Chordata > Aves > Passeriformes > Petroicidae > Eopsaltria > Eopsaltria australis. The sequence goes on from JAVTVJ010000138.1 coordinate 1,069,164, forward strand.
TTATGGTGGATACAGCTTACAAAAAACGCTCCAATAAAGTGCAGCAACCACGTCACTGCAGTTTTGATGGAAATACAGGCATACCATGAAGTAGTCTTCATCCTTGGGCTGCTTAAATCCAGTTAAACCAGTTACCCAGTATCAATGGTGTAAACAATTTTGATGTGGTAATCTCAACGCCCCCATGCATGAATTACAGAAAACCATTGTAGCAGTTGTTATACGTAGTCACTGCTTTTAATTTGTTTATACTTAAGGCTTAAACAGAAAAGTAATATTTTTCCTTAAAATTACTCATCTTTTCTAGAAAAATCAGAAGGAGCTTCACTGAAATCAATGGAGTATGAATAGTATATAATACCTTGTAAGTGCTGAATCATTAAATAGCATTTAATTGAGCAGAGTAATAAAGTAACTCAAGAATGGGATCCTATTAAACTTTATATATCTCCTTGCAACGACTACAATGTGAAATGTATTCAGTTTTCTCTACTCTGAGCAGCTGTTAACTCTGGAGAAGTTGGTGCATGCTGTGTTTTCACTGTGCCTATTCTCACTGCCTCCTCATTGTGCTAAGATGACACATGGCTAAAACTCTGGGAATACCTGATCCAGTTAACAGATTGACTCTGTGACCTTGTGTCATGCACTGTCACCGATACATTTTGATTTTTACAAGCTGCAAAAGCTGGTTTTGCTGATGGGCAGGATGAGCAATATTGCTACAACTTACTATTTTTCCTGTTTGCAAGAAGTAAAAAGGCAAAGCTCATTAGTCCTTGCACAGCTCAAAAATTGGTAACCTGGACTCTTCCCTCTCAAACTCAATGTTTTGCAGCAGCAACCAGAAAATGAAAATAAATAACCAGTGTGTGCGTGGATGGTCCTTGCCTTAGTTATCTTTTAGAAGCTCTTATCTGGTATAAAACACTGTAATACTCCAGTTCTTGCTGGAAGAGAGGATGAATGTTCAATTACATGAGCAAAACTGTATGTGTTCTAAAGGATATATGTGTTTAAAAAATAAAACAATGAAGTTCAGTTTTCCCTGTATTCCTTTTTAATAGTATAAAGCAGGTAGATCTTTTCCTGATTATATGGCTCAGTGACTTTTTATGCTTCTGTTTGCACAAAATCTTATTAGAGATTCTGATCACTATCATTCCCCAGAACTATGAGAGCATACCTGTCTAATAATTATATTGTTATTAATCATAAGCATTTAAAATATTTCATCTGTACTCCGTTGGTAAATTCCTGAAGAACTAAGAAGGGCTCTTCTGGTAGGCATTGATACTTGGAATGTTTACCACTGTCGTCATCACTCCTTGAATCCCTTTGTTCTTCATCCTGCCCCAAATTTTCATTACATCCTTCTGTTTTTTATCTTTTCAAACTTGGTAAAGGCTTTGCCCTTGGGACCTCATCTTTCTGTTTGCCTCAGAAAATGTCCTTTTTAAGTATGCTGCAAAATAACAATAGCATCCTGAGGCATGAAATGGATTTAGACCCTCAGCACTTTCCGTGGGATTCACTTAGCCGGGAAGAAGAGTCATTTATCATCTCCAGAGAAAAGAGACAGAAGCACCAGAAGAAAGAGTTTCACAGAAACAGCTGATGCCTGAGTGCTGTAAGAGTGACAGGTGGAGCAGAGGTTCCTCAGGGGCTGCAGGAAGCTCTCCAGTGGTTGTACCTGTTTAGGAAAACACACCCCCTAAATGAAAGTCAGCATGCATCTGGTGCATAAGTTGCAGACTGCCTCACATCTCTGCTCAGTTTAGGGCATATGGTTCTAATTTAGTTAAGAGGCAAAGATTTTTGCCTAAATGTTTTGTAACCTACCTACCATCTTAGTTAGGTGCTGCCATCTTTACTTTTCTCGGTGTGTCATTTTTGCAATTTATCTGAACTTCTTCTGTATTGGCAATGAACTGGGTTGGATTAACTTGCATTATTTTTAAAAGGTTTACTGTGTGTTTAACTTATGTGTGTCATTAATTGCCTTATTGTGATGCTTTATCAAAATAGTAATTCCATGAACTGTGTAGATAAAATAATTTTTATATATATAACTTACTCTGGTGACTTTCCCCAGTGTTTGGTTTCTGCTGTTCTCTTTAACTGAACCTCCTGATCATTTGTGAAATTTAAAAAACAAAAACTGATAACAAGGTGTACTGACAAGTTCAGAAAGCCAGAGTTGGTCTGGGTTTCTCTGTTTTGCTGGGGTCTGGGTTGAGCTGAGGAGAAAGTTGCATTAAGTGGGGTCTGTATCAGTCTGTAAAAGGGGTTGTGCATCATCCCTAATGATATTTATGACTACAATTCTGTCACTCCCAAGGTGAATGTGTACTGAGTTCCACTATGTGCTCATTGGGGGGGCACTAATAAGGTCCAGGTGTTATCTGTGGGTTAGAAAAGAATTTGTGCAGCCTCAAAAATGGATGTTGTGTATAAGCCTCCGGGTAAGTTTCTGTGTGCCCCTTAGTGCCAGGTACAAGACCCTTCTGCATCGTGCCAGCTTCAAAAACGTTGACACCTCAGGGAGAAGGGGCTTGTTCTCCCAGGTTGGGTTTCAGCTGAGGACACACACAGCATCTCATCTGCCCACAGAGGGGCTTTGCTGTGTCCTGTCTCTGTGTACATATATTATGTGTACGTTCTGGTTTGGGATTGGGCATGTGCCCTAGGTTCCTGCACAGCTGGTGTGCCTCAGAGTTAAACACTTTTCATCATGAAATACAGGTAATTGGATGGCTTCAACACTGAGCAGACAGCTGTGTATTTAAATGTGACCTTATACCCAGTCAGTCTCGTAACCTGCATTTTGAATATGGTATTTAGGTAAAGGCTGTGCTGAGCCTGAGGAATTGTTAAAATTGACACCACAAGGGTATGCTAATGCAATTAGATGACTTGCAGTGTTGAGATTTGGCCTTTGTTTGGGCTCAGCTGCCGTTTAACCAGATGCAAAAACATGTAGACAGTAACTTGTACACTCCTGAAACAAGCCTAGCCGGGCAAAGGTGAGATCCACGTGTCAAAGGTGGTGTTACAGACAGCTGCCACAAGATCTACCAGGGACACTTTATATTTCCAGTTGAGAGAGGACTGGGAGGAGGCTTCAAAGCAGTGAGTACCATCTGGACATGTCCGTGAGAATTTGGGATCTGTTGTTAGGGATGGGGGGATTTGTTATTAGTAGAAGGTTGCTCACTGTGTATTGAGGTTATCTTGACACAGGAGGAGAGGCTGCAGACACCTGATCTGTGCCATGTTTATGCAGCCACAGTGAATCAGTGCTACTTTGCCCTTTTCCTGCTCGGAGGCGTTACGTAGATGTCAAGTCTCATTCAGCAAATGATGCTTTGGAGGATTTGGAAAGCAGGACGTAAGTATCTCAATAAATGTTCCATGGCAGTGGTGTGCTTGTGGTGTACACTACAGTTGTACAGAAAAATCAATGGTTTTGACAGCAAACTAAATCTTTCTCTGTCCTTCTGTGTCCTGCCTAGGATGAGTAGAGATGGTGTCGTGCCAGTGATTGCAGGAAGCGGAGGAAAAGGGTAAGCAGTGAGGAAAAATTGGCAGTGTGCTGCATGGAGCACTAAGTTACTGTTTCATGCACTGCCTTTTCTCTTCTTTTGCAGGAGCTGCAGGATATTGGCACGTGGAGAAGTGCAGAGATATTCCTACTCTGGCTGACAGTTTCTAATAAAGATATTTTTATTGTAATTGAAAATTGTCTCCTGATCCCATTTCCTGTTCCTATCAGCATCGGTTTATCCTCATTTCAAGCGTGATTCTGCTGAAAAATACTGTCCAGTGACCCAGGGTATCTCTTGGTATTGCTTCAGACTTGACAGCCAACAATTATCTGGGAAAGAAGCATGAGCAGCACAAAGAAAGAGGGAAAAACAAATCCTGTGGATGAGTGTGCAGGTGTAATTCTTGTGTGCTCAGTTCTTAGCAGCTGTGGAAATGGTCTTAGAGTTGCTTGTAAACAGCTGCATTCAGGTGACAAATGATTGTTTTTGTTTACCACTGCTGACATTTCTTCTTTGAATGGTTAAATAAGGTATGGATCCAGATCCTTTTGGATCATGTTCATGTAATTTACTCACTGCATTTGTATCTATTGCACCAGTCATCCTTTAATTCTCATATGAATTAATATGATCTTTTTTATTTTTGTGCTAAGTTAATTATGTGCTACTCCACGCCTACTTTAGCTAGTAAACTCTATTGTAATAATAGCGTTACTCTATGGTTATTTTTTTACGTCCCTTGGTAATTTTGCATTTCACATTCAAAGAGAAAATAAAAATGGAAATATAAAAAATAAGCTGGTAATGGAGGAACATAAAATGGGACAATATTTAATTCTCGGCAGAATTAACTAAAATAATTTAGGGTCTTCACTATTCGGTAGTGAAATACAAAGTAACAGAGAAGAGCCAGAAAAAATTATTTGAACCAAGAAGTTTATAGAGGAGGTGAAAGTGAGAGAAAACACATTTTATTTGCCATTAAGAGTGTTAATATTTCTATAAGTAGCTTCACACTCCTTCCTGTTAATTGCTAGGTGTTTGAGTTGTTCCCTCATTGAAATAATGACCTTGGTCACCCAAAGTACAAGGTTTTAAGGAATGCAAGGAGCAAGGATTGAAGCCAGCTGATGCACTTCCTTGGGGCAGTGCTGGTGGCTGCCTGCCTAAGCCTGGCCTCCCTCCTGCTCTTGCAGCTCTTGCCAGTCCTCTGTGCCATGGGATAAAGTTCTTCAATGCTGTAAAGACTTGAGTATCTCAGTGCAAGCCAAGAGAATTTAAAATTGATGCCTACAAAGACTTGGGGTGTTTTCAGAGTGTTGACTGTAAATTTTGAAATTGCAGTGCTGGACTTAAGAGTTACTTTTGTTTTGCTCTTGATTTCTGACTAAAACACAGGGAAGTCAGTGGATATTTTGGTATCATGTCTATTATTTCTAATATAATGTGCAGAACCTGAAATCAGGATCCAGTGTGTGACTAGACTGACACATGAAGTGAACCTGTCCTTTTCCTGATTGGCTCCAAATCACCTAAATCTAAAAAACAAGATAAATCTTTCAACAGTAGTTACAAAACTGGGTATGTTTAAGTAATGTGGTACAATTGTGCCAAGCTAGGAGTATCTTTTTCTCCTCTCTTGAACTTCCATTCTTCTTCTCCCTACATTTTCTCTTTTGTACCTCCCTGATTGTTTTCTTTTTTTTAGGTACACCCCTAGACTTTCTTTTTGTGTTGGTTTCATGACTCTATTGATTGGTGAACTTGCTCTGTTTAAGTGTGTTGCTGTTTACAGCAGTAACTACAAATCAGTTGTATCACAAACTGTTCTATTTAGCTTTAATGGAGAGTACAGCATGCACACACTGAAGTTTTACTCATTTATTATCATAATGCCCTCTCCTGTACCCAGAAGTGATGCAGAATGTGAAAAATGGAAATCACAATATACACTAACTTTCCCAGCTCATAAAATATGAATGCTCAGAAAATGAATACAGCAGTGTTAAATACAGTTAATCAGCTTTAGAAAAACAAAAATGTGTATTTATCACTATAATACATACATGCATGGGATATTAATGAAAAATACCAGATTCTTCATTTTCTGTGTTTATTCGACACTGTGCTCATTACTCTCATTCAAATAATTTAAATTTGCTTTCAAGATAAGGACGATTTGCTGCTGATGAGGAAAGTTTGGATGTCTTCTGTGCCATATTTTTCTTTGAAGCTGTGCAGTAGAGTCTGTTCACTGAATATGAAGCCAGCTGGGCTGGAGATTTTGTAGATGACTATGGACTAGCAGGGTGGACCTTTAAAGTTGTTGAACTGCACAAAGTTGCACATAGTGCATTCTTCGGAAGTATATCATAAAAATATAAGACTTTATTAAATTGAAATTAATAACTCAGTGAGAGTGTGAGATTGTGACTTCTTCTGAATTTTGCCACATGAAGGTTTTTTACGCTTCTATACTTTAGGTAATGTGCTTAAGTCAAAACAAAGAAAGGGACCTCGGTTAAGTGTTTGTTTAATGAATGATGAAGTGAAAATTACAAAAACAAGTGACTATTTTGTTTCAGTCGGTTTTTTCTTGTGAATCTGCCTAGTGAGTTTGTAAAATTTCTCTTGCCTGATGGAGTCTCTTTTCAAGGTAAGGTGGTCTCATTCTTTCAGTTAGTAGTGAATCTTGTCTTGAAATAAAGTGGCTGACCATTGGTGGCGGAAGGTGAGTGAATCCTATAGAAACCCATAGAACAAAACAAGTCACTTTAAATTTATTCCATAAAGTTACTTATAGATGAACTGGAGTGAAAAAGTAGATGTAATTGTCCTAAATTATGCTGTTTCTTCAACGTTAGATAGGTATTCATATTTTTTTCCCAAAAATTACTTACTTTAAGCACATATTTTAGTCAGGTTTTTGTTCCAATAAAACTAGGAAAAATAGTCATTAAACTTCAGAGTAAATATGGAAATTCTATTAATTGTTTTTTGCTGAATACAAGTGGTGATTTGCAAGAACTACACTGGATGGCCAATATCTTACTTGTCAGTATTGGGTCAGAGGTTCTTATTTGACTCTGATGCAATTGATGTGGATAGAGGACAGCTGAAAGACAATTAAAATGTATGCCTTGGCACTGATGCTGCTTTATTCAACTTCTATGTCAGCAGTTGTTTTGCTCAAAGGGTGAGTAATGTACTGACATTGGCTTGTTTTTTCAAGCAATTTCTAATTTTTTCTATACCTTTTAAGGCGTGGTAGTATCCACATTTCAGCTATTTTGATGGTTTCATTGCCTCAACACCTTTGTGGATTGGGTTTAGCATCTGTAGGCCATGATCAGTTTGATAATCACCCCTTTCAGTCTGCTCAGCCACATTCAGTGAAAGTCCTTGTGCAGAGAAAATTCAGAATCACATATGAGTTTGCAGGTATAAGTCTTACTGTGGCAAATGCCTTGTGAATTCAGAATTGAAATGTGGCTCAGACACCTCACTGGATGTCTGTGTTCCTGATTCTGGTGGTGCAAGTTTAGCAAAAATGGGACATAGTCTGTTCCCTTTGTGGAACTGTGATGAATGTGGTGGGAAATCAAGTCACTTTTTAGGAAGCCCATTCTCTGCCTTCCCAATCCTCAAAATATGCTTCATTTCCCTAAAACGTTTTGCAATTTAAATTTGTAGAATTTCTTCTCTTAAGAAAGTATGCTAATAAAAATCAATGAAAATAGCAGTATATGATTCACTTGTCTGGGAATTATCTTCCCCTGATACCCCCATGGTATAACATTACTTTTTCTCCCATTCTGTACTCCTCATTTTCTGGTGCCAAGGGTTGTACCATCAATCATTTCGTTTACACTTTTGTCATCTCTATTGCTTGCTCAATCACTTTGATACCTTCATCTTAGCCTTCCTTTTTTTGCTCTCAGTGCTCTAAAAACTATGGATGCTCATAGCACAGCTGTGCTGGTGAACCTGCTTGCAAGTCTTCTGCTGTTCAAAGGAGTCTGTCTCTCCCTGTCATTATTTGTGTCTCTGTCCTTGAGAACAGCTTTTTAGCTCTTTACTTCCTCTGGGTGTTTTCCTTTCCTCTTCCATTGTTTGTCACAGCTCTGCAGCCATCTCTCACTCCCTGGTTATTTTGGTATCACCATTTGTGTCAATGTTACCTTTTTTTCCTTAAAAACATCCATAATATTAAATATTCTGAATTATTCATAAGGCCATATATGAACACCTGCATCTATTATTCAGAACTCATTTATTTTATGCTAGAGCCTAGAACCTCTTTTATAATTCAGTAATAAATGAGAGCCTTCAGTTTATTCAGAGGTTTTTTTGCTGACCTCGTGTTTATTTCCCAACTGTCTTTAAGTTTATTGTGCAGAGCCCTGCAGTGCAAGGAGATACAGACCTGTTAAAATAATTTAGAGTATCCCTTCCCTCTTTGCTATCTCTGTCTTCATGCACTGGCCTCCCTGTGCAGTATGTTTGAAGTGGTACTTGGTCTGGAATAGATTATTTACTAGTCTACAAGTCTTTTTTCTCAAATTCCTTATCTTCTATCTGAGAGTATTACTTGACAGTTATTGCCTTTCTACCTTTAAGGAGGTGCTAATTTAATTTTTTAAAAAGTTTTATTTTGCTTTATGCCACTTACTATGCTCCCACATGTACGTTTTTATTTATGTACCCTGTTGTCTGAAACCTCTGTCCTCTAGAGCAGTAGTTGGTGTGCCTGTGAGTTTCCTACTTCTTTAAAAAGTGTTCGTAAAATGATGCCCCAGAACCCTGCATGATTCAGGGTGGAACCTGGAGGTCTCTAACCTGATGATCAAAGCAGGATCAGCTCAGGTGCCACCAGGCTGCTCAGGACTTTATCCAGATTAATCTTTAAAAACCAAGGACTGCACAGCTGCCCCAGGCAACCTGTTCCAATGCTCAACTCTTCTGATGGTAAAAGATTTCCCCCATATTTAGATAAAATGGCTCAATTTGTTATTTGTCTAGAAATACTCTGGAATAATGTGTTTTCTGCTACTTGATATCTTGTGATTCAGACAAATAATTGCTTATTGATACTCAATTCTCTGCTTATTTACAACGCTGTGCTGTTGGTAAGTAAAAAATAATTTAGTCTTAGTTTTGATACTCCTATTTTTCTTGTCCTGTCGAAGATATACTAGTCCTCACTTATTTATATCATTTTACTGCTAGAAAAAAGTATGTGTTACAATCCTAAAGTAAACCTCCCTCTGCAGCTTTGTAACTATCCAGGTCTACAGTACAGTATTTTATCAGCTTTATGCAAAAGCAAGTTCTGAAATTATTGAGTTGCAGTCCATTGTTTTAGATTAGATCATCACAACTGAAATGCCAGGAAGTGATTCTGTTCTAGACACCTTTGCTCATTTACTGTATGTTTGTGATACTCAGAATTTCTCACCTAGTACCCGGTTTCACCTGGTTAAATTCTGTATTTAGGCAAAAATATAAAGGAACAACTTGAAGTATTGAGATTTCTAATGGCCACAAAGATGTGCAAAGCAGTTTAAAAGTCTTGACAGTTTACAGAAATACAGTGTTTAACCTGCTCTGATTCCTCTTATCAGAATTCAGTCATAGGAGTACCAGAAACAGTAGAATTCACCATCAGTTTATTCAACTCTTTAAAATCTTCTGGGTCTAGCACAAGAGAATTAGAAAGGGTTTGATCCAGCTCCCATAATGCAGTCTCCTCTTCAAAGAGCCTCAGTGAAAGAGTTACAAACTTCAGAGAATGCCATCAAAACAAGGCCTGGCTTTAACTGAACAACTTAAACACACTTTGTTCCCTAAGTGCTTTTATTAACAGGCATATACTTTTGCAATAGCCTGATTGAGGAGCATAAACATGAAAAGTGGATTAAAAGTCTGGATTGACTCCTGCCTCAGTTTTGAAAATATATGAAAAGGGGTTTTTGATTGCTGTTATGGTGTTTTCCTTTCTAACATTGTCTTTATTTAAATTGCTTTAGTTTCATTATATATTCCAAATACATGAACTCTAGGAAACTTTTAATAACTTTAAAATCATTGAAATACTTCTTTAACACTATTTTTACTTTCCTTTCTTACTTATCTTTGTGTTTTAGTGAGTATTGACACTTTTTTCCCTGTCATCTAACTTGAATGTAAAATGACATAATAATTTTCTTGGTTGTTTTTTGGTTTGTTTTTTTTTTTTTTTTCATTTTCTTCAGCAAGTGATCATGCATTAAGTTCTTTTATTTACTAAGATGCCTGAATGCAACTGTGTGAGATTTTTCAGATAGCCACACAGAAAAAAGTAATCAGAGAAGATCTTTCCATTTTGGAAACCAAAGGTAACCTTTTGTCCTTTTAACAGCAACATTGTATGTTAGGCTTGTTGCTTGTGGTATTTTTTAAAGTTTGTCATGCAGTTTGTTAGAAATAGTTGGTGGTAAAAAACCATCTTTGACTATACTTGATCCACTTACTTGGGAAGAGCCCAGAGGGATCTGTCAGAGGCCAGAGCTCCCTGCAGAGCTGTGACTCCACCTGGTTTCATGGAAAGATGAGCTGGTGCTGGAGCACAGGTGAGAACAGAAACAGTTGCAGGAGGGTATGAATTCACTGAGGGAGTGATGGCAAGAAGCAGAGAATTCTGACCATCATTTTACTTTCTTAACCTGGAAGAGATCTATGTCTTTTTGAAGAATTTGATTCTGCTGCATTCCTGGATGTTAATGTGAGATTTTTCTTATGCAGTGCGATAAAATTCGTGGATGCAAATTGATTTGAAACTGTTTGTATAGTTAGTGAACAAAAGTCATTTCAGATAACATAATAACATAACATCTCATTTACATGTTGACAAAATTGTATCTGAAATGAATATAAGTGATTAAAAAATACATGAAAACCATGTTTTTGTATCCCAGGTGCTGCAATAGATGCTAACTTACAGGTCTAATAATAATTCCCAAGAGGTAATGTAATTGTGATTTCTTTATGTAATCTGACATTCACATCTTTTATCATTGCATCTGTCAAAGATTTGTTTTACACTGTGGGGGATTGAAAGATAAGTGCTGACAAATGCCCCTGTATCTTATGAAAAATTGTTAAGTGGCTAAATGTATAAATGCATTACTGTATACGATAAAATAAATCTTAATTCCTGACAGAAAATCTCAGAGGAATCAGTTCTAAAATCCAAAGTTTCATGAGCAAAAATACAACTCAAGAGTTGTAAATGGAAAATTACTGATCTCACAAATTTCTTTTATCTGTGGAAATACCTAAACCAGCTATCCAGCAAATAGTTTCCTTCCTTATTTCTGTAATTCTTTCTGGTTTTCTATTTGCACTAAAGCATATATATGCACATTTAATTACAGTACCTCTTTTTTTCCACCTGCCTTATGCACAAATTCCAATTCGTTCCAATCTAACCTAGTGATCTAATCATATGTTGTGTAATGATCCATCCCATTTTGCCCAGGCACATTTATGGCAATGTATGAAATTAATCTTCCTTTCCTTAAGAATGCTGTTAATATGGACCATTATGTTGTGGGTGCTCTGCTGCTTGGGGTTTTTTTGTGGAACAGAAAGCAGAAAGGAACCACTTCAGGTTGTCTACTGCTAGGAAGTATTACAGAGGAAAATGGTTTCTTACTGTAAATTTAATCATTCTTGGTTAATGAGTTTGTTACTACTCTAAAAATCTGAAGTACCACACAGGTAAGGAGTTATGCAGTTCATTAATTTAATGTCACTGGATTAGGAGACCTCAGCTCCTGAGATGAGCCAGTCATACAGAGTCCATTGCTAGAGAAAGCAAAGCCTGTGTGTGAGAGCTGCTTTGGCACCAGCATTCCTCCACCTGCCTGAAGAGGCACAAGTGCTGTGCTCAGGAGCTGAGCTGAGCTGCTCACCCCCTTGCCACACACATCAGGGTATGTTCTGCTTAGTTTGTCTTATGCAGGGATAAATAAACAACTGAAGCTGTGTCCAAAACCACAGGGGTACCTTTACAGAATAATCAAATGCCATTTATGTTTAGCTGTTAGTGTTGCACTTGGTGTTTTCAAGAGCATTTGTTATGAATACAGTGAAGAAATAATGTTCTATTGTCCAAAATACTGTGTATGAGGTGTCTGAGCCCTTCTCTTTGCTGCTGTGCCTTTCTGCACCTACTGCTAAATTGCAGCTTTTTAGGGAGGAGACAAGTAGTGTCTGAAAAACACTCCTGTCTGCTGGATTGCTTCCCAGTGCTGTTTGCTCAGCATGGAGCGCCATGGATCAGGGCTGTAAAATGCTGTCAGCCCCCCTGTTGGCCCACATTTGATGCCAAATCGTTTCAGACAGAAGCTGATGTAGGCACTAAAGGTAAAGTTAAAAATGGGGGAAAGTCCAGTGCCTGTTCAAGACAACAAGATGAAACCCCTTCAGTTTTTGGTTAGGAGGCGGTGTAATCAGCTGGAAAAGGCAGCAGTGAGGATGTGAAACGTTGTGATTCTGTTGCTGTAGAGGAAAAGGGGTTGTTTCCTGTTGTTACCCTGAAATCCAAATCTGGGGATGATGGTTCTCATGGCAAAAGTGAAGCCAGGAATTTTGCTGAGGAAACAAATCAATAAGTGCTGCAGCTGAGTCATGAGTGTCAGTCTGGGGAGAAACATCAATAAAATGTGCCTTTTGGATCAGGAGAGGAGTGAAGGTTCTTCCAGTGTGGGTTTGACCTGTGGTGCCATGAGCTACTGCTGCAAGCTGCTGCTTTTGCAGACTTGAGAAATGTTTTTTCTGGCTGTTCTGTGTGTGATATGGGATGTCTGATTCACAGTTCATGGCTTTGCACACTGCCTAGTAAATGTACCATGGCAAAGCTTCATGTTGGGATTTAATTAATTTTGCTTCTCATGTGATCAAGTGTTCCTTGTCCATATTTTTATTGGCACATCTGTTTTTGAAAATTAACTCATATTTTTTTCCTTATTTAATTTCTGTGACATTATGCAATTTTTAATTTAGTTTACTTAATCCAGTTTGCCCTGGTAAAACTCTTCTATACCCTCATGCACTACAGATTTAACACAATCTAAGTGTATCCTCATTTTTTGGGGGTGTTATTAAGGGATAATCATTCTGAAACTCTGCTAGAAGATGTATGGGGCTTTAACCGACAAGATTATTGTGTCATATAATTCAAAGCCATAAGAGCAGTCCAATTTTAAGGGGCTATGTAAAATTAATCACTCCTCTCCATGACTTCCACAGAAAATAGCTGATGTTTTGTACATTATGGTGCATGTCACATGTTGCCTGTTTCAACAACAGCAGATGACCAGGCTCTGACCCCAAGCCTTTATCTAAGTAAAATTTCCAAGCTGAAGTTGAATCAGAGTTGGTTTAAAATACAGTATATAAAAAATATAGCACTGTAGAAGAAGTTATCTCAGAGAAGATACCAGGAAGCCATTTATCTACTTATCCATCCCTGGTGACTTGTGGGGTGAAAGCAAGGCTGTGGCACTTAGAGCCACCACTTGCAGCATGAAGGAATGAAGCAACATCCCAAAGAATAAATGCACAAGAGAAATGTGCATTTCTTGTCTTGATTAAGTGAATGAATCTTGCTTGTAAGTGCCATGAACTTCCCCTGTGGAGATGTGCATCCCCACAGAAGGCACAGTGTGGATTTAATAGGAAGTTTTTGCTGTTGACTTTGAGGGAAGGCTTAGAAAATACTCACTTCAACAGAGCTATGCTTGCTTACTCCCTTTGAGGACCTGCCCCTATTATTTTAATTAAAAAGCAGCAGACAAAATCTGATCATGCAGAGCCAGCTCCATACCAAACCCAAAGTTAAAATGAATTCTTTGTGCTCAGTGTAAAACTGAATTTAGCAACCATGTCATGTAACCAGATCTTCTGCAGCGTGCTCTGAAGGGCAGTGTCATGGGAAAAGCAAAGGAAGCAATTGCAACATTCACTTTTCCTTTTTATTGCCAGAACCATGCCAGAAATGTTGTTAGGGAGCAACATTTAATTAAAGTGTTATCAACTTAACTTTGGGGTATTTCATAATCTCACCCTTGGCATTGTCTTTTTATTAGGAAAAGGCTTAAGTGACTATGAAATATAATGAAAGGCCATGGGGAGGGCTTGCACACCACAAAGCTGCTAATCCATTGGAGACTTTTGTGGGAAGTGAGCATTTTTCAACAGTGATGCAGAGCTTTGAAGGTTATCAGGACCTTTTATCTTCTAGTCAGCTTTCTCTGAACTTGAAACTATCTGTGTGAAGTACATCCCAGCAAATACCCTCTGAGCTTGAGGTGGAAAGACTAATGTATTGCTGCTTTTCCTCAAATGTTTTAGATCCTTATAGCTGTTTGTTTGCGTTATGTAGTGTGTGGGAGCCCGAGTGAGAGTCCAGGACATTAAGCACAATACGTGTTCAGTGCTCCAGAGAGTTTACTGTGCAAAGTGTTAGGTGGTGTTCAGACAATGTGGGTTTGACACTGAAAACACAGAGACTTATATTTGTCTTGACCTCAAACTACAATAAAAGATCCAGACTGATCTAGTAATAGCAGGAGTGCAATATTTTCCTCTCAGGTTTGTTGTTTGTGTGTAAGAATCTGATCAACTGGGAACGAGGATGGTGCCTGCAGTTCACTTTCATATTTTATTTCCTATCATTTGTTCTTTTTATTCAGCATGGAAGAGTCTGAGCCATAACTGGGAACAAGATGTCTGAGAAAATACTGGCTGACTTTGACATTTGTACTCAGTCTCTTTTGTTAAGCCTTGCAAACAGTAAGGAGAACAGTTTGCTTTGTGAAGGAAGAAGTAAATCCCAAGAGCATCTGAGATTTAATTATTTGAAAGAGAGTTAATAGGTATTTTTTTAAAAACCCTATTGACAAAATTTGGAGTTTCTACTGCTGAATAGAGGTCCTTCGGTTTGAATCTTGCCATTCCTAACCACGCACTCCCAGTGATGGAGCTGCCATCTCAGTGTTTAGTTAAACATGCCCATGTCAGGCACTTTAATACAGCTTTAAGTGACAGCAGTATTGGGCTGTCCCCAGCCTCATTTACTGGTGAATAATCATGTCATGCAAAGTCCATTACTGCCGTTCTGCACCCGTGCTGCCAGGCTTGCCCATCACTAGCAGCTAACAAAGAAGCACAACATAAATTAGCCACTTAATTTAAACCAAAATGCAGCTGGAGCATTCATTAGGCTCCTTGAAAAATCTCATCTTAACTGTCAAAGCTAAATACTTTCACCAGTTGTTGCTTGTTTGTTTTTTTCTTAACAGTGAAAAGTTCTGGAGTTTAACATCTTAAATTTTCTGGGAGGAGTGGTAGGCTTGTTTGCTTTACAATTTTTTACTGAAAATGTAGTGTCCCAGCTTTGTACAATAATTTACATAAATATCAGTTCTGACTTTTTAGCTATTGTCACCTGCCTTCCATAGAGCTTTAAATATTGTGATCTTTATCAAATGCATTATTCATAGGATTAATATAGACACCACTTGCCCAGGCTTACTGAGAAGTTCCACAAACCAGAGAGTGCATGTCTTTCCCTTGTTACTGGGCTTGAGCCATTTCTCTGTGTCAGAGGTACTCAAATCAGTGGAGTTAACAGAGAACAGTTAACCCTGGCTGTGATCTGGACACTCACTATATCCTACCATTAGTAACAGTTGAGTAAACATTTCATAGAACATAACTACTTTTTTTTTGGTGTGTATTTTCAATTTATAATCTCAAATCCTCGCTTCCTCTGTTGCATTCTCTTATGCCCAGTTAGCTGTTAGAAAAAAAAAAAAAATCAGTGATTTGTGTTTAAAATATCAAAACTGGGATAATCAGATGTCACTGCTCATGCTACCAGAACGATGTGTTAAATGAAGCTAATGGATAATGTCTTAAATACAACTTCACTGGAGTCCTCTGTATAAAGCAGCCCTCCCTAAATCATGAACTGAATTTTGTCTGCTCATCAGCTGAGTTTCCCCTAACTGCTCAGGTGGAGCAGGTAGCAGCAGGATGATGGGAATCACTGGTCTAGTGGCATTTATCCCTGGGATGCTCCACAGAGTAATTAATCATGGGCCATTAACATACTCACCTGCATGGGGAGTAACCAAGTCTTGGACTTGGCAGATACAAAAATGTGTTGCAGGGATAGACTTTGAGACAGACTGAATTTTACTTCCATTTATACAACTGAAGTTAATTCATTCCTTTCTTTAGTCAAATATTTTGACACACTCTGAGCTAATCAACCTGCTCTTCAAAAAATATTGAAAAGGTCATACAAATTAATATCCAATTTGGAAAAGGGATTTGCATTTAAAAAAAAAAAAAGAAATAGGAAAGAGAGGCATATCTTACCTGAGTGCAGTAACTGTTAAGTTAAAAATAATTAGGATATGAGACAACAGTATCTCTAAATATATGTAAAGAGCAATTTTCAGAAAAATACATGAGCTCAGTTTTTACCCTCTCCTCAGTTAATGTAGAGATTGGGATTGGGAGCTCACTTTTTTTTTTTCAATTAACAGAGAAAAAAAGTTCTGTACAACAAAGTGGTTTACCATGCATCACAGGTAAACCTGGTAAATTGATTATCTGCATCTCCCAAATAATTTCAGTTGCTCATTAGTGATAATTGCTGCTCATTAGTGAAAAAAGTTGTAATTGATGCGTTAACATCGCAGAAATAGCAACAAAAAGCCAAATGTCTCTAGTGGAGCATTTGTCTAAAGTTCTCCTCCCCTGGGACTTCACTTAGACAGCTCTGTGTTTTATTGCCTGGTAAGACTTGCTACAATTTAGGCTAGAAAATCATTTTCCTCATAGTATCTTTTATGTCACATGGCTATAATTTTCTGAAATCTTTCAGTGCTATGTTTTTCTCTGGAGAGGAAATATTTTTTGGAGCATGTAAGAGTATTCAGTGGTCCAGAGAGCAGTGCTCAGGCATTATTTTACACATATATGAACATATATAAGCACATATATATAAAAATTCATTTACTGGTGGTATTTATAGTTTCCCATAGACTTGAAATGTTTCAGTAGAGAAGGTTTAACAGGGTACAGTTTGGCTGAGGAGGAAAAATTTGTTGGGATTGGATTTATTTAGACATTTGTTTCCCTCTTTCACTGCAGCTTCTATGAGCTGCTAAATAGCAGAGCTATTGCTGACATTTGGCTATTTCATTAACATAAAAAGGCTTTTGCCTCGTTTCTATCTGAATATATTTGAATATGTAAAACCCTTGTATTTTATGCTGTCTTACCAAAAAAACATTGTTTACATTTGATTGCATTGCTGAATTTCTAGTTTTAGGGTGTGAAAAGAGTAGTTTGTGCCTTCTAGGGTGGAGCAGATGGTTTTGTTTCTTGTCTTTGAAGAGGTCTTTTGAGATTACAGAGTTCTTCAGTCAGTAGGGTTTTTCACTGGAATCATACTATAAACTGGTTTGGGGACAATGTTTGGGTACTGAATAAATCTATATAATAAATAGAAGTGATCAGTGTTAGTAAATAAAGCAAATTCTAACCTCAAAAAATGTTTCTGGGCTATGTTGACTTCATCGGTCTTAAAAGGTCCTTGTGTCCTGAGATGACTCCCATATCAAAATGATCCAGCTTTGTTGCAAATCAAGCAAAAATATTTAATTGAATTCTTAAATTCAAAGCGAAATAGATGTTTTCTAGAAGCTTCAGAATTTACCCCTATATTAGAAGTTACTGCAGTTGTATATTAATTCCTTTTTTAAAAGACAGTCAGTTAACACACAGAAACCAGAGGCTTGAATGAAAGATAAGTATACATATATTCAAAACTATGAGGGGTTTTTAATGTTCTCTTAAGAGCAACATCTTTGTGGTCTAATAGGTACAGTTCTTGTAAAAGATCTTCATCATTAAATAATTAGAATTAGTTGTTGTAAGATCTAAGCATGCTATTTTTCTGTACAAATGAAAAGCAGATAAGGTTATTAGAAATCTGTTTAGACATTTGGTAACTTTAACACTAGGCAAAGCTCTCATTTGGAAAGGTTGAAGTAAGTTCATGTAGTACTTCAAAATAAATCATTGCATTATTCCAGAGACCTGCATTCCCATGTGGAGAGCAGCAGTCAATAATAAAAGCAAGGTGTATTTTGATTTGTGAGCTAGGCAGGTAGGACATATTGGTATAAGGCAACTAAGAAGGCATTAAAAAGTCAGATTATATCCTCCTGGATACCCACAAAACTTAGCTTCATTGATGCTTTGCCTTCAAGCGTATTTATAATTTAGTAGAGGAATGAGTAATGTTAGAGAGGCAGAGTAAGGTACAGCAGGGTTTCAGGTTGGACCAGTGCAGGCTTTGAACACTCACATGTACATGAGCTGCTTGCTCCATGTTTGGGAGTTTATTTAGGAAAAAGAAAAGGCTGCATTTTTTTGAAGAGAGATGTCTGGCATCATCATTTATTTTGTTTCTGCTAAACCTGAGAGGCTTTCCAGATGGCAAAATATTTCATTTCTCTGGAAAAACCCAGTGGCTTTTTGGACCCCTGACTTTTCTCAGGAAATTCACTGCTTGTTTGGACTGTACTAGGGATGAACTTTCTTCCTGGGTACTTTCTTCATCACCTAAACTTTCTCTAATTATTAGTCATGGAATATTGCCAGAGGAGATTTAGCACAGAGGAAAAGGAGCACTTGAGAAAGACTGACAGAGAGGTGTGTGTGTCTGTATAAAAACCTAGTCATGCCTACTGCAAAAATCCTGGAGTTTAGCCCATCTTGGGTACCTCCATCAGTCCTACAGACAAGGTAATGTCTGTCCATGTTGTGTGCATGGTATTCAGCATCTCTTCTTTGATAGCAGCACTGAACTTTACTGAAGTTGCAAACACTCAAGCAAAATCCTGTTGCATTTCAGCATTGTAAGAAGTGGTCAGAAAGTATGTGGGAAGCTCTGAGAAATCAAGTTTTCTCCATTTCTTCAAATCCTTCCTTCTTATCTTTAATCATTTCATCCTGCTCTCTAGCTAATTCCCTAAAGTAGAGGAATACTTACATGTGTCTCTTAATTGGTATCTGAAAATGTTTATTTTTAGACTCTGGAAGTGTAATTAAAAAAATAAAAAGCAGCAAACCCAAATGCCTCTAGGCAGATACTTAAACTTTGAGACTTTCTTTTCTTTATCTCAGATTTTTTTGCTTCATTATTCATGGGAAAGGGCTTTATATCACTTGTACCTAGCCAGCCACAAACTTGTTCTGTCAATTTTAATCCATTTCATATTAAAGATTAATAAACAAGATCTGAATTTTCTTCAGCCATTGTGGAAGCTTTGGGGAAAATCCTAGGATGTGGATGAAATTGCAACACATGGACCACAAGATCTTAAACAAGACAGTTGAGTAGCAATAGGATTCAGCAGAACTTACACAGACTTTGAAAACACCCTGATTTTTGGCTGATTTGGGAGGATGGTGTCACTGTTCTATTTCCTTTCCCAGACACTCTGGAAGAGTTACCTGGTAGTGAGCCCAACACCAAGCTAGAAAGCATAAAAGGGTAAGGTTTGATACAAGGTAAATTTTGATCTTGCATCCGGAGAGTGTTTCACGTATCTTTGTGCTGTTAGGTGTTAGTTGTAAAATTTTGGAAATGAATTTTTCAGAGATTCTTTCAGAAGCATTTCCAAAGTTCCTTTTCTGCTTCTGGGTTGTGGTTCTTCTCTGCCTGGTAGGGAAATGATGACAGCCTTCACTGCAGTTTGTTTAGCTTTTATCCGAAGAATAAAACTTAAGGACTCTTCTGAAAAATCCCTCTATCATTCTCAACTATTTAAAGCTTTTTTTTTTTTTTCCCGTGACAAAGACTTCAGTGAGAAGAATCAGGCAATAGCTCCTCTCTATCCTGTTCACAGAGCTTTTGGAGCAAAGAGAACAGTTTCATGTAATTATTCTGCTAAAAACAATTGAGGTTCTTTTCAATGAATTGGCCTTGGTTACCATAAATAGTCTTGGAGATATTTTTTTTTTAGCATTCATACTGGTCTTTATACAAAAATATGATAAGCCTGATAGTAAGCTGCAAATGTATTGCAAGAGTTACCCCTAAATTATTTCCTACTGACTCGCTTAGGCTTTTGAATCCACTGAAGCAAAAATATGCACTTTAACACAGTCAGTTACTGAAGTTCAACATCCCATAAATGGCCTCAATGACTGGATGAATTTGGAGACATTCACAGCATTTGATGGGGATGTCAGTCATGGTTCTCTCTGTAAATTCAACTAACGCAGTTCAGAAATCATTGCAGGACATAGTTTGGCTCACAAAGCTGTAGAAATTTAGGCTGATTTCCAAATACCTGGAGTATAATGCTGCTTTTGTCAAAAGGTTAAAAACAAACTAAAAAGTTTAGGGGAGGAATGACTCAGTACATAATTCCATTATGAGACAGATAGCAGTAAAACATGGAGCAGGAAACAGGTGAGCATAAATACACTGTGTATTCAGAGAGCACCCTGGTCAGCATTTCTGAATCCTTGCAAAATGTCTGGTTAGAGGATTCACAAGCCTCTGCCTGGGAAAACATCTGCTTTAAGCAAATTTTGCAGTTGGACTTGTGAAAATACTTCCAGTGAGCTGAAATCTGTTGTTTCCCAATAGGCATGATCAATGAAGGCTTTGCCTAATTGGAACACATAGGTGGGAGTTGATTCTCTTGTCTGCATTTTCTAAGATCTAATTCTGCATTATTGGAACATTTGATGTTCCTTGTGCCAGTCAAGAATACCTGGAAATAGATTTTTGGTTCAATAAGAGCCATTTGAGACCTCACACTCGAATGACAGTTCTTGTGTTTCTACTCTGTTATGACTCTTTAATTTTCTTACATATTGCAAAGTAGACCAGAATCAGTCCCACTGCTTCTGGATTTACTCTCTGCAAGACTCCTCACAGGTGGATTTCCCAGATTAGCCCATAAAATAATACTTCTTAAATGTTTCCAAATCAAAAATTAGTCTAAA
Organism: Eopsaltria australis; assembly: GCA_034509425.1. NCBI lineage: Eukaryota > Metazoa > Chordata > Aves > Passeriformes > Petroicidae > Eopsaltria > Eopsaltria australis. The sequence continues at coordinate 1,089,803 of JAVTVJ010000138.1, forward strand.
CAAGGTGGAAATACCCAGTAAGATTTAATAAAAGATGCAAGTGAGAAGAATTGGGAGTTGAGGAATGTCAGTCTGGAAGGTTCTTGAATAGGATTCCCAGCTATTAATACAGTATAAACACATATTTCTACAGATTTCTGATACATATCACATATATAAACAAAACTGGTTTAGAGAAAAAGATAGCTGAGATTGGATGTCTCATTTACTGCTAGCAAATGAGGAATCTGTAAATCCTTAACTTCTTAGGAACATTTTATGAAGTTCATTTTTCTTAGTTCCCAGCTACTACTTTTGGATAACACCTCTGCATTCTCTGACAATATTGTTAAAAATGAAATTGATGGTAGCAATATGTTGGCAGCTTGAAGAATCGTGTTGTTATCTGACTATTTCTTAGAGTGGGTATAAGATGTATACCCCCAAGATGATGAGTAGAAAGGGGTCATCTGAAGGAATCTCCTCTCTAGTCCTGCTCAGAGAGGGAAAACAGATAGGAGCTGTCAAAGAGGATTTATGAAGAGCAACATGGAATTGCAATATGTTTTCCTTGGGTTTTGCAACACCTGACAGCGAAGGAAAAATTCAAACGGACTTAAGATGTGCAGAGATTTTACCTAAATGCCTTCTTGATAATTTTGCAAACTGGATTTTTCCTGAATTGATGACATAACTGTCTAAAGCTGCTGGGAAATATGAAGGTAACTCATTTTAAAACTAGTAACTTCAGATGCAGGGGAGAGAACAATGGCTTAGAGCCAGAGGCAGCAGGTTGGACAGCAGGGAAGCCTTTTTGTGTGGAATTTCAGTTGCAGCCATAAAGGCATCTCCATGAACTCTCGCTCTTTGCCCACGGCCTTGGGACTGGAAGCAGCATGGTTCTCTGCAGTCTGTTCTTTGGTGTTCTTTCACCTTTTGCTTTCATGGCATGGCAGTGCAGCAGCTGTTGGCTCCTGCCTCGCCATCAGCCCACCCTCGGTCTCTCAGCGCTACCCGAGCTCTTCTAAACATCTCGCTCAGGCAGGAAAGACAACTGGGTCACAGGCAAGCCCAAGTTGGCCGAGTTATTGCTGTTGCTGCTTTTGTTTGAGTTGTTCTCTTCAGCCTCTTCAAGTCTGCTTATTTTCATTAAGCTGTGCTCAGAGCTGTGGTGTTTCAGTAGTGTTTGTTCAAGGCTCAGGACCTATAGCTATGAGCTGTCCATCATGACTGCCACAGAAAGTAATGTGGATATTTTTAAAAGATGTGAGGCTGAGGGACGCAGAAAGGGCTGTCATGTAAAGCATGAGTCAGAAAACACTTGGCCATTACTGCTTGGCAAAGTGAGCTTTGTGCTAAAATGTTGTGATGAACCAGGGGTAGTGCTTGCTTCTGGCACAGTATTTCCATTTGCAGTTTTTTAGATACAAATCATGACCAGGAATGTTACAAAGTGCATCAGAAGCTGCCCTGTTCTGTCAGAATCACTATTGTGTATGACAGCTCCTGGCTGGTAACACCCACCCAGGCAGTCTGTGTAGAAATGTTTATTACTGGTGCCACCAGACAGGCTTCTGTTGAAAACGTTTGACATTGGTGTAATCTGTCCTTCAGCTTGCCATAGAGTGACTGTGTAAAGCTGCTGCCTTTCATGCAGTCAGAAAACAATTCAGGAGCTCCACAGTCAACTGGTTGAGTGCCAAAACCTCCAGTGATTGTCCTGCTGTGCTCTGCGCTGCGTGATGTGTGCAGATTTGGGCACCACAGTATAAAAGAGACATAAAGCTGTTAGAGAGTGTCCAGAGGAGGCCATGAGGATGGTGAAGGGCCTTGAGCAGAAGCCGTGTGAGGAGAGGCTGAGGGCACTTGGTCTGTTCAGCCTGGAGAGGAGGAGGCTGAGGGGAGACCTCACTGCAGTTACAGCTTCCTCGGGAGGGGAAGAGGAGGGGCAGGCACTGATCTCTGATCTCTGCCCTCTGGTGACAGTGACAGGAGCCGAGGGAATGACCTGATGTTGTGCCAGGGGAGGGTGAGGTTGGATATCAGGAAAAGGTTCTTTACCCAGAGCGTGGCTGGGCACTGGAACAGCTCCCCAGGGCAGTGGTCACAGCTCCAAGGCTGCCTGAGTTCAAGAAGCATTTGGACAATGCCCTTGGGCACATGGTATGACTCTTGGGGTTGTTCTGTGCAGGGCCAGGAGTTGGACTCCTGATGATCCTCGTGGATGCTTTCCAGCTCAGGATGTTGAATGATTCTGAGATTCCGTGAATGGTCACTGCATGGGCTCACTGGTCAGCCTGGCCCACCACCCAGCTGTCCTCATGGGAGGAGGTTCTTTCTCAAACCCTGTGGGAAACTTGTTTCAATTCCTGTTTGTTTTGTCCTCTTGCCCTGCACTGCTGGCTCCATCTTCTCAATAACCTCGGGGTCAGAGATAATTTGGTATTTATTTTATTTTTTAATTCATTTTTGGCTTTACAGTCATTATATGTGTCATTCTGAAAATACTTTTCCTGTTGCTGAGTTTAATTCCTTATTATTCTGTAGGTTGTAAGAAATTGTTACACCGTATGGTTTCATATAGCCATGCATCCTTTTGAAGTGGCAAGATTATGATTTTTTTCTGACAATTACTATGCTTCACTCCTGAAAAAAAATCAGCCCATGTAAGGCATTTTGAAATTTAAAATACTATTAGTAAAAAATCTATTTGTGTATTTTCAGTAAAGGAGGGAATGAGCAAAGTTTATCTTCTCCTGAAGAATACTACAAAATTTGCATAGCTTGCACATGTACCTGCTTGCCTTTAAACATGCATTTGTATTCTTTTGAGCTGCAATTTGCACGTGTTTAAAATCCACCTAAATACATTAATAGAGAGAGATTGGACTACATATTGGATTTTGTATTTATCAGTTGAGAGGCCAGAAAGAGGAGTACAAGAACAAGTTAATTCTTGTGTTCTCAAGCACTGTAAGAACTTTCTTTAAACTAGGAGCACAATTAGGATGTGTTATTGATGTCATGCCCTGTGTCAGTTGCTAAGGACTGCAATGCCCTCCCTCAGTCCTTCTGAAGCACAGGGCTGTGGTGAGGCTCACACGCAGCAGCCACACACCCAGACAAGCTGGCATTTGAGCAGCTCGGCTTTGGCAGCTGCTGCCAACCTGCAGCCACTGCCAAGCTCCTGGAGCAGATCCCTGCACGTGGGTGAGTGCTGGGGGTGCACTGCTAGACGTTCTGTGGGCTGAGGGCTTCACCACCTTAGCACTGCAGCTCACACTGGGAGGCTCTGAGCACGTGCCATTGCTCAGTGTGAACAACTGGATGTTGTCTCTCACGTTGGCCAAAAGACTGGAGGATTAAAGGAAGAATATAGCTGCTTACAGTCACCATATTTACTTACCTCTCTCTGCCAGCACAGTCTGGTTTTCTCTCTGATCATTTTTCCAGCTTAGACTTGAGTGTTGTAGTCATTGTGGTGAGCAAACATGCACTGTCTGTGCTGGGGACCTGAGTGAAGGGGATTTTTGGGACAGGGTGAGGGGGATGTTACTGCACCTGTAGAGGGGCGGGACAGAGCACACCAAGCCAGATCTCTGTCTCAAAGTTCCACTGGCTCATGGAGCAGGCAGGGAAAATCAGCAGAACAAGAAATGTGCACAAGTACCCAGTCCTTCAATCCCCCACATAGCTGGGAGTGTGAGTGGAGGTGGCTTCGAGGGGAGCAGAGGCTGACACAATGCTCTGTGTGAAGGACACTCTGTCAGTCTCTCCTTTTGTCACATCCATCCCTGAACGCTGGCTTGTGGGAAGGTGAGGCTTGGAACAAAAAGAAGGCACTGCATAAATACATAGTCCTGTGCCTGCAGAGCCTTGTTCAGAAAGTGCAGTACTTCAGTAAGAACACAGTGTCCCTTGTCACATCTTTCTGCATCTGACTAAGCCCTTGTCCTTGCCCTCTGAGCCCTCACCCTCCAGAGCCCTCCAGGCAGAACATCACATTTCTGTTTAAGTCTATGAAAAGCAAAATATGTTTCAAGTTATTAACGATCATTTTCTGTGGTTTTTCTGCCACTGCTCTCACTGCTTTTTTGTTTAAAAAAAAAAATCTATAAATACACCCTGATTAAAGCAGCAGCAGTCAAAAGAAATGGCACTTAATTATGATATTGCTTGACTTGCTGCAAGCTCCTGACAATGTAGCCATCAACAATAACTGTCAAATACAGTTTGGCAGCTCTGATGTTAGCTTGGGATTTGGGTGGAATGTTCAATACCAGCAACTGAGCAAGGTATTGGGAGAAATTCCAGTGACAGGGCTTTGTTGATAGGAGCAATGCAAGCTCTGAGAGCAAATAAAACATCAGCTGGGAAATTAAGATGTTATTATATTACATGTTAGTGATGCTTAGGATCTTAGGAATAACAGCCCTCATCAGCTAAGGAATTACTAAAGCAGAATTAAAGAATGCTATTGCTTTATAAAGCCATAATATTTTAATGTAATAAACTTCTCAGAAACTATCTTTATGGAGTTACATATAAAATGATTATGTCACTTATCCAAGGCCTATTGCACTTAATGGTCTTTGGATTTATCCCTATATGTATGTATACATCCTAAAGGAACCTTGATAAACTCTGCAGTTACTCATGCAGGAAGTTTGTATCTAAATATCCTTCCCTCTGGTTCCTCCAGTTGCCAGCAAAAAGTATGGTTGAACAATTGCTTCAGGAGAGCTGGAAAGCTCAGCTCAGCATGGATTTTGAGAAACGGAAGGTCATAGTGCTAGAAAAATAAAGGCAGAATGGAAGTTTCACTTTGGAAGATTTTCATACTGATAGTGGAGTAAAAAATATGCTAGCAAAGACATTTGAAAAGTGCAGAACTGTGTGTGGTTATAGGATTTAGAATAAGCAATAAGGATAAGAAGGCAAGGTAACAGAATCAGAGAAGATGTAGAGAAGTGCCAAAAATCAGCCAAAAATTAAGATAGGAAAAAGGAGTGAGTCATCATTCTGGAGCAGGATACTACACCATTTCTCCCCCCCACACACACTTCAGGCTCTCATACAGAATTGTGGAGCTCACACATTCTGTTAGAGAATGAGCAAAAGAACCAGCTGGAGGCAGTCCTGTGCCAGGATGATTCGGCTTTCAGCAGGGAGCTTGGACCTGGTGACCCCAGCAGTGGTCCCTTCCAGCCTTACCAGTTCCAGGAATAATACTTTCTGTGGGAAATCTATGGTTTGAAAAGTGTCTAGGACCTGGCAAATAATTGATATCCTGCAAGAATGTATGTGTAAGCATAACACTGGGAAGAAAAACCCTCACCAAAATGAAATCCTTCTGGGGAAAAATGTTACTTAGTTAAAAAAAAAATCACCATACCATTGTAATATTTTCCAGTCTTTAAGCTTTTGTGATTTATGCTTTGAAGATTTTTGCATCCCTTTGGACCTGCAGAAGATAGAGGTGCTTGGAGCTGTGACTTTCAGTAAGCAAAAGTGACATAAAGAGTAAACTTGGTGGTAGATCAAGGAGATGAAATTTCAGATATTAGCTGGGAGGTGTCAGTACCTAACACACGAGTTGGTTTAGCTGTAAGTTCAGCAGTGGCGTGCACTTCTTAGCAACAACTGCAACACCAGGGTGTTAGCAACATAATTCTCATACTGAGTCCAGAATGCAGCACTGTAGCAGCTACTAGGAAGAAAACTGACTCTGTCCCAGCCAAAAGCTATCAGTTGTAGCTATTGGCTCAGTAGTGAGGTGCTAGCAGGCAAGGGTGCTAGCAGGCAAGGGTGCCAGAAAGAGGCTTTGCCCCACCTAAATGTGCAGAGCACTGAAAAGATTTTAAAACCCTCTTGCTGTTCCACTGGAATTTTCTTTCAGTGTGCTTCTGCAGTTGGTTTCTTTGGTATTACTCCATTTTCATTCGTTTTCTGGTGGCTGCATGAGTCACTGCTGCCTGTGCTGTCCCATTCATGGGGGATTCTCCCTGCTCCCCTCATGCCATTCTCTGTGCCAGGAAAAGCACTCACACCTCACTGACATGGGGGGGTTCTCTCTTGTGAACACACACAAAGCAAAAGCACACAGAGAGGGGATATTGGGCTCCAAAGTTTCTTCCCAGTGGAAGAATAAGGGGGCAAATTGTCCTGCCTCTTTGTGCTGTAAAGGTTTGGCTGTTCCTATTCACTGGTGTCTAATTCCTCTGGCTGTCCTCAATCTTTATTTAGTTTTCATTCTTGGTAGCAAGGGCAGAGCTTTCTGTGTTCAGAAATCAGTAAGTGCTGTGCTGCTTCTGGGGCCGAATGCTGATGGCTGACAGAGTTATGACTGAGCTGGGTGTGTTTGGCTTGGTGACAACAGTGTCATTTTTGGTCAGTGCCCTTCTGTACTGAACAACAGGAGATGACCAAAAAAACATAGGTGCTCTGTGGGCTGCCAGCCCCCTCCATTTTAGACATGGTGTGGTGTTTTGGGGGGAAAGGGAAGAGTTTCTTTGAAAATGCCTGTTGCTTCCCTGCTTTTCCTGCCGAGAGCTGCTCATTGCTTTTCTCTGTTGGAGCTCAGTTGCTGGAGTACCACAGCATACAGGGCCATGTGCAGGCCTTGTTGCCCAGGAGGAGCTTCCACAAATCCTTAGCTTTATTTCTCAAATCTGCAAGCTTTCATGTGTGATTAGGGCAAGAGTTCATCTTGGTTAGGTCTAGCTGTTTGACCCATAATTTCACATCCTATTACTATGGTACTATTTCTTCAGTGCCCTGATGCATTTTCGTAGAAATGTCCTCAACAGTGGCCTAATGTAAAATAGAAATGAAATGTTCCATATCTTTTAGTGGGATTTTCCCTCCATCAGCTATCAAGTTTCTCTCCTGTGGGACTCTTGCTCCTTAGGGGGCTGTTTCTTAGCTGCTTATCCCTTTCACACATCAGCAAAAGTGCAGGCAGCCATCAGGCAGGAAGATTACTGCCAGAGGATCACAGTCTTGGACAGCTTTACCCTTTTTATCATAAGTTTTTTTCAGTGTGCTCATTGTCTAAAATATCACCATAGATTTTTAGCTGTCAGCCTCTATTACCCAGATAAATTCTTTCCCTTATATCCACACTGAAAATTGAGTTTGGGGAGGGAGGAAGAATGGCCTTCATATTTATCTTTCTCTTATACTTAGAAAACTCAAATTAAAACATGTGTATTTAGCTTGTGTCAAAAATTAATAAAATAAAAAGAAAGGTTCACATGTAATTTTAATTCTTATTAGTATATAATAGGAATGTATTACAGGTTGGCTTACTTGGATGTATTTTTGCAACAGTAGAAGCTCTTGGAGAAATTTAAAACTGCTATAATAAATTCTAAAACTGAATCATTCAGCAAGGAAAATTAGTGCACACACACAGAGAACTGATGAGATTTAGGTAGCAAATTTGGTTAGTGACTGACCTTATCCACTTTAGAAATAAAATTAAAATAGATAAAGTTCGTGATAGGATTGGTTGGTCTTACTTGTAAATTGTCAATACAAAAGAACTTGTTACAGGAATTTTTCTTGAAAGGAAAAAAGTTCCCTGTCAACCCTTAGCTTCCTGTGGGGCTGTTCCAAGTCTAAAATTTAATGAATATGTTGTACTTAGATATGGCTTTGAGAGTTTGTTAGATTTGAGTTCTGGTTGTAGCTGGCACAAATCCCAAGTTCCCTGCAGATAAACAGAAAAGATAGTTTCTTAGGATACTGAAGTTAAAATTAATTTACCTTCAGAATTAAGATCTTGCTGTTTAAAAGTGCTAATCAAATTTTCACTTTACAACAAGTAGTACTTACTGAGAATATTGGCACCTTCACTCCTGCTGTAACCATGGACAACACAAGACCTGTGTGAGGTTATGCTTTCTTTTTTTTTTTTTGAGATAATTCTTCAGCATTTGGCTCATTTTATTTGAGGATTTCTTTTTCATTACATTTTGGCTGGGTTTTCACCTTTCACTCACCAACATAAAATTGAGAGTTCATCCTTTGAGTTACAGCACATACCTTTGCATCCCTTTTCATGATAAGTCTGTAACATCACACTTAATTCGGTGCTTCATTTTTAATCTCATGCAAAACCAGTACCAATGCAGCATTCGTGGTGTAGAATCAAGTACTGGAAATAGGTCAGTCAGGCATGTCCTTTTCTGTCTTCTGTGTGTAGAAAATGATCTCACCAGTGTTAAATGCCAATAGTCAAACCATGCAAATATCCTGCAGTTGTAATATATAATGGGCTGCATCTATTTCACTTGGCTTTCATTAAGATCCTTGCGCTGTAGACGTTCCACTAGTAGAAGAAAATTATTTTGTTCATCTTTGTTAGAATCAGAATTATCGAACAGTTCTTCCCAAGAGAGAATCACTGTCAAAACTATGGAATGTTTTATGAACTTTTGCCAGCAGAAGTCAGCTTGCTCTGCTTACAGTCTGAGATGGGAATCGTTGCAATTAACCTTGACTCTGTCCTCTGTAAATGATAGCAGATAAAAACTTCCGTTTCTGATCTGGGGACCTCAGTGTCTTGAATCCCTTTTAAAAGGGAAATTCTACCCAGACAGACGAAAGTCTCAAGGAAGAAAACTCAGTGTCTTATAAAAGTAGCTGAGAATAAAACATGATATTTTATGTGAAGTAATCCATATGCTCTTAAAGATGTTGGAACAGAATTGTCTGGGATGGGTTTATCTATTTCATGTATTTGCAAAGACTTGATTCCTGTAGAGGCTAATATGTTTATATTACATTTTATCATGATATCTTTGCAATGGAAGAGGCAATATCCTTGTGATTACAGAAACAAGGGTCTTGACTTAACCAAGGTCAAAGAAAAAATTTGTGAACTGTGCCTTGTAGCATTTCAGCTGTTTCACTCTGCCTCAGCACAAGCCACAGCATATGGCAGAGAATCTGTACAGTAGGTTTGTGCAAGTGCAAGAACAGAGAAAACTCTTGGGAGAGCCGAACGTCTGATGCTGAGGCAATCACAGATTTTGTGGAACATGCAGGCTTTTTTTATTCTCTTCATGAATTAAATTTAGAATGCTGTATATAGTTCAGCACTTCTCACACATAAATCTAAGTATATTGAGAAACATGACTTCACTACTCTCTTTTAACTTATGGGAATCCATATTTTGTTGGAAATCTTGATGTCGTGTATGAGGTTTCCATGTAGTCCTTCTCCATTGCTGTCTGTGGGACTTTGAGGATGCTGGACACCAAAGAATGTTAAAGGGTCAAATAAGGCCATTGAGGTTCAGTTCAGAGTGAGGTTCTGGCTCTGCAGGATATTCCAATGCCCTGTGGATTGAGGTGTGGCAGGAAAGGCATGGGCAGGGAATGAAGGGAAATGGAAAAAGCCTGGCAGAGAGGTGAGAGCAGAGGTCACAGTGCCCAATTTGCTGCCTCTGTATGGCTCAGTTTTTGCATGGGGACAAAAAAAGCCCCAAAGCTCTGCCTGTATGCTGCCTTGTAAACTATGGAGGAAAAGTTGGCTCTGTGCACATGGCAAGTTTTGGGTTTCATATAAACCAGTGACAAGATAAAGGGGTTCCCAGATTTCTTGTATAGTGTGTTGTTTCTTGCAGTAATGCAGAGTGGGTCCTTTTAGGAGAAGAGAGTGGGGAAGGTAAGGGGATGCTGGGTGCTGTTAGGGTTTGTGCTTTTTGGGCTGAGTGTAAAAACTTCAGGCATAAAAATGAATGTGCACACTTATTCATTTTCAGGGTTTTTTTTTCTTCATAGAGCAAAGGTTAAGTAATGCATTTGTATAGTAAATGTAATAATTTCTCAGTTGGCTTGGTTTGAATAGTCAATAATTATTCTCTGTGATGCTTGTGACCATATTGAGATTTTATTCAACAGCCATTGAAATAAGCACAAGGGGGAAAGTTACTATTTTTGTTTTGTTATTGTTTTTCATAGGCCACATGAACAGTGCTGTTCTTCATATTTGAAATCCCCTTCAAAGATATTTCAACTCAAAACACACAATAGAACCAGAAGATCCAGTGATTATGGCTGGTAATGATATTGTGGATTTAGGTGCTGACAAAGCCTAACATAATCTGTTCTAATTAACTATTTTTTTTTCCTCAGTAATATGGTTAGAATCATTCTCAAGGACCTTGTACCAGCATTCTTCCTTTTATATTAAAGTCACAAATAAGAGGCAGGTTTCAACTTATATACGATTAAAAAACCACCATATCCTTTAGAAATAACAGTAATGAGAAAAATGTGTCTACCTTACACTTTTTAATCCTCTAAAGATGTATGTGCATGCTTCAGTGGGTCTTTCCACATGCATAAAACAAACAGAGTGCAGCCTGTAAGAGTAAATTTTAAAGAGCAAGAGAATTAAAAAACCCAAACCCCCAGCACCTGGAGTACAAGGTGTACTTTTCTTTCATAATTACCGTGAAATTTAACTGTGGTGTGAGCACTGGATCACCAGTAGCCATTTTGTGTTTCATAATAGCAGCAAATGAGTGAGATAAGCTTAGAAAATTTTGTAACAGGTTGGAAAATAAGAAAGACTCAATAGCATGATTGACAATGAGCTCCACATGTAGCAGGGCACACGGTGAATGGGGACTTTGCTGTGGGAGCCCAGCCTTGCAACAGGCACCATGCCCCATGTGAGTTTCTCTTGTCTTTATATTCTGAGAAGACCTTTCTTTCCAGAATTTTTATAAACAAACAGTCTGCGTCTAAACAGTTTACTGTGTTACTCTTCAGCACTGTGGTTGTGTTTCTCTCAGTAGAGGCTGTGTATTTTTTGTAATTTGAATGCTTGGTGAAATTCACGTTCTGTAGTCTTAATCCTCAAATGGATTATCCACAAATATCCACGGCAGTTTATATTTTGGATTTTAGCAGAAATATTTTCTTGGCTGCTCATTAAATGAGGAATTCTCTCCCAAGAGTGTTTATTTCAACAGACTGTAATTGAGGTGATGTACTTCACAAGGAATATATGAATATATGTGAATAAAGAGAGACTTATCATTTCAGTCACACTTTAGTTTACCTTGGGAAGTTAGTTTCAGTATGTAAATACTTGTATGCACCAGCTGATGCAAATCCTTGAGCAAAGGAGAAGGAATTTGCAGTTCTTCTCTTTTCTACACTTTGGACTTCGGCAGCTCTCTGTTATGTGAGAGTCCAGGTGCTTTGCAGTGCTTGGCTACAGCCATCTCCAGATTCAGGCCCTTTTCAGTGCTCTTGTCTGGAGAGGATCTCAGCTGTGCTGCCTGTGCTTAACACAATAGTGAGGTTTCATCAAGGCAATCACGAGGAGACCTTCAAAGTTTGCAGAGAAAGACAGATTATGTTGCTGTTAGCAGAAGGTGATTTTTAAATAAAGCCAATGCGGAAAATTAGAGAATGGAAAAATGCAGAACTGATTATATTTAAAGATGTTGGAGACAAAAAATGGTGGAATCCAATACATAAATATTTAAAGGATGTAAAAAGTGAACAAAGGTGTCTAAAAATGGAGTACAGTTAATCAATAAGTACTTCTTTAAATATGCACTGTACAAAGTAAACAAAAAGGAGAGAAAGTATTGATCAGCATGTGTTGAAAGCTGGTGACAGGGATTAGTCTGACTACACAAAAGACTTAAATCTTTGCATAGTTGTTTCAGCAAGATCATATTGTCTGGTCTCTGAATTGCTTTCATCTTGATAAGACTTACTCTAAAGCCTCTTTAACAAGACAGTGATCGCTATTCAGGACTGACAAAAGAGCATAGCTGCATTAAACTCACAATTTCTCAAAAAAATAGCAAGAGAAAAAACTGAAGTATTTAATGAGGACTTCTGTTGAAAACAAATCAAAATTAAGCCTATTTGCACACATTATTTAAATCACTTTACTTTAATAAACAGACTTTTTGTTATTTATATGGAATGTTTGAGTGAAACTACGGTTCTTAACTATGTATGGTTGAGTTGTGGTTTTGGCAGTAGGTGCAAAATCAGTATTCAGGCAGAACAGGTTAACAATACCAAAATGAAGAGTTTTTTAATTATTTTCAGTGTGATCTACGTCAACATTAGAATTCAAAATTTGTAAGACTTGTGTACTACAGTGGAAATGGAAGGTGGGTAACTGTGTTTGCACAAGCTAGTAAAATCAAGCAAACAAATAAAACAAAACAAAAGATTAAACCCCCAAACTTTTGGTTCACTGCCAGTAAGTGTTTACTGTATACATCCAGATTTTGTACCTCTCAATAGGCCTAAAGCTATGCTAGATTTAGTGCAATGTGAACAGGATTTCCTCTTGAATTACAACTTTTCCAGTTATATTTTAGACAGGTGAAAAGTCTATTTGCTTCTTTTTATTTTAAAGATACTATTTTAGAAGTTAAACTTTTAGAATTTCAAATTTAAATGATGGGAAAACATCAGCAGAAGCTGAGGACATTTTTTGTCTTAGGAATGGATTCTGTATCACTGTGATGTTGTTTGAGAGAGCAAGTAGACAAGTAATTTAAAAAATCAAGATTTTATATTCATAATTTTATTTTTAATAGCTTATGAAAAAGAGCTGGGACTTACAAGAGACAAATGCTTGTATTCAGGATTCCAGATGTTTAGTAACAGCACTGTTATATTCATTCTTGAAAAATTAATAATTAGTACTGGTTAGGATACTGTACACAGTCTTAAGTGATTTACCTAGATTTACCTTGGTGTTTTCATGCAATCTTTGCTATGAAGCTGAGAGTTATAAAGTTGGAGCTACTGCCACCTGCTTGATGTGTGGTCACATCAATGGGGGTGTCTGCACTGGAGAGCTCCAGCCTGGGAGGGAAATGTGAATTCACCAGCATACAGTGCTTGTACTGGGCTTTGATAATCCCACATGTGGACTTTCCACCTGGAATATGTGGATGAAAATACTGGTTTGTATGTTGTGTGTTTGGAGGAACCAATCTTTAAAAATAGCAGTCTGTTTGGCATGTTAGCACTTTGAACTATAAAAGTGGTTGAAATAATAAAAATAAAATATAACACTCAAGGAGCTGTTGATGACTTGAATGTGTGAATCTCCTGTTGCTTATCAGCTCCTGTCTGCTGTCATGAATGAGTGTTTTCTCTTATTTCCTTAGCTTTTTTTCTTTTTTTTTTTTTTTAATTTCATTCTGTTCCTGTTTAAAAGTTAATTAGAATATTTGAGATTTATAAAGAAAATGTGGGGTTTTTTTAAAATAGACACCTATCAAAGTGATACCTGGTGCTTCCTAGCAAAATAGTCATTGGGTTCCATGCAAGTTCATTGAGTTAATTTTTTACTGTGGCATGTTTTGCACAAGCTTCAGGACATTGGGAGTAAAGCATTGTAATCACCAGTCAAAAAAAAAAAAACAACAAACCCTTACATTTTTGGGGTAGCTAGAGAAGAACTCTGACTCTTGTGGGACATTACAAGAGCTCTGATGGTTCTTTCCTTAAGCCAGACAAACTCCACGGTAGTAGGGCTCTCTATCCTATTGATGGTAGACTCTTTTTTAAGAAAAGCTGAAAAACAGCATGTAGGGCAGAGAAAAGATTAAACTGTGCCTATTGTTACTATCATGTGTCTCTCAGAGTATATTGGGGCCATTTTCTAAAACTTCCTGAGGAGGGTAGTTCATACAACTGTATGAACCCTACCTAGAGGAGAGGTTCAGAGAAGCATCCATTCTGTGCAGGAATTGGCCAGCCCAGACCTCCAAGTCCCTCATATCCATTCGTCATTAGTGCAACCGTGAGGTGCTGAAATCCCTTTGTGCAGGTGCTGTTTTCTGTGCCTCCCTAACTGTGCCTTTGCTGCCCACAGAGAGTGAGGAGGTGTACCAGCGCCAGGTGCTGTCCATCGCCTGCATCGTCTTCGGCATCGTCGTGGTGGGCATGCTTTGTGCAGCCTTCTACTTCAAAACAAAGTAAGAGCCTTCCACTGCTGCATCTGGGTTTTAGTTGCTGTCCTTTTTACAGCCTTAGAGTTCTCCCCTCCTTTTGAAGTTGCTGTCATCTCTGGTCAGGCTACAACAGTTCCTCATGGCTACACTAAGTCCCCCCCCCCCCAAAAAAACGTCAACAGGGGTAATATGTGTTCTTCTTTCTGTTTTCCGATAGCTGGAAAGAATAGATTGTGTCATTTCCAGTTCTGGTTTTTTTGACAGTAATAATTTTGTGTCTTTTACTATCAGTGCAATAATCACTTTGCTCTTCTGAAAATGACAGTTTAAACATACCATCTCCTTTTTGCATTTCATTTCATATCCCTGAGTGTCCCTTTTATTGCTGTATGATGAGAACAAAAGTAAAGTTAGAAATGCAGAAACAAGTTCTCTGCAGATATCTGTAACCTGTAGCTCATACAGCAACCTGTTGGTGAAGATCCATGAGAATCTGTAACACAGAAGCACTTTGACCTATACAAGTAGTGAAATCATCTCAGCTATTTTCAAGTGAAATTTCAAGTCGACTCTGTTATTTTATCTTCCCAACTGAATATTATTTTATAATATTTATTGTTATGTGTGTCATTTGAGTTGCAAAAACCTCATAGCAGTTACATTAAATTCTTGTCAGTGTGCCTGTATCAACAAATGTGTATGGTCATCCTTCACTCCTGTTCCAGCTGGAGTTAATGAGAGAACACAAATCAATACCAGTACCTGCATGAGACTAGTCAGGGTGGCTGAGTATCAAAGATGTGAAAGTTGGCACTATTTAAAAGTTTGGATGTTTATCTGAATCATCCTTTCTAGAATTTATTTTAATATCTAGGAAATCTAATGAGGATTGGGTTTTATGTAGAAAAAAATTAAAATTGACATTTCTATCAGAAAAAAAAATATAAAAGGAAAAAAGTCACCAGGTGATTTTTCCCCCTTTTTCTTCCCCTCAAACTTTAGGGGTAGGTAATGAATGAAGATTTGAGTTGGTTCATGTTTTTTCTAAACACTCCTAATTATTCTAATGTCTTGAGGGATTTTGTTTAATTGTTCTTTGGACATCCAGTGTGACAGTGATGGTAGCTGGGAAGGACAGGCTGGCAGGACAGTTCCTCCCTGCAAACTCCTTCGTTGCAGTGTAAATTGTGAGCAGAGACAGCCACTTTGGCACTGCCATCAGAAATGTCATTATGAATTTTAGATCTGCAGATCTTAGAAGAAAGAGTGAGTGAGAATCTTCCCGGAAAGGCTTGAGGGTTTTGCTGATGAAGAGAGTTTCAGAAAAGGCAGGATGGGATTGTCAGTAGGAAGAACATGCAGTCAGTGACTGAGCACACTGTGAATAAAATCCCCCTGCCATTCACAGGGCCCCTCTTGGTCTTGCACTGCTGTAGGGAGTGGTGAGGGCTGGGTTGGAACAGTCTGCAAAACACCCTGGCTTTGATGAAGCAGTGAGGAGAGCTCACTCTGAATATAATGAGTGGAAATAGCACTTGGAAGAGGAACTTACAGGACAATAGCGTGTCATAACTCAGGGGCAGATGGGGGTGTTGGGTTTGGGGCTCTGTCTGCATTACAAATATGAGAATAATTGAGAAGGGTTGAAGTGGGCTGGTGGCAGGCTCTGGGAACTGAAATTTGCAGAGTTATGAGCAAATGAGCACCTCTGGTTCAGTCAGGAGGCCTCAGACAATGAGTCAGGTAAAGGGAAGAGACTGATCATTCCCTGACACCCTGGCTGTGGCTCCATCTGGCACTGTCCAAAAAGTAAATAAAAGTGTCTACACTGGGTCTCATGGAGGCCAGGTAAAATTGTAAATGTAACATTGGCCAGTGTCTTAAGGGTGTAAAACCCAAAAAATTTGACGTGCCTCACACTTACCATATGTTAGCTTTTAGTCAGCAGATTTTTGGGAGTTTCTTTATCAGGCATTTGTACCCTGACTATGCCTAAGAATTATCAAAGCATTCCTCCTGCATGGGGGTTATCTTGGGGTCTCATTTGACGTACAAAAAATTTAGAGTATTGCTAACAGATATAGAAACTCTGAATAGTGCATCCATTAAGAGAAAAGTTTCCATGAAGATCCTGACCCTCACTTACTTAGTCTGACAATTCTATAATACCAGCTGCTAGAAATAGGCACTTCTCTATGTACCATTGAATTAAAAGTCCTTTTTTCAAAATAGATTCAATCTGAGAAAGTTTAGGACTATAATTAAACTCTATGCCCTTCCAATTATTTCTTTTAGGTTAATCAGGAAAGTGCTGGAAGTGTTAGCAACAGATGAAGGATACAGTAATGGGCTGCCCTTTACAGCTTAGACTTTTACAAATGAGTAGTGACTTTATTTCTTGCTGAAGTAAGAACACTTCATTGCCAAATAACTCTAATCTAGAACACATAAGGCCCATTTGTTTTGAAAACAAAAAATATAAAATAAATTTATTAATCAGCAAGTAACTTTGAATTATTAATGGTTTCTAGTTTTATAGCTGTGCATCCTACAGTTTGGCAAAATGAATATGCATAAACCTAATATTAATGTTAGGTTGCATGATCATAAAAGGAAATTAATGATGGGATTGTTTTTCTCAGCAAATTACCCTCAGGAATTTCAATTGTAATGTTAAAGATTGCTGTAGAGAAGCTGAATATTGCAGTTTACTTAGACGTGTTTATATATACATTTTACATGTTATATACATAGAAAAAACTCTATTTATTTTTTAAAAAAAATCCAAAAATTGTTTTGTTATTTTTCTGATTAAATTGTCATTTTGTACATGTAGGAGAGATTCCCAAAGTCTGATGCTGTGATCATGTTTCACTATCATTGTTCATATGTTACATGGAGCCATGCAAAAAGTTCCTGAATGTTCCATTACCATTCTGGAGACCAACATGCAAGAGGCTGGTTTTCCAGTAGGACACAGGAATAGATATGCTCATTTCCCCAGTTTATGTAATTTAGCTGGTCAGAAAATAGTTGTTCGTAAAAACGCTGAAATTGCTTTTATGAATCTGCCCTGGAATTTTATGAGAATCTGAAGAGCTCATTTAGACATTTTACAAATTAAATTGTTCAGTTTCATTGGATTAAAAAATTTGTGGATATTAAAAACATTTTTGAAAGAGATGTTTCAGACTCCACCTTCAGATTATATATCTATTCAGATTATTCCAATATTAACTCTACGACTTCTGGCTAAAGGAAATTTTGAAAGTTTTAATGCTTGAGAAATTATTTCCTTTCCTACCCCTATCCGTAAGTTTTACTAATTATGAGCTCCTAGCAATACTCAAAACATGCCACTCATATTTCTAGCATGCTTACAATAGAAATTATTTTTTCATTTGCTTCAAAATTGGATGCAAGTAGCAAACCTAAGAGGTACTTGTAGAGTCCTAGATTTGTTTTGGCTTCTGACCTGCACTCAGGAAACGAGCTGTAACAAATACTTTTAATCAGGTACTTACACTTCGTTGAATTTAAGCAAATGCTTACATTGTGTCATGCTGACCCAAAACTAAGAGACTCAAAAATTATTAAAAACTATATCATTAAAATTGAATATCTGAACTGTGATACTTCTCACCATTTACTTTCATATTGAGGGAATTTGTCCTCTCTCACAGGCCCCTCCACTAAACACATAAGTAAGTCATTTTCCTCTGCTTTCTTATACCTTCCTGCAGTAGACACAGTTTCCACTGTGAATAAGAAATTAAAATTATTTTATACTTCATTCAGTGTCAAAATCAGTGCCTGACTCTAGTAAGATCCTATCAGTCTTGATGATGTCATAAGGCTTTCCACAATCAAATCACCAGAAATGTTTCAAAATGCTGCTGAAGCTTCTTTGCTAAAATTTAAACTTCAGTATAGAAAGGCTGTGTTTTCTTTATCTCTTATCAACATTTGCCAGAAATCACTTCCTTCTGAAGTTTGGCTCGGCACCAGTTGCTGTCCAAAACCTGCTGGTGGAATAATGAAATGCTGCCACTGGCAAGTCCTTGACATTACTGAGTTGTTTACAAGGCCATTGTAGGTTCACTGCTGAAGATGCATCTTCTGGGGAGAGAAAGGAAGCAGGGAAGGAAGGCAAGAATTAAAATGGTACTGTGAAGTTTTTGCTCATAATTATTTAAAACTAATAGTCCCAGACAATGTAGCTTATGATAAAAAAGAGGAGACTGATAAAAGGCTTTAAATGTATTTTGCTAACAGTTTTTGCCCAGCTATCTTTTTGCAGAAGATAAAAGAAATATTTAAAGTTTGCTGTCTCATAGTCTCTGCCATGTACAGAACTTAAAAACTGTTTGTCACTCCCACTCAATATGGTGTGGCAGAAAAAGAAAGTCTTTGTTAACAGTATGATTGCCTCCTGAATAATGCAAGGGGATCATCCAATGGTATTCCTAGCTCTGACAGGGTGGATTATAGTATACTGAGTGAAAAACATGGCCTCAGAGGCCATACTGATGTTTTTCCAGGTTTAAGCATGTAAGCAGAATGTGCTCTTTAGAAGATGGGTCATAGGTCATGTCTAATCAGGCAGCAGAAATCTTTGATTCTCCATCAATTTTTATAGCCAGCAGGGGCTAATTCCTGCTTTACTTCCAAAATCTTTCTTCCAAATCAGAGCAAAATGCTTTTTTATTATTCAGGCTGACTTGCAAGCTATTGTTAAATGTGCAATAGATGATCTTACAAAACTCTGCACTAACACAACGAGCATACTATTATAGTAATCTGGGAATAGAAGATATTTTAAAACAGAAGTGGGTTTTTTTCCCCTTTGTTAAGCCTTGCCAAGAAACAATTGCTGCATTGAAATATCAGACATTAGTAAATTAGCTCATCTGGCTCCTCTAACATGGTGAAGTTTTGAACAAAGGGAGCTCTGGCTATAAAAGTACCATGGCTACAGCAGAAGATCAAGCGAGCTCTTTCTTACATGAATTTTATTTCTCTCTGCAGGAAGCAAGCAAAGCAAATTCACGAACAGCTGAAAGAAACACAGAATAGGAAAACCTACAGCCTGAATGCTTCCAGCATGATGGCAAAGTCGGAGTGTATGGCACAGAGCCAAGTCCAGCTGCAAAATGTAAGTAATCCTGCCAGCTACAGCACTTAATAGCCTGGCTGAGCTCCTGCTGCTGATGGCAGCACATCGTCATGCTGCTATTAACATCTGAGCAATGGGAACCACAACTCTCACCTCTTTCATAAAATGTTTTCTATCAGGCCTCTTAATGGAAAGCTGGGATACTTTTTTTTTTCTATGGTTATTTCAATGGATCCTGGTACATTCTGTTCATGTAGCAGACTTTGCTGAGCTCCCCAGCTCTGCATCCAGCAGTGGAAATTTCTGTTATAGTTTCCGGAAGTACCTAAGGTCATACATGTCTGTATGTGTAGTGGGGCTCCTTGAACTTAAGTGATGTCAGGCCTTCCAATAATTTGTGAACCTGCATGAAAAAACATACAGATTTGTCACAGTTAATTCAGAGTAAATTTAAAATCTAGAACTCAATTTACACATGTAAACAAATGCCCAAGGGAAGGCCTTGCAGATGGTCTCATTTTTCTGGGTCTTTAGTTCAAGGTACTTTAGTTTACAGAAAGAAATTAGTCTGTTCAAACTAAATTTGAAATATACTTAGTCATTTTCTGCGTATAATTATAGATAAGTCATTACAATCTCACCATCATGAAATATGTAAAGCGTGTTTGAAATAAGGAACTTGAAGAAAACCAATTTATTTAGCCCTGGTATTTTTTTTAGGAAGGCATTTTTCCAGTACATGTCATTCTCTTTCCCCTGGTCGCACACAATCTGTGCTGTCTTATTTTGAACAAAGCCTTTGGAAGAAGGATCCTGGAAGCAAAATAATAGGAAAATATAAAAGATGTATTAAAACCTTTCTAAATTATTAATTCCTTTTTTTAAATAAAAGTGTATCTTAGTGTTTCTTAAAGGGATGACTACCTTATTTGCCAGTTTCCATCAAAATAGAGGGAGTTTACCAAAAGTGAGCACTCATGCCCATTTAACCAAAGATTTCCCAACACCTACTTTACATCCAATTAATTTAGAGATAAATATAAGCCCTTTAAACCAATTTAGAATAAGCAGAACCGCCCTGCTAAGACACAGAGGTTGTCAGAGCATTGCTTGTATTCAGTAAAAGTTCTGTTACGTAGGAACACCACTGTGGTGCTCCTATATGTGCTCATTATATGCTTTGTAATTCAGGAAAAATATACTCTTTCAAGAAGGAAGATAGCTCCACTAAAGTGATATAATCCCAGTTTGGGGAACCTCGTGCAATTTTTTTCTCTTGCTTTCAGTTCATTCAGCCTTATATTATTCCTAGCCTCTAAAAAAAAATCTCTTGGGAGTGTTGTTGGTTGTAATGATGGCAACAAAAGGTAAAGTTCATGATCCTTTTGTTCTTTCCTTTGAAGTAAGCCTTGGTTAACACTAAGAATATGTTCTTTGCCATTTTCTCACTGTAATTCCGTGCAATATTTTGTCATTTTCTTTTCCCATAACCTGAGCCATAATGGCTGAAACAGCAGTTCATAGATTCTGGACATAGAGATTGAACACCATCATTATATTTACTATTTTAATCCAAACTTGCTGTTCAGTTTTTAATGCTGTTCAGCCTGACATTATGAGTGCTGGTAATTAACACACCATTTTCTTGTTCTTGTGGCTGTTTGCAGGCAGCTGTTTTCTCCTTGCCATTAATGCATCCTCCCTTTGGGAAGATAGGAAGGAAGAAAAACAGAATGACCTTGAGCAGGATATAGGGTAACAGTGTAGGGTAATAACAGTTTCTATTGTTAGGAAGATTTTAGTGCAGGAATCCATGCAGGCAGCTCATGAAATATTTACAAAACCTGACAGATTGAAGAGGGGAAAAAGGGCAGGAGTATGGCAAGAGAGCAGGAAAGGGACTTTGGGAAGGTATTTTGTAGGAATGGCTGAGTGGCTCCCCCTCAGAGAGCAGAGATCTGCCTCAGGTGTGTCTGCTGGGTGGAAGGGGCATCAGGCAGCAGCCTGGATGTGATCCCTCTGCCAGGCCCATCTGCAGCTGCCACCACATGGGCCTGGGGGGCAATCCCAGTTCTCTTCATTTCCAGAAACTAATAAATAAACCTAAATAAATGAGGACAGTTATTTTCTAGAGGCTACTCCTCCAGTCTGGCGTTTTGGTTTATGTAATCCTGGAAGCTGTTTCTTTCCCACTCCACATGCTCCTCCTACAAGCAAGGCAGTTTTCCCATTTATGTCACCTTTCTGTCTTTCCCTGGAAGATTCTCATGGATTTTTCTGTTGTTTCTTTTGAGTGGGTCTGATGATGCTTTCAGGCTTTTCACACAGCTCGTTCTTCTGTGGAGGAGAATGTTTTTGTGGAGACCTGAGAAGAGTTGCATAAAGTTCCTTATTCTTGATGACTGCTCTGAAAGAACCACCACCTTTTGACTCAAAGGTTGCTATATTTAGAAAAGGTTCCATCTATCTTTCCAAATGTGTTGCTTTAGAAAGACCCAGGCTATGGCAGACAGGGTTTGAAGTGGTTTGTGGCTATAAAGAGCTTGACCAATCTCAGTGCAGTAATTTTTCCTCCCACACTCAAATATATTACATCTCCTCCACTCCCTGCCTCTGCTCAGTTGTGATTCTGAAAAGTGAAGTAAAAGGTTGGATTTTGTCAGGACAGCTGTGTTCTCTCTGAGCTGCTGCTGCTCATCACTGGTAATTGTGCTCATCTGTAGCAAGTCTTATCCTCGGTAGCAATTTCATTATTTTGTTAGAGATACAAATTAGATGGAAAATTCTGTGTACTGTAAGAAAGAATTCATAAATATCTGTTTGAACATAGCTCCCAGGATTTCCTGAATCTCCTCCAAGTCCACTGCTTTTCCCAAGCATTCTGTCAGCAACACACTTAATTTCTTTCTGGGTGTTTCTAGCCTCTTGGATTTAAAGACTAATGCACTCCTAATCTTGCTATAATTCTTCAGCCAGGAAGAGATAGATGTGCCAGCTTTTAATTCAGCATGTTTGAGGTACACGGGAGATTTAGATTAATTTCACCTAATGCATGAAACCTCAGGCTTCCTGAGTATTATGTACCCCTTCCCAAAGAGATCATGCTCCTTTCAAGAGACATTTAAAGGGCTGCAGCAAACAGCTAGTCATAGTCAAAAGGAAGGAAATTGTCATTGTCCCCCCCTAGAAAGACAAATGCTTGGTGCACCCTCAGAGGCCATGCAGGTGACAGGAGAAGGTGGGGTGGCCTCTGATTCCTACCTGCTTTTCCCACATATAGTAGAGGGTTTCTTTAAATTCTCACAACTTGGTGAATATGTCATGGAAAAAAAAAAATTTTAAAGAGCCAGCTGAAACCTTGACATTCCTTCAGTGATTCTGAGAATTGTCATGGCTTTTCAAAGTGGCCTTTTTCATCCTCGTGGTTTTTAATACCTTCTCCTGTGGTACCAAGGGGACCTATTAATTACCCATCACTCTCCCTCTGAGGTGGTTAATATGCTTTTCATGCTGTACTGTGTGGTTTCAGTTTTCACTACACTTGTTTCTAGTAGCTTGCAACCACTAGCTCCAGGTTTCTGAAATTCTTATAACAAGGGACAAAAAATGCTCCTTTTGCATCTTGTTGCCTTTTCTTCATAATAGTAGAAAATAAAATCTTTTCAGTCACTGTGACAGAAATGCAATTAATATATGTCAAGCAAGAGATACTTTAAATCTTTTAAAGGATTACTCTGTGGGTTTACCTGAATTACCATTTGATTTATCAGCTAAAATCAAGAGCAAATTTCCCATTTCTGTATCACTTGACTACTTAGGAAGAACTGCCAGAAGAGACAAACCTTAATTTACTGTCCTGTCTAGAGCCTGTGTTGGCAACAGGACATACAGAGCATAAGGGAACAGTAAGGATGTTAAATGTACCACATGTACCACCTGATGAGCTTTTGTGCAAGCTCAGCCCACCCTGAAAAATCCCTTCCTCTTTCCTCCTTGAGGCAACCTCTCTGAATATAATTTAGAGCTGACCCCTCTGCCTTCTCAGTTCTTTTTGAAATGGGATCCCCATATCACTTCTCTTCCAATGCCACATGAATTTCTGGACCTTTTACTATTTTGGGGAACTCACTGAGGGGGAAGAGCTAAGTAAAGCCCTGGGGAGGGATGGGTGTTTTGCTTTGCATAACACCAGGACAACAGTGTCAAGCTGCTCTGTAGCATTTGAGTGGCATTTGTTATCCCTGAGCCCTACATTTCAGAACAAGGAATTCAAGGCATGGAGCAGAGGAATTATGTGCTCACAGTAATGCAGCAGGTCAGTGACAGAGGCTGATTTCTTGTCTCCTGGCTCAGGCTGCCTTCACAGATTCACTTAGCATTAACTAGCAGGGGGTGGAATTTTTATTGTCAGAGAGTTGAGTAATTTTTTTAAAGCTATCATGATTCTTTAGTTTATTTAGTCATATGCCTCAGTGTTTTTCAGTAATTGCTCAAACAAGAACAGATAATTAACCAAGAAGGCAATAAAACCATTAAAAAACCTGAATACAGATAAGCTTTCAGTGATGTCTTCAGCCTACTGGAACAGCCCTTTGAAAGGGTTTCACAGCTTATTCTCCATCATGGCTGAGTGTTCAGCATTCACAAGAGTCAGAGGCTGCCACAGAGCTCAGCCCAGGTGAGAACTGAGCTGTGGGAGCAGCAGGATGAGCCCTGCTGGGATATGGCTTGGGAATGACCCCATATTGTACTTCTGGGGCATCAACTGATACTGCTGTAAGCTCTTCACAAAAGTATGAAGGTATTTTTCTCCAGAGGTGATCTCAGGGAAGGGATGTGGCACTTGGAATTAAGCTAAAAGAGAGTAAACCCAACTGTGTTTAAATATATTAAAATGTGTGAATAATGTGGTGCATCCAGATATGTTCAATTCCATTGTTTGAATTCCCTGTATATTCACACCCTCAATTGAAACCGTAATTCACATTTTCATTGTAGTGAATATCATGACTGTTACAGGAATTGTGTATTCTGAAAAGGGGAAAAATATTTGGTTAGGGAGAAAAAAGACCCTTTGCAGGCTGTGCCTGAGTGGTGCTGGGTGCTGGATCTCCAGCACAGTTTGCTGATCAGCATCAGAGCAGCTTCTGGAGTCCTGGTGTTCCTCAGCTGTGATGAGGAAAGGCTCTGTGTACCACTGCTCCATTCCACATCACCTGGAATATGGATGTAGCAAAAGGCACAGCTTTGCTCTTCATGATTCACTTCATACCCATGGTCTTACAGGCCATTCAGGCCTTCAGTTTTGTATAGTGAACAAACTCAAAAGAAGGACAGAAATAGCTGCTTGGCACTAGCAAGCCATTCTTTGCATAGCTCAAATTGATTTATTCAGGTCAGAAATCAAAGCCAGTTTCATTTCTGGAGCTGGCAGGATAACTATTAAAGTTTAAAACCTTCACCGATGCGAGTACCTCTAAAAATCATATTTCTGTCTGCATATTTTATCTACAACATTTACAAGTGACATCTAAGATCATGGTAACTGAAAGAAATGGGAGTGGAAGATGTTTCTTATTATTCCAGTTGTGTTTACTTCATGCATGCAGCACCATTTTGCATATTGCCACTCACAGCTTTGCCTTCAGAAGCATGGAAGCAATGGTTTTGACCCTGTTTAACATGGGTATTTCACTCAACAGAAAGAGGGAGAAGAGCAGTGGAGAAAATTTGAAGAGCTGTTAATTTATTTATAGAAATTGGTCATAAGAAGTCTGACTGGCTGGACTAAAAGTACATGTAACCTATTTGTAAGAGAATATTCTTGTATGATTTTCCTTTTTGATCTTGCTGAAATCTACAGAAATGTAGTTAAAAATAAGAGAGAGTCAGAAAATAATAGTCTGTTGTTTCAAGGAGTTACTGGTCTTTTGTTAGACAAAACCAATAATTATGAAGAGCTGTATTTTGAAAGAATGCTTACCATCTTCTCTGTGAAATTTTATGCTATTGTATCATAGCAAGACATTTTTCACCACTGTGATTTCTTTCTATTATTTTAATTTGTATTTTCTTTCTAAAATATGTAATCATGTAATCACGCCAACAATACCAACCTATTTCAAAGATAACATGGATATCTAGGTGTCTAGTACTAAAAATACAAAGAAAAAGGAAAATAGACCTAGTTTTAGTGCAGGTCCTTGTAATGCAAAGTAAAAATTCTGAAAAGTGCTTTATTTTTCATACCTGAGCAGAAATGTGAGTTAACCTCTCATATCTCTGAGATATTGCCCAATAACCACTAACAACATGGAATCTTTTTACAATGCTAAGTATAGCTCTATTCATGTTGAGACCCTTTTCTCTTTTTCTTTTTCTGAAATTGCAGTTGAATCTCAAAGCAAGAAGAACAAATCTGTTCTTGATCATGTCTAGTGTCTGCTTTGCAGACCTTTGTGTCTCACTCTGTGCCCAGAGACTGCCCTACGCCTACACCTGCCACAAGAAGAATTATGTTTACACTGTTCTTACTAGCACAGATACTCCCAGGTCAGAAGTTTCAGACTGGTTCAGAAAGACATCTGGCTCTGTGGATAGGATTAAAATATTTTCCTTACTTACCTGATGACACAAGTGCTCTTTCAGTTTGGTTTTCATAGTTGTATCTGCTGATGATGAATGCAGTGTTTGACTGAAAGTGCCAAAGGACCCAAGAAGTTGCTGACTGTCCACTGAGATGTGTTTTGTGATCTCAGCCTCTGCATGGACAGCGGTCATAGGGATCATTGTTCCCATCATTGTGGGCAGATCAGTCTGTAATTCTGCTGCTAATGCTGATATCAGTGTTTTGATGTGCAGAACCTAATGGGGATAATGGGTACAAGCCCTTTCTGCTGTGTAAACAATACTGAATGAACATGTTACTTGCAATGTCTAATTTTGATTTAAAAATGCACTGGAGCACTTCTTACCCTGCTCTGATATGAATTCAGAGTGAATAGCATCCACAATGTACTTTGTCTTGTGAGTATTAATTAATTTTATTCTCTCTGCTACAGTATTCAAAACCAGATAGGCATCCGGGGCCTATTCTGCACAAAGTTATGGAGTCTAGTTTTTCAGGCCCTCAGTCTTTCCCAGAGGCCTTGTCTCCTGACAGAGGAGCCCAGCCCATCAAGCACCACAGGTGAGCACTGATGTCTGTGTGGTGAGCGATTTGGCCGGGAGGTTGCAGAACTGCTGAGACGTGTGCAAGGTTTTCATGTGCTGGGCGTGGGTGAGCTGCTGAGCGCCGTGGTGCCAGCAGAGCCTCAGCTCACTCATTAAGCAGCTGTGCAAGCATTTCCTTAGCTGCAGGCATGAAAGGTAACAGAGATGCTCACTGCCTTCCTCTGCGGGCTGTGCCAGTCCTGCAGGAAGCACTCACAGACTCCATCCAAGCTGCGGGCACGGCCCAGCCAGGGCAACAGCAGGAGCAGGAGGAAACATTATAAACAAGACTTTCCTTATCGTTGTTCATGAAGTTAATGGCTCATTTGCTACAGAAAGACTTGGCTGCAAACTTCCAGCTTTTTTCACCGTTTCTTTAAACAAAAGATATATGGAATGAATAATGGCTTATTTATGAAAACATGATGGCCTTTGAAAATGAGGCTTAAAAAAGGTTGGATGGTTCTTTCCAAGAGAAAAAAACAAAAAAAAAGAGGAATGTCACCCATCACCAGATGAGATTCAGATTAGAATTCTGCTTATAACTTTTTTGGATGAGAAAGAGTGCAGGTGCTTCATTACAGGACCAGAAACCAAACTGGAGCCTGGTACAAGCAATAGTGTTGGTGGAATGACAGTGGCAACATCTGGTCCAGTGCAGAGAGAGAGAAAAAAGGCTGAGAAAAATGAGTTTGGAATTTTTTCAGCTAGATAATCTGGAGTGGAAGACCTGTTTATTAAAAGGTTTTTGGTTTTTTTTAATTACTAAAGAAAAAAGTCTGGGATTGCATGAGGTTATGATCTGGCTTCTGTTGTATTTGGTGCATTTTCAGTGCAGTCTCTCAGCCAGCTATGTGTTTTTTCTCATTTGAATGAGTGATTTTCTCTCTACAAAGCGTCACATGTGAGCCAGAAAGGGATATTTGATACTTTTACCTTACTTAAGCCTTTAATTTGGCATGAAAAAATAATGCCAACTGTCATGTCAGATCCATGTCTTAAGTCTTTTTCCTTATTACACAGAGATTTTCAAAATATACTTAATAATTTTATTAAACATAGATGAACCGTGGGACTGTTGCCTAGAATGCTTTCTACAGAAGTTCTGGGAAGAATTTTACCACCATTTAGTCACAAGATGAAGTTTAGAAAAAAACTCAGTGACATTCCCTTACCTTTTAATAGTGTGATTGCAATATCCAGGAAATGTCTTTGCTTCAGAACTAATACAAGAATTGGGATGACTGGTTAATTTGTAAAGAATTCTCTTGTAGTTTAAAAGCTTATTGTACAAGGCTTTATAAAACATGCAACAGACTTGAGCATTTCAGACTTACAAGATTGTCTTTAATTTATGCCCTATGTGACAGCTTCCTAATTATTTATTTTCTAAATAATGTTCTCTGTGGATGAATGGTCAAATGTGGTCAAATGAGAATTTTATACTAAATGTCCCTTCATTTCATTCCAAACGTGACTGAGCCTGGAAAAATGATATCAGCTCTGCAGGTTCTCTCTTTTATGCTGTTGTTAAATTCTACTGTTGTTTTATTTCTGCTTGCTACAGAAATGCTTTGCTCTACATCCAGACCTGTTTTCTCTGCTGGTGTTTTCAAGGACACTAATGATGGGTAATCATT
This sequence comes from Eopsaltria australis, assembly GCA_034509425.1. NCBI lineage: Eukaryota > Metazoa > Chordata > Aves > Passeriformes > Petroicidae > Eopsaltria > Eopsaltria australis. The sequence goes on from JAVTVJ010000138.1 coordinate 1,117,711, forward strand.
TCTTAAAATGAGGAGCTGGCTGTTTGTAGGCCCTAAAACTTGTAAAATTTGGTCTGGCAGTAAGACTCTCAGTGTGGGGAATAATTTGGAGTTGCTGAAATGTGACTGACAGAGATTGTCTAATTATTTAACTCAGATTATGGATAATAGCAATTTTCTGTCTCAACCAACCTCATCTACACAAAAAGAATTAATGCAGAGATTAAGCTGAAAATTGAAATCTAATCTCAACAAACATTTTGCCTGTGTTATTATTAATCTCCTAAAATATTTTGCCTGCATTATGCACTACTGTTACCATAGAAGAATGTTACATCTTCTGCTTGCATATGTAAAATAACTCTTAGAACTCTCAGCATTCAAAATTAACAAATGTGTTTAATCAGTGAATTTCCTGTAAAGTATACAATGTGCTCAAAAATTTGTCTTGGATTATCTGTTGATCTGGGTAAGAAGGAAACCCATACTGCCTTATTTTCTAATAGATAGAAATAAATTAGAATTTTGTTAATTATGGGTTGAGTTGTGATCCCTTTGAATAGCAGATTTCTTGGTAATTAGTCATCCTGACTTTCATTCATGGATTCAGTCATCCTTGATTTTAGAGGGATTCATTTCAGAGAATGCCATGATGAAAGCCAAATACAGAGGCTTTCAGCCTGGAGCAGTTGTATTGTCTTACAAAAATGCCAAAATAGGATAAACTTACCCTGAAATTAATAAAAATTCATTTTTTCATTTTTAATGAACATTTCACACCACAAAAAACATGGAAAATATTTTTTTATTTGGTAAGCATTTTCCTCTTTATGCTGCTAATATGAGTAATTCAGTTTACAGTAGAGGAAAAAGTGAATTAAAGTTATTCTGTAAATAAGGCTATTGAATTTCAAAGAGCGAGTATAGATAAACATCTCAGAATGTAAAGGCAGAGGAAGCCTGAAAGGAAGAAGGTGTAAGGAATCTGCTGTTTTCCCAAAGAAAAAGCAAAGCTGATGGTGGGACAGAGATAACAATTAAAGCAGTTAGGGCAATCCTGAATTAACAGATTTAATTTTTAAGTTAGGATGACTATTTGAGGACAAGGGCAGAATATGAACAGAATCAAATGTATGAAAACAGACATTCCTACAGTCAAAGTGGAAGTAAAATGTGGAAATCAAAACTCTTAAGAAGGTTTGGTTAATCTTCATTAAAAAAAAATCTGGAAGGAGAACAAGTTCACGAAAATTCATGTCTGGAAGCAAAATCTGAATAAATGGGAGCTATGACATGAGATGATGGATTATCTAATGTCAAATATTTAGGAAGATGAAGAATTTATCAAAGTAACTGGGAACCACTTATGCTGAATTTAAATAGTCAAGGCTTTAGGACAAATGTGGGGGAAGAAGATTCTTGCAGTAGATATAAAAAAGGAAAAAAAATTGTTTACTATCTTACCAACAGCAGGCACTGCAACATATGCACTGATGATTGTATTTGTATTTGGTGGGGGTGCATTACAAGCTCAGCCACTGTTGTCATAAGTTGTCTAATGCCTTTAAGGGGAGAAAGTAGGGAAAGGCAGAAAAACTCTAATGTGGATGCATAGAGATGGGTAAAAGGGTGGTATTAAGGACTTGTGTTGAGAAGGCAGGACATTCACCAGTGCAGCACTCCAAGAACTAGCCAGGACTGGGGACAGACTTTGTTCAATGCTCTTATGCATGACCTTGGCACAAAACATTCTGGAGCACGGCATAGCGTGAGAATGCACCACTGTCACCTCACTGCTTAAAATGGCCTCCCAACTGCCATGGACTCAAACTGCATTCCCAAGCTAAGATGAGGAATGAATGATTCATGTTCCATGGAAAGTGTTAGAAAGTCTGTCTCATGTCAGTGTTCAGTTCAGGAGACTGGAAAGGGTGCATGGCTGCTGCTTATGAATACATGAGAGCAAGCACCATGAGAAATAAAAGGCCTATTTAAAATGAAGGAGTGTGGTGGCACATATGCCAGCTGGATATTCATCAGAAATAATTTTAAACTGAAAAGAAGTCTCAAAGTTTTCAATTTAGAATAACTTTGTGTTATAGTAGCCTGGATATCATCATCAATTTCAGATGGAAGTTGATCAATGCACCACAGGGAGTGTATGATGAGGTTATGGCAGATGATTAAACTCAGTGCCACTGAGGTACCTCAAATGCTCCATTCCCTTTTCCTATTGTTCTATCAGCAAGATGGTAACAAGATGACACAGGTAGCATTGAGGGAATTTCATAGAGTTCCAAAGTCCCTGAGCAGCCTCAACACAGGCTATTCCCAAATGCAACAATATCATGATGGAATCAATAATGCTCACATTTCAGAAACCAAGAGGAGATTTGAAGCTGTAGGCTGTATTTATTAATACTGGAATTGGTTGAAAGTCTCAGTAGTTGATTCATACAAATATTAGCAGTAGATTGTCTAACAGCCTAAAAAGGTGGGTCCAAGGGAACATCAGAGGACAGTGCCTAGTTTGTAATTAACTAAAAAGTAGTACAGAAAGATTCCAGAGTTACTGTAAAAACACTTCTAGTCTTCTCTTCGTGAACATGGTTAACGGCACTTGGGGGTTTTGTGTGTGCCCCAAGAAGAGAATACTCCACCTGTGGGATCAGACTTTGTTTTCACTCAGTTACTCAACTCAAAGAAAATTCTCACAGGAAACAACTGGCAACAATGAATCCCAAGTTCTTAATTAACTTCAGGATGGTTGAACTGCTTTTTTCAAAACATTAATTCATCAGAACTGTATTTCTCCCTAGTTTATCCATCACTTGTGAACCAGTTTATGCATATTCTGATTTTTTTATTCTGGAATAATTGATTGATAGATTTTAAGGACATATTTGCTACAGCTTTATATATTGGTCTATTTTTATTGAATGGCTCAGTTATGTGGGCTGGTTTCTCTTACCCAGTTAGACTGGAGTGCAGGAAGGAAGAAATCATAATGTTGGTTAAAGGAAATTAAATTCCCTGAAAAAAATCCAAAAGGCATTGTTTGCCTGAGAGGGAGGAATTTTTCACACAAGCAATAGAGAAGTCTGAGAGGAACATTACATTTGCATTGCTGATATTCACATCAGTTTTGTTTAAAAGGAAAAACTTTGCTGTGCTGGAGATGCTTTTCCATAGAACTTTTAACAGAAATTCTTAGGGATTTTTTTTTTTTTTTTGTGCCTGGAGAAACAACTGTTACCCTGCAGCTTGCAGTTGCACTGTCTGTAAGTATGTCCTGATCTTTAGTGAATTTGTCTTGTCCATGACCACAAATGATTTTTGTTCATTCTTCCCTCAGGTTTTTTGGTTTTTTTTTTTTTCCTGACAGAAATGTTGAAAGCATAAGAACCGTACATTAGCAATAAATTGGTTGCTTAGACTCTGTCAGTGCTGGGAGTTCTGTGGTTGTAGGACTGCTGCAGATCCCTTTGATCTCAACCTTTGCTGCAGTTTATACCCATTACGTTAGGTATAGCTGTATGTGCTGAAATTATGTCTATTACAAATAGAGCTTTTGTGAATTTGCATATGCATATTATTAGATAGGAGACCATGTGCTCTCATCCAGCAAGGGAGATGCTCAAAGGCATCAAACCAACCACAAACGAAACAATTAAAATTTCTAGTTTCAAAGATTTGTAATCAATCTAAAGTTTGTTTCTTACCTTTGGGTTCCATTGACGACTATGCTTAAGTCAATAAAAACCCCAAAAATTCATTATCCATCACAAATTATTCATTCACCTGCATCTTTTGAAATCCTCTGCTGTATTAATCTCAGGCTCTCCTAAGCAGAAATTGTCAATTATTTTCTGATGTGGTAGTGTTATTTTACAGAATATGAACTCAGCCTTCAGAACTGAGAGACCAGTATTTCAGTTTTTTAAAAAGGTTTTTTCACAGCCTCCTTAGTAGCAAAGGGAAAATCTTTTTAAGGAAGCATCAAAAATCCTGGAGGGAATGCTGTTGCTGTGGGTTGTTGGTCTTTTCAATTAAAAAGCACTAGAAAAGTAAAGGTGTGAAAGAAAACAGGGCTTAGACAGCGATGGAACACTGCTAGCCTGAACAGTAGGATAGAGACTGTTGAATTTATTTCTTACTTTAACTTCAGGCAGGAAAGGTTGATTTTAATGGAATGTACACTCAAAGAGAATTTGTCCAAGGTACTTGTTCCAAGCAAGAATTGCTTTGGGAGTAGATGTGGCCTGAACTATAAATAAAGTTCCCACTAGATGAAAAATGCAGATTACTTTTAAGCCACACTATAATAGGAAAAAAGAAGCAAACTTAGCAAAAGTCTTTTGCATTGCTGAATTTTGTCACAAGTTCGAATTATTCACAGAGCCAAAAATAATGACTCGTAAAAGGCATCTACAAAACCTATGTGAAATTATCATTAAAGATGTAAGAGAATATGAGGTAACACATGCATTTCTGAGACCTAGAAGATGCCAAGAGAAACAGGAGTAGCTGGAAAATGAATATTCAGTCACGCCATGCAGTACTGAGACCTGTTAGCAGTAAAAATGGGTTATGCCTTGCCTTGGTTCTGTGTTCCCATATTTTTGCATTAGCAAATTTATGGTTTATATACCAAAACTGTGAATTCTAGATAGTTTTTCATTCCTATGTGAAATGAAAAAAAAAAAAAATCCATTCTCCTTCCAAAACATCAGACAAACATTTACAAAAGCAATTTTCTAAAATAAGTAGAAAGCTATTACTTGTTTTTTATCAAACTCAGGTTTCCATTATGTCAGATAAAGAAACAGCACAGTATTTATCACTGTATATAAACAACAAAACAATCCATGTATAAAACAAGAATAAAACAATATGGAAATCCTGTTCAAGGTGGAGAAAACTTGTCTAGGATGGCTTCTTCAATCTGCAGTTCATAGGCTTCTGTTATATTCTTCACTTACGCTTTCTCTTAATTTAATGGTTCTGTATCAGGAAGCAGCACCTCGTAGGCTGATAGATGATATATTGGGCTTTCAGTTTAGGATCTAATTTTGAATTCAGCTGTGGGTATGACAGAGCTGTATTGTTTGTTTACACTGTCTGAGGACTCAACTCTCTATAGCAGGATTATGATATGCAGCATGGAGAAGCATCCTTCATCAAGTGCAAGAAAACATTTCATATAGTGGGCAATTATTTTCATTCCTAGAAAAGAAGTGATGTATTAAATATGGCATAAACTGCACCTAATGGTGGATTGTACTATTATATTTCCATAGAGAATTTCTACCAACATCATAGACTGCCACAGCAAAGTTTATAAGAACAGTAATCCATGCATTATTAATCCTGAACCTGTGATAATTTTTACTGTACTCTCGGTGTTGTTCCTAGAAGTCTCTCTTCATGCTGCAGCCCAGGACAAAAGAGTGGGATGCTCCACAGAAATGCCTTTCGGAGGACTCCTCCCTTGCCTCGGGGTAGGTTCAATGGGATTACAGGACCAGCATATCAACAGCTCGAAGAGTCGAGGATCACAGACCAGGACACGATACCTTGTCACGGGTGAGTAGTGCCACACCTGAAGTGAGCCACTTAGTGGCTTTTAGAATAGTGCCTTTTAATATAAAGTAATGTACATTGCCAAGTTGGTTTTCTATAGACTGAAGACTGCTAGCTTCATACAGGTTTGTCTTTGAAAATGCAAGAAAAATGCACTATTTTTTTCTTTTCTTTTTGAATTCAGTTTATTAGAACGTTGACTGTAAGCTCCAGCTGTACATAAAGTCTGAGTTTCAGAGGTGCTCCTGAGAACCTACAGCTGCCTTTGAAGTCCTTTGTAATTGCTGAGATACTTAGCATAATATTTACATATCCCTATTGATTTCCAAGGACTTCCCAGAATATTACAACCATACTGTATATAAATATGAGTGATATCTGGAATGGACTAAAAGCCCCACCCAGTTTCACCTGTAAGTCACAGTGAAACCCTTCACTCTGACTTACAGGTGAAACTGGTGGGGTTGAGTGTCTGGTGACTTCTTTTAAATCAGTTTGACTCACACTTGTGTCATTGCTACTATTTGCTTCTTCTGAGGAAAAAATTGTTTATTGCCTCTTGCAGTAAATATATTATTGTTCATTTGTGTGATATGTGCATATAATTCCTGGTGAAAATTTCCTGCTTGCAAAAAGGTGCAAGCTGGCAGCCTTCCCTCTCCAGGGGCAGGCTCTGGGAGGTGCTGAGCCTCCTCCGAGGCTGAGGACTGAGATGCAAAACAGCAAAGCTGTGGGTAATTGTATTTACTCTTGTCTAGGAAATCAGTGTGTGACTTTACAAGTATCAGCTTGTACTGGCCTTTATTTTAAATCTGCAAAATTTGATATTGGGACCAGACTGTGACCTCCTCTGGCCTCAATCCACTCAAGCACTTCATCCATATTTTGTGCACTAAGGATGTTTACCCTCTAAATATCTGCTGGTTTCACAGTGTTGGTGCTCTCATTGGATTTCCAGCCCAAACAAAATGTTCCCTTGTCCCCTGCAGAAGTTACACTACTTCCTTACTTCTCCTTTTTCACCTCCATCTTTCCCTATAGGGATGCACAAATCAAAGTGGTTTGCCTCCCTAATTCTGTGAGCTTTCTGAACTTCATCCACCAGCAGCCAGAGTGAAGTGTAGTCGTATCTAGAAGTAGAATAGGGGTGTGTGTGTATCAGTGTCAGTGCTCACAAGGCTGGCCCAAAGCCTGGCAGATCCACTGGAATGACTCCCATCCATCTTAATGGACCTTGCTGTCAGCCTTGTGCACTGCACACCTTGAGCCACAGGGCTTAGAGCAAAGCTACTGGGACTATGCTAAATAAAATCCATTTCATATTTAGAGTTTCAGTCCCTTCTGTCTCTCCTTGATATCTGTTCTTAAAGGGAGCAGTAAAATTATTGTGCTTCTTTCAGTTTGATTCTTTAATTTAGACTCTTATACACTGTATAACATAATTACTGTTGAATATTTATAAATGTTTGCTTTTGTTGCTTGGTTTTAGGAAGAGGGTGGAGAGAGAGCTGCACTTTGAAACACATGCACATGAATTAATTTATTCAGACAAAACAATTTTTCAGATAAAAACCCAGATACATTTCTTTGGAGGAACTGTGGTTCTGGGAAAGTTAATTATAGGAAAATGTAATTAAGGTTCTGCAATTATAGTTCTAAGTCTCAGTCTATTGAAAACAGCAGCAGTCTGGTGTCACACACAGAAGCATGGATCAGTTTGTAATTAACAAAAAGCCATGTCTCACGTGGTTTAGGTGTAATATCCCTTCTAGTTTAATAGCTCACCTGTTGCACACAGTGTGTGCACTTCAATTCAACCTCAGTTCTCCTTTGAAAGCCCTGTGAGCACACGGCAGAAACATGTAATTCTGGCATAAAATTGATGTGTCTATCTGTATTTCAGAAATATTATGGAAATACGCCAGGCATTGCGTTACATGTCACTGCTGCTGCCAGTGAGTTTTCAAAATACCGAGAATAATTGAATCTCTGTTGTGGAACTGGCAAATGTTACTGTTTTCTCACCAAACCCATTTTAATTCAGTCTTTTCTTGTTTTTGCTTATATATCATCCATATAATACATACATTGCATGTGAAATTCATTAAAAACATTCACTCCCTTTGTTTTCAGGGTGCAGCCCAGAATATATTTAGGGCCTGAATTACCAAAAAAGGGACTAATGCAACTGATGCGATCTCTCCAGCTATAGTCGTTTGAACAATTATATATAAGCAAAGGAAACAAGAATGGGCACAACCCAAAGGTCTGCACTGTTTTGTTTTTATTTATTTTTTTTAATTGTCCTCCTGCAAGAATAATATCCCCGATCAGTATTTCATTCATCCTGCCTCTTGAGAGCTGGTGTAAAAAGCCCCTCCATGAATGGCCACAGGTGTGTCTAAGCATAGTGCCAGTGTAATTAACCAAGGCTGAGTCTCAGATGTGAAACAGCTGCAGCTGTAGAGCGCGGACAGGAAGTTGTAGCACACATCCCAGAAAGCTGCTTGCTCTGTTATTCCCCCGGATCCCACTTCCCAAAGCAGTATCTCTTTCCCTCACCTAGCAGCAAAGTTCCCAGCACTTCTTCCTTATCACAGACCGCCCAGGTGCGGCTCCTGGGCGTGCCAGGGGAGTTCAGGCACGGGGCTGTGCAGAGCTCCACGTGTGCCCGTGGGCAGGGGGATGTGTGCAGCAGTGGCACAAACTCAGTGCCACCACACTCGAGTTAATCACAGGTCACTGGCACTCTGCTGGAAATGAGCCTGAAGTTGCCTCCTGCTCCCTCCTGTCTGACACCTTGCCAGGAGCATGGGGCCAGGGGAAGCCTTTCCAGTTAATTACAGTTTGTGCCAACATTGGACTACAGCAGCTTCATGCGATTCAGTTTCTTCTCCTGAACTCTTTTTCTGCTCATACCAAAAAGCAGGAGGCACATGTGAGTAGAGGGATATTCCTAGCGAGGTCCAGCAGGCTTAAGGGGCTTTTGGAATAATACCCTTCAAGTCAGAGCACCTGCTGCCACACCAGATCTAAATGTTGCTCTCCTCATCCATGGATAAAACATATTAAATTCACCATTACTGTGCCTTATTAAATAGTGATAAGCTGATTATAAATAAATTATGTTCTGGTACTGAGGTGATGTCTGTGGTCCTTAGCAATCATGGCTGGTAATATAGTAACTCTAAGAGCACCATATTTCTGAAAGTACTAATTTCAGGTGGGAAACAGCTTTTTTTTTTTTTTTTTTTTTTTTTTTTTTGTCATTATTTATTTTATATTTAGTATGCTTTCCATTTCTGTTTTTTTTAAAGTATTTATTGTAAACAAAACAGAGTTTGGCTTTGAAACAAAACAGAAATGTTGATAAAAATCCATGGAGTTGCCTCACAATCAATAAAGTCGTGTTATAATATGTATTAGTGGAGGATAAAGGATGTTTTTAAACAGTATTACAGTATCAAGAGAACACAGACATTTGCTCAGGTCCTATATTTTGGCTCTATTTCCAGATGAAATCTAATGAAACAAATCAGGCCAACATCATGAGGATGTGCTATTGAAAAACAAATGTTTTCCAGAGGTACACTGCACTTGTTGCTCCACTTGTTTGAAGGGGAGTACAATCATTTCTATGTAAATAAAGACTACACAACCATGAGTGTTTAATGTTCTTTTTATCTGCACTTTTTAAAAGTGTTTTCTTAAAACAACCACTTGACATTGAGAGTTCTGACATTGAAGGAAGTATCAATCCGTTTCCCCAATCAGAAATGTAGGAGTAGAATTCCAAGTTAAATTTCAAAGAAAATTAATAATACATTATAATTTCTGAAATTCCTTAAAAAGAAATTTTCGTTATTCTCATATACTGGTGGGCAAAATGAGACTGAGGGAAAAGCAGTGCTTTGCCACGGGCAGATTTGAGAATCAAAACCAGTCTCCAGAGCCTTTTGTTTTCCCCAGGGCCCCACCATAGCCAAGTGCTCCTCTGTTTCAGGAGAAAATGGTGGGAATCTCTTCAGCACAGTTCACTGAATCTCACACAGTGCCCCTGCTGCTGGTTGCATCTGACCACTTGTACAATGAGAACTCTCTTTTACTCTTTTCAGGTATTCATCCAGTGGTTTAAAAACTCCTCAGAATACTTCAATAAATATGCAACTGCCTTCAAGAGAGACACCCCCATATTTTAATAACGTGGATCAGAAGGACTTGGTCAGCTATTCCTCTTCAAGGGCCAACTCCGTTCCCATCATCCCGTCTGTGGGCTTGGACGAAGCCTGCATGCAAATGCAAAATGTTCCTGAAGTAACAGGCATCAAATGGTGCAAAAACTCCTATTCTGCTGAACTTGTCAATGTGAGTTCCCCAGTCAGTAATTGTCTAATAGCAGAACAACACGAGGTGAAAATACTGCTGGAAACTGTGCAGGAGCAGATCCGGATCCTGCGGGACGCGCGGCGGTCGGAGGACTTTGAGCTGGCGAGCATCGAGGCGGGGAGCGGCGCGAGCGAGAACACCGCCTTCCTGCCCATGAGCCCCACGGCCAAGGCAGAGAGGGAGGCACAGTTTGTCTTAAAAAGTGAAACGCAAAGAGACTCGGTATTGACCAAGTGACTCTGTGTGGGGGTTGTGGCAGGGGAAACGAGAGGTCTGTGCGTTCGATGCTTTGCTAAACAGGAAGGGAGGAAGTTAAATACAAAATTATTTATATGCATTAATTTAAGAGCATCTACTTAGAAGAAACCAAATAGTCAATCGCCCTCATATCATAGTGTTTTTTAACAAAATATTTTTTTAAGGGAAAAGTTCCAGGAGGGATGAAGCGTGCTTTCAGGTGCTTTCTAGGCAGGATTACAGTTTCAGTTACAGAGGATTTCAACGTGGTCCTGTTTGGCTGTCCGAAGGCTTAGGCTATGCATCTCTTCTTCAGTAAAGGCCAAGTACCATTCCCAGATGCACTTCTGGTTTCAGGGCAGCACTGCAGCGAGCTGCTGGGCAGGGATTCAGACCCTGGGGAACACATCCTGTGAGCCCAACACAGATCCAGCCCCCTCTCCCCCTCTGCTCTTAATTCCAGGTTCACACCACAAACACACAGACACCTAGTTCTGAGTTCTGGCACCTGCTGTGGAATGACAACCCTGAATTGAACAGATGCTTAACTCTCAACTTTAGTTTGACGAGTCAGTCACCCCAGGAAAGTCTATGGAATCATTTAGGAGTTTTGAGATTGGTCAAGAGTGGGAGCAGGATTGGTGTCTGTAGAGATTCAGTGGTCAGGAGCCCACAGCTGTTCCATCTTCTGAGCTTTGCCTATAAGAGCTGCCTTGGTGGAGAGTGAGGAAGAACAAGAGTAAATGCAGAAGTGTGTTATTACAACAGGTTTGGTTTTGGTTTCTGATTTGGGTTTTTTTAAGTGGAAACATAAACTCTGTTGTTCGTTAGCACCCCTCAACATTTCTAAACTTTTACACTTTAAAGGCATTTGTAAGCTCTCAGGAGCACTTCTCAGTGTGTGTGTATTTTTTTTTTAACTTCTTTTTTATTATGGCTTGTTCAGAGAAGAGTCAGGGAGATCCAGTATGATCAAAATCCAACCAGTAAGTGTCCATGCTGCCTAATTTGTTCCTGCATTCAGTTCTCCAGTCACTTTAATTAATTATGGCTTAGGCTTGTGAACTTTAAAGCTTCAACCCTGCAGATGGTTCAGTCTGGGCAGACCCACAGGCAGGCAGAGATCTGATTCTAATGGAGCTTTCTAAGAGCAGATGGTTTCCACCAGATCACTCCCTGCAGGGGATCAAGGCCTTAGAGAGGAAGTGTCATTCCCTGGTTGCCATATCCTAATCACATTATAAGCACTTTTTGCATCAGCTTTCTTTTGAGTCCCTCTTCCCCCCTTTAAATTGTAACAAAACGTGCCAATAGTGCAATGAATTGGGTTCAGTGACACACCTTACTGGGTTTATTTGTGTTAAAATATCTGCTTATTCTCGGGGGAAAGAAAATCAACTATAATAAATAATTGCTAAATAGCCTTCCCTGGTTAGTGCCAGGAGATTGATTAAAAAAATTAGAGTATATACAGAATGTATTAAAATATTCCATTGAAGCAAAATAATTGTTAAATTTATTAATGTGCCCCAGACTTTCTAGTTCACAAGTCTCAAGACTTCCCAAAATAGCACAATCAATCACGCAGTGCTGTTGTATGTTGAGTCAGAATAAAGCAATATCTTACCCTCTGTCAAGTAAATTTGGAAAAGAAATGCTGAAGGTGTATGTCATTTTTTTTGTTAAGGCACTAAAAAAATTATAGTTCACCGTCTTCATTCAGCAAGTCTTTTTTGGGTTGCTTTTGTGGTTTTGGGGGTTCTTTTAAAGATAAAGTTGATGAAATTGTCCTGTTTACAGAATTTTCTATGACTGCAATCTTTGCTGTGTGTTTTCAATAGAAATGTATTTGAGGGCAAACTAATGTTTTGTGGCCCAGGACGGAGCATGAGTTGTTCTGACTCCCTTCTGCAAAGCCACAGATCTTTTGTTATAGCAGTGAGGTGGGATCCCCATGGGGCTTGGTCTCACCCTGACGTTTTCCTGCAATATGTGGTGGCTGGGCACAGTCTCACTGAGCTGGCTGTGGTGGGGATGGCCCTGAGCCCACAGCAGATAACCCTTCTGAAAGGCAGGGTGCATTAGGTGGGGCTCAGCTTTGCATCCCTACCATCGTTTGGCTTTTCTGCCAACACCATTTGCATCCCCCCATCTCAGGATGTGAGCGGAGGGAGCCTCTGCCCATAAGGCCTGTGAACATACCTGAATTTTCATATTACATGAAAACTGGGTCTATATAAAGCTCTGGTTCAACAATTTTCAAATGGTGATCACAATAAATTGTTCATCATTAATTTCATTGAGATGGTCTCTCTGCAATACAGTGCAGAATCCTGCCCAAACTGACATTCAAAAATGAAATCTTTCCAATTCAGATGCAAGATCTTCCCTCCCCCAAACTCTGCAAATCCACCTCTGGCAACATAATGGGAACACACAGCAAGATTTCAGTTGAAGAAAGAACCGTACCATGAGCAATGCCTTTAGGGAGAGAATGTGTTCATGCAGCACCCCCGAAAGACCCAGAAAGAGGAGACAAGCAATGTATTTAAGAGAATGAAATGTTTTACTGAATGATAGCTGAAGATCTGAAATGGTGAGGATGTCTTTGGTTCATGTTAGAGATACGATCTTGTACTCAGCAAAGGATGTGTGACTGTTCTATGTTAACTGTTCTATTCAGTTCTCAGCATGTTTGAATAGAGAGACATTAATATTAACCAATGACAGACTAGTGTATTATTTGTTCAGAGCATCGCTTCAGATCTTACTGAAACTGTCATTGTTTGCAGAGGAAAACAAAAAGGGTTGAAGACATCCAACTAGGTAGCCTTAATGTTGTTTGTGTGGTTTTCTAATGCAACTGTTTTCCTCTGTGGACCTTCCTGTTTTACAGTGAATGGGGCAACATTTTCTCTGAGGTCTGACAATTAATTATGTCCATAAGAAAGTCATACTGAAACAGCTGACATGGTAGGCCAAATTTTGCTTTGCTTCTGGTCCCACTGAACTCATGGATTGGAAGAGATGCAAGTCATTGAGAAATCATTCCTAAAATTCCATCTGTTCCCAGCCTTGGAGACAGTCTGTAATCCCCCTAGAAGAGGCTCTGAACTCAGTCGTTTACGTGCAACATAATTAAAAATTTTATCTGACCTACGAAGTTCCAGGTGTAGTCTGGTGTGAAAATTTACATCATAGCATTGCATTCAAGCAAACTGGGAGAGCAGCTGACCAAATGAATTGAACTTTCTCTGAACTGAGCAGAGAGAAAGCCTGTGTCTCCAACATAATACCGTGGAGGAGAATTGTGAGAGGTGTATATCCTGATCTTTTTTTTTATTTCTGTTTAGAACTTCTTCAAAAACAATCCAAAATAATCCTAAAAAAAAAAAAAACAAACCAGTAGAACAATCCCAGCATTTGAAATAGGAAATGTAGGTAAGTATGGGCTCATTTCATAGTGCTAACCACTGAAAAACTCTTCAGTACCCCAAGATGTAAAGCTGAAATGTAATTTTTGCAGGCTCACGTTTAGATCAACAAATGGTTCTGTGGAACAAGAGCTCTTCAGAATGTTTTTGGTACATAGACACTCCCAGTGCAGTGAATGCAGGAATGACAGTATATGTTGATAGAGGATCCCATCCCAAATCTGTACCACTTGCTGTCCAGAGTAGTGTCACAAAGCTTAGTAGTCTCCCATGTGATCTGAGCACTGCTACACTGATTTAGTTTGCCTTTGAGCATCCCAGCAGAGTGTGAACACCCTCAGCAGAGCACAGTGGCTCCTTGGCCAAGTGATTGGATTGCCAGGTCCATCTGGAGCAGGGCTGAGTGTCCCTGGCCAGGCTCTAGAGCAGTGAACTTGCCACCATGTGGCTGACCCACCCCAAAGCCACTCAGCAGAATCCTACAGCTTCAAGTTTATATTTGAAAAAAAAAATGAGTTGACAGCATGTGCTTATGACCAGGCATGTGCTCAATATCCTCCCAAATTGAAATGTTCAGTTAATTCGCATCTACTTCTCATGTAAATAGGGAGAAAATCTGGATTCCTTTTCCCAGTTAATCCCCAAGTTCCTGTAGTCTCCTTTAGGACATTACTTGAACATTTCTTACTCTTATAAGAAATTCTGAAAATGAATGCCAAAGAAGAACTCTGAAAGAGTCCTACCTGCAGTAAAAAAAAAAAAAAATTGAAACTTGAAGGAACAGACCTGGAATAAAAACTGGGTTTGGAAGTGGTATTAATATCAATTGCCTTTCAATAAAATGAAATCTCCGTGTAAACTCTTTACCCCTTGCGAAAACAGTGAGTTTATAAAGTGATTTATTATCTTGCCATGAATTTAAAGTGTTTGTCTTCAAGGAGATTGGGAAAAAGCAAATATTTAGTATAGATTTTTCAGCTTTTGTGATTTGATTTTATTTAAATTTTATTTCAGCAGCCTAATAGGTCAATGAACCCATTACCTGTATTGTCTGACACACAGTCATGAAGTCTCGTCTTTTGTGGTCCAGAAGCTGCACTGTTAGATTTCCTTAAAGGGATCAAGATTTTTATCTAAATTTTATTTTTAAATTATTCATACAATAATTTCGTTATTTATCTTGCTGAAAATATAAAGTGATGCAAACTTTTTTGCTTTTGTGCTGCATTATTGCTGAATTTACAGCAAGATTGTGCTTCCTTTGTTTTGATGTCTGCTTACAGGAAAACAGCTGACTCCCAATTTTCAGGTTTAGACTTGGCACTTCCAAATCATGGTATCAAGCAGGATTTCTTTATTTTCAATAGCAAAGTTCAAACATTATATAGAAATGGAATAGCTGAAACAGCAGTAAAATTACTAATAAAGCAGGCTTGTCATTGGGTTTGGGGTTTTTTTTTTCATTTTCATTCCATAGCAATTAGAAGTCTGTGTCATGGGAATTAGTAGTCTCTTGCAAGAAATACAGAATGTGTTAGAGACAGTGGAAAGTCACCACTGCAGCCCAGACCTAGAACAGCCCCAGTGGAGGAGGAAACAGTCATCCAGTATCTGCTACAGGGGGTAAGAGTGCTTTCATCTTCATAGTAAAAACCATTGTAGTTGTTTACCTGTTAAAACCACAAGGAAAGGTAAATTATCTGAATTTATTAATGACCACAGCAGTAGTGTTTGATTAAAGGAAATGGGGCAGAAATTCCCAAATTTGTAATGCTTGTGCTGTCCTTTGGAACAAATCTAATTATGTTGTGGTTCTGTATTATTAAAGCACTGTTTCCAGTGCTTCAGAGACAGAGTGCTCACACCTCACTGACAGCCTGCACTCTTCCTTGCTTGGAAAGATTTAGCAGTTTCCTCTTTGATCAACACTCCTGTAAACAAGGAGTGATTTTCTAGTATCCCACAAGGCTGTTCTTGTGCAGGTTTTCCCAGATAAATAATAAAAATACAGCAAGACCACCTAGAACTTTAATTTTTTATATAAGAAACTATATATAATATTTTATAGCTATAATGGAGAAAGGTCACCAATGACTGAAATATGTAAAGAAGCTATAGGATTTAATGTATGTCAGCAGTATGGAAATCCTGTATTTGTAGCATAGATTTTAATAATACATTCTCTTCACACCATCAGGAGACCTACATGCAATTTATAATTTTCTTTCCTTAAGGGGGACCATGATCTGTTCCACATCACTGTAAGTGACTGGGCACTGATGTACCCCAGGCCTGATTTTTCCCATTGCAAGACCCACTGTTGTGCTGTCCCATGCCTGCTTTGGTCCAACTGAATTCACAGAATTTGTAACAATTCAGCTTCTTTATTCACGTTCAGTTTCACCTTGCCCTCAGAATCAAGAGTATCAGCCTGACATTTGGGACTCTGAATAAATTTAGGGCCTTAAACGATTTAGTGCACTTAACATTTGTCTGCTTTGGTTTGACCTGACAGGAAATCTCTCCCTTGAAAAAGGATTTATGCAGCCTGTGCTGCAAGGCACTTTCCTATATGTGCCACTATCAACACATCCACTCTCTGAGCCAGCCACTCTGAGTTCTCCTGCCCAGCACTGGGAAATGCTGTGAGATTACAGACCAGAGCCTCAGACTTCTTTTAGTGTACCAAAGAGCAGAAGTTATCTGATATGTCCTGAAATCCAGTGTCAGATGTGACTTTCTGCCTCTTACTACTAAAATGTCTCCAAAGGACAAGATTTCTAATATGCATTGCATTAAATTATGTAATATAAATAATGCCAGGGTTGATAAAATTAGAAGTTATATGGCAAATACAATTCTAAAACGTATGTCTTGCTTTGACAGAATATGGAACAAGAGCTTCCAGTTGTGTAAATATTTGGAAACAAAAAAAATACAAATTAGAGGAATATAAAAGAATACTACTAATGATTCATATTCTAAAATAAAGAATAATTCCTTGCCTTCTCTGAAATAAACATGGTAGTTGAAGGTTATCAAGATGCATCAGGGACATGAGGAAGACTCAGTGAGGCTGGTTTATGAGTCATATACCAGGCTTGGAGTTTCCCTTGCTTACATTAAGGTGATTATTTGCTAACATGAACTTCACTCCTATACATTGCATATCCCAGCATAAGCAGGACAGAAACACAGTACAGGCTTCACTTTGGCTTTGTGACTCCAGTTAAACTCTCCTGCTTTAGATTATCTCTGATCTCTTCCAGGAAAGAAAAAATGAATATACAAATAGAAAAAAAGACAGGCTTGAATGCTTGATTACTCTTTTTTTCAA
The DNA here is from genome assembly GCA_034509425.1 of Eopsaltria australis. NCBI lineage: Eukaryota > Metazoa > Chordata > Aves > Passeriformes > Petroicidae > Eopsaltria > Eopsaltria australis. Next base: position 1,134,667 of record JAVTVJ010000138.1, read on the forward strand.
AAATCAACCAATTGCTATTAAGATTGGAGCCATCTGCTGAACTCCAGTGTTCTAAAAATCGCTGAAATTTTCACTGCTCTTGGTGGTGCAAACAGCAGGTGGTGGAAGCATCACCACCCCAGCGAGACACACTGGGAATGACTGGAAAATAGGGTAGGGAGCTTCTCCTGACTGTGGCACAGCTTTTTCCATGAGTGAGGAGGGATGGATTTTGTGTAGGGCCAGGTCACAGCTCTGAGAAACTTGCCTTTTGTTTCTTTCTCAGATCTTCCTCATTTCAGTGATATTGTGGTCATCAGCACTAGTTTGTTTTTTAAGTTAGTGATTTCCAAATTCTGCAGTCCTTTGAAGTGTCAAATTTAGGAAGCAGAGACTTCAAAGGAAAAAAGTAAAATTCCTTCCATAACTTTTTAAGCCATCAAAATACATGTATTACATTAACTATTTTTTTAAAAATTAGATGTTGCAAACCTAAATTACAAACATTTATATTTACATCATGATAATAGGGGATGGGTAAGATCTGTGTTTTATGTTTCTCTCCTGATCTGGTTGAAGATGTCCCTGCTTGTTGCAGGGGTGTTGGACTAGATGACCTTCCAACCTCAATTATGCAGCCATGTTCAAGTTAATTCTTTCAAATTGCCCATAAAAAGCTGGATATTTCTGTGTACATCAATGACAACTTTGGGTTGGAAAGGCAAATAGGGTACTTGGACTACATAAAACTTCCAGGTCAGACTCTGGTGTTGCACAAGTGGCAGCTGTTTCACTGCAAGCACTGCAAGTTAATGTGAAGGCTCCCAAAGGAGGATATTTACGGTGGCTCAGTAGTTGAGCTGCCTGAAATAAGCCCCAGGTCTCTACCTGTGCAGTGCTAACTTCTGCTCCTTTCCAAAGGTGACCCACGGGGTGTCTGAGCTCCTCCACCAGTCACTGTGCCAAAAGGCAGGTGTCAGCACTGACTTCTTGTGAAGACTCCTCTCATTAAATCAAAATGAAATAATATGAGCTAAAAATTAATGGGATGGATTCTCCCAGGTATTGCCAGGTTACATGGACTGCCAGCAGCAATGCTTATTTACAATTTCTGAGGCTATGGCCCATGGTTTGACCTAATTCATTAGTTCCCACCACCTGAGCTGGGGCAATTTAGGCAGAAATCTCTGCACATCAGAGTAACTTCAGAACATCATTAAAGCAGTTTGATTCCAACTAACCTCATTATTTTTTACTTCATTGTATATTCTCCTTGATTATTGCAGAGGTGAAGCTTCTTCCAGAGTCTTAAAGTTGTCATCACTGATCTGTCTTTGCCAGAGTTGTGGTCACTCAGATCCAGTTCTGACTCCAGTTCTACAGATCTGAGCTGGCTCTTGCAGTCCAAAATCATGTATGCACCATAGAATAGTTTGGTTTGGAAGAGACATTAAAATATATCTAATTCCACCCCCTTGCCATGGGCAGAGACACTTTGCAATAGATCAGGTTACTCCAACCCCATCCAACCTGGACTTGAGCACTTCCAGGGATGGACAGCCTCAGCTTCCCTGGGCAGCCTGTTCCAGTGCCTCCCTACCCCACAGGGAACAAACAGCACAAGGAAAACCCTCAGTGCTTGTTCTGCAGCAATTGTGTGCATTCAGATCTTAGCACGATCAGGCTGATCGTTCACGTTATCACTTCTATTTAACAAAGTTATCTCTTTTATGTGATTTCCATGCTGCTTCTCTGGGTGTTATATAGAGAAGCATGAAGGCAAATTCAGCTTGTCTGCATTTTCACTTCAGATAACAATGGTATGATTTTTTCCAGAGCAGGTCAGGAGAACAACTCTAAAATTCTGACCTGCCTTGGGACAGCAGGGTTATTCTGAACAGGTTTTATCCATGTGCTTTCTTATCCTGTCAGTCTTTCTTCCCAAGAAACCTTCCTGAAAACATCTAGAACATTAGGGAAAGCTAAGGCAAGATATGTGCTCTGTCTTCTCTGAAGAAGGGACAGGAGCATAAGTAAGGGCTAATTACCAAAAACCTTTCCAGCTGATTCCATTAGTATTTGCACAGGCAGGTGATGCTCAAATGACTCTGTACAGTTTGGTCACACTTTTTTGCAGGCTGTGACATACATAAACTGTTTTAAATTGTCTGTGGTTTGCAGTATCTTGGGCAGACTTTCAGAATGCTCAGGACAGCATTTTCCACTCTCCTTAGCTTCCATCTCAGTTTCATTTGCCCAATGGATGTTTCTGTGGCCTTGGCAGCAATGATACCAAGTCCCACATCAACTTCTGGGTGGTGAGGAAGCATCCCACAAGCTCAGACCCTTCTTCAGGCAGGGAATAGTGTTTGCAGTAGGGGAGGCCTCTGATGGTAAAAACTAAAAACTCTCCCAAGGTTTTGGGCAACTTGGAAAAACACTCTAGAAATCACAGTCCTTTAAATTAAGGCTCCTGTCTAACCCCATACAGATTGGCAACAAAGTTGTGATTTTCATTTCAGTTTCTCTGGTAAGTAGTGGAGTAGCTTTGCATTTCCATTAATTTAAAGCTGTCTCTAGATGGCTTCAGAGAGCAAAGAGAACTCATCACTGTGGGAACGGCTGTGCTCTAGGAAGGTACTGTAGCTCATGGGCAACTTTCCATCCTTGTGGGTCTGGGCACCAGCACATTGCCTGTCTTCCTTAATTAGCTGACAGAAGACCAGGCAGAGCCCTGTGCTCCTTGCTCACTGGCTGCTGATGAGGCCTGGAGCAAATCCCTGTAGTAAAAGCACTTAAAAATGGAACAGAGGTGATGGAAATGTGGTTTGTTCACTGTGAATATCCAGCTGGGATAGTTGGAATAACTGCAAGGGAAGAGTTGCCTTTGCAAATTATGTGCCTGATTTACTGGTTAAATAGTTTTTCAGTCCTCCCTATTTAGTCAACAAGGACATTAGGATGTCCAGAAATAAAAGTGGAATGATTGGTTCCCAGTACTAATCTTAATGGTCACAAATCCAGTATTTCAGATTTTTTGCTCAGCACTTAGCAAGTAGAGTCAATCAGGCTTCATTTAAACAGATGAACTCCTATTGTAGAGTTATACCTGATTTCATGCTTTCCTTTATTGGTCACTAGATCTTTTCTATATCACATAAAATTATGTTTACCTTAAAACTGATCTGTAGATATGCCTGAAACAGCACCTAATGTGGACATGAAATCAGTGTTCTCAATGCATAGGGAGAGTCTTGTGAAACCTTTTTTGCAGCCGAAAGTCTTGAACCATTCACTGAAATAAGACAAATATTTGATTTCAACAAAATGGATTTTATTGTCAATAAAATCACTGATAAATACTTGAGTTGGATTTGGGGCTTCTGAGTATATATATATGTAAAGCTACATACACAAACTTTCTTTCAGATCACAAAAATGAATGCTCCAACTTAAAGTTTATTCATCTAAATAGCTGGAGGAAATATCCACTTAATCACATAGTCTAAACACATTGAAGTAGGGGGGAAAAAAGGTGTTCATTTTCACCTGTGTTTATTTTTTCACCGGTAAAAACAAATAAAAAGAGAAGAAAAATAATCATAGTGCCTATGACAAAGATTGTGTTTCAAGGAGTGTGCAATGTGTACCACGATTACTTTAACTGCAAATGGAAGCTGCTTCTAGACTGAGTGTGATTGAAAGGAAATGTCCTTAGAAAAACTGTCACGCAGAATCCCAGGAAATGTTTTGGTTCAATATGTTTGGCCTCCATTTTTGTGGAGCTGTACATTCCTGTCCATGGTTCTAAAGGATAAAAAAAGAACTTATTTCAGAATCAATCTGTATTTTGACTCGTTTTTGTACTCCCTGCACCCAGGCTGGTTTGCCATATGTGTAAGTGAAGCTGAACGGTGTCATTTTTCTACTTAGTGTCACAAATTAGTTTGATGGCATTCCTGAATCCAGTCCTTTTCCCCTGCTCAAGTGGTGCATTCTTGCTGTCTCCAGCCATCTCTCACTCAAAGCAGAGGTTTCATTTGTTCTCAAGGCCACAAAGAGGGTTGAGACCAATCCATCTGAAGACTCCAGCTCTCTTCATTCAGCCTGACTGGTGGGAGGATCAGTGGGGGTTGGAGTTGGAGACAACAAGGGACAGGGATCTCTGATGTCTCAGCACACAGAAAGGCACCTGCCTGGAAAGCCCAAGCCTTCTGCTGCTGAAGTCACTCCTTCCAGTCTTGCCTGCAACCCTGTCAGCTTTGGGCTGGATGAACCAGGTAGAAAGGCTGAAGTAGCCAAAATTACACATTCGCCAGCAGGATCAAGCGAGAAGAGAGGCAGAGATGGCAACATGTTTCATTCTGGAGCCACAACAAAAACAACAAAAAAACAGCACAAATTCTTTGCAAAATGGCCTCGTACCTGAACACAGTGGAGGTGTCACAGCAGCAGCCATGGGGATGGGGCAGAGTTTCAGTGTCACACACCCATGACCAGCCAGGGGCAGCCACAGTGGATACAGTGCCCACCCCTCCTCACAGCCCCACATGCTGCTTTGCATGGATGTCCCTCCCTTCCCCTTGTGCCCAGGGTCATGTTTCCAAGCACATCCCCAGAAGTCTGTGCTGAACCACTCCATGATGAGCTTATTCATCATCCAAACCCCAAGGAGGCTTTCTGCTTGAGTGCTTCCAAAATGCATCTCTGGTGATGCCAGGGACACCTCAGCAATGTCCCGTGGCTCTGCGGGTCCCTGACACCATCAGCTCTGCCCACGGTGTGCTGAGCATCCTGAACCCAGGCAAGAGAAGGAGGGTGCAGGGCCATGGCTGCTCTCCAGCTCCACTCCAGCTCAGTTCAGCTCCCCCATCACTCCTGGATGCTGTTTTGCAGATCCCTATATTCCTGCTGCACTTGGGCTTTTTCTGTTGGCTTTTTCTTTTATTCTTCTGTGTGGTTCAGAAAAGCTCTCTGGATCTGATACTTGGCTTCTGCATGATTTTTGCTTACAATTTGCCTCATTTGAGCAGTGTTAGTCCAAGTGCTTTTGAACATACTGATATTGCAAAATAGCAAGAAAGGAGTTTTACTTTCAAAGCTGCTCTTCCAGGCACCTCATACCCTTGGGGCACAGACACTTGAGTGAGTTTGATGCTGAAGTCCCCTGGGCTAAGAAGGAGGTCCTCCCTTTTGCTTGGGGCTCTGGGCAGGTTTGGGTGGTTGTATAATGCTGCCCCAGGTAAGGCTTCCACCCACAGGCTGCCCACACCTGAGTTGGGTTGAGCAGTTCACCTGGTTTGCAGCCCCACCAGTAACCACTGAGGACACCCTTTGTCTCCCCACCTTTCAGGTTTCTTCTCCTGGTGTGCCTGCACCAGAAGGGTCCTGTCTTGCTGGGAGGAGGCAGCTCTGGAGGGATGATGTTGGTAGGAGGCTTTTTCCTAAATGTGCTTTTTTGAAGGCATTTGGGTTTGTTTGTTATCTCTCTTTGGTTGTGCTGAGTATTTCCTGTAGCAGGTATTTTATTTATTTTATGCCATAGTAACTTAGTTTATTACAATGAGTGGGGATTAAGGTATTTACTCCATTTAGAGCTATGGCTGATTGTTTTGAAAATGTACATGCTTGGTAAGAGAAAATCTCCTTAGATGTCCCCTAAACACAAGGGTAAGATTTTTGTTTGCTCCTTTCCAGAATGCAAAAATCTGAAGCTTATTTAGAGTATGGTTTATGCCATGATAGGAACTGCATGCTGTCCAACCATCCCATAAATATCCTGTGTGCAGAGGAACTCTGTGAACTTTCAAGGGTGGAGCTTCAAATAAGAATGGTGATAGTAGTTCATAAAATTCCTGTTAAAAGCCATGTTTGATGCTTACTTAAAATTTCATGTTCTTATGGTATGTCCTTTGCCAAAGACACATTAATTATGAGTGCTTTCTGAAGCAAGGCTGCAGCAGGTATCACACAGCATCAGGAATGCCTTGTAATGATCTGTACCCTAAAAACAGAAACCACTTTGCTTAGGCAGTCATCTGCAAAAGAAAAACTTTCCTCAAATCTCTTAAGTATTTTTAATTCATACCCTTCACAGATCCATAGCTAAAAATGTCTGCAGGTAGGTCTCAAGCTACAGTTAAAGCTGCTGATGGGAAGCTCTGCAGTTACTTATTAGCAAAATGCTTATAGGAATGTCATTGGTGCTATGCAAAATAAGAATAAGTCTTACTGTAAGTATCTTTTTTGCCAGGACTTGCACAAGCAGGTCACAGTGAAGTGTTTGCTTACTTGCAAAATGTCTGTGCTCCAGCACAGCTGAAGCAAAGATGATGGTGAAGCTAATTTGTTTCAGGTGCTCCCCACCAAAAAAGTGTTTGCTACCAATTTAAGGCTGCCTGAAATAGTGCACTTATATATGTAGGTTCTGGATGTTCTTTAACCTTAAGTCAAAGAGATTCTTTCTCTTTACTTTTTCTCCTTCAGTACAGTGAGAGATTAAATTAGAGTTGGGCAGGCAGCAAAAGAGCAACCACTCACTAAATCCTGGGTTTGCCCTCTTTGTGGTTGTATCTTTGTTATTTACAAGCATTGTTGCAATAAGATTTACTGAGATGCAAAGAGGAAAAGAAGAGGCTGGTATTTTGGGAGGCTCTGGCAGTGGGCAGCAGAGGAATTGAAGGTAGGCAAGGCCTGGGGAAAGGGTGGGTCTCACTTAAGATGAAGACGTGTGTTGGGATATCTGTGGCAAGGATTTGGAGGACAAATCTGTGAACCTGCTCCATATTCAAATGAGTATAAGCCAGATGGACAGTTCCAGGTCAGTGAAGGGGAGCTGGTTGCGGAACTAGGTGGGAGAATCTACTCTGAGAATAAGACTTCTTGATAATTATCTACCAGAAAAAGAGGTGGCTCCAAATATAAATTTCTACCCAGTATAATAACCTGAGAGCAAAACCAGAGAGGGATTATTTGCAGGTGAAGACTGCGATTAGTGGTGCCTGGGTGTTCTAGATCCACAACTGTACCTCCTAACTCTTCAGACTGACAAGTGGCTTGGGCTGGGAATGATGGATGAAGCAGATTGATTAATCCAGTGGAAAGATAATGTTTTCCAGCAGAGATGATTTATTTTTAAAGAACCAAAGAAACTAGAGGAGGAAAAAAAAGGCTGTTCAGTTTGAGAGATTTGGTTAGTTGTTGTCCTTGTTTTTTTTCTCCTGATGTCAGGCCAGGGAAGGCTACATGGATTGAATTTTAGGAACTTACTTAGGGATAGGAAACTTTTAAAACTAATTCCTGTAGCCTGGGGTGGTGCTGACTCTCCCATCAGACTGGGTACTGCAGGCATGGCCGTGCCTGTCATGCTGCACTCTGCATCTCTCACTAGGAACAGTCTCTTCCCATTACTTCTCTTGTTTCAGAACATGTTCCAGTGCAGTGGACCTGGGCTGATGGGAATGGAGAAAATGTGGTTTCTCCCCAACAGATAATCCCTACAGCTGCAGTATGTCCCCTGCTTTCTCTTTGGTGTCCCACATGAAGCTGCCAGTTGTCCTTCTCAGGGCTTCTCCTATGGCATCGCATGCTCCAGTTCTTTTTCTATGTCATACTTGATAGGTTGCTGCTGTTTTTTCTAAAAATAGAGCTGCTATTCTAGGTTGTGATTTATACCAGGAATAACAGCTATGACAGCTATTCAGGACTTTCTTTCCTTGAAATAAAAAGATAGTTGTGGGTTTGGCCAAGTCTTCAAGGGAAGCTGGTGCTTGTTGATTACTTCTCCTCACAGTCTGCATTCTGCCATTGGCTGTAACAGCTTCATGACTCAAACTCTGTAGGGTGTGCCTTGCTCTGGAAGATTTCTTAGCTTCAGTTAAACAGTATTTATAAATTTATTTGTGATAATTTTTACTGTAAATGTAGACCAGCAAGGTGGAGATACATAACTTTTGATTTCATGTCAAATGAACTTCTTTATTCCTATCTAGTTAATTAAGCCAATGTAGTTTAAATTCTCTAGCATAGAGCTTTTTCTCTCCATGAATTAAATGGATTAACCTTTCTTAGAAAGCTATTGCTAATTATATTCCTGTACTGGGCTATTAATTCCTTTCCTGAATAAGTTACTATTTTTATATGGCCACAGTGACCTGAAGTAATTGCAACCCTGGTTTTACTTGAAACCTTTGGGTTTAGCATTCTTCTGGTGAAATTTTCTGCTTCTACTGATGTCCTACAAATACTGGGAAGGAATAACAGTGCACAGAGAGAATTTCAATCAGCACTATCAGAGCAATAGCTGTGGATACCCTAAAATAAGAGTATTCCTTTTCCCCCCTTGTTATCACTGAGGTAATCACATGCATGTTTGAGAACAGGAAGCAAGTGTTCCCTATTAGCATCTGTAAGATTTCTTTTTTGTACTAGAAATACTTTATCTAGTTGAATATGATGAAAAAATAAGATTATTATTTACTCTATGTTTGAAATCTGAGACTGCCTAGAGTCCAAAATTCACAGTGCCAAAGGCTGAATTTCTCTTTCATGTGTTTAGAAGTGTAAAATGTTGGGCTGCTGTTGTGTGCAAAATGAGGTGTCAGCTGAATTCTTGCTGCTTGCCTAACACCTGATTTCTTAAGTGGGCAAAGCCTCCTTCAGTCCATTTCTGTGAAATTAAATGAGGAGAACTCAAAGGGGTTTGTCACCAGAGAGGAAAACTTCTCACCTGAGTTTCATGAAAGATGCATCATGAAGCCAAACAGGAGTGAATTTCATGATTTATGGATTAAATATCACTTTAATCAAGAAGACATTTTAAGTAGCCAGCTTAATCATTGCCATCAACTTCATCAGGGTGATTGAAACCATCATTACTTTAGCAACTGATTAGTAAGAGCTGGATGTGGTCTTTCTACTAATGCTGGAGCTGCTCATTAGAAAGGTGTCAGAGGTCCCTGACACTACCTCTGCATGCTCTGCCCTGGTGCTTTTGCTGTATTTTGCTGGAGAGTATGTGGATTTTTTCCTTAGATTAAACTTTCTGTGTAATTCAAAATAATTACTATTTTGTATTATAGGTACATAAGTATTTGCATAAAATTTGTTGATAAAAGCAGAGTGTGCAGAAGTCTGATAGCTGGTGATTACTTTATCCATGATTATAAAACCTAAGAAACAATTTAAACACAGTTTTAAAAATAAAATCTAAAAGAAAGGATTGGCTGTTTCTGAAGGGAAAAAAAAAAAGCATCTAAACAGTGCAAATCCAAAGCAATCCATGGTGGAGTGAAGAGGTGTTTGATTTGTGCTCTGAAAGAAAAGCAACACTGGGCAAGGTTACCAAAATGGAACCTGTTTGGACGTTAATGTGTAAGCTTCTCTGTCTGGAATAAGAAGATAATAAGAAACATGATTCATGTGTAGCACACTCCTGGGGTATTTGGGGCAGGTAAAGGAATTTTTCTGTTAAGTACTCTAGAACAGGCCACTTAAGATACAAGCAGCAGTGAAGTCTTAAGAAGGCTTCAGGAGCATAAAATATAGTCTGAAAAGCAACTAAAACAACCATAAACCATATATATACCTGTATATATACCTGTAGAGGTGATGAATCCAGCCAGCCAGAAACCTTGGCAGGGGGAGGCTTTCTGTCAAACTGAAGATAAATTGTGCCTGGTTGGGAAAGCAGCCCTCTTGCGCTAGTTTTCAGATTGTCTTCTTTCCCACCCCTCCAAAAAAAGTCTTATTTTTAACTTTACAATGCTAGCAAAGAATTGGGAACTTAATCAAAGACACAGGTACTGGCAGTTTTATCAGTCATCTTGAAGGAATTTGTATCTAATTAGTCAAATAATCCAGGTTTTGCCTTGGGTTCTTGACAGGGGTTAGCAGTTGGCCTGATGTTATTATAGCAAAATCTAAATAAACATTTTCCTAAAATACTTCCCTGCACATGGGGGGAAATTGAGCAGCTCTCAGCTGAATGTGAGTGAGACTTGAAGATTTTTAATCCAAGCGTGGTGATTTTTGACAAGGACTAGTGATACACCTCATCTGTATTCAGATGGAGAATGGGGAAAGGAAGCTGAGGTTTTTTTTTTGTCATTTTGCAATAACCACTGTGGGAAAGGCAATCATTCCCAGCCCCAGCAGTCCCAAAGAAGCAGCAACTGCATGTAGCAAGCAGGGCCCTCAGCAATACACAAAACAGTGTGGAGGGACACAGAATTTCAATTTAGGTTCAGAACACATGGAAAAATGTTACTTTGAAATGAAAGAAAACCTTTTATTTGTCTTTGTCTTGCAAACAGAGCTTAATGACAGGCAGGACTGAAAGGAAAATTATGTGGAAAGGAGAGTTTTCATGAATGTTGGAAAAGCAAAGATAAAGGGGTTAGAAGGGTTCTTGGACAGGAGGACAAGAAATGGCTCCCCTACCTAATTTGTCATTTTGAAAATCATCCTGAAAGATGTGAGAGACCACCTGAGACCATGTACTGATTTAACAGCCATAATCTCTTCCCTGTGTGGGGCAGGAACACTTGTGTCAGTCCTGATCAGCTTTCTGTGAAAGGCATTTCCCCAGCTGTGATGGCATCTTTCCAGTACCAAATCTTCCAGGGCTTTTCTGCATCTTTGGTGCCATATGCATTGGTTGCTGAGGTCTTGAATACTTGCTTTCATTATTAGTGGGATATTTCCCAGAGTATTGGGTTCTTCAGATTCACACAAGTGGCTTGCCAGCTGTTAAAATATTTTGTTGCACTGAGAAGAGCTCCTCCAAATCAAAGCAGTATTCTCTGCCATCACAGGGTACGTGGAGATGTTTTGGAGCCTGAAGTTAGCAGAGGAGATTTCATCAGGCTTCCTGCACTAGTACAGGTCCCTCTCTTTGGTGCACAGAGTTGTGCTGTCAGCCCATGTCTGTGCCTTCCTGAGTGAGCAGGGCTGGTGAAGGCAGCGTGGCAATGATGCTGCCAGCACCCTCAGAGGCTGTGCAGTGTCCCTGTGTCCCTGGCTCCTGTCCTGGCCCTGCTGCCACAGCAGCTGCAGCACCAGAGCTCCGTTTGAGCCAGGCTTGTTATTGCTTACATGTGCAGGAGAGCCTGAATCAAGTTTCCATTTTATTCTTTGGGCTGATATGCTTTAGCATCAAAGGAGTGTTCCTGCTGTGGCTGCTGTTTCAAAACACATCCTGGAATTTCACTGCTGTTCCTCCTTATTACTGACAGTGTGTCTCTCTTGCTTACCTTTGTTTCAGACCCCGCAGGTGGGCTTCAAGAGAGGCCCCTCCTTCCGCGGGGGTGCTGCTATCCACGTGGCTTAGAAGGAGCATTTAGTACCATTAACAGGCTTTTAGTGGTGGCACCATTGTTTTGAGAGAGCGTTTTGGAGTGTCTGTGTGCTTGGCAGCTGCTGAAGCAGCAGCACCTGTGCCTTTCTGGAGAGAGCAGGACGAGCTGCAGAGGATGCAGGGTGCGATGCAGCCGGCCTTGGCAAACCCCACGGCTCTGCCGGGGCCGGGGCTGCCTCTGTGGCCTGAAATGAGCGGTCCAGTCTTCTGTTCCCATGCAGGAGGACAATCAAACCTTCCAAATGTAGCAAATAACCGGCAGCAGGCTGCAGGAGTGCCAAAAGCAGCGGCGAAGCAGCTCTGGTGGGTCCTGGTGCCTTGTCAGCAGCCAATAATCCTGTGTGCCCTGCCGGCAGCTCCAGCTCTGCCAGCAGCCGCGCTGGCCTCTGCCCAGCCAGGAGCTGCTCTCGGGGGCTGCCCTGGCCCTTGTGCATGGCAACAACTGCCTGCTAAAAGACTGATGTGGAGGGAGATCCCCCCAGAGCAAGGCAGCTCCTAATCCTGCTTCAGTTATTACCACGGCAGTGCAGTCACCAAATTAGTGACTGTGGGCAGGATTGAGAAGGACAAGTAGAGGGCAGGTCAGCCAGATTTCTGAGGTGTGGCAAACAGCTTTTTGAGCAAAGGGAGAGCCTGGTTATGCTGTACTTGTGTCTGTACCTGAAGAAATGCTCACTTGTTACTATAATGAGAATTGCTGAACTTCTCTGCTTCTGCCTTAATCGAATTTTCCTAACATGCTTCCTTTTGGATCTCTTTACTACTGTTTTAGGTGATCTAATTTTGTGGTCAAAATGAGCAGATGGAGAGTGACATGCGATTCCCTAGCATGTTCTGAACAACATCAGGCCAGTGAGTTTAGGCACCAGTGCAAATAGCTGAAGTGAGAATCATAAACAATTGCATCAGACACAAATGATGTGTCTCAGCCTGTTAATAGAGTAGTCATATATTAACCTCCCAAAAATGTGGCAGAATTTCAGAAAGTCCATGCGTGTGCACTCTTGCTAACCTGCTTAAAGACTTAGAGTATTTACTTCTATAGGTTGCTGTGGAAAGAGATGCTGCATTTTTAATGGGGATGTTTTTTGTAGATGTTAAAATGAACATTTTGAAACCTTTGAAAGCAAATCTACTGTTGACTGTAATAAAAAAATCGTGTGTGTGAAATAGGAGTCTCAAAGACATATAAACATCATTCTGCCAAATTATATTTGTCTAGTTAAGGATTGTGAAGATACTGAGAAATGGTCTGGTTTTGGTCACTTTTAGCATCACTCATATTAAGTACTTAAATCTTAAAAGTATAAACACCTTTTAAGCCATCCTTTTTTCTAAGCTTGAGGAAAGAAGTCTATGCTGCAGTTTCAGGAAATAGGGCTGAAAAGGGACAATAGGAAGCCAAAGTGAAATCAGGACTCTTGATGGGTGCTTGTCAAACTTCTCTTCAAAGCTTGCACAATTTCCCTGGACAACCCCTTCTACTCACTTCATATTCTAACCCTTTAAAGCTTTTGCTGCAAGACTTAATTTGGTTTCTTCTGCTTTGACTGAGAGGAGACTGTGAGTGAAATACAGGAATGTGTACAGGTTACATCTCAGGCTGCAGAGAAGGACAGCTGGGATTGCTGAAACTCCTGGAGATCGACACATTCAGTTTTCACAGCAGAAGTTCCTCCTGCCCCCACCACTCCCCCTGGGAAGCTCTCCAGCCCCAGGATTGCACTTAGTGCCTGCTGGGAAAAATTGTGTGAGAGAATCTTGGAGAGTAGGGAAAGCAAAATCAGGAAATAGAGGCGAGGAACAGGAGAAAAATGCAAAGAACATGCACAGAAAATTAAAACACAGTAAAATTTGCTTCTATAAGTCTCCTCAGTAGTTGGATTATTTCAGCAGTTTGGCAGCTGAGTTGTTTTTCTACCAAAAGTGATAGCAAAGAGTTGTAATAAAAGTGGCGGCAATGCTTTAATTTGCTTTTAATTAAATCTTGCTGCATTCTATTTCATTTTCAAATTTTCCTGTTTATAGGTGCTTTGCAATTCATACTTTCAATTCATGCTTAAATTGCTGTTCATGCGTGTACTTTCTGTGGTTGCTAACAAAAATTTAGCTCTGCTTTGGTAGCACTACCTTTAAGAAAGGCCCAGGAAAAGTGTGTGGCGTGTTTGTGTTTTATGGATTATATACAAATAAGGGAAAGCATTAATTTTAAAAGGAGAAAAACACATTTGATGTCACATTTTGAAGATCAGTGTTGTCATTTAAACACTATGGTGGCAAAAAATGCAGGGTGGGTTTGGTTGGTTTTGGTTGCTTTGGTTTTGTTGCTTTGGTTTGGACTTTTGTTCTGGTTTTTTGTTTGGGGTATTTTTGGTGTGTGTGTTTGTGTACATGTGGAGTGTTGTTTGGTGTATATCAACTAAACGGAGAGGAAAAGTCACCTGGGGAAACCTTGGCAGATTCTGGCTGGAGGCCGATTTCAAACATTTTATGACTGCAAATTTGTTGCAGAAAATCAAAGACATGGTAGGCAGAGTATTCAGAAGCAGAATAAACTAACTTCTCTCAAATTCCATCTGGAGAGCCAGTACAACAAGGGAAAAGAAAAGCTGGGGAAGTTTTCCTTCCCTTTGAAGCTTTTCTGGAATGAATCTTTAATGATGGGTGTCTGCAACCTCTTCCAGGCGATAATGAATGTACAGCCCCCAGGTTTTTAAGGCAGAGGAGATGGAGCCTAAACAAGAATGAGCTCAGAATGCCGCTTGCACTGACAGTTATCTGTGAGGATTCCCTTGGGATGTGAGCTGCAGTTTGTGTGGATAATGCTAAGGGGAACATTTGAAACTCGAGGTGGGGGTGTGTGTGTGTGTGCAGTGCTTGTTCTCTGAGCACTGAAATCTGGAGTGACTCCAGCAGTGCAAATGCAGAATCCTCCCTTCTGCAGCAGGCAGGGACCAAATGGCACAACAAAGAGCGGGCTGTGAATACTCGTGCAAATGTAGAGAGAGGGGCTCTTCAGTGAAAATATGCAGGAAAAATGAATAGTTTAGTAAAAGCTTCTTTTTTGTCTCCCGTGTAGAAAAATGTGCTTAGTAATAGCTTCATCTGGACTTCTAAAGGAATTTCTGTAAAATACAATTATTAGGGAAGACTACAGCTGCAAAGGTATCAAAGCTATGTTTGCAGAAATCAGACTTCAGAGCACTTTGAGATGGATGATATTTGTTGAATTTCTTTACATGTCGTCTCATGTTTCTTTTCTTTATGAATTTTCCAACTGTGGTACATGCTGTCTGTTTAAAGATGAGAATGCTTCTGCAGTTTTCTTTTTTAAAAATCTCTTTGGCAGCTGCATTATATTTATTTATTTTATTTTTTTCTATTCACCACTTGAAAAGAAAGGATGAAAAGTGAAACAAAGCACAGAAATAAAGCAGTCTGTCACACTGAGAATCTCTGAAACATAAATAATAAACTTTATTTACTAGGTAATTCTCCCTGATACTCCTGTTTATCATATTTTCAACAGCTTTCACTTAAGACAGTGTTGCCTAAGTACAAGAAAAGTGTCTTGATATTGTTAAACTGAAAGAAGCATCACATTTGTATTAACAGAGATTCAGGTTTAAAAGCATGTCAAAAATATTTTGAATGCATTTGGAAAAGCAAATGCATTTTTTCCAGGTATCTGAAGACTAATTTAATTTTATTTTCTAGGTAAGACCAGGATGCTATCAAGAGATGCCTATTATTTGCTACTTTTACTTTTCTCATTGCCTGTGTATTCCATGTTGAAGGTTCTGTTCATTTGGGGTCACAGATCAAACTTTGGTAGCCACTCTGTATGTGAACCTATTCTTATCTCTGTTTAGCTCACCACAGCAATGGCTCTTGGTTTATGAACTGAGCATTATTTTAAGCACATTTAAAGGAGGAAAGAAAAGATATTAAATTGATTTCTTTCCCATTTTTGGACTACTCTGTGCCCACAATTCAAACGTGCACTGCATAATCTCGTGAAAATTAAATGTCATCACTTGACTGTAAGAGGAATGACCCACTGAATTCAAATTACAAAGAATTCTGAATTGCTTTCAGCTGTTCTCTCAGTGGGTCACATTTCCAATGATGAGCCAATTCTTCAGGTGTGTTGGCAGAGAGGCAGCAGAGAAGGTGGATTGTGTTTGCAGGAAAGCAGGCATTAGCAGGGATGCATGGTGTCTTAGAGCTGCAGTCAGAATGTCTTCATCACTGCTGTGCCAGGGAAATGCTGCTCAGATTATTTCAGGAGAGCCATGCCATGTTTGCTGCAAGGGCTGGAAGCAGGAGCTCTGAGCTATTCCCATTATGTAACATTTTCCTGGTGGAAATAGCGAGTCCCAGTGCTGCTGTCCCCTTCCCCAGCTCTCCTGTGCTCCCCAGTGCTGTCAGCCCCCTGGGGGCCTGGGGAGAATCCCAGGGGATCTGGCCAGGGCTGTGAATCTGCAGAGGAGGAGGAGGAGGAACCCCCCCATCCCCAGTGCAGGATGTTCCCTCCATAGCCAGAGCAGTGAGCAGAGGATTTCTCCATCCATGACTTAATACTGAATTAATTTAAGATTAGAACAGAGCAGCTATAAACCTAATGCTGTATTCAATGGCTTGTGAGTTATATTCTTTTTCTTTGGAGGGGAAAAAAGTCTCTAAATGTCCACAAGCATCATCTTGCACAGGCATCAAATTCTTTCCTCCTCTAAAATTTAAGTGTGCTTTGCTGAGGCTCAAAGCTGCAATGGAACAGCTTCTTCCTCCACCAGGCAAAACCTCCACCATGTATTTTGTAATGCCAGTTCAGTGATGTAAGTGAAGAGGATACATGACAGAGTATGAGGCAGAATCTATTGCTCATGCTTCAGGGTGTAAGTCAGTCAAAGATAGCTTCAGGTGAGAAAGAAATCTCTGTATTTAATGCCTGCCTATGAATTTGACTCTGACTCCCTCTCATGCAGAAATATTGGCTAATGTGTTTTTGGTTATACAAGTGTGCATTTGTCAGTTTGTTCTGCCCACAGTACAGTCATTCACAATTTTGAACACAGATGAGGACTCCCTTCTCCTGAGATTTTTTCCAAGTATACATATACATTTACTTTAAAACTCTGCAGAGGATGCTGTGCCTGCATTAAATAGCAGCCAGATGCCCATGGAGCAACATTCTCCACAATCCAAAATTTCCAAAGATTATTTGGTAAGAAAAACAAATTCATAGTGTGCAGTTTTCTGTCTCCTCAAAGGCCAGTAACACCATAAATACGATGAGAGGGACTGTTAGTAGCTAAAGTTGAGTTCAGGTCACTTAATACATTTTCTAGGTAGTGCAACCATGTGCTTCAAACTACCTTTCCTGATTATTTTTCAGGCTTTGAAAGTGCAGTACTTTGGAGCCCATGTGAGCTGTATGCAGAAGATTGCCTGCCTCTTGAAAGAAGCTGCTCTTTCCAGAGGGTGAGAAGAGCTAGAAGCCTCTAATTACAGCAGTGCAAACTGTCAGGTCTTGTAGAGTAGACTATATTAAAATGTAGTTTGTGTTGATTCACTTTCAAGCCAAGATAACAACCTCACAGGAAACCAGGCTTTTACATCAATTAATTAAAAATAGATATGGCTCCAGTGCAGTCTAGATAAGGAGGCACTCGCCCCTCGTCCTGCCAGGCACTCGAAACCTGCCCTGGAAAGCCAAGCAAAGGCCAAGTATCAGTCATTGCAAATTCCCTGCTTGTGTTCCTGCAGGTAACTTGTAAAGAACATCCAAAGGCTATTTAATTTCACTGTCCCATAACAGCTTTATAATAAGGTATGTGCTTCTGTAATAATTTACTGGTTTAATTATATTATGTTGTTCAGGCAAAAAAGGATAATAAAAACTCTTACAGGCATATTTTCCTTTAGTACTCAGACATTTTAAGGCTGAGGGAGTAGGATAGGAGGGACACACAAAAAAAACCCCTAAATTTCACTGACTTGAACCAGAGCTGTGGGGTGGGTGAACCCAGGCAATCATTAAACACTGTGGCACTAAAAATAACTTCCCTCACATGTGAAATTCCTGCAGTATGAAGCAAAACAGTGGATTGAATAATGGACAGCATGCCCTGGGAAGCATCTTTATGATTTCATAGCTGTAGCTTGGCAAGCTGCACCTCACTCCTTCAGGTTCTTCAGTCAGTGATGGGAGCAGGACAGCTCCACACCAGGGATTGACAGACTGGGTAGGTTTGTACATGGAGATCTTGTGCCCTCTCACCCTCCTTGTTAAGCAGTGGGAAGAGCTAAAATGTAGGTACGGCCTGAGGTGATGTGGCTGCTGCTGAAAGGCTCGAGCCCTCCTGGGATGTGACAGCATTTGAGGAGCTGCCATAGCTGTCCTGCTGTGTATGGACACCCCATAAACCATAGCTGCTCTCATGGTGTTGTGTAGCTGCAAGGAGAAGGTTAACAATGGGAGAAATTGCTGCTTAGTTCATTAATACTATAGATGCTGTTAAAAAAAAAATAATTAAAATCCAGTTGGCACAGGCTGCAGGATTTACTAATCAACATGTCAGTTCATTTCCAAATGCCTCGTGTACACCTCGAGTTATTTTAGTCCAGCTGCTTCCTGCAGATGCAATTTGAACAGCCAGAAATAAAAGCAAATTTCAGTGCCCCAGCAGCGTGCTGCTGGCACTCTCCTCTGACTTAGGCAAGTATCTTCTAAAGGCACGTATGTAGGGGTGGGGGAGAGGGAGCAGCCAACGTAGATACGGGGAGATATTCAGGAACTTTTTGCTAAAGCTGAGAAAATCCTTGCCTGTGGGCCACACACAGCATTGTTTCCTTTGCAGACTGATTTGGGAAAAATTTGAAGGTTTGTGCTGAAGATCCTTTATTTGTAACTGTGCAGTGAGGGCTCCATAATCTATATTCACCTATGATATTCAAAAACTGCTTAACCCCACAGTTGATAGGACTTCTACATATGAGAAGTTAAGCATATTCCCACATGCTAGAACAGCTTCCCTGCTTTGGAGACTCCCCTGTAACTGCATTTGAGCATAGGAATTGTTCTCTGTGTGTGTGCAGCTATGCCTCAGAGAGGCATCCCCATGAGATGGGCTTGGGTTCTGTTTCATGGCTGGATTAGGAAAAGGTGTGGGTTAACAAATCATAGCAGTGATCAGGATCACAATAAGAAGCTTAAATAATGAGGAATTTAAAAGATAATGAGACTTATAAGTCTCATTAAGGCTCACTACAGATACTTTCTCCCTGTGATGCTCTAGAGTGAAGGTAAAGGAGCAAATTTTTCAGGCAATTTGGGTTCAGCTCTTTGTGCTCTCCTCTTGGCTTCTGTTGCCATTGCCTGTGCCATCTGAGCTGGGGAAGGGCTGGGCTCCCTGTCCTCCTCACCTCTGTCGTGCTTGCCAGCATGTGCTCAGCCCTCCTAGCAACTGCACTCTCTAGGGCATCACACACTGATGAATTCCAAACAGAATTCAGGAAAATCACTCCAGAGATACCTGCTGACAGCAGGAAGCTCTTGATTGCACTGTTCCTGAGCACACTGCTCAGGATTCTGTCTGCTTTGCCCATGTTTTTCTCTCTCTATGTTAATGCCCACTCACCATGGGTATTATTAGGAGCTGGAGCACAAATATAGGAGTCTGCAATAAACCTGAGGTTACAGGATATGTTTTTGCTAGAGATGGAACAACAAATGCTTCTTTTCTTTTGAAGTGGCTCATCTGAGCTTTTAGCAATCAGAGGGAGCTTTCTCTTGGCAGGCACAACAAGGACTCTCACTTTGAATCCCAGGAGGAAGGTGGCTGTGCAGAGGAGGCTGCTGATCACCTGAGCCGTGGGGCTGCTTGCCCGCAGACCTGCTTGCCGAGCCGTGGGAATTCAGGAATGCCGTGGGAATTCAGGAATGCCGTGGGAATGCTGGAATGCCACTGTGCTGCTGGCTCCCCTGGCAGGGCTCCTTGACACCCAGAGTACTTTCCTCTCCCTCCTCTCATGCACTGCTACCTCAGCCACCTTCTCTCTGGTGGAAACTTGCTCTTTGCAAGTTTCTGGGGTTTTTTTAATACCAGTTGTGACCCGAGTGGAGACATTTAGGCTTTTCCTGCCTCGAGAGCAGACTGCCATCGCCGCAGGCTTGTCTGGGACAAAGCTCATAACGGCAGAAAGCCAAGGGTCAGTTTATTAAAGCAGAATGCAATAACCCATTCAGTTGGAGGCTATCTTGATTTCCATATAAATGCAGAAAAATATATTTGATTGTGCACCTCTCAGGCATATGAAATGCTAATGGTGAAGTAATTTTTATGTCACTGTGTTTTGATTTAGTTGTTTGATAAGTGGAATTCTTTCTGGCGTTCTTGCCATCCTGTCTTGCTACACTGATGTTTGAGCAGGGTTAATTTTGGAATTAATGACTACCAATGGCACTTACGCAGGTCATTGGCTAAATCTCAGAACCTTGAATTCCTAGAATCATCAGAGGTGTTTAAAATGCCGTGTACTGCAAAGTAATAATGACCTACAGTTTGATTTGTGGTTCTGAATTAAAAAGGTTCTATACTCTTCTTCCACATATGTTTAGCCTGACCCAGAGTTGTACCACTAAACCTGCTTCCAACAAGAGACTTTGTTTGTAATAACATGCTGTCAGAGGTAGATTCTTTTGTTTCAGCTATTTTCCAACCCTACAAATGGCAGAATTTGTCCTGAATTCCTTTGCTACTTAGCAGTTCCTGGCCATTACAGGCATCAACCATCCTGACCTTTTCTCCAGCAAGTTTTATGATAAAGGTTATGCTAAATTTCCAGGTTTCCTTTAAATAATTCTAACATTTGGTCATGTATTATTAATAAGTATGGAGTGACATCCTAGAAGAACAGTATATTTACCATCTTCCCATACTTTTATTTTTTATAAATGAAGAAGGAGCACAGATGACAGGTCACCATGTAGGGATAAATGAACTGAAGCTCAGAAGGAAAAGTGATGAATTGTAGCATTATATGGAATGTAAAGCAGAGCCACCTCTCCCCAGCGGCCACGTTGGCAGGACAGCGCTGCCAAGGCAGGTCTCAGCCTCAACAAATGATTTCCCACTAACAGTTCTTATCTTGTAGCAGTGGCTTTTTGTTATCCTGAACAGTTTCTCCTCGGTAACAGAAGCAAGCTGACTTTCCATAGATAATGCCAGCGTGGGTAAAGCATCTGCGGGTGGGAGGGGCCCGTGCTCTGCATGCCATGCACTGGGTCCATCTCTGGAGCATGGAGGATGCTGCTTTACTGGGATGCTGCACTCTGTGCTTTCCCTCTATGCAGAGCTGCAGGCAAAAAACATTTCTAGCTAGTGGGGAGTGCTCAGAAAACATGCAGACTTCACCCTGCCCCCAGTTCACAGCTCAGAGTATCAAAGCTGCCAGGAAATCTTACCTTTGAGAGGACCAACTAACACTTTCAACAATGACATACACCCCCAAGGCTTCTCAGCCACTTCTCTGCTACTCCTTTTCAGACTTGTTTTAAATTTCATTGTTCCTACTTCAGTTTCTAGTATTTCATGCAAAACAGTCACATCTACAGTATAATAAATCTTTTCTTATCTCTAAAATTCTTTTCCTATTGCCTTGTTCCCAGAAGATACTGCTGCTGTTGTGACAGCTAAATAGATACAACAGCCTTAGAGTTCAAATATGACTCATGGTATGTTACTGATACAGTAAACCTAAAAGGGAAGAAAGGAAAAAAGATAGTTTACTTTTTCAATATATTTTTTGTTGTTAAAGATAAATAATGCAAATGGCACATTATAAAATGTGGGTTTTTAAAATCAGAAACGTACTTGTATAAAGAGAACCTAAACTTTTCTTTTTAACTAATTTTTTTTGTTGTTGTTGACAGGGTCTTGCTGTCACCTATTCTGTTTCCCTCTTCCCTGATAATAGTTACAGAATTTTGTATAATTGGGAAATCCATAAGTGTATAATAATTTTGATAGTTTCTGATTTGCACAGAAATTCAGCTTGTGTTATGGGTCAAGGCTTTCCTTTTGTCAGATTAAAATTATTTTTGGTTACTTTTGTAAAAGAGAACATGAAGGCATTTCATTTCCTTGTAAAGAATACAAAGGGAGATAGAGAATGTGAAAAGGGACACAGTGAATTTCCAGTGCCCATTGGTAGCATGGGCACCTGCCTTTATGGCTGCATCATCCCCTGCAGACAATGAAACCCAGACTCGTTTATAAATTGCTACCACATGTTAAAAAATCACACAGTGTTCCTTGTCCTCTGCTGGTTATTTGCACTTGATATTTGTCACTGCTGGGTTTTCTTTTTCCTAGGGATGTTTTCTTTTAGCCATGTATCCCAGGACAGAGCTTACATTCAGTCCCTTCTCTTTCAACATTTCTAACTCCAGGAGACCCACTAGAAACATATGTGAGAGTCATCAGAAAGATCACCAAGGTCTATTCAGACAGAAGAATGAATCACACAAGGTCTCTTCCAAGTTTTCAACTCTTCTGTCAAGCATGAGCATCTCTCCTTTACTTCTCTTGTTAAGAGAGACAGGCAGACCCAGCATGTCTGGCTCTGTTCTGCTCCTCTGGCTCATCTTTCCTGATATTTTCTTGAACCATGAACTGAATTGCAAATAATAGGATTTCTTATATGAAAGGCTGCCTCTTTACATGAGTAGAAGCCATGCATTTGGGCTCTTTGAAGACAACTCTGTGGCATTTCACATACTTTGTTCTCTGGTCAGAAGTTCAGGATGTTCCATTCCTAAATCTGATTTCCAGCTAAAATATAAATGCGTTGCTTTGACTGATCATCCTTGGAAGTTTATATGCTTTTAGAGTTAAAGATGTGAATGATTAATGCTTCTGCTGTGCTTGGCTATGAATCATTATATGATGCCCTGATTTTTCTTTCTAAATCTCTGTAGCTGTAGCAAATAAGGTGTTTAAGGGAGAGAGGGAAAGAAAAAGGGTAGAATATGACCTTCCTGTTAGTCACACTTCAGATAAAATAATATTCTTGCAAGGACATGGTTCTGTTTGAGTTTCTGCCTACCCTGTGAACTGTGGCAAAGTACAGAGTAGCACCTGCAGGCTCTTGGAAGTAAATTCAAACATAAAAGTCTTGAAAGTTGAAGCAACAGATGAAACTGTCAGGATTTAAGTTTTATACAATCCTAATTAACTACAGTATTACTTCCTCTCATGGTCAATTAGGCATTTTCAGGGTATTCAAATGAAGTATTCCTCTGGGAAACATATTTTTCTGCATCTAGTGACCAATATTCTTTAAAGAACCTCTGAACTTTCCTTGTCTCCCTTAGCTGTGCTGCAGAGGGGATCCTGCTGTGGGACCCTGCTCCTTGCAGTCCTCTCACCTGATCTTCTTTGGCCATTGTGGGGAATAAACTTCCTGATAAAGTGATCAAAAGAATGCATAAAGTTAATAGCAAGTCCCATCCTGTGTTCAGAGTTTTGTCTAGACCTTGGGAGCCAATGTTGTCTGTGCTGCATGCAAGCAGCTCTTTCAAATTACTGACTTGAAAACAACAGGGCACGACTCACCTGAGTACAGGCATCTACACTTTGCACAAAATGCATTTTCCCAAACAGCCACCCACACTTCACTTGGTTCATCTGTGACACTTCATCATCCCAGCACTGGAAAGCACCACCTTTGTGTGCTCTCTGAGCCCTTTGCTCAGGTTACTGGTGGCAGGGATACAGTCTGGGAGGGGCAAGGTCCCAGGGGGAGATGCTTCACTTCTGCTGCCAATTTAAACTAGAACAAACAGGAGACCAGAAACTGATTTGAGAAGGGATTAGGAATTCAAAGAGCTGTGCTGGGCCTGCTCTCAGGGGGCAGATGCCATGCATTTGACTGGCAGGCATTACCCTGAACACTCTGTGTCATCCTAGAAGGCACAGAGCTAGTGGCTCTCATGACACTCTTAAATTCCACTTGCCATATTTCTTCAGTGGGGCAAGAAAGATTTACCACTTGTTGACTTCACCCCCTAGGGAAAAAATACTTCATCTTATGCTTGTTTTGTCATAAATACTGAGGTAGAGCAGGAGAGTAGATTTTAATTTAAAAACCAAAACAAAATTTTAGGCAGTCTTTTCCAAGATGATCCCTTTCTTTGCTGAGATGTTTGGAATGAAGCTTGCACATGGAAAAATGTGGAAATTAGTCTCTGAACAAATGACTGCCCACTGAAGAGGAGATGGCAGCAGCATTCAGGGGCATGAAACCATTCTGTTCTGCTTTGATAATGTCTAACAGTGTAGCAGTTTCTGTGCTCTTATCAATGGCTGCCACAGGAAAAGCACTTGCTTCACCTCATGCCAGCTGTCTGCTTCTCCTCAGAGAGACAGAGGACTCAAAAGAAGATAGGAAAATAACTTCAAATTCCTTGCCTTTTACCTTCCTTTGCAAAGTGATTGCTTTTTGTAGCCAACCTCTTTTAGAGAGAACTATTTTCTCTCAGGCACTCATAATGTTTCCATAGCTCAGATCACCAGGGAATGCAGTCTCACGCTACTCGGGGACTAATTGCACAGAATAATTACTGAGTCCTCAGCCCTCACAATGATTGTTTTATAAATAATTCCCGCTTTAAATGTTGATTACACATATGCTTCCCAAAAGAATTGTGCAGAGGAAATAATTCCCTGAAACTGTCACTGTTCCTGTCATGTGGCACAGGAAGAAAAGGTCGCAGGCTGGGAGTGACAGGAGGCAGCAGGAGGGGTGGGCAGGGTCCGTGTCCCTTCACCTGGAGGACCATGGCCCCACCAAGAGACTGGGTCTGAACATGGGCTGGTTTGGCAGAGTCATTGAGCCAAACATTCAGTTTTAAAGCAGGAATGGCAGGGCTCTGTTGCTCAGCAAAACCTGTGTCTAAAGGCTGCTGGAGATAGAGGGGTGAAGCTGGGTTTCCAATAAAAGGGAAAGGAGTTTAGAGGTGTGTGTGTGTGGCTCCACTAAAATCCTTGCCTCAGGCTTTTTCTGCCTGCTTCAGAAATTCAAATGGATATGGCAATCTCTGTGCTGTGAGGGGGCTATGGAGGTAACCGTATAAATGTGATGGAATGAGAATTTAAAATAGTGAATGTGCACTGGTTGTGTAAATGACAGACTACAGATGGGGTTTTGCTAAATGTATTAGCATGATTGGTGAAGCAGGCTGACAGTATTGTTAAAACCAACACTAGAGCATTCACACAGAGCAATCAATATCCCTTCTGGCCACAGTTCTCTATGTCAGGTGAAGAAAATGTTTTAATAGAAATTTAGTTTATATGTCTGAAGTGGAGGAGGGTTTTTTGTGTTTCTTATGGTAACAAATGTGCTTTTCTCTTTCAAAGTATGTGTCAGGTGAATTTTTTTTCTTCTTTGTAGAAACTGGAAAGCCTATTGTAATAACCAAAAAAACCACAAGTGGCAGTAGGGCACTGGCTGGTGAATCAAACATCAGCCCCAGCTGATAAGCTAAGGCAGGGGGTGTCTCTGGATGACTGCTTGCAGGCTGAAAATGAACATGTGTGTAAGTGTGCAGCCTGAAATAGAAATGAGTTGTATTGAATAGTAAAACATAATATTTGTAACCCTACCCTATATTTATATGCCCACTTTATATACCCAATTTATAACATACCCACTTCCTACTACAGAGCGAAGAACTATAATCAAGAATATTTCTGAAAGCCAGGAAATATTTTTGCAAATGCACGTTCTAGTAAATGCTTTTTAACTGCTTCCAGGGTCTATGTCATCTGCAAAAAAAATCATTTTCAACATAGAGTTGGATTTGTGAGAGAGGTTTTTACTGCTTTAGCTACTGGTACCTGTGTGAATTTTGTAGCAGATCTACAGGTGCAAAGCTTGGTTTCTGGTTTTGATTTGCATTTTAGGAGGGGGGTTTGGGAAATGATTCTTTCTCATAGTGCCCAGGAGGGTCCCCCCCGTTACTGAGATACAGGAATGTGTTGACAGCTTGCCATGACATAAATAGCCTCTGTCTGGGTATTGTCATCAGTGGGGTGTTTGATAGCTTGAGTTCAGATGCTTGAGTTCATCACTCAGACACTTCTGAAGGCTGGCATACATTTCATGGTGTTTGCATGAGTTGTTCTTTGAGTGATGTAGCTCCCTGTGGCACTACTGTGTACACTCCCTGTGTAGCTCTACTGTGGCACTGCAGAGGTACAAAGGTCTTCCCAATACTATCTCTTCCTGTTAGACATGACAGGAGAGAAGCGTTAATGAGTTTCCTTTAGGTTTTGGTAGTTATCAGCAGTTACCATTTATTTTGCAGGAATCAGAAGTGGCTTAGAGTTCAAGTTTAACAGTGATGATGGTCCAACCTCAAAGAACAAAGAATCTTTTCCCAACCCAAAACCTACCAAAACTTTTTTTTTTTCAGACTTCTTCTGGATTTGCTTTGCCTTCACCTGAAAAACACTTTCAAAACTAACCTAAAAGGCAAGATTAACTGCAGAAATTTTAAATGTGCTTCTATTGTCTGTGGCTGAGAAGGAATAGCATGGCCCTGCTTGCAGACTGAGCTTTGTCCCAGTCAGAGAGAGCCCTGCCCCTCGCCAGCCCCTGCCTCAGGCACAGCCCAGTCTGCAGAGAGCTCTCCAGGAAAAAGGCCAGAGTCAAGGCTCTTGCTTGAAGTTGCATTGATCCAACCCCTGCAAGAACATGAGAGAAATGATGGCAAATTCCTTCCCCAGACAGAACAATGCCATTTTCTACAAGATGTGATCTTTAAAAATCAATCCATTTTGTACTTTTCAGTAAATTTGGGCAGCTCAAAATCAAATTGGAAAAACTGTTTGCATTTACTTAATTCCTTTAAGTAAACTTCTGCCTACATCCCAACAATAATATCAATGTGGATTTCATTAATATGTTTCATTAAAAGGATTTTCATTAGGAATTACTTACAAAATTGCCTAGTATGCCAGACTCTGAGGACACCCCTAATTACATCTATAGCCTTTCTAGATCTATACTTTTTTCCCTCCTGTCTCTCTGCCTGTGTTAATAAGCATTTCTAAACTGCCTGTTAGAATAAGAGTCTGGCACATTTTACAAATTACAAAAACTGTTTTGTTTTCTTTACTTCTGTTCAGTCCCTTAATCTTCTCATTCATTACTTTTAAACCTATTATCCTTATGCTTTTTTAATAAAGAAGCAGTGAAGGTAAAAGTCTAATTACAGACAGTATCAAACTGGACTCCGGCCATGCTGTCCCTTATGGTTTTTAAGCGCATCTTCAGGCAAAATCTTGTGTTCCAAGGAGTCCTGACCCTCACACTGAAAGGACTCCTCAATTTCTGAAAAGGCAACTTTCAGCAAGGGATCAGGGACCTTTAATGTGGTTGTTGGACAACCTTTTCTATGTAAGAGAAGGATCCCACACATGGTGAGTGGCTGACAGACACATCACAATTCAGTGTCCAAGAAATCATGGCCTCCCACTGCCTTGAGTCTCTGCTGGAGCCCTGTTGAACATTGTAAAAATAACTCTTAGAGAGGCATACAATCTTATCATTTTCCAAGGTTAAAGCTTGGAAAAGTAATATACAAATAAGAACTTAGAAAAGTAATATACAAATAAGAACTAAAGAAAAGTCTACAAGGAACAACTGAGATATATTACTTTTGCTTAGCTTTGGTTATTTAAAAAGGAGCTCTGTTTCACTTCTCATGTGTTAAGCTTTTCTTTGGATAAGATTTAGCAACAATAATGAATTTCAGTGCTACAATAGGTTGAAATTGAATGTTTACCTACACTTTAATTACACAAGCCCATCATAATTAAATGCATTTCAAACAGCATGTACGCAATGAAATAAATTCCTCCTTATAGTAACATCAAATAAATAGGCAATATTGCTCTTTTCTCAAGACCAGATATCAATGGACCAATTGTTCTTTACTGCTCTCCAAGAGGGCTTCCCATTGTACAAAGAGGTTTAACATCTGGATCAATGCTTGCATGATTCTTAATGAAGTCCTTTAGCTCTCAGAAATTATTCAGAAAACATCTCCCGTGGAAAACAAAGATTAGTTTAGCTGGAAGCCATGCTGAGCACTGGATGTTTTTCTTGGCTGGCACACCACAAAGCTGCTTCTATTATCTGCACCAAGGAAGAATCTTCAGGCTTTAGTCCAGTAAATAAACATTTTCTTGTCATTCAGTGCACTCTGTAGCTTCTGGGTTTTCTTTAAAGGTGAATTAACTGGGCCAAACTCTGGTTGTCACCACTGCATCTTTGCCTTGCACTGTAGCCATAAAGGAGACTAATAGGGACTCCTGGGAAAATCTGTATGTGTGCCATAGCCCTAACTGAGAAATCCTACCTGTCACACGTTAAGATTTGCCAGGATGAGGATTAAGCTGTGTGAGGGGGCTGTTGGCAACGTGCAGGAAGTACGTGCCAAAGTGCAAGGTACAGCAGCGAGACACTGCCCTGAGGGACCAGCCTCTCCAGCGTCTTTACAAATCACTGCCAGGTATACACTGACAGGAAAATCAGTTTAAAAGGTTGGTGATGTTTCTCGTGTGTTTTTTTTGCCTCTGCTGCCCTTCAGATGAAGGGCAGTGTCTGTGAGGAGCACCAGTGCTGGCCCTGATGGCCCAGAGCCCACGCCTGCCAGGGGCGGGAGGCTCCGCAAGCAGCGCTGGCTGCGACAATCGGGCAGTCATGGACTGTGGTCCTGTGGCTGCTCTTACACAAAAAGGCAGGACTGCAAACAACTCTGTCAGATCAAGGCATGCATACACCTGGAAGAGCAGATTTTTTTTTTTCCCCTCATGCGAGTAGCCTGATAAGAGTGTGAGCTGATCCCTTCCTTGAATCCCAGGTTTTATTCATAAATCACTTCAGTGGTTTTCTCTCATTCTCTGGCGCACCATTCCAGTTCTCTGGGTTTCCTTCCAACACAGTGGCCTCTAACTACTCAAGGGTTCTCTGTAATTCTGCTAGTGCTGGCTCCAGCAGAGGTGAGGCTCAATAAATCTCAGCAGGTGAATAACTCTGATTCTTAGTTGAAGAGATAAATTATATGAGAGAAGCAATCATGGCAAAGAATTGTTTGGTGAAGTGAATCAATGCATGCTTAAAAATGTCCCATTCTGGGACCTGTGTTTAATGGGATGACCAGAGGATGCTGCGAGAGCTAAGCAATGAAATCTTTGCTTTCCCTCTGAATATGAGGAAGAGTTCTACATCTAAATGATTAGTTTAATACTCTCTTTTTAAATTAAAACATGCAAGGAGAGAGAGACTGAAAAAGGGACTTTGGCTAGAGGCTTCGCAGCAGTTATGCCCACGCTGATGAACAGCATGGCTCTGTGCTCTCCAACTGAGGGACTGGAGAAGTGAAATTGCATCTGACAGGTTTATTTCTACATTACCTCAATTTTGGCTAAAGGCAAAATTGATTAAAAAGAGAAAATACTTAGGATGTTAGGATTTGTGGCTGTGTTTCTGTGCTGAAGTCCCAGCATTAATCTAGACTTGGCTGCACTGGTTACAGGAAGAGAAAAGGTAATTCTGTACCAATTTCAATCTGTGTTTATAAATAAAGTAGTGATGTAATAGTAGAATTCTTTTAATCCATTAGGTTTAGGAGTTCATATGTCAAGAGAAGCACAGCTGAGAAGTGATGAAAAAAGTCTAGTAAGAAGCACCTGAGAATGGTGTGCTTGGGAGGGTAAATAATTGGAATAAACAGAGCTACTCTGGAGAAAAATTATTGTACTAGTAAAATATTAAAGTCTGATTATTATCTATAGAAATAGAAACAGTTTTTATAGATCAGTAAGTATAGAGACAGATGTGTAAACAAGGACAAAAGCAGTCACCTTGTACAGAGGAGCAAATTCAGGAGTCCTGGGGAAAAAATACAGAAGTGATAAGTGACAGATTCTGCTTTACCATTTGTGTCAATCCTGTTTGTCTGGTTTTGTTCAGTACTTACAAAAATAGTGCTGAGGTTATGATATGGCCTTGGTTTTTGTTAATTAGCCAGATTCACAAAGGATATTGACCAATTAAGACATCAACTAGGACTTGTGTGAATACAGTTTGCATTACTTATACTAAAGCATGATACTAAAAGGGAGGGGAATGTGTCTTTTCATGTTTAGGTTGTAAATGAACTCTCAAACCTCTCCCCATAAGGAATTCTAAGAACAAGTTAAAAGAGTCTGTAAAGAAAAAAATTATTTACATTTTGAAAAAGGATGAAGCAGAAACAACAAAATGAAAGATCTGTCAGAACTAATAATCCAAATGTTTGTGACTCTCACCCTGTGAGGCCAGTCAATCTTTGAAATTACCTTTTTTATTATTTTTTGAAATTTAAGTCCTATAGCAAGTACCTAAATGAAACTTTTTAATATTTCATGGATTGCACATCTTCTAATCTGTTCTTTATTTAATTTTTATGAAAATTACCCTTCAAATTAGTTTTCTTCATTCCTGAAAGACCCATATCTTATGCATTATAATTTTTTAATTATCTTGATTTGTGTACAGCTATGACTAGAGAAAATTACAGCTTGAATTTCCAAAATAACTGGTGTGACATACATGGCATCTAAATGATGTTCCAT
Organism: Eopsaltria australis; assembly: GCA_034509425.1. Taxonomy (NCBI): domain Eukaryota; kingdom Metazoa; phylum Chordata; class Aves; order Passeriformes; family Petroicidae; genus Eopsaltria; species Eopsaltria australis. Next base: position 1,164,697 of record JAVTVJ010000138.1, read on the forward strand.
ATTCCTCACCAAAAAGCGTTTTGGATGGTCTTTAGAAATGTTTTCCCTGAGCAAATTAAAGATTGTAATTTCAGTTTTGTGTTCCATTCCCCAAATTAGCTTAATCCCGTAGTAATACTGGTTGCAAACAGTTCAGATATTCATTGCCGTAGCTCCCCCAGCCTTTCCTAACATCTTCCTTAGGAGATGGCATTCTCAGGAACACAAGTGGAAAGGTTTCCTTTCACAGGGAAAGTGTGAGAAATTAAGTACCTGGCAATGATGTGTGGTGGGAAGTGGCAGAGATTGATACCCTGACTAAACGTGTTTAATTAGTTGTTATTGCTGCACGTTTTATCCTTACAAGGCTTTGACACTGACGTGCCTGGGCCAGGAGGGCCAGCTCAAGGCAGCCCAGAGCTGCCAGCATTTCCTTACCTCTTGTGTTAACTCTGGCTGCTTTTCAGTGAGAGGGGTCAGAAGGAAATAAAGCTTCTCTGATGCTATACTGTCACAGCTGTTGTGATAAGGGAACTGGGGATAGCCAGGATGGCTGAGATGCTCTGCTAGAGTGAGAAACCAGGCAAACCTCCAAACTGCAGGCAGGCACTTGTTTGTCAAGTAGTTCATGACAATTTGAATGATAACAACTGAAAGAGCAAGCACTTATCAAAAAGATTAGTCAAGTGACAATCTCAGGACTCTAATGCTGTATTTCAGTCTCCAATGGTTTCAGTCTTTGATGTTTCTTAGTCTCCAAGGTCAAAACTGCTGGGCTAAAGACTTCTTTGATGAGAAAGACAAGGAGCAAGGTGGGGACCTTTGCTCCTCCCCAGCCTGTGCTGTCACTGGTGCATGTATATCCTTTTTTGTTAGAGAAAGCCAGTCTGGTTCAAGGGCTCACAAGCTCTTTCCACAGGCCCTGACAGCTCCAGGCTGTCCAGACAGGTGGTGCCCCTGGTGCTGTTCCACCCTGGCATGACCTGGATGACCATCAGATGCTGGTCATGCAATTCCTTCTAATAGCTACCAGTCTGAATAGCCACAGGATTAAACAACCTCCCGCCTCCTGATTTTTATGCAACTGTGCCAAAAGGGTGCATGTTATGCAATGTTTCATTTTTCTACCTTGAATTGAGCAGCTGTGTGGTACATGTGGTGTGCAAGGCAAGTAGGGGGCTTTCCACAGGAGCTACAGTGGTGATCCAGCCACTCTCCTGGCTGGAACTCTCAAAAGAGCCTCCTGTTTCTATTCTTGATTAAGTCTATCAAACAAAAAATTACTGTGGAGAGCATTTTCAAACTCCATTACCCAGAGTGCAAGTGTGAACCCTGGTTGTAGACCTGAGGACATCTGAGGTGACATTCGGGGTTTGGTCCCCAAAGGAGGAGGAGCAAAAGCACAAGGCAGCCCAGGGATGTGCAGTGGGCACCTGAGGAGCATAGGCTGACACAGTTACTCACTAGCAGCACTGGCTGGAGCTGCTTTCAGCAGCTTTTGTCGTGTTTCACACTGTGTCTTTGGTCCAAACGTGTTTTGCTTTGGCAGGAAGCAGTTTATACCTCCCCTAACATACTGTATGTGCTGTATTTTACTTTTCTCCAGATGTTTTAGACAATGCTCTCCCCCGGCTGCTCTTGCCACTGCTGGTTCACTTAGATGCTTCATCTCCCACACAGTGTCTCTAAATTATTTGTACTTTTTGAGTGTGCCCTGGAAACCTTGCTAAATCAGTCTTTCGGATCAGGCATTCAGTTCCACCCAGAAGCTGAACATATTTGACAACTTTCAGTGTTTTTTCTTTCTCTCTGGAACTTAAAATACAGAACCCTGTGAAAATGAATGAGAAACCCTGCTTATGTAAAGCTGGTAGAGCTTTGCTGCCCATTCAGATTGTATTTGAGGCAAAGCTTAACATGCAGATGAGGTTTTATAATTCTTCATCCTTCCTGCTCTTCCTTGTTTCCCTGTAATGGATTTTGATTTATTTGATGATGGGATCAGACTTCTCTCCTCTGTATCATCAGGAACCTTCACAAGTTTTCTGCTAAGGGAAGGGATGGTAAGATTTCCATTATGGTTTTTCGTTATTTTCCTTCCACTGCAACTGAGATTTGAGAAATCCTGGTAAAGCAAATTTTTAATCTAGATACAGATCTATAAAACAACAAAAAGTTATAAATATGTATGTGTGTACTGATAAGAATTATATAATACATTATATTAGTAGCTGGAGGTAAAAAATAATTTTCTACCTAAGACTATAAATGTGTTAGGCAAATTTTCTCAGCTGAGAAAGTTTCTTCTGTGTATTTTTATCATTGGGCATTCTTGTCAGAGAAAAACTGCCAAAAATTTTAATGTACCCTGGATTCAGCTTGTAATGAGTCTGTGATTCTACAAAATGCCTGTAAAACAAACACAATCTCTGCATAGGTTTCTCTGTGTTAACCGTCTTCCTACAGCTATCCTAGGTCACACATGTATTCATCAAACATCTGTCTTTACTTGCTGGCAAACTGAGCTAATAATATATGCAGTAGTTGAGATGTGTGCAAGCTTGTACATGTGTTTCCCAGTAAAAAGGGAAAAACACTTAAGCTTACAATAGATGCCTTCTCTTTAGCTCACTTATTTTTATTCTGCATGTACTTCATTATTATTAGTAACAACTTTTTATCAATGTTACCATAGAAATGGAGAATTCTAATTCCTAGAATCATGCCAAAATTAATTTTCTATCCTGTTTACTTAGTTGCTCTATTGCAAACAATGCTTGCAAGATAGCTGTGAATAATTCAGAGCAGCTACATTATTTGGCCAGTTTATTTTTGTGTGCAATACCCTTCTGTTTCAGCAATACATTTTACATGTTGTTCTGGAAAAGAGTCTTGAGAAACTATGCTGAATTTTAAAGGAAAACCATCAATTAATTTTTGGGGGGAGGAGGGGGAAATCCTGACAAGAATCCATAAGCTTAAAGAAAAGGAAGGACATAGCTGTAACTTACATACTGAGGAGCTCTTTCCTCTTGGAAAGCCATTTTGTACTAATTCATAAGCTATTTCTTCAAACCAGTACATGTATGTTTTAATGGAACCCAATGGTCACCAGGCATAAAACATGCACTGAGCTGCTTTTCCATGTTTCTCCTGAGAGCTCAGACTGTCAGTAGAACTTAAGGCATTGCAGCTGTATCACCTACAGCCATTTAGAACCTGAGTCATTTAACCATAACATTACAATTCATTTAATTTTTTGAAACACTAAGTAATTGCCAGGGGAGGGGGCAAGAGATTCTAAAACCATCTAATAACTACATTTGTAATGCAGTGATTAGTTAGAAAATTAACTCTCTTAAAATAACACCTTGGTATTTCATAATTAATATAGTTAGGGATCTCCACTATGACTCTTAAGAGTTTGGAAATAATAATTTCAGAACATTCCTACTGTAACAACTGAATCCAGTTTAAAAATCAACTTATTCTTTCTGCTTCATGCATCATCATCAGCTTCTGCAAATTGCAAATGCCCTAGAATCAAAACTTAGCAAGCAATTTTGTTAATGTAGCAGAAGGTGGAAAAGAATACAATTTAGTCTTTCGCAGCACTATTGACTCAGTTGCACTGACAACCCTGCTCATGCTTCATGGTGCTGCATAATTGGAAAGAGACAAACAAATCAGAGATTTACAGCACCTTTTACACAGTACAGTATTTTTACATAGCCACCCTCTTGATTATTCTCCCCCCAACATGTACATTATGGCCAGGAATAAAAAGAGAGAAGCAGAAGAAAGGGAGAAATTGCTCCCTAAGTGTAGGCTCCTGAATCTGTCTTCTGACATTGTGAATGAGAGCATTGATTTTAGAATGCACATAGCACTTGGTGATTCCTCTGGCCTGTGTTTACAGATTTGCTTGCCTATTTTCTATCATTCTCCTGTTTCCTTACAGCCTGTGTAACTCAAAAGTGAATCTCCTTTAGGTATTGGATATTCCTTTTGTTTTCTTGTATGCTGTAAACAGCAACAGCACCTCAGAGCTGAGTGTCAGCACAACACAGGTAGTAAATAACTGACTCAGTTCTTGAAATGAACCTCACAACTGACAAGTTTCTGCACAAAATCCTGCATTTCCACCCAGTGTACAGCTGCATTTGTAACAGCCCCATCTGGAGACACAGCAGTGGCACAGGCACTAAACCTGCACCCACAAGGTGTGTTTGAGCACACAGTGGGTGAGCTGTGTGATCCACCCAGGGCTCTGCAGGGGCTAGCCATGCTTCTGTCCAGCTATTTGCACCAAAACTGTGAGTGCAAAACTGTCCCTAATGTCATTAATCACTTCTGCCTCAGAACTGCAGATGGACCTCTCAGTGAATTAGCCTTTTCTCAAAGCTATCCACCACCTGGGGAGATCACTGCAGTAACAGCCCATCTTTAGGTATTACAACTTGGAGTTTCCACATCCTTTCAGCCTTTCAACCCATTTTTGCATTGCAGCATGTGAGTGTCTGTCTGTGTAAGCAAAGTAGCAATGATCACTTCAATCAGCCCTGGTACCAGCACTGCCAGCCCTTCTCCCACTGCACATCCCATAATATAGAGTGACTGCAGCCAGCCATCTGCAAGGGAACCAACATTCAGCTGCAATAAGCAGGTAATGCTTCTGTAGTCAGGATTTTTCAGCTGTGGTTTCTCTTTCCACTTGAAAAGGTTTTGATCAAGGCCAGTTATAAAAAAGTCCTGCTGTTCAGTACATGTATTGCATTAAAACTTCATCTTTTCTCTGCTGTCTCTTCATATGTCCTCCCTTAAATTAAAAAATGGGCAGCTCAACCCAAAGGTTCAAATCAAAGCAAAATGATTGCTGCTTGTAAAACTGCAGTAAGATTGTTTTAATGTATATTACTAATATTTTCCGTGTCCTAGCTATGATTACACCATTCACAAAATGTTTAGAAAAATGCGTATCAGTGCATATCAATAAGGATGGATTGAATTTGAATGCCTTTATAGTGCTGCTGATAAAATTCTCACTTGCCAGAACAGAGTGTGCTGTAGTAACAGCCCTTTCAGCAAGAGCATATTTGCACATGGTGCAGCTCGAAGCAGAAATCTGCTTTCCCCTGGCAGGATCTGTAACATCTGTGAGAGATAACAGCAGAAAGGTGAAAGATTTAGCACCCTTTGCCATGTTTGTCCATGCTGTGATAGCTGATGTCTGATGCTTGTCTTTGAACTCTGTTTCTAAGAAGAATGGGATGGGCTAAAGATCCCTGTATCTCTGACTCCTTTTGATTAATCTCATTTCACTGTGCCCATCTCCGTGTCAGTGCCAGACAGCCACTGCCTGCTGCAGGCAGCCCCATCCCCAGGTCTCTCACTCCTGTGCAATTTGCAGCAAGTGACCCTGCTTCTCCTGCCTCCCTCTGTGTACATTTGGTGTTATTTCCTCTCCTGCAGATGTGCAGAGCAGCGCACTCCTTCACCTGGCAGAGCTCCTGCCAAGCTCTCAGGAGCACCCGGTCTGACCAGTGCGCACAGCTCTGCTCTCACAGAATAAACCACAGAACGGGTCCACCCACACTGCTCCTGGAAGCTGTAGGAATGCAGGAGAAATGTGAGCTGGGGATGAATAACTCTAGTGCACCTCAGAAAGGGGAAAGAGCTGATGGCTTCATCTTCAGAACTGGACCATGGGGACTAGAACACCCCAGAATTTTTGTTTTTTCTGCACCGATGACAATTTTAAAACTGCCTGTGAAGTGCTGTCCTCTTGAAGGAGTATGCACTTACTGGAATAAATCACACTTTCTCTTCCCCTCTGTCAGCTATTAATAGTGGTAAAGTTTAATTGCATATGTAAATAAAAACACTGTACTCATTAGTTTAAACATGTTTTTCATTAGGCAAATGAAATGCTTATTGTATATGATGCAAAGCTAAAAGGAGAATGTTAACAGCATTGAGCAGTTTGGGAAGTATGGTGACTTGAATTTTTAAAGTTCTTTCTTAGGATAAAAATAACCCATGTTTTAAGGGATTAATATGGGCAAATTTTGCACTACAGGCATCTTGTTTCTGGAAATGGAGAAAACAAAGTTAAGTGACAGAAGTATGGGTATGGTGTCAAGGCCAATGCATTAAAACTTCTACTAAAAGGGAGAGATAACATAAACTTGTATTACTATTTATAGCATTGGCTATTTTAGAGATGGTAACTGCAAGGCGGGCAGCATTTTTCAGTTTCTATTTAGAAAAATCCTGACATGTCTCACATTTTGATGTCTTGAAACATATTGGTCCCAAATTACATCACTTCTTCATCGTTAATTTTCAGACTCTTGGAACGCCACACTCCAAATACACTTTTTGCTATTTTTAGGGGCTATGCAATTATAGTCAAGAAGATATAATTTTTCAGTTCAGTAATCCATACTTTCAAGCTTGGAGTATATTTATCTACCTACCAGCTCATAATTTGTTTCCTTTCTGTCAACAAAAATACCTGGAATTTTGAAACTAATTTACTTCTAAACCTTCTTTTCTAGCTCCTTCCACTTTTCTGCTCACTGTGAAATGAGAGAAATCTTATCACAGAGACATTTAGTAAATTAGTATCATTTTATACAAAATCCTGCCCTCTAAACACTTCAGTCTTAGTGAAAAGATGCTCTGAAGGTGTGACTTTCTAGTTATGGCTCAGAACAGTTTAACAATCTCCCTTAATATCCAAACATGTGTTTTGTGATTAATAGGATAATATAAAATCTCACTCCCTGCAAAACTCAGAGCACCCAATACACTTTCTTTCCAAGTGCTTGAGTAAGAGAGCCAGGATAAAAACCATTTTTATTTTATAAAGATAAGCTTGAATATCCTTGTCTCATCCATGCTTCCTCAGTTCAAATTCTATCAAACTTTTATACTGGAGCACAGTAAAATATTTATATGCAAGATGTAGTGAACGAAATGCAAGGGCTGGCTAGAGGGCAGTCTCTCAGAATTATCACAGAGCAGTCTAAAAAGGAGTAAAATGTCAGTCTTCTCGATTCTTCACTTGCCAAACTGAATTGTAGCTAACAGTACCCATTGCCAAGAGAATAAACGCAACAGAGATTCCATTTTGTATGAAGAGTTATTGCACTTGACATGGTTGAAAATATATTAATAGATTTTAAGGCCAAAAAGGGACTAAATGATACCAAACTGGACTTCCTACATAAGAGAGGTCAGAGGGTTTCACCTGCCAGTACCCTGAACAAGTTTAGAAATTCTGGCTGAGTTGGAGCAAAGTTTTGAGGATGATATTCAGCTTAGTCATGGCTGAAAAGCCAAGAACCAAATAATCTTTTTTTGCATCTTCTTGCAGAGAAGGCTTAAAAGCTCTCATAATTTAAAAAGCATTGCTCTGCATTTGATTTTTTCACTTGTCTGTATCAATCTTTTAGTCATTGCATCATGTTTTATTTCATCCTGCCACTGGGCCATCTGAGGAAAATGGGGATAATAAAGTTGAGGGGGAACAGATAGAGGTTTTGTCAAACAAAACAAATTGAGTTTTGCTTTAAGATGTTTAAGGCAGGCTGTGATTTAATACATGGTGATATCCCATAATACATAATAGGTCCTGATCTCACTTTTGCCTTTGATGCCCTCAAAATACCTTTTATTTTTCTGGTCTGCTGTGTTAAAACCAGTAGGCAGTGCAATGTGTAAGTAATGCTCTCTGGATATTCATGCTTTCATATACTAAGAACAAAAATCCTGCTTCAGTTGGCATCCATCCCCAGCAAATCCATGGACTCATTTCCAAAGAATGTGAGCATAACAGCCCACCAGACCTATTGTTTACAGGCTAAGGTGAATTAGAAAGCAATCACATCCTGACATTCATTGTCCTTGCTGTTCAGAAGTTCTTGCTGATCTATAATCCATGTAGTGTTTCTCCAAAGTTGTAACTTATCACAGAAAGTGGTTATCTCTTGCAAATGATTGCACTGATCTCCAGATGATTCCTTTGATTCTCACCCTGCACCAGATCTGAATGATTTCTCTTGAGGTTCCCCTCCCTCTCACCACTGAATTTCTCTAGGTAGGAGAAGATGTACTTCAGAGATGTATTTAATATTGTACATAGACATTTTCACACACTGACACAACTCACTGTAGCTTTTAACAGCTCCTTCTTCAGGTTCCTCAAGACGTTTGTGGTAGGGGTGAGAAATCTGAGGCTATGTAGCACTTCAGTCCATAGTAAGCTCTCAAATATTTGAATTGTAGATACATCTAGAGTGAGTGTTTTTAATGGTAAAGGGTAATGGTACGTAGGTAGATGAGGAAACGTCATTTCTGTATAACTCATCCCAAACTAGCTTATCACATTTTATCCACATTCAAATGTCTTATCTGAAACTTGGCTCAGAAGGGAGTGGTAACATGTCAAGGATCCAATTAACATTATCTCACTCCCCTGGTTTTTTTTCTTCAATTTCTCTGCCTTATGGGAGCTGCTTCCAGTTCTGTTGTTACTCACAGTGAAACTGATTGAATTCTGGCATAGTTCTGATTTGCTGATACCTCAAATCCTACTGGAACCTCTGAATTTGTATGAAATATGAGCCTCCCCACAAGGGAAAATCCATTCATGACTGTGTCATAAAAATTCTGGATGGTTACCTCTTTGTTCTGTCTGGATTGCTTTGTGCAAACTGTGAAATCTTCTAAACCCAAACGTTATCAAATGGTCCATTTTGTAGAGTGTACAACATCAAAAGGAACATGAGTTTGAAGTGCAGTCAGCTTGCCAAAATCAAATTTAAAAAGAGGAAACTGGAGTGCTCTATAACAGGGAGAGTTAGAAATGTAATTGTAAGCTGTATTTGACACTAAGGAGTGTGAATAGGAGGGGTGAGAGAGGTACATGATGATTATATTTGCACACTAAGATAATTATTGTTTATAAAATAAAGGAGCAATTATCAATGCAAAGCATTGAACAGCAGAATTTTATCTGACTTCTTCCAATAGCAACCATAGTGTCCTTGCAAGGCAACACCAGAAAGGAATGTCTGTAAAGAGATTCTTAGGTAACCAATGCTAAATGTAAACACTACATGATTTTATAAAATTTGTTGCCTTTAAGCAGAAACCACAGCAAGACACTGCTTTGGATTTTGTTTTATCCTTTCTAAGATTCCCAGTTAAAATATAAGAATCTCATGAGTCTGCTGAGCTGGAAATCTTTTTACCTTTGTTGTTCTAGAAAATTTGCCAGCCTCCATTTCCTCTTCAGGTGATTATCTGCCATGCAGCTGTTTGTGTAAATTCCAAGTTATGAAGGGTCATTCACCAATATAGGGAATTGTGGGAGGTAGAACAAGAGAGAGAAACGTTCTGTCTCCAAACTGTTCCCTCAATGCAGTCCAAGACAAACAACTAAAGATAGAATGTGATTTAGGATCTGGTTTGTTATGTAGTTAAAAACAGTATCTTGCCACTACATTTGTTCTACTGACATATCAGTCTTTACTTACTGTTTATCTACATTTAGCAACAGGCGTAGTTCAAGTCCCATTATACTCAACTGATTCCCTGGGAAGCATTTATTTACCATCTATGTGTAACTAAGAGGATGAATATTAGAATAGTGAATTAAATTGAAGTCAGTAGCATCCACTGTGAAAGGCTAATCGTGAAAAAAACAAAATAATCCAGCAAGTCCACCATGTATCAGTTTTCACTCTCTTCACTGAGCTTCTTTCCTGCATGTAACAGACAGTGAGTGGGGTTTACCATGCAAAGCAGTATGGAAAACAGGATTCCCCGGGGAGAGGAGCAACATCTTTTTGAGATTAATATCTGCAATGCCTTGGGAGCTGCTGTTGCCTTGGAGGAAGGCTTTCCATACGAACATAAATCATGCCCTCCCAGGTGAGTCTGGTAATCTATCTAGCCCAATATATACATAGTGACTAGGGATGTGAATAGAAATCTATAGATGTGAAAATATGAACAAGAAATTACTAAGCAACTTGTGCAGTGTGCACAGGGATGTTAAGTCAGTGCCTCAAGATTATTCGACCCCCGTCTGGGATCAGCTGAGCTGAGTGCAAGCCTTGATTCAAAGCACATGGAAAATGGCATGCAGATCCTTATAATGAATTTTTGAAGAAATGCTCTGGGCTGTGCTTAAGTGGGAGTGACTCCTTCAAATCTAGCTCTGATGATTAACTCATGAGCACAGCATGATAATGTGGCTCAGCTGGGGATGCCTTTGGGAATTGAGGTAAGTGATGGAGATGTCCATATGAGCAGCATGTTATCTCCATGTCATCTCTGGGGTAAAGCAATGGGCTGTAGTTTGCAGAATGGCTGTTCACATACTCAAATTCTTGGGTGTTAAAATCAGATTAAGTACCCTATTAAGGCATGCTGGTTTAGGTACCAAGTCAAATGCTTACTGATTTGGCCAGGGAACTCTATTTAAAAAGACCATTTCCAAGCAAATTGCTACGAAAACAAACTTCCTCTGCACTGTTAGCAACACAGTTCCTCACACTGTGAGGACACAGCAAAGCTCTTAAGCACCTATTAATGCTTTAATCTGTCATCAATTTTTAATATTTGGAGATGCCTTTGATTCCTGCGAGACCTGTCATTAATGTTAAAAATGTTCTAAAACACTTGGTTACTAAAGTTCTACTCCAAAAGCTATGCACCTTAGTGGGACACCTTGTAGATTGTTTTGAGGGATAAGAAACTACAAATACCACAATAAGTGACAGCCAGGCATTTTTATTTTCAGAGTCCTCAGCATGATACTCCCAAAGAATGCCTTCTTAGGAAAGTACTTTGGCAGGTTTTTAATTCCTTTTGAATTTTATGATCTTGAAGCATATGTCTGAATGCATATATTTTGAACAGGAAGGAGCATATAGCCCAAATCTGAGAAGTGTTCTACTGAATCTGTGCCCAAAGTTTTCATGAATCATGAACATGTCTATTCCCACTGTAATACCTCATTTTTTAAATAGGTTGCAGAAACACATAGAAGAGGAACTTGCTCACAAGGCTCACATATATTGGCCATTCATAATTACACTTCGAGAGCACAAATATCTTTGCAGTGTAGATACAAGGCATCCATTGATGGTATTATCCCATTATTTTGAGATTTGAGAACTGTAGAAGTAAAGGGAGAAAGGGGAAAGGAAAAGAGAAAGAAAGGTCATGCTGCAGTGATTCCAACCATCACTTCTGATTTTAACAACCAGTCATTCATTTACTGCATCTCTCATGTCTAGTAAGTATAAATGCTTTCCTTGGTAATATGCAAAATGTACTTTCACAAATAGCAAAGGAAAATACCTGTGCATTTGTCTAAAATTCACTATATTCATTGAAGATACAAAGTAGGTTTTTACTGAGCATTTTGCCTTTCTGCACCAGGCTGCAGCTGGAGTCTAACAGTTGGTTCCTTTTGTAACTGTGGCCAGTTACTTTTGAAAGCACACTCTGCTCTCTGCTCACTGTAGAAAAGCCTCAGCCCATTTCTGCAAGAAATCAAAGGTATAGCTTTTTCTCCTTAGGTTCAGAGTATAATTCATAGTTTTAAGATGTCTCCTCTCCAGACAGAAGCAATGAATGTACAAAATTGTTTCATTTCCAGGCATACACCTCAGGTTTACAATCCTTCCCTCTCTTTCTCCTCTATTTCTCTACCACTCACATCACCCAAGAAACAAAGACTCATGTCAGGCAGACATCAGAACTACCTTCACTAACATCTGTTACAGGCCCATTCAATGCTATTGCTACTTCCTCTCTCATTCTGTATGTATGAGCTGGTATTAATATCTCCAAGGAAAGCAAATGCATGAATCAATGTGTCTGAATCAACCAGGCTGAACAAATTAAGCATATGTATAAAAAAAAAAAAAACATGTATTGTGTTTGTACATTCAGGTTCTGTGTTGAGCATCATGTGTGGCGAGGGGCACATTGTGGAGGCCACACGCAGCTTGTCCAGGAAAGGCAGAGCAAACAGAGGAAGAGGCAGGGAGACAGACCCTGAATGTGAGCTGTCACAGCTTTCCTTGAAAATAAGGTGTGGGCAGCCTCTGGGGCTGTGATGCTTGTCTGTTCTGCTGCCACACAGGTCTCAGAGGAAAGGAGCGGCAAACAGCCCTCCCGTTGAGCCAGAGGAGCAGAGGAGAAGGAGGACAGAGAATCAGAGGGCATCAGGAACCAGGGACAAAAGATCTAAAGATGTGGTGGCTGCTTGTGAGGCTAGTGTCCATAGTAAGAAGTTGCTTCCAAAGTGAGATGTCTTCAGAAAATACAGCATGTCCCTCCTGTGGAGAAAAACAGGGAGAATGGGAGGTACTGTCAGAAACCATTTCTGAAAATTGCTGCTGCATAGGTCTAGTATGTATTTCAGCTGTGCAGTGTGTATTACAGCTGTGCAGTGCATATAACAGATGTGCAGTGTGTATAACAGCTGTGTCGTGTGTATTACAGCTGTGTCGTGTGTATTACACAGATGGGCAGTGCATATAACAGCTGTGTAGTGTGTATTACAGATGTGCAGTGTGTATTACAGATGTGTAGTGTCTGTTACAGCTGTGTAGTGCATTTATCAGCTCTGTAGTGTGTGTTACAGATGTGCAGTGTGTATTACAGCTGCCCTTCAGCTGTTCCCACTTGATTGGACCTGGTGGGAGCTGCCTGTAGAAGTGATATTTGTCTCAGTGCTGCTGAGGGTGGGTGGGCACTCACTCACCTGCTGGCTGACATGAGGTCAGCTTGTTCAGAGCCACTCCCAGCCCCGCATTTCCTTGAGCATTCACTGAGGAGACAGTGCTTGTACTCTCTAGCCTTGCCAGCCCAGCTCAGCCCCTTGTCAGTAAGGCAGCTCACTGCAGTCAGTGAGTAATGGCCACAGCCTGTGCCACACTGACACTGTCCCCGGCCCCAGTGGCTCTCCCTCTTCCCCTCATCCATCTTACTGTAATTCAAGTCAGATGTGTCACAGCCAGCCACCTCCTGCTACCCTGTCCTAGCAGGCACACTGTTAAAACGATTTTAGCAAAAGAGTAAGAGGAGATAGAAACCAGCAGCTGACTAATAAGGGAGAAGGGTGTTTCAGCTGGAATGTGTGAGGGTGATAGATACCTTTTTGTAGAGTTCAAATTTGCACCTTTCAAGATGCAACGTAGCTGTGGCTGAAAACTCCCCTCATTCTGGCACACCATGTGACTGGCCTGTCCTGTGCTGAGTGTGAGCAGTGCATGGCCCAGGAACTGGGTCTACTTCATGCTATATAATGTTCTGAAGACTATTTTACTTTATGTGATAGTAATAGGCTTTTTTGCAAGAGAAAAATACGTACAGAAAGCTCTCCAAGGTCAGTATAACAGTCTAAATAGCCAGATGCTATTTCTCTTTGAATTACAAGGTTGAGAAGCCAAACATCTCTTAGTCATGTAAATTATGAGAATTCTGAGAACTGCAGTGGGGACAAAAAAAATCTATGGCTGCTCAATCATTTTCTCTGGTTCAGAAATGACCATATCTTACCCTTTTGTTCCAGATTTTATTTGCATTGCATGATTGTGTTTCTTCCTGTCAGATATAGGGATGAAGCTAACATCTTTGCTTTAGGATATTGTTTTTTATTATCAAAAAAAGGTGTTCAGCAGACTTGCAGAGATTCTTTTCAGACACAGAGAAAATAATACGAAACCAGTATTGAGCTATTCCTTTTAAGCTATCTGCAGTTAAAGTGATTATGTAACTCCAGGACAGGTTTAAGGGTAATCCAGATGAATATTGTTTTCATCAAAGCAATAGTAAAGTCATCTGCTTTTTCCATATTGCCTTAGGACTGACATTAGTAAAGGCATACCAAGTGAAACGCGGAATTATTTTGCTCCACTTCCTTTAAAGTTCAATTTTTATCAGTTACTGTTTGTTGTTATCTGATGTAAGAAAGACTACTTCCTATTTGAAAAATGTCATGGATAGGTGTTGTTTTCCCAATTTCACTTGGGAAGTAAGAAACATACTGTCTTTACAGTAAAAAAATCCCACAAGATGGAAATAAACTCCCTTTTCTGGAAGAATAAATAAACAAAGGCTATGCAGAAAACAGGAGTGATTTGAAAGATGTGAATGCAGAACAGATATGAGAATAGCAGCGTGTGTTAATGCTACAGCCTTTGGTCTCGTCTAAGAAATAGAAGGTAAATGCTTGTCTTTTGTGGCTGCTCCTGGCCATTACTGACTGGGGAATGCAACAGTCCAGGTGCTGACTCTGATCCCAGAAGACCTTGGAGGCTGAAAGCAAACTGGCAATTGCTACAACATGGGAGTGAGATGCTTAAACTCCTTCTCAAAGCTACTGGCTGCTACTGTGAAGTAGAATGTAGAAGTAGCACAAGAAGGAAGGGTGAGATTTGAGACAGCTACCCTGAGGGTCCTCACAGCCAAATTAAATTTTGGAGCTATCACAAGTACTGGGGCACCTTATTTGCCCCTCTTTGCCCTGATAAACAGCACAAGCATCCACATCAGTGAGAGGGGCTGTTTGCTCTTTATGAGACCCTGAAGGCCTCCTTGGTAACCAGGCCATGCCCAGGAGAGGTAACAGCAAATGCTGGCACCTGCAGCTATGAGTGACTCAGGAAACAATCAGCAGAAGTAATTGAAAAGATAAGCAGGAAACAGAACATGGATGAAGCATAGCAATGGGCCCCAGCACACTGAGGGGGCACACACAGGCACACACATCCCAGGGAGTGGGATTCTCGTAGCATCTTCTCCCCTCAGCCTGCCCTCAGCAATGCTTGGCAACTCCAAATGATGCAAAACACTGGTATGGCACACTCAAAGATTTTCAGCCCAAGAATGTTCTGCACATACCAGATTAGATGCAGCTTCTGCAGCTCATGTTTATCCATCTGAGAATCAATGCTAGTTGGTAGAAAAAACACCAGGAATGGGTGTGTGGGCACATTTCAAGCCTTGAGAATAGCCAAATGACAACAGACTGAGTAATAAAGGAAAATATAGGGCACAAAATTTCATGGATCAATTTACAATATCAGGACTGCCCATGTCAGGACAAAGTGAGCGGAAAATGCACCTAAATTAGAACAATTAGGGTTAGTAGGCCCTTTGCATTGTGATGAATAATTATTTAAATCACAGGTCAAAATCAGTCTCTTTGAGTTCCTCTGATATTTTTTTATTTAATAGAGAGTAAGAGGATAATAGCTGAAACAAAGAGCACTGCATCTGGAGGAGGTTTGTTGTCCGTATAAACTCAGTCATTGAAGTTAATTCTACTTCATTCACTGTTTCCTCAGTTTGATCATCCCAGCTGCTTCCCTAGAGAAACAACATTCTTATTTTTTTTCTATTTTTTTCTGTTAATCTTCCTTGGTCTTACATGGCTTCTTGCAGTGGTGCTGTCAGCAAGATGATGTCTAGTCCCTATTAGAAATTCAATCAATATTCACATAATGAGGGTTCTAGAAAAACCATGTCATTTAGTTCAAAGACATGGATATATTACTGTAGCAATTCAGGATTCAAGTAATTTAGGGCACCTCAGTGAAAAAAGATAAAATAAAGCTGAAGGGCTTAGAGGTAGTTAATTGTTACTATGGCAACTCCCTAAATAAGCTTTAGATTCTAGTCATTTTTCAGTTTATTTGGAGGCAGAACAGAATCATTAAAGATGAAACTTATTTAAAACTCAGAACAGTTCTGGGATCTTGTAGTTTCCTGCTGTTCCTTACAGAGTTACTTACAGTTTGTCCATCTCAACTTTCAACTGTGTAAAAGAGCAGGATGCAACCTGCATAGATTAAAAAATGACAGCATGTTATGTGACAATGATCTAATTTAGTAACTTTGGCAATTGTATTTTTACATTTTTATGTCTCAGGATAACTCTTTTAAAAGTACTGTGTGGGAAAGGAGTGGTTCTCAGCAAAGAATGCTCTCATCTGTCCATAAAACGAAGTGTTTAAATCTGATTTTCGAAACTGGGCACTGATGGTGAGGGCACATTTGTCCACCCTTCCTTCCACAAAACCCCTGTGTGTGGAACAGTGGGGCTACATTTTAGCCTGGTTCTCAGCCCTGCTGTAACAAATCTGATGGCAAGGACCCAGGAGAAAGGCTGCCATATCAAAACCTTATCATGCTGAGTGTGTCTATTTGTATTCTTAATGTGAATGAATATATTTGGGCTCTGTGGGGCTGCATCAGTGGGCAGATCCAAAGAGCCTTCTACAGGCCACAATGGAGACAGTGAAGAGGAAGGACAGCAGAGTTCAGCTACTGCACATTAATTAGGTGAAGATCCATATCAGCCTCAACTTTCTGCATTATCTCAGCAGCTATAACTCACTTCCTTAGCCACTCCATAGTGCGTGATAAACCAGCAGAGGCCATGAAATAAAATCGTGTCTCAGTAGGAGACACCCCTGGCTTCTCCCAGAAGTAAATTCATACCTCAGACCGGTTTTCACTCTTCTGTAGGCTGGAAATCTCTGAAGTCACTGAGTCATAACTGCAAAGTTGTCAGGGAATGATGCCTTAGGTGTGAAGATACTTAGAAGACACCCCTGGAGGTGAAGGTATAAGTGGTGTAGACTAAAGTAATGTGCTCTTCTCGAACAAAAAAGCAGGACAGGTACCTTGCTGTGAGCTGAAAGGTGAGCAGCAGCTGCTTTGGAGGCATCTTTAAACCAGTCTCAAGGGGATTAACTGTGCAGGGTGGGGAAACAGGTGTGCAGGTTTTGCCCAAAAGGGGGTAAATGAGGACTAGAAGAGTGACAGACTGCTTTGTGCGTGGCCTAGTCAATATGACATTGTCATGAGGTAATTCCCTTTCCCACCACCTGCAAACCTGTCTGTCTCTCTGTCACAAGTAATGATCCTGGATATGGAGAGTCATCCGGCCCAGGGAACACCTGGCTGTGTTTGACAGGCTCAGAGTGACTCTAGACTTTCTCCATGGTCAATATGGGGGAAACAGGCTTTGCCATGCCATGGCCCATTCCATCCTACGGATTAAGCTGCAAAAGAAATCAGGGAAAATTAGCCTGTTTCTCTCCCTATATCTTGAATTATGAAACAGGGAAGTGTTGAAAAAATGTCTCTTCATTCATTTTCCAAAGTAAATTTTTCTGTTCACCTAAAAAGAGAAAACAGCCTTTGTTTTGAAATGTAAGTTCAACATCAAAGTTTCGTGATATAAACCAGTCATAATGGATATAAGTTCAAATTGGTTGCAGGTTACTTCATCAGACTTAGTTCTGTTGGTCTTTCTCCCTTCTTTTGTCCTCAGATAACTCCTCCAGCCTGTTTTCTGATTTAGAACAGTAAAAATGCTTTTCCAAATTTCACATGATTAAAAAGAAATGTGCATCCAGCTGCAAGAGAAAATGTTTTTCTCTCCCATCTGAAAAGGCTGTACCATGGGCAGGAATTCTGCATTGCCTATTTACTTGCACCACTCCTTTTCTGTGGAAATCTGGTCTCCAGAGCTACAATTCAGGGAACTATAGTCAGGAGTAACTTGGCTTAATTTATAAGAAGAGGGGAAAAACACCTGCTGAGGAAAAAACAAAGAAGAATATGGTCTGATCCCAAACTGCCTGAGCATTATTTATTGTATTCTCTTTTCTTTGCTGTTATACAACCACAGCACCCGGTTGTTTGCTGTGTTGCAAGGGAAGTATTTTCAAGGTTAGCACAGAAGTAATCAACCACTCAATGGTGGTATGAATATTCATATCAAGACACATTATAAGAAAGTAGATAGAGGCAAATATGCAATTTAAATATAGACTACAGCAGGAAATGGGACATGAAGCAGTAATTACATAGTGAAAATTACATGTTATTTACATAGGTAAATACACTGCAGGGGTTATGCATGTGAACTTTTCTATTAGCATTTGTTTGTTTGTGATTTAACCCTGATTTTAAAAGGGAGGCTTTAAAAGCTTGAAAATGGGAAGAAAGGAACACTGAACTAGGAAATCTGCATTGCTTGAGGGATTACCAGTTTGGGCTGCCAGCCAGGTCTCACAGCTAAAGTGGATCAGAATAGGCCTGTACTGCAGAAGGTAGTGGTGGCAGTTCTCTAAAGCACAGGCTTTCTCCACAGTCCTCATTAATGCAGCTCATTCCTACTTGGGCTACTGGAAGCCTGTAGGTGATGACAACAAATGCCTGAGCTCCTACTGCCCGGGTTAGATGGAAATCATGCGGCACTTCTGAATTTCTGGGGGGAAGAACATCTAGAAGGGGACAAAAGCATTTGTTTTCCTTCTTCAGGGGACACCTAGTTTTAGACTGTTTCCTGCTTATCCTTTCAGAAACAAAAATGTGGCTCTAGTCTATTCGGATCAGCACAAGCACACTCTGAGTCTCTACAACCATCATATCAAAGGCAGTAATACTAATTTTTACTTCTACTCTGAACTGCCTCATCTTGGATTCCTTACCAATGTCTGTTCTTTTTTCCTGCTCCCTTAGCCAAGAGGAAGGTAAGACAAAAGGCTTGACTATATCTCCTTTCTTCTCTTCAGCCAGTAGCATTCTTGCCGTACCAACCATGAACACAGAGTTTGTTGATAGTTTGGGATTCCCAGAGAAAACGGATACTAGGGAATTTATGAGAGGAAGAGGATTGTAAAGAGGAATGGAAATAGATATCCCACTTGCAAAGACTCATTTCTTCCTTAGCCTTTTACCTCTGGGTTGCGTTTGCTTGGGTATCTCTTGATCCTGCAAGCAAGAAAAACAACTTCAGAGTCCACAACATTTATTTGTTGGCGAATACATGCATTGGGTAGCTGGGACTACAATACTACACAGCCACAAAAATATTCTTGTGATTCTGGGTGAGTCTCTGTGAACAGACAGTCATAAGTCAAGTGAGGGAAGGGACTGGTGTAGGCTGATCTTTGATGTTGCAGATTTGCTGTCTTCCTATTCATTGCTTTTCTTTCCCTAGGATTTTACAGCTTTTCATGTCAGTGTTTTCCTCTTGAATCACTGAGCTTTACGTAACCCCATCTCAGCAAATACTGTTGAGCCTATTGTTTTGCTTTTCTTAGCCTGCATGGCTTTAGCTCATAGGTTTTCTCACATCTACACAGCATTTTTCTCTAAAAGTCTGCCATGGTGGAAATTGTGTAAAACCAGGCTGGGGCACATAGACAGCCAAAGTACTCAGCCACAGGGCACAAAGGGTTTTGTCTTCAAGCAAATTCACATCAGCTGCCCCAATGACATAAGGAACTGCAGATTAAAGCTCAAAGGGAAATTTGCAAGACAAGTACGTGATGCTGCAGTGCAGTAACATTTTCAGGAAATTCCTGCATGCAGGCTACTGAGATGGCATTTAGCAAATGCCCAGAATCCAGTCTGAGAGGGCACTGCCCTCCTGCAGCTCCTACACTTATTAATATAGAGAAATGCAGATGTTTGACAGGGACTGGATGGTTTCCCAATGGGCAAGTGTCTCAAAATTGGTGTTCTGGGTAAATTCCAAGCTGGTCAGTCCCACTCAATTTCTAAAATTCACATAAAATATGGGTTACTGTGTTTTTAAAAATCTAATTAAGACTTCAATTTAGAAGTCATGATAATGCAACCTTTGTCCCTGGTTATCTTTCATTTCCAGTTTGCTTTTCATCAACAGACAAGTGCTTGTGGATATGAGGAAAAACCCTGAAAACTCTTGCTATCTTTTATGCATGCTTCAATGCACAAGTGCTGCGTGTGAGAGCGTGTATCTGTCCTCTGTAGAGTGCCTGTGTATATTTGATTTGCCACTTCCCCTTGTGGAGGTGGCAGCTCATTGGTCCTTATTCTTCATAGGAAGTTTGTTATTTTTTGTGAAGTGTCTCGAGACTTGGTGAGCTAAAAGAATGTGTTGAGATAAAGAATATTTATTATTCATCACTCCAAATACATTTGTTCATACATTCTGAAGCTGGGAACAGTGTGTGATAAGAGGCAGCTGCATAGCTAGGACTCTTCCTGCAAGCATGTAAATTATTTTTCAGATCTGAAAAGAGGTGATGGGCCCAAGCAAACACAGTTTTTGTTTGGTTTTTTTTTC
Source organism: Eopsaltria australis (assembly GCA_034509425.1). Classification (NCBI taxonomy): domain Eukaryota; kingdom Metazoa; phylum Chordata; class Aves; order Passeriformes; family Petroicidae; genus Eopsaltria; species Eopsaltria australis. The sequence goes on from JAVTVJ010000138.1 coordinate 1,184,840, forward strand.
CCAGCTGTATCAGAAGGGTCAATGAAAGCTATTACTTTTCCCCATAAAACATAGCACAGGGAGATCCCCAATCTGTTGATAAAATCACATTGTAGCTAACAGAACAAGCACACAAAAAAGGATGTAAAAATGTCATAAAAATCACCTAGTCTCAGATTTTAATCATTGGTATGAAGGCATCCTCCAAACAGAGGTATCCCTTATCCCTGTGTGCCTAGCTTCTCCAAGTAAAATTGCTTAAGGCAGCACGAGGCAATTCAGCTCAAGAAATAAAAGCAAAACCAGCCTTCCTGCAGAAACTAGACATTTTGTGAAACCAAATGGAGCAGAGTGAAGAGTGGATGCCTGTGACTGAAATGACCATGACAAGACAATCTCTCCGTATGTCAGATGGATAACATAACAACTGACTCCACTGTGGAAATTCAACTGAAACTCACTCATATCAGGCCCGTGGGCTTTCTCAAAGAATGGGAATTAAGATTGTAGTAACTCTTCTCTACCTGTTCAAATACATCCCAGTTCTCCAGTTTTCCTCATTAAGGAGAAGGGAGGATTAAACATCTCCTGCTGCTTTTGAATACAGTTTGAAATTGTTGAGCATTTCACAGGAAGCAATTTTTAGGAGGATAATGCCTCTAACTTGGGCTGAAATCATCTGAGCACCTGAGACATTTCAGACTGAAAGAAGGACAGAGCTCCACAGAGCAAGCCACTTTTATTGCAGTCACTGCAGTCACTTCTGGAGACTTTGACACAAAAATATTTTATTCCACCTTATTTTTGGGCAGTTAAGAGAACCTCCATGGAAGGGGAAAGCTGATTTTTCTTTTTCCTGGTAACAGTATAGTAGTCAGTTCCACTTAAAATGAATTCCAAAGGATTGTCTTCCTCCCTTTCATACTATTCAGGATAGGAAAGTGTTACAATGGTCATCTGAAAGGACTGACATTTATATTAAGGACAACTACAAATTTCAACAGTGGTTTGTCTCTGAAACCTGCAGGTGACTTTCTAAATTACAGACATAAGACAAAAGAGATCCTGTTTTTTACCTTGCTGTGCTCAGTAGTGCACAGTACTTTGGTGGAGTCCATTTTCAGTGAATGACTCAGGGAGAAACAAAACCTGAAATGTTCACATGAAGAAGACATTGCTAAATTTCAGGTTCTGCTCATCTGAGGAGCAGCTGCTGTCATAGGTGTGGAATCCATATGGAATATTCCTCAAATAGCAGCAATAAAACCTTTTCAGAGTGAATAGGCAGCAAATCAAAGGTCCAGAGTCAATTAATAGAGTCAGTGGAGTCAACTCCACTAAAAATTCGCAATTTGTAAACACCAGGCCACCAGCTTCACCTTCAACCATCCACATACCTTTCAGAAAACATCTCTTTACTCTTTCTCTGACTCAAATCTATCTCTTTTCCTCTGTGTTAAACCTAACACATTTGTACGGAACAGATCACAGCAGAGGGTCGAATCTCAGGTGAGGATTTTAAGAAGTACTGTACTTAATTATTTCTTATATGATTTTCTTTCACTCAAGATATTCCTTTTTATTTCTTTTCTGTTTTTAGCTCTCAAGAGTGATCAGCTATTTTTAAGGTATTAAATAGCTTATTTCCAGCTCAGAATCCCTATGTGCATAGGATTCTGCTCTGCAAGACATTCTCACACAGTAGCCATTCTGGCACAAAGTCTTAAAATCCTTGGTTTGGGGAGCAGATTTTGCCATTTCTCTGCCTGCTCCCAAGATAGGAGCAGTGTTTGTCTGCAGCTCTTGAATGTGGTTTCAAATGATTAATTCATACCTTACACTCAAGAACACACAAAATATCATGATGAACTTTTGCAAACAGGAAAACAATATCTCCAGGTATTTGTGTTCAAGATTTGATTTATATAAATGACATTTTGCATGTAAATATGCAGCCACTCATTTCACTGCCTGCCAAGAGGCATTTCAGCTAAACACAATGATGCTCCTCTTAATCTAAAATGTCATGTTCTCATATGCACCTACTGCAAAGGTTATTGCACACATCTGAAAGTAAACAAATTATTTGGCAAATAATTAAGCCACACCAAATTTTTGCCATTTCTTCCTAGCTAAAATAACTTCTGTCAAGGAATATGAGTCCCTAAGCAAGCATCCATCAATTCTGAGCTCCTGACCTAAGATGATATGAAAATACTAATTGCCTTCCATTCACCCCAAATAGAGCTGAGTCCCTGCTCCAGGGGGATTGAACAGATATGCTCAGACAATACCAAACCTTGGGCTAAAGTCCTGCAGGCATTCCTGTCTCTAAAGCTTCCTATGAGCTTTATGAATAACCAAGGGCATCACTTTCTGTCTTTCCCAAAATCTGGACTTGCTCTCAGAGCCCTGCATGGGTAGGTCAATTATAATGTGAGATTGCGCTGGCTCAGTGTGTGTTGAGATCTGTGTTTCTTCAGAAAAGCAGGAGTGGCAAACATCACAGAGCATCTCTTATTTTCTCCTTCTGGAGTTCAAAAGGCTTTCAGGCTTCTGATCTACAACTGGAAAATCTGATCTGCTACTTCAATACATATTTACTGAATATCTCTGATGTGGCCATTGTCTGCTCTACAGCTACTGCAGCACAGCTTTCCTGGGCCCCAGGATGCTTCCTCAGTACTGAGGCTGCAGCAGAAGTACCTCAGGCACTCCTGGTGATACTGCCTATATCTACCTATACATTTGGCATGTTATAGATATTTCTGGGGAGAACATTAAACCCAGGCTTGAAGGAGAAAATTTGAGTCCTGATGAATACCTGAGCCTCACCCTCCTGCTGCAGGACACTACAGTCACTGCCTCTATTGCTGGGCGAATTTCATTCCTGTCCTGCCATAGAAAAATTCTCCAAATTTCAGTTGGCTTTTGGACCTTACTTCGCCCCTCCATATTCTTTCTCCTCCTATATTCCTTTTAAGTAATCAAAGTCTAAATTACTGATCCCTTCTCTAGGAAAACAACCCCACACTCTGCATTTTGTCACAGGTGGAGTTAAGCTGCTGCCATGGAACTGCTCTCCTACAGTGTGACATTGCCTGCAGCTCAGAAGTCACCTTAGTTTCCTCTCCTAGACTGTTGAATGGGAAACTCCAGTGAGGCCTGCCTCATTTTATTCCCTCTCATGTCAGATACAATATGTAAGCATCTTGTTTTGTGATGTTGAAATTAAAAAAAAATCATAGCTTTACAATTACAGGTCCAAATTTTCAGTTGAGAGGTCTCAGACAAGATTTGTTTTTTTCTTACACAAACACATGTTATACACAATGAGGCAAAGAAAAAAAGGACTGCAGTCTGTCTGAGGAAATTTAATTTTTTTCACTTTTAAACCTAGCAGGAAAAAAGGACAAAAACGCAGGTCTTGTTTCTTTTCTTTTCACTTTCATGCATGTTGAACCTTTTATTAAAAAACAACAACAACAAAGATTGAAAGGAAACATAAAGAGGAAATGTTCTTTCATTTTCAATCATAAAATTTTTGGTAGGTTTCACTGCAAGTGCTAAATCCCTCCTACTTCAGACTGAAGGAATTTTTTTTCCTAACTGAAATGGCACATATGTATGTATCTACCATAAATTAGGGGAGCCTGTAGAGGCTGCTGTTGTTCAAATGGTGTTACTTTATTTTCCCAGTGAGATGGGTACGCATCAATCTTCTGCTGTCCTTCAGCTCTGTGTGTGAGCTAAGCACCAAGTTTATTTTCCCTCAGATGTTTCTCACTAAGGCAAGCTCCCAGAGTTAGGAGAGGCTGTTTGAGTAACAACTAAAGGAAAACAGCCTTCAGATTTTAGCATACAGGAACTTAAGCAGTTGTCTAATTGCTTAAAAGGTTGAAGGTTTGCTCTTGAGCATGAACCCAAACCTCACACAAACACAAGTTCCACTATATATCCAGCAAAGTTCCCAGAAGGGTCCATGGTGGTCTACAACAGAGGATGAGTCAAGTGCTAGAGCAGCGGAAGAATCAGCCACTTGCCTGTACAACTCATCCTTTAACCAAAGTTTTGTTTTAAATCTCAATTTTCCTTTCTTCCAGCCCTTACTTCCTTTTTCTCCCATTCTATCACTATTGTACAACTCAGTTTTATCTACAGAAATGAGAAGTCTGTAATCATCTCAGTTCTGTGCCTGTACCTGGAGGTTAGTCAGTCTCCAGGCCTGAAGCAGTAGAGGTAAAGTTCTAAGTACATGTCTCTGTCCTGTAGTTGTCAGATAAGGCTGCCCTTTTCAAGGGAGGCCAAATTATTGCTCCTTAATAAGAGCCAGCATCCCAGGAAGAGCTCAGCCTCAGCCAAATCATCACTTGTGCTTCTTTCTTACTCTGTGGTGGTAACCTCCGGCTTAAAACCACATTTGTGGCACTCAACTGTAGAAGAGATGATGGGCTAAATTGCTTCCTGAGTGGCACTCACAAATAAATATTTGAACTGTTCAAACAAAAAACAAGACTCTGAAGCAACAGCAAAACCAGCAATTAGTTTAAATTTGTCATTGAAAACGTAAATTTTTTGAGGCTGAAAATAGTTCAGCTACAACATTTCGCTAAAAGCCAAAAAGCACCATATGAGCTGTTTTCCAGGACTCAGCAAAGGGAAAGAAGATAAAAAGGAGGAGACCATGGAACCAGCACTGCATCCATTTCAGCCCTGAGTCTCTGTGTTGCTCTGGTTCCAGATGCCATCAGGACAGCGATAGCACTTCAGCCTCCTGACTGCAAGGTATGAAAGAGCTGGTGAGGAGCTGTGGTGCTACACAGACACCAAAGTCCCACCTGGAAGGACCCCCTCACCCTCATTAGTTTCAGCTTCATGTTATGGTACCCACATACCTCAAGAACTGGGAACAGGGGGCAAGACTGAACTTGCAGGACATTTTGATCACCACCACTAAGGGAGCAGGGATGTCTTTTTCTGTAGAAAGAGCTATGTTAAGATAAACAGAGGTCTGGACAAACATAAAAACCCACAAAATGCTCTCTGCTGTATATAGACAGCCTCTCTGGAGGTGATTTTATGCTGTAAGTCCACTCATCTTTTAAGCTCCCAATTGCAATGAGAATTAGTTCTAACTTTTTCACAGATGTTATTAAGATCATTCATGTGAAACTGCCATTCTGGTGCTAAAATCCACATATTTTGTTTTACGCAGTTTCAGATGGGTCATGTGTTTATGAGGCTGGGCCTCAGACTGAATTTTAAGTGCAGGTCCTTTAAATCTCTACCTCGTGCCAGGTCTTCCAAGCAAGTGCTTTCCAATTCTTTTCCTGGATTTAAAACTTCCCCAAAATTATCCAGGGGACATTCAGATTGCCTGTCATTAGGCTGCCTTCTCTTTAAGGATCTCTGCATGGCTGTCCACATCCCCTAAGGGAATAGAAATGCAAACCCACTGCCTGCTGATGCCTTTCAACACCCAAGACCTTGGAATTAAACTTTTGCAATATTCAATTATATTGCATGAAGTAATACGTACAGAAAACCTTTTCAGAAGTGAAACGTTCTCAGAATCATTTAGTAAGTCAAGCTACCTTTTATTTTAACAGCATAGTTAGTGTTTTTCACATAATGTTTAGGTGTGAAATCATTACCATGAATAATTCAGCTATGTTTTTTATCGTTGTTTTTTATTCCTATTCACACTCTCCATTAACAAAGAAAACCTGGTGAGCAGAGTGCTGCAAGAACAGTAAATTCATGCATCGAAAAAATAAAACATATATGCTGAAGCATTTCTAACAGTGATTTATTATTCCTGAAGTACAATATAATTACAGCATTTGTTGATTCTAACTTTGTTATTATACTTTCTTTGACCTATTTGTTAAAAAGTACTTGTATATAATGTGTTTCTAGTACAAAGCAAATCTGTGGAACAGAAAATAGCACTGCTGACATTATTATGATAGGGCAAAGAAAATAATGTAAAATGAATTTACTGAGAGTTTAGGGAGTATCAAAATTATCACTGCATTCATTTAACTCACTGTTTAAGTCAATTTGCTTTATTCTTCCACCAGATTCCTGCCTCATTCCCTGCTCTTGACTTTTTTCCCATGCCCTACACTCTGGAGTTAGCTATTTAATATATTTTTTTACATCTTTCTCATTCATTGTGTGACCTCGGTGCCTTATTTGCTACACCACTCTGACTCTCTGTGGATGAAAAATTTACTAATGCCCTCAGAGTCATTTGTTTGTGGTTGGTTAGTTTTTTTGTTTGTTGTTTTTCTTTTTTTGGGTCACGATATTTTAAGTTCACTTCCAAACTACAAGGATATTAAATTTCCCAATTAAGCAGGTTTAAATTACTTGTGTTACAGATTAACCTATGAGCTTTTTCCCCAGAATCTGTCTGAAAAATTACAGAAGAGTTTTTCTTGGTATATGTAAAGCTTATGCAAAATATGATGCTGAAAGGTAGCAAAGCCATAAGCTACTGATAATAGGTTCCCATAACTGGCAGTGTTGAGAAAATAGCAATGCTGGGTTTGGAGTTTCAATTAAATCAATAACCTCCAGTTAGGAAAAACTGGCCTTGGCATTTCTAATGCCCTGTATTTTTTGTATTGACTATTGCATCCATCTTTGAAATATATTTTGAAGAAATGATACAATTTGAAAACCAGCTGACTTGATCAAATGGGCCAAACCCTGTATTCCTATGAGTCAGTCTGCAGGGAAAGTGATCTTTTTTAAATGTATTTGTCTTTAGGAAACATTAACATTTAACTATGTTCATGTGAACATGGAAATTAAACCTTTCTCATTATTTCATGTTGATTTTTAGAAAAGCTACAGCTGGGCTTTTCCTTTCATAACTGATTATAAGCTGACTTTTGGCTCAAAAGTCAGAAAAAAATCTCCATTATTTATTTAGCTAGTTTAATTGAGTTGCACTGAGCATGCTTTTGAAAAATAACTGTGAAGCCAATATTAGAGTAATGTTAGTTGGTAGAAATTAATTAATTCTAATTTTTGGGTTAATTTATGGGACTAACTTTATTAGGGGAAAGGGACATTCAGGTGTAGATTTAAGAAAAATTTGAAACCCTGATAAAATCAAATGAGATTAAAATCAAATGAGCCATAGGGTGGCTAAACATGTGGAAACATGGCATCAGCTGTGTTTAGAGCAACTAGTTTCTTCTTTTAAAAAGGAAAAGAAGAAAAATCAGCAAGGCATCCTTGGTTATAATTTTGTAGGCGTTTATGGAAACTGTTGTCCTTAAAACGTTCAAGGCTTAGGGTCCATACAGAGCCCTCACTTCTCCAGCTGGCAGGGAGGGCAGGTTTGTTAATTAACTTTGTGTTTCAGGGAGGCTTTGCTGGGCACAGCACAAGTGCATTGGATTCTATTCACCTGCATGAACAACAAATGAAGGGCTTCAACTCTTGGTTTAAGATTGTGCTGGGAAGGAACATGTCTGGTCTATTTTTAACAGCTTTGTGTCAGAGAAGGAGATGTCTTCTTTTCAAGGCTTTTCAAAATAGAGAGACCTTAAAAATGTACTTCACTTTATCAGCTCACAGTGCTCATACAAACAGAAATGAGACAGGGAAGAACAGGAAGGTCAAACTTGCATAAACACACTGTTGCATATGTTGACTGCCAGGAGAAAGAGCAGCACGCGGCTGAACTGAATGCATTATGCAGAGAAGACAGAAGATGCTTCTCTGGCAAAGTCAAATTTCCCTTTTATGCAAGCTCCCATGTGATAAAGTTTGGAACTACTGTTTCTTTTCAGTAATGCAGGAAGCATAAACTAAAATAGATTTTTATGAATCTGGCATGATGTTTTTAATGACAAAGGCAAAAGAAGCGTTTGAATGTCTTTGTTTTAAAGTTCATCCTATATATTTTTCTGTTTCCATCAGCAAAAAGCTACATTTCCTAGCTCCATCCTTCTAATAAAGCTCTTTTCAGGAACCCCACTTGCCTCTGCAGAGAGGCATTCCCCAGAAGCTGACCTCCTTATCTTGGATTTCATATGTAATGAATAGCTAAATCTGACACCAAATGATTTTAGGAAGAAAATTCAAAGTCGAGCCATTTCCTTTGAAAAAGCCATCTGAAACCTTTGGGGAACAGATATGGGAACATAATTTAAAACTCATTTCCCCACTCAAGTGACTGGGATTAATTTCAATAAATCCAGTGTTTACTATGCACAGAGCATCTCCTCTCTCACCGCAAGCCCTGGACACTTTGGACTACTCTTTCATTCTTTGCTTGCTATAAAAGTGCTCCCTCATTCTGCTTGTGTAATTCAGATTGGTTTTTATCTGCAGGAAAATACCTCTCCAGGTGCTGAGGCTGAGCCTGCTGCAGCTGTGGGAGCAGAGCCTGGCCCCGGCCGTGCCTCAGGTAAGAGGCACCGCAGTCCCACCCTCGGCCGTGCCAGGGCCCTGCGGCCCCGCTCAGCTCCTGGGCACCTCCGCTCACCATGCTCAAGGACTGCGGAGAAGCTGGGCTGCCTGGCACCATCTCCATCGCAAAGCATCCTTTGCATTTGTAATGCAAAGTAGACGTGATTTCAGAACCTGATCTCTTCGACAACAAAGGCTGTAGAAGATTAGAAATACTTAGGGTTTGCAGTTCATTTAAAAATGTATTTCCCTCTGTAAAAGGAATCAGTTTTCTTAACTCATTTAGCTTGCTTCTCTCTTGAGTGTGTATTTCTATTTGTGCCTTTAGTGTATTCTGGTAGTTTTATGAACTGTGGATGTTTTTTTCTCCATCAATTAGCTCCTCTGGGACTATTTTATTAAAGTCTTTTTGACATTTAAAATATGTAGATGATATCATTAATCCGATTAAAGTGTAGGTAAAGTTGAGAATACAAAATGTGAAAAAGAAATACAAGGTACAATCACTAACATAATTATTTTCATTATCAATACAATTATATTTTTCAGTTGTTGCTTGCTTAACCTTTTTATTTTTTCTCCATTGTTTTCATTAGCTCTAATCTACCTCTGTGAGAGACTTCAAGCAGTATGAAGGCAGAAGGGGACAGAACTATTAGCAGAGGGATACAAGCCTTTTATCTCTCTCTGTCTGGCTGAACTCCAGTGAAGTCAGCTCAGCCAGCAGAACTGTTCATTTTAACAGGGGGATGAGCAACTGAGGGCTCAGTTTATTTTCCAGTCCCAAATGGTTTTACTGAAAAATCACAACAATCTGTAGGCTTGTAGGTAATATCAGTGAAAAAGAGCCATAAAATACCATTTCATCCCTGAAAGTGTCCCAGGAATGATTTTAAAGGCCCACTCTATTCTGTCTCACTGGCAGGCTACCACCAGTGACATTTTATCAGTACGAGAGAGCAGCTCTTGCACCTGGGCATGATGGGGAGCAAAATAAGTCAATGCCTTAAGAAGTGCAAAGTGACAATGGTGAAAATAATGATGAGGAAGTGATTTAAGACAGGAATTCAGAGTGAAGAGGTAGGTTTCATTTTAATGGGAAAGAGAGAAAGCTCATGGGTGGTTTACACAGGCTAATTCTCATGTGATTCAGTTCTCTGGGGGAGCTGATTTGCTTTTACTTGAAATTGGGCTGTATCTAATGGAACTTCCCTTTTTGTCCATTCTAAGGGAGTGATCATGGAGAGACTGTGAGCTGGTGGAGTCTGAATTGAAGGAAAATTCTGGCCTTGAAGCCCACTAGAGCACGAGTTCCCACACCTACACTGCAGTTGGGACTAATCAGTGGATGACGTTTTTTTCCTCTGGGATTTTCATGTTGTTTTCCAGGCAGCACTCACTCGAACTAATGCAAGCAAATACTTCCAAACCTAAATCTAGATCCCTAAGGGTAGCAATTCATAGTTGAACTTATTGATGCAAATTAAGGAAGATTTAATTCAAAAGGCTTGTATCTGTAAAATGATTCATCCACATCTAACCCTGGGATTTCTTGATTTCTCAATTAAAGGAGCAGGTTAAGAAACTAGAATTCTCTTCTTCTAAGACTGTGTCAGTACAATGTGTTTTGTGATATCATTTTCATCCTGTGCATTTGGTTTGAACATCTATCAAATGAGTCTGTAATAATAATTTAATTTTTTTATTAGGTTCTACAAAATCCTTAAAGTTTCCACATATTCATGTTTGCATGTCCATGACTCTTTGTTTGGCTTTGGTAAAGTGTCTTCTAACTGCATGAGGCTGCAGTTTGTGAAACGCCCGGGGAGGGGCTACGCCAGTTGAAATTAAGGTGAGTTGTGCAAGAAGCACATATTTTCCTCACAGACATAATATCAGCATCAATGAATAAAAAATATTTGTGCAGGCTCTCCTGATGGGAAGCAAGTGAATGAAAAATGAGAGCCACTCTTAATGTGTATGATACCTTAAAAAAGCACACAGGAACCAATTTGGTCTTTCAGACACAATTAAGGGTTGCAGAGCTACCCTAAAAGAAAACCCAGTGTGCAGCTGCCATTCAAAAACTCAGCCCCCAGGCTACCTGGATGAAAGTCTGAGGTACAACACAGCATTAGAGAAGCAATGGAGAAGAAGACAGAAAACAGAAAGGTTTATTCTCTAAATGAGCAGCAAAACCCATTAAGTATTAAAAACGATGACCATACAGAAGAGCAGATTAATGTACAGTTCTGAAACATGAGTTCTGATCCACATTCAGTGCTTAGCATGTGTGCTGGATAAAACCTCAGAGCCTTAGTTTTGCATAGATTATTAAAGATTGTATTAATTCCTCTAATGCCTGGGAAGCAACTGTGGCTGAGTTCTCCCACTTATCCTAAAACAGCTGGCAGGATCTAATGTTGATTCCTGACAAGACTAGAGTAAGAGAACAACTGGGAAGTTTTTTTAAATCCCTTTTCTGGCACACAGGACAGTTTCTGGGCTCTGCATGGGCCCCTCTGCATGCAGGCAGGGTTGTGTCCCCTGATTCTGCCCTTCTGAGCAAAAGGAGCATCGTCCAAGATTCACACACACTTTCTGAGCCTGGGAGCCCCTTCACCCTGTCCCAGGTACTCTACAAAATGTATGGGATGGCCACGGATGTTATATATCCAGAGTGAATTATGGGATGCTCTTAAACAACACTTTAGTTCTGTAACTTGGGAGGTGAAAGGTGTCTAATTAGCAAGAAAAAGAAGAGAAGGAAGAATGAAGAGATAATAATTATGAGGCAAGGGGAAAAAAGGTGTTTAGTGATGCCCCTGATGAATACAAACATATGAAAGCAATTCAGGAATAGGAAACTTCTAATTGAGCTTGTTTTTTTGGTGCCACTATGTTATTGTAAACAGCTGAAAGGAAAGCTTTTTGAAAGAAACAAGCATGGATTACAAGAGAAGAGGAAACAATATTCATGAAGCTTTTCAAGATCTTCAGGCTTCCTAATGCAATCCCTCATCCTAAATATTAGAAATGCTTTGAAGTCTGACGGCTGCTCTCTCTCTTCTTCCTCTCCAAAAATGTGGTCTTCTAAAGATAGCATGTCATCCAAATGAAGCATACTTCAGAATTTTCAAATGTTGCCAGAGAGAGTTTCTTTCAAGTTATGTCAATTAGTTTGCTTTTATAATTCTGTTAAAATGAGTCTATAGGTCCAAAATCAGCTATTAGCAGATTTTGTTGTGGTACACCATATGTAGTCCCTCAAACTTGGGAGAGCAAGGAAAACACATGTTTAAGTGAGATGACACTGGATACCAATCATCCTCTAGGAATACCAGGGAATTACAAGAAAGTAATCTCTAACTAATGTTTGTGCCAGTAAAACAATCTCATGTAATACACTGATTCATTCAGATGTCAGCCCAGTGGTCAAGCCTCATTAGTCAATCTGTAACAGCTGAATGTCTTTCCTCTGAATCTGATGACCAAACCCAAGATCAGTACACTGTAGTTTGAACACAAAGCTGCTGGAAGAAGGTACTAGTGTACACAAAGATTTAAGAACTGTCAGCACAAATACCAATAAAGTACATATATATTACTTAGGAATAGTTAAAAAAAAAATCCTCTAGAAACAGCAACACTTTTTCTAGCTGAGAAATGTATGCCAAATGTTAGGTCTACCATGTTAGGAAATGTTAGGAAAAGGTAGTCAACCCAGGCATTCAAATAAAATTCCCTCAGCACTTTCCTAAACTGTGGTCAAACAAACCAGAATAGCAAAGGTTTTGGTTAGAAGCACTCACTGTTCAGCAGTTCCTAAGACTGGTGTTTCTGTAAGGCATCCAAGTGCTGTGTGGTGAGACTGGGACACCTACTGATCTGCAGAGTGCTGGCTCATCCATCACACCTGCTCCCTGCAGGTGCGTTCTGCAGGATGAAGAACACATGCCAAATGCAAGTATAGGTGACTACCTCCTTACCTATCCTTTCATTGTAGGAGGACAGAAGGAGGCTGGAGGACTGCTCCTTACTCAACTGAGAAAGGTCTGGCTGACTGTGCTGCTAGGCAGGCTGGACCATCCCCAAAACTTCTGGAGAAAGTGTTGTCACAAAGCTGGGCCTGATGTATTTAGAGAGATGGACTCTGGATTAATACTGCCATTCAAACCCAACAGATACATACAATTAAAGTGACTTATTTTAAACGATAAAGCTGTGGAAAGGACCGTATAGGAGAAGTGGGCTATTAGATTTTTTTCATAAACAATTCCCTCTTCAAGAAAATATTTGTTCCCTTACTTTGTTCTACTATTGTTTGGTTTCCTGCTGTGATTGAACTATAGTAGAAGGCTCAAAATCACATGGTTTATTTGCACTGTGTTTATACCATGTTAATCTCAGGCCTCTGTGTTTCTTCTAAGGTAGCCATGGGAGATCAGGAAGACTTTTTTATTTATTTATTTTGATATTCTGTTTGGCTTTGGAATATTATTTCTCCTAACTTCTGCAGCATTGTAGTTTGGCTTCAGTTACAGGTAGGATTTTGGCAAGGTACACACAGTAATCTGCACTTGATGTATTATATTTTTCACACAAGAGGAAAATCTGAATTCTGTGGAGAACGCATGTTAGTAAGCTGACAGAAAAACCAAAGAGCATGAAATTCAGATGTGTTTGGTTGGTGTTTTGCTAATCCACTTAGCATAAAGCCAAGCATATATATGGAGCCAAATGGGAATTGTCTCTGCATCAGATATGAGCAGGTATTAAGGTTTGTTTTCTACCCTTTTCTACAGAGTCATGATATTACACCAGGTTCACCTGGGAGCTTTATTTAGGAAAGCCACTGCTTTTATAGGGATGTTATTAGCCCCAGGACTCTATTATTACTGCTTCATTTGTGTGAAAATACAGCACGTTTGGGCACAAGGCAGCGTGTCTCTCCTACTGTGTGATGGTGTTTGGACTTGTCTACAAGAGACATTTCTGGCATTTTTAACAGAAAGCTTTGGAGCCAGGACCCTGTGGGTCAGGAAGCCCCTCTGGACTCTGTGCTCCTAAGCCAGAGCAGTCTGTGTGCCACAGAATCTGTCCAGCAAACAGAACGGGCAGCAAAAGCCTCCATGAGCACTGCCAGAGTTTGTGAGCATAATCCAGACACCAGGCAGACCTGTGCTGTCACACCACGGGTGACTGAGTGCGCGTAGCACAGCCAAACTTGAGAGCCTGTGCAATTTTATGTACAGAAACTTAAGTACCAACAAGGTTAAATAAAGGGTTTGGGACTGAGTGATGCCCTTATATAAGGAAAAGGACATAAAAGGGAAGTCTCTTGCACTATGGCCCTAAATCTTGTTCCTTTAATACCTAAAAAATGCCACACGCTTCCATGGTAAGGGATTTCTGCTTCCAGGGAAAGGGAGACTAAAGATCAATGATGCAAGTGCCAAGGAAACACCACCGTGTTGGTGCCTTCAGTCCTGAGTGCAGCAGGTGGAGCCCAAGCAGCCCTGCCAGCAGCACACTGGGAGGTGGAGAAAACGAGCTCTGTACTTTGTTTTTTCCTATTTTACAGGAACATTTCACAGGTGAATGCTATCAGCTTCTATGGTTAGATGGTTATTCATAACAACTTAAGCTGTTTTCAAGCCTCACCTCTCTGGGTGAGGCTTGGCAGCGAGACCCTCTTTGCCTTCAGACAGTTTTGGAGCAGCTCCGGTTCCTCTCTTTCACATGGAGTAGTTTTGTTACCCTGCAGCCAGTCAGCCTCTTGCACACGCTTCAGCTTTTGACAAACGTGCTGGCTTGGCTTTCACATGATGGAATGCCAGGTGGCTCATCCTGCTCCAGAGGATGCACGATCAGAGAATGCAGAATCATCTCACACAAAGCCGCTTCGCCACCCAATGCAACGGAACCAGAGCTCTGCTGCCAGCACGTGCTGAAGGGCTGAGGGCTAGAGAGCTGTAACACTGGTCACACCAAACACACCGGCACGGTCAGCTTAAAACCTATTTACTTTCTGTGGCTTAGTGTCTTTTTAGTGTTTTCTGCCATGAAGGAGACAAGGAGCCCCTCAGGAGCTGCAGCCCAGGCAGCACGCGGCCAATGGTGGCCTGGTTCACTGTGGCATTTGAAGGAAAATGTTTAAATAGCCCGTGCTGGTGCATCAGGAAATGTCTGTCTGACCCTGCTGAGACACCCATGAAGGAAGGGCAGCAATTTGAGCAGCCCGGGGGGTCCCTTGTAATCCCTCCTTGCTTCAGTTCTCTCTGCAGTTCCAACAGAGTTTTGGGTACTCAGGCTAACAAATCCTCCATACTTAACTTCATTGCAAGTGTTGCCTAGCATGAATTCCAAATAGGAGCTTTTTTTGTTTTGTCAGGTGGCGGAGGGGATTTTTCTTTGTGTTTCTTGGTTTGTTTTGTGAACTTTTATCCTAATGTGTGGCTACTTCAAACAAAGTCTCCGAATTTTGAATATGAAAATAACATCTGGTTTGTGCTCAATACTGTTATGAGCAGCAAATGCAAATAGAGTTTTGTAGTTTAACAAAGCGCTCTAGGATTGTCATTCTAATGAAAGTTTCCTACGTCCCAATTATCCTAATGTCAGGCAGGGATTTGCTAGCTCTTGCTTCAGCTGAAAGAAACAAACTTGCTAAACATTTCAGTGCTAAACTATCCCTTAGGATGACTGTCCATTTTAATAGCATTTACTAATCTGCAACTCGCAGTTTCTTCTACTTATCATATTTTCAAGTCTCTAGGCAATACAGAAAATATCTTTTTAGGTCTTCTGCAATCTTTTGTGCAGATTGTATCAGACATGGACTATTACTGATAAGCTGATACCCAGCTCTTCACACATACTTGAGGCTGCTCCAAGCTAAAGCGGTAAGGAAAGGACACGCTGACCTAGAAGTGTTAGCAGGGTCTGCAGTGTCTCATCGGGGTGTGCCTTTGACTTGGGAGAGGGCTCTTTTGAGGCCCAGATAGCGAATAATTGTACCAACATTTCCTGCTGCCTTTGCTTCTGGGATTTGTGCTCCTCTTGCGGTTTGATTTGTTGTCACAAGATGTTGAGTTACAGGAAACTCTTGTTGAGTTTCTTGTAAGTTCCTGCTTTTTGTTGTATTGTTCTCCCGGGGTGACAGAGCAGGGCCCGGCCCGAGGGGGATGGAGCCGGCCCGGCCCCGCCCTGGCCCCGAGCGGGCCCGGCCCTGCCCGCTGGAGTTGAAATGTCGGCCAAAGTGCAGTCGGGGAGAATGCAGGAACTGTCCATGGAAACAGCGGAAAGGCCAAGAGAGAGATCAAGACACAACAGCAGAGGTCTTAGTGCAAAAGGCCTCCCAAAGACATTTCTGTCAGCCTCTCCTGCAAGAGATGTAGCTATTTCAGCCAGAGACTCCAAGCAAGGAATACAGGAGCTGTAGCCACAATCTTATGCCTAAACTCAATAAGGGAGTTACCTTACTGTCTTCAGTACAGTTCCCATCCTGTAGTCACCTTGCTCTACACAGCTGTGTTAGAAGTGCCTCACATATGGACAAGAGCAGGTAAAAGCCTGTCCAGCAGTATTCTTAACTGCATGAAGAACAGGGCTTATATCATGCTTTGATAATTTAGCTCGCACTGTTGCCTTTTAATAATTTGCCAGGTAAAGTAGTAAGAAGTAAATTGATCTGAAAGGTACAGAGCTTGTAGCTACTTTCTTCTCTGAAAGCCAACCAAACACCATAGCTTATTTGTTTCAAGAGAATTCATGTAGAGAAATGCCTGGCATTGCTTACAGATGTTTGGAAGAAATTTGTGTCCAGTTTTCTGTTTCCTTTTCTTTATATTTTCCCTAGTGAGTAGGACTAGCCAGAAAAATTTTTCTTAATATTTTAAGACAATGGCAATACTATAGAAGAAAACAAGGTAGTCATGGTCACAGGTGGTAATGAAGATTCATGGGGTCAATGGTTATGGAAGCCTGGATATGTGACAGGAGATTCAAACTCAAAGTCGCTGGACTCCTTCGTGGTGACTTGAGATGCACAAATAGTAGAGCCCAACTTTAAAGCATGTTGTATAATACTGGGATCATAGTGGGGGAAAAGGCAACAAACAAAAGCAAATTGTAAACCCTTCTCTTGGTTTGCCTGACTGTGGAATCCATCAGTAAATGAAGCAGGTTCCCACTGGCAATCCTGGACCAAGAAACTACAGCAAGTTAATTACTTCTGCATAGTACAGACATGACAAATAGAGCTAATCCCAGCTGCTTGCCTCCTGTACATAGAGGCAAAAGATGAGCTTAAACAGGGCCATCAATTCTAGTATGGAAATACTGAGGCATCTGTCAAATATTTGACACTTACGAAACCAAAATTTGTTCAGTCTGGCACTGCTGGAGGAGCATCTGGTAAAAAAGAGCAGAACCTGGAACAACTTCAAACAAAGTCTTGTTTCTGGAAGGGTATTGCTATGGTAACTAAGTTATCTTAGCCTCACTCTTCCCTTTAAACTAGCCGAAAAGCATCAAAATGTCCCACAGATAATACAGATCCAGAGAACAAGTTCATCATTTCTAGTAGTGAAGGTATTTTGATGTCCTTTTTCAGATACCTGAAAAATCCTTATGTGCTTAGAAATTAGGTCTTTAATACTAGAATGACTAAGGAGTGAAAATGAAAACTAAATTCAGTGTGGTGGTTTCCATGGAACTTGTCACTTTGGGACTGAATATTGTAATGAATACTTGGGAAATCATGGTGGTGGTTTATTTCTGCTGTGTAAAAGGCTGAAACATAGCCCAAGGTTTCCATCATGATTTGAAAGTATAATATGCTGAGCTACATTATCTGTTAATTTTCTGTTTTATTTTTCTTGCAAATTATACCTCTTTTAGCACAGTTATATTATAAATCTTACCTTGAAAGCTGTATTGGCAGAAGATGAAAGCATGAGTATACTGTCATATTCATGGTCTAATCTTACTTCTAAATGATGTTTCATGGGAGTATCATTTAGCTACAGCTCTCCTGTCTTTTAAATGGAGATAGAATTTGCTTGTCACATAAAGTTGTTCTGAGAATTAATTGCTTAATGTGGTATGTATGCACTGCTTTTGAAATTAGGGCATATAGGTGACGAACATCATTATCAGATAATTATTATTAATATACTGAGTCTAATTAAAGCAACTATTGGTAGATGAAAAAGGTAGTGTCTGATTGCCCATTTTGATGTCAATAATGCTACAGTCATAAACCTGCTATAATGGGGTGAAGAAGCAGCTGTGGGAATAGCAGCTACTTTTAAGGAATCCCTTTCATCACTGTAACCTAATAGCAAAATGAATGTACATTTTAGCATTTACCCTGTTAAGGGAGTGATAACTGTAGCTACTGTCAGCCAGGCAGATTTAGCATAAACAGAAATTAAATAGGATCCTGCGCATCTCTAGACAGGAAATTGTTGATCTCTGTCAGCTTCTTGAGTTGTCTTTTGTGACCCCATAGGTAAACGGTGCTGAGTCTGTGGTGTTTTTGCTGCAAGCAAAATGTCCAATGTTTAATGTGTTAAACTAAGGGAGTTTATTAAAAAGAAGTATCTTGGTAACTGTATGTGTGAATGTAAACAGGTCATTGTGTTAGAATCGGAAAAGCTCTGACTGCTAATCAAATTGTTAAGAGTTTAGTATCCAGGCTGGGGATGAAATTATGGAAGTGGACACTGTAAGACTAAATTTCTGAGATAGATCTAAGGAGTTCTGTACACTCAGTCTCAATATTACAGTATTGGAATTGCACAAGTCAAATTATCTGCTCTAGGTTGGGTGGTTATTTAGGAATTTAAAGCAGTGCAATTTCATCTGAGACCATGAATTAAAAGTTCCTTCCATTTCAGTAGTGCTGCAGTTAAGAAATAAGTACTGCCAGCAAATAAAGCACCAGAGTATCTTACCTAGTATGGACCTCTCAACACTGTAGCTTCTAAAGAGAATTTGTTAAATTTGTATCTGTGGAGTTTTTTGGGTGAGGTGTAATAAAATCCTAACTCCACAAGATGGAGAATTTGGGAAGCTGATTTTTTTAGCCTTGTTATTTACCTCCAAAGCCACCTTATAATTCTGATAATTGTCAGGGTACTGGGAGGGGAATGATTAACTGTTGCTTTCCACTGCATTGTAGAGGAATCTGCAACAGAAGGTTAATATTAAGTAGCAATCTTAGAAGAGCTGAATGTATGTGATGTCTTGTGGCTTCATAAAAGGATTGTAAAATACTGTGCTGTATTTCAGGGTATCTCTAATTCATCAATGATCATGCATAATGATTTTCATGGTAAATTTCCTAGAATCACAGTGTCATAAGTTGGAAGAGACACACCAGAATCACAAATTTGTTAGATTTGAATTCCTACATCTGAACTTTTTTGTGGGATCAGTGAAGTAATAAATATTGTTAAACATAAACTTATTACACTAATTCTTGATTGATCTCTTAAGTGATCACACTAACCTAAAAAAGTGATTAGGTCATTTGGTCGGTTTTTATGTTAGCCAGTTTATTTTGATTCATGAAGTTTAATAAAGAAGCTCATTTAACATGAACATTATTATATTTAATCACTTGATACCTGCTAGTTTTTCTTCAAATAGCAGTTCTGTTCATTCATCTTGCAGCTGTAAGGTTCAGGGGCAGAGAAGGGCAACGAAGCTGGTGTGGGGTCTGAAGAGGAGCAGCTGAGGGAACTGGGCTCGTTGAGGAGAAAAGGGGGCTCAGGAGGGACCTTATGACTCCCTACAACTCCCTGCAAGAGGCTGTAGGCAGGTGGGGATTGCTCTCTTCTCCCAGGTAACAATGACAGGACAAGAGGAAATGGCCCCGAGCTGCAACAGGGGAAGTCTAGACTGGATGTTAGGAAAAATTTCTTCACAGAAAGGGTTGTCAGTCCTTGGAACAGACTGCCTGAGGAAGTGGCTGGGTCCCAAAGCCTTGAGGTGTTTAAAAGACATGGAGATGTGGCACTTAGGGACATGGTTTAGTGGTGGACTCTCAGTATCAGGTTAATGATTGAACTCAGTAATGTTACAGGTTTCTTCCAAGCTAAATGACACAATGTAACATTTATAGCAATTTGATTAATATAGTCAAGCTATTTGGCTGATTTCCATCTAGGTCATTATAAAACAAGTCACTTTTCTGTGCTCATTTGCAAAATTCTTTTTTAATGGAAGCAATTAAAATCAGCTTTTCTTTTTTTATTATTTGACATATATATATATGCCCTGCAATATTTAGTTTTAGACATGCACTTTGATTTAGTTTTTCTGTCTTCTGGTATCAAGTATTGATGGAATTATGCTGTCAAGCTTTATAGAATGGGTTGCATTTCTAGGTTCAACTTGTGTAATATGACTCTAAAGCAATCCTTGGTTTTAGTGAGATTTCATGGGCTTTCCCTCTATCTGACAATAACATTTGGAATATAGGCATAGCTCAAAGGGCAGTGATTCAAAAAATCCCTCCTCATATAATACAAATATTGATGAGGATGGGTATTTTCCATTTTCTAATGCTAACTGCAGGAGGATGCTTGCAATTTATCTCGTTACAGTAAGTGTATTGTAAAGCCAGTAGAGTTGAGAGCCAGTTTAAATAGCAGTCCCGGGTTAAATTGTTTGTAATTTTGCATATGAAGGAGACAGATGCCAAAAAATTTGACAGAATCCTCCTAAGTTTAAAATTTTCATTCTGTTTTTCTAAGCTGTTTTTAAAAAACAGGTTTTGAAATAAATTTAATGGGCTAAGAAAGCAGTTCTTCCTTTGGATTTTGACCTTATTTTTAGGAATCCAGGGTTGCCATGGATTTTAATTGAAAAAAAATAAAAAGTCCACAGTGAGACAAAAAAGCTGTCATCCAGCTTTGACATTTCTCAGTATTTTCACTTGCCACTCACTATACTTGGTAGTAAATTTTGGAAGGAGAATATGACTTGGAATTTTACTGATGTTTGAAGTCTTTTTTCATACTGACATTCTTGGCATAGACCTCTACTCTTTTACTCTGTCTGCATTTTTCCATTCTACATCTGTTTGTATCTTTATTCATGGATACATGCTAACTTCAAAGAAAAAAAAAATCTTTAATCTTTTGATTCTACAGGAAGTTGTTTAGGAAAGAATGAAAAAATGCTTTGTTGATGGAACAAAAGTTTAAAATTTTCTTTCAGTAGCTTGTAGAAGTCCCAAACAAGAAAGGGCATCTTACTGTGGCGAGTTTTTAATAAATATTTAGAATCTGATGCCTTATGCTCTAGTAATGTAAACAATGGTATAGCTGCACATGTAATGGTGGGGACACTTGATAACATGTTGGTTGGTGGGCAGAGTTCCAGCCAGTAGAGGATGGATAACAATACTCAAGTGGAACATCACTTGCCCTCTGTTCTGCCCCTTCAAACTGAATCACAGAAGAGACAAAAAGGAACAAAAGGAACGTGGAGGAATTCCATCTACCAGAGACCTTCCCAATATCCCAAGGGTTGAAAGTGGCACATTCTTTTCTACGGAGAGGTGATTGTGGTAATGCATAATTAATTAGATATGTATGATGAAGTCAGCATTACATGGGTTTAAAAGATCAAAGAAACCCAGACTCAATGTGGCAAGTGCAGTGTGAGTAAATGACTAGCTGAAGATGCTTCGTAAATAACATAAATTGTGGGGAAAGTGGGAACAGGGTGAGAAGCTAGTTTCAGCTTGGAAGGTTTTGACCAAAAGGGAATTCTTCCCTCATTCTAGTTTATGCTGAAAAGAGTTCAGAATAATGACGGTACTGTGGAAGTTTTAGTTAGAAAAGGAATATAAAATTTTAAGCTGAGCTTTTATGGTTTCTCATATTCTTGGTGCAAGTCAAGCAACCAGAACTTAATTACTGTTATCTATCAGTGGATCCTATGTTGAAAACAGACAGAAAAAAATGCCACTTTGTCTTCAGTTGTGCCAGTCATGTACAAAGTTGACACCTGCAGCAGTGTTAAAGGAGCTGGCATGATGAGAGAGGACAGATTTAGCATGAATATCATGCAGATTGTGGGACATAAATTTTACTGATTCACTGGTTTTGTTTTGAATGGCAAACTGCCCAAAGCCTAAAATGTACTAACAGAAAGTTTCCCTCTAATTCACTGAAAAATCAGCAGCCTGAGGCCATGCTGATTTATCCTGTATGCTTCTGTTCCTGGTTAGTTCCAGCTGCTGACACAGTCTCTGGAATGCTGCTTCTTTAGGACATGTGTATCTCACTGAACTTTAAAGCAGATCCACATTTTGTATAACTGTACTGAAGATCAGGCATTTAATCAAACAAATTATAATTCTTCCTTCTTTTAGCATATGTTTAAACATAAAATTCTTTTAGCTATTTATGCCATAAAGTTTTAGAGATCCCTCAGAGGGCTATTTTAATCTTAATTATGTTGCTGCAGAAGGAAACTGTTAATTACTAGTAGATTCATGCTCTTAAACATCTTGTTTTCATCCTAGGTAGTTATGCCCATACTACATTGTTATACCACCCGAAACTGTCAGAGCAGTGTTGGTATCATTCATGGTATCATCCAGAAGGGCCATATTACACGGTGTGTGCAAATTCTCAGTGAATCACTCAGCTAAACATGGACGGGTTGTTTGTTGGTGCCTGTTCTCACAAACTACCCCTTCTGCAGGTTTCCTTGAAATCTGTTCTTACTCATTGATTAATGTAAATAATGTACAGTTATCTCAGCTTTTGGGTGACTCTTAACAGTTTCAAATTTCCAAGGCTCAGGCTTGTTAATTATTTTAGAATTCTTTTTCCATAGCTCCTCATTTAAATGATGTGTTCACTCCATTGTTAATTATCTGGGTTTCTCAGACAGAGCTAGTAGTAGATGTAAATTTTAGTGCTCGGCTAAGTGATTATCGGTTAGCAACAATAAAAATTCAAAAGCTAGTTAAAACCTTGCATAGAATTAGTTTGATATTCATTTAAATTTAGCAAATCCCTTTTTGAATGTAAAAAATGAAGAATTTTTTTCACAGTCCTTTCTAGGAGAGTTCCTTTGTTTTTTTTCCTGTTCTAATTAGTATTATGCTAGGTATTTCCCTATGGGTTTCATTGACAAGATCTAGAGTATTAAGTTTTTGAAAGATAGGGAACTGAGCATGTTGTTCAAAGCTTCATTTGAGAGGGAGTCATGAGTCTCCAGGAGACTAATTGGGAGCTTTGCTCCATGAATAGCCTGGCTTTGTCATGGAGAGGACATCAGCCAGGGAGGCTGGTGAAATTTCCCTCTGTGGTTCCCTCAAGTTTGCACTTGAGTTCCTTTGGCCTTTGCTAGAAGCCCCAGGTCATTCTTACCTGTGCCATTGGGTACAGCTCTGTGTCCATTTTCTGTGACTGCCACCTGTGAGGTACTGCACAATGCTGAGAGCTTATTTTGTAGAGGGAGTGCTCTACACTGGTATAAAATTGTACAAAATGGGGAATTTCTTGTCCACACCTGTTTCATATTGCCTTAGCTATTTATTTTTCAGCCTCTGTTGCCAAAGTAGTTTAAAAAGTGCGCTACTTCAACCTGACATGAAGGTTTAAATAAGGAAGGATCTAAACAGACAGGGTTACCCTCCTCCCTGTAGCGTTTCCTGAAGCAATTTCTCACCATATGCCTCTTGAATTAATAAGAAAGTGGGTTTTGGATGCAGCTAGTGGTGGAAGAGTCTGCTTGAATCTGCCAGTGGGTTTTGGGCATTGGCCAAAGATGTTTAAGGCAAAAGAATCCGCTTCTTATTTTGTTTTTTTTTTCTTCTTCTGCAGTCAGAAGTCAGGATTTTCATTTTGGGGAAAGGTGAGGCTAAATGAAATGTGTAAACAGACAGTAGTTGCATCTCTTTTATTATTTGAGAACTATTTAATGTTATGGAAATAAGAATGATATAAGAACCTTTGTAAGAGCAAAAGATGAAATTGTTTTAATTGCCAAGAGAGAAGAGCAGAGACATCCATCCCTCTTCTCTTGTCATCAGGTTTGCTTTTCAGTAGTGTGGTATGTAAACTGCATAAAGATAAAATGAAGATGTGTGATTCTTGTGCAGCTGGGACCATACCTTTTGAGATGCTAGATTTGAGAAATGAAAAAATTACCTCTTTACTGACAGAATTTAAAAATAGTGACACTGCACTGAGTGAATGTGATTCAGCAGAAGGATCTTTGTAAAGACCCTGTAAGGAGTCCAGGGTTGCTCAAAGTGTAGTTCAGGTCTTGCATAGTGCTAGATCATGGGGTATGGGTCACTTTTCATAGATGGAAATCCAGCTATTAATGTAACTAAATACTGGAAAAATGTTTTGGAAGCCTTAAATGCTTCAGAAAACTCCAAACCTAGATGTTGTAGAAAACCTGAGTTTTCTGAACCATTGCACAGTGGGTTGTAAATAACTGGGTTTGACCCTTCAGGTCTAGTGTTGAACACTTGTGGGGCTGCTGTGCAGAACCAGCATGGAATGTACTTTTCCTGTAAGGTCTTTCCATGCCTGCATATTACTGGTTTAGAACAAGAATGTCAAGCTCTTGCTGCATGCACTTTTAGTTTTCCTGTAAAGCTGTGTGTGCTCATCAGATCTATGTATTTCATAGAGTTCTTATGAAGTAAGTGAATGACAGAGTTGTTGTTTTGAAAGGTTTGTTTGCTGGGCTTATTATTTAAACTCTCTGTTGGTGAAGGGGGGGAATTGCTGAAATGTCAGCTGCTCAGCATGACACTCCTGGGAGACAGGATTTACAGTCCTGACCTGAATCCATGCAACCTCTCTGAATACTGGATTGCAGGAGTGCTGTGTTGTCAGTGTGAAATAGCTCTGTGCTATCAGTGTGCCAGCAGCAATAAAGATGTACTGCAGCTGTCTCGTGAATACTAAATTCCCATGCAAGGTTCAGGTAGGAAGTTTCACATGCATCAGTCATGTTTGCTTTTTTTGTAGCTATCTCCTGGTTCCATATGTAAACATTTAAAAATAAACTTTCAATGGTTAAACTGTAAAAAAGAAATTAACATTGGAGATAAAGCTCTTGGAGAAGTTAATGTGATATTCAGGGCAAACTTCCTCATTGATTGATCCCAAATGACACTGCCTGAGGATTCAATAATTAAAGACTCACTTAGCTATTTTATTCTAAATTACTCTTGTATTTCTCACTCTCCTGCCCCTGAGTAAACTCCAGAGTAATTTAAAATGGCAGGATTAATAGTGGATACTACTGGCCTTACTGGTTACATCTCTACAATTAAATTAGATGTGCTTTGGACCATTTTCAGGCAGTGAGGGCAGCTGGCATGAAAAAAAACGTGTCTACGTTATGAAACTGTTTTACCCTGCAGTGTAAGGAACAGGTGGGCAAAATTCACTCTGACATTTTTTTTCTGGGAATGATCCTTGTTATCTGCTGTCTCCAGGGAATTGTTTAGTGGGGTGTGATTTGCTACATGCAAAAACCATTTGAGACTTAACAGTATAGCAGTCAAAACAAGTTTCAATGCCTCTTAACACTTGTGGTCTCTTTCCTGGCACTGCTTAATTTGCTAGCATAAATGTACCTTTGGATAGGGTTCATTTCAAATCTAGAAATCTAGTCTAAGGTGTTGGGCAACAGCTGATAGAGAAATGACAAGATAATTCTTCCTATCTCAACATCTCTGCTTGAATTTCCCACTGAATATGTAAGCAGTGCATGAGGCAGACCTACGCAGAAGGAAATGACTTCAACTCTTTGAAAGTATCTGTGCTACCTTGGAGGAGATATCATTACAGGAAAGTTAAATATTAGTTTGAAGAAGAAAGTCATAAATAGATAATAGGACTGTGGGATGCAGGTTTAGAAATAGTTGTGAAAATTGTATGTGTGTAAGACTGGTTAGAGAAAAGCACAAAGATAAAACAAAGTAAGGAGCACAGCAGTGGAGTGTTGGAGATGGAGCCTCTGATGAAAAATAATGAAAAGTAAGGCTCTGGCAGACTGTGAGGGAGAATCAGCAATGGAAAAACAAAATAGGGTATTATAGTGGTGTTAAAGGAAGGCCAAAGTAAATTGAAATTGGAGACCAGAATTTTAAACAAACAGAAAATCTTGAGTAGTCTGAGTACTGGTTTAGTAAAATGTAGGCATTTAAAAGAGTGAATCCCTCCGATTTAAAAATCATTTATTTGGAGGACTTTAAAGAAAAATCCTACCTGAGTCTTTACTCTGCAGCAAGTACTTTGTAATTAAATTCTAGTCTGCTGGATTCATATTCTCAAAGATGTAAGATTCCTTGCCTCATTGCATCGACAGTAAAATAGAAATGTTCCTTTCTAATAGATATATAAAGTAGTAAGGATATTTTAAAATTCCTGTCAAATCACTCCATGTAAATTACCTAATCAGATACCATAGCTACATAATGTAATGTTAAAACCAGCAGAATTACACCATCACAGGAATCAGCTATCCCTGTTCCAGATTACAGGGTTTTATAATTGCAATGTTTCTTCATCAACCCACTCCACTTCATGCTGTCACATATATTTGGAATTGTTATGAACATTTATCTCTGTATAAGTTTTCATCGTCTTAAAAATTCATGATTTTCGATTTTTTTTTTTTTAAATCCTTTTTTGGTGAATGCTGATGCTGGCATTTTGGGTATATGCTAATTAGTGTAATGGAAAAACAGAGTATCTGTTTATTCAGGAGTACTGAAACTGCAAATTTAATCAAATATCTGAGAGATTTAACATACTTAGTGCCAGGTCAGAAGTAGAGAATAACTTTTTACAGCATTACAGCCTTTTTGTAAAATAAAGTGTGTTTTAGTTCATAAACTTCATATCCTTTTTTCTCAAATACATGGCTTTGTGCTATTTGGAAGAAATAGAAATCAACTATTTGATCTATGACATGTTGGTCATGTTAGTTCTATGACCTTGCTCTATGGTGGTCTCACTTCATTTCATTAAATTTCTTCTTTCTGGTTGTGAAAAGAGCAAGCACTTCTCTCAGGAAAGGCTCTTACACAACCAGTGGCCCACTGGTGCAGCAGTGCCCCTAAAACCAAAGGCTGCACCAAGCCCTCCTTTCACTGAGGTAACTCCAGCTTGCTTTGATAGCTGATGCTCATTCTTTACAATATTCCCTAAGCTCACTGGTTTTGCTCATCTGCTCTGAGCTCCCTTCCATCACGAGGGTGCAGCTGCATTCCCTTGCTCAGACCAACTGGTGTAGTTCAGTGAGCTTAGTATATCATACACAGCAGTGACCTGCCCTCTTACAGAACAGTCCTGCAGTCTTAGTAATTTCAGAGTTAATTGGGTTGCCTTCAGAGCTTTGTCTCTGGAAAAGACAATGGAGGAAAAGGATGCTTGGCTTAGATAGGAGTCGAATCTATTGATACAACACAGTGCAGGTTTCCATAGCTGAAGGTGACCTGGGGAAGAAGATCCGTCTGTGGCTTCCACTGAGTAAGGCTGCCCAGGAAACTTCTCATGAATACTTTCTCCATAGGAATATAGGAAAGGATAACTTCAGTCATAGTCCATTCTTTGCAGGTGACCAATCTCTGTGCAGTAGAACTTGCTGGCTTGCTGAAATCAGAATGGCTTGCGCAGACATTTCCATTTCAGCAAAGCTGAGGTAGGGCTCTGACAGAACCCTGCTGAGTTTCTAGCGGGCTCTCCTGCCTCAGCCTTTGGCGAGCTGCCTGGCAGGTTGACAAGCAATAGAACATGACAAACTAGGGGGTTCTGGCACTTGTTCTCATCGCACCTTGAAAGGTGAAACTTGCAGCCTTTTTAAGACTGTTGATTCCAAGGCAACTTGGTAGGTGGACTGCTCCAGGCTGAGGACTTGCTTTTCTTTTTAAACTGTGGCATAAGAATATAACTAGCATCAGTACTGATCACAGATGACAGTTTTTAAAATAGCTTTGCAGAAAGATAGGCAAGAAAAATTAAGTCAAATGTTTTTCTAACATGTGAAGGGAAAACCTTTCTTGATTTGACAAGAAAGCAAATATATGCTATTTTTATTAAATTAAAATATTTATTTGACATCGTTGCTCCTCAATAGCAAAGTCCAAACTTAAAATTACAAATATTACCACAACAAGACTGTGTTAATGGGCTGCTGTAGGTTTTTGTCAGTAACTAAGTAGCAGACATTCTAAATCTTGTTACCACGTATGAAGTGGGAAATTTATATGTGGAGTAGATCAAATGAAATGGAGAAGCTTTGTTCTCTGGTGCTTGCCCTGTCTGAGAGTTCTTATTACCAGGAGGTCCTATTTTGGCTGAATGTGTTGAAGGGAGATGAAAAATAATAAAATTAAGGCCTGACAAACTACTCAGTGATGAAATGTTAGTCTGACTTCTGAAAGAAAACTGTGACATCCTCAAATAACTTGTCAGGTTATAGATCAGTCTAGAAGTACAACCCCCTGCTAATAGGGGTTGTACTGCCTAGGCTGAAGGATAATGACCTTTCTGGCATCAGAGTGAGTTCAGAATCAGGTTTGATCCTGTAGAGAAAGCATGCATCTCATACTTGAAAAGACAACCCCTAGCACCACCACTGTGCTTCCCTGAACCTACACAACAGCATTATTTTTCTGTGATCTCCTCTGTCTTTGCCATTTCTGTTTCCATTTCTGAGGTCCCACCTCCCAATACTGACAGAACACATGGCATGTGGGGGTTTTTTGATTATTTTTTTTTTTTTTTTCCCAGAGCTAGAAACTCCCTGCATCTCTCCTTTCCTGGGGTTGCCCTGGGCTTTCTCTATTTTGTTTTACTCCTGAATGCTGGTTCAATTGAAATGTAAATGTATTCTGGGCATTTTTTTCTAAAAGGGATTTGATTCAGTCAGATGTCTCAATTTTATATATGCCTGAAATATTTGCTTTAAGAGAATGAGATAAATTTGCAATGCCATCTTGTATGTATGTCTTCAAACTCTGTTAGCTTTCATCACATTTTGATCAGCACCTGATTTCTGCTCATTTTTTAATGTCAAGCAGGAAGTAGCAATGAACATGTTCTCAGCACCACAGGAAAAATGTTTTCTTTCGATATCATTCTGCAATCTTTATCCTCTCTGGGACGTAGATCATACAAACCCTTCTTTATCACTGTTCTAACTTTTCTTTCCTTTCCACTACTAAACATTGCCAGGTCTGGCTTCTTAACTTGCCCTGGAGCTCTACTGCAATTTCCTACAATATTCCAACCATGTATCTTTCAATTCAGCACAAATTGGCAGCGCTCCTGCAGTCAGCATGCATCTCTTCCCTTTCTTCTGCCATGTGCTGCTCCTCCTTCTGCAATGTATCTCTGCAGCCTTTGCTGTCTATAGGAATCCATCCTTTCTATAGACTTTATTCTGAAAGTTAAGCAGTTCTGTCAGTTTCCTGATTAGACCAGACCTCACAGACTGCAATTTACTTCACGTTTCTTCTTAGATTCACATACTTGAATTCCTCCTTTCTTGTTTATTTTGTCTTTTGCATTCTCAGAGAAAGAACAGTAGGATCCGGATGCAATGTGTCACTGTCTTTTAAATGATCATTCTTAAACCCATCTTTTTCACTTGCTAGCCACGGCCTCATTATTTCTTTCTGGTTCAATAACAGTTATCCATCAGTGGCTTTTTCCCTGAGTAATGTATGCTTCCTTTTTATCCTTTTAAACCCTTTTTATTTTATTCCAGATCCAGTATGTCTGTTATCTACACTGAGTAGCTAATACATGTCCTCTTCTACTATTGGAATAAGTCAGGATTTTGGAATAGAAAGTTCATAATAAAAACAAATAAATAAAATACCAAAAAGGTGTTTAAGTTACATTTCCCTTAATCTGCTTTTGAAATTGTTCTCCTTATTCTCTTAGCCATCTTTTCACCTAGCAAAATGGCGGTTTTATAAAAATCTATTTAATTGTCAATTTATGCCACCCAGAATATTAGCAGCACTTACAGGCTACACAGTTGCTATAGAAAACAATTTAATTTCTGTGTGACTAAAAAAAAAAATTACTTGGCTTTGTGCTGTTGGATCATTAAAATGGATTGGAAATGAGGCAAGGGTCAAAAGTGAACTTAGGTTTAGCCTGATCAAAAGCAGAAGCAGAGCAGTAAAATCAGCATATGTGGTCTGGAACAACAGCTAATGTGTAGTTTATGCTAATTTCAGAGATTTCATGGTAATATTGCATGTTACGATAACCACAGAAAATATCCTGAAGGTCTATTTCCAGGAACATGGTGGAGGATTTTAGGCAGGGATGTAGGGCCCTGATTAAAGTAAGAAAGCAAAAGCCTAATATAGTTTAACTCAATGTAATTATAAGTTTACTTCTCTTACTTGACCTGCCAGCATAAACTGTCTGCCTTTCCAGCTTAGACCCACCAGGGGTTTCAGCCTTTTCTAGCACAGCCTGAGAGACTAGAATCAGCCTGAAGACTAGAATCTAATCCTTCCTCTGTTCTTCAATTCGTTACTGCCCAGTGATATTCACAATTCTGTCCATCCCTGGGGGAACTACTTTCCACCATGAATGGTTTGTTATCATCCACTTGGAGGCCATGGAATCAACAGAATCATTGTCTGGTTCAATTATTTACTTAATTGGTTGTTTCTGGGCAGGGATTGCCCATGTTACTTTTCATTTAGTTTTCTTTTCTCAGTATTGTCCTTCTGGCACAAAGGTCACCCCTGAGCATATCCAATAGTCATCTACTCTGGTTCCTAACATGTATGTGGAAGCTTTCATGAGGGCTGAGATCATGGTTTGTGATGGTAGAGCTAGCTCAACAAACATTTTTTCTGCGTTTTCTTTGTGTTACTCCACTGGACTGAGAATGTGTGGTTTTTTTTCTATACCATTTTTTGGAGGTCCTGCTCCCCACCCTGTCCAGAGATGGGGAAAAATCTTGCAACAAAAATAATTGCAAATGTTCCCTCTCTGTACAGCAAAGATCAGTGAGCCTGTGAAGTCCTGTTTGACACACAGCAGTAGGACGTGTGCTGTCATATCTATAAAAGTCAATCTGAGATAGTTATTTTTTTAGCCAGAGGAAGTCTATGTGTGTTCCATAAAATGTGTTTTAATTTATAACCTGAGTGCTATTGTGCTTTGTAGCAGTTGCAACAAGAATCTCTTGGTTTCTGCTGAAGCATTAGATAGAAGTATAATTGCATAATCCATATAATTTGCATGTTGGCCTCTCATATGCATTCAGATCTGATTAAAATAATCTCTCCTGCCATCCTGTTTGTATATTTGTAAAGGTCAAATGTGATTAGGCTTGACTATTCAGCTGCAGGATACAGTGGACTTTTTACAGCATCTGTAATGTGATATGCAGAGAAGCCTTTCTGTTTATAAAATGGCACCTATTGGTCTTGAGGGTCATGAGCACATTTTTCCTTATGCTTTTCTGCCAGTTGTGGTGCCAAATCCACCTGAGCCAAAGGGTGAAGTGTGAAGCTGACTGGAACGCTGTGGTGTTGCCTTGGCAATGCTCAATATTGAAATGCTGTTAGTCTCGACTCAATTCTCTTTTTTGAGAAAAAAAAAAGTTTTCCTTACACTCATGTTGCACTCAGAGCATTTACTGTAATAGTTACTTATGGGGATGTAAATATAATTCCTGTTATCTTTCCCATCTTTGAACTAGTGGAACATGGTTCTCAGGGTGTCCAGTGCAGTATCTTTGAATTCTGTAGCTGTTTTCTCTGGGCCTGTGGCCCAGCTACAACTGCCAGGGTAGCACTTGGACGTGTAAACCTGCCAGTAGTTACCAAACGTGCTCTGTGTGTTGTGGTTTAAGTAATTCTGACAGATACCTTTTGTGTTCTGGAGAAGTTAGAAGGACACAGTTTGTCCTTGAGAAGTGTAGTGACATAAACATATTCTGTGTATTTCATGGGGATGTATCCATCTGAACATGAAGAAACTGTATTGGCAGTGGCCTTCACTAGAAAGCAAGGTACTCAAAATTTTATTCTAAGCTACATCCCTGTTTTAACATGGAAACTGGAGGCACTGGATATGTGCAGTCCTGAAAGATACCAAACACGTGAAGCAACAGAGGTTTAGATTCAGGGCCTGAGGAGGTCTGAATTTAATTTCCAGATCCATAATAGATTCTCTACGTTATTTTGAAAAAATACTTTTGTCATTCAATACCAGAGTGCTCTCTTCCTGTGAAGAGGCAAAAATTTTGCAATGTTGCTTGCAATTTTGTACAGTTTTCTCTGGCATCTCTTCATGCTCTTCTATAAATCAGAAGGCCCTGTGGCACTGCTGCTCTGTTTCTTTTCTGTAGCCTCTGACAGGTCTGGTCAGAAGCTTCCTGAATTAGGTTGATTGTTATTTTAGAAAGGATAGGAAACACTTAAGCAGACTGACTTTTTTTACTAAATGTGAACTTCTCAGGGACTCATCAGTAATGCAAGTCCAAGGGGGGCTTTAGATGTGTTCTCATTGACTCTTGTATAACCAGAATCTGTTGGCAGCTAACAGCACATGGATAATTTGTGTGAAATGAGTTGGTGTTTACATCCTGTTTCTTCATCTTGGAGTTACCTTATCCTTTTAATCAATAATGTTGTGGTTATTCACAGCCTCTGAAGAGGCCAAGAATACAACAAAATTGAAAGAATGAGGGGGAAATTATAAAGGCTGAATGCTGGATTACATGGGCATTTTTAGTCAGGCTTTGGTTGGTTTGTACCTTTGTCTACCTATGAATGAATATACACATTTACTTTATTTTAAAAATATTTTTTAATAAAAACTCCTTCAGAATTCTGTTCCTGGTTCAAAGTAAAACAGAATATTTACATGGAAGGAGTATAATACAATGGACAGATGAGACCCTTTTCATTTCTTAATATTTTTTCCCCTTGTAGTCAGAATCCTGCAGCTCTCTGGGGAAAAGAGTTCAGACAGTGTGAAATAAATTCCATCTGGCAGTCACTTCTCCCATCTCCACATCCAGAACTCATTAGAACTAAACAGAATTCTTCAAAATGAAATGAACTTTCCTACTTAGACAGTGATTTGGATCCATTTGGTCATCTTTATGCAGGACCTTTTACATCCTTCAGATGTAACTTCTCAGTTCCTTAAAAATGCATGAAATGGGAAAATTGGGTTGTGTTTCTGTTTTCCACCTCTGTTAGCAGATTCTTTTGCATGGCTGCACTCGTGACAAACCACAAGCTGCTACTTCACAAGCCTCAGTCCCACCTGAAGGTATTTGCTGTCTGAACCTAGTTTTACCTTACATTAGTTTAAAGCCACTCTCGTGATCCCAGTAGATAAAACAGCTGAGTAAACACCTGTGTAATACATACACAATGTACTGCTCTTTAATGAAGTCTAAACCATATCCTTCCATGGCACCTACTGGTGTTAACTACCTACACCTGTGTTAATTACAGGTGTAACTACCTACAGTCATCTTTAGAGAGGTTCTTGAATCAGTTATCCTGTGCAGGAGTGTTGTGATAAAGAAAAGTAGTCCAAAGTTTATTAACTATCCCTGCCTTTCCTGATTATTTGTCTCCTCCCATTTTAACAGAAATTACAGGTGTTTTCTCTTTTATCTGAGGTTCTGGGTTGTGTACAGCTGGATCTACTCTGGCAGGCCAGTTGCAGTTGGTCAGAGCACTGGTATGATGCAGGTTGAAGTAATCTGTTTAATCTCACTAAATTAGTAGTCATGGGATGAAATGGCAGAGGGCAGACAATCCAGGATTCTGGTGGGACGCTTGCTCTGTGCAGAGTTAATGAGGACTTCCAGCTGGATCTTGGGGTTAGTGCAGTGGTTCTGTCTTTTGATAGAAGAGAGTGGCAGTTTTTATTTGCTGGTCTGGTCAATCATATCTAACTCTGAAGAATATTTTAGGGTAAATCTCCAAAGAATTCAACCTCTTCCCTCCTAAGAGAAAATTCTTAGAAACTCACAGTCCACCAGTTACATAAACCTTCCCAAAGCATGAAAGGAATATCCTGGCATGACAACTACTCCCATGCTTTTCCAGTGCTCAGAACAGGGGCTGCCTAGGCCCTTGACAAACTGCCAATCATTGATCATCTGCTTTATGGGATTACAGCAAACCATGTAAACACATTAAATCATTAACTTTTGATTCCTGAAAGTGCATGGGTTCGTTCTATTGCTTGTGTGTTTTGTAGTCCTTTGCTTTGAAGCTCCTTCTGTTTTCTGTTTTGCTTCAGTTTATTTTCATTTTATTTTTGTTTTGGGTTGGGGTTTTCTTTATAGGATTATGGAATGAGTACTTGAGATATCTTAAGGAGCTGATCTTTTGCTGTGCTGCTGTGTTACATGGAATCAGCTGATCCATGCTGACTTCAGTCCCAGTTCTGAATACTTAGGAAGAGCAGTGACAAGTCTTTCCTATCTTTAATCTCATCACTCCTCAGGGTGTTACTTCGCCCTGCCTAACTTTTCCATTATCCTTTTACTGTCTCTGCTTCAGTACATTTTCCTCTGAGTACTTAGCTTTCTTTAGCAAATAAATTGTTTCTTTAAAGAAACTTATCTGTCTAATGTTCCAGTTTTTTAACTCTTATGTAAGTCAGTGTTGTAAACAATTTGCTGTCAAAAGCTTTTGTTTATTTTCCTGAAACACTGAGGCTGAAAGCAAAGAGTTGATACATGTAAAATTCAACCCTGTTATGGATGCATTTAACAGTCTGTCCATAGAATAGGTTATTTTGGTTTTGTATATTAATTTTCATTAAAAGTTGATTAGTTCATGAGGAGATCCCAGAAGAAGGTATTTACATGTATGTGTGTATGTATATATGTAGTAGGCATTCTTATATAAAAGGAAAAGTATTAAACAGAGTCCTTTCTGGACTCCTTGCATTTTTCTCAGGGTTGGCATTATATATAATGAGAAAAAGGTAGAAGAGAACAAATTCTAGCTATAAATCATAGTGCCTTCATTTGTGATACAGCAGTTTAGACCTGGAAATATTTCTGCAACCACTGATTGAAGCAGAAGTTTTCCTTCAGCTAGGAAAATAAAAAGTCACTGTTTTGAAAACATCTTAAACTTCGATGCAATACCTAGACTGATTCTGTTCTCATTAGCACAGCGTTTTAGCCCCCAGTTTAATTGGTGTCACTTACTGTTACACAATGTCAATCTGGTGGCAGTTTAAGCCTGAGCAGTATAAATTACAGCGAGGATGGATTTGCAGGCTTCATTTTTTTTTTAAACAAAATCCTTAAAACATATTTTTGGGGGGGGGGGGGAAGATAACTCTGTGTATCCCAAATGTTGAACTGCTGCTAATTGAAAGGACAGAAGTGGCTCAGAGATGTTCATGGGAACAAAAGGTGGCAATTCAAATGGCAAGGTTATGGCAAGCCTCTTTTACCATTATTTCTTACAGATACTCTCCTCAAACGGGAAATACCCGATGTTTAGCAGCTGATCAAAGCGGGTGTGCAGTCTCTGAACAGGACCCTGCAGCTTCAGAAATTGCTTCCAGAAAAGCAGCAGCTACTCCTCAAGGGAAAGGTGACCCCGTGCCGTGTGAGACGGGATGTGCTTCCCTGGAAAGCCGCGGAAGGCGGCAGGAGCCGCGGTGCCTCCCAGCTGGCACAAACATCGCCCTCTTCTGGGAGCAGAAATGCAGAGTAAGTTGTTGAGAATGTTTTTCAAAAATGCAAATGAACTGTTTTCAACTCTTTTATATTTATGACTGTATTACTGTGAGGCTGTTTAGAGATTTAATTTTGTAGTTACCCCACCTGCTGTTTCATTATTAAAACCTTGGGTCTGATTAATCAAAAATGTATTCTGCACTCAGATCACAGCAGTTCCATAAAATTTGTAAGCATGACTACATTGTGGAAGCTTTTCATGACTGAAATAACTTTTAAAATTTCTGATACGTTTGTAAGTGTCTTATGAGGAAGCAGTATGGCAAAAGAGGGGTATTAGATCTAGAGTCAAAACAAAACCATGGTGCTGCTGTGAGGGATTTTCTTTCCTTTCACATAAAACCCCCTGCCCACACACATCACATGCAAAGGAGGAGACTTCACGTGACAAATTATTTTCATGAACACTTGAAGTTGTAGATACCAAAAGGATATGGCTGACAAAATGGCAAAGATCACGGAAAACCTTGGCAAATTCAATCCCCTACATCACGTAGCTTTAATGCAATTGTGTCTCTAGGGGAAACTGTCATTGGGCCATTTGTTTTAAAACACAAATATTGTATGAGGAGGGTATTCATGAATCTTCACACTTCACTTAGATCAATAAACCTCTTTACATCAGTGTTCAGCTTTCACTGGCTCCCAACTTTGCTGAATATTTTACTTAAAACAGAAAATGCGATGGGAACTTTTCTGGCAGTTCATGTTTTCATGGCAGTCTTCATTTGATATCTGAATAGTCTTCACTGTCATGTATCCTGGGGATAATTTAATTCTTCAGTTGCTGTGGAATGTATGCTTCCCTTGCTTATGTTTGTATAGAAGCTAAGACCACAATGTTGCTGTGTTTCTGGACTTTTTTCTTTACTGCAGTTGTTAGTAGCTTGTATGGGAGTTTCTGTTAGGTTTTTTTCATACTGGTGCTGCCATATTCAGCAAGTTTAATGAGGTAAGAAATGAAAGCAGCTCTGAAAAGCAAGTTTGAGGACAGTAGTGTCCAGAGCTGAGAGGGACAGAAGGTAACAGCAGAGAGGCTCTCATTGAGGATAGGGTTCATTTGTTACTTTTCCAACACAAACAAATATTAGCAGAAATAGTGTAGATGGAGAAATTCCTCAGACTAATGGTTTCAGTGCAGCTGAACACTGTAAATCACAGCTTTCCCTAGTCTATTAGACTCAGAACAGAATGAAAACAGCTTGTCTGATGTCTGGAGCAGCTCAGAGAAACAGTTAGTATTAATTCATGAGGAATATTTTATAAGAAGTCTGTTAAGATTAAATTTACAAAGGAAAATTTCCAATCATATGAATTACATTTTAAAGAAATAAAATTAACTTGCTTTTGAGAGCCCAGTCCTTAGTCAACCTTTCTGCTTGCAAAGCAATTAGTCCCATATATAGTGCTCTGGCAGTGGAAAAAGCACTGGGGAATGGCAAAATGTTCTGTGGAACTTAGTGAAAGTGAATGGAGTTTTTAAAAGGAGGAAAAAAACTGCTAAAAACACAAGTGCATCTCACAAACCCTTATTCCAGTCTCCTTCATGTAAGTGCTGTTTAGCTCAAGGAAGGAGTGTCATTTTCTGAACATGTTTGATGTACCTGGTTAAAGACTAACACCAAGCTGCTGGAACAAGTCACCTTGCTCCAGAGAGCCACCCACATGTTCTGACTGTAGTACCACTAGAGGAAGAGGCAGTGTGATAACATTTCTTGCTTTTGCCTACATTTCATATCCCAGTGCTATCTTTGGCAGCATGTGTGGCTGGCTGGAACTTCCTTTTGGGTATCAGAAGCCCAGTGCTGAGTATCAGCAACATCATTTAGCATTTTCAGGGAGAACTAAAATGGACATTAAGCTTTTTGAATTTCCTTTGTGAATTATGTGCAATCTTGCATTGCCTGCCTTTCTCTTCTTTGCCCTCACAAGATAGCCAGTTACTCTAGAGAATTCTTACCAAAAGAAAATTAAATATAGACTATTTCAGCCTCTGAAACTCAATTCTCAGCCTCTTTTCTTATATCCTGTGAATGTAGAGATATAAGAAGAGATTGAATCTGAAACTTGATAAGTAGTAGTAGTAATAAGTTACTGAATGAGGCACCTTGGAGGGATTTGATCTTTTAAATAGCATAAAAAAAAATATTTGAAGTAATGTAAAACTATACCGGATTGTTTTCAGGGGAGCATGTCATGATACGTGTACTGTGCTCAGCCTGTGCAGAAAAAAGGGTGTGTTGCACTTCAGCATGGAAACATAAGAAATCTAGGAAAGTATGCTTTGACCTACCACTGGTCATTTATGTCATCTGCAAAGATCAGCTGTGAAACCAAAAACAAAATGTGTTTGTAAGATGTCTGTTCTGGTACTTCATGGGATGTTTAAGGTTCTGAACATTTCCTGAGCAATTGTGTGTATCAGAACAGGCAAAAGTTTGCTTTCCTTTAAAGTCTTTTCAGGAAGATCACAGGAAAATTTTTCTATTTGTGATGCTCAGGGTTTTTTTTTTAATTGCAAGGACAGTAGACATCAGTAAGGATGAGTGATATACAGCTACTTTCCTTTTAAAGATCCCAAAAGGAAGAGGGGTTATTTGAGCATTTAGTTGACTTGAGGTACAGAAAATTATTTTTACTCATACCTTTCTAAAAAGGGTTTAGCATAAAAATATGTTTAAAAATTGACCTGGAGAATGTTATGCTCATTTTTTGTTTATCCACATAGTAAGCATTAGAGCTTTCAGTCCAAGAATCCCAGCTAGGCTGTGGATGGCTTTGGGGTTTTGTCATTTCATTCCCCTGGCCAAACATAACTTCTTGTATTTGAGCTCCCAAGAATCACAACTCACACAAAAGAGAAGAAAAGGTTGTCCTGGGAAATACATTTCAAAAGAGTCTGATTGCTAAGGCTCTTGTAGAGAAGGGATAGGTCTTCCTATTGCTCTTTCTGACCCTGGCTTATTTGCTGATGCCTTAAATCATTAATTTAGAATACTTTGGTTTTGGAAGCTCCATCAGTTCTTTTAGCAACTTGGGTATTTAAGTCTGATGCCTAAAGTAAGCAAATTTGTCCTTTTTTAACAACATGGGCACTCATATTTAAAAATCTCAGCTTTAATAGACAGCATCAAAGGAATGTGGTAGGGTGATCAAAACCACAGCAGTGCTGGACAGGGGAAAAACTGGCATGATAATGAGTAGAAAAGAATTTGCCAAGAATTAAGGAGAAAATTGCCTGGACTGCAGAAACACAAAGTGGGAAATGTTGCTTTATTTTTGTTTTTTATCTGTCTCTTCAGTATAAAATGTGTAATGCAACAATTTCAATTAAATATAGTGACTTGGGGAAAAATATCCATGTTTATTAAGAAGCAGTGAATTAGACTTGTGGAGCAGTTAACATTGCAAGGGGGTCTCTGGAGATGATGTATTCCACCCTTACTGCTGAAAAAGGGTTAAATTAATATCAACATTGAATTTGAAGTGAAGAAATAACAACTCATCTTTTGTCTAATGCATTTACTTCTGGCTGAAAATCTAGAAACAAAACAACGCGAACTCTTAACACACTTTTCTCTGTCTTACCAAGAACTGCCTGCTTCTCATCTGTGTTCAAGGGCTACACTATCTTTAGTTCAAAGAGGCTTTGCAAAGTCAAAGGGAGCCGAAATGTGCACATCTTTACAGTATCAAAGCAACTTGTGTGGTGGATGGTAATTTTTCTTGTAAGTTGTTAGGAAAAAACCATGATAAAACTGGTTTTGCCTCATATCCTTACCACTGCACTGAAGTAGTAAGGAAATAGA
This sequence comes from Eopsaltria australis, assembly GCA_034509425.1. Lineage (NCBI taxonomy): Eukaryota > Metazoa > Chordata > Aves > Passeriformes > Petroicidae > Eopsaltria > Eopsaltria australis. The sequence goes on from JAVTVJ010000138.1 coordinate 1,223,842, forward strand.
TGATTATTCAGCTATGTTTTACTTATGTTCAGTTTTCATAACAGTCTTCTGCCACTTTGAGTATTGTGTGTAACAGTGCAAGAATTTATATCAGATCTCTCCCATAAGGATGTAAAACAGTGTGAGGGGACAGGACTATGGACTCACTCAAAGTCAGCAGTGTTATTTCTAATTGTCTTTTATAGCAAAGGGAGAAATGCTGTTGCACTGACACTCTCACTCCTAGCAGCTGTATCATACATTGGCTCCCTATGGGTAAAATTCTTTGCTTCCCTCAAAGCAATTTTCATCCAAAACCAAGTTGTGCACGTATTTAAGATAAAATTTTACAACTGAATTGTTGTTTAGAATGTTGCTTAATGTGTTATCTGAGGTAGTTCAGAAATACTAATAACTTTCCAACTGGAAATGAGACTGTTCCTGGCCAGTTCCATTATCTGGAGTAGATCACTTGAATAAAATACATGTATTGAATTTTTTAAAGTACATTTTGGCTAGAAGCTGTATTTGGAAGGCATTATGCATATGTATTAAAATTCTTTGTATGCAAAACCCCGAGAAACAGGAATAGCAAGTCCTCTTATGTGTGAACAGTGCAGCATCCATTTCATTAAAATATGCCTTTTTCATCAGCTCCATGCTGGCAAAATATTAGCATTTAAAATTCATTGATGCTTTGTGATCTAGGATTAGATGCCATTTTGTGGGGAGTTTGGCTGGGTTCAGATCTGCAATGCTTGGTGGGTTACACAGCGGATTCTGCTTGGGGTCTTCTGCTGCACCTGCTCATCAGTGCATCCTAATGTGAAAGATGTTACAGCCTTGGAGTGCTGCTTTATCTGGTGGTTCAGAGCAGCCTCTGCTTGGGGAAGCTGCACAGAATTGGGAGCATCTTTGTTATGAGCCCCTAGGAAACAACCTTAGGCCTTATCTCGGCACTAGGATAACCTGAAATTTCTATTACCTGAAACTAGTGAAACTTCTCCGAGTTTCCTTAGGGGAGGCTGCATAATTTTAAAGGAACCTTGAAGTTTGCAATTCTCCTATTGATATTGATGAATAATCAAGTCCCAGCCAAACAGGCACTGCCTGGGTGTTTCTGTATGTGTAGTCATATTTCTGAAAGCAAAATGAAGTACACAAAATGTCCTGTCTAAATTGGTGCCCAGGGCATGTGTCGGTCAGTCTTAAAGCTTGCCAGAAAGCTTTAGTGGGTTTAAAATTCATCAGAACTTCAAAGAATTTTAAGTCCTTATCAGATCAGGAAGGAGGGGAATGAGTGTGTGCAGTGTGTGCAGCATGTTCAGGTCATTCTGTGATTATGTTATTTTAATCCCCCTACTTCATAAGAAGTCCAGGGGAATAGTTTGTAACTGAACATCTAATGGAATACAAAATAGAGGATACAGTAGACTTTGATAGGTGTCATGGATCACTGCAGGAGTTCTCATTGCTGCTTTCAGTCACAGGCTATGAATGTGCCAGGTACAGCATGAGATCTGGTTTGAATCATTATTCAGCCCTCTGTCTCCACCCATACACAAAACAGGCTAAAGTGCTATTCCTTGACTAAAAGGCCACCCAGAAGCTATAGGAGGCAAGCAGGTAGAGCAGCTACAATCATGGAATCATAGAATGGTTTGGGTAAGAAGGGACCTTAAAGGTCATCTAGTACTACCCCTCCCTTCCCGTGCCATGGGCAGGGACTCCTCCACTTGAGCAGGCTCCTCAGAGCCCTGTCCAGCCTGGCCTTGGAACACGCCCAAGGATGAGGAATCCACAAGCTCTCAAGGCAGCCTGCTCCAGGGCCTTACCACCCACACAGTAAAGGATTTCTTCCTAATGCAGTAAGAAAGGCTTGAATCTTCTGTTCTTTTCTAACAGTTATGGCTTAATGACTACCTTAGAACATAGAGATATTTGTAAATGCAAGACCCATTGGAATGAAGAATGGTGATTTACCTTCTTGGAAAATTTGATTTTTACCAGTACCTCCCACTCTGTAACACAGAAAACACTTAAGTCCCACCAAAAAAATGTTGCCTTTTGTTTTCAAAAATATTAAATGAGCAAGAATAAAGCTCAAAACTGATCTAGAAAAAGAAACCCACTTGTTTGTTAATGCTGTCAGAGAGGAAGGAGTTTTCTTGAAGACCAATCATTTATTGTCTTTAGGATTATGACAAGGTGCAGCCACTAAATGTGTATCTCAGAAAATGAGTCAGCTATGTTATGATTTCCTTGAACATACTTTGAAAGATTATGTGATATTCCATTCATGAAAAATGGGAAAAAGCTGAAAGAGGATACATGAGACAGTTTTACAGTGCTAATCTTTAGGTATTTTTTTGTTAGACTCTACCCTTTGATATTGGTATGAATAATGTAAAAAGGCAATGCCCTGACAGTTATTTTAGATTCTACTTTTTACACTGTTTTAGAGTTGCTGATTATATTCTGATACCATGGAGAACTGATGCAGAGAATCTTTAATTCCAACAACTGCTGCTGTTGACCAGCAAGCTTCACTGTAAAAAATTCAAGTCCCAAGATTTTACTGGTGGAAAATGGTGCAGGTTCATTTATTTCAGTGGCATTAAGCAAATTTATGCCATCTAAGGATTTTACAGATTATTGCATCTAAAGCTGTATTTTAGAACCCTTAAATATTTCATTAATGGAACATGATAATTGCTCTCAGGATAAATTATTATATTTCTTTAAAAAACCTCTCAATTCTTTATGTGCTTCAGCTTATTTGCAAGTATTGAGCAACTTGTACAGTTGAGGAAAAAATCTTTTGAAGAGGTATTTTTCCTAAAACCAAAAAATCTACCAAGAAAAAAAGAACAAATTAAAATGCAAAATAAAATACTATAAAGTCAGTAAAGCTGTATTTTTAAGGATTCTCTTTCTCTAATGGAGGAAAATTCCGAAGCAGAAGAAAAAATTCATACAATCAGGGAAAAAAAGGTGAATCCATAGGGTCTTTTTTCTTTTGAGAGGAAAGTTATGATTGAGGAAATAAAATGACAGAATTGTTAGGGAGGATGCTAAAGAAGATAGGATGCTCCAAAGTATATTTGGCGGAATTATCGGCTGACTCACATGGTGTGTTTCAGCACAGTTTGATCTCCATAAAAGTTCAGCAGGGAACACCCAGTTAGTTTTGACTCATTGCCACAAGGAAGTGGTCTTCTGATTTAGTGGTATTTTTATCCAGGTTGTCAGTGTGGCTTGTCACTGCTTCCTCGTTCCTGTAGCTGACACTCTTCATCATTATTATTTACTGCCAATGTGTCAAAAAGCCCTTTGGTGCCTGGCATGGTGCAAAGGAGATACTGTCTGTCCTGGGAAGTTTGCAATTTGTGCACTGAGAGGAAAGAACTGGGTGATTTTTGGGTATGTAACTTACCATCCTCAAGTCCTTAATGAATGACCAAAAAAAGCCAGTTTCTCCTCATTAACCACAGAGGATTCTGCAGTGATGAGCTCTGCTGTAGGACCTGCACTGCTGGGATTTAGGGGACATGAATGTCCCCAGAATGTCACAGTGATGAGCCCTGATAGGATGTCATCCCACACTGCTGCTTACATCCCTAACAACTTTATAAATATATGTCATGTTTACATGTGTTTAGGAGAAGACAGTTGCAGACAACGTCAGAGAAATGACTGTAGAGAGAGTAAAGACATAGAAAGCAGTACTGTGAAAATGGGAGGGTGTCAGTACAGAGTGTCCAGGCTTTCTCTGAGTGATTCTGAGTGCTGACATGAACGCTAAGCAGGCTCTGTTGGACTTCCTTGAACCAACCTTTGATCTCTGTTGTGCTGTAGCATGCATTTATAACCACTGCCCATTTATACAGTGTGCATTTTACATGCTGGGAACTACTTTTGTGTGGTTTTTTTTCAATTGGTCTGATTTTTGGTTGTTTAGGGTATTTTGGTTTTTGTTGGGGTTTTTTTTTGGTGGGGAGTTGTTTGGTTATTTTCCTTTAATGGAAAGATCTGAGCTGAAAAGGTTCTGGGATACAATAAAAAACAAAACAAACAAAAAACCCTCAATGAAAATGAAGGCTTATGTGTCTCTTAGGGCACTTATGGGACTGGTGACAGCTTCCTTTTGATCAAGAGAGGAAGCCTTTCCTATTTTGGCAAACACAGGCTCCTGCATGGTCTGACCTTCACCTAGCGTGGTGCTGTGCTCCCAGAGTGGATCTGTGCCATCTCCAGCTCTTGCAAGTTGGGGTAGAATTTTGCAGGTGATCCAAAGCCACCCCTGCTGCCTCTGCCCGAGTTTCAGACCACAACAGCAGTTACTCTGTGCTGCCAGGACTGTGAGAAGGAGCAGAGTGGCACAAACACAGGCAAGAAGCACATTTCCCATACCCTTATCTGTCTTCAGCATGTTTCACAGTGGACTTCCACTGAATGAGTTGTTGCCGTAGCAATGCCGAGGCACAGAATGAGGAAGCACCTTTTAGGGAAGCAGCTGGCAGCAGCCTGGATTACACCTTCCACATGGAGGATAAGTAGGCTGATTGAAACTGTCTCTCAAAGCCTGGCTGGAGCAGTTTGTTTCACCTGGCTTGTTTCACTACAAGTCAGTGTCATATTTTAATGTGAATTAGTTTTTAAAGCTGGAAGCTGGAAGGAATTTATTTCTTTTATATTTTCTGTACTGTACGTAGAGATAAATAGAAAACAGCATTAGGCACTGGTAGAATTTGAAGGCTGGTGAGCCATGTAACAATGTCTTACATGTTTACAGTGCCTTTTAAACAAGAAGATTCTAGAATATACTCCATACTATGAATATAGAAATGTGTGTTGTGAGTTATGATGCTATAATGGTTCTTGACAGAGACAGATTAGTTTGTATTAGCTTCTATAACAGAACCTAATAATACATTCAACAGGCTTATTAGTCCTTAAGCTCAAATATTTCAGGAATCCTTTGTTATGTTGTGGAATACCACTGTTTATAGTGAGGATTGTGAAGCAGGCTAGCAATGGCTGTATCCATGTCTCTGAAAGACAAAAGGGAAAATGGAGTTGATTCAGTTAATTTTTGGTCACAAAACACCCCCTTGGTCCTGATAGTAATAGCTGTAGTAAGTAGTTCTTGTTCTATCTATAATTGTGGCATAAGCCTGTCAGTGCAACAAGCTTGCAAGCTCTTTACCAGATTAATACTCATAAGAGGTAATTTGATGAGCCCATATTTTGGGGTTTGATAATCTATTAGTAGAAGAAAATGCTTGACTTCAGGGAGATTGAAAACCTCTTCTCCAGGTTTATTTGTTTTGGAGCACTTCAGAAATACTGGCCAAGGAACACTGATACCAGTCTTGCATTGTGTAATCTTGCTTGTGCAACCTAGTCACTCTATTGTATATTTATTTCACTTTGCTCATGATTCAAAGAATAGACAGAAATGGATTGGAGTTTTATTGTTATTTGTGTTTCTTAAATAGCCACTCAGTGGAAGGGAGGAAAATTGCTGGCATGCTGGATGCCAACTGAGATTTTTGCTAAAACAGATACACAGTGAGCTGATATTATACTAAGAGGGTCATGGTGGTTCAATCTGGAAGTAGGCTTGAGCAATTTGTCTGAATCTAGACTCAACTAGATTTTGCACATCTGTCCTGATTTACTGCTTTACTTAAGAGTGGCTGTGGGTTGTATTTTTAGTAAGGGAAAAAATAAAAGAATAGGATGTGGAGAACAGGAAAAAAGTCTTCTTCTCAAGATTAAATTCTTTTCTTAATAAAGTTTTGGCAGTTTTTCACACTTTCACTAGAACATTATAGAAAATCTCGCCATAAAAGATGAAAAGGATGGCATTCAGTATCCTGTTACTCAAGAGAGCATAGTTAAAAAATAAATCAATCCTATTGCCATGAAAGTTTCTAAAATCTTGTTTAGTTTTTGACTGTCACAATGATGCTTTGTGTGAAATGCACTTAAGGATATGAAGGAAAGCCTTTTTTTTTATGTGTATGTGAAGCCAATAGAGTCAAACCTTGGTCTATCTAATCCCCAGCATCATTAAGAGAAATTAAAATCAAAGCTATTTTCATTGACCCCTCAGTCTATTGTTCAACCAATAACAGAGATTTGTGGTAATTAATTAGTTTAACCAGACACAAGAATATAAATATGAAAAACTCTTACCTATGGAATGTACGTATTATGGAGCAAGATCTGCCTTGTTTCACTCTTTTTTTCCTTAAGGATTTTGTTGTTAGGCAATATTGATGAAATCAGATGCATAATCTCAAAGTTGGAGCTTTCATATTTCTGCCCTAGCTGTTCTGGTATTGTATAACCTAGAGATATGGGACTCGATCCTCCCTACTCTGCCCTGGTGATGCCTCACCTACAGTGCTGTGTCCACTTCTGGACTTCTCAGAACAAGAGCTGTGGATTTATTGGAGAGAGCACAATGAAGGGCCATGAAGGTTATTAAGGACTGCAGCATCTGTCCCATGAGGGTAGACTGGGACATCTGGGATCGTTCAGCCTGGAGAGGAGAAGGCTCAGGAGAATCTCAGTGTATAAAATACCTGAAGGGAAGGAGTGAGAGGTTTTTCAGGGGTTCCTAGTGATAGAACCAGAGGCCACAGGTGCAGACTGAAACAGATTTTAGTCTGAGCATCAGGAAAGCCTTTGCTGTGAGGGTGACTGAGCACTGGCACAGGCTGTCCAGAGAGGGTGTGGAAGTTTCATGCTTGGCAATACTCAGGAGCATTCTGGGCATGGTCCTGCACAGGCAGCTTTAGCTGGCCCTGCTTGAGTGGAGTGCTGGAACAGATGACCTCCAGAGACCCCTGGCAGCATCAGCCAGCCTGTGATTTTCATTGTTTGCATAAGCCTCTCTAGAAAGCTCCAACAGATGACATTTGGTAAATAAAAAACAGATACACCAGTGGGTTTCCTGCACAAGTTTCAAGACTAGAATTAGTTCTTATAAAGCATTTGATTTTCATACATGTGGTGTAATTATTCCTAGTTTTTGATCACTCCAGTTGGATGAAAGATACAGGAAATGCACAAAATACTGTGATTCTCAAAGCCAATAAGGATAAGCCAACCAACCAAATAAAAATACTTGTACTATTTGTCACAAAAGGCAGAATAATACAGAAGAAATTTATGTAAATGGAGTTTCAGGATAGGCATAAGAATTATTCAGACACCAAAGAACTTGATAATAGACCAGCATAAACAGAAGCATCTGTCTTTCTGAAGTGCCGGCTGATTAAGAAAATTTCTGCATGTGTTTAACTAAGCTTTTCTACTAACCTTAGGTTATTGGTGAGGATTAGAGGCTTTATATTTTTTTGATGGAGAATTTTTAATTTAATCTTTGTGGAAAGGCACCTAAACAACCCTTTCATTTACTGTTGGCCTTGAAAATTTTTTGTAGATCTGGAAGCTGAACTGTGTAAGCAGCTGTAACTAATGGGGAGAAGGGACAGAACAAAAACTGTTGGAGGGCTTCTTTTCCTCCTGCTGATCCACCTGCATAGAGAAGGTTCTCTAAGCATCTAAATCATTGGGGTTTAGTGTCACTTGGCATTACTGAAGCAGCTATTGTATGGTGCAGAGGAGAATTTTTTTTCAGAAGACAAACTCCTTTTCTGCAGCCCCCACTGTTTTCTAGAGGAAATAAAGGTGTTTGGCAACTCCTCTGAATGACATCACTGCATTCGTGTAAGCTTTACACAAACACAAAAAGGCATAATCTTGTCAACATTTTTAGAAGTGTGTGCTGGGTTTGGCTAGGATAGAGTTCATTTCTTCACAGTAGCTGGTATGGAGCTCAATTTGGGATTCAGTGTTGATAATACAAAGATGTTTTTGTTATTGCTGAGCAGAGCTTATACAGAGCCAAGGCCTTTCTGCTCCTCACCCCATCAGTGAGGAGGCTTGGGGTGCACAAGGAGTTGGGAGAGGACACAACCAGGACAGCTGACCCCAGCTGACCTAAGGGATCTTCCAAAACACGTGGTGTCATTCCTCAGCATATACACCTGAGGAAGAGGAAGGAAGAAGGGAATTGGTGTTCAGAGTGATGGTGTTGTGTTTGTCTTCCCAAGCACCCACACGATGGAGCCCTGCTCTCCTGGGGTTGGCCGAACACCTGCCTGCCCATGGGAAGTGGTGAATTAATTCCTTCATTTGCTTTGTTTGGGTGCACAGCTTTTGCTTTCACTATTAAACTCCCTTTATCTCCACCCATGAGTTTTCTCTGTTACTCTTCCAATTCCTCCCCATCCCCTTGGAGTGAGTGAGTGAATGAGTGAGTGAGTGAGCAGCTGTGTGGGGCTTCATTGCCAGCAGGGCTTAAACCACAACAAAGAGCATCAATAAAACTTGTGGGGAGCAGACTGCTGTAGTATTACATGCACTTTAAAAATTCCTTTCATGACCAAACTGAGCAAACTACGGGCATAAGAAATAGTCCTATCCCAAAATCCACTTGCTGAGTCTGTGCTGTAACCTGTGCTTACAAGGAAGTTATACAGCATGTGCTACGTTATATCTGAGAAACCCACGGTTTGCCAGGGCAACACTGAGCATTTCCTCCTTGGGAAATACATTGTTTGCTTCATCAGTGCTGCAGCCTGGCACACACGTGGGAATAGCACAAGAGAGCCCAGCAGGCTGCTGCCATAGAGCAAACTGAAGGAGTGTCACATTTCTCTTTTGTTGTTGCTGTAGTCCGACAATGAACAGAACAGAAAAGAGCTGGTTGAGTGAATTCTGAGATTTAGCAAGCTATTCCCTTGCCATGGAGTTTTCTGATGGTGGGTAGAAGGAACAAAACAAACCTTGAAAGAAATGGCTATTAATGATTTCAAAAATTAATAAGGAAGTTTTCTATAGGAAAAGACCCTTTGGGTAATGTGATTCTTCTCACTAATACTATTCCAACCAGGAAACAGTAGAGGATAGAGCATATTGATGGGGTTGGAGTACTGTAACATAACCAGACACTTGCATTTCAGGTGTACCGTCAGAACTGATCTTGCATTCTTTCTACATGCACCTGGATGCTTCCCACAAAGCAATATGATGAGAAATTTTAGTCCTCCAAGACTTAATTGAGCAACCTCACTTGAGGAATTCCTTTACACCAGTTTTAAAAAGTTTGCAAACTATGACTTTTTCCTTTTCTTGAAAAGAAAAAAAAAAAAAAAAAGAGACCTCTTAGAGCAAATCAATCTGTAAATTCCATTATCTTCGGTGCTTAATGTTTTTCTCTTCTGTCAGGGTTGTGTTTACAAGCAAAGCAATTGAAATACAATTTCAAGTAAGCCCTGGTGGAGATCCTTCCCAGGCCAGTGTTCAGGAGATGAAGTTACCTGCATTTCTGGAAGGTGGTTCGAAGTCTTAGAATCTTTTCTTGTTTGTTGTTCTCCTCTATAACAATTGCTATTTTGCTTTGGCCACAGAATTTTCAATTTAACAGGCACACAAACGTGATTTGGAAGCTCCAGCTCAGTACTGTCACCTCCTTAGCTGTTTAATGAACCAGCACTTCCTTCCTCTAACTTTAATGGATTACTCTGGAACAAAACTAAACTCATCCACAAAGAGCAGCAGAGACAGCAATTACTGAAAATTTCATCAAAGAAAGTTTTCAAAGCTCTTTTTATCAATTTACTGAGTTATCCATAAAGTTGAAACACATTTGCTTAATTTTACAGCTTTGTTTAAAAGGCTTTCCTTTATGTATTTACCTTCATATGTGTGAGATGTGTTCAAGAGCGCTGTGTTCATTTCAGGGCAAGGTTTGCTCCATAGTCATGTGTTAAGCAGGGAATAATAATCAACTTTACCATTTCCTAAGGATGGAAAATTTCTTTATTTCAACCAATTACCTATTCCTTTAAGGGATCAGGAATTTACTGAAACCTTGAATGACCTACAGCTTTTTTGTTCAGGACAGCCCAGAAAAGAAGGAATTACTTTTTGCCCTAGCCTTATTAGTTGTGCAAAACCATCAGAGTTCCTGGGCCCTGCATCTGCAATGCAGTCAGGGACTGATTTTTTCAGCCTATGCAATGGATTTTTCATATGGCTTCATGGTTCCTTGAGGCCAGAATGCATTCTTTCCTAAAATTTCTATAGTCTACAATTCCATTTTTCATCTGGGCAAACAGTGGTTTGGACTATAGGTGAATAGCTGTTGTTAATAACCCTTCAAAGTGAGAAAGTCAGCAAAGTACATGAGCAGAAATAATGTTCCAGGAATGACTTATATCAGAAAAAGGATCAAATTCTGTCAGGAGCAATTAGTTCAAACACATCAATGAGTATTGCAGTGCCTTTTTAAAGGCAGCACACAAATTGAAAAAAAATCAGTGGAAAGGGAATTTTTTTGCATGTTCCCAATTCCTTTTGTCAATGGTGTGTGTGCTTATGTGCTGTACCTTTGTATCTATCTGTATGTGTTTGAATATTAGCATGTTTATATTCATATATCTGTATCCACACATTCTCTTTCAAGTTATGAAAGTGGTTGCTGTAAAAACCAACAAAACTGAGGCCATGGACTGACTTTATAGGGGAAGCATGTTCTACTAAAGGGTCATAAATTATAGGGAGACCCCAATACTTAAAACGGTTGTGGTGATATTTTCAGGTGGAATGTGTGCAGTTGCATCACATCAGTGATTCCAATAAATAAATGCAAATAAAACTTATTAGCAACCTTACACTATTAGCTCAGACTTTTAAGGTAGAGGCTTCATACCAGGTGAAGGATTAGATTATCTTTCACTAAGCAAAAGTTACAGGTTTTCATCAAGCCATTTTTATGTGGCAAAATTAACTTGTAAATTTAAAGATGGATCTTCCCTGAGTGTGAGCATAAATATTGTCATAGCAACCTTTGTACTTCATTGCTTTCTGTGGCAACAATCATTTAATTAGGAATTGAAATTAATTTTAAATAATTTTGTTTAAAGCAGCACTAACTACTCTCACAAGCCAAAAGGTTTTGTAATAGTTTGAGGTCCGATTGTGTTTTTCATTTTGTCTGTCTAAAACTCTGAAAGCACAGTGGTACCTACTGCTCAAAAATGTGTGTCACTGAATAGTGTCTTACTCCTTATAATAAAAGTACAGAATAGAACACAGAATCTTAGTTAAAAGTTAAGAAATGAAGGAGCAAAATCTAAAAAAACCCAAACAAACAGATTTTTAGTATATTGAAAAAAAAGTTTTGGACTAAGCTCATTATCTCATTTTATATGAATATTGATTCTTGTTCTGCACCATGTTCTACACGTGGTAAAACCCTTTTTTAATTATAAATTAGCAATTGGGTGGGCAATGAGTCAAGAACTCTTGTTTTCTATTACTGAATGCATTGGTAATTGATCAAGATGTCGTTGTTTGAGACACTGCGTGTTTGATCTCCATTTGTGTTCTGTGGCTTAATTGGAGTTCAGAGCTTGGCATAATAGTTACAGTGTGAGAATCTAATTTTATTCTTTTCACTGTATTGTAATGCAGAGTTTACTATACAAGCATCACAGCCATTACAGCCATGTGGGACTAGAATCAAATAAACAAACTTTGGTTTTCAGTGTGCACGTATGCATGTGTATATAAGCACACATATTTACATAATATATAAAGATGTTTAAATATGTATCTTTTCATTACCTAAAAACATAATCTCAACATTGTTATCATCCCAAGTCTTTTATGTCTTCCCATCTTGATTTTTTGTTCTTGAATTTGGCCTCTTGTCTTTAGTTTGCTGGCTTGTTGTGTCTTCTCTTGTAAAATGTAGTATTTTTGAGGACCAAAAGGTATTGCTTCCTTTCTGGAGCTCTGCCTGGCTGAATTTTTTAGATATCACTACTCAAAATGAGCTACACTGTGAGCACTGTGCAGTGTGTGCAATTATGAAGATTGCTTAGACAGCAAAGCTATGGAGTGTATTCTCTTTCACTATCTAATGAATTCCTAATGACTATCCACAGTCATTCAAAGAGATAATTTCCTTACTAAGATAATCTTCTTTTATGTACCCACATTTTTGTTACAGGAGCCATTATTGTGCTTTTCATGTCTCAACCTGCTTCCACCTTTTTGAAAGGCTCTTTGATTTTGCTGCTCTCTTTTCTTAATTTTATGTGACATTCTGTACCTGAGCACTTTTGGCAATTCTTGAGCAAGCTTTCCCAGTCTGCAGAGAGTCTGTTTTGGCTCATCTTGCTTCCACAGTGCAGCTGGGCATGTTAGATTGAATCTTTCTGCTTCATACGTGCCAGCTGCCAGACCTTAATCTCTTTCTAAAACCAAGAATTATCAAACTCCTCAACTTTTTCTCTCATTACAGTAGCTTGAGGCCCATATGGCAGATTTACATAGGAAGACAAAACAAAGCAATTCTGCAATTATCCTCAAAGCAAAGGCTTCTGTGTTGAATCAGACAGTCCCACTGCACAGATTTCAGTGGAGCAGTCTCATGTGTCTTTCTGACAAAGCGATAGATTAAACTGGGCACTGAGAGCACTGAATTTTAATCTGGATTTCAGCACTGGCTGCCTGTGTGTCCTATGGCCAGTAATTTCACCATTTGCATTTTAGATTGTAAGGCCTCCAGATCCAGGACTCTTTCCCTGTCTTGCTATATGTGCACAGTGCTGCAAAACCTTCAGCACTGCTGCATCAGAAGTTTCCTTCAGCCACCGACATAGTATTTGTGATCTGAAACAGTCTTAGCTGCTTCCATGTATTAGAGGACCTTGCAAACATTTATAGCTCAGCTCTTGAGTTTTCATTTACTCTGTTTTACAGTGAAAGGATTAGGGATGAGAAAGGCTTCAAGCTGAAGTTATATAATGACTATTCTGTGTACCCTAGAAGGACAAGGTATCCTTGATTTGAGGTGAGGCTGCAGCAAACCAACAGGTTCTTCTGCTCCTGAGAGATGTGAGCTGACAGATAACACTTTAAATGCATATGTTGTTATTACGCTAGACTGAGTTAAGGTAGCAAAGGTGGCAGGAGCATAGAACCACTGAATTCCAATCTGGATTGCTGGGGACACATATTAATTGTAAAACTGCATTGGGTTGCTGCTTCTTCAACAGTACACAAATTGCAGTTTTGAGGATGGCTTCTGCAACAGCAGGAAATCAGAAATACCAAGGTGTGACTGGTTCAGCACTGTTAATACCAGCCTGATGGCAAAAGTGCATTTCTCAGCAGCAGTCTCCCTGAAGCACCTTGGAAAAATTGTATTAGTACTTTGACCTGATTAATTAATATAATGGATAAGATTTTCCTCTAGGTCCTCCTCAGTATTACTGAAAATCTGAACTTGACATAGCTCATAGGAGGAACTGATGGAAAAACCAGCAGAAAAGGATTGTCTTAGTGAAGCATGTACTTGTATCAAATATTTGTCAGTGGAGAGATGAGAGGGAAAGAAAGAGTGAACTGGAAGTGAAATATATGTACAACACACTACTTTTCTTCAAATGCTTTGTTTTCCCTCTTACTTTATTATGGTATATGTCTTTGCTCTTTTGATTTACTGAATTATATCCAAATGTTTTTCTTTCAGAATCAGGAATACAGGCCATTAAACAAGATTGTTTCCTAGTCTTCTGACTGTACACTTTTTTGTTAAAGCAGCCCCTATTAAGCAAGGTATTGATCCTGATGAAATCACAGGGGTGGGAGGGAGAAGTCAATAGTGATTGTTGCTGTCCTCTTTTTTGTTGTTTTTGCTTTGCAATTCCACCTTGGAAGTCACTCAGCAGGCCCTTCCCAAGAGCTCAGTTGCTAATATGAGGAAAATAAAGGGAAATAGTGGAACTAAATTACCAAATACTTCTTGGTGTTGAGATTGTGAAGTAATTTATGTGGTGGTTTTTATCTTGGCCAGCTGCCATTGTTTCAGCAGTCAGTTGCATCCCCTAAGTTGCACAATTCCATGTGTTGTGCTGATGTAGGGTGATAATCCAACAGGTGCTTTCACTCACATTCAGTAATGTAGCTGCAGATGTGAGGAACAGACCAATAACTGCATTGGGCTCAAGGACAAAGCGGGGGGGGGGAAATACAGTATAAGTGAGACTTGTTGAAAAATGTAATTAAAAAGACAGATTTTTCAGAATACAGTGATAAAAGTCCTCTAAGTCAACCATGGTCATCTCTTTATCTAAATAAGAAGAAAAATGTAAATAATTTACCGCCTGTTTCTTGTGCCCAATAAGGTCAGAGGCAATTCTGTCAGCATGAAATCTACTGAGAAGGAGAACAGACCTTCTATGATTGTGTAACTCAAATAACTTCAACTAGAAACTTAAAATGTTTGGATTTCTTTACTAGAGAAACATAAAAACTACTTATTTATTGTATTTATTTATTGCAGAAAGGAATTTTTTGGAATTAATGAGAGTGTTTTTTTTAAAAGTGCCATTTTCTGGTTTTGGCTAGACTCTGGTCACATTTCCTTTTTTTTCCTCTGGTTCTATTTTTTTCTATTTTCCAGTAAAATGTGATATGCCTTTCTAAAGTTTCAGCACTCCTAAGCTAACTGTTTTAAGAAAATACAGGTTATCATGAGATTCTGTAGAAAAACTTTCATACTTGCAGAGCCATAACCATAATTTTGGTGCTTCTGGGGGTCTTTTTGCATGTACACTTAAGAATAAAATGTAGATAAACCACAAACCTCTTTATTAGCAGTTGCATTGCTTCACCTCAGTCCCAATTAACCTTCACTTTATGTGAAGCAGCAGGCACTGTGTCCTTGTTTGCAAGTTCTACAAGTTTTATGTGAGCTGTACCATGACCTTACTACCTAATAAAAATATGTATTTAAAAATAGACAGAAAAGTCAGAAAGGAGAAGGAACTTCAGAGTGGCAATACTCCTTGACATCACATGTCCTTCTCTCCCCTAGTTCTCCTTGTTCCCTACCTATCTGGTTGATAAATAATCTCTGTGTTGCTTGTCTCTTGTATGAAAAGGCTCATTTGTACCTGCAGCTAAGGAAGGGTTTTATTTTTTGTATGTTCCCGTGTCAGGAGTCCTTGAGATGTCTCCATACTCTTATATTTCAATTATTTTGTGAAATGTTGGGTATACTCATCTTGTCCAGGACCTCAGGAGCAAAGGGAGCTCTTTTGACATGTGGGAAGCAGCAGTCAGTGTTGCAAACCATTCTCACTACCTGGATGCTGCGGAGCAAGAAAGAAATGTGGGTTAAAATGGATGGGCTGCTGCCTCTCTCCTTCCAGTGGCCTTGGGAACACCTGGTGCATGCAGCCCTACAGGGAATGCTGTGTCACATTCTCTGTTTTTTAGGCATATGTAAATAGCTTTTTACTAGGAACTTCTGCTGGGAATAGCTTTTTTAGGAAGCTTGAATGGTGAAGAGGAAAACTGTAGCAAGTTTTACACATCTGGAAAATTAGAGAATAGGGCAAGTATTCTTTCAATTAGGATTTTGCAACTAATAATGTGTTCTGTCAAAATTGCTTGTGGCTTGTTGGAGCATGTACTGAGGAATTTCACCTCTAAAGCAGCAAGCATCCTTGAATAAATATCAAAGGAATCCCAGGAATCTGGTGCTGCACTGGTGCAGGAGCAGGTGGACAGGAGATAAGTACTACCTCCATAGGGTTTGCTGGTGAATAGCTATTCTGAGGGGCCAGTGCCTATTGCTGGGACTGTACCTAAATCTCAGCCACTTCTCTGGCTGAGTTATGCCAATAAGAAGCATGAAAGTTGTTCCTCAATTTAAGGGCATTGAAACAGTCTGTAATAAAGGGCTTGGCATAAAAATATTACTGCAGCAGCCTAGATAAGGTTCAGTACGGTGCCTAGAAGTGTGTCTTCTGTGGCTTGTAAATCCTCTCTCAGTTATGCTGTTGGATCCATTACAAAAGCTGGACTTTGGTGGATACTTTAGCTCACTTTGGTTAATTGCCAGTGTCCATACAGGGTGATAAACCAGTCTGCTCCTTCACCACTCGAAAACCTGCTGTCAGAGAGCAGCAACATGGCATCAGATGCCAAGCAAGAGCTGATATCACCCGAATAAGCTAAGGGACATATTCACGATTCACATCCAAGGTCTTATTTTATCTTCCTTTCTTCTCTAACAGGGTGCAAGAGTCTGGCTACTGAGCTCAAATATCAAATACAGTAGAACAGCAAGAAACTCTTCTCATTTGCTTGTTGGGCAACTCTCCCTGAGAGAGAAATTCTCTCCCTAAAAACCAACAGTGCTGAATAACCTACCCAGAAATCCCTGGAGGTAGACAGAACTTCATTAGAGAAAGGCCCTGAGCAACCAGAAACTGGACCCATGCTGAGCAGGAGGTTGGATTGCAGTTCTCTGGGTTTCTCTCCCAAGCGTCCAGTTCTTGCAATTCTATGAATTTCAGTTTGTTGGTTTCTCATTGAGCACAAATCCTGTTTGCACACTGAGATGCAGGACCAAAACAAAAGAAACAGAGCTGAAAACTCATTCCCACACTGCTACATCGGTGTACCAACTATAAAGCAGGTGTTTAGTAGCAACTTCTGTTTTAGAAATGATGACATATGATTCTTTCATGTGATTTATGTTGGTATTTCCCTTCCTTAAGTAAATCACATTAATTCACTTTGGGTCTATATTGGACCAAGGCAACTTTATTATACATAAGGTATTTATTTCATTTTTCTTTTCCTAGATAGAAGGCCAGAAAGTTGCATGTGATCACATCTCCAGGACAATACCATGTTTCTAGAAAATTCATCTTATACAGATATTTCTGTCCCCTGTTTTACAAGGAGAATAAATTTACAGAGACAGATCATCAGCAAACCTTAAACTGATAACTAGAAAAAACTGACATGTTGCTGACCTCAGGAACTGCTGATCTAGCAGGCAGAAGAACTATGTTTGACAGAAGAACCATCAGCAATAACAATCATAAAGAATTTAAATGGTCTGAAGGAACGATTTCTTTGCACTCCTTTCATGTGCAGTAGGCGGCTCGAATGACTTCCCAGTGGCTTAATATGTTTAAGTCACTGCCTGCACCTACTGCTTCAAGCTGACATATTTAATTTTCAATGGAATGCTCTTCTGGCATACAGTCTAATTAGGCACTTGTGGGCCTCTTACCACGAGATTATTATTTTAAATCACAGAATCAGGTGGGAAAAAGCTTAGAGAGATAGGAAATTGTGACTGGCCAGAATCTATGTAAGAGGGAACTAAATCCTGAATTAGTCACTAATTCCTAAGATTCAACACTTCCTAAATTTATTATGAGATCAGTATTCACTTACCAGAGTCAAACCTTAGAAAAATATTTCTAAAATGCTGGGAAAGACAAGTTGTAAAACACAAGCTATTGCAACAGTCTTTCTTCTCATTCCTGATTGCCACAGAAAGCAGAGAAAAATTGTAACAAGGAAGCAAAGGAGCAAAACTCCAAACCTACAAAAGCCCCCAAAACTCAACCAACTCAGAGAAGACAATCTCCTGCAAGTGTAAATGTCAGAAGCCAGCATAATGACGCACATCAGAGTCCAGTATTTAATTCCTTGAGAAGTCAAGGTGGATTTCATAGTAAGAGTTGAGTCTTGGCCGTTCAGTCACAGACTGTAAGACTGCAATGTGCCCCAAGGCAGGAGCATTTCTCAGCTGTCACTGCTGTGCTCTTCCTCCACAACCTGTCACACAAGCAAGCTGCTGATCTAAAGTGACATTAAGACACAACATTTGACTAAACACATCACCTAAGTGAATCCATTTAAACCCAAGCTTAACACCTCTCATAAATGCACAAACTGAAATCTAATAAAGAGCTGAACAGAGGTTTTGGCAACTCAAATTTGAAAAATGCGTAGAGGAAGATATTTATTTTTCATTTTATCTCAAATGAAAGAGCCTAATTATCATTGCAGCACAGAAGAGGGTGAAATAAAGCAGTTTAAACTTATACACACATCACATCTATTTAAAGCATAACGACATACAAACTTGGGAACAAGATGGAAGTGGCACTACAGGAAATGCAGTCTCTGCACACCTCTAGATATTGTACCAATTAAAGTCTAGAAAGAAAAGGAAAAAAGTCTAGCAGCAAACTGATTCACTCAGTACTGAGAAACTGCATGAGAAGTCTTTAATCTCCAAATAGCTGTGACCAAAACTCATTAGGTGACGACAATCCTTAGTAAAGAACAG
The DNA here is from genome assembly GCA_034509425.1 of Eopsaltria australis. Taxonomy (NCBI): domain Eukaryota; kingdom Metazoa; phylum Chordata; class Aves; order Passeriformes; family Petroicidae; genus Eopsaltria; species Eopsaltria australis. The sequence goes on from JAVTVJ010000138.1 coordinate 1,242,083, forward strand.
AAAGATTTTAGTCTTGCTATTACTAGAGAAAGCGTCAGATCACAGAGGAGATCAAACCAGCATTTTAAAATGGCTCACTCCCAAAGTCTGAGCAGAAATAAATTGGAAAAGCATTTAGAAGAACTACTTTTTGAATTTATTTTGATATCAGGACCATTGAACCCAAGTATTTCCTTTAAAGTAATTAAAAGCAAAATTAATAGCACATTTTTAAAAAGCATTTAAACTTGAGTAGCTGAAATATTGTTGAATATTTCAGAATCATCTTCAGGAAAAGAAATGGCTAAAATCTGCTGGAAATGATAAAAATGAGACCAAGAAAGATCCTTTGAGACTTTGCAGAACCGGCATTTCTGAAAATCTAGCTGTTGAATTACTTGTTTTTCAAATAAATTGGGGAGACTTTTGGGCTTCTGTTGCATTTTTTTCTTTTTTGTTTGGGGTTTGTTTATTTATTTTGGAGTGGTTTTTTGTTATGTTTTTATTTTCATTGAGGGAAAGTCAGAGAAGGTAGAAAATCTGTTTGCCTTCAAGTACCAGACCTGGTAATGGACAATTACTTTATATCCTCTACAAAGGCCTGTGCTGTAAACCACTGTGGTTTTATGGTGGAGAAACCTCAGAGCAGAGTCTACTTTTTTGATGATTGTCTTGTCATCATTGAAAATATCATCCTGGACTATATTATCTAACTCAATAATTAAATTATTATGAATTCATCACCGTCTGTTATGGAAAACAACCAGTACAATTAAATTCCTATTATAACACGAATGTTAATTTAGCACTGAGTTTCAGGAGACCAAAAGATTGTAGCTATTGAAACAGATTTCTCCAACACCTTGTATGTGAGTTTTTGCTACTGATTCCATCTCAGGAAAGGTTCAAAGTCCTGTTTTGACTGCTTGACTGACTATAATGTGATTCATTGGCTCCACACACTTAAGAAGATGTCAAAAGCTGATGGTGAATGTAAACTTCTGGGCACAATCTTGCTTTACTTTTCTCTTTATGCGTCCTTCTTTACTTTGCAAGGAAAGGTTCAAGTGTCTTCCTGTGACTGGAGTGAGGAAATGGTTATGGAAAAGTCAGCATAAAAGGATGGACACAAAATGTTTCCAATAGTGGCCAGGAAGCAATATTAATTAATTTGGCTACTTTTACCTTGGCATCCTCTGTTCAACATATGCCAGCTTGAAGAAGCGCTTGCCAAGCCTATATTCCATTTTACCCGCTGCTCAAAAAAAAAGTTTAATATGTAGCAAGTCTTCTCCCATAAGAAAAGTGTCATGAATACCTTAAAAATTATGTCAATTTTTAAAATAATATAAAAACCAAATCGATTGATTTAAAAAACAGTTTGCGTGTTACAATATCTAAATGTCATTTAGATTATTTCTTGCTAGCTGACAAAAAAGAAAAATGAGAATGGTTTAGAAAGTCGTGTTCAATTATTCTTTCCTTGACTGTGAAACTCAAAATACCACTTTTTTTATCAGTCACCAGAGTCCAGAAAAGATTCAAATATTGCTTTGTGGGTTTGGGTTTTTTAATGATATATTAAATTCTCTAATTATTTTCAGTTTGAGACAATCTGATTCTGATGAGCCTGTCCCTCAGTAGCAGATACAGTCACTGCCCTGCCTGCTTATGCCATGGCAGAACTGGGGAAAAAATTTGATTGAAAAAATAGTGACCAAAGAAGAATTCACAGCAGCCTTCCCTTTCTGCACCTTCCTGAGTAAAAATAAGCATGGATATTCTCCCATCCATCCATCCCCTCTGTAGGGCACGTGTTCATGCCCTAACTAGGATCCCCACTTTTCAACTGGATTGTGCTGGTAGCTTTACAGTTCACAGTACTTTCTCTATAGGAGTCAATTCCAATTCAGGGTACCTGCTCTGAACAATTCTCCTTGCTTTTGAGACCAAGGAAACAACGTTGACCTTGTATCTACAGCCATTTCTCATTTTAATTAGAACATTTTCATATGAGACATCTGTGGCCATCTTATTTCTCCGTATTTTTTTCTTCAGACCACAGAATATGTTCTGGGCACCAAGCTTGAGCACTACAGGTGGGGAAACAAGACACGCTGAGCTACTCAGAGTGCAGACAGACACACAGATCTCATTATTGCTGCTCTTAATCCTCTGTTTCTGTTCTAAAGACTGTGACATTTAGCAGGACATGGGAAACAATTTGGTTGGTGCACAGCCTCTAACTGCACATTGATATTCTGCTGGTTGGGAGACCTTGGTTTAACTTCCACAACTTTGTTCACCTTTGGGTCATTATAACCCACACACTGAACCAGATGCACGAAAGCCCCAGAGTCGTAACCATGCTCTGCTTTTTCTCATTGTTGTGTCCATGACCCCAACAGCAGTGAGAATAACCTCTGCTACAAACATCTATTATGTGTATTCTGCGTGCTTAAAATAGCATCTCGACCAGTCAATAAATAATACTTGACACAGAGGAGAAATAAAAAGTAGAGGGAATTTACAGAACCATCACACCTTCCTCTTTAGAGGCAGACAATGAGCAGGATTCAGTTTGATATTTCTATACAGGGCAATTAATACAAAAAACCAGATTGGCTGAGCCAAGCAAAAGGTCAAGTGTCCTTGGAAAAAAGATGATGGTGAAGGAGGATGAGGAAAAAAGAAGGAAGCCAGGTGAAAGACATCAAAATGCTACTGTAAGGCAGAGTGCAAGGAGAAGTACAACCCTGATGGCCACACAATGCCACCTAGCACACAATGTGAGGGGCAATCCTGGCACTGCATTCTGACACCTGCTGTGGTGAATTTCAGCACAGCAAAACTAGATTTGCTTCATGATATAACCTGTGAGGGAAATAAAAACAGTTTAAAAGCACCACAGTGGCCTTGAGCTGTTGTAGTCCCATAAGGTAGATTAGCACAGCAATGCAATCTCACACCCTATCCTTTGATGAGACTGTTGTGTGCTCCCTTGTGAATGAAGGAGAGAAACAACTGAGGTCTTAAAATAGACAAAGTCCTTAAATGAAAGCCTTAATTGCATTTCAGAATAAATTTTATGTCAGGAGTCAGTGGACAGACTAATGAGCCTTAAGAGACCTTAACATGGTCTGTCTAGAAAGCTGCTTTTATGACAGAATCATTTGTTGGCAGTTTCTCTGAAAAGGCTGTCACAAACACCCAGGTTTATCAACTTCATGGCTTGGTACTCCCTGCCTGCTGACCTGGAGCCTTGAGAGCTTACACAGCTTGGATGGGCACTGGTACTGGCACTGGAGGAAAGGTGGCATCTCCTAAGAGATTACAAGATGGCAGTCTTGTGATATGAGATGGAACAAATAGAAAAGCCCAATGCTGCTACAAAATAACAAGAAAAGATCAGCAGAAAAATAATGGGATGAGCTAAAACAGGCCAAAGGAGATTAAATTGTCTTCTCAGAAGGTATTAAAGCAAGGCTTGGAGACTTTTCAGAAAACTGAAGCATGATGTGTGAATGAAGATCTGTCAGTCAGAAGGAAAAAGAAAGGGGCAAAACAAAACTCTTTTGGACAAAGAGCTTCAAACAAAACTGAATTTGTACACTGTGTATGATACCGATTTCATTCTTAATGGAAACTGAGTTCATAATAAACCCAAGGTATCTTCCACTGCAAATGGGATGAAAATCCAATAAACAGATATGCACATGGCATTGCTATTTCTAGTTCCATGTATATTTGCAATGCAGCAAGAAAAAAAAATTCAGTTCAGGTAAAACAGTAGTTACACTATATATGAATAAGTATAAAAATACATCCAGACTCAATAACATGAATCACTGTCAACCTAGACAGGAAAAAATACCCTGAAATATGAAAAATACATATGCAATTTTAGATACTTCCATATCTTTATTTTTCTGTTTTTATTTTTCATTTATTTCTATACCTTTTAGCATACTGGCTGCTCTACCACGTAGTCATTGATATCAGGGTATCTGCTCCCATATTCAGTTACCTGAACAGCTGTAGTTAAGATATTTCATCTTCCTTTAATGTAAAACAAATTAAACAAAAGCTGTTGATCTAAAGACAACATCTTACTACATATAACTAGTCTTCAGAATATAAACATGAAACAAATCTTTATTATTGCAGACTGGCAAGTGGGGATTTTTCTATCGATATCATCTGCTATGTCCTTCTGTTAGTTCTATTTATGCTTTAAGCCCAAATATTATCCCAATAACTACTTTCTTATAGAAGAACTCTAACTAGTGCTGTAGAAGCCACCAAATCTTCTGCAGATTTTTAAGTCAATGTATAGATCTTACAATGGGGAAATCCATCTCAGTTTGGTTCTACACACTCTTTAGTGTGTAGTCAGTGTGGAGATCTGCTTTTTTTGGGTTTGGTACAGTTGGTTTTCATTTTTTCAGGGCTTTTGGGATTGCTTTAGGAGATTTTGGAGTGTTATGGGTTGGATTTGTTGTTGTTGGGGTGCTTGTGTCTGAGGTTTTTCTTCTGTTTGTGATTTTTTGCTTATATCAAGATATCTCAGTGAGCCTGCTGCCACACAAGTCAATATAAAGCAATTTAGGCTGGAATTAGATTTCAGGTACAGTAATTTGTGCTAAGGTGATGTTTCTTTCCTGACAAATAGGGATGTCTGCAGATGCACAGCATTTCCCATCAGCTGGGTGGCTCCATGTTGCCCTTGGTGCACCTGGAGAGTTGCCCAACAAGAAAATTTTTATCTGAAAAATTAAACCTGCATTGAGAGAGCTCCATAATTATGCCCCAAGTCTGCTCAAGAGTAAACCATATGGAAAGTAATTTTTCCTTCAAAGTGAGGTTGGTGTTCCTGCAGTGTTATTCTTCTGGGCATCCAGGGTTCAACAGTGGAGAAGTTGCTACACCTGGGTTCCTTTTTGGGCTCAGAGAAAAGGAGTGAATGCTTGCTGAGATGCTGTGAGATGCAATGTCACCACCATGCCCAGTGACCACAGCAGGACTGAGCAGAGCCTGAGGCTCGATGCTCCTTGGGGCCACATCCACATCTGAACCCCTGCAGGAAAGTTGCCCTCCTGGCTTCCATGTCTGTGCCCAAATGTTTCACACTCAGGCATTACCAAGTTCACATCTTACACTACAGTCACACCATGGATTGCACACTTTACCTGGCAAAAAGCAATCCTGTATCACAGCAAACTTAATTGATGATGCAGCAAGTGGTTGATTTAAACTGACATAATTTGTCCCTTTCTTTTTTTGCCTGATTTTGCTGGTGCACGATTCCAGCTTTTTAAAAGTTTATCTCAATATGCCTCTGATTTTCACCTCATGAACCTGCACTGCTTTCTATTTGTGACATGAAAATTAGTTGCCATGGAAATGATTGCAGCAGGAACAGAGGATCTCCTAAACAGGGGACTTAAAAAAAGATTGCATATATAAGCAGATGGGCTTAGCAGTGATCAAGGAAGAAACATCACCTAAAATCTAAGTTAAGGGGCAGGGGGGCTTGTTTTAAAAAACTCTGTTTAGATTTTCATTTGTCTCACAGCATCATCTTAAAACTTTACTGATTTCCTCGAGCACTGTTTGCCTGTGGGTGTTTACCTGACATCCTGATTTAAATGAAAGTGTATCCTTATATCTGTGGCGACTGAGTACCAACTTCAGTGAGACACAGGGTAGAATGAGTTGCAGCAGGTAAGCAAAAGCTCCTCTGTGGGTAGCAGGGGTAAGAACAAAGGTTCAGAGGGTTCCTTTGCTGGTCCAAAAAATGATGCAGCCCACGTTCCCCAAATTCTGTGCAACAGGAGCATCTGTCTGATGAGCACAGTGACAGCAGCCTGGAGGGCTGGTTCTGCTTAGCTATATTTTTATTTTTCTTGTCTTAATAAGGGTCTGACCTGAGATATTTCTAGGCTAATTCTTTTCATTGGGATAAGAATGAAATACAATTCATGGTGGGACTGTCAGGCTTTCACTGGGATGGCTTTCATTCACAGCATTGACACAAAGACTCTTCTAGATTCACTGGGAAAATCAAATGCAATTTTCATTATGGAGGATTACAGTCTTTCTATGCCCATATCCATATCCACAGTGATGGGAAGCTGACAGTCTCTTTGCACATGATGGCAGGGAGAATGCTCAGTAGATTCAGCCGTGGTGTGATTGGTGATAAGGGCAATTTCAGGGAAAAGTCAAGTGAGTTTGATGTAATGTAGGGGACAATATTTAGTTCTGTAATTTCTTCGCCTAGGTATAGTGCTAGTCTGGTCATTTCAGAAGGGTATTTGCAGATGCCCATTTTGTTTGTCAGTGTAGAGAAAAAAAAGACAATTAGATCTGCATGTTTGCAGTGAGAATGTTGAAAGGCACCATCATTTCTTGCTGGCACTCAGAACATTATTCCTCTGCAAGGTGACTGAAGGGATCACATGCAGCCTGGTTTGAGTTTTTATCAGAAACAAACCTTGTTTCACCATATCTTTTGAATAGGGGTTTGACCCTTTCTTGTGCAGTTATCACCTACAGTGATCACAGCAAAACTTCACGGAATGTCCCAGCTAAAGGAGTTCGGCTCCACCCAAACCTGGGAGGATGGGCTTCTGTGAATACACTGCACTATCCTGGCAGAGCTGCAGTCCTGTCATGATGGGGCTTGGCTTTTGCTGGCCAAGTGTAAATCTAATCAAATGTCTCAGAAAGCTTCACTTGCAGTCACTGGAATAAAAGAGTATTGAAGAAAAAAGCTCAACATTTAGTTCAGACCATTCTTTTGTTTGGCTTCTATGAATATTATAGTGAATAAAAAAATATCTGTATAGAGCATTAGATTTATGTACATGAAGAATATTTTTCAGAATCACATTATGAATTTATACGGATGAGTCTTTAATCAGAAGACACAAATTTTAATGGTTATGCTTATAAATATATTTTAAAATACAGTGCACAATCCAAGTTAAACGGCAATGCTTGATTTTTGCTTTATATGCTCAAGATGAAGGGCTCATCATTAATCCCATCATGGAAGATTATTTGCAGCAATGGGTCTTCAAATAATTAAATTATGATGTACTAGAATATTTTAAACTTCTTAAGGCCAACTACAAATAGAAAAATAGCTTGATGCAAATTTCTTGTTCTAGCTAGGGACTTCCACAGCAATGGTCAATGTCATCAGAGTTATGGGACATCTAATTCTTAGCAGCCATTTCTCTTCATTTACAGTGAACTTGAGCCCATCTGCCACATCTCCATCTCTATTTCCTAGGAGCATTCCTAGTCTCATGCACTGAATTTTTTTTAAATACTTCTTTAAAATATTTTTGACTTACGTTTTAGTTGTTTCCTTTGTTGATAAGCATCTGTGTAATATATGGGAATAATTACTTTCACTGCATAGGTAAATATTTTCTATTGCTTATATTCTAAACATCATCAATTTTTTGTTATTAACCAAACATATACTGTCATGAATCTGGGGTGTTTGAATATCTTGTATCAAAGCCTCATGTTTCCTAAGGGTTTTTTTTAAACTACATACATGTGGTTTTCAAAAGAAGTATAAAAGTGTGAAGCTTGTCATGTTATTCCTTAACCTACAGCTGATATTTTTGTGCACAGTTATAAACAGTCTTTAAACAGAAAGATTCCACAGGCATCTGTACTTAATAATTCAAATAGAGTATCACAGAAATCACAGTATTAATGATGACTTCATTGTTTTTATCTTATTTATATGCCTTCTAGCTCCCTGTGAACTGTAAAAGGGGTTTCCTTCAGGTGTCTGCATCTAGCAGTTGTGTCTCCAGTGATGGATTTGTGGACATCTGAATCCCTGAGCTCTGGGGTTCTATTTTAGCATGGAAAAACTAAAGATTTTGGATTCTATAATCTCAGAGGTCTTTTCCACCCTAAACAATCAATATCTTGTTGGAACATGTGGAGTGTGGGTGAGGTGTTTGTGTTGCTCCTCCCTGATTGCATTCCTTCCTGGATTGGTGACTTGCACGATGTTCCTGAATGATGCCCCACAGCTTTTGCTGGCATCCCCTGATGCAGAGACAGATTTCAGTATTTTTTGTCTGTGGGACAATACTGAGATTAATGTACAGTACCCTGCAGGATAGAGTATTAAATGTTTTCAGCTCTCAGCTGTGACCAGGGCTTCTAATTTATTGGAGGGGAATTCAGTACCTTTCCACTTTGGAATAGGAAAGAAGAATTTCTAGACTTAATTAAAGGAGATTCTCAGGTCTACAAAGGCAGAACAAAATCGCAACAGCCACAAACAGGATCTCACTGTGGTAGTTGGAGACTATTTATTAAAAAACCAACCAAAATCATAGACAATGTGGTTAACACAACCCACAGTGTATATTCTTGCTTGTCTGTTCTCTTGCATGACAATAACACAACACCCTAAACAAGTGAGCATATTATGGGACAGCATTTTATAGGAGAAAGCTTTCTGCAAACAAAAATGGACATTTCTGATTGACAAGAGAATGCTTTGTGTTACTTTACCTCATGCAGCATCCAGTCTTCATGCTTCCCTTTTGACAGCAAGGGTGTTCCTGTCCCTCTCCATTAGACAGCACCTAAGAGCATGAGCTTTCTGTGCCCTCCTTTGCTTAAATGGTCAGCTGACACCTCCACAGCAAAGCCCAGCTGGAAGAGGTTTTTTAACTTGACCTTTTTTAATTGATGTCTGAACTCCCTGAATGAAATCTCTGAGCACTGTGAATTTTCAGCTTTTGGTTTTATCCTTAAGTATGTTTGATTTGAATTTGCTTAGACTACAAACCATTATATCTAACATTTGGATATTGTCCCATTTCCAGGATTTCTCCAGGCTGAAATAGGCATGATTTTCTTCTGGGTATTGGCTACAGCTAAGCATGCCTGGCAGTGCTTTCAGCCCTAACAGGTTGCATAAATCTAGACTTGGACAGTCCACTCACAGCAGTTGGCTGTGGTACCATAGATTTATTTGGAGATTCAGGTACCAACGAAGGAGAAACTATTTCTTCTGAAGCATTTTCAAGGGTTATAAAACTTCTGCCCATGTAGAAGAAGAATGGAAACATTTTCTGTGGTTTTCTCTGAGGGCAGGCAACTAAGATGCAATAATAATCAGTTAGAAATTTATTCAGACCTCTTGCTGGGACGTGATTCCTATCCTCTTACTAAAGGCCTGTGATTGATGTGCTGTTTTTCAGCATTACTAGTTGTATTTTGGAATGTCATGGTGAAATGAATTGCCATTTTGCACCATTTGCAAGGGAGGGATTTGCCCAGCCTGACTCCAAAGTGAAACTAGAAAGAAGGTCAGCAGTTATCCTGGTTATCTAAGCTGTGGCCTGATGAAGAGGAGGACAGGTTCCCATTTAAATGGCTCTTGTGTGATTCACCACCCAGCATTTGTTGCCGGTGTAGCCAGGCACTTCCCATCAACAGCCTGCCTCTGTATTCCTGTATTATCCTCCTCGGTTCAGACAGGTTTATCCTTTTCCATTTCCCAGCAAAGCTTTTGCTTTGGTGTTCAGCATCCTTCATACAAACTTTCCCAGCTTTCCCACCACTTGGTTTGGCTGCCACTCTTCGTCTTTGCCCTGGCACACACAGAAGCCCTTGCTACCACACCAGCTGAAAGGCATTTTAAGTTGTTCCCTGCTGTTTTCTGCTGTGTGGCTGTTTCTGAGCTGAACACAAGCCTGATTATACCAAAACTTGAACCTAATCTCAGACAGCAATGATGTTTGCTGGGCTCATGGATTGGACTTGGGCACTAAACATGTATTGGGATCACGGCTTGAATGAGAAGCAACAACGTTACCAAACTAAAAAAATCTCAGTCCTGTGCAAACACAATATAAACCTTACAGACGTAATGAAAGTCACAGTTAGCACATGACATCTTTTCAATGGCGTTTTTATTGCAGTGAGTTTGGATAAGACTTCAATCTATTTCTCAAAATAGCAAAGGAAATTATTTTGTATTTAATTTCTTTATGTAGTTACCTTTGATGCTATTGAGCAAGTATTTTATGAAAAGCTTTCATATCCAAGTTTGAAAAATTTAAAGAGGACAAATCTAAAGTTCAAGAGCTCAGTAGAAATCAGCAAGCTTCCAGTACTGAGGTGTAATGTTTTCCACAGAAAGGGTGATGAGATGTGGGAATGGGCTGCCCAGGGAGGCAGTAGATTCACCATCCCTGAGGTGTGCAAGGAAAGACTGGATGTGACACTCAGTGCCATGGTCTGGTTGTCATGGGTTGGACTCAATGATCTCAGATGTCTTTTCCAACATAACTGATTCTGTGATTCTGTTAATCTCAACCACTGGAAGCCTAAGACTCACTAAACCAATAAACCCTGTCTCTGCTATCAAATAGAAGATATGTAAAGCAGAACAGCACTAAAAGGTGTTTCACAGCATACAAGTGTGTGATACAACTGATAGTGTGTTTCAAAGACAAGTGAAAATGTAGAATAAAATCTCAAGAATTTAAATTCAGAATCTGGAAATGAGTAGGAGCTTACTGTTAATGATCTTGGAAGCCTTAACAGCTATGTGATAGTTTAAAATAGTTTTGACAGTTAAAAGAATATAGATAGCTGCTTTACCTAGCATCTAATGTTTCAGTTTGGTTGGTAAGTTGTTAATATTTCATAAGCCTTCATGAGTTTCAGTGAGATTTAGAAACTGGGCTGCTAAGTCACAGAAGTGTTGTGCAAATGTGATTAAAAAAAATAAAAGCCTAGGCAGTGCTGTGCTTGGACTTTTAAAAACCTTCTGTGTCTTGAGTGTTCCAGTCCTACAAACTGAATGATGTTGTCTCCTTGCTTTGTGAAATCTAGGGATGCCTTTCCTGCTTTTAAATACAGTGGGATCAGGATCTGAGTCTGTGACATTCCTGGGGCTGGACCAATATTTGCTGCTTGATTATAAGAAAATGGGATCATTTAAATAATGAATAACAAAAAACAGAAGTTTTAAGCCTAACAGAATATTCTGTCCTTAGGATTTTGCAATATATGAAAACACAGGGAATGAAATTGCAAATTTGCTGCCATGTAATGCAGCTGGGGAGGAGGGTAGAGGGAAGGGAGGGCAGGCAGCTCAGTGATCAGCAGGAGCTGAGAGTGAGCGTGGATGCTCAGGGACAGGGGTTTTGTTTTGTTTTTGTCATGATGTAGAAGGTGCTACCACAGGTGTGTGAGATAATGACTTCTGCTGAATTCCTGGAGGGGACCTGGTATGAATGCAGCAACTTGCACAGAAAGTGGTGGGTAGCTGTACCACACTGCTCCCCATACCTCACCCAGTAGAAATATACTTTGGCTTTTGTGTAAAAAGATACAGGCAAGCCAGGAAGCTGACATTTGTTTTGGTTTTTATTTGGGGTTTGTTTGTTTGTTCTGTGGTTTTTGGTTTGGTTTGGGTTGGGTTTTTTTTTTTTTTGTTGTTGTCACTGTGGTTTTTGTTTTGGTTGTGTTGTTTTTTACGCTTGGTTTGGTTTTGTTTTGTTTTGAGGAGAGGAAAAGCATTGTGGTTGCTTTTCTCTGTTTTTGTGCTGTGTATCCCTGCCATCTGAGCTGTGCTAGTGACTCTGACCCTCAAACCACTCACAGAAGAAATGCTTCTCTAGGCCATGCCTCACCCTGCCACAGTCTGTCTGCAGGGGTGAGAAAGCAATTCCTTCTCTGCTCCTGCTCTGACTGGTCAGAGCTCTTGACAAGATGTCAGTGCCTCCTGCAATAGCTGTTCTTAGCCTTTTTTTGTGATTTGAATACCTTACTTGGAAAAGAGCCCTGAGCTTGTTGTCCACAGAGACTCTGAGAGAGCCTTGAGATTCTAAGACCAATCAGTAAACTGCACTGGCTTTGAAATACAGCCTTTTATTCAGTTACTTCCAGTCAATTCAAGCTGTGGAGTCCTTGCATCTCTGCCACTGTTCAGCTGTATTTTGGCTTTGTTTCAATGCTTTCACAGGGCAGATATATCCTTAGCTCTCTCTGTGATAGTCAACAATAAATACCCACGGTCTTCAGTAGCAGGACAGAAGGGTGTATCTACTGTTTCCTTTGAATTCTTATAAAAGCAAACAAACAAAAAATAGTAGGAGAAGCTTTTAGCTGAGCAAGCTAAAAGAAGAGCTGGAGAGGACAGCAATGCATCCTGTGCTATGTGGAGGAGGAGTTAGCAGCCCTGATACCTGTAATCTGTATATTCATTAATATGCTTTCATCTTCTTCCACCTTAACCTTACCAGAATGTGATAATGAAACCTAACATTTTGAATTTTAATCAAATTTCAGTGAAACCACTGGGGTTTCTTCCTTTCTACGTCATTGGATCACAAGGGAATGAGAAATCTCTGACCAAATTTGCTCCACTAGTCCAGGATGGCAACTGTCATCATCAGTCTCTCATCCTAATTTAGTATTTCCTTGCTCTGTGAAGGATTATTATACGAGCAGAAGAGCTACAGAGTTCAAAATGAATACAGCTAATTACAGTTTGAACTCTTCAGCCATTCTAGAGAAGTCTGGGAAGGGGATACAGTTGGAAAAAAATGCTGCATTTGTGTGTGTGTGTGTTTATAAGGATGTCAGTGATTTCATGGGCCACTTACTGTATCAGATGCATCTCGACACAAGGTAAGGGGGAACTACTCAAAATATCTTAAGTTGAATGAACTATGATGTAGAGCCTCTAATTCTTTATGCTGTGCAAACAAAATGTGTGCTTTGGGTTGTCCAGTAAATAACATGCCTGCTATATTCTTAAAATGTAGTGATGTAGGCCCTGTGGAGGATATTCCAACAGCCTCAATTCCTGTTATTTCTCATCTGAGTTCCACAGTGCTGCTTGGCTGGACTGCAATGGGAAGAGATGGATTATAGAAATAGAATATTTTTTATTTTCTTCTCCTATTAATAAGACCACATGAAAATCTCCCTCAGGAAAAAAAAAAAATTCTGAACAATCTCTTTCCTGAACATAACTTTATGAAGGTGACTCATTTTAAATTCTCCATCATTCAGGGAACCGTGGTATCTGTACTGCCTGTTGGTAATGTCCATTAAGCAGCAGCAGAAATGCATTTTTTTCCTTGCTTAGACACTCCAATGAGTTCAATTCTGCAGCAAGAAATGTCTTTTACTCTAAATATTTTTTTTTTTGTTCCCAGTCTAAATGCATTATGCAAATAATTCACTTCATAAAAAGATAACAAATGTTTGTGTTTTGGTTTGCATTTTTTTCAAACAGCTCAGAACATGATAGTTCAGGAAGCCAGTGTAATTTTAAGAGCTTAAGAAGAAGCAGCTACAGTATAATAGGATCTGGGTTTTATGCAAATAAAACCATTATGCCCATTACTGGAGCATAACAAAGTAGAGAGACCTCTGCACTTATGGGCAATATGACAAGTGCTTTATTTATGATAACTCTTAGAATTTTCTCCTGGCATTTTCCTGCAGTTCCATGTGGTGTCCAAAAGGCAGAGTTTTATGTAGCTGAAAAGAACTCTCAATATACTAACAAATTACTTTTTACAAAACAAATGTTCTTCTCAGATTTTTTTTGTTGCCTTTTATCCCTCCAGCAGTTCAGTATAGTCTTGACACTATGAAGGATTGTACTTCAATATATGTGGTTAATCCAACATAAACATGGAAGGTGGGAGAGGTCTTCAAATGTATGATTAAACAGCTCCTAAGCATTACAGGTTCAGTGTGTCCAAAGCCAACAAAAACCACCTTGCCACAGGTCAAACTGCAGAGTGCCCCATTTACTCTTCTGCTGCACCAGGCAGTGGAGTTTGTGAATTTTCTAAAGGTCTCCTGAGATGCCCCAATGATCTGGACATTTTGATCTTCGTGTCTATTTGTCATTTTATCACTCAGGTTTTTGCATTCTACAGACAGTGTCCTAAGGCATAGAAAAGCTGAGTGACTCCCTAAGCCTGCTAAAGGGCAGATATGACCCTTGGCTCTGGAAAGCCAAGGGAATATTTGGGTCATCCTTCATTTCTAGAAAGTCTGGCTTGTAAGTTTGTGTGTTCAGTGACACCATGATTTTGATAATTCAGTTCTTTCCAGTTATACTAAGGAAAACACCAAACAACTTTGGGCTAAGGTGTGTGTGAAGTTTATTCTTAAACATATGGTATCCAGTGAGATGGTGCTTTCAGTGAGCACCTTAATAACAATTTAATCTCTAAACAGTACTCTCACCCACCTCTAAACATGAGCAGTTCTAGGTTCACTTCTGTGGTCTAATTGTTACAACTACTAGAGTGCAAGTAATGTTTTTTCGTACAACTATGTATGATTTGATCTCTCTCCCCTATTATTGCTTTACTCTTTTGTCTCAACAGACATTGAGTTTTGGTGCATTGGCATTGCAGTGACCAGCAAAGGGACTCTCCTGTGCCACTGCAGCTCTTAAAGCTTTGCCATAAAAATTATTCTTTGAAAAGAAAAATGCCCATCCACCTCAGTTACTGAAGGTTGTGGCACAAAGTGAGGAGCCAGTAGCTAAACATGTCTCATTTCTGTGGTGGCACTTTTGTTGCTGTATCAAAGGTTACAAAGAATAAACCCCCTGGATTTTAGGGAAAGCACATCCTAAAACCTTCACACTTCTGCTGACAGTATTATTCTCTCTGTTAGAAAATAAAAAATAGGCAAACCTACTTTCTCTTTTGTTTTCCACTCTTCCCAGGTAAGTCCCACTCACCACAGCCAATAGCAGCAGAAGAGAGAGAAAATTGTGATGTGGTGTAGCAAAATGAGAACAGATGATATACAAAGTTCCTATATGCAGCCAGGTTATTGTGGTGTAGCCTCGGAAAAAGGAAAAGTCCAGCTCTGCTTCTGTCAGCCACAGAGGAAATACCAGTTTACATATTTTTGAACTAATCACAGTGATTTCTGTTGTTAATCTAATTAACCTTGGCTTAGCTCTATAAAGCAAAGCTTATTCTCCCCTCCTCTGGTCAGTGCTGGGGTTGCTGTGCTGGTCCTTTATGCCTGAGTGGGGCTGTTGGCAAGGGAAGGCAAACTTGCTTTTCAGAAATTGAAGGACCATTGGGCTGGTGATGCTTTAGCACTGAGCACCAACTTCCCCGTCTGGAATATCCTCAGTTAACACCAGTAGTTTGGACTGCAATGCCTTTTGCTTCAGGTTTCATGTGTAATAGATAAAAATGTGACAACAGCTCCTTGAAGGCATTGTGCATCTGCCAGCTGACCTGTCTCCTTCTTATTCACCAGTGGGAGGGATTTGACAGCAATACCTTCATAAACTGCTTTAAAAATAACAATCTCTCATGATTTTATTTATTTATGCTGACCTAAGTGCAGGGCAACTGTAGAAATTTATGGGCAAAGGACTTCAAGGGGCATGGTCAGCAAAGTACCATCCTTTATGTGTGTGGTAGGACACCCACTGACCAATGGGCCTCATCAAGTAGCCTTCATGCAAATATGTGAATGCCACTAAATGGCCCTTGTGAGCTCAATATAGTTTCCCTCAGTGAAAAATGCTGTAAGCAGAAGTACTTAGAAATACCCTTACTGCTGCAGTAAGCAGAAATCCAGATATTGTGTGTAATTAAGGATAGCAAGGTTAGTGCAATGTGCAGATTGTGCTGGCAAGTGTTAGGCTATGAGGTGGATTCTGCTATTCCACACAACCTGGTAGGGCAAGACAAACATGTTTAGCTTCATAGAAAAAGCAAAAAACCCAAAACTATTTATGATCAAATGTATACAAATTTATTTCTGGAGCTATCATCTTTTGATGCAAACTCAGAATCCATCAAGGCATTTGTACTTTGAAATCAATCCAGAGCACCCAAAGTCTGCTCAACATTTGTACAAAGTTGTTTTTCACAAGTTTCAGTAACTCAGTTTAATACTTCATTGACTTGCATCTCCAAAGATTTGTGTCCAAATCTTGGCATGGAAAGAACTTTCCTGCACAATGAACCATGAGTCAGGAAACTTGTCTTTAGAGTCACCTGCTCATGTAGGAGGTGGCCTGTGATTGCCACCCGGAGGCTGGTTTACTTTGCTAGTTAAATTGTGATTCTCTAGATTAGAAAACTGTGCCATCAATAGCAATGTCAGCCAAAAGCAACACACACTGTAGAGGGAAGGGCCCATCTTGTTCTCTTACTGAGTCACTCCTAAGGAGAAATTAAGTCCTGCTGCCAGCCAGCTGCAGGCTGGGCTGGATCTAAAAAGGCATTTCAGTGGTGCTGCATTTCCAGTATCAGCATTAGACTTTAAAGGAGAGATCTTGGCACTGTTATGGGGATAAACCCAAAGAATGGTGAAAAGAGTCTTACAGGATCAACTGATGAAGTCAGCATCTGGCCCATTTTGGTTTTATTTTCACAAGCCCATGAGTGGTACTTGTCCTGTAAATTATGAACATCAGTATCCTTTTTGGAGGTCATGTTGTTTTGGTTTCTTTGAAACATCATCCAACCAGTGCAAGGAACATGCATTCCGGGGAGAGGAACAGTAAAATGGCCCTGGTGTATCAACAGGAATTATTATTTCCTTAGAAACGCTGGAACCAAGAACTCCATAATGTATGAGGGGAATGTTTTTGGCTGTTGAGAGATGAATTAAAATGAGGGCAGGAAAAGGATGGCAGACAGATGCCTGATAGTCAGCAGAGTTAAAGAAGAGAACGGAATTACAGAACTGGTGGACTCATTTACATGGTAAAGCATTGTAGGCTTTAAGACTGTGGATTTAGTTATTTAAATTAACATGTGCATACCCAGAATAGACAAATCAACTCCAACAGGTGTCCCATGAAGTCATATAACCTGCCACCTCCAAACCCAGAGATTCCACCTGGATCTCTGGGGGAATTCAGTGTGTCCAATGCCATGGAGGGGTGGGAATAACCTGCCAACAGAAATGCCTGTTCCTAACTCTGCTGAGGATGAAGGGCTCGGCTCCCTGCAGAATCCACTTCTGACTCTTATTAATGTAACTGTGCAGTTGTATCTTGGAGCACTGCAGAGGAGTGAAGAGGTTAATGATTCAAAAGCTTTAAATTTGGGAGGGAAAAGTAATTAAATCCCATAATCTGGTTAGTTATATAGCTCAGAATTTCAGAAATTGAACTGTAAAAGAAAGGTTTATTTCTCTTTGTTTTTTAAATTTATCCCTTGTGCACAAACAGACAGTTGCAAATATATACAAGGACAACCTCTATTCCTAATTGTTTTGAAAATACAGTACTTGAGCCATAACATTATTTTCCCCTAGGAAAAATCTAATTTAATCCAGATCATTATACCTTTATTCAAAGAAAAATACTTTATATACATAGGTATAGTAAAGGGAGTAATTACAAAACTAGGTCTGTATTAATGGAACTTTTCTAAACTGTAACAAAATAATAAATTAGATTTAAAGTAGCCTCTTGATATTATTTGTTGCTGAGAGATTATACACATAAATCAGACCTGGGACACTCTACCTTGGTATCTTCCTTGATGAATGTGCTAGTGCTGTTCTCTAAAACCAAAGGATCCACTTTGACAAAACAAGAATTCTTTCTATAATTTTCAATATATATCTATGGTTGTGAGTGACTGACATTCCCACTCTGCTTTCTGACACAAAATCTGGTAGAAATTCTCCCAAGTATTTCCTCTTATGGGATGATGGGTTTAGTTGCATTGTAGACTTTGTGTGTACAGGTTGGCAATTCCTGTCAGACACATTCCTCATCTTAAATTTCCAGCTTAATGTAAATAAATATGATTCAACTGTATTGCTTAAATAAGATAGGGTGAAATATGTTGTTGTGCTGCATAGTTTCTTACAACAGCTTAATTGAGAATCCCCAGTGTTTTGAAACAGAGACTAAAAATTTGGCAGGAGGATAATTCATTATCATGGCAGAGCCTGCACCTGGCCTCATGCCAAGGATGAAAAACATCATCTTCCACATAATCTGCAGAGATTTGTCAGAATTTGCCAAAGTCCTCGAGGATGTGTCCTTTCATGGGGTCTGCTGGGGTTCTTGGAGTGTCCCTGTGAGTGCTGGTCCTGCCAGCCAGGGCAGGACACTGGGACAGAGGGGCAGCTGAGCAGCAGTGATGGTAATTGTGCCTTCTGCAGCTGTGTGGCAGGCAGGATGTGTGGGATGAGGGCTCATCTGGACACAGAAAGAG
This sequence comes from Eopsaltria australis, assembly GCA_034509425.1. Classification (NCBI taxonomy): domain Eukaryota; kingdom Metazoa; phylum Chordata; class Aves; order Passeriformes; family Petroicidae; genus Eopsaltria; species Eopsaltria australis. The sequence continues at coordinate 1,260,313 of JAVTVJ010000138.1, forward strand.
CACAAAACCAGTGCACTTAGTCTGGGAATAGGCAGCAGCAGAGAGAAGCCAGGAGAGCTACAAGTTTAAAAGAAAACAGCACCTCCTCTCTGTCTTCATCTTTAATTTTGAACACTCATCTCCCTGCTATAGATTGCCCTCATATGCTCTTGATGTTAAAACATCCTCCAGGAACTGGCCAATGTGTGTCTGACATAGTCTCATCTGATCAAATTGGTCTTTTTCCACTTAAATAACCAAAAAACTCTAAGTAAATTAAACACTTTTGGCTTTATGAGTGGCCATCTTTACTTTTATGATTGTCTAGTAAGCTTTTCATGGCAATGTAGTGGTTTCATTGCAACTGGATCATTTTGCTCTGAGCTGAAATTGTACTCATAAAATCATACTTCTATGAACTGACAATGGAAGGAGGTTTTTGGTTTTGGTTTTGTATATGTGAAAGGGAAGGTGAAAAAGTTGCAGTAAAATAGCCAGTGGTTTTATGTTGTTTGTCTACAGTAGTACAACAATATAAACCTGATGACATGGAAATCAGTTTTCCTGAACAATTACTTTGTACTCTTCCTCCTTTGAAAGATGCAATGTTACACCTGAAATTGGCAGTTTCTTGAAATGGCAGTGCATGTTTGTAATAAACAGGCATTAACCCTGCAGAATGAGTTTTTGGGGTGTTCATTATTACAACTATTTCTGGGAGAAATTGTCAGACTAACTGGCTTTCTGTAGTCAAAATTGTGAGGGTGTCTTGTGAGTAATGCCCACATCACCCTGCATTGCTTTGGTTACTTTTCTCAGTTTCCACCAGACTGGAGAGATGCATATGTGTTTCTAAGTTCACAGATTATTTGAAAAATTTCTGTTAGCATCTAATTCAGACAAGACAATTCCTCTGTTCTGGTGGTATTTTCTGCCGCATCCATTTCATGCCAGTCCCCCATGACTTGAACTGAACAGTGCCTTCCATCCTGTACATATATTCTGTCTATTAAATAATTAAATTAGCATTAGTATTTTCTCCCTCAGAGCCCCTAGAGCTCATGTGTCTGTAGGAGACTTTGAAGGGCAGGGTGAGCTGTACCAACTGGGTCTGCTCCTCCTCTATTACTGTTTTTTTGTGCTTTTCTACCTTCCCTGCCTTACTTGCCCAGGTGTCATTGCCATAGGTGATAATCTGTTCAGTAGCACATAAAACATTTCCCTCGGTCTTGATTGCTGGATGGCAGCTGTACAAAGGGATAAAGCACTGGAATACAAATGAGATTCTGTTAAAACTGAGATAATTAAACTTAAATATACATGTATTGTAGACTGCTTAGGTTTAGTGGAGGCCCAACAGGTTGGATCTGTGGGCTGTGGCCATGTCTTTTGTCTTCAGAGGACAAGCCTTGGTCTGATGCTGTCAGCACTGCCCACTGTGTGACCCTCCAGAGCTCCTCTGATTCCTCTGTAGGCAGGAATAGCACCAGGAACAGGCACCTGTGTGGGAATCCACAATACAGTCTGTATGCTGTGGCTCGAGGTGGAAGAGGTAAGATAAATGCATTTTCCATCAGAGTCATCCTAGACTTCCAAATCTCTTCTGCCCTTGACAAAGATGAGTGGAGTCCAGTAAATAAGGAATGAGAGGCCCCAAAATAGCAAACTCTGAGGGTTTTTCAGTGTCTTTGCTCTGTTACAATACAGTGTAACTCATTTTACATTTCATAAAACACAGCTTGGGATTTGGAAGGTGGTTTTATTTCCATCACATGCATGAACTCTGCTCACTTCCTTTGCTGGCTAAGAAGGGGTCTTAGTATGAAAAAAACCCAGAGCCTAGAGCTGCAAACGATGCATGAACTGACACAGCCTCACATTCTGCTGTGGTTGTGTGTGTGATGCAGTACTCAGTTTGTACAGAGCCATCAAAACATATTAAAGTCAGAAAAAAATAGAAAAACTGACAACTGTGATGTTTGTCTTAGTTTACACTGATCTCCACAAAGTAGGAATGCTGTGTAATGATGTAATTTGAGAAGAAAATAATTAATCACATACATAATTCCTGCCACCAAAAATAGCAGTGTTTTAAAATAAAACCTTCACAGAAGCATTTTGTCAAAATATCAATTTCATTGATCTTACATCTTTTATAATCTTAATTTAAGTTTGAGGTTTTCTCTCTGAAAAGTATGGCAGATTAAGGGTTTTTGGGCAAAGAAACATGCCTGATTGACACTAATACATGTGATCTCAGCTGATTACAGGTGTGAAATATGCTTTCAAACCTACCCCATAATATATTAAAGGGATGTTTTTATAGTATACTACTCCGTACCAGGAAATAAAATCCTTTTTAAAGTCTCTTCAGGAGAGCTTTCAGAATTTTCTGTGTCCACAACCATCATAATTTAAATAAGGTTAAGAACATTCTCTGTGAGGTCTCTGTGTTAGCACTGAACTCATACTAAGCAACAGCCAAAACTGTATACTCTCTGCTGATGAAATTATTTTTTAGAGCAGATCCTGTTAACCCTACAGGGAAGCTCTTTGTCCTTGAAAAAAATATGAGAAGGTACAGAAAATTATATGATCTGAATTAATTTTGAAGTCAGATTCTGTCAAAATCTCCCTTGTTTTCTTTTTCTCCACAGCTCTGAGGTTTCTGTGTAAGAATATAAATGTTCAGGTTATGATGCTTCAAGGTTGGATTGAGACTGATTTCACATGCAGCTACTCTAAAGTAGAGCAAACATGTGGGAGAAGCAATGCTGATCCCAGAGTGAAATTCTGATCCTTTGTAAGCTTCCATGTGCAAGTTTCCTATAATCCTTGCATTCCTCTAAAGCAGTTTTAATTCTAAAACTGCTTGTCTTAGGCAGTGTGAAATTTGTATTGCTGAAATCAAATGACTTGGCTCCTGATAAATAAATGGAATAGCTTAGGAGAGAGCATGCACCACTGATGCCACCTATGTTTCCAGACAAGCTTTTCAAGCTCTGACTACAGCCTCTTTTAGGAGACTGATTTCAATTAAAAATATTCCTAGTTTGGGTATGATTGGAATATCTGTGAGACTTTGACATGACTGTAGAGGCTTGATAAGCAAAACAGTCACAATTTAATAAATGCTGTGGCTCGTTTTATTTAGGTTCTGCTTTTGCTTGGGGATAAAAATAGCCCACAAACATGGTGAAGAGTGAAAGAGTTAACCTGAGATTCATAGAAAATGAAGTAGATAGCTGGGAGTAGCTTGGTGGTATGTACATCTGAAGCCAGAAAATTAAGGTTCCAGCTGACTAGTCAAGTTACCTACAGCTAAATAGTGCTCAACCACTGCACCAAAAACGTCATATTGAAACTCTTTCTTTACTGAAGTGGTAGAGAAATTGCAACAGTGAGAAAGTGAAGAAGCCATTAATTTGTAATTAATAAAAAAGTCTGAGATTGAAGAATTCCAGTTGTCGCACAGTTGGACACGAAGAAATCAGGCACTCAGGTCAGGTCAGAGCTGCCAAGGCTGGGCAGGAGAGCAGAAGTGCGCCCAGCCCTCTTTATTCTTACATTTTTATATCTTGTCACAGACAGCTATGGATTGGACAATGAGGTTACCACCTCTCCAATTCCATAGGCAAGGAACACAGTCCATCAACCTTCCCCGCCCTTGGGAAAGGAATGACAAACAATACCAAAGGTGCAAAACAATCTTTGGCCAGTTAGCAAAACATTGACTATGTTTACATAAAATCTATGAGAACCTCTTCTACTAAATATCAACACAGCACACTGTAAAATTCAGGGCGACATCCAGTTCCTGCTTGGATGGCATTTTATTTGGTGAACTAATAAGGGGTTTGCATCCTTTATTGATGAGGATTTCTCCATCAGAACTCTCAAAGGTGCACTTGGGGAATGCTTTGGGAAGGCAAATTTTGATTCCAAAAGATATCTCTGACAAGGGCCTCACTGGCTTGAATTACAGAATTCTCAGCTCAAAGATATATCTTGACAATAAAGAGGACTACTATTTTATTTAAATTCTGTTTAGAGGGAAACCTTCAGGAAATTTGTCTTCTTGGAAAATCCCGTGCACGTTGATGGCATTATTCTAAATGGAGATCTTAGTACTATTATGGCATTCAGGACTGATCATAATGTGGAGACAAGTGCAGCTGGGAGGAATGCAATTCCTGGCATCAGTTAATGCCTAAGAGCTTTGGCCTTGCACTGCAGCATTCTCTTATTTCTTTCCATATCACAATTATACATTTTTGATTGTATTAAAAAGGTGATTGGGAAGCAGTGTTTTCAAACAATCTTCTGCTGGCAGAGGTTTTCGCTGTGGGACAATGATGTGTGGAGTTCAGTAACAGACTATTCCCAAAATTCACAACAAAGAGGCAACACATGAAGCTGAACTTTGGGAAAGTTTTCTAAATCAAGGGGAAGCATCCTTTTTGTGGCTCTTAAAATGCAGGAACAATACTTTGCTCCGTAAAAACTAATACTTTTGAGCTCTCAACCTTTGATATCATTTAAGAAGCTTTATGAGGAAATGTTTTGCAGCCTGTTTTGGATAATAATATCAATGTTTTGTGTGAACAAATACTGGTAATTTTAGGAAGCATTTTCACTTCAACCACTAATACAAAAGTGTGTGTATTCTGCTGACTATCATTAGTGCTGAGTTCTCCCTACTGAATTGATCTTCAATTCTTTTGATATTCTTTGATTAAGCTTGAACTTTATTGGTTTATTTTTTCCTTCCCTGGGATCCTGAATGTTAAATTGGAATGAACTCTGTTCAAAGCATGCATTTGAGAAGGGAGATGGACAATAGCAGAATTTCTTTGCTAGAGAGGTGCTCTGGCTACACCCAGAAGTGTCTTGTGTTTGTGAACTCTGTTCTCCCTGCAGGAACATTCATTAATTGAACTGAGTTCTTTAAAATCTCACTGACCCTGCTTCTACATTACATCTCTACCTGCACCATTTATATTTCTATCATGTTTTTTGCATTTAAAGCTGTTTCATGCAGGTTTGCAGAGAAGTCTGTGTGTTGGCTGAGAATTCAGCAATGATATCTCTATGCTGCTGTACAGGCATGGTTCTAGAAATTTGTAGTTGCTCTATTCCATCATCTGCTGATTCTGATTGGTAGCCTTGTTAAGCTTAAAAAGGATGAAAGTTAGTTCACTGAGAGAGTGGGTTAATGTTAGCTTGTATCCTTTTCCAGTGGTCTATAGCGCTGGGCATTCTCTTGGTGTTGCACAAACAGAGATTTGTACAAAAAATAGAGTGTTCTTAGCTGAAAACAGACTGGCTTTTCTCCATACAGCATGTCAAGATGTATCATTTCTGTTCTGGAATGACACTTTCTGAAGGAACATTTCATTTGTAGTTTTAGTGATCTGCAGTTGCTACAGTCCTGATTCTTTATCCGTATTTGTTGTCCTTGCATGCTGGCACTTTGTTCTCACTGTTTCCCAAATTCAGACCTTGGAAAAATTTCTCCAGCTATTTCTCAGCTTAAATGCACTGTCATGCCTATATTTCTTGTCCCCTCCCCTGCCACTGATATTTCTCTGCATCATCTTTGTTTCATCTGTCTCTGCCTTCTGCCTGTGTTTACATGGCACCAAGCTCCATATGTGACCTTCCACGTAATGCAAACCACAATGTTCTTTCAGCTACGTAAAAAACCTTTCTTAACCCATTAAACTCTCAGTCTAAAATGGCTATATCCCACATCACTTTTTTTGGTCTTTTATGCTTGTACTTAAGATGTGCAGTGATGCAGCAGGTGCTGCTTATTCAGTACCTATTGCTTATGGGAAAAACGTTGTGAGTGCTTTCAGTGCCACAGCAAATAATTTGGGTTACTTTGGTGAAACGGTCAAAGATGTAGATCTTCTGTTTTAACATAGGAATTTTTCCAGTGGGAACTGGATTTAGATAGTCCAAACAGCTGGTTCTTTATTTTCTCTAAACTATATGGGGACACACAGACTCTTACAATCTCTTGGATACATATTCTAATACCATGAAATTCTTTAGCAGAGGTGACCTCCTGAGAGGAAAGCAACAGACAATTAATTCGTGACCCTAAGTGGTAGTGTGCCTGGGAGAACTAAAGACTAATTGAGCTAAGCCTTCACTTGACTGTTTATTTTCATAACCTAATTGTTCATTTCACAATGACTGTAGGCAATGTGATTAATATAAGCTCTGAGAGCAATCAAGCTGAAAGAAGATGGTAATGGACTACATGAGGGTATTCTTGTTGTCAATCGTCTTATTTTGCTGCAGTTTTGTAAAGCTCTTCAGCTGAGCTATGGAAAGCCCTGAAATTGCTTTGGTAGCCAGCAGGTATATCAGGCTCAATCTATTGACAGGCATAGTGCCATTGCTGGTAGTGTTTATAGCAATACAATTCTAAATAGATTTTTCTATTTTACTTGTCCTTTGGTTCTTTCCTCTGTATCATCCTGTATCATCTTCAGACACAAGCAAGATATAAATGCTCACTTGCCATTTGCAGGTCAGGTCTCATTCTTTGGACAGAGAGACTCCTTCCCAGGAGACTCTTTCTGTCTTGCTTATTGCTCTATTTTCCCCTTTCAGAAGGAATAAAAGCCCTTTGTCGTTTGGCCTTATTTCCCCTATCGCTTTAAAGAGATGTGATGCTTTTCTGTATATGAACAAGGTGAGGCTGATTGAATGAGAAATTCTTTCATGTAGCTGCCCACATTAGACTTTTAAATTGCGAGGCAGAATTAAACTAGATATGCAGTGATGCTTTTATAAGATATTTAAAAGTCCGGTTCTGCTGGCAGCTGGCCTAGATAGTCACAGTATTAGATTTCTTCAGCAAACTGGAAAAGCATGACCTTGACATCTTTGCTTCTGTTAGCTTGAAATAAAGGTGGTACCAGTCACTTGCAAGTGAAAAAAATACATTATAAAGCCACAAGGGATTAACACAGAGTGAATTTTGGTGCCTACATGTGCTTGTTTTGGAGCAAGTAGACTTAAAAATCTCAAGAGTAAAAAGCATTTTCTTTGGTTCAGTTTCTGATTTATGAGCATTTTAGGCTGAGCAATTCTTCTTACAATCAGCTGACAGATGCCCACACTTTTAATTATTTTCTCCCTAAAAGTAAGCCATAGGATGCATAAACCTGCTTCATATGTGCTGCTCAAAATCAAAGTGAGTGCATAGCAATAAAGCCAGGCTCACTCCCATTAAGATAAATAGCCCACCTGTAGAAGAAGGAAGCTGTATCATCATCATCATTTCATTTATGCTTAGATAGCAACTGCAGGGTCTCACTGTTAAATCAGCACAAGCCAATATGTAGATATGCCTTGGTCAAGATAAATAAATCCATGTCTCTAAAGCCATTCCTTCCTTTTAAAGCCTTTTTACACACAGCTGAAATAATCCGTTCCTCCTGGCACAATGGATAAGTGTGATCCCACGCTTGGTCTTCACGTTCTAATTGCCTGAAGTAGAACCCCAAATGATGTGTATGTTTTTTGTACTGTATTTTAGTTATTTTCCTGGGTGTACTGTTTCTGTGACATTGATGCATGACACCCAAAAGTACTGTCCAAGGATAAGTTTTCATCATTTCATGTTTTAGGTGAAAAATTTGCTTCAGTTGGGCCTTCAATGCTTATTCATTTCATACAGAATCAGGAATGAAATGCCAAAGAATACTCTGTTAATTTTGGAACTGCCAATCGATTAATTTCTACTGTTTTCTTTTCAAAAGTAGTTTATATGAAAGTGGTCCAAGTTCTTCACCTTTTACTCATGGAACTGTAATGAAGTCCAGTATTGCACAATAACCTTTCATGAACCAGAAGCAGAGGATGTTTGTACAGATTGCTGAGATTAAAAGGTGTCAGTATTTGTGCCTCAGGTATAATCCTTCCAGTGGGATCAGAAACAAGGGTGCCTTGTCAAAGGGAGATCCCACTGAAGAATATGAAATCCCAATTATCTGAACCCATCACTGAAGGATCTACAGAGGAAAAGCAATTCATCCTGTTCCATAAAGCAAAGGGTTACCCTTTTTCTACATTTCTGAAAGTTTTCAGTGAAGTTGACATAGGCGTGACATAGCCAAAAGAAATCGTGACTGTGGGAACACAGAGACTGTGTTGAGCCACAGAATATATATATATGTGTATATATATATATATATATATACTATCAACAGCAAGAAAAAATACTGGCAAATACTGGCTGATCATCAATATAGCAAAGATGATAGGATTTTGAATGTAAAGGAGCATTGTGCCTGCCCAAAGATCAAAACAACAAAGCAATAGAAATGAGTTTTCCAATTTCTTCTTTTTTTTCCTTTTTATTTGATCTTTAAAAAAATGCTTCCTTGTAGGTAAGAGCTTAATGGGAATGTGCTAGACATGAGGAAACTAACAAAAGGTGAATTTGTCTGCCTTACTTTGCTTTGGAAGCTTCTTCTATGGAATCTCCATGATATCTTAAAATGCAGTCTAGTTCCCTCCTGAAGTCTGCATCTGGGTAGTGGACTAGATGCTTCACAGCTGAATGGAAGAAGTCATTAGGTCCGTGCTGTATTTCTATTACTCTGCATGTGCTACCAAGTTCCTTGTAATTAGTGGCCCTTGCACTCCAATTATCACTAAGGAACTGCTCACGTGCTCACCTCTGCCATGAACTACACAGGTGTACGTGTGCATTTTGTCAGACAGGAGAGCCCAACCTGCTCCTATGGCAACAATCAAATAGCTCATCTCTCTTATCTCTGACCTGTGCACAGTCTGGGGCTTCAGTTTTAGGTATTATATGGACAGGCAGCAGTAACAGGCTCTTTTACATGGAGTGCTACCCCTGGGAACACCACACTGTCCCAGGGAAACACTGAATAAATGGGGGCTGTCCTTACCTGCCTTAACAGTGTGATTTTTCTTGCTGAGCAGCAGTTTGCTGGTTAGGGGAGGAAGAACTACTTGTTTAATCAGGGAATGCAGTTGACAACACCCATCTAGAAAGAGAGCATTTCATTTCAGTACTCACTGTCTATTCATAAGAAGATTTTTAAGAAGCTTTTGACATTTATATAGGGAAAGTGCTAATCTTTGTTCCTACTGTTGGTTTTTTTATGCTTACAGGAAAAAATTCTGATAATGATGTTATACAAAGTAATTTTAAGATACAGGAAAATCCCATGTTATTTACTTCCTTTGTACTATTTATGCCACTTGCTCTACAGATAAGTCCTTTGCATTTACATCTGATGAAGTAAAACACTTTTTATCTGATTCCCCTGTCAAAAGAAAATCCGGTTCTTTCACCTCTTCCCTCACCTTTAGACTATCTCTGGCTAAAATTTGTAGAGACAACAGGAACATCACTTCCATTGAATATGTGTTATTTTCCACCATTTCCATATGAAATCGTTTCATATGAGACGGAGAAAGAACTTACGCAACATGGATTTCATCACCTGAAAGCCCCTGGGAACAACACCAGTGTTGTTTTAGTAAGTCTAAACTTTTTCACAGAAGGATAAATCCAAGGCCCTTTGGCATCACCAAAAAGATCCCCGGCAGTTATGACAGATTTTATTTATGGCCTAACAAAGCAAGGTCCTTGAGTGCAGGATAAAACACACAAATAACTGGTTATAGGTTGCGACATAAGTGATGACTGGGTCATCAGTGTCTGAAGGAACATGTTTTCCCTACACGTGGTAGCTGTTTTGTGACACCCACAGCCACCATAAAAGCTCTTTAGCAAGACCAAAGCACAAGTAAAAATATATATTTCCTCCTTGCCCAGGGATGGTCATGAGTCTGTTTGTAAATTAATGTAGTGGTAATATGTAAAATTAGATCAGACACAAGGTATAACCTCCTTAGGCTGGTACATAGATGCATTGATGCCTTTTGTAGCTGCACAGTCTCTCTATTCTGACTGGCAGTTAACTCTCACCCCCTTTAAAATATGGAATGTTTGACCAAACACAAATAGACAGAAAAATCTGAAACAATAGCTACAGGCTGCAAGGCCTCAGTGTAGCAGTGTGACCTGCCAGCCCTCCAGTTCACAGTGGACATGCTGTGATGGACACATGCAGTTTTCTTGCTGAGCCCAACACATATCACAGCTTCCTCCCAGAGAACTGTAGCTTTGTGAAAATGGTACCAAGTTTTGTCTGGCCCTTGGAGGATTTGCTTACTGTGAGCCTAAGCTGAACCCCCTTGGGCTCACTGCTTTTTAAGGCAAGAAACAAGCCAGGCTTAACACGGATCTTTTCCTCCCTGCTCAAGCAATGAGGTGAGCCAGCCATGTGTCTTCAAATGTCTGTCATTATGTCCAGCATGTGCTTTTCTGCCACATGTCATTAAATGGAAGGAAACCTTAGCATTGTGGCTGACCAAATTATCACTTCAGGTTTTGATTTCCAAGGCTCTCTATACATTTCAGCTGTAGAAACAAATGGTGAAAAATTACAGTGAAAAGGTTGTCAGAACGCCACACACCTCCCATGATATTTTGGTGCGTTTTAGTTATTAAAATATACTGGATGCAGATGGATTTTTTACTCAGTATTTATCACTTCATCTGGCATGAAACAGGAATTGTGCATGCCTTGATAAATGGGTGGCATGATTTCTCTGCTGATTATTAAATACAAATGTGCTTTGTTGAAATGCTCCATTCTAACTTGACCTGATGTGTTCCGGAGAATTAAAATGTCCTACATCATGTTGAGGAGCAGCGCTTTTGAGAGGAGTAACTGTCCTTAGTCATCAAAAATGGAAGAACATCACCAGCACAAAAGTATAATAAAGTTTTGGTGCTTGGTAATCCTGAGAAATGCTGCATTCGGGAAAGTCTGTCTGCAACTTATTCATTTAAATGTTAGACAACTATTCAGGGAAGAGAATTTCTCTGACTGTTATCCTGCCCTAAACATAGGGTCAGGCTCCAGAGGCAGTCAAAAATGCAGTGATAACATTGTAATGTATTACAAATAGAGCAATCAAAGTTGCAGGGCTTAGTGCAGCCCATGGAATGCAATAGCTGGAGGCCATGTCAAAGAAACTCCCAGCAGTGAGACTCTTCTGCCTCCTGTGATACAATTGATCCAGGAACTCCTCCAAAGGCACAGGAGAGCCACAGTTCTGCTACAAGGGATCTTTTGTACTTGGAATCAGTTGGGGCAATAGTTTTGTTCTTCAATGACTATAATGATTTTATAATAATTTTAAGATTTCTGTTACTATTGGAAGTCTTGGGATCAGAATAAACCAGGGCTCATTCCAGTGAAATTCCTACTTAGCTTTAAGCTAACATATTTCAAGTTGCTTTGAGGCTTATCCAATGTATTACTAAACACAGACAGCAGAAACACATAACCCTACCTTTTTGGAAAAGACAAAAAAGTCTTATCTGCATTGTACATGGAAACAATTCAGATGTCAATTGATTTGAATAAGAGATGTGAGGAAATTAATTTAGAGTGCCTGTAGCTCTTTTCAGTTAGGAAAAGCATGATTACTTCCATGGAAACTATTCTCCTGTCCCCTTGTGCTGAGCTTAATTATGACACTAAAACCCTCAGGAGAGAAATGAACCCAATACCAATCGTGCATTCAGCATTTGGTGCAGATACCCCAGTTTATCGTGTCTGGGTTTGGGAGGGGGTGTGTTGGAAGGCTGAACATGAAGGCAGATTAACAGACAGGTAATGGTGTCAAAAGCCACAGGAAGAAAGGTCACTCCTGTTTCATTTGAATTCCAGCATGCCCTTGTGGAAGCATCTGCAGAAAAGCAAGTGAGCTGGGAAGCAGCTGTGCCATGGATGTAAGGTCTGGAAGCAGCTATTAATTCTGTGAAAAGTGATTATGCTCTAGTGCCATGTCCTTTGCCAGGCCCGTTCCCAGCAGGTACTCAGGATCACTGGCTGATTTTAGTGCTTACCAAAATTCTGCAGAAAATGACCCAAAAATTGCCCAAAAGTGACCCAAAAATGGCACAAAAATGACCAAAAAACAGGCCAAAAATGACAAAAAAATAACCCAAAAATGACACAAAAGCAACCCAAAAATGATACAAAAAATGACCCAAAAACAAGCAAAAAATAAACCAGAAATGGCCCCAAAATGACTCAAAAATGGCCCAAAAATGATTAAAAAATAGCCCAAAAATGACCAAAAAAGGCCAAAAAAGACCCAAAATTCTGCAGAAAATGATTCAAAAATAGCCCAAAAGTGACCCAAAAATGTTTCCCCTACTGCTTGTGTGCATTAACCAGTGACTGCCAGTGCATGAGGACACCGAGCTGCTCTGGGGGCTTTGCTCTGCTGCTCGTGAGGGGCCCAGAAGCTGCATCTGAGCTGGAGTCAGCTCTCAGCTTTCCTGCCCTGTGGAGCCTTGAGCTCGACTCCTCTTCCCCGCTGTTCAGCTGGGGCCTGCTGGGAAGGAAATTGCTGCTTTGGGGAAGCTTATTCTGTACTCAGCGATTCTTTTGTCTCATCCTTTCTCTTCCACTCTCCCCCAGAAGTGGGGGTAAAGGCTGGTTGTTCTGGCTCTGCCTGTGGCTTGCTACCTTAGGCAGTTGTACTTTTTGTTCAGGCTTATGTGTTGCCTTGGGCTAAGCAGCCGTGAGGGGAGCGGAATTGCATAGATGTCTGGGTAGGTACAGGATGTAAAACTTATTCATAACGACAAAAATGTTTAAAAAATGTATTTTGACCAGGAGTAACAACCACCCAAAGGAAAAACAATGCATGAAAGATTTAGGAAAGAAGCTGAAGGCCAGACCTTTGGCCAGTATGAAATGTGTTGCTGCCTTGAAGTCTGATCAGCTGAGAGAGAAGCCTGCAAAAAAGGTCTGAGGAAATGAGAGAAGGGAATGTCTCATACACACAATGCTATGTGCCATGGAATTCTTAGAGGAATGGAAAGAATGGATCAAACTGCAGTCCACCTTCCTTTTTCCTCTCTATTGGTTTGGAAATTGCTGGCCAATTTTACATGTTTCAAGTAGCAGTCCTAGAGGTAAAGGTAAGGTGCAAAGAATAGTATATGTGGATAAATATACTCAGTACTGGACTCCCAATGCATCAAAGCAAAGGTTTGTTGTACTAATGCTTTGTACAACATGAGCTGCAGTTATTCCAACTGTAATTTAAACATCATATAACAACAACTTCCTCCAGGGTTAGGCACTACTGCTGATACTGAGAACCTTCTTCTATCAAGAAATTAACACTTCTAGTCCATAGAGTATTTTTAAATTAAAGAATTATCACATGTATGCAACTTTCAGTATACTGCCCTAGTGAAGTATTTTAAAACTGTAATTTAGATTTCAAAATTGGATGAGAGAGGCCCTGAACTAAATCCATTATCCATTTCTAGAGAGGTTTGAAGTTGGCAGTTTTGTCACGAGCCTTGCTGTTGAGCTTGTTGATATTGTGACATAGCCTTTAATGTTCTCCCTTACTCTTAGGCTGGACAGGAGATGTTTAGAAAAAACATTAAGGTAAGGGCAAGTGTTGCGTTCCCTGCTTCAGTCCCACCCTGGTACCGGCAGCGGAGTCCTAGCGCTACCCTAGGAAGTCGTTCGCGATCTGGAAGACTTCCTCGGAGTGCTGACTATGAGCACAGCTGGCCCGCATTCGGTCCGGGGAGTTGTTGCCCCCGGAGCGTGGTGAAACAGCAAAGAACTACCAGAGAAGGAGGTCTCTTGGTATGTGATTTCGGTAGGTTTATTGCCTCCAAAGGGAGCACATGGACCAAGAGCCAAGAGCAGCTTATTACATCGGTATTTAAGGGATGAGCAACACCCAATAGGATGAGGGCAGGGGACAATACAGGGGAGGGGCTGGGGTACATGATCAAATGGGGTTTAGGGAGGGGAGGGGAACAGAGAGAACAACGAATGAACTATGGAGTGACAGGGAATTTCCCAGAGCGGGAATACATAACAGACAAGTCCAGTAACAAATAGCAGGAGCTTGGGGTCCGTGGATTGGTGGTCCAACTGCTGCCCCTGGGAGCTCCGGGGGGAAACCCTCTGTCCGTGGAACCTGTCCGGAAGTCCTCTGGTTCCGAACCACCGCAACATCTCCCCCTATCTTTTTACTTAAAGAAAGTGATTTGATAGTACAATGAAGATAATAACTAAAATCCAAAGCAAAGTCTTGAAAATCTGCAAATAAACAAACAAACATTGTTAAATCATTGTCTCTCTACAGGACTGGGAATGATTGGGGTATGGGAGGTACATGGGGTAGGTTTCAGGAGAGTCTATGGGGAAGATATCAAGAAGAAGGGTCTCAGTGATTTTTCTTGATGACTGTCGAAGTTTGGAGTTTTCTTTTTCCTTCTCTTCCATGCTGATCTCTGTGGAGCAGCGTCTGTTGGTGGATGCGACTGGATCTGCTCTGGTGGATGTGTTGGGTGGAGAGTTGTGATGCCTACTAACTTCAGCCATCGTGGTTCAAGTGACTGGTCATCTGGGATCGCCTCTGATGGGGTCGCCAGTGGCATGGGTGGTGATGGAGAGCAGGACACAGTGGATTCAGCTTTTGGAGCATGTGGTGTCCAGGAGGCTGTGGAAGACTTAGGTGGAGGGTGATTAGAACTGTTCAGCAGGCTTTGAAGCTGCTGCTTCCATATCTTTTCCCACACCCGATACTGAACCTTAACTAAAATGCCTGTCAGGATTGTTTTTATGTCAGATGGGACCAGCACACCTTTTAAGTGAGGAGAATCTCTCCCAAGCTCTCTCTCCACTTTGCTAGGCTCTCGCAAGGCTGCAGGTGACTGTGATTCCCATCGTGGGTTGTTACCCTGAGGGCTGTGCACACCTGATGCCACTGCAGGGTCTGGCTGACTGGCTGCATCGCAGGCTTCAGCCTCTCCACTTTTCGGCCCCCAATCTTGGGGTGTGAACGAGGGAGCGTGGGGATCTGGAAGTGGGCGGTGGTTAGGGGCGGGACTGCAGTTGATCTGAGCAGTCCAGGCTCGCGGTGGGGCGGGGATCTCCCTCGGGCTGGGGCAGGGACCTCCGGCGCGAGGGGAGGGACCCGACGCGAAGACATCATCGGCCGTGGGGGGGGAGCCCGACGTGGGGCTAATCAACGCGAAGGGGAAGGAGCCGTGGGAGGGGTTGGGAGGATTCGTGGGCTTTCGGCGTGAGGCTGCGCAGTGGGCGCACGGGTGTAGGCACGGCGCCACGAGGCCGCCGCCATCTTTAAACTCGGAACAATGGGGGAGCGCAGCCGGCGCGAGTTTGGCTGAGGGCTCGGAGAAAGGGTTTGGGGTGAAGCTCGCTATGAGGGAATCAGTCTCATAGCGGGGAGAACTGAGGGGCGCACTTCCCTGTAGCGGGGAAGAGGGATTGGGAAAAGGGGAATTAGGAACGTGGGGTGCGTGAGTCGGGGATTTCAATCTTTCAGGACAATTACGCAAAGTATAACAAATTACAATCAACAACGGGAAAAATTTTCGGACAGAAACATCACCCCCTCTCTCCACTGCCTCTAAACGTTTTTCTACTAACTCCAAAAAACTCAGAGTTTTAACAGAAGAAGCAGAAGCAAGAGGGACATAGGCAAAGATCCATTTAACAAAACGTTTCCAAGCCTTCTTATTAGCATTCCCGTTTTTTAACTTTAGGGTCTCTTTAACTTGGACATAAAACTCCTGCTCTATTCGGGACAGCTTAATACCCATTGTCTCCGAATAAAAGCCTCCTTGCTCTTTTTATACGGTACAAAACTCTCCCTCGATCCTGATTCCCGCTGCCTATCGCGGATTAGACCTCACCGTCTGCGCTCGGTTCTCGGTGGCTTTCCCGCCGCTATCACGGGCACCGAGCTTCGCCGCCGTGCGCGGATCCTGGTCCTTTCCCATCGCGCCTCGCAGCCGCCAAACCTCACCGCTCCGTGCGGGTCTTGGTTCCTCGATCCCGGCTTCAGTTGCCGTCACCGGCTCCGGAGGGAGAAACATCCAAAAAAGCAAGGGTCTCTGGTCTCGTCAGTTCGCTCAGCTAGCGTACACACTTCAGACGCTCCAGAACGGTTGCTGACGGCCCCTGCCAGCCCCCCGCTAAAACGCGGAAGTTCTCGCTAGGGGAGCGGCATCCCGAAGGCGCAGTCCGGACCGCTGCTGCGTATCCAGGTCGCTCGCAGGGAACCCCGAGAGGTCGGAGTCTCTGTTCGGTGCGCCACTTGTTGCGTTCCCTGCTTCAGTCCCACCCTGGTACCGGCAGCGGAGTCCTAGCGCTACCCTAGGAAGTCGTTCGCGATCTGGAAGACTTCCTCGGAGTGCTGACTATGAGCACAGCTGGCCCGCATTTGGTCCGGGGAGATGTTGCCCCCGGAGCGTGGTGAAACAGCAAAGAACTACCAGAGAAGGAGGTCTCTTGGTATGTGATTTCGGTAGGTTTATTGCCTCCAAAGGGAGCACATGGACCAAGAGCCCAGAGCAGCTTATTACATCTGTATTTAAGGGAGGAACAACACCCAATAGGATGAGGGCAGGGGACAATACAGGGGAGGGGCTGGGGTACATGATCAAATTGGGTTTAGGGAGGGGAGGAGAACAGAGAGAACAACGAATGAACTATGGAGTGACAGGGAATTTCCCAGAGCGGGAATACATAACAGACAAGTCCAGTAACCAATAGCAGGAGCTTGGGGTCCGTGGATTGGTGGTCCAACTGCTGCCCCTGGGAGCTCCGGGGGGAAACCCTCTGTCCGTGGAACCTGTCCGGAAGTCCTCTGGTTCCGAACCACCGCAACAGGCAAGTGTTGCAATTTTTGAAATTTAACTGCTATCCTGGTCCACTTAATCTTGTGACATCTGCCAAGAACTGAATATGCAGGAAGGTGCCTTTTAATTTTTCATTAGAATCTGACATTTTAAAATGCTTCTGCTACTCAGTGAAGACCAAAGTACAAGTGGCATACACAAACTGTACATGAAAGAGCCTGTTTACTATCCAGAATTTTTCTAAAAAGTGTGAAGTTGCTGTTCCTAACTGTCTCTAAAGCTATGGACTGAAATAGTTGCAAGCATCTTTGAATTTCAGCAACTATTTAAACATTTATAGAACAGTATTGCAAAAGATATGTATACACAGGCAGCCTTTTTAGCTTGGAGATGTAATTAACGGGGCAGATGAGTACATGAACTCTTCAAGTGCTCATTCATAAGTTTTTAGAGGACTCATTCTAAAAGTAATAGAACAGTACCAGTATTGAATATTCTTACAGTATGAAAAAAAGGTATGAAAATGCAGTGATGTTGCACGTGAAGTTAATAGATTTTTCACTGTAGACTTGAAAAAGCACTGAGGTACACTGTAAGTCCTGTGAAATGGGGAACTTCTCTGTGTGCCATGATTAATCAAGGAGTGGGTAGTTCGTTTGAGTTATGGGTGTGTACAAGGTAGTCCCTGCACCAGTGGTTCAAAATCAAGTCATTGGTTTTTGGCTGATGCTTTCTGCATTCATGCAGAATTCGAATGATAAATGATAGTGTGGGATTGCAGCTGTAAGAAAATCTTGTACTTTCTTGTTTTCCTGGTCATTTAATGAAACATTTGAAGATCTTGAAGGCTCCAGTGTTACAGCATCTATTTAGTACTATTTATCAACACCAAAGACCACTGAATCTATATAGAGATTGCCATTCAGATTGCTTCCATGTGAAAATTAATAACAAAATTTTAGCTTTCTGATATTTCAGACTGCTTGACTTTGAGGCCAGATCATGTTTAATGATGTCAGTCATCTTCACATAAAAAATACGTTGGGCAAAACTGATAGGGTGTACACAAGCTTCTAATTGTTATCAGGTCTGAAACCAGGACCTCATATAAAGGAATTAGTGTCATTTAGTATTTGTTTGCTCCCTGTAATGAAAGTCAGGATTGAGATGCTGCTATGGATGTTTTATATAATGAGGACTTTGGATTTTCTGTCTGTGAATGTAGTGGTTTTAATAAGTGTTGAACTGAAGCAAAATTTAAATTGAGCAATGTAAATATTCATTAGCTATGATGAAGTTAAAGCTGTGTTTTAAAAACATTGTGTGTTTCATTCCTGAAGGAACAAATGGGCTGGAGTGCTTCTGCCAGCAGCTCTTGGTGTCATTTGTGTCCATCCCCCAACGTGACAGTGTGTGCAGAGGGGCTGCACAGGCACAGGAGCTCTGCTTTTACTGAAGCTACCTAAGAAATTTAGCAGAGGGATAAAATTATGCATTTCAGCCTTCATCTCTATTGACAGTATAAATACACTCCAGGCAGATCACCTTAACAATTTAATAATTTCAGCTTGAAATTTCATAGCTGCTTTTTCCAGATAACAAGTTTCTGATGACCTATTGAGAACCCTACAATTAACAGTTGGGTTTTTTCATTCAGTTACACATTAAACCCACTGGACACACCAAAGGGTTTTGGAGAATTGTAAATTCTCAGTTAAAAAAGCTGCAATTCATTGGTAATCCTCTACACCCATTGCAGTTGGTAATTCCATTACCTCCTGGGCAAAAAAGATCCTTAGCATAGCTGACTGTTTCTAGCATTACTTTCCAGCCATTGCATCATGTTATCCTTTTCTGTCTGATGGCCCCTAGAGTCAGATCTCTTCTTCACACAAAAAGTAACTAGAAAATTTGAAAATTCATCATTCTGTACCTTTTGATAAGGAGAAAAGACAAAACTCCCATGAAAAACATTTTGCAGCTATGTTTCATTTTGAGAAGTTCAGTTTTTTGAATACTTTGTAGAGGTGTAAATACAGAAAACTAGGCACGGTCATTCAGTACTGATAATATGTAATTTTAAATTGTATGCTGTAATTCTGTATTGCAAATTGCATTGGTGAAATAATGAACCACACAGGCCTTGCTGCAGTCCTGGCAATCTGGTGAATCCTCTGTGCTGGAGGCTGCTGAGTGCAAAGGAGGATGTAGTGGGCAAAAACAATTGTTCACAGATTAGTCAGCCAGCAGATCCATGCTTTTGCTACTTAAATGTTTATTGGGCTCCTGCTGAACATTTTTATTTGAAAATTTTGTCATGAGCCAGTTCTTATCAGTTTAGTGTTTAGGGCAGGAACCCCTACGTGCTCAGGGCTGTGTCTCTGAGTGAAGTTTGCAATACCCATGAAGGAGAATACAATATTCTGTGCATAGAATTAGTCATCTCTTGGACTTTCATGTGTAATACATTCTAACAGGCTCTGAATAATGTCATTTGGTACTGTGTAGTAGCCCTCCTTGTTTTGCCTATTGACAATAAACCCTAGCAAGGAGAAAGGATGTAGATGGCTTCATTCAGAATAGACAGACTCACACTGGAGAAGTTCCTGGGGGATTTCCTCACACTGTTCTAGTATAAATGATATGGTATATTATAGTTATAAATAATATGGTAGATCTCCCTAACCACAGAAGACATTTTCATGTCTCTCTGAGTATCTAGACTTGTAAAATGGGTATAGATACCTTCCAACAATGGAACAAAACACATTTGTGAATCTCTGAGAAATGCAGTTTTACATGGCTCTCTCTCATTTGCATTTGTTGGAAATCCTGTGTATGCTGAAGCTCAAATAATGACAAAAGTGACTATCAGGTGAATCCTTGAAATCCTAGCAGATGGCTGTATCTAGCTTGATACAATTTCATCTTATCAGTGATTTTTGAATTGTCTCAAATGTCATCATCTATGGTAAATTACATATTGCATCTGTTCTGCAGGAACAAGTAAGATCAGGACTGAAATGATATTGAGCACACTCCCATCTGCCTAAACCAAGGGGTGCATTTAATGAGGTCTCTTTTCTTCTGCACTTCCATTGTGCCAAATGGAACTAAGCATGTCATGGGGTTTTTTTTCAGGAGGTGATGCAAATTTTAAACAGTTGGGCAATAATTAAGATGACTTTTTTTTTTACCAGTGCCTTGTAAAAGAAAAAAACACAAACCAGAAATGATGAAACTTACTTTCACAGAAGATTTTTGGAGTTTCTTTTGTTTCATTTTGTTTCACATTATTTTTCAATGTAGAATATTGCATGGGATTCCTGTTATTTTCAGTTAGAAGAGAAGGTCCAGTTAGAAGCTGGTTCAAATCAGAAAACTGCCCTGTCATTGACTGTGGCTCACGCTGGGGGGGACATTCATTCTACTCCTCTAAACTACCCAGAGCAGCAATTGAGCTGGCAAAACCACTCGAGGAGAGAGTATGGAGAGTTATTCAAAGAGCTCCCTGACAGCTCAGGATGCCATATCCCAGGGCAATCTGAGCTTGCCCTACAAGGCCATGCTGTCCTCCTGGACAGGTGAAAGAAAAGGAGCTGCCAGACAGTTGCCCCTGCCCCTCAGTGTGCTCTAGAGGCACATTCCAGGCTAACCACTCCTGTTTTAGAATGACACACACTTTACTGATGTTCCTGTGATGCCCTGAGGGGTTATTTGTAATGGAGCACTCTCCAATCCAGAGCATCCCTGGTGCAGGAGCACTATGAGCTGACAGCTCAGTAGCCAGCAGCTGAATCTGGCATTTCCTAGCTACACTTCCTCTTGCTCCCCACACTCTATTGTACATATGGCTTTAAAAGTGCTGATTCCTTTTACACAAGTAATTTGCCATTTATATGATGATATCAAGAAAGCTTTGATACTCTGAGAAGTGTTTTGGGTGCTCTTTGAAACATCATGCATAAAAGTAATTCTATGGCATATGTATTATATAATTTGGGAGAAGAGTCCTAGGATTGTTTAGTAGTTAGGGTTTGTTTGGCTTTTTAACCACTACCTTTTAAAAATACTGGGGGTTTTGTCCTCCCTTCTTTTTTCTTTTCCTTTTCAAATGATACTCTATGAAAAGGATTGTGCTCTTTCTGCTTTATCCTGATAAGAATAGAAGTGCAGGCTGAAATCCTGAATCTTAACCTGAGAAGATTTGGAGAGCTTTTAGAGTGCATAACACAGCCTGTCCCTTATGCATGCTAAGCCAGAAGAGTGCATTTGGCTCTTTAATTTGGATGAAAATGGGATGTGGAATTTTAATGCAGTATAATTTTTTTTTACCTTTTTTTTTTTTTTTTAAATCTAGACTAATATGATCATGTATTGGGAGGCTATTTTTCATTTAATTATTACAGGTAAAGGCAAACTACATTGTGAATTTCATTGTAGTTTGAAACACTTTATTCCCTAAAGCCGCACTTGCAGCATTTTCTGCTGCAGAAGTGGTGTCTGTCGGATCTTGGAAACACAAGACATTTCATTTTTTCAAATTCCTTAAAGGCACACATTTTTTTCCCCAATGCTGCCAGATATTGTCAGTAGATCTCCCCTATCTAATTAAGTGGTCATTTAATAATCTTCAGGCAGTAGTTTTCCATTTGAAAGGACCTTCTCAGGGAAGGGCTAAGTGCTCCTTTAAGGCTCTGAGATGGTTTTCCTTAGTGCTGCTCAAAGTCATCTCATAGCTGACTGTTGCAGTCAAATTCCTAAACCTCCTGATAAAAATCCAACACTTCACAGTATGCATTAAATATTCTCCTTCAGGAATAATTTTTGCCTGAAAGTGGAGGAATTGCTCTGAACTCTTAACTTGGCCTAGTTTAGGGCCAGCAAATTGAACAACTGATACTATCTGTTCGCAACTGAAGTACTTGAGATTTTTCTTTGAAGTAGAGGTTGGGGGTCTTTTACCCAGCAAGATGCATAGTTTATTGCTCTGGTGAATTAGAGGCTTTTCGATGCAGAATTTCTCTATTTAATACCAAAATGGAGATGCTGATATGGTTCCACATGGTTGTGTGAGGTCTGTGTGCCTCGGGAGGTGAATGTGTGGGTGCTGCAGTAACGAGTGACACGATGTCCTGTGGCTGTGGCCATTGTGGTGCACCTGGGCTGGCTGTGTGGCACTGCAGGATCAGAGGCTCAGGCAGGCTGAGCCACATCTGTGCTCCAGAGATACTGCACCTCTTCTTTCTCTGTTGTTTTGAGCAAACAACTACCTAAAAACAGCACCAATAGGCTCCCAAGTGATCTCACATTGCTTGCTGGTTTTTGGTGGGGCCTTTTGGTTGCTTTTTCCTAGTTCACTTGATTTTATCTTTTGTCTGAATCCATCCTTTTAGCTGTTAGAGCTTTCTGGCTGGGACTAATGATGGCATTTTAGGCTACAGCAATTGCTGCTGTCTATTTTGGTTCTGCATTTAGAGTCTCTTGTCATGTGCATTCATCTCTGCTTATTCCCGTGGCGCTGTTCTTCGCCTGCTAAGCTGTGCAGTTTGTCCCAGGCTCACCCGCAGCAGGCAGGGCCTGGCTCCTGGGCAGAGCCTTCAGGGCCCCCAGCAGGGCTGTCACATGGTCACATTGCTGATAAAATCAATCTCCAGAGGCCAGGCCAGCCCAGCGTGCTGCCAAAAGCTGGGCCCTGTGAGGCAGAGCCAGGTACGACCCTGCTGCCTGTGGTGGTCAGGGCTGAGGGCATTCTGCACATACAGGAGCAGAGGGAGAGGTGACAGTTTAAAAGACCCCATGTGATGGTGACACCAGTCTTCATCCTGCATGTGCAAAACTTGCTGGCACGAGAATGCAGCCCCCAGTGTTTCTGGCACCTTTGTCAAGTAGGTCATCTGAAAATGTGTGACAGACAGGTCTGGTTTGGCACACAGGTCTCACGGCCCCCAGAATGAGCCAGAGGCTTTTAGGTGGTGCTCCCAGTACAGTATGGGTTTATTAAGGCAGTAGTAAGTTTCCGGAATATGCAGACTTGTCACTACATGCCCTTATAAAAAAGGCTCTCTCCATCTTTCTTGTAGACTCCCTTCAGGTACTGGAAGGTCACAGTTAGGTCACTCCAAAGCTTTCTTTTTTCTATGGTAAACAACCAACTTTTCTTAGACTTTCCTCACAGGAGAGATGCTCCCTCCCTCTAATCATCTTGGTGGCCTCCTCTGAACCCCCTCCAAGAAGTCCATGTCCTTCCCATGCTGGGAGCCCAGATCTGGATGCAGCAGTGCAGGTGGGAGCTCAGGAGAGTGGAGCAGAGGGGCAGAATCCTCCACTTGCCCTGCTCTGGATGCAGCCCAGGACAAGGCTGGCTTTGTGCCTGTACACCTGGCCAGGTCGTGTCCAGCCTCTCCTCCACCCTCCAGCACCTTCAGGCTCTCAGCAGGGCTGCTCTGAATATGTTCATCCCCCAGTCTGTATTGATAGGTGGGACTTGCTGTGTTTTATTTTCCCAGTTTAATGTTACTCAGGCATTTCCTGTGACATTCTCAGTGGAGCATGTCAGAAGTGTGTAGTGGCTTTTAGAAAAGGTTTAGGTAGAATGGATCCATCTTGAATTCAGATGCCAATATTGGGTATGCACTGACTTCTAGTCAGGAGAGAGATCTGTGACAGCTACTTAAAATTTCCAGGTGTTTGGCTTAACTCTAGTGTTGTGCTAGCCTCATGAGCTGAGAGTCAAAGCTAAAGCCTTGTGCACAGTCAGAACTTCCTCATAAAAGAGGAATTGCATATTCAAAATGATTACCTTTCAGAATGGCTCCCTGGGGAAGTGATCATGACACCAGTCCCATCAGAGCTCTAGGAGTGTCTGGACTGTGCTCTTTAGCCATATGGTTTAGTTTTAGGTAGTCCTGTGAGGATCACAAAGTTGAACTTGATCCTTATGGGTGCCTTCCAGCTTGAGATATTTTGTGATTCTATGATTGCATTGTATTTTTTCACAGGGGAAAAACAGAGGTCATCTGTTATGAAGCATTAACCTTCTATCTCCTGCAAACTGCAATGCTTTTCTTAATGCCACCAGAAAATGAATTATAGCAGCGTCTAAAATTCCATTCTATTCCATATGACTCATAAATTTTGCAAACTATATAGGTAAAAAAGTATTTCAAAAGTGTTAAATATCCAGGAAGGATGTTAATCCCTTTTCTGTTTGATGAGTCTCTGCTCTATTAGTCTAACACTCTCAAATGTCCCTATAGGCTGAGGTTGAATTAGTTAAGCTGTGTATACTGAATTCTCATATATTCACAGCAGACAAGCAACAGATTATGTTAAGGAGAAAGAAAAGTCATTTATATCCTCAATTGCCTAGCAAATGATAAGAATTTTGAGACTTAACTTCTCTCTTCTATTTTTTTCCCCTTGATTTAATTACAAAAGATTTGCTGCCTCCAAAAAGTGCCTGCCTTGGAAATTAAATCGATACACGTACATGCACTGATCTTGTGTCATGAGAACAGGCAGTGGAAGCTTCCTAATTTTTTATTCCCAGCGCCTTCCCTCCTGAAAGAAATGGTATAGTTTATTCTCCCTGTTCCCCATTTCCCCAAAACAAACCTATTTAGAGACAAATTCTGTGCCCTGACCTCCTAATTGTTCAGCTTTTTTGCCTTAGTCTCTGTATCTTAGGGTACGTGTCTGGATCTTCACTTTTTGCAGATCTTGTTCCAAAAAAGTAGCAGTTTATATTCACAATAAATTCTCTTTGCATAGAGTTTATGTATGGTTTTCTTGTGTTTCAGACCTGCAAAAGGATTATTACATTGACAGATGATATTTTTTAAATCTAAAGGAAAATACAGGGTTCCATAATTTGACCTCTGTCCTTACAATACTGCCCAGCTAAACTTATAAAGAGCTGAGTCAATTTTTTTGAAGATTTCTGTTCATGACTTGGGGCGCCAATACATGGACAATTCACCACTTTTGCTTTTGATTTATTCCACTGGTTGTTTGTTTTCGTTCTGTAGACTCTATAGGACTTTATTCAGGAGGAAATCAGAGAAGTCTCACTGTGAGTCTCACTGTGGAAATGAACTTCCAGAGAGTCCCAGAGAATTTTGCTATCAGCTTACTTAGTGTTTTTTCAGTTAAATCTGCAAGAATTGTTGCGTTCTCCCTTCAATTTAATATGATTGTATGTTATTTCTGCAAATTGTGTCAATTTACAGAAATGTGACAATTTCAAAGAGAATTTCTCAGTTCCAAATTGGTGATAGTTTTAATATTGAGATTAAGGTCACGTGCTCACAAATAAGCACATGTGGGAGGGCAGGGTTTATATGAGAGTGAAATAAAAACAAGCTATTCATCCTCTCAACCCTTCTCCAAAAAGCAATAACTTATTGTTGCTTTTTAGGTTCTTATCTCTTCTTTTTATTACTGTATTACTTAGAAACTTCAAATTTCATTTTGTTTTAACCCTGTAACTTGAAAGATGTGAAGCCACTACCTGGTTCCTTTTCATATTAGACTTCGTAAAGCTTGTTGTTCAATACCTGGCATACAAGGAGGGGCTGGGTATTTATATTAAAGCATGAGAGATAACACAAATGTTAATTACATCATTGCTCAGTGATTTTGCATAGTAAAACTTCATTACAAAGTGAGTTCCTGCTCACCTTAAGAGGAGCAGTCAGTAATTGTGATTTACAAAGCCATCAAAACTATGGAAATGCTTACTTTAATCAGAACTGTAATTATGAGGAAATTTGCTGCAGGAAAATTTACTGACAGAATAAAGATTAGAAAGATCTGAATGTTGTCTATCAAAGTTCAGCAATTAAATTTTCAAGCCCAAGAGATCCCTGTGGAATGAAAAAATAAAGTAAATTCTGTCCTTTGATTACAGGGGAGAAAGTAAACTGCAACTGTTACTGTAACTTCTTCAGATAATAGTAGCAAATATCAACAAATGGTCATAGAAATATTCAATGAATGGATTTAATCCCCTCTCTGAGGCTGGAATTGCCTATCAATAGAACTACTTGTAATTAACTTCCTCCTATTAAATAATTCTTTTGTTTAGAATGTAACTAAGCCACTAATCTGAAGAACCATTTTCCTTATTCCCAGGGCTGCTGGAGCCCCTGCAGCTGCCATGTGGATACTTGTAATATTTAATGCACTTGTCTTTCCAATAATTTCTGTACAGTTGTCTCCTCCTTTCAGAAAATAAAGGTGGTGTCATTCCTATTGAGAGCAACCTGGCAGAGCTTGGTTACTGAATAGAAAGGGGCAGTGTGTATTAAATGAACTACAGGTCCTAAAATCTGTTGAGAAAACTAATTATTTTAAAAAAAAAAAATCTTAAATGGAGAGACTTATTTTTCAGATAGTTTTTTTCTTATCAGTAAGAAGAATGATCTTATGAGGCAAAGATAATGAAATTTGGAACCTTACAAAGTTGCGTTGCTGCACTTGCTGCTGCAGCTGACTCACAAGGGCGTGTGGAGACGGCGCGGAGCAGAACAGTCCCCGTGTTAGCTCCAGGCCCAGTCTGATCTAATTAACCCTGCTCAGAGGTAAGGTTAATGAGCCTGGGTACAGTCCAGCACAGGAGCTTTTGTTTTCAGCTTGCTTGGAGCTGCCCTAAGGCTCTGTTGTAGGAGTGCAGCAGGGACGTGTGAGTTATTAAAATACAAACATGTACTGAGTCTTCAGGATGCTCGTGTGGTTTGAGGCAGGGAGATCTCATCATCAATGGCACTCAGAAACTCTCCTAGAGCTGTAACTGTGCAGTCCTTTACTTCCTTCCCATTTTCCCCACTCTCCAGCAAGTCAAAACCCAGGTATTAATTAATATAATGTCTCACTGTTTTTATTTCTAACTTCAAATACTTAATGAGAAAATCAGTTTAGAATAACTTTATTTTCTTCCCTGTAAAAGGAAGCATTTAATAAAGATCACAATAGCTGTACAGACAGCACATAATTTATAAATTAAATAATAGTAATTCTACTGTTTAGAAGGATAGTCTTCCTTCTAGAATTATTTGTGACTGTCATCTTTGATGGTTTATGTCAAAGGAATGCAATTTATTTCACATTCATTAGGATGTGTACGTAGTAAATGCAAGGGGGGAATTATTTGTTTTTCCTAGAACATCATGCTGTGGTCTTTCAGACCAGTAAAAGATCAGCGTCATAAAACATTTTGGCAATAACTTTCCAGTGAATAATTTATATTTTTAATTTCTGTCTCTTCGTGTGTCATTGGATTTCCCATGTGTGGATTTTCCATGATCAGTTCCCTCTAATACTGCATTTACATTGAAATGGTAAATAATTACTGTCCTCCTTTCTTTCCCAAACCAATGCCCTAATATTGACCCTTTTTTTTCTTATGGAATTACCTACATCTTGAGGTCCCAGGTTTCTTAGCTCTGGGTGTTTCATATCAGTTTTCTAAAATGGGATTTTTTTCCCCAATCCATTATACGGTTTGATACTTTGAGTGAATAGTTGCATGTATGAATTTTAAATTCGTACATATTTGAACTAGTAAAATGCATTTATTGAAAAGTTTGCAGAGTAAATATAAAAATGGATACTGATTAGTCCAAATATAATTTCTAGTCTGTATATTTGCTATCAATTTGTTCCACCACATGCTTTCATCTATGTCATGTACTTAAATGTTTTAGCAGAATTTGTTATAGAATGAGTTTGCTACTGAAATGTCAACTCAATCTCACTTTTGGCTTAGCTATATTGAAAACTGAGAGTAATGGTAATAATACTTAATGAAATGTCATCTGAATAGTTATGTGATCTGGGGGTGCTTGGAAAAGAGAATAGATATAAGTCTTCTCATTTGCAGATGGGGAAAACTGAGGCCTAAAAATAAATGAAAACTTGCCCAAAGTCACTCAGGATTCTGGAAGAAAATTCAGAATTATAATAAAGGTGCTTCAAGTTCCATTTCTCAGCTTGCCATTATGGGATCCATTGCTCAATAAGCAGAGCTTGTGGCAAAAAGGTCATGGATCTGATGTAACCCTTTAATAAAGAGAAACAAATTATAAATAGTAAAGTAATATTTTCCACTAGTAAAAACTTTCTTTTAGATATTCCTAAGGCTTTCTTCCTTTCAGCTAATTTCTTTTGCAAAAGTTCAACATACCCACTAACTATTTTTCAGTGAATAAGTGAAAATTAAGAAATCAAAAGCCCATATTCAAGGCCTTTTTACCAGTACATGGGAAATTAGAAAATTTTGTCATAATTTGTTTTCATTAGATATGTTCTTATATTTTGTAAACCAGACCAAATCCAACTGAAAAACATAAGGTCCCCTAGCTAACAAAAGGCAAAGCTGTCCTCATGATGTTTTTTCCTTCTTGATTATTTACCCAGACCACCAATGAGTACAAAATGCTTCATGGCAAATTTGCCTTTCTATTTATGAATGTGAGCACTTATTAATGCTGGCCCCTAGTTCAGGACTTCAGAATTCAACAAGGTATCAATATCACCAACTAAATTTGAATTTATCTCAGGTTTCTGATAGATTTATAGTATTTAAATGTGTTTTTCTCTTTAGTGTCCTCCAGGCAGAATAGCATGCTGGTCTCTGCCATCAGTCCGTGTGTCTAAATTCAAGGAGTGAATTGTGTGGTATGGTAGTCCATGTAAGTGCAGGGGTCAGACTAATTTCCAAGATATAAAATATTTTGAGGTTGCATTCCCATTACCACACCCTTGTGGTAACTTGGGAATAACTTCAGTATTATCTGAATTGTCTGTCAGCAGGACAGAAAAGTATCCTGCTTTACTGGGGGGTTTTTGCTGGAGTGAGAGCACTCATAATTCCCGAGATCATACAAGTACAGTCCCCTTTGGTGTTCTGAGTACAAGCTGCCCCCCAGGACACTCCTGCTGGCTGTCTCCACAAGAGCTCCCTCAGCATGGAAGCACAGTGCAGTCCTCTGGGGGACTTCCCCATTTATTTTGTTAGATGCCTCCTTTTGATTTTCTCTTACACATTTTTTCATGTCTGAAGTGAGAAGTACAAAGCGCTGTTTCTTCCGTTGTTTCCAACTTCTTTTCTTCTTGATGCTCCTCGTCTTTTCTCAAGTCAGTTTAAATTCTTTCATCCCAAGAGTCAGCGAGGAAATCCTTCAGGTATAAATTGGCTTTTACTTAAATGGTGAAAGGATTTTGTTGCTGTTTCCACAAGGGGGTAAAAGAAAAGCAGATTTGTTGCTACAGCCTTTTTTTCCCCTTCTCTTAAATATATCTGTGTTTTTTATTCTTAAAAGCCACAGTGGAAGCTTTAGATGAAAGTGTTACATGCATAAGTTCAAAGCCTCTCCTGGTTGATCAGTATTCCCACAAGAAACATGGGTGAGAAAAGGTGGATAAGCAGAGCCTGGCTGGACTCATCTCATCGGCTTGGCTAAAAGGAAATAATGGGGGGGGGGAAGTTCTCTTTTGTTTGTTTACTAGCTTTCATTTTTATTCCCCTCTAGGCACAAAACAAGCAAACAGAGCTCTATTTAAAAACAGAGCATGCCCTTGCTCCCACACACCATCTTTTCATCATCAGTGTCTCGGTAATCTTGTGTTAGACTTTCTCTATGAGCATTTTCAAGGATAAAAAATTTCTAAAAGAGCACCTGGGGGGAAACTCTGCAGTCTCAGGAAAGATCATTTTCTACCTGATTGCATAAATAAGAGAAAAAAATTGGTGTGTTGAACTTCTTGTATCTGTTAGTATTTAGACCATGATTCAGATAATTGTTTTTCCACAGGGTCAGGCTTCTATCTGAGCTCTTCAAAGTACTCCATCCCTGGGTTCATTCATGTTATCATCATAAAATGATATCCAAAAGGAATTGCAATGAACTACAGTGGATTTCCCCAGAGACTTCAGGATTCAACAGCATGATCTAGGTTATGTCCTTTGCAGCTTTCTTCAGCCAATGAGTTTGCTTAATGAAGCTGTGGAAATTTGAAAAGCAGATGTATTTTTCTTATGCCTTAGGGAACAGGACAATCTTTAGTTGAGATATTGGGAAGAACCTGCCTAATCTGCAATTACCTGCCTCAGATTTTCAAGGCCTGACAGTTCTGATAGCAGCCTGTTGGAGACACAGTAGTGGAGTAACTAGGTTGATTGCCAGCTTTTAAGTAATTCTGAATGATCTGATAATCCTTAGTTCTTTATTTTTGTAAAGAAATGTAAGTGAGAGTTGCTTCAGGCCTCAGTGATTTGGTGATTTGGAGCAGTCTGTGATAGTGACAATGCATAGCTTAGAACAGGAACTCCATCAGAAAATGGTCCAGTGCTTTTAAGCTTTGCTGTACAATGGGCTTTTTCCATTGCTTGTTTGTAGAGGTAAAATGTAATTCCCTCAAATATGCTTTCCATCTACTTTCAGTACAACACAGAATATGGTATCACACTAGTTGTGTCATTTGCCACTATTAAATCAGAGGCTTGTTAACAGCTCTGAGAACTGATAATTGTGATTGATGAAGCCATTTAAAGAAAGTATCAGCTTGTAACTGAATAATTATCTGATGTACAGGCAGGTTTTTAACCCTATTTGGTCTTAATAATTATTGAGCTTCACAGAATGAAGATGAGAACTGAGGGATGTCCTTTGTCCCACAGCATAGTAGGTTACATAAAACTCACTTACCGAAATTTCCCCATTGCTAGTTGACAATGTTTGCACCTCTCATACTCAGTAAGAATCACTGTATCATTTTTAACACATTCTTTTTGGAAGGATGAAAGATTACTGGTTGACTTTGCCAAACTGCACAGCACAGATGGAATTGGTGTGAGGGCTAATGCATCTTGTACTTGTGTGTGTCTATCAAAAGCAGTAACAAACAACTGCTGGATTTATTTACTCTCCCAGTGACCAGCTACTGGTGGATTCAAAAAAGATATTCAGACCAGTCCTTTGGCAGAAAGTCCTGTCCTGTGCTGGCTTCTCTGGTGAGGAATTAAATTCCTGTAATGACTACTAAGAATCCCCACTGACAGCATCTGCTTATTGGCTCAAAACTTGAGTCCAGTGGAATTTTAGTTCAGAAATAAACAGTTTACTGGTTTTATAGTCACTACTCACTCATACATCCCCTCAGGGGTTTTGAAGGGTTTGTCTCTCACAGTGTCTTCATTATAGGAACTCATACTTGGATGTATAAAAATTGAGATAACTGGTACCATTTGAGTGATATGTGATGCCTTTTTCTGGTCTTAGGAAATAAAGGCTCAGACACGGTTAGAGGATTGGGGGTTGTTTACCTCGGTATTTTAATAGGATCCCATTCGATGGCTTCTGCCGTCCAGGTAGAACGCGTCGCAAAAGCCCTGTCCCCCCAGTCGAGTGTACAATTAAAGACTCTACACATTAGCATATCTACCAGGAGGGCCCAATAAGGGCCTGGGTGGGCTAACTTCTAGTTTACAAAATCTGTCCTACTAGGAGACCTTGAGGGCTCACGAAAACAGAGTGTTTGGTCTTCTAACTCTACGTGGTTTCAGGGGTGTTTAGGCCTCCTAAACACCATGAAACCAGGCTAAACTATCACCTAAAGCATCACAAGTCTGCATGCTAATACTTGTGAATATAGGGAACAGTGTAAGAAGTATTCAGAAGAAAAGCAGAAAAATCCTTCAGGCATCATATGCCATGCTGTTGAAACCAAAATTCTTAAGGAATAGGTAACGGATGGTGGTGAAAGAGAGAGGGAGGTCATGATAATACAGAAATTTCATGTTCAATTCTGCTGATCAGGAGCAGAGCTTCACTCCCAGATCAGTGTATCAGGATCAGAGAAAGGGTCAGGCTGGAAGGGACCACAGTGGGTCCCCTGGTCCAACCTCCCTGCTCAGGCAAGGTCATCATAGAGCACATGGCTCAGAACTGTGTGCAAATGGAATTGCTGGAGTCTGCACCCACAGATGAGAGATGGAGTGATATTTCTGTGAGCACAAGCAGCACTGAGGAACCCCTTTCATTCTACTCTCATGGTTCTGAAAGCCTACCTACAATCTACCAGATTTTAACCTTCCTCCTGAGACTTACAGACTGCATTCAACCTCTGTTCAGTTATCTCAGAAAGCTTTTAATGTACTGTGAGCTATAAGAAACAGTGACAATTTTCTCATTTCGCCACCTCACCCCCCAAATAAAAGACAGGATACACCCTCGAAAGTAGGGAATTTTTATGGAAGAGGTGGCCTTTGAGACATAAAACCAGAGATTGCTTTGTGGTGTTATCCCACTGACTTGTTTCAAAGTAGGTTTGGGAGGGTCACCAATGTTAGAGGAGAGGATTGAGCCATCACATGATCTTCCCACGAGGTGTTCTTAAGGACTGGAATCAAAGTGGTGATCTGAAGAAAAATTGCTTTCCACCTCACTACAAATTCCATAAATAATCAGATTTCCTCTCCTGGTGGTTTGCTGTCTTACTTGACCTGTCTTTTCATTTTGTACAGTAAATTGGCACTGTTAGACAGTGCTTCTGCTGCCTTTTGGAAGCTGTTCTCCAGACAGACTTTGTGTCTGGTGCAGCTACACGCATCTGGTCTGTGTTCATAGATGCCTTAGGCTTAAACAGAGAGTCTTTGTCACCAGCAGGCTAAAACTGGCATATGGCTGTTTTGGGGGAGCTGTCAAACCACTGAGTGACTCTTGCTGTTCAGATGAAGTTCCAAAAACAACCCTGCCTCTGTGAACAAAGTCCAGTCCACAACTGCTTTTGCTCTCTGCCGATATAAATGTGGTTGTATACACCTAAAATACACCTAAAACACTGCCTGATACTAACTTTTGTGTGCTTTTATTATAGGAGGTAAATGAATGTTTATAAAACTGACAATCTTTTTAATTTCAATTTAAATTTTAAGACTAAGACTCTCTTAAGTCAGAGAGGATGTGAATAAGCATAATTGAAAAGCTGAGGCAAAGTGGTAGTTTTGGTTTTAAAGGATTTATTTAAGTGAGGGGACAGAGCTGTCAAAAACTTGGGCTTATGTTATGTCCTGGGTTTTTAAGCAGAATTGACCTTTGAAATCAAGGACCTGGGTTTTGATCAATGTGTAACAAGTTACTGTATTTAAAAGTAAATTCATATTGGTAACTATCCTGACATCCTGTCCAGAAGGAACAATTCTTTTATAATTTCCATTTTTTGATCTTTGTCAGGTTGGACTAGGGTGGCTGTGAGGCACAGTTTGCTGAGGTGCTGGGGAGGGGCAGTAATTCAGGCATTGAAAAAGGCAAGGTGCTGCTACTGGAACCTGGTGTGAGAGACACAGATCTGATTGTTGTGTTGGTCTGACGTGCAGATTTATAGCCATTACTGTCAAAACAAGAGTCAGCATCTCACAGGGAGAGGGAAAAAAACCATGCAGCTTCCATAAACATAAAATTAAATGTCAAATATTTCACTTTAGTAGTTCTCATTAGGATTAGGGAGGCAGGGAGCATGTCAATGGGACTGAATAATTATGGCATAATTAATTTTTTTGACAATATGTGCTTTTCCATTGGGCAAGGACCACTGAGAAGAGGCAGGCTCAACTTGTAACTCCAGCCTCCTATTTTTTTATTTCTATGGATATGTTTACAATCAATGATTGTGGAGTGAACCCGAAAGTTGATGGAATGTTTGTAAATTGGAGGATCAAAGTGGGCAAAGTCATTAAGAGGGAATAGTTTAATCGTGTGCTGTACAAAAGCAGAACAAAATCTGTCATTTCAGTGCTTCTGCTCCACTTCCCAGTGACTTTTTTTAATGCAGAAATGACTATAGTTGTAACAGATCCCAAGTTGTAATAAATTAGTATTAAACTTAGACCACAGAATGTGCACACACGTCTCTCCATGTCTGTAGCATCCCTACATTTCTTACACTAAGCTTATAGCAGATTGTTGGGCCAGTCTGGATAGGACTCTAAGGCAAATGCCAGTGAGAACTTGGGTTTAGTCAAAATTAGGATTTGAACTAATGCCTCCAGAGTTTAACCGGATGTACCTGTAAGCTCTCCAGAGATTTGTGTGGCTTACAAATGCCATGTACGTGACCACAGTAGGACATGCTGTGAGTTAGATTCATGTTTGCTCCCGTGGAGTGTACAGAAAACAGCAATGTCATTTTGCTCAAGTGTTATAGCAGCCAGGGCTTCAGCCTTGTTCCAATGGGAGACACATTTATCAAAGCAGAAAAGGCTTCCCACCACATGCAGCAGCCACAATTCTTTGCTGTTTTTTAGCAGTTTCTGTGATTAGCTTCTACATTTTATTGACAAAATAAGTTTTATTTGAAATCTTTACTTTCTGGCATCCTCGCATTGTTCAGGGGCAGGAGAACATTTGAGTGCTCTGTAGGATGAGGACATTTGCATTCTGGATTGGTTTTGTGCAGAGGGATGGTGCAGCTCCCTAGGCACCTGCTCACCTGGTGCTGTGGCACTGTTAGCAGCAGCTGAGGTTTCTGTTTGCGTGATCCTAAGCAAGCAGCAGTTCCTAATGTGTCTCATAATGAAAGTTCTGCTCTGCAGTGGCTTTTTCCAGACTGGTAAAACCTCTGAGGCAAAGGACTCTTTTCTGTACTGTTTGCACAGTGAATTATTCTGAAAGATAAATCAGAAATTAAAACTAGCCAATGGCAATGTGATATTCTTTAGAAATAAAGTATATATGCAGTATGCATTTGGAATAGAAAATAATTTGCATGGGTTTAATATCCCAGTGGATCACAGTCTCATGATATTTTGGGACTCCTGTGTTCTTAATTGTGCCTATTGAAGTTCCTCAAGTGGAAGACAGATGGGGTACTGGCTGAACCTGCATTTTATCCCCATGAAGTTAGCTGTGTAATGAGATTATAGAGCTGTGGACATTTCTAACTACAGCCATAATGCCAGTAGCAATTTGAAGAGCATAGCATGTCTGAAACTGGAACAAAAAAATTGAAAGCCAGGAAATAAATCCAGGACAAAAGTCCCTGGTATTTTCTTTTTCTTTTCTTTTTCTCTTTTTTTTTTCCTTCTTTTTGTGATCTAGGCACTTAGTAGACCCTGAGGTCCCTTGAGAGTCATGATGAGGAAGTTTGTAAAAACATAGATTGTACCTAAGGCAGATGAAAGTCTGTTTAATGTATAATCACTAATAAAGACATTTGTTTTCTTCACACATAACATGTTTTGCTTCAAAAACTGGTTCAGTAAAGCACAGGATTAGTCTTACTTCTTTGTGCACAGGGATGGCAGAAAGTCTCTTGCTCCTGTTACAATTGGATATAAACCCAGTTTACATAGAGAAATGGTGAAAAGGATAAATGATTGGTATTTGCTTATTGTTTCTTTGAGACAGTTGAAACATGAAGCAGAACTTCCAAAATCATACAAAATGTTTGAACTTATGTGCCACCATTATTGCCTGGAGTGAAAGAAGTCCTTCCTTGGGGAGTTATTTGTTTGAATGAAGGACTTGCCCGTTTCAGGAAGTGTAATGTGATGTCACTTGTTTGTGGTAGTGGAAGAGGTCAGATTTCTGATTCATTGGTGGTTAGAAGGGAAAAACATTAAAAAACAAAATAAAGGAAAAAATCTTTTTGAGTGGGAGGAGGACAACCAGTTATCTACAGAGGATCTCAATGTAAAATCCTGGATTTTAAACATATTGATGAAGCAAAAAGGGCAGTTAAATCCATACACATGAATACAAAGGTACTTTCTTCAGATGAAATGTAGTTCTGCTTTTAGTTTTCTATAATCAGAAGTTGCTGTTTAAAATTTGAAATACTTTGGACTAATGTTTGTCAGGGCCTCTTCTTCAATGTTGACATTTTTTTCTCTAGGATAAAAGCAGCCATAATCCAGGAAAATTCTAGGCTTGCCAAAATTTACACACGGTATTTGCTTGTGTGTGGGTTCCACAACCCCAACATATTATATTTTCACATTTGTCCATCTTTGCATGTATTTCCTTATGGCCTTGTCAAATTTCTGGGTGGCTTGAGTAAGTGCATCCAGCTCCATAAATTGTTTGCTACAGTGATCAGCAGGACAATATATAGACTGAGGTTAACCGTTAGGTTTCTGACCAAAATAGGTGTCTTTAAAGAGAATTTCATCTGTTTATACATTTCCTCTCAGAGAAAATTGTCTCTTGGCACACAGGGTGAGTTATTTTGCCTGTGTGTTGAGTAGGGTTTTTTGGAAGACAGATTTTTATTTCCTTTTGCATGGAAAATTATGTAGAACTTTGGGGCAGCTGCAGGGTCACAGATCATGAACTGCTCAAGGCAGCTGTGCAGGGCATGAGGGGTTTCTGCTTTATGCTAAAGAAATAAAGTCATATTTGGGAGACTTTTTATGTTAAGAAGTGTGTTCAGCTGTAGTAAAAGTACTTCTTCTAGACCCTGGTACTGGTGTTCAGAGAGCGAAATCAGTAATTTCTGTAAGCAGCCAATCTTAACATAAAGACTAGCAGTTTTCACAGGACTAATTGATGTATTAAGCTTGTTTTGCTGATCCATATGCACCAAATTAAGGTCAGAAAACATTTTTCAAACACAAAGGACAAAAAAGCAAACGACATGCAAGCATAGTTCCAGTGTATATCTGGAACCCTGAAGGCTGGGGAGCTGGAAAGAAAGAAGAGTGCTGACATGTTGATTTTTGAATGCTTGCTGTTAATAGAGGCAGCTGCATTGCTCTAGCAGCTATGTGGTGAACTCAAAGTTTGCCTGGCATCACATGGTAAAAGTGCTTCTCATGATAAATTTGCTCTGCTACCCTCAGCACTTTTTAGTCTCCAAGGTGCACTTCCATCTCTGACGAAACTGAAATTCAGTGTCACTGGAGTTGTTCTATGCCTGGAGAAGAGTGACTGAAAGGAATGATCTTATGGCTTAACTGTGTTAAGAAAGAGAAGGATCAGACTATGAAACAGCAGCAGTAAACTTCCTGTGTTTTCAAAATATTTAATAAACAGACATCTAACATCTTCATCCAGAAACATGGCAGCATAACATGAAATTATTTGAGATAAGGCATGCTGGCCTAATGCAGTCCCTTGTGAAATACCACATGGCCGCATGATAGAGTCAAGTGATCTTTAAATATCAGTAAAACAAATGGCTCCTAGTGCAAAGGGCAGGGTTCCTTAGAGCAAGTGGAGTGTAGCCAATGTACATTGTGGACACTAAGATTTGCCCTGATGTAAGGTACAAATATCTGCCCACCCAAAGAGCAGCTATGCACCTGATATTTTCAGAATGTGAATGGTAAACTAGGGGATATCCACTGGGTGGCCAAAATTTCTTCACATTAATTAATCTGCTTTGAATAATGGCATTTGTCTGTTTAGTCCTTAATGATCCCATTTTCTTGCTTACTTTTGCACATGACAATCTTTAAATGCTTGTTTGAAGTAACTACGCGTGTGTATTCAAGTGTGCTGGATTTGGCTGGGGTAGAGTTGATTTTCTTTGTGGTGGCTGGTATGGGGGTGTGTTTTGTATTTGTGCTGAACACAGGGTTATAACAAAGAGGTGTTTTGGTTATTGCTGAGTAGGGCTTGCACAGAGCCAAGGCCTTTTCTGCTGTTCATATGACCTCTCATGCAGGTACCATCCCCATCTGAGATTGGAAATAAGGGCATAGCTCTATATTAGAAGTATTTCCTGAGGGAATTTCCTGTGCTAAGGAGAATGTGTTGACCACATGAAGGCAATTTTATGACCCCTTTCATGCCACTTATTTTCTAAATAAATACATTGCAGGGCAATCTTGTCTGGGAAAGAGCAGTAGTAGATTATTAATGCCAAAAGATAAAGAATAAGCCAAGTTGTTGGGCTCTGCACATTTTACATTGTCTGCATATAAGTGAGTTACATTTGCAAGGGAATAAATAGAGAGCATATCACTGATATGCAAGCCTAATTAATTAAATTCAACCAGATAAAACAGGGCAAAGCATGAGACTCTATTATATCCACCAAAATTCCTGTTTCTCAAAACCTCACACAAATAAATACTATCTGGCATCATGCCAGTGAACCTGAAGTGTTCTGGACTGCATAATTTATCAGGGGTAACCAATTACCTTAATCTTCTGTGATTTGACTTCCTAGTATGAATAACCAATTTTTATGTCTCTGTTAATCCTAAAATACATCTGAATATCACTGCTTTAAAGTGCAAGAGCCTTGAATCTCCTCTCCTTCGGGGACAAACTACAGGCTCCTGTCAACTGTTGTACTCTGATAACTCCTCTTTGCAAAGACCCCCTTTTCCCAAAAAGTGTTTTATTATATATATGCTTGGAAATAGGTGTTTTGAACTCAATTATGCAAGCAATCTGTAACTATGAAGTCTCTGTTTAAATTAGCTGTTTAAACGAAAAAAAAAAAGACAATGAAGCAGCTGAAGGCTGTTTGCTTTCTAGGATACAGAGAGCTGCTTTAACTCTGTTTTCTCCAGCTTTTAATCAGCAGTAGAGCTCAGTGTCAGTTTGGGTGTGATGGAGTTACTTGACTCAGATGTCTGTGTCTGTGGTTGTTCATTGTATGCTTCTATTACACTCTGCCTAGGAAAGTGTTTCATGAACCCTTTCAACTGTGTATCTGTCAGTTTAGAGAATGCTTTCTGTAGCTCCCTAAGCAGTGGTGTGGGATGCAGCCATTGTTTAATCCTGTGAATTTAATGTGTGGTGCTCTTCAGCTGTGCTGTGGCTTTGCACAGTGAACAGCAAACCCAGTGTCCAACAGTGTGAGGGTGACAGGTGACAAACACAGCCCTGGCCAGTGAGGAGGCTCAGGAGCCATTCATCCCTTTGCAGGGAGGGGTTGTGCACACAGAACTCGTGGTTTCTGCAGCATGTGGGCAGTGCTGGCCTGGCTGTGGATCTCAGGTTCATGGGTGGAAGGGGAAGCTGAAGAACACATGCCTGTAACTTGGCTCTTCCTCTTAGCCTGTAGTATCCCCGCAGAAAATAGTCCCAAAGAATGAAGTTTGTGATGCAGATGTAAAAGTGGTCTTGGCTCTGCCCTTGAGCAGGGTTTGGTTTGAGCATGGGCTTCTCTGCAACCCAGGCAGTATGTTAAACCTGTGTTCTATGAGACTTGAGGGAGTTAACCTCAAAGAAAGCCTACAACTTTGTCCTTGCTGTTTCTAATACAAAATTAATTTTTTATTTTATTTCTCTTGTCACTTATAAATATACCTCCAGTCTCTTATTCTTTCTCGCCCCTATCTAATTATATTTTTTAAAAAGGTGCCATTTTCTGCAGATTTTGAGAGGCATCAGCAGCTCCCTTTCTTTTCTGGCATCCTAAATAAGATGAACACTCACTGATAGCAGTATAGCAGTGGGAGGTTAACAATCACCCACTTTAATCAAAAAACTTTACATTTCAAATGTAATCTAGATCTAGGCTGGGGAGAGCTTTCAAAAAGCTGTGATATTGAACTAAATGGCTGCAGCTTAGATGTTATAATTGGCTCTTTTGGGTTATATCATAACTCATTTCTTTTCTATAGATGCTTTTGATAAAATTGAAAGAAAATATATTTAAAACAACTGCTGTAATTAAGATTAAATACCACACTTTTATTGTATTTTTAGCTTCTAATAAGCTATTAGATTTTTGGAGTCACTTTCTGTCTTTTCTGTAGTACCTCCATTCTTGGCCACATCTATTTAGAAAATATACTGGTAACATTTTTTAGAATAGAACCCATTTTATTTCTGTTGCTTCAAAATTTGCAAAATATCATCTTTTTATTGCCTTTTTAACACCTTGGATTTATAATGGTCCTGTGAGCTGTAAATGGGGGAAAATGGAAAGCTAAAAAAACCCTAATGGAAAAATTTGTTAGAAGTTAGTGCATGCCTTACACTTCACTGTCTGCTGTGGCTTGAGGACCAATGCCTCTGACCACTGAAGCAGGTATGAATTTTGCTACTGACTTTGGAA
The DNA here is from genome assembly GCA_034509425.1 of Eopsaltria australis. Lineage (NCBI taxonomy): Eukaryota > Metazoa > Chordata > Aves > Passeriformes > Petroicidae > Eopsaltria > Eopsaltria australis. The sequence goes on from JAVTVJ010000138.1 coordinate 1,300,103, forward strand.
GGGGTAGGGCCCTGCTCAGACCCTGGTACTTTCAAATTGCTTTATTCAGTTCCTCACAAGAGGTTCTTGGTTTCTCCCACAATTTGGCTTTCCAACAGGTGATTTGGTCACTGTCTGCAAATAAAAAATGCATTTCATTTTGAAAATTAGGACTTAGTCTCAGGAGGTAAGTACTGGCTTCATGCCACTAAGAATGGACTTAGAAGGATTTAGCAGATTCATCCATGCAACTCTGTTTTAATTGTTCCTGCATTACTGAGAGTAATGTTTTACTGACAAATATTCAAGTGCCACAATTTAATCTTTATGTCTCCTCTTGCTAGAATGGTATATGTGCAAATCATGTTCTCTGCCTGACAAAGCAAAGATCACTCTATAAGCCTTCCTTGCCCTTTTCTTCTCCTCAAAATGCTTTTAGAGCAACAAACAAAAAAATGTATGTTCCATGATGGGAGCAGCTTCCATGTTAGGCTCTTTTCTGTTAATCTTATCCAGTTCTTACTTGTTTCGAGGCTGTTAAGGAGTCAGTGAGCATTCTTTGGGATGAAGAACAGAGCAATAGGCCATGCTATTTCTGTGAGGACTCTGGTCCTTCCATGCCCTTGCCAAAGGCAGCCGCTGAAGGAATGCATCTCCCATCCATATTGTGGCACTGGGATAGTTGCATCAGTATCGTGGTCATGGTGGTTTAATGTTGATAGCCAGCAGTGGTTGTCTCTGGGAGAGAGAGACATTGTTCAAAACAAAAATTAATTAAATTATGTTGGATTTGGTTTGGATTACATGCTTAAGGCAAAAGGGCTCCTGTACTCTGGATGATTTTGCCATTGATTAATCACCTCTGTGATTACTCTGATGGCACTTACTTTGTGTGGTTTAATTGTATTTTCCTGTAGGTTTGATTTGTCTACTAACACGAATGTTAGGTTGGAGTTTGGTTTTTTTCCCAGTTAATGCAAAGCATTCCCTTTTTTTCCCCCTTTATTCCTAGAGCAGTCTTTGGGAAGGATTCCAGCTACCTTGCAGAAGATACCAGGCTCCTTGCTTTTCTTATTAATTCTCTCTCAAAAACCCATGCTGACTACTCCAAATCACTTTCTTGGTCTTATATGTTTAAAAGTAGTTTCCAGGATTATTCACTCCATCAGGGGTTGAGTTGTGGTTGACAACCCTATAGTTCCCCAGATCCTTCTCCTTGCCCTTCTTCAAGATAGGAATGACATTTGATTTCTTCCTGTCCTAGGGAGCTTCCTCTGATCACCATGACCTTTCAGAGATAATTGAAAGTGCCATTGTAATGACACCAGCCAGCACCTTTAGCACTTGGAGATGCATCTCATCCTGGATACCTTCTCACCTTTTCCCATTTTTATCTACAACTAGCAAGTAACATTAATTAAATGTATAACTGTATCCAAATGGCAACTATTTCACAACCATCTTTTTCCCCTTGAAGACATAGTCACCTCTCTCTGCTCATCTTTTGAGCTCTTGTCCAATGTACTTTATCAGGTGTAGAGTCTGAAATCTTTGACAAACCTAACAGAGAAAAGTCAACTATTTCTCTTACAGCAGGGAGGGAGGGAAGTTTGCATTTCTAATTTTATGGTGATAATTGTCCTACTGTCATTATTCTGCCTCATGCTTCAGCACAGATTTACAGGGCTGATATCATGTGCCTCCTAGGCTGGCTCTCTGAGAAGCACATAAAATTCAGTCTCTTTACAAGCCTGCAGGGAAGAGCTAATTCAACCAGGTTAGTCATGATTTATGAGCATTTATCCCAATCAGCTCTTCTGACAAGCCCCCCATTGGGATCCCACTAGATTCGAAGCAGACACAAAAATCTGGTTTCATTTGTCATTCTGAGATGTGCAGAACTTTTCAATTCAGAGACTTCCATCTCAATATTTGGCAAAACTGACTTGAACTGTAACTGCATTGGAAAGTTTCTAACTATTTCTAACCTGTTTCCATCAGCTTCCCAAGGCCACCAAATGCAGTGTACAGCTCATCTGTGCTTAGTTTTAGGGGTGCTGCTGAGCATTGGGGTGGTGCTTCACATTTCCAATGAATACCAATGTTAATGTTTATTATCATTCCAAAATCACCCTTTTGGGGCAATTAACTCTTTGAAAAGTAAGGAAATGGAAGAAAAATTAAATATTCTCTTGAGCAATTAAAAAAATCAGAATTTGGGGCTGCCCGATCTTTTTCTGTTCCCTGTTTTCCTTTAAAATAATGTAAAAAAAAAATCCATCATTGCACACTGAACTGTTGCTGACTTTGGGGGACTCTTGGCAACTGCTTCACAGGTGGAGAAGTATGTGAAGGGCTTCTACAATGTTCTGAATAATGATTTTCCACCTGGACCTAATGATGGTTTTATTGTCTCATGTCCACGAGGGATGTTATCTTCTGTGACATTTTTTCTGGTTACTCCCTCCAAGAGTGACATTTAGAAGGAGGTAAATGTTCATTAGATGGAAGATGTAATTCTGATGTACTTAAGTGCCTACATGTCTCCTGAGAGCGCTGGACATTGCATTTTGGGGAGGCTGATGAGGTACCAAACAAATTTAATGAACAGTCTTACCACTGCTTCTTAATGCTTCAATAAGAATTTCCTCTCATGTACTTTTTCTTTAGAATTTAGCTTTTAATACTCACTGTGGCGAGAAGCACTTTTGAAAAAAACTGTAGATGATTGCAAAATTCCCATGTAAACTGGGAGGACATGAGGAAGCATTTGTTACCTTGAATTAACAGACCTAGGGAGGTTAAGGGATTTGTCAATATGGTTTACATTATCATTCCAACCACAGTTCTCCTCAGATGGATATGGAATCTAACCTGGGGAAGTCAAGCTAGATTTGAAGGATAATTAATTTGTGATTTTGCTTTAGCTCTAAATTTCTCATGTGCAAACCACAACATTTAGGGGAAGATGAAACAATGGTTCATGCCAGGTGCAAAGAGCATTGTTAATGTTCTGGAGATTCTTTGCTGTCAGAATTACGTGAGCCTTACAAATGAGGCACAGCTCCAGCTGGCTTCATTGATTCTTGTGTGCTGTGGTTGACAGGCTGGGATCTTCCTCTCCAAGGAAACCTGAGGATTTTAATTCTTCACAGCTCCTTTTGGCTGATGGTGTCTGGAGTTTCAGCACCAAGCAGGGTAGCTGGATTTCAGCTTTCTGGAAAGAGGTCAACCAATGTTTCTAAGCAGCAGAAGGCATCATCCCTTTAAACTTCCGTAGCTGATGCTTACAACCTGAGCTGCACACTCACCCTGCATCTGAGAGCTTAGTTGCTTAATAAAAGATCTTAGTTAATTAATTAGAGGAAAAGCTCTTGCTAGCTGGAACAGCTTTTAAAACAGCAATAATAACAGCACTTATCTGCCAGGAAAACTAGAGATGAATAGGTTCCTACAGCCAAATTAATTAAAAGTAAAAAGACCAATGAAGTATGTTTAGCCACATTTACAGAAAGTGTATAGAGTATAAGTTCAATGAAAGCTATGTCCTCCATCTAGATTCATACTGTCAGAAGATTTGCTAGTATTATCAGAGCCCCCACAAACACACTTTTTCACCTCTTCATTTGCAGTTCTTATCCTTTGATGCTGTTTTTTTTTCAAATAAAACATAGCTGCTTTTTTGTAGGAGTGTATATACTTTAAAAAATGTTTCAGAGAAACTCATGATTCCCACTCACCACTCCGGCAAGGCTGAAATATTTGAATTGATATCCACTTCTTGAGTAAAATATGTATTTATTTGGTTTCCTGGGCACAGTGATAAAAGCATTCCAAGTTTTTTATAGCTTATGCAGGCAGAGAGTTTCCCTTCTAAAACCACATTTAGCTGAAAAAAGGGAGAGAGAATTAATCCCCAATCTAAGTCCACTTTCAGAGTGTGGGATTATTTCAATAATGCTTTTGTATATGCAGTTTTCATTTACATTCGGAATTAGCTTCTGCGCACCCCTACTTATTGTCATACAAATAATTGGTGACTTGTGGAAAATGAAGTATTTTATGTTGTAAGCCTTATAAGCAACTACTTTTTACTGGAAGAAGCTCATCTTTGTCCCTGATGGAAAACCTTTTCCTCCACTGCTCTCTGTAGCTAGAAGCATTCCTTTTAACAGGTAACAAAGCATCATGCCACAGTCCAAAGGCTGCCTCAGGGCAAGCTAAATATTCATTTATAAGAAGAAAGAAAGGAAAGTAGACATTGGCAGGTATTGAGGATATATCTAATGCCCCAAAGCATAAATTTGCAACTCAAGAAGAATTAGTGTCCTATATTATAAGAACATTGATGTGAATTTTTAATATCCTAAAGTTCAGGGATGTTCAATTCCAGAATTGTGGCTCAGCCCATAAAAAAAAATGAATCATCTAGAAATTGTGTTAACAGATTCACGCTCAGAATATTTATACCACAGTTGTGATTGATACATGGATGTAGACAGATCAGGTTGTAGATTTGCCAATGCTATTTTCTATCATTAGTTTGGTGCTTGTGTTCATTATTACAGAGCATGAGATATATTCCTGAGCCTCCTGTTAGCAGATTTATCTGAGAAATTTGCTGCAGATTATTAACTCTCTTTTCAACACCTTTTGTTCTCATTTGGGGTAGTTCTTTAAAAATGTTATGCAGGAAGCTTGCCCCCAGCAAACACTAAACAAATGACTTGCAGGGCACATAACCAAAGTGTGTTAAAAGAAACCCCAACGAATTCTGCATGTGTTTAGTGAAGTAGCCAGCTCACATCACTCCAGGCAGCAGAGCAGTCCCACCTGGCATGCTGCCACAGCTCCAAACTTCCTCAGTCGCAAGCTGCCATGAGTGCACACGCTGACAGACATGGAATTGCGTGCTTTGGATGAAATCCTGCTGCTGCTAAGTCAGTGGCAAAGCTCCCATTGACTTCTCTGGAAAGCAGTAACCTTGTTTCATACACCCAGCCTGTTTTATGCGTGAACCTCCTGAATTACATTATGCTAACATTTTACCTTGCACACACTAAAAATGGCATCCTGTATTTGTAGTCTCTCAAACACCAGGTTAGGTCACCTTGTACACTACATGTCCTGCAGATTCAGCAGGGAATTTGCCAGACCAACAGACTTGCACTGACTTGGGCAGTAATACCTTTGAAGGTTTTGGGGTCTGTCTGTGCCTGTATCCTATTTCCATTGATGCTCAGACAGGCTCAAGGTTTGTTCACCACCACAACCAGGACCACTTAGAGACATTCACTTCATCCACTTAAAAATAGATTCAAAGCTTGCCCAAGTTGAACAGGAATTGAATTGTAGCTGCATGCTTCCATGCTGATATTGGAGAGTAAATGTCTCAACAAAGGGTTGGAGGTCAGTGAGTTTGCCAACACTTTGTCTTTCCAGGGGCCATTGTTACCTGTGTTGATTTATATCAGTCAAGCCTTGATCTGAATTATTTCTCCATTCTTTAGAAAAAGGCTCCTGTCCTGGGAGTAGACCTACCAGTCCAGACAGAAGTCCCCATGTAATTTCCTGGTCTTCTCTGGATTTATATCCTGGGTGAGCCCACAGGAATCAGTTCCTTAGTATGACAGGCACAACAGGCAATAAAAGGTGTATACAGGGAGATACAAAAAGGTCTACAGCTTTATGAGACAACTCCAAGAGTAGTATTTGTCTAACCCAGAGAAATTAATTGAAGGCTATCAGGAGCACAGGACGTTTGCAGTGGCAGCAAAACAGAAAGTTGAACAATCCAACTAAGGCTTTTGATCTATGAAAAGAAGAAAAGTCTCATGAAGAGCCGGTCAAGAAAATTTTGTGCTTCCTTTTCTTTTAGCATTGAAAAATAAGGAAGATTTATGGATGCCTGACAGGTGTTTTCTTTATGATGAAATGCACCACAAAATAATTTTAATGCTGGTTTAATAAAAACACTACTGGTTTTCTTTCTTTTACGGTTTGGACTGCGTTTGTCTTTTGTTCAAGTTTCCAGTTTAGTGGTGGTGGGTTTGGTGGTTTGTTCCCCACCCCAAGATGTTAGTTCTACATGAATTGAGCTGTACGTTAATTGTAACAATCAAAAATCAGTAGTTAAACCAAAATGGGATATCAGTGTCTAATGGTACTCAGTAAAGACACTAAACAGGGAAGCTGTCCTCTTTGTGGATGCCTGTTATGTCTAGTAACTATAATGTGCATTTTGTTACAAAAGGCTATGGATTACTAAGGATAAAGTAAAAAGAATAAGTGATTTAGTTCTTAAGTTCAGGTGTGATATCAGTGGTGATCTCTGAACAGCATTTCATTCAAAATGAACATTGACTGAGAATAAAATACCTTCTATAATGTAAAAATATTAATGCTTATGCTGGGGGATAGTCTGGAATTCTTGCCACCTCAGTTCATTATATTTTTGGATACAGTGTTGATCATGTTTATTTCAGAAAGGTTATTTTGTTACTATCCTTCTTTTACAGCCCTGGCCTATGTCAGATTTTTAAAAACCAAAACAATAAATCAACAAAAAGACCCAACCAAAAAAGCCTCAGAACAAATCTTTTTAAAAAGGAGCTTCTTTAAAATGGGAGCTGCTATAAAAAGTGGAATATACCCTAGTAATTCATATGTTGTAGTTTGAATTATTGTGGACTTATTGAAGGGAAACATAATTAAAAGAGAAACTTCCTGAACACAGCACCTCATTTCTTCTATTAGCAATGATTATTCATCTTCATCTAAATCATCTTTACTTCATTTATAAATAATCAAGGTTATGATGTGCTGGAAAGAAAAAGGAAAATATCAAGTTTGGCATCCCAATTCATTTAATTCATTCAAATGAGGAACTACAAAGACTTCTTTTCAGCTGTAGAGGACAAATAATATAAAGATAAAAGCAGAAATAACAATCCTGCAGTATTTCTGGGTAAATGAGGCTAGATTGAGAAATGGTCTTTTTTCCTCAGTTTGTCACAAACTCTTAATATTGTTTAAATAAGGGGAATATTGAGCATTGTTTTCTTGCTTCTTCAGAAATGTTCATCCTGGACAAGGACTACTCCCAGCTATTGGGAGAAAATATTTTATGTACCATTAGTAAAACATTTTTTTAAGTAGTGTTTATTTCACCTTTATCCCATTCACTTTTTATTTCCTTTTTTATGTATGCTTTTATAATGTAAATAATATGCTAGTAAAGTAGCACATGTACACTATTTAAAAATATAAATATATGGGATGCATATTCAGCAAAGTTTACTGATAGCAGTGTGAGATCAAAAACCATTGAGCTGGAGAGCAATTATCCACATGACAGGTCCACACCAGATATAATTTGTGATCGTACAAATTTTGTGTTTGGTGGTGTTGATCATTCATGAGGAATGGGTGCAAATGGAATTAAATCAGGCTCAGTGCTTGAAGAGTTCACAGAAAGGCTCCTGTTCCTTTTTAGAAGATAAGGCTAAAGATGTTAGGAAGGTGATAGGAAGGTCAGAATGCAAGAAAGTGATTTTCAGCTCAGAAAAATGAAGCAAAATAGTTTTAGAAAAAATAATCCAAATCATCAACGACACAAGAAATCTGTAAGGCAGTTGTGCAGATGGGGAGTTATTTGATAAGAGAGGGGGAATTGAAATTTGAAACAAAGCAGTACAAATGGCCAGAAAGATTTTGAGTATTACTGTGGATACATGCATTATGGAATAGGAATTAATCATTTATGTTGACTTGGCTCCAGTAAGGCTCTGTCTGGAAAACTGCATTTTTTCTCCGGTATAGCAGTATCAGAAAGCTATGAACACCAAAATGGAAGGAGTTTAGGACCTGTGAACTATTATGGGAAAGATCACAGTTATGAGATTATGTATAGAAATCAAAATATTTATTAAAACACACCTGTCTTGCAAAAGAAAGGAGGAGAAGCAGACAAAGGAGAATAGGGTGAGGTGATATGGGTTAAAACATTCTGAGTGTCTCAGTAAAGAGCAGAAGAAATGAGAGAAGTGTTAAGTAAAGAAAAATAATTATGGCTTCTATATAAAATTCTTAATGACAGCATGATGATGATCATTACTTAAATTTTCATAATGTTCTTGGTACACGTTTTCCAAGAGCATAAAAAGATGTTTCAGAGTTTAATGTTTCAAAGATGTCCAATAGCTGAAATAGCACAGGTTTCTGAGATCAACAGGGTCTCTGTCTTGGCACTAGATTATTTTATATTTTTGGTCATGGTGTTCTGGAAGGAAATACATGAGACATACACACTGAAGTTATTTAGATGATGGCTCCATGTCATGCAAGGATGACAGAAGCACTCAGTCCATTCTGATGGGTGTGCAGGCACACTGGGATGCTGGGTTATGGCAATCTCTGGGTACTGAGACTGCCTGGAAATGTTTCTGTATGGTGAGGAAAGAGGCTGTTATCTAGGGGCTTGCTGTGAAGAAGGTGAAGCACCTGGGTAATTGTTTGGTAGGATCAGCACAATTATTTTTTCATAGGGAATTGTTTTCCAGATCAGATTCAAGGTTGCTTTTTATTAAAGTCACTGATTTGTCTTCCCTTGCCCTCAAGAAATTCACTGTTGTGTTCAAAAGAGCAGTTGAGTCCTGATGTATTTTTCAGCCCGAAATACAATTGATTTAAAATATAAAATGAATAACCCCAAGTGAAGCATCTTTATGAAATGATGTAACCCCTTTCTAGTGCATTTAAGTCGTGCTATTTCTTTTATTGCACGACTCTCTGCAGAGCTGCCCAAGAACAGTTATAATGTGGTTTGAAGGTCTTGTGGCTTTTGTAATGTACTAGACAAATGCAGACATTAATCAAACCTAATTTGTGTCTGCCAGCAACTTCTTTTTATCCCTCTAAATAAAAACTGCCACAAACACACCGCAAAACAAATCAGCTTACCTTCTGCAGTTCTTGTGTCAACCCAGTAAAACCATTCACCAAAGTATATCTCAGAAACCTGTTACTCCAGTGCCGATCCCAAGATGCTGATTGTCTTCCATCATCATGTTGCACATGTTCCATGTGTCTTAATTGGCTTAAAGGACTTTTTGTAACATAAAATGACAAGACTCACACTGACACAATTCTGAACTCAGAATGCAGATAGCTAACCACAGGAATTTAAACATGAAAAGACTTTCTGCTGCAGGCATGAGCAGACACTGGAACACGTTGCCCAGGGAAGTTGTAGAGTCTCCCTCCTCAGAGTTATTCAGAACCTGAGTGGACTCAGTCCTGAGCAACCTGCAGTGGAAGATCTTGCTTTGAGTGAGGAAGGCTGGCCTGGATGACTTCCACAGTTCCCTGCCAACCTCAGACCTTCTGTGATTGTGTGAAGAAGCCAAGTATTTCCAGCAAGAAAATGTTCTGTTCTACCAGTTGTGGTATTTCCAGTTTCTGTGTGGTCTCTGGGATCAGGTCTTGTACCTCTCTCTCACTTAAATCGTGTGCTTGGTGCTATCTGAGATCCTGGCTTTGTGTTGGAAGTAGTGAATTTCTGTGTTCACTTTGGATTTCTAGTAGCAGCTAAGCAATGGTCAGAAGGCAATTGTATTATATACACACAGTCTTTTTTATTATTGACTGAGTAGCAAATAAAGATTAGTAAAGAACATCCTTGAGGGATATTTTGGATGAAAGAGCAGTGCAAAGACGAAGTGATATAATAAAGTGCTGACCTTTATTTCACTGTGTTAAAGACTTTTTTGTGTCTTTCAGGATCTCAGAAAGAGTAAGAACATGAGACCTGACAGTTGTATTTAAGTAAATTAAGTAACACTGCATGTAGTTTATGTAATGCAATCAAAACCAACTCAGAATTTATTATTTTTTTTCTTGCAGTGAACTGAAAAAGATGCAGAATGGCAATACTAGGAAAGCTACCATTTTCCTAGGAGCACATGGTTAAATTGAATTCCCACTGCAAGTCTTCATGCAGGATCCAAATGCTTTCTTTCCCAGTGTTCTTCAGGCAATTTCCCATGCCCACAAGCCATTCCAAATAAAGCCCTTTTGGTATGATCCACATGCTCTCAGTCTGGATGTGTAAAGGAGTTTTCCAGAACTTGAAGCTGAGGTGCCAAAGTCCACATTGTCACAATTAAACTGGCTGAATTACATTTTCTTAGAAGAGAAGGAAAGGCCTTGTGCCTTTCAAAGTTGTATAAATTCATGAGATCCTTAGATTCCTTGCAGATTTTAGTTATGTCCTCCATTATACCCAGAAAAGAACCAAAATTATGTACAAGTGAATGGGACACCTCAGACTAAGTTCACAAGGAAAATACTCTACCTGACTGAGAAACCTTTTTCTATCACTGTAACCTCAGGCCAGAATGATCAGGGCATGTCTCGATACCAGAGATGGATAATGCTCTACCATTTCAAAGCATGCACCTCTTAAGCAGTGCATCCTTCTCTTCCATTTTCCATTTGTATCCCTGTACTCTTGCCTGTTTGTAACTAACCTTCCCACTCTGCAGATTCAGAAGGTACCAGATCCATTTTTTCCTGATTTACAGGACAGTATTTTGAGGGACTACTGGCTTCAAAGGGTAATAATGTCAGAGTGAGAATCTTGAAATTTGATTTTTAAAAAGTGAAATCTGGGTAGAGTAGAAAAACATAAATCATTGTTTACTAAGGGTCAAGCTGGCAGAATTGAATTGTTGTACATATGGCTGGAAGCAGCTGGTGTGCCAGTCAGGAAGGAGGCATTGGCTGGCCAACTGTAATTGGAATTAGGTATTACACATCCTGGTTTTTTCCAACACAGATGTCATGGAGACACACTAAAAAAGATGGATACCCTGCAGCAAGTGAGGGGAAAGGGGGAAATGTATACATCCAGCAGCTTTATTTGTCCTACTGTATATGGAGTGAGTTGCCTAATGTATCTTTTTTCATTCTGAGAAGTAAAGAATGATATTCCCATTTGCTAGAAGTTTAGGCACAGTTGCATGAATTCACCTTATCAGACTTCACTGGTTATGTGCTCCAAAGCAGGAAAGTAAACTCCAGCCTCCAGAGTCCCAGATGGCTCTTGGAACCACTTAACGAACCACAGCCTAGTGTCTCAGTTGCATGGTAATTCTGTCCAGTTCTACTCAAGTCCCATGTTTAGAGTGGTTTTCCACATAAGTATAATGATTTTTCAGTGGTATTGTTCAGATCTGAGCTGACAGATACCTCAAGAACATTGTTGAAAATGGTCTTTCTGGAAAACAATTGTATTTATAAATGGGGACTATTAATTCTTTCTGAAGGGTGAGTTTGTCCACTCAACCTATTGCTAGTGCACAATGAATATTCCAGTGTCTGCTGTAGACATGTGAGTTAGTTAATGGGAAAGGTCAGGCTGCACTTATTACCATTAAAAACTCATTTAGGTCTGCTGATCCCCTTGATGGTGCTTTGGCTCTCATGGCACACTGGGTTTTATGCTCCTTTTCAGTGTTTGGAACCAGGGGTGTTTCATTGCTCCTTTTGAAAAGCAGTAACAGCACTCACAGGATGAGTTATGTGTCGTGGTGCACGTAGATCATTGCTGCTACACCTGAACTGCTCCTGAACCTCACTCTGTGCTCCTCATACTCCTTTAACTCTTACCAAGTCTCTGGAAAGGTAGAAGAGCTGTGAAATGGAAGGGTTTTGCTGTGGCTGCCACACAACTTTCTGGGCTTCTTGCCCAGCTTCCAAACCAACCTTCAGGTAACCTGCATGTCATTCCTGGTGGTCAGCTAACAGGCCACACAGCCACAGTGCAGGTGTTGAAAGGGAATCTGGTCTGCATTGTGCTGTCAGCAGGGTTTAGAAAGGCATAGCCACAGTATTTCCTATTTGTTTGGGTTTGTGGTTTTTTCCCCCGCTGTATTTTTTAAAAGCCATTTGCTAAGACTGACAGAGAGTTATAATGATAGGACATATTTATGAACTCTTCTGGGTTAATCAAGCATGCAAGTTAGAATGAAGGAAATACGGGCCCTGTTCCATGTTCATACATATTTAGGTGATATCTATGGCTTGAAGAAATATTTGAAAATGTGTTTTTAATCATGGAAATATGGTTCTGTAGTGACCATATTCATCCACAGCTTCTGTGAACTTGAAAAGTTACGCTGTCTGTCTGGCTGCCAGAAATTTCCTTGTGTATTCCTAAGAGAAAGGCATAGTTAATATAGGATATCTGTTTGCTGCTGAGCTGACCTTACTTGGCATTACAAATCAATAAATCACAGACAGACATTTCTGTGTCACCTTTCCCAGGATATGAATTCTCCTACTTGCGTGAGCACTTCTATTTTAGACCAGTGTAACCTACATAGCCATGTAAATACTGCAGTCAACACCACAGTGCCTCTTCCTGAAGAACACGTGGTGCAGACACTAATACCTGCTCCTTCTGGTTTGTTCACTGGTCTTTCCTGCACTCAGGTAGATGAGGTCTGCTTGGTTTTAGCACATTCTATTAGAAAAGTAATGTTAAAATTTCACACTGTGTGAAATATTTAAGCTTGTGTCTGATGCTGTGTATTAATAATAGCATATTGATATAATTAGCTATAGGACTATAGGTCTGTGTCATTTTTTGTTTCTTGAAAGAATGTCATACATGGTTGTTAATGAAGACAATAATAAAAATCCTCATTCAATTTCCAGCAGAGAGGAAACTTCCTGATTTTGCCATTTTTATCTGCCATGTGAAAGATAAATAAAAAGAAGTTCTGGAGTCTAAATCTAAATAAGTCTATTAGAGGGAAACCCAGTAATGTGACTACGTTATGTGCATTTTTAAATGCGAATTTTTTAAATCTATTTTTCTCTTGGGTTTTTTCCCATGTCCAAACCGGTGTTTGGATTCTTAGGAAGCACCTGCAACTTGTACAAAATCAAACTCAAGTTATAGCTGTCATATCATTCTCATTAGTCTGTGTCCCAAAACAATTCGATGTACTAATAGAAATGTAGACAGCTGAAATTGATAAAGTTTTAATCTGGATGATTTTTGAATTGCTTTCCTGGCAAACAAGACTGAAATAAGCCAAGACTCATTTCTTCCATATGAATGAGTATGATACTCCAAGCAGGATGGTTTTGATTTTTGAGCAGTTCTATTCCTAATTTATATGTCATTCTCCAGAAACAAAGGTTGGGCCAAAATTGACAATTGCCTTGTTCTAACCTGTCATGTTTCTGGCAAGCAGCCAGCCGTGCTCAGCTGACAGCAGCAGCCAGAATCTCAAGGCTCAATAATCAGAGGAGTCATTTAAGATTCCTGGTCTAGGGGAAGGGTGTTGGAACAAGATGATCTTTAAGGTCGCTTCCAACCCAAACATTCTATGATTCCTGCATGTATTCTACAGAAGTATTTGCTGAGTGCTGCCTAAATATATATCTTCATCTGCTTAGGTTTGCTTCTATTTTTAATTCCTGAGGAAGTTGAAAATCTGCTTTTCAGAGATATCTGACCTTAAGCTAGGTTGATGTGGTTGATGTGCGACTGAGATGCACAGATGGGTATCTGTCATAGAATTACAGCTTTCAAATGCAAGGACAAGATCTGCTTTCAGCATAGATTGATCACTGAGGTTTGCACTCCTTTGGGGTTTCTCTGGAGGGTTGTATGGGTATCACAAAAATGCAGAATGCTTTTGGTGCAAACAACACCCGATTCAGGACTGCTGAAATGTATGGGCAGGAAGTTTCATGGCTTATTCCACACAAACATTGGATTGCTCTCAGTGAATTAAACAGAAGAAATGCTAGTTTGAATAGGTTCTTTAAAAAAAAGTAAATCTAAAAATCCTCATACTATCTGTCATGTCCTAAAAGGCATTTTTGTTGACTCTGAGCCTCCTGCAATTCCTCTAAATCTAACGTGCCCTTCATGCTGGCAAAAAGGTTCAATTTGAAAATCTCTGCTTTTATCAGTCCAGCTGTGGAAGATCGAATTAACAACACAAGCCTAACAGAGCTTCCTGGACTGCAAAAACTAAGCCAAGTACCAGTTTTATCAATTTGCTTTGGAAAATGGAAACACTAATTATTTATGGAGTTGTGCAGTATTTTATGGCATGCAATTTCGTTTCTGACAGATCACATAATTCTATTACGGGGGATGGGATTTGCAAACGCAGGGTACTGAACTAAGCCCCTTCACACCAAAAAGCTTTGATGGTTGATAAGAATTAGCTTCATTTTTTCTTCCTTTCTGATTCCTTTTCTCAAAAGTTTTAATTGATTATAGATATGTTCATGCATGTGCACAAGTATAAGCGAGTGCATATTTTCTTCAGACTTTTTCACTATGACTTTCATTGAAATGACCTCCATGATACAGAGTCTTGAAGGGAGTGAAACAGAACAAACTTTCTGTAGATACATTGGAACAATGAGGGTTTTAATGTTTTTACAGCTTCAGTGGTGTCTCTTTTGTCCAGTTAAAAAACTTCAAATAACACGGAAAAAATAACTTGTCCTGAAAGTTACTGGTTTTTAATGTCTATACACTTCTTTTTCATCTCATATATTCTGACCACCACTACACCATGTCCCTAAGCACCACATGTACACACCTTTTAAACAGCTCCCAACCACATCCCTGGGCAGCCTGTTTCAATGCTTGATAACCCATTTGGTGAAGAGATTTTTCCTAATATCCCACCTAACCTTCCTCTAGTGTAACCTGAGGCCATTTCCTCTCATCCCATCACTTGTAGCAGGTCACTGACCATTTCCCCTTGGATTATGGGGCCTTCATTCTGCTCCCCATCTCTCTCTTCCAATTTAGGAAGCTGAGTACCTGGACAACAACTGGTTCTACTGTTAAGGACTGAGGCAAAGAAGACATTAAGTACCTTAGCCTTACCCTCAGCCTTCATCACTGTGTTTCCCTGTGAATCCAGTGTAGGATGAAGATTCTCCTTAGTCCCCCTTTTGTTGCTAACATATTTATAGAGGCATTTTTAATTGTCTCTTATGGCAGTAGCTGAATTCAGTTCTAGTTGGCCCTAAAGATTTCCAGTGCTTTGCTGAACATTATAGGAACAATTCCACATAACTATATTTTTCTTAGGTAAAATTATAGGTGGCATGTTTTAAATGACTCTCTCCTTTCTTCCATTTTCATTAAGTGTGACCTACCTTAACTTATGCAGTATCTTGTCCCAAGGTAAAACCAAACAAAATAAAAAGAGCAAGAATGTTATCTTTCTAAAGGTCATGTCTCGTATGATTAATGTGTTGTTTTGAACACAAATATCACTTAGCAATTATAATGTGAATTCAACTACCAAATTTTTAAGAGAAAAACAGCATGCTTATGTATTTATTTAGAGTATGCTAGCCAAAGCCATTTGGAGAATGAATGTTTCCAATAGGTGTCCACACTTTATTCACAAATCAAGCCAGAAAATTGTAAAGGCCATGAATTCTTTTGTATTTTCACACTCCAACCTGTGATTTCAACCTGACATTTCCCACCTGCCTTAGATGAGTTGCTTCTGTGCTAGCTTTTATTCCATGGTTAAAGACGTGGCTAATAATGTGGAAGGTGAAGGGGGAACTCTCACAGAATAAGGATGAAGGCAGAAGCAGCTTTGTGTCTTTGGTGATTGTAATTACTTTCTTTTTTTTCTTTTTTTCTTTTTTTTCCATTTGTACAGCCTGAAAGAGCTGCATAGAGTGTCCTGAAATGCCAACTGCCTGTCAGTGTCACCCATCAGGGGTCGAGCAAGGACTCGCTGTGACAGACATCTCTGCCTGAAGGTAATTACCCCAAACCTCCTAACACTGAATTAAGCCTTGGTTATAAAGCCAGATGCTTAAGGCCAGCGTGGAATGTTAGGTTTTGCTTCATATTTATTTTGCAGCTGCTTTATTTACACTTTGGCATATTCTGATGACATGAATTAATCTGCTTGCTCTCTTCAGATGTTGTGAACAGCCTGTACTGATCCTAGGGTGGTGTTACCTGGCACAAACTGCAGCGATGTAAATGTTCCTGATATCAGCAGTCAAAGGAACACAGGCTTGGAACTCAGGCAGCATGGCTCTGTCCCTGCCTCTGGGTGACCTTAGGGAAATTCTTTGTTGGCTCTCTGCTTCAGAGTCCTCTTCCCTACCTAGAGAAGAAATCCAGTGTACCCTAGTTGGATAGCCGCAGCAGAGATCCAACAAAAACATTTGTGGGCCTGTGATTTAAAACTAGATTTGCTTATTCTTTGCTAGTTTCACTGACTATCACAGATCTGTATTTTTTCAGTCATACATTTAAAAATCAGAAAAAGCAGACTGGGGCTGGAAGGATTGATATGTTTCCTTCGATACTAGGACTCCAGAATTTAGGACTGTGCACTGCATTTCTTTTCTCAAAGACTGCATATGAAATGCTATTTGCTGACTTCTCATCTATATAATTAAAGCAAGCCCAATTATCAGAAGGATTCTTATGAAGCTTAGCTGCTCTCCTACATATTCACTGTTTTACATCCATTAAAAATTTTCTTCTAAGTTTCCCTTCTAGAGTAAATACATAGAAAAGTTAGAGAAATTAATCTATTGTCAATTTATAGAGAGAAAAATAGGGTGCATTTGATTTTTTTTTTTTCAAATTCAGTAGTTATCTAAATAGCTATGGATTTTCTAGCTTGTTTGATCTGTAAATGCAACCAAACTTTTCTAACGTCTATCAGATGTTGTCAAGCTACGCTCTTTTTTTCTACCCTGTTTTGAACACATCATGGTAATGGTTTCCTTCCTCAGGACTCTTAGCAAAGAAAACTAAGGGGCCCTGGCCATGTACATCCAGCTGCAGATTTAATTTTGAGATTGTTTCCTTATCTTAGTGAGGAATTGCATCCTCCATTTCTAGGAAGCATTAAATATTGTACAGCTCTCTGTGCACAAGGATGCAGCCTGTATTTTTTAGGATGCACTGTATTGGTAAACAAAGTGCCTCTGCAGGACTTCAGTGTCAGAGATACAGCTCTGCTTCTGTCTGCCCCTGCCTTTCTGAGGCACAGGTACTGTGGGAAGTACTGAATTCCTCAGGAACACTTCTAAGATGGACAAAGTAAACAACCAAATACTGGTAATGCAGCCTGCTTTCATATTAAAATGGGATGAAAAAGGTTTCTTGTGCTTTGAAAACTGATCTTCCACAACACTCTGTTTATTTGCAAACATGCAGTATTGTTATGCTGCTTTCTCAATGGGGAATGCCCAGGATGAAATTTAAAGCAATCAGGAATACAAGCAGGAATACAAGCAGGAATGAAATTTAAATACAATCAGGAATAACACCAAGTGTGCTGGACGATCTGGAGCTTATCTCAGCAAACGGCAGAGAAGGTGTGACACTCTCCTACTCACTGAGCAGGAAAAGACCTCAGCTGGACCCAATGATTGCTGAGATTGTCAGTCTGGCAGCCCTGGTGACTTGGACAATATTTGCCATATCATAAGAAGAAACTCTCCAAATAGAAAGGTTTGCTAGTATGTAAATGTGAATCTTAGGCTTGATTAGAAGAAATGAGAAAAAACTTTTTCTGATGCTCTTTCATAGTTTGTTTCAGAGGTAGTCATGGCTGCCTGTAGCCTTTCTGAACTCTCTCTGTGCCACTTTGCTGAAGAGTAGCTGCTTTGTTTGTTAGATAAGACTCCTGGGAGTGCCAAAGTAGAAGAAGCTTTCAGATGTGATCATAATTCAATTTCTGTATGGAAAGTCTCTTCACTGTTCTTTAACCCTGCTTTAACTTCCTCAGACTGAAATTCCAGGTAGTGATAGAGAATGCAACCTCATATTCTCTGTCTTGTCCTCTTGCCTGCTTTGTCTGATGGCATTCTGGCCTGTGAGGAAAAATGGAAGGAACTGGATTTTAGCCCAAAAAACAACTGAGACATACAGCAGGCTTTAAATACTTTAAAGGTTTCTGCAAGAAGGAAGAGGAACAAACTGTTCTCTTCAAGTTCTGAGGCAAAAAGTAATATGCTTAAACTGGAACAAAAGCAGATTTAGGGGGAGCTTTGTAGAAAGAATGCTCCAGCGATAAAGATAATTAAGGACTAGAATAGATTGTATGTAGAGGCTGGGGAAGCTGGGGGTTTTTAGAGTGGTTACTTAAGCATCTGTCAGAAATGTTTTAGTTGATTTAGGGCGGCTGGATGCACCAGATGATCCATTTGAGTCTTTCTTACTCCTTCCTAGAAGTGAGCAATAAGAGCCTAAAGAAAAGGGAAAGACTACACCAAGTATCCACAGCAGGGTGACTTTCATATTCCTGTGTTCAAAATACATCTGTAATAACAAATTCTGTCACAGGCTACTCAGCTCTAGTCAAGCAGGTCAAGTATTCTCTGCCACCTTCCCAACAGGCACTTGCTGATTGCTGGATCATTGGCTTTAAAGTAATAAGGGATTTTTTGGACTCTTTGTTGGAGAGATGTGAGTGGGTTTGATTTACAATAAAGTATTTTCAGTTTGGAAAGGATTGCAATTATGTACATTCACATTAAGTTGAGGAATGGGATAGAAATTCTCATCTCTGATCATATGGTTTCTTTTGCCTTATATTTTGTGACTTTTAAGTAATAAAATTGCCTGATGGCATAGAGGGTTAATCGAGTTTGTTCTTCCTGTAAGCAGCAAACTGTTTTTAACTGGAGGTGAAAACGTTACTTAGTCTGTAATATCTGTAAAGTCACACTGTGTTAATTTAAGAAGTTAATTTATTTCATTTCACTAACAAATATTCTGCCTCCAGGAATTATCCTTTCTGTGAAAACTGTTCTGACTGTTTTCTATTGTCTATTAACATGATGCTTTGAGGATATTTTCTATGGGAATGCTCAGACTGTGCCCACCTGCAATGATATCACTGGAAAAGCAAATTGCATTATCCTCTCAATAAGCATTTTAGTTCCTTATTGTTTTAACCTGAGTTCTTGTAAATCAGCCAGAGCAATCAGTTTTAATGACTCTTCTAAGAGAAAAACAAACAACAATGGAAAAGCTCTGCTTTTTAAGTTTAATCCAGAAAAAAACCAAGAAGAAACACTGCATTGTCCCCTCATCAAAACCTCTGATAAACAACTAATTCTCATTGCTTGCCCTGTGCTGGAGGTTGTGAGATTCCTGAGCATATGAACACTAAAGCTGAGAAGTTGTTTTTCAATGTTTGCTGTGAACAGCAGTAATTCAGCAATCTGCTCAAAGGGCTGCACCAACAGTAGGGAACAGCATGGCCGTGGTCCAAAATAATCTGATTCTGGTCATTACATATTTAGTGATCCCCAAATAAGTTTGCATCAATTAAGGGCTCAGTTTGTTTTCTCTGAAACCCAGAGCATGACTTCTCAGTATAATTCAACTGAGCCACCCCTTCTGCCAGCCACCAATAGAAAAATCTATTTCTCTGAGATGCTTCAGTTTTTTAAAGAAGAAAAAATTTGGAAAACCTTTAAGAACTGATTATAAAACCAAGATGACTAACTCATTTCTTTCTGATTGCCAGGCATCTGCTCCTTTCAGTGGTGGGGAATTCCCTCAACAGCAGTGTCAAGAGCCCTAAAAAGGAATGGCAAAGACAATGAATTGTTTAGATCTGCTAGCATTCTCTCTTTTCTCAGCAGACAGAATGTCTTGATTAGTGAATTTTTAAGATAATAAGTTATAACCATGGAATCGTAAAATAGTTGCAATTTAAAGGGTTATCTGGAGGTAATCATCCAAGTCTTAGAGATGTTCTAAAAAAGTAATGGATTATAGTGACTGCATTCTAAATCTGGTAGCTTATTTAATTGTTAGATGACTATATGACAATATTTTGGAGATTAAGGCAAGGAGACCTCTTTTATGGAGAGGAGGGAAAAGTACATTATAATGACAGCCTAAAATCTGGAAATAAGAGAAGAAGAGAATGAGAAAGGACATTATTCCACCTAAGAAGTAATAAGGTACAGGGAAAATGGGCTTATTCTTTCCAGCTATACCAGTTGCTCTAATAATATAGAACCTCCTCCTGTGAGCAGTGGCTTCCCTGTCCTGAGAACAGTTGTGCTCCAACACCAGTGCCTCAAAGACAGGGCTTTTAACCTTGCACTCTAGCAGTGATTTTCATGTTGAACAGCCTTGCTCAGTAATAGCAGCGTGTGCTGTTGTCACACAGCAGCAGAAACAAGCTTGAAGCCCATTTCCTTTCAGATTTCACTCTCCCTGCTTCCTAAGCCTTCTCTCCTGCCACACTACTCCAAGCAAGTCTCCATCACTAGAGAGGCAGCATTTCTGCAGGGGGTTCTAAAGTGTGCATCTGTCAATTATTCAGCTGTCATCTGCCAAATAAAGCCTGATGATCAAGGCATGCCTTGCTCTCAGTGGGGGCACAGGTTTGAATTTCTTACCTGTTCAGGTATGGACCTTTACAAAACCTGGAGGAACAGCAGTGGCTGGGCAGAGCTGGTAAGAATGTGGATGAACAGGCTTTCTTTCCAGAGGTCATCTTAACATTTTTTAAGAAAAACATTTCCTCCTAAACATTTAACGTCTGCACTCAATCAGAATTTCTATGTGAAATCTGTATTCTCTACTGATAAAATATTTGATATAATTCTGGAACAATTCCACTGGTGGTGAACCAAAGCAAATTTCAATGTTATAAACCATGACCAGACAGGTTATGGAGGATAATATTTTTTTTTCCTAAATGATTGTTTAATTATGATATAAAGATGCAAAATCAAGTCTCTGCGGCAAATATAAGAAAATACTGAGCACTAATAATTAGCTATTTGATTAAGTTTCCTTCCTATTGCACATGTCTGCATGAGTCTACCTTTAGCAAGGAGTAAAGTATCAATACACAAAAAATTGTGGGCTCTTCAGTGGCTGTACTTTATTTGTAATGAGTACTGAGATATATAGAGATATATATATATATATATATATATAGATAGATATATATATATGGAGTTTTTTTGTTTTAATTAAAATCATCACAAATTAAATTATTTAGACATTTAAAGAACCTCTGAGATAAAAGGAAATGAGGGAAAATATACAGAAAAATGTACTTACATTGAACAGGTTTTTTCCCATATCATGGTGCTCAATATGTATTTTATTTATTTATATATTTTGTTTTTCAGAAAGGAAGTGTCTGTGAGATGAGAGACTGCTTGGAAAGGAAGGGAGACTCTTCTGCCCTTTGAGCTGTTGAAGATGCTGTTGGGAGAGCACTCCCAGAGCACAGGGGCACACAGGGAGGGGAGCCCAGCAACAGGAGCATCTTATGGAACAGTGCAGAGCAGGAGCAGGGACAGACAACCTGACAAAGCTGCAGTGTGTCACAAACATTTCTCCTGCTGAAACCCAGGAAGTGACTGAGCCAGAATTAAACCAAGCCTAAGAGGATTTATTCACCAAAACCACGGTAAGATCTTCATTTCTAAGTGGTCTTATGCTTATTGTTTGTTTTTAATTTTTAAAGTTTGCCTTCAGTTTGTACTTAGAAAATAACTCATGTTTGCTCTTGAGAGCCTTCTGCGTATTTCTAGTGGGTTCAGGGTGATTCAGTGATTAGATTTGGACTTTCACTGGGTCTTGTGCGCTCTCTCAAACTGTTCTGTGGAAATACTTCGTCAGTTCTTCCAATAACTCTTTCACCCTCCACGGAACAACAAGCAGACTTGGCATCTGCTGTGTGCACAGCAGCAGCTCCTGCTGAAGTGGTAAGTACAGTTCTACTGAAATCATGCAAGGAGTGCTGGTGAATTAAGATGTTAATTTTCTGTTTTCTCCACTGATTGGTAGTCAGATTTTGCTCTCCTTATGTAATGCTTGGAATTGCCACCTTTTCTTAATAATAATGCCATATATCTGTGTCATAGTAAGAGAATTAGATATTTGCTTCTTTAATATATTTGCTTTTTTCTTTAAAACTTTTAAAATCACATCTATGATTGAATTGTGGATGAGCTGCTTTTCACACCATTGAAGGTAGAACCAGTGTACTGTTTTATACTGGTTTAAAAACCTGGGTTTCCTATAAACAGTTCCATGAATTGCCCAGTTTTTGATATCTTTATATTTTTAAATGGGCACCTGGGAAATTTGCCATGCCTTTGAATGGCCAGTGCAACCTCAGAAAGTTCATGTTATCTCAGATGAGCAATAAATTCTAACCTACCTCAATAAAAGCAACTGGCCAAATACCATAATTACAGCAAAGGTGAGTCAGTGATTGTTAGTCATCTCCAATTCCTATTCTGTTTTATCTTTAGAAGACAGGAACCTGCCCCGTTCAACTGCCTTATTTTAAGAGTGCTTGATCAGCAAAATTGCATAGTAAAATGCAAGTGCAAACTATTGAGGGGATTGAAAAGAAAACTTGATTTTAAGGAATGCTTTTGCTTTTACTTTGCTGGAGCCCATTAAGATTCAGTTTACACACTGCTTCCTTCAGATTTTATGGAGCTTTTACTTTCATGACTGTGAACAGCATCTGTGTCAAAATCCACATCACAGAATTAGGCCTGTGGAGGCACCTTCTGACACATTCCCCTGGATATGTGTAAAAAATGAAAAGTCTCCACAGCATAACTTGAGATCAGCTAGACAGTTTCCCACTATTAAAGCTGTCATGCCAGTATCCATAAAGGCAGCCAGTGCTTCCCTCAAACCTCTTGTCTCTTTGAAGGATTTCCTGATTGCTCCATTGGATGTTCCCTGTTTGAATGGCCTCAGGATAAAAGATGTTTCCAGATGACACTAAGAACTTCTATTACTCTACATGTAAAGACATGAATAAATCCTAGCTCTAGCCCATCCATAATGTCTTTTTATAGGCAAACTGCTTATAAATGAGAAGGTACTTGGTCTTTTGCAGTGAGATCAGCATTATGTAATTTCACTAGATTTCTCACCTGGCCTGTAAAATATATATAATTTAACATCAAATATGGGATGTAGCAGAACACATGAAAATGTTTTAATGGAAACAAAAAGTTTGTCATCATCATTAAGACTTCAAATACAATTGATTATTCAGTGTGGTGTGTCTTATTTGGACTGAATGTTGTTCATGGAGATTTAATTGCACTGATAGTTTAGGCTTTGCTGTTTTGCAAATCCCCAGCTTCAAACTAACAGGAAAGCACACCCAGAGTGGCCTCACTGGTGTGAATACACCCACAGAACCAACGTGCTTACTGCCTCTGTTCTCTCATACAGTAGCTACTGGTTGAGATTTGAAAGGTTGATACATTTAAATGGAAGCTCTTTCTTGTGAGGATTGTCTAACCTGGTCCTCAGGAGGACTCTCAAAGACTAGAAGGCCACTCAGCATGAGCCTGAAGTTGATTATGACAGATATTGGCATTCTGTCTAAAAGCATTTTGAAGTGAAACATTTTAACTGCAGCAGACTGAAATCTGTCATTGTTACCTGAGCATGTGTAATAGTCTCAAGGCAGCCTTTACAAGAAATGGTTTAGTTGCAGAGGGCATGGTTTCCTGAAAGCCAAGTTTTTTACTGTAAGAGACTGGATAATCCAACCAGTAGTGGAAAACACAATCCAGTCTCTCTTGGACTGATAAATAGTTTAGATTTAAGCAACAGTTCATGAATGGGAAACTATTTACAGGTCTTCTTTTTCATTCAGTCTGTCTTGAATTAGTTATTCCACAGTCAGAAGTAGGGATGGGTGACAACTGGGATGGCCTGGAAAAAGTACTTTTCTCCTTTGAGATAGATTTGTTTTAGGCATGGTGCTTACAGATCTGTACTAGGAATTTGAGGGCTTGGATATGAGGGCTATGAGAACCATCAGAGCCAGGGAATGGTTATAGAATCTGCCACCTTAAACCCCATGAGAAATATGGATGTTGAGCTCTCTTAGGTGGCATGACTGAACTTCTCATGGTAGTATCTGCAGCATAAAACAAATAGTGTATCTTGGCATCAAGGTGGCATCCTTGACACCAAGGAGGCAGCATTCCACAGAGCACACTTGTGGCTTTTTGCTCACTGCCTGAGCAGATGGGAGTTTTGGTTGCCTGTAATATGGATGGAGTTGTTAGCCTGGGTCAATATATAATTGGTAGTATTTCAAGCAAGATCACTTGCTTAATAGACCAAATCTCTTCTCGAGACTGCACAACCAGAGAAGAATTATGGCTTTCCATTAGTAGGGACAAATGTAAATATTTTGCTCATAGGTCTAAGATTTTTTTAAGAGAAAAGGAATCAGAAAACTTGAGATAAGAATTTTTTTTCTCTTTCTGTCAATATGACAAAACCATGATCTATTGCTATTTATATTTTATCTTTCTATTTATAAGGCTAATTTTTTTTCATATTTTTATGCCTCCCCACAAGTCACCTGCAGCAGTTGTTAATTGTGAAGCAACTCAGAATATTTATAACTAGAGCAGAGAGAAAAAGAGAGGTAAATTCACGGATCCTATTGCCAGCTCAAAGCAGTGAATGCTTTAAATATGTCTTGGGTTCACATTTATTCAGAAATGGTGGATTATGGGAAAATATAAGACTAAAGAGGAGTACCTTAGGAATTTCCTGTTCTGTGGAGGAGATACACATACATCACGTGTGTCAGTGTTCCTCATGTGATTTTTGTTTGCATTGATGGTTTTTAATTTTACTATTGTAAAAGAGGAAGGTGCAGCTAATCAGAGGTGTTCAAAACCTGTTTCACCTCAACAATGAATAAGTTTTTAACCCTGTACCCTACACAAATAAAACACCTGTACTCCCTTAACATCGGCTTTCTGTAGCTTTCTCTTTTTCTTCTTTTTTTGATTCTATCAAATAGAGGGACTAATGCATGGAACCCAGTGCTCATTCCAGTTATGTGGTAGGTAGGACCTGATTTTGAATGAGTGAATTGACAGGGAAAACTGACAACTGTGGAAGAGGCAGGAAAGAGGAGCCTGTTGGGCTGTGCTGGGAGCTGGGTGTCTGTGTCCCTAAGATCAAAGATGATTGTCTGATGATCTTAACAATCATCCACTCTTCTTCCTGAGGTACTTCTGTGGTTGTGTGGCCCTGCTATTTGAGAGCAGAGTTCCTCTAAATCTGAAGTCCATTTGCATTTTTCGAGATTCCCCTCTGGTACATTTCTCCCCCCTCAGGCAGAAATTCAATACAGCTGTGGCTTCACAGCCTGGCAGCAGCACAATCCTGTCCTGTACAACCACCACATGTCTGTCCTGTCCTTTTGACACTATCAAGAAATCCTTTCAAGAGCTCAGCCCTGTATTTATGTGCGTGACCATATTCCAAACTGGGACCCAATCTCTCACCCCACTGCCCTCTGGTATCTATTCCACTTTGCTGAAAGATCTCACCTGTTCACCCCACCTCGGGTCTCTGGTGCCACATTTCTGGCTCTTGCCATCTCCCAGATTTTGAGAACTAGCTTCCAGTGCAGAAAAGAGCAGTGAGGAGATGGGAACACTTCCCATGGGATCCTGGGTCTGGTGCTGCTGGTCTTCAATGTATCCTGGGCAGCAGGACGACAGCCAGGGCCCTGCTGAGTCCAAGCTTCTTCTGGATCTATTCATCAGACATCCCTCATGCTTCCATCCTTCCCATTTCTTTTCTGGTGAGAAAAAAACACAAAATGCAGAGGCAAAAAGGAGGTCACAAATCAGGAATGCAACTGAATGAAGGTGAGATTCAAGCAGAGGGGGAAAAAAGAAGAAATTAGTGTTCTTAATATTTTCTTCATGCTGTAGGGCAAGGCATGGATCAGTCCTTGTGTTATCCTAACTAATTTGTCTTCCTTTAAAATGTAGCCCTTTTATAAAGATAAGCTTGCTTAATCAGTGTTCCTTGATGAAACTATATCTAGCTAAATGCCAGTTCAGTGAGCATTTACTTGACAGTGCCATTGTTTGAAAAAATCTGTTTTGGTCTGTAGAACAGAAAAGGTGGAGTGCCCTGTGGAGATTTTCCCTATTAATATTCCAGGCAGTTACTTGTTTCTCCATTCAATAATCCCTGAGCTGAACCCCTAGATTCACCATAGACAAAGAGAAATATTCACAATACATGTAAATAAGCTTTGGGTTGTGAATAGGATTTGTTTGCTAGCTGTTGATCACTCTCTTTCTTTACTGTTCTTTAAAATGCTATTGTTTTCAAAATTGGTGTCATATAAAGGCAGAAAATATGTATTTTGAATGGATTCTTCACAATATGACACCTCTTACAGGCTGGATGTTGTCAGAGGCAGGTACTTAATCAGAGCTTAATCAACAAACTGGAAGAATCAAAATTAGTTGATGATCAAAACAAAATATAAATGTATTCTCTAATTGATTAGAGTGACTTGGGAGGTTCTGTAAATTAAAAGATTTTGCTCAGCTGGAATGAAAATCAACCTTTCTTCCTATTTTCCATCCAGAAATAATGTTTAATAGCAGTTCAACAATCTCTGCTCCCAAGGAAAACTAGGAAGAAGATAAAAGGAATAAAAATGGCTCATAGAAAATACCTGATAATATAAAGAGTGCTACTTTGTATGTGTAAATTTAATCAGGACTGGGGTGGAGGCAGGACCATGGGGAAACTCTTGCAGTGAAACATTTTTTTGCCATTTATTTTCTTGCCTACACAAAAAAAAAAAAAAAAATACTCTGTTAACACTTTGTGTATATCTTTTTAAAAGGAGGAACAGTAGCAGGGAGGTGGGGAGAACAGCTCTCTGTGTCCAGAGGTGTTCTTGTTTTTATTACAGCTACCTTTCACTGACTCCCATGAGTAGGACTTGTCACAGAGAAAGGATGGTTCATGTGCATGGCAGGCGTGTGACACAAGGAGAAGCACTGGCCATCCTGGTGGATAGAATGTCTCTGGCAGGTGTGCAGTGTCTCAGGTGCAACTTTTCCAAACCAAAATATTTTGATTCTGAGCCAAAATATTTCAGATTTCAACCTACATTTTTTTAAAATTTCTAAATTTGTCCAGAAAAATAAGTTTTTTGATAGACTGGTAGTAGGCCTCAAAGGGCTAAAAGCATGAAGTGTACAGCAGAAATGTGTATCAGACTGGTATGCAGAGGGAATGTAACATACTGGATCAACAGATCAACACATCTGAAGTCTTTCTGCATTTCTATTCCAGTCATGTTTGTCAGTGCCTATGGGAGGAGAGGTGTTGATATATAAAATCTGCACTGAGTTAATTGGCGTTGGCCTTAATATAAGTTAAAACAATCCTTTAATTATTTTTAAACTATTTTAAAGCAACTGTTTCTATTCCCCAGTTCCTACTGCCACCATTGGAAGCATGGGAAGCCCTACAGAATGTGAATGCCTCAAAACAATCTCAGACAGTTGAAAGGCCATCTTAAATTATGAGATTAAAATAACACTGGCTGGTGCCATCCACAAAGAGCTGCCTCTATCTTACTGAAGTGCAGTAAAGATCCAGCCATCAGATTTTGTAGTCAGACAAAAGTCACAGTGAAAGGCTTCAGGGAACATTTTGTCATTAGTGAATTAAAGAATAATATTTTCTATGGGAAAAGTAATTATAGGCATATTTACAAATAATTTATTTCCATATTTAGTGGGGTGGAGGTTATTGTTGGAGACCTCCCCCCTTCCAATTGTATTTGACATGAGATAATTATTTTTCTTTGAAGAACACATCCAGTAAAATGAATATGAAAAAGCTGTCAAGCATGCAGTTGTAATGGTATGGGATGAAAAGCTGGGAAGTGAAAAATATAGTATATTGAGAGAGACATCTATTTTCTGAGTCCTGAAGTAAAACTTGGCTGCACATTGCCCTCTTAATAACAGGGGAAGAAGATAAATCAGACAGATTTGTCAAACAAAAGTTTGTGCATCTCAGAAATGAGAAGCAAAGGCTTACAGCATGCAGCCAGGGAAACCAGAAGTGTGTAATTTTTCAAGGGGCAAGCAATGAATGCAGTACAGCATCAGCTGCTGGGTGCACCGCTCAATGTTGCACATTGCAAAGTAAATCAGTTACCCTGCTACTTGAAAGAACTTGCTAGGAACATTATTAGACAGAAAAATAAAAAGTAGGATAAATCGTTTGCAAAAGCATGGGAAAAAATAAGAATGATCTATTAAATGGGGAAAAAAAAATCCACTGATGTCACATCAGAATACCCAGAAACTTTGGAATACTATTATTCTTGTCAGTTCAGCTGCCTCCAATTAAGTATGTACCATACGTGATAATATAAAGATTCTCAAAATTTCACTAGGCATAATTATTTTTTTGAAGAAAAATATAGTGTTAAGTATATTTTATATTTTCTCCTTGCATCCCACCCTCTTTACTCTAAATGGTTTTCTTGTGAATGCCTAAATCAGGATTTCCTGGCACCATGGAAGTTTTATAAATTAGCTGGCTCTGCCTAGCAACTGCAGCAACATTTCAGGGACAGTTAATGATTTACAACAACTCGAAGTAATGGAAAGAAAACCTCACATGCCAGAGTGGTTCTTACACTATCCTTGAGAGAATTCATTTGCAGGGAAAGCTGCACCACTGAGAATCTTTTCTAGAGCTCAGATCACTCTTTCTGTTGACAGCTCAATGTTCTAGTGTGAAAGAAGGGCAACACTTGGCACCCCATCGGACCTTTATTGAAGTTCCAGCTTTGAGGTCTACTGCTACAGTCTTTGCAGATCATCACACAAAAAAAGCGGGAGTTTATTTACAAAACAATGTTGCAGATCCACCTTAACCAAGTATATTTCATTTTATTAATTTTAAATGCCTTAGGAACCATCACGGGTTTGTGGTTTTCCAAGTATAAGGAAGTGGAGCAAATCTATTCTCCTACTACTTTGCCTCCTCTGTTGCCAAAGAGCAGTGGGGAGGTGTGAATGCATAACAAATGGGACAGGACAGGCACAGGAGCGGGGGCTCTGATGCTCTTGGTTTGATGTTTCTTTCCCCTCTTTACTTTGCCACTGCCTGTGGAATGCTTTCTGACATTTACTGATTGTCTTCTAGGGCAGCCTTTGTTTGAGTCCCAGCCCTCAGAGTGCCCCATGGAGAAACAGTTCACTCAAAGGCAATCCAAGTGGAACACCTAACTGAGAGCAGATGAATTAAGATCATTTGAAATTAATAAGCTCTAAAATAGATTCAATCAACATGTCTTTCTTGAGCAGAGGTTGAAATGCTGAACTATAGGAGTCAGAAACATTTACATTTTAATGGCATTAAGTAGGATATGGGTCAAGACCCTTGAATTTCTCTGCTACAGTCTTTGTGCTCAGAATGGGAGCAGCTTAAGGACATGAGAGGTTCATATCTACTGACAACAGTGACTGTAGCATAGAACATCAGTTAGGGACTAGAACACAGCTGGGACAGAAACTGAGCAAATGCAGAAAGCAAGAATAAGAAATCCTAAGCCCAAAATAACGATGTGATTTCAAACAGCAAGTTCTCAAAATTAACACAGAGCAGTTGTATAACAACAGCCAAAAGATAATCAGAAGGATGACAAAGTCCTTCAGTATGATTGTGTCAAGAGCTTTGGAAAGGTAAGCTGTGGAATTCTCCATAGGCAGCAGAAATCAAGAATTGTGGTGAGTCAGATAAGGCTGAGTGCAACAGGACCTCACACAGACATATCCCACACACTTTGGCTGTGGCTCTTTTCATTACCATTGCTTTTTTAGCAACACTAAATTCAGCCACAGATGTTTAAAAACTGTGATTAGAGATTCTGTGCTCGGCAGAGAAAAAGGGAAAAAAGGAGCTGTATCAGCCTTGTCTTTCTCTTTTACTTTCATGCAGCATTCATAGGGGAGCCTCTTGAAAAAGAATCAGAGTTCAATGTAAATGCACTGTAAAAAGGCCTTTGATGAATCCTGGAGCTACCCTGTTGCTTTATACCAGCTAAAAATACATGCTATTAAAAGGAAAGTAATCATGATTGTATTCTGATGGCATCTTCTTTCAAAAAGGTGTCATGTGTCTGTGTCCTATCTAAGAAAACAGCTGCCCTCCCAAGGCTGCCAGCAGGTAAATAATTTGTCTGGGTTGAGCAGCAAATCTCTGAGACACTGGGATTTTCTTGTGGAGCTGTGCTTTAGGAACAGCGAGAATAAAGGGCAAGGGTTTCATGACATTCCAGTTGGTGGTGCTTGGAAAATAGTGTTTATGTGTTTATGAGTCATTAAGTGAAGCCAGCTGCAGACTTACAGAGGCTGCAGGCTGGTATTTCTGCCACAGTTTTTCTCATGGTATGAGTTAAAGTAAATCCAGTGATGTTATTAGAGCTGACAATATTGGAAGCCTGGGCACAAAGTTGCAAAATGGTTTAGAAAATAAAGGATCCACTTGCTTAAAAGTGCAAACAATGTCTAATTTTAAGTTTTATCGCTATGATTGAATTTAGTTCAAGCACAACAAAGATTTTCAGTAGTAATTTCTGCAGTCAAAGAACTAGTGTCCTACCAGATCCCACACCATGTCAAGTGAGAAGGAATCAGCTAAAATGGAGGAGAGTGTGGGACAGGTCTTCCCGTCTGTGATCAGTAATCTCTTAATGCTCCAAAATGATTATTTCAAATCCTCTAACCCACAAAAAGAGGTTGCTGTTGTTATATTTCTTACCTTGTCATCCCAAATGTCACTATGAGCTATACTGTTAAGTGTCTCAAGCAAAAAAAAAAACCACACAAGCCTCAGATTTTGAAACAGTTCCATCTCTATTTAGCAGTAGCCAATTTTACTTCTTCACAGTTACCTTGGATCAAGACAATGTGTTTAAATAAACAAATAGAGTCTGCCTTTCCAAGCAGCTTTAGAGTATGAGCAGAGGCAAATATTAAAGTGCAATAATAAAGGAGTAGAGTAGACAAATTTGGGAAGCTTAAGAGATTAATAAAGGCAGAGGCTTTTTTGTAGCTGGAATTTTCTTTAGCATTGTGAACTTTGTTGTATCACCATTGCATGCTGCAGATGAAATGAGGAACTTCAAGACTCCTGTCTCTTGTGACATCACAAAGCTTCTGGAAATCATAATTCAAGGAGTTACTGCACACCATTTTTCTTACTTTGGGTAAAGTTCATCCGTGTGCAAAAGGCATTTCCATTGCTTCTGGATTGCCAAATTTCTAGTGCTTTAGAGAGCAATGGCACTGAAGAACAAACTAGAAAGAGATGGCAGAGTACTCTGCATGAGACATGGTGGGGTTTGTGTAGTGTCTGTAATTACAGTGTTTAGCATGGTGTTTTCACATTCTTCATAAATTTCGTTGCAAGTTGCAAAATAATTAGTGTTCACTCAAAGATTTATCTCCTGCAGTCCAGCTACTAGTTTGGAATTTCAGCTTCCTTTTTTTTTTCTGATGTTTTTGCAAGGTTCTAACGACAGGGTGGCAATGAAAGTGTTAAAAAAGAGTATTTGCAAAGGCTCCAAGTAGAATAAAACTGTAGAAAAAGAGTCAAATATCCAGATCATTAACTTTTGTGAAAATGAGAAAGCTCATTACATTGTATTTTTTTTGTGGACTTTTAATAACATATTTCAACAGATGCTTGAGAACTGAATGCTATACATGAATGCTGCTATATTCCTTGTTCCTTACATCATGTCTGTATGACCAGGTGGACATCTGAAGTGCAGTGAACCTTTTCACTTGTGTAAGAATTGCATTGTGTATTGTGATGGGAAGAAGCACTAGAGTAAGGTGACCACTATCTTTTAAGCATTTGAAACCTCAATTCCAGTCTTGGCTGGAATTTCAAATGAAAATAAATACCTCATCTGTAAGTCTTAAGTTTTTACTGATGCCTTTGATGAAAGTATCCCTCACAACAGTTGATGTAATTGTGTGGCTCTTTCTCTGTTGAGGACTTTAGAACCCCTAGCAGGGTTATTGATGGTTAAGGAAGAAATGTATGTCTCATACTCAGTGCATAAAAACTTCCACACCAGCAGATTTGTTCAGTTTGGGAACCGGGCACATTTTCAGAGCACTTAGAAAAAAATGAGACCATGGAGTCCCTGAAATGGGCTGCTGGAGTCATTGTCACAGTTCCAGGCTCAGTTTGGCACCCACCGTGGCTGCACCTGCTGATGCCATTATGTTGACAGGTACAAATCACCAGTCATGAAGAAGAAAAGCATGAAATGGGTGATAACTGATGCTGACTGCATAAAGTAATTACCAGTCCCCAAGCCCAAGGCAGCAGTACCTGAAAGGAAGCAGGTGGACCACCAGGGACTGTGTTTTCTCCCCACCACTCGAGCACAAGAGCTGCCAAACATGCAGAGACATTCTGCAAAGGGCTTGCTAAAGAGAGACTCCCAAGGATGTAACAAACCCATCTCTCTCTCTTCTCCTTTTACACACATCTTGCAAGTACCTACCCACCTTACAGAGATTTTCCACTTATATTTTGAAATTGAATGTATTTTGCATCTTTTATGAATGTGCTGAATGTAAGCAGAGAAAGATGGAGTTTTTGTGTGCTGTTGAGCAGTGTGAGCTTTAGTTTCACCATGTGTCTAATTAGGTGGCTTTTTTAGTGTGTACTCTGTATGGGCTAATTAGAGGAGTCTGGCCTAAAGCCAGGCTATTTCTTTCTTAAAGATTTGGTTGCTCTACAGCATTGTTGGAACAGATTTGTCTTTCTGGTTCAGACTGGGAATGAATAAATACCACAGGTGGCAGAATATGCGCACAGAACATTACCTGCCTCGTTGATAGAGACAGACTGTAAGTCCTAAATGGATGATACTGGCACTTGTGAAAAGTCAGCTCTGTTCCTCACTGATTATCAGCGACATTTCAGCAAAATGTCCAGCAAAGCTGCAATCACAGTAATTGCATAACAATTGCAATCACAGGCCTGTTTGGCCTTTCTGGAAACAGAACAGCTATTTGTTATACAGTGGGTAGGTTTTCAAATGCCCTGGCTGTGTCAGGTTTGTCAGTGACTTGTGTGCCTTGCTGGAAAACTGGCTGTGGATCAGGAGTAAGACATAGACAGAAATGAATGGGATCTATTTTAGCTGAGCTTGGCACAACACAGAGGGGTACCCAAACAAATCCCAGTGTCTCAGAGGCAGAGAGAGTAAGCAAACTTCCAAAACTGAAGTCTTTGGAGCCATGTTTTCCCTATTCTTGCTTTTCCTAGTTTCTGCTTTTACTCCCCATATGTGTATCATATTTATTACCTCCCTTCCACTCACTTCACTGTAATACTTAATAAGGAATGTTATGTTTTATTGTCCTAGGTAGTGGCTATTGTCACATACACACCTCAGAGCACTGTAAAATAATGGCTGAACTTGAGAAAACTCAGCAAAAAATTTATTGTTTACAGGTGGGATTTTCACCAACTATGCAAAATGCAAAGTGACCAGAGTAGGAGCAAAATATCTT
Source organism: Eopsaltria australis (assembly GCA_034509425.1). Classification (NCBI taxonomy): domain Eukaryota; kingdom Metazoa; phylum Chordata; class Aves; order Passeriformes; family Petroicidae; genus Eopsaltria; species Eopsaltria australis. The sequence goes on from JAVTVJ010000138.1 coordinate 1,333,556, forward strand.
GTAACTATTCCTCTATTAGCAGGCATATTCTGCCCTTCTTTTTTACCCTTGATCATGGAATAGCACATGTTCTCAGTATTTCTTGCAATTGGTGGCAGATTTCTTTCTCTACATGTAGTCCCAGATGCTGACCGTATGAACTTTAAACCTCAGACTAGAACAGGGAATTGGTTTGCTGGAATATTTACACATAAAAAGGCAAAATCCTTAGTTTAATTTATGCAGCTGAATGGAGCTTATCAGTCACAGAGAGCTGTAAGACCTGACCCCACATCAAGTCAATAGATTGTGACCTAGGGGTGGTGAGGCCAAGCAGGCATTGGGCGAGGAAGGGTATGTGGTGATATTACCAGCATGCAGTAACAAAGAACTCTGCACTCACATTGTAATTGGAAGAGAACTACAGAGGAAGAAAGTAATTTGGGCAGGTGAGGTCCTCAACCAGCCCCTGGACATGTATTTCAGCTGTTCTCTTGCACTCATGGAAACTGGCAGTGCTGCTGCTCCCCAGCTGGCAGGTGCCATCCTGCCACACCTCCCTTGCCTGCTGGCATTCTGGTCAGGTGTCCTGGCTGCTACCTCCTTCCTCCCCATTTCTGTCTGTCCTGTTTTAGCTCTGCTTCTCATGTTTTGTGCTTGTTTTCATTTGCACTCTCAGCTGTTTTCTGGCCCTATTTGTTTTTTCACCATTAACCATGTTCCTCTTGAGGTGTTTAATGCAAATCAACAGGCCTAAGTCAGATACGGGGTTGGCACTTCGCTGAGGCTGGGAGCAGAGCAGATATCTGGGCTGCAAGCCCTGCTCTGAGGCTGCAGGGCTGTGCATGGTTTTGGGGAGAGATGTTGTTAGAAGATGAGTGGGCAGAAGGCACCAGCTGCTGCTTTCAATTACAGTCAGGGGAGCACATTGTGGAGGTCCTGAGTAAAGTTGGTTTCTTTGCTATTTTTTCTCTGCATTTTTACCTCACTGGATGATATTAGAGTCATTTCCCACAAACCTATCAGGGCCCTGAGGAAACCTGTTCCAAACCTTGAGGGTCCTCCTCTACCTCAAGTCATATATTGCAGTCAGGTGGCCTAAGAAGGAGTTGGGGTCATTGTCCTCTTTTCATTGTCTATGACTCGAGAAGAAACACATGTGGTTGTGGCAGTGGGGAAAGGCAGTTTGGCTCAGTGGGCTCCCAGCCCTTCCCTCTGCACCCATGTGCTGCCTTCTAAAGGACAGAGCTGCAGGAATGTGCCCTTCTCTTTGCACACAGAGACAGCAGGGACACGGGGCTGTGTATAGGACACAAGGTGACCAGAGGCAGCATTTCTGTCACTGCATGAGGGGAGGGATGGGACAGCCACGAAATTGTCATGTGGAAACTTTTGATATAGAGTGAATTCTCTTTCTCAAAATGTTGCAGAAAGTGGGGGATAGCAAAGGACCAAAAGGGAAAGTCTATGCATTCTCAATAAAGCAGGCCCTCATGACTTTTCACAGACTTGTGGCACCTTTAGTCTTGCCCAGAAAGCTCCATGTTTTCGCAGGTGAAAGTGGCTCTTCCAGGATTCCCACACAGCACATGGAGGAGACAGGAAAGATGCATAAAATAACAAGGGAAAGCTCCTGTGGGAGTCTGAAGACCAGTCCCAAACAAAGTAAGAGAGTCAGTGTAAGACACTAAATAGGAAAATTCTTGCTTCAGAGCCAAAGGGAGGGATGGTTCAACATCATTCTCCTAACTTCTAGAAAAGAGAGTAGGAAAATACAGTGGCGGGTGAGAAAGCTGAGTCTGTGGTGTCAGAGTGCAAGAGGCTACAATTAGAGCAAGAGAGGAGATGGAAACAGAGCCAACAGGTACAGGAAGAGATTGTGCTGCCAGTAGGAGATGAAACCTAACCTTGAGCAAGTCTGCGTGTAGGGACACCAGCAGCTTCAGCAAGAGCTAGTGCCCTGCTCCTCCAGAGAAAGATAAATAAGGACAGCATTCAGGCTGTGCTTGAGTTATCATGGGGGAATCTTGACACAGAGATGCCTTCTTCATGTTATTTACTACTCCAGGTCAAGGGTCTGACACTCTTGGGTATAACTGTTAATTGACAGCAGTTTCTCAAGTCATTTTCTGGTTCTGGAAGGACTAGGAAGATGATCTGTTGTATGTAGTGAAAAACACACAGTCCTCAGCCTCACTATTTAGCCTTTTGGGAGGGACACAATGCCGTCCATATGTTCCTAGTCCCAGGGAACTTCAGACACAGCTTCTGTAGCTCATTATATTTTTCACATTATCACAAAGTAAGGTATTTTTCAATGGCTGTTGCTTGGCTCTTTGTTCAGCTTGTTTTATGAAGGAAGCAGAATGAATTTAAATCTCTGAATAGGTAAAATAAGCTGTATTTCATTTCTTGCTGTTGAACTAATAATATCTGCAATGAATTTGGGGGTTCAAACTTTAATCTTCAACCCCAAGGAATGAAAAGTCCTTAAACCTCTAGGAGAGGGTAAAAGCAAGGATGTGTGGAATTAAAAAAACAAGCCTCAGAGGATAAACTGTACAGTGAATTATGATTCATGCTGCAACACAGACTGGAGCTTGTCTCACACAAGGAATCATCAGGAAGCAGCAAGCAGTTAAGGATGAACCCAGAGCATGCCTGCAATTTTAATGACAGGAGCCAATCCTCCATAGGCACGTTTGTTTGTTATGGTGAGTCTGACAAGCTCATTTTGGATGCTGCCACCCAAAAAGCATCATTCTCTTCCTCTGTGACTCAAGCATAAGCACGTAGGATGGTGATCTTGCACGAGGCTTAATGTGTATCCTGTTTGGAGTAACATTAACAGAGCATTTTGGCACATGCAGGCACACTAACAGATTGCAAAACCACGCTGAACTCCAAGGAAAAGGAGCTGTTCCCTCAGATGGCTCTCCATCCGTTGATGTAAGACAGCCAGCTCTTCTCCCCTTGCACTTAGTCCCAAGATTTGCCTGGGTTTTTTTATCTACCTCCTACTTACAGGCAAGGTGATGGAATGCTGCTGGGTGTGGGGGTTGTTCCAGAATTGAATCCAGCTGCTCTTTAGTTTTAAGGACTTCATTATCAATTCACAGCTGTACAGCTCAGCCAGAGGAAGAGAAGGCAAGCATAGCTTCTTCTCTCCCACTGGTTCCAGGTAAACTTGTGCATATTGCTCCTGTATCCCGATTTTCTGAGACTAAGAGCAAATAATGGTCCAACACATGGACATGCTAATGTGCCTCTGTTCCTGTGATCAGTCCTGCAAAGCCCTGTCACCCTTGCTGTGACCATGCTGGTTACAAGTTCCAACAGTGCAGAACCTGATTTGCTGCAGGAGGTGTGAGTGTCCCAGAACCATGTTCTTGCACTGATCAGATTTGCCTGAGAAGAGGTCATGTCTTTCCTCATTGCATCTGATGCAAATCCATGGCAGATTGACTGACATTAATAATCTAGGAGGGAAGGTTCTCCACATCCCTTTTCATTAATGGAGAAGGTCCTGCACTTTGTATAAAAATTGCATTTCAGTGGTTTTGGAAATTCTGTAGTTTAATGAGGTGAATGTTCTTCGTGAGAATGACAGGTTTGTTACTGGTGCTGTTTATTTTTATGATGTTTTATGTCCTTGAGGTTTCAAAGGTTGGAATAAACTAGGCGAAGTAGAAAACCAAAAAGCAAATAATGTTTAGCATCTGTCAGGTATTCAGCTGACACAGTGAAAAGGGAATGTGGAGTTATTGGTACTTTTTAAAAAATTGGAGGTTTGCATATCGAAATAGCCCAAGTGAAAATCCAAAATGAGATGAAAACCAGCTTCAGTGCTTCAGCTTAATGGGTTTTGTGGGGTTTTGTGATTCCTTCCTTCCTGCCCGAAACACTCTAGAGACACCTAAGCTTTGTATTGATGACAGGCAGCTAAAGATTTCTGTGCCTTTAGGACTTGCTACAAAATATAGAACCCAAACCTATCATCCTTTGGTGAGATAAAGCCAGGGGAGCCTCTGTTCCCTGGTAAAGGTGGGAGGGGAACAGTGTGAGGTGTGCAGCTGGGGCGCTGCCCCTGCCATGGCAAATGTGGGACATTCCCCCTCGGGACAGGGGAAAGCCCAGTGCTCTGTGATTTATGTGTTTCTTCCTTTGGTCTCTCACACTACAAGCACTGGGTTGTACCAGGACAATGTGTACCACAACACAACAAGCAAGAACCTAAAGCCTTCTTCATCCTCCCAGGAAGTGTCTGACTGCAAGGTGGCAGCCAAAACTTCCGTAATGCCCCATGGAGACATTAGCATTGAGGATGGCCTGATGCAGTAATCTTTACCTTTCTCTTACAAGCAACTTTTTGTAATACTGACAGTGAATTCACTGGCACAGCAGTCCCACAGTCACTGCACAGGACAAGCCCAGCTCTGCTGGGATGCTCAGTACTGCAGGGATGCTCAGTACTGCAGGGGGCTGTTCTGCAGTGCCAGGCTTATACCCATGTGCTGGCCACGAGGGATAAATACACCTTGGGACCAGCCAAGGCTGTCAGGTGTTTCTGGGACAGATGTGATAGTCTAAAGCAGTATGAGTGAGCAGTGTTGGAGAAGTAGCATTATTTAAAAAAAAATTCATACCAAGCAATTTGACAATGGGCACTGTTTTTTCCAGGCAGAAGTTTCCAGTAACTGGGGAAACTTGGTTTTACACACTGATTTCTTTTTTTCTCCCTGTCTTACTGATTAAAAGAAAAAATGTTTGGAACCAGCAGAAATGATTTACAGTTTAGTACTTTATAATAGGAAAATCAATCAAAATATTTTAAAAATAGAAGATAATAACTGGAGCCGCTCATCAAGATTTAGGACTAACTGCAGGCTTGATTGAGGACTCTAAAATTAGCTTTTATTTTACTTTTCATGCAAGCATGTGCAAAGCACAACTCAGTAATTATCAAACTGAAATGTCACTGAAAAATGATTTAACTGGATCTTTGTATTAGATTAAAACAGAATGTCTTTTCCTGCTGTAAATCTCTTCAGCAAGGGTTCTCTATCTCAGAACATGTAGCTCCCTGTTTGAGACTACATTTCCACTTCAGATATTTTGCAAGGCATAAGCTGTGAATATACTCTTATTTCAGTAGGAATACTCTGATTTACACCAGAGGATGAGTTGGTTCTACATTTATTCTTTGTTAGTCCATATACATTTCTCTCTCCATGGATTTAAAGTCTGCTGAAAATTGGTATCATCAATTAGCAGACTCAGTGCTGTCCTGAGCTGCCCCTTCTCAGTGCCATCATTGCTTGTGAGCAAAGGGGTGGAGCCAACTGAGAAATCGAACCTAAAGTGAAATTGCCTGTCCTAAGTTTTTGTGCCACTTTTTTCTGTAGCTCTCAATCATTCCAAGGTTAGAAAGCCATCAAAATATCTCTGTGTGCAGGATGATTTGCCCCCTGTTCCCATCCCAGAAAATCAAGGCTATTTAATGACATAAAGCACAAAGAAGCTGTTATTGTTAAGGAACTCGACCAAACATGCAGTTTCAGTTTTGATTGTAAAACATTCTGCATTGCTCCCAAATTGCAATAAAAACTGAAGTCTTTATGCATCCTGATAAATAAGAACAGGTGATTTCTAAGGTAAGTAAGTTTTGCACAACACCTTATAGGCACTAAAGAGGACTCTGGAGACTGGGTCCCTATTCCAGTTCCTCATAATGCTGGGCTGTAATGAAGTCACTTAGCTCTTAGCTGCTCTATTGCAAAACTGAAAATACTTTAATAGATCATCTAAATGGGGCATCTGGGCATCTGTTCCAAATGTTTGTCTCCTTCCTTCCCTCCCACAAAATAATGGTACTTCTTTATTCAAATTACCTTATTTCGTACAGGGCAATGGTGTTGTCATGAGAAGAAAGCAAAAATTAATTGCCTAAAATAAAAGTGGAAGAGTGTTTCCCGCACAGGAATGATACGGATTTGTTTAAAACCCAAATTGGCTCTCTCTTGCTGGCTTTAACTTATTATTAAATAATACATGTATGTATAAACACTTCAGAATGAGTTAAACATTTTCTTCAAATTAAATCATTGCCAAATTTAAGCTAAAATTTCAGTTACCTTCAAAGCAAGAAATGCTTTAAGACAGAAAAAGAACTAAACCTCTCATCTTGGAGGCATCAAACAAAATGCCTTCATTTCAAAGTGGTGTGGGGTTTTTTTGCAGCAGTTTCTTTCAGAAGACGTCTGATTTAAATATTAGCAAAGCTGTTTAGTCAATCCAAATACTTGGACATTATTTTTCTTCATGGGAAAAAAAAAAGTGAAAATGTTTTCCCAGTTCTCATAGTTGCAGCAGGCAACTATTGTCCTCCTATGACCTCCAAGTCCTGGATGGCTCTTTCACTTTAGTCTGAGCTTCTTCTAAATAGAAACTACCAAATCCAGGGCTGTTTCATGAACCATAAAGTACATCAGCCATCAAAAGAAATGGAAACTTTCCTCCATTTGCTGAAGAATTAATAAGCAAAGTGCAACGACGGTTGCAATTTAAGAGGCAGGAGCACAGCCCTGGTTGCCTGGAAACAGGAGGATGCCTGTGGAAAGTCACACCAGGCTTGCTTAGGAGAGCAGTTCCAACACAAACTGATGCCCATCTTGTCCTTTTTAAAAACATTACTTTTCTCATTGCTTTTTATCAAGACTTCATTGAGTTCCACAATTCATTTAGTGTTTACCATATATTTCAGTGCGAGGATATATCAAGCAGCATCCAGGAATTAAAGATGGATCTGAATAAGGCTTCCACATCCAAACTTTGAAGAAATTATTCAGATTTCATAACTGCTCTTTTTCTTGTACTGGTGACCAAACTGCTGAGGGGTGTTCAAACCTGGGTCAACCTATGTAAGTAGAGCAAGCAGAAGTTTGGGTTTTTTGCCAGAAGCCATACATGAAGTTGGGCTCAGTTTAAAGCCTGTCTTTCATCTTAACCAAGCTGATTTAAAGCAGTGCACATAGAATAAGTTATATGTCTGCAGGAAAACCTATAGCAGTTGTGTGAAAACCAAAATTAATCATTGTATTAACATTGCCAGTGCATTCAATTTTCAGGCATGCTTTCCATGCAACTTCAGCAGCAAAACCATATAAATAATATCCCCTGTGCTAAAAAGACCTTCAGAATCTAGAAGATATTATGGCTTATGAGTGTGACATTTTAATTAAACCAAAGCTGACCTAGACTGTTCTGCCAGTTCTCACCTGTGACCTTTTGTAGGCATGCTGAGCTCAGGGGACAAAAACCACCCCCAACAGTCAGAGAAAAAATGGAATTTCTTTCAAATTACCCTCCTGGACTCAGCTTCACAACAGAGCCCCACCTTTGGGCTGTGAGGACCATGTAAGAAGGAAGTACAGGTATCCCAGATTTCAGCATCACAGCCCTTTGAATGTGATGATTAACTTGATGAGAGCATTCAGAATTTTACCTAATTTTTGGTGTCAAAAAAATAATTCAAATCCAACACTTTGTCTAAAATATGTCTCCCTTCAACCATTATTTGTTCCCACTGCAAGTGAGTGTGAAAAATGTCTTGCCTTTCACACCGTGTTTTGCAGAGCATGTGATGTTCCCAGCTTCTGAGCAGCAAAAGTAGACACACTAAGAAGAGACTTTTTCAGTCCCCAGGCATGGAAGGAGTTACTTTGTTCAAAAAGGAGTTAAAAAAGAAAAAAAATACTTTAGAGGGCAGAAAAGGACAGATTCAGGATGCCAGCTTTATGCCTTACACTCCCAGTCTTTGATAGCTTGAACCTTTCATTACCACAGTTTCCCTCTGTGTTAAGGTGGAGATTATGCATTTTTCCTGAGACTATTGTGACAGCTAGTGCTTTGCCAATTGCTTTGATGTCTTTGAAGGAAAAAATACTCTATCTGCTTAAATTTAGACTGACAAAACGTTGTGAATCAGGTGCAGGTGGCTTTGACCAGATTCCTGTAGAGCCCTTTATTGCATGAGGTATGGTGGTTTTATCAAATACAGCTTTCCTTTTTTCATTGTTTCTCAAACGATCGTGATGTCCCCCACAATGTGACACTTCTGCTGAGAATTGTTTGTTCTTGCATAACTCCTGTGTGTGCTGAGAAATAGCAATATTTCATGAGAGTCTTTGTGCCTGGTAATTTTATCAGTCCTTATCAGGCTGCAGAGAAAGAAGTGGCAGTAAATTGGATGTCTTACCTTGAAAAGCTTTCAAAAAGAAAACGTGACATGGTGAATAGATGCCTGGAGGGTAAGGGTTTTTTTTCTCTTCTTGGGTTACAGGAACACAGACAGGTCAATATGACAGAGCTGTGTTAGTATTCATGAAGTGACTTTCCCTTTGCCTTGAGAGCTCGCTGTAGTGGCTTGGGAAACATGCTCCACTGTGGTGGCTAAATGGCAGATTGTACCCAGCATCAGAGGCTGGGGGAATGCTGACAGGTCCTGAATACCAATAAAGGAGGAGCTGATGATTGCTGCAATTTGCCAGTGGCTGTGAAGTGCCTGAGACAGACAGCAAAGCCTTCCCTTTTACTTCTCTTGTGGGTGTTTGTCAGAGTTCACAGAGAATACTGCACGGCAGTTCAGACACTGAATTTTCTCATTTCATTGGGTCACGTGGCATCAGACCTCGTGGCAAGCATAGGAACCCCTCATCCTGTGACCCCAGCATCCTGGGACCTTAAATGGTTCTTCCCAAATAAATAAATTAAACTTTGTGTTATCAACCCAAAAGAAGAAGGGGAATCAGGGCAAGGGGGAGACCCTTAAGTACAGCTGGTTCTCAGCATTGGTCTATTGGTGTAAAATCTGAATGTTAATATTGGGTGAACATCCAGCTGTGGTTAGATTAAATCATTTACCTTATTTGAAAAAAAAATACCAGGTTAAATGTCTCCGTTTCATTCTTTTTCCTAGCACACTTCAGTACCATGGGCCAGTACTTCAGTTGGCATAAATCAACATCGTTAGGCATATGAGTATAACAGCAGCTGAGGCCCAAGAGCTTGTATGGATGGGTTGATCTGCATTTAGCCTGACATTCCTGGTTCCTTTTCCCTTTGTTGTTTTAGTTGTTGTTCCCAGTTTGTTCCTCTGTCTGTGAGTTTTCTTCCTCAACATTAAAGAAATAAGCATGTCACATTTATTATGAACAGACTGCTTTTCATTTCTTTAGATCCCTGTGTTTGGGGCACTCACAGCAAATTGGATGCAACCAGAACTTGGCACATTATGGTTCCCATGCCATCACTTAGGTTGGGGCAGCATCCCATCAGTGCTGGCAGCATCCATCTCAGGCTGCTTTATGCCCCCTCTGTGCCCCCATCCAGCCTTCCACCCCCAGGGAGGCAGGTCTTACTGGTCTTAAACCAACATATCAGGAAACAGAGGCCAAGAAAAGCCATCTACCCTGCCTGGTCCTGATGTTTGCAGCCTGACCATGGGTCTATGCCCAACTTCATGAGCTCTGTTTGCTGCTGCTTGGCTGATGAAATACACTTAGTGACTAGCACAGGAGGGAGGCAGCTACTCCAAACAAGAAGCAGGCATGGACACACTGGGGTACATGTACAAATCAGAGACTCAGCAACTGCTGATTTAGATGGAATGCACTTGGAGATGATGAAAGAATTCAATGGATTCAAGATTTTGTAATTTGTCTGCTGCTGGGTGAGGCACAGAGGGCCTGCACAGAGCAGCTTCCTGGACCACACAGCCTAGTCCTTTCCAAGCAGCTTTCCTTACCAAACAGGAGAATAGGAATGGTATCCTGGCTGACATGTGGGGTGTCCTACTGCACATAAGCATTCCCCACATGCTATCATTCCAGTTAAATGCATTATCATGGCACATATTTTGCAGGCAGACAATTCAAGCTTTTTTGTTAATTATTATTAGGCTGTGCAGAGAAAGCAGTGTGAAGAGCCCTTGCTGCTCCAAGCCTTGAGGTAATTACTGCAAGTAGACTTTATAAGGTGAAAACCACTGCTCCCAGCTCCTGTGCAATGCCTTCAGCCGTGTTACAGCCGGAGTGACTCACAGGGAAATGCCACAAGCCAGCCAGGGCTGTGTCTGTGAGGAAGCTGCTGCCAGGTCCTGTGTCACAGGGACACCTGCTGGAGCAAAGCCTCGCAACACCTGGAGACAGAGCCCAGTGCCCTGCACCACGGCCAGGGCTTGAAATACAACGGAACTCTCATTTAAATGCGACTAAACTCTCATTATTTTCTTCCCTCAGCTAATTGTACTGCTCTGTGTCTTTGTTAAGTTTCCCAGGCATCAGCACGTATGAGCAGATGATTAAAAATTCTCTTTGATTTACATGATAACACAGATGACTGACCTTGTGCCATACTACAGCACTTGTCAAAATGCTGCTTCTGTAAGAGAGCTTCTTGCTCCTGCTGTTTCTGTGAAGAGTCCTGGCTTAGTCCTCAGGGAGGTGTGGGGCTGCACTGTCCCCTCTGACCAGAATGATCATCTGGAGCTGAGACTGCTGCACAACCTTGAGAAAAGAGGCTGTGTGTTTTGTTCTGTCCCCTAAGCACAGCAGCATATTACTCCTTGCACACTGTTAGGTGTTACAGACAACATCCCACACATCCCCTTCCCTGCTCCTCAGGGGCAAAAAGTGCCCTTAGAAGCAAATGGAAGGAACACACCTTATTCCTCAGGATCACTCTGACAAGCTCCATGCCTGCTATGCAGAACTGGGGACACTCCCTTGTGTGGTATTTCTATCCCTGTGCTGTGGAGCTGCAGAGATAATAGCTGTTAGTACTGGCTTTAAGAGATTTACTGCTTAAGCATTTAGGAATAGTAAGTCAATCACTTCAAATCACATCTCTAACAAGGAACTTTCATTCTGAATTCTAAAGTGTTGTAGTAATTCCCTTAGGAGCAGTATCATTTGGGACTACTAAGGGCATAAAGTACAGTTCTTTTCTTATCTTGTCCACTAAGCAAGCACGTCTGATTCACTCTGCTGCAGCTGTGGTATAGTATTAATAACTGTGCAACTCCTGATACCTGCTGGTCATCTCTCTGTGCCTCTAGTGAGCTGCAGGACAAACAAGGAAAGGTGTCAAGTTTTCAGTTCCTTCCATACGGGTCAGTTTGATGATCATCAGACAATTCACATCCCCACGTACCCAAGTCACTTCTGATTCATCAAAGAGTAGTGATCCCTGAGGTATTTGAACTTGAGATCTCTTTCTACATGGTTCATCTCCAGCCACTCTTCTCCCAAGTTATACTTGTGCCTGGTGTTGGTTATTCCATCCAGATGCAGAATCTGGTGTTTTGACTTGTTTGGTTTAATCCCAGTTGTCATTGCTCGGGGAATGCCCCAATCTATCTATGACCCTCTGCAAGGCATCTTGAAACTAACTACTAATGCAACATTTTCCAAAACAAGCGTGAGATTCTGCAAACTACTAATGCCTAATACTGTAATGCTGGAGTTAAAAATGTGGGGTTGTGGTGATGTGAGTTCCTCAAGGAGAACGGCGTTGTCTAGGTCAGGTTTCAGTCTCTGTCAATAGAGCCAATGTGCCCAGGAAAAGGACAGTCATTTGCTGCTTGCTGAAGAGGAGTTTGGTAAAACTCAGCTTCTGCTCTTCCATTCCTGTATTATACCTACAAGGCTGATAGCTGATAATCGTGGCCATCATTCTGTGGCAAGAAATGAGTGTAGATACATGCCTATTAATGCACATATATGAAATCTAGCATGTGTTAACTATTGTGAGATCTCTGTTCTCCTCCTGTGGTATGTAACCTTCATCCATACTGAAGATCAGGAATAGAGAAGGCCTTTATACCTTGGAGTTCTGCAAACACAGCTCCTCAGAGCTCAGATGATGACTATCAATCATTATAACTTAAATTACCTCTCAAGTCCATGCAAAGACAAATCTCTCCACTCTTCTTTCTTGTCACCACTATTGATGAGCATCAGTTGGAAGTTTCACTTCCTTTGATAATGTCATTTTAGATGTTTGTTTCAAGCTTTTATGATACAGAATCTCTCATGGAAAATGACAGTTCTATAGTGCAGATGCTGAATTGGAATCCTGGAAACAAATGTTTTTCACAGTACTTTCTCAGTACTCCCAGAATCCATCTAGGCAAAACTGGAGCCTGTGATGTTCTAATATTTGGTTCTGAAGTAATTTATCAACATACTATTTATGTATTCAGTACAGGAAACCGTCTGCCTTTAGTACTGCTGCTAAATACAGCAGCGTGTTCAACAACTGCAGAACCCAGAGTCCCATTTACCAGCAGGTAACCAAGCAGAGGAGCTCAGTGCCACAGCTAGCAGACCAGGCATCACCTCACATCTGTGACTGCCAAAATTCTAGTGTTTTTTCAAACAAGCAGCTTTGGGCAGTGTAGAGACTGCAGAGCTCATGACTGACATCAGTTCACTGTCTTGTGTCTCTCCCAGTACAGCAGCAACATGAACAGTATATGCAGCTGTGTGAGCAGTGATCTGGGGAAACTTCTACTGGTGCTCATAACAGGCACCTCTGGCACAAGTAATTTAACATCCCTATTGTTCATTTGGAGCACTAGGACATCCTTTTCCAAATTTCATGCAGTGTTTGTACCAGATTTCTCTTGCAGGACATCCATTTCCAATATATTTACTGTGTGTATATACTGCACATACACTGTGTGTATATATATACAACCAGACGAAGTTTTCCCTTTGTATTTGGAGTCTATTGAGCATGTGGCTGCAGGAATTTTCCATAGGCTGTGCTGCATCTGGAGTGGCTGCACGGTTTGGACAGTGCTTGCTGTTCCCTGACTTTCCCTTCTTCCTTCTGCCATTGTGGGCTCAGTTGACTGGAAGTGGATCTACCCTCTGTAATGTCAGTCTGATTCAAGCAGTAAACCCTCTCTAATGTGAGGGGTGATTGATTTTCTCTGTAAGGTGATCTCAGATAATTCTGTCTTCTGTGTGTTCAGACATGTAAAAATCACCTTTCATGAAATGGTGTCATGTTCTGCATGTTTTCAATAGTCCCTTTCCAAACTGGCAGAGTTTATATTGTTAACCTACAGCACTTGTTTCAAGTACAAACAAACATAATTCCAAGGGTACAATATCATTATCATCAGCTTGGGAAAGTGAATTTAGTGTGCACTTGCCTTTGGCTTTCCTCAAGAAGGACACTCGCACTAAATGAGAACACACAGTATCCAGACATATTTGGTCAAAAACTGGGAAGGTTACCGGTCTCATTCACACTTTCCAGGAGTGCAGTGGTTTTGCTAGGGACTGCAGCAAAGTACAGGTGCAAAGTAAAGACTTTGAGAAATTTCCTTCAACAAGTGAAGCTACAGAAGTAAGCTTGGCATACCTGTACTTGGTGGTAATGTATACAAATGTACCCGGAGAAATTAGCCCATGAGGAAGCAGGGTCACTGATGTTTTGGGGATTTTTATCTCAGAAGAGCTGAGCAGAGAAAATGCTACACTTCACCAATCTGTTGGTGGAAAATGTTGCTGTTAGTACAGAGAAGCTGTCTTTAAGAGAGAGGACAAGGGTGTTCCATTGCTTTGAACTTGGTATGGGCTGGCTCGTGGTGGCTTTGGGCAGAGAAAGAGTGTGGCTGAGGAGCAGCAACTCAGTGTCACTGCTGTCCCAACTGCAGGAAGTAAAATCTGTTTCTGTGGGATGAGGCAGCTTTCACTTGCTGAGTGAGGTCAGCCCTGCCAAGATCGAGCCCCTGAGCTCTCCATCTGCAGAAAAGTGCTTTTACTGATGATACTAAAAAGATGTCCAGATGCTCTTCCTGTTTTGCATTTTCAGGCTGCTGCCAAACCAACTGGGAAGCCATACTGTACAGATGAGGCAAGTCATCTCCTATATAAATTCGTGTGCAATTCATACCCATGCCTTTATTTTCCAGCAAACTTTCTTTTAAAGGTCAAACCACAAATTTGGGAAGGTGTTTTGTCTCTCTCAGGGACAAAATGCAGCCTCATTTCAGTTATAGTACCCTGTTGCTTACATGGAGTGTTAAACTGGATCCTACTGGAGAAGAAATGTTCAGCAGGAGAGAGTTTAGAAGTAATTAGTAACAGGGGAAGTCAGAAAGGTAGCTTTAGTGCAAGTCGAAAGTAGTGCATAACAACGATTAACTGGAGAGATAATATGTAAGTGGAGAAAAGAACAGTTAATTTATCAAGATAAACAATAAGATAGTTAAAATTAAGTAGAATAGAGGAAGAGATAATTAAAATCCAGTATTGTTAAATACAAAACCACACTTTGCAGGAGCTAGATATTTATTTTTTAATAGAGCCCAACTGAGCAATCGAGGGAATGCAAGGTATTGGTAAAGAGCTCCTAAAAGAACAGTGAAGCATCAGTGTAAAGGTATCCTTTAGGAGACATTTAATCTGCGTATAAACAAAATTGTTTTCCTTCTATTTTGCCATCAGCATAGAAAATTGCAGTATGTCTCAATTTTTCTGCATCTTTGTAACCTCTAACAGGAGGCAAATGGAGAATAAGAATGTGATGTTGGCATAAGTCAGAAGTAAGGAATTTTTAGTGCATTCAGCCCTACATGTCTGAGAGATAGATAAAAGATACATAAAATGACCTGTAGAAAAGCAACAAGTGCTTGAAGGCAAGAAGGCAAGCAAAGGAGCTGGGAAATAAAGGGGATGTGGAATACGGAACCAGTTCCTCTGTCCTGCATCAGAGTTTTGCTTTTTTGTTTTTGTTCATTTGCATTATTTTACTTGGTTTTTAGCATTTTACTATTAAACAGAACTGGATTGCTAATAACATAGTGTGGTCCAGAATTTTGGTGATGGGGAAGCAAGCAAAGTTGGGCCTCATTATAGACATACCCTTTCTACCCTGATTCTTAGCAGAAGTCTATTTGTGAGTATAAATATCTTTGTTTTTTATACTCTCAAAATGGGCTGGAAAACACAGGAATTATCAGACTCATTTCATGGCCTAAGAAAGATGACTTGAGTGAAATTAGATGGTTTATCTGGGGTTACTCCGCCAGGCAATGGCACGATGAATGGTGGTTTCATTTTCTGCCCTCTATTAATGTTGTGCAGTGATGACAGGCAATGGGATTTCAGATATTCATTGCAGTCTTAGAGATGCCAACTCCTGTCTCTCCTGAGAATGCCTGGTTGAGGTTTCAGGTTTGCCAAAAAAAACCTGGATATTGCCAATTGCAAGAGACTGAGCTGGGTGAGGAAGTTGGGTGAAGAGAACCCATGGCCTTCACAGGAAACTTCCAGCAAAGCAACCAGCATCCATGCCGATACCTGATTTTCTGTAGGGTGCTCTTCTGTAGGGTGCTTTTAAATGATCAAGACATTTAAGAGGGGGAAATATGATCCACGAGTGGGACCACAGGTCAGGGGAGTCTCAGAGTTGTATCTGTCATAACTATGTTCATGGCTAGCCAGAGAAGGAGAGAGAAGATGATTTAGGACAAAAAGAAAACTCCCCCGTGTCTGCTTCTTTGTTTGTTTAAGTACCACCAGCCACACATCATTTGACTGCAACCACTTTGTAAAGGCAAAAGACATTAAAAAATGTATCTTTCCTAAGAGTGTTTCTGCTCTCTTTCATCTGGCAGCCTGCCCTAGTAATGTTTCCAAGGCAGAACTTCAATAGGAAGCTGAAAACTATCCAGAATACGGGGTTTATACAATTCTAACATTTAGCATTCAATAAGATATATCAGAGGGCATATGCTTCCATTTTTTTTTTTTTTTTAATGCTGTGGATCCCACTGAAAAGAAAATAATTTTTCCCTGGGTAAAAAATTCTTTCCAAATCTTGTTTCACTGCAGCAGGAATTGCTAAAACGGACTGAAGCTGATTAAGATCTATAGCAGGTGACAGGTTTGAGAAGGAATAGTGTTTTCATAATTTAAAAATAATAATGGAGGGCTTTTCTGCTCTAGATGCTAATATGTGTCAGCAGCAAGGTAAAAGATGTCTTGGAAAGTGCTTTTTCTGTAGATGAAATGTATTGTAAGAAAACACATTTCCCTATGTTGCAAGGGAAAGTGAAAGATGGCCACTGAAATACCATCTACATTTATACATCACCTTTCATTCTGAAAGAGGAACAGCTGATTAGAGATTAGCCTGGATAGAGAAATCCCTTCACCCACCCCAGAAATGCAGCCACCCCTCAGGAGAGGGAGGCAGCAGGTGTTTAACAGCATATGGCACAATAGTGTGAACAAAAACATTCTGCCAGGTGAAACATACTGGGGAATTCTATGCAGGCAAGGATGCTGTGTGCAGGCTAAAACTAAGCCTGGGCTTTGAATTAAAGAAAAATTGGATCCAGGTTGTGTTCACATTTTCAGCCTGTGACTAAACATGGTAATGCTTAAATGCAGAATCATTTATCCTATTTTTTTTTTTACTCACATCCACTTTTTTCTGTGCAGCACATAGATTCTCCCCTCACAAAAGAGAAGCTGCCAGGCTCTAACAATGAGAGCACAACTGAACCAGATCCTAAAAGTGGAGCAGTAGAATTCAAGTGATCAGGGATCATGTCACTGGAAAGGTCATCCACTTGCTACATGGTCTTTCCTTTCACTTCCTTTCTCTTCTTTTTCACATCCCATTATATCTCCTTAAATGGGTTCTTGCTGCATTTCATGCAAGGATGGCAGAGATTCTTTTTATAGAGTTGAGTCACTTAAATGGGATGTCTGGGTATCTTCTTCATGCCAGGTACTCTCAGACAGGTGAGACATCATGGAAAAGATCTGGTGCCTGGGCAGCAGAAACATCACAACAGGTATTTCAAGCATTCACTGTGCTGTCTTGCTTATGGCAAAATCCTGCAGACCATGTTCTGTCACATAGGCCACAAATATGTAGTTTTGCTGCTTCTTCAGCAGAGGTAAGGCACAAAATATTTGGAGCCGGACATGAATTTCAGCTGGAAATAACAGATATTTCTTACAACAAAAAGCATGTGAGATGTTTTAGAATTATTTATGTACATGATACTGCTTGGTGTATTCCAAGTAATCCCATGAAAATCCTGCAATATTAAAATGCCTGGCTAATTGCAAAGACAGTTTTATGCTCAGGTGGCCTCTGGCTGCCTTGGACTAGTGAGGGCTGTCCTGTCAGGTCAGAGCTGCAGGTGGGCAGCAGGTTTTAGCTACAGACTTCTTTATTCTCATCACTGAGGACTGCAGGACCCTGACACTGTAACTTGCTGCTCCCACTTCACAGAAGAGGTATTATATTCTTCCACACAACACTGAAAGACAGATAACAAGCTGCATCTCTGAAAAGGGCTGTTCTGAAAAGGATTGCACTCTAATGGCAGTGATGTGCTAAACTTGACAATTTTTTCCTCTTAAGTAATCAATTTTCATATCTCCTAAGTTAGTTGCCAGTTCCAATAATGGAAAACTAATTTGTGCTGATGTCCCAGTTTTGTGAATCTTCATGTGTACACACACCAAAATTCTCAGCACACACCCATGTTGGAAATGACTTCTAAAAAGTCATATAGGGAATCAATGGTGCAATCAGGAACACACAGAAACCCTGACTTATTTCTTACTTTCCCAGTGTGCTTTTAGCTGATGGATACCCGCAACCTCAATTAACTCATTCCCTATCCTAATCATTGTGTGCTTTCTTCTGGGAGCTACATATTTAGTCTTTCTTAACTCTGCTTTGGTACACATCAAATGTCATCAAACTCAAGCTACTATCTGTCAGGAATGAATGACATGAAATGAAAATTACAGCTAGGACTCAATTTACAGTAATCTGTGATGTTAACAGCTGTGCTTACTATCTTCCAAGATGTGGCCCTTGCTCCAAGAAATAGAAAGCTTTTTTTTTTTTTTTTTGGCATTTTAGCTCTAATAGGAATAAATCTATCACCTGGAGGTAAGGAGCTTTCAAATAGTTCAAGAATATTTATGTCTTTTAAATGCAGTTCTGGAAAGGTAGAATGCATGCAGCAAATAGGTGAAAGAAGTTTTTAGAGCTTCTTCCCAAAGTTCTTACCTTTCTTTAACTGCAGATGGATGTTTCCTTGCTTTGGCATAACTATGACAAATGACCCATAAAATGTCTGTTCATTCACCTTATTCCCGTCACTACCTGCTCTGAAAAATCATCTCTGGGGAGGGAGAGAGAGGAGGGAAAGGAGTCACAGCTCTTTTCAGCAGTAGACATAGCACTGGTGGTGGTGTGGCTGTCACCATCACAAGTGACTGATCTGGAGCTAATAAAAGGGCAACATTCCTTCCCCCTCCTTCCCAGGAATTCTGGGCCCAATCACAATGATAAAATATCCACTCCACAAAGGAAAGCTTTGATATTTTTCATGACAAACTGTGCCAAAATATGGTTGGAAGCTTAATGCCTTCCCCAGTGGTAATGTCTGGGAGAAATTCCTGTGCTTTCAGTGATGAACTGAGGTAATGAAACTCTTGCCATGCAGTAGCTCTAAACTGAATTGGGGGTGGTAGGTAAACTGCTCTCTTTCTTGAATGCTACCTGGTGTTTTCTGTTCAGCTAATGGCCATGAATGTCCGTGACTATTATAGAAATGCCCTTATTTTTAATTCCTCCTATATAAAAGTACAGAAATTCTGTCAGGCTGCATTTCTCATCTGTTCATGTGAGTGGGTTTGGGTTTGTTTTGTTTTCTTCATAGCAGTGTTGCTGCATCTTACAGAATAAAGTGAATTT
Organism: Eopsaltria australis; assembly: GCA_034509425.1. Lineage (NCBI taxonomy): Eukaryota > Metazoa > Chordata > Aves > Passeriformes > Petroicidae > Eopsaltria > Eopsaltria australis. Next base: position 1,352,345 of record JAVTVJ010000138.1, read on the forward strand.
TTACCCCAACACCAAGGAGGCAATTTTGGATTTAATTCAAAATATGAAGTATGGGTTTGTGGGAACAGAATGAGGATAGGAGTTTGAACGGATTCCTTGAGCCTCTCCAGCTCAAATAACCTTAAAAAACCCACTTGACAAGGAGGTAAATTACCGAATCTACACAATCTAGTCTGTAACAAACATTTGCTGCTACAAGTTATTACTACTTATATGATTTTAAGTCTTAAAAAACATACTCTACAATTTATTATGCTCTTCCTCATTAACCCCATGATTTATGCTTTTCCAATACTACCAAATTAAACTTGCATTTGGCCAAAATTTCCATTGATGAATAGAGGACTGAGATCAGGACAATGACTGTGAAAACCATAGGATACATCTTAATACTGATGTCAATTGTTTATTATTATTAAGAATAGTTGTAATAATAGTATCCTGTGACATTAGGTCACTATGAACTTGCATAGTGACCCTGCTGTATTAAGAAAGATTAGTGATTTATATGTGGGGTATTTGGCAACTGTAAAAGCAGATGAATCCACTGCTGGTTACTTGTTTTATAAGAAGAAGTGCTGAAGCTAATGTGAGGAGAAGTTATTTCTTTTACTGGTAAGAAGCATCGAGCAATAACAGTTGGCTTATCACTCCCATTGTGAGAGTGATAAACCAACTGTTTATCCTTTACAAGTACCATTTAACTGTAAATTGTACCTTTTTTTTCCTCTGCTATACTTTTAAAGATGTAGTTTAAAGTGTTTAAGGATTATTCAAATGGACTGTTTGATAGAAGCTTTCATTGCAGGTTGCAAAGCCATATGGTCAAAAGGGCCAGAATACTTCTAGAACAGTCTCATTAAAAGTTGAACACACCCATCTGGCATGTGAGGGAGTCCTCTCCGGGTGATGGGTGCTAACACCTGCAGCACGGGTAGCTTAGTGTTGGTTTACAATGCTGGGAGTCTTAAAAGTAGCCATGACAAGCCTTCTTTTTGTAAGAAAAAAAAAAACCCCATCAGCTCTTGCTAGATTTCCTTTTTTATTTTTTTTTTTTTAAGTGAGGAATATCTGTATGGTTTTGAAAGTTCTCTGGTGGTAAGGTGGCAGTTCTTAGTTCCTAAACCTCTAAGAAAACATCGATGGTTTTCTGGAAATCTTTGCTGTGTGTTAATACTTAACATGTTTCAGTAGTTGCCTCAGTGCCCATGCACAGGAGATACCAATGGGGGCCAGAGACACAGAATTCTTGCAAAATGAGGGTTTTCAGACAGTGAGATCTCATGCTGCAGAGAAAGGAAAAAAGTCCATTATTTTTGTTAGGTGAGAAGTTATTTTTCTTTCCCCAGATTAGCAATCTCTCATCTCCATAAGATACAGCAGTCAGACCAAAGGTCTGGTGTGTCATCTTGGAATATCAGTCTGCCCTAAGGCAACTCATGGGTGGAGGGAAGACCCTTTGTGGTCTCTCTAAGCAAATGGTAGTAATTGTTTGGTACATGCCAGAGGTACACTGAAGAACATGCAAATAATTCTCCACAAGCAGCAAAGAGTGCCTGAGCTGTACCTGAAAACACAGTAATTCTCTGATGACGACTTGCAGAAGGCACTGCTGCTGCCTGGGGTCCTTCTTCAGCTGAGTTGAATTTTATCACTAGTTGAAAGATCTGACTTTTTATTGCAAAGCAATCCTGAAGTGTTCTATGACTCCACAAAGCAGGAGAGCTACCACTGACTGGCAGAATATGTGCTTGCTTCTTTTCTGGACCAAATAAAATCATTTCTGTGCTTGTATAGCACTTAGCAAGTGTCAACCTCAAGCCGAACGAGCTTTATGAAGCTCACACCCAGCAAGAAAGGGGTAAAAATGGTAGGAAGAGCATGCAGATGGCCTGAGTGCAGTCAGCTGTCACACTCAGAACTGTCCTTACACCTTTAGTTTCCTGCAGATGGGAATTGTTGTCAGCAAACACGAAAAATGTGCTAAACCTGAGCATAGCAAATTGAGAGACTTTTAATTTGTGAGGAAGAGAATGAGAGAAGGATTATGGTCTTCTGTTTTCAAATGCATGGATGGTACTGCACTGCTGAAGCTGTGGATCAGCTCCAGGGAAGGATGGGAGAGCTCGCTGTGGGCAGGATCTGCCAGTAAACTTTGGCCTGGGATCACTGCACATTTGTAACCTGTAATCACATCCTCAGCAGGGTGTTAGAGACGTTTGCTCTCATGATGCACTACCTTTCTGAGGCAATATACCATTTCTCAGTTGTGTGACTTTGTCTCCAAGGCAGCTAAAACTGGAGGTTTACTCAGTGATTCTGCAGAGGGGAGTAAATCAAAGAGGGAGAAGAAACACTCAAGATTTCTCTGGCAGCTTGATGGTAAGACTAAAACTAAACTTAAGAATATCTCACTGCCTGGCTTGTTTTACAGGCACTGGCAAAAAATAACCTCTTTCTCCATTGTGTTTAGCTTAGGTTTTGCTGGCTCTTGCCTCATTTCTGGTCGACCAAAATGTTGCTTCTGCTTGGTTTGTATCACACAAGCACCTCTTCCTTGTAAGCAGTAAAACAAACAGCAATTTTTGCATCTCACAGCGTGGAATTCTTCTTGAAACAATATTTTTACAGTTAAATTTCACTTCAGTTGATTCTGCAAATATATTAGGTCTCCAAAATCAGATGTCCACCTTACCGGTATTTTATAGGGGATCTTAAGGGATCCTGGTAGAGTTCGGGATGGAATTGGAATTCATTTACATAAGCAATTAATAATTCATTCGGTGGTACTTACTGTGGATTCCTTCTCACCTCAAGATAGAAGTCAACATTTCTTTAAGGATTCAGGCTGGCTTTCAAAATACCTGCTACAATGATGATGGAGCCCTGTTAGTTGGGTCCTGGCTCCAGCAGAACCCAGGGGTTTTTTCTCACCGAGTGGGACATGAGCTGAGCAATGCCCCACAGGTCAGCTCTGGGGCAAGCTGGGGGCTGGCTGCCCTGCAGGTGAGGGGTGGCACATGCAGAGCACTTGGGGCACACTGCAAAACTGCTGAAATACAACCTTCCCCAAAGGCACAGGCTTTGTTACCAAATATTGCTAATCTTTCATTTTTGCAGCACATCTTTTATCTGTTTTCTGAGAGAAAAATAAACAAAATATGTAAAGTTGGTGGGGATCCAGTCTATCTTTCAGACCTACGTGAGAGATCATGATTTTTTTTCTGTTTTCTTTTTTCAAAGAAAAATACTTCCAAATAGTGACTCTGACTTACAGGGTGGGAAGCTTAAAGTTAAACATGTTAAGTTAAAAAGAAGCACCATACCCAGTACCCAACTGCTGCCAGTTAAGAGGAATGTATTTGTACATCCTGCAGAGAGGTGTTGGGAGCCCTTGGAAAGTGCAGAGATCCCACAGTGAGTTCCTCACTGCCACCACAAGGAGCTGCACTGAGCTGCAGCTCAGGACATGCCTGCTTTGGGATCTTCCAGGATCTGTAAATTTGGGGCACTAAAGAATTGGACTCGATGATCCTTGTGATCCCTTCCAGCTCAGAATATTCTGTGATGCTGTTGGGCACAGCAGTAATGCTCAGTGAGACACACCCCTGGGTTTGATGATACCTCCCTTCTGAAATCATTGGTCTCAAACCATTTGCCAAAGTTTCCAGCTGGGTGGAGGTCTCCAGGCAGGAAGGAAGGGGAGAAGCACTGCAATCCCAAACCCATCAGCAAGCAGTTAAGGTCCAAGGAGACTACTTTAAAATCCAAGGTGAAAAAACATTGCAGTGCTGTATTACATGACTAATAAAGCGGACAAACATCATCAAACACCCACAATACATTTATAGGCTTTATTTTGAGTTTTGTAAAGGGGATTAGAGACATTTTATTCATTAAGGAGATAAAAACCCCTTTTCTGGAACTCAAGTGTTTTATTAAAAAAGTTTGAGTTTTATAGGTGGTAAAAGAACCATAAACAGAGTAATGAAATGGTCAGAGAAAAAAAAGTCAGTTGTGTAAACTGCTTTAAAAAGAGCAAGGGCATTTCTTTTGCTTAAATCCCTTTTTAATGGATTAATGCATTATTAAAAAAAAGACAGATTATGTGCATGGATGGAAAAAAAACCCTGGGCCTTTGAGTTCCCTCTTGTCTTTCTCTCCTACTGACTGCAGTTTGTCTCCCAGTAGTATTTAGAGGCAGTGAGACTGAGGCCTCTCTGAGTGCTGTAAAGAAGCACTCCTAAGCTGGAGAAGCATCACTTGGGCGAGAAACTTGATGGAAAAGTCAAAGTGAGGGTGGGAAAAAGGGAAATAGGGCCTTGTGATTAAAATGGGCCTGATGGTTACAGGAAAGACTAATGTGAAGCTGTAGAGCTTGAAGCAGCTCCCTTTCTTTCGATGGCTACTATGGCCAGGGCTACTGGGAATAACCTTGTTGTCTTATTCTTTATTCCATTTTCGTGACATGTTTTCTCTCTTCTTCAGTTCCCTCCATTATATCCCTCTCTTGCTCTGCAGTTTTTCTTTCCCTGGCTCACTGCCCTTCCCTCCTCTCTCTTTGGTTTCCTGTCTGTAGCACTCCCTGCACTTTCCCTTCAGAAGCTGTCAGCCTTTTTCTGTTCTACTGTGTCCTCACCATCCACCCTCTCCATGGCATCTCTTTAGAATTATTTGCCAGTTTTCAAAAAATGACACTTATAACCTGAACACATGAGTAATTTGCTAAAGGTCTTAATTACCTGTCGAAAAGAAAGCTAATCAGGAAGATTCACTAGGGATTAATTGTGTTGGGAAACCTGGGAAATTTTTTCCATTTTCTGCACTTGACTGGACCTTCCAAATGAACTAGTTGATGCCTTTTCAGCAGGCACGGAAAACTGTAGTTTAAAAGAGATTTGTGTTAGAAACAAGGTACCTTTCTTTTTTTCTTTTTTTTTAATGAGGACAAAGAGGTTTATGCCTACAGTCAAGTTACTGCTCTGAGAAGCATTTGCTGCAAAAGTTGCAGAACTGTCTGTAACATGTTTTGCAGAGTTAGACCATGCACAGTTTACTGACGGCACACCCATGGGTTGTGCCATACCAAGATATCCTTCCCTGTGAACAGGATCTCTGAGCAACAAAATTGCTTAGAAGCTACTTTTGGGGAGCAGAGCAGGTAAGATGCAGATCCAAAGTGACATTACAGGGCTTTCCCCAACCCATCAGCCCTGAAAGTCTGGATCTGACAATCTTAACAAAAGATAGCTCTGTAATTTCTTCCCACCAACCCTTCTTGGTGAAGGATTTCATCCTCATTTCAGTGTTGAAACCGTTTTCTTTCGTATGCATGTTAAAAATAGATGGAAGCCAGGATATTGAGCAGGTGCCCTTGAAAAGCAATTTTTAAATTTTTAACAGGATAGTATTATTAATCATCAGGAGAGAGGATGAGCATGAGATTTCTGGAGTATTTTCCTGCTCTATAGCACAGGCTCCTTCTGAACAAATCACTGAATCTCCTAGTCCTTATATGACCATCCTTCAAAATAGAAATGAAGCATTCCCTTTTCCATTTTGTGTGCCTTCTGTACTTCAGTTGTAAACCTTCTAGCCTGGCTATTGTCACTCCCTCATTGTGTATCTCACTTTTGTAGGGCAAAGGGGAAACTGAATTAGAATAAGGAAAATCAAACCATCTGAATATTATTCCTTTTTTGCTTCACTTTCAATCTTCATGTTAAAATGGTCTCAGGCCTTCCTCCTGAAGTCTGTGAATTTAAAATAAGAGCACAGGCTCTCACAGCTGTCTCCAGTAAGGAGGAAAGATTCTGGTCCCTATGTAACCTGGAATTAAACCACAGATATGATTGTTGTTCATCCTGCTGCTTTTGCAAAGGAGGTATATTTTTGCTATTTTTTGCAATTATTCCCAGGGATCTTCTATTGCAGGTCACAAACATATGCCAGCTCAATGGTCCTTCAGTTTATTTTTGTCTTCCTGCAAGGTAACAATTCATCCATGGAGTAATTTCTTTAAATGAGGCATTTTAATCCAAATTGCCAGTTAATACCTGCAGGGTCAGCTTCCCTCCTGATCAGCTCTGGAAATTAAGGGAAACTTCAAAAGCTGCTGTGAAGTTTTACTTGCAGAAATTCTGAAGGTTTTCTGAAAGAGCAAAATTAGTAGGACAAGCTCTGAACCTTCAGACAAAATGCAAAACTGTAGGGGGAAAAAAGTCAAGTGTCAAATTAACTCTGTCCCAGTGTCTCAGGTTGTGTGGGTCTGGGTTTGGATCTGAAGGATGCTGTAAGTAAAAATGAGGCTGGAATGTCACTGCACTTGTTCATTGATGTAGACTGAGCAATGTTCTGCTCTTCTGTGCTTCCTCCTCTTGAACTGGTTCTCTCATTGTTATCTGTGGTAAAACTGAATGACCATTCCACTTCTAATTTCCTGTGTTTGTATAAAGGCAACTACTGTAGTCTCCAGTTCAACTTGAAGGGAGCAGGGCAAGGATCTGTCAGATCGTGTCTGTGGAAGGGTATTTTCTTTGAAAACCTAAGCCAGACATCCAGACCACCTTCATTCAGCCTTCCATATCAAAGTACCTATGGGATTTGAGGGGAAACTACACCCTGTGTATTTACATGGCTTTGACTTATTAGTAAATATTCATGGATCCCAAGTGCACAAAAAAAATCTCAATTAGAAAAGTCACGCAGGTCTTCTATTACATCTTCCACTGGAATTGCAACTGAGTCAATAGGTTCCTCTCTGAAAATCAGAATGTGGGTCATTAGAGCTGAGTGTGATAATTCTTCTAAATGGTGGTGGCTGTCCCTGTGCAGTACTGAAGGAGAAGAAAAGCATATGGACAAAAGCCAAGTTCAAATCAACCAGCTAAATCCATGTCCTGCAGCTCTGTTGGATCTATTGGCTTCTGTAATCAGCAAAATTGAGAGAAAGCTTCTGAACTTTATTGGAAGAATTTTAAGGTTTTAAGCTTGCAGTCCCACAAAAAACCTGTGTGTCCATTCCCCCTGCTATTTCCCACTCTGTGCAGCCTCTTCTGCCTGCCAGCAGATGCAGTTTAGCAGTCAGCTAATTAAAGAACTAATACAGAGAAGAGTTAAACAAGAAAAACAACACCTGTAATTAAAACGGCTGTAAGCTACCAACCAGTGCTGTATAATTAAAAATGTCAATAATTGTAATTGTTCTCTAGTTATTCATTCATGGCTTGTTCCTTTTAGCCTTATTATAAAAGGAAAAATATGGCTACCTGTTGATAATCACAGCATAGTCTAAAGACTTTCTACACCATTAGATGGAGGGGATTTAAAGCTGTTTATAATTTCTTATAAATAATACAAACCATGTCACAATGCTGCTCTGTTTATTGAACTCAACCTTTAAGCAATCTGTCCATAATTGCACTAGAAAATGTTCAAAGCAATTTGCCAGGCACCTATGTGGACAGTAAGTATCCTGAATAACATGTGATTGTGGTACTCTGAGCACCAATAATAAGCAGAGCACTGAATGTTCCTGCTTTTAAAGCAAAATGTAATTGTTTCTGGAATACTTGTATTTGAAAAAAAAATCTGTGTGCTTTTGCTGATTATAAATTATTATTATGTTTTGATTTTGGAATAACACAATTATATAACTCAACTGTGAGGAAGAAATGGGTTAACAGGAATTGTAATTATACACAAAATTGAAAAAAAAATCTCATCATATGTTTTCTGTCAGCCCAATTAATTTAGCTGCAGTTGTACAAATTCTCCTTTCTAAGACAGCATTTAGGCTTAGGATGGTTAAGAGCTGATTGCAGTTCTGCTTAGGGTTTTGCACAATACAGAAGTTCTGCTTAACCCATCCAAACTTTCACAGTGTTTTCAGCAGGTTCTGGCTTTCATTCCCTCTTTTTCTCCTCTACAAATAGAACTTCAGTTACAGTGCCTGTGCAGATAATTGAGATTGACCACTGAGATTCAATCAGTCCAAGTTAAAATCTACCATCCCTAGCTGAGTGGCTTCTCCAGCAGCTCTAGCTGATGATGGCTAACACAGAATTCTTAATTGCTGTTTTTTAAGCCTTCCCTAGTACTCTGTTTTACTGGGAAAAATACCAGTGTCCTGCCTTTTATTTAAACTTTACTAGACATAATTTGATATTGGATACTTCTAGAACCTGCAGGTATTTCTTCTATAAGATCTTAAAGAGATGGCCTACTGAGCGCATTCTAACAACTGAAATGCTTTCTTCTAAGTTCTGCCCTTCTCTTTGTATTTTTGTTTGCTACAACACTATTTTCTTTGTTTTTAACAAATATATTATTCCCCAAACTGATGCTGCAAAGTTTTTTTTGTCCAATCCAACAGCTGAGCATGTTCTATTCCCCTTTGCATCCAATGATTCCACGTTCAATAGGCTGTAGTTCCTATGTGGCTTTCAGAGATCCTCTCTGCACCCATCCTCTGCCTAAAGTCCAGTTCCTGCTTCAGAATAATCATTAGTCCACGTATTTGATTTTTAAACAAGTCTATTCATCCCTTCTGCCATCAACAGGCCTTGGGAGGAATCCCTCATAAGCTTCTGCTGATTTACCTCATTATTTGCCTTCAAGTGCTCCTTTCAAGCCAGTGACTCTCTGTGTGCTGGAAATGGCAAGATCCATTTTCACCTGGGGGCAAGCCACACATTCACCTCTGGAGGAGGCATGAGCACAGGCAGCTCCCATGGTTCAGCTAATGTGCTGGAAATCTCCCCTCCAGCTTTTCTCACAGTAACTTGCTCATAAGCCACACCACCAAGCTTCACCTGTCAGCCTCACACTTGCTTTGAGCAAGGCTGATTTCTCTTGTTCTCCCTCAGTTCACACACTGCAGCAGAATATTTAAACTGAAAGGAGCTTTCTGTGCAGTTAATTTTTTTGCCAGAATGTTTCTTTTCAATTTTTATCACAATTTTTTTTCTCCAAATAAAACCTTAAAGGGAGAGGTACAAAAGTAAGCCCAAATGCATTCAATTGCTGAAGCAAGGAGTCTGCAGTTAAGCTTCTGCTTAACAAAGTGGAAAATAAGAAAGCATGTTTTATTCCATCATTTATTAAAATTAAGGGAATGAGGGCCTCATTTGCTTAAAAATTGTCTATTAGTATTCACCTGATGGCAAGCAGCCTTAATCTCACACCATTAAAGAAAACAGAAGCTCATTAAATAGTAATTCTTTTTAATAGTGACAGAAGCTTGGGTTTGAGCAGCACTGCTCTAAGTTCCCATATAAATTGTTCATGATGATCACCAATAAGAGAATTTTTTGCACCTCTCCCCACTCCCAAGAGCTTTCATTCCATATGTACTCACTTATGAATGCCAGACAGGGAAAGAGCCTTGCATCAAGGGAGAAAGCTTTCACTGTCAGACTTCTGATGTTACAAAACAGGAAAGAAGCTGTTGGATACAAAGCAGGGGAAGTAATTCCTGAGCAAGGAAGGAGTGTTCTGAGAGGCACAAGAGCTTTGTGGGTCAGGGAGTGTTCTTAGCTTTCGGTGAGCACTGCTGTGGTTTTGAAACAACAGGAGGCATGTTGTATTTTGCTGCTTTGACAGCTGCTGTTTGACCTCTCATTACCAGATGTATCAAGCCAACATCCTCTTGATGATCTCTCTCTGGCCATTGCTGTGCTTTCCAGCTTTCCCTTCCTCCAAAGCATTCAGTCTTTAATGCCACCTTGTTGCTGTGTATTCCAGTTGTCAGCACTATTCATGTATTAAAGCCCTACAGTGAGGGACAGGGTGCTCTTAGCCTCATTTCAAACCCACAGCTGAAATTCCCATTCCACTTTCAATGTTATAAAATGTTCTTTGCTCTCATGACAGTCCTCAGCAGTTCCACTGCTTTGCATGGCACGAATCACAACCTTCACTTCGTGCAGCTGAGCTGCTTGTGGCTCTTCTGATGAACAACTTCAGGCCCTATTTCTTATTTAACGTGATTCTGTTCTCTCCTACACCATTCCTGTGCTAGAAGTGTCTCTGGGCCAGGCATTGCTTGTTTTGGGTATGTATGTGGGAAGATTGCTTAGCACTGCTGCTTAGACACACTTAATTCAATTACTGCCAGATATTCCAGGCCTCTTGACATTGCTATATATAGCTCTTTAGTAATAATATTATCAATTATTTAAATTTCAATTTGTGCTTGCATTAATTACATGATCCTTTACTGCAAGGGGAAAGAGATCTCGCTTTCCACAATTATATGACCATGGTTTGTCCTCAGAGGCCTAGGTTTTATTTAGCATCAAATGGAATCATTGCTAATACTCATCAAATAGCCTTTATCCTATGGGAATGCTTCTGTAGGTCCTTGCTGTCTGAGGACATAGCTTCCCTGAGAAGTTATTAAAGGCTTATCTCAGTGGACTGGCCTTCAGTGGATGGGAGCTGACACACTCTAAACTCTGTCCAGGCAGTTTTGTTCTCCCTGCTGCCAGTCCCAGCACACGTGGTCCCTGCTGGGATCCGTGGCAGCAGAGCTGCCAGGTGTTTTGTTCTGTCATGGGCAGAGCTGCTGCCTGGCTCCTTGCACACACCCCATCACCCTGCCCACACTGCTTGAAGGGATGGGCAGGGGAGGGCTGGGGGAAGGTCCTGGGGGATTGTGTGCTTACTTGCTTCACAGATCCTCAGAAAGATCTTTCCAGGAAACCAAGATCTCATGTCAGCACACCAAAAGCAGGAGCTGAGTTCTGGTAGTGCTCGCCAGATGAGACAGCTGGCTAAGAAAGGTTTGTGAGAAGACTGGAAGAAGGTTAGCATGACATCCTCTTAATGGCCTTGTTAGCTCTTCTGTGCTTCACTCTCTGCTGCAGATTGCAAATAGGTTTTTATAGTTAGGATTTGCATCAGCATTCATACTTCTGCTGTGTTATTACCTACTAGAGTTGCTTTGGGTGACAAAATCTTCCTCTGTGTTTAGCACTCGCTATTACAAGAGCTAGATTAGTCCCTGGCTGTGTGCAGCAGCAATGTACACATTTTCACTAAGAGTGCTATTAATGTTCCTGTACTGTATAAACCCTGGCTTTGGTATAGGGTACATGCTGTGGGAATTCCTTTCTGTGACTCTATCAAGCCAGTGGGTTTTTGTCTGGTGAGGGTTTTTTCCCCAGCAGTCATAGGGGTTTTTTGGGATGAAGTGAAAATTTTGATTCCTTCCTTTCTTTCTGCCACCAAGTTTTTAACTAACTCCAAGGGTTTGTTAGATGTTCACTTTTTTTTTCTTTTGTTTGTTGCTTTGCAGTTGGAATATGGGAATCTGCCCACAGATGAAGCAGCAGGGAAAATTAATGTTGCATCACATTTTCTCTGCACAAAACACAGTATGTAAAATGTTACCCACAGAGGGTTAAAACCTGCTGGAAGAAAGGATTTTGTCCCCTCAGATCAGAGAAGTGGTGCAATTCATTCTGCCCTGGTTGCCCTCCTGCCTACAATGTGCTATTTCACAAGCAAGCACCTGTCAGTACTTAAGAATGAGAACAGATTTTTGGTGTAACTGAACTAAGGTGAAAATTAAAAATAATTTCAATTACAGCTACTCTGTTGGTTTGGGGAAGAATATGAAGAGTGGATTTACTGGCATGAACAGTAAAGGAGCAGTATCTCTTCCCTTTTATTCCTTGTCATTCCTTACCCCCTGGACTTCATAGTCATAATGGTAGCCCTGATGACAGTCTTTACTGGAAGGCAAACCCAAATTCTTCTTGTTCCAGAAACACATGTAATTTTTATGGCTAATCAAAAACAGGGAAATACAAAACAAGCACAAACATACCTACAGGGAAAGCAGTAGGGTTATCTTCTTTCACAGTGCCCCATAGAAAGGAATTAAAGGTATCCAGGATGTATATGAGGTGGTTCTTTTGTCTCTATGGAAAAAAAAACAAAAAAACCCCAAAAAAACCCCAAAAAACAAAAAACAAAAAAACCAAAAAAAAACCCAAAAAAACAAACAAACAAACAAGCAAACAAAAAAAAGTGGGATTTTTCAGGGTATCATTTTGTACATACTAACAGACTTTTGTACTTTAACTTCACTGGACAAATCTGCTACTTTGGTTTGGTCTGATGCAAAAGTTTGAAAGGTCTGGCTTGAAAAAAAATTGGTTTGGGCAAAAATCTAAACTGTTCATAGAAGAACATGTTTTTCAGTACAATAAAATGAAAAAAGGTAATCAAAGTCTTGCCTTTCCTCCAAAAGTGGTTCCAACAGACGATGTTGAACAAATACTTTCTCAGCTGCCTGGAGCCAGTGATGATCATAATCACAAAGGGAATAAGAACATGAAAGAATAATCACAGCATCATAAAATTGCTTTTGGAGAGATTTTTGCTGAATTCCTACTAATTTGAATGGGAACCACAGCCTCAGTTTGTGATAAAAATGTGACCACAGCATAACTCTCATTGCTATCCCCTTTCTTGTGAGCAAGCAGTGGATGTTGCTGTACCCTTTTACAAGTCCTTTCTTGTAAGATTTAAGCAAAATGCCAAGTTAAAACCTGCCAGTTTGGGGGCAGTGACTCCACGGCACCCAGATGTGAACAACACTAAATGCAAACTAGAGCTGCTGCACTCTGGCTGAGCCTGTCTGCACTAAGGCATGCCGTTTTATAATTCCATAGGGTTCATTCTAATGTGCAATAAAAGCATGCATTTTACAAGCATGGCATTAGATCTTCCATGTGATCATGGTTTACATTATTTCTGCAGAAATAGGTGATATGCTGTGATCTGCAAAGCACTGTACACATCCATTAAATATTGCATGAGCACCAACACCACGGGGAACACGAAATACTGAATCTGAGCAAATGGATGGCTCAGCATAGGGGAATGCAGAGACTTTCACCTGTAGGTCACCAGTTGAAAAACCAGTTCAGATTAGTGCCAACACCCCACCAGATACAACTTGGCAGGTGTTCATTGGCTGAAATTATTTATGTCCTCCAACTTCTGTTGGACACAGGGTTGTATCACACAAGCCATGGTTATTTGTGGCACTCATGAGACAGATCATTGTTTCCATAGAGCAGCTGAGGTTTAAAAAGACCTGAGTACTGTGAACTTTCCAGACATCTCTAGGACAGGGTCAGAGTTTTAAAACTTGAGAATTGCAGAGGGGTTTTTATTGTCTCTGCAGAAAGAAGTAGTTTTCCAGGAAGGCTGGGCTGGCACATCCTCTAGAGTATGAGACAGCACAGCCTCCCCACAAACCCTTTTCTCTGGTGGCCACCTGATCTTTTACCCAGGACAGCCCACACCACCCCGGGCTGTCTGCTCAGGGCCTCCCCCTCTGGACCGGTCTCACTCCTGCTTCTTTGCTCTCCTCCCCTTGCTTCGGGTTTTGTAGCTGCTCTGCCTGCAAGGCAGCAATCACTGATGTGCTTGTTAAGCTCAGGAGACATAAAGCAGATGTTCTTAGGACCTTGACTGGGGACCCATGAAGAGACTATTTCCATAACAGCAGCTCCCACTAGGACTCACTGCTATTTCTTCCTCATTTGCCTGGTCTACGAATTCCTAACTCATCTCCCCAGCACAAAAGCACAAGTTCTTCTCTGGCAGATACCATCTTTAATGACTTCATAAGACGATCTATTTGATTCTTTTATATGGATATATCCTTATCTATCTCTGTATCTGTCTTCAAGAACACACCTGGTCTATTGTGGTTCTTCTGTGGATGCCATTTTGTAACAAAGCTCTCTTTTCTCCAGATTTCAAGTACAGTACAAGTAGAGTTGTCATATATCTTTGTTGTGGCTTCATAAATCCTGTCCTCTAGGCTGAAATGTGAAGGTTGAAGTTCTGGTATGTAATAGAAAAAAATGCTGTGATCTCTGAAACCCATGTATTTTGGAGTCAGTGCTAATTGGTCTCCTACCTGACAATGGGGAAGCTGAAGGTGCAACCACCACTAGCAAGTGCAGTTGCTTCTCTGAAGATCTTAATGTAGCAGAAGTACATAGGATTTGATGTCCCTAAGACACTAAATAGGACTGGATTCTAAAAATCCCCAAGAAATCAGTGTGAGGGCTCTTGATCCATGGGCAATGGAGCAAGACTGGCAGTAAAATGGTATGATTCTATGGGTAGGAAAAATCTGCCTTGCAGCTCCTCCTGTCTCTTGGTGACTGACAGGGAAAAGCAATGTGAAAGGTCTGATCTCCCTGAGAGAAAGCTGCTGAAGCTTCTAGTTGTCCCTGAGGTCTGAGATAAGTGGCAACTGGGACCCTACATCTCTTAGCACATCACATACTGCCTCTGCTGTATGCTTTCAGAGAGAGCAGACTGCTTTGAGCAGTGCCCCAAGGCCTGGAGAGGGGAAGGAGAGAAGATCCCAGCTCTGTGAAGGCATCACCCCCTCACCCTGCCCCAGCTGTGACTGCCCCGTGCTGTACACGGCTGTACCACAGCACCAGTGCTCTCTGTGCTCCACAGGGAGGTGAGGTGAGCTGCTGCCCTAAAAAGGGATCCCTGTTTTCCAGGAGCTGTGGGCACCCATCCCACCTGCCTGCTCTGCCTGCTCTAAGCAGCCTGTTTGGGACACAGAGCTGCAGGGCAGTGCTTGCTGCACTGGCTGCTCACCCCTGTGAGAGGGAGAGTGTAGCACTTCAGGGCTAAACCTCCACCTTCTTCTGCCCATCCCTTGGCATGGCAGCAGCAGAAAAGTCCCCCTTTGTTCTTCAGACTGAAGAGAGGGGTTGGTGGAGTCACAGATGTTGGTGAAAACAGAGGTGAAAGTGCCTCTGTTTGAGAGGCATCGCACTCATTATTCGTGCACTTTCTGTGTGAATCCATACCTTGCAAACCTAGGGGAAGTAACTGCACATGGAAAAGCCATGAAGGAAAGGAAAAGCACATCAGAGATAGGTGACAAGTGGATTTGGCCAGCCTAGCAGACTGGATTTTGTAGGAAACTAAAACTCATCATCAAAACAGCTGGCTCATTTACTCTGCCATGTTCAAAAGCAAGGGAGGCTATTCCAAGGCATGACTGCAAAACTGCTTTTTTAGGAACTGCAAAACTGCTACACCTGTGTTTTGTGTCTATTTTGTGGCTAAAAGTCTCATTTGTTTAATGACTGCAGGGAGAGCTGGGGGAGATAATGGCAAACCCACACTTGATTTCTCTCTTTCAAGTGAGCCTGGGCAGGCAGAAATGGACACCTCTGCTGTTTATTGTAGCACAGATCCACAGTGGCACAGAGCACTTTGGCATCTAGCACATCCACTGCTTGCCTGAATTTACAAGCAAATGAAAACTGTAAGAGCACTACAAGGAATTCTGAGTGGATCCCATCCCTCTGCTGTAAGGTCATTATGCAGCACAAAATTAGGCGGCCTCAGCAAACAGCTGATGTCTCCAGCCCACATGAGCCCCAAATACAGCAGAGGCAGGAGGAAATTCCCCCATTATTCTCTAGATTGTCTGTGGGAGTACAACAACAACAGCAAGAAGGTAATAAAAGGTACAACTCAGAGAGAACAGGCTGGTTTGCAAATGCAGCTTGTCAGTGCAGTACAGAAGACCCTACTGAAAATTACTTTGCCCCTACTGCAACACACTCTCCTTAAGGTGTGAAGTTCAACATTATGGATTTCTCTGCAAGAGCAGGAGTAGAAATTACAAGCTCTAGGCAGTAATTCAAATTGATTATCACATTCTTGCCTCTTCACACCAGCACCTCGGTTTTGACACCAGCAATGCAGAGCTGCTGAGAGGCAGCAGATGCCCAGGCCCTGGCACCAGAGCTGGGTGGAGGGGGAATTGGGCCATATCCTAAGTGGGCATTTTAATTGTCCTTGTTTTAATCAAAGGAACTCACCTGTGCTAAAATGAGCAGGTCAGAGAGCAGCTGGAAAGCCTGGCTTCCTTCAAGAGGTTTCACCTGCAGTAAAATCTGCCTCCCCTTTGCAGGGCTGGGGCTCCAGCCTCCCCTTTACTTCATGTAGAGCATTCATCCTGAGAGGTTCTTGTGGAAAAGTTCTTTTCAGTGTAGAGCTCAAATCACCAGAACCCATCTTCTCAAAAGATGTGAAGTTGCTTCAGTGCTGTAGAAGATATGAAAGCCGGTATGTGTGTAGCTGTGCTGTTTCTTAGTCTTCTTTTGAAACATCATTTTTAATATTGAAAACAATGTGCAAACTCTCCTTTTTGAAGAAATTTATTATTTTAAGTGTGTAAAGGAAAGTTTGTCTCCCCTTGTTCCACTACAATTCAATTACATCTGAAAGCAGAGATATTCCTTATTTGCTTCCTGCAGCC
Organism: Eopsaltria australis; assembly: GCA_034509425.1. Lineage (NCBI taxonomy): Eukaryota > Metazoa > Chordata > Aves > Passeriformes > Petroicidae > Eopsaltria > Eopsaltria australis. Next base: position 1,368,675 of record JAVTVJ010000138.1, read on the forward strand.
TAAAAATGTTTTAAACTTTTCTGTTTGTTTTGGTGGGAAAGGAATTGTCCAGCTTCTCTTTTCAGTCATGTTTTCTTTATTTATTTACTTTCTTATTTATTTTTATTTTTTATTTATTTTCTTTTTATTTTATTCTTTATTATGCTCTGGGAGTGTTGAAGTTCACTTGAGGCTACGGGAGTCTGAGAAAATTAATTGTGGTTTTTTTTTAATACTAGATGCATTTTTTTCAAATGAAAATCACATGAAAAATGCTTTAATATTTCATATTGAAAAAGACCTCCAAACTTCATTCATCCTGAAACATAATATTTCTTTCTGTGATTTTGTCATGTTTATTTTATTTCTAATGAAATTGATAAAATTTTGAAGAAGCTAAAATCAGAAATTCAATAGGTTTCATTTTGAAAATATCTTTTTCTGTTCACTACATTCACTGATGATGTTGAATATTTTTTTTCACCAAGGAAATGTTCAGAACTGTTTTATTAGGCCTTGTCTCTTAAAGCTTTTTGAAGTTTTTCTTAATGTTTCATAGTAGACAGAGACACAGATCACTAATGCTTTTGGACAGAGACTGATTTCATTTCTTTATCTGGATCGAGTTGGCTCTGATTAAAATGTGGAGCAAGATGGAAAAATGCTTTTATGAGCTTTCTTTGTGTGCTCACAACCACATGTAAGGAAGAGCCTCATCATAAACATGTTCTTCAGCAATGCTTTAACCTCTTCTTAAAACATTTCTTCATCAATTAACAGTCACAAAATCAATAGTTCTGTCTGTGTACAAAAGCAAGGTTTTAAAAGTTGGTTTAGGATGCTTTTTTTCTCATGACTACATATCACCTAGAAAAAAAAAAAAAACAATGACAGAATTATATAAGCATCCAGGTTTGAATTCTTCCATCAATTATAAATGGAGATGCTGGTGTTTTATACAAAACCTTTAAAAAACGGTTGTACTGTTTTGACTATCAGAAAATATTGAGGTGAAAATTCTGTTCTCCTCCAAAATTTTTAGCTTTACATTAGAAAAAAAAAAACAACTCAGAGGGAGTACCTGCTGTAATGCATTTATTTCAGAAGCACTATTTTTGTGATATGGTTGCTCTGTATTAATGAGCCTACATGTTAAAAGTGTGGAAGATTTAATTATTCATAAAAGCATAGGTAGAATGCTAAGAACAAAAATATTGATTGAGCCATGGTTGTTGCTTCTTTGAATTTTTGGACTTACTAGACTTTTTGTTTTGAATAGTGCATGGCAGGCAAATAATAAAAGAGAGTGACACAATATCCAAACAGTTTCCCTGGGCTGGCCAGATAAGCTGGAAATGCTGGAAACATGATCTGTGGGATTTTTAATTGACTTTTCATGAACAGAAAAAGCAATTAGAAACGGGAGCAGAGAATTTTTTAATAATGACTGTTAGGACTTCAAAGAGCCCCCGCACTTTTCAACTTTGAAGGAAAGTAACATAAAAATAAAAGCAGAAAAGTTGAGAATTTAATGCTTGTTCTGGTTTAATGATGTTTTGTGGTTCCTAGACTCTTTTAGTTGTTATATCAGGCTCAGCATTTTGTGTTAGGCTGGGCTATGAATGTTAATAGTGGTTTGACCCTCCTGGAATGCCAACTACTGGCACATTTCACATGACCCTGGGACTCACACTCAGTGAGTCAGTTACTCAGTGTGTAAATAGGAAAACATCTCTTCCTTGGAAGCACAGCCTGTGAGGATCTATGTGAGTCAAGCATGACTTTGGGCCAGCCTTTATTTTGGTGGGACAGCACAGGTGTCTCTAGCATCTATTTTTGACAGCAGTATTTAACAAGTGCTAAACTGAATGCAACTGGTTTCACCTTTAAATTGCACTTCATAATTTCAAACCTCCTGAAGTTCTTATATCTTTGCCTTTTAAGTGCTGTGTGAATAACTAATTAAGTTAATTAATCCACCTAATACAAAAACCAGGTTTTCCTTAAAAGTGAAAGGTGTTTCCTAGTCCTTCTTTCATTACAGGAGAGGAGAATAATAAAGGTAGAAATGTGTAATTAGAAGGACCTTAACTTGCCTGGCTGAAGGCAAGCCCTAGTGTTAAAGATGTTTCAGGGTCTACAAAGACATTTCCTCAGCATTGCCCTGCAAAATGGAGTCATCTGTCATGTTCTGCAAGGCAGCCAAGTCTAAAACACTTGGTGGGGGGCACGGCTGCTGGACCCCTTCCAAAAGTCAGAGCAGAGAACTGGAAACCACAAATTAACCTGATGGTGACAAGTTGTGGCTAAAGCAGGACACATCCAGTATAAGCTTTTTCCACTATTCATCTCTGAACCTATATCTAAATTCTATGCCTACTTGTGGAAATGTTTCTTACTTTTATTTGTGTGTATTGTATACTTACAAGTGCACACACATTTTTCTTCTGGTTTTTTCCTTTCTCTCTATGGTGTCACTATATCAGAGGGAGTGATCTTGGACTAATCAAAGCATGTAAATAATCCAAAGAGGGGGAAGAAGTTGAAAATTAGTACAGAAATTACCTCTTCGGCAATAGGCGATATGTGGATGGAAGAGGATTTCCGATACCTTGACAGTATCTAGCTACATCCTTGAGCTGTCTAGAGATGCTGGAGAGTGTGTAAGGATCCTTTTCTTAGTTATGTGCTTCAATTACAGTTGAGAGGGAAGGTGTGTATTAATATTGAAAATGGCTTTAAAATCCATTTTACACATAAGTAAAGAGCTGTCAAACTATAGTCAAATCATACTGAGGCAGCAGTTGGTGATAGCAGCAGGTGGAGTGAGATCAGCAAGGACTATTTCTGCTCTCCCCTCCCCACTCCTGACACAGGAGACACTTGGGATGAAGCCTGAGAGGCTCTGCAGGTTGGGGGACAGTGACCCAGTCAGGCATGGCCAGCGTGGACACTGGGGAGAGGCAGCAGAGGAGCTCAGGGATTGCTAAAGTTTTAACAGCCAGCCTAGGAATGATGTGTTTTTGACAGCCACTTCTACTGAATCAGCTAAGCTAACACAGACCTGAATTAACTGTTTTGTTTTATTTTTAAATCCATTAGCAAGAATGTAGCTATGCCCTGAACAAGACAGAGAAACTGCTACATTAGAGAGAGAACAGTACAGTGTAATGTGTGTAATCTGAGACAACAAAACAGCGTTTAAGGAAGTCAATGAATAGGTAAATAAACATTTTCATTTGCTTGATGCCTTGGAGGTCTGACTCCTGAAGATCTTTGCACTGCCCAAATTGAGGTGATGCTCTCTAAATGACTGATGGCTCCTGTTGAAAGATGGCTTGGTTAAATGGCTAATGTTGGAGGGCATGAATGTCCCCTTGCTGCACTGAAATGCTACAAAGTGCTGCCTGATCCAGCTAAGCACTAAGGCATGGGGACAGATGACATGTTTGAAGTGTTGGTCCAGATGACTGAGTCAGCTTGCCTGAGATATGTCTGCAGAGACACACTCCTATGGTCTTTTGAATGCAAAACCCCTAGGAAGTTATACTTCACTTCCTCTGATTTCCTTTCCCCTGGCACTCACTGTTGCTTTTCACTTTTTCTATTATTCTGACCTGCCATCTGCAGATTTTCTGAACCCTGAACAATAGCTGTGACTTTGCTGTGAGAACTCAGAAACTCATTAACAGAAGGACTTGGCTTTAAGCAAATGTCACATCACATTAGTGTATTTCTCAGGCACTAGCTAGCTCTTAGCTTGGCCCATTCATTTGGGCAGAGTTCAGAATGCCTCCTTGCTGTATCATAGAGATATTCTGATGATGCTGATTGCTTTTGTCTCCATCTGTTTTGATTGATAACTCAGGCAATTATTAGCATTCTGAACACAGCAGGAGTTTTCTCAGCTCTTGTCAGCGTAAGAGGACAGTGGCAAGGAGGAAGGGAATTTGCAAGCAGTATCCCAGGGAAAATAACCTCCAGGGTCTGAAAGTATTAACAAGAGAAGCACTACTGTAATGAGATGCTGTGCATGTGTACAGTACGCACGTCTTGCGTTGTGCTCTTCTTGGGGTGCAGCCCTGGGATCTCACAACAACCAAGATGAAGATATCTGAGGTAGCATATATTTGCTAGCAGCCTTCCACAGTGTTTCTTGCATCTGCCTTTACAGGTGAAAGGAAAGGCAACACTGGGGTTAGGATTCAGCAGCTATGTATGAGAATGCCATTGAAATGGCTCTTCCTGGGCTAACTGATAATTCATCATTTATTACAAGGACTGCAGAAACAGCACAGAATATTAGTTTGCAGTGCTCTGCAGCATTACCCCCAGAGCTCATCAGAAGGATATATCTTAAAATGCTACAACAGCAGAAGGGGGATGAAGCTGATTTCAGGCCTCCCCAGTGCAGGTACATTGGTCCAGCAGTGCTTGACATACTTTGAAGCCTGCATCTGCCTACACAGCTTCATTCTCCTTGCCACAATTCACATGGGAGGCTGTATCTATCTCCAGTGCCAGCGCTCTGGCAAGTATCTATTTGATCAGAATGTCAAAAGAGCATTAAAGTCATCGTGGCAGAAAACTGGAAAACAAAGAAGTTTTATTGTGGTTGATGTATGACTCCAAGAGTCTGAATTTCAAAGCATGCTAATGCCTTTCCATGATCTAGATGCTTCCTTTGGGTTGGGAGCACAACCAAAAGTGTCCCTGAGTTCCCAGTGCAAAGGAACAACTGAGGAAAAATTAAAAAGCTGCTTGAATACATAAATAGGTAGATGGGAAATGTTCTTGATCCTGGACCACTGGTAGTAGATTAAATAGTGAGTGTGTGTTCTTGGCTATAGCTGGCATGCACAGTGAGCAAATAGGAAATAAAAGCAGTAGGGTGAGCTCTTCCGGGGATTTGAGCAATTACAGAATATTGAGATTATTCCTAAAAGAGAGTTTAGTTTTTATGTTATAATTTTCTCCCCTGACTTGACTAAGGTCTGCTGCTTTTTATGAAGATGATGGTGCTGGTTGTGTCATTGAGCAGGCATGGTCAATGGGGAATGAATTCAGCTTATCTGACCTGCTTACTGACTGTCATGGTCATAGAGACAAGGTCTGTGTCCTTCCTCAGGGAGCAGAAACTGATCTCTAGTGTATGGCAAACTGTGGAATCACCAAGGAAAATGAGAGGTGCCCTGTGGAGATGTGGCCACAGAGCTTCCTCCCAGCACAGCTCAGCAGCTCCAGAATGAGCCAGACACAGCTCAGTGTGTGTAATTCACACAGCTCCTGGGCCTCACACTTTGCCTCTGCTTCCTTCCACTTTTCCCAGTATCTTCCTGAAGGCAAAACTGGGCTTGAGGGATGCACAAGGGCTCAGCCTGGAGCACAGACTGCCTCTCGTTTGCCATGAGATGTAAATCTCTGAGGCTGGAGTTTGTGTTCACTGCTGATTCAAATCCTGGCAGCTCTGGGAAGCACAGATCTCATTTGAACCTCTAAAGCTCACTGACAAGGATACTGCTAAAATCTGTAGCTGGTTTCATGGACTGCAATAGGATTTAAATCTGCAAACAGTCTGCTCTGCACAGGGGCTGATTTGAGACCTCTTGGCCCAATGCAGTACACTACTTTTTTTCTACACCATTTGTTTGCTCTTTTTTTCACATGCAACTTTGCTCATATCTGGCTGGTGTTAGTGACAGCGATGAAAAGACAAAACAATGTAATTTCCCTGTAAAATACAGGATTTGCATGAGAAAGGCAAACCCAAATGAGGGTGATGTCCGAGGTATTGATGGACCTCTACTGTTACTAACTGGATTCTGTCTGGTGGGCTGTCAGCCTGAAGTTAATGGAAGGGGAATGAGGACCTAACTATAAACAAGCTTGTTTGAGGAGAGGGATTGAGAATGTTTGACACTGGACTGAATTTTAGGGGTCTCAGGTGACAATTTGAATGAGTCATTGATGTGCTGTTCCACTAGGGAAATTCACTCAGTCCACTATCAATTTCCCCTGATACTCACTACCCTCACAGGGTTTCTGGTGTTGGTTGTTTGTTACCAAGCAAAAAGAATTTGATTTTCATACTCCTTAAGTGAAACAAAGTTGGAGAAATGAGTAAGACAAACAAGGTCACCTCCCATGCATGGTTTTGTAAGTTAGATTCCATTTCATGCACACACAAAAAAGGTAATAGCTGGTTTCCTTATTTCTTTGCAGCTTTACTTTGCCTCAAAGTAATGTGTGGGCTTATTATTTTTTTAAGCCTATATAAAAGACAGACAATAGACGAAGCAAGGAAAATGCTTCAGAGGGGGCATTAATCTCATGATACAGGATTGGTGACTTCTGTTGGGCTTCCAGCTCCACAGTTCAGTATTGATATGTATTTTGGGGGCCATTAACACCATTGCTAAATAGCTATTACTGAGGCTTTTCCAGATTGAAATTTTTATGTGCCAGAGCAGGATTCTTTATCCTTTCACTGTGTGATGGTTAATGGTAACACTGGGTGAAAAGCAGTCTTTGGGATGGCTGCACAGCTCTGCTAGAACGTACCCATCTCAAGTGAAAATCATCATGTGGCAGCTCTCTCGAGGAGCCTGGTACTTTGCAGTGAAGTATGGAGCACCCAAGGATTAATTTCAGATTAATCTGAGTTACATTTTCCTGAAACAACAACCTAGAAGAAAGTAGGTTCTTGGCTGAGCGGTGCTGCATTCAGAAGTGGGGAAGTTGGCTCCAAACCTTGTCCAATATTGTGTCAGACTTTCCAGGCACCTTTTACATAAGAAAATAACTTACTCAAAAAGGTACTGAAAGAAAGAAAGAAATGTGTCCCAAAGGAACCTTAACACAAAAATATCAGGCTCATTTGTGTGGGATATTGAGGTGAACCACTTCTTTGGGTGCACCAAGGAATGTTAAAGAGGTGCACCTACTCTGGAGAGACTGAGAAAAATACCTATATTTGGAAGATGCTTGTAAATGCACAAAAGGTGCTCCTGAAATATCCTTGAAGTGCAGTATGGTAAAAATTTAGAAGGAAACAGCTGCCTTCTGCAATGTTTTTGGATGAGAAGTAAAACAGGATAGTGATTCCTTCTGGAATGTCAGGAAAATGTTTTAAGCAAAAGTTTCTTTTAAGGCTGACTATCACACTTGATGCTTTTTTACAACAGCCTCAGGTTTGTGAACCACTACCTAAGATCAATGTAGATGAAGACATTCAGTTGAGACTTTTGTGAGAGTTTGTGTTCATTTTAACTTCTAATTTTTCTTCTATTGAGGTCTGTTTGTCAAACAGGGTTTAAATAAAAATTCAGGACATCAAATAACAGATGGCAAACACTAGGATATTAAAAGTAAAAAGCCCAATTGATTTCAGTTCATATTTCCTTGGAGAATCTTTAATTTTCATGTTCAGTAAGACATTGCCTGACCTATCCCTTGTACAGATCCATGAAATGTAATCAAAGCAAGGCTTCTCTCAGCATCTCTGGTTGTTCTCTGACTATGCAGGGATACCTGTTCATATTGGATCAATCTCAGCCAAAAAACAATCTTTATTACACTTATGCTGGCAGAAGACCAATAATATTCAGGAACAATGGCTTATAAAGTAAGAGAAGAATTTTTTTCTGTGTACGCTGTTATGTCTTTTCCGTACCTTGCAAAACATGGATGGTATCTGAGACAGTGAACAGTGGCATTTAAGTGATGGTGCTCTCAAGACGAATGCAAAGTGGTGCATTTGGTACCTCAGTTCCTCAGGCTGTCTTTTCACTTGCTACTACAAGGAAACTGTCTTCAGTCTTCCAAATCAGCTAATTACCTTAATCTGAAAAGTGCCAAATAGTATTAGGCTTTTCTTAGGAATTAATCTAGGCAAAAGGAAGGCTGGCCCTCTAGGCAAGGGAGTTTTGTGTCTATAAACTACTGCTCCTCATTCTGTGTGGAGCACTACAAAATTAGTGTATTGCTGATAGCTTTGTATTTTCATTTGCCTACTCAGCAGTTACATTCCAGTAGCTTTCCCAAATTGGATATTAATGATTCACACTCTGCAACATGTGTATCCATGAAGTGGAATTGCATAATCTGAAAAAACCAAAGACCATACCTAGGCACTAACAAGATCTTCCTCTTGATTTACTGGCTCATCCTCCATTCAGTCTGTTTTAATGGTAGTCAATGAATTAGGGAGTTCCACTGCACCATCAGCCTAAAGGAGGGCCCACTAATAGCCCTGTGTGCAGCAATGGGAGAGGAGCAAGCTGAACTTTGTGTCCTGAGGCTCCAGAAAGCATTAACCCTTTTTGGAGAGCCCTGTAGCAATGAGCAGCAGCTGTGGTGTGCTGGAGAGAGAGCTGGAAGCAGTGACACAAGGACGAGGGCAAAGATGGTGCTGACAAACCTCTAGTGGTTACTTTGGCATGAGGCACTGCAGGAACAACAGGATCCATTCTCCTAGTTCCCCTGGGAAATGTCACTGTTTTCCTGGGTCATTCTCCTAGTGGAAATCTTATTTCCTCCTGGTGTTAAGAAATGTGAAAAGACATTATTTTACTATTTCTTTTAGCAGGTTCTAAGTGCAGCTGCTCATTTTCCCTCTTGGTTGAAATGAGCTGTTTTCTGCTCCTGGGTGTCTTCACTTCCAGGGTATCCACTGCTAAAGAAAAAGCTGACCTCCCAACACTGAGATTCAGCTCTTGCCTGGAAGGGCAGTGTTAGAATTGAGAAGGATAATTATGCACTGCTATATTCCCTTGCCTTATTCCACATGCCATAAGAAATTGTGCAAGGAGATGAAGCAGCAGCCACGAAGTGCTGATATTACCATTACTTATACAGTCATGGAAACAAAGAGCCCTTGCAGACATCTCTGCTGTTGATTTGTGAGCCTTGGTCACCCCTGGGCCTGGGATTGTGCCTTTGTTCCTTACCTGCAGTCCCCTGTTCCTCTCCCTTAGCTCAGCACTATGACAAATTATCCCAAAATTATCCCTGTGCTTGCACAGCTTGTGCTGAATCCTTAGTGTGCAGGAGGATCTAGATCATTGCTGGAACAAGACACAAACTGATAATAACCCCTGCTATCAGTCAATTTGAAATGGGATGAAAAGATGACCTAATTGTGATAATTGCCTTCTGGCACTGCTTGTGCAACAACCCTTTTGGCTGCATGTGCAGGCCTGTGCCCAACAGTAGGCAGTCCTGTCTCTAGTATCTGAGCTCAAAGATTACACTTCCATTCCACAGAGCTGCCATCTGCTGCAGCTTGTGTGCAGCCACTGAAGAACTTTGATCACTGATCTTACACACAGCACTGGCATTGTCTCTGTGCTTTTTCACACCACCTTACTGGCATGACTTGCTCTGACTAGGACAGACTGAATAAACCAAAATACATAAAACAGTCTAGTAGGTGAACATAGGTGTTAACTAGCTCGTTTAGCCCCTGCCTTGAGGCAGGACAAAGTGAAAACTGAAATAGTTTTCGAAGATATGTTTGTCCACAGAATGGCTAAGTACAAGTGCTGCATAATGACACTGACTGAGTGTTTCAGGCTTGATGCTGTCGCCTGCAGCCACTGTGTGTGTGACACTACTCTGCTGATGCTGCCATTGAACTGAGTGAGGCCATCATTTCCCTCAGCTCCTGTGGTCCCAGCATTTGATAAGAAGATAGGATGGCACTATTTGAGCTGAGCCCAAAGAGCCAAGGCTACATTTGCACTCTCTTGTGCATGTTTTTGTTTGCTCTGCTTTGGTGGAGGAGAGACATGCCAGTGTGTATCCTGTTACAGGAATTCTGGGCTGCTCCCATCTCCAACAGAGATGAAATTCAGCTTTTTAGCAGACTGTCATAAATTCCATATTGTCATTTTAATTCATTTCATTTACTGCTTGGAGCCTTTTAAACTTGGAATCCTTGTGGGCATGAAGGCAGCCTTCCACCAGTCCCACACCCCAGCACCAGAGCTCTCTGGATGCCCTCTGGGGCTAGCCCAAGACACGTGGACTTGCAGAAGTGATGTACAGGGACCAGGTCTGGGAGGAGGTGATCCTGGACAAGGATGTTTGAAATGGGCTGGTGATGTGGACCACCCAGTGTTCTGGACTGAGTGCTCTGAGTGGCAGGTGTGTGATATAGTAATCTCTGAGAGCCAGATGGAGTGGATTTAATGTCAGGAGACATTTCCCAGGGATCAAAGCAGTGTATAGAAATAATTTATTTTTACCTTTAAATGAAGAGAAATATGATAAATGTTAAAATGGCCCTTAATTCATGAGCTTCACATCCCTGGGGTATGATTAGCACCAGATAACTGGGTCTCCCTGCTGTGCCTTGTTGCTTAGCTACGCTACACAAGTACACTGCGCTTTCATTTTCTGTCTTATGTGAGCAGAAGCAGCATGCTTTAAGAGTTCAAAAAACCTGAAAGACTCTGAGAGTACTCTCAGCTGTATTCCAAATCACTTGGGCTCCAGCAACACCACATGCACCATGCTTGCTGTGAATGGAAAGAAGCTTATCTTGACAGTGGGTGTAAATCAGTAGAGACCCCATTAGCTGCAGCTGCTGGAATAAAGCAGTGCAAACAGAATCAGAATCATGCCCAAAAGACTGATCCTTTGTGGGAAGTAATTTGTTTTCATTAAGAGAGATTAGCATCACTGTGGTATGATAAACTCAAAAGGCCTTGGAAGAGCTATTGTTGTTCTTAAGTAAATATTGATTCCTAAAAAAAAAAAAAAATATAGCAGATTGCACATTAATCTTCTAAAACAGAACTGCCTTGAAGAGCTGGATACTTGAAGAGTGCATAGTGTCTTTCTTTTTACTGGCTTTATTAATGAGGGTTTGGTTGTATTGTAAAAAATCAGAGCTGGCCTATGCTGGGTCTCACAAGAGCCACAGGTCTGGTGCAGCTGGGAAATCTGGGGAAAGCCCCATGCAGAAAAATGTGAGGAGCTGCATTGGAGAGAGGGACATCAGAGTAAGGCTTCTGTTCACTTGGAGATTCTCTGCTGACTGTATGGAGAACATGTCTTTCACAACTCTTTCTTACTGTCAAAATACTTATTTTCTTATTTCATTTGTACTGTTAATGGATTCTTAAATACAGGCACATAGAGGTCTCATGGGAATCAAGAGAAAACGCAGTTTTGCTGAAAAAGTTATCTGGCAATTCAAATGGTTTTGCAGAAATTCTGGAACACCTCACTCTAAATACATGGCTGAGTGATAACAGCAGTTTCCTTGGGGGACGCTAATTCTTCTTTGCCCTCAGTGGCTACAAAGTCTGTTAACAACAGCTGCTATTAATGTTTTTATTTCATGGCTGGGTCTTCAACTACACAAAAATTAGAGAACAGGGAGGTTAGTAAGTATGTTAGTGAATTCTCTCAGACAGAAATGGGTGAAAGATCCTTAGATTCTTCTGTAATATTTTGGTTATCTATTAAATTTGACTTTTGGGGTTTTTGTTGGTTTTTTTAAAGAGGACTATGGAAAAGATGCCTCTAATAGTAGTTCAGCAGGTGTTTTTAATGGTGATTTAATAAGAGTGTGTTAAAAATTAATTTTCCACTTCCAGTGGGACAGGTGGGGGAATTGCTGATGTAGTAAGGCAGAGGACTGGTAAAAGAGGGGATACCCGTGAATTGGCAGTACAGTTGCTAGGTTTTGGAGGATGAACAAAAGATGCTGTTTTCTGGCAAAGAGCATCTCTCCTGAATGTCTCATTCATTCAATCAGCCATTGGTTTTTTCAGAGCTGGGAATGCCCAGTACTACTGCTGTCCCGTGAACTTGGTGGGAATGTTCTCTTGGAAAGTCCAGAGTGAGAAAATTCAGGGAACCTTGATGTGAACAATTATTGTCATTTTTATTCAACTGACTTTTGACAGATGATGGCTCCAAAGTGGTAAAACCAAAGCAGCAGCTTTGCCAACTTCCAGTATTTTTATATGATGATAGATATACTCCTCCCTCAGATATGTTCTGCTTATTCTCATACAAATTTTACACTGTGATCCTTGCTTTTAATATCCTTGCATTTAGACAAACAGCCAGCTTTTCTGTAGCAACAGATAGCTGCATAATTTACTGAGAAAACAGCTCCCTTCTGGATGCTTACTAATATGAAAGAAGTTTTTTTCCTGGGGACCCAGTTGTTCTTCCCCTTTTACCTATGATAGTTAAGATGTTGCATATTTAGCTAGAAATGCATAAAGACAAGAGGTCTCATTTTCACCTGTAGTATCTCCAAGGCACTCATCAGCTGGCTCCTTGGTTGAGAGCTTATGCCTGGTTTTCAGCTGACAAGCCAATAAAGTTGCAGATGTGTGGAAATGCAATGGGCTGACATGGATTTTACATATTCATCCCATTAGTAAGGGACAAAGAAATCTTCCCTTTTAGATCTGGGTGGTTGTTTTTTTCCCCTATTTGATGTGAACACATGCAGTCAGTAAGGTAGTGACCAACTATGCAAAATCATTAATTAAAAGAGGAAAAGGAAAATGCATGCCAGCACAAATTTTTAATTTTTTTTTCCCTGAAGTGGAAATATATAAATTTCTTTCTCACTCCTTTACTATGCTTCAGCACAGCGACTTCCTGCTTCATGTGGTAGAAAATATGGTTGCTGGAGCATTTAGTGTATCATTTAAAAGCATAACAAAATCTTTGAATAAAAAAAACTCAACTAGGTGTTAAAGACAACTCTTTTTAACTAGGTGCACTGGAAAGTGGTCTCTGTGCCCTCCTGCCTGCAGAGAGCTTGAGAGTGTACTCAGACCACATCCAGTGCCTGCAGAAGGGATAACTTCTGCCTCATATTTTTTCTGAGTGTAACATCACTGCAATTTGAGAAAGGTTTAAATCAATGTGCATGATAGTTAAATATTCTGGTTTAAAAACAAAAAATTGATTTTCACCAGGAGGATATTTCAATAAGGTCAATAGGGGCACGTTGATTGAGTAAATCAGCTTTTGTTCACAGTTTACAAAACCTCTCTCACAATAACTTAGGAATGTAAACATTTGTAAAACTAGTTTTCCTTGAGGGAAAAGTGGTATTCAGAGCCTTCTCAGAGAGAGAGGAGCTTGGCTCTGCTGCTTATATCAATAAGCATTGATTGAGTTCAAAGGAGCTCTGTGGACTTACATCTCCAAAAGTCCTGCTCAGGAGATTGGACACCTTGAACCTGTTCTGCTTGCTGCCTCTGACACCACATGGTTCACATGGTGCAATCTGGTGTCCTCTCTGCTCTGTCCTGAGCAGAGAGAACACCCTGCCTTAGGACTTTGCAAAGTGAAAAGCTGTGCCCAGTGGTTCCTGGCTAGACCCTGCCCTCTGCTCCACGGGGCTTTGGCTGAGGCAAACCACCCACAGAGTTTTGCTGCCTGTCTGCCCCTTACTCCTTCAGTAGCCATCAGCAGACACAGGATGCTGGACTGGTTTTGCACAGCCTGGGTTTTGGCAGCAGGAGGGCCACAGAGGTGGCTTCTGTGGGAAGCTGCTCGAAGCTTCCACCATGTCCAGCAGAGCCAATCCCTCGTGGCTCTGAAGATGAACATGCTGCTGGCCAAAACTGGCTTAGCTGTTTCTAGTTTTATCACAAAAACCTCTATGTTTGCTCTGTGTTTTTCTAGGAACTGTTTTTCTGTTGTCACAGTCAAAGTGAATTTCAGGTGTCATGAACTTCCTTTCACATAATTAGACATAAGCAGTTATAGGAAGCTGTTCTTCCTTTTATCCTGGAAGGTTTAAAAATCAGGATCAGGAATGGAAAGTTGTAGGTATCAGCTTCAGAGAATATTGTGATTCTGAGTGGAGATGATTGATATGGAAATGCTGAGGATTAGCAGTGTAATATTCATACTATCTCTGTACACATTTTATAAGTGGAGAAGACAGTGGTGATTTTTTTTTTCTCCACAAGTTTTGGCAGGAGAAAACTCTAAATGCAACTTTTCTAAAACCAGTGATTGTAGCATGGGGAATGCAGATGACAGGAGAAAGGCTGTACCCTGTTAGCTTCTTTTATCTGGTTGGGGTCTGGTGACAGTAGGAGATGAGAATAAACAAACTTGCTGTAACAGGAAACCAGAGTAGGAATTGACTCTGAAGGAGGAGCTTAGCAGAAATCCCAGCCAGAGACTATTGGAACTGATTAACTGTGCAGCTGAAACCTGAATTAACACTACCAGTGAACACTAGATGAGAAAGCTCTTCTTGGGGACAGCTCTGACTAACCTGCATTTTAAACCTGCAGTGCAGTTCTGTAAAGCTTTCTGTCTTTGATGATCTCCTGATAATTTCTTCCTTGCTTAACATACCCTGAATAAGTTTAACCTTCCCTACCCAAACAGACACACAGTTGAAAATTGAAAGAGCCTCCTGAAGTTCCTTCTCCCAAATGAGATGTGCTCAGTTTTCTGAAGCACTTGGTGGCCACCTGAGAGTTTAAGCACCGAGGGAAGTGGATTGTCAGCTTTGCCAGCCATCAGTGCTGTGGGACTGTGGGGTGGAGGTGTTTGCACCCTCTCATCCCTGACACGTCCTCCCCACCTCGAGGAACAGTCCTACAAGGCGACCTCTTTGTGACACAGGTGCTCATTTAATTTCAGCGGTTGCTCACATGCAGCACGGCCAAGTGTGGCTCCTGGGGCGTTCTGTTGACTTCAGGAGATTTACCGTGGCGTAAATCAGAGGCCAAGTGACACAGGAAGCCCATATGTTCTCCTGGAGTGCTGATTACAGGGGAAAGGAGCTGGATCAGAAGAAAATGATTGCACCCAGATTGTTTTCAATGTTTTAATGACTAGCTTAAGGCAGCAAATAAAAACAGAATCAGAGGTGATTTATATTTTTGCTGAAATCTAAACAGGTCTGGCCCTAGGCATTTGCATTTGTTCCTGTCTAACTCTGTGGCTGACTTCAAACCTCTTGAACGGCTGAAAGAGTGAAGTGAAAGCTGCTTGTGTAAGTCAGTGCCAAGACTCTGAGAGACACCATAAAGGGCAGGAGAGGTGTATGTATGTATGTATATATATATATATATATATATGGGAAGAATTGGGTTGCAGAGGAGGAATATCATATTTGTAGAGAAAGCTATCTATGGGAAATACCCCCTACTCCCTCCTGATTAGCAATATCTACTCTGGTAAACCTATCTCATTGAGATCAAGAATTATTACAGAATCACAGAATAAGCTAAATTGGAAGGGACCCACAAGGATTATCAAGTCCAACTCCTGGCCCTGCACAGGACCATGCCCAAGAGCCACACCATGTGCCTGAGTGTGTTGTCCAAACACTTTTTGAACTGTGTCAGGCTTGGTGCTGTGACCACTGCCCTGGGGGGTCTGTTCTAGGGCCCAACCACCCTCTGGGTGAAGAACCTTTTTCTAATATCTATCCTGATGCTCCCCCCAGGACGTGGTTGGCCCTCCTGGCTGCCAGGGCACTGCTGAATCATGTTCAACTTGCCATCAACCAGGTCCCTTTCTGCAGTGCTGCTTTCCAGCATCTCACTCCTCAGTCTGTCTGTGCATCCAGGGTTATCCCATCCCAGGTGCAGAATCTGGCACTATCCAGGAATCCATAGGTTGATGATTGCCCAGTGCTCTGATTTGTCAAGGTCTCTCTGCAGGGCCTCCCAGTTTTGTATCATCTGCAAACATGGTCACCATCCCTTCCAGTCCTGCATAAGCTTTTATGAAGTTGTTGAAGAGCACAGGGTCTAAAATAGAGCCCGTGGAGCCCCACCAGTGGCAGGCCACCAATCAGATGTCATGCCATTGTCACCCATAATGTAATCCAGCTCTGGACATTTTGTCCAGAAGGATCCTGTGAAAGACAGTATTGAAAGCTTTACTGAAATCCAAGAAGATGGCATCAGCTGACTTCCCTTGGCCAACAAGATGGGTTATCCTGTCATAAAAGGAAATCAGTTTGATAAGCAGGACTTTACTCCCATAAGGCATACAGCTGCATTATCTTTCAGGTGTTTTTCAATACCTCCCAGAATCATCTGCTCCATAACTTTACCATAACAGGCCTGCAGTCCTGGGGTCCTCCTTCTTGCCTTTCTTGTAGATTGGGATCAATCCCTAAGGACTTGGGTGTCTTGTCTTGCATCTACTCCAGAGCTTTAGCTAAGCCAGAGGGGAAAAGGAGCTAAGAGTTCAACAATGCTGGAAAGTTTTTCAGGCTGTCCTGAGCTTTCTCTTTTTACCCCCTTCTCAAAGTCCCAAACACAAGGCTGCTGTCAGAGTAAAAGCAGCATCAGGGTGATTGGCCCTATGCATGACCAAAACCACCTGCCATCTAGGGCAGCACCTTGTTAGGTAGAAGGAGAAAAAGACCATAAATGAAGACCGTGACCTGAAGCCCCATAAAGTAAGGCTTTTGCAGCTATTAAGGGAGGAGCTGAGATATGGGACAGCAGCCACTGGTATATACTAATATCAGAGAAGAACTTTGTGGTACTTAGCATTGCACCTCATTTTTCTCTCATCACAAGAGCAGCCTCCCAGACTCTCTGGGGCTGTTTCTGGCTGTCTATCCCAGTTTTGTCACTCCAAAGTTTAGTTTTGCTTACGTTGCTGAAAAGCCTTTGTCTGTGTCTGGCAATAACCCTAAGGACCACCACCCTAAGATCACCCTGTTTGGGTACATCAGTGTCCCTTGGGAAGCTCAGAAATGCCATAGCCAGAGCCCCTGAGCAAGGAAAGAGGGCTGAAGCCCTTTCTATATAGGCAGCAAGGCTGTAGCAAAATCTGCATATTAAATGGATGTTTGCTTTATACATGGAATCGCCCCTTTTGCAGTCACATTCACATAAAAGAGATGGTGAAGTCTGTTCTTCCCCACCCACTCAGCAATGTGGTGTGGGTGTTTCAGTGACACACTGAGTTCACAGCAGCATTTCTCAGCTTCTTGTTAATGCTTGCCACAGTAGAAATCTCATTCATGGGTGACACTGATCTTATCACAGATATTGATTCATCAGCCAGAGCTGGGCATTAAGGATGAGTTTTTCCTACACAGCTCTTTGATGGCTCTGATGTCTGATAGCAGTGGAATAAGCTGGTGTTGGCTGATGTAGAGTAGGTGGTCTCAATGGAGGGGTTTTTTTCAACTGAGGCTTCTCTGTGATTCTGTGAGGACTTGATGTGTGGGTTTGGATTAGGTATTCTGCATCAAAGGGACTCCTAATTTCTTTTTCCAGCAGTTTCCACTGAACTCCAAGTGTCTATTATGCAACAGCAGATCAAAACAGGGAGGAAGGGTGAGGTGAATTGCTGATATTTGCTGGTATTAATTGGAATAACTCTTCCAAATGAAATCTCTCATTAATAAACTCCATTTTAAAAAGTCCTGGAAACCAGAGTTTGGGGTGTATTGGAATAAACAATACCAGGGAAGGGAAAGTTTAGCTGTTGGAATAATTTATGGTTTTGTTTTCATTCTTTTTGGGGAATGTGAGGAAAAGCAAGGGCTGATTCCTGGTGAACTGGGACATTCATAGTAACCATAAGGCACTTTAGATGCTTAAGCTTTGTGATCTCCAGATTTCCAAGGTTCAATTAGAAAACTATTATAGGCCATTCAGGGCAGGGTGACAGTTCCCTCTTGTACAAGCCTAACCTGCCTGAGTAGGGACCATTGGCACTCATGAGTCTTCACAAATCCTGTTTCCTAGGGGACATTTTCCTGTGCCAGCAGACTGTTAATCATCCTCAGACTTTAGCAGGATTGAGTTTTGATGCATTTCTGTTCATTCATGTACTTCTTGCAAGTATCTTTGTGACCAGATAAGCAGTGTCCTGTGGCATTGTCTGTTCTCTTCAATACTATTGAATATATATAAAGCCATGCAGCAGCCCCTGCCAGAAAACTGCAGGATGCAGGCTCAGAGAGAGATGTAAGGGACAAGGTGTTGTAAGGGACAGCACCATCTGCTTTGTTGACAGCCACTTGTGCAGAGAGGACAAGGCACTGATTAATTTGTCAAGAACTATGAAGATCTGTGAAAGAAGGCAGATATGTGCATGCACAATGCACGAGGGGGTGTGGGGGGTAATGAGATGGCTGTCAAGACAAGAGAGGAGGGTGAGAGAGGCTTTCAGAATGGGTATTTGGACATCTCACTTGGAGAATGGGACAAAGACATTGACACAGCTGGCTGCAAGACCACACGGAAAGTTGCAAGTTGTTGCTGAGCAGCAGAATATAAGTATAGGTAGTTATTTATGGTGCACAAGAAGATGTGAAAAAGAAAGTGCGGGCTGGCTGCTAACCCTTGGTTGATTTTTTTTTTTTTTTTTTTTTGGTTTTTTTTTTTGGTTTTTTTTTTTTCCTTCACTGAAACCTATGAGGTAAAAGGTCTGCTAATCTTCACTAATTGGCAGTGCTGCTGCCAGGCTCACGTTCAAAGGACTAAAGGAGCCAGAAGGATGAGGGACTGCCAGGGAGATACAGTGGAGGGATAATACAAACCAGTGGTCAATGAGGGAGCTCTCACAGCTGCAGTCCAGTCTGGGCTTTTACCCCAGGCTCTGTATTCTCCTAAAGCCATGCTATGAAATGCAGACAAGTTATGTAATTAAGCAAATTAAAACCAGTCTAGAGGCACCTCTGTCAGCCTGGCTAACAAAGACAAAAAGTGCTTCTTTCACAGAAAAGCTGCAAAAAAGAATAATCTTCTTACAATCAGTGCCAGTACTTTAGATCAAAAGAGAATTATGATCAAATATAGATGGCAAAGATTGACAAATTTAGGGAGAATTTTTGAAGGGAAGGGAGTTTCAAGCAGATCTGTAACAATCTCATCACTTTTATCAATTATCTAGAAATCATCTGTAAAGGAGACTTGAAAATAAGGAGTGACATTAACCTTTTGGGCAATTCAGTGTTGCCTATTTATGGTATTAGTTATCTATGGATCCACAAAAAATAACAGGTGAAGACCCCTACCTCACAATAGCTCAGTTCTGGGCTTTTCAGGTCTTACCACTGACAGACAGTTTATGGCAAGGGTCCATTGCTGAAATAAGTCCATCTGGCATGTCATATTTGAATCCTCTAGAGAAGCTTCCATGTGGGGTGAAAGAAGCAAAGAGGAATGCTCTCTCGTCCTCAGCACTGCATTTTTGAAATGAGAGATTAATACCACAAGTACTGTTCATGTACTTGTACAGAGACATGTGTATATATATATATATATATATATATAAGAGATTAAAAGTGCAAGAATAACTCAATTTTTAGGGACCCCATACCAAGAGCGTACAGACCTCTCAAGATAGGATGCTTTCAACTGGACATATGCCTTTCTCAAGTCAAATCCAGTTCAATAGTAGTAAGTGTGAGGAAGATGAAAGGGGGGGAAGTATTGGAGGTTCTGCTGCTCTGGAATGCTCACACATCCATTGACAATCAAAGTTATGAGGATTGTGTGGAGAGTGTGTGCAGCATGGATTGTGGGCAGAGACATTAATCACAGAAGAGGTGTAAATTCAAGGAAACTTCCAATTTTCTGCCAATTGTAAGGGCGTCGGATGCTTAATGAAAGGAATTCCATTTTGAACTCATTGCAAGCAACCCAACAGAGCAGTGCAGTCTGCTCTTCCATAGACAGGCAAAGAGGGACTGGGGCACAGATCCCTTTCACTTCCACACAAAGTCTTTACTAATCCCTTGGTTACAATGAAGATTTGTCTCAGTCACAAAGTCCTGGTCAGACCTATAAAATACTACCCAGCAGCAGGATTGACATTGGAGCTGTGGAGACAGACCTCTGCCAAAGTATAATTGCAGGATTGGGGACTTATGTTAATCAGAAGTTTGTTCCCAAATCTCTTAAAGCCATGGAAAGATTGCAGTAGCTTTGGATTAGACCTTCATTTATGCTGTTTAGCTAACATGTACCAGATTGATTTCTAACTGGCCAGCTTAGTAGGTTTTAAGATGTTAGTGTGCACCTCCTCCAGGTTCTAACCTGGAAGATTTGTGTCACTTGGGAAAACATAATTTCATAATTACTGGGAATCCTGGTTATAAAAATTCTTCTCATGATAAACGTGTTTTTCTTGCTGATTTTTCAGGAGGAAGCAGAAGGAAAATTGACATTACTGGACAAAATTTTGGAGGCATTTTAAAATAATTTGTGGGGAGTGGATTTTATTCTAGGTTTCTGGGTGGTAAGCCTTTGGGGGTTTTTCGGGGTGGTTTTGTTGTTCTTGTTTTGGATTGAGTTTTTTTGTTTGGTTTGGGTTGTTTGTGGTTGATTTTCTTAAATTTTTCTTATTATTTTTCTTTCTGATGCCTAATGAAATTTTGTCTGGCAAAATGCCTCATGAGACATCCCAGGCAATTCACCCTGTGTTTTACGTGCTATCAAAACACACAGATCCAGCCTGTGCAGCTGCTTGCTGTCAGGTTCATTACATCCTGAGCATCCATGCCCCCAAGTGATTCCTGCTGAAGCCTCTCTCACTCATTGTGGGAGATGACAGACTCTGAGGAGAGCAGCTGATCCTCACCAAGGTGGGAGTGGAGCTGCCTGATTGATGGTCCACAGAGGACAGTAGGCACTGAGTCAGTCTGCAGGGAAGGAGGATACAACAGGCAGTTGGTTTTGTCTTTCTCTGGAGCATTTCATTCACTTTCCTGGATAAAATGTGCTTTGTTTTGCCTTTGTTCCACATCATAAACTGACAATGGCTAAGGATTTTAATTTTTTTTTCCTTTGTTTCTCATGTGTTCCTAGAAATTGGACAGGAAAGTGAAGCTGTGTGTTTCAGACAAAGCCAGTTTGTCCTCTGCAGAAAAGCTTGGTGTGTTTTACTGCATCCAGTGTTAACTCATCTAGAAGTGCCATCACAAACAATCACACCTCAGTGTTTTACAATGTCAAACAGAGAAGTGAGAGGGTGGACTTTTGGAGCACACTTCTCCTAAATTCATTGTATAACTCCACAGGGAACCATTGCTGCCTTGCAGGGACTCAGCTGGTGCAGGATTGCAGCTGAGGAGTGTGAGTGGCACACGCGTGTGAGCTGTGCAATTTGCTGCTCAGCGCCCTGTCCCAGAGCACAGCTGGCACTGCTGCCATCCAGGGCACACCAACAAGGCAGTGGCACTGGCAGGTTGCCAGCTTCCCACCAGAAAAGGCTGAGAAGAGCTGCCACAAAGTTCTGAACTTGTGCCTGAATTTAAAATGTAAAGCTTTCCCAGCAGTGAATGAAGTTGGCATGGCTTCAACAGCATCTTGCTCTGAATTGGTGGTACCTCTTACCTTAGAGTGCGAGCAAGGCTGTGAGGGGCACAGGCCAGCAGGATCAGCAGTGACCTGGGGCAGTGACCCCATGGTGAGGAGAACCATGAGGGGAAGAAGAGCACCTGGATCTGGGCCAGCACTGCAAGGGCTTCGCCTTTCACTTCTCTATACCGGGCTGATGATTCAAGTTTGCCTGGAGCAGCATGTGGTGTACCTTGACTTTTAGTGCTTGTTTTAAAGTCCAACTCTCTCCACATGGCAGGATTTTTCATGACAGGTGTGGGTGCTTCTTTGAAAACATTGCCTTTTTTCCCTAAACCTTTAGCTAAGTGGATCTTGTCAGGTGAACAGTCAAAAAGAAAGGCAGGAGAGGAACTGTTGTCACAAAACTACCATTTACAAAGGATGTCTGAATCAGTGCACAGTTCATCCAGGCAGCTGATGATTTAAGATCATTGTTCAATTTAAAATGACAAGAGAATTTGAACAAAGATTAATATGATTCTGGCACCTTCAGACAGACAAATGTGGGATGAGAGAATGTGAATGTTGATTCTGACATTAAGGAAAAAAATATAGTGTTTAGCTCATCTGAGCACTAGGGTCAAGGATTTCCCTGTCTCCCACTTCATTACAGCATTTAGTACCTTGTCACAGAAGGGTTCTCTGAGGGCTGCCTTTGTGATCACAGGCTGAGCTCCATGGCAGAGCCCAGAGTAACACAACATTCTGTTGCATCCCCAGCAGAGATTTGAGCTGATAGCAGTTGTGTTTGTAAACTTAATGCCTTTTTATGTTACCCTGCACGTAAAAAAATGAGCAAATAATACTCCAAATGGATCACCATGAATCCTTCCTTCCCAGAGGAAAGACCTCATGGACTAGCAGAGCAACTCTGATCTTCACCCTGGCACTGACAGAGGGGCACTGCATTATTAAAAGCATTTCAGACATGGTGTGCGTTTACTGTCTCCTGAGCTGGAATGGCTGTTTAGCACAACACAGAGTCTGGCAAAATTTAAAGCCTCTAAACCAGAACCACAGAGCCATAGAAGTTCCCTTTTCTCATTTGGTGCTGGGTTAGGTCCCCACATGGCTTCAGCATAGCAGCCCATGAGGCCAGATCCAGTCCTGCCTCTGCACCTTCTCTGCAGCAAATCCATGAGTCCAGATTATTGTTCTTATAGCTATTAGGGGACTTCCTGTGTTTGGGTGAGTTTTTTGGTTGGGTTTTATTGTTGCTGGGATTTGGGAGTTTTTGGTGGTGGGAGGGAGAGGGAGGATTGGGGGTTGGATATATATATTTTTTCCCTCCTTAGGTCATCTGACATCCTTCATTTTTCTGTGTAGTTTTTCCTCATGCCTAAATGTGTTTCAGTAAATCCTTTACTTCCCCCTCTGTTTTGGCAGCTGCAAGTGGTCTGTGTCCCTCACTCCTCAAAAAAATAATAACTGATTTTGAAGAGAAAGTTCGTATTGTTTACTTTCCTTTACAGTTATCCATTGCATCTATTTTGTAATTTAATAATATGCCTTCTGCTTACATTGAGGTTAGTGGCAGCTCTTAGCTTGAATACTTTGGCCACCTCTAATGTGATAACAAATTGCTAATTATCAAGGGAGTGGAAGCACTTACTTAGACTCCCCCACACACTAAATCTAGATTAAGGAATGTGAGAAATGAAATGAAGGCAAGAGAATGGTTGGCTCCTTAATCAGAAGGCTATTAACAGCAGAATACAATCCATTACTGAAAAAAATTACAAAGAGATATAATTGAATATTTAATATGACAAATATGATGAAATGGACATCTGGGGGAAAAGCTGATGTTGTAGCCTATCATGTTCCAAAATAATCAAAGAAGAGGACAAGTGAAGAGTGTGTTTTTCCTAATGGTTATAGGAAGGGATGAAAACCTGCCTTTTGTTTCTCACCATTTGCCCTTCTGGAGGGTTCTGTCTGTCCATTGATTGTTCCACTGTCCCTCTGCAAAATGGCTGCAGTAACTTGGCTTCTTTACTACACCAGCTCAAACAACCCAGGCTGTGGAGTATCTGGGATTTTTTTCTCAGTTTTTCCTTCCAAATGAATAATAATGTGGTCTTTTTAGTTCTATATCCCTGGGTTTTTTTTTTCCTTGAGGACATCTTAAATTGAAGTTTTTATTTATTTAAGAAAGGATTCTGTTTTTATGTCTTCAAGTTCATTTATAAGAATTTTAAGACTGTGATTCCTGTTACTTGAATTCTGTTCTCTGCCTTAGAATTTTTCTTAAACCTTAATTTTGGAATCAAGAAGTCTCTGAATGTAAGAATCTCTTCTTATAAAAACACACATTTTTATTTTAATACAGAAAGATCAGAATATCTGAAGAACACAGCAGCAGAGTATATAGATGCTAGGAAAACAAAAAGAAACTTGCAAAATAAACCATGTGGTCTGGTGGTTGATGTGAGGATAAGAAAAAAGGATAATGTCTTTTGACTGATTATGTTAAGAATGAGTTTCAGGGCTTTGTCTGGAATTAGTTTTGGAGGCATTCCTTTTTGCTTCTAACTTACCACAGAGCAGTACTAACTCTTTCTTCTGTATTTTTTTTTCCTGTCTGAAAGAGCAGTAAGAGGCACTTCTATTTATTTATAATCTCTTAAACTGAAATACATAGCCTGGTGTTCTTGGCAGATTGCATAAAAGACCTATCTATGAACCAATAAAGAAATGCTCCCAGATTGATTAGACACTGGATAAGGCTTAGGCTGAGGAGAGCTGGCCCAAATCCATTTTAAGGTAGGTGCAGGTCTGAGTTATGCTTCATCCCTGCCTGCCTTTTCCTGCCTGCAGCTGCAGTCCATTGAAGCTGTTGTCTAGGATACAGGCAGGCTCAGTTTATTCAGCCCATGGTTTAAAGGCAGACAGAAGGAGAGTTTGGGGGCTGATGCAAACATCCATGTGGCATTTAACAAGTCACTTATCAGAGCTGGTTTCATGTGGGAAGGTACATGTACTTAGGATGGACCTCGAAAGTGCAGTGATGGAGTCAACAACAGGTGAGAGAGAAAGAGATGGCATCCTGATGTCTGCATCCTACAGCTGCATCCTTCTCTGTTATGTATTGGTGTTGCACAACTGACAGTGGGGATAAAACCTTCCAGTTTATTCCCTTATTTCACTCACATTTAAAACTTCCCTTCCTACTATTCTGGATAGTCCTAGGGATGAGAGAAGCTACAGACAGTCTCCAGGGACCATCCTGAGCTGCAGGACACAAGCATCTGTGTCTGTGGCCATCCATCCAGCATTCAGCTGTCTCACCACTGAGTGGCTTTCCCTGGCTGCCATGGCACAGCCAGCACGTGAGGAAGAGGGAGGTTCATGTTGTTCTGTTCGTGGCCTTCCCTTGCTTGGCCATTATGGTGAGGGAGCAGGAGCACACCATTTCCCGCTTGCTTCTGTCAAGAAGGACCATGGAACCTTTGCTAAGAGCACTTCCATTAGGGAGAACCTTCACCTAAAGAAATGAAATCTCCTGTGTCACAGAATGTCATAAAATTAATAAAAGGTGCTACTGCAGGTGACTGATTTGGTGACATGGGATTTTCCAAAAAGTTGGTGTGGTCAGGCTACATATGCAGGGGCTTGTGCAAGTCAGCCTTTCCCTTCCTCTGATGCAGTTTTCTATGGCATGCAAAACAAACTTCCAAGCAATGTATTAGCCAGTGTCTCTGGAAAGCAGTGCTCTGCCTCTCAAGAATAAGCACTCAGGAAGGGTCTGGTAAGACTTTCTCTCTCTGAGCTACAGAGCTTTAATCAACATCCTGCACAGAGGAAACTGCAGGCAAAACTGTATTATTTTGCTCCATTGCTCCAAAGATTAGCAGGGGGGAAAAAAAGAACAAACAACAAATCCCCAATAATCACAGCTCATAAATTCTTCATTGTGTGAACTGTCCTTAGGTAGATACATCCACACAGGGAGGTATGTGACAGCTTCTAGGCACAAACTGCTGCCCTCTGTGTGGCCTACAAATTGCTGTGTACACTAGCTAACACTTTGCTGATGGGCTGGGCTGTTTAACAGGAAAGAGCTCTTGACTGAAAACAGCCCATTTTTCTCCTTCAGAGCAGATCTATTTTCTCATCACCACCTTTCATAGTAATTCAGCGATACTCAGTTTGCTGTGCCAGCATCATTTTCCCTGGCTGTTTAATAACCGTGCTCTGAACCAGAGCTGCACAGTATCTCATTATTCTGCTCCAAAGGTGGGAGAGGAAGGGTAGATGTGAAGAAAAACACCTGTTTCTGAGCATGTCATAAGTAAGGTTATGCTGCCAACTGCAGTATAGTATCTGGGATACTGCAGTCAGTATCCCTCCAGCAGCTGTAGGAGAGGAATGAAATGAGAGGAAAGAAAAGTCAACATGGAAAAACATTATTGATTTCTTTTCTGCAGCACTGAGTTTAACCTGAGTTTAATATCACCTGAATTTAAAATATTTGGGAGCTGGTGCTTGCTAATCCTTCTGCAGAGTTGGATGAAAGCCCCTATCTGTTATCTTTGGAGAACTTGCAAAATCAGAAAGAGTTAAAGCTGGAGAAAGCTCTCCTGATATTCCCCAGTGCCTCAGAAAGGAGACCTGTTGACTCACATGTCCATGAGGGAAGTCAGAGCATTTTGAAATGTTATGAAAGCAGCATCCAAGGCGAGCTTCACTGCTGTGAGAGGCTGAAATGTCCTTCAGAGCAGTGCAGGTGCCTAAAGCACAAGGAAGAAAACTGTGGAATATAACACCCTGCAAAGACACGTGAGCTGTGGATCAGCTTTCCCAGGACAAAATCAAGAGTTTGGGGATTGCTCTTCACAGTGCTGCTGTCATGATCTGCTCATCCAGGGCCAGAGGTGCAGAAGCAGCAGGGCAGAGAGGCTGTGGGGTAAAGGCTGGCAGGATGGCACTGCCATCCCCTGGCACTGCTGATGTGCCCCGGCAGGGACCAACAAATCCTGAGGCAGAGAAAATCAATAGGTGCTGCTGAAACGTTTGGCTTTTGCCTTTTTGTCTCTCATTTCTCACGTTTTCTTCAGGGTACAGGTCTGGCCTTAATCTGCTTGCTGTTAAAGCCCAGGGAAGTGCTTGGACATGACACCAGGTCTTTCTAGCTTCTCTGCATAAACTGCATTTAATTTAAAATAAATTTCTAATGGGAATATTTGACATAACATTTTTCAGCTGGCAGAGCATTGCCCACCACATGCTGTGTCTTTCTTTCTGGAAGCTAGTACCACAGGAGAGCCTGAAAATTACTTTCTTGTAATGGGACTGCCTTCTCTTCACCAGGTTTGCATTGATTTTTCTATCATTTTCAGCCATGAGTTAGAGGACATTTCAATCCTGCCGCTCCAGCATCTGAAAAGGTAAAGCATTCTGCCTGTGGTATTGCAGTGACTATTTCAGCATGGCTAGAGTTAGAAGAAAAAAAGTATTTCAAAGGTGTTTTTAGGATGACTTTGATTTTTAGCTGCCTCTTTAAAAACAAACAAAATATAAAAAATTATAGAAAATAATATAAAAGAATGACTAGGGAAAATATGGACACTCTCTGGAAGGAAATGGGAGACCTGGTCACCCAGGACATGAAGAAGCCTGAGGTCCTTAAGGACTTTTTTTTCCTTCAATCTTCACTGGCCATGAAGTTCAACAAGGCCAAGACAAGGTCCTGCACCTTGGTCAGAGCATTCCCAAGCACAAACACAGGCTGGGTGGAGAAGGGATTGAGAGCAGCCCTGAGGAGAAGTCCTTGAGGCTGTTGGTTGATGAGAAGCTTGATGTGAGCTGGCAATGTGTTTGCATTCCATATCTCCAGATGTGTCTGGGGCTGCATCCAAAGCACCAAGGGCAGCAGCTAGAGGGAGGTAATTCTTCCCCCCACTCTGTCCTGGTGACATCCCACCTGGAGTACTTCATCAAGATCTGGCATAAGAAGGACCTGAACCTGTTGGAGAGAGTCCAGAGGAGACCACAGAGATGACCAGAGGGATTGGGCACCTTTCCCATGGAGATGAGCTGAAAAAGTTGATGTTACTCAGCCTGGAGAAGAGAAGGCTCCAGGGAGACTTTGGAGAAGCCTTCCAGTATCTAATGGGGACCTACAACAATGATGGAAAGAGACTTTTTACAAGGACATGGAATGATAGGACAAGAAGTAACAGCTTCAAACTGAAGGAGGGTAGTTTTAGGTCAGCTATGAGGGAGAAATTCCTCACTGTGAGGGGTGGTGAGACACTGGAACAGGTTGCCCAGAGAAGTTGTGGATATCCTGTCCCTGGGAGTGTTCAAGGCCAGGCTGGATGGAGCTCTGAGCAGCCTGGGCTAGTGGGAGGTGTCCCTGCCCATGGCAGAGGGACTGGAACTAGGTTGGTCCTTTCCAAATCAAATCAACCTATGTTCCTACGATCAACACCCCAGTGCCCTTTAGCCATGGAGCTGTACAGCACAAGAGCAGCTCAGTGAGGACAGAACAAATCTAGCCAAAAATACACAAGGTCAGGGAAAATTTGATGGTGTTCAGCCTATGGTTTTTTGACTTGAGGAAATTTTGTCATGGGGTGCATTATGCTACGGCTGCTAACATTTTTATCTTTTTTTCAACACCACAAAATATCTGAGGTGAGCATGAGCAGAAGAGAAGCTAATGGATGTTTTAACCAAGTGTTTTAATGAGTAGTAAATTGAGTAATTACAGAATCGAGAAGTAACCTTGCATTCTGGGATCACTGGCTCAGTCTCTACCAAGAACAGCAGCAACCCTGGGATTTCTACTTGCTTTTTGCTTATTTCTCTGCATCTCACAGAGAAGGTGGAAGAGATTTTTTTTGTTGTTGTTTGTTAGGTGCTTTTACCCGCTCTACTGCTAGCAGACTCTGTTGGGAGCCCAGGGACCTGGCTAGGGCTGGCCATTATTCTCACTGCTAAGATATGGATAGGATATGTTGCTCCTATACCACAGCCTTCATACCTGAGTCCCTTCACAGCTGGTTCCCCTCCCATTCATTAACTTGCTTTCTTTAAAAGTAAAAAAAAAAAAGAGTTACATTCTATTGCTAGGACAGCAGGGTGGGTATGAAGCTGCTTAGTATAGCTGAGGGATTCAGGAGTATCATTCAGCAGATCCAAAACTTTGGTACTTTCATAACACCTGTTGGAGCATTTAAGATGGAAAATCTTGCAGCAAATGAGATGAGCCACTTTCAAAAGGTCTCTTTGGTTTTTTAAAGCTTTTGGAAGACTCCTGAGACATGAGCCCAGAAGGCTGCCCATTTAATAAATGAGAGACCAAATTTTGTTTAATAATGTCTGTTTCAGAGAAGATGCTCCTGGCAGATGCTGTTTATTGAAACAAAAGCTTGATGGGTTTTGCTAATGATGGTGTATCCTACAAAATATTTATGTTCTGGGAATACTCTGAGTTGTGATCTTTTGGTAGGAGTTTTTATTGATGGAGTCTAGTACCCCATTATGGCAAATTTATCCTTTCTGTAGAGTTATATATATAAAACCTTTTCTCTGTCATTAGTTTTCCTGTCTCCAAAATGAGAATTAGCATTTCAGGATGTTATGGTATGGGTGAAAAGATGAATCGTTACTCTTTGGAAAGGTAATTAACCTCCAAAGGCATCTGCCAGAGAGCTGCCATTATACCATCAGCTGCACTCTGTCTCAGCTTTAGCCTTTCCCTGTCCTCCTCCAGCTCTCGGAGGTGCATTGTTTATCAGCTCAGTTCAGTGCAAGCAGGAAGATGGATTCCTTCAGCACAACCCCTGCAAGGAGCAGGGTGACAAACGCGGGGCTTTCACCAGAGCAACACCCTGTGCTTTGCTCTCCTCCTGCCATCAGGGTGCAGAGCTGTGACCTTGCCAGTGCACCTGAGCAGGTGTTGGCAGCATCCAGTGATGCTGATTAATTGTGCTGGCTCAGTGCAGGGGGGCTGCTCATTAATTCCAGCCTGTGTCAAGGAAAGAGGAGACCCTTAGGACAGGGCCCTTAGGCGAGCCCTGCTGGTCTGTGTCACAGAAAGAGAGCTGTGCAAAAGGCACACTGACTTTGTGTGAGAGTGCAGGGAGAAGAGCATCTCTCTTGCTGGCAGTTCAGGTTTGAACCCTGGTATGAGTGTATGGTAGCACTGAGAAAGAAATGCTTAGGCTGTCTACAGGCACTTGTTTGCTAGTAAACAAGAAACACTGTTCCAAACAGAGATGATTAACGGTGACAGAAAAATTTAGGAACTGGGTAGAAAGCTTTGTTCTGCCTTGATCACAACTACCCATTATGTCAGTAGGTTCTGATTTTTTCAGACTAATGGTAGGTGTACACTCATACAAACATGCAACTGTGCACTGATCTCACCCTCGAGGGACTGTGGATTTATCTCTAATGCTGTCAGAATTATTTATAAAAGATAGAGCACACATACAAATGCTCCATTGTGCTGTTATTTGGAACAGAGTGAAACCTGGTCCCAACGGATAAGGAAAAATGGAAGAGGGTTTTTAAGTCTTTGCCCTCCCAAATGAAGTGATTTTTAATTGAAACCATTGATTAGTTTCTATCAGCATACATGGAAAAATGAAAAGACAGTGAGGATTTCATACAGAATTCCTGGTAAAGAATGTACATTTTGTTGCACTGCTGGAGGAGTGCTCAACTTCGTGTGACACTGATAGCAATAACCAGTCTTTTGCTGCTGCTGCTTCTGTTGCAATGCACGTTTTCCTATTAAGACAGTGACCAAACTGTAGTTTAGCTTTTCCATAACAAAGAGCTAGAATGATGGTGGAGATGATCAAGAGACATCTCAAATAGGAAAGACTGTGTCATGCTTCCTGGATATCTCACTGACTATTAGTAAATGCCCTTGATTTTTTCCTAGATACTTCTTTGTGTTATTACCTACCTAGGTTTGTACATGCGGTCTCCAATGCTGGAGAGAATGCTCTTGCTAGTTCAGGACAGATTTCCAGAAACTTTGAGGGGTTTTCTCCCTCCTCATGTGCGTCTGTTGCAGCATGCATATCCAGATGTGGTGCCACAGCTGTAGATGCCTTTTCCTTCCCCATCCATAATGTGGTTGGACTTTTTGTGCAGATGGGCATGTGAATATCTGTTTGCAGAAACAGCACGGCTTCTTGTACAGAAATCTCTGCTTACATAAGAAGCACAGTGTTCTCAGCAGATAGTGAGCTCTCTTTAAACCTTGGCTCTTCAGTAAGAGCAAAATGCCACAGTGACAGAATTAAACTCATTTTAGTATAAAATACATTGGGAATGCATCTAAGCAGTGCTTAAAGCTTTCAGGTATGGGCAAGTGCTCCTGCATAAAAAAAGCAATTGTTTCCAAACTCTGTTAGTGATTTCTATTTCACTGTTTATATTGCATTCAAAGCACGAAATGATGCACCTCCTGAAGTGCAATGCTCATTTCAATCCATGGGTTCCAGCCTCTCCCAGTCAGTGGGAGTCTCTGCATTGATCTTGGCAGGCTCTGGACAAGTGTAGGCAGAGAAGACTGATTTTATCACCAGAATAATGAGCAAGCTGCACCCCCTCTTCTGTTTTTGAGAGCTCAGCTCACGCAGGCATTCTCCTCAGGTTCTTGTTCCATTCCAGGTAGTAAGTAGACTTCACATGTACCTCCTTACATCCCTATGCAATCCTTGCCTGCTAGTAATGCTTTGTAAACAACCATCCTTTGCCAGAGCAGTGCTTTCCTCGAGCTTTGAGCCTGAGAGTTTCTGCAGGGGAAGCATTTCCTCCCAACAAACTATTGTATCTCCTGACAAATGGCTCTAGTAAAAGAATTGTGAATTTGTGTGGGTTTGTTTCTCTTTGCTGCCTCTGCTGCTTGAAGTATTCTCAGGAAGGTCAAGTGACCTTTATCAAACCCTGGCCACTGGCAAGTTGATATCCATAATGAATGTACTTCAAGCAGCCAGTGCTCCAGCATGAGTGGTTTAACATCTGACCCCTTCAGTACAAATAGTGCAAGACACAGAAGAGACTTGACTCCTTTTCCTAGAGGAGAGCAAACTCCAACTGTGTACCAGATAGAGTGTAAAAGATCATATACTTCTGACCTAGCTAGAAGAATAATGTATCCAGTCCTTTGTTTAGTTAAATATAACAGTTCTTGCAGCTTGTTTAGTTTTTGCACCGTATGCATGACCTGTACTGCTGGCTGCAACAATGCAAAGGTTACTGATCTCCTGGTATTGTTTAGGTGTCTTTTGATGTCACTTGCCCTAGCCTCTAAAGGAGAAATACCTTAGTTAAATAATTAATATATGGAATAGGAAAATGAAGGCAAATAACAGCCTTGTAACACGTACATTTCACTTTCTGTGATACAGGACATAACACCATGTGCTCCACACAGACCAGGGTTTTTATTAAAAACTGTTCTGCATTCTGGAAACAGAGGTTTGGGGTCCATGGAACTTAATTCTCTACTAGATAGTCTTATCTCAGCAGCATTTGCTGGGATTTTGGTGTCTTGTGGCTTTGGTGGGGGTGAATTTGTTCTGGAGGCTTGTTACTCTTTCTTTTTGCTTAGGAGTCAAGTGGTTCCTCACGTGAGGAACCTCACAATAACCCTTTCGGAAGTGATTTCAAACTGACATTTGATCATTACGTGCAGGTAGATTTATGGTTGGGTGTAATTTTAAGGACAACTAGGCTTTGAGATACTCCCTTCCATGACCAGAGGATACAAGAAAAGTAATAGTGATGTGATCATTTGAAATACCTTCTTATATTCAGAAAATTATGATCATTTATTCCCTGTTCCTAATTCAGTACTCATCCTGATTTAGAATTTTAATTTTACTTGTAATATTATTACCAGCTGTTAAATTATAGAAGTCTATTTTTCTTCTGTACCTCTGATCTAGATAAATGCAAAATCAGAAGTTACTTGAACTCATTTAAGATTTAATAAAAGAAAAATGAGAGAGAAGCTTGAGGAGGTGGAAGTATTTCAGGATGTTATCACATATTGCCTAAGCACTTAGATTTCAAGGTGATACATACCTAAAAACGCCGAAGACAGATGTATCTGACATTATCTCACCCTCTAAATGCTTGGTAAAATTACAGGAAAACTGAAACAATAGAGAAAAGGGGGTTTTCTTCTTTTTATACCTCCACCTGTGACAGTTACCCTTAAGAAAGCCTGTCACATCTTTTGATAAAAGGTCCATCTTCAGTTTTAAATGGGAGCTATCTATGCTGAAGCAGAGATTCAAAAGCACTTTCTATAAACAGTCCCTCAGGAGCCTTTAGCTCCCTGCTAACACAACAAGAAGAGAAGCCAGCTCCCAAGCAGGGCTGTCCTTGTCAGAGGAGGTAGGGGGGAGCCTGAGCCAGCCCCTGGCAAGGCACTGCCACTCACCCTTGGTGCATTTGCACACACAGGGAGTTCACAGCCCCTCTGCACAGCCAGGAAGGATTCGAGCCTCTGAGGAGTCAGACATGGATTCCTCTCCTCTCCTTGAAAGTCTGAGGCAATACTGTGGAAGTAAATGAAGCTGCACTTTGCTCTCACAAGCAATTTTAGGGATACATCAGGTAAATGTGTGTGGCTCAGAAGAAAAAGAAGCAAGAAGTAAGGCCAGCTCCTCACCAGGTGTAGCATGGTGCAATGCCTTGTGCTCTCAGGGAACAGTGAATTCAGTCCATGCGAGGATCTGTCCCCAAGTGTGCTGTGAGCAGACAGGCATCTGTCCCTCGCCTCTGCAGCAGCAGCTGTAAGAATTTGGATAAGAGAGAAGCCTGCAATGAGCCCAGACTGTCCTTCCTCAGCCCCTCCTTTTAGCATAGACTGTTATCCAGGACACTTGCTCGCAGAAAATGCTTTTTGTTCAGTGGTGAAAACTCCCTGAATGCTGCTGAAGGACACAGTTTTTCTCTACCACACACACACTGTGACCAGCAGAGATTGATTTAAAAACAAACACACAAACTGGAAAAAACTACCCCAGGGTGAATTTACTAAACCATTCAAGTGGGAGGGAATGAAAAGGTCTGCATCCTGCTGGTTCCTTTTCTGCACTGAAGGATCTCACTGGGTCTGCAGCACAGGAGAAAGGCAGTGATGGACAGAGGTGTGTGTGTGAGCAGGAGGGAACAAGGATCTCTGTGTGGCTGCAGGCTGCAGGATATGAGGAGAAACAGTGAGTAGCAAGAACCTCTCCTTTGAGACAGAAATACTTTAAAATGTTTTTCTGAAAGGGGATGCCTAGTATAGACTTGGTGAGGGAGGGTGTGGGAAACACAAAAAAAACCCTTCAACAATAGAGCTACTGCAATGGTGAGCTCGATAGTGCCACCCAGAGTACCCTTTTGCATAATATATGATGCTCTGTGTGGGTCTGGAAACTGGGAAGATTAAAGCAGATGATCTTTCTGCATGCAAAGCAGCCAGAGACAGCATGATGGGTTATTACTGAATACATTTCTGGCCGCACATAATTGTGTTCTGATCTTCCTTGTTGAAGTTCTACCACCATCTCTCTGCCAGACTATGTTACTTAACTCATAAGAGCCAAAAATACTCTTTACTTCTCCATGTTTTGACCACAGCTCTCTCTGGGGTCACTTGCATTGGAAGGAGGTTACTGCCAGCTCCAGTAAAACATTAAAATGGCATCAAAGCATCCTAGAGCAGACCACCAAGGTGAATCAGGTAACTGGCTGCATGTAGGGTCTGGAAAAGAAGTGTCTGTTCAGATTTTGATAGGCATGGGCTTTGTCTAACACTTTGTGGTTATTTCTGCATTGTCTGATGTCTGGTTTGCACTGAGAATGTTAATGTAAAACAACAGAGGGGGATTGTTTTGTCATTTAGTTTCCTGTCATTTCTCCTTGACATTTATCAGACAAATATTGTGCTGTGTATTTACCAAACAAGGGTTAAATAATCCTTAACACGCAGTGGTGAACAATACAGAGGAAAAATTCTCTCCTGCTTACAAATGAAAAACAAACTCAAAATGAAAGTGTCTGTGAGCACTGGGAGTTTCAGCAGCCCTGAGATCAAACTGCTGAGGGACAGGCAGGGGGTCTTGGTCTGCACAGCTGAGCTGCAGATCTCCTGGGGACAAGATTTCTGGTGACATGGTTTGTACTGCTGCCCTCTGCATTGGTTAGAAGAGATTTATTGCAGGCTCGTCAGTGTAGATCACTACCTGCCTTTACATCTGTGGGGTGTCACCTACTTCAAATAATTTATAATTTATCCCCTGCATTAAAGAAACTTTTAATTGCACATAGTATCTATGAACACTTGGGTGCCTTTCACTTCTTAATAAATACAAGTGAGAAATGCAGAAACTGCCAGAAAATGTCCTCCTTCTTTCTCTTCCCTTCCCCAGCTCAGTAAAGAAAAACTGGAAATTTAAGGAAAGATTTAAATCAAACTTATGTTTAGATTTTTTTCTCTCAAAAATAAATAGCAAAAAGTTATTTTTAAGTTAGGTTTAAAATGGAGATATTACTCCTTCACTCAAATCCCAGAAGCATTTCAACATTCTTTATTTCAACACTTATGATATTGGCAATTACTTGAGATTTTTATATATATATATATATGTAAGTATAGATATACCCACAAGCAGTCTTCAATTTACATTCAGCATTACTGTTGGTCCTTAATATCACGCTGTGCTAATTAAGTTGTAATGAACAAATGCACATCATTTGCTTTCCAAGCCTCCTCACCTAGAAATGTGAGATTTTTATGTTCCTTATGACATTAATTCTCCACTTACACACAGTTACTGAGCCTTTTGGATATAACCTTCAAGAATATCGATGCTTTCTATTTTCAACATTTTAATTTCTAGCCTTAAAAAGAGATGTCAACAGGTGAAAAGTGTACCTTGATGCCTTATTATGCTGCTCAGTTCCATCTCTAATACTATGAATATTTTTCATTTATTTGAAATTAAAGAATTTGTGCTCATGGTATTTTTATGTGATAAATAAATGCTACAAATAATACGTTTTTCACTCTCAAAGAGATAAATATGGTTTAATTTGGATCAGCACATGGTTAGTAGGGGTATATAATTTTTTTCAATGCTTCTATTTTTTCTTTAAGATGTCTTGAATTGTCTCATGCCAACATGCACAGGACTGAGGAGTAACTGCAGGCAGTTTCCATGGGACAGGTTTTCCATGGGTGCTCTTCTGTTTTGACCAGTGCCAGGAGAGGCCAACCCCTGGTGCTCCCCTGCAGCTGCACCTTGCTAACAACCACTAAGCTGGTACCTCCTTGCTGAGGAGAGTCAGCCCAGGAAGCACAGCTTGTGTAGAGAAAATTTGCCTGCAGGATTAGTTGTATCTGTTCCTTCTGAAGCGAATTCTCACCCCTAAAAGGATTCTTGCCAGGCAGTCCTGTGTTCCCACTTGCAGACCAAACCACAGGGGCTGGCACCAGAAATAACTCCATGGTCTGTGGCCTAAAGGATACCTGTACTGAATCCTGTTAAAAATAGCGGGATGTATACAACCTCTCTGGAGTTTTCCTGCCTCTGGGTGACTTGTGGTGAAGAGCAGCTTCTCTTTCAGGAGCTGTGCAGCCTGTTCCTGACACTCAAGTACACATCAGGCCCCCAAAGCCTGGGGAGCCCCTGATGTGCTCCAGGAGACCAGAAAGCCTAGAGAGGGATCAAGAGTCATGACAGCAATATCAGCGTTGAGAGGGCAAGAGAAGCAAGAGGAGAGCACGTGTGTTTCCATCTGAGAGGCTTCAGGACTCCGTGGTTCTCTCTCCATACCTCCTTCCATCCCCTGCTAGGTGCGTGTTTCCTCTCCACAGCACTAGAAAGTTCCAAGCAGGAACTTCAGGCATGGGTAAAAAATGGAAATACAAACCTGTCCTGCAAACACACAGCCTTTTTGGTTTTGGCAGCATCCCTCTGCTGCCTCTCTGGACTAAGATGTTTTCCCTTTAGGACTTGTGGGGTTTTCATTGTTTTTACTCTTGTCTGTCATCTATGTCTTAGGCATAGTCCATTTTTCCTCTGGAGAATAGTTTAAGATAATGCACTGAGGAATTAGTTCATGCAAGTCATTCCTGAGCACAATCAAATAGCCTTGAAGGTGATTAAATGTGTTTGTGTCATCTGTGAATGCACTGATATTTATCCCTATTATCCTTCACATTTTCAATTCAAGCAGCACGTAATTTATCAGCTCTGTTGTCAAATGCTGCATGTAATTGTGTTTAGTAGAAAGCTTGGTGGGACAGGGGGAGAACAGAAGGGGGGAGATAACCATTCACTTTTTCCCAGGAGAATTGCAGAGCAGACCTTGCTTTGAATTTGGTGGCCATCTACTCTTTTCAAGTACTGCCATGGCACATGCTGTAGAAGTGGAGCAGCATATCAAGTGTAAGGATGTAGTTCAGCACACAGGCCAATGTCTTACTGGGACAATGCAGAGCATGGGACTGGAAACGCTGCGAGGGTTTGCCAAGCTTGAACAGTTGCATAGCAGCCCCTTGCTCATTGACCTCACTCTGAGAATGAAGTCCCTGGGATATAAGATGCCAGTGCATTGCAGTGGTCTCCTTTCAGTATCACTATTATGCCACTTTGAGTAGAATTTAGTTAAGTTCTTTTACTCTCCTTCATGAAAACATGGATACAACACGGTTAACAGATGGCACCGCTCAGATCGGGGATGTCAGCTGCAAAAGAGGCTGGAAAAAAGCTACTGCCATGCTTTAATTTCTGTAGAACATGGCTCTGGCTCTGTCTGTGTTCCCTGGCTGTTCTGTATTCTACAGATGTGCAGTCACAGCAGAAGACCTGACAGTCACATCCCTTAATGTGTACTTTGCAGAATTAGGGAGCACACCTACAAAGTCTGGCTATGAACACACTTATCAAGTGTGGCTATGAAAGTAGCAAAGGGGACAATTTATGGACAAGGGCCTCCACTTTGTTCCCCCCTCTAAGGCTACTGCAGTCAGTGTGACAGCTGGTTCTTCTGTGGCTTCTCCATTTCTCTGTTTCTCATCGTGACCTCTGGTGTGTTGACAGAACAGTCCTTTGGAAAGTGCTCTTGCTTATGTCTTTGTCAAAGATGCATGGACTCTCACCAAGATTTTTTGCATCTTGTAGCCCTAAAAAATGACACTGAAAATATTTAGCTCTTCCTGCTAGTTATCTTCCACTCTGGAGGAGCTGCAGTGCAGGGAGCATGTTGGGAATTGACAGACATCTTGATGTGTTTCCCTGGGCCTGGCAAGACTGGTCAGGAGACAGCCCTTCTGCAATTCCCTTTTTCCTGCTCACTTAGAAAAGCACTGAGGAAGTACACTGCTGTTGGAAGGAACAGACTCAGTGCCTGCAGCATGGGGCACTGCAGTCTAAGGGTAATAGGGAAAGAAATCCTTTTTCTTTCTCTTTTTGATTCTTTTGATCACGAATGGAGATATGGAAATTGCAATAAAACTCTGTGTTCTCCCAAGGTGCTTTGCTCATAGGAAAATGGAACATTGTGACATGGAACCTCAGCACCTTAAGAACTTTAACATTAAGCCTAGTCTTTGAGTGTGATGTGTTCAAAAAGAGGAGATTTCTTTAGTTTGGTCCAGTTTCCCCACGGAAAGGAAGCTGCTCCAGTGCAGAGCAGTGCTGTGGTATTACTCCATTAGTAGAAATTTGTAGGGCTTTGCCTTTCTCCCCGTTGAATGCTCTGAGCCTTAGCTGGCATCGCCTACCTGAACAGGACAAAACAAGGCAGCCACTGGGCTGTCACAGGTGTGGGGAGGCTGGACCAGAGAGCCCCATCCAGGCACCAACTCCCACCAACCACGTAACTCTTCACCTAGCCTGGCAGGGAAAAGCTTTTCCTGCTGTGATGAAACCGTGCCCCATGCACTGACTGCACTGACTGGGAGTGAGAAGTTTTGTGCTGTAGCTTGAAAAGAAAAACGGGAAATAGGATGTGGTCTGCTGTGGTGTGTCAGCCATTTGGGAGCACCAACAGTGACGAGTGCCTGTCTTAGGCAGAACAGGGGGGGTGAGGGATTTGAGCAAAAAAAGTTGCCAGACTGGTAGTTTGATGTCAGCCCTCACTGTGCCAGAAGAGCAGCTTGTCCCCTGTTAATAGATTAGCAGAAATTTCTGTGCCTCTCTAGCATATTAAGAGCAGTTTGCCTCTGTCTTGTTACATAAATAGATTAAGCTTTAGCTGTGCTATCAGACAAATTTTCTTCGCCTTTTTTTTTTCTGAATAATCGTCAGATATTCTCATCAGTTTTGTCCTACAAGCAAGGCTTTGAAAAAACCCTGAAGAGCTGACTGAACAGTTGCTTTTCTTTCAGCATCTGTAGCTGCTTAATATTTAGCTTGTGTGCCTCTTCAGGTGCACAGAGGAGACAGAGCTGCTCTCTCCAGTCTGTATCAAGACAAGCAGAACTTGATCAGCTGGGGAGAGAGGACGAACTGCCACAGCACTGCCAAAATTTCTGGCTCATGCTCTTGAGCTTTGTTGTTCGTGTGTCAAAAATTGAAAGTGTAACTAGGTGAATAATCCTCAGGCCGTAAAATTCGTAAGTGTTTGGGTTTCAGCCAGCTCTTTACTGGGGATTTTGTGGGTCCAGTTTTAATTCTTTCCATTTGTCATGGGAATCATGTAATTCATGCAGTTCTGGAGGTGTGGAACCAGGCAGTGCTTTTTGCCATGGCTATTTTATTTATTGTTTTTTAAGTGCTTTGGTGACCTGTTACCTCCTTATAAAATAAGAATTTTACAATTATTTAAAGCAGACATGTGGAGGAGCTTTGTATATAGTTCTGGATACTCACTACCAAAAGCTAAATGGACTTATAATTGTTGAAACAAAAAAAATCCTGGTGCTGCTGCTGTGATACAAATACCTGCTATGGTGAAGTCAGGCATTAATGACCTCAGTGACAGAGCCTTCTTTAAGCAATTTTGCAAATAGAGGCTGTTTCAATCATGTAAAAATTGCTTTTTGTGTTAAATTTCTGCTTAAGAACCTCCTCT
This sequence comes from Eopsaltria australis, assembly GCA_034509425.1. Taxonomy (NCBI): domain Eukaryota; kingdom Metazoa; phylum Chordata; class Aves; order Passeriformes; family Petroicidae; genus Eopsaltria; species Eopsaltria australis. The sequence goes on from JAVTVJ010000138.1 coordinate 1,408,037, forward strand.
AAAGTCAGATCACTGCAGTGCCACTACAGTACTTGTCTCACAAGCTGAATCCTATGTTGGATTTAGTATCTCCCATAACTTTTAGACTAATACTTACCCCTTAGCAGACTCTTCAGGCATAGCCAGTAATGAATTCAAGAGATATTTCATGCCTGAGCCAGGAATTTATTTATCTCACTTCTGTGGATCCACAGAGCGGAAAGAGAGGGTACTGACTGTATGTCTTGCTGGCATGTACTGAAAATTATATTGAAAACATATACCTAACTACTTTTATACATCTGAACCCTGTGCAACAACTTACCCTCTAATTAGCTCAAAATGTGTCTGACCTTCTGTGCTGAAACTGTATCAGCATGAAATGAATCTTCCTTGGACAATGGTGAAAGGAGTTAACTACACTTGGAATTTCTTTTTTTTTTTTTTTTTTTTTTTTTTTGACACAGGCTTGCATACCTGGATTGAGGTTCTGGTGACGCTGTAGGCTTTTTGTGTGATGTTGCAGAAATATGTTAATATTCATGACCGAACCTAGAATGTTATTAATGCTCTCCTGCATTCTGCTTACAGTGTGAACACGTAGGCAACTGTCACTAATTCTCCAGAGCCAGTAATCCCAATTTAGTCTGGCACAATTTGCTGTCATACATGGTGATAACTCATGGGAATGATATCTGGCTGTGGCCATCTTAAGGATAAAAGCATTATCAGCTCTTGAAGTTTGAGCTACAAGTTATTTCCATGAGGTGGAAAAGGCTGCCTAATTTTATATCTCCCTGTACAGAAAAGAGGAATAATAAGAACAAAAGCTTTTGAGAGTAGCAGGCGAAATTTCTTGGAAATTTTTTTTCATCTAAATCAGTGATTTCTCTGTAGTAATCAGATGCTTCTCATTTTCTTTTTTATTTTTTATTATTATAAAAGTATTGGTTTGGTGGTGTTTTTTTTTTTAAATCGCAGCTGTGTCAGCCCTACTTCCACTCCCTCATTCCCTCAGCAGTGGATAAGAATTTGCTGCAGTGCACTCTGAGAGCCTTAGTGCTTGTCCTTAAAGTCAGTTCTGTGGTTAAACAGATACTTTGAAAAAGATGACAGAATCCAAAGAGGATGAAAAATCATCCCAGTTTTCCCTAGGGAAATAATATCCTTGATGCAGAGTCTGTGTTTCTTAGTTTTACTCCTGTATCATTTTTGTGCTGTCTTATTTTTCCCCTTCTCAAAAACACACAGGGATCTTGCCAGGCACAATATCAGCACACGAAACACAAAGGGCCCTAAAATGCATCTCCCTGTGTGCCAGGACAGCAGAGTAAAATACTGCAGCTTTCTGTGAGAGTCCATTTTGTACCACTGGATTACAAGAGAGTGTCACATAAAATTTCTTCCTATTTTCTGACCTAGAAAGACAGATGAATAATGTAAGATTGTCATAAAAAAGAAAACTGGCTCAAGATTTATTCTTTAAAAGAAACAAATACTATTAATTCCTTCCTCTCTGGTTCCTTCTTCTTGACTAGCTCCCTAGCAATCCCTTCTAAATTTCAAATTTGCATTTCTGCCAACTTGGCATGCCATATAGAAACAAGGCTTTTCAATAATATATGTGCTGTGCCTGCTCTGAAAGCACATTTTGGCAAGGGCTTTTCTAACTCAAACTGGTATCCACTTTCAGAGATTACTTTTCTATTACTATTTAATTTCAACACAGCCTGAGAGTAGCTGCCATCCAAGGTCCTGGAGAGCAGTGTTACACAGGCAACTGCTTCCTGCAAGAATTTAGGGGCTGTCAAAGGAGCAGCCCTGGAAATTCAAATCCTGCATGCAAAGAGCAAAGCTTCTCACTTGACTGTACTCCCAGTGAGGTTCAGAGCTGTTGCTCCTCGGGCACTTCTGGGGATCCATGAATTTGCTACATCCCAGAGGAGCTCAGTGCTAAAGGTCTCTACTGCTGCTGATCACCCCGAAGGGCAGGGCTGGACACTGAGGGCTGTTGGGACCTACATGGAGAACCTTCCTGTTTCCAGCATTCCATGGGGAGGGTTTTTAGAGAAACAACACGTTCCTACTCATTTCTGCCAAGCCAAAAGCAGACTGTGGGCCAAAACTCTTGGTAGTGAGTAATCAGTAACTACGACATGCTCACTTCACTTCTACAAGGAGCACATCCACAGATGTAAGTCCCAGGGGCAGGTTCTTAATATTTTTCTGATCTGCTGAATCACAGAAGATGGATATGAGACAGTTTTCTTGGGTTTAAGTAATCTGAAATTATTATTCACTTACTAGTTCTTGCTAGAATGAATACGAACTGTCCCTGGATTTAAACCACCCTTAAAAGCTTACCATTCACAACTGTGCTTTAGGCTATTCAATTACTGGATTACTTATGCTAAAAAATAGAACCATAGAACAGCCTGGGTATTGGTCATGGGTATAAAACTGTAAAAAACCTATTTTAGAAAGTTATTTTAGAAAGTGTTTGTGCCACAACATAAAATTAAGCTCTTCAGTACATTGATATTTGTGCCCATGTAATTTTATGAATAACTTTATAGAAAGCCTGTGATAGGGTGAATGCTTCTTAGGAATCTGATACTAAGATAAACAATTGACTACACTTTTTTAAAAAGTAAAACCATAATTGTTCTTCCTACAATTCTCATGGCTTTGTTTGTGAAAGCCAACCAAAGCTAAGAATTGCTGAGGCATGAAATGCTGGCAGTTACTATTATAGGGAAATACATGTGAAAGAGAAACTTCAAAAGGATGAGGGGTTTTTTTAGTAAATCTTACTTTGGAATTAACATTCTTCCTTATTTTGAGGTTTGGGAGGGTTTTTTTCCCAGCTAGATTGTTTTTTCTGGTTTGTGACACTGACGGTGTACTGACACAAACTGATGATACGCCAAATGGCATGTTTTTATTTACAAAGCATTATGGATAGATGTTGGTAAAATACTTCCCATTTGAAGATCATTTTTCTTTGTTCAGTGGCAAAACAGTTTTATATTTCATAAGATAGAATTGCAAAAATTTCTCAGTATTTTTACATAAAATGATACAAGCTGCATCACAAAACAGCTTTGCACAGAAAATTTAGAAAAAGTGGTGAAAAGAAGTACAATCTTTCAACTTCACATTAAACCCCAGAATTTTTACCATTAGGAAAATAACAGACATAAATAACCAACAATTCTCAGGATCAGCAATCATTGTGGGTAGTTTTTTGATTGTCTATTCCCTTACTCTATCAAATTGTTGCATTTGAATATTTAGCTCAGCTCCTTTGATCTCCTTCCTGTATTCAGGTCACGTTTCTGTCTGTACTTCCTCACGTTGACACATAATGAGGAATTATTTATAGATAATCGAATCTCTCTCAGTTTTGGAGCCACTGTGAGCCTGCTATATTGCATACATTTGTCGATAAACTACAGTGTGATTTATTTCAATGCACCTAAAGCCATCTTCACAAATGGAGTTCACTTACTTCTGCTTTGCAGAATTGTTCCTCTCAGGTACTGTTCTCATTTTGACAAGATTGAACAGCAAAACCAAAGCTAAGAAAGCAGCTGTAGCAGCCTCCATTGCTGCTATCCTTGGGAAATACCAGTGGTTCATGTTTTCACAGATGTGTTTTAGCTCCTCTACAGACGTGCTCTTTTGCATGCCTTCCTCAAAACTCCATTTCTCCATTTTGTCACCACATTTTTGGATGGTATTCACAATACACTTGATGCATTCTCAGTTGCAAGACTGTGTCTGTGATCTGTGGGCAATAACATGGGATAAGCTGATGCTGATGCACATTTGTGCAGCAACTCGGTGTGGCTGGAACACGTACAAAGCACATGTGCAAGAACGAGACGAGTGTGTGGGAAACCAAATGCAGCAAAAATTCATTTTGATCTCTCGCTTATTTTCCTAAGCACACTGCCATCTATCTCTACAATAATGTTGGCCTCACTGACAGAGGATTCTCCTGTTAACCACACTGCTGTACAGTGAGTTTCCTGCTTATCACAGCTGTCGCATTGCTGAAGTGTCCTGGGACATGAAGCTGTCAGCTTGCTGTGTGGAGCCAGACCCATGTCAAGCAGCTGCCACCCCATATTCATAACCTAGCTTGAATCAGTCTGAAGGCTGCTTGCCTGAAGGGGCACTCAGAAAGTCCTTCAATACCCAGATTTTCTTATCTTAGAAGGAGTTCTTGTCACTCATAGGTAGCACCTTGGTAGGTGTATTAAAGAGCCTTTTTTTCCCCTCTTCTAACATATCTCAAGTTTGCAGCAAAATCTGTATTTCACCAGGCATGCATATACCCAGTGCACATCCAATCTTTGACCGTCTGTGTGGATGCTGTTAACATTATTTATACATTACCAGACATGGGCTGGAAGCAGCAAGATAAAAGCTGTATTTCATGAGTGCTCCCAGAAGCACTACCCTCAGCTGCATAATTACCTGTGGCATCTGCTGGCAGACGTGTGTTACGGAACGGTGGGAGCTTTTAATTTGCATGCAACTATTACTCTGCTTTTCCCCCGTTTGTCAACTGACCACGGCATGCTTGACAGCCTCTTCCTCATCTAGAGGAGGAGATTATCCCTGCTTTCTTCTGAAGCCAGGCATGATAAGCAGCACCTGCTGGGAAGGGAGAGGAGGGAGGTGTCAGTGTCCCACCCCACGTGTCAGTGTGTGCGTGAGGACACACGGGGTAAGAGAGGCTGCACAGAGACTCTTGATTTGTGCCTGCGTGTGCAAGAGAGAGGGAGAAACGGGATGGATGGATGCTGCAGGCTTCCTGTTGGCCTCCTGCAGAACTAGGAAGAATTGTACCTCTTTAATCAAGCACATAACTCTAATTAATAATGAGGAAGGCCATCCTGCCTAATTAGGGTTTCCCTGCTGACCCTGCAGGATGTTACTTATGAACCTCATCAAATCTGCATTCATTCACACTACAAAACATTATTCACTAATAACTTTTATTTCTGCCTGATGCTTCAGTTCTCTGCCTTTCTCTTCCCAATACCATTTTTTCCTGCCCCTCTCCATAAATGTAATGCCAGACAACACCTATTTCTTACAGTCTTCTAGAGAAAGCATTAGTCCAAACTAATGCACCTAGTACAGGCATTTCCATTTTTGCAGTGGAAGGAGAACAAGATTTGCATTTGAGAGGAAGAAATGTTTTCTGACAGTGAGGATGCTGAGTTAGACTTATGTAGGTAGGTTGTCTCACCAGGAATAAAAGGCTTTAAGAACAGTTTAGATTATTTTTTGCCAAAAATGCTGTAAGATAGTTGAGTCTGTTTGGGGGCAGGAACTCAAACCTGGTGATCAATTATTCTAGCACAACAAATTCTGCAGGCTCAACTCACTGCCCGCCACTGTTTCCAGTGAAGAGATTTTTGGGGGTGGGGGACACAAATATAAAAGTAATTAATATAGCTGGCAAATTTTGTAGTGACACTCTTAGGTACCTCCAGACATCAGACAAGGTACTAAGATATACCTCAGCTTGGGAACACAGTTCTGCATCTCTGAGAGCCCCTCAGCCACCAGGGTGTTCCACGTCTGAGCTTTCAAGGCTCCTGTTAGAGAGCTGTTTCACTGGGACTTTGCAATGGGAGTGCCAAGAAGCAGACAGGGCTCCCAGCTCTGGTACCATCTCATCTGCCCTGCAGGTAAAGGATTGAGACCCCCTAGTGCTCCTCCCATGCCCCTTAGATAATTAAAGATTTCAAGCATGTTAAGTTGTGTTAATTAGGAACCAGTCTTCCTGCTGCAGGAATGTCTTCAGGAGAGGCAGGGATTTCAGACTGCAGCACTTCAGGCTGCTTGATGTATGTGCTGTATGCAGAGCACCACTTGGAGCAGATGAATGCTATCATACCACCAGAAAGGGTGATGTACTCCCCCTGTGATATTTCAACGCTGGTAATTAAATTCCTTCCACCTACACTCCCCTTCCTATTTCAATGGAGAGAGGTATACTTCAATTCTTTTTCTAAATATTTATGTAGGGTTAAGGGGGAAAAATTAAATTTTTCTTGCTGTCCATTCCTCATCTGGTTACAGCTGAGCGGTGAAAGTGTGAGGCATCTGTATGACGACATTTGAATGGTAAACTGCTTTGAGAACTTGGGGAGGTGAAAAGCATTTCATACCAAATCTCATCCCCAAAAGTGTCACATTAATTTCTTACAAACTAATGTCTGCTCTTAATCTTGGCAGAATAACATGGAGGTTTCTAATATACACTAGAGGTCTGAAGCAAGACAAGATGCAGATAATAAAAGGTGAGCCTGGGCCATGAAGCCCAGCAACTGATCAAAACCTGCACAATGCTTGTGCCTCTCCATTTTTGGGTTTTTTTGTTTTTTGTCGTTTCTGGGTAATTTCTAATTGAATTGAAGGCTTTTCCTGAGTTTCTTCCAACCTATTTCTAAAGCCAGTGATGTTATGAATAAACAGAACATGCTTTCAGGACTTACTTTTCTATATATTTTATGGCTGGTTTTTTTTTAATGAGCCTAAGTATCTACAAAAGGAGAAACAGTCAAAACCTCACATCCAAAGAAATTATAAGAGAAGAAATCTGTAGTATTCTAGCATAGAATAAGGCCTAGTCTAAGCCTATTCTAGTACAGAATGGTGGTGTCTCGTCTTTAAAGCCCTGTTTTTTTATAAGAAGCTATAGCATGCAGTTAAGGAAAGCATATAAGCAGATTTGATTTGCTGGAGAGCAGTTAGCTGGGATGCCAGCAGCTTTGCCCCTGCAGGCTGCATCAGCTGGCACAGCAAGGGACACTGTGGTGACTGCAGGGACATGATGTTGACCTGCCTGTGCCTGCAGCCCCTCTGTGCCACTGGCTGTGCCTCTGTGCTTTGGTGTCTGCTTAAAACTCTGCTCAATGCCTGAATGTTTCCCCAGTTGGTAAGACTCAGTTTAAGTACTGGAGAGTTTCTAAAGTTGAATCAATAGTTGCTATTGCTGCTTTCTGCCAAGACTTTAACCTTTTTTTTTTAAAGCAGTTGTGCACAACGTTAATGAGTCTCTGCAAATAGAAGCCTGTATTAAATTGGCTCTGGAGTTTGTGCCCTGGAGTTTGTTCAGACACTAAACGCAGCTGAAGGGAAACTCGGAGTTTTATTCTAAAATGTTAAGTACCCAGAATTTCCTCTCTTCTTCAGCAGATGCACAGCAAGTCATCCCTTCTAAATGACCCTGTTAGCCTGAGTTAGAGGCATTTAGTGTTATGACTCAGCCATTACAAGCTGTATCTTTCTAATTCATTTCTCATCTTCCCTTCCACTCTGAGGGCAGCTGATGGATGCAGAGATGGGGCTGGGTGAAATGCTGAAAGCAGCTCTCAGCATGCCATGAGCCCTACAGGAAATAGCCTTTATCTACCAGGATTGTGGGTTAAACTGATAGGCAATATGCATGTTCTCTGTAGGGTACACACACCTCACACATAGATTTATATTCAATATGTCAGTCTTTATGGTATTTCTGCAAATTGCTCAGGTTACTGAGCAAGATGCTTGAAATGATGCTTTTCCTTTGAGCATTCTTCATACAAAAGGTTTGTTTAATAATCATTGCACTTGAGTCTTGAACAGCATTTCAAGCCTTTCTTGCCATATCATCTGTTTATAGCTCTGTTTTGCTTCACAGACAGAAGATGCAAATCCCCACAACACGTCTTTATAATGAAATGAGATATTACCAGAATTTTACTGCTGGTTTTCTTCTCTGCTACCTCCTGGACAAAAGCCACTCTCAAATAGTTTCTCTCATCTGGCTGGTATAAGCTGGGCTGACAAAGTAAAACCATCAAGATCAGAAATAATTACAGAAGCTTAAGGGAAATCTGAAATGTGCATGCTCTCTGGAAAAAAGACAAAGCACATTTTCCAGATCACTGAAACAAGTGAGCATATTCCATATAGGTTTTGTTAAATTATGTATTTAAGAAAAAGAACCCCTCATCTTGTCAATTGGATGGAAGGAATCAGAAGGATTTAAGTCTGAAAGTGGGGCATGGTGTGTGGATTATTAAGTGCAGAAAAATTTGAAAGACTTTGCAGGATGGAAAACGAAAATGTGACAGGCCTGATCTTCTGTGGCACTCAGGCTTCTGAAGGCACTCGTGGTTGATTGGGAAGTGCCACAACACAGTAGTGGCACAGTGGGACCAGGCTCTGCTGGGCAAAGTGGACTGGGGTAAATATATCCAAGGGTAGAGCAGAGGGAGGAGTGGATCTTCCAGCATCGAGGTGGAGGTGGAAGGATCTACTTCTGCTTCCATGGACCTATAAAACTTGTTCAGTACTGCCTCCATGAACACTGGGGTCTTCCTGGTGGGATGCTGCCAGCTTTTGGCTTCTCCCATGTTCCCTAGCAAGATGAAAGGGAGGGAACCTGATATCCTGAGAGTAGAGATGCTGGGAGAATAGAGATGCCATGGTTCTGCATTGTGCTGGCAGAGTCTAGAGCTGTTGAAGATGGAGCCGGCACATTGGCCATCAACCTTGGGACTCTGAGCTCCTGGAATGTTTGGGGCCCATCTAGCAGATGGCTTTCCCAGTAACTGGAACATAAAGCACACCTTGTAGGGAAGGTATCAGGCTGGGAAAGAGGACTGGAGAGTCAGAGTGGCCTTCATGTGCCTGGTTCCTGAGTGCTGAGGGGACTCCCTGAATGAGCCAGAGGTGTGGGGGCAGCTCTGACTCCTCCTGTTTGCCAGGCTGGGGCTGAGCTGAGCAGCAGCTCTGTCCTGAGAGCTTTGTGAGTGCCTGCACAGAGAGGGCAGCAGCCTGGCAGTGCCACACAAACAGGTTTGAATGCTTGCTGAGTGTGTCCATATCACTGGCTGAGTGAAGAGCAAGAGTTACCTCTTCCAAGGACACAGGAGACTTTTGAGTTCATGGAGGCACAGGATTATAAAGCCATCAGTGTAAAACAGTACAGTTTAATTTTCTGAAATGCAGCTAGATAGGTAGGGAGATTAAATTATGGCCCCTTTATTCTCTCACTACCTAAATCCATGTATTTTAAAAATATCTCTTAAGTGACATTACAATAGGTCTAGACTTTCAGTAAAATATTGATACAGTTTTTCATTTCATGATGTTTTGAGATTTTCACATCAGGTTAGGTTGTTTTTTATAGTGTATGCAGCCTGAAGTGGAGGTTGGATTTGTTACCTAAGACTTATTCCAAGTGAAGAGGATTTGGCAGTGGTATGTGCTTGAACTTACTTGTTTTTCAGAGATTTCTTTACTTTGCACTTCCTCTGAGGTTAAGCTGCCAAATAGCACAGCTTGGGCTCTTTTACTGGTTCAGGAAAGACAGGAAAAAGTTTCCCCTGAAGACCATTAGATGTTAGATCTCTTCCTCTAGATTTGATTTGCTGAATTCTACTTGTAGAGAAGGCAGGAGCTTTAGTACACTTGGCAGACAATTGTATTGTCATTAACAGCTCAAAATAAGCAGTTATCTGATAATGCTGATAAATGACTGCCTTGGAGGGAGTGTGTGTTTAAGAGGCACTACCTCAACTGAATTAGAAGGTGGGTAAGAACACCCCTCCTTCTGTGTGAGTGGAACAGAAGAGCACACTGCCCTCACTTCTCAGGTTTGCTTTATGGGATTGATGCTGCCTCATATGGTTGTTAGAACAATCATACCAATATTTCCATGCTGCTGGCATACTGTTGGAAGGGGTACACTTGGGAAGGGGAAAAGGATGCACATTAGTAGTGTTTTTATCATGTGTTTATTAGTTTGTATTTAGAAGTACGGGTTTTTAGAAGCTTAATAAAGATAGCTGTTGCCACAGGAATTGAAAGCAGACCTCCATCTTGATAATTTTTCAAAGCAATCCACATATAAATCCCATATTAAATTTTACTTTGGTGTGACGTTGGCATAGGGTCATATCTGAATCCAGGTATAGGTTTGGAACTTCCCTAAGCTTCAGGGACAATTAGATCTGAAATTTGCTTTTCATCCCTCCTCAATATTTCTGTTGGAGCAATACCATCAAGAGACCATTGCCAGCAGAGAGAAGGATGGACTGTGTGTCTGACTCCATGTAACATTTGCTAGATCTGAGCAGAAAGAGCATTAACATTTAAAATCAACTCTCAAAATTTTTCCTCTCCTGCAGATAGGAGATGTTGACAAAACCCAAAATTCTCCACATCTCAATTGTGTGGTGAGACAGGCTGTGCAGTCAGGTTAGGATTGCACTCACGTTTGTGGCATGTTTTAAACACATTTTTTATGGGATCATGACTTGGCAACCAGTGCTATCTGACAGTCTATATGAGCATGAGATTGAAAGCTTTTTTCATTTTGTATATGTTTACAAGAGCAGTTACTCTTCTTTAATAAAAGAAAATGTTTTCTTTTGCTTCTGTGTTCACCCGTACAGACACTGAAACCCAGCAGTTTAGTAAAACAGTCTGGGGGAAGGCAGGGTTATTGAATTTCATTGTGCCATTCAACATAGTTTTCTGTCTTTGAGGTCACTGGGTATGATGTATAAAATTGGGGTCTCTCAGGACATCAGGCACTCTTTCTCCCATTCTTACACCTCGTTTGTATTGTGGGGGTTTTTCTGGTTTTGTTAAAGCATTAGTCATCCAGTTGAGTTCACTTAAAAGTTCAGACTTTCCCAGAAGAATATTTATCTTCGGAGAGGACAAAATCCTGCATATCTTGTGTCATTAAATATCTTGGATTATTTTCATACAGAGTCTGAAACCTTTTCATTTGGACAAAACATGGGTCTGACATCCAAAATTTTTCAAGGAATTCAAGGAGTTAATAGGGGTTTTTTTTCTATTTCATCCTACAGAGAGTCTTGTTATCAGCAGAGACAAACATAATTCTTGTTCAGTGCTAGTCCCTGATTCTGAGAGGGCTTAGGCATATGATTAGATTTCAGCACAGCAGCTTGTGTATAAATTTAAACAAGAGTTTGTTGCAGGGCTGGAACTATTGTGAATAAAATGCATATTACCCCTGGGATCTTTTGATGAAAGGTGCTGTTATCTGTATCCCTCGTATCAGATATGTTGCTTTTACATGAGTGCTGTGGTTGTAGTCAATTCATTTGCTAACATTTAGAATAACAGATACAAACCCTGCATGACCTGAAGAGAGAATCAACATACCACAGGTACTGCATGTAGATTCCTCCCTAGCACAGCTGGCTGGCAGGTGTTTCATGGAGCTAAAGGTCATACATTCTTTTGTGTGTCAGGCCACAGTTTGCACACCAATCAGGTATCTTTGATGTTTGTATTCACACACACCATTTAGAGGTTCTTCCTGCTGACTGCTATGGAGCTCAGAATTAGCTGGTTGGCTGAAATCACGCAATCTGATTTTTCCTTTGTGCTGCCCACCACCACTGGCTATTACTAGATTTGGCAGAATTGTCAAAATGCTCATAAGCAGCCATTGATTTGTGGCCAGAGCAGGAACGCTACTGAAAAATGCTTGAAAAATGTCATCTGAATAAAAAAGCATCTGCTGCTATCCTTGGGAGGAAAAATAATGATTGGGTGCAAAATGGGTGCAAAAATAATGATTTATTTTCTCTCCATGTGTCACAGAGATGGAAGGGGAGCTGCTTGCAGCTCTTTTCTCACTGGAGGATTCAAACTCATCGGCCCTCTGAGAGCCCAAGACTGAGACTCTCATTTGCCTCAGCCTGTGATCCCTGGTATATTCTGTGGCTGAACATCACAATCAGTAACCTCATTGGGATGGGCTTAAGGTTCTTGACATTCCTTGAAAGAGCACCCCAGATTTTCCTTTGTGGTAGTTTTATTAGAAATGTGCCATTTCTTCAGAAAAAGTCAGAAGTCCTGAGGTTATTCAGGATTGCATGTTTGGCATTTGATTTCAGCTGAATCAGGATTTCACCTAAATTGGTCTACACGAGGTCTCTTTGTAAAGTGCCCACCACCTGAGTGGTGTAAGGTGAGTGTTCTTTCAGGAGCATGTGTCACATTTTGTACAGATTTGCTTGGTTTCCTCCTCATTCCCAGTGATATTCTGCTATTTGCCTTCATACCCAGTCATTCTATACAGAGCTAGAGAGAAGCTGTATTTAACATGCCCTACAAACAGCACCACCCATGGTTCCACCATTTTCTGAGCAATGCAGCACTCAGCCAGAGGCTGAGGGCTGGATGTGTCTCTCAGAGCCAGTGTGTGTGTACTCTCCCATAGTCAAGGGATAAAACTAGCTGTTGCTACAGCATAACTCATCTGTGCTTGTTCAGTTTCTTCCTTAGGAGCAGATAAATCTGGAAATGGCTGTTTCTCTCTGTGGCTGAAATGAGAACCTAGCCAGAGAGTCCAGATCCAGATACTTGTTTTGTAGACCTGTCACTTGGATACACAAATCCCTGTGTGCTGGGCAGGAATAAGGCCCTAGTGGCAAGTAGGATAAGCAGTGCAAAGTCTCATAACCCTACAGACTTGAACAATTTTGTGGACAGAAAACCTGTCTGTGAGCCACGTCAACACGTAACTGTATTTAAAAGTCACCACTATACATGTTAATGACCTAGTTTATCTTAATTTACCTTCTAGTATAACTGTGTATACAAAACTGAGTAAATTCCAGGTACTTTATCTGTGGTTTTAATATGGCATATATCAAAGTTTTGTGCTATGAACTTGGAGCACTTGCCATACATGTCAATGAAAACCAATACCTTTTGTATCTAAGGTAGAAAAAAAAAATTCTATCTCTGTAGTGTAGTGAGCTCTGCCTGCAAAAGAGTGTTGGGATAGTTTTGACTGCAACAATGAGATTATAAAAAGCATTCTAAAGTAAAAACTTCCTGCTGCCACACACTGCATGTTAAGGGCCAGGAGTGACCTCTGAGAGCTGCAGAATTCTGTCTTTGTGCCGCACTGCAATTGGTATGTATTCTCATTAGAGAGAAAGTGATTCACACAAAGTAGGATGTCATCAACTTTGCTCTTTCCCACACACTTTCTTTGAACTAAGGGGTTTTTTATTGTCAAGGTCCCTCAGGATCACAGTTTATGAGAAACTTAATGCAATTCAAAACCTACTTGAGTCTTTTCTTGGTGCTGAAACTTAAACAAGGCAGGTTTTTTAAATTATTTCATTTCTACTTTCTACCAGCAATGACTGGCTTCATTTTTTCTTCAGCTGTTTGGTTTTGTTGCATCACTGAAACCCTGGTATTGCAGGGTTATGGTTTGGGGTTTGTTGTTTGGGGATTTTTTTCTGACAGTCATATCAAGGATAGCTCAGAATATTGAAAAGCAACATACTTAGCAGCCTACCTTCCCCCTCAGAGGCTGAATAAATAAAAACAAATCTAGAAAGACATTTAAGTCTGGCACCTAATGGCATGCCAGGACCAGACAGACACTCCATACCTGATAAAGCAACAGCCACAATCAGGTGAAGGGGATGGGTCTCTAAATGAAGGTGCTTTTAATGTTCCTGTTGTTGCAGAACATCACAAAATATTCATGGGGACCAGTAAAGAAACAGTATCACTTCCATCAGGAAAATGAAAATCAAGTTCATTGCACAGTCACATGACTCCCATTAAGGGCTTAATAGAGATTCCCTTTACTGCTGGATCATGCTATAAATAAGCAGATGGTGGTGATTTTGGGTCCAAATTGTTGGATTTACATACAAAATGTCTTTGGATGGCAGGAAGAAGGTTGAATAGCTTTAAATTAAATAAAAGCATGCTGCATTTAAAAAAAAAGAAAAAAATATGGAAGCGAGAGCAACAATACTATCAGAATGAAAAGCCTCAAAGCCTGCAGTTCTGGCAAAGTTTTAAAGCTGAGAGAGATAATACATAGTTAAGATTACTCAAATACAGTAAATTGAAAAATCAGTGGAGTCTTGCTGATTTATAGCAATAGAGTTTTGCTCTTATGATTTTATTTTCAAGTTAAGACTTCAAATACACTCATTTAAAAATATTTAGTGAGCTCTAGCCATAAGCTTGTTCTGGATGGTTCTGGTTACACAGCTTGCATCTGAAGTTTTACATAATTAATATTTATTTTAAACCTACTTTCCAATCAAGCTGATGGAAACCTGCCTACCTTGATTTACACCCTCAGAAGGATTTGTGCCATAAGATCACTCCTGCCTGGTATTGTGACATGATCCTCTCCCAGCTCTTACAGCTCCTAAAAGCACACACAAGTGTAAAAACTCATGACAGCATTGCCTACCTGCCTGACTTCAGTCCTGAGCTGCAGTGTCTACATACCAAGAGCTTTGTGCCAATGAAAAACCATGTTACATTGATGCCTCTTGCTTCTCTGGATTTACTGTGTCTAGTGTAGATGTTGCCTGGGTTCTTTTACATCTAGATACTGATGCAGTGTTTTGTAGAAGTATTCAGTATTCATTCATTATGCAGTGCTTGAGAGCAGTATGGGCAATAGCACAATGGAGCATTTGCCCTGGAGTTCATGGACCCATTCAGCTGCCCTTGAACGACAAACTGATCCTCCAAGAGGGACAAAATGGGAAGGCAGCCACACAACTGAGACAGGATAACCTTGCCCAGCATCCCTCTGCAGCTCGTGGCTAAACACCACATGTTGCTGTAGAGGAAGGTTGCTTGTAGCAGCTTATGTTCTTATACAGAGGATAAAACTACTTTGCCCGCTGGAAATGTCCTCCCAAGCATGAGCCTTATGACCTCTTGAGAAGGGACAGTGTTCCCTGCAGCTGCTGTTTTCATTTGGATAGTTAAATTCCAAATGAATGTAAACTACTGGAGGGGAGCAGAGAAGCTGGAGTTTGTCCAGGTAAATATTGGTATGTAATAATTGCAAGTGAGCTTGTGTTTGCTTCTCTGGGAACGGTTCACAAAATTCATGTGCAGGCTTTGCCTTACCCTCAGCTTAAATGCAGCTGTCTCAGGGGAAATATGGAGGTTATTTAATAGTGCCCAGCAATGACACAAAACAACTTAGGGCAGGAAGAGAAGGCACCATATTAAATTAAAACTGCACAAAGCAAAATTTAGGGAGACAGAATGTAATTACCCAACTTGGACTGTGGCCAAGGCACTGATGCTAACACCTTTATTATTAAAAAAAAGGAAAAAAATGCCATGGGAGCCAGGAAAATCAAAAAGAGATAAGACCTTGCTTTCAGTCTCTTTTCTGAAAGATGGCACCTCAAGCAGCATAGTGCCCATTAGCACTATGGCAGGGTATTGATTCAGTACCTACTAAGAAAGAAGAAGGCCACCCACTGAAGAACATGCATAATTAAAGCTAAAAAATGAGCTGCTTTCTTTGTGAAATACAGAGTTCTCATTGCAGTGTTTCCCCAGGAATTCACCATCAGGGAAAAAAAATTGTTTGCACTTCACCTCCAAGGAATTTTGCAAAGGTCAAGCACTGGAGCCAGCTGGATGCATTATTTAGTGACTTGACCATTTTATTACTGAATATTTCATTGGGTTTGTTTTTACAATCAACTACTTCTATTCATGTTAAAAGGAGCTATCACTAAATCCCATTTTTACTGTGGTAGACAGTGAGACAGAGGCAGCCAAAGGAAGCAAATATAACCAGTTGTCCTTGCCTTTCAGCAGCTTCTAGCAGCTTCAGGTTCCTTTAGTAACTCTCACCTTCCAGTGATTTTCTCAGTGTTATTCTAGGAGATTGCAACAGAAATCAGGATCCTTGATGTTGCCCAGCAGTGTTCTGCAGAAGTACCCCAAATTACACTGTGAGGTCCTCAAGATACATCATCAAGTACTGGCAAGGTTCCATGGCATACGGGAAAACGGGTTGAAGGCAGAGGTGCTGTGGTGGGAGCACAGTTTTGTATTCTCTATGCAAACTACAGACTCACAGACTGGAAGTGACCCATATATTTACCACAGTTATGATTTCAGCCATGGACTCATATTCACCCTGGATGCAGCCATTTACCCTTTACAGAATGGGTGTCTTCCTAAAGGAAAATCCAGAGATTTCACCTTGATCAGAAGTTCCATAGTTGATGGAGAAATCATTTGAGACTTTAGGGCCCGTGTTGTACACAAGTCCTTTTCAGGCTAAAGTTCAGTAAACCTGTGTAAGGTGATTACTCAAATACATTTTTGACCTTCACTAGTCCATTGTGCCATTTTACTGAATGGGCAGATCTAGAGTTTTAGGAAAACAGGTGCAGAAGGTACAGATAGCCAATGTAAAAGTTACACATCGGCATTTATTTCATGATCAAAAGTACGGGCACTATTTATCTCAATTCCTTGCATGTTTATTTGGTTTGGTTTGGGTTTTTTTGCTACTAGGATATTTCAGCTTTCCCAGGCGCATGCTAAATTATTTGTAAGATCGAAACTGCAGGGCAGAGCCTGCCTTTTATGAATAAATAGTACTGAGCACATTACCTAGCTATACTAAGTCTTCAGCAGCTTATACTGTACAGCTTTTCTATGTAATATGCCCTCCAGAGCTTGTGCATTTACCAATATGATTTTATGGGTATCTGTAGTAAGCTGGAACATTTTAGATTAATAAATTACACAGCAGCATTGTTTGTGTTTGCTCCACAGGTACAGCTGAGAATGACTTTCCATTGTAAACCCAAAAAACAGCCCCCTTTATATAATCAGAAAAGCTCTATCCACATAACTATGTGTAAATAAAAAGTCATAGGACACAGGACAGGAGAATAAGACTCTGTCTGCCTTGGGCCTCATCTTAAATGCAGAAGGCTACACTGAGTTTAAAGAATTTCAGAATGTAACAAATACAGCCAGAATATACCACAGTATCTGAGGAGAAAATTCTGTAATTAAAAGTGCTTTTAGCAAACATAGATTTGCATGGGTCCTGCATGAGCAGGTCCTTAATACCATTAAGAACTCTTGTTTGAAAAACCACTGCATGTTTTCAATATTTATGATTTATCATGGATGAAAGGTTTTTCTCTCCACAAGATGATTTCTCAGCTTTTGGTAGCTCATATTTTGATCAGTGCTGAGCACGTTTCAGAGTCCTTACCTGTGGTGTCTGCATGAAAAGAAACATAAACTTTTAATCAATCTTCTTTACATACAGAGTCTTCCTTTGTTAATGAGTAGAAAAGGCTAGAATGCTTTTCTCTTAATCTTATAGTAATTTCACTAATTCCAGCCTTCTTAGGGATCATACTACAAACTACAAAAAGATGTGCTTTAAATTTATTATGAGACAAAGAGAATACTGTATGTGGTCTTCATTAAGATCCCAGGCCCTAACCATTATGATGAAGCATCATTAAAAAATGAGTGAATATGTTTGTGACTCTCTTGGCCAATAGCACACAATTACTGCATGTGCATAAAAAGAGAAATAGTGACAAAAGTAATACCCAAAATTCATATATTTGGATTGCTGTGGAGCTTTCTTCAAGATTTTTTTAAAATTCAAGTTATTTTGCAAAAGTACTCGATGCAAAAAGGTCACATTTTGTTGAACAGGTACCATCTTGGAAAAGCAGATAGACAAGAGTACAGCCACAATCACACTTCTGAATGACTGGGTTGGCATCATGCTCAGTATTTAAAGTAGAGGGAAGAAGGAGGAATGAAGGGATATTTGGAATGATGGTGGTTTTCTTCCCAAGTAACTGCTGGGTGTGATGGAGCCCTGCATCCCTGGGGACAGATTACCTGCCTGCCCATGGAAGTGTTAAACGAATTCCGTGGTTTTCCTTTCCTTGCCTGTGTGGCTTCTACTTTCCCTATTAAATTGCCTACATCTCAACCCACGAGTTTTCCAGCTTTTACCCATCTGACTGTGTCCCCAGTCCTGCTGTTGGGGAAGTGAGCAGGTGTCTGTGTGGGGCTCGGCTGCTGGCTGGGGTTAAACCAGGACAAGGTTACTTCCTACCCAAAGAATAGCCCTGATGCAGCTAAAACTGTCACTCCCATAAAGAGGAAAATACTAGTTTTTCTCTGAGTCTTGGGATTTTGTTATTACTATTGATTTAATAATCACCTTTTCAGATACTGTGGTGACAAGAAAAAAACTACAAAGGGGGTAGATAATAGGTAGTATCCAGTCCAGGATTTTATCTGATCTCTTTCAGGCTGCTGTAGAGTGATGCAGCAAGATAATAGCACTGACTTCAGTCCAACCCACTGTAATACAGTAGAGAGTCAGAGCCAGTAACCTTCTCCTGGTAGCTGTATCAGCTCTAGTAAGTACTCCAGTATGCACTAAAAGAAGAAATCCCTCCTTGTCCTCTTTCTGGTATTTTGTATCTTTAATTATGAGCAAAAATGTAAAGGGCTTTGGTTGTCTTATTTTCCCAAAAGGAATGATTCTATAGAAAGCATCCATTACTGCTTACTCTTTAACTAGATGTTATTCCCAAGTGCTGTGTAATCATTAAGTGAGCTTTAATTTAACAAGTGTGCTGCTCTTAGCACATTTTCACTTATGTAGTAGTAAATTAACTATAACAGATTGTAACTGTTCTCCATCATTTAGCAATAAGTAAGGCTTCCCATAAATATCTTTAAAACTAAACCAAGGTATTTTTATGGCACTTGCTCACCACTCGTTCTTACTTCTCATCACAGCTTAAACAATATCCGTTTCAAAGAAAAGATTATTTTTCATGCTGAGGTTCAAAATTTCAGTTCATTTGCTTTCTGGTTACTGGAGAGGAAACTGCACCTGAGGTATGTCTCACTTGGCCACCTGTGGTAGATGAGCAATGCTTTGATAACAGGGATGGGAACACTTCAGTGGCCTAAGTGAATTCGCTGCATCAATGAGGCATTGATGCATTTCCACAGTGATTTCTTTCAGTGTCCCAGAGTTTCACACATTTATAGCCCCGATTTTGCTTTGGTAGTAATCAGCAGCAAGTTTCTGAATGACTACAAAGCTAAGGACCAAATCCCAAAAATACCAGTAACCAAATCAAAGCCTGATATTTAGAGGAGCTCTCACCTTTTTCATCTGCAGCTTCTGAGTTTGTATGTTAAGTCAAACCTCTATGCTTGAGTCTAAAGGAGGAAAACTCCTTCTGAAAGATTGTCCTTATGTGACACTTCTTCTCTGTCTGCTGTCTATACAGATAGGGAATGACCATGATTAATTAAAATAGCTACTAAAGTAATTTCTTGAGAACAATGATGATATTTAACTTGAATATTGCTTTCTCCAGGGCTTTGCACTGAGCCTTTAGGACTGTTCACTTCAAAAGGAAAAAAATTGATCTGGCACTTACATTTATGCTAGGCTGGCATTGTTGGTTTGCTGCCAAAGAGGCATATCACAGAGGCACCAGCTGAGGGATCTCAGCCACTGAACCTTGGTGCTAGCCTTACAAGAAATCACTTCAATGGTGACATGGAACATCTCTGTCCATTTTGTCCTTAAAGTTACAGAAATGCCATCCCAAGTCAAGTTAAATCACAGCTTTCTCATATAGGTACATGACCCTTCAGAATCAAACTGATGCCATCAGCTTGTTTCACATTTCACAGCCTGAAGCAAAGTCTTAGAGCATGAACATTTTGCTTAGAAAAATCCTGCTCTAGCCTCACCCTCGTATTGCCCCCTGCATAACACAGACCTCTTCATAGCCCATTATCCTTTCTCTGGAGTTTTCCATATTGTGGCTTTGTTTGGTTTTTTAAGGTCAAAAATAAACATGGCTTTAAAAATACCGGTCATTCTTCTGACTTCAGGAAAAAAAATTAGTTTGCATTTTTAAATAATTGAATTTTCATTTAAAAACTGTTTAACCATAATGGCCTCTGGTCAGTATTCTCACTCAGAAATGTTCTTCTGATTCTTTGACATCTCTTTTTCTCCCAGTTCATGGGGATTTCAGTCTCTAGCAGAAACCAGCAGAGAACAAAACAGCTAAAAGAGGCTAGTGGAATTTGAGTTGCACAGGGGTTACACTAATTATTTTTCCAGTATAAATATACAGAATGATGGCATAAGTTGGGTAATAATCAGTGATTTCTCTCAGTAGTTTTAGCTGAATAGTGAGACACAATTGTTCCCTGGAAGCTTATTTTCACTTGGCAAAAGGAAATACATTCATCTAGTCATGCAACTGCAAAAGCAAAACAGAACAGGAATTTGGCCAGAATTTTCAACACTTCCATATTTTAACATGTAAAAACTTTTCTTTTATATGCATCATCAAAACAAAGTCTTTCTTTTGGAATTTGGGAATGTTTTTGAGGAAGGGTGTTTTGGAAGCCGCCCACCGTCACTAGAAAATTCAATAAATATTGCCGTATTTAGAACCTGGACTTGGGTGGGTGATTTGTATGTACAACAGTACTGTGTCCACTCTTCTTAAGGATTTTATTTCGTCAATCCATGCTATTCAGATTTTTGTTATTTCAGTTCTTGTGCTATTCTGAAAACAGAGAGAAATATTTGTAGAGCCTCGTATTTTTCCAAACTTAAACATTTTTCATCTGTAAACAGTACCCTTTAGAGTCTGTAGAGAAAGGCATGTGTGAGCAAGTCTAATACAAGTTATTTTACTGCTGCATCTTTGTAACGTAACCTTGCTCTCAGCTCCTGGTGCCTCCATTTGTCTTGCCCCAGTGTATTAAGCTATGCCAGCAGAGGTTTGATCTGTTTGTATTATGTTCATGTGGCTCTGCTTAAAGTTATAAAAGGGCAAGTTCTTTAGGACAAGCTTCTCTCAGTAGTGGTGCTTGTTTTACAGTATTTTGAGAGCATGTGTTCCCCTCTCTTTTCATGGACAGCCACATGTCAGGGAGTGCTGCAAGCAGATAGCCCAGTCACTACAGGTATCCTGGTGATAAGACTGTGTTATGACTCTGACTGTAAAAAGATTTGAAATTTTCATCAGATGCATAATATTAAAAGCACGCTGGATAAATTATGAAAAGAAAAATGGAAAGTAGCTGAGTTATTTAACACCTTAAATAAAAGGAGAAAAAACAGGTGGATCAAAGAAGGCTAAAAAGCAAGTCTGTTTGCTCTTTTTTCATCAGCTGTTATTTGGATCCTGGGAGGGTTCATTATCCAGATGGAAAGGACAGGGCTTGTTTATCAGAGTGCCGAGGCTTGCACTGAAATGACAGCCTGGTCTACAATCCCCACAGCCCGGCCTGCGATCCCCACGGGACGGTGTGGGCACAGACATGGGCAGAGGTGAGCTCACTGACGCCTCACCTTTGGCTGGGATCCTTGGAAACCCTGCCAGCACATGTTAACCCTCCACACTGTTTCCTCAGCCCTTCATTGAGAATAGGGCCTTTGACTGCAAACCCCTTTTGCCAGCCTTTGAGTTCTTGTCAGCACCACGTGGCTGCTATCAGTTTACAAATAAAGAAAAAATTAAAATTGGTTTATGAACCGTTATTATTATAACTGAGTTCTGCTATTAGCTAGGTCTAAATGTTTTCATATATTCCACACCTCTGTTGCCCTTTGAGATTTTTAACTGTTGTTTTCTTGTACATTAATAATTTCCTTGTATAATTGTTCCCAAGAGAATGAGCTGAAAGAATTATGAATTAATTTGCATCTTTTAATGTACTAATAAACTTTGCAAGTAGAAAATTTCACTCCATCCAGGTGGAAACCAATCACTTTAAATCAAAGCTTACTGAATTTCAAATAGGTTTTTTTCAAGAAGTTGCAGAACAGTGCTCTGCATGTTAAAAGTAATTTGAAAGCACAAACAGCAATTTCAGACAAAGCGCTGGGTCATTTTTTTGCCACAGCATAGAGTTCACAGGCACTTAGGAAAATGAGTATTTATTGTATTTAAACAAAATGAATAGCAATTTCTTGGAGGTTGAGAGGTCTTGGGCTGTAAATGTAGATTTCACCCTCTCATTCAAAAATATTTTTAAACTGTTTTAGCGTTTTGTATTGTCTGATGTAAATAAATAATTCATGGTATAGCCCATAAAACAGGGTTCAAGAAAAAGAAATGTCCTTTTATGTACAATTTATTCAAATAGAATCTTGAGTGAACAAAATGTTCTATCTCATGTATTCATTTATAACCAAACAATGTCAGGTCCTTGCTCACCACAGCACTCATCTTCATTTATCTGTGAGCACTTGAGAAACCAAAGCTCTTCTCCAGAGTAACTAAAGAAACAAGTTCTGAGCATCTACTCTAAGTTTAATACATGAGAGTGTTACTCACATGGTTACTCACAAGCTTAAGCCATTTACTGAACATGTCATGTTCAGCCATGTCAAATCACATGCAGGTTTATTTACCTTCATGGATTGTAGCCTTGGTAAATCTGGGAATAGAAATGCATGCTCTAGCCCCCATTTTCCAACTGAGACACAAAATATATAATTAATGGAGAAGATAGGTCTTTTGATTTTGGAAGTTTATTTTAGTAGTTGATACAAGTTTAGCATTAACATTTGACGGGGCAAATAAACCATTTGTTTAAATGGCTACGAACTGTGGAGGGCAGAATGAATCCCAGCTGGAATGGGAAAGGGGGGACAGTGCAGAAGTGGGAGGGGACTGATGAAGGACAGAGAGACAGCAGGGATAAAATGTAACAAGTTTGGAAGTGGACAGAAGAGTGTTGGAATTGTGGCCAAGGGGAGGCCAAGGGAATGTCACAAGAGGTGAGAAAAGGCTGGGTGGGCATGCACTGGGAAAAGACGCAGAGTAAGAGGAAATGGGGGTACCAGGCCAAACAAGGGGTACTGCTAATAAAGCAAAGGGAGCTGTGCCTCTTCCCTGAAGGAGCAGATGCAGATTAGGGGCACAACTTCATCAGGATTATTGATACAGCCATAGAGAATCAAACCTACAAAAAAATGTTCAATATCTAGGTGTTCAACCTGGGTGATGTTTCCTCTCAGAAAACAGAAAAACAAAGTAATTTCTAAAAATAGGGCCTAAATATGAATGATCAGAAAACTGAATGCAGGAATTTTTCAGTAGATCTGGATTTTTAGACTATTTATCCCCCTTAGGGCTTTGAAGATCATACGCTTCTTTATCAACGCAGCCTGATACGATGCTCCTTTCTTTAGTATGCCCAAGAGGGAAAACACTGTATTGACTGAAGAAACCCCCAACAGAACCTGTTTCTCCCACAAACCTACCCCATGACACACAGGTTTCCACACATTCTACCTGAAAGAGTTTTTCTGATCTAAGTTTGAAGTTTGCAGAGAGCTTGCAGAGCAAACTTGTGCTCAGAGCCCTGTTTGTCACGAAAAGTACTGACAACAGTAGAACACCTCCAGCAGTATGAAAATACACATTTAAAACAGCTGCTGTTTTTATTCTTTGAGATGTATTGTTTGATTTTTCAGGCTGTTGCAGAGATTGCAAACAGATACATTGTTTGTTTTCCATTCTTAAATGAATTTTTTATACAAATGCATATGTAAATTAATTTTTTCAAATGTCTATGGCAATTAAAGGCTATTTTTCCCGTGCTCAAAACAGCATTTTTACACACAAAAACATCCAGCTATCCCTTAAACAGCCCAGGAGACACCATTTGACACCTTAAGTGTCTTCCATGATGGATTGATTTTATTTTAGCAACAGATAAAACATGTGAAATTCTTTATAGCAGACAACCTTTCTCCAATTCCAGAGTGGAATTACTTTTGCTTAATGTAAATATATATATGCCAGTCCTCAAAATATACAAGCTGAGGTACAAATTTCAGTGCAAGGCTTTCTAAAACAAGCAAGGTGCAAACTTCATAACAGAAAGGAGGGAAGACACCTCTGAGCCAGCACCATTCAGTACCACTGAAATGAGGCTGCTGTCTATCTGAGATGTTTTGAGATCTGGCCAAATAATCCAAGACCGTGAAAACTATCACACCTGTAGAAAACATGGACACTGCTTTGCTCCTGGCCTATCTCAGCCTGCTCTTGCTGCACAAATTCCTGCATGGAAGGACTTATTCTTCCATGGCAAAGTAATACTCTATTTAATGGCATTTTTTTCTTGCCAGGCTTTAAGAAAGTCATCAGTACTGTCTCCCCAAATTCCCTCCACACTGCAGTGTTTAATGAAACCTAATCTAAAGTAAGAACATGGTGCTTAATGAATATGCATTTGACACGTGAATACCAGGAACAGATTAAGTCCAAAAGTCCCCTGTAATCTGCTGGGAGAAATATATGAGTGCTGGAGTCAGCACAACCAGAAAAACTTCAAAATATTTTTCTTCAGCTCTAATTTGAATACTTCAATGGCAAAGTTTACCCTAAGGAGAAATGGTGATAAGCACAGATTTATTTATTTCCTGCTGATGAACACAGCCATGTAAGCGACTGAGATGTTTTTTTCTTGCAGGAGGGTGCCACAGCCGCCGAGTTAAAAGCTTAAGCTTCAAAACTGACATTGACCCTATTTATTAGCACAATAATGGGCTTGTTGTGGCTCTCCTGGCTTTCCAGGATTGCAGAGGGCTACATGTAAGTGTGGTTTTGCTGTCCCAATGCAGGTGGCTGGCAAGGCAGGGTGCATGGCTGAAAATACACTCCATGGTGTCTCCTGGAAGATGAGATGCATTGCTCATGAGCCTTACTCTCAGGGCAAGGCAACAAAATCCCTTCGGAAACTATTTATCTCTGAGAACAGGCTGACTTTATTTGTTGAAAATACATGATGTTTCTCCTACAGGATGTGGGGAGCAGAGCTTAGACGAGTCTCTTTTGGAGTCAGGCTGTCAGATCAGCTTTCTCCTTGGCCACCATCAGCCATTTATGGGAATTTCCCTGCTGGGAACTGGCAGGGCTGGCAAGCAGGTGAAGAAGGGCTGCTCCTCGCCTGGATGACAGGCAGGGTTTGGAGCCTGACTTCACACTTCCCTTCAGGATACTCAAGTCCCCTCACAATGGCATTTTCTGCTCTTACAGAATTTCTAATTAGAAGTTAACCCTCTAATATCAAACTGTGTTTGATCTTGTCTACAGAAATGTAAGATTTCCAACACATGCAAAACATGTTGTTGAAAATGCTGCCTATTAACAAAAAATTGTAAGAAACTTTTATGTACAAGTAAAAATTTTCATAACAACTTTTCCTGTTTACACTTTTGATTACTGAGGAATTGTTCACCTATTTTCAAAAAGCAGTATCTTCATGAGGTTTCTTTTTTATTATTATTTTTTTGTTGCTTTGAAAACAACTTTTTTTTTACTGTTTCCTGTTTTCGAAACACCTCTTATTGGTGCATATGAGTCCTAAAAAAGCCAAAAGTGCTTCAGATCCTTCAGGAATCATCAGGGCCCTGTGTAGATTTGGGTTGCTTCTGACAAAATTATCTATTTAAGAAACAGTTTGGGGAAAAGCTGGAATGAGTATCTTACTTGAAAGTCTCAGGAGAGTTCTCTACATGATTATATGCTGTAGTAAAAGAGATAAGTTTGATTCCTTGCATAAATTATTACTATTAATAACTTAATTATAAATTTAAATATTAATTATTATAATGAATCCTTTAGTACCTAACAATTATAGAGTGTTACAAACTCTGAAATAAGCACTACAAGTCTCTAAATAAACAACGTATTCATGGCCCAAAACTGACTTTTTTTTTCTTGCATTGTAGGAGACCTCAGTACAATAGACACCAAAGCTCTGGATTTTCACTTACTCCAACAGAAAGCAAACAAGTGCCAGAGTAAGTAAGAATCAGATCTCAAACCCCAGGAGGTTTGGCCTCCTCTGATGGACTTTCCACCCTTCTGTCATGTATTCTTCTGCTTCATTCTTCTAAATTCAAATTCTTCTTCAGGATCTTACATGCTGGTGCACTTTCAGACCTCTTCCATATCTGATCTCTCTTATCTTGACTTTCATTTCATGAACTAGCAGGTCTCTGTATTTCCTTTCTTATAGTTTAAACAAGGAGGCTCCGAGATACAGAAAAGCTAATCTCACAATTCTCAAAAGCGTATCTGTAACTCTCATTCTATTTCTGGACTTAATTCTGTATTCAACACATCTTTTTTATTACATTTGTCTTTGATCTTGCTCAAGACTCTCAGTCTGTTGCACTCGGCAGTGAAGAACCATGGCCATATGTAGCACTAAGGCTGAAAGAAACTACAGAGCTGTGGCTGGAGTAGAGCTGGAAAGGGGCTCCCAAAGCAAAATTTTGTATTAATCTGAGGAATTGATAGTCCAGGGAAATGCTGCTCTGTCCTTCCTAAGGCTTAGCTAGGAATAGGATTAGACTTGGAAAAAAATCTCAGAGCTCCATTTGGAGTGAGGCTGTAAGGAAGCTGCCAGGAGAGAAACAGCTCAGCCCAAGGGGGAATGTTTAGCCCCGGGAAGGGCTGTGGAGGGCCCTGCAAGGCTGGGATTAGAGCTGGCACTACCCATTTCTGTAATTCACGTACACAACCCTGTATTTTGTGCTCCTCTGGCATGTGAGCACCAGCCTTAAGGCATGTATTATACCCACAAGGAAGAGAGATGTAACTCCAAAGCGAAGTTACAGCGGGGGAGATTCACCCCTCGCTTCTAGAGCGCTGTGCCGTAGAGAAAGGAAACGCAAAGGTCCTGAGCTTCCGGACACGCTGGGAAGGACGAGACCTAAATTCACAGGTAGCGAGCGGCAGAGGGGGCAGAGGCCGTGAGCCGGGTGCAGGCACCGTAGCGCTGCTCCCCGGGAACACTGGCCTAGGCTATGGCACGGCTATATTGCTGTGTTTCTATGTCATTAATCACCCATCTCTGTTCCCCCAGCACTGAGGGGGCGCAAACCCGCCTGAGGCCCGGCCCCGCGCGCGCCCCCTGCCGGCCCGCGCGCTTCCAGAACCATCGCTGCCCTGCCCAAAGATGGCGGCCGCGCGCGCAGCACCGCCCCGTCGGCCAATGGCGGCCGCGGGCCCGGGTCACGTGGCGGGAGAGAGCCAGTGGTGGGGCGCGCGGGGCTGGCGTCACTTCCGCTGCCGGGGGAGGGCCGGGCCTGAGGCGGCGGCGGAGCGGGGCCGGGCCGAGCGCAGGAGGCGGCGGGGACCGCGCGGGGCCGGGCAGGTGCGGGGCCGGGGCAGGACCGGGGCCAGGGTGGGATCGGGGCCGAAAGCGGGAGAGGGCCCGGCCCGGGCTGAGGCGGGCGCAGGCCGCAGCACAGCCGGGGCTGGGAGGGGTCTGTGCGTGCTGTGGTGCGGCGGTGACTCCCCAGCGCTACGTTACGCTATTGCCAGTTAATATACGGGAATGTCGGTCTGTTTTTAGCTCTCGGCTCTCTGCCCTCTGTACTCTTGATAAAGCCCTTGAAGTTACCTTTCTCTAAATGCCACTTTCCAAAAGTGAAAGTTAAAGTCACCGAGTTAGCCCTGTCAGTTCCTGCAGGCCGCGTCAGCCCCGTGGGAGCCCTGCGTTTGTGGCTCGGTCAGGATGTGCCTCAGAGTACTTCCCGTTACAAAGCAGCTTTTCATAACTGCTCTGCAGAGCGAAGTGACTTTCCAGCAGCAGGAGTATGTTCTCTGCCACTCCTCTGTGATTAATGCGAGCAGTCCAGGGCTCTGCGTGCTTGTTTCTCACCCGTGCTTAAATCTGCCTTTCTTTAGAATACTCCTAAGTTACATTGATCACTGCGCACGTAGGGTATGACCGGTCATTTGAAAAAAGGCGCTGGTAAATGGCGTGTTTGGTGATATCAGATGTTAAGTGTAACTGTAATTAAAGTACCTCCAGGGCCGTGGGGTTTTTTGTGTGATGTGCACCATTTGTGGCAGTGAGCTGAATGTTTTCATGCTGCCAGTGGAACACACAGGCTGGTTCTGCTGATGCTGTCGATTTACCCGTGAGTGGTGTCACTGTTCTCTGGTCAGAATTGGTCAGGACGGCCGGAACCTGTGTTCTGGGCTGTGACCTTGACTGAATGCTGTGCCCATGAAGCTTATCAATTCTTTAAAGTATGGCTTAAAATCTCTCTCCGAGTATATTCCACCATATATATTGTGCTGTTAGCTCATTTGGGTTTATACTCCGGTGGAGTTTTAAGTAAATTTGGAGAGCAGAGTAGTCATGCAGTGTTACGTTTCAAAATCAAGGTTAATTGCCAAAGTAACTTAAATGTAAGAACATAAATGGTCTTGATTTAATTTATATGTGTGAAAAGTGGTATGTGCTCCTGTTTTTGAGTAAATTGTAAGAGACTGTGATGGAACCAGGAGACAAATACAGGTAAAGGGAAGTTAAACTGTGTATTTAAGAAGGTTTTACCTCCTATTGCAGTACTTCAGTAATAATAGTGTTTTTAGTGCAGGCTTTTTTTGGTGGGTTGGATTGGGTTTTTTTACTACTTCTGTTGTAGTTGAGACTAAGCAGTAAGTGTGCCTTGTCTGAAAGCCACGTGACAAAACAGTAAAACACATTTTCTTGTGCATTTGCAGGAGCACAGCGTGTTAAGTTACCTCAGCAACCATGCTGGCTGCCAGGCTGGTGTGCCTGAGGGCACTGCCATGCCACACCATCCGCCCCACCATCACTCAGGCTTCCCCAGCCTTGAGGAGCTCCAATATAAAAGCATACAGGCTGTGGCAGCCTAGTCAGGTAAGGTAATTCTCTTTCTGATGGCCATGACTAAATATATTTTAAAGGGTTGAGTGTATTGCCAGAAGAATCACTTTGTGTGGAGTACCTGCTGTGAATGAGCGTGAGCCTTCTGCTTGTTTGAAGTACCTGCCCTAATTTACTGAAGGAAGGATGTTGCTCAGTCAAAACACAGGGGGTTTAGAGGATTTGCAGTGAAATCTTCTGTTCCAGTGGCTGACTTGTGTCTAGAAATTAATGGGCAAATGAGGTAGTTAGGGATGGACAGGCCTTACTAAGTAAGGTGGAAGGAACAGAAGTTCTGGTCCTGTCTCCCTGTTCCCAAGTTAGAGTAAATAAACATTGAATATAACATTAAAATAAACACTTTGTTTTCAATTATTCTAGTCCCAATATGTATTTAGAGCTGTAGTCTAGGTTAGAACAATTTCTGAACCGTGGCAGGACAATCACAGGTCTAACCAGCATTTTTAAAAACCAGACTGTTGTTATCCTGTTTATTCTTCATTGAGAGAGGATGTCACATACCTGCTGTTGTTGCTCTTCTGTCATCTTGATTGTCACCGTGGCAAATTCTTCACCTCTTCTGTGTTTTCCTCTTAGGCATTCTAAGTTTGTGGGTGCATTGTGGGTTTTTTTGTGTGTGTGAGTTTTCTAGCGTTGGGCTGGATTTCATTAGCTGCTAGACACAACCCAACTGAAGGGCTCTGGTAAACCTCCTGAACTGTAGTGCTCTAATGGCTGATGCAAACAATGCTTGTAGGGTTTGCATTTTAGTGTTGAAACAAAGTCACGGCTTGATGTGAGTCCTTGGCTGCTCAGATGCAAGTTTAATCTAAAAATTCCTGTAAAAACGGTCAGAAAACTTCAGAAGTTGTTTTTGAACTTGAATATGAGTGTATTCTGTGTTGCTCTTGCAGCTAAGACTTTGAGCAACATACTATAATTACTTGAAGCTTGTCAGCCTTGAAAATCTTCAGTTTCTAAACCTTCGTTCAAGGTTTGTTCTATAAATCAAGGTTAGACTTGACAGCAAAAAATTTGTGCTTTTCCAGCTTTAGTGTCTGTAAAGTATAAGTATTGTGCAAAAATACTTTTTTACAAAATAAAAAAGTCACTTATGTTTTTATGCTTAACAAAAAGGCTTATGGCAGTGTTTAGTACAATGTAACTAGAGTAGAAGAAAGACAGTCTGAAACTTCCAGCTTCTGGAATTCACTACATTGGTTCTTTATTTCTGGAATATGTGCATGTTTTTCACAAAGATTCCTAAACTTTAATATTGACTTGTTTTCCTTGAGCACAGTTGCTTCATTTGTATGAAGGTAAGCACAGATTAATAAGAGATTAATTAACAATTTTAAGTGTAGCAAGTAAGTTGATAAGAATATCTTCTATTTTATTTCATTGATGTTTCTTATGTTATTTTTGAATCTAACAGAGTTACACCACTAGAGTAAGAACAGGCACAAGGCGTGGAAAACTTAGCCAGGACGTGAAAGAAGCAGCATTTGAGCCATCTGTAGAAACTGCACTTAAAGGTACAGTAGCTTTGCTTTAAATACTGAGTGTCTTTGAACCTTAACTTAAAACTTCCTCAAAGGAATATGTTTCCTTCAAACCACTGAAACTGGTAGTGAACTGACTTGAAATTAGATGAAACTTTAAGAAGAGCTAAAATCGGGCAGCTATTGCAGATACATCAAAATTCGCATGAGGATGTTGTTAACTATCCAAGGAAAAGCATTAATGAGAGTGTGTGTTTTTTTATCTCTTTACACAGCTGATCGCCTGGGGAGGTTCGTTGTTGCTGGAGGTGCTGCTGTTGGCCTGGGAGCCCTCTGCTATTATGGGATGGGCATGTCCAGTGAGATTGGGGCTATCGAAAGGGCTGCGTAAGTACGATGGTTCACTTCTTCAGTGGGGCAGATCTCCTCATCTGTCTCTTCTTCAGCTGCTATCACCCAGTGTCCACTCAGCTGGTGCTTTTCTAAGCTCTGAAGAGTAAACCCCACCTATGTCTTTGCAAGCTTTTAAAGCAAAATTGGAATTATTCAGCCTTAAATGGCTAGTAACCTGAGTGAGTTTGTTTTGTGAAGTCTAATGTGAAGAGTCTATAAACTTGTCTTATGAGGTGTGCTCCAGATAACTTAGGAAGTGTAGTCTTCTGAAAAGCATTTCCCTGTCCCAGACCTATGAGACTGTTCACTGAACTTTAATACAGCTATTGAAAAAGTCTCCATTAAACACAGTGTTTTGGCATAAGCTTTGATCTAATAAATGTGTTCTTAAACTTCGGTGAATTGCTTTTTGGTCCAAAAAACCCTGGCTGATGGCAAAACTGTATGGTTAGACTTTAAAGATTGGTAGTAATAAGCATGGACTTGGGAGAAATGTGTGTTGGAGACATTTTTCTTTACTTTGCATTTGGATTTGATAGTGGCTGTCTTCATTTATACTGAGTGTGTGCTACTTGTGTCTATGAGAAGCTTGTCACAGATAGAGCTGTGTCCAGTTCTTTTTCTCCATGAACCTTGAATAACAGGTCAAAAGAGTGAAATGGGGAAAAAATGTGTGCACTATGTTTCAATTTAGTGTTAGCAGGGAAAGTTTTCTTTCTGTAGTGTGAACAAATGATACTGCAGGAGCTCATTTATGTCCAGGTCTGTTGCTATTGTTAGAGCTCTTGGAATGACGTGTGAGTCCTGTGGTGTCAGATAATCGTGTGCACTGTGACTCAGCACTTTGTGAGCTGCTCAGCAGGCTGCTTAGTGCCAGAACTCATTCTGTAGACCTTCAGTTGGTTACATACGCACACCGTTCTCTTACTTTTTCTGTAGTTAAAAGCGTTCATTACTCTGTTTTCCGTGCATGCTTCCTGCTTAGAATTGAATTACAGTTAGCATTATTTGTAATTTTCAGTGTTTCTACTGAATTGTCAATCTTGCTGGTTTAATCTAATGTTAAGTTCGGTCCCCAGCGTAAAGTAAACTCATGGCAGAAGTTGCTAGACCACATCAGTGTTACGAAACCTCCCTTATATCCATAGCTGTGACCACATTTAACAGTTTGTGTTTTTAGCTGCTCTCCATTCTGAACGTGGTAACTGCACAGCCTATGTATGACTGCTTATTTTTCAGTATTTGGCCACAGTATGTGAAGGACAGAATTCAGTCTACGTACATGTACTTTGCGGGCAGCATTGGCATGACAGCTCTGTCTGCTGCAGCAGTGAGCAGATCTCCTGCACTCATGAACCTCATGACAAAGGGCTCCTGGCTGGTAAGCTTTGTTATAAAAATAAAGGTATTTGCTGAGAAATGCCCCCAAATGTAATGGTTGATACAAAAAAAACCCAAGAAATGGGAAAGTAAGGCAAAACTTGACCTGCATTAGTGTCCTTATCCATAAAGCCTATTTCGGTATCCTAATGATACTTCATGGTGTAAGAGTTGGTGATTCTAGTCACATTTTAACATGTTTTTTCTATACTGCTTGGATAGTTTGTCAAAGACAAACTACATGAGCAAAAAACGGCTATGCTGTATTCATGCAAGTAAGAGCCTCTTTGAACTAGCTACCTAAAGCTAATGGCACAACACCTACATAACTTAAGGTGATTAATTTGATAAAGCATCATTGGTGATAGAAGTTATACACTTCTGACCAGTTTGGTAGATGTTGGATGAGTCTGCTTGGAATCATAAGAAGAGGCACTGAGGTTAAAAATCATTGGTTGCAAAAGCCTGTGACCTAGGTGTTGTCTTTGGGTGGAGAAATGTACAAGAAAAGGAGGAAGGCTAACACGTTTCAGGTACCTAAATGAGAGTGAGGGGCAGAACCACAGGTTTTCCTTTTCTTAGTTTACACAGCCAAGAGATTGCTGCCAGCTTAAGCATTAAATCTGGATTTTTAGAAAACTGAGTAAAAATAAAATGAAAATAACCACAAGCTAAGATCTGTGAAGATCTGACTGTAACCTTACAAGAGTAAAATCACTGAATACTCTAATAGTGAATTAGATTGCTGTTTTCAGAATTACAGTGTTGACTTTTAGACTAGGAGATAAAAACACAAATCTTAGGTCCATATGCTAACTGGAGCTCTGTACTGCTGTTTCTTCAGGCACTTGGTGCAACCTTTGCAGCCATGATTGGTGCTGGAATGTTGGTTAGGACCATATCCTATGAAGATAATCCAGTAGCTAAACATGCAGCATGGATGATGCATTCAGGTATGTGGTTTTAGTGTTTGTTGCTGAGATGTTTGTGCTTCAGTGTGACCAGATGCTTACTTTAACAAAACTTCGGCTTTAAAGTAAATTTTTATATATAGCTGTAGGAGAGTTGAGATTTTTCAGAGATCAGCAAGAACTCCTGAATGTGAGAGAAAGGTGTCTTAAGTGTCCTTAACAGAGCTCTATAGTGTTTTTCATAGTCTTCTAAAGGTCATGCTCAAGTTAAACTTAAGGTGTACTCCACATTGGATAAAACTAGGTGGTTTCATGGCTGCTTTGGTTTTGTGACTGCTTTCTAATACTACAGCTTCTGTAAGTGCTCTTGCCTACACTAACCATTCTTCAGTTGTGCAGAATAGAAAGTATTTGAAAACCTGACTAGAAAAAAAGTTATTTTAATATCAGGTTACTCCTGAGATGTGTCCATCAGGTATTTTTTAGTACAGGTCAATTTCTCACTAATGATACCTACTTCAAATAATGATGGCTCTCATTTTTCAAAACTGTTTTGCCAGAAATATTTTGTAGTTCAGAAGAGATGTGGATGTTGGGCACTGGAATGATACTTGCCTCTCCAGAGCTAACATGTCTGCCAAGAAGAAATTACATTTATTGTAGTGATTGTTATTAAGTGAAACAACTTAATGTGATATTAATGGACTAGATACACATTTCCTACAAGCCTCTAGCAAAAAATCTGACTTGCTTGGCTAACTAATTGTTGTATCAGAAATGTGTTCTGCTTTTCAGTGTTGGATGCTCCTAATGCTGTTATGTTGATTAGTCCATGCTAAGTGTCTCTTCTTACCAGCTGTTTTGAACCAATCAGTATGTTAACTTTTGTTAGTCTCTTTTTCCCACAGTCAGCTCCCTGAAGTATTCTAGTGCTAAATAAAAGTACATCCTGGAATTTAAGGTTGCTGATATATTGTGCTCCCTTCTAGATGAGAGCACAATCAAGTGCATTGGTGTTTTGCCATGTGTGAATTAGTTTGAGCCATGCCATCTGACTGGAGATGAAAAACAAATGGGTTTGGCATGTGGTGTTCCAGGTCTTACATGTGTTGTTGCCCTTTGCCTAGGTGTCATGGGTGCTGTGGTGGCTCCTCTGGCCTTCCTTGGAGGTCCTCTGCTGATCAGAGCTGCCTGGTACACTGCTGGAATCGTCGGGGGGCTCTCAACTGTGGCCATGTGCGCTCCGAGTGAAAAATTCCTGAACATGGGAGGACCGCTTGGCATAGGCTTAGGCTTTGTTATTGCTTCTTCAGTTGGTAAGATACTGTTTCAAAACTGTCACATAGGGAAGGTTATAAACTTATGCTACTATGGTGCAGCTCGCAGTTAGTTGCAGGCTGATCTGCCCAGTTAAGATTTACCTTAAATAAAGCCCTTGCAACTCCAGCACAGCAGAAAATACTCTGTAGTATTTGTTCTGGAACACAAATGTGAAGTTACAGTTCTGGCAGATGTTAGTCTGACAAATGGCCGATAGTGCTGCCTATCTAAGATACTGCCAGTGAGGAGGGGGGGACAGTAAATGTGATCTTAGTTCTTGATCCACTTGTTTTCCTTTGTGTGTTTTGAGGCATTGTTGTAGCCATAAGTACTTTCACTTGAAGAAAAATACACAGTACCCCAGGGTGTTAAAAATGAATGGATCAGATTGTGTATGTGACATCTTCAGTGTGCATGCTAAAGCTCTTGGTATCAAAAACACACCACAAACTGAGAATTGAGTGCTTACTGAAAAAAGTGTGCTCCAGTAGCTGAAGTTTGACCTAACTCAGAGTAGCAGATGCACACCCTTAACACTGTTGTACATTCCTCTCCAGGATCCATGTTCTTGCCTCCCACCTCTGCTTTTGGCGCCGGCTTATACTCGGTGGCGGTCTATGGTGGCCTGGTGCTCTTTGGCATGTTCCTGCTCTATGACACACAGCTGGTGGTCAAACGGGCAGAAACTCTGCCCCTCTATGGAGTGACAAAATACGACCCCATCAATGCGTAAGTGTTCTCTGTTACCATCCCTGAGATCTCAGTGTGTGGGTAAGAACTTGCCTCAAGTCAGATTGAAGTATGCTTTAAAAATAGCCTTTTGTTTATTGTTCAAAAGCGTATTGCTTTCAAATGTGAAGTATCACAGGGTTTGAAAACAACCGTGAGAAAATAGATACTGAAGTTAAAACTGAAATCATTGTGAGAAACAGAATTGAGTGTGTGGTGTCACATGCCTCTAGCAGTACACCCTAAAACATATTTTTGTTTTCTAAAGCATTGCTGGCAGAATTTATAGCTGCTTTCTGAAAATAACTGTCAGTATCACTTGAGACAAAAATAGTTAATCTTCCCCTAGTCATTTAATATTTATTAGTCTTTGTCACTAAATAAGAAAGCTGCAATGGTGTGATAGATAGAAAAGGAAGGCTTGAACTCTCAGTAAAGACCAAGTCTAACTAATAAGTAACTTTCTTGTAAATGTCTGTCTGATTCTGGGTGAATTCTTGCCTCCTTGGTTCCATTTTATTCTAAAGTAGAGTAATACCTTCTTCAGAATTCTAGGAGATAAACAGATCCAAGTTCAATATAAAAGCAGAGGCTCCTGCATACTGTCTGTTAGGATTTCTGTAAATAGCCATTGCTGGCAGAGGTGGTGGAACAAAATACAGGTGTTCTTTGATATACAAAAGCACTGGGGACAGTTTTGTTACAGATGGTTCATGCAGGTGCTCAAAATGAAGTATAATGGTGTGAAACACCAAATAATTAGTGTGTTCAACAGCACTAACTGTGCTTTTTTGTTTCCTAGATGCCTGGGTATCTACACTGATACACTGAACATCTTCATTCGGGTGGCCACCATGCTTGCAGGTGGTGGAGGTGGCAGGAAAAAGTAAACAGAGACTCACCTTTGCAACTGTCTGACAGCCTACCTAGTGCACATATTAAATAAACATTCATGGTTCAAGCAGTAATGCTCCAAGTGAGAATTTTAAAGCATTTCAGCATATTGGTTCAGTGCAATGTGATTCAGTCTTAGTTTTTCTTCAAACACTTTCCAGCTCTGTGTTTAAAATAGTCTGAACTGCTTCTAATTGTACATTATTTTGGGAAAGTAAATTATTTTTAATATATGAATAAAATAGTCCTACCTGCTTTTTAGGGGGTTTGATGGCAGTTCAACTCTTACTTTCTTTTTTCTTTTTACTGTTGTTGCATAATAAAGGAAGTAATTTTTGAACTGGTATCCCATAGGCAGATAGGGGCACAAGCTATTTCATGAAATGCTGGTTAGATGCATCAATTTTCGGTTAAATTTCATAATTTTTATTTCAGTGACATCTTCAGAAGAACTGAATAAATTGCATATGGCACTAAATGCAATCATGACTTTGACCTGGGCAGAAACTTCAGAAAGGTTTAAGCAGTTGTCAGAAATGCTTTGGATTTGACAGGTTTGCTGACCAAAAAGTGTAAGGGAGACAAGATGTGGGAGCTATGCAGCATTTGTCCCATATGAACTTCAGTCTCCTTTTGGAGTACACATGAGAATTTCTTGCTTTAATGTTGACTGGCTATAATAGCTAGCTTATTTTGATACTAGATGTATAAAACTGGTGAATGGCAATATAGTTGTGTCTTTCTTCTGGTGGCTAAATTCCTGCACTGTGGATGAAAGTCTGTCCAGAAGAGCTCCTAGTGGTCATCTCTTGGCAGCTTGTACGACTGGCACAGAAACTGGGAATTGAGGATGGCATGCTGTAAACCCCAGGATCATAAATTTGCCATACTGTTGCATGCTTTAGTCTGTTCAACTCTTCTCCAAATTGATATGTTAAACTTGGTCTAAAAGAAATGTTCCCTAACAGTGAAATTTATTTAAGAGTAAGAAATTTTTACTTTCCAGACTGTTGCTATATGTTGCAATAAAAGGGGAATTCTTGGGCCTTGAAAATTTTGACCTAATGTCAGCAGCTCATATTTTCAGTTTCTGGCAAATACGTTATGTTTATGTATTGACCTATGAACAATAAAATTCTAGCCTCACAAGTCGACTACTCTCACTTTTCCCCATGTTAACAGAACCCTGCACTAACAGCTTGCTGAAGAGTACTATAAATATTTTTTTGGTTATGGTTACAATTTCCTTTGTAAGAGAGTACATATTCCTCTGTAAAAAAATCTGCAGAGATGATTCTCAGTTTCACTGGCTGGCACCTTTTTGGGGGTGTTTCTCAGCTGGAAGATACTGGCTACACTTGAAGTGGTTCTGTTGGTGTAAACCTGTTGGCCACTTGTTGCAGCCAATGCTTTTATGTGTGTCACACCCTGTAGTATTTTTTGACTCTTCAAACAGAGGGAAGAAGGAGTGAGTGGATTGTGAAGAACCTTGTTGCAGCTTCTTTGTGCCCAAAGATTATAAGGCACTATCTAGTTCCTGGCAGTATTACAGCTGGAGGGACATGTGTAGTTCTTAGAAGGAAGAAATCTCTGGATCATGTCAGTTGTAAGTAGCCTGTTCAGAGAGTTTTATCTTTTTAGACAATTTAATACCCTTTATTTCTACATACTTTTACTGTAGCTGAACACAGCAATGTGCTTGTCCTTAAAATCTGAAATCTACAAGGAACTTCTTAAAATTCTAACATTTGTGCTTGTTATGAAAGAACATTTGGGCAAAGACCTTTTGTCTAGATTCTGAGGCTGAAGTTCTAAGGTTGACTATGAACCACGGGAGGGATTGTGGATAGTTTGGAATAGTGAGGTGTAGAAATCAGTGCAATGGGAGGTGTTAGTGTGGAAAATGAGACCAACAGGAAATGTAATAACCTTTTGAGACATAGTGCCTGAAGAAGCATGAGCATCACTTGTGCTCAGTCTTGTGGAAAGGTGTGATTTGGCTTCTGTGGATGAGATTACAGCACTAGCAGTTGGTCCCATTGTTAGTCTCCAAAAATGGAAACAAAAACCAGAGTTGTTCCTTTGCATTTGAAGTCTTAAGTTCAAAATTAAGATTTATCTTAATTGAGGCAGCTCTGACTTGATGGGGGATGAAAATCTAAAGCCAGCACTACAGCCAGTGTTTCTGTTTTGTCAGTGATATCAAATGACACTTGGCACACCTACTTATGACCACAAAACCGTGGGATTTTTTTGCAGGTCTAAGCATGACTCACTGATATGGAAATCGAATTTGGCTAAAAATTCCTCACCTTTTACAGGAATTCCTTACTATGTGTGCCAAAGGACTTTAAAGACAAACATTGTTTAATCCAGGATTTAATTAAATTCTGATCCTTGCTACTGATTACAGCTGGTTTATAAGGATTTTTCGTGATGTGTCAAGTAATTAATTTAAATCATGATCTAAATAAGTGGCTACATAATGTTTACTCATTTACTTCAGTTTTATCAAGAATATAAAACAATTATTTTCCTAAGAAAATGTTCTTCACAGCTAGTATAATTAAGAAGGCCAGATCTGACTGACACACATATTTTAAGTTTGCATAGCAGAATACAACATGAAATTTAGATTTCACCTAATGAAATTATTTAATGGAATTAACTTCGCAATTTTCATCCAGCTTGCCCCGTCTCTAATGCTGCTGAGAGCTGTCAGGTAATACACACTTACCTTCATAAAACCTTTATAACAGATCACCTATAACACAGTAACAGGGCATGTCTGGTGTTGTTATGTACTTGAATTGATCCCAAGACAAAGGTTATTCCTTCCTATTCCTGCTGTCATTAAAGAGAGCAATTTTTTTAACTCTTCAATATTTGAAAATAATTTAGGAATATAGCATAGTTTTCCTTAACTTCAGTTTATAGCAAACTTGAAATTTAGAAATTGTTGCCATAAGTTCACTTCAAATTTTGATACAGACCATCTGGAAATACAAAAGGGGAATGCATTAAATAACCTCTCAACATAGTGTATTTCAGTAAGAACTGGATTTTTATTTCAGTATTCAACCATCTTGGTGACCTTTAGTCATTGTAAGAAAGCGAGATGGGGAAAATGAGACAAGTTCTTGCAACACAGGAAATGATCCATCAGTCTGGCAGCCGTTGCTGTTCAGACCTGTCACCTGGCCCTGGAGGGGCAGCTGCTGCACAGGCACGTGACCTTGTGGCACAGGGTGTGACATTGGGCACTGGGCCAGCACTCACCCCGTGTTACCAAACGTGACACTGAACTGGCACTATCGAAACAAACGCGACAGGTCTGGGAGTGATGGCTTTTAGATCTAACCCACCTCTCCTTTGCCAGTGATGAATAGGAATAGGTCCAGAAAGTGCCATCTTTGCTAATTCCTTCACCCAGTTCTGACACCATTTGGTGTGCTCCTGCAGGCATCGTTAAGCTTCTGAACAAATCTTTAGTACCGCTCTAAGGCATTTGTTTTATGAGCCTGTACACAGGAGCTAAACCTTTACTGCAATATAGTGGTGTTTGTTTTTTCCTTGTATGAATGAGCAACATTGTAATGCAGTATGTATTACATAATTACATTTTTTGTTCTTGTTAGTAAAGAACACCAAAAAGAACTACTGAAACTGGTTTTTTAATTATCACAGTTTCCTTTAAAGGAAAAGCCTGACACCAAGTTCTTGGAAAGCTGGTCA
This sequence comes from Eopsaltria australis, assembly GCA_034509425.1. Taxonomy (NCBI): domain Eukaryota; kingdom Metazoa; phylum Chordata; class Aves; order Passeriformes; family Petroicidae; genus Eopsaltria; species Eopsaltria australis. The sequence goes on from JAVTVJ010000138.1 coordinate 1,447,509, forward strand.
ACAAAAAAATTAAGTGGGATAGGGAAGTAAACAAAAAACTTCTAGCCACTGTCAGAGAAAAAAATTAGTTAAAATTTTTACTGGAAAATACAGGATTAAATATAACTCCCATGAAAAATACTAACTTTACGTTTTTATAACTTGCATGGTGGTCTGGGTATCTATGGAAGTACCAGACTTCTTGTTAGACACTAACTCAGCACCACTGCAATGCTGAGATGGTTGAGCTTGTATCAAGGTAATGGCCTTGGAGTTACAGATTGTCTTCTACTGTGTGCAAGTCTGAAATCACTGCATCATCCCACCTAGACTACACACAAGATGTTGCATATCTACTGACCTTACCAACTCACCTTATTCCTGACTGTAGCAATGCTCCATTCAGACTTGAAGATCATTTTTTTCTTCCTAAGCAGTGCAATACATCCTAATCCATCACCATCTTTTCTAAGAAAAATGATGCCACAAGTTAAAAAAACCAAACACAAACTGCATGTCTTGTAGCACTACATTCCTTCAGGACTTCTTCAGAACTTGTAGGAGCAAGAGCCACCGATCAGATTCTTCCTCCCACCCAAAACAATGTAAGACAACAAAATTCCACGTGTTTACAAATTATATTTGAGTCCCAAGGGGATGAGAAGAACTACCAGCTAAGCTGAAATGCAAAAATCTCACTCTTCTGTTGTTTGTCTCATACACAGATGGATTCATACAGAACTTGGGCTCTTAAAAGCTTCAGCAGAGTTCTCCTGTCCCATCCAACTTTCACCTAAAAGTATAGCCATTGCTGCTGGAGTCTTTTTTCTTCTTCCTAGTCACATCAAGTACAACTGAGGTGACCATAAATGCTTTGGTGGACAGAGTGTTCAATGCACTGAAATGATGCCCAGTAAACTGGATCATGGGATTTTAGCAAGCTGACACTGAATCAACAGTGGAACATTATCTTCAAATGTCTCTCTGTAGGGGGTGACAGAAAGAAAAGTTGAAATTTGTCCCATTATAGAAATGGAAAGATCTATAGCCTTTAAATTCCTTAGTTTAAGTTCTGGATTTATTACCAACAAATTTTGTTTTTATTAAATGATCTGCATTTCTACAGTGTACAGAATAACCAGAATGAAGTGACAGTGGCCAAATAACAGCATCAGGACAAAACATTCTGTTACCTCTGCAACCACCTCCGATCAGATAGCAGAGACAAGGCTTATTCATGTTTTTAAGAAAGAGATGAATATGCAGAACAATTTCAAAATCTTTCCAAAAGCCTAGGGGCTGACATCTGCACTGCATTTTCTCTTTTGGAGGCTTGCCAGCTGAAGTAAACAACTTATTTATTCAGGAAAAAGAAGAGTGAGGTGCCTGCCCAGACATCTGTCATTGTACCACTTCACTTCCTCTTACCAAGTTTTCTGGAACTAAGCACTGGGCAGCCAGACTAGTTACTTGGTACAGAAGACCAGATAGACTTTGTATTCTTCTATCGTCTTTCTGAAAGAGAAAGCAAAGAAAAAGTGCTGAGTGAAACAAGACTGAATCCTTTAGAGCCATGGTAAGTGGCAAGAGGGATAACCTTCCGTGCTTCAGTGCCAGTTTTTTCCCTGCTTTGGGGGAAGTAACATGTAGTGGGAACAGATCTGCCTCCATAATGAGAAGGTTACACTCCATAATGAGAAGGTTACACAGCTCCTCTCATCACCCTGTCATGGAAGTGCGAGCTCTGGCAGATTAACTGTCAGAAATGGTCTCTTAAATCACATCTTGCCTGAACTAGAAGACTGGGCTACCGTGAGAAAGAAATGTTTCCATCACACATAGCACACTGAACACTGCACCCAATGTAAATGTCTCTGGCCTAAACCCTTGCCTCATTTCAATATGCTGTTTAGGAGCCTACAGCAACCAGGTGAACCTCGTCACATCTAAGACTTCGAAAAAACAGAGAGAGAACACATTTAGTAAATGGGGAAAGGGGAAGCACCTGTTGTTCCACCTTTACCAAATTGCCAGCAGAAGGAAAGTTAAAACCAAGCAAAACAAAAAGAGCTGCAAGTTCCGCTTTAATAGAGCTATCCAGGACAGTGACCTGTGAAGAGAATGGAGTGAACACACAGAGCTTAGACCCCCTGAACAGCACACATGAGACTCAGACACCAGCTGGCAGCTCTGCAGGGGCTTTGCTTGCAGGCACAACCTGAGGAGTGACAGGACACTTGTTGAAAAAACTGTGTCAAAGATACTTTAAACCCTGTTCCAGGACAGTCTTCAAAGTGTTTATCAGCTCATAAAGTGCTAGGAGACATTATAACCTCAGTCTTGCTCTTCATTCTGATCTTTTTTAGTTGCTATATCCCAGATGTTGTCATTGCTGCCTCTAATACAGTGACTACAACTACAGCCTCCAGTTCCTACACTACATTGCCTCCTTCAAAAACAGGCCAGCACGTGCTCCTGGATAACTTGTCTGTGTTGGATTAAATTAATTTTGTATCCTGAAAGTTCTTAATGTTTCCTGCCTTCTAACAGCTCAAAAGTTAGTTTCATTTAACTAAATTTAACAAGACCGTTTGCTCCAACTATGTTATTCTCCTTATGTCACAAACAGCTGCTTCAACCTGGCTAGAAGAAATTTTCATATACAAAATGCAGATTCTTCTTAGAATGGCATGACCTTTAGAAATATTAATGAATCTTATATTAGCATAGCACCTCCAGAAATAATGACTATGAAGATTGCAAGTTTAAGAGTTTATCTAATTTCTTTTTGGCAAGCACAAAAGGAGACTCTGGATCATGCCTTAATTTAACGTTAAGAAATCAAACTACTTTCTCTAAGATTTCGAGAGACATCCTATGTGGCTTTTGAACACCAGGTATTAATGTGAACATAATGCACATCTCAGGATGCATTCATTTCCCTGGGTGATTCAGAAGTACCTCTGCACTCAATTTCCTTCCTAGCCTTTTTTCAGCTGGAAAGATACACAGCAGCTACTGCTCCTTTTATAAAATCAGTGCCTTAAAGAAGACTATCATGCCTCAAACTTCCAGCTGACAGACTCTAAGGACACAGGTTAGCAGGCCATTTAGTAATCCTTGATTTTATTCCATCTCCTGGCTCCAGCCACTCCCTTGATACAGTTCTGTCCTATTATTTTATGTATTCTGCAACCTTATTTGGTAAAGACTTTTATCTCAGGACAAGTCTAAAGATTATGCTAGGTCACTGCTTCTAGTCTTCCATTTTCAGTTTGCATAATGTTTCCTGTAACGTTAGCATTTATAGAAGCATATGAAATAGGGCATTAAAAATCACAGGGTTTAACCACAGCATTGATCAGCTTTTACAGCCTGGAATTTAAGGTCTAAAGCACCGACATTTCTTCTGAAAGTATTCAGTTCAGGAGGAAAGAAAAATCTTCCTCAGGTATGCTTGCTCTCAAAACTGCTAAGCAAGATACGTTGCATGGACCCCAGTACCTACTCAAAAAAATCTTTCAAGGTTTGCAACCAGACCTCTCAATTGGCGAAAATAAACAAATAAATTGCTCACAATATCCTCACCCCAATAAGTTCTATTGATAAATTCATACAGTATTTTAGTTTTAAGACGTTTTCAGGTCTTCTGTTTGCGTTCCAAGAGCAGCCTCACAGTAAGCCAGCACAAGCTCCTCAGAAAGATACTGTCCTTGAAAAAATGGGCACCTGTTCTTGTTCCTATCAAACCCCTCTCTGGGGCTTTTGGGTGTGCAGTGATGACTGTACAGGTTTGCCTCATTTCCCATCACAGTAGCTGGAAGGCTTGGATTGTAACAGAGCAGACCAAGTAGCAGCCTGCCTCCTCCACGCAGAAAACAAGTGGGGCATTCAGGTAGCACATGCTGTTTTCTTGCTTGGGGTGATTGGTAAAGTTACAGTGCAGTTATGTGTATTTAGAAAAACAAGTCTTTGTAAATACTTCTGTTGCCAATATCATGTTGTAAATACTTCAGAAGAAAGATGGGGGTTTTGTGGTAGGTGTTGGCAGCACTTATTTGTTTAAATGAGCATAATTGGAAATGTCAGTAGCCATCATGTGATGAGGTTCTGTTTTGCAAGTCATCTCCCATCTTACCTGGTTACTTTTATGTATTCATTTTTTATTTATCATGCACACAGGAAGAGAAGGTGATGCTTCTAGTTAAGGCTAAAAAGATGTGAAATATTATTTGGGTATTGTTGTGGTTTAACCCCAGCCGGCAACAGAGCCCCACACAGCCGTTCACTCACTTCCCCCAGTACATGAGCTTGCCTAGAACTTTCTCAGAAACTCTAATGGAGATAAAATACTGTAGTCACCAACTGAAATCCTTGCTTCAGTGCTACGACTATTCAGACATCCTGGTTGGATGTTGCAGAAAAATTACTCTCCTACTAATTCTTTTCATGTGCCTTATTGACATTTGAGATCTTCTGCAAATCTTTGTGAGTAGGCTGACCAGCCTTTTACATGCTCAGTTTATGTTGGGGTTTATGTTACTTGATTCAGTGTTAACCAGCAAAAGTGTTGACTTTAAAAGTACAAAATGAGGACTCACACCCATATGTTTCAATATTCAAAAGAAGCCTGAGATCATAAAAACACTGCTGCTCTATTGTCATTCATTTTTCTCTGCATTGGCTGAACTGTAAAAGTCCCTCCTGACATGCTCAGCAGGGATGTGACCTAACAGCCTCACTGCAGGCTGTACAAGGTGTGCCAGTGCCAGGCAAGGCTTCCATGAAGCACTTTGAAGACAATACTGTCTTGTAGCAAGTTTTGTTAGTGATTTGATTCTTGAACCTTGCTAATACCGGTCTTGGCAAACAAAAAAGGCTGTCAGGCACTAGCAATCTTCACCATATATGGATATTGCTAGGTAGGACTGCAGAAATAAGCTTTTGGGGCTAAATTTGGTAGATAAAGGGGTGATCCAATTCAGAAGGCTGCTGATGCAGTGCAAGAAACAAGCCAAATCCCACACCTGAAATAGGAAACCTTTAAAACTGGGGCTGAGGGCAACATATGTGCACCAGTCTATCCTGCTGTAATTCCAAATCTAGGTGGCTTGTAGATACTGCTCCCACCTTTTAAAGCTACATAGCTTATAACATATTCTGTTGTTAGGCACCCAAATCTTGCCAGATTAAGCTGGGAGAATTGGATGCTGCCAAACCTGAACTTTTTGCCTTTTTTAAGAGACACATCTCTATAGTTGATCCCTCCTTGAAGGACTTTTTTTTTTTTAAGTACACTCTGTGAACCTTGGTACTATGTTGAATTTGATGACTTCCTAATCTTAACTATTAACTGAATCTCCATATCTTAATTATTCAGCTATAGTAGATATTGAGAAATTATTAATAAACTCAGAAATCTGTTGCTTAACCAGGTGTCTTGTTAATTACACTTGTTAACAACACACTGGCAATTGCTTTGATTTAAACATCCTGTGTTTGGTTTGCCTTTCTAGGTCCCATCACTGTCCATACAGATTCAGTTCAGCTGTGCTCTCTGCCTTTCCAAGCATGCAGAGGAGCACACCAGGTCCCCTGAAAAGGCTGCTGTGAAGCACAGGACAAGGACTCTGTCTCAGACTGTCCCTGTGTATTTAATACTCCAAGCTCCTGTGTAACTGATAGGGGACTCTCTATGCTGCCTGATTCTGAGTAAATTGGTTCTTGAAATAGGAAGTGCTGTTTCTTTGCATCTGTTGAGGTGCAATACAAAGGCCAAATCTCCACCCATTCTGAACGTAACATTCCTTTGGAGCCCTTATAAAAAGGTGAGGTTGTGCTGGAGGAGACTAGGATACTCCTTCAGCTTCCTTGGAAACATCTCGTGACTGGTTGGAAGGATGAAGCTCCTTGCACTTTGTGGCTTTTTGCTTGTCTGTCTTTTGTGCCTCAGTGTCTTTGCTGCAGAAGGTACAGTATTACAGTCTTCTAACACAGCTTTCTCTTTTCCTGTTCTTTCCCTTTTGCTATAAAATGCCTATTTACTATGTTGATTCTAATTAAAGGAAACAAACAGAGCTTGACAATGAAAAGGAGGATTGAACTTAGAAAAGGACTTAGACTGCAGAATGTGGTAGCATATCAGTGCTTTGGTTTGTACAGTAGTGTTTCCTCAGTTATTGCCTTAGTAACTTTAATCTGTATTCTGAAACCTGCTCTTCTAAAAATACTTCCTATTATATTTTCCCAGTAGATAATCAACCATCCACCAATGTAAAAACAGTATAATTTTCTCAGTAATGGGAAATGTGTTAATGGAAAAAGTTTCTACCCTTATGAAACAAGGGAACATGAATCAGTGAGGTCTACAGAGTATATGAGAAGTTCTTTGTAGAACAGTGAAACAGGTGAGAGTAAAACTCTTCTGACCTTCAGTCTAATTTTTTTTTGTCATTGTTTCTTCATTGGTTGATTGGGTTTTTTTACTGCTGATATTCCATCCTTCGGTTGTATTACCCTCAGGCACTTAGTTACCATTTTGCAGTATTCCAAATTCACAGAGCAGTTAAAAATCTTAAAAACAGAGGATTTTCTATCTGTCTATAGCCACATCTCTGCAGATGTCATTGTGCATTTGCAGAAGGACAGAAGGGATTTTAAACTGAGAGGTGCAATCTAGAGTTACCTGTACAGATTTGAGGTTTGATACTGTGAATCTCCGAGACTCACCATGATTTTTCACTGTGTATTTTATACAAGATGAAGAGAATAAATGTGAGATAAGGAAAACCAAACAAGCTAAGTGTCCAAAGGTCAGGAACAGCAGACTTGCCATGCTTGATATTTTCTAGAAACCTTCTAAGAATTGCTTTATGTGTAAACATGAGCATGGAGAAATATGTGGAAGCTGTTTTTCTAATTGGTTGTCAGCTGCCCAGTTTTCTTATTTACCAGAGTCTGCTCTGAATGGTAGAGCTATTTGCCAGAGCAGTACCTGAAGTCCTTCTGCTTCCTTTGCCTTTTCTAGTACTTTTTTTTCAGGTTTTTCCATGATCCTTGAGGAAAACAGTGCACAGGGAGTTGGGGAATTTCTAGATGTTTCTTCAGGAGCATAAAGGAAGCCTGTCCAGGAAGGACAGGACACAGATGTATCAATAAAACACAAACTAATAGTGTTCTCTTTTGTTGATATGCACGGTACTTCAGTGAGTCAGAAGGTGGGGAGGAAACGTGCAAAGGACACTGTTCCTTATTTATAAGCACTGATGTGAAAGTAAAAGTATCTGGGTGTGCAAGATAAATGTACATGTTAAACCTGTTACATCAGAACTAAATTATGGTATCGGTATAGCTCAGCCTCCATCACCAGCCTTGGCTGTAAACTGTGCCTCAGTGATTTTCAGAAGCACCGATCATACGTTAGATTTTGTTGATGAGAAATCATCTGCCTCTGTTCTTTCTGCTCCACCTCAGCTCCAGAGTAAACCCTTTTGTTCCCCTTTATTGTGGCCAGCACATATTATGTCAACTGCAGTCAACAGCTCACTTATTTAGGTGTGGTAGGGAGGGAATATTTCAGTGGCTTTGCCTATCCAAACCAATTTATTCTACAGTCCTCTGCATCTGGACACAGAGATGCTCTTTTTTCCTGATGGTAATTTTTTATATTTTCTTAAAGTGATATAACTATAGTTTTGTTGCCTGCTAGTGTGACATTTCAAAGGATAGAGCAATCTTCACAATGTGTATCTGATGTATCTATGAGTAATGATGGAAAAGAGCAAATAAGTTCCTGTTCTACACTAGGGACAAAGCTGTGGAGAGATCTAAAAATCAGTCATGATAATCCTTTGTTTTACAGATCTCTTCATACGAGGATGTCAGTGGTAAATACAGTAATCAAAATGTCTGTGGACTATGACACATTTACTGTCTTTTTATAGTTGTTTGCATTACTGGTCTCCACTGATAATGTATTATTTTTCACCCTTAGGTCAGAGGGTTAGAAGACTATGCTGCCCAAAAGTACCCAAATTCAACAAAAAACCGCATAAAGGTAACAATGTTTACAGTTTCATTAGATGAATTAGGTAATCATTAGAGAGAAATCACAGCATTCTGGGTTTTTTCCACCTGCAAACTTCACAGAATTTTCCATGCAGGTAAATATTATCTTCATTGTATCACTGAGAACTTGTTCTCTTTTTCTCAGGAAACTTACTGAGTATTTGGATCAGGAAGAAATAAGATTAGAAGATATTAGAATCCATTTTATGCCCATAGTGTAAAACAATCAAGAGAAATATGATCAAGTCTGATTAAAGGAGTATGAGTGTTTCTCATTGATAAGAACAGTTGCAAAAATGAAATATTATTCTGGCTTTGCCTTGCTGTATTCCATCACCATCCATCTGTGGCTGCATTCATCTTCATGTTTTGAGAGATCAACCAAAGTGTAATTCTGTAAATTCCCAAAAATTTAATTTTTGGACACAAAGCTCTACTAAGAACAAGAATTAACTGAGATTGAATTTGTCCTAAATATATGCATCTAAAGACTGTGCAAGTAAAAGTCCATAATATCCCTGGTTTCAGTGAGACCCCAGTGAAAAAAAGCTAAACCATGAACATGTCTAGGATAAAATGATTAGTATGCTCCTTAGAATCTTAGTATCTTATATCTTAATGTTTCTAAATTCAATAAAATGTCTATCTGATAACTTTTGTTAAACTCTAAAGATAAAGAATTTGATCTAAAATAGTCTTATTTCCTATTTCTAATCTTTTAATCATAAAATTACTAATTTGAAGTTCCAAGTAAATTCATTCTACCTGATAAAATATCTTAAATGCTTTATTACTTTTTATATTTAGATAACTTAGGTGGAAATCTTTGTTACTCTACAGTTTTCCTTTAACTGGAGCCTTTCCTTCCTGTCCAGCCTCCCAGTGCTGAATCATTGGCTCTGTTTTATAGGCAGAGTCCCATTGGTACCAGGAGCAGTGAACAAATTGCAGAATTATTAATCAGGGGTTTGTAGCTGTCTGGGGCTCCTCATTTCATCAGCAGGTGTAGCAGCAACTGAGGACTTGAGCAGTAGCAGGTTCCCAGCTGGCCCACAAGGCCTGGGGAGTGCAGTGCCAGAGGCACAGAGGTGGCTTCTGTCACCCCTGGCCTGAGCTGGGTCACACACGCTGCTGCCTGCCTGATCCTGTACCCTTTCCATGTCACTGACACTTCATGTGATCAGCACAGCTGTTACTTTTCAGTCTGAGCACCTTCTGCTATCTGTCAAAATAGGGGCTGCTTCAGGCTTTTTTACACACAACAGGCATGAAAACTCTCTGATAAAAGTGCTTGCAAAGAGAATGTTCCTTTGAAAGCAGGCTGCAGTTTCCTGTGGATAAAGTACAGTGATGCTGGTCTCACAGAGCGATGGAGGGGACCGTGCTGAGGGGGAGAAAGGAGTAAAAAGGAAGTACTCCATTAAAACCTGTAAATTCATCACAAAGATCTCCTGCAAAGGGAATCTGAAATGCTTTCCTCTGCTACAAACACAGTAATACTTTATGATCTTTGCTTGTCCCATTGCACTCTGCCCTGGTTCCCTGAGCATTCCAATATGCTTACTGTAATAATCTCCTGTCTTCACCTGCAGCCAAACTTTTTTTAGGTCAGGGATTGTTATTTGCTTCCGTATAGGGTACGTCTTTCTGCTGCAAATGACGTCCTCAGACCTGCTTATATCAAAATGCTTGATCTGAATTGGTTCCCACTCTTACTCAGAGGCAGTTGTAAAAGCTTGGGCCTAATGCAGCAACTGCCCAGAGCTGAACTCTTCTGTTTAATGTGCAGCTCTCGACTGGAGTTGCACAATGTTGGGCTTGTTTCATATTGATGCTAAGAGATGTCTGGGTGCCTTGTGCTGGCTTTTTAGGGGGATATTACTTGCTTTCTAATCTGCAGGCAAAATACAGGGCCTGTTTTTCAGCATTGCTCTGCACTACTCTTTGTGCTGGGCATGTGCCATGGGCAAGCTGCAAAGCCACTTGGAGGCCAGCTCAGGGTGGCTTGAGGAGAGGGTTAATATAACCATCTATAACCACTGGCTACTTCTTTTGAAGCAAAACCACTGATTTTCTAGAATGATGTCATTCCATCAGAAACAATTGCTGTCCCAGAAAGCAAATGCTTCAAGCCAATGTCACTCTGTGGCTTCTGGCCAGGAATTAGGGAGAATGTTATGATAGGAGGGGGAAGATACTGTTTAATGTGTCAATTGCAGAATTCAAGCTCTGGAGAGACAGTAGCACCATCCTGTGTCTATGAAGACCTTCACCTGACTGTGGAAACTTCCAGCAGCAGAAAACTTTCAGTGAATTGTGTACCCTTACTAAAGAGAAAATAGGCTGTTGGGAGTCAGTGGCCTCCAGCAACCTAATGAAAAGAAAATAAATTGCCATCACATCCCTGTTTATTTTCAGCTCACTGCTAAGTCTGCCCATACAAACATGGTGAACTTCAGATATTAAAGTTTTGTGCCGTTCTCCGCACTCCAAATCAAACTAATCTCTCCATTTTCTCTCTTTTCCCTGTTTATTTTACAGGTTCAAGTTTTAAACTGACTCCATTGGAAATAAGGAAATACTGCAAGCCTTGTCCTCGGCCAGTCCCTCTGGTGGCTTCTGGACCACTTCCACAGCTAAAATGAGCAGACTGAGAGGAGGGTGAAAAGCATCTGCCTACATGCACAACTGACAATACTTCACTTGCTTGAGGACCCTCCTTTCACAGATAGGACATGAGTGTATATTGCTTTTTTGTTAAGGAAAAGGCTTCAGTACTGTTTATTCATTCCTTCACTCCTTGTCAGTATTCACCTGGCAGAAAGAGTCAGCATAGTTGTCTGGCTGGCTCCAGACTTTGTGTCAGTTGAATATTCCTCTGCACCAAACAGGGATTTACCTCCTCGAGTAAGAGAATGAGGAGAGCTGATTGAAGAGGTGGCTGAATTGCACTGGTTTGCATTTCTAGATTGCCTAAAAGGTGGTGAAGGTCTGATGCTTTTGTTTTTAGTTATCAGTACACATGTATATTTAACCTTTTCTTTGAATCATTTCTTTTATATTAACAAAAATGTTTGTTTGTTTGTATGATCATCCATCACTGATGATTTTTCCTGCAGCCCTTGTGTTTGATGCTTGTAATCCGCTTGGAAGTTGATTTCTACAAATTATAAAAATCTCATCATTTAGAAGGGGCTGAAAAACCAGATAAGCAGGTTGTTAAAATAGGGATGATGGGCCAGATTCAAGTAAGCTTTTCAATGTCTTCCAAGGGGACTAAATCTGACTTTAAAATCAAAGTGGTCTGGTTTTTAACTTCCTTAAGAGTGTCATCAGGTGGTTATTAAAGAGCATACTGAAAAGATATTAAACCTAATCAGATTTCATCTGTTCCTCTGAAGCCAGAAGGCAGCTGTTCTTTCAAGACACCAGAGTTGTGCGATCACCTCAATAAACAAAGCTTACTGGAGCATGAAATAAATGCTGAAAATAATACCAAAGGGCTGAATAACAGAGCAACTGAAGCACCTGCTGATACTTTACTCATGTATCTTCTGTCCTTTCCTAACTGTCCTCTGCATTTCTCTGCCTGGGGGAGAGTCCTTAAAACTGAATTACTTGGTTGTTCATAAATTCTGTTTTCCTTCTAGTGAATATGAGGAGGAGTAGAAACCCTTTCTGCTGCTGGGAAAATTGCAGATTGCAAATAGTAATTTTTCTGTCAGTACTCAGAGTAGTACTCTTTCTCTTAACATAATTGTCGGTATGATAGAAATTATTTTGGTGCCCTTCACAATTTGGGGGAGTTGAATGGGAACAGTCAGAGGTCTGTTGTAACACACACAGGCAAATGCAATTCCAAAAGGTCAAGTTTATGGGCACTTACTCAGTGTCCTGCTCTTATTGGGAATGTTTCTGTTGTACTGAGAAATAGAACCTATTTCTGGGTCTTCTGTGTGCTTGCTATTCCTTTATTTTCATACTGGTTTTGAGATTAGGTAGATCTGACACTCACCTTCCTATTTTTGAAGACCTGACCATGCATAGAATTTTTATATCAAAGATAAAGGAGCTGCCAGTCCTCCTTGCAAGACCAGTGAATCAGGAGTTTGAAACTGTGTTTGATTGTTCGGTTACTGCTCAGGGGGCCAACATATTTTATGTCTATGGTTTTGCGGAGCTCACAGAATCTGTAGAATATAAATGACAAGTAAATGTAAAAAGCATTTTTGGTATTGTTTGCAGCAGGATTTTTCTCTGTAAAATATGGCCATGTGTTTACAGCTCTGTATAAAGCATCACTAATAGGTTTGAAGATTCTGCTCTCTAATGTGAGTTTAAGCCCTTTTCTTTTATATCTGAAAAATGCTCTATGATTTTCCTCTTTGCCTTACACCCTCCAAACAGCATGCTCCAAACTCTCCAACCCTCCTTCAGGCAAAATCTTCCCTCTGATAACAAAAGCATAAGCCCCAGAGACCATTAACACAATTATTACAGAAATACTCTGGATCTCTGGAGAGATCCCAGGACATAATTTAATGCACTTAAGTATTTTTACTCAGTAAGTTTCCCAGACTGGCCTCAATCCCTGGTTGGGGGCTATTCAAGTTAAAAATGCTACTTGTCTAAAGTCCTAGCCTTGGCTGAGCAGTCTAAAGCAGGAATCTCCAAACTATTTCAGCATGGATTGTGACTGCTGCCCAATTGCTTTGTTGCTTCATATAGAGGTATCAGAATGTTGTGTTTCCTCTTGAAAGTAATTCCTCAACAGTTTGACTCTTATGTACCGGGCCATTTCCCCATGTGGTAGAACAGAGCTACCATCTGATCATGGTGTCACTTACAGGCATCTGTTTTTCCTCTTGTTTTCCTTTCACTTCTACATGTATTTGTCTGGCATTACCGGAAGAGAAACATATTTGCTCAGTGGCTTTTCAAAATACACACTCTGTATGCTTATATAAAGTAGTAAATTTATCTTGTCCGAGCTGACAAATGCATTTTTTTGTATCTTGTGTTGTTGTGTGCATTGGGCTGTCAAGCAAGAAAATTGCACAGCCCTTAAGTTGCAATAAAGATGTTTCTGAAGTGTCTCTGTGCCTGACAGAACAGATGTTGAATCCTGGTCTGACCCTGTCAATTAAGTGAGCCAGGTGGCTCCTCACTTTGTTTACAGTTTAATACCACCAGCTAACACCAAATCAGTCTGTTTTATTTAGCACTATGGCTGTGAATTGTCAGGAGCACAGGAGAAATGATGCCTGCTTACAGGGAGTGTTGGTGTAGAGGCAAGTTTTGGGATCTCTTTTTTAATAAGTGGGTAGTAGGAGAAATAAAAATATGTTTTCTTTATACAAAATATTATCCCAAAAGGTGTAATGGGGGCTCTTGATGTTGGCTTTTCAGCCCTCTAGACTGGCTTACAACTGATGCAAGGGCCCAGGTATCCTCAAGAAAATCAGGATTTTGACTCTGGAGAAGTTCTGTTTATCCAAAATGTGGACTACAGGGGCAACTACTTATGATTCCATTTGCCAAGGAAGACTACAATCCCTTGTGAATAATGTCATCTCAAACAAGAAACTTAGCTGAAATATAAAAGCAGAAGGATAAATACTTCCTGTGTAGATACATGGCTAGCTCTTGCCAAAACCGAAGATTCATGGTGGCTTCAGTATTCGTTGGATCAAGACTGAGGACCTGTTGCCTGACTCTCTTGTCCAAAGTTATTGCTAACTACTCCTTCATTAATAGCTTTAGGAAAATATTGTCAGAATGTGGAGGCAGGTCAGATACATATGAACTTTTTACTGAAGTTTGTTCTGAGAAGAGTTTATCCAAAGCTTGTCTCTTTTGTCCCTCTTGTAGATTGAGGGGAAAACCCACTTACACAGTCTCTTTTTACCTCAGTTGTTATTAGATGTAAGCAGTTATCTTCACCATAGTTAATTTTTCTGCAGAACTCATTTTTTTAATTGCAGTTGGGGAGCAAAGAGAGCTCCCTAATGGCAGGAGCAAGGGTGTTGGTTTCAATCCACATATGCCTCTGGTTCCCAGTAGCCTTCAGTTTTATAAGACTTACAGCTGCCATTGGATAATCTACCTTGGGTTTGAACACAACTGTTCCATCCTGCTTTGTCTTCTGCTCTTAGAGCAGGGCTATCAGCACAGAAGGAATTCCCAGAAATTACTTTTTTTTCAATGTCTCAGTGGTGGGATCTCTGCTAGAAAAGTTCAGTATCTGGATATGAATTTGTTCATGTTGTCATTCAACCTTTGTGCCAACATTTGTTTGTGTTTAAGATGTACTGGCTGTGAATATCTTTAAGTGTGAGGGATTTAATTCCACATCTTCAGGCTGATGTTCCATAAGGGAGCTAAGGACAGATTTCCTATAGGATAAGCACCTTACACTCACAGTGCCATCTGGTCAGGCTCTGAACACGTTATCGGAGAAATCAGGTCACTGTGTGCCTGTGAGTGATCCTCAGATGAACGTGACTGCTCTGGCTTCTGCAGCCTCACAGCCACAACACCCTCAGCTCTCCCAGGAAGCTCTCGTACCAGGCCCAGTGTCTGTCAGGCACTCGGGCTGCATCTGGGATGTTCCTTTAAGAGCTGATTGCTCCCAGCTGCTCGTTCAGCACAGGTACTCGGGGCTGATGATTTACACCTGCTCTAGGAGGCCTTGGAGCCCAAGCACTCAAAGGTTCCACCACACAAAAATGCCTGTTTGTTAACCACCCACCTGTACAATCATTTAACTCCATTGCTGTGCACTCCATTGGTGGTAAGTGTGGTGCAGTCACAGCAATGGATACATCTTGGCTAAAGGATCTCTGAGTGCAAAAGACAAACAGAAGCTGGGTTTCCCTCAACCACCTTACAAGCAAGGTGCCGCTTACGTGAGCGAAGAAGAGCACTTTTCTGCTGGGTTTTGTTGTGTTGTTTGGTCTTCAGCACTGATGCCAACCTCGGGGTGAAAAAAGACATATTCCTGAGGCACTCTTTGGTGCTTGCCTGGTTTCTGAAAATCAAATCTCTGTAGCATGTGCTTCAAATTGTCTCCCCAAACTGAAGTGCACTGGAAAATGCTGTCTTTGCTAGGTGAGTCCTCCACACAAAGCTTCCTGTTTGCACTGTGTCTCAGTCAGTGCCAGTTGTGTGGCCTGTCACTAAGCAATGCTAAAACCTATTTGCATCACAGTTTTCTCCCCAAGGGATCGATATGCTTGTATAGGAAGATGTTTTCATCAGAAAAAAAAGTGTGAAGAAGTCTGTCTGTTTACGAATGCTATCAGGGAAACAGTGAGGTAGTTAAAAACAAGATTCTGTATGAGCTGAGATAACGCAGCAGTGTCTCAAGTCCTTCTTTAAAATGTTCTTTCTGACTCAATAGCTTTCCAGTCGTTAATTCCATTACTTGGGAAACAATAAATGATGGCAATTGTCACTGAGCTCTTATCTTGACGATGTTTGAATGTACCAAGGTTAAACAATTCAACGTTTTCCTTTCACTTAGTTAAATATATACCAATACTGCTGCTTTATTCTGCACACATCTTCAGGTGTGTGGTTGATGAAAAGAGAGAAAGCACTATGTGAGTCTTGACCTTAACCTTGTAAGCTCCACCTTTGATAGTTTTTGAAAGAAACTCCTCTTAAATTTCCATTTAAGTCAAGACTCAGCAGTTTTTAAAACAGATCCTTGAGTCTGAGCAGTAAAGTCAACCTGCTCTTCATAATTTTATTATAAAATGTGCTTTGGAGTTTTTCCTGCCTCTTGAATAGAACTTTCTATTTCCTTCCTCAACATTCTTCCCATGCCTTTTTTTTGTTCCTAAACATGTCAAGTCTTTCTCCTTGTCAGTTCTTACTGAATAGAAAATTAATATTTTGTCTCTTGGCATGATGGTCCCTACCCCTTCTTTATCTATGTGAGATCTCAAAGATCTGCTGTCTGAATTTGTTCAAGTGCTGAACTACATCAATTTGTCTCCATGAATTTCTGTCCATGACACTGACTGGAGTGTACATTTTCAAAAAATATGTTATAAAATGGTGCTGCATTGCCTTTTTTGTTTTCAGACATTAATTTTGTACCAAGAACACTTACAGGATTTGAACATCTCCGTTTCAAGGCATTGTATAATCATCTTAAAGCCACAGTATGAAAAGGGATTTTTCTGCCATTTAATTTGTATTTCAGCATTCACTGCAATAACTTTGGATTGTGTAATCTTAGTTAGCAGATATGGAAGTTTTTTCTCCAGTACTTTATTCGTCCCTCAACTTAACATCTATTGTTGAGATTCTTCCTATGTAGTTCTCTTGATTTATCTTATTGATAGATTGTTTAAAAAAAAAAAAGGCAAGTGAGTACAGCATTTTGAGATAAAGTACTAGAAAATGTGAGAGGAGATGGTGCTCATAGGTAGAGCTAGTAGACAGAGATAATCTTTGAGCTAAACTACTTGATTTGAGAACCATCATACACTCAGTGATTGTAGAAATCTCTCCAGGCAAGGAGTAGGTAGTTGATGGAAAATATAAGTGGGAATAGAGTGATAGTCCCACGTGTTTTGGAGGTAAATTACTTTAAAGCTGAGTATTTAATGTTCTTGTAATAGAAAATCTGTTGACACATCTTGTTTTCTAGGTTAAGGACAAGCATTGCTTTGGTGTAAGGCTGCCTGGATACTTAGGTTTCCTCTGGACACAGCAATCCAAGGGAAAGGCTGGGGTATACCCTGAGTATTGGATCTCCATACCCTAACAACGTAAGTGCCTCATCTCTTAGTCCAGTGTGAGAGTTGCTGAATTGTGGGATTCCCTTTTGGGAATGGTTTAAGGCACATCCCAAGAGAGGTCACAGGAAGAGCCACCTGCAGTCAGTGTCATACATTTACCTGAGTAAAACCCAGGGGCTGCAGCAGCCCTTGTGCCCAAAGTGCTGGTGTGGTCCAGAACTGATCTCTAGCCAGGGCTTTAGCTCACCTGTAGTCTTTGTATTCGTGCCATTCCTGTACTGAACAGCTGAGTTTGGTCAGACATGGCAGTGAAAGGAGCATGTTTCATTTTCCTACATCCCCTGGTTCAACAAGTCATGTTACAGTCTTGTAAGCAGGACATCCACATGGGGATGCCCACAGCATGCACACCAGCCAGGAGATTTATGAGGAGAACACAAGTGTTTCTTTGCTTTACCTAAACAAGTCTTGTTATTTTTCTCAGCCACACTGAATAAACTATAAAATCTTGATTTATTCATTATTCACACCCCAACTCTGAGTTATATGTATAATTTTTACAGGCAAAACAATGAACAGTACTAGTTCTTCCATAAATAACTTGGACTGCCTGTCTGCTGCTAAATGGCATCCTTCACACAGATCTGTGTCATGCTCCACAGCACCACATCCATCACAGATCATGCTGCTGAAGTAAATGTAGGCTATCTAAATATACCTGGATATTCTAGGGACTATTTGTTCATTTTCTTTCCCTGTCAAAAGAAAATGAGGAGAGTGATTCGTAGTTCCAAAGAAGCAAAGTTACTGAATTGTAAATGGATTTTGCAGTGGTCTTTTAAAGTGTCTAAGCTAGTAAAATGGAGAGCAGAAACTTTAATTACTTAGCAGCTGCAGAAAATATTCCCCTTTCCTCAGTTACCTGCAACACTTTTTTTGCAAATGCTATAAAACACTTTTTGGCAGACTAAAACCAGGAGAAGCTGTATCTGAGATTAAGTTACTTCTTTTTCCCAGGAATTCCCCAAACCTCTGCTGCCACCCACAGTGAATGACAATAACTCATGATAAATCATGCAGGCAAACGCTGAGATTTTTGGTGTGTAGGCTAGCATATTTTTCTGATGGGATGAAAGTACCATCTCTCTACCTGTGTGGAAGAAATGCCTACCATATTTTGTTTGGAAAGCATTTTGTTTTCTGTTTTAAAGCCACTGTGGAAATGCTAAAAGTGGTAGATATCTTGTGTCTGCTTACCCTGTGTTTTCCTGATGTTGTAATTTCTTAATACCTTTGGAGATCAGGACATCATGGCTGTTCTTGTTACCCAAAATAGGAGGGGTTCAAATCCAAGGGGTTCAAATTGATGTAATGCTTGTAGTCCCCTCTCTAAATCTTGGTTTTCCTTTCCATGAATGAGGAATGTTTTCCTTCTTCTGCTTTGTGGGTGTATGTTCCTGAACCAGTTGAGCTACATAGTCTTTTTCATGCTGTGTGTTCTATCAGACTAGTTTTTTTTCTGATGAGGGTGGTGAAAAGCTGGCATGGGCTATCCTGAGAAGCTGTAGATGCCTTGTCCCTGGAAATATTCAGGAGCAACCTGATCTGGTTGAAGATGTCATTGCTCATTGCAGGGGTTTGGATTAGATCATCTTCAAAAGTCCCTTCCAACACAAACCATTCTATGTTTCTATCCAGGTTTCACCATTCTCCTGCACATTGATGAGGTTTAGCTAGCTTAGTGGAGCTGCAATATAAGAAAGATGTGTAGACAGCCAAGTTATGACTCATGTTGTTCTTTAAATCCCTTAAAACAAACAGTACAGTGTCACTTTCAGCATGGAATTACTGAACTAGGGGAGGTTTGTAAATTCAACCAAGATCACTAATGATCACATCACTATCTTTTGATTACTTTTATGTGAATTTAATAATCTTGGGCTGACTATTTTTAGACTTTCTGTGCTAGATATGAAAACTGAACTTAGACCCCCATGTGTCAGAACTGTAAAATGAGCTCATTTTCCTTTTAGAATGTTAGATTCATTCAATTAACAGTCAGAGGAAGAAAGAGGTGTTTATTTGGTTGCATTTTAATCTGTCATGACTACCAAAAATTCCATGTAATTTTAACAAATTTGCATAGCCCAAGTGATGAGAGTAGGCTGTGGAGAGATGCATAAACTCTCATTTAGGAGGTGGCGTATTTGTTCTGGCAACAGGGGAGATCAGAGTTTGGTGATAATGGCCAAGGACTCAAACACACATCTCTGAGTAGACTTAACCACCAAAACTTAGGACTGACTCTCTTTTGTGATTCCTACTGAGCAGTGTTTGACCTATTGCAAGTCTGTTTCTCTACCATAGCTGGTAATTCAAAACATAGAGATGGACATTGAAGACTTCTGAGGGACTTCAGTCTTTTCTCTCCTGCCGACAAACTGGCCCAGGTTCTTGCAGATTCCCCACTTTGTATAGTTTCTCCCAGCAGCCAGACAGAAGGTATGGTGCTGTGCTATGAAAATGTAAAATCTAGGTCACGTCAAATTCTTCATCACCAAAACTAGTCATCTGAAATGTCATCAACAGCTGCTCCTGGATTTCCAGCATCATCTGTGTTCTGTATTAATGGACATTGATGATATGCCCCAGTACAAGTCATCTCTCAGTCCTTTGCAGGGAGATTTTGAGGGGGAGGAATGATGTAGTTGGGGCAGGCCAAGAGTGGTTTTTTGTTTTGTGATAGGAGCTGTGTGTGTAACTGTGTCTCAGCTCTAGTGAAACAAGAGTGCTTTGACCCCTCCCAGGTGCCAGCCAGGGAGCAAACACCCAGGCAACAAATGTGATCATTACACTTACATTACCTCAGTATGTCCTGCTGCTCTTAAGGTGTTTGGAGATCAGCTGAGACCATTCTTGCTCGCACCGTGCTGTGGGACTTGCTACTGAACTGACCCTTCAGTGTGCAAGGGACAGCCCAGCTGGGGCCAGAGTTGTTAGGGTGTAGGCCTTACCAACGGTGTATGTCGCAGCCCCTTCCTTTGTTTTCAAGCTAAAAAAGAACTTCCTAATCACTTTCAAAGATGTGAGAATTGGGACAGTTTTAAGAAAATTTGACTGAGGCTCCACTTCTCTCCTTTGCAGAATTGCATGAGAAATTCTGAGTGAACTATGCTGTGTCTAAAGCCTCCAGGTACCAATGGTAACTCCCACAGCCCCTTTTAGCATGTGATTTACAAAGAGAAGGCCACAGTGTGATTTGGTGTCTTTCTGCACATGCTGAGGTTCCTATATTGTGTGCAGCACTTTTTATGTTGAATTTATATACATGCACAAATGTGCACACACAAAATGCTGAATATTCCTCTCCAAGATAATGCCTAATGTCATATACACCCAGAATTCAAGGACAAGCATATAAAAAAAGTAGCTTGAACTGTTGTTATATGAGTGTGAACTTTATTACTTATCAATACTGTCCAGAGCCTAGAACTGAGGAAAACGGAAACATAAAATCTGAAGACAGTACACAGTTATTAAAAAGCAAAGCAGGACAGTGGAAAATAATACGTTATTTCTTTCATTTTATTTTTCTCCCTATTTTTAAATTGCAAATGCATGTAAGCATCCAAAAACTGATTGAAATGTAGCTCATGCAAACCTCCCATTTCTATGCCAAGCAGGCATTTCCCAGGTGGGCAGCTCTAATGTGATCACCTGAGGTGGAAGGGCCGCCCACGAGGTGCAAAGAGTAATTTCACTCTGTGCCAGCTCACTTGGTGCCCTGTGCTCAGCCTGCCAGCACGGGTGGCAGCAGGTGCCAGCTGGGATTCCAGTGGCACAACAGGGCACTCACTCCCTCAGCTCTGAGCTGGCCTCCTCCTGCCCCCACCCCGAGCTCCTGGTGGCATTGCTGGGCAGCGTGAGGGGCTGTGCTCCTGGAGCAGTTTAGGTGCCATTTTATGTTGGCATCTGCTGCCAGTTCTAGTCTGGCCAACATTTTAGGCCGTGCTTTGGGACTGGGCTCAAGAACAGTTGTCTTTGTGGGGCCCACAATTCCCCCACTCAGGGGTGTGTAAGCAGAGAAAGTGCAGGTGTTGGTAGTGGTGAAAGCCCTTTTCTTGTCAGCCGTACTTGATTAAGGAGGATTACTAGTCTTAGGCTTAAGGTTTAGGGCTAAAAAAGTGAACATGATGGGGCCCAGATTTTTCCAAGATTCTGAAAGGCTCAGAGAGATGAAAGATAACAGGGCAGGAGCTGGCAGGGCCTTGTGTGTGGCTGGTTTTGTGTCTGCCCCTTGTGCCCAGATACGATCTAGTTTCATATTGGGAAAGCGCTTTGTCTTGGGGGAAGAAAAGCCTCCATGGCTCAGGGCATCCCAGGGGGCTTCACAATGCACTGTCCAGCAGTTACAGCCATGCTGCACCAGCCCCAGTACACCCCAACTGCAGTCAGAAGAGGAGAAGTCTGAAAAATATTCATTGTGTTATTGTAACATCCTTCAATGTTTAAACTTCTCTTGTATAAAAATTCAGGTTGTCTAATAAGCTCCAGTAGATATTGCTAATCAGTGACCCAAACCTAGAAATTCTGTTCTGAAGATATTGAATCTTTTCTGGATGTTTTTCATACTGAATAGTAAACAAGACCCTGGGAAAGCAGTAGGTTCAGATCAGGTGGGTATATTTGAGATCAGATGGGTATATTTCATTCTTCTTTTATGTTTCTTGCTACTCAATATGCTAAAAATGTATGAAATAGAAAGTTTCTTTACATAGGGAGAGGGATTCTTCCATTCCCAGAAATGTTGGGACAGAAGGTACTGCTTTCCTGAAACGCCCTCTTGCCCCTTTTCTTCCAAAGAAGAAAATTCATCAAAATAAGCCTGGATCCATGAGCTGTGTTGGTTTTGATCAAAGTATATTTTCTGACAGAAAAAATACTCTGTTGAATGTTGCTGCGTTATGTATGGATCTGACTGTGCACAGACACATATTAGCTAGGTTTTCAAATTGTAAGGGGATTAAGAGCTCAAACTCATTGAAATTCAGGAGGGAAACATTTTGCTTCCTTGGAGATGCGGGCCCTAGAGATTCAGATCCCCAGGGGATGCAACCAGGGGAACAGACAGCTATTAACTTTGACAAGAGCTCTCCATCACTTGTTCTAGGAAAATACTCAGTAGAAATAAAAAGTGTGTTGTTAGTTCTGGGTTGAGGAGGCAGATAAGAGGACATTTAGATGCTATTTATGTTTTCTTTTGGGCACCATGCAGGTCTATTTCTGTGATTTCATCTGTGGTTTAATACTATTTTTACAGAGGTGGGATGATTAAATCTGCAACAGGGACTAAATTTATATCTGTCTTCTATATGTGTATCTGTTCCCACACAGTTTTCAGCTTTGGATTCCCATATCATGAATTTAAATGCACTAAAAATACATTTGTTTTTCATGGTTGCCTGCTGCAGGTTTCCCTGAGCTTTACAGGCCACTGCTGCAGTCACAGATTGGTTCAACATGGAGCTTTTGTAAATAGTGCTCTATAGGAACAGACCTACAGAGTTAGAACAAAGGTCTGATCCTACAGGACATGGTCAGAAAGAGATCAAGATGTCAAAGAGCCTTCCTCTGGTTTAACTTTCGAGCTTCTGGCAGGTGATAATGTAGTGCTGTACTGAACCAGGGTTTGCATCTGTGTCATCACATTTGTTAGTCATCGGTGAACCTAGTCTTCATTAATTTGTCTGATCCTTTTTTAGTCTTTTGCTCTCTGTACCATTCTCTGGCAAGTTCTATTATAGGTGATGAGTTTTGTTAATATTGACCCAGGAGTTTTGCTTTTCTCCTTCTGAGAGCCTTACAGTTGATTTGTTCTGCAGGCAGAGGTGTCCTGCCAGCAGCACTGTAGATCCCAGGGGATCTGCAGGTGCACAC
The DNA here is from genome assembly GCA_034509425.1 of Eopsaltria australis. Classification (NCBI taxonomy): domain Eukaryota; kingdom Metazoa; phylum Chordata; class Aves; order Passeriformes; family Petroicidae; genus Eopsaltria; species Eopsaltria australis. The sequence goes on from JAVTVJ010000138.1 coordinate 1,470,245, forward strand.
AAGCCCTGTCCACAGCACAGGAGCAGCACAATGCTGTCAGCAGCAAAGGCCTCCCCATGGCCCCCTCCAGCATTTGTTCCCCCTGCCAAGCTCAGGGTAAGGTACACTATAAATGTGTGACAGGATCTAAGTGCCAGCTCCCTCTGTAGGAAGAACTGCCCAGCCTGTCCCTCCCCTCCATGAGTGATGAAAGCTATCCCTGGAGTACTGCCCATCTTCAGCTCTGCACCCTGCAGGCCAGGGCTGGGAGGGGAGACTGTCTGTAGGGTTATGTCTAGGGAACAATGACCTGCTCCCTTCTGGAACTTTAGCAAACAGGGATAAAACATGTGGATGACTGAGGGAGTCAAACACCTCCACTGTTGCCCTGTGTGAAGCTGCTTCCTGGCTCTGCACCTGCTTTCAGTGTTTCCACTGCGTGTGCCCACCTCACCTGTGCCACTGCAGCCACCCAGCAAGGGTCACTGCCAGGCAGCACGTCCAGCTCCTGCCACCGTTTACAGCACTGCAATGGGGAACTCTTTGGCTGATTAATTTCTTAGACATTTCTTTCACTCTGGCTGTTAATTAAATAACAGAAAATTCCATTAACACATCCTTAAAGGGCGAGTGCTTTGCCGCAGGTCAGGTTTAAACAGCTCAGCTCAATGTAAACATCTCTGTGCTCGGCAGCCAAGTGCTGCAGAGTCACACAGCCACAGAATGGTCTGAGCTGCAAGGGACCACAAGGGTCCTTGAGTCGTGTATTGTCACTGATAAAGCTCACGGGACATCCTCCCAGAGAGGCTGATTTTTAACCATATAGAATATCGGAATATATATATTTTTTTTAGTTAGTGCAAACACCTTCTATATGTTAAAACAAGCAATTTTTAAAAGCCACTCTGTAAACTTCTTCCAGGTGTTGATGGTTAAACACACTTTTTAGTATGTTGAAAATTGCTTGCTGAAAGTAAAAGATGCTTTCAACAATTCATGCAGTTTAAGAATTAAATGTCATAAAAAGAACATTTTGACTTTTGCATTTTTAATATGCAATGATATGTATTTTTTTGCTATCAAAAGTGTTTTCTTTTAAATGGTAGCAATAATTTCTATTGATTTTTGCTAATTAAATTTTCTTCTTTTGTGGTGTTTCAAGATTACCAAAGCTAAAATAAAAATAAACTCCTTTTAGCTCGCAAAAAGAGAGAACTAGCTTAGAGGATTAAAGACAGTGTTCAGAGAGAACACAAATTTCTACTTTACCTTCTCCCTGACTTTTGTGTTTGGACAGCACAAATACAGTACCAACAGCAAAACATGAGAGTTACGCTGATTCCTCCAAATCTTGTTTCAGAGATGAGTCCCACAGCTCCCTGCAAAGTAATTGGTCTAATTAGGTGGTAGGAAGGAGCTTCTTTAAATTCCTCAGAAATTAAGACGTGTCATCCGCTTAACATCTTAGCATCTGTTACTGCCGCTTCCACATTGCTCTGCTACATCAGTCTGAAGGGCACTTTCCTGGACATTTCAGAGAGAAAAAGAAAAAACATAAAAATAAAAAAAAAAACAAACACCAAGCCCTTAAAATACAGAAGTTGGCTCTTTCTTCAGTGGGATGAAGCATGTAAGGCTTTTCACTCCCTCCTTATTTCTCAGTTTGGTGCACGTTTGCCTGGGTGAGTACAATAATCACTTTGTTAAGTAAAAATATAAGAGAATACAAGCATAACCTTAAATCCTGTAGTTATCCTTACTGATGTGGTAATGTTCTGAAATATTTTCCGTGGCAACTGGTTCTTGTGCAAATGTTATCCTCTGTGTTTAAACTTGCAATTTTGTTTCATATGGGCTATTTTGAATCTCTAACAGTCAGTCAGTAGAATGACAACTAATTTGTTGTTTCTTGTTTTGTTTTTTTTTAACTTTGCTGTTGTCTGGCAGCAAGTAAGTATTTAATTATGGCTAATTGCTCATGTAGTAGGCATAATTTTAAGGCAGGATGTGCTTAGAACACTGGGTAAGAATACTGGGTAAGGTACCAAGGCACTGGGAATGTTTCAGACCTCTGTGTGTAGAGTAGGGGAGAACTGTGCTATCATTGCAAGCTGAAGAGGTTAATTTTTCAGTGAAGCTGTCTGGAACTGGTTGAGATTTTTTTTTTTAGGGAGATCCTGCTACTTGCTTTGTTTCTGTTGGTTTGAAGGTTTTTTATATACTCCCTCTATTTCCTGCTGTGTGAATACTGGCACAGTGGCATGTAGAAGTAACTTTATTAAAATATCCATACAGATATGGACTTCTGAAAGTCCATTGCAGCAACTGGGCGTGTTATGCACTCCTAGTATTCCCCAAACAGCTCCTGTTTACTGAGAGTCAGGTAACTGAGCCAGCCAAATAACTGCCACCTAGAAAATGCTTTTGTTTGGCTTCTGTTTTGTTTTAATTGCAGTTCAGGCAAATTATGCCCCCTATTTCTTTGATAATGGAGCCAGAAGCACAAACGGGAACATGGCACTTCTCAGCCTTTCGGAGGACACGCCTGTTGGTCAGTATTAAAATTTGTGCATTTAAACTGTGAAACTGGAATTGCTTGCTCTTATGATTAACATATATATTTTCTTCTAGGTTGTTGTTATATGCTGTGATATTACATGTTTTTCCCTCAAGCTTCTAATTGGCCTCAATTTAAAATTACATGATTGAATTGTAGCTGCAATTTAAAACATGAATTTTAGCTCCTTTTTTTTTTGGTCCACCAATCTATTCACAGCTTCAGAGCACAGACCTTTGGGGTCAGAAATAAATTCATGGTGAGAGGCTTCTTACCAATTCTGTAAATGCTTATGAGAAGAAAGCCTAGTTGCTAGTAATTTTATCAGCCTTGATAAAAGGAAGCTGTACATTGAAAAGTAAGGGGCATGATTTTCTTTAAACATATTTTTAATGTTTACATAAAAATGGTAGAAAATGTTTCCACTTGCCATGAAAATGGCCTTTTCTAAGTAACTGATGTTTTTCAAAAAGGATTTGTTTTGTTTTATTGAAAATTCAAAAATTGATACAGTTTTCAGATTTCAGCACTCTCAGGCAGGTGTATTTATACTTCTTTTAACTGTAGTTGCACTAAGAAAATTTAAAAAGAACAAAAGGTGATTTATAATCAATATTTTCTGGGGGGGGGAAAATAATCTCCTAATACCTAAAAAATTTTATAGAAAATATACTAAGTGATGAACATCACCTTTGCTTCAAACCTTGCACTGAGATTTTATTTAGGATTTTATTCTGTTCGTCTGTAGCTTTCATAGACTAAATCAGAAAAATATTTAGTTAATGCAATCTGGGTACCAGAGCACCCCTTTTCTCATGCCTCATGCAGAGAGGAGAGATATGGCTGCACAAGGGATGCACCCAAACACCTCCTCCCAGGGTTTAGGCAGCTGGGAAAGGCCAGGATGATGGAGGAAACAGAGGGCACAGCCTGCTCTGAAAGCCTGACATTGCCACCCACGCCTTCTTAAACCAGACCAAGGTCACTCTCTGCACTGGGAAGCATCAGCCTGGGCTTGCTCAAAGTCTCCATTTCTGACCCAGAGGTGTTAATGTAATCCAAGAACCACGCTGGGCCTGCTGGAGGGTGGGGAGAGGGGTATTTGGAAGCAGCAAATTCTTGTTTACCTGCTCAGCTTGAGAAGAGGAGGGGAAGAAGGCAGCACATAGTGTAGAAGTGACACATCTCAACAACAAACTTAAAAGGAGTTTGCTTATGGTGCAGCAGGAATTTGCTATAAACGTGGTCAAGCTTAAGTGGAAAGCTCAGCTTGAAGGCCAACAGTAATGCAGTAATGTAGTGGCACTTGCAAAAGCCAGAGGCAGACCAAGGAGCTGCAATTTTTGCTGTACTGCCGCCTGGATTCTCATGGAAACCACACTTAGCTCAGTGATGGCAATCCCTGCTGTTCTGCTGATTGCTGGAGTTAGATTAGCCAGCAGAATCTCTTGTCCAAGTGTAGCTGAGGCTTGTAATGCCAGACAGCCATAAAATGGGACCCCAACTCCATTTGTTTGGGGTGATGCCTGCCAACTCCCCCAGTGAAACCAGAGGCAGTACAACTCGCTCGCCATCCAACTCCCACTCCTGGTGTGGTGCCAGCCCACAGACATTGACAGAGAACCAGCCTCTCCCTGCCACCACTGGGAGCCTCCAGGCACCTGCGTGGGGATGAGGAGCCAGAGATGGCACAGAGCCACAACACGGGCAAAAATGTCCTTCCTGTCAGGACTGCAGCACCACATGGTCTCTCAGATGACAGCACTCCCTGCAGCAGTGAAGTACAGCAGTAATTTCCACTGAATCTGATCTGGTGCTCCAGTAGCCAAAAAAAGGAATGTGCCTCAACAGCAAAACAGCAGCGTGAGGGATCAGAGCCTGTGTTAGTGCTCTCCTAATTAGCCTGAGAAAGAATAATGAGATAAATGTGATGGGCTTCTGTATGTGCTTTTGTAACATTAGCAACCAGACTAGGTACATAGAGGTCTCTGGAGAGTTTGTGCTTTGCTTGCAGCAGTGATAAAGCTCAGGCTGCTCTGTCTTGAGTGCTGCTGTGCCTCCTGCCTACTAGCTTCATCCAGGATGTGCTTACACATGTCTAAATTGGCTGGCTTGTACTTCTCATTTGATGTATAAATGTGCTTTAAAAGACAAGAGATATGCAGCTTCTCTCTGAAAGCTCCAAAAGACCTGTAGAAACTCTTTTGGAAACAGAGAAAAAATCTTACTTTTGAGAAGTCCAAATGTGGTTGCTTTGTCAACACAGCTTCCAGTGCTCCTTTGGGCTAATTCCCAGAACACCTTGACAAACAGCTGTAAGTACTGCAAGGTGCTCTATTCTGAAAGCACTTTCAGAAGTTCCATTGGAACATGGTTTCTTGGCATTTGCTTAATGCAAACTGCTGCTGCCCATGTCAGTACAGCCACTCCTCGGGGAGGCTTTGGCAGAGACATGGAGAAGGCACAAACAGCACTGACACTTCAGTGCTGCAGTGCTGGGTGTGCTTTCAGCTTTGTACAGGGCAAGAGGACCAGAGTTCACATCAGACCACAGCCAGAGCTTTGTGCCAGAGCTCAGTGCTAAATGGCTGCCAGGCTGGCCCTCTTCTGTGGCACTGCAGAGGAGGCTATTGGTTTTCATCACTTGCTCTGATCTCCTCCAGAAGCAGGGGAAGGAATCTGGTCTCCTGTGTTCATGTGCAATCCCAAGCATCCACACTCCAGAGTCGTCTCTCAGGTTGAGCAGGATGATCCAAGACAAAAACAGGAGAACTAAAACTTCCCTATGTTTGATTCTGGATGGCTTCACTCAGGTTTATGTGCTGCAAAAATGGGCAGGTTGCTATTAGGTCTTCCCTGTCCTTACGTAAAGTTTGGAGTCATGGGCAGGATGCTTTTCTTGGCAGCAGCTGGTGTCTGGTCTGTGCAATGCCATGGACAGCAGCTTTAATAAACCTCCAGAAATTTTACAGTCTTTGGCCCTGCTGAGATTGGAAGTGGTTGGCAAAGTAGTATGTGTTAGTTATATTCCCAGACATCTGTAGGCAAGGGACATGCAACATTTGGGAACACTGAAAGGCAATGATGGATTCTCTGTGTGGCTGTAGAAATAGAAATTGCAGTGCTGCAGCTGTGTGAACACATCAAATTCATCACCATTCTCATATCATCCTTAACTTGACCTTCTTTTCCCTTGTCCAGTTTTGCTTATTTAGAGAGTTGTAACTTGTGTACCAAGTTATCATAAAACCAGCAAATACTATTTCTGAATGAATGCTTGAAAGTATCTGCAGATTCCCAGATCCTAATTATTGCTGCAGGGTGTGAGACCCCTCAGGGTAAGAAGGGCCAGCACAGCAGCCCCTTTCAGTGCCAGATTTAAGAAGAATGGAAGAAGTTATAAACTGGAATAGCACTTGGTGTTTGTGGTTTGGCAGGGCAGGTGGGTAATTAGCTCTTTGCATGTGTACATACAAAATGTTCATGTGCTCCTAATCAAGGTCTTAAGGCAGGAGTGGGATGCTATTTCAGGTTGTTTGTTTCATCTTACCTCATAATCCCTGTAAGCTTCATAGTGGGGACAGAGTGGGGCTGGGAACAGCTGCAGAGCAGGGGATTGGAGCACACCCAGAAGGCCTAAGTTCATTACTCTCTCAAAGCCCAAATATCTCTGCATGATCACCTTGCATTTTCCTTTCTGTTTTTTCGTTTCCCCCAAGTAGGCACTCCTTCCATTAAAAGCCAGTTTGCAGTGGCAGTTCTTTGATCAAAGCTATAGCTGCCAGCCACCAACTGCTGAGTGACTGAACCCTTCAGATCCCTCCATCTTTCAAGCTTCCCCTGTTCCTACACACTCCTGGTCTCATTTCTTCCCATCATTCACAGCTGAGTGTGGAAAGCCTTCTTGTTCCCTGTGGTACCTGTCATTCTTTCCTTGTTTCTGTCACCCGGGTCCACCTCTAGGAAAGCTGGGAGCTAGCAGAACAGAAGTGTTAAACACAGCCTGCCTTCTGCACCCCTGAGGCAGTGCCAGCAGTGCACAGAACAAAGCCCCCTGCAAAGCTGAGCACTGCACAGAGATGCTCTGAGGACTCACAGTTGTTACAGCCTTCAATTTTGTTTTAATTCTTCTGACAGAAACTGCAGATACATCAGAAAATTGCACTCAGATGGCTTCTCCTTGGAGTTGGTTGCTGTGGGTGTCATCGGGACACACATTGGTGCTGTCCTTGGGGTGATGGTCTGGGCCCTGTGCTGAGCACTTGCTGCCATATCCCGTCCCTCCACCCAGTGCTTGTTTTGGCTGCTGCCATGGCTGCCCTGGCTTTTGGGCTGCTGATCTGCCTTGTGTCTGCTTTGCCAGCCAGCTGGTGCACCAGGGTGCAGGGAGGGAGCAAGAGTCACCTGGGCAGGCAGTGGGTGGGAAAGGAGTTGACTTTGGGGCAGTCGTGGTGTGTCGTCCATGTCCTCCAGGAGCCTGAGTTCCCCTGTGCTTGGGCTGAGCTTGGTGTGAAAAGAGCCATCTGTAGCTTTGTGTTAACTGTGCATCTCCTTTCCTGCTGTCCAAACTGGCCCTTGGCTGAGACAGGTGGAGAGCAGGCATGTGACCCCGGGCAAGGTGGTGTTTGCTGTGACATTAGGAACAGAGATATCTTGTCCTGGGAGCATGGCCATGCCTGTCCCTCCCAGCATCTTGTTAACAGATGTCAGCTGTGGTGGCAGAGGACAACGGCAGGATTGAGCATGAATCCAAAATGTGCTTGGCTTGTTCAACTGACAGGGAAGTCAGTTGAGTGTTGCACAGCAGAGTGGGAGAGTGTGTCTTCAATGAGAAAGCAAAAGCAGCCCCAGAGCCCAGGGTAGAGACCAGCTGTGATTAAATTTGAGTCAAAAATGAAGTAAAATGGAGTCATGGCATCATGAGACAGCCATTCAGCCCAAGTAGCAGAGCAGAGAGCAAATTACTTTTAAGATGGAATAGGAAAACAGAGTGAAAAAGCCTGACATGGCTCCTGGGAGGAAGCCATAGCAGGAAGCTGCAAGTAGCTCCCCAGGACTCCCCTGTCCCAGCCTGCTGCATCATCCCCTGGGTACTCAGAGTATTCAGCACTTCTAACTACAGCATTTTTCATATCCTCCAGTAAAGACTTCTATTCCCATATTTTTATGACAGGGAGAGGCTGTTTACTTGGTATCCTCTGATAAGATTATAGCTGTCTTTTTCATTTATTTCCTTTTCAGCAAGTAGAGGCAGCACACTGAGAACAGATTTTTAATTGGCGTTAACACTGTGCTGAGAAGTGTTCCTGGGGGTGTTAATGATATGGAGAGTACTGTGCAGTGAAATTACAATTTGGAAAAAATAAGGAATTATAATGAGTTAGAAAACAAATTTTGATCCACAATCTAATTTAAAAGGCATGCTAGTGTTCTGTATTATGAAAAATGAAGTATCAGCTTTAGCTAAAAACAAACAGTCCAGTGTAAAGATCAATGAAGTCCATCATTACTTGCTCAGAAAGCTCAGTAATCTCAGTCTGTACTAATATCAGTGTTTTTCTTCTCACATTTAGCAGCAAGAAAGTTCATATTTTCCTTATAAGAAAATTCTAAGAAAATGTAGGAAACTGAGATGGAAAGAACAAGCCCAGGTTCAAATGGGTTCACATAAACTGCTGTTGTTCTCCAGCCCTGTTCCCCCTGAGGACTGGTTTGCATTTGTGTACTGCTATTATTGGCATTTTAGGGCAGCCAGAGCCACTGCAGAGACCTTGTGGCTGCTCTCAGGCTCCAAGAGAGCCCAGAGGTGGTGTCCATCCTGTTTCTCCACCGAACAGAGAGCACTGCTCAGCAGCTGCTGCAGACATCCACGCAAGCCAGAAATAGGCAGGACAGCCAGCAGTATGCCAAGTGCAAGGGACAGGAAAAATTAGTAAGAAGGGCAGAAAAGCAACTAAGAAGTAGAAACAACTAATGACCAAAAAAGCACTATATTTATAAGGATGTCAGTGGAATGCTGACACTTGACACCTCAATTCTCCAGTTGCACCCGGCTGTGATATCAAGACAAAGTTTTTGAAAAACAAGAATAAATGAGTCAGTGCTGGTGCTGCAGAACCCTCCATTCAAATTTCTGTCACTTATATAGATAGTTGTATAAGGAAGCAGGTATCCTTTTAGGATATTATTTTATATCAGTCCCAGTTAATTCCTCTCCTTTCATTTCCTTGTGCTTAGAGAGTTGTTACAGTCAGAAGTGTCTCATCGCACTTCTCATTGTCTTTCCCTAATCATTTTTGGGGATCACAGTTACAGGTGTGTGATTATTTTCCACTCTGTTTTGTGGGAAAAGTACAAGAAAAATGTGGAAATTGTTTTGTAGTTTTGTGAACTGTTTTGCAAGTCTTGATTATTTGTTGGCTGTCTGAACCAGCTTGTAACAGGGTCTCTTGTTAGCGCTCTTGTGGGTGCATTGGTTTTTGCAATGTGAACATTTTTCTGTACAAAGCTGCCCAAATATTGCCCTGGTAATTATCATAAGACAGTTTACTCATAAGTGAGCACAGATTCCACATGGTTTGGTATAATCTCTTCCTATGACAAGACAGCCATGCTTTCCAAATATCACCACTGATGGCTGGATGTCCCACGTCCATTAAGGCCCCTGAGCAGCTTCACAGTTTGCATGCTGAGGAAGAAGCAAATGAGGTCCAAAAGGTTGCCTTGCAAAAGTGAGGAAGCCTTTGAGAAGCTGGCCTGTCAGTGGTGTGGGCAAAGCTCTAGAATTAAACATAAGCTTGCACATCTGGTCACTGATCTATGCTACTGAAGAGAGGAGATGAGAAAAAATTATCACCTTTGGTACTGAATTAAAAATATGCCAAACTCAGGGCCAGAGTAATCAAAACTGAGAGTGCTGGTGTTCTTCTTTAACTTTATGCTAACTTTCTTAGCAGGGATCCTTCCATCCTATATCTGGGTTGCATGCACGAGCAAAACTCACTAGTGACCAGTGAGTCACTTGGCCCCAGTATTTCCAGTGCAGAGGGCTTTGTTAGATGTAAAGAACAGTTTCACTGTTCCTCTACAACCTGAATATCTCAGGTAACTTACCCAAGGCACAGCAGATTGGAAGGAAAAAACAATAGTGGTTTATATTTCAGGCTCAGTTAACTGCTGTTTGTAAACTGCTTGAAGTTATTTGGATGAAAGTGTTAAAGCACAGCAGAATGACAGATAAGTAAGTTTAAAAAATAATAGTAATAAACACTCTCACCATGATTTGAAAAGATGGGTGTATAACTCCCCAGGAATTATCATTTATAATAGACAAAGTCAGTTTAGTGGAAAAACTGGCACCAACTTCTCAAAGATTAAAAATAGAAATAACAATCTTTCTCTAGCTTCTGAAGGAAATACATTGATGAGTTTGAAAAATTTATTAATTGGTATGAGCATGAGTGGGTGTGTCAAGTAAAGAATTAAATGAGAGAGAGTTAATGAGTGGGAGTGAAGTAGGAAAGAAGACTTTAGCATCGATTAATTCTGAAAGTGGAAAAGTACGAAAATATCCTTGCACTCCCGAGTTCTAGAGCTCAGATCCAGTCCTGCAGGAGCTCTCCCTGAAGGGAGATTGCCAGATTCACTCCATGCTAGTTCGCAATTCTGTTGTTTCCGCAAAGCAGGGGTCTGTGAGGGCCTTTTGGTTCTGCTGAGATTGCCACCCAGTTGTACAACAGCATCACTTCTGGCTCACCTGGGCTGAGAGCTGGAGAAGAGCTTGTTACCTATGTAAACCCTTAGATATGAACGCTATTGACCTGAGTGTAGCTCCACAGGAAAGGGCCTAAAGTGACAGAAACCAGCACTGATAAACTCAGTTTAACCAGCTGACTAAAAAAGTTTCCATCAGGATTATTGAACTGTCTGCTTATCCATATTTCCCAGTAAGTGGGTTTGATTGACAAAACGTTTTTCTGCTGCAGGGTAGCCAGGTTCCTAAGTGAAATACTCACTGATTGAAATAACCACAGGGAAATGCTGTTGAATATCAATTTTTCAGGTACCCATGTGTACACTTTGAATGGAACTGATCCAGAAGGAGATCCTGTGACATATGACCTGACCTATGAAGCTGGATCACGACGCTACTTTTCTGTTGACAAGAATCTTGGAAATGTTACTTTGATCGAGGAGCTTGACAGAGAGGTACAATACAATGGCACCATTCCAAATATTTGTGGAATTTCTTTCCATTTAATTTGATCTGAGGCTTGGAGGAACAATGCCAGTTTATTAGCCCCTGAAGCATGAAATATACTTTGCAATTCTAAGACATTATACTTCAGCCATGACATTGCATTCCAGTTGACTTGTGCCGCTAACATTGCTGTCACATTTTTTAGCTGCTGTCTGTCCAGCTTTTTTTAAAAGAAGTTTTATTCTTTATTTCTACCTTCCCCCACCCACATCCCATCAAGAGCTTAGGGGCAGCTACAGTCATCAAATCCTCAGACAGGGGACTCTCCTGTCATTAGGAGAAGGAAGAAGTAGAGATTTGTGTAAGCAGTGTTCCAGGACACTCCTCTAGTACGTCACAGCCCTTTAGCCAATGTAACCAGGTTGGTTAAAGATGTTCCCAGCAATAGCAGCCTAAAGGCAGCCTTATTTTGAGAACACTTATTTTGAGAAGGCATTTGACCCTTCATATCTCCTCCCAGAGAAGCTTACACAGTGTTTGGTAAACCCTTTAAAATTCTGTATACTGAGAAGAATTCTGAACCAAAGTGCCATTTTAGGGAACATTTCTTGAAAAAGGTGACTGATTTTTATGAGCACTTTAAGAAGCAACAAGGATTACCAGAGCAACCATCTCCAGACAGTAGCCACAGAAGGTTCAAGGAGCCTGTGGCTGGAGCTTCTAAGGGGTCTTCCTGGCCACTGCTGGGACTGCTTTGTGATGTTAGTTATTACTTTAATGTGCCTGCCTACACATGTTTAAATCTGCAATCCCTTTTCCAATCAGGACAAACACCATCTCTCTAACAAAAGAATTTTCTTCATTTACAGAAGGAAGATGAGATTGAAGTTATTGTCAGTATTTCTGATGGTCTGAGTACAGTAAGTATTTAATTATGCTGTAGCTTGTCAAACTGTCTGTCCTCACATATCTACCCCTGTTAAATTACCTTAAAGGGACCATCTCATTTGATCAGAAAACACAATCTCATTAGAGTCTTACCTCCTGTTCCAAGAGCCACTGAACTCCCAGTTCAAGTCTCACTTCATCTCCTTGCTCAGCTATTTGAGGATAATTACAATGTAGTGTGAGCTGCAATACTGACTTAGCAGCCTGCAGAATTACAGCAGCTTCCTATGAAGTTTCACTGCCAGCACAGTCGGATCTGTGCCTAAGATCTGGAGGCTTTTTGGAGAAATGTGTGACATTATAGGAACTGGTGCTGGGAGCCCAAGAGCTGCCTGTCCCCCACCCCCACAGTGTTTCTTTAGCATGACATTAAGAAGATTTGCTTAGGCTAAGGTGCTGGGGGTTTTGTTGTCTGTGGCTGGATAAAGCTTTGGTCACATCTAATCATGAAGGACTTATCTGAGGCACTGAGCATCCAGTCCTACTTCCACAGATTTTCTTGGCATTTTCAATTTATGAACTGATACTGTCACAACCAGAACAGCAGTCTGCCAGTAGGAGGATGTGGGCTCCCTCACTAGAGATACCACAAAAGTGGAACCCTCTTCTTATCCACAAGACTGGATAAATCTAGAGCTCTTCCTCACCTCAAACAAATTAATTGAGATTATTATAAGAAATACTGGGGAGGTTCCAGCATCCTACAGGCACAACTGCCCTGGAAACGTCTGTAAACAGGAAATAATGGGATTCATAAATAATGTGAGTCATAATATGTTCTTTATATTCTACTCCAGGTTTCTGAAAAAGTCAGGATTCTTGTAATGGATGCCAATGATGAGAGCCCAGAGTTCATCAATACACCTTACATAGTCGAAGTCCCTGAGGTTGGTGAAGTTCCTTTGCATACTGGAAATATACTTCTATAGGATGTAAACAGGGGCTAATACATTTTCAATAAAGTAACAAGTCGTGCAGGATAAACTTGCATTATTTTGGTTTAGAGTTTGGGTAGATATTTAAAATTCACTGCAAACTTGGTGAATAAGTCTGTAGGTATTTAAGGTGTGCTATTTTTGGGGTAAACTCCAAGATGTGAGCCATGAGTTTTTAGAATTTACTACAATGGGGATAGGATATACTCTGTCTCAGCTAAAGTTTTCTGTTATATTTATTTCACAAAGTGTTTCTTTCTTCTTGTTTTCCAATTTAACCTCTTCCCTCTTTCCTTTCTGCTCATCAGTTTCCTCAGTGCTTTTACATTCTACCATCACTCTCTTTTTTCTGCCTCCCTGCATGCTCATTTTTAATTTGTTGTAACTCACCTGGTTTTCTGCTTCTGTGTGACTGGTAACTCTTTCTGGTCACAGAACACTCCCTCCAGCAGCAGTATCTTTAAGATTGAAGCAGTGGACAAAGACACGGGTTCTGGAGGAAGTATCACCTACTTCTTGCAGGTAAAGTATTGTCTGTACCTTCACAAATCATCCCTGATTTACTGAGATTTCAAAAAGTAGATTTGAAAAATATTTTGGGGGTCAAGCCTGCTGCTCGTGCCTATAGGACCAATTTTGTACTGTGCACAAGAAAATAAGCATTGGCAGAAGGGATGATGTCTGATTGCAAGCAGCCAAGGGTGGCCCAGCAGGCAGGAGGGAGAGCTGGAGTTGCCACTGACACTCCTGTGCTTCCAGCAGGACCCCTCATGGCCCTTCCTTTGGAGTGACAGGGAGAGCAAGATTAGCTGGTAATCTTGTATGCTTACGGGATTTCTAAGGCATGAAGTAGCTTTCTTTAGGGAGAAAAACACACTGGGAACCCAAATGTGCCCTTTAGTGTAGCAGGCTGGTGCATAATTGATACCTGGATCACAGTGTGAAACGAGAGGTACTAAATCTTCTTCCTGACAAAGCAGTGACTGCCTGAAACCACCCTTGCAGTTGCTGCCCACTGCTGAAGAACGGAAAGGGCTCCAGATTTAAAGCTGAGCTTCTGTATTACAGATCTTCTGTATGCCACAAGGGTAATTTTTTGCATTATGTCCTTAAAATCTGTTCTTTCTACAGGCAGTTTCACTCAGATAATCTGCAGTTCCCTTTCTTCAAGAGGAAACATGAAAAAAGCAAACAAAAAACAAAGCAAATTTGTTGCAATATTTAATTTTGGATACATATGGAGACAAGTTAGAAGTTATTTACATAGCACTAAAGCTAATCTTGTTAAGAGCTTGGGCATACCATGAAAAAACACCTTGAGTGCCTTGTTGAAATTTAGCTTTGATTTCACAAATTATGACCCATGTGCAAGATTCAATTTTGCACAGGGCTTTTTCCAGCGAGCTGATAGTCTGTGAACCAAGGGACAGCAATTTCAAAATTCTATGTCTAGTTTAATATAATGTCTAATATAGGCAGGTGGTGATGTGTGCTGGAATGGCCAAGATTATGACTGTGGCCATTGTGTCTGGCTACAGAAACAGAGGTGTTTGTATCTCCAGTTTAGAAGAATGGAGAGAGGCATTTTTAGGCCTCTTTTAAAATCAAATATCTTTTAGATTTTGTTGTACATCACAAAAATCACAGCCCATCACTGTGTTTGAAAATAATCTATACATACAGCCTTCCTGCTTTTCTTTTTTAAACCAGTTGAACTTTGAAACTCTAAGGGGTAACACCTTTTCTCTTTTTCTTCCTTTTCCCTTCATCTTTTTTTCTGTAAAGTCTCCCTACCTCTTTCCATGCAATTAACTGAGTTAACCAAAGTTTAAGTTTTCACAATGAAATACTAAAATATTAAAAGTATCTACATTACAAGTAACTGATTTATTCTGAATAATGAGAGACTTGCGGTTGGTTCATGAATTGTTCATAAACACACAGAGGTGAAATTCATCAAATACATTATTCACCCAAACCGTATCATTATTCTAGTCTTCTCCCTTAGCAGATGAAATAAAAGATGAATCCCTGTGGCAATCTTATTTCCATATGTGTAATCTCTGGCTGTTTCTTCTTTTCCTTTCTTCTAGAACATCCATGCTAATAAGTTTACAATAGACCGTCACAGCGGTGTGCTGCGCATCAAAACAGGGGTCACCCTGGACTACGAGAAATCAAGAACACATTTTGTTGTCGTTGTAGCCAAGGTAAAAGGCTTTTATGTGAGCCTAGAGGAGGTGGGCTGTTGTGTTTGAGTGGGACCAATTAGTTCAAATACGAGTGCTGCTGAGACATGAAGGTAGCAGTTACTCCTGCTGTAACTTCTGGAGGCATGGGGTAACATGAAAAGGTGAGGGAGAAAGGTAACCAGTGTCTGGTGCTGAACATCTGGAGGATTTGGGAGGAGGTTTCCCACATTTCAGTCCTGTCACCTGTGTCATGAGACTCACCTAGAAGTGAAGGGTTGGTGTAGGCAGCCCTGGCTTCAAGAACTATCAGCCTGTGAGCTCAAGGCTCCTCACGCTGCCCAGGACACAGCCCTACCACCACAAGGACAAAAGCCTGACAGGCAGACAGGCCACAGACATTACCCACAGCAAGGCACAGGGCACAGCTAGACCCAGCACAGCATAAGGGATGGATTTCTTTTCTGGAAATACCTGTGAATATTTCTTTTTTTCACTTCTCTGCTGCCTCATGGCAGGAGCTTATTTAAATCCTGCAAATATTGCTGCACATCCCTTCTTGCCACTGTCTTTCCCAGCAGTGCTATGCCTGTGACTTGGCTGAGGATTCATAACAGGCATTAAAAGTTTATAGATTCTGAAGTCTCTCACAATCCTGTGGGGACCTGTCACACAGACAGACTCACATGGGTGGAAAGAGGGCAATTTTGCTGTAACTTATGGGGACTTCAAGTTTCTTATATTTCTTGAAAAATGTATGGACCTTTCCATGTATTTTTTAGCCACACCTCATTTGAGGAGACATAACAAAATTTGGCTTAAATTCTGCCTTTGGGACAGTAAGGAAGGAAAAAAAATCAGTATATCTTTTAAAAAAACTGGAATTTTTAGAATTGGTACTGCAGACATGTTGAACAATTCACACTCTTACACACCAGCATGACTACTGACCTACAGCTGCTGCTCTGAGACTGAGGGTGTTGAAAGCTTCTGAAATAGCAAGTTGTATTCCTAATTGGCTCTGCTGTATCAGTCATGCAGAGCTGGTTGTAGCCAGGTCCCCAGAGACTGTTTACACAGTGTGGCTATCTCGCAGGTTTTGGCTGCACAGCTCCTCTGTGCTTGCACTTTATCACATAGCAGTTCCTAGGAGACTTTGAACATGTGCACTGTTTATTTTCCCCTAGAGATGCACTAACTCACTACTGTGCACTGCCTTGTGTTCATGACAAGACTCTGTGGGGGATGAAAAGTTGTAGACTTTGGTCACTAACTTTTTGCATCAGTTTCTAGCGTTCTTTTTTCCTGAAAAAAAACCTTGAATTCCCTCTCTAAAGATCATTTATGACTGCATATATTGGCTCAATCACTTTTAATATAAGAAATTACATATGAGGCACTGCAAGCTGTCTTCCTAATCAGAGAGGGAGCAGGACAAATGGAAAAGAGAAGGGAAGAGGGCAGCACAGATTAATCGGTGTGATCAGAGGGAGAAAGGATTCCTGGAACTGTGCTTCTGAAGCTCTTGAGGTCCATGCAATGCCTAAGCTGATTTGCAGGCATGCTTCAGCAGAGGCATCTGACAATGACTTCTCTTCTAGGATGGTGGTGGGAAGCTCAGAGGAGACAACAAAGTCTTTTCAGCCACAACAACAGTCACTATCAATGTGGAGGATGTACAGGACACTCCTCCCATGTTCATCGGGACTCCCTACTATGGATATGTCTATGAGGACACGCTGGCAGTAAGTTCTGCTTTTCATCTATGGGGGGAAAACAGCAGCCTTTCCCATCTGAGTCAAGATGGCCCTAAGGTTTCTAGCATAAGGCTTTACTGGAAATAGGACCTAAACTCTGATTTGACTCCTAGGTGAAATGAGCTGACCAAATCTCACACTTTTTATTACTTATGTTTACTCTGAATTTGCCATGCAAGGCTTCCTGTTGTTTTCATTACAGTCAAAAAGGACTGTAAAATTCTGCCCATTTACATTGGTCTAAGCCCAGACAGTGACTAAGAGCTCTTCTGTAGCTCAGACCTCCAGAGGCACTTGGCTGAAGGCTTAAGCAGGCTGCCAGTCTCCTCACCTGAACACACCATGCTAGAAGCCTTTGTGTGTCTGTTTGCTGTGTGGTCTCACAGTGCTTGCATTTTCTAGCTCTGATCAGTCTGGTACCAACAGTTGGCTGTACAAGGTGCGGACAGAATTCATGCCCAAATATTCCAGACCCTCTGTGTTGTCCCATGGGCATCACCTGGAGAGAAGCAACCCTGACATCCCCAAAATGCAGGACACTTTCTGCTCAGTGATGGCAGGATAGGCAGAATGGGCCAGGAAGGTTTCCTAAGCCAAAACCCAGCCAGATTATCTGTCAAGCAGGGACATTCTTAGGAGAACCAGTCATTTTCAGCCACATGTTCTTGAAGCTGCAAACTAAGGGTTTTTTTCTATACCTAAGCAGTGACATGATTGTTTATGGATCAGCTTTCACCCTGACACATAAGATTTAATTAAAATTTTCCTCATATACCATCAAGAAATGATATCTACCCATGAAATCACCCAACATTAGGCTATTGATCAGTTTAGCAGTGTGATTGCACTCTTCATCTGACATTCCCTTGAGTTTCAGGAAAGATTGTGTCTTACCTTTCTGTCCAGAAATGTACACTGCAGCCCGTGCATGACCACATACTGCAGTTCACTGCAGAGGCTGTTACATTTCAGCAGGACAGAGAAGTAGTGCTTGTGTACTTTGCAGGTGTTTAGAATGAATGATATAATGTATATTGATTTATTCTGCATAGTTACATATAGATCTTGAAATAACCATCAGGTGCACACAGGAGTTGGTGTTTACTATGGAAATGAGAATCAATAAATGTTAATTACATCCAGCTTGAGCTCATAACTTACACCATTATGATATAATGATGGAAGCACCAATCAGTCCTTCCCAGTGTGGGTTTTGCCATCAGAATGAACTCCACAGAGAAAGAGGCAATAGCTGATTTTAGTGGTGTTTGCGCATTTGGTGTTAATTTTGTAAACTTGCTTCTTTTCTCCTTGGTGGAGTTGTCAGGATTTACAAGTACTCTGTCACCTTCAAAGGGACTGCACTGCATTTTGCCCAGTAGGCAGATTTTATTGCTGCTTCCAGCGTAAACGATAATAAATACAGTTCTGTATTTCCAGTTGCTGTAACAGAGCCTTGCTCTTGTTTGAAAAATTCACTCAAGGCTTGTCATGAAAATGTTCCTTGTTGCCATTTGTGATTCACTGACAGTTACTTCAATGTTCCCTGGTTTTGCAGCCCCAGTCACACTTTAGTTCAGAGGCCTGAATTGCACAGCTCATTGCCACTTGGGTGAGCATTTTAATGTGACACTCATCATCCCTCTGAGCTGATAGGAGCAGTCACATGAGCAAATGGTCCCCAGCACACAAATTCCGTACGTATGGCCCACGGCCACGTTACTTGTGCAGAAAGACAGACAGTGAAGATTTAAGGACAGTTAAATCACCGTCATTCTTGTCACAATTTTATGCCCTAAATGTTCTGTGGGCCAGGTTGCTTTGTGATCTCTGTTTGCTTCTACTGTCTGTCTGAACTTAATTAGGGAGGATCAAAGTGACCCAATGACTCTTGGCAGCTGCCTGTGTCTCAGCACACTGTGTGGCCATAGGGCACAGGAGCCTACAAAGAAGCAGCCAGAGGGAATCTTGGTAGTGCCCCAATCTGAAGTTTGGGTTTCAGATTGGCTCCTCCAAATCCTCTGTCCACACCTGTGGCTCCAGGCAGGTATCCTTGGGCACATCTTCCAACTATTCCTGTGATCAGCCAGCACCCTAGGGCTGAGGCTCCTGTGGCCCACGGGGTCTGCAGCCATTTCACACCCAGAGCAGTGGGCACTGGCCCTTTTTGTGCTCCCCATATGGCACAAGCACAAGCACCCACTCTGCCCCCAGCACTTCACTGCAGAAAGGCTTACAGGAGTTCAGTTTATTAATGTGCAGTTCCAATTTCACTGCTCTGGTCTCAGCACACAGACTGTGATTTCCCGTTTCTCCCCAGGGCTCTGAGGTCCTTACTGTTGTTGCTCTTGATGGAGACAGAGGAAAGCCTAACAGTATTCATTACTGCATCGTGAATGGTGAGTAGGCTTGTCTTGTATGAAATTTGAGGGCACACAAAACTGCATCCAGCATTAAATTAGAATAGAATATGCTAGAGTTTAATAAACCTGAGAAAATATCTCAGGAAATAATGCAGGTGCCTCAAACAACTTCAGGGCCCTGTGTAGCAGAGAATAGCCAAGATTCAATTCAGTGAGTTTTAGAATTTTTCAGAGAACTGCACTTGGAGCTGTTAATGATGCTGATTTGTTAGGCATCAGTAGCCTGCTTGTCATTGCAGAAAATGTAAAGGGAGATGCATTCATTCTTCTAAGCATCTCTATCACTTCATCTGGGAGCTGAGATAATTCATTAGGAGACCCAGACATAGCATTTGGAGGGATATTTTTATTAATATAGTGATTAAAGTGGCTAAACAGTCAAACCTCTGATTTCTTGGAAGAAATTATATTTACCAGTGAAGAGACACTGGCTGTTCACTGAAGTGGGAGAAAACAGATGTTATCAGAAGATTAACGCTTTCCATCAGCTATTCTGAGAGTGTCTGTCGCACATCTTTTAATAGCAGAAATGTGAAACTTAGCTGGATTGATGATTCATCAGGTGATGAAGACAACAACTTAGAGCAACTAAACTCCAGGCTACAACTTTAGGTTTTTTGGTGTTTATAATCTCTCCCTTCCAAAACAAGGCTTTTGTAGCAACTGGGCATCCCAACTCACAGGTGTGAAAGACCCCAAAGCTTCCTAAGGTGTAATTGCAGAGCCATGGAGTAATTGCTTCATTGTGTTATGTGATCTAAACAGCCAGAACAGAGAGGGATTCACAGCTGAGTTCTTGTGTTGGTGTGGGATGAGATTCGTGCTGAGGTTCCTTCTTAATGTGAGAGAATAAATAGGTAAAAGAAAGGTAGAAACACTGAGGAAAAAAGGGTTGCAGAAGACAATAGATAGAAAATGAGAAAAGATAAAAAGAAAGGTGTAAAATGAGGAGCAAAACAAGGAAGTGGGATGAAAATATGCTAAACAAGGGAGAAATTAAGTAAGGAGAATAAGTGAAGGCAGAAGAACCAGGGAAAATGTCAAAGGGAAATAAGTTTAATGAGGAAAGATATTGGATTTCCAGAGAAAATAGAGAAGGACCAAAAGAGTTCTCTGGGATAAAAAATAAAAAAGGTGTTTAGGAAAGAGTAGGAAAGGAAGATGGAAGATGACAGATAAGTAGAACAAAACATGACTTAATGGGAAGCAGGCTTTTCTCATGCCCATCAACAAAGGGTTTTGTTTGTGTGAAATGGAAAAGAGGGGAAGGGAATATGCTTTTAGTGCACAGAAAGTTGAAAAACAGAGAACAAAAGATCGCAACAGGTTTCTGCCCCTGCACCTCAGACACTGGCATTATTTTTGACAAGCCATTATTCCAATAACTGCAGGCTGGGATGTCAAAGGACAAGAAAATTCTAACAGCAAATAGGAAATTGTTTGTTGTTAATAAGCATTGCTTATCCAGGGAGTGTGGGATAGTAACAGGAACTGCTCCAATCCTCTGGACATGCTGCATGGAGGAACACACATAGTGTTACACATACCCCAGGTCACCAGTTTCCCTGGGATAACCAGACAATAAAATGAAGTATGGTGGTTTGAAACCACTATTGACTTAAGCTTCTTCTCAGTCACAACATACTTTGCAGGCCAATGTATCTTAATAATTGGGTATTGTGAGTCAATATCTGTTCAATGTTGTGTCTAGAGTGCTTTAATGAAGTTGCAGTTATTGTAGGTATTAGCAAAAGAGGATACTATCGGGCGGTTTAGAAATCAGCATTGGAAATGAGCTTGAGGAAAAAGAGAAATAACTGGGCTTTCAGGTCATCATCCTTTATTTCTGAAGGCTTGATCTCCTACATTCAAAGGGATTTCCTCTCTTCTCCTTTCAATGGTAGAGTGTGCCACAAAGCACAGGATGTGGCCAATACTGTACATGAGGTACGTGTAGGGCTGCCCTTCCTGGGCACCAGCCGGCCCTTGGCTGTGGTGTGAGATGTTCCTGACTCCTGGTGAGACCCTGCCTCTCTGCAAGCTGGCATTTGCTTCAGCACAAATTTACCAATCTCAAGCAACTGTGGCCTGGAACTGGTATTCTCTCCAGATCAGGGGAATTGGGTGGCAGTAGCAGTCAGCCTCCAGCCCTGTCCTACCTCTGTCAGACTCTGCTTCAGTTCAGAAACCTTGGGGTTTACCCCAGATACTCCAAAAAACCCTTTTTGTTCAGGACAGCCTTGCAACAGCCTGAAAGCTTTTTTGGACAACTGAATGTTGAAGACCAGAAGATGCTTCTCCAGAGATGCTGTCTGAAGGAAGTGACTGTTTCTTTGAGGCAGATTGTCAGACTTCTCACCTTAGTTGATATTAGTGAGAGAAATGTTCTTGATTCTCAGACACTTAATTATGCATTTGCTAATTACAATGACAAATGTCTATTTTTGTCTAAACCAGCATATAAAGAAGACAGCATAATAAAAATTAATACCAAATTTGCATGCCTGGATGCTGAGGCTTGAGGGGAGCCCAGCCATGGTGGGAAAAGGAAAATGCTGCCATTTGCCCATAAGGGCAGAAGTCCACTGAGCTGTTCCTAGGGGAGCAAACCCTTTTTGGCCCTCATCTGTGTTTTCATCTCACTCTGACCAGTCATAGAAATGGTTCAGTTTTAAAGAGTGGCTTCAGATCTACTGATAGATATGGATACACGTGTGGACAAAGATGTGCTTAATGAAGTGTAGAGCTGATTTGTTCATGCTTGTTCAAAGAAAGAAAGTGTGGCATGTATCCAGAGCATCCTGGTTTCATTGCAGGAAGTGAAGGTTCATTTGAAGTTAACAACACAACTGGAGCCATTTCTGTGATAAAAAGCCCAAATCAGCTCAAGAAAGAAGTGTATGAACTAAAAGTTAAGGTAGGTACTGTGGCCACTTTAAGACTATTGGTCTAAAATGCCATGAGTAGGTGTGAGTCTCTAAAATTGTTCCATTTATAGCTGACTTTACCTGTTTCAGAAACTACCTGCTATATTTGAGCAGAGTGCCAGATAGTATAATACAGAACTAATTGCTTTTGTTGAGGTGTTGGCATATTATTGTTGGGATATTTAGTACCTCAAATTACCACTTTCAAATGAAATCATCTTGTCCTAATTTCTTCTCTGACGCTAGAGAATCAATGTGTTTTACAGTCTGTAGATATCTGTTCTCTTTGTTTCCAGATTTTATTGCTAAACTGGGAAATAATGTCTTGAAACCTCCATGTTATGAGATAGGTAACAGTCAAATCTATGATCAGTAATAGGACTGGGACAGATCAGGCAGTGTCATATCAGCATCCACTCCTGAGGCACTGATCAGCTATGTACAAATACAAGCTCACACCTCAATGAGCTAACACCTTGATGAGCCTCATGTCACAGGCTGTGTTATTTTGAGCAGTTTCTAAAGAAAAAGTGTTTAAAAATGTAGAATTAAATTGTGAAGACTGTATCAGTTTTCTTCAGCATATTGGAAATGCATATTGTTGTTGTGGTAAGGACAATACTGGCTAAAGGCAGCTTTGAGGAAGTGCACACTGCCAGAACTAAGTGTGTAGTATCTCCAAGGGCACTTGTTTGCTCCTGGGCTCAAGCAGTGAGCTGGACCTGGGAGAACATGGAGTTCTCATGGGCTGAGTTAAACTCAGGCACCATTTCTTCCTCTGTCAGCTCTGTTTCACTGCAGTCTGCTAAAACTCCCCAGATGCAGAATGGGTTAAAGTCTTACAAGTTTTTCTAGTTTCCTCATTATGTATGTGGTGACCCAGAGCTCCTGCAGGCTGCAAAAGCTGCTAGAGGAACCAAAAGGGTATTACATTACCCAGCATACGTAGTGACACGCACCTCAGTTGCCAGACTAGCATCTTCAGAGAAAGTGCCTTTGGTTTTGAGCCCTTTGAGCAAAAAGGCATGTTAGATATAGCTGTTGTGACAAAAATACCAGCCAGTTTCTGTCCTGGCGGAAGAAATGTCTTGGGTTCAATCCAGTGAATCAGGCTGCATGTTGCAGTTGTTGAAATCCAGACAGATTTGATCTTGTGGCTCAGAAAAATACCAGCTAGGTTTGCCTGTCTGTCTAAACCATATCCACTTTAAATTAAGCTCATCTAAACATCACAGCAGAATTCTGAATCAGAGACTAAGTCTCAAAAAAAGTATGTACTTTTTCAAATATTTACCTAAATGCCACAAGTACAGTTTTTTCTCACAGTATTCAAGCCTGCAGTCCTTGCAGCAATGAGACAATGAACTGCCTCTGGTATCACAGCAAATTTAAACATTGTCTTCCTTTTCTATATTATCAACACTTTAGGCAAGCAATTACCTTGCCTCTATTGGATTATGTTTTTTAGAGAACTGTTTTCACCTAGAGTAAGTTACTAAGATCTCAAAATTAGAGGGAGACTCAACTGGGGCTTTACAGGGACTGGTTTATTTCCATAATGTTCTAATCATCATAAACTTCAGTGTGAAATGACTGAGGTTTTAGAGAAATATAAGACTGAATTTTCCTACAAGTTAGTGCATTAGAGTGCTTTGTGTTTGTGGAATAATAGCTGAACATGGATCTGAAGAAAGAGAAAACACCCTCATAATTCTTTTCTTTCTCCTGCCTGCTGCAGGCATCAGAAATCAGTGAGGAAGGTGACACCTCCGAGCACACATTTGCCATGGTGACCATACGGGTGGTCGACCTCAACAACCATCCACCAACCTTCTATGGAGAAAATGGTCCCCAGAACAGGTTTGAGCTGACCATGTACGAGCATCCCCCGGAGGGTGAAATCTTAAGGGGACTGAAGATTACAGTCAATGATTCAGATCAGGTAAATGGAAACTATGCGGACTTTCAGTTTTCCTGTTCTATTTTCCCAAAGACTAGAAAGAGCTGTCAGATGGGGAAATGTCATTTTAGAAACTCACGTGCTTCACCTGCATTCTCTAAAAGCCTAGGACAGACAAAGTAGTTTTAGGGGCCAATACCACAGAGAGCCTGGAGCCAGGAGTTCAGTTAGTCTGTCATATACTGTTATTGCCAATGGGAAGAGTGGGTTAAACCTGCAGCCCAGGTCTTGTGGCAACTGAACTTGAACAATTCTTATGAACTTCCCTAACTACTGGTTGTGTTCAGTTGTTGCCAGTGTATTGTCCAAGAACATACTCCCTTTGAAGATTTTCTTGGAGGTTCCGAGCCCTTTAGTAACTTCAGGTGCAATTGCTGTCTGTATCTTCTTCTGGCCTTTATGTTACAGTCAGGGTCTGCAGTACATGCTTTGATAAGTCATTCCCACTGGAGTGGTATTTTTAGGTAGTCTTAAAAATTATGCCAGAGACAAACTAATCCTAACCAGATAAAGGAAAAGGAAAGAAGACTCCATCCATCTCAGCCTGCTGTCTAACTGACCTGTGATGCCTGTAGGTACTATGGCAATGGTTGCTATAGGGACCCCTAAGCTAAATACTGTATGAATGACATCCATCTGAGTTAGCCTCAGGTTAGGTAGTGACAAGAAAAAAGCTTAATGCATCTGAGAATTGTATTACTATTGGAAAGAGCTCTCTTCTGTAACTGTGCTCAGTATTGTGCTGGTTTGATGGTATTGTATTTTATCAAACCCACTGGCTTCTTCCCCCTCCCTCCTGCTGCTCTGCAGCGAGCAGATAAATGACTGCTTTCAAAGCAGTGCTACGTCTATCCTGCTATTGTCACGGGGGATGGTGCTGCAGAAGGGGAGAAACAAAACCCATCTCTTCTCTTTAGAGACAAAATATATATCTAGGTTGACAAAATATTCAGGCTGCAAGTTAGGCTATAAAATAAGCAGAAAACACTGATAAATACAATGTATAGATTTCTCAAGAAGCTTCCTAGTACAGTGTAAGACATCACTCTAGGGGAGATGGGTTGCTTTTCTTCTAAGGCAGAGAATGCAATGTTTTCCCTTCCATTCAAGATGACTATGTAGAGAAGAAAATTAAACATGTGTCTGTCTCTGTCACAAATACTAGAGACTCTTTCCTTTGGGGGAGCGGATGACACAAGTGAGGAGGAGGAAACTGTGGTCAAGGTCTGATTTAGGCCTATACTTCGATGGAAATTCCATCCTTACTTGCAAGAAATTTTACAGAACCTTCTCTCCCAGGCCTCTTGGACAGGGCTGAAGGCTGAGTGCTGCTGTTCCTCCAGTCACTCCTGTGTCCCATAGCTGTCTGCTTGGACACATGCAGCAGCATGGCTTGCTCCAAGCAGATCTGGGTTCAGTGGACATCAGTGGCAGAAACCACTCAGCTGTTGGAGGGAGGCAGTTCTCCTCCTATCCCATGCCACCCTTCTAGTCACATACAGTCCCACGTGCAGAGGACTTTGTATTGTCAGACTGTCCACTCTTCCCATCAGCAGTATTTTCCATAGTCCAGCAGCTCTGGCTCTGTGTGTTTGGCTTTACTATCCAGCAAAAGGGAGGCCATTATCATCTCTGTAGCTGGGGGGTGGGTTTGTGTGACCAAACAACACAGACCACTGAGTCTGGATCCAAGGTCATCTGTTTCCCTTCAGGGACTACTGCTGAGTACTTTTTCTCTTGACATGAGCTAGGGCTGCTCAAGAACTGCTCATAACAAGCCCTCCAGGGATACAGCTGAAAGTAAAGTTGTTCTGTTTGAAAGTTATTATTAGAAATTCATCATCTCAAGATTCATGCTACAGGGAGAATGTGGCACACTAGACAGGCAGTGAATCTGGCTGTTTGTCACGGTGTAAACAAGACACTGAGAAATTGGTGAACCCACAGAGTTTGGTGGGGTAGGCTCAGCTCATTTCCACATCTTCCCTGTAAGGCAGAAATATGAGAATCCCGATTTCATCTTTTCTCTTACATGCTCCAGTTTGGTTTAAAAGAATTAGCCTGGCCAGGTGGCTCTGGCTCACTCTTACCAACTTGCACACAAGTGGTGATAACCTTTTAGATACTGCTGCTTCCCATGTTGTCTCTGGCTAGAAGGTTTATCTATGTAATTGGGATTTGCCTTCTCACTTCACCTGGAGCTGTCAAGTGTGTGTCAGATTTTGTTCTGCACAAGCGGAGCTCCTCTCTCCTCACAAGTTCATCAGCTTCCAAAAGGTTTGGTGTTTGCATCCCTGGGCTATAATCCAGTCAGTGCAAAATGTGGAGTACCACCTCTGTTTGGAAATTGCCTATCTGTGATTCTGCATCTTCACCATGCAGAATGCATGAAGAACAACTCACACAACACATGAGTTCTTAGGACACAGGCTGGATGGGCATCTGAGCAACCTGGTCTAGTGAAAGGTGTCCCTGTCTGTGGCAGGGGGATTGAAATGTGGTCTCAAATGTCCCTTCCAACCCAAACAATTCTATGAGACTGGGTTTGTGAGGGTTGCGATGCCCTTACTCAAGCAGTTCAGTTGTCTTTCCTTGGTAGGAAGCAGGAAGAGGCAGGACTTCCCTGCCAATTTGCACGTGGTATCATCTCTGTCTAGCTCCCAGTGTGTGGCATGAAACCCAAGACTGCTTGCCACAAAATTCCTCTCTTAGCCAGGCCTGCTGCAGGGTTTTTCCATTATGACTGAAAGAATAACCAAGCTTGTCAATCTATTTTAAGAAAAGCTGTGTCTGTCTTGTGACTAGGGCTGGAGGGATTATACAACTAAGCTTCTTAGCAGGCTCCTGCCCAGGGGATGGAGAGCAGAGGGCTCTAAGCAGTAAGACTCATTCTCATTTTATATAGTTTGAAGGAACAGAGCAATCTAGGCTGTAAGAAGTGTGCCATTCACTGAAAACAATCAATGCCATATCTGCTTTTATTCACAGGGAGCCAATGCTAAATTCAACCTGCGTCTTGTTGGACCTGGTGGGATCTTCCGAGTGGTTCCTCAAACTGTCCTGAATGAGGCCCAGGTTACAATAATAGTGGAAAATTCTGCTGCTATTGACTATGAAAGCTTCAAGGTGTTAACCTTCAAGGTACTTGTGCTTTCCAGGTCCTCTTTTTCAGTGTATACACGATGTGTATGATGGCTTTTTGTATCTGATGTGATTCAGCTTCTTAATCCACCCAGAGCTGTCTGATGCATTATCAGTGACATGATAATCCATGTAAGGGAAACTAATTTCTGCCTCTGGTTCACCACCTTCAGAAGGTTTAACGGGCACATCTGTGGACTGATTTAGTCCAGTCAGTGCAAAATGTTAATTTTTATCTCTCTCTGGAAACTGTTCATGTTGGTGGCTCTGAATCATTCTAGACTGAACCCTGAGGGTGTTATTTCTGCACTCACAATGATACATCCACAGGATGAAATCCTAATTTCTCTGCAGCTAGAACTTTACCTGCTTAGTGCTAAGTAATTTGATTCATGATCATGCTTTTGGATGTTGGCAGCCTGAAGACCC
Organism: Eopsaltria australis; assembly: GCA_034509425.1. Classification (NCBI taxonomy): domain Eukaryota; kingdom Metazoa; phylum Chordata; class Aves; order Passeriformes; family Petroicidae; genus Eopsaltria; species Eopsaltria australis. The sequence goes on from JAVTVJ010000138.1 coordinate 1,497,690, forward strand.
CAGCTGACTGGAAAATAATTCCCCAAAATTGCTCACTGCCTTTGTCAGAGTCTATCTATCTATATGGCCATTTGCAGGCTGACCTGAGGCTCACCCATGCTCTAAGTCAGCCATGCAAGAACCAGTTTCATCCAAGAGCTGGAACCTTGCATTATTACCTTCCCTGATGGATTCTTTGGCTCATCAACAAGATAATTAAATAGTCTGGTTTTCTGTCAGCTGTCTCTGAACATAAGTGTAGATATTTCAGTTCTGACTGCAAAGAATTGCATAGACAATCCCTGTAATCATTTTTTTCTAAACTGCCAAAACTATCTAGCTGAGTATTAACGTATGCTAGTTTTGTAATGTAGAGAGAGTGGCATTTTTTGCACAGTCCAAAAGCCAAAATTACACAATTTATTCTCCCTCTTGCCATATGGTTTGCTTTGTGTCCTTTGCAAGTTTCACTTCAGTATGTTTCAGGTCTCTTCTTGTAATGTTCCTAAGCCATTTTGAGCTTTATAGGTTATAGATGCTACAAAAATATGAGGCATCATTACTGTATTAAAGTGGAAGATTCTGAAAGGGCCATAAAGTGCTACTGAAACTAATTATAATAAGCGCACATTTATTCAGGTTAAACTACCAAAAGACCAGTAAAGGAGTTACACATGGCCTCCTCATGAATACCAATAGAAATCAAAGTAGTTAATGTGATTGCCATGAACACCAAAAGAATTAATTGCCAGGAAAAAGGATATATATTTTTACAGCCTAAGCAGTTATTCACTTTTTTTTTTTTTAATTATTTCTACTGGAGAAAGACTTTCCAAAATTATTTCTATTGGAGACCAGAAGACTTTGCTTAAAAAGTGTAGCCTTTGTCTAGATTCCAAATGGAGATTGTGCAGCTGGATGATATGGTAGCAAATACTTAATAAAGACCTCATTGCTGGCTCCACTTTCCTGCAAAGTTCAAATCACTTCCTACCCAGTTTTAGTTGTCAGTGTAGTCATTCTGGTTAGAATTTTGGATGAAATATATTTCTATTTAACGTGTATCTCACAACAGCTTTGAGAGGTTACCTTCAGGGTTTTGGGGTTTTTCTGTAAGCAATGATCCCTCTCCTCTAGTTTGTTTTTGAAGAGTAAAATGCTAGAGAGTAATTGCAGCTAATTTGTCTGGGAGATGCACTGAAAAACTTCCTGAAGCAAAGGCTACCAGAGACACCTATCTTCCATTTAGTGTTGGCTCTTAACTGTAGTTGGTAGTCAGGACTTCACTAATTTTCAGCTGTCCAAGAGCTCAAATGGGTTTCCCAAAGTACGGCAGTTATGGTAATTCACACACCTCTGCAGTCCCTCTGCCACAGGGGCCAGATATTGCTGTCCACCCTGTGAAGGGCTGCCATACTTTGGGGGCAAACCTCCTGCCTCCATCTCCTTCAGCTTAGAGCACATCGTGCCTAGGCAGGAGCCTGGACATGCTGCAGACACTCACATCTACACACTGGGACCAGGTGAAGCTGCAGTAATCTTCAGCTGCCAAAATCAAACTCTATTTTAAAAATTCACCTACCACTTTTAAGATGAATGTCAGTTTGCTCCTCTGGCACTTAAGTATTAATCGTTGATATGTAGTCCTGTGAAGTAATAGTTTTATGATATATTTTTTTCTCTCTGCATAAAAGAAACAATACAGGTCTGCATAAGACACTGCAGGCAAGTAAGCTGACAGAATTCCCTTCCTGAAGGAAGACATTGTCAGCATGTTGACATAGCAGGACTGTGGCTGCTAAAAGGAGAAGGAATAAAAAATGAGTGTAGAAAACAAAGTAAAAATACTAAACTTTCATACTGTATACTGAGATGGGCTGATTGCAGCAGCAAAGATGATTTAACTGCAGATGTTATAATTTAGTTACAGCTCCATGTGCACAATCAGCACTAAGATTTTACCTCCGTATTGCTTTAGGAGCTGAGATGTCTCATGAGGATGTTTTTGCTAATGTCTGTATGGCTGTCCCTTCAAAAATTTCTTTTGCTGTAACACCACCTGAGACTCCCAAACAGGAAAATTAGCACTGCAATGCAGTGACCAGGCTCCCCTTTTAGAGCAGATGTGTCCTGCAGTAATTGCAGGCAATCCTTGGAGATTCATTTCTTCTCTTTTATTTCCAACCATTATAAATGTTCACACAGCAGGGACAGCTCTAGGAGATGACACTGAAATAGCCTTTTCCCTGTCTACTTACCCTCTTTGTGGGAGCTCCTGGGACACATCTCCTAAGAATTTAAACCCCTGCAGCAAGATTTTTCAGCTCAGCCTCTTAAATCTCAGTTCATGTTGTGCTCACTAGTGGTGTGCTGTCTTCTCAGAGCCTTCCTGCTCTATGTTAACTAGGTCTCTGCCCAAGCATGAAAACCAAACGTCAGTCCATTGTTTCTGGTGTCAGCCATTTGAGATCAGCCCCCACAGAGCCCAAGACTGATGTCCTAGTGCTGATCCTGTGTGATGCAGCCACCCACAGGACAGACACTGTGAAAGTGCCCCTCAGTACCCATTGTTGAAACTGCTCTTTCTTGCTCAGCCATACACTACCTGAGCTTGCTGCTCTACCAGCTGAGGCATCCTACATCCCCAAATCCAGCAGATTTTGCTCAGTAAGGAGCAGATAGATACAGCAGAGACACTCGGTTTGCTCTCTGTGATTGCCTATCCTTTCAGATGAGCAGCTGTAAGAATGTGTGATGTCAGAGAGCTCTGTTCTCCTCAGAGACAGAGAGGAAATTCAAAAGCCCCCATGGTTATCTGATAAAGTCCTAATCAGCAGGAGGCAATAAGGGTGGAAGTCTCATGAAAGTTCGTAGTAGAAGTCCTCACAATCTTTGGGAAATGGGATTCTGCTGTACATGCCTGACCATCCAGCAATTGGGGTGGGGGTAATGCTGCTTCAAAACAACTGGTTCTCTCATCTTTTTACCCTGTTTGGTGCAGTTTATTGTTCCTGACTTCTCTCTTGATGAAGAACTTCCTCTACAAAAGATTTCTATTAAATTGATGTGTTTATTCAAAATTATTCAGTGTTTATGTTTCCCAAAGTTCTAGGAGCTGCCCAGGGATGATTGTTTGTATGCTTCTGTTATGGCTTTTGGATGTGTGTTGGTTAGTGAGGACTAGTCACATCTGTTACATGCAGTCTAATATGAATACACAGGTTTGAAGGCCTCTCCCCACAGCCCATCACAAGCAAGCACACACAAACAAGCCGAGGCCACACGCTGACCTCGCTCATCATCTCCCTGGTTCTGAGCTGTCTGATCCATCCAGGTTCAAATGCACCAGCATGCCATGGGTGGTAGAGGAAGCTCCTTTCAGACAAATAATTGCTGCTTTGTAGTGATTTCTTTTTTTTCCTCTTCTTAGCTTCTTGCAATAGAGGTGAACACACCAGAGAAGTTCAGCTCGACGGCTGACGTAGTGATTCGCTTGCTGGACACCAATGACAATGTCCCGAAGTTCTCCTCTGATTACTACATCGCCAGGATCCCCGAGAACTCCCCAGGGGGCTCAAATGTAGTTGCTGTTACAGTAAGTTTCATTCATCTCGAAAGAAATGTTCTCTTTTCAGGGTGGCCGTGGAGACAGTTCAAGTACCTTAAAAATAGTAGACAAGTAGCAAATCTTACCATATGACCAAACTCCAATTCCTTCCCAGAATCAACCAAAAAAACACGTCAGGAAAAAAAAATAAAGTTTTAGACAAATATTATTTAGAACAACAAGGGCCATCTGCTTTTAAGACAAATCACATGGCCTCTGAGTATTAAGAAAGCCCCAGCCAAATCAGTGTCCAGTGGGATGATTCAGTCATGGCTAAGTGGAATTGGATTTACTGGATTTGCTTAAGTATGAGTAAAAAGAAAACAAAATGGCTGCTTAGTAGGTATTAGTCTCCTCCTCTTGGGAGGAACCTACTGCTAAAAGCATAATTAAATGGTCAATGAGGGCAAGAATATAAAATTAAAATACTTAGGGCTGGGAAAAAAAGATCTCTATGTACCTTTTCACAGTGGGAAAATATCTATCTAGATTTTCCAGTTTCTCACATTTTCATACAAAGATAATCAGGGTATTACACAGGCCCTGAGTGTTGGAGGAGCATTTCCAGCTGTCTCTCTCTAATGCAACTGCTGGGACTGCAAACAGCCCTCATGTCACCAAGCCAAGAAAGCTCCTGGCCACCTGGGGCTCAGTGGTGGATGCAAGTAATCTGGCAGAGGTTACACAGGTAAGGATGATGGAGGCAGGTTGCCAGAGATCTCCAGCACAAGCTGACAACAAGTAAGAAAGAAAATTAAATAATCAGAGTAAGAAAGTGCTGAAGGCAAATGTTAGCGATGGAAGAATCAAAGAAGTGAAACATAAAAAATAGAGAAAAGGTTATTATGCAACTAATAGGAAAGCTATTAGAGACTCTTAAACATTACTATCTTTGAGGTAATAGGAATAAAAAAATTCTAGGAGGTTGACAGCAAAAAGTGAAAGAAATTTAAAAAATGTTTGCAAAAGCAATGAAACTTTTGAGCCAAAGTGCCCAGGGCAGTGTAGATGAGAAGCCCATGTAAAATATAGTCATGTGCTGTCAACTCAGTACTTGACCCAGATTCACAAATATATCTGAAAAACTAAAATGTTTCAAGCATTCAGAATGGCAGTTCTGGAGGAAATCCCAGGTATACAAATGTTTTAAGTAAAGTTAGACAGTACTAAACCAGGCTGTGGTCAAAATCATGGGGTGAGAGAATCTGACAAGCTCATGTCAAAGAACAAAACAACACCTATCAGTAGGGCAGGTGTGTTAGTTAATCATGCAGGAACCAAAGACATTGTTCCAGTTCTCAAATATTTAACCAGGAAGATGAATGAATCAACCAGCACCACCATGAATTTTGATGGCCAGATACAACAGCATAGCACCTCCTCAGAGCTATCAGAGAAGCAGGAGCTTGTGGAAATAGCTGCTACCAAATCAATAGCTTCCCTAATCCTGAGCTAAGAAAGGAAGCCAACAAGAGTATGAAACAAAGATATCATGTGGTGCAGCATTTGCATTATTAAAAGTCACACAGGCACAAGAGTGATTAAAATATAAACAAAGCTGAAATAAATGTATAGATTGAAACATTTGTTATTCATTACTTCAAATTGAATCAATTAAGCAAGCAGAAGCTTAAAAATACTCTATATAAGAGTAAATAATTTTGTCTAGGGAATATTCATTAATGTTTAACCGATAATTAGGAAGGTTTGAGAGCTGGCAGTGCGTTCATGTCATTGAGATTATCTCCATCTCTATCAAAGGAGGATGAGGTAACTGTGGATGGATGGGGCCACCTAGCGTCACTTTCCCCGCCAGAGCCCCCAGGCACCAGGGACAGCGTTCCTGGGACTGGCAGGGACATTTCCTGGTGCTAGGTTGTGCACTTTCCAGGTGCACATTTGTTCATGCGGTTTCACACTAAAAATGTGATGGCAAAGTGAGGAAAAAGCATTTGGGCCTGTTGTTAAAGGAAAAATGAAAAGTTTCTTTCTGCATTTCAGTAAAGTAAAACTCTCTTCTTTTATCTTTTTTAAGGCTACAGATCCAGATTCAGGGCTTTGGGGAGAAATCAAGTACTCTATCTACGGAACAGGAGCAGATCTGTAAGTAACAAGTAAATAAATAAAACTATATAACCTCTAAGCAGAGCTCTAAAAGAATTTTAAAAGAAAGCTAGCAGGCTCATTCTTGATCTGCTCATTTCCAAGGACATTCATGCCATGTTCTTTGTGAGTTCTGTGAACACAACAACAGTAAAGCTACTGTGATCATTAAACATCTGCTTCATGAACCCAAGGAGTTCTACCCATAAACCCCCAAAGAGATATAAGGCAACTGAAGTATCAATACACAGGATTTGTTCAATCACCATTTGAAAAACACTTGTAAGAGAAAGGGAGATTTAGGTCTAGTTGTGAAAAGTCAGTTCTACAGAAAAAGAATCTCTTGTTCTTTCCCCTTCCCTTTCCATATGGCTGTACAAATAGCTCTTGTCAAAATAAATCAAGGAAGACAAGATGTTCAAGGATATAAACTTCAGCTTTGGAGGTCAACTGCACTGGGTGTTAAAAGCCTTTCATAAATTTAAACACAACAGTCCTGTATCAGGAAAGAACCTGATGCTTACTTGATTTGGTAATAACCTCCCTCTCCCTGTCCTTGGGGACAGTGCTGGGGGTAGAACATCTTGGAACACTGGTTCCTTCACACCATGTCCACCCCAGCTCCCAAACATGGCTGGGATCAGTGACGTGGCTGTCATAGATATTCCTGCTGGAAGCTGCGAATGCTGGATGTAGCAGGGCTGCAGGGCAGAATGCTGGAAATGAATGAGCTTTTCAGACACTCATCCCCAGAATCTGTTTTCCTCTGTGTGTTATCCACCTGGAGCTAAAGCTGAACTCTTCTTGATAAGGTGAAAGCCGTTTAGGAGGCACAATCGAAGTCCAAAATCCAAGATGTTAAGGGTGAACCTCTTCTGTAGCCAGAAGGATACACATATGGGAGCATTTCCACAATGGATTATTTTGAGCTCTCCACTAAGTCTTTAAGCTAGCTGCTAACTGCACAGAGAGAAGCAAGAAAAGGTCATGTCATGCAGGCAGACCTCTTAGGTTTAGAATGTAGCAGCTGGTGGAAAGAAGCTTGAGAAGGTTGTTGACAAAGGATTTAGGGGAAAAAAATCTAAGTGCAACTTCATTCTGATTGGCATTATGGGGATGCTCAGATTCACTGTTCTTATGCTGTTGAATGAAGAAATTATGATGCGAACTTTTCTTTCTTAAGTACTTTTGTTTGTTTTCCTCATGCCAGAATGGCATAGCTCTGCAAGGCTGGATTGATTTTCTAGCCCTGGCACCTCTAGAGCTGCTGAACACAGAGTTTGATGCAGATAGGAGAATTTCAACTAGAGGCACGATGTTTCTGTCTTGGATATTACATCAGTGGGTGTGCAGTGGCGTGGGCAGAAAGATGAGTTGTACTGGAGTAAGAGAAACAGTGTTAACTGTTGAAGATTAAACCAATCTGATGGTAGTCCTACTTTGGTAATCCAAGCTGCCAGTGGGAGCGCTTCTATTCTTCCACTAAAATGGGAATGATGAGAGTGCTGTCTGCATGGTCAGGCTGGGCTGGGTGCTCAGGAGACATTTAGCACAGGCACTGTCTCCTACACAGCTATTTCCACCTCCAGATCTAGGATTTCACCAAAACTCCTATTTGTATTCAACAGGGTTATGAAAAAAGTTGAAGATTCTGGGTTGCTAAATACCCCTTTTATAATCACTTTCAATTGCATTCACAGTTGGAATACAGAAAATATTTTGCTACCTTGAACATTGATCAAAGGATATATAAAAACTTTCATCTGTTAAAAGCTCTACTGCTTGGAGCCTACACTGGCAGTCCATTTTAAAAAAACACTTGTTGGCATCTTCTCTATAAATCCAGACTTTGGGCTGACACTTTTGACAGTGTCTCTGTAATTACAAATGTGTAAAATTGAACTTGCAACAGATAAATCTGAACACCCACTCCATTCCAGTGTCAGTCTATGGAAAAATGATTATTTTTGGAGAAGATAATCTGCCCTGTAGTTTGGGAGATTTGAGAGCAGATTTTTTTTCCTACCTATTCTGAGAAGTGAAGAGCTTAAATATGATATGCATCACACTTCTTTTAGCTGTTTAGATTATATAAATCAATCTTAATTTATGCAGGACATAATATATTGCACTGTACTTTTAAACTGAAAAAAAAAGGAAAAATAAGTTTAATGTTTTTCCTTTTAATGCAAGGAAATCACCATGGGAGAAGGCCATCACACTGATCATTTATTGAGGACAAAGACTTTTAATAGAAAATGCAGCTAAAATGGCACGAGAGAGAGGCAACTATGAGATACTGGTAGTTCTCTGGTTTTCAAGCCTAAAGGAACTAGCCAAAAACTAGGTCGAGTGAAGGATTTGAAAACATCAGACAGAGAGGAATTAGGTGAAGAGTACTAGTGTCTGGGCACAGCATTTCAGTGTTTACAGCCTAGAGCAAAGGCGGGCTCTAAACAAACATTAAGTGACCAAAATAACCAAAATTCTTCTCATGCTTCTTTTCCAGGTTCCTAATCCACCCATCAACAGGTATAATCTACACCCAGCCCTGGGCTGTGCTAGATGCTGAAGTGAACTCCAAGTATAATTTCTATGTGAAAGCAGAGGACACAGATGGGAAATACAGCTTGGCTGAAGTGTTTATCACCGTGCTAGATGTCAATGACCACTCTCCGGAGTTCAATGAAAACATCCAGGAAAAGACAATGATCATCGGGTCACCAGTGAAGATAGAGGTAAGAGATGGCACCGTGTGGCACAAAGCAGAGTGCTTTGGATAAGCCCTGGCTCTGCTGTTTACTCTCAGGGGTCATGATGAATGTCTGAAAGTTGTCTTTTCCTGCAGCTTTATTTTGCACATCCATTTGGATGTAACAAATGGATTAAAGTGTGAATTATAGTATTTACTGACTGCTGAGAAGGACAAAGAAATTCTACAGGCAGAATATAAAGTCCTGTTACAGTATTTGAACGATCAGCTGGTGGACAATCCTGGATTATACAGTGATCACAAGAAGCCCAAATAAGATAAATGAATTAAAGTACAGGGTTTTGAACACTTAACCTTCCTGACACCCCTTTGTGTTCAACCACACAACTTAGTTCCCTTCTTTTCGAAGAACCACATTCAATGATCCAATGTGGAACAGAAGGTGAAAAAATGCAGTAACAATTCTCAGGCAAAGGAGCAGAACATCCTATGTTACACACATTTGAAAGCATATCATGAAGTCTGATCACACAACACCTAATGTTAGTAGAATAAATACCACAGCACAAAAATTAAGGCAGCTGTAGTTTATAGCATGGAGCTAATCCCATTGTTCTTTATCACTTCACATTTGTCCCCCACACTGTGTGTGAAGCTCCCCAGCTGAGGACCATTTGCATTCTACTGATAGGTTGCAGTTCAGTTTTTCCTCTGATTTTATTTCATCTCAAATAGAAATCACTTCTAAAGAGAGGAGCCTAGTCCTGCTGTTTTTTACTAGAAAATGTAGCATAGCTTCCAAGATGAAATGAAAGCAGCCCAGTCATGGCACTGATACTATCAGAAGTGAATGCTCAGAAGCTTTGTGTCCTCAGGCAAAGATACAAACAATAACACCTTTGTTTTTTACACTCCCCCTACCAGGCTATAGACCAGGATGCAGAAGAACCCAACAACATTGTGGATTATTCCATCATGCAAGCAGACCCAGCCAATGTGTTTGACATAGACCAAAGCACTGGGGAAATCAAGCTGAAATCCTACATCCGTTCTCTGGACATCATCCACAACATCACAAACAATAAAGACTGCATATGGTCATTGGTGGTCCAGGCCAAAGACCGAGGCTCCCCGTCCTTCAGCACCACAGCAGTTCTGAAGATTGATATCACAGAAGAGGTAAGCAAATATTTTAGAAAAAGCCTTATGGGAGACAATCCCTGAAAGGCACCACAGGGTAGACATTGCTTGCTCCATTTCTGAGACTTTCTTGCCAGCTCTGTTTTGTAGAGTGTTTCTAAAGCCCTGTGGTGAAGTTGGATTCTGCAGCCACAAATGTGAAAGATATTTTGATCAGAAATATTGCAAAGGTACAAAGGTAGGAGCATATCTAATTGGGAGATTAGTTTTTTGTTAGAGATTTTTAGATATTAATGAAGGTCTATAGACTTCTGAGAGTAAAGGTAAATCCCGACTGCTAAATTTCTGCTTTTTTATTTTCATTCAGGAGGAAAAAAAAATCTTTTTCCCTTACAAAAAGTGAGTGAAAAGCAGCTGGGGTCAGAGTGAAATTAATCAGATAAATCAACCTAAGTGACATAGGAAAAGCGAGAAAAAACTTTACATAAATTCTTTAAAGTACATAAAACTCTGGATGTGAGTTTAATAATTGCAGTATTGCCTGCAGATGAAACAAGAAGACTATTAGAGTCTTGCATATGTAGGTTGAGATTTTCCTTAGTCCAGCTTTCCTTAGTCAGCTGAAGAACAAGCAGCGATTTATGGTGCACAGCGCATGCTTGCACGATTCTTATTTATTGTAACTGCCTTGCCATGCCTTTAAATAGATACCAGCAGGGAGCAAATGGACTTTAAAGTAGATGAGAAACACATCATTAGCCTGACAGTCTCTGGACATACTGGGCAAAGATGCAAATCTCATCCTACAGACAGCAGCTCACCTTCTCTTTGGTCACAATGCTCCCACTGTTCTTTGGTCTGTTATAATCTTTCTCTGTTTTCTCCATCTCCTCTCATTCCACTGATACTCCTTATGAGACACATACATATGATAGTTCTTGTACACAGCTCAGAGCCTGCTGGACTGTCAGGGGCTTGGGTATGCCTTAGCAGGGCAGTGGCTGACTGTTGGGGCCAGCCAGCCCTGTGTGTGTGCTCTGGGCTTGCTGCTGCAGGGCTCTGCCATGTGGAGCTGGGGGACTCTGCATGCTGGGTGTCTGTGGTAAGTCTAGAGATTTAGCCATTCTTACAGATAAAAAGGAAATTAACTACTTTACACTTGGATTCCTCATGGAAATGGAGTTTTGGTGGGTTTTATACAACAAACAGGAATTGCTGCCCCAATTCCAAAGCACAGTGGAGTACTTGCCCTCCCTGCCTTGCTTCCAGGCTTCTCACAGGCTGCACGTTTCAGGAGTGTGTGGCACCAGGTGGACCCAGACACTGTCCTCAGGCATGTCCCTGCTGGTGGCTCCAGCCTTCCCTTCCCTCCCAGCTGAGCTGGAAACCTCTCTGCCAGAGTGTGGGGCTGATGGGTGTGAGTGCAGGGAGGGTGCCCCACACCTCCCCTGCTGGGAGACAACATTTCCCTGAACCAGCTGAGGAAGGACAACTGGAAAGAAAACAAAAGTAGCTGTTACTTTGGGATAAGGAGTTTCCTGAATTTCCTTCTAGTGCTTGAAGCAATAGCAGTACCTGATGAAAGATTGTGTCTTGTATGAAGTCCCCTGTCTGCACAAAGTGAGAGAGAGCCATCCTCATAAAATCTAAAGGGGAAGCAGAGAGGGCTGGGATGACATGGATTTCCTTGCACACACAGTTTTTTTCTTCTCATGCTCTTCTTGATGCCAAGTCCCAGCAGAGAGTCTGAGATAGCAACAGCATCTTCCTTCTTCGAGTAGGTTTCTTCAGCAGGATCTGAGCTACTAATCTAGTGTCACATCCTCCATAACCTTTTGTACATCTCTATTACTTCTTCCACTGCTAGCAATGATTTGGGTTGGTTGGGGTTTTTTATCCCATAGCATCACATCTTTTTTGCAGAAACAGATTTCAGTTTGCATGTATGTGAGATGCAGAGCAAGTGTCCTAAACCCTCGGTCACTCCCTGTGTCCCAGGGACAGCACAGTCACTGCTAACACTTTGTGAAGAAAACATTTCATCCCCCTGTGCTCCAGCTGTACAAAGGCTCTTATTTTGCTGTTTGGTGGGCATTTATGTACTACTGATTTTGGATAAGGAGGATATTTTTGAATGCATCCTCTAGAGGTTTCCTGCAGTGTTAATCACAGTAAGTAATTAAACAGGCATATTTTCTGATTAACATTTACCAGTGCAATTAGCATAAGTCTGTGCCCTTCGAGATGGATGCCTTGTGGCTAAGTTCAGCAGTATTGCACATCAAAAGGACCTTCTTTTGGAATAATACAGTGTTAAAAAAATCCAAAGGCCTTTTAATTTAACTGAGTCTGATTTTATGGAAATTGGTATTGAGGGGCATCTGTTGATATCCTACCCTTTCACAATAAATAAAAAATATCCTTTCAAAGAATAAAAACCATATGCTGGAAAAGCCAGTCTCTTTCCATCCATATGCCTCACTCAGAAATCTGTTCCTGCTGCCTGATATTTTCAGAGAAGGCTGATTCCCACTCCTGTTCCTGAAGGTTGGCCTGATGGGGGCATCCCTCGGCCTCTTCACGACTCCACTGAGGTTCTGCAAATGTAGAGGGGGCGTTTATTTACGCCTCTTCATGGACTGAGGCTTAAGTCCATACTTAGACAGCATAATCTGTAGTTCTTAATAGCTTTGGTCACTCATTTAGACTTCTAAATATGGCTGGTGAGTCTCAGTGTTCGATTCTCCTAACTGGAAGGTTTGACAAAAATCTTTGAAGTTACATGGAGACCTTTTCCTCTCATACTAACTGCAACCATGGGAGCTGTGGCTGATGGCACTGCACAGCCCTTGCCACATTTGCAGAGCAGTTGGCCTCTTCTTTCCACGGTTTCGTGGAATTGAAAAATAGACTGGTTTGATTTGAGAAGTCTTGCCTAATGCTGGTGTTTGTACTGCAAAGTGATGCAAACAGCCTTCATATACAGTGATAGCAATGAGCTTTGGGATAAGCACTGCAGGGGCAGCTTGTGTTCTACCTCAGATCAGGAGTCACTTCTGATCATCCCTACATACTGTGTCTGTGCCTCACACAGCTCCAAGCACACAAGGTGGACTTCTTTCAGAGGAAAATGTGTTTGGGGAGCACACCTAGTGTGCCTGGGCACCAACAGGCAGTCCCTCCCTGCAAGCAGGCTAGAAGAGAACCCCAGGAAAAGTGAATGTGTGGAAGTGGGCTCCTCAGAACCAGCTGGTTCATTGCACAGATTGCACAGATCCACTTGCTCAAGTCAGCACAGCCCGAGTCGTCTATAACACAATCATTGAATCATTTCAGATCGAGGCCAACTGTTAACCCAGCACTGCAAAGTCCACCAAAAAGCCATGTCCCTTAAGTGCCACATCTACAAATAATCTGCAATAGCTTGGACTCTTAACAGATTTGCCTACTTACTTAGACTCCTAAATATAGCTGGTGAGCTTTAGCTGCTCTTGTGGTTGAACAGCTCAACCACATTCCTTTTGGGTCCAGCTTCTGGATACTAGGCCCACTGCAACCCATGCATTAGGAAAGGCTGTTGAGAAGCTGCCATAGCAAAAAAAACCAGCAGAGCCTTATCTTCTGTGAGCAGTGGTATTTTAAATCCTTTGATGGCTGTTAAGAAAGAGAGTGTTTCTTCCAGGTCCTGGCCCACAGAGATATGACAGCTTTCACTTTGTCAAGTATCTGCTTTTATTTTATGTGTATCAGAAAAACCAGTATCCTTCAAAATGCAGCATGCCTTTCAGGAAAAAACAACACCTTCAGCAATTGCAAAGTGGCACTATTTGTTGAGCTAGCTACGTGACACTGCAGGTAATCGACACAAGGACTTGAAGATGTTTTAAAGATGCACATCCCATAAGTCTCTCTGCAGCCTGGCTAAGATTATGACATTCCTGGCTTGTATAGCAAGTTATTCCTCCTATTTATCCTGCCACTGTCATGGCCATGACAAACAGAAACTCTTCCACTGTGTGCTTACAAAGTGCCTGATGTTTTTATGCACAACAGTTGTTGTCCAAGGCTAATTCCAAGCTTTGTATAGTAGAGGTCAAGTAACTAGAATAGAGGCTGAACCAGCTAGCTGTTAATGGGTTTAGTTTTGGTACTAATCACCTCTTCATCACTGGAAGCTCTGAACAGGTGCCAGACTTGCTGAGACCAGGGCATTGAACGAAGCCAAATGCTGAAACTCTCCATACAAATTTTTTCTGTTCTTACCTCTGCAGCTGTAGCACATGGGCATGTACTTCTGTCTAATCTCATTTATTCAAGGTTTTCAAATACCTAGTCAAATATTCTTCAGCCATCAGTGCCTTGCTATAAAACAGATCTTGACAAAACTCGTAACAGGTGGACTCAGGTCACGTACTACTTAGCAGGGTTTATCTGACACTTAATTCATCTGACTTTCACGTGAAGTTAAGTAAGCCAGGGTAGAATTTCTATTATCTGATGGGATTTAAGTACAAGAAAATCCATGTAATGCAGAACAGCAAAGCTGATATGAATCTAAGCTCCACCAAAGTCATCGGCTGCTTTGCTTTTGGTTTCTAGTTCAGGTCCACTTCTAATTAAATACTGGAAGAACTCTGCACAGCAAAGTGATGAAAATTTGTCCTACCTGCCCAGTGACATGGTCTGTGAGTTTCACTAGCATTTCTTTGCCCCTTTCTTGTTGGCAATGAGACCCATACAGGGTAGGAAAAGAGTGGGTTTGATAATGTGTTTGAGATAGGTTGTGAAAAAGCAGAAATTAAGACAAGGAGGTGTTTATTAGTTAATTTACATGCCTCAAGTTTATGGATGTGACATTAATGACAAGACATACTCTGAAACACACTCTGGCATACTCAGTCATCTTCCCCCACAGACTGGGGAGGGCAAAGAGATGGCCATCCTAGTTTAGTCATACAGAGAAATCCACCTGATGTACAGGTCCAAGTCCAAGCTAGTCACAAGGTTCTCCTTATACACACTGTCTTTCATATCTATTTTAGCAAATGGTGACTACTGCTCCAGAGGTGTCCTTTTCTCACCATTGACCAAAAGCTGGGAGCTTAGACCTCTAACTAAAACGCAGATCACCTGCTAATAGACCTGCAAAGTCTGGGTGAGGATTCCCCCATGGAGTCAAAGACAAGGGACTGGGACACAGTGGGCAGCCCTGTCTTTCTGCAGCCACACATCACTTTCTGACCAACTCTCAGTAACCAAACCTGCATGTGAATGTGCCATTTCTGGACGATCTCCTGGCCTTGGATAGCACTACTGTCTGTTCAGATACCACTTGTATTCACTATGAACTTCTCTTGGAAATATAGTCCAAGGATGAGCTACCATGCCCTGAATAAGTGTGATCAATGTGCCATGCCTCCAGCCTTTATTCCCCAATGAGCCAGGTGCTTTACATGTCCTTCCTAACTTCCTTTTCTGTTTCTGGATTCAATTCAACATCATTGCAACTGCATTCTCTCCTGTGCCTAGTTCAACACTTAGCTGTCTTGATTTTATAGGCTCTCTATCCTGTACACACTTCAGCCTAGTTCCCCAGCTGTATTTATAATAGATACCTGCCTCTTTCAAATATAACCATGTGAGGGTTGACCATTTCTCTTATTTTTGATATT
This sequence comes from Eopsaltria australis, assembly GCA_034509425.1. Lineage (NCBI taxonomy): Eukaryota > Metazoa > Chordata > Aves > Passeriformes > Petroicidae > Eopsaltria > Eopsaltria australis. The sequence continues at coordinate 1,512,904 of JAVTVJ010000138.1, forward strand.
TCCAGATCAAGTCCAGGGTAAAATCCTATATTTTAGGCCTCAAGAAGCGTCCATGGACGATATATGGAATATGCATGAGTGGCGTCCTTTCCACCATTTCTGTTACAATGGTGATCTCCACCATCATGTACTGGAAAAGTGTGAAAAGATCCAAGCTCCACCCGCAGGGCAAAATCCGCAAAATAATACGGGGACCTCCAAGACGCACAGTGTGCTAAGACGGAAAGTGAACTGGCCATTCATTTGTCCTTAATATGCCATATGTAGCTTATGTCATTGCTGATTTCTTTTCTTTTCTTTCTATAAACAAAGCTCTTTAGCTCCACTTATCTCCCCTACCTCAAAGAGTTTTGTTATGTCTGTAAAAGAGTACTTGAAAACAGAATGCAGCACATATCTGCTAACTACTCATTTGTACACTGACATTTTATAAGCAGAAGATTTCTCCTAATGCTTTTCAATGCCATGCTCAGTAATTGAGCCAATTATTTTCTTGCTCTGTTCTTGCAAGTTAAACACTATGGTGACATGCAGGAATTTGTCCTAATTTCATGGCAATACTTCTGTAAGCTTTTGTGTTCAATTCATCTACCTCACAGTTCTGTAATGTTTGCCCAGTCTCCAGCCCCATCAAAATTCTCCAGCCCTGGACTGGCTCTGTGACTCTCTTATTTTTTTAGAGACAACTTCCATCAATCAGCTCTGCTTGTAACATATTTTGGACAAATGAAATTTCTGGGTCACTGTCTGTCCCCTAGAGTAAGTCATGTGTTTTCTTTGTACTCCTTTACAGACTCTTCACAAAGGGCCTATGGCCGCCTTTTTGATGCAAACTAAAGATAACCCCATGAAAGCCTTAGGAGTGCTAGCTGGTGTCATGGGCATAATGGTGCTGATAACAATCATGATCTCTACTGCCATGTTCTGGCGCAACAAGCGGTCCAACAAAGTCATGCCGGTGAGAAGGATCATAAAAAAGAGACAGATGCCGCCACCCCGGACAGTCAGGATGGAGTGGCTGAAGTTCAAGAGGCCCAGCAACGCAGCAGAGAAGTTTGTCGTTGAGGAGGACATCAAGAGCCTACACAATGAGAACTGCAACAACAACGTCCAGGTTGTGCCCGTGCCGCCGGCAGCCCCCCTGCCCCCGCCACCCCCCGCCCTGGCTCCCCGGGCCGATGCCCTGGGGTGGCGGGTACCAACCGTGTCCGGCTCCCTCACTCCCAAGCATGTCATCAAGCCACCAAAGAAGAAAAGTCATAGCAGTGCCCACAATGCCCTCGTGTCAGAGCTCAAAATGAGGTTTGAGAAGAGGAATGCAGCCTTCGGGGAGCCCCACATCTAAGAGCTCTCAGCAGCTCCCAGAGACTGCAGACTGTGGCTGGGCATGGATGTTTTCACATGCTGTGTCCTCCCCATCTCTATCAGCACCCTGTGAACCAGAGCAGCTTCTCGCTGTGATAGCCACCCCTCACCTTCTGCAAGTACCACGTGCTACAGAGCCACCCCACCCGCAGCAGCGCTGCCTCCGTGTCCAGTCGCGGCTGCGGTTCCTTCGGCCGTGTCCCATGGGCCCTCCCTGCAGCTGTGTCTGACCACGGTGCTGAGTGTGCCAGCCACAGTCTCCCCAAGTGAACAGGGACTCAGGTTGCCCCTGGTTTGGAGGTCTCTACCCAGAGCTTGGGTTTTCTAACAAGATGCTCAGCAGCCAAGGCCCTGGAGGATGCTTCTGACCTGGGTGGGTTTGAGGTATCCAAAAATCCATCACTTCAAATCCCAGACCCTCTTTTGAAGACGTTGGCCTGGCTGTGGCAGCAGCACTGAGTCGAGGTGCAGGTCTCCTACAGCAGTGACACTGCCCTGTCCCCAGAGCACAATGTGCTTTGCAACAGCTGGCGGAGCGATGTGCTCGTGGCCTGAGTACCTTCATTTCCAGAAGGTAAGCGGGCAGGCTTGGAGAAGTTCTTCATTTTCCTGCAGCTTACGCTGGGTTTTGCCAGAGCACATTGACATGATGCTGCACTTTGCTTCTGCCCTGGACTTGCCTGCTAAGGAGGGACAGGAGGGGCACCTCAGCCTTCCCTGGACCAGTGGGGGCAAGATTTGAGCACAGAAATTCAATAGCAGTGCTCACCCAGCACTGCCTCCTTCTGCCACTGCACCCCAAAAGAGTGGGAGCCCCACAGGAGAAGGATATGAACAAAACCACAGGGAAGACAAGGTAAAACTGAGAGGCAAATAATAAGTGGAAAACAGAGACATGTGCTGGAAAGTTGCATATGTTGGTCAGGGAAGTGTCTGGAAAGATCATGTGCTGTTGTACACTGCTAGCAGAAGGTGTCAAGGCATATATTTCATCACCTCTCCTGGCTTGTTTCAGGAACTGCTGCATGCAAAAGGAGACTTCCATAAAATATTCACATTTTTCTTATCAGTATTTTTGAATGAATTAAGCAACAGTTAATGGGAGGGGACTGGGAGGGCAGCTGACAGGTTTTTTTCCAGTTACATGACAGTAAAAAGGTACCGAGAGCAGAACACATTTTTCACTGGATCTACTCCACGGACTCCTCCTCATGTTTGTTTCTGAGGAGATTTTCAGCTGGGCCTGGCTGTTTCCCATCCCCTGGGGAGAAGGCAGCACCCACCGAGCTGGCTGGGGAGCAGCACCCTGCACCTCCTCTCTGAGCCCCGGCCCTGCTGAGAAGCTGTGCTGTCATGCTACCAGGAACATCAAGATGGGGAGCAAACATGACAGGACACACCATGTTAATTCAAGGGCTTCATGAGAGTTCTCCAGCTGACGTTTCAGATGAACCAGTAGACCTGGCCCTCAGGACCTCCTCTCACTCCAGTAGCTGAAATAATTCCCTTTTTTGCACCAGGACTTCATCAGTTTAGAATATTACCCACTTACAAGGAAAATCTTTTCTAACTTCACTTCAATCTGCCTAGAAGCCATAGTGCTTGTGGCTCATGTCACCCATGAGCTGAGCCAGCAGCTGTAGCCAAGAGGTGCAGCAGAGTCCCAGCTGGGGGCCATGGCAGCAGCGCTGCTTCCAGAGCCTCTCCTGTCACATCTCTCCTTTTCTCCACTGTTTTGCTTATCCCTCCTCCTGGAGCACTGTGGCGTGAGGCCCAGGTTCTCCCCTGTCCAAGTCCTTGTCCCCTGGCCATAAGCTGGCCGGAGGGAAGGGACGTGCAGCCCCTGAGCACACCGCTGCTGCCCTGTGCAAGCACCTGCCTCCCGCTGGCTGAGTGTCCGCAGGTTCTGCAATGTCCCCCCAAGTCTGAGATTTATTCCCCATACCACTGTCTTCCCAGTGTTGTGTTATTGCCAGTATTCAGTGTTCATTCTCTAATGAGGAAAGCCTATAAACACCATTCAATTAAGTCAGATTTAACAGGAATTACAGGCTTATAGTCTTAGAGATTATATTTAAGAGGCAATAAAGATGTTTTATTACTATGTTGCGAGACTCTTTCTCAGTTACTCTGTATTTCAACTTCAAACAGTTTTTAATAAATAAATTTTTTAAAATCTGCAAAAGGTGCTTCTGTGTGTGGTGTGCTTCTGCTGGCAGCAATGCCTTGTCATCACCTGATACGTGACCAGACAGCCACAGGCAGCCAGGCAGCTTTTTAGGGTGACCAAATGGACCCTTCGGCAGGCTGTGAGTCAGGAGAGGGGCTGTGTGGTTTTGGGTAACACCAGGCTGGAAGGAGAGGAGATGAGAAGTGGGATGCCATTGGCACGGGCCGTGGGCAGGGTCACAGAGAGCCCCTGGCCCATGTGCAGCCCACTGCAGGGCCCGGGGGCAGGAAGGCAGCAGGCTCCATCTGATGCCAGTGTCCAGTGACTGTGATTTGTTATGAACTTCCTCCACGTGCTCAGGGATGTTTTGTCTTTCCCTGGCTGTTTCCTCACTGCGATTCAGCAGTTCTCTCCAGTCTCTACACAGTGCTGCTGTCCCTCTCTGCTATCTGGGGTGGAAGAAGGCCGGTCATTACTGACAGTGCTTTGTTATTTACTCCCCCTCAGCCACGGCCCCACACTGCTCTTCAACCAGCATCAGCTCTTGCCTCACTCTGTATTAGCTGTGTCTGTGGGTGGCTCTCCCAGGACAAGATTTCCCTGCTTGGCCAGTGGCTTCTGCTCCTTCCTCACCACTCCAGACCCCCGTGATCTGTGCTGCAGCTGCCCGGCCTCCTCCATCCCTGCAGCCAAACCCCAGAGCTCCTTGGAATCCAGGTTTCTTTGCACCTTGTAACTGTAAAATGCCAGAGATGAAGCAGAGGACCTCTGTGTGTTCTGAAAATCTGTCGTGTTTATTGCTTTGACACTAAAAGACTGACAAGACTAGGAAGTCCTGTGAAGTATTAACAGCAAGAGTCAGCAGTGACAAAACAGCTCCATTCAAAAGCTGTGCAGTATGGTACAGCAGGAGGTGCTGCTGGGGGAGGAAGAGAAGCATGGAAAACAGACACCAAAAACCAAAATGCAATTAGAAAGCTAAGCTACCACAGCATGAAGCTCACAATAGGCTCTATCTCTGCTTACAGCTGGGGTGTCTACTCTAGATTTTTCATTTTGAGATGATCTATAAGACATTTAAACAAGAGCTGTGGGTCTATGGGATACATGCTTTGGTTGTGCTGGAAAGCATGAGGTCAAAAAAAGAAAAATAATAAGTCACATGTCCTCAGACCCCTGAGAATCACAGCACTGAGCTGCTCCACAAGCAGGAGGCAGTCATTTTACATTCATCTTTGGGCTTTTTTCGCCTCTAGCTAAGAGGCAAGCTTTGGTTTCAAACCAGCAGGATGGGCAGGCACCTGTCTGGATTTAGGGAATGTGCCTGGCGTGCATCTTCAGCTCCCAACCCCCTGCTCCACTATGTTCTCTGCCCCTGTCCACTTGTCCCACCAGCCTGGTTCAAGCACTTGCACTTCTGTTTGTGGTACAACCAAAGCTGTGAATCTCTTAGGGCTGCGTAAACCTTAAGCAGGAGTAAGGAAAAAAAAAAAAAAAAAGCAGAACAAACAAAAAAACCCACCCCCAAAACCAACACTTCTGGTAAAAATAATTTTTTCTCCAAGTAAAATAAAATCTCTCCATCATGTTGACCCAATCCTCCCCACCACGTGTTGCTGCTGGGCTGTGACCACAGCCCTGCCCAGCTCCCCTGTCCATTCCCAGGAGCTGGCACACAGGAGAAGCCGGCACTGGGCAGAGCTGCGGACACACATAAATAGTTAAAGACACACCCGTGTGGGTGAGTGAGGGGACACCTCTGGCATTACCATTGGTTCGGGGGTTGTTTTTTCGTCAGTGCTGGTTTTCTTGGTGTGTCAGTGTGCGTTGCTCCACGGCAGTGCTGCAGGGGCACCCACACCTGTGGCCGGACAGCCCGAGCACCTCCAGGCCTGCGCGAACACCGGCGCTGCGCCCGCCGTGCCCCGAGTCCTCGCAGCACAGATCCGCCCTGCCGCGGTCCTTGCAGAAAACCAGCACGGGCCGCGGCCCGAGCGGCGAGTGGAAGCCGCTGCAGCGGCCGCGGCCTCGGGGCGGGCAGGGCCGGGCCCTCAGGGCGGGCAGGGCCGGCCTAGTAGAGGTCGGCGCTGTTCCTGTGCGGCGGCCGGGCCTTGCCGGGCTCCTGGCGGTCCGGAGGCCGCCGTGCCCCGCGGTCGCCGTCGGGGCGGCAGAGCCCGTCCTCGCTGCCGGCGGGCAGGCTGTCCAGCGTGCTCTCCTTGCTGCCCGCAGCCTGCGCCGAGCCCCCGCGGCGGCGGCGCGGGCAGGCGCTGGGGCAGCGGGCCAGGCAGCCGGGCAGCGCCTCGGCCGTGCAGGCGTACATGCCGGCCGGCACGGCCAGCACCATGGCGCACACGATGACCACGATGTGGATGAGCTTCTCGCGCTGCTCCATCTGGCTCACGTCGCTGCCCGTGACGAACACGACGCACTGGCCCTTGCGGGGAGCCTGGTTGCGCACGGCCACGCACACCTCGTACTTGGTGGCGGGCAGCAGGTCGGTCACCGAGTAGGTGTTGACGCCGGGCCCGATGTAGATGGTGTCCTTCTGGGCGGCGTCGTAGCGGCCCACCAGGAGCGTGTACCAGGTCTCCCCCGGCTCGGCCGCCGCCGCCGCCGCCGCGAACCACTCGAGGGTGATGCCGTAGACCGTCTGCTTGGCGATGCGCACCTCCACGTGAGCGCCCGGCTCCGCGGGGCCCGCGGGCGCCCAGCCGCGGGGCGTGGTGGATGCCCAGGGGGCCACCACGCGCAGGTTGATGGACACCGAGGTGTTGCCCAGGAAGTTGGCGGCCGTGCAGGTGTAGTTGCCGGCGTCTGCTGGCCTCGCCGCCGGGATCAGCAGCTCCGAGCGGAGAGTGTCCTCGCTGATGGGCTCCGTGGTCACTGCGGGCAGAGGTGAGTGGGTCAGCAGGGAGCCGCCGTGCCCTTGGGCAGCCCCGAGGCCGCTGTGGGACGGGGCCCGCTCAGGAGCCGCCCTGCCCAGGGAGAAAGGGAGAGGGGCACAGGAGTGTGCCACACCCCACAGAGCTGACAACAAAGTGTTGTCTGCCTGAAAGGCAGTGAACGCATTGGGACACCCAAGCATGGGAGACACGGAGTGTGCCCAGCCCCTGTCCCCGCACAAGCAGCTGCGGAAGCTGCTGCGGGCACAGGCCGAGCTGCCCATCTGCCAGCGGCATTCTTAGGTAAGGACAGACCGGGAGAGGCACTAAGGAGGCACCACGACATTTTGGACACGTGCTCCATCCTCTGTTGGGATTTAAAATGTCTGTCTCGAGAGGCTCAGACCGAAATAGGTGTATGAAGCCAGGAAGTGTTGGACTGAAAGTGAAACGCAGTTTTAAGAACAGAATTAAACCCTATCATCTACCCAAACAGAGGTGCATGGCTGTGGTTGAGAAGGACCTGTATGTAATTAATCAGCATGTGCTTGTGGAAAGACACACAAGTGCTGCTACAGTGCTGGAACTGAAGCAAATACCAGCCCAGGATTAAGAGCTAATGCTATCCTGTTTAGCTAGCTGGCTTATTAGGGACACACAGAACCTGTGTGCTGGCTGCCTGGATGCCTTCTTACCTTACCTGATGAAAATAGCAACTTGTCCTATTGAAGGCTCTTAGTAAAAATAAATGAGAGGGAGGACGGATTGGGAGGAAGAGGAAAGGTCTCATATTACAACGCCTTTGCTGAAGAATATAAATAAGCGAGGCTTCAGGAAAACAACAGCCTCTGTTTCAGTTCGTTCAGAACATGAATGGACACAGACAGCAAACAGGGCTGCACAGTTCTGTGCTTTGTGCAGTGTTTCTGGAGGAAGTACATGGGAATAGTACAGGAACATACAAGTCTGTGTGTATGTGTGTGGGCTCATACAAACACACGTACATACAAGTATAATTACAGAGTGTGTGTGCATATATATATGTAGTATATAATATGGAGTAAAATATGTGGCATATAATATACAGTAAATATATGTGCATATTTAGATAACTGCGTATTTATTAAATACGTACAACTAATATAGGATTAGTAGCTCCTACATCGTGTATCATGAGGAATGAGCTGCTTCTTAAAATCCACAAGTAAGATAATTGTGTAAAAATGAGGCCATGCTCCTTTCATCTTTGACTGATACCCTGCATGAAGCAGCTCTTCTTATGCTGGTCAGATGTGCTTAGATGCACAGGATGATTAAGATCATTTGGATTATTGCCACTACAGTAACTGTGGTGCTCTAAAGGGGTTGGGTTGCTGTGGTGACTGTGATGGCCTGCAGACCTTCCTAAGTAGAATAGTACAGCATAAATTTTTAATGAAAAAAAAAAGAAGAAAAAGCTTTGCTTACCATTAAATGCCCTTAAAAGTTTGAGTGCATAAGTCCACCAGACAGCTGGGGAAGGGCTGCCTTGCACAAAGCAGGTCAGGGTGATGTTTAACCCTGCTGGGACTGTCAGGTTGGTGTCAAGGGCTGAGGTCAGGGGCTTCGTGCAGCTGTTAAGCTCCACTTCGTGAAAAAACTTCCCTGTCCTGAATTTTGGGCCTGAGCAAGTTAAATAGGAATTCATCAGAATAATAGGTGGGCCCACGGACTTGATAAACTGGACAAATCCCCGCAGGCGACAGTCGCAGATCCAGGGGTTGTCATGGAGAGCCAGGACGGCGTTGGAAATGGCTTCCAGCGGCCCCTCCGTCCTCTGGCTTCTCTGGTAGACAGGCCAGTTGTAGAAGACATCCCTGGATATGATGGTAAGCTGATTTGAGGATAGATCTAAGTAGGTCAGGTTGGGGAGATAGCGGAGTGCGTGTTCTGGAAGGACGTCCAGCCGGTTGTGCTTCAGATCCAGGATTTTCAGAGTCGGGGTGTCCTGAAATGCTGTCCATGGCACTGAACTTAATTTGTTCCCTTGCAAGCGCAGCTCCTTCAGAGCTGGCAGATATTCCAGGCTCTTGATGTGCATCACTGTGATGTTGTTGAAATTGAGCCAGAGGTACTCCAAGGCACTGACGTTCTCAAAAGACCCACGAGGCAGTTCTGTTAGGTGAGAATTTTCTATTCTAATTTTCCGTATGTCCTGAGGGATGTTTGCAGGGATCTGCCTCAGCAGTGCAGACATGCAGAGCAAACTCCTAGGGAGGAAACCAGAAAATTTTCCAGGTCACACACCACATTTGAGGCCAATAAACCAGTTCCCTATGCAGGTCTACAAGCACTTGAATAATAATAAGGTATATTATATAGGGCATGCATAAGCCATCCATCCATCCTTCCCTGGGGTTTGCACCAGTTTTGCCATAAAGAATGCAGTTAAGTCATAAAAGTGGCCATGTATGTAATTACATATCTCAGGGAAATAAGAGGAATCTCATTCTATGCTCAAGATAGTACAATTCAAGTATTAGAGGTGGCACTCCATGCATCAGTCTGCTTGGTTTTGGTGCTCACACCATCGGCAAGTTCCTACTGGGGCTGTCTGAGCCACTTCACTGGTGCTACAGCAGGGGTAACAGTGTGCTTACCTTCCAAAGCTGTCCTGAGAACAAGAGCATCCTGTGATGCAAGATGAAACAGATGGGTTTATCTTGTGGAAGGCCAGAAGAAGAAGAAAAATATGAGAGACAGGGTCCATATTCTCCTTTAAGAAAGCACTGTGCAGGGGTTTGCACCAAACACGCCAACAGCCTCCAAGAAGCAAATCCTATTAGCTGTAATCTTCCTTGACGCAGAAATAAATCCTGCTGGGGACCCAACCCTAAGGAAGACATGTAGTGTGGTTCTCAGTCTGTGTCCAAGTGCTAAAAATCACCCCCAGGACCACTCTTGGCATTTCTCCTCCAGCTTAAGGGTTCTGACAGACATATTTATTTGGTTGGCAATGTAAAGATGGAGCCAAAACCACTTCTTTTGCCAAGCCCTTGCAAGTAATTAACCAGGCCAAACTCTCTTATTGTCTTCTTTTTTCTTTTTTTAATAATTTCATGGGGTTTGTCTCTGTCTCCTATATCATAATGCCATTTATCAAGGCAGAAAGCCACAGTGAGGGCCAGACTTCACAGCAGTAATTTGCCGCAGTGCCCCATTGCACAATCCATCCTCCCCCAAACCCTGCCCCCAGTGCTGTGCAGGGTGTGTTCTACTCCTGGTGAGCAAGAAACCTGCTCTCTGAACTAGGATGTTACAGCATGGAAGCATAAGTATGGCACCCTTTTCCTCTGAAACGACTCCTTCCCCACAATAGCTCAGTTCTTACACGTTGGTAGTGAACACAGCAACATAGCTACAGCCAGTCCGTGGGTTTCTCTGACAAGAGTGTCTTGGAAGTCAGTCTCTTTTGTATAAATATAAATTTTCAGTGCTATTCTCTGGCTTCCCTCAAAAGACATGTGCCAACTGCCTTTCAGTCATCTTGAAAAACTAAGCCATTCTGAGAAGGGATTTAGGATAACCAAATTTATTGACCTCTCTTAATCCAAAATAGCAGGTTTCGGTTATGCTTTCCAAGGAGTTCTGCGTTCTCCTGGGGCCATCTAGTGTGGATGGGCTTCACTGCAGCCTGCACAGGAGCACGCCTGGGAAAAGGGCTGTGTCTCACTGCCCGTGTGACTGACGCTGGGTCACAAAGCACAATTAGCCTGAACCTACTTAACCTCTAACCTGTGGGACCAGGATAGAAAAATATTTATAGTGTGACAGCTTAGAGCTATATGTGGCTCTCAGGGGTGTGCTGATTTCAGCCTACAGAAGACACAGGCTTGATTCTACAGTGTTTAAACCAACAGGAGCTTTTATTTCATGGCAAATCAGCAAAATGAACTGGTAGGGAAACTTCTGGGGGCTGATACAGGGTTCTGTTTCTGTCTGCCATGGACAGGGAGCAGGCCACAAGGAGTGGGCCTGTGGGGATGCTGTTGCTGGCAGTGCCTCACATCTAACCACAAACGTGGGATTTTTATGGTTTGGGGTTTTTAGCTGAAATATTCCTTATTTTTCCATGGTGCAGTATTTGATTTTTCAACAGCTGCCCTGTATTCAAGCATGTCAGTGAGCCAGGAGTGAAGGGGAAGGGCTGCTGCTCTGTAGCTCAGCAGATGCAGTGGCTCTAAATCCCCCAGCGGGGGGTGGTGGCTCCTGAGGAGTTTCTCGGTGAAGCTGCTGCTGTTGCAGTGGGGGTGGCACCACTACAGCCCCTGTCACAGGAGGCACACACTCCTTGTGCTCGTTCCATGTAACCAAAGCAGTAGAGGGGGCACCCAGCAGCAGGGTTGCCTGGCTAAACTGAGGGTGTTGCAGGAGCAGCAGCAGCAGCTGCTGTGGGAGGGTGTGTCCTTCCTCATCATCCATCAGCCACTGAAGCAGGGGGACTCAGGGACCTCCACTGGCACCCAGCAAATGCCACCATCACCAGTGCCTTTGGTCTTCTTCCGTGGTCTGCTGTGAAAATATTCCCTAATAAAACAATTTCATTATTGTTTTATAATAATTTATAATTTTACACTTTACAATAATATCATTTTTAATAATAAAATAGTAAGTAACTTAATTCAATATAACATATACTAGTATAAGTATATAATAATATAATAAATTGTGTAAAACAATTTTATTATAGTAAAATAATTTTACATTTTATGATAGGTAATAACAGTAACAAACTACTTATGATGTAATTTGTTAGGAAACTCCTGGGTGTCAGGAGCAAATCGTGAAGTTTGCCTATGTGTGAGCTGCAGGGCCTGGGAAAAGAAAGCTTTCAGAGAGGCAGAAGAAAATTAGTACCTTGGTGTGTTTGGCTTTAGAAGGGATGGGACCCCTCCCTGTGAAGGGATCAGTGGCTGAAGCCACCCAGATCATTGCCTTGCTCTGTCCTGCTGGACAGCTGGGAGCCACGAGGGATGGAGACACCCATCAGTGCTTGGGATTTGAGGGAGGTGAGATAGAAAACTGCACACAGGGCACCAGGGAGGCTCTGGGTTGGGACACACTGGCTGTGCCAGTGGCACCAGGAAGGACAGCCAGAGGGATTCACCACTCTTAAGGCCCAAACCCTCCTCTACTTGAAAGGAAGGGCCCTTCTTTGCCACCTTTCCACCCCTCCTCCATGGCCCACAGGGAGAGTCTTCAAGTAAGTTGCAGCTAAGTCACATCTTCAAAACATCTTTCATGAAAAGTGAAGTGTTATTTATTTACAGGTTTATATACAAAGTAAAAATGACTGGAGTTTCCCTCCATGTACATCTCCAGGCACAAAACAAGTGCGCAATGCCCAGTGTCCTGGGATGCAGGAAGCAAAATGGTATCCAGGGTTCTCTGTTAGAAATACCTTATTTTAAATAAATTACTTGCTTAACAGAAAAAAACAATAAAAAAAGAATTGGAGTTGTTGTCCTTTTCCCATATGAGCATTCCTGCCAGTCCCGCATATCTTCTACAGGGCTGGAAAATGGCCTTTCAAAGAGTGGTGTTAGTCAGCACCATGGGCCAATGCTCTGGCTCTTTTCAGGCTGATATTTGTTTGCTGCTTGAGAGGCCATTTATCTAAATATATTCAAACTCCAAGGGTACTCAGAAGGTTCGGTATTAACCTGAGAGTCCAGTGATGAATCACTTATCAAAGTCGGATGAACCAGGGTAGAGAAAACGGGGAGAGGAAAGGGGGGAGGGGGAAGTAAGGGAAATAAATCCCCCAGTGTTATCCTCAGCCATTATGCTTATGTTCCTACTGGAGTGGGATTTTGCTGCCTTACTAATTCAGCCCAGTTTATGTCTGCTTGTAAATTTAATGGTCACTATTGTGACAGCAGATGTCCACTCAGCTCAGCTGCTCTTTAACATCATGTGGCATCCTGGCTGAAGCCAAAATGGAGAACAAGCTGTCTAAAACTCAAGCTGTCAAAATAAATTTCCACAGAGGCAGTGTCTGCTAGTCTATGGGAAGTGGAGTTAAGAGACTGCGCTGATTGCCAAAGCAAATGCCAAGAGATCACCCATTGTGTGCTGCCAGCTATGGCCAGGGAGTCAAACTCCATCTTGAAATGACATTTCTTCCTGTAAGAAATCAAGTCTGGGCTGATGATTTTCAGTTAGTCCCTCTGCCACAGCTTTCAGTGTTAGGAGTCACTGCTGGGCAGGACATAAGTGTGGAAGGCTGCAGTTGGGTGTTTAAGACACAGTGCATGTGTCAAAGTGTTTAAAAAATCAGTTGATGTAATATGGTTTAGTGGGCATGGTAATATCCAGTCCAAGCTTGTTAAAAGGGAGTGCAATAGCAGATGTTTGCTTTGGTTCTTAGTCACATTTTGAGAATTGACTTTAACCAAGAAAAAACTGTTTGCAGGGATAAATATTCTCCTTACCCTGCTGAAACTAGGTGCCCTGCCATAACAGCAAAACAGAAAAGGAATTTATTTTTACATGTCTGATACCACTGAAAATCTGACCCAGAGACTTGAAGTCACATCAACTTCCTTAATGGTTTGAAATTTCACTCACAGTTTAGCAAGTACAGGATTTCTCCTCTGACCAATGCCAGATAAGACAGAGCTTGTGCAAGTTTGTACCTATTGCCTGCCCTGGATGAACCACCAGTGCAGTAGAGAAAGGCTTGTCTTGAACAGCAGCAGCTGAGATGATAAACTGCAGTGCCTCATCTATGAGACAGTGAGAGAGGACACAGGAATGAGAAAAGTCGCATTTATTCTATTTGGGATCACTATTTATTCAAAGTACAAAAAATATCCAATAGAGTCTGTGAAATTGAACACATCAGTCTGTAAAATTGAGCACATCCACAGTGAATGTCCAAGGATGATCCCTCCATCCTCCTCTCCTCACAAGCAAACAGTGCCAGTGCTGGCCCAACTGGTGCCTTCTCCACAGCCAGCTCACAGCTCAAGCTGCTCCTCACCGGGGCTGGCTGCAGCAAATGACCCAGCTCATGTCTCCAGTCAGCTGGATAGTGAATACCCCTGGTTCCCAGGCAGCTCCTGCAGACCTGATGTACAGGAAAGTCCTTGGGCAGTAGGTACACTCCATTCACCACAGGAAAACTTCAGGACAGCCTTGGTTCTTCAGGAGCTTACCCATCCAGGGCCATGGCAGGCTGAGTTCTGCACAGCCCAGTGCTCCTGCTGCTGATGTGGGCAGGACCTAGGCTTACATACAGCACCCCTTGCAACTCAGCACAAGAACTGCTACTGGAAGGACGTTTCTTTCCTGACTCTAATAATCAGGCTGGGACAAATGAACTTTATAAATAAGGAATAGTTCTATTACGTACCCCATGTTTCATCAGTTGATTTGTTGCATTAAAATATATAATTTTACAAAACTTTATTTGTAAACCTAAAAATCTACACAGTCCAGTGATAGAAATAGCATGAATTATTTTTACAGGGATTGACAAATTCTCCCAAGAGAAGTTCCTTATCATTAATGCAAGGAATACAGGGAGTGCTATTAGAAACTCTTGTGATGTACCCCTGTTGCTGGTGTTTATGTTGAGATCAAGTGACTTGCTTTTTCCATCAGGCCAAGTAATCTGACATAACTGAAACCCTTCTGTACAAGGAGGACTTGCAAAATCCATGCAGGGCTCCATTCCAACCAGGGAATTTTTTTAACCCACACTGTACATACACATCCAGAATGTGAGTGGAAGTCCTTCCAGTAAATTTACAAACACACATTTCAGAACAATTCAGCAAGCTTTATCCATTACCATTTCAACTTGGCTGGATCTTTCCATTTGGCAGAACATTTATAATTTTCTTCATGAATAATATTTATTACAAAGAGAAAAATGTTATGTACAGTATTACTACATGAGGGACTTGAGTGGAAAATTACACATCTGGGAATTATTTTGTGATAAGCACTCAGATCCAAATTCCAGTAAAGCTGCAGAACTTAAATGACTGATCAGTTCACCCTGACTGTGAAAGTACATTTAGATTAATATTAGACAGGTTTTTTTTCACGGTCCTCAAACTTGTAAAATGTTTGAAACCCAAAAGACTGCACTGAGCTTCTGCCACCACTGACACCATAGTCAGGAATGGCTGACATGTGCATGGCCAGTGGTCTGACACCACATCACTTCATCCTGCTCTGCACAGAGCAGCTTCTTCCCATGACCACGTCACAAGTGCCTGCCTGGCCATGTGGGCCTTCCCCATCAGTTCTGCCAGGAGCACAGGCAGCAATGACAGGGCTGATTTGGGAGATTTTTGCAAAACTGTCTAACGTAGGTTTTCCAGTATGATTACAAAGCATTACACCACCACACACAATGTGCAAAGTAGGCTATTGTATGATTTTTATCTAGCACAGCTTTTATAAAACATACTCTACTAATTACAATACAGATGCAAAAATGCCAGCTAGGGCTGATACTGAAAGACCTTTGCTGTTGTTCCATATCTTTCGAACAGAGTTTAGGGCCAAAGTGCAGTCAGCAAATGCTCTCTATTAGGCATTCTTAGGAGTGGATTGGGTTTTGTTTCTTCATTTCTATCTCCTTTGCACATTTCTCTGAATTCAGAGCACAGAGTTGTGATTATGTTGGACATGTAAAAAAGAGTTGCTGTACATCTGTATTTAGTGATCTATTACACATCAAGCTGCATGTTTCATGCAAACATGGGGGATGTAAAAGGTGAGACTCTCAATCTTCACCTTCATAGATATTTTTATTAAAATTACTAATCACTCCCCTGCTTGTCAACCAAATGAACATGAAAAGAGCTGAGAGTAAAATACGTAGAGTATTGCAGAGCAGGTCCTAAACAACACCAATCAGAGCACACTCAGAAATGTTGCTTAATGTCCTCACATTTTGTGTGCACACTTCATTTTACAGAAAAAAAAAAAAAAACAAAAAGTGGTCCAGGAGAACGAGGCCATCATCACAGAAGCTTTTGACTGGGTACAAAGCAGCAAACCTCAGGTGGTGTGAGAACATGTTTCTGTAAAGCTTGGGCATGATCTACCCTCTTGCATCCTCTTCCAGAACATAGGAGAGCCAGAAGCATGGACAGGGTGGCCTGCAGTGCTGGAGCAAAGTCACAGGTACAACCACACGCTTCCCACTGGGTGAGCTGACGGCCAGCCTAGGCACTGTCAGCAGAAGTATTCATTGGGCTGTCCCTCTATCTTTGGTATGGCCTCTGAGTCCACGCTGGAGCGGGCAGACAGCAGTCTGTTGGACTCATCGGGGGTGTGCCTGGTCAAGTATTCTCCTTCCACGCCTTTGGCCTTGGCCCCGGGAGACAGGCTCTCAAAGGTGACGTAGGATTCCTGCACATCCTTGGGTTTCCGCACAAAGCATTTCTTGCAGCGCCGTTTCAGTGCCCCGCAGCAGACCACCAGTGTCAGGGGAACAGCAATGACGCAGGCCACGCTGATGACAACCACATTGATGAGCTTCTGTGTCCCTCCTGCACTGACAACTTCATCTGTGGAAAATATGATGCACTGCTCCTTCCTGGGGATCAGCCCTTTCACACAGACACACACAATGTATTTGGTCTTGGGCAGCAGCCCATACAGAGTGAGCTTGGTCTTCCCTGGCTCTGCATTGATGCGCCGCATGTCCCTCTCCCCAAAGACAGCATAAAGGACACTGAACACCGTGGTGTTCTTTGCCATAGGCGCCTTCCAGGCCAGGGTGATGCTCTGGTCCGTGTCCCCTAGGACCCTGACAGACCTCACCATCCTCTCTGGCTCCTGCTGGCCTGTGGTGGGGCTCACCAGCAGATTCTGGGGGTTGCTGTCTTGTGCCATGTCGGGGAGGAGGAGGCTGCCTCCAGTGCCCGCCCCAGCCCCCAGGGTGGGCACAGTGGAGGTGGTGATAACGTACCTTGCCACTAGTTTGTCATTGTAGGCAGCTGCCTCCATCCCGCTGGCCTTCCCATTCCATGTGCCTTTGGCATTGGAGTTAGGGTCATCCGTGCTCTCTGAGTCTGTGATGATGAGAGAGATGAAGGCCTCTGTTGCCCCCAGGAAATTCTTTGCTTTACAGATGTACTCTCCAGAGTCAAGGTAAGAGACTACAGGCAGGCCCAGGATAGACCAGCTCATCCCATCACTGGAAATCTCTTGGTGAACTGCAAGGCAGGAAAAATGTTAAATAATGGAATTAATTCCGTGTCTGTAAAATATTAAGACTCCATCACCAAATATCTGCTCGATAAAGTATATGATAAAGAATCTTTATTTCTGCTTGCCACCAAGAACATTACAAAATCAAAGTAAATCTAAGAAAAGGACAGTAACACTATGATTAGATTATGTCAGGATTCAGACTGCTTCAAAATGAATATATGTGAAACATTTGATGCTATTTCCTCCAAATTGATGTACAGCTTGAAAACATAACAGGAAAAGTTCTTCCATTAAAAATAAAAGCTTGAAAATTCTTATGTAACGTAGACTACTTAAAAGAGTGGAAGGAGCAGGCAGTAACATGATCTATTTAAGCATTAGATGCAGACCTTGGAGACAAAGAAAATACAACATTGGAGACCTTATTGTAATAAACACACAAGTACTAGTGTAGAGTATATGGAAAAATAGTTGAAAGATGATATCCCTTCTACTGCTTAATTATTGCAGGTGTTTATCCTTACACAGGTGTAAGCACTTACCACCAAACGATATGTACACAGCTGAGTGATGATTTGCTTACATGATTTACTTGGAGGCTAAAACTAGCTTTGTTTGCCTTTTTCTATTGGTGCAGAGAAAAAAAAAAAAGAGTTGGGATCTTGTGGAAGGGTAAAGCACCCTCTTTGTTATTTAACCAGCCTCCTTAGGATAGGTGTGCACTGTCTCAGCCCTTTCCCACTGAAAGGTAAACCAGGGAGAAGTCTGAAAGGCAAAGGTGCAAGCTTCTCCCAAGCCCTCTTGGGGTCAGGATCCAGCCTTGGCAACCAGGACCCCTTCCAATGGCAGTGAAATACAAGGTAGGAGAAGTTACTTTTTCAGTTTAATTATTTACTGAACGAGTATATAAAATACATAAAGCTATGGGTCTGTACATACAGACTGTGGCTTCTCACTGCTTTCTGTTCAGAACACCAGCATTTCAATTAGCCACATTATAGCATTGGCACAGAAGCTGCCATTGCTGAGAAATAACCTATCTTTTCAGCCAACTTTTTATTGAAAGGTGCTAGCATCTAATGGGGCACAAAATACATCATTCTCAGTTGTAGCTCAAAGTAAACTCAGTGTAGGCCTTCAGGAAGTCATCCTGTTTTATTTTTTGTGGTGGCTCTCTTTCAAGTGTAGGAGGGATGTTTGCAGCACGATGGATACACATTGTCATTATGAGGAGCAGCTCTGCTACATCGTGCACAACAGAGCAATGATTTGTGCAGATCCCAAAAAATGATACTTATTACAAATTATTCTACTGCTGTGAGAGAAAATAGCTCTCTTCCCTGTTCTGTGCACTAAGGAGCCCTGTAACCCTTTGAAGGTTAGACCCCATATACTTAGCAATTTATCTGCTGAGTTTTGATCCTCTTTGAAAGTCATGGCAAGGACTATGATTCAGGAATATTGAGGTCAGGTTGGAGGCAAGAAAGTTCAGATCCTGACTGAAAACTTCTTGGACAAAAAGCTAAGGATAACTGTCTTCAGCAGAGCAAAGGTTTCTTCCTAAATCCCCCACACATTAAAGGACTAACATTGCAATTATAGTTCCAAACATCCTTGTGAATGGAAAGGAAAACATGATCAGTCACAAAACCAGTGTCTGTTTGAAGGCTTCCCCCAGGAGAGGGGAGAGAAGAGGTGCTCAGACCACATGGTCACAGTTTCTTCCACTGAGCTGCTTCCCTGGGAGACCTTGTCAATCTGTCAGAGGGAATGATTCCTTGGGGGCATTCCCACTGAAGTGTTGTATCCTTCAGCAGTTCAGTGCCTTTTTTGTCTTTTAATAGATGAGTAATGTTGTGTGTTTGCAGCCTGTTCATTCTTCTACAGCAGATCTGACTCCCAGTCAAATTCACATCAGACATCTCTGCCAGAGATGTTTGCTAATTGATTAGCAGTAGAATAGGTTAATAGAAAACAGAATAATTCAGTGGGAAGCCTTTCAGTGAATAGCCAACTAACTGAAAACTGCTTATTGCTGCAGCTGGAAATATTTCTTCAGCTCCAAAAGATTTGCAGAAAATCCCTTGACTTGTCTCACCACTTCAATTGCTATGAAACAAAGAAAACCAACTTCTTACACATGATAATATACATTTATCTGATAATATTTAGATCAAGGTGTAAGTAATTTTATAGTCTATAGAAAATCCCAGTGCAGGAGTGGATTACACAGGGTACGGGCCTGCCTCACTCATTGCACGTGTGCAGAAAAGCTTAAACCCAACCCACCTGTGCCGTTGAGCTGAGCCCCATCAGCTCTCCTCCAGCTGAGCTCGGGGATGGGCACGCCCGTGGTGCCACAGCGCAGCAGCACGGTGCTGCCCAGGATGGTCTTCACCTTGGCCACAGACGTGTGCACCACAGGGCTCTGGCACTTCCGCAGCTCCACCTGGCTGAAGAACACCCCTGCGAGGCTCCGGGGTGTGAAGCATTTCAGCCTGGGCTCGATGAAGGCTATGTTAGGGGACTGGAAATTTAGGAAATGGACCATTTCATACAGACTGCAGTCACACACCCAAGGATTGTCTTGCAAGCCTGTCAAAAAGAATTCAGGGCACTAAGTCATTCCAACAGCACCTTTTGTTTCTATTTTTCAGCAGGACTAACTGTGATAGGCTCCCAATCCGCTCTGCAAGAACTGCCTGAGCAGGAATATGTGGGGTGGGGGGTGTGTCCCCCCCACTGCTGAACCTGATGGATCCCACAGTTGCCAGAATGGAATAAATGTGGCTTGCTAAAGTATCTAAAAATCTGGATCTGAATCATATTCTTTAAGTTCAAAGCAGGATTATTCATATCATGAAAACATTGTGATTCATGCACATAAAGAAGCAAAACAAGAATTGATTATAAACACATTTTGTTCCAGGATGAAAAAAACAAGTACTTCTGGGAGAAGGAGTGTGGATTCTTTTGGCATCAGGAGACTATGAAGTCTCTTCCTTAGACAGGCCAAAACATTATTCTCACTGGGCATCTTAAAATATTAGCCAGATTGTCATGCCACTTATCACATCTGCAATAGCTGTAGCTGATCCTACTTGCCTGTCATAGTTCTCTACCAGCCCTGTTATTCAGATTTATTTCCATTATTTTGGTAATTAGTTGTTTTTCTTGAAATGCTATTTTATACTGGATAAGGTGGAAGAACTGTTTTATGGATTAAATTGAAGAGTGTGCTATATTGACGAGTAACTATATTAAGGCTATACACACAGAAAGAGGTATATTGGAAAACAGGCTCCTGTTTCAGAGTCTTGGAATGTCTTTTTCTTTATTCTACTCTCCCAGTTTGCACCTATTGGATTCAAATTCTGAAAAAATGAGACATTATTAAAAATAGACCTGTGAAGATAGTACTGAAAAAGCAAATTTGGAACTAGATCAGTGCATATCTATGAATAGTAGTTGCTGTATTCTGATTAAGTCTGTGTCATCCTACTTACAAACGTTCACATCCAGCTGTTCTGCAGACAGGTTGTGGTCTCTAAAGATTTTAGCTAGCAGAATTGGCACTAGGGACATTAATGCCATCTAACCCCAGGCCCACATTTGCAGCCTAAGCCCAGGAGCGTGGTTCCCAGGCCTCCTGCCTGCCACAGTCGTGAGCTCTGCTCCCTCTGAGGGGGCTGTGCCTCCTCTTTCCCATGCACAGCCCAAGGATGTGCCTTGTGGCTGGCACCTGCCTGAAAGGGAAGAGCACTGATATTCCCTCAAACAGTGGGATTAAAGATGAAAAATTTCTTCAGAGTGCGTTCCACATCTTCTTCCCTGGGCTTAGAAGAGGATCTGGAAGTGATGGGTCTTGACAGGAGGTCCATTCTTGTAAATTAATGTGTTAAAGTGAAGGGGACTAAGTAAATAATGAACATTCAGCTTGGCTTTGTTGTTTTATGGCATTTTTGCTAGCAGCTCACTTCTAATTCATGCACTAGGTAACGATCCCAGATTCCCTGGCAGGTGCCCCAGCTTAAGCTGCAGCACCCCCAAAGCCCAGTGAGTGCTTTGCTGCCCTGCACAGCACAGTTCCATGGGCTCACGTGGGCAGCCCTCACGTGGAACAGCTTGCACCCTCAGCACAGACCATTAGCCAGCAACTTAGCAGAGGAATTACGTCTTCCTGAAGGAGTCTGCAGGCAGGGACTCTGGAGTCACTGTGATGCACTGCAGACAAAGGAACGGATTGGGCTGACACTTTTTTATTCATGATTTTTTATGCCTCCATGAGAAATAGTCATGAGCAGAGTGAAACAGAAACATGCAGCTGTGTTTACCCAACCTGCTCCTGTGAGGGACATGCGTTTTATCTACCTGGTTCCTATGGGTGTCCCCAGGGTAGGACCTCTGTATATTACTGCATTAATTTTAGCATTATACTCATATGGCTACATGAATTTTTTAGGATGCTGGCACAATCAACCTGTGCACAGCTGGATGCAACTCAGTTTGGCCACGTGCATCAGACCATGATCTGTTCTTCTTAGATAGAACTCTCCTAATCTATATTGAATGAAATAACATTTTTACATGTAACTTGACTCTAAAAATAAAAAGGGAAAAGTATGATCTAGCCAGCCTTGCCACAAATTAAATGGGCAATCCCAAACTGCCAGTTTTGGTGTAAAGAGCTTGTTACTGCATCTGGCAAAACAGGATAATGAAACACCTGCTCCTCTCCTGATGCTAGTGAAAGCTTCAGCAACATCTGCTAAGGACACTAAAAGCTTTGTAAGTGGCATTTTGTATCTTTTTAAAGTCTTGTATCTCTTCCCACTGCAATTGAGTTTTAAAAACTTCACCTCTCTAAACTTGTCAAGGGAACAGAGAGCAGCAGGTACTTGCCAGAGTGAGAGGAAACTTGCAGTGCCTCTGCTGAGATTCTCAGCAGGTGCCTGAGCTCACACCCCTGGCTGCAGAGGCCGTACGTGCAGATGGCCACACCTCAGTGACCAAACACAGTCAGTGGGGCTGGGTCAGCACCCCACAAGTGAAGGCAGCAGATGGCAACAGCTCTGAGCCATCTTCAACCTGCTGTGGATTTGAACAGTGAGCAATGGCTAAGAACTTGTAGTAATCCTCTGAACTAGGAAGTATGCACAAAACCTCACCTGGGCATCCTGCAAGTGAGAGTCAGCTGTGAGATACCCTGACACAAAAATGAGCAATTATCCCAAAGCCATACCTCTGAGGAGCCTAGAGCTGCCCCCAAAAAGGGTATCCTTGGAGCTTCAAAGCTGCCCTTCAAGGCAGCACTGCCTTGGTGTGTTTGGGTAGACCAGGGTTTAATTCTGTGTGAACAGATAAACAAGGCTCTGGGAAGAGACAAACTGGCAGCTCTGACCCAGATTTTATGCTCAGTCGTGGCATTATTCCTCTTTAATTTAGGCATAATAAATTATCCATTCTTCTATTTAGTTCTGCTTAAAATGGGTCAATTCCAAACACAGTGTTATTAGAAAAGAGCACACAAATGATGAAGAGCTGTAAACATATTTGTATTTCTGTCCAAAATGGCAGTGGCAATAACTAAAAAAGCCTTAAGCAAGAATCACCAGTTTTGTACTACGGAGATCCAAGCAAGTGATCAAATTTATGGTATAATAAGCTGGGTGTGATGAGCCTGAGGTGAGTTTGTTAATATGCAAATGAGTTTGCACACATTATTTGGGGTATTAAATTGTGTACATATAATACCAGTGTACTTGCTATGGTAACCACAGTGGGTGAAAATGCTGCGATAAGATGAGGAACTCTTGAAATTTGTGCCCCCTACAAAATGGCAGGCATTTCTCTTACCTAGGATAATCTTGGAGTTATCATTGGGGAAGTAGGGAACAGCCTGGAGGTTGGCCCAGGTGGCAATGAGAGCTTGAGGAAGAGTCATCAGCTTATTGCTGGACAGATCCAGGTATGTGATGTTCTTGACATAACGAGCAGCATCGGGAGGGACTGAGGAGAGCTCGTTGTTGTGTAAATCCAGCAGCCTCAGCTGGGGCGTGCTAGCCAGGCTTTCCCAGGGAAATGATATTAAGTTGTTCCCATCCAGCCTCAGCTCCTGCAGATGACGAAGACCCTTGAAGGTGATCCCACTGAGGCTGGCCAGGGAGTTGTAGGGCATCCAGAGGTACTCCAGGCTATGGAGCAGGTGGAAAGCCTCTCCTGGCACCCTGCGGATGGCTGTCTTTTCTATCCGAAGCTTGGTTGTGTCGACGGGGATGTTCACAGGAGGGAGGGTCATCTCTGGGTCATTACACAGCACTGTCCTGGTGGGGAAGGACAAGGACAAGCAAAGATGTGACTTCCTTTTATTTTGAAAAGGTTTTGAGACCTTATTTAGTGCAAGATTTTGATCTGCCTTTCTTTTTTCACAAGATTTCTTCTTGTCATTTCTTTCTTGCTGCTGATCTCTGCATCATCACTGTAAATACGTCAACTTGCAGTAATTTACATGTGACCTCTGACTGCAGAGATCACAGTGTTGTGCTTTTTCTGGAGTGGTGTGAATCTGAATCTGTCCCATATAGTGTTCCTGTTGGGTTTTGCTTTCAATATTTTAGAGTACTTATGATAGACAGCAGTGACAACATTCATGCACAACAGAGGATTCTAGTGCGAGTTAAAACAAAAGGATCCATAAATTGAACTATAAAAGCCATACAAAAAGAAGCCTTGTTGACATGTGGGAGGGCAAGAAGTTATATAGATTAAATATGACACAGAAACTCTGGTTTGAGAAATGAGGATAAGAAAGTCAGCTAACAACTCACAGGGAATACTCTAGAGTAAGCTCTACTTTACTATGGAAGGTGTGGAGGAATGGTAGCAGTCACTGAACCACAGGCACATACAGTCATAAGAGTGAAAACACGGAAAATTACCTCCTTGGAAAATGCTATAAAAAGCAAGGCAGAGATTTATGTGTTTTAATCATTCTTACCCATTTCTAATCTCTAGAGGTCAAAGCATGAAAAGCCTATGCTGCATTTTTGCAGCCTTCACACAAAAAATTGTGACTTGGGATTGTCACAAAGAGATTGTCACAAAGAGAGCCATGAGAAATGAAGGGAGACAAAACAAGTCTCTCAGACTGAATTTTAATTTGCCTATCAGCAAGTAGGGGAAGGCAAGTTCTTAACAAAATACCAAGCTACCTGCAAAACATAACAGGTTAGATGGGCATGTTCTGCTTCACTTGCTGAACAAGACACCACAAGAAATGTAATGTGATCAGTCAAGTAACATTTTCCTATCACACTGCCTCTATAAACAGAATATGACAGAGCTGCCAAACCCAGATTGGTTTTGGCTGAAAGCAATTATTCCTCTACTATCAACAAAAACATATAACATTGCTGAACTGCTCAGGTAGACTTCCCAGATTTAAATGCTATTTGAACCTACAGTTAAATTGTTAATTTATAATCAAAACACTGTACATTACACTCACCCAACACTTTTATTGTGGCATTAAATCCTGCCCACCCGCTGCTGAAAGTTGAGATTTTGAGGAAGATAAAGATCTATCAAATATGAAAAATCCAGAAATCCTCTTTCAAGAAAACTTTTTTTTTTTTTGAGTAATCATGTCACAAAATATTTACTAACAGAAACACCATGGCAGTAAATCTGAATGCTTCTCATAGTGTCCTCAAAGTATGTCAGTGAGCACTAAACATTTAATCTATGGGATAATCTCATTCTAGTGAGAAATATGAATCATGATGCAGACAAAAAGGTGGCATTATGCTCCTTAAGGACTAATGGATATTTGCTTTATTGTGTATCTTACTAAAATACACAACAGCTTTTTCCAGTCACTGAGAGGAAATTCCCCTGGGAGCTGTGACATTTATGGAGCAATAATTGGCTCTCACGCTGTTGCACTCCCTTTTAACAACTGCAGGCTACTTGTGTCTCTACCATGCTTCTTCTTACTGGGAAAGCTTCTAGTATTAAATCTATAGCACTATAGAAGAGATAAGAAAGTAGAGCTATTTCATGGGGCTCCAAAATATTTCATTTCAGTAATGAAAAAATATTTCAGTCTAGAGAAAGTTTATTACAAAGGATTTTGCAAATACTGTATCTCTGTCACAAAACCTCCTCTGCTGTGAACCACACCTTATGAAAATACAGCCTTTATTTTCTGTAAGTCAGATACTTTGTGATTACCCTTCAGAAGGACTCTTTTATAACAGTCCTCCAGAGAAATGTATGTACAATGGCTTTGCATTCAAAGATGGTTGTCCTTCTGGTCCTCTTCTTTTTTAAAGGAAAGTTTCGTCTGAGAATGAACTTCTTTTCCTTTTTTTTTTTGTTACTGTCTGGTTTTTTTAGTTCATTCTTGTCTAAAGTCTATTGCTATGCCTGAAATCTCTAGCTGAAGGATTTTTTATGTCAATTGTTTGGTTTGGTACCACAACATGAATCAAATCTAGTCACACTTTAGCAATAGACCAGCAGAGCAGAATAAAACCTTTAGGAACCAGAATTTTCAGCATAAAGGCAAAAAAAAGAAAATGTTGTTTAAATTTTATTCCATTTTTGCTGTTACACCAGCAATAATTATGTCACTTCTCACAGAGGAGATGCCCAAACGCTTTCTCTGAAATCAGCTTACTGTGTTTTCAGAAGCTAATCCTCTGCAAATAAAGCTAGAGCACAGAGCAACAGGGAAAATAATGGCCACAAAATGCAGACACGATATTTTCTCCTGCGAGCATCCTTGCAGAGGAGCAGAAGCTGTTCCCGACCCCCGCGGAGCCCCGGCGTACCTGGCTTTGGTCCCCTCGCTGAGGCTGTGGAAGGCGCAGCTGCACTGCGAGGGGCAGGAGCCGCCCGCCCGGGGCAGCCCGGCCAGCGCCCAGCAGCACAGCACGGTCACCGCGACCCACATGGCGAGCTGGGCATGGAGCACACCTGGCTCCGGGCAGCGTGCAGGGCTTCGCCTATTGTTTTAGCCACCGGCCGCTCACATCTTGTTAACTCCCTTTTGTTTTCAGCCACACTGTGATCTTCCAGCCCTCGCTGAGTCCATCAGATAAAAAAGGATAGGCAGGGATTAAGCATGGGGACTTGAGTTATTTTCATGAAGGTGCTTATTGCTTCCTGGAACTGTACTAGCAGCATTTCTTCCTTCAAAATACCCTCCTCGGGCAGTCTGTGGCTCTCGTGCAAGGAAAAAACAAATATATTTTTGGGGGACCTACATTACGGGCAAGATAACTGTTGTCTGACCTGGAATTAGCAATCATTTACTTCCTCGCAGAGGTATTGGGAAGATTTAAAACAGTTATTTGTGCTAATGGAATGTAAGCCTTCTATGTAAGAACACTAAAATATATATAGTGATGCTATTAAAAGGCTTTATTTTATTTTAAAAACTCCCAGTTTGATAAAGCAATTTTTGAACCGTTGGGAACTGATACTGATAAACAGTTAATAACCCAGTAAATATATACATATTTCAGTTTATACCCAGGCTGGCACACACCTGCTGGACTGGCCACTGTGCTCTGACTCAGTGACACAGCAAAGCTCAGGTAAGGGACCCTTTTGGGGAGTGCCACCTGATGCAGGGCTGTGTGGCAGCTTCAGGAATCCTAAGGAAAGCTCAGCTCTGGCTTAAGGTCAGCTGAAGACTCACCCCGCTTTTCCAGCCGTCCTCCCTATTGTGGACCTGTTGTTTCTGCTTTTCCTTTTGAAATACATAATCAGAAGTTACCTCTCAGAAGTGCAGCAATAACACACCTGTCTATGTACAAGTTACCTGAAGGTTAATGACTGTGCTACATCAATGTTGTACCTAAGATTGCTCACCAGGATTTCTGGAGTGGAGCTCTTCTCATGCAGAATTCATCCTGTGTTCTTCAGAATGAAATTACGCTGGCAATTTTTCAATAATTCTAGGTAATGAACTTTCAAAGTGTCAGGGTAATCTAGATGTGGTTTGGGGCTAACTATTAAACAGACATTTTATGGTGCCATAGTTTCACATAAACTTGTTTCACATGAGCTTGTTTCACAAGTTACTCCAATAATTAATTAAGGCTTGCAGAAATCATTTATTGAGAGGATGGCCCAAAGGATTGCTTTTTCCCCTGCTATTTTCACATTCCACATTTACTGTTGTTCAAAGAGAAATTCAAGTATCTTGTTATTTATTTCGGAAGAGATGGGAACATAATGCAGTGCTACTCATTAAATATCCATCGTTGTTCTCTCATTGACTTCCATTAGGTTCCATTTCTAGATTTAACGATTTCTCAGTTCCTTTAATGATCTCCAAGCTAAGACCAAGCTTATTGGTTTTTTTAGTGTACTCATTGGTCAACTTGCCTTGCTGCCCAGACTCTGCCTCAGCTCAATACTCACAACATTGACTGAAACATCTGAAGTTAAATCCTACTTGAAAAGGCAATGCAACATAATTAACCTCTTGCATCTACTTTTTTTCCAATGCATCTGATAAAGTAGTTTCCCTCCATTGGAGCTCTCAGATAATAAACTTGTAGAAAGCAGAACTGTATTGTAAGGTTTGCTTTCATGAACCTCAATTTTGCCTCACTAATGAAACATTTAAGTTACCACTAAATGTCAGGAGCTGTAGAAGTAAACTTAATTTGTAAAAATCAACAGCAATCAATAAAGCATGCCTTAGCAGCAGGTAAGGCTCTGCACTTTGTCAAGAAAGCTGATATTTACTTAACATGACAGAGTTGCTTCTGAACGAGAAAGAGAAAGACCTGGAGGTAGGCTGAGAGATTAATAAAACCAGATAAATAAAAGAGGTAACATTAACAGGTTTCACATCTTGGAGTGTATTCACAAGTGTGTCTCTGAAAGGAGGAATAGGGAGGGAAAAGAGCCAGTCAGCTAATAACCCAGTCATGTTTTATCTGCACTTACATTGGAGTTATCCCTGCCTGTTGACTGTGTTACCTTATAATCCTTCTTCAATACATCACCGCCAGAGAATGCAAATAGTGATTAACCATCAAGGCACAGATGCACCCATGTTAGGCTTGATCTGAATGGTCAAGAGAGTAGGACTGCCCTCAACCTGAGAAAACTTGACAAGAGGTTCATCAGAAGATGTGGAAACCAGCTCAGGTAGGCTTTGGACATAAGGAACTGGAGGAGAAAGAAGTGGAGGAGGAAGGCCTTGGTGCACAGGGAGCAGATATATTCCCTGGATCACAGGCTTCATAGATCAGAGAATCACACAATGGTTTGATTTGGTTTGGAAGGGACCTTAAAGATCACCTAGTTCCAAACTTGCTGTAGTAGGCAGGGACAAGTTCCACTAGAATTGGTTGCTCAAAGCCCCATCTAACCTGACCTTGAACACTTCCAGGGATGGGGCATCCACAGCTTCTGTGGCCATTCTGTTCCAGTGCTTCACTGCTGCATAAACAGTAAAGAATTTCTTCCTAATATATAATCTAAACCTGTCCTCTGCCAGTTTAAAGTGATTCCCTCGTGTCTTGTCACTACATGCCCTTGTGCAAAAAGTCTCTCCAGCTTTCTTGTAGGCTCACTTTAGATACTGGAAGGCTGCTCCAAGGCCTCCCAAAACCTTCTGTTTTCCAGGTTGAGCAACACCAATTTTCTCAGCATGTCTTCATGGGAGAGATGCTCCAGCCTCTGATCATCTTCATGACCCTCCTCTGGATTTGTTCCAGCAGGTCCAGGTCCTTCTTTTGTTGGGAGTCCCTGAACTAAATGCACTGCTTGAGGTGAAGTCTCAGAATGGAGCAAGCAGAAGAGAACAGAGAATCAGTAAAACAAAGGCAATGAAATGAGATGCTTAAAACTGTAAGGGGTAGATGGCAGTACCTGTACTTCAAGGACTGCATGAGGCAGCACTGATGAGTGGGCTGCAAGAAGATGCTGCTTCTGCTTACATTCATGCTCCCTCCCTAATTCAGAGAGATGGAAGAAATAAAACTGGAAGCAAAATCTGGTTAGTGTGTTCAACAGACTATGAATTCACTTCTGCACAAAATTCTGGTTTGTCCTGAAGCACTGGTTGCAGTACAACAGCTTTCTAGATTTCCATGGTGTTTTTAAGGCTTAAGTATATTACCTCCTCCCAGATATTGAACAGTTATTCACTCATTATGTTATTTAATGTAAAATGAACACTCATTAGATAATTTCCTTGTAAGTGCAGGTGATATTTATTTGAGACTTTAAAATCAATACCACCTTTTGCAGAGCAGAGTAAAACCATTTTTTTTCATGACAGACAATTCCATTCCATAATGAAACTAGTGGGAGTTAGGCTCTTCACTTACAGTTCTGCACTCCAAATCATAAAAATTGTGTTCCTTGCTGTTTACTTAGGAAGGGAAGTAAACAGTTTCTTCTGTGCACCTAACTAAAAATACCAGTTGTAGGAAAAAACATACAAAGAAGCAGTCAGCAAGTGTCATTCATCTGAAGTATAAGAATTTGTTTTGCATTCTCTGAGAAGAACCAGATCTCCCGTTTATATTTTTGGTGTAAATAAATGCAAAGCAAATGGGGTCAAAGTCTACTGTCAGCAAAGGTCAGCACATGACAATCTTTCTTATCTTTTTTAGGTGGAGTTATAATTCAGAGAAAAAAAATTGCTTTGTATTTAATAAGAGTAAGCTAATTATTTGACATAGTTTCAATTTTTTTTTCCAAAGTGGCCAGAAATGTTTTATCAGAAGATTCTCCTCACAAACCCTAAAGCAAAATCTGAGTGACGAATGCAGTATGCTCCACTAAGTCACTCATTTTTAATGTGGCAATTGGACAGAATTTATTTTTATTTCTTTTCTCCGTGTATTTAGAAAAAGATGGCATAAAGCATATCAAACAGCCTATATTAGCATAAATGAAAGCCATAAAATACCTTATTATCATGATTTTGTATGAAAGATTTTATTAGCAGGCAACACAGGCCAGGCACTAAATCAGTTTCATTAGGTAAATGTATCTCCAAGAAGCTTCTGGCAGGGCACACGTTGTAATGTGGAAAATCCTTCCCACTGATGCAAGTCGAGAGCACGTTAATGCATTACGTCATTCTAAATTGGATCTTACACTTAATGCTGATGAAGGCAGCTCCTCCAGACCTATAGGGCCAAAGTCATTAACAGACCTCTGGACATGCTGAAGAAACAAAACAAACCCACACAGCTTTTGGCACGGAACATTACACGTCTGTCAGTGGCTATTGTTTTGTGCATATTTCCCTTGGTTGTTACAGGCAGTGCAGACCAGCAGACGTGAGGGAAGAGCTCTGGCCACAGGGAAGATAAACTCACACACCTCCCTCATGAATTCCACACTTGACCCATTTCTGCCCACGCAGCAGAAACCACCCCACAGGGCCCCACTGTGGTCACAGCGCCCAGCAGGCAGAGCCTGGCAGAGGATGGAGGGTGTAAACCAGCCCCCTGGTGTCTCCCTGTGTGCTCCTCTGGCTCAGGCACCGAGAGGCCTCGCCCTGACTGACACAGATGTGGAGTGCTGGGTGTCCACGGCACTGCTGCCTCCAAGCCAAGGGCACAATGAGCCCCTCAGCAGCTGTAAGGTAAGCTGGGCACTAACTCTTGCCTCACCTTAGGGGAGGAGTGGGCCAGCCACCGTGGCCAGAGCTCTTCTACTCTGCTTTTACAAAGGTTCCACAGCAACAGGCAAATTCCACCAGGATTGGACATTCAGGGCCCCAGAGCAAAACTCTCTGGGACAAACCCTTTGTGAACTTCTCTACAGAGGAACTGATTATCAGGGAGTTACCAAAACATACACCTAGAACAGCATAAATGTCTGTCCAGCAGCATCATTCTCACTGAGAAAAGTACTGTTCTCCTCTGAGATGCCTCAGCCACGTACGAATCCACAATAGTCCAGTTTAATGACTGGACACACCATGGTCATATATGATGTATTTTAAATGAGTGAAGCTTGCTTAGGTTTCTATTCCTGGCCCCATATGTCTGTTGCACCTTCTTTGCCTAAAATCCAGTACAGCAGTTCCCTTAGTTCAACAAAATCAGCTAACTTTGGGCTTAGCATCCTCAGCTGCATGACAGAGCAGGTATTGCAGTAATATTGCTGACTGCAACCACCTTTTCTGATTTGGACCTTAATAGTATTAGTCTAAGCCCTGCAGAGTCACCTCTGCTTAGGAAACAGTGGCTGTTTTATTTTGCTTCTTCAAGAAGCATACCTTTATGGCAGTTCTAGTGAACTTCTTGGAAGTTGCAAGTCTTGTGGAGACCAAGAAAATTTTGGGGGGGGGGGGCGGGGAACAGAAAAAAGGAGAAAAGGTATGAAGAACAAGAAAGGGAAAACTTTTTCCTTATGTATTTTAATTTTCTTAATGTTATTCTTCATTCAGTAGCAGTAAACAAAGCCTATCTTAGACTAGATAATTGACACATTTGGGTTTTATATGAGAAAAATTTAGATGTGATTAATCCCTCTAAAAGTAAACACAGATCTTACACTGAAGTTGAGGAAAGCTATGCAGAATTCAGGCTTATGTAATGTTTGTGAGGGAAATACCAGCAGGAGGTTTGGGGAAATCCTGACAGACACTGGTAGAAGACTGCTGAGACAAACAAGATATACAATACCAAAATGAGAGGAAAAAAGATGTGCTTATGTCATATGTGGTCTCAAAGTTCATTTACATCCACGGTCAGTAGCATAGACTCATGAGGAATGGTTCAGAGGGAATCACATTGCTTCTTTACAAGAGCAATAATAAACAGGAGAGCTGGTGTGCAAATCCTCTCTTCATAAAAGTAAAGCCCCTCTTGAAAGCTGAGGGTTTTTTTATAGCTGGGTACTGGTCTTTGAACTGTAGTCCCTGGAGTTATTCTTCTGAAGTGGGAAGGTCTCAACCCCAAGGGGGAATACACTAACAGGGTTAGTTACATCCTGCATTCTGTAGGACTGCCTTCTCCTCCAAAGTCCTGAAATACGTCACTATTCAGCAGAGAGAGATAGCATTTTTCATTATACTGTAAATATGTATATGACTCTAAAACTAGTAGGCTAACTGTAAGCAAAACATATTTATAGAT
Source organism: Eopsaltria australis (assembly GCA_034509425.1). NCBI lineage: Eukaryota > Metazoa > Chordata > Aves > Passeriformes > Petroicidae > Eopsaltria > Eopsaltria australis. The sequence continues at coordinate 1,544,673 of JAVTVJ010000138.1, forward strand.
GTCTAAAATGCTTTTTGAAGGACAGGTAACAAATCAGGGCAACAATTATACATATTTGATAACGATCATGATTGGTACATCCAGCAAAGACTAAGAAGTCTGGGATGCAGTAAATGTTCTTGTAACTTTATTAATTTTCTAGCCTGGTTGGATATGCATATATTTATGAATTATGTATTCAATTTACAGTGAATTAAGCTACCTGTCTCTAGACAGGTAACTCAAACAGTAGAGACAATGCTTCCCACCTCTACAGCAAGTTCTGACTCTCTAAAGACTGAGATGTAGGAGCAGGCAGGAAAGCCAGTCCCAGTGCCACCTGGTCCCAGGCATTGTATCCTCATGGAGCCAATCACAGGGCTAATGTGTGATATTTGGGGAGCAGGTGATGCACCTGTGTCCTTTTTGAAGAGACTTTCACACAGCTCTGCTCTGGCTCTGACTCTGAAGTTGCCCCTCCTGGCTTTCTTACTTCCCACTGAGTTTACAGGTCCATTTTTGCTCAGCATGGCCAAGGGAGCTTTCCCTGGATATTACTCCTGACCTTGATGCTCTGTGCTTGCCAGTGAGCCCTTTCCTCTACCTTCTTCTGCACAGACAGCACCTCCCAGGCCTGGCCCCCATCCTGCTCTGGGTCCCTGGTACCCTCCCCTCCACATCTGGGGCTGCCATGCTCACTTCCCAAAGCACAGCCACTGGCTCCTGCCTGCCCCCAGCTTCCTTGGCCCTGCCCAGGCCTTCACCACTACATCTTCCTCCAGCAGCTCTGAGGCAACTGCAGAGAAAGTCAGATTGAGCAGAGTGTAACACTGCCAGACTGTTGAGGAGAAGGGTTATTTTGTAGCCGCAGGCATTTCCAAAAGGCTGATGCCTGTCCACACGCTGGTGTGATGACTTTTTCCCAGCATCATCCCTCTTATGGCCAGCACCAGGTGCCTGTTTCCAATGTGGGTCATATTCCCTGTAACTCCTACCAAACTGAAACAAATTTACACAACTGCAACTAAAAGGTCTCCAGACAATACGCTTTCTGTTTCCTTTCCTTGGCAAGAAGCATTTCCCATGAGGACCAAGATTACCACTCATTTCTGTGATACCAAACTGCAGTTCTGGATGGCTGCATTCCCAGCCCACTTCTGCTGAAATGCTGCAGTTTTCCATTTAAAGGCATATTTCAACATAAAAAGTCAAATTTGGCCAAATCAGATTCAGAAGAAAGGATTAGGAAGGCAGAGGAATAATAATACATCAATTTAGTAAAGTTCTTGCTGTGAATATAGAATACTGTATTAGTAATCTGCATTGATTGCTTGAAGAAAATTCAGAGTGCATGAGCACTCTGTAATCTTTGCACTGCACCTTTTTTTTGTTGTGCTTGTACCAGTGCATATTTTACAAAGACTCATATGCTTCCACCAAATCTATACAGTTCTATAAAATCCATGGGGACATCTGGCAAGAACCTTTCATATCTATTTTCTGTGTGTTCCTTGCAAACAGATTAGTAACCAGTGAAATATTCTTAAATGGGAGCATAAAAGAAATGGATCTGTTATTGAAGCAGAAAGGAGATCAGTGGAATTCAAAATATGAAGTTACAGGATAACATCAGGTTGAGCAAAAGACCTTTCCCCCTGAATTTGGAAAGATCTAGTAGCTATTTAAAGACTGCATAAAGTAGAAAGGGGTCACTAAAAACTTCATCTCTAAGGAGTTAATGAGCGTCTTTGGCAAACCTGTTATCATTTGCTTGTTTTCCCTGACTTCACAGGAATACACAATGTGAGCTTATGTCTTACATAAAAAGGACAGAAAGGAAATGAATGCAGCTTTGTTTTACCAACTGGAAAAAGAACTATGATTAGAAGATTCTATCAAAGTCAATTATTTATTCCTTATTTGCACCTCTTTGCTTGAAGAGAACCATTTATAACCTGAACTTAAAACTGAAGTTAGCAGCCATACTGGACCATATATCATTCCATACTATCTCAACATACCCTTAGAAAGGCAGCTTAACATTAAGAGACTGATGCATAAAGTTTCTGTCAACATGAATTTCACTTGAGTCAGATGCTGAACTGCCACTGGAAAGTTTGCCTATGACTGACTTGTGTAATTAGACTGCACTGATAAAGTAAATGAGATTTAGACATGGAAATCAGATACTTAAAGAAGATCAGTCAACAAGTTAATAATAATCAATCTAATAAAGGTCTTTTAAATCCAAGGGGGCTGCAGCAGTAGCCTGCTTTCATGGAATAAATAGTTTTGGAATGAACAAAATTTGCCCCACAGACTTTAATAAATGCCACAAAAACTACCAGTAGTGTAACACATTTGGGAGATTTGCTTGGGAGCAAAGGTGAAGTACAGTGGCAGGCAACCAAAAGTACCTGACAGCCCTCAGGAGGGCAGTTCAAATATCTGTGTCCTTTATCCCCAGTCTGGAAGAGCTGTGCAACTTTATGTTGACAAGCGTTACAATGAGCCGTCCATTTTCAGAACTATCACACTAGAAAGATTTACAGCACATTTACAAGATCTAGCACTAATTTTTTCCAAGAACATACAATGGATCACTATTAAAACACAGGTTTAGATCAGTCATTTGCCACGCTAGGAGGCAGGACTGTCACCTTCTTTGTCATCAAGACACATAGGTGAGTGAAAGACAAACATAACAATGGATTTATGTGGTGCAATGTAATTTTACTCTGCTTAAACCAAACGTCTGTATATCCTAACAAATATCATGCCCTCCTGAATTCTGCTTCAAAATCCAAGAGCATATCCATCAAGGCAATTACCTACATCAAAAAGAGCTGTAAATTGAATACCAGAGATCAAAAAAAAAAAAAAAACACAGCAAGATGGTTTCACAACAGCCTTGAAGCTCTAATCAGTTCTCCTGGGCATCACAGCCTGTAAGCACAGATTCAGGAAAACTTAAAAAAATCCACCACTATCTTCAACCAACACCACTGACTGTACATGCACCTTCACCATGTAGTCAGGAGAACTGGACGAGCTCTGGTGGCATCTAGAGTGAATTCACACTGCCTGACACCTCAATAAACTGGGAGCCAGGTCAGCCTGAGCTGGGGGAAGCTAATATCCCCTGTGCTTCAGCTCCCTTTTTACTCCCATTTTGCAGTAGGATTATCAGGGTGAAGAAAGTTCTGTATCAAAGAAGCAATTATCATGCTAGTGGCACCTCGTTAAGGCAATGAGCTGGAGGTTGGACAAGCTGCACACTGCACATTTTCCAGAACCACTGTAAACCCAAACTGCAGTCCCCAAACATCTCCAAAAGGACAGTAAGGTGATTCCTGTGAGTGCTTACCACTGAGAACTCACATCCTTGTATGTTTAGGGCCCCAAATCAGTAATTTGTGTTTGTCTTTAATCAATCTGTGCCAATGTGCACATTAATTTAAGCCTCAGTTACAAAGAGGAAATATGTTAATATAGAGAACAGTCATTGTCAGAAAAATACATAGGCCAGTTTCTAAAAATGGGTGAGGGGAAGATCTACAAGCTGCAGAAATTATTGGTTCATACTTTTCCTCTAATTATCAGCTCAATGAGTGCCCCTTTATTTTTTCAGGTCACTCCCCAATTACGTTTCCTTTGTTCAATAACATTTAATTCTTTTCCACTGTTGCAAAATTAACTGGACGGGTTTCTTAATCTTGTGTCTACAAAGAACTTGTTGTAATTGCAATGAATGCTTTCATTTTGCTGGTGTCTGAAATACGATTTGCAGGGGAAGGGGGAGTGCGGGTTGATGCTAGTCCCATCATTAATAACATTCCTGCAGGGATTGTAATGGTGGGAGTAAAAACCCCAAAGCTTTTATATAATAACAGCATGTGTTTGCACGTGAGCTGCTCCTTTAAGAAGCCTTGTGCTACTGGAAGTAGAGGGATCTGGAGAAAAGGCAGCCCCACTGCTATAACAGAGGGCAGAGGTTAAATCTCTTGGCGTATTTACCATAAGGATGGTCGCTGCACACCCTCTCCCTGAAGGCTTCACTGAAATAGAAGTGTTTGCCATTGGCACTGCCCTGCTGGTAGAAGGTAAGTTCAGTGTGGAACCTCGGCAGCAATAAGATTTTTTTCCTCCCATTATTTCTGGTGAGAAGGGGGAAGGAAAATTGAAGTGAACAGCAGCATTTGTGATATGGGCTGACCCTGGTTACTGTGGCTACATCACCAGTACTTCTGGTGAGTAAATCAGGGTGAGCTGCAAGCTCTTCACCGTGAAGATCTGCTCTCTATGCATAGCTGTGGCACTGAAGTACTTGCTACTCAGCTCTCTTCTCAAGAATTTGGGATGTAAGAGTTTGTTGTTGACTTTCAAAGGCAATTTTACCTTCCTCTGGGGAAAGAAGTTGAAATTACTGATAATCTCTCAATAAAATTGGACTGCTTATTTTGTGGGTTGTGGTGGCTGTCTTATAATCGAACATGATAGCTCCAAAAAACCCTGTAAACTGTTAGCATACATCCAGACTGCATTGGTAGCACTTCAATTAATAGCTTCTGGGTAAAAGTAACAAACCATATCCACTTAATGTAGCCAATGTGATCTTGTCTTAGGGCGTATGCCACTTGTTGAGAGACTGCAACAAAACCGAATTTGTATCTCCCTGGCAGCTAGCAAGGGCTGGTGTCAGTCCCTGAGCCTGGGACCCCATTCCTGCATAGTGCTGCTCAGAGTGGGATGTGGGAATCGTGGGGCCCTGCAGCAGAGGAGGAGAAGCTGTAAGCGCCATCAGAATGGGATAAATGCTCATTAGCTCACCCCATGAACATGGAGCGTCAGTGCTCATCTTCTCCTTGCAGCTGAACTCATCTCTGGCTGCAAAGGAAAGCTGGAAATGCTGTCAGACACTCGTCCTTGGAAGAGAGAGGAAAAAGCTTCTACTTCTTGCCCAGGGGCAGGCTGCTGCCTAAACAGAGTCCAGGGCTAAGCCTGGCCAACATCCCTGAGCCATGTGCGCAGCCTGGCTGGATTTACACTCTGAGCCTGAGGGCTGGGAAGCAACAGGAGCACAGGGACAGCACTGGGTGCTGGTAGAGCCCAACAGCCGGGTCCTGCTGGGGACCTGCTCGTGGCACCACAGCCCCGCCAGCCCTGACCTGTGCCAGGGGCTGCAGCCTGCTGGGCACCTGTGGTTGTGGAGATTCAAGCAAAGAACCCTCTGGTAACCTTCAGTTAAAACTAGGTGTAGTCTAATACATTTCTGTTTTATTAAACACAAGTATTTTCCATAGGGTTTTACACAGAATATTCTCAGTAGATTGGCAGGAAAATTTATTGTCATTTGACTTAGAAGATCAGGCTAAATAATCAAAGATTAATTCACTTTCTGAAACACTCTGAGACAAAGGCAATGAAGACCTCTCCTTTTTTATGGCAACTTTAAAGTGCAGTTTGCAAAAAAAGGTTGTGGTGAAGAGTTGCATTCACTTTATTAAGTGGACATATTTGCTGATCTAAAAATGAAAATTCAGAGGTTTTTTTTTAAATTTAGTAAGTTCTATATTTGTATACTCATGCTGACCTTCAAGAAAGCAGAATCTGGTGAAGCCGGAGGCTTCCAAAAACAGGGGAAAGATAGAAAAAAATCTAATATAGTAATAACTCTTCAGCTCTACTCTAAATATGCTCAGAACATCTCTCTCCTGAAGGCTTCTCTGCATTTGAGAGAGTTGACAGCAGTTTTACCCTGTGGGTAGGAGGTAATCTGGCAGGGAGGAAATAAAAACAGCAGAACTCAAATGGCTCCAAATATTTCTCCTGGAAATATTTTGTTATATGTTGTGTAATGATAGACACACATCAGCTGTTACTATGGTTATGCCATCAGCCATTAATGCAATTAAGGTAGAAGCAGGATTTCTGATAGGGAAAAATCATCCATCTTATGTAACTGCAGAATTAAGACAATAAGCATAAGTAACTACACTAGTTTACGTAATTAGGGGCTATGGATTTTTTTCTGTGCTACCTCATTTCTTTTTCCAAGAAGAACACAAAGAAAAAGACATAGTGCCTCTCATCTAACTGAAACTTAGAGACTGGATGTTGAGTCAGAGCCTCATCAGAGCTAAAATAATTCAGATCGCCTTGAAAAGGGCATTAAAGGACAAAGCTTGAGTTTAAACCAGTGAAGGATGGACTGCAGGGTGGCACAGCTCTCTGCTGGGTGAATAGCTCGGGTTGTTTGAATCCCTCTTCGAGGACCAGCAAAAACTTATTTTTTTTAAATCTATCAGTGACTGCTTTTCATAATTAGATTATTCCTTTCCATGTTTAGTCTATTGACGAGGGGCAGTAATAAGATTGAGCTGGTGTGATTCAAGCGCTCTGTAGGCTACCCTGAGATAGAAGCCCAAAGGGAGACAGGCTGACTGAAACACGGCTGAAGGATTTCTGTGCTTAAACAAAAAACAATGTTATAATTGATATTAAACACAAACCATTCTTCTATCAAAGTCAGGCCTGGACCTGTGTACACCAGCAGCATGTGCTGGCTGCCAGCCCTCCTGAAACTGCCTCCTCTGCACGTCCCTTGCTCTGAACCCTGCACCATGTGTCCCTGCAAGGAGCCTGACAATCCAGTTTCTCTTATTATAATAAAAAGCAGAATTACAAATAAGATCAAACTGTTTCTGCTCCACATGACTGATGAAGTCTGAAGCACTGGCTTGAGCTGTCACCTATGACATCTCTTCTGAAAGCCTTTGTAATTTGCGTGCAGACTGACCACTACAGATATATTCCCTGTGCATAAGATTCCACTGTAATTATCGTTCTCTCATCAAAGAAAACAGCAATATCATTGGAGATATTTTCCATTTCCAGTTCAATCACACCAAACAATTCTGTCTTTCAGCCCTGCTTGGTTTCTGTCTGAATGGCTTGACAATTATTTCTTTCCGAAAAATCAAAGAGCTCCGAACGCCCAGCAATCTGCTGGTTCTCAGCATCGCCCTGGCCGACTGCGGGATCTGCATCAACGCCTTCATTGCTGCCTTTTCCAGCTTCCTCAGGTAGGGCAGAAAGGTTTTCCTAAAGCATGCTCAAAAGAATCACATGAAAATTTGCAGCTTAACTTCTAAAAGGTCTAGCTAATGAAGTGGCTCTCTTTCTACCATAACACATGGCCAACTTCTCATTCCCTCCATCTGAAACAGCAAAACAAAACCCTATATGGTTCTACCGGGAAAGTAGAAAAGCAGATTTTACTGCATATAATCACTGACAGGTTATAAGACTGACTAGAGAAGATATTTAGCCAGACAGCTTTACCAGTGGTTATAGAAACTACTTGAAAATCAAAATATCACTTCACTAAACCTCTAGATTGACTCCAAACTTGTCTGCAAGTCTGTATCTGTTTGTTGTGTTGCACTGACTTGCACACATTGACAGACTGGCTCCCCACAAAGGAGGCAAATCTTGAAGATCTGGATAATTGGATGATATTTTGATTTCAAATTTAAAACCCCCAACTTTTCAATACACAGATGCAAGGTTATATTTTCTTCTCAGTACTAAGAGTTGTACTGTAAGAGATACCACAGCAAGAAAAATTCTGGCAAAAAGCAAGCACAGTAACACCTTTCACAGCGTTCCTCAGGCAGATACCACAAGCACAGGCTATCATTTTACCCTCTCTGTTAATGCAATTTCCAAACATGTCTTCACCTTTCGCTATCATTCCCTTAACATATTCCTTGTTTGTTGACAGATACTGGCCCTATGGCTCTGATGGCTGTCAAATCCATGGATTCCATGGCTTCCTGACAGCCCTGGCCAGCATTAGCTCCAGTGCTGCTGTCGCCTGGGACCGATACCATCACTACTGTACAAGTAAGGGCTGCAATTTACCTCACAACCTTACCTACATCCTACAAAAGGCAGCTGGCTCAGGTTTCTGAGAATCAAAGCAAGCACATAGTTATTATTTGTTTATCTCGTATATGTTTGTTTATCTTACACACTGAACAGAGCAAATATAAACAGTTTCTCCAAAGGACCTCTTCCCATACAGGGGGAAATTATCAACCACCTTCAGGAGATATTTCTTCATCCGGATCACATCCAATTTGTGACCCTCTTGCCGTGCTTTCTCTTAATCCATAAGTAGTCTTTAAAACAAAATCCCCCAAAAATCCAACTCCTCGTATTGAAGAAAAATCTATTCATCTCAGGCTTTCCATCCAACACCCTGCTGTGTACCAAACAGATCATCATGTCCATGCAGAGTTTACTAATTGTAGATAAATTTGGTGTAAACAGAGAGCTGCCTCTGCAGAGGCAATGGCTGGAACAGAGCCCATGCAGAGGCATGATTGGGCAGACAGATCTCAGCAGCCCCTTTGTGCAACACACAGGCATTTAGGGGTGCAAGAGACATTTTTTACCCACAGAGCCTTTCAGGCACAGCCTCCATGTGTTTCCAGCAGCAAATAGCAAAACACACCCAAAGCACACAGGGAATATGGTCAGTCTCATGATCCTATTGAGGAAAGGCTGCCAGCTTTTTTTGCTCTGCAATTTTTCCAGGAATTCAGCTCGGGCAAAGAAATGTAATTTTTCACTTCTAGACAAAGGCCCCAAATAATGCAGACTGTGAGCTGTACTAAGACCCCTTGGACACTGAAATGCATTTGAAGCTGGAAGAGGAGCATCTGAATTTTACAAGAGAGAGCCTGAAAATAAGCATGTCTGGGAAAGACATTTTACTCTCTGCCACAATGACTTTTAATGCTTTTGTGTCGTGCACTCCTCCAGTCAAGAGCATACATTACATTAAGAGCACAGGCAGAAGGACCCTAAGGGCACAAGCTTCTTTACATTGCCCAAATTGTTACTTACTGATGACCAAACATGGCTCCTATAGAGAACATTTTGAACAACAAAACAAAGTCAAGAAGGTGCTCTTGCCCTGTGGTTATGACAGTAAAACCAGCCCCTTCTAGTTCTATTCTTCACATGCTGATTGCAAGGAAGATTAAATCATATTTCACAGATATGCTATACTAAGCCTGCAGGCTATACTGTGTTCTCAATCCATACATTAAACTCCTGTTGACACTGGTGAGAGTTGCAAGCCTGTGCAGAAGGTACAAAATACCTTTACCTAAAATACAAAGCTATCAGCCTTTTATCTTCATTCCCCATTATCTGGTACTCCTTCCAGACTCAATTACATCATCCCCAGCTTTTTGTTATGTCCTAACAGTTTCCCAAGAAAACTTTTGTTGTGGCATTCCTCAGCTTGGCATTTGATTATTCACTATCTGTATTTCTGGGAAGAAAAAGCTGACGAGAATATGAGAGATTACTATGATGATAGGATAACTTGAGACTTGACAACCATTGTAGATGCTGATAACACAAATCTGTTCACCAGCATTCTGAAGATTGACCAGGTTTTTAGATTTGGAAGTCAGCACAACTCTAAGTGACAAAACACTACCTTTAAAGTGTATTGATAACAAGACAAGTCACTCACCAGAAAATCAGGCTGATATTGCTTGGGATATGGAAGAAAATAATATTATCTCCCCACATGACAAAGAAAGTCAAGATATTTTACTCTCCCCTCTTTTGTTTATTTTACTTGCAGGCACCCACATTGGGCAATTCTCTTTTCAACCCCTAAGTGTGGCTCTGGGGTCTACTTTCACAGCTAAGAGAAGAGAACTACAGAAATAACCTAAAAGAATGCAATAAGAGGAGAAAAGGCAGGGGAGTCTGAAGGGAATCTATGTCAATGTCTAGCAGGATGGGAAAAAAAGATTTTAAAATTTGATCATTAGGGGGAAAAGGAGAAAACAGAAGTAGTTATATGTTAGTGCCTGACAGTGAAGAAGAAAAGGGCAGATCCTGAGGAAGCTGTCTCTCAGCAGCCAAGTATTTAGGACAGAGGGTGACAGTTTAGATCAAGGCAGACATTGTCAGTTCTCACGCTCTGGCCATTCACGCTGCCATCAGAGGTTTGTGAAGAGAGGAAGGATCCTGGTCAGTTCATAAGCAGAGCATACAGTTGCAGATTTAAAAGGAAAGAAAAAAAAATAGAAGATTTTTAACTTGCATTTAAGAATTAGGGAGAAACAGAAAATCTGAAGTGATTTATGTCAGTACTTCTCTCAATATGATAAAAGAGAAGACAAAATCAACAAGGATTTCACAGCAGCATTCAATTTCTAAAAGTAGAATTACAGTGACTTTTATCTAATCCATAACAACCAAGGTAACCTGGGTTGTTTGTCAATATTCCAAGATTACCAAACTACCATTTGCTCCAGTTGCAGCTGTCAGCTCTGTCAAATTAGGAGGAAGTCCTAAACTCCTGTCACACTGACTGCAGCCACTCTGCCACATCCCCTTCATCTGGTTTTGCACCTGTATCAGTTTTCCCTGACAAAATGTCAATGTTTATATAGATCTTGCATTTTTCACTGAAGCAGGACGTAATCACCAAGACAGTCCAAGACCATGGTGAACCACAGCAAAGTAAAAAAAAAAAAAGCAATGGAGTAAAAAATCCCTTGATTAGGTAACTTTAAAGAGCTTTTTATAATGGTATGCACAAAATAAGCTATTACACATTACAGCTTTCTTATTCCTACAAAAAATGAATACTTGGGAGCACCAGTGACTGGTGCTTTTTACACTGCAGATGAAGTAGGTGCTATCACCTATTTTATTTGTGAATGATATATATTTTTGCTTATCAGATTTTCAGATATTTCTGTCTTTGACAACTTAGCTAATTTTAAATGATGACCACCATAAGTTTGGTACAAGCCCTACTGTCCTGGAATATATTATAACTTAATATTATACAGCTATTATAACTTAACCATTTGCAAGAATGAGGAAAAGGGACTTTTTTCCCCCTTCCATCATAGAAAATCCTGTTGACCTTTTATTTGAGACACTCCTTTTGAACAGGAGACTGAAATCTAGCTGAAAGGTAGCCACAGTGTCAGAGATGTATTTTTCTCTCTGTGAAAATCAGCTAATGTTTGAATAAATCATAAATCTTAAAAAAAAAGTTAATAAATGTTTTCACATACTAAACATGGAGATATAGTTTATGATTATATCACTAAAAACTGGCCATCAGGATCAAAAGGATTAAGATTCCATGCTCTATCTACCATTTCCTAAAAGTTCAGCTTTTGGCATCGCAATTTTAGTGATCTTTGAATGATGGAGGAGCAAGCTTTCTGTTCCAAAGTAGAGAAATTGCCTAAAATTCCCTGTTATATTTCACAGTGTGGAAAAGAGAGGCTTCCCTTTTGCTTTTCAAAGAGAGAAAACCAGAGCACAAGAGTGATTAGACTTAATAGGACCAAACTGCCAGCACTGGGCCCTGATTAGGAATTATATCTGTAAAGATATGCTGAACTCCACACATATGCATTTAACTGAATTAGGACCTACATGGCTATTACATTAAATTTTTTCAGGCCAAGAAAAAGCATTTAAGGTAAAGCAATGGACTGCTCTGCAAAAAACAACTGAAGTGCTCTCAACTTGTGCTCTTGCTCTCAGCCTTCTCTGGGGAGGACATTTTTGCCACACGAACACAGCACAATTCTTCCACTGTTCTTGTACTGAAAGTGTTTTTCTCTGGGTAAAACTAAAATAATCTCAAGCTTGTTTAATTTTACATTCATACATTTTTAGCTACTTCTGATGTATGTGAAAATATTTTCTGAAGGGTCAACCAGGAGCTGATTTCACCAGGTCTACTTCACCATTAATCTCATTTTGCAAAAGGTCAAAGGCAAAAGGAAAACTTTAATCTTGTTAGTTCTGATTCTCTCCTCTTCAAGCATCCAAAGTGGGGCTCCTTAAGTGTAAGAGGAGAGAAAAGATGAGCTCAGCCCCTGAAATGAGCTTTCCAAAGGCAGGCTGTTGAGACATGCCTGGTGCCAGGCTCCATTACTGCACACTCCTTTTATTCTACATCCAATAAGAAAATGGTGACCCCGAACTCCCACGGAAAAGCAACTAAAATAAACTTTTCCTTGCTTTTTCATAGAAAAGGCACAAATGCTAAAGAAAGAAGGTGCTTAGGCTACATTGCTTCTTTGGACTTGGAGTTTAATTACAAATTACTAAAAAGTTGCATTCTTATTTCTAGTCCCCTAAATCAAAAACTATTCTTTTATTTTCATCTAGAGTCATACAGAGTACTACAAAGCAGTATTTAAGCCTTTGCAGCCAAAATATATCTTCTATATAGTAATCATATGAAAGACAGATTTTAGTCATTATTACCAATTCTTCATTATTAATCATTACAAAAATGTGTTTTAAATTGCTAAAAAAATCAAAAAAAATTTTGCAAGTACCAAATATAAAACCTAGGATAATTCATGCAGAGTATTTTCTTTAATTTTCCTTGGTATTTAAATTACAATGTGTACAATTGTCTTTTCCTGTGATTAAATTTCTGAACATCTGCACCAAACGAATTTTCCAAGTTAATTTTTAATGCAATTGAAACTTTTATTTTTTTCCCTGAAGAACCTCTGGAAGATAAGAAAAAAGAGAGGGATGGAACCAGAACTCCTGTTAAAGGGTAGTTTCACTAACACCCTTTATTTTCCTTTATTAAAATATCCAAGAACAGTACAACACAAAATAGCTACTGTAGAGTTTGTGGCTCTTCCTGGAGCTTCTGCCTTATGGGGATCTCCAGCCCCTATGGCCCCCACATGTCCTTCACTCACAAGTCAGCCACATCTGACCCCGCGGCAGGGACTCACCTCATGCACTCATCCCCAGTCCTTCACCTCTCAGGGAAGGGTCAGAATTGGCCTGAACCTTCCTGCCTGCTGTCATGATGCTACTGTCTAAGGGCACACCAAAAGATTGCTTCCCAACCTCAGGGCAAATTACATTACTTGTCCCTAATGGGGGATTTGATTAGAAAGGAGTGCTGGGGAAAGTCACCGTTCTCTTGCTGGTGCTGCTGGCATCATGGGCTGCTCAGTGTGAGCATGACGACAGGCATTGGCCTCTGTAACAAAATTATCCAGGCCTTTTTACGTGCAAGCAGTGAGGCTAGCACAATATCCTGCAGCAGCAAGGGAGCCTGCCTGCATTCTTCATGAAGAAATACTTCCTGTGTCTTCTGAAGTTTCCAGTCTTTCATTTCATTCTTATATATTTGATGGAACTGGATGAGATAGGCACAAGGGAACACTTCATTATAAAATTAGAAAAAAATTACTAATGCTGAGCCTCATGTTTCCTGTTATAGGCTAAGTGATTATCTTAAGGGCAAAATTACTTGTTCAGTAGTATTTTTAGAACAAACTCTGTTGTCAGGATATATATATATTCACATATATATTAGTGAGCAGTAATTTTAGAACATGGTATATTAGATATCCACACATGCCCTGCACTCCTGACCAGGCAGGAAGGAAGTAGGCAGGGGCTGGGAAGTGTGTGCAGAATCACATTTCTGATCTGACCCACACTCTGCAATGCAACTCTGTTTTTTCAAATATTATTTATTGCTGCTCATTCTGCTCTCTGCCTCATCTGTGTCTTTAAACACATTCCCAAAGCACAAGAATATAATGTTTGAAACAGCAGCTGTATCTGCAGCATGGTACAAAGCTGAGCAGCAATACAGTATTTATCTGAGTAAAACACACAAAAAGGGAAGTACAGTTTGCTGTTTCCTAAAAGCTTCCTTCATATTTCATGCAAGACTGATTCCTCCAGACTTGGGTCAGCTTCAGGATACAAAACACAGACAACTGCTTGTTTCTGCCTGAGGCCCAAGGGCCTGACAGCTGTTTCCAGTGGTTTTGTTCGGGGCATGGAGACCCCCTTTTCTCTTCCCACAGGAAGCAGGCTGCAGTGGAGCACAGCTGCCTCCATGATGGTGTTTGCATGGCTCTTTGCTGCCTTCTGGTCCGTGATGCCCTTACTGGGGTGGGGAGAATATGACTACGAACCCCTCCGAACCTGCTGCACCCTGGACTACAGCAAAGGGGACAGGTGAGGGCCAGGGCTAGCTCCCACAGGAGCAGAGGGGAGGCTGCCGTCCCCTAGGATGGCCTTGGTGCCACACAAACCCACCCAGCTGTGCCCACCTCTGTTCCTGGGGCAGATGTTTCTACCCAGCAGCTGGGACAAGGCAGGCATCACCCAAGGCTGCCTGGACTTACAGGGTGGCACACGGAACAGCTAAAACCAACATCATCTGTGGGAGGGGCTGGTGCTCAGCTTTCTGCTACTCCCTCACTCTTCTACATGCTACACCTTTTCTGGGTTTAGGGCTTGAAACTCTTTCAGAATGCTTTTGGCTTTATGCAGTCTGGCACAGATGTCTGAGTAGTGATGTTTGGGTGTAGGATACAAACACCTGTTGTGATTTTCTACAATACTATCCATCCCACACACAACAGCATGGCACAGTTTAACTGGCCTTCAGCAAATGCTGTACCTGAAGCAGGTTGACAAAAGTGGTTTTAGCCATTTTTAAATTACAATTTGGTAAATACTTAGAATAAGTTTACAGAGATGCACTAGAGAGGAATTAACACCCTCTTTTTTTTCCCCTCCTCTCCTTTTCCAGAAACTATGTCACATTCCTTTTTGCTCTGTCCACTTTCAATTTCATGATCCCAGGTTTCATCATGCTGACAGCCTATCAGTCCATACACCAAAAGTTCAGGAAAACTGGGCACTTTAAGGTAAGAAGGCTCCCTCAGCCCCTGCAATCACCTTGCCAAAACAGGGCTGCATCCAGTAGAGACAAAGTCCTTGAAAAAAACTATTTCTTTGTGACACAAAGACTTTGACTCGGCTCCTTCTGTCCTAACTCCCTAGTGCTACTTGAGTAGGAGGGTAGAACAACACAGGATGGGGCCATTCAGAAAGTTCATGGAAACACCATCCTTGGAAATGTCAACATTTTGCCAGACTGCCACATCTGCCCCAACCTAGTGCTGCAAACAGTTCCCCATCAAAGAGGGAGTTGGACCAGTGATCCTGAAGATTTCCCTCCATCAGCACTAGTCCAACTCTCCTTAAAAAACAAACACAGAGCATACAGAATATGTGCCAATAGCATGTCAATATTTATTCAGAGAAATTTGTCTCAGGAAGGATTGTTATGTCCTGCTTTGCTACAGGCCTTTGTCTTATGGCTAAGGAAATCAGACAGAACTACAGCTCTGCAAGGAAACATGCAGGCACCCCATGAGGGGAGAAGGCCTTCCCATACACATTGTGTTTACACGTGGCTGAGGAAATTCAGAAATCTTTATGACCTGGAAACAAAGGAATTGTTCTGGTGTGGCAGGTTTATGGGAATGTAATGTGGTGATTATAGGAGTTGTTTCCTGAAGTGCAGACTGTACAGTCTGGGGCACTATGCATGGCTGGTGGGCTCAGCCCGACCCCTGCACTCAAGAGATATGTTATATTAACAGAGACAGTCAGGCAGACTTGTTTGTAGCTGACTGGAATAAATACATGTGCCCTCTATATATTTCTTGAACAAATCTCAGTGTTCATTATTATGCCTATTACCTTTTTTTCAGTGAGTTTATATGCACTAGCATGTGATTTCTTTCTCACAATATTCTGTAGCTGTGCAGGCAAGTCACAATGCAGAAAATTTAAGGATGAAATTATCACTTCCTTAGTCATTAATATTTATGAGATATTTGGGAATGGCTGGCCATGAACACCATGGATAGGGCCCTAGCATAAAGAACAGAGAAATCCTACTACCACAACATAGATACTGTGTGCATTTGTTGCGTGCAGTGGCTTCACACACGTTTGTCTCTAAGACCATCTAAGAAGTCAGCAAAATAGCATTCTTTTTAATTTGCTTTTAAATTTTCACATTGCTCTCTCCCCTCAGCAGCAATTACTGGCCATGGCTTCTATACCTAGCACATACTGATTTATCTGATCTACCACAAGGTGTTTTGCCACCTCTGCCTCTCCCCACCCACGCCCATGGTCAGGGCTTTGGTGCTGCTGCACTGTGCAGTCCCATATCCTGCTGGCTGATCCTCTCCTGCTGCTGAACTCAAACCACAGGACCTCTCCCATCCATTTGCTGAAGTGTGTGGTTGTGAAGCACAAAGAAACCTATTGCTCTTGTTTTCCAGTTTAATACAGGTTTACCATTGAAGACGCTGGTCATTTGCTGGGGTCCCTATTGCCTCCTGTGCTCGTACGCCGCAGTGGAAAATGTCATGTTCATTCCAGCAAAATACCGCATGGTACGTGGCTGCCACCCCAGAACCCAAACAATTCTCCTCACTCTCCTCTCTCTGTCTCCATGGAACAATGCCAATTTACTCACAACCGGGTTTTCTTGTGAAAACATTCATAAGAAGTAGTCCTTTTCCTCAAAGCATTCTGTTCGTCTACCATTTTTAGTGAAAATAGGTAAGCACAGTGATATAACAGGCATTGCATTACTGCTTTGATCAAGCTGAAGTTTAGGAAGTCAGAGGTATTTTTGTTCAGCAGTTAGTTAGAGGTGTATAACCTATACTGTTCTATGCCATGTAGGAGCTTTTTGTGTCCTTCCCAGAGTGAGGTACCAGCTCAGAATTTTCAGTTTTAAACAGACTGTTTGTGTCATTCATATTTCTAATTCTTCTCTCTCCTCAAGGAAGTCATAATTGATCACTCCTAAGGTTCTGCTGCCTCCTTTTCCCCCTTTCTTCTATGAGTCTTGGCTCCAAAACCGCTGCTGGGATTCAGTAACATCACATCAAATCTTTCCATTTCCATTCAGTGCCCCAAAATCAGCCCAGTTTCAGACCACCAAATTCATTACTGTATTCAGCGTCCCACATTAAATGTGTTAGCAACATCAGCCTGTTTATCCATCCAAAGGTGTCCATGGCACACCTTTCACTCCTCCTATGTCTTTGTATTCACTCTTGACTGAATTATCCCTGTTTTCAGGCAATGCCAACCTAAATTCTTTCTCCTGGAGACTATAATTTCCTGAGTAGGACTTCTCACCAACCAAATTGCTCTTACATCTCCCCTCTCTGGGAGTAGCAAGCTAATGCGATTGGAGACAGGCTTTTTTTGGTTGAGGGAAACTGAACATAGGCTGAAATCAGCGCTTTGGCTTTCAGTGTGTTCTCCTGGTAATGAATATTGTGTCTCATGACAGATTCCTGCCCTTATTGCCAAGACTGTGCCAACGGTGGATGCCTTTGTATATGCCCTGGGAAATGAGAACTACAGAGGAGGAATATGGCAGTTCCTCACAGGACAGAAGATTGAGAAGGCAGAGGTTGATAACAAAACTAAATAACTCCTTATGGCATTAACCAAAATTACTGTGGGTACATCACTGAAAGCAAAATTCAAGAGAAAACTGAGCACGTTCTCTGATATGTATGTGCAAAGGTGGTTCCACATTGGAAAGGCTGTGCATTGGCTACAAACAATGAAGTATGGAAAGAAAGCCCTCCAGATAATTGTCCAAACCATCACGAGCTGCTTGTCAAACAAGCTGCCTTAAACCTGTGTCGATTGTCATTGGTCTCATTTTATATGTCACTGCGAATAAACTATGTGCTGGAAAGCATTTTTTTCTCCTGATAAAAGCTAACATAAAAGCTCAGCAAATTAACTGAAGCAGGATATTAATTTATCCAGTGAGGCCTCATCAGATCAATCTGTGCAGGTTGTCCATATGGTGATGTCTGGATTACTAGAAGATTAAACCAGTATCTAGCATTAACCACATGTCTGTATAAATAGCTTGTTCATCTGAACAACTCATTTTCAGTGCACCCAGAACAGGAGTTTCCAAATTTCCATCATGAATCTGACATCCTAGTTCCATAAAAACATTTTAGTGAGCATGTTTCCCCAGTAAGGAATATTAGCTTGGCTCCTATTCAAATGAGTTACTGCGTGACATTCAGCTTTGTCACACACTAAACTGCATCATATTTTGCAGCTGCTGCTTAGCAGGACAATCAAAAGCTTATAGTCCACCATAAAAAACATTCATCTTTTTGTTGAGCATTGAGCAAAAACTAAAGGGAGGTATGAGTCAGATTCTGTTCAAAATGTCATAAGAATAAAAATTAACTTCACATCTTCCATTAAATGCCCCTATAATCTACATAAGAGAGCAGTCACTGAATCAGTGATTAAAGAGTCTGAGCAATTAAGAAGTCACTTTCATAATTACCAGAATTCAGATGTATTTTAAACTATCAGAAATGTCCATTTTAAACACTTGTATTTGCTCATGTTGCTCATATTGCCTATGAGATGAAAAACTGTCAGTTGATGTTGCCTGCTATTACAAGATGTGTCTCAAAATTGCCCATTTTTAAAAAATATGTGCACGACACAGATTAGGAGAGCCTGTGTACAAAAAAGAAAACCTAATTGATACTTGTAGGGATCTTATGGTTCATTTCCAAGGATTGACGGTGAAAGGGGTTTTGAAACTAACCAAAGGAAAAACTGATCAATCCTTTTGATGCCTTCCAACATATTAAAAGGGAAACCAGTTGTTTATGAGATACAAAAGGGTAGATGGTACAATCCTGGAAGTTAAACAATCAGTGGGTAGAAGGGACATTCCTCTCATGTCTAGAGATAGGGAATAAATGTCATTTTGTCAGCAGTTAAGCAGCAGCATCCCATTCAGAGATGTGCTTTGGGACCTCATGAGGTTATCTGGTCACAAACTACCTGACAGAGCACTGAATAATGCCATGAAAAAGTTATGCAGGATAATGACATCTAATGCTGACAGCTAAGACTTACCTCTTAGGTACACATAATATAAAGTGAGCAGATGACAAAATGTTTGCACTGCTAAGTGCAAAATAATGTGTCTGGGCACAAAATTACCTCTAAGTATGTATCTACAGTGACAGGCTCTGAATGTGCAATTATCTTTTTCTCAGGAAAGAGGCCTGGATAGGTCTTGCAATCACCAGCTCACTTGTCAGTGGGGTCACACTGACAAATGCCAGCAGAATGCTAAAAGACACTAGAAAAGGAATAGGTAACAAAAGAGGACACCTAGTCACACCATTTGAAAACCATCTATTCAGACTTAGTGAATAGGGTGCATAGTTTGGGTCATTCCAGTTCAGAGAGGATAAACTAGAAAAGGGCCACAGAGATGATCAAACACAGGTAGAAGCTTGAACACAGTAGGGAAGAAATGAAGGAGAGTGTTGGCTCGGAAGAGGTGGCAGGTGAGGAGAACAGAGACAGCCTTATTGAACCAGGGATTCAGGAGATGAGATGGAATTATTGTTTGCTGCTCCTGGTAGCACAAGAATGATGGGACATATAGTAAAATTAGTTTGAGATGTGCATTTTCTGAAGTTTCTGATGGTTTGAGGAGTGTTCTTCATGTCTGCCTACTGAAACACATTATGGCTTACATAAAAGACTGTAATAATCTAGTAAATAACAGCTGAAGACATCTGGTTAGGGACTGAGTCCCTTTTGCTTAAAGGAAATATACATCAGGAACTCATCTCAGGCTTTGGCTCTTGGTACATTTGCAGACTGATTTTTGACTTACTCTTACTACAAACTTTCTAATGTGGGAGTAGAAAGCAGCAGAGCTGTTTCTTCATTCTGTTGGACAGCTACAAATCTAAACGTGCCTCTGCTTAGGTTTGTGCATTCTTTTTCATATCGATTACTGAAAAGCAGTGATGGGTAAAGCTGAATATCATGACTTAGAGAGCATAACATTGGTAAATAGTATTCAAGCCTTGAGACAAATGGGGCCTCTGTCTCAAGCAGCAACCAAAGCTGTGCTCTAGAGCCCCACTGATGAAATGCAAAGTAACAAAGTCACTGAAACTTTTCAGACTTAGGGACAGTGCAGACCTTACAGACGGACTGTGAAGAACACGTGTTCATATAGCCCAGCATAGTGCTGTAAGCCTGGGACTAAGTAGAGGCAGTACAGTGCATTACAGTGAGGTGAGAACAGCCTGTCCCACCCAAGGGAGAGAGACACCTCACTTCAGATGGTTTCCTGTGCACTGTGTTTCTCCCATTGGGTCAAAAATCCCACCTGGTTTCACTCTGCACCTCTAATCCTAAAGATGTACATAATACCTGAGTCATTTCTTCTGTAATTTATCTCCCCCCACTAAATATCTTCAGCAAATGCATCTCAGCCAGTCAGACCCACAGCTATCCCAGCCTGAGGGCTCCTTCATACGAGTTACAGAAGCTCCTGACTTAGTGAAGAGAGCCAAACAAAGTATTTGAACCAACTGTTCAAATTCTAGTTTATAGCCTTGGCTGCTGACTTCCTGCCAGAGTGGAGAAATTGAGGTTGCTCATGGCTCATTTATTGGATTATGGATACTCTCACTCTCTCCACAAAAAAAAATTGAAACAAAAAAAGACATGGAAATAAACATCAAAGTTTCCAGGGAATGGTCACCAAGATCCAGCAGTACCTGATAATTGGTCACTCTTCTAGCTATGACTAGTTCTCACCACTGGTTTATGCACATTAAGAAGTGGCTGATGACCACTAACAAGGGCCTAAACAAGCATCCTGTGCTTTAGGAAAACATCTGAAAGCAAACTGCAGTGCATCAAGATGCCCAACACCCACTTCCAGTTAATTACACAGTTTATCCTTAGCACAGTCAGCCTTTACCACAACGTGCTGGCCCAGTGTCCTGTGGCACTGCTGGTTGTCCAGGTTCTGCCCATGGATATCTGTTACCATCCTGATAACACCTGTCACAACAAGGTGTTACCTTGAGTAGTTTAGGCTGAAGCACACAAAATCCCATCATGTTTTTTCATTCTGGAGAATCCCAGATGGCTAGAAACAGGATTTACATTATCCTAACCCAAGTACAGGCCAGAGGGTTATACAGGGGATGCAAGATGCTCCTATACATGTAGTATTCCACCTATTCTTTAAAGCAAACTGCGTAAGAACAAAAAAATGGAGACTCAGCTTCAGCCAGTACAGTCAATATGAACATCAGTGATTAATACCTGTCCTGTCACTAAAGATGAGAGTGACTTCAACAACAGCGTGCTCACTGTTGAAGATAATTAAATGACACCTCAGGTTATGTCACATTAGCTGCTGCAGCCCATTGTTGGGGAGGTTTTGAACACAACCAAAATAGAAGAGGAATGTGTGCCTCTCTTTAGGTTTCAGTTATTGATTCAGCATCCAACCATTGTTAATGCCCAGTGATCTGCAGTGTTATATCCAATATCACTTAATCACCCTACTATCCCTCTTACAGGCAAGCTAATTCTGCTCATTTGTGTCAGAGTGAGCATTTTGACACACTGATGGAAAACAGACTTCCTCAGAAAAAACAGAAGGGAATTTTCCCTCCTTATCTCTAGATAAAAAGCATAATTTCTTCAGGTTTTCTTTCAGCAGACATTAATGCCTCACACCTTAAATAGCATCTCTTGCAGTTCTATTTTCAAGGTTGTTAAACGCCCACAACTCCAAGTGAAGTTACTGTGTCCTCAATAATGCTGCAAATCCAGATCTTGCTGACTCAGCTTTCCCACACTACCCACACTTACAAGCACCCTACAGTTCAATAAAAGGGAGTCAGGCTTTTCTGCAGTGCACATTCTTCATGTGCTTCACACACATTTTGATGTGTTTTTCCCAGCACCCCCAGTACAGCTGATGGGAGCATTACACAGCAATTCAGCAACAGGGTCAGAGAGGAATCTGCACTGTTCCCAGTCCATCCTCGTGCCTCTTTGAATTGCACTACTGTAAAACAGTGCAGAGAGCTGGTTTTGGCACCACAGAGTAAAAAAAAAAAGACTGCAAATTCTTAAACATGGACCCAAGTGCTAGTGATTGGTTTGGTTCAACAAGGTGGGATACAAAGACTAAAAGTGAAATATAAGATACTTATAATATGATGAAGGGCAAGTGTTAGTCACAAGTACTCATCCTTCCTGTTTGGTCTCACTTAAGTTTCTGTTCATGTTTCACCTGCAAGGATGACAAAGTAGAGGCTCAGCCCACGATAGTGAGAGTCTGCATGTTGGAGTTGAACTGTAAAAATATTTGGTGCCATCTCCCTTTTTATACATATTCACACCCAAGATTGTTCATCAGAGGATTACAGCCAATGATCACTATGAACTCCCCTGGCCAGGTTAACACAGTAAATACTCAGAAGGCTTTTTGTGATGGAAGCAGGCATTCCACTTTCTGCAGAGAAAAAAAGGAGGATGGACCTAGTGCATTAATATTATGTAAAATAATAAGAATTTTCAAATGGTGAACACACATGCCTACACATCTATAATAGGTGTTGTTTGGAAGTTTACAAATGTAATCTTTTGTGTGTATCGTTAAAAGACAAAAGGATCCAATAACAGCACAGGGAAGCACAAAAATGCTTCTCAATGAGATGCAAGTCTGAATTATTATTTATATAATTGAAATTGTACTTGCAAGATTTAAGGATTATTTTTATAACACTTTGAGACCCTCAGATTTCCACAGGCTGTAATTTCTTCCAGTGTTAGCCATGTATGAAACTTTCCAAGACGGGTTTTGTTTGGAACAGAGCATCAGATCACAGAACTGTTAGAAGAGGAGAGCTAGTGCTGTGCTACAGGTTTTCCTTGTTTCAGAAGAAGCAGGAGACAAGCACAGGGCTCACTGGTTAGGGATAATAGTCCTGAACAGTGCAAGAGAGGTGTGGCAAAGGGAGCTGCAGAGAGCTGCTACCTCCCTTGAGACTCTTGACCCACAGAAATGGTCAACACTATTAAGATTTTGCACCTAAATGTTGATTTAATGTTGAGAAGTATTTCAGATGCAAATTCAATTACTTGTTTTAAAGGAATCTAATTTTAACGAACCCAGGTCTCAAATTAATGTAAACTAATTGAACATTGTTTGTAAATGTGTTTCAGAAGACAATACCTAGTTCAGTAGGTCTCTAATGGTAGAAAATGTGCATTCTTTACCAGCAATTTATTCTTGAGAATTACAAAAATAATTGTTTATCTATAAAGCAAGGTCTAATACTTTTTCACCATGCTATAAAAAGTCAAGTTTTAAAAATAAATGTTTCTTATTATTGTAGTACAAGAATATGACTCTAGGAAGACAAACATTTGTGTCCTACAAACATATATCTTATTTTTAAATGGTGACAGCAATAGTTCACTTACATGTAGGCCAGGTCGGATGGGGTTCTGACCAACCTGGTCTAGTTAAAGGTGTCACTGCCTAAGGCAGAGGAGTTGGAACTACGTGATCTTTAAGATCCCTTCCAAACCAAATCAAACCATTCTATAATTCTATGTTATAAAAACCAGCAAAGAATATTATGTAAGTGGAAGCACAGAGCAAACTTGCAAGTGCTACAGCAAGAATGCTGATTTTTCAATGTGCTTTTGATCTTGACAGTGAAAACAAACTGTATTTTGATAGGCAACAGTTGGAGGCTCTAATTGCTGGAAGAGTCACTCTTCTAATTTTTCTGGTGAACAGTGAGAAAACAGATTTTGTTCATGGTGTTCATTGATTCATGTCCACTGCCTCAAGATTTCTTCCACTGAACTACACCGTGAAGTGCTAGAGCAACATTCTTGATTTCTCTATCAGTAAGCTGACCCATCAAGCAAATTATATCACACTGGATGAGAAACCATTGTGCTGAAATCCACTGTAGAAGCAGCAGCTTAAGGATGCTATTAACTGCAGATGGGACAGGGAAAATGCCATCAAACAAACAGAAGGAAGGCAAACCCAACGTTTTGGTGGCAATATTTGTCAGCTCTTTCACTGCTGAACCGGAGTCAGTTCAAACTTTAGAGCTGACCAACACTCTGCAGTTATGCTTCTGTCTCAGCTGCTCATTGAGTGGCAGCGTGTCCGAGATATCACACGGAATGGTGCCTCTGATGTATGGATTAAATGCTGCATTTCCCAGAGGACTTTGAAGCTTTTCCTTTATTAGGAAGGTTTCATCTTTCTTGAAATAGATAGCAAACAAAAATCTTAATGGAGAGAAGTCAGTGGGCTGATTTATTGTTAGCCCTTTATCTACAAAGAAACTACATATTGAGATACTTGGCATCAGCATGTGATATATCAGCTCCTGGGAGATGGTCCCCAAGCCTGAGTTTGGTACATAAGCTCTCCCCAAAAGTGGAATCCACACAGATAGTAAGGGAAAGCACCTTAAACAGACTATGAATCTGAAAAGAGGGGGGGGAATTTTGTTTCATATCCTTTGTCAGCACATTGAGTCACTTCACTGCAGCCTGGTTTCAGCAAAGATTCAAAACCTAGGGCTGGGCAATTCAGCATCGCTGAATCATTTAAGCCAGAAAAGACCTTCCTAAGTTCACATTCTTTTACTACCAATTAGAAATAATTATTTTTAATGAATGGCTGGACCTGGTTTTGTAAACTGAATGAGAACAAGTAATTTGGAATTGATTTGACTTGACTAGATGTGAAGAAATTTAGACCATGATATTTTTTTCCAGGACAAAATGCAAAGACTCATATATTCCTAGTGAAAATGTGAATTTCTCTGGGATACTTGTAAAGATAAGTAAAATACAGCTAATTAACCCTTTTATGGAATTACCACATAACATGTTCTATGAACTGAATACTAGGCTACTGGCAGCTCTTAAAATACAGTTCAGAGGCAGATACCACTGAATGGGGACATTTTAAAACCAGAGACTTTTTCTTCATTGACTTTTTGGTTTTGTTCTCTATGCTGTAGTCCCATGTTTAGATGGCATAAAACTGTGTGGAGTAGTAACTAAGAGATAGGTGGGTAAATGAGCCAACAAGGTAAATAATCGTAACCTGCAAAAAAGTGTTTTGGTGTGATCAAGTGTTTGAGATCCAAGGATGGCAGTTGCTTATATTTACATGACAGAAGACTTTGCTTTGAAAAACAGAGCTCAGAAAAGGATTTAGGGGTCATTATAGATAATCGCCTCAATGTAAGCTGTCTGGGCAATGCTGTTGCAAAAAGGACTAATGAGATTCTTGAATATGGGTGGGGGAGAATAATATGAAGCAGAAATAATGAAGGATTTCAGCATCATTTGGCAGCACTGCCAAGACCCTTACTAGGTTACTGAATGCTGTCCTAGTGTCTGCATTTTAAGAGGATTTGAAGACATTGGACAGAGTTCAAGTGAGTGTCACAAATGAATTCTCTGGCTTTAAAAAAAGCCCGTGCCTTCTGACGTGATGGGTAAGAAGCTCAGCATATTCAGCTCGCTGAAGAGAAAGCATAGACATACCTTCATCACACTGTGTAGGTAATTGCTCTTGGGGAAGACATACGTGAGGAGCTTTGCAATCTGGCTGACAAAGGTCCAATGAATAAAAGCTGAAGTCAGAAAAATTCAATCTTAAAATAAGGGGAAATTTCCCAGCTACAAAGTAATGAAAGACAGAAACAGCTTATCAGGGGAAGTAGTGAAACCACCATCTCTTGCAGCTTTTAGACAAAGACAGATAGTTCTGAAGATACACTTTTGGCCTAGTTTTGGACTAGATGTTTATGGTTGTCCTTCCTGGCTCAGTAAGCTGTGACCCCTTAGTTCCCCTGTGCACAGCTTTATTTCCTCAGCCCCCTGTGAAACAGGACTGCCTATACTGGAATCAATGTGCTTGCAGTGCTTCCATAAGGGCTCAAATGATGCTCCAAGGGCTATGACTGGCAAGGATGGAGGGTTAGCATTGTGAAGCTCATGGTCAGGGGGCAGGGGTAACCTTATGTCCTGTTCTGACATAGACAATCAGTAAGATTTTGATAGCAGACGTTTGAGAGATCATAATCCATTCCTAAGGATGCAAACCAAGTGTAAAATCTTCTTTGTGAAGAAGCACCAGGTGCTTATTTAGAAGCAGGATCCTCCAGGGGAAAGTGCACATTGGAGGGCATTGCAGGCGGATCCACCTGTTGTGGGATAGACAGGTGGGGAGAGCAGAGTATCAGCACCTCTGATATCTAAAGATGGCATTTGAAATCAAATGCATATAGCAGCCATACTTATAAATACAACACATGAAGCAGCAATGAGTTTCAACCTGAAGCATCAGTGAAAAAACATGGTTCTTGGCTCCAGTGAAGCACCATTCAGCAGCTGAAATTAGAAACATTAATCCCATGGCATTGCCCATAATTAAAGGCTCCATCTACCACCAAACAGCTGTGTAACTACTGCTGGCTGAACCTCAGTGCTTTGAAATAGGATTAGGAGGAAATGAAAAGAGAAGCAAGTATTGCAAGCACCAGTAAGACAAGCAATACCTTAGTGTGTCTTTTATTACATGGACCAAATGATAAAATTGATGTCCTTTTGCAGTTTCTCTTTCTCAGAATTCATTACCAACAAAATTGAGAGTATTGCAAACAAAACTAAGGAATTCAGGACTAGAGGCATGTCAGAATCGTATCACCCAACAGTCTTTGCTTACTTTGAGCATTTATTAACTTCTTTTTGCTATAACACTTCAGAGGCCTGAGCTTGCCACTTGTTTTGGTTTTGGCTGGATTAGAATTAATTTTCTTCATAGCAGCTGGTATAGAGCAATGTTTTGGATTCAGTATTTATAATGCAGGGATGCTTTCCTTATGGCTGATCAGCATTTACACAGAGCCAAGGCCTTTTCTGCTCCTCACCCCACCAGTGAGGAGACTGGGGGTGCACATGGAGTTGGGAGAGGACACAACTAGGACAGCTGACCCCAGCTGACCTAAGGGATATTCCAGATCGTATTACATCATGCCCAGTATATAAAGCTGGGAGAAGAAGGAAGAGGGGGACATTCAGAGCAATGGCATTTTTCTTCCCAAGTAACTGTTACATGTGAGGAAGCTCGGCTCTCCTGGGGATGGCTGAACACCTGCCTGCCCATGGGATGTGGTGAATTAATTCCGTGGTTTGCTCTGCTTATGGACGTGGCTTTTGTTTTTCCTATTAAACTGTCTTTATCTCCACCCACGAGTTTTCTCACTTTTACTCTTCCAATTCCTCCCCATCCCACTGTGGGGGGAGTGAGTGAGCAGCTGTGTGGGGCTTAGTTGCCAGCTGGGGTTAAACCAGGACACCACTGAAATCTACTCCACTGATTTACTACCACAAGAGAACACAATGCCTCAGACAAATATTTACAAATAATTATCCAAAGGGATGGTGTTCTCTCCTTGGGTGTCTTTAAATGGTGCCTGGTTTTTTTCTGGCTGAAAACTATCTGTAGATATGGAC
This sequence comes from Eopsaltria australis, assembly GCA_034509425.1. Classification (NCBI taxonomy): domain Eukaryota; kingdom Metazoa; phylum Chordata; class Aves; order Passeriformes; family Petroicidae; genus Eopsaltria; species Eopsaltria australis. Next base: position 1,572,000 of record JAVTVJ010000138.1, read on the forward strand.
AAATGACAGGACAGCAACAAGAAAGTGTCATCCTGTGAGAAAGGTGCCATATGGTACACAAATCCCATTAAGAGGGTTTAATTGTTATCTAAAAGCCTACAGACAAGCAGGAATAAAAGGGAGTCCAGTTCACACATTCTCTGGATGCCGATTTTGCTTAGGTTTGGGTTGCAGTCAGAATGCAAGATCCCTCCCTCCTTCTGCTGGGAGCCCTTAAATATGACTGAAGAATGCAGAATAACCCCCAGCAAACCAGGGCTGTGCATTGTATCTCACCAAGTCCCAGGCTCCTGCAGCGTCTGGGTGCTAGCAGCCAGTCCTGTCTCAGTTTCACTGACAATTTGACTCACAGAAGCTGGTTCAATTGAAACACATGATGGGAATTCCATGGTTTAAAATGTTTGGTGTCTCTTTTCAGAAGTAGCCCACCCTTCTGCCAGAGCCGTAAGGCCATGGCTGCAAACAACATTACTTGTCACTAGTCTATTTCTTCTTTTTTTTTTTTTTTTCTCTCTGGGTGATGGAAAAGAAATTAAATGGGAGGTCTTTTCAGGTGAGGTGGCTGTACTGTGACCAAGGGGCAGTACTGGAGCTGCAGAGCTGCCATCTGCACTGGCTCCTCACATCCCAGGCTGGGCTTTCTTGTCACTGCCATGGAGGAAGGAATACAGATGAGGAGCTGGCTAACTGCTGCCTCCAGCAATCAAAAATAATGGCACAGAGCTGCCTTGCCAAACTTCAGGCAGTGGAAAAAACTGACCTCTGAAAATGTATCCTGGCTGTTCCATCAAGGGTGTAACTGAAGTGTCTAGTTTGATTTTATTAAATTGGTGTATGGAAATAGTACATAATTTAGAATCATAGGCTTTGGTTAAAGCTATGATTGCAATGTTTTAAGCAGTCAGAGGCCTAATTAAAAAAATTAAGTCCACAAAATTTAATCCCTCTGTACCTTTTTGCTCCAATGTGACTCTTGTTAACTCCCTAAAATTAGATTTTTAATCTCAGATTGGCACCCCATTCTCTGCCGCTCAAGTAACACAAGCAGTGAGAAGATTATGGCCACTTATGTAGTATCTATTTTCCTATAATCCTTTTAGCACCATAAATGCTAAATATAGCGTCCAGTTTAAATTAGCTTTAACCTCAAGTTGACTCCAGTTAACCATGTGGGAAGAGTCAATTAAAAAAAAAACCAAAAACTAAAACAAACCACACCCCAAAGAAGGCTAGAAAGAGGTAGAAATATTCCCACACTTTAAAAAAAATATAGTAAACTGTTCACTGTATATTAATAAATAACTGCAATAGTGGTGAATTGCAAACAGCTTTTGAAAATGCGGGACTTGTGAGCCCTTAGTCTGCCACACATGAGAGGTTTGGTCACACTACTCACCCTGACAACAGCCATCCCAAAAAGCCAACAAGGACTTGGGGCTGCTCCAGCAGCTCCTTTATCCTGGCTATAGTTACAAATCATTAGCACTGAACATGGAGGCATTTCTAGTTCTTCCAGGACAACCCTTTGTAGGCATCATGAGACCTTCACATGGAAAACTGATACATCCCCTAATTAGGGGAGGACCACCATCATAAGTCAGTAGTGAGAAGAGCTAAAACAGGATCAAAACCTAGGACAGGAATTCCTTCAGTAAAACAACTGCAGAGAACGCTGCCTTTTGCTTGGCAACTGCTTCAGGAAGAAATAAGTCCTCAGCACCAAAGCAGGGGTTTCAAGAGGTCTCCCACTCTTGGAGAGGGACACCCCTGAGGGGTCCCAGGGAGTGGGTGCCAGCTCCTGCTGACCACAACCAGCTTTACTGCTGCCAGGGCCAGAGCACTCCATGCATTTTAGCTGGGATAATGGATAGGTTACACACTCACTCATCAGCCTGTATGTTCTGTTTCTGCCTCTGCAGCAGCACTAAATTCTGACCAGCTCTGCCAGCCAGTTTGCCTGAGGAGCATAAAGGAAAAGAATGCCAATAACCAAATCATCCTGAAGTAAACAACTATCCACCATTAAAGTTATAGGTTCATCTCCACACTTAATACTAGATTTAATAAGGCTGCAAGTTTCTCCACTTCTTACTTTTGCCCTTTTCAAACATCACATGGAGACAAGGGAAGCCCACCCTCAGCAAGCCTGGCATTTTTTCATACTCCAGAGACAGAATGACTGTCAAACCCTACCCTGGCATGGGAAACCTCATAGAGATGCAAATTAAAATATATCTGATGGTGTCGGCCTGTCCATTTTGCTTCAGCTTGTTAGGAACAATTAAACAGATGCCTAATGCTGAGCAGTAAAATGAGTACCCAGGAACTCTTCCCACAGTTTTCCTCCTTTGCTTGGAGGACTGCCACATACACAGATTGCGACATTCTCAAATGTTCATTATTGAGACACACTCATCTGTTAACTACAGATTAGAAGGAGAGGATAGACGGAGCTGGTCAAAGGAGAAATAATGAATCAGGAAATGTTCGTGTGTACAGTCGCAGCCACTACCAAAACATGTGGTGAGCTACTGTTTAAAAAGCTATGAAATCCCAGCAAAATAAACAAGCACGCTGATAAAATGGAATTGAGGTTCTACATCAAAAGCAGATTGAAACTACCTGTAGGCAGGAACTCCAGAGCCCATCGTACCCTCATGCTGCTCCTAGAATGTTTTTCCTTAAGAAGCATCAAATTTCTTTTATTTTCTGGAAAAGTTGTATAGTAGAAGAGTAAACAAAACATTTTCAACTACACCTGGCTACAAAACCAAGGAGCAATAAGATAGCAACCAGTATAGGACATATCTGAAGGAAATATAAACTCCAGGTATTTATTTTGAGCCTTAGACTGAGCACCTCATGGACCACAGCAGGAGCATCACTGCCTGAGGGGCACTCAGTCTCACTGAGACATGAGGGGAACAGCAGGACCACAGAGAGTAGGGGGATTACAAAGGTGAAAGACAAGGACACAGTGATAGAATCACATATTTAGAAGATAAATGTATTCAGTTTTGCTATATTACATTTGCAAACCTATTTAACTCTTTACTTCAGTGATCTCTTTCACTCAGGACCAAACCCCCTACAGTAGGTGATGGACAAAGACACCAAGTAGGTTACACAAGAAGTTACCTGGCTTTCATAAACTTGGCCCTTTGAAATAAAATCTTTATGATTACTTTCATTCTGCAGAATTCTTAAAACTTGCTCACTGGTACTTTTAAAGAGATTAGCACTTATCTAAGCTCTCATTTCCTCCTGAAATACAGGTTAGTCAAACCTTCTTAGGCTCTGCAATGGTACTATGGGACACAGTTATAGTATGAAATAACAAGTCATTCCAGATGAAGGAGGCTGCAAAGGTTTTGGTCTCCTCTTTATTCTTAAAAACAAATAAAAACCAGGACCTCATCATTACATAGGAAAGCCTAATCCTCAGAACTGGAAGAAAGCGATTAATGTTATTAAGCAAGTGGGGCCATGGCCTGTAATAGTGAAGAGTCAGCATATCTCCTCTTCATATCTTCTCTTTATTCAGTCCTGGGTTACCATCAGCAGAGTACACTGAAATGGCAAACTTCCACCAGAGGGGCAAAATAAGTGGCCCTATGCCAAGTCACCCCATCCTATGCCCACAGCCAGAAAAGATGCACAGCTGATGGACACCTGAGGTTGCCTAATGACATTTCCCATCACTGCAGCAGCCTTAGTGAGCCCCAAGGAAACCTCAGCCAATCCTTTTTTTCTTCGTTAGCTTTTTTCCTGTCATAAAAAAACCTTCAAAATTGGAAGTGTAATGAGAAAAATATTTCTTTAATACTGTGCTAAGATCTTAGGCTTAACCAATGCCCAGGCACTTCCAAATGTCCCCAGTGCTGCAAGTCCCCTGACAAGAGCACTGGACTTTCTTTTTTTTTTTTTTTTTTTACCATGGAATGGATAGGGATGAACCAATTTCACATTAGATTGTTCCTTACCCTCCCCTCAAGACAGCATTGAAATCAAACTCATATCACATTGATTTTATTTGTAATGAAACAACAGGTCTATGTGTTGAGGAGTATTTACTACTCCTCATATATAAGTACATACTCATGTACAAATATGTGAGTAACTTGTTTAACTTCCACAAGGGGCTGCCAGGCTCTGCTGAGGGCTCACAACCTCTTCAGGCAGGAGATACACAGCAAAAGGATGCTGTGGCCATTTGGTCTTTTCAGCCTATGACAATTTCACAACCAAGAAAACAAAAATCACTGGGCATGTCTCGGTTCTGCTTTTTCTGAAAAGTCAACATTCCTACTATATTATTTCTCTCTTGTTACAGAAGGAGAATCACAAAGCCCAGCCTCTGTTCAGCCAGCATGTGCACAGAACACTCCAAGGTACACACTCAGATGTAACCTGCTGAAAGTGTCAGCAAGCCCTTTCCCACAGCCCACCAGGACATGTTTACCACTCCTGGTGAAAGGATTTGGGACTAGGATCCACAAAGCACAGCAGAGGCACGTATTTATGTCAATGACTGCAGGGCATCCAATGCCCGTGCTGCTGTTTGAAGACCATCATTGTTTCTTTAGTGCAGCTGTTCGAGCAGCATTGGCCAAGTATGCCAAGAAAAAAACCTTTTTCTCCTACCCTGGCATCCATGGAAGGGAAAGGCATTGGCAGTTTATATTGCTGTTAGTTTTCCAGGGCTCTCACTCCAGAAGCACATGCATGTAGACGTGGGGGCCAAAGACAGGGAATTGTACCCACTTGGCAGTTTCCAACTCAAGGGTACCTCCATTCGCTAGCAAGCACCATCCTCCCAGTCCTGGAGATGTATTAAACCTCTTAGGGACCTCTCTAACCAGGTCTCTGTCATTACTTCCAAGTAATGATAAAATAATTTCTCCAATAAACTGTTTCTAGTAAGAGAAAAGTGTTGGAGAGAGAGAACAGTCCCTGCATCTCTTGCTGAGGGGACCTGGTGTCCTGGGTGCACACCAGGCCACTTAATACAGTGACCTGTCTCCATTTACTGAATTGATTTGGCATATGAATGTTTACACTGCTGAGTGTATTTAAACTAATGGCTGTAAAGCAGCTTATGTGACTTTTTAATCTAGCTTTCCATAGAGTCATTTGTGGAATGACGGCTTGAAAGGAAAACAGAAAAGAAATTGGGGCAAAACCTACACTGACAGACACTGAAAATGGGCTGATGTGGCCACAGCAGTGACACAGGCAGATCCGTGGCTTATTCATTACCATCAGACTGTTTCCCACAGCTGAGCTTTCCTACAGGCCACCTGACCAGAGGCACAGCCCACTCCATCTGAGCACCTCAGGCAAGCCCTGAACAGCCTGCACTTTACAAAATTAATTTCATCCTCTGAAGCAGAAAATACAAATTCTTATTTCTCCCTGAGGAAAGGGGCTGGTGGGGAATGTGACCACTTAAGAGAGGCCCAGCTGGGTGGTTCATTCCCCTGTGCTCTCAAGCGTTTTGACTTGATGATCTCAAAGATCTTTTCCAACCTAGCTGACTCTGTGATTCATACAGTTGTTCAAAGGATTCTGAGTGAATTACAGTGAACCTCAAAAGTTGCCACAGAGATATTCTGCGTGACCATCATTAAGCACTGAGGCAAAAGGACCATTGGTCACTGACAGAGAGTTTCAGGGGTCTGCTGCAATGTACAGAGACTGGCTCTGAACACAGATTACCTGATTTATTGAGCAGGTGTAATATTCTGTGTCACTGTATGGTGGAAGTCTCTTTGTGCCATTTTCCCTTGGAGAAAATAATGCTGATCTCTTACAAAACACTAAGATCTGTTGATCTGTCACTAAATAGAACTGTATCATACTATTTTCCTTTTCAAAGCCTTCCATACCTTTTCATAGTAACTAAGCATGCCACATCAAAAATCAAATCAGTGCAAAACCATGCTGACCCCCCAATGTGTCAGACAACTCATGTTGTTTCAGCATATGATGGAAAAAGCTAATCAAGGGACAGCAAACAGTCTTTGCAAGAGTAATAATTAGATTTACTTCTCCTAATTCCTTGCACATGACCTTCTGATGTGCACTGCAGGCTCATCTATCCACCACACTGCAGCCTTGCAGACAACAAAGGACCACATTTAGGTATTCTATATAACCCATGACTTCTTCACAGGACTTCTTTTAGACATTGCCACTGGTGTTTTAAATATGGTCAATAAATTGACATGATGTTCATTGTGAAAATGAACTACTGTTCTGACACTGATATATCCTTACCAACACTTGGTACAAACATTGCTTCAAAATTAGAGACAACAAAACCAAAAAACTCCGTCAAGAGGACTGGTGCTGCCTGTCCCACCAAACATCTCCACCTGAGCCAGGAGCTGGGGCTGCTCTCACAATCACAGATCCCTGGTGACTGTCCCACTGCACTCCCAACTCTGCTCAGAGCAGAGTGTTGGTGATCCAAGATACAGATATAGGAAAATGAGATAGGAAGGGATACATAACACAATTATGGTACCAATCTTTAGTTTCCTGAAGAAAACCCTATCCCATCAGCGTGACTCCAAAGGTGAAGAGTCAGTTCCCAGCACCTGTCACTGCAAGAAAAGAAAAAATCACCTTTGGGTAATCTCATCCTGGGGATAATCATGTTACCTCAGCCTGACAGCCGCTGCAGATCTGAGAAGCAGGAGGAGCAGATGCAGCATGATGTGGCCAGACCAGCCCTTTATGAAAGCCGCCTTCACTCCTGGGTGGTTGAAGCCACGATCTGCGCAGGGCTCTCCACTTTTCTGGGCATCCCACCTCCCCACAGCAACAGTAGCCCCTGACTTTTACTACAGCATCCAAAACTACGGAAGGGGATGGCATGAGCTCCTTAAACCGCAAGATCCACCTGGCAGTGGATTTCTGAGTCAGGGGATTTCTGAGTGATTATCACATACCTCAGGATGTCCCCGGATTTTAATCACCCAGGAAGTGTGATAATCCCCAAAATACACGCCCTAGTGTGCCTTATCAGTGGCAGAAATCGCAGCGATGCATAAACAACGAGTTGTGCTTTCCACGTGCGCTTGGATCTGGCTCGAATCGCGGGAGCCAACTCATGCCCTCTGCCGGGTCAGGTGCGGAAATCGCCTCTTCTTTCACCACTGGCAGCTCAAAGGCACGCCAAAAGGTCAGCTCCAAACACAGCACATGAAGTGTTTGCTGACTAGTAACTTGGATTCACAGCTGGGAAATGGAAGGTCATTCAGTGCTGTGCCTCTTCTCGAAAAATAATATTACTTGGAAGAAAGCTGCTGAATGTAGATCATCAGTCCCAGAGTGACGGCACAAAGTGGCAGAAAGCCGAGCAATGAGAAGGGAAAACCACAGGACTCTGTGATAACTGTATCTTCAGTATTAGAAATTGCTTTGATGTTCTCTCAGCAGGGGATAACTTCCATTTCTTTCAGTCTTTGCTGAAGCTTTAGTAGAAACATAGGCTGTTTCTGTCGGATTTTTAACTAGAAGAGGACTCTACAATTTCCTGCAGAAACCAGGGTGTCCTCCCCCAGCATCCATTCAGACTGTATGATAAGGGGGTTGCATAAGTAAGACCAGAACCAAAGGAATGCCTGAAAACACAGAAAGCAGTCCTCAGAAGAAGGCAAAGACACAGAGGTGCATTCAGGCTGTAGTTATGAAATAGTGGAAACCTCTAAAGGCCTGGCAGGCTCCTGCATTCAGCACCTTGTGTAAGGATCCCGGCCATGGCTCAGCCTGTGATTTATTTCAGACTTGCAGGACAGAGCTGAGTGTGACAAGTCAGAGGGACGTTCATTATCGGGTCTCCTCAGGCCGATGGCCACTGGCAGCACACACCTCACTGCAGCCTAATCGGCTCTGAGCAGCCCAGACAGCAGCTGCCATTTCCTTTGTGCTCTTGCATAAATGCTGCGGATTTTACTCCGAAATCTGGATTTGACACACTGAGAACAAATAAAGATAGCTGATGGTGATAACCAAGCATCTGAGCAGATTATCCTTAATGGAAAAGAACTCTGCCAGGAAGAAATTTGTTTCTTGTATTTTTAAGATTTATATTTTTGTTTGCTGTTCACCAAACAAACCATTTGAACAATATGAATCTCCTACATTGTAACCCATCTTCACTGACATAATCCATTACTGGAGTTACAATAGAAAGAAATATGAAAAAACAAAAGACAATGTCACAAGCAAAGTAATATTTGACCCACTGATCATAAACCACAGTGTACATATCCTTGAAGAAAGGAAGCTTTTATCAGGATCCTCATGAAGTGTCTAGAGAGTACAAACCTAGGACTTCCTCTTACAAAATCCCTTTTGAAGCCAATAACTTTAAGGTAATTCCTAAGTGAGGAAAAGGTTGCTAAATGTTCTATCAGGCAAAAGGATACTAACATTTGTAAAGGAATATTTTACTTTTTATGTCAAAACCACTGCCTTGTACTTAATTCCTTTCAAATGGTTCCACCACTATATACATATCATTACCCTACACATAATCTAGTGAAAATACGTAACATTTATTAACAAATTCTCTAAACTTATACAGCTGCCATCAGAGGCTCAGAGGTATCAAATCAGACAGCTGATGTTTCTGTGCAGAATTCAGTGTCAGCATGCACCAGCCAAGAACAACATTTACTAAAGCAGCAAAGCAGGATTTATAGTGGTAAGTAATAGGGAATGAAGTTTATATATCAAACCCTCTAAGAAACAAGAGGAAACATTGAATAAGTGCTGTCTGTCATCCTGAAGGTGGAATTAATTTTTTGGTTTGCCCCAATAACTAAGTTCATTCGCACTTCAGAAAAATGTGGTTTTTACATGCAAAAGGTGGCATCAGATCTTTGTGAAAGGAATGAAAAGGCACAAGTCGCTCCATAGCTCAAACATGAAAATAAAATATTTTTTCCACAAAAAAACCCAAAAAAAAACCAAAAAAAAAAAACCAAATAACAACAAAAAACACACATGCAGAAATTCTGTGTTGTCAGGAACCATAAAAATACTTTCTAGGAAATAGAAATTAGTTACAGTAAATAGAGGGAACCCCATTCCCTGCCAGTCTGCATCTCCTGTAGCAACTGACGTTTGTGCAAGGTGAAATTAGATTCTATCAAACAACGTTTCTCCATCTGCTTACACTCTGCTTCTTCTGTACTCTCTTTCTCCTTTGCGGTTAAAAACTTCCCTAAAGGCTAGGCACCAGATAAAGGGATGTGGGGCTGAGCTGAAGAGGAAAAGGGCTTTTTTCCCCCAAAACACACGCTACCTTTGCACCCCCTACTGGGGAAACAGCCACGAGCAAACAGCCCGTAGAGTCTCAGCACGGAGATCTTTCCCCCATCACCCAAATGTAACCACAAAGGAGCAGTTTTCATCTTAAGCAGGTCATTTCTTCTAACCCCGACACATCAATTGGATTCCAGTCAGAATCTTTACCGGCCTTACGGCAGCCAGTGAAAAGTTTACACATAGGACTAGTGCACAGTGAGCGAGGCTCATGAAAATCCTTTACTTACCACATTCTTTCAAGGTAACTCAGTTTTTTTGGTTGGTTGGTTGGTTGGTTGGTTGAGGTTTTTTGTTTTTTGGTTTTTTGTTTGTTTTTGTAAGGAAGGAATCCCCTTGTTCTGAGTAGAAAGACCATTTAAATACAAAAAAAGCTCTAGTATCAATACTTCATTAAATAATAGATCCAGAGGACAAACATTTGCTAGCTACTGAAAACTGGACCTTTGTTATTGATACACAGAAATGGCTGCGGCAGATTTTCTGCAGTGAGGCTGGCGAGCCCTTTTCCAGAACCTTGACTCTCTAAGGTCAGCAACAGACCACAATATAACATTTTTGTTTTTATCTAAATTTTACTAAAATGAACAGTAATCCAAGGGAAAATTTTCATGTTACTCAATAGAAAAAAGTGTTAAAATAAAATTATCCAAGAAAGCCACCAAAGCAGTTAAGTGTTTGTTTTCTCAGTTTATCAAAGACAGCAATAAACCCATTAAGAGCAGCTCTGCTGTTACATTTATAACCAGAAGGTGGCATTAAATGGCCACAAATCCGCTCCCAGTGTCCCTAACTGCTGCCTGCCAGAGCCGAGCAGGGAACGGTCCCGGGCACTTCATGCAGCGTAAATCTGAAATTTAGGCTACTACTTGCACAAACTCCCTGGAATTAGCCAATTACTAATTCGTGTTACACTAGCAACAAAAATACTTTATTTCTTCCCTCCTGTCTCTTCCCCTTGTGCAACCAAGCCATGGCATACCTGCTCCGGCTTTTTTGAAGTCCACTGAAACCACAGGACTCCGTTAGTGTTTAACAGTATTTGCAATACTGTCACGTGGAGCAGAGAGCAGGATCTCAAAAGCTCAGGAGGAATTCACAGGAACGGGTTCCCATGATCCTTACCACGTATTCACATCATCTCCAATGATAAAGGTCACACTGGCGAAACTGGGGGTGTGGCTGAATCCTCAGCTGGTTCCCAGCCATTCTCAAGGCCACGCTGCCTCTCCTACAGTTTCAGTATCACTTCAGGGATGCGCTTCTATCGATGGCCCGGGCAGCAGCTTGCCAGGTTCTGCTTTGGAAAAGTCCTCTCAGGAGCTGGTGCACAGACAGGAGCCCTGCCCGAGTGCAAGGGAAAGCTGCCCAGTGCAGCTGGGTGCACATCGAAAGCACCTCTCACATGGTTGTAGTCCCGGGAAAAAAAACCCACGCTGACACCAGAGAGCCCAGAGCCCTGGCTTTCCTCCGCGTGGTTCAGTGGAGCGGGAGTTCGATTCCCTCCCGCACTGCTCTAGATCTGCACCGCTCCCCTCAGTCCCGGGGTGACACGCACTCCCGAGCGGTGGCACTGCCCTGGCTGCTCCACCACCTGTCTGTCACGGCTGCACAAGAGCTGTCCCGTGGCATGGAAGGAGCGGAGGTTCAGGGGATGCTGGGAATAGGCAGTAAATGCGGTGCTCCAGAGCCCTCCTCACCCCGGCACCGCACGGAGAGTGAGCAGCAGTGAATGCAGAGGGAGCAGCGCTGGGGACACGCACAGGCAGTGCCTGGCTCCAAGCTGTCCCTCGGCACAGTGGCAGCATTTCCAAGAGGACTGCAGCAAGCGGCAAAGCAGGGAGAGCGGAGCCAGGGCTCTGCTCCCCTTGGTCTGCCACGTCCACTCATCAAGTTGCAGTCCTGCCATCCCTTTGAAGGAGAGGGCTTTGCTGTCACACGGTCAGCTGTCAATCCATCATGCAAACACACAGCTGCTGTCTCAACACAGGCTCTGGTACTGACAGAAAAGAACTTAGGAACAAATAAAAAATGAACTTTTTTGTTTTTTGTTTTTTGTTTACTAAGACAGCTCAACATGGCTGTTTCATTTAATCTTTTTAATGTGATGATCATTACTCCTTTTCAGTGAAGCCTTGTCTTTATCCTAGTGTTACCCCCAGTGCATCAAAAAGAACACATTTGGGAGAAGAAAATGCCATTTACTAAAACAGTACAACAGGGGGCCAGGGAAAAAGTAGGCATCCAAAATTGCAAACTGGAAGGATCAACTATTGAGGTTATTTCAGCTGTAATGCAGGATAAGATGACAAGGTGGATACTGGGATTTCCTTTTTTCTGTGATCATTTACATGCAAATTCAAAAGGATATTCTTGCAAGGAACAATCCAGTTGTTGGAATCACTCTGTATCTACACAGAGTAAGTAGCAATTCTTTCAATGAGCTTTGACCTTATCTCAAACTTTATGTGTAGTTTTGCTTAGGAAAGAAATAAAAAATATATTTTTATTTCTGTATTTCAGATGAATAACTCAGAGGTTTCTGAGTGTTTGGAGGTTTCTTTCTTTTGAAGAGAAGGGGCTCCAATGATGGACATTTAAAGAAGAGATCAGCTCTGTCAACGCTCATGGCAGCCCAGACAAAATGAATACATGCATGCAGAGGGAAAGCAGAGAAATAAAATTCAGGGTTGGGAAAAACCTTGCCATTTGGGCTGCCAGTTATCAGGATCAGCAGAGCCTCCTGACAGCCTACAAATCTGCATTTCCTTTTCCTGCGGCTTGGTAGACGAAGGACAGAGAGGACAGGCTGAGACCAGCTCACAGCATGAGCTAGATGTGGTCCTGGGTCACACCTGGACACGCAATATAAACGTAGTGTTTGTTCTGGGGAGTGCTTAGGTGTGATAAGCAGCGAGTACAGGATTGGCTTTTGCAGGTAGTAAAATGTAGGAAATATTATGTACCAGAATATGTTAGGAAATACCACATGCTAACATGTTAACACTAACTTTGCTGAGCAGATATTAATTGCATAATAGCTACCATTGCTGTATCAATGTATTTGTCGTTAGCTTACCAGAATGGAGATAACCAAACTGCTTGCTATTATTAGGTAAGGCACAAGCACAATAATGATCCCCTTTTGTTGAAACTCCACCCACCATCTGTTGAAACCTTGCCCACTGTCCATGAAAAGCACAAGTCAAAAGTTTTCTCTGAGGAAGAGTTCTGACTTCATCCCTGAGACCACTGCCCGAACACCCTCATGATTACACTAAGCATGCTCTAAAAAAGTTGAATGGGGGGGGGAGAGAGAAACTATGTTAATCCCTTCTAAGAAAATGTAAATTAGTTCTTGGGAAAACCCTGCATATGCATTGTGGTTTATTAATATACATAATATTGAAACATATAAAGGGGGAAGTTTGTGTAAATTTGTGTGCCTTTGGCCCCAGCCACAGACCCAGCGCTGCTGCTTTTGCTTTATTGAATTGTCCCTTATTAAATGTCTTCAAACCAAAAGAAAAGAGGAGTGGGCTTCATTTCTCACATAGGTGTGAGCCCTGTTACTGCTGCCTCAGAAAACATAAGGCAAGGAAAGGTTTGGAGTGAACAGGCAATGGCAGGTCGATCCAATCAAAAGCACAGTGGTGCTCAGTTTGTAGCACATGAAACTGCTGAAAGATTGAGTGCTCAGTGAGACTGAGGGAAATGCAAACAGAGCCCCCGGAGGGGAACCATTTTTCAGCAGGTCATGAGCAAGCCAATAATGATTTTCACTTCATTTGTATGTGTGCTAAACACACTTGGCATTACTTCAGAGACTGGGGTCAAAAGTTCGATGATTGCTAAAGGCATTGTGGTAGAAGATGCATCTGGATAGCTGCTAGGGGAGGGTCAAAGCCAGGTTTGCACTAGCCCTTACCCCTGCCCTGTCCTAGTAAGGTTTCCCAACTGAGATCCATTATCTATGCAACTGGCACACTGAAAAAACAAAGTTTATCTTGCATGTTACCTGACTGTCAGGATGTTTCAAAACAGCAACCAGGAAAGCAGAGGAACTAGGGCCAGCATTCCTTTTGCATCTCTCAATAGCCTTTCCATGCTGTTGGTCTCCTGGGCCAGCAAGAGTCTTTCTTTGCTCCTGACCTTCTTTAGCATGTCCACCAAAAACACATCTAAGCACAAAAATCAAGTCATGCATACATGAACTGGGGAAGCAGCTCCTTCAAACAAGCATTGCCATGACTCTCTGTATGAAATGGAGGACACTGCACCATTAGCTGCTCACTGCTGGCTTTGCTGAAATGCAGCAGCAGCAGCAGTGCTAGTCCCAGCACTACCTGATGTCCCCTGAGCCAAGAGACACACTTAGCAAGGAAAGGGTTGGACAACCAGTAACTTCATTTCTTGGAAACACCCACCAGCATTTTAGCCCCACTCTTCAGGCTTTAGTGGTGTGGTGGACTCACAGTGTCAACATCACATGCTCTGAGATACATGGTGGGTTTTCCCCCCACCTCCAAAGAACTCCTTGAACTCCATGATCTCCTTAACCTGCCCCTTATGGTCCCAGTAGCACTTCACTGTTGCTGCTTGGGGAAAAGCTGAAAAGAAAACTATTTCCAAGCACAGGTTTCTCTGCTTGAAGATGATAACAAAGCTGCAGCCAAAAAGAAAAAAAAAAAAAGGATCAAGCACACAAATACAATGCTGCGAGTGCACCTTTCCACCAGATCTCAATTTCTTCTTGACTCGCTTGCCTTTCTCTGAAACATACCTGTGTGACAGAGACTCTCGCAACTCCCTGAGTATCAGCACACAGTTCGACTTTCTTTGCACTGAACTGGCCAGAAAGGAGGAGATTAATGTTGGTCCCAGGTGCATTACACTGACTGTGTTTTCCAGGCACAAGTAGCCCCATGGAAATCTCCCAGGGAAACTACAGGCAGACTCAAGGGAAACAGAGGACCAGAGGCTTCCATTAACTCACACAGGGTGTGGCTGAACTGGATTCAGGTACTGAGTACTGTCTGGGGCAGATAGAGGCTCGTTTTTTAAGGACCCCTGTGCAACTGTCTTGGATTTGAATAGGAGCTTGCGATGTGTGCTCTAAGGCTGTAAGCCTGATGGATACGCATTGTCAATTTGATTTTTCACAAGGTGGGGAGGAGTAAAGGAAACAAACCCATTTCCTTTTTTAGCAACTCTCCCCTGCCTTTTTTGTAATTAAATTCACCCTAATGACCACTGTACTAAATCTAATAAGAAGTCTGAGTTTCTGGTTTCCATTGGCAGCCATTTACACTGCTCAATTTAGGCAACTCACTAAAGCATAAGAACAGTATTGCAAGACAACCTTCTTGAGTCAGTAAGTAAGAAGAAAAGCTTACCTAGACAGTATTAAATCACTAAAATTGATTGCATCCTATTGCTTATGCTCTGATTCCACTGTCAGGAAGGCTCTGAGCTGGCTTATTTACACACACACTAGTGAACTCATTCACACACAGCTGCTTTCCATCTCAGAGCAATAAAAATTAATAATAAAAATAATTAAACCTCATCAACCTTCAAGCATTCAGAAACCCCAGAGCCCCATTGTCAGCTCCTCTGAAAATGCATCAGCCTTCCCACGAGAGAGACAGGGGCTCAATTCCTGCAGGGACTGGCTGCCAGAACTATCACAGCGTCTGGTCGTCACACTCCAGCAACAGATTATTCCATGCTATCGACCCCCCTGCTCTGGGTTAATTCTTTTAATTGTCTCACCACATCTTTTCCCATTAGGCTGATGTAACTTGTTTAAGCATACACAGATTGATTTATGGCAGCACTAGGGATGTTAATCAGATGCCTGCTCTCCAGTTAATGCACACTCGGTGAGAGATGCAGGACAGCAGCCTCCCATATGGGAGCAGCAGCCTTTTGCCTTGGAATCAAAGGCAGCCTCCCAGCAAGAGCAGAATTACAGCGCTCCAAGAGCAGTGGCTCCCACTGGCACTGTGGGTAAGGCAAGGTCACTGCGTCCTGCTCTCAATTCTCAAGTGCCATCTTCTTTAAATATACCAGCAATCAAGGAAATGGAAAATCTCTTTAAAAGTTCACTGCTAGGAGCCCATTGAATTCCTAAAATCCTGTCAGGAGCTGAAGAGCTCCCTTCAAATGCAACCTCATTTATCTCCAATTAGAATCAGTTTTCTTCACAGTGTATGTTCAACATCCTTTAGGTCATTGCTGCATGTTCCCTACATTTCCCTTTTACTCCAGGGATGTCCACAGAGTAGAGAAACCTGCACAGAGCAGCCTTCTGTCCCATTCATACTCTTTGGGCCATGAAATGCACAGACTACATACTTATATACTACGAGTTGAAAAACAGAGTTCTCAACACTACCAATAAAAATTTGCAAAGCTTTGGGGAAAAAAAAAGAAAAAAAAAGGATGCTCCACAGAACCAAAGCACTTTTCATTCTGTTGCCATGTTCACAATTAAAACAATTGGGTAGATTAAAAAAGAATTAAGTTCATCTGCAGATGCCACCATCTAACTGAAAGTCAAAGAAAACTTGCCTCGTAATTTTGTGTTTCTGGAACAAAAAAAGCCCAAAGAAACAAAATAACTGAACAAAAAACCTCCCACACATCCACTATGCCAAACAGCTTAAGAAAACTGAAATTCTGCTTCTGAATCTAACCTACATAACCAAGCATTCTTTTGGATTACAACTGAGACACCATCAGTCCCATCACATTTTGACAGCAAATCCCATGCATTTTCCCACCAGCAAGAGGGCTCAGAGCAGGAGCTCTCTCAACTTTCTCCCAGATATTCCTTCTGCTATCCAGTTGGTCCTGCCTTAGTTAGCAGAAAATAGACTTTATCTCCCTGGATTTTCAAATCCTCCAGAGAGCTTTCAGTACTTTGAAGTCTTTGAAAATTACCAACTCAAAATATCTGACAAGTTTTTTTTATATAACCTTATGTAGTCAGCATGAGGAGAATGTCCAACATGATGGAAACACACATTTGAACAGTCAGCAAACCAAATTGCCAATTTGACACCACTTTTAAAGCCACAGAAACTATTTGTGAGCATGTGGAAGATGTGTTTCCTGCTATTACAGTTCTGAGAGGCTGTTAAGTCATGAGGAATTTGATTTGGACTGCAGCAAAGCCCAAGAGGTGAGCAGAGATGAGTAGCTAGTGCAGAACGTAAAGAATCAGGAGCATCAAACATTCTTTCAGCTCCTGTTCCCCGCAAAACTGAATCAGAAATGAACTTGAGGAGTCCTGGAGCAAGGATAGATTCTGTATTTTTACAGCTGAAAAGATGAAAAGCAGGATAGCTGTGAAGAAAAAAAATGTATTTTTGTGCTTGGTTGGAGAACATTTCAACAGGCTTCTGCAGAAGAGAAGAGAAAGACATGATAGGACAAAAACAGTGTTCAAGGACCAGGAAGAGAAGCAGTCTTTTGGAAGAACAGCATCTTCCCAGATTTCATAGCTGCTTCTTGAGTCTCAAAGAGGACACCACTTCTCATCCTCGTGTAGTCTGGGACTAACAGCAAATGTTTGAAGGACATTAAAAAAAGAAAAAATGGTTTGAGATGATGCATACAGTAGACATAGGCTTAGCAGGAACAAAACAGGAAAAGAAATTTCAAACTGAACATCAGCAGACTGCTCAAGCCCTAAGTTTTATTTGACATACAAGTATACTCCAAGAGGGAAAGCGGAAATTCCATTCACTGTGCTATTCACATGTTCAGTCATTACCTGTCATAGAGAATACCCTGTTCTTTTAGAGTTGGAAGACACAATATTGTTTACTAATTCTCTTTTAACTCTAACTGAAGAACTGTCCATTAAAACTATCAAGAACATCAACTATTTCTAGAGCTGACATAAGCTTAGACACAAATCCTTGAATAGCTTTTCCTCTTATTTTTCACATCTGTTTTTCCTCTCTCTAAGCATTATTTCCAAGAGTGAAGCAGCATGCAGCATGGCTGTAACATTAATCTAAAAAACCCACCCTGATCATTTTACCATTCCTTAAAGTATGACAACCGTTTATAAAAACAATTTTGCTTATTGAACAAAGTTTTTACAGAAATGGAAGGACATATTTGCATGCCCATCCCACATTACACCTGTATCACACAGGAAGTTTTTACAGAGAGTTACAAGACACGCAGTCTCCCCAGAAGGCTGGTGACTAATCCTGCTAATCCCAAAAGTACCACTGGCTGGAGGGGCTAAGGCTTGTCCAGCCAGGACTGCCAACCAGCCCAGCTGGAACCCAAAGCAGGGCCAGGTGCACCAAGCCCTGCCTGGTGCGCCCCTGCCCAGTGCCACCTCATGGCACCACCAGCCAGGGGGTTTGCCAGCCACTGACAGGACTGCCTCTTTCCTCTGCTCTCCAAAGCTCTTCCATGTGCTTCTGTCTCTACTGGGTGTCCATCTGGCCTTGGCAACAAAGGTTTTAGAGCCCAACAGGAAGAGCAGGAACCTCAGCTACTACTGACATACAGGAGTGTGTAAATGGGCAATGAAAAATACCCATTGCTTTCTCAATAATTACATTCATGACAACAAACATTTGACAGCCCAACTATTTTCTGCACAATTTGAAAATAAGCTGTTGGAAATGGACCTTACCTTCTATCTCTTCCCTTTTCCTCTACTTCTAGATTGAAACATACTTGTCAAACTAGGTAAGCCTCTCCTATTTGGCAGAATCATATTAGCAGGTCTTTTATTTTTTTAATCAAAAAAGAACACGTAATCAGTTTAGTTCTAAGTGCTAAAAAGAATTGCCACATCCTTAAGAGAGCAAGCTCTCTATTGCAGACATTAAGCACTCAGGCTATTAAAAGTATTAATATTTTGCAGACCTGTAGGACTCCAGCTCTCTGACTCATTGTGTTTGGACACCTCATAGCAAAACTTTGTCTCCTGTGAAAGAGAGGCTCCTAAGGATGCACAATTAACTCAGTTTCATTCCTGACAGCAGAGTGCATCACAGCAGTTGTTGCTTCTCTCCCTCTCTCTCTGTAAAATCGTCCTGATACAGCATCAAAACCAACTGTCATTTCAAAGCACAAGGACTATTCATTCAGTAGGTAGCAGGACAAGCAAGAGCAGACTGTATACAAGTAATTTTATCAGTTTAACTTCTCACACATTTATTTTGATATTTGGAGAGAAACCTCTCTCATTTTTCCCAAAATTCCTAATGTAGGTAGGTCTTCCTTTTTAAACTGAGTGTTAGAAATGTGATCAACTGGTCATACTAAACCCCACTTTACCCTCACATTCAACTTAAACTGATACCATCATCAGACATGAAGGTTTGTATGCTTATATACATTTTCTAGGATTTTTTCTGAAACCTTGAAGATCCTAAGCATATTTTCTCTTCCTGGGCCATGGGCTTTTATAGATTGAATGATAAATTCTTTTTTATTGCCAAACAGTCATCCTGAGCTACTTTTCCTTCATTTACAGCCTCTAGAACAAAGAAAGTGATAAAAGTCCCTGTGCAGTCATCTCTGCTCTTTACACAGGTCCAAAATCTTCTCTATCTCCTTGACATTAACAGTGGTTTTCCAAATCTGCATGTTCTGCACTGGAGGACAAATGAAGTACATCACCTCCTCTGCATTCCTCCTCTCAAACTAAATAATTGTCACATCCCTGGGCTTTGAGACAAAAGCACAGATTTTAAAAGTCATCTCACCTTAAAGTCCCTTTCCAAATATAATTATAAATTTCCAAGCCAAACACCAGGGAGACTTTTTTTAAACTTTAATTTACTGTGAGTCCATCAATTTTGGCCCCACTTGAAGGTACATTTTCTCCCCATTAGTTCTGTCTAGTCAAAGAAGCTCACGTAGCGATGACGCATCTCTAGCAGATAAGGGTATCCGCTGATTTGATTTACTAAGGAAGCTAAATTTATTATGCAACATTTTACAAGTATAATTCTGCTTTCTCTTGATGGTAATAAATTCGACATCAACTCCCATGAGACAAGAGAACCAGTCCTTTTATTATCCAGACATGACCCCCAGAGCCAGATTCCATTTTAGAGACGGGAAATGACCATATCTCTGATTAAAAGGGAAACTTTAATCAAATAAAGTGCCTCATCAAGCGAGAGCCAAGATTCCAATACTCTGACTGCAGCACAGCAATGATCCAAAGTCATATCTGCCCCCAACCCATTACCGCCTACTGCAAACGTGATATCCATCCCAAACAGGTGGTGCATCCTTCAGCCATTTCCTCATCATCTGGGTAGCTGCTCCTCCCCATGCTCACAGTCCTGTGCAGAAACTTGTTCTCAAGAAGCTACACCAAGGTCTGCTTGAGGAATCAGAGGAAGATGGACTTTGTAGTGTTTGGTTTGATTTTTTCCCAACTAAATCAGTCTCGCAGGTGACAAGTATCTTGACACTGTGCAGCTGCCTTGGCTTTCAGCTCAGCACCCTTCCAGTAAGACTCTTCTATTCCTTCAGACACTTTCCTTCTACACCGTGTGAAATTAGCTTTTAAAGCATGGAGGATAATAGCTTATTTAGAGTCCCAGATCAAGGGCTTTGTCCCAATTGTCAGTGGTGCATTTCTGCACTTTTACAGTGGATGTAGTAAATGAATAACAAACAACGGTAACAATGACAATATGGATGTCTAGAAGTACCGTTATTCTAAATATGCTCTACGGTTCCACTTCTGTGTAAGCACAATCAGATCTGTATGCCACTCCATGCAGGGATCCATCTTAAAAGTCTTTCTGGCCATCTAGAATGTTTTCTCCCAACAGAGCAAGATACAGCAACTGACAGATAAATCATCTCTCTTTCAGCTGTGGAAGCCCAGCTAAGAAAGCAAATGAAGTTGCCCAAACTCCACATCTACTCAGGAACTGCCCGGCTGAGAGACGCAGTAATTTCATACAGCGTTCTGCAGAGATCTTCCTCGGATCAGGCCGCATGTCATTTCTGCTACGGGAGTAATGATATGCTGCTTTATGCTAAGGAGTATCTTCTCAATACCAATGCCTCTGCAACGAGTGAGGCCCCTTGCTCTGCAACGCTCCCAGCTGCCGCACTGGCCCGGCAAAATGCGGACAGTGTGTAACACAACTGCGCTTGAAGATTATTTGCCTGGTGTTTGTCTGGGCGTCAGACACACGCTCTCACGTAGGAGGGTATTTACTGTGTTGCTCTCTGATTTCCAATGAAGCTTCCGTGGTTTCACGCCCTCCCCGAGGCGGGGCAGGGCTCAGCCCAGCCCAGCCTAGCCCCATTGCGGATTAGCCCAAGTCCCCCTGACTGCCGCCACACCCTGACCTGCTCCGGCTACGCCGTCAAGGGCGGCCCCGCGCCGCGTGTAGGCGACCAGCCCCGAGCAGCTCTGGGGTTAGACGGCGGCAGCACAGCGGCACCGCCCGGAATCGCCGACCGCCACAGGCGAGCCGGGCTCCGCTGAGGCAGCGGCGACGCAGGGCCGAGAGGACCCGGGAGCGCTGCCCGCAGCACCGGCGGGAGCACGTCGGACCCGGGCCCTGGCTCCCAGGCCCATAGGGAAGCAACGGAGAGGTCCGTGAGGCTGCCGGGGAGCCGGGCTCGCTTCCAGCGCTGCCGGGCGTCCGGGGCAGGCGGCGTCGGGTCGGCGAGAGTTGCCGTCGGGCCCCCGCCTCGGGGGCGGTGTCGCGTCCCCGCCGCCCCGCCAGGCACACCCCCGGGGCGGGGAGCCCCGGCGGCACCCCCGCTCCGCAGCCCCTTTACCGCGGAAGGCAGGGCTGCCGTCGCCGGCACGGTGCAGCGGGGCGGGGCGGGGCGCAGAGGGCGGGCGGGCGAGCGGCGGGGCCGGCGCTGTGGCGGGGGCGGGTGGGGTTTCCGTGCGCGGCGCTTATTAGTGTGGTGATGGAGGACCGGCCCCTCGGAGCCGCCTCGCAGCGGCGGCGCGGGCTGACGGCAGCCGCCCGGAGGTGAGCGGCGGCGGCTCGGGCGGCCGAGGCGGCGGGGCCGCCCCCGCCGTGCCCCATGCGGGCGGCGGGGCGGCGGCGGCGCTGAGGGCGATGTCGGAGGCGGGGGGCGCGGGCCGGGCGCGGGCCGCCGTGGAGCGGCTCTCGGAGGCGGTGGGCGAGCGGCGGCGGCAGCTGGGCACCGCCATGGGGGAGGCGCGGCGGCAGCGGCGGCTGCTGCTGGTGGTGGTGTGCGTGGCTCTACTGCTGGACAACATGCTCTACATGGTCATCGTGCCCATCATCCCCGACTACATCGCGGCCATGCGTGGCGGCGGGGGCACCGCCGGCCCGTCCGCGCCCGCGGGGGGCAACGGGAGCGGCGGCGGCAACCGGAGCCTTCTGCCGGCGCGGTACCCGCCGGCCTCGGGGGGCAACGAGGACGTGCAGATCGGGGTGCTGTTCGCCTCTAAGGCCATGCTGCAGCTGCTGGTGAACCCCCTCAGCGGCACCCTCATCGATCGCGTGGGCTACGAGGCGCCGCTGCTGGCCGGGCTGGCCGTCATGTTCCTCTCCACCGCCACCTTCGCCTTCGCCGAGAACTACGCGACGCTGTTCGCGGCACGCAGTCTGCAGGGGCTGGGCTCTGCCTTTGCCGACACCGCTGGCATCGCCCTCATCGCCGACCGCTACCCCGAGGAGCCGGCGCGGAGCCGCGCCCTGGGCACGGCGCTGGCCTGCATCTCCTTCGGCAGCCTGGCCGCACCCCCCTTCGGCGGCGTCCTCTACGAGTTCGCGGGCAAGCGGGTGCCCTTCCTGGTGCTGGCCTGCGTCTGCCTGCTCGACGGGCTGCTGTTGCTGGTCCTGGCGCCGCCCGGCGGCACCGGGGCAAGGGCCAACATGCCTGTCGGCACCCCCATCCACCGCCTCATGATTGACCCCTACATTGCCGTGGTGGCAGGGGCCCTGGCCACCTGCAATATCCCCCTGGCCTTCCTGGAGCCCACCATCGCCAACTGGATGAAGGATTCCATGGGGGCCAGCGAGTGGGAGGTGGGCCTCACCTGGCTGCCCGCCTTCTTCCCCCACGTGCTGGGCGTCTACGTCACCGTCCGACTGGCTGCTGCGTACCCCCACCTGCAATGGTTTTACGGGGCCCTGGGCATGGCCATCATTGGCGCCAGCTCCTGCTTGGTGCCAGCCTGCAGGAATTTCGGGCAGGTCATCATTCCCCTTTGTGGCATCTGCTTTGGCATCGCCCTGGTGGACACAGCCCTGCTGCCCACCCTGGCTTTCCTGGTGGACGTGCGTCACGTCTCTGTCTATGGCAGCGTCTATGCCATTGCAGACATCTCCTACTCTGTGGCGTACGCCCTGGGGCCCATCGTGGCCGGCCAGATTGTGCACACCATGGGCTTTGCGCAGCTCAACCTGGGCATGGGGCTTGCCAACGTGCTGTATGCCCCTGTCCTTCTCTTTCTCAAAAATGTCTGCCAAATGAAACCCTCTCACTCGGAGAGGAACATTCTCCTTGAAGAAGGACCTAAGGGACTCTACGACACCATCAAAATGGAGGAGCGCAAAGGCATGGGCAAAAGCCTCCAGCCAGCGGGCGAGATGGATGAGAACAGCATGGATTCGTACCACAGAGACCTGAAAGGGGTGTCTGAGGAGGACTCATCGGACTATGAGTACAGTTAGGTTCCCCCACGTGGCCCAGACCCAGGAGCAAGGAGAGATGTGGGAGAGAGGCAAATCGGGGGATGAAAATGTTACTGCATTATGTTTCTGTACTGACGTGCAATATATACAGTTTAACCTTTGTCATGATGTAATGGCTTTCTTCTAGACCTACTTTTAATCGGTATTTCCCTCAGCATTCTGGCAAGGTGGAAGGGGTGGGAAATGGGAGACAATACTGAAAAAAATTATTGGAGTAATCATTAGCAGAAATCTGAGGGAATCTTTCAAAAAAAAAACCACCAAAAAGAAAACAAAAAACCCAACAGCCTTGGAGCTGGGGTATAATTGTGCAGAGTGTTCTCAAGCTGAAACTGTGTGTGACATACTGTATATCTCTGTAAAAATTACAAGAA
This sequence comes from Eopsaltria australis, assembly GCA_034509425.1. Classification (NCBI taxonomy): domain Eukaryota; kingdom Metazoa; phylum Chordata; class Aves; order Passeriformes; family Petroicidae; genus Eopsaltria; species Eopsaltria australis. The sequence goes on from JAVTVJ010000138.1 coordinate 1,595,416, forward strand.
AAGCAAAAAAGTATGTGTAAAATTTCAAATTGTGTATTCAGGGACTTAGTAAATCCTGTGTACATATACTCAGACTTTCAGTTGGTTTCATATATTTAAGAAGAGCAACAACTGTCTTGTTTGATTCTTCCTTGGGAATAAACCGAAGTATTGTACTTTTTTTTTCTCTCTTGTGCTGCTCTCCAGTAAGTGCAATATGCTGTATTATGTTGAAGTCCAAGTTACAAGAATAATATGATCTGAATAAACAGAATTGAAGGGGATCGATTGTCTTTTGTTTTGGTGTTGAGGCTGCTTAAGGGAGGGAGCTGGTTGTGCTCAGGGTAACCCCTAAGGTAACAATTCCCCAGAGCACAATCTCACCAGCTACCGAAATTGCACAGGAGAAAGCCCCAGTACAAAATGTTCTCTCCTTTATTCCTTCTTCACAACATAACTGGTCTGAGCAAACAACATCGTGCTGCAACCGTGCTACTGCTTGCCTAAAAACAGCTCCTTGACTTCTCGTGTGAATTCAATTTTAATTCCCCACAAGCATAAATTTAAATTTTCTAATATTTCAAAAATTACATCACCAGCAGTTAGAGGTACAATACTGGAAGGTGCCTTTCTCGGTGCTAAATGTTGCCCCAACTGAAAGGCAGTCACCTCAGTGACTCGACAGGGATTAAACAAAAACAAAAGATGGGTGAAACGCTTCATTCGAACATTTGCAAAAAGTGGAAACCTTCGATCCACTCACAACGGAACCAGACTGCACAATTTGCCCTGTAAATTTATCTTAATATAATATAAAATCGTTAATTTTATTTCCTAACCCCTTAGGAAACAAAATAAATAATTTTTAATCGCAAGAGGCGGGAAAAGACATTTACAAGCGGCCATAGCACCTATGAAGGGGCTCCTACGCGTCCCTGAGGATCTGGGCACCGCGGAGCAGCGCCCGGTCGGTTCCGCGGAGCTGCGCGGGACGCGCGACTCCGCAGCTCCCGCCGGGGAGGTCGAGTCGCTGCTCAGGCGGCGCGAAACTCCTGAAAACAGCGGGATGGCGCTTTGGTACGGGGGTTCGGGGAAGGAGCAATGGCCACCGCGGTAGGAGGTAAGACCCGCTTCCTTAAAACGCAGCCTCTTCTTTGCGGTAAGCGGCAAAAGCGGAGCCTCCTCCGGTCCGCCGCCCGCGCTGCCGGCCCCATGGGCAGCTCCTGCAGAGCCCGGGCCCCTCCCGGGACCGCTGCCGCCCCGTCGCGGGTCCCACCCCTCCCGGCCGCCGTGCCGGCAGCCACTAGCAGCGCCGCCCGCCCCTGTACGGCCACCGAGCCTTCAGGAGCCGCAGATGCCCTACGGCGACACTTCTCGACACTGGCCACAACCCCCGAGGCAACGCGGGTCTGCGAGAACCGTAGCCCCTTGGGGCTGCCTTTGCCGCTGCCGAGGCTGACCCCGACGGCCGTAAGAGCGCCGGCGAGCACGGCTGTGCCCGGCTGTCCCCGCCCGCCCTCACGGGACACGGCCCACACGGGGCGAGCCGACGCCGCTGCAACCGCCGGGCGCAGCGGCCGCACGGGCACAGCGGGCGGGGAGCAGCGCAGGCGGCAGCGCCTGTTGCGCGCAGCGGGAGGGGCGGCAGGGCAGGGCCGGGCCGGGCCGGGCGGTGCGGGGCGGGGAGGAGCCAGCAGCGGCGGAGTCGAGCCGCCCTCCGCACGCCCCCACCCAGAGGGGACCTGGCCGCGGAGGAGACGGCGGTACCTTGGACAGAGCCGCCGAGACTCGCGGAGCCCGCCCGGCAGCCACTCCGGAGCTCCCCGACGAGCAGGTACCGGCGGGCGGGCTGCGCGCCTCGCGCCTGCCGCTGCCCCGACGGCGCGGCTGCGGGAGAGCCAGGGGCCGGGGAGAGCGGGAGCCGGGGCGGCGGGTCCCGCGGAGAGGAGCCGAGCGAGCTCCTCTCGCCAAACTCCGCGGCTTCGGCGGCACCCACGGGGTGTGCCGCCGCCCGAATGTCCGGCCGCGACGGAAGGTTCGGGAGGGAAAGGGCTGCTTCGGGGCTGAGGCTTGCGAAGGTCTCGGGACGTGCCGGCAGCCTCCGGCGGAGCGCGAGCGCTCCCCGGCGGGTCCGGCGCTACCATGGCCCGAAGGGAGCTCCCGGCCGGCGACAGGGCGGCTGCTGGCTTCGCTCGCAATGACCACGGCCGCAGCAGTGAGCGCTTCACACGTGTATTCCTGACAACGCATACATTCCTCTTTACTTCAAGCAGAGATTCCTGAGAACTTAAAGCTTATCCTCCTGATAATACTGAGAGTGAGGATGAATAGATGGGGGCTGAATGTCTTGCCCCGACAACATTATATACTGCAAGCTGCCTCCCGAATCCACCGTGTCAGGAGAACTCAAGTACAAGCACATGGGTTTATTTTAGTCCTTCTCTGCTGTCTGCTAACGGAGAGATCAGTACCTTTTGTTGCGGGTTTGAGTTGCTGCTTTGAGCTGTTGGGAAGGCCACCCGGCTCCCCAGTCTTCTGTGACTCGCAGCTACGGTGCTAAGCTGCTCACCCTGGCCCTCCAGCTAAGCCAGCTGTAAATAAAAACAGCTAGGATTATTTTTTTCTTTTTTAGCCTAATAACTTTGACAATGTACCTCACAGCTTTCTAGTGAGCAACTTTGAAGTCATCTTGAATTTCTGTAGGATTTTCTCCTGTGTCAGTTTTCTTGTCCTTTATTAAGCAAATAGGGGATTGGGTGTGATGCTAAGCTGTCAGCACTTGAACCAGAGACAAAGCCTCCGTTCATCCCCGCAACAGAGAAATGCACAGTTCAGGCTACCACCTCCAAACTCTTTATCACACCGTTCTTACAGATATGCAGGGCTCTTAGTAGTAGCATTTCCCAGAGGCACTGAGCCAATATAGACTTTTAGTCAGCATGACACCATATTGCAATTTGACAAAAAACATAAGGGAAGAAAGAACAAAAGTCCCAGCAAAAGGAATACCAGCAGGATTTTTCCTTTGAGGGGCTCTAAAGAGAAAATGGCTGCTCTGTATTTGAATGCAGGTGGGGGGCTGAGGCCAGCCCATAAACAACTGGGCAAGCCAACAGTCTTCCAAGAGTTATGGGACATGCATTATTTGAGGTGCTTTGAACCTGTGTTTTAGGGATAAAGTGCAGGCTAAGTGATGAGCCCTGTGCAGCACATGAGAGGGAGCAGAGCAGCGCAGTGGGTTAATGTGGCCTTGCCATGAGGGAAATCGCCTCTCACCTGGGTTGAAATTGTGAGCAGATGACAGATCAACACGAGTTTGCTGTGTGGCTCATTGCAGGGCCCCAGGGACATCTCTCAACCTTATACAACCTATTTCACAGTGTATGGCCCTGCTGACAGCCAGTGCAGGACAGGGAGAGGACACGATCGACACAAGGTGTCAGTGACCACATACACATTGGCAGAGTCATGCTGAAGCTGCAAGGCTGGAATAGCCAAGCTAATTCCTCAGGAGAGGAATAATCCACAGCCATCTCTGCCCATTGCTAAACAAAACTCATCAACTCATTTTCATACACTCTAGGGTTTAATCCAAATTGTTCTTTAAATCTGTTGTAGAAATAATTCCAGTGGCCTGAATGTGATAATTCCAAAGACTACAGAAGAAAAATATTTTCTACATAGTCAACACATTGTCTTTTATATTTTGCATACACACAGTGCAAAGTAATTAAAAGAAAACCAAAAACCTCGAATCCCGACTGAACACAAAAAATTCACTCTTCTTTAGCAGTACTTATATACTGTCCTAACTGAAGGACAATTGCTTGGTGTGGTCACAAGTATATCAGAAGAAATACGTGTGTCAGACAGCTTATTCCTGCACAGAAGAAGAGTTAGAAGCATCTTTAGAAGTGAAAACCAAGACAAGCACAATACCAGGGAGACACGAGTGGAAGTATTTGCTGTGCCACAGATTACTTTTGTGACTTTTGGCAGGTTAAGCCATCTCCCTGGAGATGTATATGCTATTTGGAAAGACTGCTGTACAAAGCAGCTCAAACCCAGGGTACAGCACCCCGCCAGTCCTCCCACAGCCTTCACAGGAAGGCTCACAGAGTCCCCCAGCCCAGACCTGTGCCCCAAAGCTCTGGTACCCTGTGAGATTCTAGGCTGCAGAGGGCAAAGGCACATCTCCATCGAGCTCCTTTTTACGTCTTCTATCACAGCACCTCACTGTACCCATGGAAGAGTGCCATGAAAAATACATTTAAAGACTGTGGTGCTTTCATATAAAAAAACAGTAAGGGGAGGAAATATAAGATCCTAATATAGAAAACTGCAACATTACTATTACCTGTGTCAACATAAGTACATTCAAAGAAAAGTCCCCTCTTTCCTCCAGCTAACATAGAACAGTAATACAAAGCACGCAGATTATGCCACAATAAATTGCAAAGTAAATTACAGTGACAAAATAAACCATGCTGAGAAGGGACCTTTTATGAGCATCAGATAGTTCTGAAAAAATAAATTTATAGCAAAATGAGACAAACAGAATGTCAGAGCAATCTCCACAGGGCTCAGTTCAGCTGCTTTGAATGTTGTACTTCTATTTCTCTTCAGGTTTGCATTCTGAAGCTTCTGTGTATGTTTGCGCAGGGAATACTCCCCTCGTATATTTTGGTTATAAATAATGGGTACTGACAGGACTTTAAATCTTTTCTATTTCCAGAACTGAGGCATCAGACTCCATAAGTGCCCCCAAGTGACTTCAAATTCTGTCCTCAACAAAAGATACCAAAAGAAATGAAGGAATGCCTGACCTAGAAAAAAACATGCAGAAGAACGAGAAAGATACATGCAGTAAAGATGAAAGAGTAAGTAACTCTTTCTGGGAAAACAAAAAAAACTTGAAATTCTGTAAATTAATATCATAATTGTAACCCAAGCTCTGTTTCAGAGTCAATTTCTTTATTTCAGGGAACACCAGTTATCCTGCGACGGTTTATATTCAGAAACCTCAGTCTAACACTAGTACTTCTCATGTCCAAATTCACTCTTTCTCCCAACATCCTCTGAAGAATTTCAGTAAATTAAATATTATTATACAACAAACATTTTTATACTACAAAGTCAGAGATGGCATGAAATTATTCATGCTAGTACAGCACTATCAAACTATCATATATGATTAATTTTCAAGCTGGTTTAGAAGGTGTGGGGTGTGTATGCTTGTAAATAGTCAGCCTTCCTAAGTAGAGTCATGAACTGCACAGTAACCTTACCCAGAAAGGTGGGGCCAAAGTCAAAAAAACCACTGGTTAGCACATGTGTTTCCATTGACCAAGAAATCAATGACAGAAGAAATATGTCTTGACTAAACATAGCTTGAAACTGTAGAAACGCCATTCTTTTATTTCTGGATGCATTACAGGCTAAATTTGATTTGCATTTCCATTAATAACAGGTAATCTATGATACTTCATGAGTATCTAAAATCTTTGGTTTCTAGATAGGGAACATAATGCAGCACTGACTTTTCTGTGGATGTCAGAAGGCAGAGCTGGTATTTGAGCTCAGAGGACACTCAGGCCCTGCCTCCTGTTCAGAGCACTTCCTCCACACCCTCCCTGCAAGCACTGGCAAAGGAGTTTGCAGCTAGACTAGCTCTGAGCAAGCAAATGGGACAAGGTAACTGCTAATCCTTTCTTCCACCCAAATCACACTATGGCCTGCAATCCTGAGAAAATGAGTGTCCATTACAGCAAGAGCTAGCAAAAAAATTTGAAAGTTGCCTACTTTAGGAGATGGGCAAAAATCAAATTAGAAAAATAAAGCCTTCAAAAGTTTATGGCCTGCACTAATCACTAATGGACAAGCACAGCTGCATTAGATGACCATTTCTCAGCTAGGAGACACAGCTACCTCCCTGAGGAACCGAGCTTAGAGCATCACAGCCTCTCGCAATTTCCCAGTCTTTCATGAATTACCTCCTTGCTTGATTTTCCCACTGCCCCCATAATTGCTCTGGCTTTTAAATTACTAATTACATTTCACTTGGTTAATTCTACATTAAAAACAAAGGAAACTTAATTGCATGGACCACATGGAACTCTTTTCTTCCCAGATACTATTGCTCCAAACAGGGTAAGGAAAAAGGAAGTATAAACAGAGATGTTTTATCAAGCCCTCCAGGAGGGTTCCAGATTGACTGACAGCAGAGGTTTGACAAGATAAAACACAAGCTTATTGAGGACTGTACATAGTACTAATGAACAGGTAGACCTACCTGTTTTCTACTTCTATAATTTTATAACTATTCATATTAATAATCAGACAAGTATTAACCCATGGCTTTACTAATCACAAGCTAAATGTGCTTCTTTAGTAATGAAATACCTTCTCTTAAGATATTATTTTATTATTTTGTAATGTATTTGCAGATTTCCTAGGGTTTAGCTCAGAGTATTTTCTTGCATCATGCCTCTTTGTCCTAGGATTTCTAGAATTTTTACCAAGGAATATTCTCCTCAATAATTTTCCATTAGTCACCTGCTCTATCCATTTGAAAGCCTACAAACAGTGCATTTGTAGTAATCAGACCTCTCAACTGCTAAAACAGAATAAATTAATTTAAAAACAAATTAATCAGCAACAAAAGAAAAAAGTAAGAAAACAAAAGAGGGCAGATTTGGAACAAGTACAATTACTCACTAATGTATATTTCTTTTTAATGACTAGGAACTGCCAAAACTTCCAGTTCCACCACTGCAACAGACCTTACGCATGTACCTACAGTGCATGAAACACTTGGTGCCAGAAGAGCAATTTAAAAAGACCGAGGCCATCGTGAAGAAATTCGGAATTGCAGGAGGCCCAGGGGAATCCTTGCAGCAAATGCTTGAGGAAAGAAGTGAAAAGACAACAAACTGGGTAAGCAAATGCAGTGGAAAAATTAATCGCTGTGTTGGATGATGCTTCTTTACAAATGCTTTCTGATATTCTCTATGCAATCACTGTTTTCTTTCAGCAGGTCATTGCAAATGGGTCATTCTGACAAATGAATATTTCAGTCGTAACAGGCTACATTTTTCAAATTATGTCAGAATCCATGTCATTATTATGTTTTCAGAGCAACAGTTTGTTGACATTAATGAGGACATTCATTCACCTCAGGTTCATGCACAGAAGTGTCACAACATCTGTAGGAAACACACCTTTTGGATGTCATTTCTTCCTTTGCCTTAAATAACAGCATTTAGAATTTTTATTAGAATGAAAAATACTTTCTGATAGGGCTTTAAAAGTGCCTTGCACAGCCACCTACCCAAAGTCTTTTAAAACTGAACTGTTATTTGCTGTTCATTGTCACGCAATGCCAATGTAGGTACCCTGAAGTAGCTACTTTGCCAAATATGCACGTACATGTACATACATGTACACCTACCACATAGACCATGCTGAGACCTTTGCCTTTAAAAAAGTTCAACTTTCTGCTTCCCAAGGCAGGAAAACTAAATAAGTCATAGCTAAAGCAGATTTTATCATTCAACAAAGTCGCAGTTCATCCTGCCCACATTAACCATGTTAGAATATGGCAGCTGAAAATTTGAGTTTTATTGAAGTCCTTCTGTCCCAACAAGGAAAATGATTTTATGGATTTAGTGCAATCCTGCAGGCTTGTTACTGATGGCAGTGAATTGTGGTTCTCACTTTTGTGTGGCACACAAAAAACTCCATCAAATTGCTGCTATAGTTGGGGGGAAAGGCCACAGTGCTTTCATTTTAAAAGTAGTGATTAATTTCTGAACAAAATGCTGCCCAATCTTGTTTTCATATTGTGATCACAGAATTTCATGGTGGCTAAACTAACCAGCATTTAAATAGTGTTCCTGATATGAAATAGTGTTCCAGAAGACAACTGCTCATTCAAGCACTTGAAGCATGAAAATTACAGAGGAAGGATGCATAAGCATTTTCTGAAATTGTGCCAATTTTAAATAATGGTTATTAAAATAAATATCTGATTCTTAAGATAAATTAGCAATGGTTTTATTTGGAATTTAAGTTGCCAGGAGTGTAGCTGTAGCATGTTCCCCTGAAGACTCCAGAGACTGTGGGGGAAGCATCTGTTCTAACAGCAATGAAATATCTCGGAGGAAAACTTTTTCAACTGATGCATGCATTTGTAATTATTTTTGCATAATTTCATTGTTGTTTATAGTTACCATATGCAAAGCCTGCCCTCTCAGAAAGACCATTTGATCTTTTTGTGAAAGCCTCTATTTTCCAAATGATTCTTCAATCTCTGCTCAGACATAAAGGAATGCAGTTACTGTTCATCTGTGCTTTCAATAAAAATGGTTAGAACTTTAATGTGTGTCTGTCTGGGTCAAGAATCAGCAATCTGCATTTGTGTCAGTGGACACAAAGGGAATTCTCCAGGGGCCCTATCCATGTGCCACTCTCTGCAGGACTGAATCATTAGGCTTGGGAAATTATTTTCCTGCCATGTCTTGCTACAGGACAGTACCTGATGGCTGGCAATGGAGCATCTTGGCATCACTGACAAATATTTGTAGCCCCCTGAGTAAAGGCATCACTAGTAAAACCCTGGCCATCTCTTAAATATATTCTAATTGCCATGCAAGAGTTAAGATGTTGTATTCAAACATTTTCCGGTTGTAGAGAGAAGCAAACAACAAAATACCCAAAGCACCACAATATGGAGCTTGTTTAGTTTTTAATGGAACACACTGTAAATTGCCATTGATTGAGAAATGGGATTATGGAATTGAGGCTGACTTCAGCTGAGCTGAGGTCACAGAGCCCAGACTGAAAATGCTCAGCAGCTCCATTAATCAGAGCCCATGGCTGACACCAGCAGCACCAGGCAGTGTCCCCTCAGCCCCAGACTGCTTTTCTGTGTGCTGTTTGCAGCTTTAAGGTGTCGTGTCCCCTTCCCTCAGGTGTTTAACTTCTGGCTTGATGACATGTACCTCAACAACCGCCTGGCTCTTCCAGTCAATTCCAGCCCTGCAATCATCTTTGCTCGTCAGAATTTCAAGGATGTAAATGACCAGCTGAGGTAATGCACTACAACTCTGCAGCTTTTGCTAAATGAGAGAATATTTTAAATGTATTGCTTTTTCAAAAAGACAATCAACTTTCATTAAAAAATAAGGGCTGTAGCCATTAAAATTATTTCCTATTAGGCCTACTGACTGAGGACAGTGTTTCTGGGGTAACTCCTACTGATATTCAGAAAGAAAAATGTCCTTACTATTACATTTATTGCATGAAAAAAATGCAGTGGGATTTATATTTTAAGGAATATTGACAAAGCTTTTTACTGTACATAATTCAAGTAAACCACTTTGTGATGAAAAAAATAAATATTAATTTCTGACACACAGTTTCTAGGAAAATAATCTTTAACATGGCATCACTACAACTTGTAGACACCCTGCAAACTGAAAAGGCCACGCTGGCATTAAATTGTCCCTCTCAGATGCACAAAAGGGCACCAGAAACACAGGGGATTTAAGAATAAGAATTCAGAAATCATTCTTCGCCAAGAACACTGCTTCCTCCAGGCTCATCAGTCCCAGCTCTGAACTGATCTTTCTGCTTTGAGCTGTTGTGGGCAATTACTATAATTTAAAAAGTGAGAAGGTAAGCACGTAGCCAAGCACAGAATATACCTCTCCAGACACCCTTAAAACAGGATTCCATTCTTCAGTCTTTGCCAAAACATTCTTCCTTTTAAAACAGTAAAAATCTACCTTCATAGAGTGCAATTTTCCTCTTCGCTTTTAGCACTCTCTAGCTGCTCATTACTGAAATAATTAACTGCACGTGAATTTATGCTGTTATAAAACAGCCAGAACCTTGAAACCAATACGCATTAATTTAACATTTTGCATAGACAGCTAATGCATCTTTTCACTTTACTTTAAACATAACTATAAATGCTTCCATTCGTTACTGACTAAATTTATTGTGCACACAGCTTTCAAAAAACCTCCACTTTGCATTTTCTAATGCACGTGCTTTAACAAGGAAATATTTTTCTCAGAGCCTCCCATTCTGACACAGTGCAAATGGACAGTGTCAGAAAAGAATACACCTGTCCACAGCTCTGCGAAAAGAATATTTGCTTAGGACAGGAAGTACTCTAATACTGGACAGCTTATGAGTATTGATATTGAAACCCATGTGAGGATTCTATAAATATTCAGTCTCTGCTCCCATTCTCCAAGTAAGCACTTTCAGGCTTCCTCCTGTGGTAGTCTGTTTAACCATTTGAAGGGACTGTCTCCAGGATTTCATATTTCTCTTGACATGGATTAATTTCGGTTTTGGGTGGGGGCAGGGAGCTCTTCTTGCCAAGCCAGAAGACCTTCTCTCCTTATGCTGTGTCATCAATCATTCAGGCTTTCCTCTGTCTCCCAGAAACAGCGCAGTGTTGCCAAATGACAAAAGACTGATGTCACTTCTCTCTGCTACTTGCAGGTTTGCCGCCAATCTCATTTCAGGAGTGCAAGACTACAAAGCTTTACTGGACACGTAAGTAGCTTGGAAGGAGAGCTTGAGCATCCACAGGGCTTCTGATTCAAGGCTGCTCTCAGTAGTCAGGCTGTATTGCACCTCTCCACCATGGGGAAGGGCTGGGGCTCCAGCATGCTTCAGAGCAAGTGCTTCAGCAATTTTTTTGCCCTTTCTGCTGTATCCCTGCAGTGTAACAGATTGAAGAAGGATCCTTTCTGATGGCTGCCAGTCATCACTCTGGCAGGCACAGCGCAGCCCAAAAGGACACACACGATTTGCCTAACAGAGTTACTGAGAACACAAGAGGAAGCTGATGCCTCCCACACCCAAAGGGCAGCAGCACTGTGGTTGCACAGCATGCACACCTTTCCTGGCACTCTCCACTCAGAACAACACTGCCCACCTCTCTCCCTGCAGAGAAACAGCACATCCCATCAGGGGAGGGAAGTCTCACCACAGACAGGCTGGCTCAGTAGCTAGTAAAAATAAGTTACTTATGCTCTTGTTAATTTCTAAATAAAAACACTGGGGAAATAGAGGATTCTTCAAGTCATGTATGTATTACACACCTGTACAAGGAAATAGGTGATACAGAGAATTTGAGAGTTGGGAACTAAAGTGAATATCCCTGGTTTAGAGCTGCAAGAGTTCTAAAGACATGGTTAACCAAGAAAAACTAGCATAAAGCATTACCCCTCATAAGCTGTATGAGGGTAAACCTCCTTGCCTGCTTCTTCACCCCTGCCCCTGTCTGACAAGCTGGAAGTTTAGTCCTCTTTTGCTGAAAGAAAATCTCGGCACTGTAAGATCTTCTTCCTTCTGTGGTCTCTGCAGCCTCTCCTGAGCAGCAACACCATTATTTCCTGCTGCAGTGTCAGTGGGGTACTTTACAATCCATAATCATAATTGTGACTGTGACAACTCTTTTTTTTCACTGGCCACAGAAGAAGCGTTTTAAGAGATGCTGGTTTCACCTGCCTTCCAATCAAGAAAAGAATAGGTTTTCAGCACATATTACTCTATAGGTCTAAGTAAAAATTAGCACAAAAACAAGGACCTATGGAAAACAGAAATTCCCTCTGTATTGCCCAAGTTGTTCCTGTTTGTCAGGCAAGGCCCTCTCACACACTCTGTAACCAGTCAGCAAAGTACAGGCGTGCTGTGATTTGCAGGGAATTTCATCAGTACCTTTCTTCAAGGTGCTGGTCTTTCCCAGCTGTTCTGCTGACTTCTGTCCTGCCCAGTTTCCGGGGTCCCATCTAGGCAGGCTTCCTATGCACATTGCAAAGCTGCTTGTGACCTGCTATTTTCATTTCCACTAGATGATAATGCAATTGCCTGATGAATATGCATGAAGCTGCCAGGAATGATGTATTTAACTTTGGTATGGGAATTCATCTATTTCCCTTATACTGTAATCTCATTTTATTATTCAATTTGTGTTATACCTGATCTAATTGTAACAGAACAAAGGACAGATTAGATTTCTTTTCCTTTCTGTCTCTCTCCCCTCTTTTCCTCTGGTTTTGTTTTTCTCCTTCTCTGCAGCCATGCTTTACCCACTGATTTTTCTCGTGGACAGCTGTCTGGTCATCCTCTCTGTATGAAGCAATACTATGGACTCTTTTCTTCCTATCGTCTTCCAGGATGTACCAAAGACACCCTTGTGGCCCAGAAAAGCAATGTAATGCCAGAACCAGAGCACATCATTGTTGCTTGTAACAATCAGGTAAATTAGTTTTCTTTTTTAATACCTTTCTATATTTCTTAATTTGCTGAAATTCACTGCAGAAGAGCCTAATCTAATCTCTGTTCAGAAATGCAATTAGCATGCTACGTATGAGCTCGCTTCTTACCCAGCATTTGCGGTCAATATCTCCAAAAGATGCTTCCGCAGCATTTTTGTCCTTGGCCCACATTATGTTCCAAGTACAGTGATGCAGAAAGGAGGAATGTGGCAGAATTCATTTGCTTTCTCTTTCAAACAAAAATGTTTAATAAACAGAGATGAAACCACAGAGAAAAAAGAATCCTATTAGAGTGCATTTGCTGGAAATGCTCTTCTCTTGACAGTCAAGTATTGGCACACGATGCATGGCAACCATACCACCATCACACCTTTGCATGGCATAGACACCATGTAGGGGCCCTAAGCTGTGCCTGAAGTTAGCACAGGTGCAGGCAGAAAAACTGAAGTGTTAGAGTGAATCTGCCCCAACAAGTAATTGCCAGGGAGCAGCAGAGTCTATTACCTGGGCACAGAACCTTATAGCCCAGCTTGACTATTCGCAGTGCTGGAGCCATGCCTGCAGGCCCTCTTGGAATTAAGAGGTGGAGTCCAGTGAAGTGTTTTTGCTTTTCCAGGAAGTGCAGGAAATTTTCCAGATTCTTGAGGTTGTGTTTAAACAAATAATACCATGAAAATTATTTACATACTACCTGATTTTATCTCTCCAAGTTTTCTTAAGCTTATTCAAATAGTGTATGTTTTATTTGAGTCCAACACACAATATAAGTCCCCTATGGCAACTGGAATTACATTGGTATTAAAACACAGGAGGGGTGAGCCCTGGGCCATTCCCCAGTGGTTTTGTGTTCCATTGCGTGCAGGCCTGGCTCTCCAGGCAGGACTTCAGCATCTCAACACCTATCCAGGTGACAACAAAGTATTGGATCACAAAGGGTCCAACCCACCCCTGACTGACCTTCTGACTTCTGTCGTTTTTTTTGCAGTTTTTTGTTTTGGATGTTGTCATTAATTTCCGTCGTCTCAGTGAGGGAGATCTTTTCACTCAGTTACAAAAGATAGCAAAAATGGCAGAGAATGAAGAGGAAATGCTGCCTCCAATTGGCCTGCTGACAACAGATGGAAGAAAAGAGTGGGCAGAGGCCAGGACGATCCTTATGAAAGGTTAGCAGCAGCAACCCCAGCTTTCTCTTCTTCATCACCTTCCTCCTCACCATCACTGCCTTTCTTTGCTGAGAGTAAACATCACAGCAAACACAGGACTGAATGTGCAACCTCACTGCTGAATTTTTCCAGCAGTAGGAAACTCGGTACATGTAAGATGCGTGTTAGCAGGGGAGCAGCAGCAATGGCTTGACCCTTTAGCTGTGTATGTGTAAGTGTTATGCCATGTAACAACTCACTCCATTCTTTGTTTTTCATCACATAAATTACATTATGTCAGATTTTGTGATTTGTCTCTTTCTTCATATCCATTTTGTACCAATGGGAATGATGTATCTTCTTGCTTTTGACAGCTATTTGATATTATTGATCTTTTCTAACAAAAGCATCTGCAAGTTAAACACCTATTGAATCTAGCTGTGTGCTCTCTCTAGTCAATGGAGAGGGTACCAGGGCTGATTCAACCAGTTCTTAAGTATCTAGGAAAGATGACACCAGGTATTATCTGGGGACCGCCCCCTCTCTCTTTTCCAACAGGCAGCATTTAGCTGTCTCAGATTCTGGACCTGAATTTCAAACTTGGAAATAGATGAAAATAAAGGGTGGGGTTAGTGAGCTCTATCACATCACACCTTATGTGATACAAATGCCCTCTTTTTGCCATTTTACATGTGTTAAGTATTTACTTTTTCCTCCTGAAGAAAACATTAACTCATCTCTTTATCTCCAGTTCAGCAATGCTACAGAAAATGTTGCTGTTTTACCGATGGTCTGGAATATACAAGAGTTGCCAATAGTCTCAAAATAAGTTTACCATCCTAAGGAAGATTCTCCTTTTCTTATTCAAGTTTATCTGTACTTATAAAAACTTAGTATAGATAGACACACACACACACACACACACACACAGAGTTCTGGCCATTATTTCAGCAATGTTATATAGCATTAGTCTCATCTTTAAACTTTCCCCTCCTCTTCCCATCATTTCTTTTTAGAGGAGACAAAAAAATAACTAATTTTAATGAAAATTGAGGCAAACACCTAATCTTTTTTTTTCATGCCATACTAAGTAAAACAGTCAATGCCTTGAAATTTGCAACAGAATTTTCTTTGTTAACCCACATCATCCAAAAGAAAAACAAAAAGAAAAAACAACAAAAACTAGCAGAACCCTCTCCAAAGTGTTTTTAGATTGCCTGGTATTTACCAAAATATTAATTTTAATCAGGAGGCAAACCAACTCAGTTATGCAGCTGAAAAAAACATTCTGCACAAGTAAATCTCATAGCACTATGATGTGAGCCTTCTCTAATCCAAGCAGGAACCCCATCCCGGACCATTCATGTTAGCACAGCTCTTCTGTATAGGTGAATGCCTTGCTGTTACACATGGATATATGATATTTAACAGCCCTTTTCCTTTCTTTATCTGTGGTGGTGAAATGTTCATGCAACAATGAATAACAGAGGAAGAGAACACCTGGGAAGCAGTGTGGGTGAAAGGGTCACTACACAGCTGGTCTGCACTGGGCAGGGCAGAAGAGGATGCTTGGGGACAGGAGACCTGTGCAGGGCTTTGCAGAGGCTCTGAAAGAGTTACATCCATGGGTCTCATAGACCTGCAAGTGGAGCATATGTTTTCTAGGAGAGAAAATGTTATTGTAGTAAACCCAGCCATCACTGATTTATAAACACACCCAGTATTGTAACTGCCTTCTGGCTGCAGAACTAGTTCACTCTTCCTGAGTACAGGAAGTGAATTCTGTATGAAGTGACTGGCTACAGTCCCATGTATACTACATCTGAATTGGATTCAAAACTGTCTTCTCATATTTTCCTTTCTAAAACTAAATCAAAAAAACCCAACTAACCAACAGTTGGCTGGCCAATTCAATGCAATTATGCATTTGAAAGGAAGAAATGTCTTGCAGGACTTTAGGTCTTACGCTCCTCTGTTTTAGCTCTTCCTGCAGGTATTTTCCATCCCAAGTCATGGTTCATGAGTTCTTGTGCAATTTATTGCCTGCTTCACATGCTAATTTTTCAGTGTTTGATCAACCCTCTGGATATGTCTCCTTCTGTAAAGGCATCTTTCCCCTACTTTTCTGTTTCTAGCACAGCTTAATTTTATTCACTCTAATACCTAGACTCCAGACACCCTGAAGCCATATGTCAGACTAAGGGCTTCATATCTGTCAAAGATGTGTGGGCAGCAGCCACAATGAAATATATATAAACCTATCAAACAGCGTAAAGCAGAATGCTGAGCAAGCTGTGAGCAGTTTGTAAATCACTATCCAAGCTGTTTTTCCTCAAAGATGCCTGTCTGCAAACACCAGAAGCTGATGTATACCGGGCAACTTCCATTCACAAGGATCTTTCCAGTCTTTGCACCGATGCACCCAGACCATCAATGAAAAAAATACCACAATTACGGTCAGCCCTGCAAGTGTGAGATACCAGAAAAGCTTTACAGCCAGGTGGACAGAGATGTGTCTTCTCTCTTATAAAGCTTTTGAATGCTTTTGAAGACACTCGGAAGGGATGCTGGTGTTCACATTTACAGGGCAACAACCTCTCTGCATGCCCCATCGAACACAATCTCCTGGCTCAAGCCTGGGTAGGAGCTGGCAGGCGCTCCAGCTGCTTTCCCTAGGACTCTGTTTCTGTTGGCAAGGGGACACAACACACTCTGCACTCCCCCAGGTCCCCAGAGAGCCTGAAAGAAGCCAGGCTGACCATCTCTGTCCCTTGGGCCCCTGGCTGCTGATGCTGCCTCACAGGAGCCACCCAACAGCCACAGGCAGTACTTTACCATAACCTACACAAGGCCACGGCTTCCCCTCTTCCTTCTCAGCCGCTGCTAGCACTTGCCTCTCCTTCTCTTGACACTTTTTTAATTTCTTGCATGTTTGGTCTCTTTTTCACTACAGAGCATCTGGAGAATGAACCTGGATGGTAACAAGCATCTGGTTTTTTTCTAGCTCCTGACTAACCTATGTTACTCCTCTTGGAAAGATGCATTATTTCTTGCTATGGAAAATGCTGTTCTTTCAGAGAAACAAGCTACTTTACATACTTGCAAACCTTAAAAACATGCACATATTGAAACGGCCCCATCTTTCAAATGCAAATCAGAACTGTTTAATTTAAAGTATTTTTCCATTCTTTCAGCTAAACTAATTTTCTGAATTGGGCACATATTTGTTGAACTTAGCCTAGACTTGAAAGAAGTTTTGATCAATCTGAATTCATATCTTTTGTTGAGAACATTCTGAAACAAAAATAATTTACACCAAAATCTAGCAAAATCAGCAGATGAAAGCTGATCTGTTAAGAACAAAAAGAATTTTATGTTGACACTTGAAAGCCCTTTCCTTTAATCTTGTTAGCAACCATATAACAGCAATTTATAATGTTATATGTTTTTAAATGAAGTAAGTTCTTGTTTTAGGTTGCACACTTCTATCTTTTCAATAAAGAACTGTATTAAGTGCTCACAATTAAATATCTCCTGTGCTTCAAACTGGTCCTTGGATGCAAACAAACCCTTAACATTCCTAATATTTCTGAGTTAGACAAAGAAACTGAGAAGAAAAAACCAAAACAGATAAATACACCATAAATAAAGAGGAAAGCACCAAGGGCAAGGTAAAAATACCCCCAGTAGTCCAACCACATAAGCAAGAGTTTCAGGGTAGGGCAAAGAAACAGAAGGAGATCCAGAAAAGGCCATTTTATTCAGCAGTACACTGGTGACAGGAGAGCAGCATAATGTGGCAACTCATGGTTTTGGCAAAACCATGTCCAAAAACTAAACCTCAAAACCTCATCCGCAGATGTTTCCTCATGTGATGTGGGCAATATAAGCTAATGATGAGAGACAGGAGAAACGAGGGTTTTAATACAGTGAGACAAAACCAACATGGGCCCTACTGTTCCTTGTTCTGCCAAGGGTTTTCATGGGAGAACAACACAAAAGCACTCTAAGCTCTGCTGTTCCAGAGCAGAATACTGCAGCAATAGCGTGAGCTCTGAAATTTTCTATTTTCCACCTGTCTGCTGTAACCGTTATATATAAAACAAGTAAGCAATGCTGGCCTTAAGAGTAAAATAGATCTATTTTGTAATATAATTACTTCAGGAAATGAAAGGCAGAAAAAGAAAGGGGTTATTATTGAATCATGTGAGAGATACTCAGAGTTACAAAAGTTAACATGTGAATTAATACCTGGGTATAATGCTCCTGTGCACTGAGATGATCTGCTGCTGAGAGAAGCTCACTGCAGAGTAAGGGGCAGATTTCCAGTGGTTTCCAAGGCAGAGGGTTCCCCAGCCAGTGCTGTGCTCAGAGGTGAGAGGATGTGAACATTTCCCTCTTTCATCCCCAGACTCCACCAACCGTGACTCCCTAGACATGATTGAACGGTGCATTTGCCTGGTGTGCCTGGACAGCCCCAGTGGGGTGGAACTCAACGAAACCAACATGGCATTTCAGATGCTGCATGGAGGAGGCTACTACAAAAACGGGGCCAATCGTTGGTATGACAAACCCATGCAGGTAAAACCTTACGGCACTGTGACATTATTGCACCTTGCCTTATGGTGAGGGCCGCTTAGAGTCGGGTGGGAGAAAGAGGGGGAGGTGGTGTCAGCATCTGCTGGGGCAGGTTTGGTGTGAGCAAGGCTGTCCTTTGCAAGGCAGGGGAAGCAGGGACACTTCCAGCTTTTCCAAAGCTGCCCTTTGCACTTGAGGAGACAACACAGATACGCAGATGTATGAGTAGGTAGACATTGGATATAAAAAAACAATGCGTTTTACTATGCTGAGTCAAATGAAATGAAAATGCTGGCCTAGTATCCCTGAATGAAAAAGAAAAGCACAATATTTTTCTTCATTTCCCCTTCTTACACATTTTCCTGACATCCTAGAAATGCTACTGCTTATAATTTGGCATATGTTTAAGTCCTCACTTAACAGACTGTTTACTCATTTAATGACATCCTTGTTGAGACTTTCCTGAAGTATTGACTTCACCAGCCTTTTTCCCAATCAGATTTTGATTGTCATATTTTAAAGCGTTGCAATATTATTTCCACAGTTTGAAATAGACCCAGAGTGAAGTGATGTATTAATCTCCAACTGTCAACAATGTTGACACCTTATGAAAAATTGAAAAAACCCTGACTGATGCATGGCTTGCATAATGCTTGTTGCTCTTACCATATCTAAGAACAGCAACACGCAGAGAGAAACCCCTAAAAATAATTTCACTTGTACCAACTTACACAAGAGCAAATACATTTCAGTAACCATTCCTGATTAATGTCACTGCAAATTACATTATTAGCAGACTCTTTTGAAGAACAAACTATTTGTCTTTAGTTAGAACCCTGTTATTTGCAGGGTCAAGTGTTGAGATATCTCAATCAGACGAGAGTAAACAACATTTTCTTTTTGTCTACTATCATAAGGCAGCAGAAAGCAAACAAAACTGCACAGTGTGTGAGAGAACTTAATCTGTCCAGATGTATTTAGGTCAAAGTAGTTTAAACGTGAAGAGAAATTCTTAGGGAAATGAGATCCCATTTCCTTTTATGCAAAAGGAGATTATGTAGGAAGCCATTCTCACAGTAGAACTTGTTCTTTCTCTCCATATTCTTCCTCACCTTTGCAGTAAGGCTTGAGAAAATGTCCAGGTGAACTTTTTGCATCATGCCCACTCTCTGAAAACCTCATGGAAAGCAGGGAGGCAGAATGTGTGTGTGATACAAATATGCAAGAGAGAGCTAAGTGGGTGAAGTCCAGCCAAATGCACTTCAAAACAAGTGTTGGGAAAAGCCCAAAGAAAGGACAGGAAAGCTGCAATATTGGCCTAGACACCTACTTTTGTATGAGATGTAGAAGTTACAGATTGCATGGGTGTATCACAGAACTGGAGTGCAGCAGGTTGTCACCAGCAGAGCCATGTGTGCACAATGAAATTAAGAGGGAAATGAAATGAAGAAAGCATCTAAAAAAATATTGAAAACAAGCTATGAGAAAACTATCAAATAGCATGAGCTTTGTAATAAAATGGGATCCTAAGGATTTCCCAGATGCAGATGTTTTATTGTCCTCAAAAGCGGAAGGAGAACCCCGTCCTGTCTTTCTATTGATGGGTTTTCTGTACCATAAAGCAGATGCCAAATCAAATTTTCAGATTCCATTGGGAATCGCTAAAATTTACATTCTCACAGGACTCAGTCTCAAATAACAGCATGAAAGGAATTCAGTGCAACACCCTTCACAGGATAAGCAAACCTCCTGTAGTAAGTCTGTAAGTCACCCACTGATTTGTGGGGCAAGGAAGTTCCTGATATGAGCAATAAGAAAACCACAGGGAAATGATAACATCTTTGTCAGGTCGCCACCATGGATAACTTACCCTGAACACGATTTATTCCCTGCATATGTTGCACCTGTTCTTTTCCTTGTTTAGTTTGTGGTAGGAAGAGATGGACTCTGCGGGGCCGTGTGCGAACATTCCCCTTTCGATGGCATCGTCATGGTGCAGTGCACTGAATACCTGCTCAGGCACATGTGAGTTCCCTTCCTACATTTTATACCCACTCCAGCCCCTGGGAAGCCTCTGCCAGAGGCAAATTTTCACTGATGCACAGGGGCACTAAGACACATAAAACTGTTGGAAAGCAGTAATTCACCTGCTAAAAGAGCAGTGTTTAATAAATGGATTATTCCTGTGACCTTAATGGCTTCTGTCTCACATACCAACAGGAAAGAAAATTCCAAGAAATTAGTCCGAGCTGATTCAGTGAGCGAGCTTCCTGCTCCACGGAGACTAAGATGGAAGTGTTCCCCTGATATTCAGACACATTTGGCATCAGCAGCAGAAAAACTCCAAAGGTAGAACAGATGCCTCATTTTTCTCAGCCGTGACTGCGAGCTGGGAACTGCCCAGTACATTGTGTGCAGGCTTGGGCTCCCTCCTAGGGGGCCTCCTGTCTTCCTGCTCCTCCTCCTCTTCCCAAGCTGCACATATCCAGCATCTCTCTGCAGGATAAGACCCTCATGGGCTGGATCTACTTGTCTGCATTCAGGAATTGCATTACCATTGTTCTCCTTCCATGTAAATGTCAGGAACTCTACAAACCACTGGAAAAACAGCTCACCCATATTTGCACAGGATGCAAACAATGCAGGTCCTCTGTTTTTGTGGATGTCTTTTATAGGCTTGAGCTGACTCAATCTGAAGCCAGGGCAATAGAGGTACATATAGAGGACAGTAGAATACAACTGGTTTGAATAAACAAATTGAATTTAGGAATGTAATTCCTTTACATACATATTGCTCCTACAAAGTCTAGTTTTTCTGACTCTGTTTCCATGCTGTCAAAGATCTGCATGGTCTTTGGGGGTGGGGGTGGCAATAACAAATTTTTTTTCTCAACACTCAGGCCTGTGATCTCTCTGTAGAGAATTAACATAGTCTGCCTGATCAGCTGTAAGCATGTCCAGTGTGGTTGCATTAGATAAGACCTCAAAGTGGCTAGAAAGATACAGAAGAGTGAGAACATTTGGGATGCAGAATAACTCCTTTATGTTTTTAAATAAAGGTAATAGTCTCCTAAATTGAATCTTGCAAGGAGCTTAAGGCCTTCATCAGGTTCTAAATGCACCCAATTCACACACCAGTAAATCTCTCAGAAATTTGTCAAGAACAAAGGAGACCCATGCTTAGGCTTCAGGGATGGAAACACTAAGGTTGGGGGTAGGTTACTGGTTTTTTGGTTTAGTTTTTTGTGTCTTACTCAAATGAACAGACTTCAGTGTCACAGTTAAGGCTGCAGATAACAAGCCTGGTGTAGAACCTGTACGAATAAAAGCTACTGACTAGGAACAAGTTACCAAAGGCCAGGACTGTCTGCAGAGCAGGAGGCCACTCACCTCCAAGATAGTGCTGGCAGGAAAAGATCTCTAGGTTTTATTTGCAAACAGAAATGGGACAGAATATGGTTTAGTGGTGAACAAGGTAGGGTATGTTAACGGTTGGACTTGATGATCTAAGAATTCTTTTCCAACTTTAACAAGTCTCTGAGATTCTTACATCTACCCCTGTAGTAACTACCTTCTGCTTGTTTTCCAGGGCAGTGGAAAACCTGGATTTTATTGCCTACAAGTTTGAGCACTATGGAAAGGAATTTATTAAGCAACAAAAGATTAGCCCAGATGCTTACATTCAAGTAGCACTTCAGCTGGCATTCTACAGGTAAGGTTAATTCATAGGAACAAGGTACACAACATAGTGGGGTTTTATACAGAGTCCATTTTTATCTCAGCATTCAAAGAAATGCCTCCTGCATGGAAATGAATGATACTGCCTAATGGCTGTAGGGCAGACAAGATAGAAACTGATACCTGGTTCTGAGAGAGAGAACTCCTTTTCTTCTCTCCCTTTCCCTCTTTCTGCTTGACCTTCCCAGCCCTGTGTCCCACACAGGCCATTCCCAGCCAGTCCCCTCCCAACAGCTGTCCCTGTGCTTGGCACAGAGAAGGTGAGGGGGTATGGCAGGGATGGCAGGGCTGTCTGCAGCAGCAGCAGCTGGGGAGCCCAGAATCCTGGGGCAGAAACACCACTGCCTTGCCACCGTGGGTAGCCTGGGAGCAACCATGGCAGTAACCACACACGCATCTCTGGCACTACAGGCTGAAAAGCATCCACTACAGTCGCATATCCGATCAGAGTTCCTACACAGAACAGTAACTACTGCTGTTCCCTTCTTCACAGGCATCCCAAGATTTGATAATATCCCCTAATTTCCATGGTTTTACCAGAGTTAAAAGCTCCTTTCTACATTGACAGAACTCCAGGCTAGAGATGGGTTGTGTGGTTTCCTGCAGAACAGCCTGTTACACAAACAATTCTTTATCACATCACATTAAATCCCAGAACGGTCTTTACCTGGTCAAGACCAGAGATGCTTAACACATTTCATATACTCCATTAACGTCTGCTGAACATCCATTTTGCATATTCCATTAATAAAACTTCAACAATGACCTAGCCCAAGATTTTCACATGGATCCCAGCCGTGAAATAAATCCCATGTTTGCAATACAAATCTTAGGGAACAGTTGTGTTTTGAGACCACCTGCATCAACTGAAATACACAGTCTGTGTCCTGGAGCAAGAAATAGTATCTGTATACCTGGACCCAAATTAAACAACAGTCTTCATACTCTGTTTTAATTGCTATGTGGGGTTTCATTCCAGCTCACAAATAACACCCTACTCCCCTTTTAGTTTTCTGCTTTTCATTCACGCACTCAGTGCATTTTCTCTTGTTTTAAATAAAACATATTTCAAGCCCATAAGTAAATGATTGATTACACAATTATTTTATGATGCAGTACAAATAAAACATTCCTTGAGATCTTTCAGTAAATTTTAGTTTTACTAGCCTTGTTTTTACACAACAAGTCATTTTTTACTGGCAACGCATAACTGAAACACATACAGCTGTACGCAGCTCTTCATATCAGGAAGGAGTGAGCATCCATCTTTTTTAAGTTTCTTACAGGATTCTATCAACATTAAGATGAATACTGTGCAAGAAATAAAAGTGTGGCCGTAACAATAAAATGTACCAAGCCTATATTTCTCTTAGTCTTTAAGACTCTTTGAAAATAATCATTCTTTGTTTTTTCTTCCTTCACTGTCTCAGGTGTCACAGGAGGCTTGTCCCAACCTATGAAAGTGCTTCCCTGCGCCGATTTGATGAGGGCCGGGTTGAGAATATTAGGTCTGCCACTCCAGAAGCATTTGCTTTTGTCAGAGCAATGGCAGGTGACAAGACAGCGGTGTCGGTATGTTGGGCTGGCTCCCTCTGTGTTTCTTGCCAAAACCCTAAGTAAATAATGCATTCATGGTCCCAAGTCTCTCACTTTTTAACTCTTAACTGAGAACATAAATGCATAAGGCAGGGTAGCAAGCATTACAGGATTTTGCTTTTTGTACAGACCAACCATTAAGCTAAATATAAATATTGCCTTATTTTTATTTAAGCATCCAAAAGATTCAGAGGTGCCTAAACATGACATTATAAGAAGCGTAAGATCTAATTTTAGATTTAGTACTGTCTTATGAATGTTCCATCATCAGGTCCAAATTCAGCTCCCTGGAGAGATCTAGGCTGAACATGCAAAGTTCAGGATCATTAAACTGCCACACCAGGGGAATTGCCTGGCAGGTCTCCTGCAGTGGTTAGTTCTGCTGCAGACTGTAATGTGTGATGTAATTCCCATGCTTTCATTTCTGGATATGTGGATATGTTCTGGCTGATCTTTTTTGTTTTAAAGGGATGATTCTACCAAATAGACTAAGTCTTATAGGATCCTCAAGGGAGCTGAACCTTAATGATGAAAAACTTCATCAAGCTAATCAACTCTCCAAAGTGTCTTGATATCATACTGCAAAAAGAAAAATTAAAATTGCCTTTCTTTGAGACACCACCATCTGTTTGCCAGAAGCATGAACGCTGTACAGGGTAGTGGGGAGGTAAAGAGGAGCAGCTGAGAGCAGAGCTGCACAAACAGCCCTGTGCACTGTCCTGCCCACCATCCCTGGAGAGCCTCCCTCAATGTCTCTGCGCCACTTCCACCCACTGCACCGCGTTGCTGTACAGGGAATTTCCAGGTGGCTCTTTAGATGCAAAATGCTGCCACAGTACAGATTATTTTTCACAGTAAGCCCATTCCAGTGGTAACAGCCCACATGGCTGTTTTTTAGAATTTAGCATAACACTGCTAGAAGCATTGCTGGGCTGTAGATTAGGTATAAATTAATGAAATATTATAAACCAAGATCTAATATCCAAGAGGATTATGAAAATTTTCCCAGATAAGTGGTCTGTTAATCCATTGCTTCTTCAATCTCCTTAAGGTTATCATGCCCAGAACTTAGCTCCTAATGAACAAGACTCAAATAAATCCCATGGTAAAATGATAACTCAAAAGACCCGAAGTAATTCCCTCTGCTGGGTGGGTAATTCACAGCAGATTATAACCATACTATTGCACATAATAGTGACTACCACACAGTAGGCAAGAATTGTGGTTGCTGTTTGCTATCAGTGTCCTGTCTGACAAGATGGTTCTCGATCACGTTTCATTAGAAGTTCCTGCTGTCTGTGCACTCTTTCCTCTCCACATCTGGCACTCAGCATAATCCCAGCCCATGCTGTGGCACACTGACTGTGCTCCTGGGAGGAGCCAGCCTGCTCCTACCATGCTGCTTCAACAGATCCTTCTAGCTCCTTCCAGCTATCCCTCCCTCCCTCCTTCCAACACCTGCTGACTGCTGCAGCTCTCCCGAACTTTTAACATTTCTCACCTTTTTCCCACCCAAACCTGAGCTCATGCTCCCCTTTCACAGCACCCTAAACTGTACTGTTTCACACAAGCAAGCCAAAGAATGCCATGTATGTCTAGAGGGAGCTCAGTCTCAGCTCCCATCCTTGGCCATACAGAACAGGGGGAATAATGGTTTCATTTCCCCTGGAAAACTTGTAATCATAATGCAAACCAACCCACTGATGGTTTTCCTGGCCTCTTCTCCACCAAGAGATACAAAGGACATTTATACTGGTCTGTGATTGTCCTTTCCAGCAGACATCGACAAATCTTTGTTTTAATGTGAACATCTTCATCTTTCCATGCAAAACTACATATATATATATATATTAGTATCACAGAAACATTAGAAAATAAATTCAATACAACCCTAGTCCAAGGTGATTTCTTCAGACCTACAAATTGCTCTGAATGTGAAGGGGTTAATTCTTTTTTCTGCACAAAGAAATGCACTTGGTGTAAGTAACCTTGAACCCCCCAAAACATTGTTTTCTAATAGCCATTAATTCAAATCAAATTAAAAAACATTTTCCTTCTGATACAAATAAAAATTATCCTCAAACCATAGCTTGAACAGTCACCTAAGATTGATTGAGTCAGATTGATTCTTCAGCAGGAGAAATATCTCATGCATTTGACACTTGCTGTAAAAGCAGCAGCTACTGACACTAGAGATTGCTTGAATAGCTGTAAATTAATCAGATTTAAAGACTGCATTCGGTAATTTAATCTGTACAAGGGAACTAAGGCCTAGCTCTAGCCTTGTGAAAAAACATCAGACTTTGTATTTTGAAGGTCCCTGATGGTGACCTTGACTTGCTTCTGAAATTAATTCTTTGTTCAAAAGATCATTCATCGTCCATAGGAGCTGAAGGTCCTCTGTTTATCTGGAGACCCAGTCATTTCTGGCTGTCTCAGGGTCTCCCAAAGTTGCAGTGTTGGACTTGATGTACAGCAGAGCAGCACTTCTTAAGATCATTCCCTTAATATAAAAGGCTGCCATTTGACAGCAGTCAAAATTTACTAGCTTGTTATCTGAAATGTGAGGCATCTGTGGAGGGCAGAGCAGCCTTGGAAAATTCTAGATGCCCTTTCACACATGGAAGTAATTTTTTGACTAGCTAGTAACATGTCAGTAATGGCTTTCATTAATATCACTGTCATTGTCTAGATGACCCATTCTGGAGAGGATACCCTGCCTGTCTGTTTTGAAAACACAGAATTACACTAGGCAATTATTTTCCCTACTTCAAATGTAGTGCCTACATTGGTAATAACCTACACCCCAAAATCATGGAAGGAATCCACAGAAGGAACTGCAAACCTTTTCTTGACTTCAAGCCACCACCAATAAACCTGTTCAACCCTTGCATGACCAGGTGCTGGTGCTGATCAGGACATTGATGATCCCTGTGGCCTTTCATTTATCAGACTACTTACACCTGAGCCAAGAGCAAAGGACATTTGAGGTGCTCACTGTTTGGCTCTTGTTTAGTTGATGGAAGATGCTATTTCTTTGAGAGTTCATTCAATAATACATATATTCTGATTACCCAACAGGATTCTGAGAAGATGCAGAAATTTAAGGATGCAATTGCAGCTCAGACTAATTACTCTGTTCTGGTGAGTAAAACACTGCATGCCTGAATAATAACTAGTCAGCTTTTTCAGGAAAAGTATCAAGATACGGTCATTAGCTATTTAAGCACTAGAAAAATGTGGGCATTTCTAAACAGGAAAGTTTCTGCTATGTCATGAACATTCCAAATGGCCCAAATAGCCATATTCAACTAACCCCAACTAAAAAAACCTAACCCTACAACTAACCATCTATGCGTTTTTTTATATTTCTCTCCACTAGAGGATAGAGGTCCCTATCTGGAGCCTGATCCTCAGATGGACTGGTATTCTGGAACATGTATTCTGGTATTCCAGACTGCCATTTCTAATAAAGGTCATTAACAATGAGGGAAGGATTATAGTAAGTTTTCTTTTAAAGACCTGAATGCAGTGTCTAATAAAAGGAAGAGATGCCCTCCAGTGAAGAAATCAGTTTCATATCAAATACAACTCATTTTCTGTTGATTAAAAATGAGACAATTCAGTCTGGATAATGCTTTACATACCACTGTGCCAAAGCACAGACTTATTCCATAAACAACTTAGTCATACCACTCATGAAATTAGTAGATATTAATAACCAGCTATGATAAGTGAATTTCCTACCTATGGTTTTGCATCAGACCATTGCCTAATAAATCCGTATTGTTGATTACTCTTTAGATATTCATAATATTCAAGAAATTATTCTCCTTCAGAGGTGGTTTTAAAGGGATACTCTGAGCACTGGGGAGGCAAAGCATTGCTTTCAGGCATGATTGTGAAGCAAAAGACACAGGGAAGAAAAGCAATTGTGTGTTTCAAGCCTTGTGCTGAGAACCCACATCTTAGAAGCTGAGACTTCACGTATTCTGTAAAGCGAAATCAAGTCCTACTCCAGGGCAACTGCCTCGCCTGAACCATCTTCAGGATAATCTCACAATGAACACAACATACTGTAGGTCTGCTAGGTCACAACCAATGGAATTTCTGTATAACAGCTCTCCAAAAAAAAAAAAATAATGGAGGGAGAAAGAAAAAAGTCCATTAATCATTAATTCTCCCTTCCAAGTCATTTCAGATCCAGAAACTGTTGTAAAACTCAGTCTCCAGTGTAGCTCATGGGAAAATATTAAAACTGCCATTGGAAAAATAATTTCTCTTTAAATTTAAAAAGCTCTCCAGGTATTTCTATTCACCAAGCTCCCTTTCCTTTCTCAGAATAGCAGAATGTAATCGTTGGGGCTTTAAACTCTGAGTAAGACTTAGATGGTCTGACTAAATTGTGCATAACAGACTGAAATGTAATAGCTCCTAAGGAAAACAAAAAAAAATCAACTTCATAAAACAAAAAGCAATTTAATGATTTTATTTCCCCTTGTTAAGCCTTACTAGTAGCATTGCTATCTTAAATGTGGAGCTCTGAAATTCAATTTAGCCCAGTTTTTTCCTATGTGTTGACTCACAGTTTATTTCGTTAGCCTGTCTCGGCCTCTCTTCAGACATGACATTGATCTATGTTGCAAAAATGTCATTGCTAACTGCCTTATAAATCTTGTGTGATAGCAAAATATTTCCTTTGATTATCAGGTCAGTTTCCCAGTATGGGAAAAAGAACATAAACACAGCCCTGATGTATGCTACCTTTTTGCAAGCATCCTTCCTTTGCCTGGGCTGATGAACAAATAGCTCCTTTACCAATGGGTGCCTAGTTCTTAAAAAGCCAAAGCAGGCTAGGCACTCCCAACCCCTGCTTCAGGCACTTATCAGTGGTTAAAATCATTCTCCTCATAAGAGAAGAAGTAAACTTGCACTTTTTTTTTTTTTTTTTAATCCTTTAGAGGAAAACCAAGCTTGTGCTCTTTTTTAAATCCTGCCTTCTCTCAGGCTGTTTGTTTCCCTTGTTACAAGGCTCCTGTGCCACAGGGACAGTACAATATCCCTAGTTCAGCATTCCCTTCCTACAGGATTTCAGCCTTTTCCAGGGAAGAGTTACAGCTCAGTCCACAAAATCAGTGGTTTCACCAGCAAGAACAAACCTGGACTGAAGGATTTTGAACACACTTATTTATCTGAGGCAATTCCTGCCTGGTTGGAACAATTTTGGTTTGGTTTCCTAAAGAAACAAAACTCTGTAACAATTTGTCTGCCAATCCCCTAATGCTGACTGTTGATCCCATTATCCATCTTCAATCACATTCACTAGTAGGGCAAAGCTCTTAAAGCTAATAAATGCCTTAAGTCTAGAGTATTCAGTAGCTGGGCAGAGCAGAGACCTGAGCAGCTGATGGTAGGGACTTGCTGCAGGCTCTGCAGCAGCTCCTGTGAGCTGCCACTGCTGCTTCTGCATCCCTAACCCCAGTTTTCTCAAGCGGTGGGGTTTGCTCATAGATCTGTGATAGATCACTGGCAAATCTATCTGTTATTCTGTTAAGCCTGTTGCAGACACATACCAGATCCTTGGATCTAAATTCTATAGAGTGACATGTGCTTTAACTGCCAGAGGGAGATGCAGGCAGCAAGGCAATGGAAGATTTGTTTCAATTTGGATGTGTTTTAGAACCCTCCACCTTGAAACATAATGCAAATAATGCACAGAAAATTCCAAAACATGCTTAGAAATTTCTGCTGTCCCATATGCTCCCCTCAGTATCTTTAGAAGCCCAGCCCATGATATCCAGCTCTGAGAGACAATGAACACACAGATAACATCAGCACACAGTACATCTCAAGACTGCCTCCTTCGTAATTTTTACATCTCCAGAGCACCATATGAATTTCTAGTTACGGGTCTTCAGCAAAGCACATACTCAGAGTAATAGCTGAGCATTACAGGCTTTACACCACTCCAACCAAGTTCATCAACTCTGACCAGAGCACTAGGCAGTAACAGTCAAAATGCCTCCAAACTCAGTTAAATACTGTTGTCTTATCACACTGTACACAGGCTGTTACTGGAATGGCAATAGACAATCACCTGCTGGGGCTCAGAGAGTTGGCACGGGAACACCTCAAGGAACTGCCAGAGATATTTACGGATAATACTTATCTGACAAGCAATCGATTCATCCTCTCAACCAGCCAGGTGAGTTTCTGCTCTTCACTGATCTTGCCAAGCAAAAGATAATTCATTTGTGTTCTGCCAGACCTTGTAGGTCACAGTGAAAACGATGTAAAAAAGGCAAGCAAACAAAAGCGGTATCATCAAGTCTGCAAATTGCTCTGCATTTTCAATCCTGTTTTGGTTCATCAGCACAGTAAATAATGACTGCAGTTATCATTTCATATGCAACATTCCAAAGTCCTTCGCAGAAATTCTGGAAATGCACACAAACTCAGTAACATTCCCATGAGGGTTCAGTTTCCTCAATTTCCAAACTACATGTATTGCCATTCCCCTTCTTTTCCTGCTTCCTGTAAGATGACAGCTCTAGTGAGCAGTCGTTACCCCAGTGACAGTACAGCCACAAGCCAGAAGGGCTGCCACTCTGAGAAATAAAAAGCCAAGAGCCATAAGGAAATTTTACTCTTAAAAGTAGCTATGTTTGAGATCTTTGAGAGCATTCTGTCATTTGCTGTAAGACAGCAACCCATGCAGGCATGCAACTTATACTTACAGACATTTTAGACAGGTACAGAATTTACAGATTGACAGTTATTTGCACATACAAAGATACTGTAGGAGCCAATACTTCCTACATTTAATGTTCTGAATAAGGAAGCTCCTTTATGGCATACAGCCTAAAAATTAAATGTTCTTTGCA
Source organism: Eopsaltria australis (assembly GCA_034509425.1). Lineage (NCBI taxonomy): Eukaryota > Metazoa > Chordata > Aves > Passeriformes > Petroicidae > Eopsaltria > Eopsaltria australis. The sequence goes on from JAVTVJ010000138.1 coordinate 1,625,635, forward strand.
TGTAGTAGCAGTCTTAATGAAAAAAGAAATCTATGTAGGAATTCATTAACTGAAACACTAACCCAACTGCAACAGATTGGGACTCTGCACCAAAAGAGACTTACAATATCATGCTACAGCATAAAACCTTAATAAGTAATTTGATCTTGTCATAATGTTTGTAGGCTTTCAGACATGAGTGAATGTAACCAACATGCTACTACATAAATTCTCCAAGAAACTATCCGTGAGCAGAGAGTGCTTCTGAATAGCTTTATGGCCTTCGGCTGTTGCACAGCAAATTCATCTGACAACTCTATGGCTCTATTAGCAGGACTAATGGCCTGTTCTACACCATTAAAAAGGCAAATGCCATTGGAGAAGGCCCATATACACAAAGTCTGAAACATACAGATTTCTAACACATCTTTTCTTTTCTGCAGAAGAAACTGTTTCATTGCCATATTAATGCCATGATTAAACTGGGGTGTAATAGAATGCCTAGTTGCATTGAAGTGTTTTTATACAGCATCACAATTATAAATTATTATTAGAAATGGACAGTGCTAATTTTTCTAATTTAGTGCAGTCTTCACATTACACGTTTAACATAACCTTGAGAAATTAAAAACTTTAGAGAAGTTTTACGTACTTATTTTATATACAAGGATTACATAAAATTCCTGTCTGTGAATAACAAATCTTACAGCTTTCAAATATCTACATAAATTGAGCAAAGAAATGCATTATAGGCACCTCAAATTATACCAGTTTTTAAACCATAATGAACAAACAGAGCAAGCAAATTCTATACTGAGATCAGCTTTTGCTTTCCAAGGTAAATCTCCAGGTCCAAATTTCTGAAAACACTGATATGCCACAAGGCTGGATTCACCATATTACCAGCATTTGTAGCAATTTTTCTCTTTTTCCTAATTCCTAAGCAGCTGATTTTAGGTGCCCTGATTAATCAGAGATAACACCTTCCCTTATCCCTGCAACCAGGTTCCAACTACTATGGAAATGTTCTGCTGCTATGGGCCTGTGGTGCCCAATGGATATGGGGCATGTTATAACCCTCAGCCAGAGCATATATTATTCTGCATCTCAAGCTTTAAAGAATGCAAGGAAACCTCCTCAGATATGTTTTCAAAAGCTGTGGAAGAAAGCCTCCTAGCAATGAGAGATCTGTGCAACAAAAGCAGCTCTACTCCAGCAAAGCCACCTGCTAAACAAGATGCAGCCACACAGCTGCAGTGACCACCAGTGCCAAGAGGCTGTGGGAATTCTTCTCCTGAATCCACCTTCTGAAGAAACACGACACAGTTGCTTAAAGGCAAGACAGTACTAGTAATATAATAGTATAGAACCAAAGCGTCATTTGTTTCTCATTGTTGCAACTCTGTGTACTAAATCCACCATATCTTGCTTATAAGAGTCAGCAAAAAAGGTTTGGTCTCACTGGCTGAAATGAAGGAGGAAGTCATGCAAGTATGTGTTGTACTACCATTTCTAACCATAATTAACTTGTGCCATTATATCACCTAAAAAAATGAGGAGTTTGTGTATGACATAAATAAAATAGTAAGGCACACCAATTAATTAATATCCCCTGCAAGTAGTTCTAAAATATTCACATCTATTACTACAAGATTTGCATGAAAAGAAAAGGAGAAATTTCCCCTATTGGGAATTTTGAGAGTAACACTGTAAATAATAGGCTGATGCCATCGTATCTTGAACATTTGCATGAAGAGTATTTAATACCACCAATCTATTTACTATGTATGAAAAACAGATTATTTTTAAAAGAGTGGCCCCTGTGCATTCCCACAGAGTTTAGAAAGATAACATGAGTGTTTGCATATTTCCCCAGTTTGAAAATGCTGCAGTAGCATTTATTCTGTATTATTATGTAGCTTTTATTCTGGTTTGCACTGGTCTCAAGCACAGTCCTGTTCTGAAAGCAGCATATTGGAGACATGATCCATCACAGAGAGAGAACTTTGACCCTAATGAATTGACTTAATTATTTCTTTCTCTCTGTGAGCAAAATCCAGCCTGACAGAGTGGCAAAGCACAAAACATAAGTCCTATTCAATCCTACTTAAAACCTGTTCTATTTGCATTGGAATTAATTTAGTCACTGTGACTGGCAGGAGAGTGAATGCAACCGCATAAAATCAAAGAGCAATAACTAGAATGAAGAGGTAAATTTGCAATATAAGGAAGTCTTCAAGCTAGAGTTATAAATACCAGTACCAGTACTTTGCATCATCCTGCTTGGAGGGATTTATATTTTATATTTTTTAATAGCAGATGTAGGGAATCATATTCTGCAATATACAGTAAATTCAACCAGGAAAATAATGCAGTGTCTGGTAATTCCCATTTTATGTGAGTGTTATCCTGAGGGTTTTCTCATTATCTCTTCCATTCCCTACAAATCCTTCCAAGGACCAATATTTTCAGTTACTTTCTCGTGAGGTGAAATATGCTGCCTTACTTAGAGGTGTGCATTTATCATTGATAGAATACAACTTATTCACTGACTGAAGACAATTCCAAACTCCAGCACGGATCCTGTGCTGCACAAGCTGAAACACACTCTGAGGCCTGGCCAGGAATTGCTTTCTTGCCTGTGGAGAGGTGGAGAAGTTCTGAACAATCACAAGCTTAAGCACTCTGAAGCCTAAAAGCAGAATAGATTTATTGCAATAATCTAGAGATATGTTTCTGTTTAAGAACTCTAGATACAAATTCAGGGGATTCTATATGTCCATGATTATTTTACTGCCTCTTTGGAGTTGCACATATACAATTAAGCAATCTGCTGGATAAAGGCTATCCACAACCCCATATATGAAAGCACAGTGGGCCTGATAATCAATTAGAGCAAGTCAGCTATGTTGGAGTAAATCAACTGTGATGATTTACAGACAGTAAGAGCTGGGCTCATCTTTTTTTTCAAGTTACTATATTTCACTGAAAAGTATGTAAGTTTCATTACTCCTTGAGCTATGGTTCAAATCAAAGATGAAATCTGTTTTTAGATTACAGAAGTAGAATTACAGCATAAAAGCTACTCCAGAGTTATCACAGAATGGTTTAGGTTGGAAAGGATCATAAAGATCATCTTGTTCCCACTTCCCTGCCTTGGGCAGAGACACCTTCCACTGGACTAGGTAGTTCCAAGCCCCATCCAACCTGGACTTGAAAACTTCCAGGGATGCAGCATCCACAACTTCTCTGGGCAACCTGTCCCAGTGCCTCACCACCCTCACTGTAAAGAATTTCTCCCTAACATCTAATTTAATTTAAAAGTTAAGATGCAAAAATACATAAACAAAAGTCAAGAAAACTGTTAGCCAGACCAAAAGTTTGCTTAAAGAATACAGTGTTCAAAATAAAACTTTAAATTGCTCCTATGATATAGTTATGAAAATTACTTTGAAACATTCCCAGTAATTTTGCTTTGCCTTGTTTCATTACAAATGCATTCTGCATTTCTAACAAAGATGGAGCACTACATATTTTTTGTAGAATTATATGTTTAAAATTATAGTTGTATTTCAAGTGTATAAAATATTGTGAATAGTTATTTGATAATTTATTAATTTTCTTTTAATTAAATACATAATTTTATTTTGTATTCCTGGTTACATAGGCACCAATAGTTAATTGCAAATACTACCTGTTTCACATTTTACCTTTTTGTCTGGAATCTTAACAGTAGCTCAGACACTCTTTCAGTCACTGAGAACTCGGGATGCATCTACCCCCACACCTGATATTTTATTCCAATTTATCATTAAGAGTCCCTTAGTTGTCTATAGCTGCTGTCATGGATGTTTTCCATTCTCCAGCTCTAGAAACCACTGGTGGTAGAAAATGCTGACACTATATTTTTACTTGAGGACCAGTGACCACCCATACTTCCTATTTATTTAGCTAACCATTCTGTACTTGTATCTTACTGATGTGGTTTTAGTGTCCAGCCTGAATATCTGACATGAGCAGCTTTGATGAGCTCAGTCCCTGCAGAGGAAGCCTTTTGTGTGCATGCTTTACCTGTGCTAAAAGCACTACCTGCAAGGTACCTGACTTTATGCAAGAAGCTTCAGGCTCATGTCAAGTCTGTTTAAATTGGAGAGTTCTGGTTAAATTACAGATGGATAAAAATTCACAGGCATTACAAACTTCTGATAGCAGAAGCTTCACTAGGGACTTCCCAGTTAACAGAATTCCCTACGCCTATGTTGTATGATCTCATACTGGATCTATCAAGGATTTCAGGAAATAGGTTTTCTTAAGTTCTTATTTAAAATTATTTGTGTTATACACATGAAGTTCCTTTATGAAGTTTAAAAATACACACTTCTGAGCACTTATGGAAACCAAACATGAAGCTTTTAAAAGGTTTCTAACCAGAATATTGTGGAATAGATTGTTCAGTATAAAAAGAGAGAAAATTTTGATTGACAAACTAAATGTAATTACATTAATATAACAAATAGCTATGATTTAATGAGCCCTCTTGGTGGCACCCGGGGCACACAGCCCCCTGCAAGGAATTTTCAGAAGATAATTGTTCCTCTCTCCCCGAGGGTGTACACCAACGTACACGCAGTGCTGGGGCGCAGAAACTAAAAAGCCAATTTTGAAATGAAATTCCGTGTTCATAGTGATCAAAAGTAAAAGACGTTCGACTTCAAAACAGGGGTGTTTCAAGGGTGAAAGAGCCCGACCTCGCTCCTTTCACAGGAGTGCTGCCAGAGCCCCTGTGCCAGGGGTAACTTGGCAGGACATGGCTGTGCAAACACAGCGAGAGTTGCAGAAGACAGAGAAATATTTTAGTGATACTTTTATTTTTATAAAAAAGTATATATTTATGACAAATGTAAATGTGTATTTATAGCAGATGTTGTTCGTGTTATGTTTTGTCTCGACTGCAGTATATTTATCTGTCTATATCGATATATACGCCCTGAAGGGTACGTTGGTAACGCGCATTCAGCTCGTTCACGGACGGAGTGCGGCACCGCAAATAAAAGCCCCCAGAGGAAAGACTCTGTCGCCTTTTTGTGCGGGTAGCCCCGGCCCCTGGAGCCCCCCTGGTCCCGCCGCACGGAGCCTCAGGGGCCGCCCCGCGTCCCACCCTGCGAGCGCCGCGGGGACGGAGCCGAGGCCGGGCCGCGGCCGCACCGCCCGCGGCTGCCGCCGACGGCTCTCGGCAGCTGCCGGGGCTCCCCGCGGCTCCCCTGCCCTGCCCCGTCCCGCCCGGCTGGTCCGCGGCCGGACCCCGCCCTGCCCTGCCCTGCCCTGCCCGGGGGAGGAGACGCGGGCGGAGCGGGCGGGATTCGGCCCGCCGGGCTTCTGATGTAGGACTGTGGAATTTCACGGGTGGGAAGGGACTCAGGAGGATCTTCGAGTCCCAGCTCCTGGCCCCTCACAGGACAGCCGCAACTACCCCAGCGCGGGCCTGGCAGCGTTGTCCAAACGCTTCTTCAGCTCTCTCAGGCTGGTGCTGTGACCACTGCTCTGGGGAGCTGTTCCAGTGCCTAGCCACCCTCTGGGGGAAGAACCTTTTCCTGATATCCAACCTAAACCTCCCCTGAGGCAGCTTCAGGCCATTCCCTCGGCTCCTGTCCCTGCTCAGATTCCCTGTGGTCGCGCTGTACCGAAGGCTCTGGATGTTGCAAGGCTGCGACGGGGCTCCAGCAGCTGTGCCACGTGTGAAACAGGGGAAAAGGCTGCTCCTCAAACACGCCTCTGAGAGCACAAGCACCCTCATCTTTTGTATTTGCTACAATAAGCTTGCATTACAGCGTGTATATATTTTCCAGTTACACAAACCTCATTAAAAACACAGACTGAAATAAACACATAAACCAACGATGAAAACATTTAAACCCAAATGCAGTTGTGAAGCGAAGTGCTTGGGAGTAGAGTTTTACATTTGCCGCTCACAGCTCGGCTCTTATTTCCAGCAACCAACACAACGTAGGCAGCAGGTGCCCCCAGGGTCGGGGCAGCTGTGCCGGGTTTTGGAGCAGAGCTGCTCCGCCCTCCCCCGTCCGCAGGTGAGGGACCGAGGCAGCTGTGCGGCTCGGGGCACCGCTGCAGGCTTTGAAATGGCTCCGCGGCAGCTCTCACAGAAGAGCGGTGCCTCGGGGCTTTACAGAGTTTGCAGGTGCTGCAGAACTTCACTATCCATGCCTGAAGTTGCAGTGATGTATTGCCCACAGAGGAAGGTTGTAGCTATTTTTTTCTCATTCATCTCCTTGAGGGCTGGTGTAGTCTATTTCCTGTTTATGAGGGAATGAGCAACACTTCCTCTGCTCCCATGCTCTCCAGCTGTAATAATAACTATTTCTGCCTAGCAAAATTAATCTAAAGTTGCAAGACAAATCAAATTGCATGCATGTGATCTCAACTATCCAAATAAGTACAATTTTGAGAATTTAAAGGCTTTAGATAACATAAAGGCACTCAAAAACTTACAAAGAGCAGGAGTCAATGCAATAAGTGCTACTGGCAACTCATTCCAATTTTTTTTCACTGGGATTGGCAGATCATTGCAATATACCTGTCATGGCCCTAAACTGGGAAACTAATCAGGTGGGCTTTTTAATTTAGAGCCTGCAGTATAGAGATGTCATCTCTCTCACCCATTTTATAAGTATGATTTAATCGTCTGAGATTGCCATCAAAGCCTCCTAGAAAGCAATGACAGCTGTCTGATGAGGATGGCAAAATGGCAGCAGAAGCTGAAATTCAAATGTTGCTGTGTGAAACAGACTCTTTCCTCAGCCGCTTTTCCTACAGTTTCAGTAAGTTGAATTAAAATCCTGCAAACAGCTCTCACAGGTAGACACAGTTAGGTTCAATGTTTGAGAAATGCTGACCCTTGGAAGTCATACAGCCAGTGGAACTGGGATAGAGGAAGTGCCTCCACCTGCCAGAATAACTGAGGTGTCAGTACAGCCTTCACACAGCTGATAGAAACGTGGAAAGGTGAGACCCTGAATGTTTGACTGTACAGGTTTCTGCCTTGAAAACAACTCAATAGAAAGCAATGAATTAAAACAAATGTAAGTCTGGGAGGTGCCCAGGCAAGTACTTGGCATTTCTGTGTTGCTGGAACAGCGTTATCAACCAGGTTTTTTTTCATTTCCCCAATTCAGATTAATTTAACATTATACAATGTACCATTATAAAGCCAAAAAGCACCTAATTAATCTAAAAAAATACATGGATCAAGAGATTATTTTGTCCATTCTGGTTTAATTCTCAGCTTCATAAAAATCGCAAGTCTTTTAAGTCCTCAGAAATTACTCTTTCAGTAGAAGAAAAATGAATTATGCGTCAATGAACAATTGGGTTATCAAGGTTGTTCACTTAATGTTCCAGCTGTTCTATAACACCATCTTAATGCTTATTGGAGAATTCTTTTGAATTTAGTCTTATTCTGTGGTACTTACAAATAAATGCATCATGTATCTTACAGATGCTCTGCCAGTTAATAGCAAATACAAGTACAAAATTAATTTCTTGCCTTTTACCCCTAAACCTAGAAATAACAGAGAGTGGAGGCTTCATTCAAAGGAGATCCATTAATGTAATAATAGTGAAGGCAGAGATTAAAGCTGATAGGCTTTGTGGGGTGTTTTGTACAGCACTTAACTATATTAACACTAAGTTTTTCTCCTCCTCCTAAGTGCTGAAGCTTAGATATATTCAAAATTCACTGGAAACCAAGCAAATACAGTACTGGCCACTGCTTCTCTGCCTTTTTCCAGCTGGCCTGGAGGCAGATGGACATCACCTTATTCTGGAAGTGATAGCAGACCAGAATGCTGCTGATGATGACATGGGAGACTGTATTTCATTGCAACATCAATGACCTGGGTTTTGGTAACTCCTGAGTTTTATTATTTGCAGTCTCTCCAAAAGCACTCGCATTTCGAAATGAGTGCTTCCTAAGGCATAAACAGTACAGGTTCTATCAACGTTTACACTTTTCAGCTCTGTACTGCTTTACATTCAAGGCAGTTTGAAAGGCACAGTCAGGAACAGAGAATGGCTTGGGAGTTAAGGCCATGCTTGGGAGAGCACTGTCTGGGACCATCCCACGTGCACCAGCACACAATCACAAGAAAACCTGCAAGGTTTTGGTCCACAGAGGTATTAGGTCTTCCCTCTGCTTTCAAAATAGCAATTTCTTTTTTGCTTCAGCCTTAAGTTTCTTTGCTGTTTGTTGGTGTGGGGTTTTTTGTCTTCCCCTCCTCTTCCCCAGTGAAACATAGATAATGCCACTTCAAAGTTGCCTCACAGAGAGTAATTTTATCATCATTTCTTTGCTGCAGGTGAGACAAGGAGTTTGGGGGTTACGTTTTTTCATTTCCTGTCCAAATGGCTTGCAGAAAAAGACGGAAAGCCACTGCATCTCCCCTCCCCACTTTTCAACAGCCTCCCTAGGGCTAGGGACAGGAGTTGAAGAGCAAAAGCAGCAAACTGACCAAGGACAATGGATTTTCCAGCACCACAGCCCAGTTGATTTCATTTTCCTGAAAGCAAGGCAGACAGATCAGGAACTGGGAGGTTCCAGTTGGAAATTTGCAACAAAAGACCTATTTTTTTTGTTCCAATCCTAGACCTACAGTAGACAGTAGTACTGGCTAACGGGCCTTGCTGCTGCCTGCAGAACAGCTTGCACTGCTGCATCCACTCTTTGCTGTGTTTCAACTCCAGATCAAAGCTGAATCCATCTCAGGTTACAGTTAACCATAGCAGAGCCAAGCTGGGTCGAAGTACTGTGAGGGAGAACACAAAGGACTATAGGTGTTGGGGTCAGAAGTAGAAATATAAAAGGTAAGTAAGTTTACTTGCATATATTTTGTAAGTTGTAGTTTTGTCCTTTAGGAGGTGATGGCAAGTTCCATCCACCTTGTAGGAGCCAGAAAAGCAGTGTTAAGTGTTTAACAAATTACTTTCCCTTTAATCTTGGATTTCTGTCAGGCAGTTTACTTGCATCACAAAGATTTTACCAATTGATTCTTTGCACTTCTAGGTCTCCTAATGAAGAGGATAATCTTGTTACACCCCCCCGTGTCAACCAAATAAGAATAGAGCACCTTTTCCAGAACCAGTCGTACATTACTACCCTGAATATTGCAAATCTGTGTAGAACTGACTTGTATAGCATTTTAACAGTTTGAAATTAATTAAAAGAAGACTGGAACTCTGGATATCTTTCATTCTTTCAACTTCATAAAGTTTCTTATGTCAAAGATACTTTCAAAGTCATTCATAGCTGATAGTACTGATTTTTACAGTTGTACCCGTTTACAAGTCCACTCTTGGCCACAAATATCCCAGAGAACTTCTGTGTATGACTAGGGAGCCCAAAAGTAGGAAGAAGGAAGTTGGCATAGCCATAAGGACAGGATTAAAACTGACTGGGTGTTATCACAACTGATATTCCAAGTACCCCAAAAGTAACTAGAGTATGAAGCTTCTTTTTTGTCAACGTACACTCAACTTCAATGTCATTTTAAAAACAATTTACACCTAGGTAAATTCAGCAGTTTGAGAATGATCATATGCCAGAATGCTGGTAGCCTGAGCAATATTCAGTTTGGCCTATAATGAGTTATGAAAGAAGGAACTGGTTAATCTTTGCATACCAACAGAGGGGTTTGAGCCCAGTAACACAAGGATTTGCTGAGGCTTGGGAGCACCAGGCAGCAAAGCTGCAGTTTCCAGCAGGGCTGCAGGAGAGCAGGCTGACCAGCACAAAACTAAAACCCAAAGAAAACCTGTCACGCAGTATCTTCTACCAGCTAAAATCTGCAGGGAGATAGCAAACCACATTCACAATAACACTGATCCAACACAAAAGTGTGTCAAAATAACACAATCACTTTGTCCAGATTCAGTCCCCTTCCCTAGACGTGACAGAGGCATTAAACCAATATTCTTTAGTAAGAAAAATAATGCTCCTAGTTAAAGCTGAGCAAAGCAGGAATTGTACTATCCCCTTAGAAGACTGAAATATTTTTGCTTTCTACCACTCTGATATAACAAGATAAGAAAGTGGGAACATTCAGACAGAGCTGGATTGAGAAGATGAATACAATTAAGTTTGGCACAGCTGGCCAGGGGCACTTTTTGCAGGAAGCATTCACACAGACAGCAAACTGGGTTTTCAGCACCTGCTCTGGACAGAGGGAGTTTGTTCTCACCTCGCTGTCACCCTGACCCTCCCTGCCACTACTGAGCAGATTGTCCTGCCCATAACCCAGCTCCAGGGCAGCTCCCAGCACAGGCAGCGCTTTCTCAAACACACCTCCTGCATCATCACTAGGACACCAACAAATGGCTTTCTGCTCTGGCAGTAAATTGTTTATTTGCCTCGTAGGTAAAAGCAAATTAATTAGACTAAATTAGTTTAAATAATGCTAGTTCTGAGCAGGATTTACTCCCAAAAATAGCAGACTAAACTCCCCAGATCTCTCGAGTGTGGAAAGCTGTGAACATCACTGGAAACACTGCAAGCAGATGAGCTCACTAGTGTGATTAGTCTTGGTCACTTTTTTTGGTTTGTTATTTTGTTTTTTTGTTGGATGGGTAAATTTTGCTGTATTCGGTGCCCTCATTAACATTACTCTGAGAACATTTCTGACATACCTCCAAGTTAAAATAACAGCAGTTTTGTAGGGAGATATTAGGCCGTAATAAATCAACATGTTTAGCTGGAGTAAATACAAACAAGCTTTGAGGAACACAAAGCTGCAGGTTTGAAACAGCAGGCTTTTGAGACAAGCATGTGTTGACGGCAAGTGCTCTGACTTTGCTTTAAAGTAATATTATGACCAAATTGTGAGACTGAGATAGAAAATTAGCTGTACCTGAAAGACACCTCGTAGCTCCACATAAAGAGAACTCAGGCCCCATTACTGTGTTTTGGTTACAGAAGGGAGAAATAAACTCAAATTCACAGAAGCCCTTTCACAGTCTGGTACCTGCCCCCAAACACTACCTGCAGGTAGCTGCCACAGCACCAGCAGGCAGCTGGATATTGGAAGGCACTACAGTAGCCACCTGGACAAAGGCAGGTAATTTTTTTTATAGTGAAATATCCACTTTTCCCCCTAGAAGTCTTCCTCATTTTTAAGGGGATTATCTGCCTTGTAGATAATCATGGCCATTCAAAACCAAATTTAGCCTCCAAGTCTTCTCTACAGCGACTTTCAGCCAGACTACTGTGATGAAGTCAAATCAGGAAGAAGAAAGCAGCCGCAGCAAATTATTCCAGTATTAACACCAACTAAATTGCTGTGCAGCTTTTATGGTTTGACTAATTGTCTCATTAAGGCACATTTCTGATCACTGAAATGGATCTCAAGTATTATTAATCACTGAAAAAACTGTACCACTAAGAGCCTCTCTCCCTCCTATCCTTGGCACTCTTTGCAATGGAAAAGGCTCACAGGCTCCTGTTGATTGGAGCCCCGCTGCTGCACAGTTGGCAGTCAAACAGTACTAATGGCACAATAACCCAATATAACTAAAATAGTTATGCCTTTCACAGTAACAATCTCTTATAACATGATTAAGTTCCATCATATGTGTTTCCTCATGTTTTGCAAATGGCTCAGAAAAACCTGTCAATTTTTCCAGTAATTTCTCCAAAAAGAGAGGGAATATATATATATATAATATATATATATATATATATATAATTCATTAGCTATCAAGAAACAAATTAAAAACACTCAGTAAATTAAAGGAAAAAAAAAAGATGAAAACAATGGCAGCAAGCATGGGCTGCACAGCAGCATGGTTGTGTGGCACCTAGTCCACTCCCCCTTGAAGAATACTCCTCCAAAAGCTGGGTTTGTCACAGTTATTTGCAGGCACTTCAGTGAACCTTAGTTTAGGAGCTGGCTTGCCCTGGGCTACCTCTGTAAATGATGGAGAGAGGCACGTCCACAAAGCAGTTCAGATCTCTACAAAGTACAGAATGCAGCATCTCTAGGCTCCTAATTTAGGTACTTCACTGGTGTTTGGTTTCAAACAATATTAGGAAAGATGAAGCTTCTCCCTCATATAAGGACCATATTTTAAAAGGAGCAAACTGGCATTATCCAAGACAGCGCTGACGGGAACTCTTCATTCTCAGCAAACAGGAAGACTTTGCTCTTGGCCACCACTCCCAGTGGCTGCACAAGCCATACCCTGCAGCAGGACAGTTCCCCTCACCAGGGGAAGCCTGTAGGTGTTTATCCCATACGTTATTATACTGAAGACAGCAGGCACTTAGGATCCAAGTAGCTAACTTTCAGAAGCCTAATGCAAAAGTGGCACAGCTATTGCTGCAAGCCGTACATACTTTCATGGTTACGAGTTTGATCAAGGAGAAAAAAAGAGCTCTTCTGTGGAGATGGAAGTGGTGCCTGGGAAGGAAATTACAATGGTAATCCTCAGTATAGGCTTCTTCAACTGAGAGACAAGATGCATCATTAATTTAAAATTTTAAAATTAATTTAAAATTTATGTGAAATGCAGCCATTTGCTTGGTACAGGTTTCAGTTCTGACCAGTTTTGCAAGGCAGTTTTAAGAAAAGACAGGGCTGTTCTGCACTAACACACAGGCACTTTTCAGGCACATAAATATTTGCTCATATATAAGTGTATATGCAAATGTGCCCAGGAATGACCCATCAAGGCCATGTGAAGTATAGCCAGAAACACTGCAAACAAGTGGTCTTTGTTGTAGGCTTTGGAATTAATTCTGGGGAACAGAATGTGGCTACAGAGATCTCCGTCCCTTTGGGCTTTGTTACAGAGATGGGTACCACAAAGGTGAAATCTGCATAAATCTATTGAGCTCATGAACTGTGCTCACTATGACAAATAGTATTTTACTGATGAGTCTAATGAGGGACCTCAGGGTTGTGATGAAGGCCTAATGAAATAAAAATGGAAGTAACAAAAATAATCATACTTCATGTAGCACGTCCCTAATTTTTTTAATGCACATAAATATCAGAACAGTAAAGCTGGAAAGAAGGAAAAATACTAGATTTTTTTTTTCCTGGCAGTCCCTTCAGAAGCTGTTTATGAGCAGTCATAAACTGACACACACACTCAGATATATTCTCCTGAAGCCTATGGAGTTTTGTCTAAGCAAAAGCTCCAGAATATGTGTGTGTAAATAAATTAAAGACTGTCTGGTTTATAATGAGAAGGGTGTATTGTGGTATAAATATTGCAGAGCACATTAAATAAACATGGTCACATATGACCAGGTATCTATTAAATGAGCACATCACAGGAGAAGTTAATTATCTAAGAGTGTAACTAGGAACCGTTTAGAATCACTGGAGATTAAGTTGCTTTATTTCTGTTTATCTTTCCTTCTGAATAGGCAGTAGGTCGTTGCAATGAAGAGTCCCTAAGCAGCACAGAGCTTCAGTTCTTCATCAACTCTAGGATGACAGTTTTGTCAACAGCAGTTTGAAGTCAGGATAAGACAAAAATTTTACTCAGTGTAATTTTGTTCAAAATGGGTTGGCACAAGCCAGTATTTCAAGATGTAAAGTTTCAAAATATTTACAGATACCTTATATTATTCAGGGGAAAGAAGAAAACTTAGATGCTAAGTATATATTTGTCTCACATACTGCAGACTGAAAAGGTATATAAGGACTTCTTCAAAATTGATTTGTAGTGTCAGAGACTAGTTTCCTGAGAGTAACGTACAACTTTACCATAGAAATAAGATTCTTCTAGACTTGACAAGTTACTGTGTTTCAGTCCACACACAAAAATATCAGTGTTGATGGAATTTGATTTTGCTTGGGCCATGAAACTCACAAAGAAAACTGTCCACTATTCATCCTATACAATATAACCAACACTGCAAACACAGACTAATTAAGGGTATGTTTGGGCAAACTGCTGTAGCACAAAGAACAACTGATGAAGGAGGATTTAATCACATAAAATCATTGAAAGCAAGATGAAGCCAATCCCCTTAAATTACTTAAGTACAGCTTAAACCCTGTAATTAACATATAGTAATAAATATTTCATCTTTAACAAGCCTAGTGGGAGCAGTTTGTTAAACATTTATTTCTAGCAATGGGAAATTATGTATGGTCATTTTGTCATGTTCTATATTAGACTGTTTTATTTTATCCTCTTTATTTTACCCCCAGCAGTGGGTACACTAATTTGGGGAAATATAATCGCTCCTCTAATGTGTAGGAAACATATTCTTCCTTCATATGTCTTTTGGCTTTTACTAATTAACTTTAATTAACGTTACCCTTGCAAACTCTTGGCCAGTGCACAGTGGCTGCTCACATTTACTTCATAGCCCCTCCTGTGGAACTGACTCACTTCAGGATGGGGGAGCTTTAGTGGGAACCCCCAGCAAGACCAGCCAGGGCATCAGTGCAGAGCTGACCTCACAGCCTGGGCAAGGTCCCTTTGGGCCAGCAGAGAGAAGAACCAAGTCTCCTCTATGGCACAGCCAAGCCCCAGACACGGTGCCAGGGGTGTGTTTTCAGGCAGCTTCTAACACTGATCTGCACTTTTTCCTTCGCCCCAGGTAGCATCACAGGTGCATGGGGAATTCTGTGAGAGCAGTAAACTTCACTGCCCTTCAACCAAGTCTGTGTGCAGACAGCTGGTATGCCACTGCAGGTAGAATTCCAAGCAAAATGCAGTCACTTAAATCAGTACTAAAGCAAACCCATTAAAGGTACAATCTAATTCCCACCCAAAGAAAATAATCAAGAGCCAAGCTGAGCTCTCACACAGACCTCCTCCTCTTGTGGCAGGCTGTAGGCATCCTCTTTTGAAGGGAGGAGAATTTCACATTGGCTGTGTATGACATGGGCAGAAAGTGTCTATGTGCTCTTTTATAAGACTATTGGTGAGTTTATGGGCTATTGAACAGGAAGTAAAGATTTCTGAAATTATAATTCAGGGTTTCACACAGCATCTTTAGTGATGACTGCAACTGTTTTTCCCTCTAAACAAATTAGATTTCCATTTGCCATTAATGACTGAATCACTTAAGTATCACAAAGGAACTGCCTGGTGCACTTATTAATAATTGAAAACTTTGAGGAAATCCGTGAAACATTTTCAATCAAAGCTAATAATTCTCTAAAATACTATTTTTCCTCAATAATTACTCCTTTTGTTCTTTTATTCCTTTTGGATAATAGACTACATTTTAAGTAATAGCATTAAAAAACCTGAAGTAACAGTTGAGAGGTATCTAAAACCAGAAGTGGTTTCAATGTTAAAAAGCATGGATTAGAAAAGAAGAAAAATATTAATGTTTCCTTCCAGCAAATATGTTGAATTTCTATTTTAGACTGCCCACTGTTCCCTGATATCTTACACCAATGATTAAGAAAATGTACCCACTTAATCTCTGTCCTCATTGTGCATAAACGTGAAGAAAAACTTTCAATTATCTTTTTAATCAGTAGAGTCCATGAAATCAAGACTCCTATTGCTACACAATTGGAATTTGCAGAACTACTCAACAGCCAACAAGGAGCAAAGAAAAAAAAAAAAACCACAAAACTTTTTTATCAGAGCTAATAGGAATCTTGAATGCCTTCTGCCATATTGTAGTTATTCTACTCAGTAACCTTTACTACTCAAGAACAAGGGCAGAAAGATATATGCAAAATTACCCACATCTGCAAGGATTTTTTTGGTGTCTAAAATGATGTGGTTTCATCAGCACAGAAAGGTTGTATGACAGGTACTGTCCAAAGCTCCACGACCTGCAATCTTGTCCACAGGACATGGAAAGAGGGAGAAGTAGAGGTTCAGTGTCTGTCCATCCCAGCAGGTCTCACCTGGGGATGATGACTGCAGCCTGGAAAAGGCCATTCTACAGGGAAGGAGAATTCATTTTCTTAAGTGTTTGCTGTGCTGGGTTGTTTTGTTTGTTGGTTTTTTTTTGGGTTTTTTTCTGGGTTTTTTTTGCAAACAGAACAAAACACACTTCTTTACCACGTTCCACTCAAAGGTCTCCTTACTTTTCCCAAACCAGCCTCACTGCTCTCTCACTGCAAATGGCAATATTTTACAGCCCGAGCAGCTTTTGCCACTGGCTCGCCTCAGAAATCCAGAGCCATGCCATGTCCTCTACTGCAGGCCTGACAGTCCTCAGCAGCTCTGACAACAATTTAAAGAACAGTGTTCCCTTCACCCCAGGGGCAGGACAAGATATCCCTACCCATTTCCCAGTCTCTTACCTGCCCATAAAAATCCAAGTATCTGGAAGCCCGAGGCCTCCTTTCCCTCCTGAGCCTTTCCCAGCAGCCGTCCTCAGCCTTGTCCCCCACACTGTAACTCGTGACTCCTTCCTGGTGTGGAAATGGCAGCAGTGCCCCATGAGGCCCTCACAGGCCACAGCCACAGCCCTCCATGCTGGGAAAACAAGGTGAAGTGCTTGAGGGGCTTAGGGGAGGACAAAATTAGAGAGAGATGGGCCAGCTGGCCTTTAACCGCCCCTGTGCACAGGCCAGTCCCATCAGCCATAATGAATCACCCCAGCCTGTGCTGGGCTGCTCCTTAGCCTGGCCAGGCCCTGACGCCCTTCAGCAGATCCCAGAGCCCAGCACCAGCCTGAGGAGCTGCCTGCAAAACCAAAACATTCTGCATTCACTGAACCAATATACAACACAACAGTGGACTTTTTTCTTCCATCTTTGACCAGACTTGTTAACTTTACAAATGTATTCTATCTGCTTTTAGGGCTGTTCTGGCATTATGTGGTTATTGAGCGAGCCTCTATTTCTTGTTTTAAACGATGTTCGAAATCACCTATGCCAACAGCAATTAAAAGGATATATATATATATATATATATATATATATATATGCATGTGTGAAAGCATAGAGGTTCCCAAGCTTTCATTTTGTTGTTATTCTTAGCAGCAGTGGGTATTCCCAGCTCTGTATCAGAGGCAGCACATCTGCTGGCTGTGAACCCAGGTAAGAGCTAGCCAGAGCTCTTGGAACAGCAGCCAGAGAATCTAGCAAGGGATACTTAAAGCAAATCAAAGAAAAGAAACAGACAACACCCCTCAAGGCACACACTTTCATCTACTCAGTTCAAACAATGCACACACGTTCCTGGTTTTTGTTTAGTCTGATACATTAATTTTTACCTCCTGGAACAGAAAGGTTTCTTTTCTGAAGAACTGGTTACTCCTCTGCTCTAGCAGACTCCGACTGTACCATGGGCAGAGCAAAGGTTTCCATCAAGCTCACTCCTGCTGGCAGTGCAGCTCTTCAGGAATGAAGAACAGTGACAGAAGCTGACTGTCTGAGCAAGCACAGCATGGTGTGTCCTCAAGTAGATGAAGTCAACTCACTCTCACATTTGCTGCTTCTTCCAATTTGCAAAGTTGTCATTTGCATTTCAGTGCCAACCTTTTTTGCAGGAGGTCTGTATAATACTTCAGTCCTTTTCAAACGTTCTACAAAGATGAATCTTTTAATCATTTACCATCTCAAAGCTGAAGACACATGTTCAGAGAAATGACTTACAATGTTTAGAAATTAGAGACGTTATTCCCAGTCTAATTCCAGTATTTTAAAAACTCTCCTTGAAATAAAAATGCACTCGTGTCTTATTTCAAAAAATTAGAAAATAATAGAACAAAATGTTCTAATATAACCTCAATGTTATTATCAATTTTGACTCAATGGATTTGAATAATTATCTTTTTCTAGTCAAAATGCTGTCTCCCTCACTGCTTCTGTATTTAAATAAGCCACCACTGAGGAAACAAACAGAAAATGGAAAAATGAGCTGTCCTAGCACCCTTACAAATGGGATGTTAATGCCCCCACTCAAAGGAGAAACTGTCAAAAAGAACAGCCATAACAGAGAATTTTCTTCTTACGTACTTTTATTTTATTGGGTTTTTTTACATCTTTGATGGAGTTTTTATGCAACTATTATGCCACAATCTATGATATACAATGAGAGTGGAAATCTGTCATTTACCATTTATGTTTCTATGTTAATTTTGTTTTTTACCTCTGCATATTCTGTGGCATAAGTGCATTTATAATATTTCATGCAGCATCGACTGCCTTATGCAAACTAAGAATACAATAAACAGAGCCAGCAATATTTAGCTGCACTCAATTCTTGCTACAGAAACAAGCATTCATAAAAGCATTAAAATACTTTGGGTGACAGTTACTGTCTATCAGCTTAATGTTTTGAGCTATAGAAAGGGATAGGAGACAATAGTAGTGGCTGTCAGCTGCAGTACTTTCCAAGTTCATTTGGTTTCAAAAGACTGAATTAGCTTAAATGCTTCAGTGAGAGAAAAAGCCCAGGGCAACCAGCCTGATTTAAAAGGATGCTACAGAGTTTCACAGACATTAGATTAAGTTCAGTTCTGGATGCCATGTTAAGTACCTTACCACATCAATTCTATGCTGACAGAAGGATTGTTTTTTCACCATCACACTGTATCCAAGCCAAATAAAAGGGCAGCATAAGGCACACAGGCCTTTTGGTAACCTGCCTGGGTATGTAGTACCTGATCATAGCTAAAAGTTTAGATTACAGCGTTTTATTTTGATGAGACAAGAAGCTTTCCAGCATCACCCAACTCTTTGAATCAGACATAAACTGCCATGCTTCATTATGTCACAGTCCATAGAGCAGCAGCAGGGCAAAAGCATGTGCAAGGAGCATGCTCAGGCCAGGTAAGTGGAGATGGGGTGAAGTCCCATCTCTGTGTTTTCCAGTCACTTGCTCTGCTGTCTCCAGGCAGAAGCTCAGCACATCCACCTGACCCTCCAGGCACTCCTGCAGCTGCTTCCAGCTCCCTGCTCAAGGACAGGCATGGCCACTCCTCTGCACCCCTCACCATTCCCTCTGCCAGCAGCACAAAGAGAGCAGAAAGCCTCCTGCCACTCCATAGGTTAGTGCTGCAGAAACCTGCAGCCACAAGGGCCACTCAGAGCCAAGCTCTCCTGGGGCACAGGGAACAGAACTTCTGCCAGTACTAGTTCTTATATCAAGAGGGCAGAGGAAAGTAGGGCTCACCTGCCTTCTAGCATGGTGGAGGAAGCTCAAGCAGTGGTTCTCAGACCACTCTGCCATGCAGTGCCTCCTCAGCAGCCAAGCACTACCTCCCAGGAAGAGAAACAGCCCCAGCTGCTCTCTCCCCTCCAGCACCTGCTGTACATCAGCCCCCTGACACAGAGCAGCTCTTGAGGTGCTTCACTTTTATGTCTATATTGAAAGTACATGGTAATTGAGATCCTAATTGACAAATAAACATAAAGGACCAAAAAAATCAATTACTGCTTGTGCAAAACCACAGCATGTGCCTTTGGTAAATCAGCAGCTCTCGCCTGCCCACCTTCCTCTAAAAAAGGATGAGTAAATAAGGAATAGCCACTTCAGAGCTGAATTATTATCAGCAAAGAGATGTGAGGTAGGGAATAGCACTGGACAAAGCAGAGAACCCATTGCCTGTTATAAAAACAGAGATTTCTCATCCAAACACAATCTCTTGTAACAGTCAAAGAAAAGCAGATCTTAGTAGTATGGTGAGGGAAAGAGCATTCATCCAAAATAAGGATGTTTACAGGACCCCACAGTTCCTAGTACCACATAGCATCAAAGCAGGCAGTCCAGGGAGTGGGAGTACCTCTTATTTTTGAAGTTATTTGATGCTGAATTCTCCTGGTGATCACCCACTACTGTGTCAGCTGTGGTCTCATGTACTTCTTCCCTCTCCAACTATCTCCAATCAACATTTTCTTGGTCCCTTTTACTTCTGCCCTCCTTGACCTCATATCTAAGTGGTTCATACTATTTGCTGTTATCCCCCAGTTGAACAGCTTTGTAATGTTATTCCCTATTTCCAGTCTGCTCCTCACATCTCCAGGTTACCTCACCATCTCCTTGCAGCAAACACAGCTGGTACATATCTCTACCAAAGTCATCTACCAACTCTGCTTTTCAGTTTCATTGATATACAGGCAGAAATAAGTCATTTGTTTTCCTCGTGGTAATGCCTCTTGTGTGCATAACTATGGTGGTGTCCATGCCAGCTCTTCTTACCTACAGTAATTAGACAGTGCCCACAGACTGAGACATGAGTCCCATCAAGCCACACATTGCATCCTGGGATAGGAGAAGCTTCTTGTGTCAAGGAGGTCCCAATTTAAATAGACAAGTGACAAAAAATGGTGGAAGGTAAGCTGGAATTGTTTTTTCCTTATAAACTGGGAAGCAAGGTACAGAGTAATGAAGTTAGCTGCTGGATCCTTTTATTTGGTAAAGCAAAAACACATAATTTCCAGTATTCTCCCTCTTTCCTTCTGGACGCAGTGTTTTGAGAGACTACCAGTCAGATACAGGTCAGGGCCCTGCAGTTAGAATGTCTTTCCCTCAAAGGCCTCCAGGTTGAAAGCTGTATCCAAGAACCTTCTGAGTGACACCAGATGCATGTTCTTGTTGCCTGTGGCAGCTGCAGCAGCAGGCTCTCGGCCAACATACCTTCATGACAAAAAGAATTGGGCAGACAAGTGAGGTGAGAAGAGAGACTATTTTGACAATAACAAGCATGAGAACATGGTGTTTAATGTATTCAAGTCAGCTTGGCAGATTTGAATATTTAGTCATTGATCTTTCTTAAATAAAAATCAATTAAAGTTGTACCAAGCTATACCTTCTGGCCAGCTTCCCTCTCTTTCCCCCCTTCCCATCATTGTGTCTTCTCCCCCACACCTCCCAGGGCAGCCAGGTACACTGTCTCATAATTAGATAACTTGCTTCTGGCAATGAAGACTCTCATTCCTTTGACAGCTGCATGGGCAGATCTGAGAGTCAATCATCTAAAATAAATGCAAAGGTGCCTGGACTGAGCTCTTACAACAGCTGTTTCCTCCAGAAATCTAACAGCTGGAATAAAATTCTTAAAAAAGACAGAATCTTAGACAAGAGAGCTAAGTAGCAATAAATAAAGCTCTAGCTGCTACTGATTTTCCTTTAGAGCTACAAGAAGGAGCAATATGTGCATGTTGTATTTGAGAAACAGTAGTGTAGATTTTTCCCTCCTTCACCCAAGAACTCAGAAGTTTTGATTTCTGAAGAACCTGACTTACCCCTGAATAACTGAAAACAACCCCAACCAAATTTAAAAGCAAACAAATCAGCCCAGGAGACAGAGCTTAAAGTCTCATACCAGATGGGTCGAGTGTGGTTCACAATAGTGCGGAAACGAGGTTTGACATAATCGTAATATCCACTGTTTTTGTGCTCCTCCTGACACCAGACTAGATCAGCAGTTGGATACTTGTCAAGCTCTTTTTTCAGCAAGTCAAAGGGGAATGGTGAGATCTGGAAAAAGAGGGTAATAATTGGCAAGGCTTTCTCTTATGTGGTATTAGCCCATGGTGAGTCACTACTTTTTCATGGAGAGTGACTCATGTTTCTCTAATTGATTTAATGCTCAGAAATGAATCTGCAATTATTTTATAGTTGTATTGGTATGAACAGAAGTAGATCATAGTCCAGACCACCTGCACTCCTACAGCTTTTTTAGTGAAGTAGCTGTAGCATGTCCTTAACCAGTGAATGACAATATGGCTTCAAAGTGTATTATTCACAACATTTAAACCTAGCAGACCGCATATACAAATTTAAGGTGCCATCATATTGTAATCTTCACTTTGTTATGTTGTTCTGGAAAAGTCATCAAGCTTTCTGGATCTCATTGTCCAGTGTGCTATTGATGTGTTCCTTCTCCACAAGGCCATGAAGGATTAGAATGTCTTGTAAGATGCTAAGTGCTAGAAAAATGCTATCATCATCCATTCTAGGACAGGTGTCTGTTTAAAAGCACAGGAACCCCAATGACCCTGTCTTCTGAGGATCAGGGAGCTCACCTGTTCAAGTCTGGTTATAGCTACTTGTTTCTCCAGGTCTTGGTTCTTCCTCTCTTTCACAAGGTCATAGTAGACTTTTCCTGTGCAGAAAATCACTCGCTTGACCTCACGTGGTGCCTGAGCTGCCGGCCCATTCTCAGGAATCACACGCTGGAAAGTGGTACCTATTTGGAGCACAAATTAGAAAAAGTGCTCTCAGTGGACCTGACATTTCAATAAAGCAGCCCAAGAAACAGTCCTTTAGTCTCTTACTGAGCAAGCAGCAGTGATCAGAGAGTTCTCCTGCCTCTCTGCTCCTACTTTTCAGACTAGTAACTTGGCTAAAGTGACTTTCAGCAGTTCAGTTTCAAGAAGTTAGAAGGCTGTCAATAATCCAGTCTTTCACCACCCTTAATAGACAGAATCATATCAACAGTGGACTGTATTACATCTTTACTTTTATATTGATTGGATAACTCAACTTTGCTTCTAGTTTGGGATTTTTTTCAGAGAATCAGCTGAAATATTCTTTCTTCTGTCCAAGATTATCTCAATCATGTAACATTAACACAGCTTTACAAGTTTCAGAATATTCTATAAAACATATCCATAATGCAACTAAATCTGGCAACTGCAGAAATATTTACCCAAGCACACACATTACTGGTGTATATTTGATTTAAACCTCTCTTTGAGAGCTAAAACAGCAATAGCCAAAGCAAGAATTAGCACAGAGCTGAGCCATATGTATAAATGCAAATGCATAAGTACAATTTCAGATGCATATCTTCACTGCTACCACCTCCCAGGAGTACAGTTTGATACAGTTGGGATACATAAAACTGGAAGAGGGACTTGATGGTCTAAAAGATCCTTTTCTTTGCTCTCATATATGATTGAGTAGAACTATTTCTACGTTAAACAACTGCAGGCAGCAGACAGCAGCTCGACCTCCTATTCTGAATCAGCACACCCACTTACCAGGAGAATAACCTCCTGTTTGAACCATTTATCTTGGGGAAGAAAAGCAACAGCACAAACATATCAGAGAGGAACTGATTTATGTCAGAATTATCCTGTCCCACTGAACAGCAGAATTCATCATTAAAAAAGACTGAATCTGTGCTTCATTGGATCAGCTGGAGTCAGTCTTCCTCTCTCTCAGCTTTCTATTAAAAGTAGAGCAAAAAGGGTTAGCTGAGAGTCAGAAACACTTTACTACCTGCTGTCCTCTTCAGCAGAACCATGAAAGTATGTCAAAATTCAATGTTAATTAGAAGTTTGGCCACTATTGAGGTTGGCCTGAAGTAGAGGGGACTCCCAAGAAAAAAGTGACAAATCACAAAGCCTACAGAATTTCTAATCTGACTCATTCTATGAAGCTTTTAAACAGTAACAAAAACAGCAAAATTCTTTGCTTGAGAAGCAAATTTTACACACTTAAAAAAAAAGATAATGCAATATTTGAGCACACTTATACAGTGTAAGTTGCTTTTAAAAAACTGAGCAGTTGCTCTCCTCTGACAGCAGTCAAGACCCTCACTGGAACTGGAGACAGCCCAGCACATCTCTGCCCACATTCTCACTCTGAGCAGACACTTTAATCCCTCACTCATTACATGTCACTGCATTCCCTGATGCCACTCCAACACAGACTAACCAGTGCAAGGCAGGACAAAACCACTGCAGCGCTTGGAGATATTTCCCCTGCAGTTACTGAATATCCCTTGGTGCTGATGGCATGCCAACAGCTCTGAGCTCTCTGATCTCACTTTAGATCACTGGTGTGACACAGCAGCCCCAAAACCAAGCATTATTACAAGAACTGGGCACCATATTCTTCCAAATGAGCCTAGTGTAATTACAACCTATCACTCAGTCTTGGGGTCGGGAGGCATGGGCAGTAAAAGAACAACTAAATTCTTATATGAAGAGAAAAAGAGCAGGGGGACATCTTAGCCTCTTGAGGGGAACATCCCTAGAGAGATGGGAATGTACTTTCCATTAAGACCAATGGCTGATTACAAGATAAGCCTGTTAAAATTAGGAATCTATGCTTGAAAGCAAATTTTTCAGCAGAAATCCCCACTAGAGCTCACTATAACAGCTCCACAGAAATTATGCTCAAAGAAAAGACAAACTCTGCAGAGCAGATTCTGTTCTTCACAGTCTGACCTGTAACTTGGTATAGCTAATTACTTCCCCACAATATTTTGAGGTGACTTACCAGACACCATTTCATCAAAACTGGATTTAGCTTCTGGATGCCTCAGCAGTGACTTGGGTGTCAAAACAATCAGCTGTCAGACAGAAATGTTTCCAGCACTCAGGATCTGCTTTATCGACATTATTACATGCAACATTTGTAACACTGTGCACACAAAAACCACAAACTGAATATGATATAGAATAAATTCATATGAATAGCAAACACAGTAAATTATTTTTTCCTGTTTTGAAAGTCATGAAAATTTCAAAATTATTCGGAAGATTTAGGTAGCCTACTCCTTTTACAGGTGCTCAAAACTCACTGCTTATGCTTCTTTTTGACAACAAAATGAAATCACAGGCTATGAACCAGTGAAACACTCAACAGTTGTATCTTGGGTCTTTGAACTTCCAGCAATTAGACATGCAGATGTTAGTCCTGCAACCTGTTAGCTACATCAGTAATATTGTGACAAGTTCATTGGAAGATCTGCACAGCCAGATGGAAGCAAAGCTGAAAATCTTAAGTTTTAAAGCCACAGTAGGTCAGAGCTGAGCTTCTTTCCATCAAAGTGGCAACTTCAACCTGTGTTCAGTTAAGGTTTTTCACCAGCAATCCTTATTCTTTTCAGCAGTGTGTCATATGCAAAGGGCACTCCTTGTGTGAGGGCTAATTTACCTGGAATAATCAAATCCACTAAGGTAACCTTACCGGCTTTCTGAATGGCAGCAGGATCTGCCTTCGGAGGACATGAAAGTAATTGGCAGGAGTTGAACAATTCACCACAATCCAGTTGCATTCATACAGCTGGGAAACGTCAAACTGCTCAGTGAACTCCTGAGAACAACATTAAAGGCATTAGAAAAATGTCTAAAAGATCAGAAAAGAAAAGACTTGAAAGCCAGCCTTCTATTTCTGACTCTCAGCAACTCCCTTCCTCAAAAAATTAGCAGCTCTCAGCTGAGATTGTTTTATTAGTTAGGAAAACATCCCCACAAATAATTCCCTTCTGTTTCTGCTTCTTCCTAAAAATGTATGCAAATAAACACAAAAAGTTTCCATTAATTCAGAAAAGAAGGGAAGTCCAGGAAGGTAGAGTGAGCAAGACCAGGACATCAGCAGATGGAAGACACAAAATAGAACCTCTTTGGAAGAATGTTAAACTGTAATTCAATTTTTGAGTGTACAGTGAGCTTTCACTCTCTCTCCCATTTTTTGGGTAGGTATTCCATCCTCTGATACTATTTTATTATATAAATGGACTCTGTTTTCTCTTTATGTATCTTATGAACATAGGGAGTTTTTATCCATAGCTACAAATGTATATATTATGTAATGATATGTATAGGCACAATAATCGTCTTACAGATCAGTAAAGCATTTAACACAACTTCCTGGTCTGTGGCTTGAGCTTCTACCTTCTACTAAAAAGCCTGTAACTTCTTTATTATATGCCAATGACAGTATTCAACTAAAGTCAATCAAACACGTCCTTATTTTGCCAGTACAGTGACAAAAATCACTTTTAGATGAGGAGGAACATGGGATGATCTTTGCCCCAAGGATAACAGTCAGGGACAAAACTGAGATATCCATTTTACTTTGCCTAATTGGTGAGCTTTTCAATTGATGCATGGCAGTGTTTCTTAGGAAATCTGCAGTGGAAAGTGGATGCCCAGCATCCTGTAGAGCTGTGTACTTTATCTGTAGAAATGGATGACCAATCTATGAAAGTCTTAGCCCAATCAAATTAGAAGTTGCTTATTTTCATGCTCCTAGCAGTACAATTTAGCTCCACTGCAAGAAGCCAGAGTAGTCTCACTTGACCTCCTTTAGAAATTGGCTAGAGACACCTATTTGCAGTACACACAGCAATATAAACAAGCAGGATCACTGGCCCTGAGAAACAGCCATAAAAAGATCATGCTGCCAGAGATTAATTGTATGTGACCTCAGTTTTGCAATGGCAGCAATGCTGCATACTTCCATTCCTTTTACTGGGATCAAGTTTATGTTACACTAAGACTTGAAGCTAAATCCTAATCCGCTATACCCAGCTAAAAGGATGTTTCTAACAAAAAATCTCTGAGATGTGAAAAGCAAGAAAAGGACAAAACTACTTACTGGATAGGCATCAGAATCATCATTGCTCATCTGCAGAAACCTCTCAGGCCTGGCTGATGAATGCTCTGGACCCTGGTAAAGGTATAATTTAAAACAATGTTAAAGAGCCAAATGAGCAGTTAGACATCAGTCTAGATCACTCACTGCATGAGTGCCTCCTGTCCCCCTGGCAGCTGCGCCAGCTGCACACCTGCCCCCCAGCCAAAGGCACCAACAGCAGCAGTGAGAGAGAGGACACACACAGGACAGGAATTCCTCATCTTTTATTTTCATAAGAGATTGGGTTTCACATGTATTGCCAATACTTCTACCAGCTGCAAGTGATTTCTACCCTCAGTCTAGCTGCACAATGAAGACCAGTGGAAAGGCAGTGGGTCCATGTGAGCACAACAATGACCTTGCTAATGCAGAGCAAACAGGAGCACAGGGAATGTCAGGAAGAGAAACACTGCATGCCTCAGAGTCCTGCAGTGACTCACACTTCATGCATGCTGAACAGGAGCAAACACAAAGTTAACTGCTGGCTACTTTTGCTGTATTAGCAACAAAAGCAGACACAGGACCTCTCCTACCTTGGTTCACTGTTCAGTACAAGACCAAATACCTAGATGAATGCTTTAGCTAAAATGGATCAAAATACACACACACATTATCTGCCAGACAAACCCATGATTAATTTCTGCCTCCTTAGGAGATATTTTATGTTCTGTCATTACTGAACACTCCCATCCACTGTCTCACTAGCAGTACCACAGCAATTTCTCGAATTGCACAAACACTGTTAGCTCCATTTTACATTAGCAAAACATGCATGCTGGCCACAGAAATTATAAGGAATAAGGAATGTAGCAGACTCTGTTATTTTTCCTTTTCTTGTCAGTGTTTATAAAGGGCCAGAGAAAGCTGTGGGGAGTGTGAGAATGAAGTGTGCTTTTTTATGTATTGCTATTGCTGGCAGCCTTGGCTTGTTTAAGTGACAGGTACCCTTAGAAAGAACTTTCATTTCACACACAGCTGTGAAGTATTTTAACCCAAAGACAAGCTAATGCACTTCTCAACTCTCTCCATGTCTCCTAAGCTAATAATGTTCATAAAGAGATTTTTTTCTTTACATGGCTGTCTCTCATTGTAACTTCCTCTGTTGAAATCTTAATATATGATCTCCAAAATCAGTTTTTATTCTGACAACTAGTAATCCACCCTGATTGAACACATCATCCTTCCTAATTCCAAGTGCAGGATTCCAAATCCATAGGAGGGACACAAATATGATTAGAGGACTGGAGCACCTCTCCTATGAAAACAGGCTGAGTCAGAATGGTTCAGCCTGGGGAAGAGATATTCCAGGGAAATATTTTACAGTACCTGCAAGTACATAAAGGGGACCTGCAAGAAAGCTTGGAGAGCGACTTTTTACAAGGGCAAATAGTGATAGGACAAGGGGGAGTGGCTTTAGGCTGCAAGAGAGCAGGCATAGGTTTGATAGGAGGAAGAAAATCTTTGCTGTGAGGATGGTGAGGCACTGGCACAGGTTGCTGAGAGCAGTTGTAGATGCTCCATCCCTGGAAGTGTTCAAAGCCAGTCTGGATGGGGTCTTGAGCAGCCTGGTCTACTGAAAGCCTCCCTGGCATGGTGAGGGGGTTTGAACTAGATGGTCTTTATGGTCCTTTTCAACTAAAACCATTCCATGACTCTGTGATTCTGTCTACTTCATGGACTAAGGGAATTCAAAGAAAAAAAATATTCTGTTAGCACCAAAGGTGCAACACAGAACTGTGCCTTCTATCACTGCTCCTTTGAAGTCTGCCTCCACTTTTGAGGTGCCAAATAATCTGGTCGCAGACAGGTAAGGACTTGAGAGCAAGGAGCAAAGCTGCACAAAACTCTGGTGCACAGTAGCAGCCCAGTTTATTGTAGCACCTCTGCTGTTCACATCTGTTTGTGGTAAATCAATCCTACACTAAGCATGGCACACACAGCGCACAGTGCTCCACAAGCACACTGCAGTCAGTACATTGGGAACAGAGATGTTACCAGCCAACAATTACAGGAGAGACAGGCAAGGCTTCCCCACCACTCACACACTGCCCCAGCAACAATCTCAGTCCAGAGCCTCAGTGTTCACATCCATCTTCAGTCTCTGTGTTGACACCACCAATCAGACTGCCAGCAACTGCTGCATGGGATGGGGTAGGGTTTATTTCTACTGCGACCATCTATCCAGTGAGACCTATACTGAATCCATTAGCTACTTTCAGATGAGTCCCCAGGGAGCCATTAGGCTGCAGAGTCTTTCAATCACAGCCAACTTGCCTGTGAATGCATGACCTAGAGGTGAAGGGATCCATATCCCATTAAGAATCCTTCCCCAAATCATCTTGTCCCCAACACTGTAGTTATAGAAAGACCAGCCGTCCTGTAATGAAAAGGTCCTCTGGGAAGATAAAAGGTTTCAACAGCCTGGTGGGATTCTTAAATATTCGAAAAGCAGCTGACCCTAGTAGCAAAATAAGCATGTTTCAGAAGACCTGTGCAAATCTTTGCTGCCAAGTGGCTGTGGAAAAAGAAAAATTAAATGTATTGTAAGCAGCAGAGAACCAGCCCCTTAAGCAGAGTGCCTCCCTACAGAGGACCACACCTCCTGCTGAGGGCTCATTCAGGCTGTCCCCTCAGGATTCAGTTAAAAAAATTAATTTATCAAAACCCTTGTGAACAGCATCAGACTCTTTATTCTTTAAGCACAATGGATATGGAAAGCCATCCATAAGATATGAATGCACCCCAGTGTATCAGGACAGGATCATAATTGAATGGAAATAAACTAAATTGTTTGTGAGAATAGAAATGACACAGTTTGTGGTGAAAAGGTCTAAAGCATTTATACAGATGGAGATTGCCACTGTGGCACATACTATGCTTTTTTTAATAGAAAACTAGAAACATACATGCAACAATTCATGAAGGTTAATGTATTTGAAAAGGAGAAAATTAACCTTGCCTGACATGATGTTCCTGTAATCTTAAAAATAATTTAAAGTATTTGAAGAACAATTCTACTGCTGATTTGAACTTCATGTAACTTTATGTATACGACATGCCCACACTCTTTCCCTCTAAAACATTGTCTAGTTCCTCCTACTAGCTGTCAAAGAAAAGACAGTCATCAGCTAGTAGAAACATTTTCCTTTCTGGAAAGAAGGAGATTTCTTATTATATCATAATTAACCAAGGTCAGTGATTTCTGAAGAAGTTTTAGAGTTGTTTTATATCATTTCATGGCAAGAGAATTTAGTGCAGTTTACACAGACATACTTTATGAAAAATAAAACCAAGCAAGCACTCTTAGACATGATTTCTTCCTTAATGTACACTGAGAATGCAGCTTTCTAGGGAAAGAAGGCAATGTCTTAGGGAAGGACAACAAAGAAGAGAGGAAAAGATGGAAAAAATGGGGGGAAGTGGTACATGCCACTAAGAAGGACACGAAGCTAAGAGCCCAGAAACATTTCTCAGGGTTTTTTTTTGTTTCCACCAGTCAATTTACCTACATTCTTCTCTGTCACACTGAGACAGTCTCACATGCTGAACAGTGCCTCCCTCCCCTGGTTTGCTACCACCACTGGATCCCCAAGACTTTCCCAGCTGCAGAGAAGGCAGTGCAGCCAGCAGCACTCACCATTCCCTCCATCCCATGTGGCAGGAGCAGGACGATCCCGTTGTGCCGCACCCACTTGGCCTGGCCGCAACTGATGAACTGGTCAATTATACACTGAGCCGTGTTGTGAAAGTCCCCAAACTGGGCTTCCCAGCACACCAGGGCATTGGGACTGGCCATAGCAAAGCCAAGCTCAAAACCTGACAAGCAAACAAGTAGGAGAATTAGAAAATAAACCGATTTCCTGAAAATTCTGTTCATTTCGCATTAAAAATTAAAAATAAAACAAACCCAACATTAGAGCATGAACTACACAACCCTACACAGCCCTACACAACATTGTCTTTCTTTCCCCCCCCTCTCATATGCAGATGCTGAAGAAAATTACTGGTGACATCAATTTTCAGTCTGCAGACAGGATCATAGACTTCAGATCTTCCAAAAAGCTTCAACATTATAGCTACACGGCAAACCCATCTGGGAATTGGATAAATAACCCTTTCTTTGGCAGGGTTAAGAACCCTTTAGGTTTCTGCTTCAGTGTTAAAATATTTGATCTCTGTTCATATTTTCCTTTGACACAGCAGAGCCTGGAGTGCTGAACGAGTACTTGTACTCAGATTCTCCACCTATAGTTTGGAGTGACTGTAACCAAAAAGATTAAAGCTCTCAGTAAAAAGCAGAGCTATATAGCAATGCTTTGGGTGTAGAGGTTCTGACTGAGGCAAAACTGATCCAATACACACAGAGAATAAACATTTAATTTATAGATACATTTCATGTTGAAGCTCTACACAGAATATAATGATCTGGTTTTAAATACAGAACTTCAATATGAGAATACTCTCACTGAAGCTTACCCAGCAGATAACTAACTTTTGGGTCTTCATAGTCTACTCCTTGGCAATTCCAACCCAGTTTTTCACATACCATCCCCCCATGGCAAGAAATCTTTGAGTCACTTGGCTTTTGGACTACTTTTTAGATATCTGAACAGTCCATCCATGACTCCAGCAGATGCTCCTGATCCCACCAAAAGGCAACTGATACATCAGAAGCCAAAAGAAGACTGATAAGTCAGACAGATGGCCCTTCATCTGTGAGTCCCCATGACAGATCTTTACCAAAGAGGACGACTTTTGCTGGCCCTGCCTTTGGCCTGACTGCCTGAACAGCCTTTCCTCCATCTCTGGCCTCTTCATTTGTGTAATTCTGTTGTTCTTAACACAATGAAAACAGCAGAAAAATTTACACAACTCCTCCAATCATATTCCCAAAGGTATCTGAAAAACAGATTTCCCTAGATAGGCTTGAATCCCATTCTAATTTTACACAAGCATTAAGAGACCATTTCTACTGATTGGGTGACATGGTTGAGAAAATATGCAATATGTTCAAGACTTATTTGTGCATATGCTGCTCTCTGTAAGGGTGGGGTAATCTAGCTTTTAGAGAAGCACAAACTGAGGTCTTGACCACTCAGAGTTATCAATAATCAAACAGTGCTTTTCAATGAGTATGGAGCTCAGTGCTTACTTAAAATTTGGTCACAGCACACACATAATTCCACTGCATATATGAAAGATCACTCCTAAAATTCACATGGAAAAAAAGAGTATAATTTCTCATTTCCTATCTTGTTGACAACTTCATGCTAATCTCCACAAGATAACAATGTTCTAGGTGAAGCTGCATTGAAAAGTGTGATCTTAAGACAGGTACCATTTGCAAGATTTCTGACAGACATAAAAATGTCTAGGAAAATATATCCAAATGTAATCTGATTAGTATTTTGGGATTAATGTTGCCAAGACTACTATTTCATGGCACATGTGTCTGTGGTGTATATATCTTTGATATACCAGAACTCAATTTTCCATTGAGAAATGGAAATGGCAATGAGAATTACTAAATTAAAACTATTCCAATCATGATTGTAGCAGTGGAATAGTTTTAACTCTTAAGAGACTCAGGAGTCTGTTGAGAATTACTAGTACTACCTTCATGGGGAGACAATTCCTTAAAGAACAAGATCTGAACTGCTAAATTTAAAAAAAAAATGCTGGGTGGAAAGTAGGCTCTAGTTAGATGCAAGGTAAACAGCCAGGAGAGGGTGAGGTGTTCTCCTGAAAGGGAATTGTTGGGGCACCAAAGACAACGTCAGGGAAGGTGACCTGAGCTAGAAAATCTCCACCATTCTAGAGATGGGACATGAACTGCAGAGGAGCAGGTTCCTACCCAGGTCCCTCACGAGGGTTCAACCTCAGACCAGAATAAAGATTTTTTAAAAAGCCAAATAAAAACTACAGCAGAGACCTTGAAAACTATTGTTTGCATCTGCAGAAACAGGAACTGAACATTTCTTTAAATGCTGTGCAAATTTTGTGGGCTTAAAGGATTAACTCTTACACAGCTAGAAACAAAGAACAGGTTGAAGCTGTGAGGACATCCAAAGCAACCAGGCAGCAAGACAACTCTCAAAGAATGTCAGGTAAGGAATCTGCACACCCAAAGGGTGTTGGAGAGCAACCAGCCAACTCCAAACAGCAGGCAGCTGCTCAGGGCTCAGAGCACACCAGGGCACAGCGAACCAGGAACCAGCACAGCAGTTTGGTAAACTTCTGCACTGAGGAGACAGGGGGAAGAAAAATACACAGCACTTGATTAAGGCTGCAAAACTAATGTTTTAATTGCTGGAGTTCATTAAGGTCCCTAGATGACAGGCCTAGCAGAAATGCTTGTTTCTATTAGTCCACTGCCTGCTGTGCTTCCTCACTGTTCTTCCACCACTCTGGCACTGAAAGAAGTGTTGTCAAGCAAAGTGGCAGCTTACACAGCATCCTGTGCTGTGTTTTTCCCCACAGCATTTTCATGATTGTCATAAGAACTGCAGCTTTTCAATTAATGTAAGGCTACAGCTATAGCTTAATTCAATATGATTTTGAAGAGACTTAGGAATGTTAACCAATGGTTAAAACAGCAATCAGTGCAAGGATTTTATGCCAGAATGAGGGAAGTTACAAAGACAGATTTTTGCTATGTTTAACAGAAATTCTAAGCACAGGGACTACAGGGGGATATGCACCCTTTCACAAACCCAAACACAGCTCAGGACAAAGTGAAGTTAATACCCATCTGATGGCTGACTCTATTAAACAGAGAGACTGATGCCTTCTCAGAACTCCATGCAGATGCCATTGATTACTACAGTCTGTCCTAGCTCCTAATACAATTTCTGACAGGTAACTGTATTTGCTACCCCCAACCTTAAAAATACATTGTTCTGACTGAGCAGTAATACTACATATTTCATCCTAGGTATGTATCACAAAAAAAATAATTTTACATCAATACTGGTCTTCTTCCTTTCATCTTTTGCTTTAAACTTGACTTTTTCCCTTGAAAAAGCTATACACCAAGTCTCATAGCTCAGGAATTTCCTGAACTACACACTAGTTCCAATATCTTGGCTGATATTCCTTGGAAGGTCCAAGTATTAGATGTCACCGCCCAAGACTTCTCAAAGGTAGTATTGAATCTGACAAAGAACCTCACCTCCTTGATAGAGACTCAACACTACACAAGTCATTCTGAGGGCTGTAAATAAAGACAGGAAATCCTTTCAAGTATTTAAGAAATGCTGAAGAGGTAGAATAGAGCATCTGAAAGTTACTTTTGTTTTTCTCCTCTATCTTAATCAGCAAATAAATTCAGACAAACCCCCTTTGCTTAAATGACTTCTCATAGCCATCACTTATACTTTCAGGTATTCAGTTTCAGTACAAGGGAAAACTATAGGAAGCCAAGTGGATGCACAACTAAATTATAATAATTTGGGTATAAGTAAAAATAGTAGATATAGGATGTAAAAAAAATTACCAGAGGTTTTTAAATACTCTAAATTATCAGAGATTGTTAAGTACTCTAATTTAATGCCCAGGTTACACACACTCCAGAGCTTCCTGTAGACAAAACATAAGCAGTTGCCTGAACTACAATTTAGCAAGGCTGCCTGTGTTTTATTTCTAAGTTAAATCAATCTTGTCAGAGTATCATTTTAATGGAGCAATAGCTCCCCAGGTGTTCCTAACTAGCTCAACTATAACTTGGTGCAAAGCTCACAGCTCTGAACAGATACCAGCTCTTGGCTTATGTACCTGCCAAGGAAATAATCTGTAGTTGTATCATGCTGGGCTGTTTAATCCTTTTTTACTTGGCTTTCCCTCACAGAAAGTAAGGGAACTCCTAAAACGCTTCTGAGGTGCTGCATGTTAACACAGTCATAAAATAAACTCCTAATACTTTTTCATCTTTTTTTCCCCTTTATGGTATCTCACAACTCTCCCTACCACCACCAAACACTTCAGTGCACTAATTCTAAACTGTTTCTTTTAGCAGAATTAGACAGTAGAAACAGCAATTAGAGAAAATAGTGTTCAGGGGTTTTGGTTCTCCTGAAAACCAACTCCATGAACTGCAAGCCTTCACTTATTCTTCCATGTAGTAAAAAGGATACCCAGTGATGTTACCAGCCAAACAAATATCAATGCTGATAGTTCCTCTGACTCAGAGCCTTAACTAGAAGAGACACATTCACACACTGCTGCTTATCCCAATGCTGTCTCTCTATGGAGACGATACACAAGAGTAAACATACTGGAAAAGGTCAATATATAAAAGCCAGCAAGAGAGAGAAAACTTCATTATAAAATCACTTCAACAGAGAACATGGCATTTTTAGTTTAAAAAAACCCAACAAACACACAAAAAGCCATGTCATTTACCAACTATTTCTATCAATTTAATATCCTTTACTGTTAGAAAATATCTCAAAAATAAGGGATTTAAAGTTCTTGAAAATTAAAAGTTTCAATATTATTAGTTTTGAAGAACCTGTCATCCCATCTGTTGAAGCAGAAGCGCACAGAAATGGTATTCTTGTGTTCAGCATACAAACAAACCCCTATTTTACCCTATTGCTTGTATTGAATGAATTTTATTAAATCAACTTTCACCTGTCTTTTGCTGGGTAAGGTGAAAGGGAACTAGTGAGCAGGATGACATCAAGAGAGAGAAAGAAAGAGAGCCCACTGGGTTAGTTTTTTAAAGAATGGCATTCTGACAGTTAGAATTGCCTTCATGCCATATCAACACTAGGCTTCCTAGTGAGGTGTTATTTTTGGAACAAAATCAGATTTCAACCATATCCAGACATTTGTCACTTTCATTTGTATGTAAACAAACCAAATCCAGAAACCTATGACCTCACTTACCCAAAAGTTTTGCGGCAACACTGTAAACAGGCTCAAATTAAGAAACCTCAGAACACACTGTGAGAAACAATAGGAAATTGGAAAAAAATCATTCTCTGAAATTAAATTCTTGATTTTTATCTATGCCAATTATTTTTCTCTCATTTATACACATCCTTGCTTGCAATCTCCTATTTAGAGTTTACATGTTAGCAATACAAAAATGTGATTCTGTTCACATTGATTCACAGAGCTAATAAAAACACCTAAAAAATCTGGTCTTCAGCCCATGCTCCAACTGTACAATTTTATACCACTTTAATATTATTTGCAATAGGTAATATGTAGCACTGTACCAATGACTAAGTAAATGAGTAAGTAAATATTTCTGGAACTTTGAAGCAAGCAATCAATTACCACCTTCATCTACTACAATGTTTCAAGTTTTTCCTTCACTCAATATTTTATTATCCATAGAATCAGTAGCCCTTTTGATAAATTATTAGATGTATTTGTTTTGTGCTCCACGTTCCCCTTGCCACCCTCATCATGCCAGAGTAAGGTTATCCATTCTCTGTGGCTGAAGGTAAAATAATTCACCATGATTAATGCTATCACTAAAAAGAATTTGTTTTCTTGAAACAGCACATTCAGAATAGCAGTTCAGATAAGGCCAGGATGGATTTTTTATATCTCTGTGACAAACTGTGCCTGGTTTTCTTGTCATTTCCTCCCCTTTTAAGGAAGCATCAGGTGCACATTCCAGCACTGTCAAGATCAACAAGAGCAGATGGATGCTTTTAACTGAATCCCAAAATTGTAAAATGTGGGGATGCTTGTTTAAGGGATGCCAGAACCTGAGAGGAAGAGCTTTGATATCTGTTTCATATATGACCATTTGACAACTTTTTTTTCCCCACACTGCTTTCCTTGCTTCTTGTCCAGCAGCCCTGCAAAGCCCAGGCAGGTGGAGACGTACCTAAGACACCGTACTCGGAAAGGGAGCTGTTGCACACGGTGTAGGGGGCCTGCTGCTCCCAGAGGTGATTCATGGGAACACAAATTCTCTTGTCAACTTCTTGATCATGAAGCACATGGTGACGATGGCTGCAAAGAGTTGTTGAAAGAGATTCATTAGCCAAGAATCACTCTGGGCTTTAACAGAGCTATTTTCAAAGGTAAAGCATCAAAGCTGTGTTCTGGAAAGCAAGCAAGCACCATGGCTGTCTTTGCTGCTCACAACACATGGTCTAGCTGAAATCATGGGAAATACAGTCACATGTCTAAATACAATTGCTGCACAAGCACTCATAGAAACTGAAAATACCTCATTGCTAGTAGAACTGGGGAGAAAGAGAAAAGGATAGGGAAGTTGTTGTTATAAAACAGAATTATTAAAGTAAAGAACCTCAGAGGAAGAAAATTGTTATTAAAAACATTTCGTTCTGCCTTCCACACAAATTCTAGTATTTTCCTTGAAACAACTGTTGTTTGTCTTTAATGGAAAAAAATGCAATCTAATATAATTTCAGCACTGAAACTTGAAGGAGTTGTATCCTCTTTCCTGCTATTTCCACTCACATGCACCATTTACATTTCTCTAGAACACCATTAATCAGCATTAGAATGGGGCACTAAGGAATACTTCCAAAACAGAGATGACTGAAGTAATTACTGCAATCCATTAACTCTCTGAGCAGACTGAGTGAATCACAGCAATATGTCCAGCTTTACTACCACCAACATAAGGACAGCTATTGTACTGGTAACAACACCGTGTGTTGTAGAGCTGCCAACACTGAAGCCTGAATCTTTCTGCACTTCCCTTTGCTATAATGAACGCCAGCAGAAGGGCTCTGAAATTTATCTAGAACTCAACAATGTAAAGCCAGAAAACAACAGAATCTTTGAAGAGCAGCACAGGGAGGGCAGTAGAGAGAAAGAGGAAAATTCACACACCAGGCAGCTGTTTGGCAGAAATAATTTCTGCCACTGTAATTTTGATTTTATCATTCAGCCAAAGACAGAAGGCTTAACTAGGTGTTAAGCTTCTTGAGCACAAAATTTTGTGTTTCCCTAGCAAAAGGTGATTAGCACATATAAGAGGAGCATAGATGGCCAGCCAGAAATATACAGACACACATTGTATATGTGCAATTGTCAGATTTACTGACAGCAAACCAGTACAGAATTAAGTCTGTCCCCCCTTCCCTCTGTTCTCAATAGTTTGACTCCAAGATGAGACAGGGTCTGGTTCTTCTATCTGCAGCTTTATCTAGCTTCTATCTATTGATAATGTTGAGGACTGAAACAGGAAGGAAAAAAGTCATCATACGGAATACTGAAAGAAAGAACTATTTTCTTGACTGCACTTTAGAAGCTCCAAAATAGTGAAAGCACCCCATCGTGTTGTGATATTATATTCAGTTCTTCCCAAATTCTAGCCAATATTGTACCAGAGAACACAGGCACCAAGATTTATTTCTCTCTTCTGCAAGCATCCACAATGAAGCCCAGTGCAGCATTCACCCCAGGAACTGGCATTACATCAAAGGTTTCAATTAAATACACCATTAACATTTTGCTCTACAGAGAATCAGGTAAAGCAGCAAACTCTATGTATTTTACCAAGTGACGAGACCCTGCCTTCATACAAGCTCTATAGGCATTAAAAGTCTCAGTATAAAGGACCTTATTTCACTTTAAAAG
Organism: Eopsaltria australis; assembly: GCA_034509425.1. Classification (NCBI taxonomy): domain Eukaryota; kingdom Metazoa; phylum Chordata; class Aves; order Passeriformes; family Petroicidae; genus Eopsaltria; species Eopsaltria australis. The sequence goes on from JAVTVJ010000138.1 coordinate 1,663,516, forward strand.
CCTCACCAACTGGCAATATGTTTGTTCACAGGGTACACAAGTTCCAAGCAGCCACCACAGGAATGGTATTTAAAAGATTCAGGATGTGCTGCAGCAAGTATCCTCTCTTACTTCTCAGCAATTAGATGGAATACAACTGTATTTACTGTTAGGACACAGGGGGAAAGATATCATTTCTGCTTTTCAGCGAGAGAAGGTAGAAAGTATCTAAAAATGTTTGTTCTACCTTAAATATTATACTTTAAAATGCTGCTTACAGATACACAAGGAATTTGATTATTATTTACTGCTAGAACCTGTAACATCCAAATTAATGCTGAAGAGCCCCAACTTCCCCTTCCCTACAGAAGACCATATTTAACAAATGCCAAGTTGTTTCTTGAAGTGTGGGACTTAAACAGTTTTAACAACATTTAAGAGTTATCTCAGTACTGACCTGAAAGTACCTCTCTCCACATCCTGCCCACTCAGCCGGACATGGATCCCTTCTTTGAGAACAGAGCCAAAAGCCATGTATTCTGCTAAGGCCCAGTCAACAACCCTGTTCTTGGTCATTTCTGAGCGGCCTTTCAAGATCCGAGAGAGTCCTATATCAGAATAAAGATCAGAAATGAATGGATCTATTTCAGAGAAATTCTCCATTCACATTACATTCCCCTTCTCTTTCCTCACTGGCTAAACTGAACACAGAGACCAAATCAGGTCTACAAACTGTTTTTCTAGAACTGAACTGCTGGCAAAATAAAACAACTTGCTTTCTGAGCAAACAGCTGTGTAATGTTCATATCTTGTTTTTGAAGAGGAAAGTAAGGTTGACTGTGTCAGAAAATACTGAGGACAATTAAAAAGACCCATGGTGAAATTTTTCTTCCTCAAGATTTATTTTCACATCTCTAACACCAAGTACTGTTTTATAAAAGACTGAAAATAGCAGTTGGGTTTCTGGTTTTTTTCTTCCTTCCTCTCCTCATTTCTTCTTGGCATTTGTCTTACTGCACTTTTGGAGATGTTCTACAGTGAAACAGGCTGGATTGATTGATACTATGGGTATCATATAAATAGAAAAACTGTAGCAGCTGCCAATGGATTTTCAGTTGGCAACCAAGACCTGACTTTTTAGTGATGATTTTGTAACCCTGTGAGCCAGAACACAAGTTACAGCTCTGTAACTTTCAAAGGGAACAAAACTTCACAGCTGCACACAGGTGCTTCCAGCTTTGAGGGCACAGGTCTCCTGTATTCACAGTCAATTGACATCATCTTACTTTCACATCTGCACTGATGATTTTGGTAAGCTGTCCCATATGTTATTTTCCCATATTTCCCTTTCCTTACTTTCCATAATTTTACAGAAAAACACCCCACTTTCTTTCCACATAAAACTCTCATTGAAATTGTCTCATTTTAACATTTGATAACACAAAATAATCTTCCCATTGTTTGTTGCAAGACCATGTGATATGAAGCTGTTTCATTCTAGTGAAAGGACAAAGTACTTCAAATTTCTATTTCTCTCCCCTTCTATTTCTCCACAAATTCTCTCTCATGGCCTTTTAAACTGCATAAAAGAATCTAGGATACCATGATTGTTTTGAACCATAAATCTACCTTATATACTGGCAAGTGTTCCCTAGTGTCAATGCCTAATCAACTTACTAACAAGAAATCAATTTACCTTTTTAATTCCAATGTCTAATACTAAATTTTATTGGACGACTGTAATTTTTAATTTATCAATGTCACAACAAAGTGCACAAATGTGTAGAAGAGTTTTAAATTTATCCATTAATTGTATCTGCTCAACAAGACAGCAATTGATAACTGGGAATGCCCTACCATCATTACTGTTTCATTTCCCAAAGGAACACAAGCACATAGAATATTTACAGGAGACAAACTTTATGCCTTGATGGATGACTCTAGAGAGGATTAGCTTTCTCTCTTTAGAGATTTTAAAGAGAAAAATGCTCTTTATTCCTTATCTTTAGTACGTACTCTACAAGTAAACAAAAGAAAAAAGATCCCTACACAAAGTCCATGTTTCCCCATGGAATGAGCAGGTTATTGCTCCCAGTAGTTGCTAGATTTCAACCTGACCAGGAAGTAAAACTATCTCAGAACTCTGACAGTCCTGGGGCTCCCCAGTGAGACAGGCACTTACTGTAAAAGTGAGGACTGAATCTTTTCAGAACAAAAGCTAAGGCTTTTTGGAAAAAAATGCAAGGACTTGAAGAATGAAAGGAGTTATTAACTTAAGGTTGCAAAGAGACTTTTACCTCTCTCAAAGGAAAAACTATTTTAATGAGGTATGGAACGGAAGTGGTGTGATATTGAAAGAATATTACGCTGAGAACAAGTAGCAGGAACTTAAATGTCACATTCTTCTCACCCATAGAGTGGAAGAGTCAAAGTAAAAAAAGTCACAGGCATTCTCCTCTTTGAGAAATGGCCCAAGAATAACTTCTGTGCAGAAATACAGAAATGGAGCAAGACACAAAGCCTTCAGCTGACCTGAGTGTATTTTGAAGTCTTCGACTGGCACTGAACTGGCAACATTGCCAATGTGAGTCAGCATCTCTTCTGAAATGCCTGTCGGAGGACAGGACATGCTCTTGGGTTCTCCATCCACGGTAAAGAAGCCTGGAAGGAAAAGACTTGGTGAGATGTTCAAGGACTGTTTAGGAGATATGTGTACTGCCTACAATTTATTTAACAACTCAAGTGACATTCTAAGCAGCAGACTAAGCCCAGCTCTTCCCCTTTTGTTGGGAAACACAAAAATTTTGATTGTCTGCATGACAGCAGAAGCTGATCTTACAGCACACAATGATCTATTTTGTTTCTGCTTTCACTCCCTGTGAAGTCCAACTATGTGGGCAGAGGCAGCCAATAAAAGGCATATGGCACCTCAATCCCTCAAAAATAAATAAATGAATAAATAACATGAGACATACTCCTTCTTCCTGACAGCACAGACAGTACAGGGAAACTGCTTCTCTGCTAAACTGGAAAATGGCTTTTTCAAAGTCACACCTTACTTTGCACATTTTTTAACAAAAGTATTTATTTCAAGCTGATCTGGTAGAATGCTTTATTTACTATTAACAGGGGCCAATGAAAGGTCACATATCCCATTTAAAAGGAATGCTGTCTGATAAAAATCTATCTAAATCCTAGAATTTGGACTCAAAAGCACACTTGGATGACACTAGGATAAGTGAAAGTACACTCCTCACCAGGCCAAGGTGAATCCAGCCAGTGCTTGATATGAAGGATCTTATTATCCTTAGATCTAGTGTATGCTTCTTCACATATTCTGTCATATTTTGCAATTTCTTCCTGTAGAACAAAAAGGTGGGGTTTTTTTAAATGGATAAAAATAACACCCTTATATGTTACCGATGACACCTCTCCCTGAGCAGGATAAAACCAGCTATTTAACTGATTAAGAGGAAATTTAGTTACAATAATGCAAATAAATAAAATTAATTTTATCTAGGATCAAACTGCCTTCTAGAAACATGCTTACACCCATTACAGGTCTTACAGAGGAGTGTGCCAAGAGCTGAGGCTGAAAGCATTGCTCTAAAATGAGACAGAACTGAAATACCAAATATAATTTACAGTCATAATTCTAAGATCAAAACCATCCAGCTCTCATACTCCTCGCTACAAAAGCCACTAAAATTTTGAAAAGAAATTTCCAAAAAATTAGCCTGTCTGGGAGAGTCTAGCAAAGAATCTGCTGGCCACACCTCTCAATGACAACAGATAAAATGCCATATTCCATAGAGGCAGAATGCCTCTGCAATATCTGTGTTTCAATCCAGAACCACAGTCAAGTTTTTGAGCTAGATAATCTAATCTTTAAATGAATTAACAGTAATGTTAAGCTCAGTCTGTACAGCCAAACATCCATCCAGAATCCTAGACCCAGTCACCAAATCCCATGGTGCCTCTATTGGCACACTCTTTCAATAAATGAACCTTCTTACAGACAGCAGAATGCATCTACACAAACCACTTATTTCTTGATCTGCAATATCATGTCACTATTACCTTCTCAGAAGGTCCTTTATTTCATCTGCACTCTAAACACCCATTCTCAAAAAGATTAAGGTAAAGACCTAACCAGTTGAATACAGACACCAGACTCTACACTCCATCTTTCTGGAATACGTCTGAACTTGGTTGAATTCTTACAAGAAAACTAAAAGGTTAAATTGATTCTATTGCATCATTGCAGGACACAAGCCTGCCAACACTATCAATATGAAGCTGTCAACAGGAGTGTTCAAATACTGTCTTGCTGCTGAATCAAGGTTCTAGAGATGAAGAACAGCTGACAAATGCCTTTTTTCCAATGTTTTCATTTAATCACTTTCTTCTTCAGAACTGAAGCAATTTTTTATATGCAATATATATTAATTACTTCAGAGCACTTCCAGTCCTTTTGTTACAACAATAGTATGTGACATGAAAATCCAAGCCAAATTGAACCACAAACTGTCAAAGGGTGAAGATTTATCACAGTAAGGAAGTTTTCAAGCAGGCAGCATACAGTGACAGTTGTGTCTTTCTCCTTACAGCTCCTTAGATTCCCTCTAACTCTGCTGGCATGTACCTCAAACTCCTGCAGTGTCACAGTCCCATCTGCAATCAGTTTGTCAGCGTATTTCTTCAGCACTGGCACCTGCTTATGGATCTGCTTGTACATCAGAGGCTGGGTGAACATGGGCTCATCCATTTCATTGTGCCCTCTCCTACGGTAACAAACCTACAATGGGAAACATTGCTTCTGTTGGTAAGGAAAAATGACAAATGGAATCTTTCCATTTCATGGTTTTACAGAGATTTTAAGAGGCTTATTGTATAAAAAACATGCATGGCTTCTTTTGGGCCTGTTAGTTGCTTGGTTTTTTAAAACCAAGAGACTAAAGGCCTTTAAAGTCAAATATGTTTCTTGGCTGGACCTTCTAAGCTGCAAAAAATTAGTCATACATAATGCACAGAATGAAAAGTTAAGAAAACCAAGACTTACCAAGTCAACGACCACATCCTTATTGAAAGTGTTCCTCCACTCTGCAGCCACGCTGCACACATATATCACTGCCTCAGGGTCATCAGCATTCACGTGGAAAATGGGAGCGTTGACCACACGAGCAACATCAGTGGGATATGGAGATGAGCGGGCCATACGAGGGTCTGTGGTGAAGCCAATCTAAAAATTCCAGAAATTTCCATTAAAATAATTTGGGCATTTCCCTCTACTCTGTGTTGAGGTTTGCATTTAATAGCCATTCACACAGCAACAGCATCAGCTTTTCATTTTGGCTAGCTAGCTTCTTTTTACTCCCTTAAAAACCAAAGCAAGTCTAATCCAATTAAGTACTACAAATTGAATGGAATACACATAGGTGATACAATATTATCCACTCAAGATTTGCTAGATACCAGGATCATTTTCAGATACATCTCAACCATTCTAAAAACCAGACGGGGCAAGGAACTCAGTTAATAACAAACAACAAAAAAAGAGATGGATGGGCAAATATTCAGCAGAGAAGTTGACTGGAAAAGGCTCTACTTGTTACCTGATTGTTGACCACAACATGAATAGTGCCATTTGTGGTGTAGGATGGGAGGTCACTAAGATGAAATGTCTCATAAACCACTCCTTGTCCCGCAAAGGCGGCATCCCCATGTAATAATATGGACATAACCTAAGAGGGAGAATTGTACACACATATCCACACATGTATTAGAAAGGAAAACTGCAATTTGAGCTTCTCAGCAGGATTTCTTGGCTCCATATTACTGTAGTGCTTATAAAAAAATCATTAATTTTATAATAAACCATAAATTTCTCAGCATTCTGCTGCCTTTTCTCAGTTTGCAAGGGAAATAAAGCTTTAAGCTCACTTCCTGAAGTTACCCTTGAGATATCATGTCAGAAACCTTACCTAGTTCAACAGGTGATACATCCCTTTTATGAAGGTGAAAAAAGGAAGATTCTGTGATATGAAACAACTGGCAAACTATTGTTATAGGAAATACCATGAAAAACTACCATTAAAAGTTACTACATTTAACAGTCTTTACCTTTTTCCCTGCTGTATCCCCTCGATAAAACTGTTCAGCCTTTGTTTTCCCTTGCACAACAGGATCAACTGCTTCCAGGTGAGAAGGGTTAGCCATCAGGGACAGGGTGATTTTCTTGTTTGTTTTTCGGTTGATCCTCTCATGGTACATTCCCAGATGATATTTTACATCCCCAGATCCCTAATGTGAAAGACGTAATCACGATTCAGGGACGTCATTCAGACCTGCTCCATCTGATTCACTAGGCCTAAAATCTGTGCTTCAGCCTGAAAAATGCATCTGGTTACCTGAACATCAGTGTGCACTATGGGTTTGACACCATAATTTCAAACTGGGACACTGTTCCTATTTTATTCTATTTATCATCAAATGTTAGATAAATACTTAGAACATATTAATACTCTGTTCATTTATAGAAAACAAAAAGATGCTTAGAGATTATGAACTCTGTCAAGTGGAACTTATTTATCTACAGTCACTCCTGAGAGACCTTCTGCACGTTAGAAGTATAACATAATTTTTAAATGTGTTAAGAAATTTCACTGAATCATGTTCCTCAAACTACAAAAAAGGCAATGCAACTGATAATGTTGTTTTCATAGTAACCATGACCAAAACAACTGAAAACTATCCTGAATTTTGACCTCTCTATAAAGATCTATTGAAAAAACATCTTACCTCATCAGCTGCTTCAAGTTTGGGATCAAACTGACAGAAGATCTGCTCCAGCTCTTTTCGGATTACATTAGCCAATACATTCAGCCGACCTCTAAGAAAATTCCGAACACAGTTATGTCTCAAAAATGGTAACAGAATCACCAGTATAAAACTTACAAAATCTGCAAACCACCCTGTCAGAAATTTGCAAATGTTCTCTTCAAACTTTTGAGCCTGAAGCCCTTGATTCAACCCTTCTTCCCATTACAAAGTTCCTCCAATGCACACCCTTAGACATTCTAGAACACCTTGCTATCCAAGTGAATTTTGTAGCTGTCTAGCAGTATTTAAATAATCACATTATAAATTAGTTAAAGCAGACTGCAGAAGTAAGGTTAATACTGCCTCACCAAGCTTTCCCAGTTCCAGACTCCATGCAATGGCAGAGAAACCATGCCTGCTGCCACATTTGCTTGCAGCTACAAGTACACTGAGGAGAGTTTCTCTACCATTTTACTGTGAAGCATGTAGCCTCTTACTGACAAGCATTTGTTACAGTTCTGTGTTCCCACAACTTGCTATGACTGACTCTTGCTACCTCAGCTTCTCTAATATCCACTCTGTTAATTCAATTCTAGAACCCAAAACTTGTCTTAATACAGTCAGCCCATTTGTTGGGGTGTTTCCATTGGCATTACCTATGAGGCATTCCCATTATAACATATTCAATTCCCATTTCACTGGATTTATCAATGATGGTCTTAAGGGCAGGAATCATTACTTCACATCCTTCCAAACCAAATCTCTTTTCAGAAGACCATTTGCGAGCAAGGAAGTCTTCAAATCTTTGCCAAAAAGAAACACAAAAAACCAAGAGAAATTATTTGTACTAAGATGATGTAGCAAATACTTATTGTTTACCATCTTATAGCAAATAAAATGATATTAAAATGTTTTAAAACATCTGTGAATACAATTTTTTAGACCTCTGGAATTAAGTCACACACAGAGAGGGAAACACAAGAGAGAATTCAGTTTTCTTTCTCCCCTATCTGAAAAGCATTTACTAGGACTTTGAAACATTTAAGACTCCCCACCTCAGACAAAATTCACTTCCCAAGTTAAAAACTCTGTTCTCATGTACACATATACTGACTATGAGAAGGCAGAGTGATAGCAAAGAAGTGTCTCCCATGAATTGAAGAAAATATAATAGAGAACCTGTATTTTCTAATACTTGTAAAAAAAAACAGAGTAGAAAGCATGCCTATTCCACAGGTCTCATTCCATAGCAAGGCTCCTCAGACTGTGTGATGTAACAGTTGGGAATGGGCCAAGAAGCAGGACACTGGTATCTCTGCCTCAGCTTCAGCAGCAGAATTATGTCAATCCCTGACAGCTCTAAGCTCTTTCATTCTTTAATGCATTTGGGCCAGAGGCCATGTGAGTGGTTAAAAAGCACCTTTTAACAAACAGTGAAAAGATTATACATTGTAAAGCTTGGAGATACAAAAGGCAAAGAAAATACATCTTCATGAAAGCAACTGTATTGGTTATATCATCTGTGCAGAGCCTCGCCTCATAACACTGCCATAATCCAATAATACTCAGCTTATTCCTCACTCAGAATGCTGACATTCACTTCTTTAGACTGAAGTCCTAAAGGCAGTGATATGAATTGTTGCCAAAAGTCTCTCCTAGCTCACCCATCAATACCTTACAATCCAGCCACCCAAGAAACAAGCCAGACCCTCAGCTGAGCTATTCAGCCAGAATTCCTCAGGAAAGCCTGTGGGGCTATGCCAGTTTCTATATGAAGGGACAGTGGTGTCCCATGTGAACAGCAGGTCCCACAGGGTAAGTGAAAGCAGTGCACACACCAATTTCCTCCTCTTCACAGCAGCAAGGTAAGCCAGCACTGCACCAGCAGCAAGTTCATTACTTGAGGTGAACTGCCACTAAATGCAGAGCTACAGTATTTCACACCTTTCCAGTCCCCCACATGCCACTGGTAGTCACAGAGGCTCAGCCTCTGTCACTGCATGCATTCAGTACCCAGTGAGGAACACATCTGATCAAAGCTGGTTGCTCTCAGAAGGGATAACCTGGAAATGCTTGATCCTGCCCAGATCAGACTTCACATCAGAGTCTAACATGTTTGCTCATGCATTACAAAGTAGTTCAAAAATATGCAACGAGTATTTTACATAAGGAGAAATTAGAAATGATCCTATGTTCAATAAGCTATCAGTGAAACCCACAAGGCATGAGAAAATCAGCTTTAAAATTCAGTTTCAAGTACCTGAACTCTATAGTTCTTGGAATGAATGTTTCTGAAAGCAGTGTTATTGAGCAAAACTATGAAAACCTGCTTTACAAAGCCACAAATCTCAAGAGGACAACCAGTTTTCTACAAAACCAGACTCTTTTCCTAGGTCATATTCAAACAATAAAATAGAAAGCACTCTAAAGGTAGCTGGATAGAAATTTTTGTAAAACTTTTTTCTTCCCCTTTCTGCAGATAATTAATTTAGCAGAAGATTAACATTAGGCTCCTTCATGGCACTAGAAACCCCAGATGTTTCCACAGCTTAGGCGGGAATAAAAGAATAAATTCTTGTCTTATGATAAATGAAGATGGTTCATACTGAGGGCCTGTTAAACAAACTTACTCAAGTGTAATATTCACTTGACCATTAAGTGACATCTTTGTTTCTGTTTAAATGAAACTTCTAATGAGCCATTATAACACTGGCAAACAAAACACCTGGCAAAAATACCTTTTGACACCTCCAATGAGAACTTCATTTTTAGAACTTTGAACACCGGATCTTGACCCAAAAGCATGTCTGTACAAATCTCTGACTCTTGCGTTTAAAAAAACGTACACACTGTTTCAGATTGTACGGACTGAAATAAATATCGTGTCTGAGAAGCCTTGTCCCAGGGGTAGGAGGGTAATTCAGTCTCTGGGATCACAGTAATTCCACACAGATAGCCACAATGGGAGCAGTCAATAAGCTGTTTGCAAATGTGCTTTCTTATATTGTAGAGACTAAAACTGCTGCTGCCAGGTCATGCAACAGCACAGCACATCTTGGTACATCTCAAAATGAAAAGGGCAGAAACAGGACTTGAAATCACACACCAACATTGTACTGACACTTATTTTCAGAAACAGGCTGCAAATCTTTAACACAAATGTATATTACTACTGTGTTGAAACAACTTTTTCCCCGTTTACCTCCTCAAACCAATGAAAACATTGCCAGGCATGCCCCTATGGGCCATTTAAGATAACAGAATACTAAGTTGCAACAGATTCCTGTCAGATTCCCTGACAGATTCCTCACAGCACACACTTTCCTTTGACATGGCACTCAGGTTAACTACACCCCCCTGTACTCCAGATTTCAGTGAGACTGTTCCCCCCACAGCAGCAGCTTCCAGATCCCAGAGCAGTGTCCCAGCCCAGCCCAGGGTACCTCATGGAGCGCACCAGCCTCGCCAGCAGAGTCCTTTTGTCGTCGTTGGAGAACTTCATAACTCCTGGCGTCTCGAACTTCTGACGGATCCACTGGCACTGCTCCACATCGTTGATGAACATGTACTCCAGGCCAATGTGCTGGCAGTAGGTGTGCTACAAAGTGAAAATACCAACAGAGAAGCTTCAAGAACCACTGGGCCACAAAGACACTAATATGCATTTTTAAATTACATTCTCTGTTACTCTCCTGAAGGCTGCCTTGGCTTCCTCTTCCACAGTATCTCCCCCAAAGTAATTCTGTAAGTGAATACATTATTTTACTGAATCTAGTTTTATACCACAAAGCTTTCTCTACAAAGAAACATTTCAAAATTATAAAACTGAAAGATTCTAATTTGGTGGTACACTCAAAGTAGGCAAATAAACCTGTCTTAAACTTACTGTCACATTTCACCTAACTCAGTGCTGTTCTTGCAGGCATAGTACACCCTTCTTTAGATGCACTAGTGAAGATTTCAAGTAATTTATCAAAATTTGTGTCTTTTATCACATCTTTTTTTAAATGTCACCTTAAATCAAGCAATAAAGACAGTGAGAAGACAGCTATAAAATCTAACGCAAATTATCTGATAACTGGCAAGTTTCAGAAACCTGGAAATGTAAAGAACCCAGGCAGCTGAGAGCAGAGAAAGGACAGAGAGAAATGCAGACACCACAGAAATTTCATCTCCTTGTTAACTTTTTAAATTTTATTTTTCTTACTTTAAAAGGAGTGTTTCATTATGAAATACACATATACAAGTCAACAGAAGTAAGACCTACTCTGAGTTTGAGACAAAACCACTCTGAACACACCGTACGTGTTCTCTGCCTTTAAGAAGGAGTTAAATGTTAACCACTATTAAAAAAAAATAAAATCCAAAGTTCTAGAGAGAAGAGGAAAGCAGAGGGTTATCTCTCCCTTTAGGTTCCTTACGGCTTTTAGATTTTGCTATTGATTTTGTCCTTTTACTTGCACATTCCATTTTAAGGATTATCTCTTGAAAATTGCTACACAGATACGCTATAAGTGCAAAAACAAACAAAAAAAACCCAACCAGATATAGAGCTCAAGTGCACAACAGAGGTAATATGGCTTAACAATTTACCATGCCTCAGCTAAGCCAACATAAAAGTCAAGCAACTGGGAATATCCAACAATGACTCACTCGGCAGTCTACAAATCCATTACCATTCCTACTTGTTGCTTTGCTATTTGGAGTTCACCTCCAAAGGAATTTATTCCTTCAAATTAGTTTTTCTTTGAATTATTTTAGCTTTGATGACTTCCTACGGCATGTCACCTGTCAGATACTGAAACTCTAGAAAGAAGACTGGGGATGGAAAACTAAGACCATCACTGCCTACGAGCTACAGTTGGCTTTCATGAATTTGGTACCCAGCCATCATATTTTCCTCAAGTAAAGGTCTCACTAGAGCTGGGGATCTGAAAGCAAGCCCTGAACATCCCAAGCACTGTGGTACAACACTTAAAAGACAATTTCTAAAGGCTTTACTCCTTTCAAACAGTATCAGTTCTTTCCAGAACAAGGGTTAGCATTAGTATTCTACCATATTCACCATATTTCCGATATCCACCTAATTGCACCCATTAGCTGCTACCTCTAGAAATAGTACAAAGGTTATTTTTAATGTTGGAACACTTTACATGCTCTGTTAATAACTGGCAAATGATAAGGGGGTTTTGTGACTGACACCTGAGAAAAGTTCACTTTGATCTGAATGAAAACAATCACAAATGAAAAAATGTCCCACTGACCTCCAGGCGTTTGATGATCTCTCGTAAGGAGAGACTGTTCTCATTTCCTCCTATGAAGGTGGTTGTTGGCAGCTGAAAGACTTTGTCCAAATCTGATTCATGCAAACCATAAAACCCTACAACAGGTACATTATTGATTTGTAAAGTAGAACAGGAGACAAAAAGGAAACCAGCATTGTTTTTCAAGCCATGGCAATTACATTTAATAAAGCAGTATTAAGAAAAAAGGTACCAGATTAAAAATCAAAATTGTAAATATTTTGGTGGCATCCATTAGTAAAAAGGACTTTAGTCTTTGTTTTAAAATGAGTGTTTTAATTAAATAGTCATTGATTATTTCTTAAATACTCTGATGAAACAACTGAAACTAGAATAATCCAAGCCTTTTTAATATTTTACCATATTAAGACACGTCATCAGTTTTCCACACGAGTTCTTGCAGCTCACTGTTTAATAAAATAGCCAACTCTATCATAAGCAACAAACACAAAAAAAAAAATCTCTTCTCACAGCATTTTACATTAATAGATAGACCACAAGAATGCACAACAGGTTCAATAAAATGCTGAACAAGCACTCTGGAGAACTTTCAAGGTATTTCTATTCACCTGCTTTCTCTTTTTAGGGAAATTAGTTTGAAATAGCCATATAATGACCTGTATAGCTCTAGTTCCCAGGCAGTGATCCCTTTTAAAACACAGATTTCCACACCCCCACCATCTAAAACTTGTTTAATCACATTGACCCATCTTGATTTGGACATATCTAAACTTGTTCTGGCTGAGAATATTATTTAAGAAAATATTTAACCTAACTTTAAGGATGAAATAATAATAGCACTTAAGAGTTGAAGTCAGGCTACAGGACTGCATTGTCATCACTTCTACTATACAACACTGTCAGTAAATAACACATTTTGTGCTTTAAAAATAATACATTTTAAAATATTAATTTTGGTTTCAATAAAAATGTTAAAAATATATTAAAATTTCAAACCTGGAGTGGCCAAAAAGAGCATAGGTACCACTACTTCTCCTTTTTGGTATCGGAACAGGTTTTTTCCCAGCAGGAGGGAAGAATGACACAGGGGATGAAAGGGACTTCAGTGTCATTTGAAACAAAGCAGTGCATTTATTTCTTTGCTTTTGCTGACTTTCCCTCAGACTTCAAAGGCTCTTGATGTCCTCTCATGCATAAACCAGAACACGTACAGGAGCAATTTGGGCACACACAGAACATCTGTGCTTTGCACCACAGCACCACATATTTACTGAAGCATCACCTCGTGTTTAAAGAGATACAACCTGACTGAAATCCTGAAAGCAATTCTATTCTGACTCATGCAGTAGGGACATCTGTAACTACCTGCATTTTTAGAAGCAACTCTCAGAAGAAATTTCCTACCACAAGGTTTCTCAAAAAGAAACCAGAGGATGGGACAAAGAAAATGCACAGAAAAATCAGGCATTAAAATACTTTCTGTCCTGCCAAAAACCTTTCATAAGTTTCCTGCCTAGAATATTCAAGGATAGGCATTTGAGATCTTCCTCTATTTTTGCTGTGGCAAGACTGGGTTAGAAATTTGGTTTCCCTCACAACCTGGTATCTCCTCGGTTATGCTCTCAAACACACCCCCCATCTCATTCAGAGGTCTGGCATATTTTTCCTATGGGCATGAGGGCTTCAGTGGATGCCTTCTGAGCAGCCACAACACTTTGTACTCAACTATCTGCAGAGCTTAAAGAAATGTGTACTGACGTGCCAGCAGTCACCCATACTCCAAATTAATTATATTTGCTCAGTAAATGCCTCATGTGTTTTCTAGTAGGTACTTTTCTTTAATTAAAGCTGACAAACTTCAGAGAGAAGAACCAATTTGTGTAAGCACCTCTCTGTTTAGTCTTCGGCATCCATTTCCTTTATATGATGAGAACTGTTTCTTTCCCTAAACCATAAATAGAAAACAGAGCAGCAAAGAGGCCATAGATATGCTTACAGTAAAATTAAGCAGAGAGTGTTTTATTTACTTCCTGCACTATGTTTTATGTGTGATCGAAAAAGCTTCCCTACACATCAAAGAAAAATTGATTCAGTGTCTTCATCAAGTAGAAAACCACATTTTAAACAAACCAGGTGGATTGAAGAGCAGAGAAAAATCAATCAGATGTTTTTTAATTCCAGTAGAGAGAAGCAAAGAAATTGATCAGTGCCAATTTCTCAGACACAAGCCATCCTAACAATGAGAACAAGCTTTGCAAAAGCAGACCCTAGTGCACTACACTCTTTCAGCAGTAAACTGAAGCTTATAATAGAAGATATAATCACCATTGGATTATATCCACAGGTAAAGAATTCTACACTTTCCATGTTTTCTTCTGATAACTTCAAACAGACTTCTTCAAGATATGAGAAGGAATAAGTATCAGACACTAGAATCCAAATTTGGTATGAAAATTACCCTAGGTTCCTCTGTCCAGTGCTTTCTTTATTGCTTGGTTTCCCTATGGACTAGCCTTCAGATGCCCCCAGTTCAAACAAGCATGAACTGTAATCGATTAATATAGAGTATCACTCTTGGCCCAATGTATTGATTAGTATTAACTTTTGGTGTGGTTCAAAAATAAAATATTTAAGGGGTTTATAGAGTGTTTATAACAATCATTCATCAGAAGATTAATTCACAGGAACCTCACCTGTGATTTCAGAGTAGAAATTCCATCATCCTGAAATTTTAGCCTCCTTACAGATGCTCAAAGGCACTACGTCATGATACCAGTGAACAGAAAAGGTAGAAGCATCCCTGAAATATGGCAACCCTGCCCATAGAGGGGAGTTGGAACTAGGTGATCTTCAAGATCTCTTCCAACCCAAGCCTTTCTGTGAATCTGTGAGATGTCTTATTAAATCACCTCAGTCCAGTGATACACAAATGAGCATTGCAAATAAGAAGGCATACAGCTTACACACCAAGTTTATCAAGTGTGGTAATAAGGTCAGATGGAATAAATGAATCCAAATCTGCATCCAGAATTCCAAGGGGATCTAGCTGAGCCACATGATGGCCACGGATCTGAAAAAGGAGGAAAGCAAGAGCAAAATGAAATCACACTAACAAAAGTCAGACAAAGGGAAAAAGTCAGTGATATCTCTCCATAGTTTGTATCTCAGTCAATAAGTTGAACAAGCTAACACCACTAATGTGATGACAAGGTTACATATCCCACATGTTCTCCCATAAGAACAAAAAATAAGCATTATATCACTGATTACTTATATACCTCTATCAAACATTACACATTAGAACATAATCTTTATTATGTCTGACACACAATTTAACTGGGATTACACCAGAGTTTATGTGAAGAAGGCTACTACGGAGTGCATTCTCAGTCTCTGGGTAAAATTTAAAAACTATGATGGACCTATAGATCTTACCATCTGCCAATTCAGTCATTTTGTATTTTTGCCTGAGTCCTCCTTTCTGCACCTGCAGTATATCAAAATACAGCATGGCTGACTTAAAACAGATTGGTGCTGAAGTAGTTTATATTGGCAGTGAAGGGTCACTCTTCCTGAGCTCTGCTCCACATCAGATAGCATCTGACAGCACCTATTTTCATTCATGAAATTTCAGAAATTTGATCTGTGATAGACTTGATATTCCAGACAGTGAAGAACACAAACTGAGTGAGGAATTTAGCCAGCTTTCAAAGATCAGTGTGACTGGTGGTAATGCATGCCACAAGTTGCTATAAACTAGTGAATTATCACAGAACATTGCTATAGAAGAAATAAGTAATTGATCCAATAGAGCCACAAATATAAAACAATTTTTAATATGCCTCTTATGTGTGACTCTCATATACCAAATTAACTCATTTAAAGCTTTGTATAGATTAATAGATCAATCATTTCTCCTTACATTTTTTCTTTTTAATAACAAATTCACATCCCTTGGGTAGAATTTCATTCACACTACTAGTATCCTAATTGTCCCTGAAAAAAACCTGAAATTATAAAGTGCAATATTAATAGTGAAGTGCATCACACAGTCACAGAATATGATTAGAGTGTGGTTCATCAACAAGGGACCTGTAAAAACACTTTTCAATTATTGCATATTTGTATGTGCAATAATTGTGAGAGTTAATAACAATATGGTTTCCAGTCATAAGAAACCAGAAATACAGCATCTTTTTTGGAACTACCAGCCCTGTAAACTCAGCCTGACTTCTGTGATTCTTTGCATCTCATGAATCACCAGTAATGAAACTCTGACAGGCCAAATAATGCCCTCAGCAACATCTGTGCCATCTGACTGTTTACAGCAGCACTAAGTTCATCTGACTGGAACAAAGCAAACAATTCTGTCTAAAACATCATCAACGGGAAAGAATTCACCTCTCTAAGTTACACCAGCTCTTCAGCATTAATAGGAAGAGGAGGAAGATCAGCAGTAATGCCAAAACCCAGAAAGGCAGATCAGTCAATGCTGTGCCATATTATTCCAGGAGCAGTTTGGTCTTTAAAAGCCAGTATTTTCCTCAATATCAAGCTATTTTTAATAAGTTCTACTACTTTCACTGACTACAGAAAATAGTAACATCTGCAAAAGTCAGAGATCAACCTTGCAAAAAATATATAAATAAAAATTTTTCATCAATTGCCATAATTTTGACCAAATGCAAGACTGCCAGAAACTAGACCTTGATCTCTCTTGGCCTTGGCCTCACTTTTGTTAAGCACACACATCCCTCTGAAAACCCTTCTTTCAGTGGGCTCAGTGCTCTCCATTAGAACAAACAATAGATTAACTGCCTTCTCAAAGTCCAGCTCAACAGATCACAAAACAGTTTACCACAAAAACCATAAAACACTGACAGGTTTGAGAAATGAAAATTCTGCATCCTTCTCCATTTCATTTCATTATCAGGCAAAGAAAGGTCACAAATTATCATACCCCTTCAACACTGAATTTAGAGGTACTAAATACCTTCTAAAGAGCAGACAGTTGCCTCAGGCAATCCTCTGTGACTGTTTGTTGCAGACACATGGGTGCCTGCCATTTCTACAGACATTTCTGTTCCATCACTTGACAAATACAGGGAGCAAAATGGCAATCCCTGAACTATTTTCAAGTAAATTGTGTCAAAGCAGCCTAACATTCTCCAGTTTTCTCTAATACTTCACCAAATTTTTACTGCAAAAGTGGTTATTTTCTACTTTTCTATTTCTAAGCAAATTTCACATATTCTTTATATTCACAAACATTTCTACTCTTTTACAACAGCCTTCCAACTCAGTGGTAACAATACAATGTGTACAAGAAAGGCCTTTCAAGAAGTTCCTCTTCTATAACGCTCATGATAATAAACAGGATTCAAAATACTTAGGGTAGGGAGGAATAGATCTACTCAAATCAAACTGTAGGAAATTTCTTGGGAAGTTACTAATTTAAAAAATCCTTTTGGAGTATTTTGTTAAACACAGATCTAGTTTTACAGCTTGGTTATTTTGGGTATTTTTTTTACATCATTTTTAAGCCTTTTATTGAAATTTAGATACTAAATACAAGTCTAAACAAAAATATTTAAACCCATTGTCCTATTTCCAAATTCCTTCTTTTAGAAGAAAAATAATTAAATTAGACTTAATTCCTTAATTTAATAAAAGGGTTAAAAATCAGAGTGTGAAACAAAATCAATTTTGATGAACTACTCTCTAAAAGAATCCATCAAAACTAACCCTAACTCAGTACTGTCAGCCTCCCAAAATTCTGGTTAATTCACCATTTCTCCTCTTTTTACCTATAATCTTGCTCAAATCAGGAATCTCAAAATTCACCTGAGATGCATGAGAAGACAAGTACATTTCATCTTTTCTTAAAGAAAGGCAGTAACATTTAGAACTATAGTGCAAACGTTCCCAGAGGTGAAGGCAGATTTGCACAAACCACTATCTCCACAACGTCCTTCCAGGCTAAGTCAGATGACCAACATTAGGTCTGTGGGTAATTTGAAATATGAGTTTGATAAACTGGGGGATCACCCCAGTCTGAATGCAACACTTCCATGTTTAGACACTGTACTGGAAAGAAAAAGCTGTCTAGTCCAAGGCATGTTGGATCAGAAGCAAGACAATAGTTAAGATCAGAAGACAAATGAGAGTATAAAAAGGAAGAAGGTTGTTTGCAAATGAAAGGCCTTCCCACACCTACCCCAAAATTCACTTACTTGGTATGCTCTTATCAATGACTGCACAGCAAGGTGGTCTTCAACAACCTTTTCAGCTTTCCCCAGGCCATGGCTCTGTAGAAATGATGCCTTTCCTTCCAGCTGAGCTGGTAGATGGGGATCATGTTCACGGCCAGCACTTCGGAAAAACACATCCCAGGACTGGACACATGTACAGAGAAGAAAGAGAAATATTTATTACTTCAAACAGAAGTCTAAATCAAAGCAGCTCTTTCAAGCTGCAAATGGAACCTCACTGCATTACAGTGTTAAACACCACTAACAGACAGTAAAAAAGAGCACTGATATGTCCCAGTCTCAGTAGCAACTGTTTATTTACACAGAACACTTTTCCTCTTATTTCTTACACCGAGCTTGCTCAGCAGAAAGCTCTCCAGCACACAGGACTGTAAAGCATCTTCATATATTTTCCATTCACACAGCTCTTTTTAATTGTGCTGTTTATTCAGGCAGTCACGAATGGGTACAATACAATGCTGCTGGTAAAGAGCTATCAAGCCTATAAAACAAAGAACCTTAATAAACTAAATGAACCCATTCCTTTAATGATACTTACAGAATTTATGGTACTTCAAGACATTCACTGATTACACTAAATCAGAATCAGTCCTTAAGAGCTTTTCTTGAAGAAGCTTTAAATGCAATTAAAGCTTTTTTGAGTAGACTTTTGTTCTAAGATCCTTTCCTCACCAGCTTAGGTTACCTTACTATGAAAGAAATTATGAGCCTGGTTTCAGATGCAAGTTATAATCTTAGAAAAGTACATATCTCAGAAACTGAATCAGAACAAACAGAAGATCCTTTTGTTTCCTTCTGTGCTTTTACAAAAGCTACTTCACTCACATATGCCCAAATCTTGTTTTCCTGAACTGCTTCCATTCTGATGAGGTGGTCACTGTGCCAAGTTAGAATGTTATCAGATGTATGAGTGTTAACAGACAGCAGCAGCATGGGATAAAATATCTAAGACATTTATACTCAATAAAGAACAAAGTCTGCGTAAAACACTTCTCTCAGTTGGCTAATTTCAGAAAATAAAAAGGAAGCTATTTAAAAATTTACACATCTTTGTGAATAGACGAACTGCGAGAGATAAATTTCTGCAAGGCTGCAAGCCCTGAAATTAAATTTCAAAGAACCAAGTGCCAGAAAAGAGGAAGATTAGTCCAAAGCAATTATTTTAAAAAGATTACTTAATATATGCATTACAGAACCCACAAAAAAATCAAAATAATGTAATACAAACACAGCATGACAAAAAATATTTACAAAATCCTGTTTTCATTAACAAAAAGTCTTCCTACTGAAATTTCTAAAAGCTTGAAGGTGTTCAGAAACACCGTGAGAGGGGCAGCGTAAAGGAGCTAAACATCACCCAACATTCCAAGTTCAAGTTGTGCAAGTGGGGGGATTCACTGAACCTGTGGGTGGGAACCTCCTCATTAGCATGAGGCCACTGCCCAAGAAACATTGCTTTAATGCACCCCTCTTACTTCTTTATTCATGCAAAGCTGCATCGATACAAACACAGTAAACTTAATTTACCACCCTGCTCTTACAAAGGCTTATCTAAACATAGCCTGACTTTTGTATGCCCTGACAAATTAAGGCAGACAGATCATGTGTGGTGACCAGTTCCAGACACACTGATGAAGAATTAATTCCTCCTCCCTTCTCTTATTTATGCCTGTTTCCTATATTTTTCTTATCTTGACATCTTGGCAGCCACACTAAGATTAGAAGTCCGAATTTACATCCTATAAGTGGTCTACAAGAGCCTATTACTGTGCCTGTATTTCAGCTAGGATTCTCTCTATACACCTCATACACCTCCTTGCTCTGTGTTAATAACAGTATTGTTATTCCATGCCTACACAACACCCAGTCTGAGAGTCTGCAGACCCCAGTGAAAAACAATCAAAATCCCTTTTTCAACTACTAAACTTACTTAGACTGGAAAAATTATTTGCACAAAACATAGATATAAATTTTCATTAAACACTAAATTAGGAAATTTCAAACACACATTTGGTCCATGACATCTCTTACATTCAAAGTTTTAGTAAAGAATTTGCTTTGCTTATGTTAAGGTTTCTTCTTTACTTTTGCCAATGCCATGACACACATACAATGATAATAATACAACTATTCCTTTGTTGAGTAAAACCCTGTCATTTAAAAGTTATTACAGCACAGTCCCACAAACAACTGAATGTGTTTTAAGACAAGTGGTCTGCTGAGACAGTTGTTAACAAACTCCAAATAGACTTCCCCAACAAGTGATCTGTTTAAGGAGAATCAGTATAGGGCTCTTTCTTCATGCAAACTCACAAATATAAAGAAAATATTTCCATCTGAAGATGCAGCCAGTTGAGACACAACGGACCCAGACTATTTTTTCCTATCACATTTTTGAACTTATTGATTTGTTGGACAGGCTTGACATTTAATCAGAGGGGAGGGAAAATGCATCATTTGGCTACAGAAAATTAGTTTTTACTAGATACACATCCATCAAAGCCTTTATAAATTTCTATAGTGTCTCTCAAGATTGATACCAGATTATAGTCTTCAAGTTCTGTGTATCAATGTCAGTCTTTGGCAACAGAATTTGCCATGTGACTGAAAAGAAGGAAGACCATCTTTCTCTCAGAGAAAACCTGCAGCTTCTCAACTAAATTAGTAAAGTTCCTCAAGAAAATGGTAGAGGAGATTTATAATACAAAAATACATTCATCAAAAAAATTACTATAGTGATAGATGATACATATTCTCTCCTTCTGCCAGCAAATCTATATTGTAGTTAACCATTATTTTCTCAAGTAATACAACACAATTCAAGTGATTCAGTGGCAACATTTTATTGTCATATAATAAACAGTGCTGCAATTAGAATAACAAGTAACATATGCTTTATCTTGATGGTTTGGGGTTTTTTTCCTAGTGCCATCACAATATTAATCAACTGCAGTGAGGACAGCAAAGCCTTAGAAGACACACGCTGAGCACCACTATGTCATTTAAAAAAGAAAATGAATAAAATTAAGTATAAGCAAAACAAACCCCCACACTTTTTCCTAGGCCATAAAGCAAGGAGGTGATTACACACTCACAGCAGAGTGGCTGCACACAGAATAACATGGCAGGCGTTATGTACTCCGTAGCCAACCATGCAGTTTTGTAATTAATCTTGTGATAGTAATAACTGAGCCTTGTCAAGCTTCTCTCTTATGATCTATGGCCCTGACACCAAGCTTCAAGGAGAAATAATGATGCCTTTTTCAGAGCCCACGTCATTTTATTCTGATTGTTGT
Source organism: Eopsaltria australis (assembly GCA_034509425.1). NCBI lineage: Eukaryota > Metazoa > Chordata > Aves > Passeriformes > Petroicidae > Eopsaltria > Eopsaltria australis. The sequence goes on from JAVTVJ010000138.1 coordinate 1,685,149, forward strand.
TTTGGCTACTCTGACGATAGGAAATCCAAAAGACGAGGAAAAGCAGGAAATCATTAGAAATGGATTTGTACAAAGAATCAAATCTTAAATATATATGCGTATTCCTTGATACACAACCTCTATATACATAGAAATTAGAAATTATTAGAAACACTGAATACGCTCATTGGAATGTGACAGCCATATTTCAAACAGTTGTAAATAAGCATATGTGGGAAGACATGTCCAGTCAGATCTTCTGAGAGGGAAATCAGTTCAGGAGCCCTGATTAATTGGAGTTTCTAAGTACAAGTGAAGAGAGTATGATTTTTAAAACCCAGGAAAAATCAAGCTTTTCCATCTAATCAATGAGGAGGCACATCCCCTCTGAAGAGGGGCTATCTAAGAAAAAACATGAGGAGAAATAGGATATAAAAAGGAAAATGAGGAAAGACAATGCAATGTCTAAATGTACAAGCTGGTTCTCTAAACTATGCTGGACAAACTGAATAAAATAATAAAACATGAATGGCCTGCAGACAGCCAAATTATTAACAATACCATAACCAACACCTCGTGGTGCCTCTTGACATTATTTTCCAACATCTCCTCTCCTTTCCATACCAGAATGATAAATGCACACTTTTACAGTCAAAATCACAGCATGAATTTTTCTGTATTTTTAGGAAAACAGGGTGGTTTTGATCCTTAACATCTTTAATTTGTTTTATGAAAGCTCAAATTGAACAATTTTAGTAAAAAAAAATATTGGGAAGGTATTTGCAGCTTTCAGCCAATCAAATGAGATGGTTTTCAAGAAACCAAAATTAATTTTGTTGATGAAACAAAGTAAAATTAATTGGCATTCTTCTCCCCCTCCCCTTTTTTCATAGGCTGTGAAAAAACCAATAATTTAGGCAAGAATAGCTGTAATCCATTCTTTCCATCCATCATATTCTTTTAAGCCTCATAAATCAGGGACACAGTGAATTTACTTCAGTTTGTTACTGTTGCAAGTTTATTAAACACAGTTAACCCAGAAAAGAATTCACACAGTTTTATAATAATAATTATTTGGACTGGGGTAGTTCATCTACTGCACAGTAGCTGGTTTGGATTTGAAAATGGGGTTGGCAATACAGAGATGTTTTTGTTATTGCTGAGCAGAGCAAGGGCCTGTCAAGGCCCTTCTGCTCCTCACCCCATCAGTGAGAAGGCTCGAGGTACACAAGGAATTGGAAGGGACACAGCCAGGACAGCTGACCCCAGCTGATCTAAGGAATATTCTAGACCACATCATGTTCAGCATGGAGAAAGAAGAAGGAAGGGGGGACATTCAGAGTGATGGTGTTTGTCTTCCCAAGCTACCATTACATGTGTTGGAGCCCTGTTGTGCTGAGGATGGCTGAACACCTGCCTGCCCATGGGAACTGGTGAATGAATTCCCTGTATTGTTTTGTTTTGCTTGTGTATGCAGCTTTTGCTTTCCCTATTAGACTATTTTCATCTCCATCCACAAGCTTTCTCACTTCTACCCTGCTGATTCTCTCCCCTATTCACGCATGTGTGTGTGTGTGAGAGAAAGCACAAGCAGCTGCGTGGTTGCTAGACGGGGTTAAACTACGACAAAAATGCATCTTGAATCTCCTGGGATCCACTCCCAAGGCCACACCCTACATTCCTCTGTCAACTCACTTGTACGATTTATGGGTTGCTGCTCAACCCACAGCCTGCACCACCTCAACAGGATCGAGGATCAGACTACGCCTGAACTACCAGATGAGTTGGATGGGCTTTCGGCAGGATTTTTAGCATTTTCGCCTCCCCCGAGCACCAATCCATCCCGCGCTGGTGTGCACTTCCCGGCCGCACTGGTTCAGCACCCTGGCCAGCTCCGGGCGGCGGGCCCGAGCCCCACCGCTGTCGCTCAGCTCCCGGCTGGGACGGGCTCTGCACTCCCTGCCCGCACCGAGGGCAACTTCGCACCCACAGAGATGCTTGCAGGGTTTCACGGCAGCAAAATGCACTCCACTGCAAAGGGGTTGAACCAGGAATTTCATTCATCTAAAAGGAAAGAAGTTCGCCAGAAGCCAATGTAATGTAAATACAATAAAAGACAAGATCAAGTCACCTTGATGTTCACCACACATTCCTTATGCATGAGTTCATCCCTTCAGTGTCACCAGAATAAAAGGGTTGATATCGATTTCCAGCCTTGACACATCATGAGGGCTTTGCAAGAATTAATTCAGTGCACCCACATAACGTGCTACCCCATCCCACACTGGTGGAGCTCAGCTGGCAGCTACAGGACAAGGGTTGAAAGTCAGATGAGAAAGAGCCACTCCTGGAGAAGGTTTCTCCATTCTAAGTCCATGTGTAACATAAAAGACCTAGGATCTATCTGTTATGTGAATAACAATCAGTCTAAAGAGCTGGCACTCTGGCATATGACAACTTCCAACAAGTTCATACACAACATCCAAAGAAAGAAAACAGCTACAAAACTGCCCATTTTGGTTTCCTTTTTTTGTTTCTGCCCTCAGCATGTGTCAATTCCTCACGCTCTAGAGAGATTATCAGACTTAGAACAACTTCTAAGTGACATTTTGATATACATGCCTTGAGAATAAGGGAACAGACAACCAATTTGGTAAACATTTTGGGCACAATTCACATTACTTCCTGGAAAATGACTTGTCTGTCTTAGAATTGATCAGACTTCTCATCAACTTCTTAAGTTACTGTACATGTATCACCATAACAGAGCCCTCCTTGTCAGCAGAAAGCTTGTTAAAAAATAAGCCTATGAATTTTTTCCACAAGAAACAATTTGGGTAATAGAGTTTTTAGAAAAGCAAACAAATGTCTATTGCCTTGAGAGAGAAGAAGAGACACAAAACAAAATACTTTTCAAGATACTAAAGAAATATTTTCTGACAATTTCAGATTCGGTTTTAAGGTTACAACTTCCACAGTTTAATCTAAAGGGAACTGAACATTCATCTTCTTCAGACAGTTTAGAAGGACCGAGATCAACACACATTATTTAAATATAACATATTCTCTGATACAGCCTTATTATAAACCAAATAATTAAACATATTTTATTCTTGGATTTCTTCTTGATGTAACTAATTACTTAACTGACTGCTTGACCAGCATTTCCACGGAGGAATAAAGTTTCAGAGCAGCTTTCTATTTCTGGTCTGGACTTCTCATTCTTTCTGCTTTGCTCACCATGCCTGTGCCTCCTCTGTACTTTTATAGTTGCAATATCACATCTTACACCAATCAATAGGTGGGAAATTAATTTCATGTTTTTCATTTCATACAAGACCTTTTCCTGAACTTTTAATTAAAAAAGCAAGGGAAAAAGTAAAAGAAGCCTATTCCACTCCTAACCCAGCATTACAGTCAAGTTTTAGACTTACCTTATGTACACTTTTAGGGTTTTCAAGCCATGCATAGTACATTTCCTCCACATAATTGGAATTACTCCCACTCAGGGATGGCTCTGAGGTTCCTGATGAAGCATACCGTTGGCCATGTAAAAATGCCCTTCTGGCAATATCCTGCTTTTCCAGAAGTTGAAAGCCATGCCTCTTCAGCGTAGCTGCAAACAACTTCAGATGACTCATGTTTGTTTATTAGCCAGACAATCCAAGTCTATTAATAAAATAAAACCAAACTTAATCAGAAAAAGAGACAATGAATTGCACACACATTTCAGCCTCACAGCAAAAACAGAGGTTTCTGGTTACAGTGCTCCAGTACAAAGCTCAGGCCTAGGCATGACACTTCCTTCAGAGTTACAGGCACAGCAGTGGAGTGCTGCTGCTGGCCATCCCCACATGAGCCAGCTCCTCTCACAGCTCCTGTAACTGCCCCCTGAAGCAATCACCATTTGTACTGCCTGCCCCAGGCCCATCTCCCTGGAACAAATGGGGCTGCTAATCATTGACCTCTCTGCAGCTCCTGGCAACCTCAACTGCTATCTCTCTGTTTGGAAAGCTGCGGCCTTTTACCCGGTCAGGCTGGGCTAGAGTCAGCAGTGTCAGCTACAGGTGCTGTGGAACACAAAAAGCCTCTGCCTCACATTTCTGCCACCAGTAATGACTAAAAATGAGAACTGTTAGGTAAGTGTTCATATTGACATTAGCCTTCAACCAAACAGCAAGACACCGAGGAAAGGCTCGCTTTGTTTTCCTAACCAGCAACATTTATCTTGTGCTTCCAATTATCTCCTATGAACTTCATAACAATGACAGCAGATTCCCTAAAATTTTGAATTGAGAAATTCAATTTTCCAATTCAATTTCCCACAATGGGAAGAACAATGAGGGTTGAATCTTCTGAATGCTGAACACCATCAGCTCCAGTGCTAGCAAAGGGAAGTAGAGCTCATCTTCAAAATAAAAAAGAACAAATGCATCTTACAATTAGTCCCAAAATAATATAAACTTAATGCTGAAGTTGCTAAAACTTCAAAGAAAGAGCAATAATGTGAAAAGAAATTATTAGTTTCATTTTCACTTTAAAGGTATTTAGAATGCTACAATAACATGAAGGATAAGGTATTAATTTGGAAGAAGTAAAATTCAGATTTAACTCCCAGGTGTCTCTCATTTGTTTAGCTGTCCATCTAGAGAAATAATTTATTTGGTCTAAGGTAAAACTCAAGGTGTTTTGTTGCTTGGTGTGACTGAACAATTGCTAAAAATAAAAGTACTGAGCTGCCAAATGAACTCTAAAGTTTTCTAAAAACAACAGTCATTTTGAGCCATATAATGAATTTTAGTATTACCTATTACGTGTTAAGATTTCTTTACCTCTAATTCAAAAATAGATACCATAAAAATTTTCATAAATATTTTCTGTATATAAATCCCATTAAATTATTTCCTCACTGATTTTCCTCTTACAGCCGCCTTTCAAAAAACAAAATACATAGTTGTAAAATGCATAGTTTTCTAAGGGATAGGAATAGCCACATCTTTCATCACCCAACTTAAAAGTTAATATTGATCTTTAAAAAAAATACATAAAAAGGGCTCCGACTAAATAAAACAGCATTACTGCTTGTTCTTCTCTGGCATCCCGTTTTTAGCTCAACATCTATTTTAAAAGCTGACAACTAGATCCTTTTCTTAGTCACTACCTTTAACTGTATCATCCCAGCAGTGAACTCTCCTTGATCATACCAGATTCCCTTGTTGCCTCTAACAAGACCTCTGCAGCCTTTTCACTCTCATCCACCAGCAGCTGCCATCATCCACTTACTGGATGTTCTAAACAAGAACTAGTCCACATTCTCCATGCACCCAGACATGGGGAAAGTGTTCTTCCAAGGCAGCATCACTGGAACCACCACACAGTCCTCACTTAAACCTATGAACTCCTCAAAACCCCATGCTCTTCTCTCTCCACCTGGCATTTGCAGCAAATTGGCAACAGTTGGGCTACTGGTATGCTGAACGCCTATTCACTGGTCTTACTTCCTACCTGCTTATATTCCCTTGCCATTTCCCACTTCACAGGTTCACAGTTTATTACAAGACCTGTGTCAACATCCTGTCTCTGACTGGGGCTCCCAGCAACTGGAGGGAACACAAACACCATCAGCACCATTTCAAAAGCAGATTAAGTCCTGCAAGAGCTCAGTGACTGCACAATCACTGACAGAGCTCATATACTGTCTGCATACATAATTCTCTGTAAGATTTAACAGCAAGTCTGCATGATGTCATTTGGCAAAACTGGGTGAGATTTCAACATGTTCCAACAGTAAGAACAGAGAGGTCACCATGGCACTTACAACTTTATGTCTGCGCCCATTCTGATAGAAATTATTATTGCACCTACCTTGTTGCATGCAAATCTCACCCTCTGCCACGAAACCTTTGCACACATACATTCATTCCTAACGGATTACCTACTCTTACATAAAATACTTTATAAAGACTTGAGAGAGAAGGGAATGAGAGGAACCTTTTTCTCAGTTTATCAAACTGCAGTAGCAAGCTCCTTAAGCATAGGTAATGTAATATATTTTTCTTCATAATATGTCTGCCTGAGGAATGTGTAGTGCTTTCTTCTAGATGTAGTAAAGAGCACATAACAGAATAACAAAAATTTGTCAGGGAGATTTGAAAATGGGTGCAAATGACATAATATATAACAGAAACTAACAGTTTGAAAGTGGTACCAGTCACTTCCCTCTGGTTCCATTTAAATTTCAAAATTAGGTCAGAGCCATACTTCAAGCAGCAACTACTGAATATGCAATCTATAAAAGCACATAGGAGCTATGTCACTCCAGTCAGATTCCAGTTACAGATTAATATGACTCAAAAAACCTGACTTCCTTCTATTTCTTCCTTCTGCACACATCACTCTTCAGCACAGATGTCAGCTGTCAGCAGCTAAACAAAGCAGAGACCACCAGCGTGATCATAGACCATCCCAGCCCACTCAGCCTTGAGGCTGTCACTCAGAAATCAGCACCCAGGACAGCACGCAGGAGTCGGGAGGAGTTAGAACTGTTCCACTCCACTATGCTTCCCAAACCAACCCTGAAATGAAAACAGTGATTGGAAAGGGATCAAGCTGAGCTAAGAGCAACCTAAAGGATGGTATTAATTAAATCTCTACCGGAGGTCAAAAATAAGAAAGAAGCAGTGAACCACAAGAACAACCTGATATTTAATGCACCAGAGCACCCTCAAAATGGTGGAAATAAATGAAAGCCTCAAGCAGCTGAAAATTTCTGCAGCTGCTCTGTCTCAAGCAACAACCTAACTTTCACCTTGGCACTTCCACCTCTAGAAGTGCCCTAATGTCACGGACAGTCTTGGGAATTATTCTACCCAGCTTTCTTCTAGATAGAAGCATGTGGAAAACAGACAGCAGGCACTTCTGATAACAAAGTTTTTATCCAGCTTTTTTCCAAATTACTTTCAGTATAAATACACTGCACATATAAATCAATATACTCCTGGTATTGCCACCGCCCTTACTGAGTTTCTTGAAACACATGAAGCCCTGCTGCCAATGTTAACAAAATGTTCTTTATGCGCTGCAGAAGTGGTTGTTAAAAAGCTTGGTCCATATTTCACAAAAATAGTCCTCCATCCACTATCATGGTAATTTTCTCCTGTATTCCACACACAGCTTACTCTTAAAATTCTTTTTAAGACTGAATAATTAAAATAAAACAAGGCTGACAGTGTAAAAAATTAAAGAGGATAAAGTTTCTCCAAAAGATTGTCATAGATAATTTAAATTAGAGATGCAGGGAATATCTTTATTAAATGAAGATACTTCAGGGATACACCTCCATGCACTAAATGTTTCTTTTCCCCCAGCACAGATAAGCCATGCTGTTATAGGGAATCCTAATTCTCCACCCAGAAAGTTGACCTGCAGGAGGTTTTCCAGCGGCGCATTCGCCTCAAGGCGCACAGCGAGAGTCCTGGGCAATAAAGGTGTCTCGGTGCAATGAAACTCAACGGATTTATTACCCTGCCCTGGTAAAACACCTTCGGAGGGTACCGGAGGCATAACACCACCACAGACCGCGGGCTCCCCATGCGTCATGACAGAGCAGAGGGGAGGATGTGGGAGGGTCGGGTTTGTGCCCGGGCCCCTCCCCGTAGCGCCAGGACGCGGTGTCCTGGTCACCCTGGCCCTCGGGGGCCGGAGCCTGCCGGGCTGTCAAGGCGCTCCCGGCTGCGACGGGGCTGAGGCATCACCGGAGCCCGGGCCAGGACGGACCGACCCCGCTCCCGCACGCTCCGGGGCCCGGCCCGGCCTGCAGCGCGACCCCCCCTCAGCCGCAGGACGAGAGGCCCCGCCGCGCCGGGGGCCTGCGCGGGGCACGGGCCGTGCACCACGGCCGGGCCCGGCCTGGCCCCGCCGCCCCCCGCCCCTCACCGGCGCGGACAGACCTGCGGGGGCGCGGAGGCTCCGGGGCATCCGCGGAGCGCGGCAGGGAGGGCGCGGAGGGAGGGAAGGGAGGGAGAGAGGGAGGGAACAGCGGGAGCGGCGGGGCGGGGGCCGCACCTGCATCACGTGGGGCGCGCTGAGGTCACGGCGGGGCGGGGCCGCGGGCGCTGCACCGGCACCACAGCCCCAGGCACGGCCCGGCATACGGGACACGCCCGGGGACACACCCGGGGACAGGGGACACGCCCGGGGACACGCCCAGGGACATGCCCAGGCCCCTCAGGACACGGGACACGCCCCGGGATACGCCCCCGCCCCTCGGGACACGCCCCCGGCCCCTCAGAGCCCTCAGCGCTCACCAAACGTGTGAATGCAGGCGGGAGCAGCGCGCCGGTGAGCACCTGTGACAGGGAACGCCTCAGGAAACCCATTTAACCGTGGTCAAATTGGCATTTCAGATAAATAGTGACACCGTCATATACATTCCAATGTTTGGTAACTTTCTGGCTAAATAATAAGATTGACGTGAAAACTAGACACATCTGAAAAGGAATGAGGAGAGAAAGAGCTATAATTTGTTTTGTTCTAAGGATATAGTGCAAAAATAGGTTTATCAAGTTCAGGCGGGCAGAAATGGAAAGTAAAAACCTTAGGGAAGAAACACAACAGGCTTCATCTGGGGTTTTGTCACCTAATGGTCACTCAGATTTTCTTGAGGCTTACTGGTTGATACAATTGTTGATTAGAGTAAAATCAATTTCTTCAAGACGAAAAAACCCTTAATGCTCACATAAATACATCAAAAACCTTATTATCATCTCAGCGGTTTGCCTCGCAGCTGTGCACCTTCAGGGGGCGGAGGGTGTGAAGGATGTGTTGGTGTTTGTGTGCCGCAGTGCTCAGTGCAGGCACAGCGGGAGCGGGGATGGGGCACGGGCAGCCCCCAGCACAGCCCAGCCCTCGCTCGGTGCTCCCGGGAAGGGCGGCCCGGCTCCCCTGCAGAGGGAAACGGGTGCTGAACTGGTACTTCTTGCTACCAGATGTTGCATGAGCCTCCTGGCAAGTGGTGGAACATTGTTAGATGCTGCAGCTACTAATTGAGTCTCAACCTTATTATGAGCAGACAGAAGCCATCTTTAGAGCAATCATGTTATGCTGACTGAACATAAATTCAATTAAAAATTACAGTGAGGACAAGCAGACCTCCCCTCCACTTTAGAGGGAAACCCACATGCCAAATCTGACTGTGAATACCATTGCAGTGAATAGGATAAATGAAATATGCTTGGATAGACACTAAGATATTACAGTACGTTTCAAGTGCTTACGTTGTTCCCAGAAGCCTTTGCCCAGTTTCACATTTATGTTATTTTTCTTTTTTTCTTTCTTTTTTTAAATTCTTTGCACAGTGGGAATTTGTACACTTGAAACAGCAAGATTCTGGTTTATTGGGATGTGGAGCAGCTCCCAAGTTCTCCAATATTTATTGTGGCTGGGTTGTCCCACCAGCCTGCCCCAGCAGCTTTTGGTGTACTGAGCTATTGCCTTATTGCTGCTGGCTTCTGGTGTCACTTTGTCACTACCCTGCACCCCTGAGCAGCACCTGCTTGCCACTCACCCATTTGCTCCCCACTGAGCCCATGATGGACATGCTTACAATTCCTGCTTCAATTCTTACAATTTCCATTTACAATTCACATTTACCTGCCCATTTATGTGTCCCCTTGGATACTTACCTCTCTCTCCAGCCAGCCAGAGGGAGATCCACACACTGGCTTTGCTTCCTGCTAAATCATCACACTTTGAAATTGGTTGAAAGTTCAGCAGCAGAATGAAAGCTTTGAAAAAAAATAGCAATTCCTAGCACACACAGAGTCAGGTGTGCCAGCTAGCTTCACATGGCTCTCATGCCAACTCCATGGTGAGGAAGTGTTATGTGTTAGAAAAGTTTTGTACTGGATAAAATGTACAGCACAGGATAGTCACAACAGCACCCCTGTGCTGTCAGAGGTGAAATTGCCTGCTGTGCTGAAAGACATGCTGCTTCACCATGATTTATATTTTTCCTTATGTCCTGTAGCAGACCAGTGTTAAACTAACAAGTTTGCTTACTTACTTCTGCCTCGTTTCTGTCTTAACTCAGGCATGAGTTAACAACACTAGACCCGACCTGTTTAAACAACCCAAAGCATGTTTTAACAAACCTAGAACCCAGCTGGATTTGGAAACTCACAGTGCTGCCCACTGAGGGCACGATGTGCCTGTTCCAGGGTATGGTGCTGCACACCTCTCTAATGCCATGTTCCTGTCCTTGCTCGGGTTTGGTGTGACGGTTTTCCTTGGTGGATCAGCAGCCACTTGCAATCAGCAGTGAGTCCCTGCAGTTAATTGCTCCACACAACTCTCTCCAACACAGCATGACTTCTCAGTGGGCTTGTTTTTTCAAAGGGTAATCTCATAGGAGGTGGTCTGGGTACAGGATTACTCGTAGAAGGACAATCTCATTAATAGCTTCCCCTCCTGAGATAGATACATTTATGTATTTTTGGCAACTCTTCATTGTTGTTGGTAATGTAATTGCACTAGAAACAATGTTTACCAGAAGTCCTCTTTAGCCAAGCCAGAAACTCCATTTGCCTTTATTTCCCAACGTGTTTATTACACACACAGACTACAAACTAACAGAAGTTCAAATCTAAAGCACCATCTCTTCTCAAAGCAAGGCAATTCAGAAACTGTAAAACCTGCACTCGCTTTGAGCCTAACAATAAACACCATGGATGTTGCACAGGGCTCTGGTCCCTATGTTTGTCTAACATTTAAACCTGAGAGCACCCCAGACCAAACAGCTGCAACAAATTATTCAGTCAGTTTTCAAAGGAGAGGCTTTGGGGGTTTTCTTATGTAGACATTTCAAATAAGTGCTAAAACCCTTTTTTAATCAACCCTTTTTTAATCAACCCTTTTTGTCAACAGTTTATCAAGCTTTTCTCCCTCCCCAGTCCTACATAAGAGGAACCTCCTGCAGAAAAGTTCATATGAGGAATTTCCATGGGTCATTTCTGTTCCCTTTGCTTTCTGAAACCTTGGCTCTGTGTTCCATAAGCTTCGGTAATATCCCTGACTTCCCTGAATAAACTTCCCATGGCAAGGGAGATGTGCTGCTGGGTGTCTGAGGGACAGAAAAGTCAGTCCCAGTTTCACACAGCTCCTTGCTTTGGGCAGGTTAAAAGTGAGGCAGCAAGGAAAGCCAACAGCGTGCTGCGCTGTGCCAACTGAAGCACAGCCAGGAGCTGGAGGGAAGCAGTGACTGCCCTTTCCTCCGACTCATGGATAACCTGGGGGGGAGGGAGTTCAGCAGCAAGACAGAGCCAGCAAAGCCAGGCTCTTCACGGTGCTGCATGGCAGGAGGATGAGATGGTGAAATAGAAATGGTTCAATCTAGACACAAGGAACACATTTTACACTCAGAGGATAAAAAACATCACATCAGGGACCCAGAAACATGTGTCCATCTTTGGAGGCATCTGGAGTCAGCTGAACAAAGCCCTGGACAGCCTACTGTGACTCCAGTGTTAATCCTGCTTTGAGCCCTGGATGACCTCTGAGCTTCCTTCAAACCTGACTGAAACCCCTATGATTTGTACCAGTTTCATAACAGAAGTCATGTCAAACCTAAAGGTAAGCATGCCATCATTATCTGGTCAACAGACAAACTCATATCAATAGTTTTACCTGAATAACAGCTGTCTTGGGTTTAATTATTCTCTGTTCTAAAATTTCAGGCTGTGATGCTCTGGAGAAAACAGGTACAAGTACAGGGTGTTTTATTGGAAAACCAGTAACACCCAAGACTGCTCCTTGGATGATTCTGGCCTACAGATTATTTTCAAGTGATTTTATTCTCCAAACATATTTCTGGATAGAATCAAACTGCAGGAGCCCATTTGTCTTGCCACAGATCTGTTAGAGAGAGACAAGCTAGACAACAGATCTGATTGAAAATCAGGAAAACACAACTTCTGCTTGGTGGTTTCCTAAGTCTTTCCTAATAAACTAGCCTGCTACAGCAACAAGAACAAAAGCCACTGTTGCTGCAATTATTTCTTTGATACCTCACTGTATTTCCATTAAATTCTTAGAGTAAACAATTAACTACAATATATACAAAGCACCCAGTGAGATATCAGTAAGATATGTAGGTTAAGGAGCAACTGTAGCATACAACAATTACTATAGCTGCCAAATAATGAATTCATCTGGAAATTAGCAAGAGCACTAAACTTAATTTGTCCCACTATTTTAATGGGAGGTTAGTACATTGGCAGGCAAAACAGCAAGAAGTCTTCCCACTAACTGTGGAAACAAATCACCACTGGCACTGCAAAAGAGCCTGCCAGCATTTGGCATGATGACAATGAACAAAGCACTGCCAACTGCCCTTTCCTTAACCAAGAAAGAACTGAAAACGTCTTCTATTTTACTAGTGGATTTGGAGAAAACTGCTAGAAAATTGTTTTCAGTACTTGCAGGTGTTTCATTAGAGAATCCTAACAAAAATAGAAAAAAATAATTATTTTTTATACCTTTCTTTTGGCTACATCTAAAACACGCTGCATTTTGTTAAATTTATGCTTTAGGTATCAATAAAACATCGAGGTGCCTTGACTTCATCATACTCAACTGGAAAATTATCCTCATCTCTGTTGAACTATACCACTGGCTGTGTTTTCTTCAGGAGGATCTATTTTGATTTTTAATGCTATTTATCTGGATGAAGGAATGTATAATTATCTTTCCACTTCTTTCATTTGAAAGAAAATGAATAAGGCAAGACAGTTCTCCATCAGCTAAAAGTTCTGGGATATCTGAGATTTACAGCTCTCACTAGGAGCAGGGTTTGCTAATGAAGCTTTTGAAGCCACAGTGGCAGTGTCTGATTGTAATTGCTGAAAGGTGACTCTTGAAGAGCTTTATTTGCACTAATCAACACCACGTCGTGCCTCAAAGCTAAAGTTCCCTTAGAAGCACTGTCCCTACTGAGTTATTCTGCAATAACTAAACAGGCTTTCTGTTTACTTCTGTTTTTCAGAAGTAAAAACTTATCTGTTTTTCAATGGGATCCTTTGGAGTTCCACTGCAAATCTGTTGGACAGTTAAAACTTCATAATTTCTTTCTAACACTTTCCTCTGGCATTCCCAACCCTTTCTCTTCTGGTGCCAGAGCCAAAGGGACCACCCACAAAAGTATTAATGTAAAATACCTAAGGGCTCAGGGGTGGACTGGGAATATCAAACCTGTTAGATGTAGAGTCAATAATTTCTTATTTTCCTGATGGTGGCCATTTGGAAACATTACATTCACAGTGCTGAACTCAGCTGGACAGTATTAGAGAGTGATTCTGTTTCACAGCTGAAGCAGCTCTGTGCTTTGTTTATGTTCAGTTGCCAGCAAATTGTGCAATTGTTTTCCTGTAAAGAGGAACCACCTGAGCTGAGTAGACGTGTGAGCATCTCAGTTACCAAGGTGAGCTTACTGTTCATGCTTCATGAGGACTCGATCCACTAGCAGCCACCATATCACCAAACACATTTTCAGAAAAATAATGTTGATGCCATAGAAAAAATGAAGCAACAACTCACCCCAAACTTGCCCCCTCTGTATAGTTTTGTGCTTGTTTTATCTTGGAATAAACTGTTCTAACTTTGCTCTCAATTCCTTTCAGAACAGTTTGCTGTGCAGTCCATGCTGTCACATTACAGAGATCCCCCTATTTTACAAGGTCCTCACCCATGGATGCTGAGCTCACTGAATTGTTCTAATGCTTATTAACACGAGGCAGTTGTGGCGCTCAGGACACGGCACCAGAACAGTGTCCAGCTCTCCAGTCTCTGCAGGCCAGTTACCAGTGAATGTCTGTGCTTGTGTCACGTGTGTGAATAGAGTATCTCTACAGCTCCATTTGAAGGCATTTGGAGCTGCATGAAATCCTGGTCTGATGAATCATAATATCACCTTCAATGCACAGAACACTATATGAAGAACAACATCATTAAGTGAAAGGCAGGACCCACAGTGAGATGACTTTTGGCTGTAATGATGCTAGGTGTGGAGTTTTAGCGCTATTGCCGTGGCAGCCTACGGCAATTACAGATGTTGCCTTAACAAACAGACCTTTCCTGCATAGACCCATTCCCTGGATGTGCATAGTGCCTGTGGGAGGCTGTCACTGAAGCCAATTATAGAAAAATATTGAAAAGTCTGTAAAGGTGTCTGGCAAGTGAGAAGTAAATCCCACCTGTCATTTCTTACTCAATCCTGCTAGCAAATCATCATCCTCAGTCATCACCTTATAGCACGGGAAGGGTCTAGCTACGAAGAGCAAGGATTGCACGTCACTTTGGGGACTGTGATTAGCTCAAGTCTTAAGTAAATGAGTTTGGATCTGGCAGGCCAGTTAATACTCTAAAGCCACTAAGCATGGCCGGCACACACTGTCCCCACCGGCGCTCCGCCTGCGACAGCGGCTTAGCGGGAGCGAGCCCCGAGGCTGAATTACGACTCCTCCCGCAGACAAGGTGAAGCTTTCGGGCGAGGCTGAGCTCATCGGGCAGACGCCGCTGAGGAGCCATCTGTCCAGAGCACAAATAGAAAGCAAGCACTTCAGTAAATAAAGAAGCTTTTGCAAGAAATTAACACCTTCTCAAGCGTGGGGCACAACACACATGGGTCTCAGCCACCAAGACTGGATTTATAGCAGAGTGTTTGACCTCTGTAAAGAAAAGCCGCTGCCTGTGTCTGCTGGACGCTGGGCTGAGCAAGGGACAAGGGGCACTCACGGGGGTCCCTCACCTCCCCCCGGCTCATTCTTTCCTTCAGCCCACTTCAGAGAATTCCCCCTACCTGGGCACATTACCAATACTCGGTTTTTGGAAAGACTCAAACTACCAAATACAACACGATGATACTTGGGCCACCAGTTGCTGCTTATGTTATGTCTCAGCCCTGGGGAAATATTAAGGCAGTAGAGAATACCTGGAGTTATTTGACCTGGAGATTAGAATTCAAAGTTGGATTTAACTCCCTTAAGACATAGTTCTGTCAGATCATTGCCAAATGAGTTTTCAGACAGCAAAGCCTTCCCCTGCTCATTTAAGTATATAAATGCCTTATTTTGGTCATAAATTAAGCACTTCTCATGGGTACAATTTTACATTGGACTGTAACAAAAACCAATCTCAGAGGAATTTATTAACATTTTCAGGCTCTCTGAAGGTCACATATAATCAAGATTTGAGGCAAAAGGAAGGGGATGCTTGTCTAAAGCAAACAGAAATTTGATTAGCCTTGAAACCCCTTGAACTACTGCAGCCAAAGCCTTTCCTAGTAGGCAAAGGAGGTTCCTGATGCAAGTCGGGGTAACTATCCCCTTTCAAAACTGACATGCAGAAGGTGCAGTTTCATCTGAGTGTTTCCATGTCTCATGCCAATGACTGGAAACAATTTTAAGACTTCAAAAACTTTAAAACAATACCAACCCAAAAAAAATCAGTCAAAAGATTTAGTGCCACAGATGCTGAAGCCATATGATTCAGGAGGTAGTTAGTTTTCATTAGAAACATCTCATCCTCATGATTGCTCACAATCAAGTAGTCCAATTTCAGATAAGAAAAAAAAAGAGCTCCAAATCTGTTGCATTTTAAATTCAATGTGCTGGGTTTGGCTGCTGGTTTTTGTGTACGTGGAACTGGCAGAATGAGGGAGGAGTGGACTCAATCAGTTGGTCTTTTTTTTTTTCATCTGAATGCTCAGGAAATTGTCATCACCAACAGTAAAGTCTAAATGCCACTCAGCTGAGATTTACAATGTGGATGAATTAGGAACCTCCTTTTCTCAAAGTTGTGGTATGTTCAATCTATGCCCAGAAGACACTGATTGTATTTTTTCTCACCTTTCTCATCAAAATGCAAAAGTTTTGATTTTCCATAGAATATAAAATCAAACATCCCTTCACTCCTGACCTACATTTGCTGCAGGTCATTCAATTATGAATGAAAATGCCACTTTGTTTATATGAGTTCCGTTTATGACAGAGATTAAGTTATGAAATTTGTTCTCCTGGCATCTTATTAATAACTGCTCTGCTGTAAAATTCCTCAGGCAACAGGCGAAATAATGACTTAAAACTGCAATAAGATAATTACCTAACAATGCAGGCATTTTGAAGATAGAGTTAGCTCTGGATTTGAAAATACAATTTTTAGGACCTTATCCTTTATATAAAAAGGGTGTGAAACACTTACAATTACCTTAATTTATTTTCATGGCATTTTGGTTTAGATCCAATCAATTCCTAGTACATTAAAGAAAATTTTGTCATTATTCAATAACAGGATTTAGCTATTCACAGCAATTTTCTTAACCTTTAATTTCGAAAAGGTAAATCTCCAAATCTTAGCAAAATTAATTTTGTGCCATGATGAAACATTTTGATCTATACAGTGCCTTGATTGCATCTGGTATGCCAAGATGCTTTGATGAAAGAAAAAAATGAGCAAATTCAGCACTTCCCATCAACTTCCAGCTGAAAGCCAGTTGTACATGTGCAGAGCAGCCAAGTCCTCACTGATGCAAAGCCATGGAAGAGAGTTCTTCTGAAGCATCTCTAAAGCAGATGTCATAAACTACATTTAAATCTTAAATGGACACAATTAATTAATTGATTTGATTTAGGGCATGTAAGGTGCTTAACTTTGTCATTTCTCCACACAGCTCCAAAACAGACATGCCTTACACAGACACTTATGGTCAGAGCTCACATTGGTGTTTTCAGAGAAACATCACCTTTCTTTTTTTTCTCCCCTGTAAGCAAAACAAGATTACTGTCAGGACCCAGTCAGGACAGTCTTTCACAAATGAAAAACATCAATCAAACAGGCACCAAAGGAAACCCATACAGGTGTTTCTGCTTGGACGCCAACACATGGGAGATGGCAACCCAGCAAATGGAAGCACAGAAACAAAAATCAATGGCCTCCTGAAAGTGTTTTCTGCCTTCTTTGCAAAGACCTGCAAACTTTGAAACTAAAGGCTAACTGGGAACATACATCCCTACCTCCTTTATAGCTGCTCTTGATGATGATTTCTGAGAGAATCTAAGCATCACATTTAGAGATTATGACAATAGAAGATTACTGTAATAAATGTGAAAACATTGAAGTTTGACCCTGATTCTGTCTTTGCTTTCCTGGTTTATTTCTTTAACAGGTGCTATTAGTAATTTCTGAGAATAAATGTAACAGTTCCCCAACAATCAAAATAATTTTCTGTCTCCATCAAGGGAGTATAAAAGAAAGGCGAATGCACTGTCTTTGAGCAAGAAGATTGCAGTTTTCCCCTGTAGCCTCCTAGCACACTCCTCCACCCCGAAAATATGTCAGATGCTCAAAAGCCATTACAGAGCACATCCAGACAGGATTGACAGGGGTTTAATTCCTCACGCACTCCAGATGTTGCTCTGAGTGTAAATTACAGTTTACAAAAGCTAGCAAACATTGTCCTTCCAGGCAAAACCAACCATAATGTCCATGGCGTTTAGCTAAGGTCAGACATATTAAACAAGTGATGACATATGGATATATTAAAACAGGCAGTTTGTAATTTGTCATTAGTGCCTTCCTACAAAAACAGCCTTGGAATGAAAGTTCAGGATTTGCATAGGGACAGTCATTAGATGCTAACACACATAAGGATGTCTTGGATCCAAACTGGTAACATCATGTGTGGCACTACATTCTTGTTTTTTGTTAACTCTGAACATGGACTTTTAAAACAAACCTGCCTCACTGGTCCTTTGTTCCATTCCTATTTAGCAAATGCAGCTTTTATCTGTGCAGAATCTCACTTTGATAATATTTATTATAAAAGGAAGCAGCTGTAGTAGGTATAAAAATTCCAATAATTTGCAGAAGGTGTCTCTAAAAATCAAACAAAAGAAGATGTTACTGAACTGGGCCTTCCAAGTGAAGACAACTGAGAGCGGGATAGACAAAGCCTCCATGGAAAAGTTCTGTACAGAGAAAGTAGGTTCTTATCTGCATGTTACATGAATTTTCCAAGGGGAGACTTACCCAAAACAAAGTTTATCACTTGGGCAGAAGGAGATGAGGCTTTTCAGCAACCTTACCCATAATCTTTCTGTTTTACACCCAGTGAAGAAAATCCTTCATTGTATTCCATTTCTTCAAAAATCTCAACATCAAAGCGGTCCCCTTAGCTACTGAACAATGAAAAAAAAAGGGCAAAAAAAATCTCTTTAATATCACCTGTTCAACTTATCATTAATTAATGAATAAAAACCAAAGGAAAAATATGAGTATAAAACCTTGTCTTCTTGTTTTTAGGCACACCAGCAATGCAGTTTTCAGTACAATCCATCAGAGAGAGAGGACAGCTGACTGCAAAAGGCTGAGGTGTGTGAACTGTGGATACCAGAGAGCCAGCAAGCACAGCCATCCTATAAACACAGTGCAATCTCTCTCTGGGTTCCTGTCTCCTGCTTCCCAGACTCACAGCTGATAAAGCTCCATTATCAATGATCCCCACTCCAGTAGTTCGTGGCAGCTTCTTTAAAGCTTCTTCAGTGTGTGTGCGTGCACAGCACAGTGTGCACACCCCCACACATCCCACACTGTCCCACAGTGTCAGCAAGAGGCCCTGGAACACACCAGTGCCTCCTTTAACTGTGGACCAAGTGCCACTTACCAGCAGCACGCAATGAAACCCCGGCTGACAGCTCAGCTCAGCAGAAATTGATGGTATTGCTGTAATGGAGTTATCAGTGACAAATACCTCCTATGCAACTTCCAGGTCACACTCACTTAAGCAATGATAAATGAGCATGAAACACTGTTAGCACAAAACAAGATCATAAATACTCAATTCTGAGCTTAAAAAACCCAACAATTTCAGACAGCTGTTGCATCTTGCCGTCTCCATGGTTTTATGGATGTTCTCCCTCTTGTCACAGAGGTGTCACAAAACAGCAAAAGATGCCTTTTTGCAGATATTAAAAATTAAAAAAATAAGGAAAAAAAGAAAAAAACCAAGTCATCCATCCAGAGCAAACATTGCATCACCCTACACTGGGTAATGTACAATTACCTCAGTGAACCTGACAGAGTTTGTAACAGCTTTTGGAATCCCAAGGTCTGACACCCATCTGTCCATCCTTCTGTCACAGAAAGCTGCTCAGGATGAGAGGATGCAGACTGTCTGAACATTAACATGAAAAGTTGTGAAATTCAGGTGTCTGGGACTCCTCTGTCCAAACACTGACACAGTTGGGAAGACAATGGAGAAAACCAGGAAAAGTCCATGGTGAAGCAGCTCTTGCAATTCTGCTTTATCCCCAGGGTCACCTCCACAGGCTACAGTTGCTTTTAAGAATTTACCGAGTGTATTCCTGGGGGAGTTGGGACAGACTGGCAGCTGCTTCTGCACGGCAGCAGCACAATGGGAGCACCTTCTGCCTCCCCTGCACCTGGGATTTCCAAGGTACAACATGAAGGGCTCAACCCTCCTCTCCTACCCGGTTGTCACGAAACCAAAGGCCACCACCCCCAGCCTGTCCAGCACTCAGCCAAACACTGCTTGTGGAAAATGGGATCCCTTTGGCCATTTCCATGAGCAGAGTTATCTGGGCACAGTGCAGGGAGCTCCCTGCTCAGCCATGACCCACCTGCCCATTCCTGTTCCCCTTGATGTGCCTGTTGGTCACCATCTTTGCTTCCATTGCTGCTGTTTGATGGACAAAACCCTTTGGTATTGACACTGCAAACTTCATAAGCACAGCTACATATAAAACCTTAGGAGCAATCAAATTTTTATTTTGTATTTTTATCCTAATTTCCTGTAATGATAAAAAAATTAATTCCTTATTAGCTTAAAACAACATTTTGGAAAAAGTTTGAAATGGTTTTATTTAGGGCCTCAGCCCTGCTCTTACAAACAATAAAAACCCTTATACAACATGGTAATTATTTATATATTTTTAGGGGGTTATTTGCTTTTCTTCCTTCATGAAGTTCAACGAGCAATCCAACATCTACTTGCTTGCCAAAAGCTTGGGAACATCAGAATATCTGCATATGGCCTTTCACATGGATGAAACCTCACACTTACACTGACACCCTTCCAATTTACAGTAGCTAATTGCTTTTTAGATTGCTATGCAGACAGAAGCAACCACCACAATACTGTACAGGAAGAATAAATTTCTCAGCTCTGTGTTATGTGTCAATTTACTGCTAGAACTATCTGCAGTATTGTACTCTGTACATTCAAATGTGGTGGAATTCTTCTGTCCTGGAAAGTGTATTATGTGAAAAATTACACAACATTGCTTCAGTCAGAATTTTTTAATTGTATTCCTACAAAATTATGTAAACATTAGCATACAGATCCAGAAAAATCAATACAATATAATGGTGCATAAACTGTAAGTTTAGAAGAATGCCAGGAACACTTCAACAGTTTATAAATTAATATATACAGTATTGGATACTCCTCATCAGATAAGAAAACCCCAAAACTGAGCAATTTAGGTGCAAGAGCTGTAGAACAACAGAAGTGCTCAGACACCAAACTTGACTATGAGGCAACATTGCAATCGACATGACTGCCTGTTGTTGTTTCATATTAAGCATTCCATTTAGCTGCTAAGAAGTATAAAACAAAAGTTTTGGTAGGAAGTTTATTTTCATTGGAAATCATATAGCAAACATCCCTAAAATAATAAAAAATCCCAAACCCAGAATACTCCATCACCAGGTTTCTGGATGAGTAAAACTGAAGCTTTCTAGGCTGCACATGGAGAGCACTGGCATCTCCATTCCACACTACTTCCCCCAGAGCACCGAAGGCATCGCCAGATAAAGGAAACATTTCGGGGAGTTCGGAAAAGGGGAGTGGTGGGTGGGGGGGAAAAAGAAAGATGTAGAGCACATATTGGGACTCATATGCAGCAATCTGGGCAGTTCAGATCTTTACTGAATTAGAACATCATGGGAATGTAACACCACTGTCAACTAATTCTGGGCTATTTTGCTTAAAAAAAAACCAAAACAAACAACAACAACAACAAAATAAACTTCAGCCTGCCTGTGATCAAAACCATATTCAAAGCATTCTTACAATGTTGCCCTTGACAAGATCAGGAACACACCACAGATATATCACTCTTTTTCAGACAACACATGAAACGGAAAAGGAGTTACTTTCCTTTGTTCCTGTCCATACAAGCATAATTCACAAGAAAAAAAAGTATGGTAAACATATCCTAATGAATGATCTCAAACAAAAGGAATTCTTCCCCATATTAGAAAATGCTCAGTATCACTGAAACTACAGACTGCATAAAAAGACTAGGATTATCCTGGAAGCACTTGACACTGCAAGAACTCTTTTAACTGCATACCTATAATATGATCATCAGAGAATCTCTCTGAAGTTAAATTTTTCTGTTTCTAGAGTTGAAGTAGAATTTAATTCCATCATATTTTGGTATATTTTTCATACCTGACCAATCACTTCTCACAATGACAATTAATATTGCACTAATGAAATATTTATATATAATAAAGGGAAGGCCATGTCTAGCCATCTAAAGCATTTTGTTACTTTTTTCCAGTTGTTTAGGAACAAATTCAGTTCATCTCTTCTATAGGAGATCCTGAGTAGTAAAGTGAAGAAGGTTTGGCAGATAGCACCAGTTTTCCATCACTTGTCATAATTCACAGGGTACATCGATCAGCAGCAATGCATCTAGAAGCACTATTATACTTGAACCTAAAGGCCCAAATAGAGCTAATTAAACAGTTATTCCTATTGACAGAATATGAGCCAACACTTAAATACGAGGAGCAGGAAAAAAGATTTCTGCTAAATCTGAGGACACAAGTTGCAAACACAGAAAGAAGCCTGAAATTCTAGCCAAAATCTTTTCCTTATAATGGATGGGGGTGGAGAAAACTACAGCTGGTGGGAAGAATGGGAAGAAACCTCTGTGTCCATCACTTCCCAAGTAAAACACCTGCAAGCTGCTCACTTAGAATTAATGCCAAGGTACAGCGCCCTGAAGGTGTTTATAAACGACCCAGACTCTTTCCTGTTGCTTCTCCCAGAGCAGCTCAAGCAGTGAGTGATTTATTCTAAGCCAGACTGCCAACAGCTTCCAGCATTTAATTACCATGGTGTGTTTGAGGCTTGGAGAAGTTTTATCTGACATAACTCAAAAGGATTCATTGATTAAGAGACCGAGGTCACTACCTTTCCTGCTGCAGTTTTTACTTGTATTGCTAACTCGTAATAGCAACCATGTCAGACAAAAAAATCTAACACAGAAGAGATTAAACTTAGGTATCTGGGATGAAACTTAAACTGGGCTTAAACTACGAACAGACAAAAGTCTCACTGGATTTGCCCTGTACATAGACCTGAAAAAGTTTTATCGCAGATGTATCTGCTGTTTTGTGTAAACTATTAATGTACTACAGCAACACTAATTTGGTATTCACAGATAGTAAAAGCATGGGTTTTACACGTTTTGCCAACTCTTCACTGTTACTCTCATGTCTAAAATGACACAGGCAAAAACTCCTAACAAGACCTCATGTTCTTATCTGTAGCCTGCAGACTTTCCTCCCACTGATGTGATTTGTTTCCTCACTCACATATCCCATGGGGATCTCACATATATGCATACTGAGATAAGGGAGAACTGATATGACAAGACAAACACAACTAGCAGACCTTAACTCAAATATTGCCAGTAGCACTGAACCTTGAGAAACTTGCAACAGACTAACATGTCTTAAGACCTTGTTCAATGTGGTAACAGATAGCACCAGCAAAATGGTATTGAAGAGTTTCACGTGAAAATCTTTCCCTCTGCTTCCAGCTTTGGTCACATTTCCCATTTTCCCACTCCTGCTGTTTTTTCTCTACTTCTTTATGCTAACTTTTATGTCTAATTTCGTAAAGAACATGCAGTTGTGAAGTGCATTCTCGGCTCCTCCAGAACTTTTCTATTTTTAACCATTTATTAAAAAATAAATTAGACACAGGACATTTTAAGTTAAATGAATGAAAACTTTGGTAAGAACACTGATGGTACCTTGGCAGTCTTAAGGATTATGACAATTTCCAGTCAGAACAATCATTAAAATGCTTCTCTCTAACATCATCCGAGGAGTTACATGGCTATTTGTACTCCAGCTCTAAGCCTCCATGAGAAATCTACATAAAAGCTCTGAAAAATAAAGGCAAAGGAATACAGGGAAATCTGAAGTTTTTCAGCAATCTCAAGTGAAATATACATGTGTACCAAAATATTCTACTTAACAAGGTATAATGCAAACCAGACTTACCAAAGAAATTTTTTCTGTACACACATGAACAAGGTTTTCATGTATGAGACCATCAAACAAATAAAGCTCATCTCTCAAAGGTGTTTGTGGAGTTTTTTTTTTGGGTGTTATACGTAACTACCAATAGAGTCAATATAAATTAAGCCAGGTCATTCATTTATGTCCAGCAATTGACACAATATACCAGTGGGAGGAGATAAACATTATTCTGATCAAATACATTTATTTCAATCTTCAAAACACAACCCTTTTTCTTCATCCTCATCATCATCATCAGTAGAATCTGCATAGAACTCAACGGTGTTGTATATGAAAGAGTACAGCTTGACATCTGGTCCTGAAGTAGAACAGTTTCTGCATTGTTCATTGTAGTATCTCAGCAACAGCCTATAAATGTCCCCTTCAAAAACCAAAAAGAAATCATTAAACACCATGTAAGAACATGCCATATGACCAAAGTATGATTGCAAAGGAAGGCCAGAAATGCACATGCACACTGAGACAGTGGAACATGTCTAAATGAGCAGTGACAGAGGAGGCAAGCGACTGTGTAATGGCAATGTCTGCAGGTGGTTCAGAACACATGATGGGCTCCCTCAACTTCCTGCACAAGCAATCCCAACATTAGGTTTGCATACACATTACTTACAAATGTATTGCCAATTGCCCAGCTTTGTGCTCCTGGCCCAGAAATTAAAAGACACTTAACAATTACAGTAGGACAATGGATACACTGCTTTCCTTGTATTGCCACTGGATAACACATCAGACCACATCTTGCAGGATCAAGACAGAACCACTACAAGACAAATTTATATCAAGTAGTTTTTCCCTCTTCAAAGTATTACTGAGTTACATCAAAAGCTTTTGCAAATCATCTACCTACCACATGTATCTGTATTTTTCAAATTCTACAGCATAACTCCCAAGTGAATCAGAAGAGCATTCTAAAAGTCTTCTAACTGATTAGCAGTAGATCCCAAATCAGAACAGTTCCCCATTCTGAAACCAGGTACACATAAACCGAGACCCATTTGCTTGTGTTCAGGACTTGGTGGCAAGAATTTGTATTGGAAAGTTTCTACTTATAGAGATGGTTATGTCTCTTTTGTGCACACAAAGATTTCTTTTTGCTCACCAATAGTTTGGCCCTTCTCACAGAGAAAAGTATGCATGCTGTAAATGTCCCGCATCAGCTCCACATCTCCAAAGGTAAAATAAACAATATCACGTCCAGCCTCAGCAGCTGCCAATATCTGAATTAAGGCTGAAACAACAAAAAAAGATTACACGTGAACACAGGATAAAACAATTTGCTGAAGGAAAAAACACAGCTTAAGTTTACAGCAAACAACCATGGCATCCATTTCCACGTGGATGCTGCAAAGCAGTACAAACAATGGGTAGGTAAGTATTACTTCCACTTTTTAAATAAAGTAAAGAATGCTGGGCACTGCAGGTCAAGAGTGTGGAAGCATTTTGCCAGAGCTGTTAGTGATATCCACCCTTACTTCCAGATAAAAAATGTACTTAAAACTGAGAAGGGTTTATTTTGGTCCATGTCTGCCCCCAGGCAGCATGCAGCCATTATTAGCCAATAAATGCCTATGGCAGCATAAGGCAACAGAGCAGCACCTTCCATCCTGGTTTGAGCTGCCTGTACAGCCACGACTGTGGGGTAAAAAGCATCCATGAGCACTTGGCAATTTCCATTCTGTGCCACCTGTCAGAAAGAATGGAGCCAACCCTTTCACTATGTAAGCTATGCAAAGCGGAAGCTGACCCAACTTTTGGTTCCAAGAGGAGAACTATGGCTCTGCAGCCTCTTCCTGCACCATTTAAGGTGTCCACCATACCTGCAATAAAAGTATGCAGCACAGAATATGATGGCTTATTCTGACCTGTGAGGGGTGATGTCAGCAATGCAATTCATGTTATTTAACTTCCAGCTTTTCTGTCAAACTCACTGGCCCAAGTTGCATCCCAAGTTCTGCCAAAAGCTAACACACTGCAATACAAACAGACTTTGTTCCTCTGCACGCCAAAGAAAGACAAATGTTTCCTATCTTGGGAACAGATTTTTGAAGATTCACCTTGAGAAATCATCTGGGGTATTGATCAGTAGTGCAGCTGAGCCAAGCTAATGACACACTGCAATGAGAGAAAGTAGCTCTGGTTCACTTCTCACCCAGCTCCTGACATTACTGCAGCTCTCTGGTGCCCATCAGACAGCATTGTGCCAATTCCATTCACCAAACTGGCAGAAAAGTTATAGATGAAGAATAAAAGCTAATTGTTTTCTGCTAAAACAGCAGCTGAATTGGTTGAGTGAAGGGTTTGGTAAGAGCCAGAGCTGAGGCGAGGGAGGGCACAGGACCACAGAGCCAAGAACAACGAAGGGGGAAAAGAAACAATGAGGGGGAGAAGAAAACCAGGACCCTTTTAGGCAGCACTGAACTTACAAGAGTGCAGTTTTTATGGCAGCCAGCACTGCCAGGCTGGAGTGTCACAGAGGTTTGTGATCAATTACAGTTTCATTTCAGGGAACTACAACAGCCCAAATAATAGACCCCAGCAAGTATTTCATCCACTCCAGCCTGTCTTTCTTCAGAGCCTGTTGGTGCAGCTCTGATATTAATTCTTCCTTTTTCTACCCAGTAAGTAGAGTTAATTAAAATGTGATTAATACTGTCCTTGTAAAGATTAGTTTTAAATAAAACAGTGTACATACTGCATTACCACCTGCTAGTGGAAGCTAAATAGAAAGCTGTTCAGAGCTCAGCTGAAGAATCTTTCACATTTTTAAACAGAGACCTATTAAAACACTGCATTTCTTAATAAAAAAACCTCCTCTCGTAAACCCATACCCAAAATTATAAATCACATGATTCACATGTGACATTAATCTCAATCTGGGAATGATATTTTAATTAAACTACTGAACCAGCTGTGGATTTAGTAAAGCTTCAGTAGTTCAGCTTTTAAAGAGTCTAATTAACTAGCTTGCACAGGGGAACAGAACCTAATGAATCTTATTATTCATTCCAAACAAACAATGCAGTTTCACCTTACAAGATATTAAAAATATTCTACTATTTATTTTGAATTGCTATAGATCTTATGAAACGAGGATCAATATTTCTGTCAAGAATCAGTCTTCACAATCTTCTGGACATTAATGATACACAATAACATGGGAAATTTCCATGCTACTGATACAGAAAGAAGCATCACAGGAAGAGCCTGTGGTAGCAGGGTCTGCAGGAATCTCAGCTCTCTTGCCCCAGCTGATGTGACCCCACTTAACTTCTGGACTGGCACCTGAAGGAATGGCTGTACTAACATCCCTTCTTCTACATTAAAAAAATATACATGGCATATTACAGTTCAGATCCAAGACCTTATGCAAATTGAAGTATTTATTAAACCTTCCTAACATCAATCAAGTATGCTCAGATCCTTCAGTAAATGCTAGCTCTGATATTGATAAGATATGCATTTGGCAGTCTATTTTATCTAATGGAAATCAAAAAACAACTGCCAGGAACTCAATGAGCACTGAGAAAAAAACAGATGCTTTATGAATTAAGCACATTAAGAAAGAAAACTAATGAAGCTGGTAGCCTGATGACTATCTCACTGTAGGTACCTAAAGCTGCTCTGAAAAGCAAATTTTAAATACTCTCCAAATGCTTGGAAACAACAAAAAAAAGTAGATTTCTGTTTTGAACTATATGAATCAGGATATGACTTTACTTGTCAGGATCCATCAGTTCTTGAATTGATGGAAAAGGTCTTAAATAAATGTAGGCATGTGATATCTCCTGCATTATAAATACTCTAATTAAATATAAAGAAACATGAGAAAATGAGTGATATAGCAGGCAAGTCAGGAAAGAAAGCAGCATGACTGAGTGACTGGAAACCTCTCTAGCATACAGCAATATATTAAGGAGCAAAACTAAACATTAAGCATTGCCAGCAAATTTGTGAAGCCTTGCAAATTACCAGGTACTTTAAACAGCTTTGCAGAGATATGAATTTCAGGCAGAATCTAAAAAGACTGCTCCAGAAAGGTCAACTGATTTATATGACTGACAACTGCAATGAACATGTTCTCCTGTGAACTAAAGCTGCATGTTTGTGCTTTGGAAGATTTCAGTGCTTCAAGTCCTTGCAAACCCAGTTCACTATCATGAGCTTGCCCCAAACTTTAAACTGAACATAGCATAAAAGTCTAAAGCACAAAGAAGAGAGTAGAATGCTTTTTTATTGTTTAAGGCCACATTACTCATGGCCTAAAGATCAGCGCTAATGAACCAATTCTATAGGATGCAGTTTCTTGGCAAAAATGTATTAATTAGAACAAAAGCAAAAAATGTACTTGAACAAAAACATATGGCCCAGGATCAAAAGGTAAGTCATTTGATTAATTTGAACATTAACTAATTGCTATGATTTACCTTTTAATCGGGAGTCCCCTCCAAAGGCACCACATCCCCAGTTTCCTGTGGCTATTGCAGAGAGATGTTGAGGTGGAACATTGGGGCGAGAGAAGCCACAGTAGGCCTGCAGGCAGACAAGAGTCAGAGGTGGATGTGAGAGGCAACCTGGTGCAATACTTCCAAACAATAAAATTATAACAATCATCAGTATTGTCTTCTAGCAATGGCAGATTCATATGACTTCAATATACCATTGGTCTTCCTTTAAATTTAACATCAGTAACAAAAAAAATTAAAGACAGGAAGACTTTTGCCTTATCTGGACTCAAGCTAAAAAATAAGATACAGGCATTTCATCACAGCTACAAGAAACCTTTCAGGATAGCCTGAATAGAAAATTAACTCAGACTAAAAATTTTCTTCAAATACCAAGCAGTCCTCCTAAAAAAGCATCAGCCAAACCAACACATGTTATAAACATTGCAGTGATCTACCATAATCTTAAAAATCCAAACCAAATCAATACACTGAAAATTGTAGGCAGATCATAAATTCACTGATGTAGGTAATTAGAATTTTGTACTAAGACATAAGTGAAGTTTACAAACTGTACTTAACTGTCTTTTTTTAGGGCTAATTTCATTACCAACCAGGAAGAAACAAGCTGATGAATGTTATTTTAGTCAAGATGCTAAGGTTTTTACAGCTAATTTAAATTAGTCCTTCAGCATTGTACATAATTTCAAGGGGGTGTATTCCCTTTCCAGCTGAGAATTAGGGCAGTGTTGGAATTTATTTAGAACACATCCTATAATATTCTATACCCTCCTGTACTGCAGAAAGCAGGAGGTTTTAACAGTGGCATTGAGGTCTTATATTCAACACCCAAGCTAAAGCAGAGGCCCGCTGCATCCGTAAGCATGGAATCACACTAAGGAGACTCATCAGCACGTTTTGATCCCCAAAATTCACACACTAGTAGAGTATAACTGAATTAGCATTCTTGTCCTCCACTGCCCAGTAAAAGCACTGCCACTGCTAGAACAGGTCACACAGCTCTCACTACCTGTGCCTTACACTGGCCATGCAAATCCCTAATTCTGGTTCTTTAACCTTCTTATTAACTTAGCAGAATCTACTTTGTGACTTGGAGACTGATTGCAGACACAGCATGTCAGCAGATAAAATCTGTGCTAAGGCCTTGAAAACACTGGCACAGGTTGAAAGCTGAGGTCTCATAACCATAAACAGCTCACTGGTGGCAATTACTAGTCCCTGAAAAAGTACAACCTTAAAAGCTGGGAAAAGACTGCTTTAGCTTCAACAAAAGAGCAGCAGCAAAACAAGAAGAAAAACAACTGACAGGAAAACCTCAGCCATGCAGATGATAAAGCACCTGCCATGGCTTGGGAAAATAACCCAATGTTCCCAAACATTATGCAGCACACAATCCAGGGCAGAGACCAAGAACTGGGAAACATCTCAAATATCTTACTTAAGGAAAGATACCAAACAGATGGCAGAGAAGAGAAAAAAAATTATGTCCACTATAGTTCCAGCTTCCCTGTCAAAGAGTTCTTCAGCCTGGCAACTTTGATGTGTGAGATTATCAAGGGCCACAGTCACTGCAAAGTGCAGTTTTGTACACACACAACTGACTTAGGGCAGGATCAAGGACTTGACAGCTTTGAATATATAATAATGGTTAATAATGTGCAAGAATTATTAGTAGGAAGTAGGCTAGTTTTGAATGTCAGCCTGGAAGTTTTGTTTAAAGGATTAAAAGTGGCCTGTATTGTTTTGAAGACTGTAAGCTCTAACTGGCAGGTAGACACACACAGGCAGTAGCAACAGCCCTTACAGCTATTGTGAAAATAAAGGGGATTTATGAACAGCTGGATCTGATCTCAATAAGACATCAATACAGGAAAAGGTAAACTGCCAGGCAATATGTCAGTACCCCAAGAGCAAAGAAGAAAGGTGGCAGAAAATCAAGTGGCACCATATTTATGAACTGCCTCATGTTAAAACATGAGGCACCTCCTTTTCCATCTTGACTGCACAGCTGAGTAGGATTCAACAGCACAAATCACAGGGAAAGAACTCATCATTTAGAATCATATAATAGCTTGAGTTGGAAGAGATCTTAAAGATAATCTCATTCCAACCTGCCTGCCACGGGCTGGGGTGCCATTCACTAGATCAGGTTGTTCAGCACCCCATCCAATATGGGACTGAACACTATCAGGGATGGGGCATCCACAGCTTCCCCTGGCAACCTGTTCCAGTGCCTCACAGTAAGGAATTTCTTCCTAATATCTAATTTAAACCTGTCCTCTCTCAGTTTAAAACCACTGCCCGCTGTACTGTCACAATCTGCCCATATTAAAAGTCCCTCTCACTTGTTTTTATAAGCCTCTTGAAGTACTGGATGAATAAAATAAGGTCTCTCTGAAGCATTCCCATCTCCATGATGAACAAGCCCAACTCTCAGCCCGTCATTTGGAAGCAGGACAGGGAAGAGTTAACAAAATGTATATCCAAGTTTCATTTATATTTTTGAAAGTTACATAAGGTACACCTTTGAATAGCACATCAAAGGACAAGAAATATATTTGACAATCTTCTGCTGCAACATTGGACAGCAAAACCCTGTTGTATGAGACCTAACTAAGCAAGAACTTCCTTTGATGAAGATAATAATATAAAAATATTTGTAAAGGTTCTATAAACATTAGACTGCAGGGTGTTGTAAGAAGTTACTGGCCTTGTTGAGCTCTCTTCTAATTTTCTCTGGACCAAACTGATCAAGGAAACGTCTGAAGTGAAATGCATCTATAGCAACAATTTCAGTGTAGCGTCGTTGCCATTCATCCCTAAAATTGGAGGGGGGAGAAAAGTAGAAGACATTAGTTGTTTAATATCAGCCATGTAACGCCGATTCAAAATGAGCAATCCCCTGCAGAGCTTCTCTGTAAGAAGCAGCTGAAAAGGTGAACTCATAAGAGACAATGGAGCATGTTTTCTTTGTGGGTTGGGAATGACAGCAGAGTCAGAAATGAGACAGCCCTCCCCATAAATTTAGAAATACTCTGGCTAGACTTTGGGCATGAACGTGAACCAAATCTAATTACACAGCACTGTTTATCAAGTATGTAAGAACACTGCAAGGTCAGTGTTTCTCTGTCTTCCTCCAACATTTAAATGAAAGTACACTGTGTATGTTTCTATATGAATGAGTAATTTTGTGTATACACTCTAATGACATTGCTGGAGAAATAAATTCAAGAGCTCAGAGCTTTCTACTCAGATTCGTGGTATTGATTCTTATTTTGCCACAGCTGCACTGTGGCATCTGAGGCATGGTAGTCAAAACCTCTTGCAACATTGCAAACCACAGTTCAATCAGTATCTTAACAAAAATGTGCATTAAATATATATATCTCTAAACAGTAAAAGATGGTCTAAGAATTGACATAAGGGCAGGTACCACTTATTAGCATTAGTATGGCATTACCATTATGAGATAACTTTCTTAGCCTGTTAGCTCTACTGAAGAGAGCAACATCAAGCAAATATCCTATTAAGGCAGATGCAAGGAAATACCTACAAGTATAAGTTTTCAAATTTCTAACACTAATTTCTTCTTTCACTTAAAATACTTCTGTGGGACTTTACCTAGGGGTCTTGTCTTCGTGGCTCCTTGCCCAGCGGTAAGTCTCTGCATAGCCCGTGTACTCACTGTACTGCTCAGTACCTGAAACAAAGGATTTTCCAGATTACATATAAAATATGTACATATTTTCTTTCACTTGGCAAATCTTTGATAGGAATCACTGTTTCTCCAAATGAACATGCAGCTCTCAGAAGCAATGTGAAACAGAGAATTTGTATTTGCACCACGAATACAAGATTTCCTTGTAAAGCTCCTTTCCTACAGGTGATGAGCAGCACCCACCACAGAACATTCTGAGTGCAAATCTATGTATGCTGCCCAGTATATGATGAGAAGTTATCAGCACCAACAAACTACCTCTGTAAAAGCACAATGACCCAAAAAGCACAGCCTGGAACATACTTAGCTGCTCATGAAAAGATCCAACAGGATGTCTTGGCAAGTATTAAAGGCTGTCAGAAAGCTCCTTAAGCCCACCAGTAATTTTAGCTACTACGCTCTGCTATACCAACTTCTTTTAAAAGGTTTATCCCAAGACCAAGAAAGAGAACAGCTTAGCTGAGAACAAGGATCATAACCTTTCTAAAAGGCTGCCTTTCACCTCATTTTATAGAGCTTCAGGAACTTGCTTCAAAACCTGGGCATTGCACAAATGCTTCAGAAATACCCCTGAAGCAATGCCACAAAATCACAGCTTTTTCCCGTTCTGAGCTCACAGCAGCTGAGTTCCAGAAGTGATCACAGAATAGTCTGGGCTGGAAGGGACCCCGAAGGATTATCGAGTCCAACTCTTCAGTGAACTCACAACCTTGGTGTTATTGGTACTGTGCTCTGACCAGCTGAGTTGACTTGCTTGGTGGTTCATGCAGGTATAGTTTGGCACAATTATAAACGGTAAAAGTAGGAACTGTTAAGCAACCCCTTAATTTGTGACACCAGCTATGCTTATAAATAGAATGGGGAAAAGTAGGTTTTAAAGAAATGCAAGCTGACAGCACAAAACATCTGATTACTAAGACAAGAACGGCCTAACTATTGCACAGATCAGCAATACCCTGAGAACACAGATGTTTAAATTTAATCTGAGTTTTCCAATCCCTAAATAAAAATGCAATTGAAGTCGAACGATCAAAAACATGAAACTATTAACTTTAAACCTCACTGACAAGGAAATTTTAATGTTTACCTCCAGCAGTCTCAAGCATAGGAAACAAGCTGTTAAAACTGTTTACAATGATGCATATACTTCAAGATATTTTTCCCATTTATCCATATCAATTTTAACTGACAAGACTTATCAATGTTTATTTAACTCATCTGCCCTGTTACCCACTCATAATTTATTTAGTCTAGAAGATTAATCAATCTGAGGGCACACAAATCACACCCAAGGCTATTTTGAAAAGTTGCTATGCAAGATGAGTGGGATGGTAAGAGATTCAACACAAGAGTTCACTTCCTGGTAAAAAAAATCATCTGAAAAATGTGGATGACAGAATAAGCCTATGTGTTCACCCACATCCATGCCCTTGGACAAAGGACAGCCACAAGCAGCTTCCACTTTCAGAAATCAGCCTTCTAATTGAATTGCTGGCTCTCAGCCTTCACTAAGACTTTTCCTGACATGAGAGAAATTCAGTTCTCTTGATATGCTTGGTAAAAGTGACCAAGCACAGAGCAAGAAAAAACAGACAAGGGAAGAATGTGACTCTTCTGAGAGCTCTCTTTAGAGGACAACTGAGCAAAACTTGCAGCTTCAAAAAGGAAGCACTTCCTTTGGTATCTAAGATGGGGAAAGAAAACTCTAGGTCATCAAGATATTGTACCAGGATGGATTAAATGATAAAGTATTAAGCTGGCTTTTTCAAGGTTCGTTGTTTTCATTATTTTTTGTGTACGTGTAGTGTCTGATGACAAAAGCACCAGGAAACAAACAAACACACACACACACATATATCTATAAAAAAAAAAATCAATACTGGAGAAACTCAAGGAAATCACACAAACTCCAAAGTCATGTCCCAGAAACCTGAAGTTAATGAAAATCAATGAGTTTTCATAAGTGAAGCATTGGAAATTTGTCAGACAAAAATGATTATTCCAGTGGCAATGCTTTTGTCTGTGAACTACTGGGATAAAAACTTCTGTTGCTTGGAGAACAGAAGCAGTATGGGATAAGCTGGATATGTTAATGTTTCTGGTGAATCCTTTTTCTTCCAATTAAAAAAAAATATGGAGGTAAAAAAAAAGGCAAACAACAAATAAATTTCCACCAGAACTTTTAAAACAAGCTAGAAAACCTAGAAAAGCCTGCCTAAAGTCAAAAGAATGTATATGCCAGTACCATTCAAAAATCCATCCTCTGTGAGACTTGTAAAAGTTACAGCATTGGACAAAAAGTGAAATTGTCAAGAGTTGGTGTTTATGGGACCTCACCAATTTAGACAGATTTGCAATTATTACTAAAAATAAATATACCTTTCTCAGACGCCATAGTCTAGCTTTACATTTGCATATGATCTGTTCAGCATTATATAATTTCCAGGGACTGGGAAAAATTCCACCATAGTGTTCCTCTAGTATTTCTAATGAGCTGGAAATTATATCCCCGAAGAGGCATGACCACTAGCACTAAATAAAAAGTAGATGTGAAAATTGCAAGAGTTTAGCTTTGAAGTCACCAGCATAATGGCACATTTATTGCCACAAGTGAGAGGAAGGCCTTTCTTTCCCCTTCAATCAATTCTTCCAGTCCTTATCTTGCACCACCATTAGTCTTTGGCTCTCCCAACACTGGCACAATCAGCCTGCTAAATCCAGTTGAAAACCAATTTTCCCCTCTGAGTAATTTTCAGCCAAACCAATTATCTCATCTCATCTCATTTGCTGCCTGGATAATGTGGTCAGAAGTCTCCAAAACTGCTCTGCTAAGATGTGGTCCTGACTGGCCATCGACAGATCTGTAGATTTAAAGCAAACATGGAACACAGCTTCATCTGCTGCCTGAGGATGTGTAAGCTCAAACGGGGGCAAAAAAGGAAAGAAAAAAATATCTGAATGAAAACCACTCACACTTATTCACAACTCTACCAGAAATGCAGCTGTGGGGATCTCTGGTGTTGCTGCTGCTATTTCTGTAGGTAGATGCCCGTGTTGAAGAACTTGACTGTTTGCATGACCAGTTTCAGAGTCATTACAGCAGTGATCTTAACCAGATACTGTGAAATCACCACAAATTTAATTTATCTCCCAATTTCTTAGGCTCCTCTGCAAATTTAAGCTACACAGCTATACCCATTAGGCCGCTTAGTCAAGATGCATCACAAAGAATGTAATTTATCAAGAGGATCGTGACACAGAGGAGACTTGGCTAAGAACCAAGGTGGAAAAGCTCCAGGGATTAAATAAAAATGATGGAATGGATATTTCCATTAGAGAAGAACTCCATATCCCAAATACTAATTGCAAAACACTGAAAGATAAAGTATCAAGAAAGATAAAATATTGCTGTAGTGAAAAAACATTCTCACCTTTACTTGTCCATGCCAAATCACCATTTTTGTTTGCAGGGAAATGGAAGAAGGTCTTTCAAAACACTAATTTAGTGTTTCCCCTTAATCAGTTATTACCCAGACTGATAGCTGTGCTCTGTTTCTACCCTTCCCAAGAAAGTCTCTCCCAGAAGACAGTGCTTAAAATATGTTAATATAGTATCATATTCAAAATACAGAAGTCTCTGATGACCGAGAACTTTTGCTCTGACTCATTTTTTAAAAATGTAATCACAAAAGCCAATTTATCAAAAACTTTTCACAGAAAAGGCATTCATTCTGGCAGGGTGGAAAAACAAAATAAAACACTGTCTTAAAAAGATTACCAAGCATAAGACTGAAAACAAAAGATACTCTGCTATTGTACAATCAATAACTCAGGACAGAGTAAGATCTGCAAGATTTAAGCTCAAATTTCTATTGTGCATGCATGTGAGAGAAAGAAGTGCTGTTGATGGATTTCTCCAAAAATGTGTTCTAATACCTACAGAAACTCTCGACTTTTGAGACAGCTCAGAGAACTAAATCCAACATTTTCACTACAGCAGACTGAAAAATATAAACATAGTCTATTATAATATTTACCCAGAGGATCTCTCTGATCATGTATTTTTTCCTTTATAGCTGCTCTTTAGTGTAAATAAAGTAGTATTATAGCATCATTTTATTTCTTCAGTCATGAAAAATGCTCACTCATGTATAGAACTGAGACATACAGCATGACCTGGGCTGCTCCAGTTCTTAACAGTGGCATTTGGTTTTTGCTGGTAACCGCTTTAATCCAATGGATAGTAAAACAATCCAAGCTCTGTGTCAGAGTGTGAAGCAAAACAAAAAACCCTTTCAGCTAACGCCTGGACAGACAGGATGTCTCCATGCACAGCCCCTCAGCAACATACTGGAGAAGCAGGTAGTTTCTGATGTAATCAGGAATTCACAACTAACTTACAAGTAGCACAAACACATGTGGAACTTACAAGACCAAAATCCATCAGAGAGAGCTCCTAGCTTTCTACCCTTTTCTAATGGATGCAGATTTTCTACTCTTCCACTTCCTCCCCTTTTAGGTAATCAGAAGGTAGTTCCTCCTCTTAAGAGTGTTCAATCCCCAAACACATCAAATGTTATAAATTCCAGAGAGGAACAAAAACCCCACATCCTTCAACATAACAGAAACAATATCAGGCAATAGCTGAAAATTGTGGCTGTTACCTATACTGCCCATCAGCATTCTTTAGCTAAAGACACTAAGTCCTCAAACACATTTACAGAGGATAAAAGAAGTTCTTCTGCTTGCTGTCACTTTTTTTTTCTTCTTTCACAAAGCATCTGTGGTGTTAGGTGGGATGAAGTAGGAGGCTCTTTGTCAAATGAGTATCAACTTTTTTTCTCCTTTTTTTAATCCTTACAGCATTTAAACACACTAAACTTCAACATGAAATGTATTTTGTATTTATAAAACAAGAACTCGATGTGAAACATTTTCTGCAAAGACTAACCTGTGATGATAAGACATTCATTGTGATCCAAGACTTCAGTGATGAGCCTTGATACAATCAGTTCTGGATTGATTAAAAACCGAATTTCTTCTTGTACTAGTCCTGCCCCCGTCACACCACCTCCAACAAAACGGTTTGCAAAATCAACCTACCAAAAACACATTCAGGAGGATTATGATAGAATAAGCAAAAAAAAAAAAAAAAAAAAAAAAAAAATCTTTTCATTACCAAGGTAAATAAAATCCTGGACTAATTTCAATTATTGTTTTGAAATCTGCTGCTATCACTTAAAACTACAAGTAGAGAGACTGATTAACATGATCATGCCTCTTTCTTATTTTTTTCCATTCAGCTCCTCAGAAAACTTAAGACAAGTGAGACATTACACAGCAAAGGAAATTTTGTATCTCAAGTGCTCCAAATCCATATTTTGTGGGTTTCCCTTGAAGAGGCACATACTTCAGAACAAAACACATTTCAATATATGTGAAAGATGAAAACACCATTCTTTCTAGGGACATTGAAAAATCATTTGTTTGTCCTTTGAAAAGCATTCTGTCCCAACTGTCTGCACTGAAGCATCTTTAGATTAGCACTGCCCCTGTAACAAAAACTCAAAACGTAACCCAAAAATCCCTCTTACAAATTCTTCTTATGTATTATCCTTGAAATGCACTTGAACAAGGCAAATCCTTTGGACTCTAAAGGTTTCTGTTTGAAACAGAGAAGCTCTGGACTAATTTTTGCTGCAATAGTACGTATTTTGCAAATTACATTTTCATACAGACAACAGTTTTTTATTCAATGAAGTAATTACTATTCACTCAAATTAACTGCCCATATAAATTTATAATTTTAAAAAATTACTTCATCTTTCAAATGCCATTAGCTCCTTACTAGTTTTTACTTAGATAGCTGATGAGAGCACAGGTACAGGAGGGGGACAGAAGTTGCTGGGGTGGTGACATAAACACCTGTGTAGATTACAAACTGACCCAGGAGGCAGAGTCCAAAGCACACCAAGAGCCAGCCACTACAGCAGCATGTGTTCCTTTAGTCTATCCTGGAAATACCAACACATTTCAGTTGTTTAAGATTTGCTAAACTCAACTATGATCAAAAAATTCTATGAAAACCACTGAGATGTTCAGCATGCCAGGCCCCCAAAGCACTGTGACTGCTGAGCAGCCTCCCCTGGGGCTCCATCCGTGTCCTGCGCAAACACCTGCCTT
The DNA here is from genome assembly GCA_034509425.1 of Eopsaltria australis. Classification (NCBI taxonomy): domain Eukaryota; kingdom Metazoa; phylum Chordata; class Aves; order Passeriformes; family Petroicidae; genus Eopsaltria; species Eopsaltria australis. The sequence continues at coordinate 1,722,907 of JAVTVJ010000138.1, forward strand.
GTCCTGGCCCTCACCTGAGGCACTTCATCTGTGGGCCCATGCCCAGCCCTGGGCTCTGCTGATGCCCACGTGCTCACCAGACATCTCTCACTGCCCTTGGTGCCCTGCCTCACTACCCTGCCTTTGGCTGATGGCCACCAACCAGTCAGTAGGAGCTGTGCTTGTCACCACCCCTGCCCACTGAGGATGGGGGTCACAGTGGACTCCTGCACTGTCCTGCCTTGGTCACCCTGCTCCCTGCTGGAGTCACTGCTCTTCATCTGAGCAGAAGTATTTTGTCTGATAAGACTCGAAACAGCCAGGAGGAAAAATATCACATCCTAGGCAATAGTCCCTTTTACAGAGTGCAATGCTAGAAAAATGGTCATTATTGAGGAATTGCTGAGTTCTTCATAATTGCAGCACAGATTTGAGTGCTCAAGTCTCATAAAGTTATGAGACATTTTAAAGTCTGAGCAAAAAGCATTGCAGAAAAAAAATTCACCTCCTCTCCTTCCTCCTCTTCCAATGCAGCACTTGTGTCTGGCTAAAAAAGTTCTAATTTTTACTTTTTTTTGTAAAAGAATTCTAGAAGGCAGACTTTTTTTTTAAAGAAAAGCAGAAAGCAAACAACTAATTTGAAAACTCAAACATGTTCCTTCCTACAGATATGGACAAGACATCCTCCTTATGAATTTCTTTTGCTGACTGCCTCCCAGACTGAAACAGTGGTGCTGGCAGCAGCAAGAAAGTCTCCTGGAGCACTGACCTGGTCACTGTCTGGGGCACAAGAATAATTTTTTTAAAATAAACTGAAACCCTTGACAAGTCATCAAGATCGCTGCCTGACTCTTTTCTCTTGTCAATCTTTGATCCTGGCTTGAACCAGAAGACCTGGAGCTGTCCAGGACTTGTGATTTTCTGTCAGTTCTTTCTGTAACAGGTACATGTGCTACCTAGATGAGCTGGGGAACACTGACAGTACTAACACTGCCCATGGAATTAATTTTGATGGGTTTTTTTATGCTGCATAACATCTTCTCATTTAAGTAAATTGAGGATAAACAAGTAACTTTGTTAAGCTGGCAGCCCATGAAAGTATGACAAAAACATGAAAGCCACATGAACGTATATGCACTTACTTATGTTATATGCACTTACCTGTAGCATACCTTGTCCATTGCTTTCGATGGTGCCTTCATAGGTGACGTGCAATCTAGAGAGCTTTTTCTGAGATCTACCATTGAGGAAAAATAATGTACAGAAAGGATCATTTCAGAACGCACACAGAAACATTCATTTTAAAACAAAACTCACCCAAACCCAAACTGCTTACATACCTTAAACATAAGGTGGTTTAAAAAAAACCAAACAAAAACCCTGACAGATTAAAGAAAACATATTCACCTTGCAGAAACAATGTGGAAAAGTTTAACAGTCATTTGTTCAGATTCTCCACTTTTAACCATAAAACTCCCAATTTGAAATTCTAAGTTTTTCTTTTTCCACATTAACTTGTTAACTAGCAATAAAGCTGCACTACTTGTGTTCATGCTGGTTATCATTCATACTTCATTATATTTCCTGTCATTTCTTAAATCAAGCCATCCCTGTCTTTTTCCACCCACTCAAGCAACAGCACCAAAGACATGCTACTGTTTCAAAACTTCAACTAAGACTTGTTTGCTTTACAGACAAACATACGGGAAAGCTCAGGACACAAACTACTTGTGGCAATTCACCCACTGCCCTCTGTATTTCTTTCTGCAACAATCCATAGCAAAGATTGTTTTCTGTAGTACTTCCAGACCTGAATCAATTCCAAATGAATGACATTCAGTTATCATGGGCTTAAGAAATTTCTTACAAGAACAGGATGTTTGACTTACCTCTCCCAGTCTGGGAACTCCTGGAGACACTGCCTTGTGAACGTCACCAATCCCGTAGGTTCTACAGGCAAAGCAACCCCAAAGGAAAATGTGTTAAGCATGGGAGCTTTAGCCCTTAGATTATCTTAACTGGCAAGCTTTGAAAACTACAAACATCATTCCTGGCAGACACCAAGAGCTTAACTTTCCTCAAGAGTGACTGTGATTCTTCCCCTGACAGTTCATGCTCTAATTGAAGACAAGTAACATGAAGACCAAAATATTTACTTCTCTTCCCACTTTGCAGTTTGCATATTTTAGTTTTTCCAGAGCCAGGAAAAACTATTTCTTAAGTGATTTTCACTTAAACAACACTAAACACTGCTAAAAAGACCCAGTAGTTGAAGTAAAATGTGCTGCTATAGAGAAAAAGAGATTGTGAACCTTTAATATCAGCAACAGTTCAGTGTCAACAGACAATCCAGAGAGTATTCAACCTACAGATGGAGGAAGCAGCAGCTCTTATTTCAAAGAAAGTCCAACTATGCCAATAAGGATGCAGTGTTAGCAGATTCCAAATCAAGCAGTTTTTAACCCTGTCAGGATGCTTGTGAAATTCACTGTATTACAACTGAGAAAGGACTCCTGCCCACAAGGGAAAAAGAGGAGCTGTTGCTCATTGCAGGAAGGATGCAGTATCAGCTTTTCTCCTTATTTCACCCAAAAAAGTTCTGTTTTGCAACAGAAAAAGAATATCAACCTTTTATTAGGTGATATCATCCTAATAAAAACTTCAGTTAAGACTTACTTGTCTGCTACAGTAAGTCTACTGTGCTGATTTGTGAAAACATTGAGAACAGCATGTAAAGCACAAATGCATCCTTCTGAAAAGCCTTAAGTGGTCCTATGCTTTGCTTTGAAATTTTGTTTAAAAATGGGTTACTTTTTCTGAAAAAAAGTGCATAGCTTTCAAGCATAGTAATCAAGTGCTCTTTCACATGGGAATTCTGGTATCAGTTGTGGTATTCTACAAATCAAGCATTCACCTTTTGAGCATAAAGTCTTCAGTCTCCACTGTGTTCTTTTACAGAGAATTCAGTTATTACTTACAATAAAAAGAGTTGCAAAATTATTACAGTAATTTCTAGAGCTAAGCTACTTCAGCCTTACTAATTCCTAGGACAAAAAAAGAATAAGAAATAGGGTATTTTCAAGGTATGATAAGAATTTTTAATTCAATAGAAGAGCGTTCCAGAATCTCACGAAATATTATTTAAAGTTATAATGTTAGGAAATCTAATATGGTAGTTTCATAAAACATGTTCCCATCAGATTTCACATGTACAGGGGCTCAGGGACAGCTGCCTAAATTTAGGATTTGGCTTGCACAAAAACATTATTACTCAAGTATTAAAAAAAGCTGATATACCATATCTCTTCTCAGTCCCACACATAGATCACAAGTTACTTTTTACCTCAGAGATTTAGTTCTATTGGCATTGCTTAAAGTCTGACAGCTGAAATAGGATATAGCTGCACTTACTTTGTGGTGAATTTAAATAATGAACTGAAGATGGTATGAACCAAGTAAGGGGCTTTTATATTTAATAGTTTAAATCCTTATTTCTTTTAAAACAAACCCTTCTGAGAAAGCAGGAAGTTAAAAGTAAAATGCTGATATGTGAAGAGAAAGTTCTTTAAAAAAAGACTGTTACAAGGGTATTGCTGCAGACCTGATGTATGCTATTACAGTAAAATCTCTTTCTCCCCAAAAAATGCAATATATAAGCTATGGTAGTTATCACAAAAATAAATCTGTTTTTGAAAGATTATGCAAATGTTCAAATCTGTGGTAATAACAGAAGGTTTGACTATGCACTAAATTCTCCAAGAGCAGGAGATAGCTCGTGTCTTGCTATCGCTTGTTTTATTTGAACTGGGCAAATATAAAAACAGCTTTACTTTGGAACCACAGAAGGGAGAAACCTGAAATATCAACACAAGTAGGGGAAAATCCCTCAGAACTACAAACATTATTGTCAAAAGACTAAATGTGCATTCTGCAGGAAGAGTAAAGCTTGACACAGAATCTTTAAGCCTGTGATTTTAATGACTGTAATGGTGCCAAGCTCCCTCTCCATCCTTACTCTGATGTGGTGAGGCAAGTGGTGGCATGTATTGCAAACATTATACATACATACATATATTTATATCTACACAATGATATACACACACATTTATATATATATATATATCTACAGGGGGGTAAAAATATAACTCTGCATTTTACACACACCCCATATATACATACATATATATATACATATATTTATCAGAAAAAAATAAAACAGAATGAGCTGTGGGTAAAAAATTTGCTTGCATGCATCATACATATGGCCAGAAGTGCCATTAATATGACTGTCAGCGTACTTTGCAAGCTGGCTTTAGTTACATACTTCCATCGTGGCTGCATAGCCATTTTTAAATTTAAAGGGATTAAATCTTTCATGTGTCTGCTTTGTAGCTTGAAAAAAGAATAAAGGATATACTTTTTTCTGTGACTCTTCTAAAATAGCAGAAAAGGGTCTTAAGTTTCTCAGGCTTTCTTGGTGACCTCCCTTCAAACAACCTGAAAAACAGGAAATAAAAGCAAACAATTAGATTTCAGGGATATAGTGCAGAGCAATTAGTGCTACTTACTAATCGTAATTTGATTTTTTGTAATTATTATGCACACATTTCAGTAGCTTTGCATTTGAGTACTGTACTGTAGAATGAACACTCTAGACTGCCCCTCTGTAATTCTAGATTTCAGGAGTATTGAGTTTATTGACTTGCTATATTTCTGATGAAATTGCCAAGTGAACGCCTCTCTCTTGCACCAGTTTTCTAATACCAAGCAATGCAATTTCAATATGAACATTTTGGAAAGCTCCTAGTTTTATTTGCAACAAACTGAAATGTTTAACAGGCCATTAAGTGACCAAGGGGTGAAAACATGTATGTTGAGCACTCCCAGATCCAAATGTCTTACCCTCCTTTCAGCTCAGTGAGTTGCTCAAAGATTTAATGCAACCATGCTGCTTTCAGGAGCTGCACTGCACCAGCAGCGTTAATAAAGAAAAGAACCTTTCCCCAGCAGAAATGGCTCCATCCACTGGGCTGTTACTGCCATTCTAACAGTCATTTGGAAAAAACCTAAGCATTAAAAAGAAGGATCCTATTTTTAGCCATTAAGTGAACATATTCTTTTAAGGTTAGCTGAAATACTTTTACTGCATCATCTATCTTCCAGCAACTTGAACACGCATTACTTAATTTCACTTCCAGCAGAGTGACAAGGCATTGTTATTGGCAACACATAATGGAATTTATCTGGAAGGAAGAACAGCAGTGACTTCAGAAATAATGCCCTTTGAATAGGAAGTTTACTAAAAGATGCCTGATCCACTGAAAGCCCTTAGGACATACAATTCCCCCCAATAAACAGACTAAGTAAAGCAATGACACAACATTATTCATTTATTTCTTTGCAGTGGAAGGACAATCTGCCTTTAAAACCAGAATGCTGAGAGGTGAATTGAACTAGATTCAGCAAGGAAGTGAATTAGATTTTTTTCAGCATTTAAAAATTCTCATGATGTATACATAAGAGAAGAGATCAGTTGCATCCAAAATCTATATTAAGTCACAGAGGTTAATTTTTGTAGCATGTTATTCTTTGAACAGTGAATCAGGACTTTAGGAAGGTAAACTCCAGATTTTTACAGTCTATTCTAAAATGGGCCTATATGCAAGTTCTGTCAAGGCCTTGAGCTTGCACAGGTAAAAAGGGGCTCATGAAACGAGTTTATGTGTGCATGTGTGTGCAGGTGTCGCTTAAATTACCCCCAATCTCTTATCTAGGAAGTCTCATTTCGTATGAAGCCTTTAAACTCATTAATTTATCTATCAGCCTGATCATGCCTTTACTAATTTTTTTGCCTCTTCACATCCAAATGACATCTTGCTTGTATTGCAAACTCTCAGGATAGAGTTCTTCACGTCACAAAGGCAATGTGTGATTCAATATAAACAGCAGGCTGGGCAGAAAAGGTGCAGAACTTGAAAAACTATGCCTGAAGTAAGTCAGATAAAATCAGTCATATTTGTGAGTGCAACAGGAAAAGCAAGTGATATTTACATGATGCAAAAATGCCTGGTCCTATCCCCTTAACTTAACTGAGGGTATAACATGGCAAATTTACAAATTTACGTTTAATCTTGAACCTTATTTCTGAAATGATCAATTAGGCAACAAGGCAAAATTATGAAAATTTTATTTTTGAAGCAAATATTTTTAAAAATAAAGCTATATGAAGGCATCACGAAGATATTAAATACAATTATTCTTCAAGTGCTTTGACACAGATCTGGCTGAAAAACCACCCAAAAATCGAAGTGGAAACCATATAATTTCCTGATAGAACTACCTAGGGCCAAAACCCATTAATTTCAATTAAAGAACTCATCCAAATGAAGCACACTGTAAATCAAATGCAAAGCACTGCAAGTCCACTTTCAGGCGAACTAATTCAAATCTCACTGGCAAATGCATATGTAAGCTTTGTCCAGGATGTTCCCACTGCCATGCAGTAACTTCAATTTCTCAGCAACAGGAGCTGAGAAAGCCTCCAGGACTGATCACCAAATTCACCTCTGGCTCTCCAGCCAGGCCAGGGGAGGAGCAATGTTAACCAACAGAAGACCTCCACAGAGATACATTTTTATTTATTAAGTATTCAAGGACAGAGATTTTAAAACATAAGAAAGCAGATGGGTGAATTTTGTATTTATGACACTGTAGATTGTTAAAGTATTGTGGCTAAATGAAAAATCCTTCCTAGCCAATATTTAGACACTTAATTGTTCTGAAGAGAAATTCAATATATGAGAAATAAAATAATAAAAATAGTAAGAACTGATATTGGGAAAATGTAAAACAACTGTCAGTAAACATACAGTAAAGTTACAAGGCAATGGTTCGTACCATTTCAGTAATTATTTTAAAAATGCACTTTTTTTTCATTAGCATTTTCCTAAAAATTCTGTGGTGGAAAAAAGAGCATTTAAAAAGTGCAATCAATATTCTGGTTTTTGCAGTCTTGACTGTTAACTCAAGATTGTCATATTTGCAACCAACATTTCCAACTTCTAAAGCTGGAGTCAAAAGCTTCAAAGAACCTACTCCCAACTCCTTCCAGTGCTGAGGCAAGTGGACTTCAAACTTGCAAGGAACTTCAAAGGGCCCATTGAAAATCACACAAGAGAAAAATTATTTAAGAACAATAAGCGCTTCACCAAAGTGCCCTTGGCATGCATGGAGTTTACTGGGGAGAATTTGAACCAGCTAAAGTAAACAGTTCCCAAATACATTGTTTCTGATTAAGGTAAAATTAAAATACAGTATTTGCTTGTAAAATTTAATTTCCAAGGAGTTAAATTGCTCCCCTGATGTTACTCTACGAACTGGCTCCAGCAGGAGCCACTACAGTCACGTGATTTAATCTCCCAGTTCAATAATTTCATAATGGTATTTCCATACCCAGGCTGGGCTTCCTTTGAATGTTTCTTTTCAAAGAGAATAATCATATCTTTACATTGAAGTTGGAACCTATTGTAAGATCCAGAAAGGTGTACACACTGTAACAATATGCAGAAATTTGCAGTGTAGATCATACTTCAAAGAATAATTCCCATCCATAAATCCATGGCATTCCATTTGCAGAAGTGTGGATACACAATTTTGTACTTGTGATCCCTACAACTAACCATGTGTATCTTTTCCTCAACTACCCAACAGGCACTAAAAGGTGTCTTTGTCTTTACTACTGGACTTGAAGACACACTTGTGTTGTTTCTTATACTTTAGTGTGATCTCTCTAAAGATAACGTAACATCTAAACAAGTACAAAACATTTTACTAAAACTTGATGTTCTACAAATAAAAGTCAAAGAAGGATTTATATGGGAGTCATATGGATAGATGAATTTCACCCACAAAAGGGACTGAGCAGGGGGAAGGGTGAAAAGTTAAGGCAGGAACAAAAATACTGGATAGACATTTCCTTCCACCTCAACAACAGAGCTCATCACTAAACAGTTTTAGTCTAAGGTGTTGGATGATAAAACACTTGGAAAAGAGAATAAACCAAATATCTTGCTTTTTCTATCTTGCTGCATTTCAAGCCTATGCTTACCTGATGTACACAATAGGGGTGAAAATAATATGCTTAAGCATGTTACTGTCAAACTTGTATTGCCCTCTATACAATTGAGGGCTATTTTGATTAATTGGCTGAGCATCCTCAGTTGCTGAGCATCCTCAGTGGGAACCACTGAAATTTCATGCTGATACACAGCACCCTAAAGGAAAAACTAATATAGTGTTGAATGGTCCAATAAACTCATCACTTAGGATTGCAGTAGTTGCACTGGGGAGCACATAAGAGGCATCTCTTCCATCTTTCTCCTGCAATTCTCAACCTCTTGGAATAAAAAAGTGGATTTCAAAGTGGAGAAGAGAAGAGAAATATATATTTTCAAAACCAGTATCATATTTCTAATGAAGAATTTTTGAGCTTTGCCTTCCAATACTACGAATAGCTTCTCAAAACAGTTTCAAAAGGATTCTCTCTGTATGATTTGATGGTTTTTATTCAATTGTGCTCAAGGCAACCTTAGTCACATCTACATTAAGGACTGCCTATAGATATTACTGTGTCTAAGGTCAAGGAAACTGTGTGCATTAAACTACACAGAGAGAGGAGGCCACCATGTAAGATTTGGAAGGTGTCAGTAATTCTGTGTGCTTACCACACAATGCATGGGACAGACAACAATTTCATTCTCTAAATATATAAAAGCAAACCTGTCTACTACATGGGAATAACTGGAATTACATTAATTACCCACACCCTTTGCTTCAAGTATTTTCCAAGAAAGCTGTTCTGGTTGATTAATTATTGGGTGGGGCTCCCCCCATACAGAAACACACATCTGCCTTTTAAAGTGGAGTTTTAAAACACTAAAGTTCCACTTCACTGAAAAAGATAGGAGATAGGACCAGTCAAAGACTTTTCATGAAGAATGGAGCTGCAACAATTGTTTCATGGCTGTAATTTATGCTTCCCTTCTCAAGGGAAAGAAACTAAACTGTATTTTGTGAACAGCAATACTCCAGATCCACTCTGGTCTCCAAAGTATGCCAGGGGGTGTGCAAGACAATTCACTGGGCTGTAGGAAATATGTTCCTAAGTAAATAAATACGAATATATTGGGGGTGCACGCTCAAAAATGTTTTACTGATAGGTATGTGTGATCAAAATAGTTTGGAGACCATAGCCCTAGACAGGTTTAAATACTTAAACATCAATTACGTGATGCAAGATGAGGAAACCTTAGCCAATTTAAAATGGGGCATTCTTATATCCAATGTAAAATAAAAACCTTAATAGAAAGTGCTGCAGTCACAGAAAATATTTTAAGTGAGAATCAAAAGGAAAACTATCCAGAATATCACACCTTCACTTTATGAAATTTGGACTTAATGGAAATCAAAGGCAGAATAATCCAAATGAGAAATTCCCTGCAGAGAAATGAAAGGCAGGCAAATTACCCATCCCTCTGACAAAACAAAAGGAGATGCCACTGTCCACATCTTGCACTTCCCAATAGGAAATCAGAGCACAACCATACACAAGCCAAGGTACAGCACCCTCGGTTCTGCTTTTCTGGTGCGTGGTGAGTGCCTCTCCCACTCAACATGAATTCCATCTCTCCGTATTAAAACTGCCTTCCTTCTCTCTCCTTATGAAGAAGGTCATTTTAGAGTTTTCTAATTTCCTTCATATCAAGCAGGGAAAAACAAAACATTCAGTATTTCAACCTCACGGGCAATTTCTTATTTACTGTGATGTGTCATAGGTACAAGCTGTCATCATCTGAGAAGTTATTTAAGAACACTGCACTATTCAACAACCTTATGTTGAATTAGAATTCCATCTCTAGATTAAATAATGACTTTTAAGATGTGTGTAAACAAAAAAATTGAGCCAAGTAATTTTATTGGGAAATCTAGATGCAAAAAACTGCCTTTCATCTCAGACATTCCCATATACTCACATCTCTCTTCCCTGTGCTTTTCATTTGGTAGTTCTGTTTATTGTAGCAAGTAACTTGGAGCATTATAAATCTGTTTTAACAAAAGATTTTGGTGGTTTATGAGTCTTACTATACATCAGGTTGATATCTGACCTTGATGAGATGGTAAGATGCCAACTCCAAGTACTCAACACCAGGGAATAGTGGGGTGAAATGTTTTACCCTGGGGATCTAAAACAACGGACAGAATGGTACAACTAAGCTCTGGACTACATTACTATATTTACTTAGCTAAAAACCATTCAGATTCAGTACTGTTTTAATCACTACACCAAAGTAATTATGCCAGATTCATAAAAATAGTGTCCTTTTCAAGCTATTTAAAGAGTGTTTCCACATTTACAAAACACAAATGTTGATTTAAACTTTTTTACAGAAAATTATACTCGACTTAAAGTAATCTGTGCAAGGCTAATCAGTTCACATGCCCAAAACAGGCATAACAGAATGAGTTTTGTAGGATCAGTGTCCTTTAACTCAGAAAATCTAGAACCACGTATCAGAGGAGCAATACATCTCAGTCCAAACCAAGTTCTCTCAAAGTCATTAGATAATTTATTCCCCAGAGAATATTCATTAGCATTATGAAATTGATGTTGTTTATGGAGAGATAATTGCATTACTGGTAAATTAGATTTCAATTCTCCTGCATAAATGTACCATACAGTTCCCCATTTCCTTTCATATATTATATATTTCATAAAAGAAATATATCTTAACTAGTGTGTTTTTCTCCTCATTTCCAATCACTTGAAATTACTTTAAAGGTTTGTTTGATAAAGATGAAGAAATTCAGTCCCAGTGGAATACTGGTGGTTTCAGACCAGAGCATGCACTAATATTTGTGCCAGAAGATCTACCAGGCTCATGCTGTGAGACGTATTGCCTTCAGTTCTGAATTCAACCCCAGTGGTTTTGATGAGAGCTATCACATCTCCAGTTTAACCACAGAGTTTTTGAACAAGGAAAATGGAAGAGTTCTTCTAACTTGACACAACAGCTAAAACAGATCTGTAGCAGGTCAAAGACACAGCAGAAGCAAAGCAGGTCCTTGACCAACCTGTGTCCTTCCCAGAGCACTGACTTGAGACTGCAGACATTTTTCCTTACATTTTGCTTTCACATATAACTGAACTAGACAGTTTTCTAACTACCAAATTCTGTAGTGTCTATAGTGTTATTACACCTGTCACCACAATCAACTATTTTAAACTCTGCAACCAACATCATAAATGTAGAGTCAAAGCAATTCAGGCAGAATACAACTTCCAAGAAAAATTCATCAGTAAGATAAATTAAATGGCCAATTCAATTCTTCCTTTCTTTTGTGATGGCTTATTTTTCCATAAAGCTGCCCAATCTATTGTCACATATATTACAGTAGTGTTTTTTAAAAAGAAAAACTGAACACTCTAAATTCAGCTTTGTATTTTGAACAGAAGCAATATTTTATGCTATTTAGTATGATCTAATGTTTGGCCACTGAATGGATGTCATCCTATCTACTAGAATTCATAAATATTAAAGCTCTTAAACTACGAATTCCATTTTATCAACTATATTTGAAGTGAATTATATTATTAATGACTTAAGAGTCATAATAGGCTCATCCTTGCCAAGCAAAAAAGGGAAGAATTCAATTAAATTACTGAGTTTTTAATTACACACAGGTGACTTTCAGTCTGTAGCAATATAAGGAATCAAAATGAACAGTCAGTGTCACAACACAGCATTAAACCAAGTGCTTCAGTGTCAAAAGAGGAATGGCCACTTTGATTCTCCTCTCACTCAGCAAGACAAACAGCAGGAGAGGAGAGGTAAAGCACAGATGATGTATGTTAATACTAGCACATACAGTAGTCTTCCTCCCAGTCAGCAGCACTTAACATCTCTACGAGTAAATTTTAAACTATCTTGCACTGATTGTCTTGTTCTGTCAAACAGATTTTTACTTCGGGGTGAGTAGGGGTGAAACTTGCAATATGGTAGTTAACAGCACATAAAAACCTAAAGCAGGGAGGGAAGAAGGAACATAGCAGCATTTAAATGTAAAAGCCATAACTATTTTATAGTGTATAAAAAGATACTAATGTTTAATTCTGCATAAAGTGACCTGATAAAAGACTGATGTGTAAAACCAAAAACACCAGAAAACTTACACAGTTGTACTCCTAACTTAGAAGTCACAAATTTCAGTTTTTCAGTCTCATAGATTTGAGGGGAGGAGTGGGAGCCTTTTGTATTAATGTAGACAGGACATGGATAAAGGAATCAAGGAACACCACCTTTGCTAAAAAAAAACTCTTCAAACCATTCATGCACTCAGTAATTTGGCTTTGTTAGGAAACAACAGCAAATTATTTTTGATATCTAAAGAACAAAGTCATTCATTCACAGTCATGTAGCAGATGAATTATGCTGAGGAAAGAACTAAGTCTGAAAAAAGCTGCAGACCATAATACTGTGGGGACAAAAGGTTGCTGTGTGAACAATCTGTTATGCCCATCCCTAAGCAGACAGAACAGAACAGTAGCCTCCAAAGCCTTTACATCAAAACATTGTTATAAACAGAAGAAAATTCACAAATATTTTAACTTCAGTCATTGCCTTTTGAGTACATCCAGCTTCCCAAAAAGCTTTTTTTAAAAAGCTGAAAATACACACTGCAGTGAATCAAACATTGTCATCTTCACAAGTCTGAAACAATAGCTGAAAACATGACAGTTTATTCTGTCCTTCCTACTAAAGAAGAAACTTTGCAGGGCAGGAAAATACAGGGTTGACAGGAAGATAAAAGACATAAGATACTATCTATCCTCCTCCTCCCCCCTCATTTTAGATTTCAACTAAGTCAGGTTATATACAGTAGCAGAAAACTGTTCGGTCTTGTAGTACTCTCTCCACAACTCTTCCTTTTGCTTTTATCCTACCAGTCCCACTCTCACTGATACATTCACTCAAATTTTATCCACTGCCTGCCACACCTTGTATTCTACTTCACTACTCTGCTTATTACCGAATTCAAAATACAGGGGGTGTAGGAGTGTGCATTTGGTGCAACAAATGGTTAAGTAAAAAAAAAAGGACTGGAAAAGGAAACTGCACTTATCTAATAAATGCATAAATTGGCAAACACTGAGGAAGAGCCACTTTTATTCCCCAATAACCAGAGGACATAGGCTTCCCTTCTTTTCCCCAGTTTGGCAACAATATTGTTGTTCTTGCACAAATAAAACTGGCTTTTTCACCCTATGTGACTAGAAGCTGAGCATGGCCTCATTCATAATGCAAAAGGAAGGTCTGAAGGTTGTCTGCTCTATTCCCCTCCTAAGTAACATTGTGGGACTCTGCTATGATAGCACTAGGCAGCCAAATCAGAAAACAACGTTGGGCTGACTGGAACAGAGCAGAAAATTCTGAATGATTAGTACCTTATACTGGTCATTCTTTGAGTCCACAGCAGGAAAGTATTTACCTAATAATTTGCCAAGGCTTTTTTATTTAGAAGTAGTTTGCAATATTATGCCCTGATTCAACCACAAATAGTGCACTGTACTACTGTCACCTTACACTGCTCTGCAATGTTCATAGAGGAGAATATGAATTCACTCCAGTTATTTAACAGCATTTTATTCCATAGTTGGTAAGAAATTATCCAACTTGCAAAATTTAACTGTTTGGTTTATAAAATGTTTAAGTTATAACAAAAACCAGTAGCTTAAAGTCCTTTAAAAATACCACAAAATACAGCTAGAAGTGTGCAAAGAGAACTACTTCCAGAACTTTCACTCTCCTGTTTCACTGCTCTGAATATCAATATTTTTTAATGCACCAATGGTACTTTTCATTTATTTGTTGTGATAGAAAAATACACTGAATTGTATGGCATAATAATGCCCACCCACACTTCTCTTCTGTAACCCACTGCACTCTTGGGATAAACACCAAGACAGTGACTCTGGTCTCTCTTCTGAAATACACAATATAGACAAAGCTGTGATAGCCATTAAAGGCAGCAGCCACCAAAACCATCATTAGTACATTGGCATGCCTGACAATTTATTCTGGGAAGTCCTAGTCTAATGCAGTTCTCATAATACATGCACCCAAGTGTGCTGGATCACAGGCAACACTGGTTTTCTACTTCATCTCAGCTGTCAGAGCACATACACTACCTCTGTTAACAGTGAGGAGTAAGAAAAACTCTAGATCAATAATCTATCCAAGCTCCAACCTAATAAACTTAAGGTTGATCAGGGCAGACTTGTATAGAAGTGCCAAGAAACAATGAACTCGTATTTCTAATCTACAAGCCCATGTGAACCATAATATTCTGCAGCAGAAAATGCCTCCATCTACTTCCCTCATTTAAACTCGAAATAAGCATACCTAAATTATAAAAAAATGGGAAGAAAAATGTCTAATCGAACCTGTTAGTAAGTTAGCACTAAGAATAAAATAATAAACGTTTGCTTAGACATCAGAGTATCCTGAAGTAAATTCTTATTTTGGCCTTCTTAGACTAACTTGCAGCAAAAAGAAAAGGTTAATTTTACATGCAGCTCTACAACTGCCTTAAAATAATGGTACAGATGCTGAAGAATGAAGTCCTATTGATCTGACTTAATGGGCAGATCACCACTGATGATACAGGAGAAACAAACGTGGCAGGGGAAACACCGACCTTTAATTTAAATACACACAGAACACTTGAAGCACAACTAAAATATACCATTCACAGATGATTGGTTTATGAGGAGGCAGGGAATTGTATCAATCTAATTATGCCAGAGAAAGAGTGTGTCTGTGCATGCTCATGCACAAAAGAAAATTTGGAATATTAATCGTATTTTCCCGTGCACAAGATCCTTTCTTACATAGGTGCACAGTTTTCTTGTCCCTTAGAAGTAATAGGAAAAAAAAGACAAAAAGCAAACTAGTGCATTTAGTGACAGAAACATGAAACAAACAAGTTTCTCCCCTAAATGACAACAATATTTTCATGGCAGGGTTATCAGGTTCATTTCCTGCCGAGTGCCATACCTGTTGAAGTTAATGTCTGGATAACTGGAATACTCAGACTTCATCTTCGCATTGCGACGTGGAAAAGTACAGAAGAAAGCATTGGCCAGAAAACTGGCGATCTGCTCCTGTGACATTGTGATGGAGTGATTCATCTTTTGTTTCAGCAGAGGTATTGGCTACCAACAAAAGAAGTGAGGGGGAGGAAGGGGCAGGGGAGAAAGGAGGGAAGGAGAGAGAAGAATAATTAGCTTACCCTTTCTGAAAGAAAAAACAGAAGCACAAAATTGCATTTGTTATATTAGAGCAAGAGTGATTTAGGCCATTGGTAAAGCCTTTAATCAGCAGTACTGTTAAAGTCAAGAACAGTTTATTCAAGACTATTCAGAATGGGCTTGCCTGGCAAACTGCAGATTTCTAATCAATAATAAAAAAATCAGGAAAACAAAACTTATCAAACAAAACCATCAGAAATGCAGAGGGGAAAAAACAGATGGGATGTTGCAAATCCTGGGCAATGCTAAAAACTGAAATAAATATCCACTTTCAATAGCTGTATAGTTAGGAAACCTCAGGGAACACTTTCAGCTACAATAACCATGCTTTAAACTTTACAAAAAAAAAAGGAAGTCATGCCACAGATCATAACTCTATGACTTGATTTTTTTTTGCCATCCTACTTGAAGAAAAAACACTGATGGTATTTGTGGAAAGTGTATAATTATCCATTCTTTTATAATCACAATGAACAAAAAGCTCAACTTCACTTTGGTCTTCAGTCTGAAGTTTTATTTACTCTGGTCAGTGTTTCCTTACTATAAAAAGAAATAAAGGGGCAGAGGGAAGTAAAAAAATCTCCAACTTGAAGCTTATACATCTTCAATTTTACCAGGCATTAGCCTTCTGATTTTGAGCTTTGGCTCACAACATTCTTGGTATTTTATTTTTTTAATTATGTGATAATATGGAGTTTTGCAGGGGTACATCATTCTGGCTGCTGAGTCCAGTAACCATTACAATGAACCCACTCGACAGGAGAAAGTGAATGCAGTTTTAACCTCCTTCCAAAATTCTCAGTCATCACCATTAGCCTAGCTCCAGTACAGCTACATTTTCATCCTTCTACTTGTGATTACAGAAACTGCTGTTGATTTAGCCTGTTGAACATACAGCCCTGTTTACTCCAGAAAACAAACAATTTTTCCTTCATTCTTGTAACTACTACATTCACGTTTACTGAATCTCATTCTGTCTTCTGGCTATTTAATTAACAAGCTATATTATGATGTCTGAAGTGACACAGCTAGAGGGGGAAAAAGCCTGAGAAGCTCATTCTAATAAATTCTACAAACCTATAAAAATAGAATATTTTGGATAATGTTATATTGGAAGAAATTTATCTAACCAAAAATTGAGTCTGACAGAGACTTTCACAATTTACATTGCCTAGCAGTACATGATCTTTATAAAAGGCATTACTGCATAAACTTGCAAGTCTTATGCTTGACTTTGTGTTCAGAAACCTCGCAGCATTTTCAAACAACTTCTCTCATTAAGTTACCAGCAAAAAAAAAGGTAAGAAATATTCATAGCTCAAAAGAATGTTTCTACTTCAGGATCCCTTGCAGCAGAAAAAAGTAGGGATTTTCCTTGCTTACTCCCAACAGAATCACTTTAGTAAATGGTAACAAAGGACTTTACAAATTGTTGTTATCCTGCTAATATGTTACCTACCATACATCCTCACCTGACCAGCACTACTCACTTTTATCAGCTTTACTCCTTACAGAACTAATTTCCATAGCATTAATACAGAATTAGTTAATGTTTGTATGTGTGCAACTACTATGTGCCCTAAACAGAGTGAAGTATGTTCCCAAGTAAATGAAAACCTTATGAAAATATCACTTCTAAGATTTAAAAAAATTCTAAAATAAAAAACGAGAGGATTTCAGATTATTCAATAGTTCCAGTTTCTAAGTGTGATTTTACAACCTGAAATGTTGCACCGTCATTTCATTTAAGAAATGACAATTTAAGAAGCAATTTCAGCATATAGAAAGGAAAGGAAAGGTTAAAGCTATGACAGTGGGATTTAATGTTTTTCACATTCTATTACGTAATTCCAGATGTCTATTGTCCAATCTGCTCCCTAGGTCTCATCTGCATTCAATGCAAAAATTACAGCTTTTAGTAGGAACATAACATGACTGTGATGTTTTGACCTTAGCCATCAGCTGCAGTTTGCAGATGAGTGCTCTGCCACAG
This sequence comes from Eopsaltria australis, assembly GCA_034509425.1. NCBI lineage: Eukaryota > Metazoa > Chordata > Aves > Passeriformes > Petroicidae > Eopsaltria > Eopsaltria australis. Next base: position 1,740,246 of record JAVTVJ010000138.1, read on the forward strand.
AGCACTTGCTGGCTGTGTTTGCTTACCTGGGTGCAAATACTGGGGAGACACAGTGCCAGCTTGACCATGTCAGGAAGAATGGACTGGAACAGATGTTGAGCCTCTGCATCTTCCAGAACCTGTTAAAAAGAAAGAAGAAAAAAAAAAGCTTTTCACCTCAGAAATAACAATTGAATGAAAAGTTTGTGAAAACAGGACGCATGCAAAAGAAATGAGAAAAAAACAAGTCCTCTTAGCTTCGTGCCAAATCATTACATTTTCACAGTAATGTCTCACTGAATTTACCTTGCAATAATCCACTGACAGAGATACAGGAGCAAGTCTCAAAAGCTGCAGTTGAGAAAACATGTCACCAAATGCCCTTTAAATGAAGCTTGAATAAGTTATCATTTTACTCTTTCCAAGGGAATGAACCAAACTTTCATCTGAAAAATCACTACCTAACCACAGAAGTACTGGAACGATTGCTCAAATTTCATATTGAGGTCATAGTCCAAGACAAGTACCTGTGACATCCTCCTATTACAGACAGATAAAATGCACTCCTGGCTCAGATTAGTAGGCCTCTGCAGCAGTAACAGGAAATTTTGTGCAAGAGGATGCAATCCTGGGCATTTTCTGCCATGCATCCCCACCATGTTCCCTCAGAAGTTACAGCCACTGTTACATAACAGGTGCAGCCTGCCAGGTCCCAGGTGCTGAAGCTGCAATCTTTTCAGTCTCTTCCTGTAGGACACCTGATCCTGTATCTCAGCTACTGCTCCCTCTCTTCTAACACACTTTCTGAGAAAGAGAGACCAGAATTGACAACACTGAAAACAAATGGGAACACCAATGTTTCACAAGGCTTTTCAAAGCTTTTATACCCAAGACCAAGTCACATCAAACCTTTCTTGTCCTGTTCTCAGTTTTCCCCCCAGCACTGTCTGGCCCGCTGTTGATGTGTTTGGCTGCCAAAGCCTATCAAGCCAATATATTCAGAGCAACTCCAGGATCTCCTTTCTAGTTGCACCTGCCAGTTCTGAGCTCAACATCCCATATCCAGGGTTCAGATGAAGCCACCCACACACCTATTCATGTATAACACATCTATTTTTCAAAGATGCAAAACTTTCTTTATGGTGGGCAACGCTCTTCTAAGAAAAGCTAGGATAGGAGGTTATATAAAGAAATGTGACATAAAGCAGTGCAGTTGCAATACATGAAGCAGCACAAAAGCCTCAGAACTCTCACACTCTGCTGAATGAACAGGCTGAAGGCAGATGTAGAGAAAAGCACATTCCTATGCTGTGGAAGTTTTTCCTGTTATCTGTGGATACAGGCATCAGATGTGACTGGCTGTTAGATTTGCATGCTGCACTCAAGGCAAAAAGCAGGGAGGACACACTGCTTGCACTACAGCTGGAAATAGAAGACAGAGGTCATAGCTCAGTTGTCTGCCTCCCTCCTTCCCCTGCATGTATTTGAGACCAATACTTTCTACCAGTTTCTAGACTAAAATTCTTAGCATTCTAAAATGGTGGCTTTAATATTATAGAATATTATTTTTCAAGTAACACTTAAAATTTGATTTGTAACCAAATTTGCAGAAAACCGGCTGCAGACAGAATGGATGGAACAGCATGAAGGTATTATCAAATTTAGTCTCTGCAACACTTAAGACTAATTGTGAAATCACATGAAGAGATTTTTTTAGTCATATTATCAAGGCTCTGTAATTCACATTGCAGTGGAAAGTTTCACACAGACTTCAGAATGTAAAAAAGACACTGGTAATTCTCTTGAGAAGAGGAAAACACAGTGCCTCTGACTCAAGACACAGTGATCCTCATAAACACTGAAAATATTGTTTGAAGGCTAACAACTTCTGTTCTTTCGAGATTATTAAAATAATTATAGAAATACCCTGGTTCTGTTGTCTCCTGTTCCAAGTAGTATAAAGCAATAAGAGTGCTCAGGAAGTTAAAAACCAAAATAGAAACAAATGCTCCAAATACAAACAACTTCTGTTTGGGAAAAGGGGGAAAATATAACAACACCAAGACGTACACTGTTACTTTCTATGCATTATGTATGCTGCTTGTGGAGGCATAAAAATGAGCGTTTCTTTTAAAGTTCTAAAACGAAACAAGAACTTACAAGAAACAGCAAGCCCAGGAAGCATGAAGATCATTTGATACAAGGAGGAATCCAAGTAATAAACTAATTACCAATTAATTTAAGATAGGAATGAGCAAGATGCATCTCTCTCTCCTGTTGTAGGCTGTATAGGCACCTACATATTTACACAGTGTGAGTCAAACACTGAAAACTATGACCTAACCTTTAACATTATCTGCTCTAGCAGGAAACTTTGTTCTGTTCTTAGGCACAATGTTTTTAAGTGCCATAAAGTAACCAAATGAGCATTTAAAGTCTGGAATTTCAGATCTCAACCCATAAAATGAATACGTCAGTTACAGCTATTCAAAACCTGACATTTAACCTCAGATGTCTACCAGGCTGTCAAATTCTGATATTCTCTTCCCTTCCGGTAACACTCCCTCTCTTTAAAAGTTGACATATAAATAGTGGCTGCTATGCTTTGCTGACTGCCACAGACTATACAGTATCACTTATCTGGTGACACATTATGGCACCGGACTTTGTCACAGCTGTCAAGGCTTCAACCTTTTCTTTATCCTTCTTTGAAAACAACATAATAATACACTGAGACAATTTCTCCCAAAACAGAGGCAGGCCAGCAATTGCACAGCTCAGCTCTGATGAAGAATACTTAACTATAAAGGTCACTTCTTCAATTCTGAAATCCTACTTGTCCTTCTTCTCACCTTCTTAATGATGTACCAGAGCATGCTTTCTTTTCTAGAGTATTCTATGCATGACTTTTACCAGACCTCCACTAATGAAAAACCTCAAAATTTAGAGCTGTTACTGGCCAGAAGTGTTCTCATTAACTTCTGATTATTCTTACATGTAAATTAAGTGGATTTTTAAAAGAGTGTTGGATGCTATGGAGACCCCACAGCTTCAAAACTATGATCACTGTGAGTTCACAGACCTTGTCAAGAAACTCCTAACTCAGCATGGTTCTCTATCAAATGGCCACATTTATGCAACTAAAGCTTACCCTGTCAGCCCATGCACTCTTCCTGTACAGTTAACATTCCTTTGAGGTTTCTATGAAAAAGAACCCCTGCAAATTTCTGGCTGCTTGGCCCACACAGCTTCTTTTCACCACTCACCCAGCACACCATCACAGGTGCAGCTTTGTAGACCCACCACTGTCACTGAATATTCTCAGCCATGCTGAGTGCAACACAGAGCCTGGTGTTACCTGTGACAGTCTTTTCAGGCTTTGGAAGCAGCAAATAAAGAACACTCAATCATGGAAAGTAAAAGGATTCCAGGACGTGGAGTGCTGACAACACAGCTACATCTGGCAGACATCCCATGATGCAAATACCAACCTGGAGAACCTAACATCAGCACAGAGAACATCTGGTCACAGAACTGAAGGAAGATTTATTTAGAAGGCAACTCTCTTTGGGAAGCAGTGACTTGTATTGATGTAAAACCCAGTGTATTTAGGATGACATTACACATTCTACATATTTGATGCTGCTGGAAGAGGGATGTGTTCATTCTATCTGCTCAAACACACACGAACACACACCTCCCCACACACCACATTTCATCAGCTCCCATATTCATCTGACAATTTTCTGAGATCTTTCACCTTGCTGATTCTACAGAAAAATAACCTGAGGGTGGGGATAGTCTTCCCATGCAGTAATATGTCAAAGTAGCCTACCAAAAGTCATGCATTATTAGATGTGTGCAGAGTGGGAGATAAGTGAGAAAGAATCAGTCACGTCCCTTGTCAATAGGCTACAAAGGCAGACCCCAGTTCCAACTCTTCTCACTGAAAAACCAGGAATGTTCTAGTCAGAATGAAGTTGTTAAAACAAGCACCTCACTTGACAGTAAATCTGCTAGTACAGGAATGTCTGTATGAATTCAGTAATGTGCTTTTAATTGTGTACAATTGTAACTTTTTCAAGGCTACAACTCCACAAACATTAAGAGAAAGTACTGAGTTTCCATTTTTAAAGGAACTAATACTTGTCATTAACTTAAGGAATTCTAAAATATGAAATGGTTATGATGCCTGAAGGATTTTTTCTGCTTTTCTCCTGAATATTTCTTACACTGTTCCCTATATTCACAAGTATTAGCATGCATACTTGTGATGCTTTAGGTGATAGTTTAGCCTGGTTTCATGGTGTTTAGCAGGCTGGTAGACCAAACACCCCTGAAACCACGTAGAGTTAGAAGACCAAACACTCTGTTTTCGTGAGCCCTCAAAGTCTCCAAGTAGGACAGATTTTGTTAACTAGAAGTTAGGCCACCCAGGCCCCTTATTGGGCCCTCCTGGTAGATATGCTAATGTGTAGAGTCTTTAATTGCATACTTGACTGGGGGGACGGGGCTTTTTGTGACGTGTTCTACCTGGACAGCAGAAGCCATCGAACGGGATCCTATTAAAATACCGAGGGAAACAATCCCCAACCCTCTAACCGTGTCTGAGCCTTTATTTCCTAAGACCAGAAAAAGGCATCAGTTATCAACAAGTTTTGATAAAGGAAAATACATTTAAGTATCATAGCAATTTTGGTTTTAAACAATCGATCAGTTTCTCCTTTCCTTATTATACACTATCATCCTTTGCAGCTTCCTTTAGTATTTGAAACAAAAACATAGATACAGTGTTGACTTTATTCAGTGCTCCAACCATGCAAAATATGTAGGAATTAAATGTGTGCAGGGGTTATACCCTGAGGAAAAGTATATGGAGTAAGAATTGCAAAGCATGACTTGCTTTTCACCAAAGACATAATTTGGCAATTCCATCACTATTTTCACTGGAGTGACTGATGAAATGAACAGGACTCAGGGCTCCAATTCCTAAGATGCAAATGGCTCAGTGAGCCGTAGCAGAGGTACGAGCTCTCGGCCAAACCTGCATTGCAATTTAGCAAAATGAACACTTATCCTGCAGCAGAGGCCTGACTAAACACAGCTGTAAGTAATGGCCTCTTGTCACTATAAACCAGCCCTCCAAAATGCAGTGGATGAATACGCCTGACAGGCCTAATAAGAAGGATCTGTGGTAGCATGGGGTGATAGTGATGGTAGAGAGTTTAAATCTAAACCAGACAGCTCATCAAAGCAAACAAACTGCACATAGGGTACACAAATTTGGACAGCTCCATCTATCACATGGGAAGGCACAGCCATCATGCCAACAGGCAGCCAGCATGCTAAGGCAGCAATAGCTTAATGCTTTCAATTTGTTTGGTTTTATATCCCCATATGAACTTTTGTGGCAGGACAAGGACCAATTGAATCATGTTCTTAAGGATGAAGAGGAAAACCAGAGTGCTTCCTTCAGACTATGTGTCTCTTATTTCCTAATTCTAATGGATTTTGACCTCCTGATTTTTTCCTTCACAGCTGCCATGCCTCTTGCTGTCAGTGCTCTGAACCATCTACAGTTACTGCACTTAACTGCCTTTCCAGTAACAAGTTTCCTTATGATTTTAATGTAAGACATCATATGGTTAGAGGTGACAATGCTGAACTAAATAATTGGACAATCCAAAGAACTTGTATGTACTCTATTCACAGTAGGTTCACGCTCCTAATTTCAGGAACAGGTTTTTTTTTTCTTTTTCCTTCTTTGCTGTCTTCAATTTGTCTCAAATAAAATATCTCTTTATATTTTTATAGGGTATTTTGAGGCACATTAAATATTTCAAAGCTGAAAACACCATCCTTGGAGGTATTTTAAAAATGTGTGGATGTGGTGCTTAGGGACATGGTTTTTTGGTGGACTTGGCAGTGCTGGGTTAATGGTTGGATTCTATGAACTTTATAAGGGAACCTAAATGGTTCCATGATTTTGAGACGCTTAAACACCTGAGTGTGTTCCAACAATCACATGTGGCTGCTCCTTTATTGCACTGTTTTCATTTTCTCTTCCTTCCAGAGCAACATGTACTTACTTACTTGTTCTCCTGTCTCATCCAGAAGTCCCATGCTTTTTGCACACTGTTTAACACTTGAACATGGTGAAGTCTAAATCCATGACTAGAACTCTGCAGTACCAACAAGACAACAAAGTCACTGTTTATGACATTGAAGTCTTTTACCTGAAAGTAACCAACCTCAGACTGGCAATCTGCACTCCCGTTCTTCCTCTAATCCTTGTCATAAGTGCCTTTAAACATTACAGAATTCTAAAAGCAGATTTTCTCAATCTGATATTTGGAACAGCTGGGGAAAAACAACTAAACAAATAAACATACAAACAACAAAAAGGCCCACAGAAGCTCTTATTCGGTGACTTTAAAAGCTAATCTATTTAAATCACACCCCCAAAACAACCTTCATTAAGTAGTACTCTCTACAAAGCCTTTCCCTCTGAACAGGGAGATCAATTCTACTTAAAGACATTGTGTGACAACTATCAGCATGCTCACACCCAGACAGAGACAACAGGCTACAGCCCAGTAACTCATATGCCTCTGTAAAACAGACTCATCACAATGTCAAACATTGTACATATTAACAAGACTGAAACATAAAAGAAACGTGAGGCAAGGGGTGTGTGTGTGTGTGTGTGCATGCATTCTAGCTCCCATTTTATTATGTCAATGAACTTCCAAAACTGCAGGAAAGAATACTCTCATCTGTCTCCTCTGGTTTCCATACAAAACTAATTCAGTAGGAAACACACTTAGCTGTCAAATCCATCCCATTTACTCAGCACTTGTCTGATTAGAAACAAAAGGAAGGACAAAGTAATCTTTGGAGGAAAGAAGAAAGAAACCATAACACTGGATTATGCAGACAAAAATCTTGTTTGAGAACAAGAATGTTTCTGACATTTATCAAAACCACAAACTGACACTTCAAAAGGAAAAAAGAAGACAGCTTACAAGGCAGAGGTTAATTTAGTTTTGTTTAATTTTCTTCTCCCCCAAAGGCTCATTCATGTCTTCTGCCAATCCAACCCTGGAATAATCTCTCAGGTGTATCATCCTTAACAACTACTGCTTTGTTCTCAAAGCTTTTAAACATTCTAAAAAAATTTGAGAGAAGAATGTGTGTTTATTTTTCCATCTCCTCTTAACTGTTTCAGAAGTCCAGTTTGTACTTTCAAGGAACTGGAAATCTAACCTCAGTGATTTTCACTACCCTTCAGGCCACCAGTAGCTCCTACCTTTATGTCATGGGTAGAAGCATCACAACCATTTCCAAAGCAGTGGCAGAGTCCTGGGATGAAAAGTCAAATACCATTTTCTAAGTACTTTAAAGTTATTCTAGGGAAGTAGAGCAGTGGAGAGGACAATGACCTTGTCTCTACAGCAGAGCTGTAAACATGAGGGAAAAATAAAGTACCTTTCACCTGCCTGATACAAGGTACCAGTGAAAGTGATCTGTTTCCAGGCTTATTCAAAACTTTTATCTCTCTGAATATAGAAATAGGGGGAAAATATTTACTACTGCTATGATTTAAAAACATTTTTAAAATCATGGTAAAGAAGCATTTGAAAGCCATCACATCCCAAATACGTTCTGCAACCACTTCTGAAACCTTGGCATGAAAAGCTTCATGAGACAACACAGCTGTTACCCTTATGAAAATGCTATTTTCTTTAACATGCCGTAAAAACAAAACAAAAGAAAAAACTCAAGCACAGGCAGAAGGGAGAAAAAAAAAGGATCAAGTAAAGATAAAACTATACCACTGCAGATTTTAACCAATCTATAGAGCATTATTTGCTTGACTATCAGTATTACAGAGGCTCAAAATGACCAATAAGTAAAGAAAAATATCCCGTAATTTCTATTTTATTAGCCGAATAAGACCTTCAGACCACCTTGAGGTAACACATGTTGCCACCTTTGTAAACCTGCTCCTTAAAGAAAGCATGGCAGCAGTAACAAAGTCCTGAAGGAAGCAATATAAGCAAATTCAGTTTTTCAGATGAAAAGGAAGGAGAAAAAGACCCAGGAATATAGTTACAATCCACTTCATTTATACTTCATAGTCATCCTAACAATGGCAATGCCTCTTTATCACTTCCCTACCTGCATGTATACCTTTTCAGAGAGCATTTCTCTTGAAAGCTTTGACCATCAGAGTTTGTTTCGAGGGGCTTTTTCATTCTAACTGCTCAATACATTATAAATAAAATTTTTTTAAAATCCAGAAACATTAAGCAGCTAAGGGAAGCTGCCCCACAAGCAAAAGAAGCTTCTCTGAGTCATTTGGGATACACAGGTGAGCACAGATAAATAATGACTTACACATAATCTAATGGAAGTTAAGAAATCTATTCAGCAGTCCTCTGACCCCAAAAGAAAACAAAGCAAGTATCAGAAGGCAGCCTTTAAACTCAGAACTTTCATATTTACTAGGGGTTTTTTCTTTTGTTTTTCAAACAGGAATGTTCTCAATACAGTGAGAAACTATGAAAAAGATGCTCAGAATGTGTCTTTACACAGATCTTTATTAAAGCATTGAGCATCCACAAGCACTTGGGACACAGTAGAATTATATCTCTGCACCTGCTATGTGCAGATATCCCTTCCCTGATAATTCCAGCTCAACAGTCATTGCAACAGTGCTTACAAAACACCACTTTAAAAATACTCCAATGTTCTGCCAAGAAAGTACAGAAAACTAAGAATAAGCCTGCAATTCAACGCTCTTTCTCCTCTACAATGCTTAGTTTCTAATGTTTTGAATGTGTACAAGATGCATACTCCCCTCACCATAGAAAAGCTCACCTTTTGTTCAATATGGGAAAAAATTCCTTTCTGCTGCTGTGAAAAGAAAACCCTTCATGGCACACTCAAAAGACCTTTTCAGTTTAGATTTTTAAAAGGTAATCTGATGTAATGAAAATTGCTTGAAAACATCTGGACTGAAGTAAAATCCAACAAGGAGCAATGGACAGGCTATTTTCAGCCTTGGGACATTCTGTTTCTTGCTTAAAAGCCTACATTTGTAGTGCTGACATCTCTATACAATGCTCACTTCTGTTAGTGCTGTCCACACAATTATAGAAATGATTTATCAAAAACCCAGTCACCAGAACATTTTGGTACTTCAACATTCCTTCTATTCCAGTTTCACTAATTACAGCAATCACTTTTTCAAGCGGGTCATTCAAACAACAAAACAAACAAGAAAGACTGACATGGCTCATAAGACCTACAAGGAGGCAGGATTGGGGTGAAGCCTTATTAGAACATAAAGATTTCCCAAGATATGCACATACTTAACTCTAGCAGTGTTTTGTGTTTGATCTTTTTGAAATGAATAAAAATCTAGAGCTCAACCATAATCCAATTAGACTATACTGCATTTGCATCATTTTCAGATGTTGCATTTATAGTCTTTTTTTTAGATGAAAGTTTGAAATAACGGTAAAAAAACATGGAACCATAACTTCCAAAATTGCCCAGGTAATTTGAAAAATTTCTCAAGTTAATTTTGTGGTTATTAAAGATTAGACTATAAACCCACAAAGGCTGTGTGGTCCTGTGGCTGTTTGCAATTCTGCAATTGAAGTAGAGTATTTCATTGACAAGACAGTGCTTAATTTTATTCCGTGATCTCAAAATGCAACCAATTCTTCTTAGAGAGGAAGCAGACACACTGCCAATATTTGCATGTCTGATTGTTTGCTCAGTTCTCTATCATTTAGTATGCTCTATCTTAACACAATTACTTGTATCTGACATTTTCTGAAAGTAACAAGCTCATGACAAACATGCTAGAATGCTAGATAGTAGCATACATTTAAATGAGAAACTACACTTAGGCTAAAAAATGCACTAAGCACATTCTGTGGGTATTATCCCAGGTTTTACAGGTTTGCACCACAACCAGTAACACACATGTGCTAAGTGTTTCAGTGAAGAACATCAGTGCTCTTCTATTTAATTATTCTTAAGTACAAAGCATTGACTAATAGAACAAGACTCATCATAACAGGCTCCATCACTCCTCATTTTCAGGATATTCTCTCATATTCTGGAATCTGCACACAACACCTGCAGTAGAAAAAGTGGTATTTTAGGAAGTGTGTGTGCACGTATCCATATAAATACTGCTAGGTCAAAATTAAAATGGTAAGGATTTGTGAAAACCAAAGCCAACTTCTAGTATAACAGCTAACTTCAATTTTGCAAGAAAAGGAAATCAGACTTTTGGAAGACCAAAATATATATAACATGGATGTGTGGTATTTGTGAAAAATAGAAAAAGTTGTATTTATAAATTAATTTCTTTATATATTTATCTTATTACTTTGTTTATGTATTTTTAAATTGCATTTATGGAAAATTTTTAAAAGGCATTAAGTGAAGTTCTAAAAACTTACAGAGACTTGCATATAAAAGCAGATAGTAACAAAGTCTCACACCCCAGGTGTTCTGGACTTCTAAAAGAATCCAGCATCCAGCAGCATCCATCATGTAAGTTTTAGTGAAAAGAAGTAAAAAATGGAACTCCTTTTCTTATCTTGTATCAAAACTAATTACAGCTGTAATTCTAAGACAACTATTTTTAAAGGGCGTAGAAAAATAGCAATATATTCCTTCAGTTTGATAAGTGACTTTCTTTTCTTGCTCCATGACTTTTTATCAGACCTTAGAATAAGCTGAAATTTGTGCCACAAAAAACCCCCAACTGCTAACAGTCAGTTTTGAGGTTAAAACCAGTGAACTCATGCTTGACTGGAAAAGGAGAAAGAGGACCACAGATAAAGTGGTCTGGTACATTCTTCCCCCATGCAGAAGTTTCTTCTCTGTGATTAAGTATAAACAGGGAAGAGACTGGTCTTTTTAGACATCATTATCATTTTTCTTTCAATCTCATAGAAAAATCCAAAGGTAAAAGTTATACAGCTTCTTTCATAATATAAAAGGATTTCCTGAATGCTGAATCTACATGGGAATCAACAGCAAATATGCAATTACTGGCCATTAAATAGACTGATTGGCTTCACACAGCTTTCCCAAAAGACAAAAAGACCACAAGGCATCCACAGACAGGCACTGCAGACACACACTCGATTTTCTCTACACTAGAAGCAAATCTAACAGTTGGAAACTGAGTATTACACAGTGGAGAGTGTCTTTGTAAAGACACTGATAGCATATCTCCTGTAAGTATTCCTACTTGAGTCAAGTAGGCACCGAGGGTTTAAAGAGCCTGGAAAAGCAAATTTTGAAAGGTGTAAGTGCCTTAAGTGATTCAAGCATTTAAAATGTCAATGACCTTTAGTATTTCTGCCTCTGAAAAAAGTCTACTGTATAGATGCCATACCTTTCAGTCAGCAACATCTCATACTGCACACTGTGCAACAAGAGACCCTGCATGACAAGGCCACTTGTCTCAACTCTCAGCTTCAATCCAGCCAAGCCATAGGGATGTAAAAACGGACAATAGTTCCACGTATAACAGAACAATAGTACAATGAAAGCACATTAACAAAAGACTCCTAGAAAAATCTAACAGCAAGAAGCACAAGTAATCAGCAGTACTTCCTCATTTGCAGTAATCAGCTTCAGAAATTACCAGAGTCCATCAAAATACTTCGTGAGTGTCAATGAGATCTTTCTAACAACAATTTCTCCAAATTCCTTCAAAACCTGATGCATCCTCTATCTCCCCTGACAAGGGGTTCCACAGCCCTCTATTCAGGATCTCAATAATTACTTTTGCTTGGTGTGGAAACCCTTACCTGCCAGGAACACTCATTTGATGTCCCTTAACTGCTGTACTAGAAGAATGGACAGTCATTTCCTCTTCATCCTCTCTTACACATTTTGGACAGCACTGTGATACCCATTACTAATGTCCCTCAACTAAGATGAAAAGGTGAAATGATCCTAACTTATTTAGATATTCCTCATATGGAAACTATTACATATCTTTACATGACTCCTCTCCCTGTTATCTTCTCCATTTCCCAAACTTTCCACCAGGATGATCAAGGTAGGAGAGTCCAGACAAACAAAATAGAGTTATGGATTCACTGTATTGTATCTGAAGATGTATCATGATTCATTTTTCAGACCACTTGCAGAAGCTCAGAGACAAACACTGTCTATGCCACACAAATTTACCTAAACTCAATCTTTGGTCTGTGCCATTTTCAGGTTTAAACATTCCTCTGCTGCTGAAAGGGCAGGACAGATGCAAGCAATAAGAGGAAGAGTTCATTAACAAGAACTATGCTTAAGCTGTAAGAGACTTCAAAGCCATATAATAAAAATAAAGCATGTCCAGCACAAGCAGACCCAATCTAAAGCAGCAGACCATGTGATTCTCTTAAATGACAGAGACCTACTTTTCCCTTTAGATAAAGTTGCTGTTGTCCCAGATTAGTCTAAGGCATAAGCCCCGAATGACCGAACCAGACTTTTTATTTCACTTGGGAAAAAGAAAAACAACTAGGTTTTGCCTGAAAGTAGAATGGCAAACCTAGAAGAAAGAAAAATAAAAACTACTACTGTACATAGCACTGTTGAGCAAAAGCATGTAATTAATACCTAATCCATCATCATTCCCAGAAATTAAGCTCATCTATAACACATTGCGGGTTCCAATACAGTTCCATCCACACATTTCCTTTTCTGCTTTTTCTTTACTCTTTCCTGGCTTCTAGGAAAGTTCTGGGAAAACAGATGCAAGGATGACTTCCAAGTGACAAGAATTTTGCATGTACAAAGAAAAATATTAGCACTAGTAACTTTCATCCACTAAGCAATAACTTGGAGAAACCCTAAGCATGTATGCCAATATCAACAGACAGATGGCAAAGCAAATTAATACAACACTGTGGAAATTCTGTAGGGAACAGCAAAGGAGTCAGATGTCTGAAGTAAACATACTTTTACACACATTGTTCTATGAACACATTCTATGTTCTATGTACAAGTTCTATGAAATTTTTTAAAGAAACAGAAGAGAATCCAAACTTCAAAAGTTACTTCACTGTACAAACAGGAATTATACTTCCACACATTAGCTGCCATGCAAGAGTCTTTTAGGAAGTGTGAGGGCTCCCTCTTCTGACAACACTTTGACCAAACTGCAGAACCCATAGGCTGTGCCGTTCTGGAAAAATATCTTGGCTCACATGCATGATATTTATTTCCTATTAGTTAAGAAGGATGAGAACATTTCAGTCTTAAAGGAAAATAAACCTAAGGCCAAGAAACTGGCATATACTGTTATTATTAGAAAATGGACTTTAATTTTACAAAGCAGTGTTTAAAAATAACGTATATTTTGATAGTATAACTTGCAAGGAACTACCTAAAATAGGAAACCCAATGCAGACTGATATGACAGTATTTAAGAGATTAATAGATGAGGTGAGCTGTGTCCACAATCAGAAGATAAAATAATAACAAATGGCACTTTTTAACCAAACATGGACCTATTGAAGTAATGTCTGACTAATTCTTGAAACAGATACCACTAGATTTACAGACACAGCTCCCTTAACAAAATCCTTGGTTAAGCAGACACTGAAAGTCAGTAGTGCCCAATGATATAAATACATATCTGACAATCACACACTTTTTAAAATATTTTTCTTTTAATATATATTTGTGACTACATCTCCTTCTGTTGAGCTGCTGCCACTCCCTTTGGGCTGATTACTCAGGCCAGCTTTCTTTTAACCAACCCCCTCAACCTTGACTGGGCAAACCTGAAACAGTTCCTCTGTACCCTCAAAATCATAGGATAAGCAAGAAAATACACAGGCCAATGGTAAGCTTTTAATCATTTACTCCCAAATACAACAGTCAAAAGCACTACAGCTCACTACAGCCAGTATATTTAGGTCATTTCCACAGAGATGTCAACTTTCACACAAGAGCTGCTCACTTAAACTGCAAGCATTCTTTGAAAGCCAATGCCTCGTTAATTTACAAAACTTGGAAAGTGCACACATCCCTTTATAACAGAAAAATTCAGGCATTTATCCACAAAATCTATCCCCTCCACATGTCCTGTTCACTAAACTCAAGCCAGGGCTTGCTTTTGCTCCTGTGGTCTACAAGAGGCAACTGTGTCACAAGCTCTTCACTGCTTCTTATTTAAAATACTGCTGCACACTCTCTTAACTTGGTCTAAAATCTGTGTACAAAACAGATCTCCTCCCTTCATCTGACAACCACACAAATAAATCATTATTCCCAGGATACAGAAATTTCCTTTTCATCCTCATGAAAGATTGATGCCTGATCTGTAGTTTATTCCCCTATTGTTCCCTCTCCTCTAGAGACAGCTGATATTACTTACGCTCTCTGGCTGATGACTTCTGAATCTAATCTTACCCAGAGTTTCCAAAATCCCAGATGCACAGTGTGAACACATCAGGACAAGCTGAGCTGTGCTTGTAGCAATATGATGCAAATCTAGTATATTCCTAAGTCAGATTTTTAACTGAATAGCATTCATACTTTAAAACATTCTGATTTAAGAGACCAAGTTAATTTCACATAGCACAAGAGTCCATAGGAGCAGAGACCAACTGCCCACAGCCTCTACCATGGAGCCATGGCAGCAATCTCAGAGATGAGAGGGGGGAGCTCTGAATCTGCAAGATGGGTGAGCACAGCAGCTCTCATGGCTTGCAAGTATGATACCACTGGGATCTTTATAGGTGCCTTCTGTCAGTATTATAATACTGTGCTGCATGCAAAAGAAAACTCATTCTGTGAAAGAGCAGCCCCCACACGCAATGGAGACAGGCAACAGAGAGAACAGAATAGATCCTCTGATCACATGGCCTAAGCAGACATCTATTTACATACACAGGAACAAAATTCACTTCAAATCAAATTTAGTTTCCACTAAATCCTAAAAGAGCTTAGCAAGCCCCTCCCAAGAAAACAAGCATGTGTGTTTTGGAACTACTTCTGAAGTGCTGAAGAAAAATACAACAATTTCTACTGCATCTTATTTAATCTTTCATTATGCTTTAATTAACATAGTTTCTGATTGTCAGTCAGGATGTTCATTAATCATAGTCCAACTTGCATTTGAGACCTACTACTCATTTCTCTTTTCCATCCTCCCTATGAAAGTACTAATACCTAATACTTGAAGCCATGAAACCCACCCCAGTCTCTCAAAGGCTCTACAGCTTAAATTCACCACCTCACCAAATAGCACAATTTTCCTACTACACCAGCAATGCACAGTCTATACAAACACCCCTGCAATATAATATTAAAGTTTTATAAAAAAAGGAAAAAAAAGACCAACACTTTTTAAAACAAAAAAAATTACACTGGAAATATTAATACAATTTCTTAATAAATCCAGTTGTCATAAAACAGAAAAAGGGCATTTCTTACCTTACCTTCAGGAAGCTTAGGTATTACTGAAGAACCCAAATTACACTTTTATAAAATTTAAAACTAAGCCATTTATAAAGTATAATTATTGTTTCAGCTGAAGTTATGAGCTAAATAGCTGCTCACTTAGATAACAACTGCAAACATTTACTCTTGAAAGTGGAAATAAAGCCAAATGCATTGAGACATATAGACAAAGGAGTCGCTTTCATATCACTTTCCTTCCTATTTTAAATCAACTTGTTTTACCTTCTCACAGAAGTCAGTAAGAGCTGTGAAGTCCCATTTCTTGGAATAAGCAACATTGTACCTCAATATGGCCTCCTAAGGATGAAACACAACGAAACAGAGCTTAGAGATAATTATTAATGGAAAAAAAAAACACTTTAGGAATTTCCTTGTTGAAGGAACAGCACCATCTGGTGGCTAAAACCTTCCACAGAGCCCACCAAAATCCCTAACATTGTATTAATATAGAGCAAATCCCTGGTACTGAACCCTCTGGTTTGGGTTTTAGCAGTGAATAAGCTTCAGTCTATGGGGTTTTTTCTCCTAACATAATACAAGACAAGGCATGCTCGTATCTCCCAACAAACAATATAAATGTTCCCCATCCTGTGCTCGCTCTTGTCGAAAGTACCAATAAAAGGTATTTAAAGTATTAAAGCAGTATAGCAGAAGTTGCATCAGTTTAGGAACTTAAAGAAGCAAAATTAAATAGACACTTTACAACAACATCACCCTTAAAAAAAATCACAAGAAAAAAATACCAAATAAAATACATCAAGTGAAGTCTCCTCAGTTGCTGGGGAAGCTCTATTTGTTCATTTAAAGTTTATAGATCTATGGCTTTTGCATTCTCCTCATTCCCTGCCTTTTACATATAAACTAAATTACATTGTTCTTCACCAAGAAACACAATAGCAACTCAAAGCTGCTTCAAATCAATATTCAAGTTACTGTAAGACTTCATGCCAATATAACTGCAAGAGTTATCAAAAGAGCATCAGTCTCCAAAATCTACAGATTTTTGTCAGCAGCTTAAATTGTGATTTTAGTGAACTGATGCGAGGAGTCACTATTTTCAACTCACTCACCTGTGCATCCCTGACCATCTGGCTACACAAAACCTTCAGCTATGTTTACCACAGACTAGTATATACTGCTGGACAAACACAGCTTAGTGTCGACTTTAAAATGGCAATTTATTTTGATAATCTGAATAAATTCAGTAGTAACACTTAGTACTCACTAAGAACCTTCATTCATTAGGGAATTCCTTGAACAGCAGAGATTT
Source organism: Eopsaltria australis (assembly GCA_034509425.1). Classification (NCBI taxonomy): domain Eukaryota; kingdom Metazoa; phylum Chordata; class Aves; order Passeriformes; family Petroicidae; genus Eopsaltria; species Eopsaltria australis. The sequence goes on from JAVTVJ010000138.1 coordinate 1,757,008, forward strand.
TTTTCATAATTTATTTTTCTAAATGATTAAACAAACAGAACCAAGCCCAAATCACTGGCAGTATACAGACAACCTGATTGTATTTATATGCATATAGACTTGATTTCAAACTGACAGGCTTACCTTCAGATCATGTGAGCAGGTAAATTTGTTAAGTAAGGCAGTTTGGATTAGTTCCCATCGACTTCCAGCAGTTCTATCTCCATTCTTTAAAGTAAAAGCCCAAAAGAAAGTCAGGTTAAGTTGTTCAAAACAAAAGGACACATTTACTAGTAACTGTCATCTGTAAAACTGATAAGTGAAAAGACAGAGTGTATTTAATAGAGGCTATAAGAATCCTTTGTTCTGAGTTGAGTATCAATAGTCATTATGGAGTTTTTACTACAGCACACACTTGCTCATTACATTTACCTTAGTTTGAAGTATTTCAGTGGACATGTTTAAGTCTCAAGCAGTGACAAGAAATGTCAGATCAACAAAGCATGCAGGGTAAATTTCTGTCACTGTTTTAGCAGAACAATAGTCAGATACACCTCACTATCAGCAATACCTGACAGAGTATTATAATCAAACTGTGCTTACAAATTCATTCATGTCTGTTGAAATTGCAAGTTGCTTCACAAACACACACATAAAATATATAAAAAATAAATACATAAGTAAATTAATATATCATTTATAAGGACCTCAACTTTACATTCCATATATGTATAGAAACACATATATCATCAAATCATTGGCTAGACAAAATATTACCAGGGGGAAAAAAGTCTTCTTCTCTGTCTGAAGCAACATGACCCAAAATCCAGTTTTTCAGACTTGATTATCTAATTCCATAGTCAGTTTGACAATTGAGCAAATGCAGTCAACCGAAAACTCATCTATGTGGAAACAAACTTACTTGATTACACAACTGTAAATATTTAATCTTACCTCATCCTCCACAGGGTATAAATTTTGTTCTGAGCAGGGCATTTTAACATGCTTGTTGTCCCACAAATCTTTGTAGTGAGTTGGAAAAGGTTTAGGTACCTCTCCTTCCCTCAGAAGATCTACCTGTGACACAGAAGGAGAGGGAAAAAAGAAATCAGACTCTACTTCCAAGTTTTCAAACAGAAGAAATAAACAGTAAGCAAAAATACAGTTTAAAAAGCTCTCATCTACAGCCATCCTCTTTGGAAAGGGGAAAGCTACAAACCGACCACACGATAGCTACTCAGAAAAAAATCCATCTGTTAATCTTACATTATACTTGTTGAAAAGAACATCACCTTACCATCAGACCTCTTAAAACACACTCAAATAAAGGTAATATATTCAATCACTATATATCCAATCACCAGCTAAAGATTTCCTCATTTATCAATTTAAGTATCTACATATTTTCATCCAAGTATTTTCAAAATGTAGTTACAAATGTAACCATAGTCATGTGCAGGAACAGTTTTTATAACTTAACACTGAAAGGGATGAAAAATCACTATAGATAGAACAGTATCTCAAGTTCACTCCACAGAACATCAGAAAAGTAAAAATAAAAAACCATGTTCTAAAAGACTTAATTTGCTATTCATCCCTCTGGCAGCACTAAGTCTCTCAGAATATGCCCAATGTGCCTTTCTTTTGGTTGGGATTTATCCATGACCCCATAGACTTCTGGTCATGTTTTATATCAACATTAATTAGACTGCATACTACTCCAAAGGGTAAAAGGCAAACATATCTGATTTGATCTAAAATGCAGTGGTGAAATTGCTAGAAACTCTACTTCATTCTGTGTCCTTTCTATATCTTGACTATCTTGAGCCTTTTGTATGTCTTGAACCCAAAACCAGAATCACATTAAAACGAAAACATAGCACGAAAATGTTGGAAGTACCAATTTTACTTGTAGACATATTTGATTCCCAAATCTTACAACTCAGTCAAGGCAGCACACACATGCCCATGCAAAAGAAAAAAATACTTGTCCCTAACAAGACAGAGGCAGCAAAACCATTATGTTTCTTCTGGATCTCACTATCCTAATTCTATGCACCAGAATAGCCAATTTTCAGGAAAATCAGCTGCACCAATCCACTTGCAAATAATGGAAAGAAATAATACAAGCAGGATGTCAGGATGTCAGACCAACAGGTGGCATTTTCTGTGACTGAACACTTCAGGCAGAACTGTGACTGCAGGCCATGCAGTGCATTACTGTACCCTGACAGTCACGGTGTGGTTGGCTGAGGGCCGCAGGTGAGGCAGGCGGGCCCCACACGCCGGCATCCTTCTCATCTCTTCTATCGGGGTTCCAAACCATTTCTTGTTGCTTGGAAGAGGGGGTGGTGTATATTTAGCAATCTTCCTTCCTGGCCTCTGGGGTTTGAATTCACATTTTTCTTTCCTGCTGTTAAAATACAATGCATTGAAACATTTTATTTCCACTGAAAAAACGGGTAGGCAAATACACAAACTTCCACCCTGGGGTTACAATAATAGCAAGTCAGTTTATTTGCCAGCCTTTGCTGTGGCCTCAGGCCAAAGCTTTGTCTGGGGAGAACTCCTGCCAACACCAACCTTCTCCTCCCCAAGACACACAAGTACCCATCTACCAAAACACTCTCTACAGGCTGATAAACCCCTTCACAGAACTGCAGTGGGTTAGCAAGGTAGGGCAATCCTCTGCAGAGCCATGCTCCTTCCCACTAGGATCTGTTTATCCTTGGACAATGCCCCAGTAAAGATGTGCAAAACTACTTTCTTGCCCTACTTGAAGGACTTGAGTCAAGTAAAATAACCGCATGTTATACCAAAATACACAGTCCTTCTGTTTCTGCTCACTCCTTAGATGCTTATTCACTTTCTCAGCTCCCACTGAAATCCAAGGTCTTCAGAGCAGAGAATATCCATTTGTCCTTCCACAACACCTGGCATGCAGAGTCCTGTGTCATGCTCAGGGCTCCTGTTTCCACTGCTGCAGTGTAATCACCAGTCCTTCTCTCTCCCAAATTATCAATAGAGACAAACAAAACAAACAATCCCAGATCCATAAACATCAACAAAAAACCCCAAACATCTCTAGAACTGCTCTCGAAAGTGAATTTTTCCACATCTATTTCAATCAAAGCATCAATAGCATTGATAATTCAACAAAATAGAATCAATGTTTTTGACAGATCAAACTAATAAGAATTGGAAGAATTGCACTGGACAAACATATCCTCCAAAAACCCCCAAAAAGCCCCATTAAAAGTAAGTAATTTCAATCTTAAGTCAGTTGTCTTTGTATCTTAAAATACATTTTGCAAAACTCTTTATACAATCCAGTCTCTGAAATTCCATCTCCAAAGAGGAAATTTCCAAGCATGAAAAAAACAGATGAAGAGGCAAACAGAATGCTACCTTTTCTCCTCAACTTTAGGTATCCTCATGAAGTGAGAAGTGATTTTGGAGTCTCTCTTCACACCCTGTTTTGCACCTTTGCATTCTGATGACGGAGCAGGAGAGACCCCAGGTGCCTTTGTATGCAGACCATCCTCTTTAACAGAATTATCTACTTCCTCAAAGCTCTCACAGCCCTTAGCAGAAAAACGTGATTTCCTCGACTCCAATTCAGCATCCCCATATTGAATTCTAAAAGATTTGTTCATGGGTTTTGACGTATTAATCTCGTCTCGTTCATCCAGAAATGGACTTGTTTCTTCATCAGCCTCTGACCCATGGCAGCTATTTTTAGAATTATCCACATCCATCGGTGACTCCGGCTCACTTTCTTTCTCAAAAGCGGGCGAGTCCCCTGAACTGCTCTGACATTTGCTGAGTTTCCCAGGACCCCCAAGATCAGATATACAGGCATCACAACCAGCATCTGAAAGTGGACTTTCTGGAACTACATCCCCTTCCTCTTGCTCACCCATTAAACAGACAGAATTGCAGCTCTTCAGCTTCTGTGAGTTGCACGAAGACGCTTGTCCATCTGTCTCAAAGTCTTTTGAAGAAGGTTTTGAATTTCCCGGTTTTGAAGCCCGGCCTGATGATAACTTCCTCTGAGTCCAAGTGGCACTGCTTTCTTCACAGCCTCTCTGCTTGCCAGTTTTGTGCATCTGATCAATGTTGGCATTTTTAAAGAGGTCTCCAGACTGCAGCCCCTTCACGGGATCTGTATCTAAGGCTGCATCTTTGTCCTCAGCCTCCCAGTTACACGTGCTGCCTGTCTGAGGCAAATTTACTTGCTTTGCACCAACTTCCACAGATATTTTTGCATAATTTTGCTGACAAGTATTCTCTAGCTTTTTCACATCATGCTCACAAAAGTTCTCTTTTTTAACAGAAGTCATCTTAGGATTTGCTTCAGTATTGTTATTAATTTTGCTGTGTAAGCTGTGGAAGAGAAGTAAAGGAATTCAATGTCTTATTTCCAAATTTCTGTGCACATTTTTTTAAGGAACAATGATAAGCAAACAATAGAAAGTACAGATTTTTATTCATTCTACTCTGTAAGTGAGCACTGCCAGGATCAAAAAATTTTTTCTGCACTAAGGACTGCAGCTCACTAGCAAGCTATATCCATTTAAAGGCTCCAAAGAATGATCAATCCGTTGCTTACCTCAGGAATCTATTCCAGTCATTCATTATTCTTATTTTCAATCTAAACAGTACAAGGCTATTATTTAGCTGTTTTCTCCAGATGATAAAAAATTAGCAGTTGTGATAAAGTCCTCTATAACTTTCATTTTTATCCATTAAATACAATGAACAAGGAAATCAATGGTTTTATGGCCATTCCCTCAGAGCAACAAATTCATCTTTTAGAAGAGCAGGGTACAGCAGTCCATAGTCTCCTATTACTCCCTTACTTTTATAAACAGCCCATGACTCTTCAAAAAACTCCATACAAAAGCTCAAGTGTAAATGTATTTTAAACTGATAATAAAAACTAAAAGACACATTAAATCAGGAGGCTTTTAAGAGAAAAATAAGCTCATCTGTCTTTGTGTAAGGCAGTCCAAGATAGAAACATGTCCAAATGGTTACACAGGGAAATGAAGTGAGTTTTGCATGACCAGATGTCAGAAAGTCATTTCACATTTACATACTAATTTATGTGTCAATGTATTGATAAAGAAAATTACTTAGAGGACACATGAATATTAGAAAATTCCCTGACTAGTCTTGGTGAACATATCACTCTGAACAGTATCTTCTCCTGAATGTATTGTTACAATACTGTTTATTCCCAATGCAAACTGAGCACACTTAACTCTGAAAGTCTGGTGACTGCCCAGCTTCCCATTCACACTAAATAGGAAAATACACAATTACCATACAATCTTAAATTCAGCCACTGAACATTTTAAGATTATAGATTCCTGAAGGCATTAATTCTCTCCAGGAATGGTAAAAGATCCTCTTCTAAAAGACCACTCAGGATAAGGAAAGATGATAGCTTGGAACTTCATCCACAGGACGATTATTTGAAATCAAAAGGATCTTAGAGGGTTTTATTTCATGATAACTTAACTTCCCATGTATGCATTTATTCCTGCAAATTTTGATGAACAAAAATGAGTTACGATACTCCTGACACCTCAATGACTCTTTAAAGGTACTGACAATATCTGTTGCCAACTTGAGAAATTAAATCTAAGAGCACGAAGACAAATTTAAATTAAAATTGTGATGTTAACTTTAATAGAAAGGCACATGAAATGTTTCTTCAAATCTGCTTCTTAAAATTGCCTAGGCTCTAATCTGTCAGCAGGGAGGGAGAAGGGCATAAAAGAGCAATACTCTAAAGGGAATTTAAAAAAAAAATAATAATTCATTCCCTCCTTAAGAATCCTCTTAACATGCTTGATTTAGTGCAACCTGTAAGCCTGTAATTAGCCCTGCATACTTCTGTATTAATCACTATCAGAAGTCCACACAGCTATTTTTAGCACTGCTATGGACTTCAATCTTTATTTATTAGCAAACATCAAAGAAAAATAAACCAGCACATTTACAACTGTAACTACAGAAAAATAATATCTGATATTCCTCTGCACCAGGCAATTAAATTCTTCGGAGTATAATTTTAAGGCAGCCTTGCAATCACTGCTCCTGACAGACCACATTAGCTGAAAATATCAAACTTTACCTGACATCATTCAGCAGCAAAAGTTTGTAACATTTTTCATAAAAAAAACTCAATGCACATTTGAGCACTTGTAAATTCTGGCTGTAATTAAATCAAACTGCACATGTTTAAGCTACAACTGCAGCCCAATGAGACAAACCAAAACAGATTTTTGTCTGTAAATTAACAACAAAACAGTGAGTTGGTTGCAGGACTATCAGTGCAAATCTGCAACTGTTAGTGCCCTATGTCAAACAAAAACAAAAGCAGAACTGTTGACCAAAGATATAGTCTGACATTACAACTAAACTGATCCAGTGTTTGGCTGCCACTGGAAGCAACACTCCCACTTTGCCTTCCCTTGCTCCAGGTTCCCATCTTTTTGCTTTGCAGGAGCAGATGTATTTATCCACCTAAACAGGGAGGTGCTTCAGAAATCTAGGTCAGCAAAAAGTTTGGGGTTGGGTGTTCAGAGGGGATGGGGGGACGGACTATTTAGCTGTTTGTGATGAAAATGCCTCAGTTTGTTACTCAAGAGGATGTGCCAAGGTAAGGAAAGCAGCAGAAATGGGCTGTCTCCATTTAGCCAGCTGTACTGCTACCCTGCACTTTCAGCTCCCACCAGGCCCCTTCAAAGAACACAACTTTTGAACAGGCTCATGTTGTGCTTCTTACCTTCTGGACTCGGTTGTCTTGGGTCCTTTATTCTCCAACCAACTGGTAATTGTCCGCTGTTTACAGACTGAAAAACAACAGTCCACTGTTATTACATGAAACACGACAAAACTGCAACATCACTGCATCTGAAAAAGAGAGCTTGTACTGGATGAAGATAAAACCACCTCCATTAAGCCCTCATTAGCATCTCTACTACAGGTAGCATCCAGACACTAGCAGTATTAAAACTACATGTGATGCAATATTTAATTTGTATCAGTCAGCAACTACAGGTTTTGTAATAATCTTTATAAATTCCAAGCATAGTGTGTGGTGGGGTTTGTTTCATCTAACCTTATTTTTAAATATAGTTAAAAGGTTAAAAATACATAGTGAATGTGTAGAATTCAAAAAGAACCCAAAAAACCCTAGCTCTCATCATTATCTTTAACCACCACCACAGTGAGCCCCAAAAGCTTCTGCTGAATTTTGGAATGAAGAGGCAACATGACGTAACTTAAAATCAAAAAAGAACAATTACAAGGCATCTTTGAGGACCCATCCAAGAACTTTATTTGTATGTAGCATACTGTGAAACATAAGGCTCAATGTAAGCATAGCACACACTAGAAGTGACAAGCACTCAGAAAAGGACTTTTTCGTTTCTCCTCCATCCATAAACAGTTTGAAAAGCTTTTCAATGTTTACTCCTGTAAATAGCAACAAAATGAAGGACACAATTTTCTCAGATTTAGTATCAACAACACCGTTCCAGTCTTATCTGTGTGTTGTTGTAGCTCAGACAAGCTTTCCATAGAACAGCAACATGTGAACTAATTATGCAGAGACTTGTGGGGGGAATAGGGAGAAAAAATTCAAAACAATTCTTTCACCACTGGAAAAGTCTTTATTAGTATTAGGGGTGTTCAGTTTTGTTGCGTTATTTAAAGATATTCTGCAAATTTGGAAACTAGCTTCAATTCCCTTTCTTTCCATTTGCCAAGAGAAAACATCTGCCCCTGCTAGCTGTGCCAGGTGTTTGCTCACTGCTTTCAGCTGGGTAAGGAACAGCTGTACCACCTTACTGAAATGATCCTTTTCCAGAATTTCCAAACCAGGAGATCAGATCTGGCTCTTCTGATTCTGAGTGAGTATGGGAAGTCTCAGCAGCCTTCTGCAAATGGAGGTTGTGCAACTTGTAACCAAGACAGCTTAGGCCATAGGTAACTTAAGAGACATTGTTTCAATAAACACTGTCCCTAACATTCAAGGCCTTGAACACTTCTATACAGCTGCTTATCAAACACTCTCATCAAAGGATAGAAGAATTTTTAGAATGAGAAGTAATCTCCAGAAAATACTAAAGTAATTTTCTGTTCTTCTGTAATGGCACAAACAATAGTGTGAAACCACCACCATGTGACTGGGTCACCAGGGAGCAATGCCAAGCTGGATGCAGGCTACAAGCACAAGGATACCTGTGCCATCAGCAGCCATTCATAAACACTCAGCTTCACCCCACTCTCACAAAAATAACAGATGGACAGATTTTATCAACTAAAACATTTTTATTTCCAAAGATTCACTAAATTTAAATCTAGCAGTCATTCTGATTAGCAAATTTCACCTTCTTCTAACATTTGAAGTGTTAATCCAAATTGCCTACAGGTAAGCAGCCAGAAAAAAAACCAAACACAAAAACCTGAAGAGACATGTTAAAACATGGGACAAACAGACCTCTTCAAAGGCTGCTGACTACCTCTTGAGGTATAAACTTGTGCTGAAGAAGAAATACTAATTCATTAGCACAATAAACAGAAATTATAACAGCAGCACCAGAACCAGAACAAAATGGCTTTAGTTTGAACTTCACCTGAGCAGCCATGTAAGCCCTCCATCCAACACAACACACATCACTTCCATACTTCCAGCAAGGCTTTTTGCTACAGGTAAGGTGGTGAAAACAAGAGGTAACAAAAGAAAACACATGCTTATTCTCAGCACAAACAGAACCAAACTTTTCTGTATTTTTATTTAAAATGGCATCTTTATTTCTACTCAAGATTCCCCAAATCATTCCCACAAAACAAACCACCCCTTCAATCTACCTTTGAGGAAAACACCTTAATTTTCAGAAGATTTTCATTTATTCTGTAGGAGTGTATACCTCTAACTCCAAACTATCATCTAGTGAGGTTTAACTCATCAGCTGCTGATGACAGCAAATCTGTTTGGGGGTCTTTTTTCCCTTCCATGCATTAATTTTTTACTCCTGAAAGAGATGCATTAAAATTTTATTTTGACAACGTTAGCTCCAAAGAGAAAACAAAACGAAGGAGGCCACGTGGGAACTTCGTCTGCACAGCTTTGTTAGGCGGCAGGAGGAGCAGCCGCCGCACCCCATGGGCCAGCAGCGCTCCAGGCTGGCAGCCACGTGCTTGTGTGAGCTCCTGTCATTACTCCTGGCTGTCCCAGTGTGACAGCCTAGCACAGCCCCCGCTGAAAGCCTTGCTCCCGCAGCAAGTATTCGTCCCCTCTCTTGAGGAATATGCTACCCTTAGCCGCTCACACCTCTCTTCAATGACTTGCACTGTTAGTGGAAACTTGCAAAGAATCAGGCACAAAACCAGCATAAAGATCCTGCGCCCAAAGCAGTCCCCGAGGGGAAGCAGCGCGCACTGACCGCACCACCGGGCTGGGATACGGGGGACACCTGGGAAGTCAAGTTAGAGACAATTCCAGCCCGACGAGGAAGGGCAGCTCCGGCCCGGCTCCGTGCACAAGCACATGCGGCCCCCGCCGGCAGCAGCACGGCAGAGATGCCCCGAGCGGCACACATGGACACGGCGGAGCCCCGCTCCGGCCGCCGCCTCCTCCTCCTCCTGCCCAGCCCCAGGCGCGACCACGGCGGGTCGGGCTGCTGGGAGCGCCGAGCAGCGCTCCCCTCTCGGGCCAGCTCTGCGCTGCTCGGGCTCTGAGGGCACCGCCGGCCCGACCCGCACCCCGACAGCGAGGAGGCGGCCGAAGGAGGCGGGGGCGGCACAGCCGCCAGCGAGCCCCGCTCCGCGCCCGGCCACTCCCGCCGCCCCGGGGCCGCTACGAACCTTTATTCCCCACGGCGGTGGCGGAGCTGCTGCCCCCGGGCCCCTCCTGCCGCTCTCCCTGGGAGCCGCCGCCGGGGCTGTCGGGGCCGGGCCGGACTCTCTTCCGCGGGGGTTCCCGCCCGCAGCCCGCGCTCATCCTCGGCGGGGCCGCCCTGCCCGCCGGGGCCGGCCGGCACCCGCCCCCTGGGGACGGCGCGACGCTGCGGCAGCGGCTCCGCCCGTCCGCATCCTCCGTCCCGCACGCCGGGCTGCTCCCAAGGCGCGGGGGCGCGGCGGGGCCGGGACCGAGCGGCGTCGGGCGAGCGCGGCCCGGCGCTCGCAGCAAGATGGCGGCCGGCGCGCCTCACCCCGTCGCCATGGCGACCCGCAAAGCAGCGGGGCCGGGCGGCGCTTTGCGGCGCTTTGCGGCGTTGCTTTGCGGTAGTTGTTGGTGGCGGCGAGGGCGGCGGGCGTGGGGCCGCCATGGAGGGCGGCGGGAACTCCAAGGGCACCGGGCTCGGCGGCCTCTTCGGCGCCGGCGGGCTCGGCTACTCACACGCCGACCTGGCCGGGGTGCCGCGTGAGTACGGGGGCTGCCGGTGGGGCCGGCCCGGGGGGCGGTGTCCGCGCACCGGCCGCTGCAGGGCCGGGCGGCCGGGCCGGAGAGCGGTGGCGGTGTCGGGAATCGCGCGGCCCCAGGGGCTCGGCCGCCGCCCGGCCGCGGGAACCGAGCCCGAGCCCGAGCCACGGCCCTGCCTGCGCTGCGGGCGGAGGGGCCAGCCCTCGGCGGGGCCGCGTGTCGCGGCGGGTGCTGGGCACGGGGACATCGTGTTCGCCTCGTCCCACCGGATCCCATTCCGCTCCCTGGCAAGGGGGAGGTCCCGGCCGGTGCCGCCTTTTAAGGAGTTGGGCAACTTCACGGCAGAATTTTCCCTGCTGCCACGTTCGAGAGCTGCCCCTTTTTGTCTTACATGATGAATTGTTCCTAGAGAAGTCGGTGTTAAAGTGTTCTGTGTTTTTTCCTTTCAGTAACTGGGATGAGCCCTTTGTCACCGTATTTAAACTTGGACCCCAAGTATCTAGTACAGGTGAGAAGGTGGCTTGTTTTTATTGTGTTAACTCGATTTCAGTGTTTGCATGACCGTACGTGAGCACCTCAAACCTCCTGCAGTGCAGGGCACTGTGTACTGAAGTCTTGAACTGACGAACAGTGGAAAGAAACAGTTTTTCCAGTATTGTCCCTAATAAATCTTGCAGTGCCATGACACCTAGAAGAAAATGACCAGTGATAATACAAAGGATAGGTAGGGCTGTTGTGTCAATACCAGCCTTCTGCTGTTGGAAGGAGATCTCTCTCCTTGCCTTGAGACAGCCCAACACCCCCTCACACAAGTTCTGGCACTGCTCACACCTCCTCTGACCTCCTTCAATCAGTAAGAGCAGCCAGAATCTCTCCCTTCCTTTCATGGATGAGTTTTCTGAACTGTGATGAGTTTGGTCAGTTTACTGAGATGTTCAGCCGAGCCCCAGACCTGATAACTGGCATTACCATCACAGCAGCAGCAAATTTCACATCACTCTCCTTTATGTCATTACCCAGCTGAAGGGAGACCATCATGAAGCAAAACTTGCCATTTTGTTCTGTAGCATAATGTAGCTGTCACTTGCACATCTTAACGTCAGTTAATATAAAATGAGGCCATCATAAGGTAAAAAAAATACTTGAAATCAAGTAATGTTTTGCTTTTTCATAAATATTAAGGGTAGCTGAAAATGTTTAAGTTAATCCAGTTAGGATGCATGTCAGTGATTTTATTTAGTGGTATTTTTCTACATATATGGCTCATATTATCTGAGGGCATGAAATGTTGTAGAATTAGCACTTAAGGTGAAGAGTTGCATAGTATCTGCTGACCTCTGAGCCTCCTTTCATGGGACACTGGGTCGCTGTTTCTTTTGTAACTGCATGCAGTTCTGGGCCTAGAAGCTGTTGTAGTCCAGATTACAATGTAGCATTCCCACAAGGATGTAAAACAGCAGCTGTGTCTCTGGTGGAAGCGAGTTCAGTGTTGTGGCTGCTGTTGTTGAGTGGTCAGAAAGAAGCTGAGATTATTTAGACTTTCTCCAAGAACACTCTCTAAAGTTATCTTGCTTAGTTAGTACAGTTTGTCTGAGAACACGTTGGTGTTAAAAACAGTATAGCAGAGGTTTTGGAACAAACTGTGTGTGCACTGAGAGATCTTAGAAACAGAAGAGAATTTCGCTTTAAATGAAAAGGTGTTGTCATTCGTGTCATGATACAGTTCTAAAAATACCAATTGGAGTAACACTAGAGGCTGCAGTCTGTGTTGTAACACTTCACTGCCCTTCATGCTGAGCACTAGTGTGTTAATAGCAAAGTGCATAGAAGTAAGAGGGAATTCCATTTTTTTTACCTGAACAAGTTGCCCATAGAAGCTGTGAAGTCTCCTTCCTTAGAGAAGCACAAGACCTGGGAATGACTCTTGAGTGCCCAGCACTAGCTGACCCTTCTTTTGACTACAGGGGTTGCACTAAACAGTCTCCACAGGTTCCTAGGATTCTAAATATTGAAGGAAAAAGACATAGCTTAACTTCAATTATTAGCCTTTAAATGTGGGGGTCCTGTGAAGGTGCATGTGGAGAGGCAAGGGTCTCCTGGTGTTTAAAGACCATCTGTTTGCTTTCAGAATGCAGTAGGAAAGTCAGCCTTACTGTTGAGAATCTTGCATTTTGATTCTGGTCTTCCCATAGTAACAAACGGTACAATGGTACTCATTGGTTTAAACCCCACATTTTTGGTTGGTCCATGAATGCAGGCACAGAACGAGGTTGTCTCTGGAAACTTAGATGTTACATAGACAAGGATTGCTTCATCTTGACTTTTGGGACAGTAGTGAAAACTGTTAGAAAGTGCTGACCAGTGTAAACACTGAATTTCTCCAATTGCCTCGTTACAAGGAAGATAGAAACCATATTATAGGTTCATTTTATTGATAACAGTATTCACAATTTTAGAAGCTATTTTTTCTGTATTGCCATTCACATTTAGTGTCAAGTGTGGGCCAGTAAAACCCATTAGAATGCATTTCCTGAGGCCTGCAGCTGTTGGAGTCATGGATCAGTTAAGTGAGGATGGATAATACTGTGACTGGAAAGCACAGAAGCTTAAAAGAGATCTGCTGCTTTAGCACCTTATCAACAGCTGGCATCTTCAAAGCCTGCTACTGAAAAGGTGCCTTGGCACACCTGATCTTTTTACAGATGCCAGTTCCTCTAGGCTGTTTCTCTAGCTTTGTAGATCACTGATTTACAGGAACACAACCACGTCCCTGTGGGAGAAAGATGGACAAGCATAAAATTAACCAACCTCACATATTTCATGCCTCATCATCACTGGTTTTGAGTGTATTCCTTGCATTTTTCACATCCTCAAAATAAGTCACTTATTTCGGTGCAAGGAAATACTTTTCATATAAAGGCAGTTTTTATTTAGTATCAGAGTGGTGGGAAACCTCAACTAATGCATTATTGTATCAGACTAGGTTGCTCAGTGAGGAAACAGTGCTGTGTAATCAAACAGGAATGTTTTTGGAGGGCTTGTATTGCCTGCTGCAGGATGTAATAAATAGTTAGCAAATAGTAATTAAAAGCAACCAGCAACCCACACAGTATGAGTTCCTTGGCTGACTGGTGTAATTTATAAAATGTTAGGACGGCTAGGGAAAGAAAAAGCGCTCAGTCAATTGATCATTTTACAGTTCTTTTTCATGATTCATAAAGTGCATACATAGTATATACCATTTCTGTGCTACTGTAGGCAAGAATTTTCCAGATACACTCATCCATCTTTAGTTTATTGCATGGATTAATGAAAAATATTAATATGGCCTACATTTTGAACTAGACTTGAAAAATACAAAAACATTTGTTTTTGTTTTCCCCCAGGATACAGATGAGTTTATCTTGCCCACAGGAGCCAACAAAACTCGAGGCAGATTTGAGCTGGCCTTTTTTACCATTGGAGGGTGTTGTATGACAGGTAGGTGGTTGTGGTTTCCACTTTTCCCAGCTGTGCAGGTAACACCTATGCACTGCAGTGATTGATGAGATTGTAAATATCTTGTTCTGCAAGACATCATCTGTTCTAGTCTTAGGTAAAGAGAGATTTGGCTTTAGTCTATACACTGAATTCTGTTTTCAGTATTTGCTTCTAGTATTGTTTGGGAGTTTTTTGTTCTTCTTAAAAAGTAATAACTGATACTGTTCCAACTAGGGGCAGCATTTGGTGCACTGAATGGTTTGAGACTTGGCTTGAAGGAGACACAGAATATGGCGTGGTCAAAACCTAGAAATGTACAGTAAGTGTTTCATCTAAAAAAATGTACTTCTTAGTGACAGAGATGTTTCTTCCAGCTTATACAAGGTTAGATCTGAATATACTGCAAAAATAAATGTTCTGAGGTTTGTTTTTTTAGCGGGGACAAATGGGAGTCAGTATTTGTATTCATCAAATTATGACATGCTTTTAGTTACAGTGATGTTCAGTTCAACCTTTTTGCTTTTTATTTAGTCACAATTGGTGTGTCCTGTGACTTACCTTAAATATTTGAGAATTAATTGCTACTTTGATGTTTGCTAAAAATATACTTCAAAGTCAAAGCAGTGTTTTTATATGTAGAAGTATTCCCAGAAGCAGCAGTGTTTGCTTTGAGCAATTTTTCGCTGTAATTTATCTGAGCACAAGTCTCCCTTCTTTCCCAAGCTTTTCACAACCAGGAAAAGATTGAAATGCAGAAGCTGGGCCTGCCTGGATTTGCATTGGGGATGACATTGGTGCGTGCTGCTGAGCAGGCATTGCATGGGGGAGCTGTTCTGGATGATGGCATCCATGAACTCCCATGACATTGTCGTGTTTTCACTTCACCTGATTGTTTGAAAGAGCACAGCAAAGACAGGAACATTTGTTTCTACAGGATGCCTCTTCTTAAAAAAATTTCCTTTAGCTCAGACATAGCTATGGGAAAACCTAAGTGAAAGAGACACAAGAAACCAGAGGAACAGAATAACCAGGGGAAAACATGGGAAATTTTGACTTCCAGAATACTTTGGAACAAAGGAATTTTAGAAGAGGAATTTACTATTTCCTGGTACAGTTTGTATTGGTTATGCTCCTTTTTAAATTGTTTCTACACTCATCCCCTTCTTTATCAAAATTTTCACCACTATAATTATATAACTTTCCTAATGTTCTAGATGAACAGAATTGAATTTTAGATGTTTGGAATGAGCAGAGTTGGACCAAGCCCTGATGTTAAGGATAATCTTTGGCAGGTCAAGCCCAGAAGGTGGCAGTCAGTGCACATGCTGCTCTTACCCTGGCTCTGCAAGTCAAAGGTCTGCTGAAGGTCATCAGCTTCCAGCAGTGCATTAAGTTCGGGTTTTCCCTCATCAGGTGCAGAAAACAGACTTGCCTAGCTAGATTTCCTCCAAATTTATCCTTACTGTACACAGATTTCTTTCTTCTTGAGTTTTAATTTTGCTGTTATTCACTTGTCATCAAATATCTCACAGTATGCCATGGTTATTAAAATTACTGATTTTCTTATCAATTCAGAATATAAAGTTAAAAGGTGAGGGTTGTAATTAAGGAGAGGTTATCAATACCCTAACCTCTTAGATTTTTTTTTCCTCTTGTTTCAAAATGAAGTTTTCCAGTATTGTTTAGTTCATTGCCTAACCATATTCAGTAAAGACCTTTGTCCTAATGAAAATTATAAAAAAAGGAAAAACAGCAGAAAATTAAACCAGAAGTAATGAAAGTGTCACATTAAAGCTGAGCTAAGTTCCAGTGGTAGTCAGCTGTCCAGAGCAATACTGTGCCTGTGATAGTGTTACACTGCTGGGAGATAAAGATCAGTCATCTCTTGTGGCTGCTGCTGTCACTGTTCTGGAGACAGCTGTGCCAGCAAGAAGTGGCATTGTGCTTCCCTGAGAGCGCACTGAAGGTTCTCTTTTCCTTTTAGTGCTAGTCTGGAAGCCTACACACACAGCCCATACACACACACCTCTTGGCCCTGTGCTGGGTGCTGGGTGGACAGCTGGTGTTGCAAGGGGCTGCCTCCTTCCCTCCTGACTTGCTGCAGTCCAGACCTGGTTTATTGCCCATACCATTTGCTCAGGTATCCCCACAGTCCCTGGCACATCGTCCTTGTAGAGGAGCGCTGAGGCTCTCGTGGAGACCCTTTACCCAGCCAGGTCTGCAAAAGTGTATCAGTCATTCCAGGAGCTGTGTATAGTCAACACCTAAGGAGGGACAGCTCAGGTTAGAAAGTCCCTTACAGGAAGAGTCTTGGGGAGGGTCAAGTTTGCTTTGAAAAGAGAGAAAGATTTTCTTAAGACTTGGCAGGACTGAATATTTGCTTTCAAGAGCTTTTAGTTCATCATTGCAGTTTTATTAACCACATATATAGTATAAACACACAACCCTTACTGTCATAAACACTGTCTTGATGTAAACACAGAGTGCTAAAGGTTTTCATTCCTCTTTAACTCCTTTATAGAATTCTAAATATGGTGACAAGGCAAGGAGCGCTATGGGCGAACACTCTGGGATCACTGGGTAAGTAAAGTCATTCCTCTATAGGGAAAGCAATTTAAAGGTGTAATTGTCAAAGTGTATTTGTGTATTATCTGAATGAGAGTATTCTCTAAATTTTCACCATTAAATCCATCAGGAAAAGGTGCAGGTTTTTTTCTTTGGGGGCATGAGGGCATTTCAATAGACATGAAACAGGAAATTCAAGGCTAAAATAGAATTTGCAGCATAAGGAGCCAAAAGCCTTTAATTAAAACCCCCAAACTAGCTGTATCAGAAACAACTGAACATTATAGATAATGTTTACTTGTTAATAAATTCCAGTTAAATTACAACTTAAGGCAAAAAATATAATTTATATTTCCGAAATAACTTTAATAACCTACATTGACACTCTGTGGTCGTGTGATCACCTGGCTGATGTTTGTTTCCTGTTAAAAAGTCAACAAAATGTTTATGTGAAGAAAAAATGTGGTAGTCAGTACAAAGATTTATCCTATCAATGATGGCACATTAGCTAGAAAAATCACATATGATACGACTGACTCTAAACCTAAATGTTGCTCATAGCTAACATGGGTTAGACAAAAAGAGAAAAGAAAATGAGGAATAGCCTGGTGTATGAAAAAGAAACTTCTGCTAACTGAGGTTTGGGTGAGGAGGGGGCTGTGAAATAAAATCATGTCAGTTGCCTCCAAAAAATGAGATTATTTCATAAAAATCAGTGAAATAACTAATGCCCTAGAAATTACACTTTTTTTACCTTCCCCCCTGTCTTCCACAATCTTAAAAAATGAAAACTGGTGCAGTTACTTTGAAAGGAGAAATCCAAAATTGATTAAATTATTTTTAAGAAAAATAATGATGGAACTTGTTGTCCTACAAACTTGTAATAAAAGTTAGCAATATTTAAATCAGAGACTATTATGTTATAGGTCAGTCTACATCTGTTTGACTTTTGAGAATGCATCAAAGCATAGGCTAACTTGCATATATGACATTTTATTTCAATCTTATTTCTGAAGAGCGGATGATTTGCCATTTAACTCTGGCCTTAACTTTTGAGGCATAGAGTAGAGGGCACAGTTAGAGTCAGAGAGAGGATTCTGTGCTACAGCAAGAAAGGCACTTTTTGCATAAGAAATGCGTGTTGCCTACTGAGTTTTATTGGGCCATTTTTTGTTTGGATTTTCTTTCTTTTTTTTTGTTCCAAGTCTAACAAAAACATCTCTGAGAACTGAGATGGAGGCACACTGCAGTTCAAGGTTTCAGTTTAAGTGACACATTAACAGGTTCTTTCAACTGTGTTTAAAGAAAGATTACTCAAAAATGTTTGTGCATTCCAGTAACAAATTGTTATTTTTCTAACAAAATAGGGCCTCCAAAATTACAGAGTTAAGCAGAACTTTACATTTGGGGTTCTGGTAGAGCTCTATCTTGTCCTAGCTACCAGAGAAATTCCTTTCAAGGAGCTGAATTATTTTTGCATCTTTCTTCACTTGTGCAGCCTTTCTGTACCTCAGAGATTCTTTTGTCACTATTGACAATTTTTGTCACTCTGTTCCTGAACAGAGGCAACAGCTGTGTTGAACTGTTTTAAAAAATTGTGTTGAATTCAGCTTTTCCCTTCCTCATTGTTAATCTGCTTGCTACTAAGACAAGCTGAAATACCCTTGCCTGTGCTGAATGGAGAATGAAGCTGCTGTTAACTCATTGACATTATTATGGTTATTATGAAGGATTTGCTGCCTTTTAGCAGAAGGAAAGATTTCAAATTCTTGGAGGGCAAGGAACAAATTAAATGGCATTGTCTTTATCACTTTGAAATGATGACATACTCTACTGTTCTTTGCCAGCATGAAATGTGAATATATTGTGAGGGGTGAGGATGGGGGGGGGCTTTCCCCTTCAACAAAATGCATAAATGATAAATGCATCCATGCTAAAAAGCCATTCATTTCTCTTTCTAGTCCTTTGCAGGGCAGTCCCTAAAATTATCCAAAGCAAAAGGCCCTCTAGGGATAAAGATTTCATGCACAAGCAAAGGTGAAACAGCTGTAAGTGTCAAATGCCAAGCGTTCTAATAGTAATTTTTAAAAGAAGCATAGTCCATTGTACTCCAGCTCTTGGTAGCATGATCTGAATGCTGTACTTAACTCACATTTCATCACTGTCACACATGGACAGCAATTTTCTCTGGTACTTAGAAAGTGTTGGGTTTAGTTTCATGCCATCCACAGAAGACAGTTTGAAACTGCCAGTACAAATTTAAACCCTGAATTTTTAAACAAATTCAAACTAGCAAAATAGGCTTAAACTTCAGTCAGTGCTTTATAGCACATATTGTCCTGAAGAATGTTACTTTATAACCAAATTATAGCTCAAGAAAGGAGAAATAGCTACGAAGAAACAGATCTGGAAAAGAAACACCAAAGATGGGATTTTGCAGAGGATTCTCTTCAAATAAGCAGAAAATTTATGCTTCAGAAGTGTAAACAGCTACACCAAGCCTGGATTCTAAACTTTAGTCCTCAGACCATGGAAGGTTTTTTAAATCTTTTTTTTTTTTCCCCAGCTCTACTTTACAGTGCATTTGGAGTCATCATTGAAAAAACACGAGGTGCAGAAGATGACCTGAACACCATAGCTGCTGGAACTTTGACAGGAATGCTATACAAAAGCACTGGTAAAGTAACAAAATATTTCTCCCTTTTCCTTCTCTTGTGCTTATGCTGGTTATTAGGATTCTCATGACTTTTGCTAAATACTGTCCTGCTCTGAAAGTTGACAGTGTAAAAATGGCTGTTAGCTCAATGTCCCCTAACCCACAATGTTTTTCACCCATCTAAGGCTTAAGGAAACCTAAGGAAAACTTACACAAAAAAAAATCCAGCTGAATTAAATTTGATTCTTTGCAACTGCACAGGACTGACAATAACCATGAAAGTCAAATTATGATTGTTGTACATATATACTGAAGAAACATGCATTTATTTCTTCAGATATATGGTGAGGTTGTCTAAAATACATACCCACTTCATTCCTAGCCATGCCTTCAGCAATAGCAGGAATAAAACTAGTTGTCTCTCAAGTCCATGACTGGTTGCCCACAAATGGGAACTACCTTCTAAAGAGAATGGGGACAGGGGAGGAGTACACAGAGCATAGAGCTTGACTGCATGAAGAGGAAATTTACTACAAGTGATTCATGTGATAGTAACTGATATGATAGTGGTACCTGGAGCTGCAGAAACCCCTACACACAGAGAAATTGGCTGATTTATGAAATTATTACTTAGGTGTTCATGAAACTGTAGTCTAGTGGTAGAACTCTAGTCTTTGCATAGTGGTCAAAACCAACAAAATGTTATTTGAGAACAGCATGGGTTTAAGGTGAGTTTGCTGATGCAAACTGAACTGTTTGCAGGAGAGAGGGTCTTGAGCTTCATCAGCAGAATACCTGTCAACACATGTTCCAAGCTTAATAATTGGAGGTATCATCTTTTTTAGAGGGTTGCTGGGTACCACAGACTGACATTATACATGGAAACATTGACACATGGAGAAAAGTTTTATGTTTTAAGTAACTCAGTAAATGTTTGGCTGCATGACTCACCTGCATTTTATGGAGGAGATAATGCAAGAATTAACCTATGTACTTTTGCATATCTAACTGAGCCTCAGTGTCTTAAAAGTGTTCCTGAAGGCCTGCTTTATATATAGGGCAAAACAGTTTGAGTAACTCTTTTCCTGATGGCTTATACTACCTGAAGCCAAAAATAATTGGCTTGAGCAGCCTTCATAAATACAAGACTCTTAACTTTACAAGGGCACATAGCTCTCCTGTAATCCATTACTTCCTTGGGATTTCATGAATGATACGACAGATGACCAAGAACAGCTGGAAAGGGTAGCATATAGAAACATAATATTTTCTGTAGGAGCTTATTAATAAGGAGAACTGTCATCATCACTCCAACAGAAGCATCTCCCTTACCTTGCAGAAGTATGGAGCTGGCATTATGTGTAATCTTTTTCTGGCACAGTGCAACCATGGATAGCTACTCCAGTCACATGCACAGTCATCTGACACTACTAAAGTTTTTCTTACCAGAGCACAGAGGGACATTTGTTTTGTAACACAAGATCTACAGAGCTAATAGTAGCCCTGATAAAGGCAAATGAAGTCAGTAAATCTCTATTCATTACAGTATTGTATTTCAAGTGTGTGTTGTACATGTAAACCACAGTGTAGAGAAATTGCTGCCTCTCCTGTCACCTTATGCCAGAATACCCTTTCTTATTCTGTATGGTAAAACTTCTAAATTCTGCCTTTACACTGCATCAGTGTATATATTTACCTTAAAACCTTGAATGTTTAAACCATGCAAAAGATCAACACACATCTAACAGATTAGGACTGTAATAATACCTGTGTTACATGGAATGCCATGATGTGTTGGCATTAAGAAAAGGAAAATGCAAAAGTTGCCAAGGACACTGAGTTATAAATCACCATATATTAGTGTCAGCTGGAAGCTCGTGCAAACATGCCATTGCAAATCTAGGCTGTTCTGTAGTCCAAAAGGGTGGATACAGAGTTGCAGGCAGTGCTGTTCAAACACTCAGATTTCCCACTATCATTCCTGCTTTGTAAAGAGATCAGGAACATACTTAAGAAGAAACTGGATAATGCATGGCAGGTCTTTTATTATAATTTCATGTTCATGTTTAACCACAGCACTGATGGAGGAATCACATCAGCAGCCCTGCTGCACTGCAAAACACTCTTGTGTGCACTGCAGAACCTAGATTGAATTTCTGAAACCAATGATTTAGCATTTGATGAGTGGACAGGAAAAAAATAATGGGAAGACTTTGTGAAGGCTGAGATTCATTGCCCCAAACTGGTCCCAGTTTTCACAATTTGTCCTTGTAGAAGTGTTAATCATTACCAAAATGCCAGCAGTCAAACAGAACGTGCACGTTCTAAAGCCATTGGTTGTGAGCAGTTTTGTGCAAAGCTACTTGACACAGCTTGTGTGGGAGAAGATAAGACAGGATTGAAAACTCTGCAACTGAGGACAGTTCAGCCCCCTCCCTGTGTTCAGTGGCAGTGCCATCAGTCATTGAAAGTTCCCCATTGAAGTGGCTGAAGCAGTTAAATCCCCATTAAAAATGGGTGAGAGCTGGGCTCCATCTCAGCATCACTGCATGGCTTAGGTTAACAGGCACCTATTGAGTGGGAATGGAGAACTGGTGTGCGGAGTTCTGAAACATCTACTGCTTGATTCATCTGACCAAAGGGATCTCCAGCTTTCACTTCTATTTCAGCTTAAATTTAAAGCCACAATTACTGACTAGATTTTAGCCCAAGTGCAGCAATAAGAGTACATATTAATTTGTTACACCAATCTTACAACTTCATGGGAGCAATTTTTTGAGCTCACCACTTCTACCCAGAACATTCAGTTTGGGTAACAGTTAGAAGAAAACTCTTTGGGTTCCTCTGCCACTGGCACATGAAATAGAAATATTACAGCAACTCAGTTCTGTTTGAGTTTTGCTAAAAGGGGGTCTGACATCCTAACTCCACAAGGATGGTTTTTCTATTTAATAAGATACTACTCTTCATTCTTCAATTTTAACTAAAGGCAGAAATCAATATCTATTATGCCAGGTTTTTTCTGATAAATGTTACAAAGCACAAGCACATCTTAAAACAATTCTTTAGCCTCCTTACATGTGTTTTCAGCCTCTTTTCTAAACTGACCATCTTTATTTGGTTTTCTCACAATTGTATTAGTCATGAAAGTAACAAAACACCAAACAAAAATGCTTGTCACTGTGCACTATGTCACTGTTATTCCCTCCCACCGTGAAAATGCACATGGTTCCAGTTGTCACAAAGGTACAGCTGGCTGAGGCTCTTGCACTCCTCCTCAAGCATGCAGGATTGATCACTCAGGAAAAGATCCTGAGCTAGGTGGGACTTTGGCCTGACCCGGTGTGACAGCTGTTAATTTCTCACTGAAATGCCTGACAGACTTCAGTAAGCAAAAAAGTTAGCCAACCTTTACCTCTTATCTGAGGGTTGCACAGGTTGTAGATATTCTTTTTCTTGGATAATTTTTTTCCTCTCTTGAGGTTAGGGGTAGTGGGAACAAAAGTAATGCTTTGGACAAACTAAATTCCTTTGTTCACTTTTGTTCAGTAGGAGCCCAATCCTACGTACAGCATCTCATGCCTTTGGAACAACAGATGTTACCTGATTTGGTACAGAAAATGGTGTGTGTCTGAAAAGAAGGCAATTGCATGCTAGCAATAGTTGATGGTAGTAGTTGTCATTTTAAGACCTCGGAACACAACCCTGAGAAGTCAATATGTTATGAATTAAGAAAGGCTAAATGTATTATTGCCAGCAGTAAAATCTGGCTGGAGCTAAAGATTAGTATTGTGACATCCAGTGGGTAGTTCAGGGCAGTTGTGTTAGCTGACAACTTCTTGAGCTATAAAAAGCCTCTTCTCTGAGCCCAACCCATGGTTTTCTTTAGGCCAGACAGGGCTTTTTTCTTGTTTCTCTTGGCTGGAGAGGGGGAAAGAAGAGCTTTTGGGAGACTGCTGTAGGTACAGGCCTGGCATACCTTACTTTTCTGCAATATTTGGAAAAAAGTGAAGAACTTGCTTGTCATCACTTAAGTTTAGGGCATTTTGGAAATTAAGAACCCCTTTTAGAACCTTTTTTAACATAACAAGTCTGTAGCATTATCAATCAAAGGGTATTTAGAGAAAGGATCTTGTTTCTGATATGGAACAAGGAAGAAGTAAGGACAATGTGCAAGCAGCACTACAGGTAACAGCTCATTGAGGCTTTCTTAGTTGCTTGCTGACTGATGTCTAAGAGTATGTGTGGCCACTGAGAGCAGTGCTGCCTTCAGTGCTGCCCTGCTCTCCGAGGCAGGAGCAGTGAGCTCAGAGCTGCAGGGGTTTGCAGGGTTTGCAGGTGCCAGTTACAGCAGCTGAAGCAGCCTCCTGTCAGTCAGGTGCTGCTGCTTTCATTCAGAAGACAGCAAATTTTAATCATGTTTGCAAAGTAACTTCAACAGCTCTAGTACTTCTAAACCAGTAAATTAAATAGTAGATTCCTACTGTTTTTTCTAATTTAGCCTTTATACCATGGTAACTACAGGAAATGTTTCCTCTTACAAGCTTTGTTGTTTCTGTATTCTAAGCACAATTCTGCCTTAGCTGCAGCAATATGAAAATGGAACATGCTCTGGAATGTATCTTGCTTCCAAATAGAAGTTTATCAGTTTCCTCAGTAATTTCTGTATCCACAGACTTTGCCCACTACTTAAAAGATTTCATGAAATGAACCCCAGGGAGCTGCAGGAGGAAACTCTTGGTATTTTCTAATGACATCAGGCCACCCACAGATGTTCAAACAAATGACTACTTGATGGTTCAGACAGTCTGGTTACTGAGCCTGAATTTGAACCAAAACTGAGATTGCCTTGTACACTTGAGTTGAGCCCTTTAAACCATTTGAAAATATTTTTGTTCCTGAAAGCCCAGAAGAAAGAGAAGCTGTTTTCATTCAGAATATCTGAGAGAGATTGGAAGACAGAAAACTGAGCACAGTTTAAAGATTATTCTTCTTTTGTTTGGCAGAAGTATGTGCATCTGAGGTTTTGGTTAAGGTATTTCTAATGTTTGCTGTTGGATGGTTCTTGCTTTAAACATCCCAGGAACTATCCCAGGGCACTGGAGTAACATTCTGAAAATAGAGACAGTAAGGTTCTAAAGGGAAGGTTTTACCCTCATGGTTTTACCTACTGGACAAGTGCTCAGTGTTAGGAGGGGCTCCTGCCTTGATGAAATGCAGAGCTATGCTGTTGGAGTGCTGAGTGCCATGGCACAGTGTAAGCTGGAACCTATTGCAATGTATCAAGGTGGCGTATCAAGGTGTACCACAATACCTGGTGGTGAAAGGGTGCAGCAGCTGAAGCCAGAGAACTAATTTCCCATTTAGAGAGCATCAGAGCTGTCTTTGGAAACCCACAGCACTTCTCAACTCTTGTGCAAGGTGCCTGATCTCAAAGTACCTGCTTCCAGAAGTGTCTGTCAGCTGGAACCTTTATCTTACTGGGACATACAAGATTAGGGGCTCACGGCCACGTTTCAGCAGGGTTTGGCAGGGCAGGCTTGGTATCAAAGGCTTGCAGAGAGTGATTGCAGAGGAAGGGTGGGAACATGTTCTATCATGGAAACACAGCTGGGATGGGAGTGGAGAGTTTATTTTTTATTTTTGTTAACAAAACTAATTTTCTCAGAGGGCCTAACATTTTCTGCCCAGCGATGGGGCTGCATTCTAAAGTGCATTACTGTTTGAAATCTGCCACAGGCCTGGACATACTTACTCAAATGCAAATGTGACCAGTTTGGGAAAGTTTTCTTTCCTTCTTTTTTTTTTTTTTTTTTTGTAATGACTGTGGGTAGTCCAGAAACCAGGAGCAACTACTACAAAAAAAAAAAAGAAAAATAGAAGAACAACTCAACATTTTGTAGCAGAAGCACAGTATAGCAACACTGGTAGAGAAACACTTGTTGCATGTTTTCTTGGATATTTTTTCTCAGTCATGCACTTATACCAGCTGCACATGTTCATGGAACACCTCCAGCAATGTCCCTGAGCAGTTTGCAGGCCTACACATGGCTTTGGGCCCTGTGGTTGACCCTTTGTCAGGGGGTTCAGAGCTGCCATCCTTACCTGGCTGGCTCAGCACGTGAGAACACCAACATTTGTTGTGGTAGGAGCAGCACATCTAAAGTCTTCATACGTGGATTCTAGAAAGCGGCTCAGCCATCCAAATTACAGATGACACCTTTCTTGTACAACCCTGACTTCATAGAATCTGGAGCCAGGCTTGATCAACCTTCAGCTACCTGTTCCTGCATAGGAAGAATAGGATTTTAAGGGGAAAGAGAAAGAATTAAACCTGGGGGCTGAGGGAAGGGCCCACAGGAACAGTCATAGCTGTGTAGAGCATCTCATTCTGTGGGGATGTTCCACATTTGCTCATACACCTGATGGTCATGAGCCACCTTTGGGGGTTTCTGCTGTGATCTCTTGAATCCTGATATGAATAGCAGAAAAATGGGCTCTGATGTTGTATTCATTTACCCCAGCAGGAATGAGAAGTCAGTATTTTTACAGATTATCTCAAATACTTGTTTTGCACAAAGTGTCCTTTAAATTTCACCTGTGGCTTTTTGCCAGACACTGCTTGCGCATGGTTAGTTTTGTGTACCCAGCTGCAAACCCTTCATATGAAAAGCTTTTTGTGCAACAAATTCAGGATCAATTAGCACAGAAGTCTACATGTGCTTTCCTAAATGCTGATTTAGGCACATTGAGCATATTCAGTAGGGCGTTCCTTAGAGCTGTTGAATTCTCAACAGTTACAGCAGTGAACTCAGCCCAAAAAACCTCTCAAATTTTTACAGCTGATCTGGCTATGAAATTTCTAGAAACTGTGGCTACACATGGCTTCTAGTACCAAGTCCCACTTCTGCAGCTTCTTGGTTTTATTGCATGCCTGGGAAATATGGAGGGGTTTAACAAGTCCACTGAAACCCATTTAACCTTGCAGCACAGGTAACACTGATGCCAGCGTCTTCTTGCCTCACTAAAAGCCTAGAGGCAATTCTGTGAGACAACTTTATGACCCATAATGGAAAGCAAAAAAAGCAATCTCTCTGATTACTGAGATACATTTGTTTTCAAGTTTGAGGAACCTGAAGTGCACTGCTAGGTTCTCCAATAAAGCAGGCAGGGTTTTTTATCTCACTGTCAGCAGAAGCTGGCCTTGTTCTATACACTGTACACATTATCTAGCTTGGTTCAGCTGCAATGATAAACATTGCAGAATCAAACTCACTGAAGTTTTCCTAGCATTGAGCGTCATACTCCCAGGTGCTCTGTGCATTTATAGTACATTCTGGGAGCTCTGCCGAGACACAGAAGTGTTTGGCTGTTGTACAAGCAACAGAAGTCTCTACTTGTGCCCCTGTACACCCCTGTCCTCACGTGGAGGGAGGATGGAGGTGGGATGCCACCTGACTCCAGCTCCAGCCAGGTGCACTGCCTGCAGGCAGTAGCCTAACTTGTTCTATATTTCTTACACTATGGTGCTCACCTGCACCTTAAGACTTTAATCACCTGTGTGATTCAGTTTTTACCATTGCAAGGTGATAATTTTGAGTACTAATAAAAGTGAGAATGAAGAAAGCTGTTCAATGTACATCCTAGTAAATTCTTGCCAGTTAATTCCTTTCATCTACTTCCTATTTTTTAATCAAAAAGTTTTGAAATTCCAAAGACACAAAAGCAGTGATAGGTTCTGCATGGTGGCCTAATGAATCTCTGGAGCCCAATGTCATGTCTATATCAGCTGCCGTTTTGTTCACTTATTTCCCTCCTGCCCTTTCCTCTTTTGCCCAGAGCTTGTTACCATAATTGAAAACCCCAGCTGAAGACCTAAATGGAGGAGATTTTGTAACAGGAGGAGAGCATATCTGAACTGTAAAAACATTGTATTAAGGACAGAGGGAATGGATTAAGCACGACTTGGGAAAAGCCATCTTGGCTTCCAGTGCTCCGTAGTGGTTCCCTGAGGCAGTAGTGCTAACACAGTTTGAGAGGAAGTCATTCCAGCAGAATTAGTGTCAGGTTCAGGAATGAGTGACCATGAGCCTGGCAGCAGGTTTGAGAGGAAGGTGGAAAAGCACAGGGATTCTTTCTGGAGAGCTACTCAGGAAAGGACTGTTCATTAAGATGCCTCTGGATTTAAACAGCTTCTCAGAAATTGCTGTTCACTGACCAATTCCTGCAAAGTAACAGCAATGAGCTGTAATGTGTTTTGTTTTTTCCAGGTGGAGTGCGTGGGATAGCACGAGGCGGGATCGCGGGTCTGACGCTGACTGGCCTCTACGCCCTGTACAACAACTGGGAGCACATGAAGGGCTCCCTAGCCCGGCAGTCCCTGTGAGCAGGGCACAGGACACGCTTGCTTAGTCACCAATCAAATCACTTGTGAGATCTATCTGGTGCCCCTTGCTATTTTATTTACAATTAGTGTGAAACTGATGGAAACTGTGCTGGGAGCAACCTCTTGACACCATGTAGCTGGACTGGCCCTTTCCACCAGCCCATTGCTGGAGAGGCAACAGTATTTGTTGGACCTGCAAGTGACCAGAGTGGCCACCGAGTCTCCCTGCCTTGCTCCCCAAGCAGCCCTGGCCAGAGCTGCCAGGCATGCTGGGCCCTCATAGCCGCTCCTGCTCGCTGCCAGGTGTGTTGGGGTGCCTGGAAGGTCTGTCCATAGAGCATTCCCAGCACCTCGCCTGGCCAGCCCGGCAGCACAGCCCCAGTAGCCATGGCACAGGGCAGGGCTTGCTATTCTGACAGCACAAGGCAAGCTAGCAAAAGGGACATCATCAGAATAAAAAGGGTGGTACTGACTCAATACCATTTCTATCCTTTGCTCTTCCTGCTACAAAGGCCTGCTGCATCCAGTGACCTATTTATGGATTCATTTTAAAGGATCAGTGTGATGAAATGCTGGGGGAGTTGGTGGGTGAGGGGAAGTGGACAAGCAGGCTGATCATCTCCTGATGGGTGGTTATGGTAAGGCATACCAGGGCTTGACTTCACTCCCTTTTTTGCTCTAACAAATAAGGACCTGGTTGTTTATGGATGAAATACAGTTGCTGTTGCACAACAGCTGCCAGTGGATTATCAAAACACTTGGGTGCTCCAGTGTCTCAGAACCCATTTAGCCAACAGTTAGAAACCAAACACTGTAAACTCTGCACTCATTACCTATTACAGGATTTTTAACTAGCAAGAAACTTTTTGCCTGAAGTACCATTTGTAGGTTATGGGTGGAACAAAGTCTGTGATGAACCTACACATTGTTCAGTGTTAAAATTAAACCATGTACCAAGCATCATTTGCAGATAAATTAAATAGTAAGTTGGGAATTAGTTCAGCAATTAGAGTTACTGTATAACAACTCATTCCTTCCATGTTTAAATAATTAAACAGGTGAATTATTAAAGAGGTTTGAAGACAGGGAAGGCAGAGCAAGGGAAAAACAGGAAGCTAACTGGTCAGCAGACAACTTAATGCAAACCAAGTTTACATTTGAGTTTTTGCTACTGAAACAGCTCTTGATAATTACATTGCACCCACCAAAATAAAAACAACCAAAAGCAGTAGAGGGAAGGTGGTGGCTCTTAACTTCCCTCAAGAAGAAATGCCACTTTGCTAGGGAGCCTCATTAGCAGTAAATAACCACTGAGACCAGCTTTTCATAGAGCAAGTGCTCCAGCTAAGGAGCCCTCACAGGTGAATTCAATTAGCTTTGCTTGGATACAGGTCAAATGAGATGCTTTATACCAGCACTTAAAGTAGCATAAAGAAAGCAGTCCTTTTCTCACCCCCTTTGTCAGTGCTGGTTTTTGTTAAGCCTTATGTTCCACAGCTCCGTAGTGCTCTGCATGTAACTGTTGTGGTGTGAGAGCTGGACTTCCTAGCATGCATTTCTTGAAGGCTGCACCACCAAAGAAACTGTCCCCCACTTGCAGGCTGCAGAGGGGTGACATGGGCTCCATCTGCACAGTGCTGTCATGTGGGACATCAGGAAAACACGTGCACTTTCTTCTGGGCTTTTTCTCTCTCCACTGGCATCTGTGAGTTCCTCCCCTGCATGTTTCCTGGTCACCATTGGTTGGACTTGTGTTCCTGCACTCTTGACAACGCTGGATGAAGGATTGAGAACTGCTTTGGGGGTTGATGGTGGGCAAGGATGGCTTTTTTAATGTCAGGAACTCTGCAATGTACCTTAGGTTTTCTAAAGACTTTCAGGACTGAAATGTGATCCAGGAACTGTCTGCCCTAATTGAAGTGGGAAAACCGTGAAGCTTAACAAATGTATTTCCTTCTTCAGGTGCACTGGAGATAATACAGAAACAAGCCTTTTCAAGTATATAGTTAGCACAACCTTAAGGCTAGGCTGACTCTTGAACAATTTAGCATGTTATCTGGTGTGCAGTGCCCTGATTTCCTGGAACTGCTCGCTTCAAGGGCAGAGCTGAGAGCATTTTTCAGAAATAGCTGTGTTACAGCAGTTAAAGTTTTTGGTTCATTATCTGTTTGTATATGGAGCAATCTGTAGCTTGAGCTATGAAATACAGCCAGCACAGAGGCAGCAGTGAGGGACATGAATTGTATAATACAATACAGAGGATGTGTTTACAATATTCTGTGGCATATCATACTGCATTCACAGTTTACTGGCAATCAGTATAAAAGTTGCTACTTTAAATTGTGACCAAAAGTACATCCAAGTTCAGTAGGAATAAAAGTATGTAAAATCAAGTTGAAAACAGGATTTGGCTCAAGTTAGAGCCCTCCCATGCACTGTTACATAAGTGTGAGCATGGGAGATGTTGACTGTCTTGGAAGAGGGGGGTTTTGGTGCCGGTTGTGGTATCTTTGCTGATAGATCCAAGGCAGCTTTCCATGCTGGGGCACCAAGTGAGGGAGCTGAGACAGCAGGGATAATGGAAGGGGTTTGAGTCTTGGGAAGCTGGTTCTGCTTGGTCTTTGGAACAGAAAAGTAAATCCACTTGGATCATTCCTTGTCAGTAGGTGTCCTCCTCTTATGGTTGGAGGAATTTGTTGAAAAATCACTTAGGGTGGAAATCTCTGGGCACCCTGAAGCAGAAGCAGCTTCTGAAAACAGGAGGCAAATGTATGTTGGGGCAGAAAAACAATCCAGTGTTCATAGTCTGTTTCCTGTGATCTAATCTGGGACTTCAAAAGGAGGGGGGAAATCCTTTTGTATGCTTTAACAGAAGGTTACCCCTGTGCTTAATAAATTCTAGATAGGAAACTGGTATGTTTTAAGTGGAGCCTTGTGCAGTCTGAGTATTGTCTGTGCTGTTCAGTGTCAGCCAGTGCAGGGACACCAGAGGGTACCCCAGCCCTTTTTGGTACTTTCCCAGCATGATTAATGCCTGCTGCGTGTTCCTCGTGGGTATTTTCCCCTCTGTCAGCCCCCCTCTCCCTGCCCTGCGGGAACAGCCACCCCACTCACTCCACAGCTGGTCTGAGGACAAGGAGCTGGTGCCCAGGAGCCTGTGGCCACCCTGCTCCTGGAAGGTGTGGGAGGGAGGATGGAAGCATTCCTCAGTGCAGAGCATCAATCTCATAGCTCGTTCAAAGAAAGTTCTCAAGCCATTTGAGAACCCACGAATAGCATTCTCTGTTCCTGCTACTCTGTCCTCTTTGCCTTGGGATAATTTTAAAATATTTTTCCCTGTCTTTGAAAGCTAAACATTCAGGATACACATTCAGGAGTTCTGCATATGACTACTTCTAACAAAGAACTTCCAGTCCACTTTAAAAAAAACGTGCACACCCCCACATGAAATTTAAGGTATCATGGTTGAAAGGCTGCCAGGTCCAGCTGCAAATGTTCTCTTAATGAACAATGCAGGCTGCAGTTTAAATACTGGAAAATACTCGGTGGAGGAACCAGTCATGCAGGGATGCTGATACTCAAACACCAGAGTGACAGAGAAGAACTCACTTCGAATTGCACAGCCAGACCACAGATGTTCTTCAGCCAAGGGAGAAGAGGACCAAATGCTACTAAAATCCATGAACCCTCACTAAGTATTCAAGAGTGGTAAGAAGCAAATGGGTCATTTTGTCCAGGTGTCTATTCCAACAGCTGAGCAAAGCCCCAGTGACTGAGACACCCCAGCTGCATGTCCAGGGACTCACACTGCACGGCCGTGCCTGACAGGAGCTTCCCACGATGTGTAGGTGTGTGCCTGCTCCCAGAGTTTCCCTGCTGTGGAGGTCAGTGCAGCTCCAGGCAGAGCTGAAATGAACTAAAGCACATGAATCCTATCGGGATGGAAGCACAAGCGCAGCAGCTTCCAGGCAGTTTTTGTTAACCATCTTGTAAATGAGACATAACACACTTGGGTTGCAGTTATTTTTTAATGGAAAAGACTAATCAATGTTTTACATAAATATCAATTAGTGACAACAAGTCAGTTGAGTAAAGGAATACATACCCCCAAGTTTTAAAGGCTCATAATGAACTGACAAAGTAGCACACAATGACAACTACATGGAATTAATTGGAAGAGGTGGGCTGCACTTCAATCATCTTCATTAAGTCCAACTGCTAATCACATCAGGCTGTTACTGGAGTTAGTCACAGTGCAGTCTTCCCATGCAGCAACAAGGACACGTGTGAAGGGGAAAGTGAACTCCTAAAACACCTCTCTGCCTCCAGCAGAAAGCCCTGGTTATGAAAGTACAAAAGCCTCAAGTGTTTTGCTGATGTTAAGCCCTTTCAGGGTCTGGTTTCAGATGTGCAGTCTCCCCTTCTCAGACTAAAAACTTACTCTTAAACGAATGCACAGGATTGATCAGACAGGAATGTGTTCACACTGCAAAGTGATACCAAGGTAGGATCTTAATAATAATTTCTTTTCTACAGGGTTGTGAAAAACTCAAATAACTTTTATTCCCAGGCAGGCTGCAGGGATGGGGAGAAGGGGGGCCTATTTTCATAGTCATTAAGTTCAATTTGTTAAATGAGTAGAAGCTGCACCAGAAACTACGGAACTTCACAGTTTTTCCATGGAGCCTGACAGGCATGATCCACATTTCCATGTAACGTCTTTGCACTTGTTCCTACAGGCTCAAAAGGCTAAATGTCTGAAGAGGTATTGCTCATATTATGTCCACAGCTTCAGGGAGATCTGAGTTACTGGACCCCACTTTCACATACATAATCACATGGAAACCACAGATTAAATATCTTTAAACTGCATCAGTGGGAGCCAGAGTTCACCAAGTTAGTATTTCCCAATTAAACAACCTGACATCAATCTGCTGAAGGCATCTAATTCCCCAAATATTACCTTTAAATATTATGTGGCTAAGATGCCTGCTTTCCAGTGGTTTAGTCAATAAAAATTCATTATGAATTATGTAGAACTAACAGAAACAGAGATTTTACAGCTTTTTCAGTGACATTCAAATAGTTCATAAATGCTGGGGACACAGTAGGGTCTGATCTACTAGTGCATGAAAATTAACACCCTACACTGTTCTCTGAAAGGCTCAAAAATTCACAAGAAGAGTTTTGATTTAAAAGTAAGTTATCAATTCTCCTGTCACATGTTAGGTCCCATAAATCCATGTATTTTTCAAAGTCTGGACTTCACATATTTAGCTGAGAAATGCACCAACACAAGATGCAAATGAAACCTCCAAAGGGAGCAAGTGCTCCATGAAACAAATTGCTTGCAAGTACAGCCTAAGTGAGCTGGAACCCAACGCATGACAAAGTTGTAGCAGCTGAAAGGAACAGCAGCACTTCTGAAGTCACTGTCAAAGGTGGACATTCCACAGCACCAGGAAGATTCTGCTTTATACCTGCACTGGCTTCAACATACTTCAAGTGACAACCCATTAAAGATCCTTGTATTCCCATAACAGACACAAATTTGCTAACACCTCTATAGCATCAGATTGCTTATGCTCAGTGGGTTTACATTTCAGAATTAATGACAACGAAAAGGGATCTTCTGCACCATAACTCTGTTAGATAAGGAATCTTTCTTTTTGTTATAATTTTAGAAGAGAAAGCAGACGGCCAAACACAAAACACAAGCACTCAGCTGGCTGCAGTCACTCAGCTTGATGTGCGACTGATAGCAGGAAGGGGATGATTTCAACACTTCCAGTTCTTCACATCTAAACAAATTTAAAAGAGGGTTATTCTCTTTGATACACAGAAAGCAACACTTTGGAAAAAAAAAACAACTCTTAAGATACCCTGCAAAAAAAGTGATACTAACATTCCTCCTAGAACTGAGTATCCTGCCTTTTAGGGTTTGAAGTACTCCTGCTAAGGACCATTTTCATTACTTTCAAAAACAACAATAACAATAATAATTGTTAATTATTAATTAACAATCATAAAAGGTGTGTTTACAACAATAAACACAGTAATAAAGAATTATCAGGAGAAAGGAAAAACATGGTGTCAGCTGTAAATACATTACTGAGATAAGAAAGAAGCTGCCTGGAGATTGACAAATTAATTCCACATCTTAGTTACAATCAGAGTTACCAAGTGTCAATCAGTTGAGAGATTTACACAAGGAGTAATTCCCTCCCTGGCCTGTGATCAAAAGAGGAGGAACAATAACAAAGGAGAATGGTCCAAGCTGTTAAAAAGGTCTATGGGGAGGAAATTACTACGCTGTTAAAGATCACATTTAAAGAACTGAAGATGACCACTAGCTGCCAGTATCTGTGTTCTGTACCCCCAAGTTATGTCTAGGCTCAGCTGTTCTCATACATTCTGTATCCTACCTGTAAAGGAGATCGATACAGCCATTTTTCGTTATCTCCACTGAGTTTCATACAGGCAAAAAGGTCGCAAACTGTGGGAAGGCCAAAGTCCTGAAAGAGAAGTCACCTTAATTACCAACCCCAAACAGAAATACATTCTGATGTATCTTCAGATTCTGTAAAGTGTTCAAAAACAAAACCAAAACTGATTTTTGAGTGAGATTAATGCTTTCTTCATTTAGTATAACATATTAACTTGTTTAATGTTAAGTAACTAATAATTCTTGAAACATTAAAAGAGTCAAGAAACCTAAAAACCTTCAGTCAGTATCATCCAGAAGAGCTACGACTTTGGAAGAGAAGAAAGTCATTAAATGCAGGAAAGCAATAAACCTGGCACATAAGACACAAAAGTATAAAAAAAAACTTATGCTCACTTGTGCTTTCTTGCGCAGAAGCCATTTATCTTCCACTGGAGGTGGGTTTGCATTTTCTAGGTCATTTGAAGTCAACACCCAGCTGTTTACATTTAAGGGGAGGTGGAATGGAGCCAAGAGGTCTAGGAAAGGGCTCTTGAAGCTCTTGTCTGCTTTTTCCTGACTCTCCTTTTCTTCTGTGCTTTCTGTTTTGTGCTCAGCCTTGGCCAACCAGCTTGTCAGAGGCCTCTCAAGCAATGCTTTCCAGGCTTCTGCAATCTCTGCTGAATAATCTGCTTTCTCTGCACTCACGGGTTCCCCTGGGAGCTGCTGTGCAGGGCTAAGCCAGGAACTGGCAGCAAACTTGGTCTTCTCATGCTCAGGGCCTGGTACATCTTTCTGGCTGACTGGAACTCCATTTTTGTCCTTTCCATCTTTCTTCAAAAGCCATTTGCAAAGAGCCTCTTTTCCACAGTTTTCATCACACACACATTCTGAAAAGCTGGCACACAGATCATTAGCTTTGCACACATCTTCCACTTTAAAGGGGGCCTGGGTATGCTGAAGAAGCCAAGCATTTACAGCAGATGTAGTGGGTGATTTCTTTCCATCAAGATGCTCATTCAGGCACTTCAGATTTCCCAGGTTCTCAATTTCCACACCTTTGCTCTGGCTGCCACGACAACTGGTACATGTTTCAGCTTTGAGGAGCCAATCATTCAGATTGCATTCTTCCCTAAAAGGTTTAAATTCATTCTTCCATTTCTCATCTGAAGCAGTACTTCCATTTTCTGTGTCAGGAGTAAGCAGCCAGTCAGAAAGGTCCATGTCTTCTTGTCCAAGGGATTCTAATTCCTCCACCTTATCAACAGTGGAAAAGGATGAGTTGAGAGTAGAGGTGGAGTCCCTGCGACCAGGGGAATCTGTCTTCCCAGCAACATCACGCTGCTGATTGTGCAGGAGCCAGTTCTCCAAATCCTTCAGATTTCCCCAGGCTTGCTCAAAATAACAGACTTTGGAAGAATTCAAATCCTAGTAAAGACACATTGAAATACATCTATTAAAACTAAAAGACAATATTCAGTAACTGTTTGCTTAGTTAGAGCTCAGAGTACTCAGCTAGTAAGTGCCAAAGCATCAGTTGAACATGAGGCAGAATGAAGAGTACTACAGAAGGTTTCATTCCCACCACATTCTGCCTGCAATCAGATGCTGTGTTTTCCCCTCTGTTCAGAACTAGGTTAGTGCACAGAAGGTTTACCTGGCTGGGCTCTGACACACACTTCTGGGTGACCCATTCCTCAAGATTGGTGCTGGGAACATAGGGAGCCTGGCGCACAGCTACAGGCCTGCTTCCAAGTAACCAGTCAGCCAGAGAGGCACTCGCTGTCCCACACAGCGTCCGCTGCCGAGAGAGAATGTCCTTGGTTAGGAGAAAGACAGACTGCTGAGCCAGTCTGTGGTGAACATCCACACAGGCATTCAGCATGCATCAATACTTCTGCACCAAAAGGAAGAACAGCCTCTTGTAATTACGAAAAAGCCCATAGGAATCGGATAGTTCCAACATCAAGGAACATTCAATTAAAAAATCCTGTCAATCACACTCCACATACACTTTCATACTCTGCTCCTGGAGCAGCTGGAGTATCAGATCACCCTGCTCTGTTACTGGCTACTCAAGCACCTTAACAAACAAACACAAGCCATTACTCAAGCTCACATAACGTGCTCGAGTTCTCCTCTTCCCTCTAATGCAATTAAACACTCACAGACACAGGTCAATCTTACCTGCTCACAGTTCATTAGGGCACAATTCTGCCCTGGGAACCAGGGAGAAGCACTCTCTCTCTCTGAGGTTTGCTGAAAGAAAAGTAAAA
Source organism: Eopsaltria australis (assembly GCA_034509425.1). Classification (NCBI taxonomy): domain Eukaryota; kingdom Metazoa; phylum Chordata; class Aves; order Passeriformes; family Petroicidae; genus Eopsaltria; species Eopsaltria australis. Next base: position 1,793,218 of record JAVTVJ010000138.1, read on the forward strand.
ATTAATTTAAATCTCCATTTTATCCAGTTTCTAGGACAAATTCTACAATAAAGCAGAAGTAAAGCTCAGTTACAAATGGTCAGAGCATTATGGCTAACAATGTTCACAACATTTACAAACCGACTGGAGAAAGATTGACTATAAAAATACTACCCTGAGTCTGCTTCCTTTAACAGAATTGTCTCCAATAATACAGGAAATATACCGCTTACACAAGAATCCCAAAATACTTTTATCACAGAAAGCATCAAAATGTTTTAACAGTTGCCATCTAAAGGAAACAGTAACAAAGTTTCATTTGCTGGAATAGAGTAAGAATGCAGTAGTCATTCCCTCAGTATCTGCCAAAATACATGTTATTAAAATAACATGTACATAACTAAACTCTGTGAAAGTGAGAACTACATGCAGTAATTAATAAAACCACTGTGTATTTATTACACAGCTATAATTATATGACTCGTGCACAGGATCCATTCAAGCAAAAATATCACTCAGAATATATTCCACTACTGAAAAAAATCTTTGAGGCAAGTACTGTAACCCAGGGAAGTCCTGGTGCTTACCATCGTTTTAATGGAACCAAATGAGGTAATAGCTTGGCGAAGGTAAGATGTGTCAGCCTCAAAATTCAGGATGGAAGACTCTTCAGGTTTAAGTGTAAGACTTCCCAGTCTGAAAGAGTAAGGTGATAGTTACAGAAAGGGAAAAAAATTACAAACTTCTTCATCCATCCTATTTTGGAAGTCAGTCCATTATTTCATAAAAAGGCTTCCAAGCTACTTGGCAGTAATTAGGTAATAAAGAAGACTTCTGATACGGCATACAAGAAAGAAATGGCTATCTACAAACCAAGAACAGAATAAACTATCAGCAAAACACAAGTTTCACCTTCTTACTTCAACTGCCATCAACAACTAATATTTGAAATAATCTGAATAAATGAGTTCCTCTCCTGCTCATTATTGCCCTGGTTTATCACCTCAGACTGCTTTAAAGTTCTTATTTCTAGGAACTATTAAAATGTAGGAACAGTGAGATCTATTATTAGTTCTATTAGAATAAAAAATAAGGTAAAATTCGTAAGTTAAAATAAACTCAACTGTGTTAAGTTTTGTCATAAAATATCTTTACCTCTCCAGGCAAACTGAAATCTGGTTTGCCAGTTCGTTACTGTAGGAGCGTTCCAGCTGATGAATAAGGCAATTGAACTGTCCCAAGTACTGCATGGAAGACAAAACACACATTATTGTTTCGGCTTCCAGGATTTAAATTGAGCCAATACTTGCAAGCACAATGTTTGCTAGAAAATGCCAGTGCAGCAACTGACAAGCAAGCCTTACCCAGTAGAGCTGCTGCGCCTGCTGCTGCAAAGCCTCCTCTTTGAGCTGCTGGATGAGATCCACCTGCTCGAAGAGCCACACCTCACGGCTGCGCAGGCATTCCAGCTGCCGGCTGATGTGGCTGTGGATCTTGGCCTTGACCTGTCAGGGAACACGCACCATTTCTACATCTGTTCACTCTGCTTGACATACATGTGCTGCACTGATTACAAACTACTGTTTGTCAGTGGTAAGTGGTGTTTTTGGAGCAATTTATTTCTCAAAAATTAATCACAGTCACCCACAGCACCACATGTCTCAGAGGTCAGTAACAGTTCCAAGGCTACCTTTAAAGAGGTATCAAAGAATAATGTTATTTGTAATCTCTCTATTCTGGTGTTTCAATCAACAGCTTTTGGAAATTCTGCATGACTAAGCTAGTAATACAGGAATACTTTTATCAAGAGCGTGGCCAAATGACACAGCAATGTGTCTGCAAATTGCTAGGAAAACTTCAGACTACCATGATAATAGTAATTATTCTGGAAAAATAGAAACTTTAATTGAAGTCATGTTATTTATTAAAAAATCTTTAAGAAGCAATTTAAAATTACCTCCCGCCAGTTTTCTTTAATCTGCTGTTCAGCTTTGACAATTCCAGATATAGCTGTTTCCAAGTCCTTCCTTGCTTGAAGGCACTTTGCCAGAGTCTCACTGCTGCAGGAATTTCTATTTCTATCTTGTGGTGGACTCATTCTTGAAGTGTTCCTAAAACACAATGGAAAAAAACGATTTCTTAATAGTTTCTATTCCTCTTTAACAGAAGAGGAAGGGCATCATATGAAGAACCATCTGCTCTACTTCACTATAAAGGTGCAAAAAAACCCCCTATGACCCTACACAGATGCAAGTTTTCTAAACACAGATAAAGCTCTCCTCCAGGAGCAACCACAGTCTCAAACACCTTAGCCCACGGAATTTGCACAATCACAGGAAAAACAACAGATATTTGACAACAGCTTCAGCCACAGGAGTTTAGGCAATCCTCCCCTGCCAGTCACCCTCCTCCAGCTTTTCTGCCTAGCCAGCAAACTCCAGAGCTGAGGGGCTAACTAAGGGAAGGTTCAGCAGCAAGGCCGGAGCTGGGGGAGAATGGCCTGGCCAGGAGCAGGAAATATTTCAGTCACCCTCTTTTCCTCTGCAGGAAAATGAGCTGGCTCCCATAAATGAGAAAATTCAGTTTCATAAACTGAAAACCCACATGTTGCTACAAAGATCACTCTTTTACTAAGCTGCAAAGGCCAGAACTTCTAACAGCTACCCATTATTTTGTCCTGGTTACAGCTGTGGTAACTTAGTCAGCTGCAGTGCAGTCTCAAGTAGAAGGGGCTCAGATACTAAATTTCTACAGAAGTTATACTGGTAAGGATTCTGCAAGTAAGGGGGAAAAGACAGGATGGATATTTAGTAAAAATAGGAAGGATCAGTGTAAGCACTTTTCCTAAACAGTGAGTTATTTTGTTACCGAAGAGTTTGAATTCTCCCGTCAGTTTCAAGGGATTCCTGAAGCACTAAACATTCATAGTATCTGTTCTATTTAAAACAAGTTCTCAGCAACGACAGCAATGGAAATTCCCAGCAGATTTAAAGCGTACACATGTGACAATCTAAAATGTCACAGATTTTACCACTGCTCTGGAGGGAACTGAAAGTAGTTTTGAATACAAGACAACCATGAGCTTATGCTACTGAGCAGCTATTTAGTCTGCAATTTCCAAGCCCCACTATCATTTAAACTGCAACCCAAAAATCCTTCTACAGCCAAGATCCACTAGACAGATATAAAAGTGTGTGTTTCAGACAGGAGGCTAAGAGTGGCTTGCAAGTGGAAGGTGACAGAAAAAGCAATGCTCACTGTGGGGCAGGAGCAGAGGCTGCACCACCCTTAGTTCCCTCAGCACCATGGGCTTCCGGGCTCTCCCGTGCCTCTGGACACAAGACATAGACTAGGCACAGAAGCCAACCCAAGACCCTGCACACAACTCAATCCCATCCTTGCCAGAACATCTCATTTTCTAGGAACTGCAGAGTACAAACACGAGAGAAGAGAACTCAAATGTAATTTTTAAGCTGATGTTATTTTGCACCAAATCAGACAGGGTGCAGAAGTCCGAAATACATCATTCTCCATGCTGTGCTATGAATGCGTTTTGTCCCAGTATTTGCACACCCTGACTTGTTCACAGGTTCACTTCTGTAAGGTTTCATGATCTTCACCATGCTAGCAATGTGCAACAAAAGGTAAGCTAAGCTTTCTCCTCTCAACACTCCTTAAACTTTATCTTGCTTTTCAACTCTCCTGTACAACCGACAGGAAGTAGGAGCCAACAGTGAGTATAAGTAGGAGCCCCAGTTCTCAGAAGTAATCTAACTTGATTACAGCTATACACCGAGCCAAGAAAACAAGGATATTAGATACTTTAAAAATTATCATATACTCAACAGTAAATAAAAATAACCATATTGCTTATTATTTCATTTATTATATCCATACATAACAAGTCATAGTCTGAATATAACTATCATATTTGCTCACACAACAGACAGTGTACTTACAACTCTTGTGAAAATTATGCTAACCTACTTTATCACACTCTGCATTAGCAACTTTGTAATGGCACAGTCAATTCTCAGAAGCTTACACATGCTTCTCTAATGATCTCTGAAACTACCGTTTGTTGCTTTTCCTGTTTTTCGATGATTGCAAGAGACTCTCTGCAGAATGCATAGAGAGAATGAATGCTGCCTTCCTCCAGCCAGCCAGCTCCAGTTAAAATGGCTGTTCTTAGGCTTTGTCGAAAACTAGCCAGTAAAACTCACATGTTGGGCATGAGAGCAAATTCAGCCTTCTTTTCAATTTCCACGAGCCTCTAACAAAACTGTGTAGGGGCAAGCACCTCTTTCCTTGCTTCCCAGTTACTCCCAAATAGCACTGAGAATTTAAGACGTTTTCAGGTCACATACTCTGAAACACCCGTGATCACACACTTCGGCTCAACAGTAACAAAACACAATTACTTCTGCAAGAAGACACACGGCTGCAACACACTGTAACCCGCTCTGGCCATTTCCGTGCCATCAAACTGTTTCCAAGCACACGGGGGTCCCCACCAGTCCCCGCTATGCGCGTCACGGGATGCACACCCCCCACCAGATGAGCTCGCACTTACTTTCCGCGCTCAGGAAGCAACCCCGCAATGTCCTGTTTATAACACGGCTTCCATTCCCAGGCACAGCCTCCGGAATGTTTTCCGGAATGCTCCCAACCCTGCAAATTCCGCTCCGAACCCTGGCTCGCTGCAGCGGCCCCTGCCTTATCGGGGCGGCCCAGCCCGCGCCCCGCCCCGGCCACCGCGCCCGGCCGAGCCCGCACGTCGGCAGCGCCGGGGCGGGCCCGGGGCCGGCCGCGACCACCGAGCCGGGCCGCATCCGCTCTGCCCCGGCCCTGCTCCGCTCAGCCAAAGCACCAAGTGCCTCCAAACATCCAACTAGCAGTTCAAACCGCGAAACCTCAACGTTTTGCAACAAAACCGCTATTTCTTGCAGCTTCAGAAGTGTGGCAATGTGGCTTCTTCATGCATCAACAAAGCCGAACCGAGCGCTGGGGCATCCAGCGCGGATGCAGCAGGAAGGGCCAAAAGAGCTGCGAGCCGACCCAGCTGCCGAGCTCAACCTTCCGACCCTGGCCATGCACAGCCCAGCAGGGAGGCTCCCCATCCAGCACTGAGCCTTCGACGTGCCAGAAATCCTGACACTGAGCCACTCAGATGCAAGTTACCTCCTGGAAGGACCAAAACGACACACACACATACACAATTCTAGTCACATCTACTCTTGCTTCCACAATTTCACACCCACAGCTGAGGAGAGCACACAGAATGGCCTGGTTCCAACCACTCTGCCATAGGCAGGGACACGTCTCACTAGAACGGGTCGCTCGGCGCTCCTTCTAGCCTGGCCTTGAACACTCACTCCCAGGGATAGGCCACACACGAGTCCTTCCTGCATGTAATCAGTAAACATGTTATAGCCATGAAACCAAAAGAACTGCCTGAATGATGCAGGAAGATGGCATTATTATTCCTAATTGTAAAATAACTACCAGTTTTTACAGGAAGACTTTTGGCTCACTGGAGAGGTGTCACCACAAGACCCTGCAGCCACAACTCCTGGTCACAGATGCGCTGTGCAACTTCCTGGCTGCCTACACTCCACCCCTGAGGGGTTAATTCCCACAGGTCAGAAACTGTTGGACAAAAATAATTTTTAGCTTTTAATTAAGTATCTGGTGACAACCCTGCCTCTTCTGCACAGTCTGCGAACAGGCCAGCAGGAAACTGGTTTTACCAGCTTTTCACTCTTGGCACAACCATCCCCGCTGCCCTTGGGAAGAGCATTGTTTTCCATTCCAAATGGGTGTGGAAAAATCACCTCAAAAACAGGGCTGTGCAGAGCCTTTGCAGGGGAAAAGCTTCTGAAGGGAATGAAGCCTCCCATCGAACAGGCTCTATTTATAAATGTGGAATGATTTCTTCCATTTGGCAGGACAAGGCTGCTCCAAAGGCCTCTCTGACCTGTCTTTATGTGGCTTTAAAGCAGCTGGCTTGTTTGAACTGAAATCCCCATGGATTTCCATCTCACTCCACCAGAAAACAGTAGTTCCTCTTAAGAAGCTCTCCCAAATTAGGTACGTGGGAGTTGTGGTCAGGGAGTGAAGTACTCTAAGTACACGAGCAGAATCTGGGAACTTCCCATTTACATCCAAGCATAGAAAGCACTTTGTACAGTGCAGTATCAGCGTTCCGTGCCAGTATCTGTATGGAGCTCCTGGTAGGGGGATTATTTTCCTCCAAAACAAGTATCTAACACACTATTTTTTTAAGTCACAAGCCATGTGAAGGAAAAAAAAATAATCTTTAGCAGTTCCGAGTAAGAGAGAAAGGAAAATAAACACCTCAAGGAATAGTAACAAAAGTTTCAGGTATTAAATTTTTTAAAATTCATGTAGTTTTCACCTGTCTGCACAATATATGGTCTGTGCCACAGACCTGAACACGTGTGACTACCTTTTCTGCCTGATTTAGCCCTGGAACAGCCCGGCCACTGCACAAAGCACTTGTACTGAGACACCCTCACAAAAGCTGGGCTCTGAACACTCACAAGTCACTAATGCAGCTCTGAAGTCTGATCACCATTTTATTCCATATATCATAAACATATATTTCATGCACAACGAGTGTATAACTGAAATCACAAAGTATCTCAATATGAAGGCCTGAAATCTCTTTGCTATAATTACTGACAATACCAAAGATGATACCCCAGAGTGGGAAAGATACACACTTATCTTAACACAGATTGCACATTACAACACAACTATTTTCCAGACTTTTGCACTTAAAAACCCTTTGGAAAACAAATGACAAAGCCCTGGTTCTGCCTGAAGCATATGGCCCCAAAGATAGCAGTGCCACGCTCTCTGCACATCCATATATCCAATGTTAGGCACTCGCAGCGTGAGGAACTGCGGTTTTTACATGGCTGCCAGCTTTTTTTCCGCTCCCGTGACTGCATACCTTATCGAAAGTCTCGGGGGAAGACAACCTCGTTTCTCTGTCAGCTCTTCTCTTTAATCCCATCCAGAAACACCGAGTTTAAATACCAGAATGGTTAGCAAAGCCCCGCAAGCTCTGGCTCACATCACTTACCAGCATCGAACAACACAGGTCTGACAAACTTTCAACAAACACGATTCGGCACAACCCCGACCATTCCTAACCCAGACATTTACTGCTTATATAACCCCTGAGAAGCGCAACTGCTAACAAAAGACTTTGCCTTTGCAATAAGAGACGTGGCTTTAGGAGCGCTCGCGGCACAGCCTCTCCGGAACACGAACACAGAGCGAGATCGGTACAAAACCCCGTCTCCGTGTCCAGTGAGAGCCCTGCGCCGCGCAGCGTCCATTTCCCGACCGAGCTGCCCGACCCAGGCCAAATGCCTGGGCACTGCCCGCTGCGCGGCACGGGGTGCCTCAGGGGGTGCCTCAGGGGATGCCTTACGGGATTCCTCACGGGATTGCTGTCGGATCCCCCCCGGTGCCTCCCCTGTGCCTCCCCGGCCCCGCCGGCCCCTCACCGCCGTCCGCGCGCCGCTCCCTCAGCCCCGCGCCGTCCGCCCGCCCGCCGGCCCCGCGCGCTCTCGCGAGACCGCCGGCCCGCGCGCCCCCTGCCGGCGCGGCGGAGCAGCTGCGGCGGCGCTGAGGGAGCGGCGGGGGCGGCGCCGCTGCCGCCCCTCGCGGCTGCCAAAATCCGGGAATCGCGGCCGACCCGGCACGGCAAATCCCCGGAGCACAGAACGGGTATCGTGGGGTGAGCCACCGGTTTGGGTCTTTCTTGTGTCCACTGGAAATCTCCCAGAGTACGTGGCGTGGTTTGGCTTTACAGAGCACGGGTTTTGGGTTTTCACACCTCCCAGTACTGCCATCCCGCTTTGCAGCTGGGAAAAGGATCCCGTTCCTGCTCCCTGCCCGGCGCTTTGGCTGCTCAGGGGCGAGGAGGGCGGCTCCGCTTCAGAGCCTGGTGCCCGTAACGCCGAGGGCGCGGGTCCGATCCCTGTGGGGGCCATTCAGGGCTTGGACTCCATGAGCTTTGTGGGACCTTTCCAGCACAGACTATTCTGTGATGCTGTGACATTCCAGCCTTTCCGTGGCCACCCGGTCGGCACATTTGTGAAGTGCTGCCTTTTGTGGGTGAGTGCACAGCACTTAAAGCTTGACGGAGAATGTATGGGGGCTTCAAGCAGAAAGGACTTCAAATGGCGATCTAAGTAGCTGAGTTCAAGCGGCGGCTGAGTCACAATTTCCTACCCATTTCCTCCTCTGGGCACAGACCAAGGAGCCGTTCTTTTGAACAGGACCTTACTCGCGGTTACAAATACAAATTATTCAGTGCTGACATAAGAGAAAGTTGAAGTCAGCCACGTAATCCCAGATGTGCTGTTACCCTAGGAACAAGCATTTCAGGTATTTGGCTTCCTTGTCTAAACACGTAGGAGACACAGGCTGTGTTATATAATCCTCCTCTGTGTACTTGGTTTTAAGAGGAAAAATAACACCAACCCTGCCTGACTTTGGGAAAGCAGAAGTGCTCATACACCTGCTGTGTCCCCCCATGCAGATACCCAGCAGGACTCTCCCGAGGGAAGAACGCTGCCTCTCCTGGGCAAGCAGGGACAGTGGACAGGGACAGGTTTCTGTCATGTCTTCCAAAGGCTTGACCAAGGCACTATCATAATCCAGATAATCTGAGAGTTTTTATGTTGGTGGAGTGCTTCACACCGTACACTTTCTGTGTGGATTCATTGTGGTCAAGGTCATGCCTTCCTAAGTGGATTTGCTCTTTGGATACATCTTCCATCTTACCCCTAAGGGAATATCAAGGGCAAGGAACCTCATGCATATTTTAATGGTCTCTTTCCTTCCTCCCCTCATGGCAGTACACACTGCTCCTCCCTCAGCCATACCAGATGTGCCTTTTTACACAAACCTACATAGCTAATCACAAAAAGAAATTTCAAATTACATTGGCTTAAGCAAAAGGCAGATTGGTGATCTGCTAAAATAGAGGCAAAAGATTGGGTAAAGATGCAGTTTTATGGTAGAATAAGCAGGATAATCTGCTCATGTTGAAAAGCACCAAAATTGAGACGTAGTGGATAGTTTCTCAGCGCTGGATAAAATTGTGTATCAGTGTTCACAGTAAGCTTCGAACCAGAGTAGGAAGAAAAGCATTTTGGATGCATTAAAGAGGTCTATATACACATCAGAAATAGTTAATGAGGATAAAAGCCTGCAGCTTTTCCCTTCAGAAGTGTATGACACTACATAATGCACGCCTATACCCAGGATTCAGTGCTATTTCTTGCTGAATGGGAACCCCACACACATTTCTGCAGCATAAAGCCCATCCTTCCTTGATTTGGCAAAAGTGCGTAATGACTCCCTTGTCACACTCAAAGACATTCTTCCTTGCTCGTCTGCAGTGTGGGAATGAAGACCAGGGAGAGATTCATCCCTTCCCATCCCCTGGAATCATGAGCTTTCTTAGAGGACTGGAAGCTTTTTCTTAATTTCTTAGGTATGGGCTTGAAAAACTGTACTACTGTGCACCACTCAAACCACAAACAACTTCAAGAATAATTCTCTTGATTTTAAAGCAAATTTTATGGGGTTTAAAGAGTGTTTCTGTTTTCTGTTCAGACCATTCCTCTTTCAACAACTGCAGCAATGTAGTTGAAGAGCATCAGCTGTGTTAACTTGTTTGTCAAATGCCCCAGAATGTGATTTCCCGGTTCTGCAATGCTACCACACAGCTGAGCAGTCCGGCCCTACCTCGTAAAGGGGGAATAAGGAAGCGCAGCAAGGCCGGCGCAGCTGCGGGTGCAGCCGGACACCCAGGCACACCAAGCTGCTCCTGTCAGCAGCAGCAACAGTCCCAAGGCGGAGCATGAAATTCTAGAAGAGTCGTGACTGTAGGCGTCAGGGAACCTCAGGCAGCTCCCGCGGGAACCGCCAGCTTCCTCAAACTGTGCCGCTGGAAAGGGACTGTTTTCCCTTGGTCCCTGCCAGCCCGGGTGCGTGACCCTCCCTCGCACGTATCTCCTTTGACGTGTGTCCTTGGTCCCTTTCCAGGCAGGCCGTGACCTGGCACTCGGTCCCACAGCTGTGCGCCAGATCCATCCCAGCCTTCCCGCAGGGTCCATCCGCCCGTGGCCCCGGGGCGACCTCAGCCCCCAGCCCGCCCAAGGAGCCGGGCGGAGCAGCCGCCGGTTGTGCTGAAGTCCAAAGGCTTCGCTGCCCTGCAGGGCACTGGCAAAGCTCTCTGCGCTGTTATTTACTCACCTTGAATCTTTGCTTTCTGGGTCGAGCTGCCTCAGTGCCAGAGAGGAACGAAATGTTTTTGAACTCCCACACAAACAGTTTCATATATAGACTGTAAACAGATGTTTTAGTAGCCTTTTCCTGCACACCACACACAGTCTTTTTCCTTTCTCTAGTTTAGGGATTTCTCATTTCTGCAAACTTTTTAATTACTATCTATTCTTGTATCCCATTTCACATGGAACAAAAGTACTGACTACACCTAACTCCACTCTTTCATTTAAAGAGATTCTCGGAAGGTCTTCTGTAGCTTCTCCAGTCAGCCTAACCAAAGGCAGAACTTCTGGAAGCAACTGGTTGCTTTTGTGAATTAGGGTCCCACCACAGATGTGAACAAATCTCTTACTTGTTGTGACCCAAACCTGTCAATGCAAAAAATAACAGGCACAGCACCAAAGGACTCACACTAGAGGGAGGGAGGCTTGTAAACAGTGTAACTAAACTAAGAGTGTTTTTCCAAAGCTTCAACCTGCTTCAGAAAACTTGTTCTATCACAAACATAGATTGAGTCTGTAGTAAAACGGTGGTGTGATTTTGGTCACTAAACATTTTGCAGCTCCCCCCAATATATATATATATATACACACATTTCAATAAAAATTGGAGTGGGAAAGGACTCGCAGTGCAGACTTGGAACACAAGGGCTGCATTACAGCTCCAGGGTTTGCTCTCATGTGAGAGGGGGAGCAGGTTGTTGAACAACAGGCACCACACAACCAAAACAGGACTCTTCTGCTTTCTCAGAAACGCTTGTCTCATCTTTTCCCAAGATCCTTTTCAAGAAAGCAGCTATGGCAGCCCGACAGTAAATTAACCCCTCATTCTGCTGTTAGATTCAGGTTGATGCTGAAAAAAAGCATGAAATTTTGAAAATACAGATCACTGTGTGAACAAGGAAGAAATCACAACATAAATTATAACTGCACACCATGAATTTAAATCAATGTAGAAGCTTTTCTAAAATTAGATTCTCTGAGGCAATGGCATTTGTAGGATTTTGCAGACAATGTGAACACAAGGCAGCATTCAAATAACCTGCACACAGGAATTCCTACCCAGTCCCAATCTGGAGTGCATCAGTTTGCACTACAACCAGCACCAGAGGCAGTGTGAGCAAATTACCTACAAGCCTGCAAAAAGCCATTGGAGGAGGGGAAAGGCCTGATTTTTTTATGTGTCATCGCTGAGGGTGTTGTGTCTGTGTCAGGGGAAGGACCAGAAACTCCAGCTCCTGCCAGTACAGCAGAGGTCAGGTGCTGGCACCCAGGCCTGGACAGTTCTGTGTGCTTCCTGCACCACAAAAAGCTGCCCGTCAGCAGGTGTGTGCTGGAAAGCACAAACAAAAGGGTGTCCTGGCAGGATTCACTGCACCCCAAGCTGTGCCCCCATCTGTGTTTTACAGTTAAAATTGTAGGAGGTGAGCAGGGACCAGAGGATGCCGGAGAGGAAGAGCGGGTCTGTCCTGCGGGGCTGTGCGCCGGCACTGAGCACCAGGTGGAGCTCGGAGATACTATCCTGGCCAGCAGGAGCGCACCGGAGCGCCTGACCCACATTCCTGATGTCCCGCTACCTTTAACACCTCGGAGGACAAAATCTCCCCTTTATCACACCTGTGACACCATTGTTACCGGAGCTGTCTTTAGTGCGTGTAGGCGAGCTGAGACGGAATGGAAGTCCGCAGCATCGTTTCCTTGCCTGTGTCCCTCCCCTTTGCTTTCTAAGCTTCCCTCACATGCTATCTGAGTGGCATAGCCTGTAGTATACTGAAAGCCTGATAATAAGACAGATGACATCTGTTTAGGTCACATATTAGAAAGGATTAATGCTTCCAAAGACTTACAAGCTACAGCTTAGTGCTCTGCTATCTGAACACATTGGCCCTGGCACATGTGATGGCTGCCAGCTCAAGGCTCAGCACTTCTACGGCTCAACAAAGATGGAAGCCAGACATCCAAGCGACCATGGCAAAAGATATGCACCATTCCCTTCACTGATGCAGTAAAATCCACAAGCAGCTGTGTGCCAAGTCTGGTGAAAGAACTCCAGGGGAAAGAAACAACTGAATGGCACTGGTTTTGCAGGTTTTTGGTGGCAGGGTGTTGCCCCAAAGAAAACGGACATGCTTATTCCAGCTGGCAGAGGCGAAAAGGGAGCACAATTGCAAGTTGCTTTCTGAGCAAGAAAAGGAATAAAATTCTCACTAATCCATAAGTCACCTACAAAGCTTACCCATCTCGTTCCACATGGCTCTGTAGAATTGCCCCCATAGAGGGGCAGGGGAGTGGGATGACCTGGACTATAGTATCAGCAGAAAGCACCACAGCTCACTCCCTCAGCAGGCACGAGGGGCTTGCAGGACACAAAGGACTTGGGGACAGGCAGGACTTGCAGACCTGAGCAGCCCAGGGTGCTGCACAGGCTCACAGGCATTAGATTCCCAGTTGGCTCTTGTGGCCTGTGTAAATAACAAAGCTTTGGAAGGAAGCTGAATAGGCACATTATATTCTTCATTTCAGATCCATAGTTCTGAATGAAAGGAAAAGAAATAGAATTTAGAAATCAATCCTAGACCCTCAAAGTCCCCAGCAGGGGAAAGACACAAGGGACTGATGCAGCAAGTTCCACTAGGTTATTTGACTGGTACTGTGAGGGTTCATTAGAATGATTTATTTCCAACTCATAAACCCACATGCTGCCTCTTTCTCTCCTGCCAATTAACAGTATTACTTAGCACTAATAAACTGCTTTCATTTTCAAGGGGCTTAAGAAGACAAATTAATCACCTCAACATGTCTGAAACGAACAGATGGCAATGAAGTATTAACATTGCAATTTCTCAGCTGGAAAATCTCCTGAGAGAGGGGGCAATAGCAGTTTCTGGAGGACACTTTGCCTTGTTCCCTCTGTGGAGCTCCATCTCACCTCCTCTCTGAGCTTCTGCTTTAACCCTACCTCACCACACATTACTTTTCCTAGAGCAAAGCTACACTGTTTTTCTTACTCAATCTTTAATAGTGAGTAACATCCTTCTAGAAGGCCTCTTACCTCAGCAGATCTCCAGACAGGTTGTTACTTCTTTGGATTTAAAAGACTAAACGTCTATCCAATAATGCAATTAGTCGAGTCTGTCATTATTCTTACTGGCTATAGGCAGAGAAGTACTGCTCTGTGCATACAGTGGAGATGCTCTTTTTCCCTGGAACATCTCGGTTACATTTCAGTACAGAACAGCTGACTGCCTTTTCCTCTTCTCACTCAACCCTGTCTTAGAGGACTGTGCAAAAGTGTTGCCCTGTGGGGCCTTTTGGCTCAGCTGTACAACACAAACTTTCTTAAGCTACATCCAGAAGGAAGATGAGCTTTCTGTGGAACAGGGGTTCCTAAAGCAAAACATGTTCAGGTGAGGACCAAACAAATAAATACAATGGTTTTAAAAGTAACTGGTATTACAATGACTAAGCAATGTTCAGTGTGTTGTTTTGGCTTTTTTTTAAAGACCTGATTTAACTATGGAAGATTTTAATTTAAAGCATTGAGATAATACCCTCTATTTCAGTATTTAACCCCAGTCAAAGATTATCTCAAATTGAAACTACAATGATAGTAGTCAGTGTCAAATGCCTGACAGGTTTTGGCCTGTCCTCTAGGAATGATAACAGTAAATACCGATTCAGAATGAATTATTCTAAAATCTTTTCAGATTCTGTTCCAACAGCACACTGATATTAGTATCAATTCCCTTCAATCTGTGCTGAGCCACTGAGCCAAGCATCTCATCTCATTATCAATCTCAGCCATCAAGCATCAATGTACAATGTGCAATGAAATCCTTCTAGAGACATTAGTTAGTGTCTAGGGACAACATAACATATCCAAAATAATGCATTAACTGGGGCTGTTCCCATACGTCAAGGGAAAGGAGGCACACTGAGGCAGAAGGGTTAAGCACCCAGTGTGCCAGTGCATCCCTCCCTGAGGATTCCTGGGAAAGGCAGCCCCAGTCTGCTCAGCTGTAACTGGTACCTGAGCATTCAGACTGGGCAGCAGAGGCAGCATGATGCAATGCAAACTGGTTTTTGAATGAGCTTGCGAAAAGAATACACCCTGATTTCACCCTCGCTTGACAAGCATCTGTGTTCAGCATTGACCCACTCCATTATAAATCTAGTGTGAGTTTTCTTGCTACTTTATTTATATTTAAAAGTAGAATGTAATGGATTTGGATTTTCCTAAGTTAGAAAACATTAAAAAACAGAGTCAGAGTTCTCACATTTACAAGAGCAACACTTCAACAGAGAATACTTAATATACAACACGGTTGCAGTTAAATTTTTTTAAAAATTGAACCCAAAAAGAAAGTGAATCCAAATAGCCCTTTTTTCAAGGCTTCGATTGTACAAGTGAAACAGCTTGTTTTATCCCTGTAGATAATATTCAGATGAATGCTTGTTGTTGGGATTTTTTTTTTCTCAGATTTTCATTATATTCTTGTACTTCAAACCTTTCCAAAAGTGTAGGAATTCCTCAAACATAAACACTATTTCTTGTAAATAACAGCAACCCTGATTAATAACATGAAGATTCAGAATGCCTGTAATGAGTGAGCATCTGTTTTTCTGAACTTGCAAATCATTGCTATGCTTTCCCTTTACTTGTAATTTGTTTTTCTCATCAGGAATGACAATCAGTGTTAGGACTTTAGTACCAAGTCATACCAATGCATAAACCATAAGTAATTGATACCAGAACTGTATGAAATACAAGAGTTGTTCCAGGTTTTATAGCACAACAGCACAATAATTCAAGGGACTTTGCCATATTATTCCAGTCCCTTCTGCAAACTCCCTCTTTCTGACCAGTTTAATACTGGTCTTATTATATCATCTTCCTACAGCTGGGGGAAAGTGCTTGGAATGGCAGGGGTAGGAAGGAGAATACAGATTATTCCACATGTCAAATAAAGTATGGGTTATGATGTCTGTGGGAGGAAGGTACTCTTGCTATTTTAAAGCTTTAGTTTGACTCTTCAAATCTTTAATTCTCCTGCACACCCAAGGACAAGCTAACAGACAACACAAGGTTTTAGACCACTGTAGTGCTTAAAATTCTCAAAGTGTAATGTTTGAGGAATGGAAAAAATCAATGTTCGATATTCTGGACCATAAAATAAGCCTGTATAGAAACTCCTTAGCTAAACTCTAAATAAACAGCAGAGTAATTTTATTTAGTTACTCATTACTTCTTCACTCCTATTATAGCTTCAATAAAAGGAATTTTAATATCCAGAATCATTATCAAAACTTGGATGCTCACAGCTATAGAGGCATCCTGAGTAAGGCATTATATTCCAGTGGTTTCAGACTTGGTTTGTATAAAACTCATTTTGAGCTCAGACCTCATTGAGGCCAAAGTCTCAAAGAATGAAGCCTCCTGAACTCAAGATGAGTTTCACAGGAGCCAGCTCTGTTAAATCCCACTTTGCCCAGGAGTGAAAATTTGATCTTGAACCACTCTACATTATTAAATTAATGCATCACAGGACATTCCAGCTAGCAGGTCTTACATTTAAGGATTTTCTAGATGAAATTTTAAAGCTGTCCTAATCACCAGGGGTTCCTCTTGATATGCAAATGTCAGGTGAACATTACGTAGATAGCCTGCTAACTTACTGGAACAAAAACCAAACCACAAACCAAAGAACAGCCACACATATTTGAAGTAAGAGTGGGTAATTCCACAGCAGTAAGTTCTGAGACACTGCAAATTTTCCTTTGAGACAGAAATGAAAGTTTCTCTTCTCTCCTCATAAAAAAACCATCGCACATCTTGTTTCCCAAAGAATCTTAGGCATTGAACAAAGGCACATATGACACTGGAAACAGTATTTTGAACTTCCTTGAGAAACCTTTCACTTCAAACAGGCCCTGCACTCTGGCTGCATTACACTGTCACAACAGGTTTATCACTGAAAACTTGTTTGCAAAGTTGTTTCTAGAAGAAAATAAATCTTTAAGCTGCCCAAATGGCCAAGGCACGCAGAACAACCTTAGGACTGTACTTTGGGGAAGACACAAGGTCTCACTTTCAGCAGACGCCTTACGTCAGACCAGAGAGTGAATGCAAGACAGGCAAAGGTTACGTGCAAACTGTCCCCTGTGGCTTATGCAAGAGCCAAATAACCACTGTTCAGAATAGATACACATAAAAAGAACTCACTGGAAATTACTTTTAATATAAGCAAACCAAAACTGCTCGTGAGTTGTAGGGTATGGTAGTGTCACAGACTAATCTGAGCAGCTTCTCTTTCAGGTCTCTAAAACAAGCATTCAGTAAGTAATTCACATTACATGAGTCATCTTTGGTAATATTGTACATTTGTTTCGATCACTTGGTAAACATAAATTCTGGATATTTAGAGTGTAATTCATCATAACTACAAACTACTTGGAAAGTTGATGGAACAACCTCCAACTGTACATGAGCTTGCTAAGGGAAGAGTTCAGACTAGCAACACTGGAATTACTTCACATTTATGTAGAAAAAAGTTACAATTCTTTGTTATAGAACATTACACTAGTTTGTTATTTTGTCTACAGTTAAAGTGGGCTTATAGTCAGGATTATTATAAATTAACAGCAAAACAGCTGCCAAAACAATTTAGGGGAATGTGATTGAAAGCTAAATTAATTAATTAATTGATTATGCTAATTTGATTAAAGCATAATTTTCTAACTTTGTTTTCTAATCCTAAATTTTTCAAATACAGAAAAATGTCATCATTATTTCAAAAAGATGCATCATTAAAAAAGAACTTACATTCCTTACAATGCGGTTTAAAACTAACATAGAAGAAAACAGTGCTACATTAAATACAGTCAAGAGCATTTGGATGGCATTATTTAAGTATAATCTTCTGTTCTCTGTTATATGGTCCAGCCATGGACTTTTGCTTGCTTTAATGTATGTTTGATGATCACTGAACTTGTCCCACTCATCATGATGTGGTCTGCCCACATACACTGTGTTAACACTTAAGAGTCAGCATTTATGTACACTTTAAAAGCAGCACAGCTATCCTACACCCTACAGCTGTGCTCACTCCACCGCAGTACTGGAGCGAGCACAACAGCTTGGATGTCTCAGGGAATGCATCATTGTTCTGAAAGGCCTTTTCTTCCCGGTTTGTTCAGAGGACGCCCCCTCATTACTTTTCTTAGCTGTCTCTGAAGACTCTGACTGGAATTGTTCTATTTGAAACTCAAGATGTTTTTGAATGGCTACCCCGAGCTCTTCTGGATCCACAGATGCCCCATACACTTCCCATGTCATTCCTGCATCATCCCATCTCACTTCACGAACTGGAGACTGGGAGGCCTCCAAGTCTTGCTCCAGGTTCACCTCTGGGAACACGTGTGTGTGACCTTCTGCTGCAGCCGCTGGGCTTGTTGCCACCGATTTGCATTCCACAGTTGGAAGAGTTTGTACCTCAGCATCTCTACGCTCCAGAGCTGGTTTCAGGCCTTTGGTTATGTCATTCATAGAAGTCATAGTCCACATATCCTTAGTTGTCACTACCATGTCTGCACCTCGCTGGCTGCTCAGGGCAACAGGGGCAGCCTTGGCTTCTGGAGGACCTCTCTTCTGCTGAGCATGTTGTTCTCCAGGAACGTTACAGCACTTCAGGATTTTCTTGGCGTCCAGGCCTGTTTCACTTACTGAAGATACCAGCTTAGGATATGTCAGAATGTCTGAAGCAGAAAAGGAATGCAAGTAGCCTGGTGGTGCCTGCTCTTTTCCTGTCTCACTGACGGAGCACACCAAGCGTGGGATGAGCTGTATGGACGGGATGGGCAAGGAGTGGCAATAGGCCGGGATGGTGGCGTCTGCCTTCAAGGTGTCCTGCCTGAGGCTGCAGGGCCCCGCAGAGTTGTTGTGAACCATCATCACCACGGGGGAGTACGCAGAGTTTGGAATATTACCACAAGTCAGACCACCATGAAGAATCCCAGGGGCTTGACTGAACATTGTCCTGTTTGGGAAACCATTTCCAGGTATGTGGGGTCCTAGAACGGCAGCGTGCAATGTTCCAGGATCTGTGTAAACAGCAGTGTTACGTGGAATACTGCCATTGTCAAAGGTGTTTGTGGGTACTTGTTGATCTCTAGGTAGGACTGGAAGATGAGTCACAAGGTTTTGATAGTGAGATGCATTTTCATTTGTTTCTGATCCATATCTCTGTGTTTGGAAAGACATCCTAGCCACTGGCGGACCATGGCTGCAGCCAGAAGAGCTTAGGCTGGAGTGATTAGCACGGGTTTCTGTGTGAATGATGTAAGTCTGCTGTTTGCAGGTTAGGTCTGAGTGGCTTCTCTGAAAGGCAGCTCCTGATTCTTCCATTTTACACATGCCTTGCTGGTGAACAAAGCAGGCTGAAGAAACATTCTGAGCAGTGCTGCTCTTTACACACATCTTAGTGTCCCCCACTCCCCAGGATGCTGAGGACTGTTCAGTGACAAGAACATGGTTTGTATTCTTAGTGCTGCTCTCTGAACGGTCACTTATGGTTTGGACCTCTGATCCAAGTCCCATCATCCCAGGCTGCAAGGAGGATCCAAGACTCTGCACACTCCCTGCATCACTCCTGTTTTCCAGGATATGGCAGATGGTGCTACTATGGCTTTTCTTCAGCTCCTGTTTGTTTTGCCTTTCCTCTAAACTCCTCGAGTTCCCAGCAGAGGCCAGATTTGAGGAGCTCTTGGATAGTGGGTGACTGTTGACATTCAAGAGACTCTGACAAGTAGAACTTAGCGAGTCCTGGTAGGAATGGGTGTGAAGCTGGTCACTGTCAGCTGACATGGCAAAAAAGAGAGATCTGCAAGAAATGGTGGAAAAGAAAAGGAAGCAATTTAAGTAGGAAATAAATGTACTGGACACTATAATCTCTACTGACCTCCTGCTTGGGCTTCTTGCTTTTCACAGTTCACAAGTACTTTTTAAAAGGCACAGTACTTTACTCTAAGTGTACTCAGACCAGTCAGTTTCCATTTTCACTTTCCCCAAAAAGTTTTTCCTAAATTAGATCCAGGAATTATTGAAATTCTGGTGGGTTTTTTTTCCAATTCACAAAACATAAGAGGAAAAAATCCTCCTTGGTTTTAACAATAACTATCCTTTTTAACAATAACTAACCTTTTAAGAATAGCTATCTCAACATCACCAACTATCATCTCCCCAAATTCACTGGAGCTGTTTTTGGGACATCCAGAGATGTCATGTAACTTACGCAAAGACAGAAATATTTTCAAACTAGAGAGCTTTTCACCATGGTGATCATTAAGCCAATAATATTAACTGTATTGTCAAAACAAAAAAAAGTTTAGTTTTCAGTATCTTAACATCATCATTTCAGAAGTTATCCAGTCACCTGCTGGAGCTTTTAAACCTTAAAGCTTTAACAACTGAACAAGTTCTCCCTTTCCCCATACCCTTCCTAACAAGCTTCTGGATCTTTCATGTTACAAGAAGATCACTGTTTTAGTCCATTGTTCTCCCAGAGCCCACACAAGTGTAGAGTAGGTATAGACAAAGCTGTTTTCACCCCATGTGGCAGAGATTACATGAAACCCAAGGAAATTACCTCTGCCAGGCCACTGTAGGGACAATGCCAGTGTTCCCAGAACAAATAATGCTGGGCAGCACTCCAGCTTGTGCTGGCACCACAGGAGGTGGCTGCAAAGAGGGATCCAGTGCAAGGTTGTAGGTGAAATTCCCCTCTCTCTGTAAGGAGAGTCTGCACCTCAGCACTGCCTCTGGTGAGGCTGCATGCTCTGGGCTCTTGGGCCACTCACCTTTGCAAATCCACAAGTTCATGCTGGCTGTGAAAGCTGCACACTTATGGCCCCAGAGGCAGGATAAAAACAAAACAACAAAATCTTTAGCCTTGCAATTCTCCTGTCCATATTTTAGTGCATTCAGTCACTTCTATTTTTAGAAACCCCTTGTTTCTACCAGTTGGTGCAGTACCCTATATGTTATTAACATTTATGTTAGCAGTTTCACATCTAAGAGAAATTGTGATTGAAGATTTTGAATCTCACCAGATTTAGCGATCAATTTTTTGCTGATTGAACCCGATCTTCCTCTGATTGACTACACATATTCCCTTGGTGTCAGAGAGGTGTTGCAACATTCGTACAACTAAAGTTATTTTAACATGCTCATATATCTGTATCTACCCACACATATGTCTTTTCTACAAGAACTCACTGTGTTGAACAAAAAGATCAGAGTATTTGTGTGTTGCTTCCAGGCCAAGTACTACTGGATATTTTGTTGTGCAGATGTAGAGAGAGAAAGCGACAACTTCTCATTTTAGACAACTTTCCCTCAGATACACTCTATGCTCTCTGCCACCTTAGCAGGTCTCCTAAAGAAATCTGCATAATTTCTTGTGCACTATATCACTAGAATAAAAATGAATGTGTGGAACAAGAAAGGTACATACACATGGTGAACAAAAGCACTTTGCAAATGTAACAGGGAAGTTCACTCTTAACATCAAGAACGCGGTGGCTGCAAGGGCTCACATTCAACCCTCTCAGTGAGAAGCTTCTCATATGTGATCCTTTTAATGTGATATTTACAGGCTCCAAGAGTCACGTACCAATGTAACTGATAAGAACATGCCTTTTGCTCCCTCTGCCAACCAAGAGCTCTACAGCTGATCCAGGCACCTATCAGTGTTTGTAATTACATTTCCATTGTTAACTTTGGCAGGCTAACAGGTTGCAAATTTCCCATCACCTGAAATCCACTTGTGTTGGCTGTTGTCCATAATGAAATTAAATTGAGCATGACAACATTCAATAATAATAATATTTGCAGTCATATTCTTAGGAAACTTCTCATTGTGGGCTGTGTAGCAGGGACTTGTGACCAGCAGCAATATCCTCTAGCACAGGGTTTGCTCCAATTTGGACTGTATGCAAAAAAAAAGGTGATTTCTCATCCTTCATACATGTTACCTCTCCTGCAGTCACTTCCACACACGAGTATAATCTGCCACACGGAGTTTGAAGGAGTCAAGAGGATTAAACACCAGAGCAATAGCTGCCTACAAGGTGAAAACCTTACATGTAATCTCTTTAGAAGATAACACCTGCAAAGGCTCTCACACACACCTGGATGAAATAACACGTACTAATGGAAATCCTCAGACACAAATATTGAGACTCAGGTGAAAGGAAGCTTCAAACATATCCCCTTACAAATGATACAAGGCTGCGGGATGTTTGAAGGGTTCTCCTACAAAGTTTACAAGGTTCAAATATGAACATGTACACAGAAACCAAGGCCTCTATTTGCTTTCTTTATGTAGCAATGGACATTGCTGCAGAAGCCTCTGTAACTGAAAGAAGTGATGCGTTTGAAACTGATTCATCACCTCATACAAAACACATTCAGATGGATGAAACAGTCCAAATACAGTGGCATCACTGAAAGCAACATCCAGGGTGATGTTGGCAACGAAACCTACAGAAAGAACTCTGAAGAAATTTATTTTTGCCCCACTGCAGGTGACATCAAGACCAAACAGGGGCCGATGTAACATACTGCACATGTACATATGGAATATTCTAATCAGCTACTTCCAACAGCATTTGAACATTGCTGCTCAGACAAACCAGTGTTCCATGCTAGTACAACGGTAACAATTCTCCTATGGCCTTGGGCCTTCCCAAGCTCTGCATTTCACCTGTGCACTGCTGGCACTGATTGCTCAGGGTGCACAGAAATCCCCTGAGCCCAACACTGCACACACCCCCAAGGTGCTGGACCTCCCACTGAGCCCAGTGTCCAGCCCATGGCTCCTGGGAAAGGCTGGGAAGCGGAAGGGTCTGGATGGTCCTTCCAACACCTCTGCCAGCGAGGGGCTGGGTCAGGTATGAAGAATGAGGTGCAAAACTTTTTAGAAGTCCAACCCCAAAACATGGAATGTCACAGCCATGCAACACCTTTGTATTTTGTGAATCAGCTAATCAGGAATGGATTACTCATGTGAAATACGGATAGAAACTGATTTTTTGGGTACATAGGCACTCAAACCAACTTTCTTTGTGTGTGCTGGGCAGAGTAGACTGCTTGGCTTAACTTTCATTTTTAAAATGTAAAATTTATAGGAAAGGAATTATATCCAAAAATATCTAGTTTAAGTTCTGAGTTTGAAAGATTTTGGTTTGAAATTTCAAAGGAAATTCTCACCCGAATACACAAATAAGAAAGTATGAAATTTTGAGGCAGATACTCTGCTATGAATATACAGAAAATTGTTAGACAAGCAGAGAAAGGATTAGGATAGAAATGGAATTAACATCCACTATTTTTGGCTTAGCTTCAGATAGCTTATGAGGGGATCTAGGCTGCTTTCACTAATTCCACTGAACTACTTTAAAGCAACAAATGTGTATTTTGCTATGACTTATGATTAAAGTTTTGACCTATTTAATGCACCGGTAAATTTAGTCTCAAAATAATAAAAATAATGTAAGTTATCAATTGAAAGACATTCACTGTAAATTACCTATGATTCTAAAATCCTTTGGTATTTTTGTATTCCACATATGTACTTAAAATTTTGACAACACTCTCATCTTTTGGTTTGAAACTGTTCCCCCTTGTCCTATGTGCCCACATAAAAAGTCCTTTTCCCTCTTTTTTAAGAACGCCCATTTGGGATTTTGTTACTATAATAAGCTAACAGACTGTGAGGCAGTGTGAGTCACCTGACATGTTAAACAACATAAGTTAGTTGCAGAATCTGGGAAGTGTCAGACAAATTTCATACTATTTACTAGAAACATGCATGCAATGCCAGAGTCTTACTTCTCTAAATCTGCCAGTGTTATTTTTGCTTTATATAACTCTGATGATCAACCCACAAATGAACAAGATTTGTAATAATGACTGCAGACTGTTTCACTCATCTTCACTTGGCTGATCATACAATCAAAAAACCCTCTTTTTTTTTCTTCATAATATTTAATTTTATGCTTTCAAAACCAGAATCTGACTCCAAAAAAAGTTATAAAATCAGAACCAGTTTCAGAGGTGAGAGCACTAATATGCAAATGTGGAATTTAGAAAGGCTAAGCAATCTGATCCATACCAGCATTTTTGGATGATGACTGTTATTTTTGGATGCTGACCAGGACCCTCCATAGCAGCACTAACCCTTTCTGAGAAGACACTTTCTGAGAAGTGTTAGGGGGTTGCAAGGTCTTTGCCCTGAATTTGCTCCTTCATTTGCATCATTCTGGCCCTGCTGTGCAATATCAGCTCCACAAGGCAAACATGGAATTTCTGCAACAGCACCAAACTCCGAGACAAACACAAGGTTATTTTATACAAGGAGAACAGTGTCATTTTAATTAACTTTAGAAATTTACTTGAGTAGAAGGCTGCTAGATAGAGGTTCTTAACCTTATTTAATCTTATTACAAACAGCATGATTATAAATTTGAAAGTCAAGATCAGTTTATGGTTAAAAAGACAGAACTTTGATTACATCCTAAGGGGCAGCTGTCACTTAGCCATAAACACTGCTGACCCCTGCCTGGGCACAAGACAACACATACAAGAAAACCTGCATTTCTGCCCAAACAACCAAGCTCCCTCGGGTACCAGAAACAATTCAGTATATGCACACTGGGATCTCTTCAGGCCTGTTATTTTATAAGCCATGTGGCTTCCTTACTGCAATCAATGACTAAACTTCTAAGATACATATTTACTGTGGTAAAATGACATAAAAAGGAGCTTAATCTAATATGACATTCATTTCTTTTAGAGCTGTACTAATTTTAAAGGAACTTACACCATCAAAATAAAAACATAAGTGTGCTTATATCTAAATTTGTCCTTACTTGCCCACACTGAGAAGTATTTTCACAAGATCAGAAAGATCTGTTTTGCTTTACACAAAGATTGGCATGATAACATTATGAGATCTGACGGCCTCTCCCTAGCTACTACTACTACTGAAGGAAATAGTTCATTAACAGTAATCACCAACATTTACACTGGGTGGGGGTGGAGGGAGTCAAACCACTTGAAAGGCACTGGCAAAACAGGATTAGCCATGGTAAAAAGCTTAGAGATTCAAGTGTCTGGGATTAGGAGTCTTGTTGTTGCTGTTTTTAATTGTGATTTTATTTTGGTGAGGTGTAAGTGAAAGGAAGAAATAGAGGAGTCACAGTAGGGGAAAAGGTAACACTTGTCAGGGAACATAAAAAATTCTCTAAAATCTGTCAATACAAAAAATAATTTCTCTAAATTCTGTCAACTAGATTAATAGAGACTCATGTTGAGACCTCAATCACTTAACCTTTAATCCATCATCTTTCTGTAGGCTTTCCATTTTGGAATAGCATTATAAACAAACTATGCCTTGTTTAATCTGCTAATGCCCTTTTGTAAATATTTTCTATCATCCTAAGTATTTTCAAGTATCAGACAGATCTGCAGGACAGACTGGTTTGGGCATCTGGAGACACCAACAGACAGACACAATAGACAAGTGCCTGCTGTGTGTGTGAAGGAATGGAATTGTTTTCCAGCTCTGCACTGCAAGAAGCACTGGTGACAGTGGGACCATGTCACTGGGACCATAATTCATGAGCAGGAGGAAGAGTACTCTTGACAGGCCAGAAAACATGAGAGGAGAGGGGCTGTGACCCTCAGTGCTCAGCACTGCCAAAGCAGAGGCCGTGTGTCTGACGCCCTTACAAGGCCACTGGTCACAGCCTCGTTTGTTTCTGCTAATTACAACTTCGGCTCAGTGTGGAACCACCAGGCCAGTGTGCCCACAGTTATCCCAACGGCTTAGAAGAGCCATGCAGGAAGGTCAGCATTCTCTTTTAAGGACCAGGGACAGCCCACAGCCCTGGCACAGTCCGAGCCAGCAAACCGGAGCTGACAACTCTGAATTCCAAAAGTGAAAAAGGCTAAAATGAAAGTGCTATGAGAGAGGAGCCTGATACACATGAACCAAAGGACGCCTTTCAGTGACGCCTTCAGCTGAATTCCCAGGAAGAACAATTCACAGGGCTGTAAATAAATTATTGGGAAACCAGAGAGAGGTGCACTCTGTCACAAGGGAGGCATGTGTTGGGACATTGTCTGGACACCACCACATGATTTACTACTGCAACATGAGTCTTCTTTGCCACCTTTTTTATTTAATCATCTCTCCCAGAAACAATTTCAAAAAAGCTCTTGGACTTAATCTTTTTTTAGAAGGATTTTATGAGCAAAACATTACTCCCACTATATTTCCACATGGAGATCTGCCTCAACATATAAACTACCCTACAACATACCCAACAGAACTAAAATATGAGATATTGTACAGTAATATTTGATGCTCACTTTTACCATTTGACAGCTCGCTTCTTTAAAGCTCATCTCTCAAGTTAGAAGACTTAAAACTTTTTAATTACAAATTAAATACGATGACATGGTCATGTAATCAGCTGTTTTCACCAGCTGGGGCTTAAAAAAAAAAATCAAATATAATGACAGCAGGCAACATTAACCTAGAATCATGCTTCAGTGAATACTGCATGCCTGAAGAAGTGGTATATTAATATAATTGTCTTTCTGGCTTAAGCAGAACAGAATTAAGCACAATGAAACTGTTAATTCAGAGGCCAGGATTATGCTGCTAAGAATTGATGGCTACTGATATCCACTGGTGTTGCAGAAGTCCTGTAACAAAAATATTTGCTTGTTTCTTTAGGAATTCATCTTTAATGCATAAAATAGGCAGTGGCCTATCTATATTTGGATTTATTTCAGAAAGACAGACATTAGTGAGCCTTTTCCTCTTCACAGCAGGAGATCAAATTCTATTCCTTCACATTTTCCACTTTGGAGGAGACAGAATTGGTCTGGTATTGAACAACTCATGCTCCTCAGAGCTCCACTTTCGTACCCACTCTTCAGTCCTAAGCAGAGCAGCTCCAGAGCAACCCCATTGATCTGGAACTCTGCAAAAACACATGACCATAGCTTTGCTCAGAAGGCCTCTGCCTGCCAGAGGCCCAGGCTTGCCAGCTGTGTGAATCAGCTGTCTGGGCAGCAGCATGAACTTAAAAATCATACAGAAAACCAGAAGCTCACAGCCTCCTTCCAATCTCAGAGTGAGGGAGTGCAGCTGGGTATCAATGCAACCTGCACAAGAGGCCAGCAGTTTGCACATCCAACAAACTCCACCCAAACTGGCTAAGTGATTAGAATATCTACTTGCAAATTCATGTGTTTTAGTAGAAAATATTCAAATAATCATTTTTGCTGTTTGCTTGAAAGCTTCACAGCGACAGTTAGAGGGAAGGCACAAACTTGGCTTATCCTCCCTGCCCTGTGGACATCCCAGCTTTAATGGCACTGCACTTTTGAGTGTGAGGGCACGGGGATACCCCTCCTTGGCAGGTGAATGCACCTGTGACAGCTAAAGCTGTGTCACAGCCTGTGTGAGTGGATGCACAGTCCTTGTGTGGGCTCTGTGCTGCCTGGAAGGAGGCAGAAAAGTGCAGAGCTGTATCTAACCTGCCCAGCCTCCCCAAGAAACTCAGTCCCTTGCTTCAGTGTTGTGCCAACAGAGATAAAAGCTTTGTAACCAGCTGCAGTGGCAGACAAAGGAAGCTCAAATCTGCCTTAAAAATACTGAATAGATATAGCCCCAAGTACAGCAGTTTTTCATGTTCACATATCATCCTTAAGTGAAGGATGGCAATTCCCACAGCAGCATCAAACAGGAATAATGCCGATATAAACAACAGTAATAGCAATCTGAAGGTCTCCACACATCTCCATTAGGACAAAGACAGTATTTTAGATTGAAGGATGCCTCACCAAGACAATTAAAGGGGGTTCATTATTCTTCAACATGTAATAGTTGAATCTCTTCCCTACCTAGAAAAACCTGGCAACTTATCTAGCAAGACCTAGAAATTTACCTTAATTTCTTAATTTCTTTCTGTTGCCTTGTTTTTCCTTGTGATTGATCTCTATATAAGGGCGAAAAAATCCCCTTCAGTTCTTTATTTAAATAACAGCATTTATTAACTGTATGCAAAACCTTGGAGAAAAGAAGAATTCAAAAAGACAATCCATCTACCTCTAGAAGCTGCTCTCAATGGTAGCAGAGAAAATACTGACTCTAGGCAGGGACTGACAGAACAACAGGATACAGTCTTAAGCTGTGCCAGGGGAAATATAGGTTGGATATTAGGAAAAAGTTTTTTACAGAAAGAGTGGTAAAATACTAGAATTGTCTGCCCAGGGAGGTGGTGGAGTCACCATCCCTAGATGTGTTTAAAAAGAGATTGGATGTGGCACTTGGTGCCATGGTTTAGTGGAGGTGTTGGGGCATGGGTTAGACTTGATGATCTTGAAGGTCTTTTCCAACCCAGTGATTCTGTGATTCTGTGACTTCTGCATTATGGACTGACAGAAAACTGACTTACAGAACTTAAAAAACAATTGCTCAGTAATTAGAAAGAGGAAACAATTGCCTTCTAATTCTGTCTGTGCTCAATGACATAGTGTATGACCTTGAGCAAGTCATTCCCTTTGTGACTCAGTTTACTCATCCGTGACTCATAGATAAGATGCAGAAGCCCCTGGTGTAGGTATTTAAAGGCTTAATTCATGACTGCAGAGCACTCTCAAATCCCAGAATAAAAGATATTAAATTTAAGATGCCAAAGATAATGTACACAATTTGTGATATTTGGATTGAAAGAAATAAATGGAGCATCTCCACAGGAAGTTCTTGTTGCACTTGCAGAAAACTCACCTCTACCAATAAAGTTCAGACACTATCTGTGCCTCAGAAACATATGTTTAAAGCACTCCCTGCAACTTTCCAGCATCAAGTGAGGATAAGTAATCTCAAGGATTTCAAACACTCAAACTCAGCAGAGTTTCTCAAATTAGGTGTTGTATACTCTCTATACAATATGCATGCTAGCAACATGCATATTTTATGTGCATGGTATATTAAGTAGCAATGATTAATTATTACAAGCAGCTTCATTAAACCTTTCTAAGCAGGGTTGTCACAACTGCAGACCATGTTGTCTTGCAGTGCCAGATGCACTTGTAGCCTTTTATTTACTATGATGAACTTCTCATAAGAAAGAGATTCTGTGACTGATTTAAGCCTTCAGTTCACGCTGCAAGCTGTCTTTTATATATCCTTAAGCTGGAAAAGAGCTGGCAACCTCTATCCAAGGGGCTGAGTATTGAAAAGAATTAAAAAGAGGACTAGCTAATAGTGTTTCATAGCATTTCATTTGCCATTGTAGTATGAGGTAGCTTTGAAACCATTTAAACAAGGAATATGGGAGGAGTAAGTTTTCATTTCAATTTCGTATTTTGTCATAAAAAAACATTATGTCAAAGTGCAATGTCTGGCTCTCAGAAAAACGAGTGTCCCAATTCATCTGTGGTCAAATCAGTCCTATGTGGGAAACTATTACCCATAGTTTTCAGAGAACATCTGAAAGGGAGCATCTCCCCACTCTCTCAGGACTGAAAGAAGAAAAACATTAGAGCTTGGCTAGAGGAGAGCCCCTGCCTCCCAAGGCTTGTTTGACACCAAAGACCTTAAGGAGAGAAAACCCAAGACAGAGTAAAGTAACAGTCCAAAGCAGCAGACTAAAGTCTGCACTTTGTCAAATCCAAGAATGTGAAGAACTTTGTCTAGAACTAATGTTTACACCCTACTCTATGTAAACAAACTAATTTCCCCTCCTCTTGGTTAATCTCAATCATAAACCAAGCTGCAGAAGTCTCCACTTCCTTATTAACATTTAATAATGTCAGAATCACAAAGTTTTGAGGTATAAATTTGGAATGACTCAAGAGCTGCAAGACAATTCAGTTACTGTCATCATTCAGGTAGAGGAAGATCCCACCTGTGTGACGTGGATAAATACAGAATAACTCTTCAGGCATCTGCTGTTAACTACCAGCATAAAGGTACTGATTATAAAGAATAAAGTCTCTGCTACAGAAATTCTTTGCTTTTCAAACACTGGTTTGTTCATATTCAAGACTCATGCAAACAGAACCCTAAGAAATCCCATCTGTTCTCATAGCTGTCTCTGCTTTGAGCAGGAGATTGGAATAGATGAATCCACAAGGTCCCTTCAAAAATGAATGATCCAATGACTTTTTTTTATTCTTTTCATACATACATGCTTTTATCTGTCAGTGCCAATGGATGTCATGTACTTCTCAACCTGAGAAGCTGAAATGTGCAGCCATTTTGCAATACTGACCACTTGTAATTGATTAGTGGAACCTGTACCTTTTACCAAAAGGAGCTAAGACAGGAATGACTTTGGAAAGGAAGCCAAAGATGATCCCTGTATTCTACATGCAAGGTGATCTACAGGAAGTAGGCAGTGACTCCAAAAGTTTCTTTCCAATCAATAGCACTTCTCTTACTACTAAATCAACAAAATCACTCCAACCCTTTCACAGTTTGGAGGTCATGGAGAACCAAATAAAACTGCTATAACAAGATGTATGTCTTTCCTTGATGTTTCAAGAAATACTGATCTACCCTGCTCAGTCATAAACACTGAACTTTCCCAGTAGATTCTCTGCAGAAAGCAATAATTTTAAAAGTCTTTAAAAAAAATCAGTTTATGAGAGCTAGGGTGGCTTTGTGCATTCATCATCTCTCCAGTTTTCATGTCAGGTTTGCTTAGTTTGAGCTGAAAAGGAGCCGGATCTTTCACATCAGCTCAGATGAGCTGGGTTCTGTCAGTCTTCTGCACTGTTGACTGGAGAAAAGCTCTGCAACTCAAATGAAGGTCTAACAACTACTTAATCCCATTAACCTCCATTTGCACACTCAGATGTGCCCTTGCTAAAGCTTAATTAGCAAATATTCTGCAGATGGAGGAAGACTCCTGCTCCTTTCTCTGCTTTGTATTAAATCCACACTGTGCACGAGTTAAGCCATCACTTTGCAAGAACTTCCCCACATAGGGACAGGCCAGTTTAAAAGTGATCTTTCTTATGAAGCTTTTTTGGTGCAGAATGATGCTTGGCTATAACTCACATGCTTAATGCTCACAAACCAAACTAGGAAAGACCTGGCTGATGTCAACTTCATTTAGTTGTCTGATGCAATTCCCATCCTCTGAGTAACTCTACCTAAGCAGTCCCAAAGTGATTTTTTTTTGTGATTCCTGTTGCTAAAGGTAATTTCTCAGAGTGGAACTTTATTCTGAAGAACTTTAACAGCTTTCCTAAATGGAAGAGACCATCTTCTTCCCAACAATCTCCTAAGCAATCAGAGAATACTCCTAAAGGAGAGCTCTTAACACACATATGAACTACCACCTGCACAGCTATAGATTAATTCAGTTGTTATAAGGCATCCATAGGAAATATTGCATTAAGTTTTCTTAACCAGAGAAAAGCTCAACAATAGCTTTCAGTTCACTGCCTTCTCATTGTATCCCTTGTGCAGATATTCCTCACCACTGTATTTATGTTCATTCAACATTTATTTTCATTCTCCCCCTCATTTTGCTTTTACAGAAAAGACCTCTCTCTCACCACTGAAACGCTGCCTCCAACCCTCCTATAAAAAAAAGGCTATTCAGAGTTTGGATAATTCACATCTTCCAGAATCTTGATGTACTGTGTATGCATACAGCTTTCCTGTTTACACCAGTTTAAAACCTCTTATTTCTGTCTAATGAAACTGCAAGAATTAACTAAAAGGCCAGTGCCTGCAGTCCCTATGGTGTGGCTCGTGGCCATGGGAAATGGTTAAAAAAAAAAAGAGTTCAAGGCTGACAAGGAAAGTAAAGTGCAACATCATGATTCCTATGATTCCTATGATTCCTGCTGTACTGTTGCTCTTGGGCCAGAATGGTTTGATTCTGAAAGCAATGAAATATCACACACACCTGCCAAAGATACTTGTAGAAACACAAATATTGGTATGATAACAAAAATAAGATTTTTTTTTCTGATTAATTGGAAAAAATATTTGCAGAACAAATACCATTAACAGGTATATTATCTCTGTCAAGTCCCTAGCCTTGGAAAGCATCATTCCTAGGTTGCATTCTCCTGCAAACTGTGTAACAGCTTGCAATATCCAAGCACAAGGGACCAGTGAAGTACACTTCCATCCTCATTTAAAAACATTAACTCCAGGGTGAAGGAATGAACAATTCAGTCTCTCTGACCTTCAGAAGAGTCCACTGGAGAAGAAACAGGATTTTACTGCTGTTCTGTTCAGAAATAACCTGCCTGCAGTCAGGTGTAACTGTATCTCACTGGTACAGCAAATACCTCTGCTCATCTGCAGTGGTTAAAAGCCACCTCCAATTTACCCTTTGTCATTGCCCTTAAGAGGCAAGAAAGAAAATCAAACTTCAAAGTCTAATGCTCATCAATAACAATTTTCCTCTGATCTACCCTCCCTCATACACTTCTGTTTTTCAAGTGCAGTTTGAATATGCATATTTTACTATGGAAGGAAAAATGTGGATTTGGCATGGTTTTCTGATGGAAATTTATCACATTTGGTACTACAAACCAACTCTGACACCACAAGGCCACATACAGTTTACTGCTCTTGTTTATGCAGCCTTGAATAACTATCAGAAAAACTAAATTGCAGTTGCAGCTTTCTCTGGAATACAGTTCAGATAAAATGTCTGGACAATAAAAATCAACAAAACCCGAGAAGTGGAGAAGTGTTTATCGAGTAACCAAGACACGACATGAAAACATAAAGCCCACATCTAATCCACCCTCCTAAATGAAAACTTCTCAAAACCTAATTTGTTTTACACAAAGACTCCATGCAGAGCTCTCCAAACTCAGATCTTACTACAATCTATGTCCTGCAAATATTCAGACATACACTAAAACATGCAAACAACCATCTGCAAGCTTTCATCAGTGTCTTGGTACAAGAAAACCACTGATATTTTTATATTTTTCTACAAGATGATTACTTTGAAGCATGAGTCAATGGAAGAGAGGTAGATTTTGATCTAGATAACATCCATCTCATTTATGTACAAGATCAACGTCTTGCAAAATATATTTATCTCATGGCTGCCTTTCCTATCACCTTTCATGCTTAGAGTTCTCTAAATGGAAATAACTGCTCGCTCCCCTTCCCTTTTCCCTCATCCCCTAAAATCCAGGAGTGCATCAGCACAGGCTCTTGCTTTTAATCACAACATACACACAAAATAGTCTCAAAGGATTCTGATATAAAATATTTAATCTAGTGACAACAAACAGCCAAAACAAATCAAATTTGTGACTTTGGAAAAGACATGTTTTGGTTTAAGAGAAAAAAATTATTTTCCATTTAAAATAGCAATTGATCATTTATCTAGGAAGGAAAAGTGTAAAACAAAGCTGATATGCAGAAAGCACTGAAATATTACTCAGATATTTTCTAGCGTTGGATATTCTTAGGAATTTAAAAAACACGTGGTACACATGGTGGAAAACAACAAGGTAAACCATTCCCTGGCACACTAGTACTGAAAGGCAGAAATTTAAAGCAATACTTTTTACTCTTTTATCTTTTTTTTAGTATCCAAATCCTAGCATATACAAAAGAGATAATCAAAAAGCGTCTTCATAAACTCACAGATGTGCAGAGGAACAAGATGAACAAGCTTATGGGGGTTTTTCTCCCCCAAAGAAACAGTGACAGTTTTATTCTGGAAACATTTACTATAAGACAAACACATCCACATATAAGTGAAAGACATCAGCACAAAAACCCCACCTTTTACAGAACTACATTAAATTCAATTAAAACTCAGTTCCCATCATTTCAGAAAAAGAGAAAGCTACCATTTCCTGGGATTTTCAGTCCAGCTATCAACCCCCTGCTGCCAACACAGCACTTACAGAAGCCTGGCTCTGTCTCTGTGCAGCTCCTCTCCCTTCCCTTCCCCTCATCTGCTTTGTTGCTCTCCTGGCAGAGCGGAGAGGACTCGGTGTCCTTACGGGAGACGAGAGAACGGGCAGTACACGACTTCTGTGGTCCTTACCTTCCCCCTACTCAGAGATGGCACATCCAGCTTCCCTGCACAAGTTACTTGGAGGGTATTTAAAAACAGATGCTCAGAAATCTGAAGAGAACAAAAGCCCAAAGAGTTCAGATTTCCTCTCCTTGCTCCGCCTGATGCTGTTGACACTAAGGTGAGCATATGATAAGGGGAAGGAGGTGGGATTGTTAGAGAGCACCAGAGGCAGGAAACTGGGAGATGGGGTTCCCTCTGCCTTGACGTGGCGCCTGTTCCTGGCTCCCCCCTTGGCTGGAAAGGAAATAAAATGAAGCCTAGGAGGGAGGGAGAGAGATAATCCTGCAGCTTCATCTGATTAGAGAAACTGGGCCTGTGCAGAGCTGGCAATGCCGCCAGGGAAGCACAGGGAGGGGAGGCAAACAGGGGCAGGAAGAGGAGGAGCAGAGGGGGAGGAATAAAATTGTAAGGGTTAAAGGAAAATTAAAAAAGGTACACAAAGGAACTGACTCTTGGGCCAAGGCATCTGGTATGTGTTCAATATCAACCCTCATATAAAGGTGAAATCACCAGTAGGAAACACCCATTGCTTCTGGTAATGTGGAGCAATCAGAAAGAGAACAAACCCACCAAGCCCAGAATGCATCAATCCTGTAGGCACAGACTGGGAACAAGAATCTATCCATGGACTGCAAAGACTGAGATTGTCTGTGCTGAGCAGGGAAAAATGGAAAAAGCAGTATGGTACAGATAATTATCTAAGTTGTCCCAAACAGGACACTATTTAGAACACATTTTCTATTGCAAGTCATTTTCCAGAACCTGTTTCCACTTACTTAAACACATCTTAGTTGAACCAAAGTGACTCCCAAAAAGTTCGAGTCAGCACACACATCAGGGTGCTCGCAGCTGAGGCTGCCCTTGTGCCCTGCTCCCAGTTGTGCCATCCCTCTCTCTCACACTTGGTACAGGTATTTCTGGGCTCACAGTTGTCCATCCACACTCCCGTGGTACTGCAGCCCTCAGGGGATCCCAGCCTGCTGAAGGCTGTGGCCAACCTGCCTTCCCTGCAAGCAAACGTGGAGGCAGCACCGCGTCCTTGCCCTCAGCCTGACACAGGGGCTCACCCAGGCACGGGCAGGGTCCCTCACCCCAGCCTCGCCCAGCAGGAATATCCTGCCTTGAGGAGACAGGCATGCAGGTCCTCCAAGCTGCCAGGTGTGACCTGTGGTGCATCAGGGAACATCAAGGACAGATGTGACCAGAGGAGTCTTGTCCCAGTCCAGGGTGGCCCATTTTTGTAGAGAATCTCCTCTTTCGCTCACCTTTACGAGGGGCTACACTCAGTCCTTTCCCAAGGACCACTCCAAGTTTCTGCACTGTGAGCTGCTTCTATTCCTTTCTGGACTATTCTCTCCATTTAGAACTTCACACAAGGGAGGCTGGTTGGATCTCTAGTGGGGTAAGGAGAAGAATGCCAAAACATCAGAAAGGAACCCTTTCAAGTCCTCTTTCTGTTCAGGAAGCAGTTGATAATTCTTGTAAGCCACTTACAGCAGTTCTCAGTTTGTTCCTAAGCCTTCACCAATACGCTTCCATCAGGCCCAGCTCAGCTGAGAGGGGGATCAACACCACTCCCCAATGCTTTTAGGAATGTACAGTTGCTCCCTGAGTCTTCAGAATGGGCTGCAAAACCAGTAATTTTCTATGTGCTTCCAGGCTTTGTTCCGAAGATGCCGACCCCCACAGACTCACTGAGCAATCACACCCTCGGGCTGCAGGTCAGGAAGCATTTCAGGGGTTAAGAGCCAAACAGGGGTGAGCAGCAGCTTTCTATTTTACCTGTCATGTATTACAGCAGTGAAGCAGAGCAGGCTCTTAGCAGATCAGCTCTTTGTGCTGACCTTGACATCCTTCCTGCCAGGCTGGAAACAGAAGATCCTTGAACCTGTCCCTTCCAGCACACCCTTACTAGCATTCCTGCTGGCCCAGGATCTTGCCCAGGCAACTGCTCCCATTCCATGGTATAGGACTGCAGTGGTGCTGCAGGGAGAGGGCAACTCTACAGCTTCCTTTCTTATTCCAGCAGAAGACCTTTGGCTGACGCAGTGAGACTCACCCCTGGCACTTGCAGCTACTCCAACATTGTTGCAGTGCCAGTGGCCAGCCTTGGAACAACTCAGTGTGACCCTTCCACTCCAATGCATCTCCCAAATGAGTCCCAATTGCCCAAATGACGTCCCAAGAACATATAAAAGATACAATGAGAGGACAATACTGCACTTAGCTTTTCCTCTAAACCCTTTACAGAAGGAAGTTGCAGGGCTCTCTTGTCCCAGATTTTCTATGTCCAGCAAGGCTGACTGTTTTCATTAAAAGCATCAAAATGTGCATACTTGGAAGATACTGGTGATCAACTCCTACATCAACAGGTCACAAATCTTGGCATCCATAGTGATGTAATTGGCATACAGCTTTCTCATTCTATATTTGATGAGAAAAGGTGTAAAACAGCCTTAAATTCAGATTTGTAGAATATATTCTTGTATCTTTCTTTAAGAAAGTTAATAGTTAAAGGAAGCTGAGAAATCAGTAGCCTACAGATCCATGAGGCCAAATCCAGACAATGCTGATGAATTTCTTTTTATAAGAAGGAAAGCATTATTTTTCAAGACAATGATTTCAGAACAGTTCTGCCACTGTGGCTCAGCCTGACTAGCATTCATGTTTTCCTGAGAACTCCCAGGGCTTAGACATGTGAGAATGTGTTTAATTTCATGAAATTAAAGTCCTACGCCCAGCCATGGAAGATAGCTTTCAAAATTACTGATTTGGGTGCTTGAGGGTCATATGAAAGCAAGCCAGCAGCCTCTTGCCTGTGAGTCACTCGTGTGAGGAAAGGCACTCAGCTCTGCTTGTCTGCTGAAGCAGGGCACCACCAGGCAGGGCTGTCAGACTTGCAGGCCAGCTTTTGTCAGTCCCCATCCACGCAACCAGGACTTCCACATTCAAGAGAGGAGAAGTCCAGTCCTAACCCAAAAGCGCTTTATCTAACCTAAAATTCACTGGAACACTTTGGCCATCTACTCCTCTTCAGAAAAGGAAATGGGGTAGGAAAACCATCCTGATTGTTTGGTGCCTTCACATGAGACCTAAAACCTTGTACTGAAGCCCTACTCTCACCCCTTCCCATTTATAACCCACAGTCGTTTCCTGCACTGCCTGGTCTGCTGTCATCAAGAGCAACTTTTCCTGCCAGGTGGGTGGCCTGGACCTGCCCAGACTGTGCCTTCTGAACTCCTCCATGAGCCCTGAACCTGCCGAGCTCTGCTGCTCTTTGCGGGGCAGGCTTGAGTGCCCACAAACACTGCTTGCAATTTGTTTACATCTCTGTCTGGGGGCTCTGCATGCAAACCCTGGAAGGCTGATATTTGTTGTCTGTTGATTCAAAGCCACTTAAGCCAGTGAAACTGCACCTTCAACCAGGCAGATTTTATCTTAATGCATTTCTGGGATATGTTCTAGTCTTCCACAATAAGGCAGCCCTCCAGGAACAATACGCTGTCCTCTGGGTAACACTGCTCATTTGCCTGAATGTCATCTGCCACAGCCAATTTGGATCAGGTTTTGGATATCTCCATTGTAAAGTACTTTCGAGTGTTTCTGAAGAATAACAGCCCTTTAGCACAGTCTGAGAGAGCTTTCAAGATAATAACTAATGCACCATGGGCAAATTTAACTTTTTGTATGCCTATAACCAGTCAGAAGCTCTCCACTCAAGATACTATTTGTCCTTAATTGAAATTGGTATTCTGTATGCAGTGTCAGTTTTCAGTTTTGCTTATACTGAGACACCCAAAATAATTCCAGTCATTCTGGTGTAGGAGCTAGCATAGCAAGTGTTCACACACACACTTGAGGCAACTGAAATGCACCTGAGAATGTTTAAAAACATGAAGCTGACCATCACCTTCCATTTGACATAAACAGCAGGGTTATTTCTAACAGAGTTCTATAAAGAAAGAAATTCTGTCAGGTAAGTGATATCCCATTAACTTCAAACTTTCCAATACATCCTAATTAATCACCACCACCTTCTCTGTCTTTTGATAGACACACACTAATATAATTCCATTATGCTATGTGCCACATGTCTGTCAACCTAATTTGTCTATAAACACTCCATATAGAGTTTTGGATATAAACATAAACACTATATAGAGTGTTTCTATGCAACAAGCATCATGACAAGTTCTGCTTCTTGTGCCTGGCAGAAGGTAACTGCTGGTTAGACATCCCAATTATAGCAGGCATGGTTTCTGAATAAGTCTCTACTATTTTTCTGTGAAAAGGAAGATGATTTGTGTGGGTATATCCCATAAAGTCTCCATGAAATCTGTCGGGGTCACCTACATTTATCTTCATTGGGAATAATGCTGTAACACTACTGACATGACTTTTTACAAGGAGCAGCATAGATGCCGTTCTCGTCTTTGCAGGATTAATCTTTCTGAAAGCTGTTGGAGATTTTAGACTTGTGAAAAGTGGTGATTTTGAGCTCTGTCATCCCCTTTCTTTTTCATCTTGGATATAAGAGCAGCTTTCTCAACAAAGCAGACCAGTTCATTTGCCTTTATGTTACCTTGGCAGTTAGCAAGGCAGCCCACCAATACAAACAATCTCATATATTTCAAAGACCTAGCAAATCTCTACACAGCACTATTTTTAGTCTAGTTATCAAACAAATAGAACAGTTACTTACAGAAAATGAAAACAACTCCCCTTTTTAAGCATATTTTGCAATAAGCCAAAGATGATATTGCACGAAACCTTACATCTCTTAAATCAAGGGACTGTCACATGGACTCTCTGCTCTACTTCTCCTTCCCCCAGATGTAATTTCCTCCCATGCACAACCAGCAGAATGTCTTCCCTACACTTCCTTAATATCCATTAGCAAAAAGCAATAAATAATTGCAACAAAAAAAAAAGCAACTCTTCAAGCCAGTTTTGGGGTAGCTTTAAGCTGCCTTTCATGCAATGAGGGCTTTGGCCTTTTTGATAATTTAATCACATGTTTAGCTTTGCCCTGCCTTTGATTGCTAGTCTTCCATCTGTTCTGTAGTTGCAACTGAAAAGGAGGCAAGCCAGGACCACATAGCAGGCAGGGCTCCCAGGGCCTGCTTCCAGAAAAAAACCGCTACAGAACACCACGCTTTGAGAAGTCACCACTAATTCTGTCCTTATGTGACTTGCCCACCAAGACACTCCTGCAAGTTTGGCTCTGACTTTTTTCCAAAACCACATTTGTGTATATACTAAACCTCCTTGGTTTACTTTTGCAAATGGTGTCATTCAAAAAAATTATTTGTTCTTTGGACAACAAAGTATCAGAGTCTGTTCTAGAAGTTAACTGGTGCCCAGGGCTGAGGGCTATGAACAAAGCCTGCTGTAGAGACAGTTTGCTTTACTTAATGGGAGTTAAGCATCTAAATAAAGACTTGAGTTTTGATGCCTCAATCCCCACATGTGAAATGATTAAATAGGATCAGCAAGAAGCTGGGGAAAGCGCAAAGGAAAGCACTACACAAGAGGAAAGTACTGGGAGCATAATTGGCCCTCACGCACTTTAAAAAAACGCAGCTCTGCAGCTCCAAGAAAGGCTTTGTTTTCCCATGTGACCTGCAATATTCCCAAACAACTCAGACCACAGCCATCATAATGGAGCTGTGGGTCTCATGGCCTGTGGATCAGCTCCAGGCCACTCAAAATTCCTGATCCAGACTCCCTTTCCCTGGACAACAGCCCTGGGAAACCCATCCATCCCCATTTCTGCCCCATGCAGCAGGAGCTGCTTATGCTGCTCTCACTGACTTCATCCAGGATACTCTGGGGAGAGAATATGATGGAAGGAAGAGGGACAGAGGCTTCAGGAAAGCTGGTGGAATTTGAAGGGGATCTGGATCTAGTCCCTGTGGCTGCCTATAGTGGACCAGTCTCATTAGAGGCATGATGATCCTTGGTTAAATGAAACAGACAGAATTACTGTGTAACCAATGTACCAGAGGGACATCCCAAATTCAACAGGAGCTGAGAGCAACAGCACTGTATATTAAATAAGGCTTGCAGCATTAAGATCTACATTTCAGAGGAGCCCCACAGCAAGAGAACAATGCTATTTCAAATGTATCCAGTGTCAGAGGCAGTCCAGCAAGATGGACTGTAAGCCCCAGGCTAGCTCTGCCTGCAATAATCTGCAGGCTTGACTCTGTGACAGATTGAAATGCAGTAACAGTGTTTATGCAACTAAATCTTGTCCTAATCTATTAGTTTATGTAACCTTTGCTCATGGACATACTGACTCATAGGTCTCAGGAATCTAAAGAAAATCTCCTTTAACTCTCTCCCATCCTTCAATCCCTGGTTGTCCAATAAACAGATTGTCAGAGATCATGCTCGTTCTCTTTAAGGAAAAATTATGTTAGCAGTGGGAAAAGAGGTATCAATTAAATTTCTCAAAACCATTGTACTTCTCCATACATACAAATGAATTTATATAATAAGCTCACCCACGGTGTGCAGGTGTCCTTCAGGTCAGCGTTTCCAACCACAGAATGTACCATTTGAGCCCCAGGCTGGGAAAGGCAGAGAAATTGTTTGTTAAGCTCCCACAGAGAAAAAAATACTGCTTTCTAGCATTTAGGCTTTTTTTTTTTTTTCTGAGTAAAGCAAGGCAACAATATCTGTGTCAGTGACACTTATTCTTCCTAGCTTGAAAGATTTACTTTCATCCTTCTCATATTTCTTGTATTCCCTAGAACATTCTCACATCTATTTTAAGTGAAGAGCTAACCACAGAAACAGTGTGCAGCATTTTTCTGCAGCAGTCACAACTCCAGTGATTACCACACAAAACGTGCCCCCATCAGCTTATTTTATCCCTTCCTGGCTGGGCTCTAACCTAGATTTTTGAAAGATTTTAATCAAACCTAGATTTTTAAATTCAAGTTAGATCAACCCTTTTTGAGTACTTTAGGTTGTGGGGGGTATTTTTGTTTGGTTGGGGTTTTTTGTTTGTTTTTGGGGTTGTTTTTGTTTGATTGTTTAATTGTTGTTTGTTATGGGGTTTTTTTGGGGAGGGGGTGTTTTTTGCTGGAATAATTCACACAACTTCTACAATGTGGCCCATGTGGCACTTGTTAAGTACCCTATATCTGATTTAATTTCTAACCCTTTGTATTGAGGATTCATACACAGGCCAAATCTGATTGATATCAACTGGAATTGAAAGCATTTGCAGGCAAACCCCATGGTATTGTGTGTATTTAGGAGAGATCATTGTGTATTTTTGATGCATGCTGGACACTATCAGCACTAGGTAAATATTCTGCAAAAGGATCAGGCATTCCTCATTCCTTGTTGCAAAAACAGTGTGAGAATGGGCAGAGTGCCTTTTTCCATGAAGTCCCTGTTCCCTGGGATGGAGCCCCAGTGGGTTGCTGGTCGTGCTGAAGCGTTTGCCCCAGCAGAGGCAGAAGATGTGCCCAAGTGAGGTCGGTCACATTCCAGCTCTGCCCCCTGGGGCCCCTTGCCAAGGAAATCCAGCGGGGACAGCCCCAGGATGGCACCTGCTGGCCACCTCCTGGCCACTTGGCAAAGACAAAGGCACCACTTACCCACGTGAAATAACCACTTAATTATATGAAAGGTTTACTCTTTTTATCCTACACTCAGCATTTTAACTTTTTTTTTCCTTACATCTTTGACCCTCCACATCTCCCCACAGTCTTTCCCAGGTTTTTGAGCAACCTTTATTTCTTTTTAAACACAAAAATGTAAGGGTTGACACCTAGAAAGTTGCTGCTGCTATACAGAGAGTGGTTTTAGGTGCATGTGCCTGCAGAAATACCTTACAGCAAACAGATCTGTAGCTTTCAGTATCTGATTCCAGATGTAAACGCTTCCAAAAAGAAACATCACCTTTTGCTCTCAGTTAAAAGTTTGCATCCCATCAGGCTGTACCAATTAGGGCTGTATTACACGTGGTGTAATTGCTATGCCACACATGATTTTGTGCTTCCCTGCAAATCTTAAGATGGATTAGTGTCTATGGATTCACCTGCCTGCTCAGCAATCCCTCCCTATTTATCTTATTCACATTATGTGTGGCCTAAATTCATTATCCCTCACTCAGAGAGGCTTATGAAAAACTGTCTAAAATAAACACCAGTGTTGCCTTCGAGCAACTTCTGGTGTTCACTAAAGCTGTGTGAACAGCTCATTTTTCATATGTACACACATAACCTTGCAAGGCCCTGCCAAAGTTACAGGGTTTAGATTACTCTTATCAAGGCCAGGTGGTGTAAAAAATTGGAACAAAAAGCCAGATATTGCCCCCCAAAAGCTTTAAAACCACACAAGCCAGACCTTCACAAGTAGTTTTCGCTGCAAAAGTCTCTACTTGTGTATATTATCTCTGAACTTGAAGTTTATTAATGAAGTCATTTTAAAAGGAATATTTTGTGCTCTTAATTTCTTTAAACAGCAACAGCCAGATGCTTTCTTAATGCAATTACATTAGCAAAACACCCTTGCAACCATAAGAACATGTTCTAGTAAAAGAAAACTTAAAATTTCTATTATAAAACACAGGAAGGAAAAGTTATTTGAAAGGAATAAAAGCTCACATTTTCCCATTTTGCTTCATACATTTAAGAAAGGTCATCTTTAAGAGAACTTTTTGCTTTGCTCTATTATTTGCACCAAAGTCCACTTTTGGACAGGAGGTGGTGCTATAGCCTGTGTAAATTTTGTTATTAGGCAACACCAACAGCTAAAGCAAAAGGAAAAGGTAAAAAAAGAGAAAGATTTTGAATCCTGTAGAAGTGCTGGCATGCAGACTTTACCTACAGATGCTTTCATATCAGTAGGTGTTCTGTAACAATGCTAAAAAGATTTGTCAGAAGGCATTAAATTGTTCGTGTCTGTCAGGGATTTCAAATACCCAGCAAGAGATGACAATCAAAGCACAGGAAAAAATCTGTCATGCACAGCTCTGTGCAAGCTCTAAGAGTTCTCCATGTGGCCAAGGCTCTGTTAACCAGTTCTGTGCCATGAGGAAGATGCTGGAACAGTGGAAGGTTTTTGCAGGTCCAGAGAGAGCACTCTCTGTCTTCCTCTCCCTGAAGAATGTCAAGGCTAGCTGCAGGGTCAGGAGTTTCACTGGGCTAAGATAAAATGCCAAAATAGGAATCCAAACCTCATGACCAGGTTAATGTTATTTCCCCCCTCCCCTTTCTTCTTTTGCTGTCTTCCTCCTCATGCCCATCTAGAAGCACCAAATATGGCATCTTTTGAAGACTTTTTTTCCTGCTGTCCGTGTTGCCCTGTCTCTACCCCCATTTCCCACCTGTGATTTTACTGGGAGAGCTGTTCTGGACT
Organism: Eopsaltria australis; assembly: GCA_034509425.1. Taxonomy (NCBI): domain Eukaryota; kingdom Metazoa; phylum Chordata; class Aves; order Passeriformes; family Petroicidae; genus Eopsaltria; species Eopsaltria australis. The sequence goes on from JAVTVJ010000138.1 coordinate 1,836,075, forward strand.
GCAGTCTGCTTGAAGGTGACCATCAACAGCCAAGCTGAGAGAAAAACAACTGTGGAAGACTCGTTCCCTTCTGGATGCACTTCCTCTCCCATTCTCAGCTTTTCTTTGGAAAGGAAACTAACAAATGACTCCCAGAATTAATCCAAAGGGTATTTTGTAACAGAGTAGATCTTTCTTTCACATATTCTTTTCTGAAACAGTCAATTATCCGTAGCCTGCTAAGGCCAAGAACTGGGTGTCAGACCAAGGCCAACAGCAGATTGTGGGAGAAATTCTTATCTCAGTTACACAAGTGTGGATCTGGAGGACCTCCAGTTATTAAACAACCTATAAAATAAGGATAACAATAACTATTATTTCAAAAATGTTTGTGATGGTTAACTCCCAGTAATTAATGCTGGTATAGAAATCAGGAAATGATTGCCTGGAAATGAAAGGCACTATAGAAATTCTAAGTACTCATTATTTCTGCCATTTGCAATTACACTTTTCAATGTAATCTATTTGTTGTAGTCAGGGTACCCATCAATGCTCCCTGCAGACCCTAATCTATTGTTCCTGAATAATTCACCAGTCTCAATAACCTTAGTTCACATTTAATTAGAGAAAAAAAAAAGGTTTACCTCTTTCTAGATGCCATTACAGCTGAAGGTACCACCAACATGGAAATCAAAATTCCCAAACATGGGGGAGTGGATGTGAAGGCAGAACAACTTGAACATATTTCACTTGAAATGGCTGGACTTTAAGATCATTCTAGGGCTGCAAAATGGGATTAAAAAATTCAATTAAAACCCTTTTATTGAAAGGGATCTGTTGAAACTTTAAGATTATTAATAAATTATAGTAGGAGTTAGACCTCAGTGTAAAATGATGCTATAATTACTTATCTTTCTAAAGATCTATTGATGCTTGTGATCCTACAGCTATGTCTTCTTTAAATACTTTTCTATCCTTTATCAAGAGATGTTCCTACAAACAGTACTAAGTAATCGCATGCAATCAAATTAATTGTAAACCAGAACTGGATAAAAGGGTTAATATTTCAAGCAACTATTTCACAGATTGTTTCAAAAATATCCCATTTTAAAATACCTATGTGGAATTTCACCCAGTCTAGTAGGAATTACATGAATATATGTTAACAAATTATTTGCTGTTACTTAGATAGATGTCAAATGAGCAATGTGACATTACTGTTTTTAAGGTAACACACTTTGGAAAATTGTTTTGTGACAGAATTTTTAAGTGGTCTTTTAAAGCTCCAGGTTTGACTGTAAGATGTCCCTGGATAGAGACACTGAAAAACATGAGTGTTACAAAGTATGCACCAGAAACACAGAACATTTACAGAACAATATCTAGGTCCACAAAACATTAAACTCTCAGCTGTTCCAGGGATTTAGGCTCAGAAGGAAGCTAGCAATCAGAGATAAAGGAGGGTATGGTTGTGTTTCATGTCCTGTATTTATGCTGATTTCCAGCTGTTGCAGGAACCCAGCACAGAAAGACTGGACAACAGGAACTTCACAGTGAAGCAGAGAATCAAAATTCAAACTCCTTGCTCAACAGTTTTGCCATTAACCCTCCACAGGAACTCGGGGAGGGTGAGATCTGCCCCTCCAGGTCAGGCTGTCCCATCCCTGGGCTCACTGGAACAGGAGCTGAATCAGCAGATGGTGCTGGGTGTTGCTTCCCAGATGTCCAACTTCCCACACCTCCACCAGCAGCACGGCCCGGATGGGAGGCTGCATCTGGCACGGGTATTTTGGTGCTCAGCAGTGCCCTGGAAAGCAATCAGGTGTTCAAGGTAACTGCAGCACTCCCCACACAGCCATGAAAGTGAGCTCAAGGGAAAACACTGCCAGAGAAAGCAGACAGTTCTTGTCTTGCCATGCAACTCAAAACTTTTGGTTGCCTCAGACTTGCTTATAGACATTACCCTGACAAGTGCAAAACTGCTGAGCAAAAAACCTCTACTTCAGTGTTTGCACTAATTCAATGGAGAAATAAGAGTAGCAAAAGCACTGACTGTGCAATATTTATTTAATAATTAACTATCTTACAAGCATAAAACTAAAATATATGAAGCTTTTTCTTTTTAGAGTAAAAATTATCTAAATAGTTTTTTTTCGAGTACTCAAAATTTAATAGAAAAAGCGTAACCATGCTACATTTACAGCAGAATGTTTTAAATGCAATGGGAAGAATTCTAAGATTACACAGAAACAGAGGATATTTAATTATGATACTGCTGGGTTTAATTCCTATGCATTTCCTTGGCTTTTAAATTAAACAACGCTGTGCACAACATGCAACAGTTGTGAGGAGAACATGTAGTACAAACAGCTGGTAAATTTAACGTATAGATTCTTGTCATACTGGCTGTGAAAGAAGCATTAGCAGACAACAAGTGACAGCAAATACTTTGTCTCTGAATTATGCATGAGTAATTTTTTTGGTTAAGATCTGTGTGGTTGTGTTTATTACACACTTCAGAGATTAAAGATCATTCTGTTCATAAATACAAATGGGAAAGGCTGTAATTGCAGCCTTTGTAATTGCAATCGGCTAGGGAGATACGTGTTCCTTTTTGTTTATATATTTTGTTAAAGGCATAAAGGAAACGCATGCTACTTTCCTGCCCACACGCATATTCAGAATTAAGCTAATATCAAAGTATTTTTCTGAGCATAACTGTAGTTTTCGGAGCTCTCTCGCACAGTCAGAGTCGCACAGGTGCCTTTTTAGGGCTGACAGAAGATTCATGCAGCACAGCGGCCACTTCCCCGCCCGATGGCAGCCCTCGCTCCCCAGCGGATCGGCAATGTCTGTCCCTCGCTGGCCGGCCTCGGGGAGCCGGGACGGCGCCGAACCTTCCCCGCACGGCTCCCTTTGCTTTTCTCCCGACAGGCGCCGGAGATGCCCCTCTTTGAGCTCTTGCTCCCAGCCCCTGCCGTGCTGACCCGCGGGGCGGGCCGGGGAGGGGCAGCGGCGCTCGGACACGGGGGCGGCGGCGAGCGCTCGGCCCGGGCTCCGGGAGCAGCGGCACCCATGCCCGGTAAGTGCCGGGGGCGCACGGAGGGAAGGAGGGAGGGATGAAGGGAAGGAGAGGGGCCCGGCTCCTCCCGCAGCCCCGCTGGCGCTGGGGAAGGCTCGCTGAAGCATCAGCTCAAACCTGTCCCTGCCACCTGCCCGGCCAGGGAAGAGGCAGCCTGGAACTGCAGGGCTGGCAGGCACCAGGAGCTCCTGACAGGAGAGCTCGGCTCTGGAGTCTTGCCTCCACCCCCCTCAGTTATTTAGTTTATACTGTACATGTGCTTAGACTGTGCCTTTATATGGAGATTAAAACTCTTGGTGGAGCACAGCCTGCTCGTAACTCCAACAGGCTTACTGCAAAGTGTAAGTAAAGCTTATTAAAAGCATATAATCAGGCAGTAAGCAAAAAGGGATGCAATTCAAAGGAGACAGACGATGCCTGTCAACACCTCCTCTGTGCTAGGACAAACCTGGTACCTATCAGCAGGAGAAAATACCCCAGGCTCAGGTGGGGGGGAGATGAAGTGGTCCAACTTCATCTCCTGCTGCCATGATCCTGTACCACAGCAGGATACAATACATCAATTTCTCATTATGACAGGTAGTTATTTTAAAAGATACATATTTTCTCCCTGCACACAATGGATGGAACTTATCTCAGTGGTCGGTTTTGTGATTAGTGCTACATTGTGCCCTAAGCCACTGGTTCTGTTGCTGATCTAATCAGGTAAGAGGGTCTAAAAGTGAGCCAATTCTCCTTACTCTCATTAAATTACAGGTAACTGCACTGAAAGAGTAAAAATTTAACTTATATCTACGAATGTGTAAAGTTTAAAAACCCCCAGAATTTTAGTCAATGGCTATGGGTGTGTCATATAAATAACATCATTCTGTAGTGAACAAATTCAGCACATACAAGCTCATTAACAAAGAGACTGGAAACTCATTCTCTTACTCCAAAATCAATGCACACCTCATTTTACTGTCCTTAATGGTAAATGGTGACAAACTGGCTGTAGGGGAACACAGGACTGCTGCTGAGAGCAGACTTGTGGACGAAGAGGACAAGTTAAACAAAGACCTGTTGAGCTTGCTTGAAATGTTAACCTTTCAGATACTCCTGCCAAACAGTAAAACTCCCAGCCCTATAGACATTTGTGTTGTTTATACTGCACTTACACAAAGGATACCATTAATATCCATGGTGCTCATGGGCATTAAACTGAAGCATTTTTTCTGCATCTGGCCTTCTGAGCTGCAATAAAATGCCAGTCTGACTAAAGATGCATTTGAGCACACCCTACAAAACTAAAAGGAACAAACACACAAAATTCCCATGCTCATATGCATTTCCTCATACTGTGCATTCTTATCAAGGAAAACCAATTTACCCACATGGCACAATCAGACTTGTCTCTATATTAATATTAACCCACACCAAATAGGTGCTCGTTTCCTGTTCCTCAGAATAAGGATTGTAGTAACAGTCTGGCTGAATGCTGGAACCTGTTCAGTTCACCTGGCAGCTGCAAGGACAACAAAGTGCTGTTGCTGTGGTGCAGCCATGAGCAGGGTGGCTGCTCCGTGGTGGTGCTGGGAGACAGCAGTGATTGTGTGACTCAGGGAAGCAGCCAGCCAATTCCTGCACAGGGCTCAGGCAGCACAGCTGGAGGGGAGCTGCAAAACCAAAGTAGTTCTGGTGACTCTATCAAATGCAGGAAAATGAGTCAGGGTCAGATTAAGGCCTTTGAGGAGCTATGGCCAGGTTAATTTTATAGCACAGGGTAATTACTTAAGTGTTCTGTAGCTGAAGGACATTTCATGTCACTTACTGCAACAGGGCAACACTGAAAAAGATCAGCAATACATGTATCTGCAACTCACCTCCCATGCTCTTTATAGGTCTAATCAATGAACCAAATTACATTAAATTAGTTTGGAATTGTTCAAAACTATCACTAGTGTTGACTGATGACAGACAGACAAAAAGGAATAAAGCATAATCACAGTTATCTCTACCTAAATGCAGAGAAGAGGAAAAAATTCAATACCAGCTGTGAGAAAATGCCAGGTCACTTTGCTACTTCAGTTTCAGGGGAGACCTTGAGAACTGTCAGCACTCAGTACTCAGCTTCTCCTGAGCTGCCTCCCATGGCTGCAGAGTGAAAGATAATTCTGGAGTTTAGGTACAGAGCAAAATAATCTTTGCAGTCTGTCGCTCCAGTATTCTCAGCACACATGTGAAAGCAATGAACTGAGCCCATTATCAATTGTCTACCTTTGGTCTAATGAGAAATTCTCATAATAGAATTTCTCATATTCATATTCAATAAATTTATTAAGTGTTATTTGGGTTTTGGTTTGTTCACAGTAATTATACAAGATTTTGTTGTATGTTAAGTACTCACGATTCAGGAAACTGTGTTTAATGGATATTTAACTTTGACTTCACAGACCAGGAAACACATGCATCCTTAGAAAGAAAACAACCCATAGCTTTACTTTGTTCCTTATGCCAGGGTCTAGACTCAGTTCAACACAGATGAATATCTGGAAGAACAAGCCAAACCAAAATAATGGTACCTTTCATGTTGGGTGCTCCTGGGTTCTCTTTCTCTTCTGTTATGCAAGTTCTAGCACTTCTGCCATGCTAAGGTAAATGCTAATGCAAAACAGGAGCCTGAACAATTCTTTGGGGTTTGTTTTTTTCATGTCTGTAGTCTCTTACATTGCAGTAACTGCCAGTGCATGTGAATACTGTAATCTGTCACTGCCATTGTCATGTCTTCAGGTGCTGCATCATGCTGTAACCAAACAAAAATGTGCATGTGAGCTGAATGCTTCATTTAAAAATCATTTGGAACTTTTTTTGTAAGCTTTAATATTCCTGCCTACACCCAAAATATACTTAACTTTGATCTTCCTATGATGTTTTATGTGCTTTTATGTTTGAACAGAACAAGCAGTTGCTGTGGCTGGAGGTATAATAGGAGGGATCCTTTTATTTGTTCTCCTTGGAATAACTGCGTATCTGCTCTGGAAAAAAATTTACCGCCTTGTTTCTTATGAAAAGCTCATCAATCCTGTCAAAACAGCAAATGCAAATGCCATTTTCCACGATCAGACAAATTCTGAAATGCAACTAAAAAGCACAAGGTACATATTTTCATTTTGTTTTTAAAGTGTACACTATGTAATTTATTTCAACTTGTCAAATCTCAAATGAGCAGTTGATCCAAATATATGCATGTACAGAAATAAAGGAGATCCCTAAATTACATGAAAACATCACTCATGTTCTGCTTTGTTCCTTTAGAAAAATGATAATTTAACTATGAAAGTGATGATTATTTCTCATTTATTTAAAAAAGAGAATGCATTCAAGTGTAATTGGTGCATAATGGATAGATTAACCTGTTACTTAGACAAACCCAGCCTATGTTCCAGGGTAATTTCTGGTTTAATAACAAAAACAATAGGACTTCAGTTCAGGAAGGAGACTCTCCTAGAGAATTAAGCATTGCAGGGGTTTTGGGCTCTAAAACAAGCAGCGGCAGTTATTTCTTCCTTTTCTTTGAAAGATAAATTCTAAAGGGAAAGAAAGGGGGAAAGAAGAATCTGTCAGAAGAATTAACGCTTAATGTGCCTCACTGGATTTTTATGCATTAAACAAATAAAATCAATTCCAAGACAATGGATATTTGACATTTTTACATTGTGACATAAGAACAGGGAACTTACTACTGTTACCAAGTTTGGTTTCCACTTTTAAACCAGAAGAGTCAATAGGTGCTGTTGTCTTGAGCAGATCCAGAAGTGTTCCCTTCATCATTCCACCAACCCTGCATGGGCGAGACTGGATCCACCTGACGAATGAAGAACAGGTTCAGGAAGACAGGGACCCCTATATGACCCCTCAGTCTGGGCCACGGTCATCATTTCATTCTCTGGGTATGGCATTGCAAAAATGGGACTATTTTAAGGGTACTCCTTTAAAGGGTGGCTTTATAATTATGATAGATTTCTTGGGGGCACACCAGACATAGCATTACACAGCACAAGCCCTAAACACTCTATGCATTTATATATTTCTATATATAAAAATTGGGCAAGAATGTAGTAATTTTGGTCCCAGTGCTGGGGTACCTTACACATTTGGCAGACAAAGTAATCTCTCCTCCCATGTTTTGTAAAGGCCAGGAAGTGTCTGCTGTGTCCAGAAACAGCAGTCACCAGTTGCAGACTGCAGTGACAAATACCTAGAACTAACAAGGTACAATCACAGGAGTAAGAGGAAGAAAAGTGGAGCAGCCTACAATTACTCCCCCAAATTTAAGGGAAAATGAAGTAAAATACGAAATTCTTACAAAAAATTGATTGTTAATGAAGAGATTAATCTGATTTCCTCTTATACAGCAGTGGTTATAAAAATGCTTGCAACAGTTCTTGAGACTAATCTGAAGGTGTTTGTTTGGTTTTTCTTGAAGCTGGAGCTTATGTTGTGGGGACCATTAACCCAGATCTGTACAAGTTTCCTGAAGACAAAAGTGAAACAGATTTTCCTGATGGCAATATTGGCCGCCTCTGGTTCTCCATAGAATACGAGCAAGAGTCAGAAAGGCTCCTCGTCTCCTTGATCAAAGTCAGGAAGCTGCAGCCTCCTGCTGATTCCTGTAGTCCATTTGTGAAAATCTACCTGCTGCCTGATGAAAGAAGCTACCTGCAGTCCAAAACAAAACGCAAAACTCTTAACCCGCAGTTTGATGAAAACTTTGTTTTCCAGGTACTTTTCCTTTCGATGAGGCAGATTTTTGTTTGCTAATATTAACTTGTCAAACTGCAGTACATGTTTGTAGAAAATTAATGTTCACAACGCTTCTACCAAGACAGAAGTTGTTTCCAGGATTTTTTACTGGGGCTTCTGGAGATCCTGGGCTACAGAAGTGTGTGGCTCCAGAACTGATCTTATATCTGGTCTCTACCAAAGTTAAGGACTCCAGAACCCGCCCTGGGAATAATGAAAACTCCAGTTTGAACTACAGCTGAGCAGTTCTGGAAGTCCAGAAGGAGCTAATACTGATCTGCTGCCTTCACAGCTCTTAGTTTCTTTGCTGTGGAAGTAGGCTAGACAGCAGAACCTGGGCTGCTCTTTGTACAGTACTGTAAATTTTGGCTTCCTATGCTAAGAGGCTTTCAGCACATGTCACAAGACAAAAGCTTTAAAACCAAAAAAATTTCTGTTTCAGACAACTGAAAAAATGTTTACAGGTTCTAAACATTTGTGTCTGAAAGTGAATGCATCACACAGCACTAGATCCATTTGAGCTAAAAAACCACCAAGTAACTTCATAGTTTTCAAATGAACTCGTATTTTAGCTTGGATCTTGACTTCTGCACAGCTAAAACTTTAGGCAAATTTAAAAACTAGACTTCGACTAATTAAAGGAAATCTCCACCTACACTTAACACACTTTGAAAAATATTTCCTTTGAAGTCCTGCTAGAGTAGAAGAGTGTCAGATGTTTTATAATTATTAATATATTCTTCCTTTTCCTGTACAGGTTTCCAGTAAAATGTTGCTCCAAAGGACACTGAAGTTTTTGGTTTATCACGTTGACAAACAGAAGAAGCATCATCTCCTAGGCCAAGTTATCTTCCCACTAAAAAATGAAGCATTAACTGAGGACAACAAACTTGTCATATGGAGAGATTTGGAGAAAGAAAGCTTGGAGGTATGTGATGCCAGGCTGCTTGGCACTGTGGAACTTCTGTCAACCTACAAGTATTGGAAGGATGTAGGTGAAGTAGAAGCATGTCCTACCAAGTACCTCAAATGCCAAAGTACTTCATAAACATTTGGAATCTAAATTCCCATCTCACCAACCTGCAGAGCCATAGCTGTTGTAAAGGAATTACCCAGCTGCTTAGAAAAAGTCACATGAGTTAGGAAGTAGTAACGTAAGAACTTTTGTTATTTGCTTCTCTATTCGATTAGTAAGAGCAGAAAAGAGCAGAAGAGGCAAGGAAAGAGAGATCACATGGAAAAGAGTAATTCTGAGGGTTAGGAAGGCTGATTAATTGGTTCCATCAAATGTTACAACAGCATAAATAAAGCCATTACAATTCACCCACAAGCTCTGGTGTGACAGAAACCATCATATGAAAAAGGATTTTTCTCCCCATTAGTCCATGTGATGAGAGAGCTTTTCAGCTGCATTTGACAAGTGTTGTTCTGCTTCCAAAGCCTCCTTCGGAGCACGGGGATATCCAGTTCTCCCTGAGCTACAATGACTACCTGGGCCGTCTCACTGTGGTGGTTCTGAGGGCCAGGGGATTAAAGCTCCAGGAGGAGAGCCCTGCTGTGGGTAAGTGGGATTTCCTCCCTGCTATCAGCTCCACAATTCCTGTTGTAATTTGCTCCTTCCTCATCTGTCTGCCCAGGCTTGTGCTGTGGGACTCTGAAGGAACAAATAAACATCCTGGTGATTTGAGTGGAAACAAGCCATATTTTGCCATGAGGCAATTAGATTTTGATAGCTTAGTTCTGCTGTGTTTGGGGTTTGTTTCATAATGAATGATTTTGTCTCATGGCATTTGGTGGTAACTTTTTTCTCCTGTTTTAGTACAGTGAGCAACATCTTTTTGCTGCTCTCCAGTCCAGAAAAGGCAGGGCATATTGACATTAACAGCTGCCTCAAGTCAAATTCCCAGAGGTAACAGCTGCAGGACAACTGCTTATGCTGAACAGCTGTCCTGGGAAGAATTGACTTGGGAGAAAAAAATCCCAGTTTAGCACAGCCTGGCTCTTGCTCAAATTGGAGTCATAATTTTCTCCCTTAGTGCAGAGGGCTTTTTCTGGTAGATCATACTCATGTGTCCCTGGTCTCAGAGATTACCTCAAAATGCTGTTTAAAATCTAAACACTCAAAGCAAAAACAGATGAAGAATCAAACTTGTATTTCAGCCTGTAGTGATTTCTTGCAGGGCTTTGAAGCTGAACAATATAAATGCAAAATACACCTACCAACTAAAAAGAAAAGAGGTTTATTCCTCTATATACACACATCAACTATGAAGTTTACTTGATTGAACAAATTAAACCTTCAAAAAAGTCTCCATCAGATGAAGGGAAGGCACAGAAATATAAGGTCAAGGATGCAGAGTAAGAATATGGCTGCTTATTTTAACAGCACTTAAACTGGAAAGTGCACTGCAAAACTGCATCCTCAGCACTTTGTGTACTCCCTGCTTTATGTCATGCTGTCAAGTGTGTTCCATGAATCTTTTACAACACATGATATTGTCTCCCAAAAGGAAGAAATTCCCTAAGCCATCTCCCAACTGCTTCTTGAAGATGTATTTTCCTCTTGAATTTCTTTTTCTCCAAGGTGTGTATGTCAAAGTCTCACTAATGAACCATAATAAATTCATCAAAAGTAAAAAGACAGCGGCTCTTCTGGGAACTCCCAACCCTGTGTACAATGAAACCTTCAGTTTCAAGGCAGATCAGACAGAGCTGGATACAGCAAGCCTGAGTCTATCTGTGCTCCAGACTAACAAAGGAGAAAGTAAGTTATATAAATTACTACAGTCAAGGTGTCAAACCTCTTACATATTTGAGACATGTTTAAACCTTGGAGGAATTGATTCCTTTTCAGCAATAATCATAAAACATATAAGAGTTTTGGGGTATTTCAAAGGCTATCTCTTTAAAAGCAAAACAACTTATTTGTAGCACACGTCTCCCCTTCAGAGGCTAAATTTCATGGAAGACATGAATAAAATCACTGTAGACCAGTCAATGTCATTACAAGGTGCTGTGCTTTTGTTTCATTCCAGTATCCTATTAAGACAAGCTTACGTGAACACTTGTGTGCATAACACACAACCTCCAAAATTTTGAGGCCATTCACTCTTTCTAAGCAAATTAGAAAGAAGAATAGGAATGTTAATTTCCTTAGCAGTGAGAAAGAGAGATTAGCATCCTTATTCCTTGGCAGAAAATGTGATGCTTGAGGCCACTTGTTACTGATCATTAGAGAACCCATTAAGGAGTTCTGCTTAGAGAAGCAAATCAGAATTCAGTATTTCCACTGCTCACAAGAAAAACATCTTCCCTTCAGTGCAAATATGATCTCAATAACTTTCCCCATTCATAGCTGAAAAGTCCAGGCATGAAGAAACTATCTGCTCCTTGGCAGAGGGGGGTCAGTGGCAATACACACATTACAGCTCCCAGCTGTCTCAGTAGCTGCATTTATTTTTTTCCCAAGCCAGAGCATTATATGAATCCTACTGGAGTTGCTGATGCCCAAAATCAGGTCCCACTTCCCCAGTAAACCTGAGGTAAAGGGGCAGGGCAGATACAGATATTTCTGCCTTGAACATATTTTAGTTTAACTGTAGGCAAAAGAACAGGCCTGCATTGACTAAACACCCACTTACTGTAGTACCTTTCAATGCTGAACCTCAACAGGTAGAGGCTACAGAACCTGAAATCCAGACTTATTTCCTTGATAAATATTTTGGTTCAAAACTAACTTCCAGAACAGGCATTACTTGGAGAAATCAGGTTGATATTCCAATCTAGGCAAGGATTTCAGAGAAGTATCACAGGTGTTGATCACTGCTTTCTTTTTTTTCCCAGAAACGCTTCTGCTGGGACGAGTAGTGGTTGGGCCTTTCATGTACACACGGGGCAAAGAACTGGAGCACTGGAATGAGATGATCAGCAAGCCCAAGGAGCTGGTTAAACGATGGCATGCTCTCTGCCACAGCACATGAACAGCACTGAGGAAAAAACAACCTTAACATGGAAAAGCTCTTACTACCTTTCTCCTCTAAAGGGTAAAAAATGCTTTGCTAAGACTTTGTACCCTAAATAGCAAAGAATAAAATTAATTATTTCCTTGACCAAACAAATAAAAGATTTGGTCCCTGGTAGGCTGGGAGTCTCTCCTTCCTCTCTTCAAAATATATGTTAAATCTAATTAACATGCACCTGAGCAAACAAAACAGGAAGCCAAACATGATCTCTCAGTATTAATTACTTTGACTAGTAACTTCCACCACTTGGTCATGAGTTTTGGGCACAACTGATTACACATCATGTGGACAGAGCACAAAATGACCCAAGAATTGCCAGTCATGACACCAGGCCTATCTGTTCACTGCTCCACATCACCACAGTGGCTTCACCAAAGGGGAGGGAAGCCCGGTGAGCATGCCAAAACAGACAGCCCAGAAGATACTGACTGACTAATACATGTAGAATTTATTTAAAACAGCAGCATTATATTTAAAACCTCTTTTGAATAGGAAGGGTGAAGGCACAGTTTATTGGCCACACACCTGGAAGCAGCTGTCCACATCCCTCAGCACGGTGTATTTCCTGCAGTAACTCAGCTCAGTGTTTTCAGCTGATCCCACTACAGCACTTGGTGTTGACATTAAGGGACAAGCATAGAAGTCACAGAGTCACAAGTGACTGGAGGCTATTCCAGTACTGGAGCACTGGAATACTCTGAGACAGTAAGATGAGGACCTGTCCTGTCCTTATCTATATTTCTCTCTAAACACATCTTTGCTGGAGACAGAGCATTGATTACAAGAGCCTTGGGTCTGACCTAGTATGACCATTCTTACACTGAAAATCCGATTAGCTTAAGCCCCCTGGGCATGTGTCTGCTTTAGTAGTAGAGTCTTCTTCATTAAGTAAATTACTGCTCTATAAAATAATCCAGAGCAATTATTCTTAATCAAAATAAAATAGGACATTCTTCTTGAGTGTTCACTGGGGACCTGAGCTCTGTACCCTTCACACTGTACAGTCATAAACCAGACACGCAGACTACTGCAGCAAAACATTTCGCACAATTGTGTTCCAAGAGGACCATAACTTATACAGCTGAAATCAAACCAACTTCCTTTCAAACAGGATACAGTATTAATTAATTCAAAATCTTTAAAAAATTAGGCTTCTCTTGGGAGATGAAACTTTTAATTTTGAAAATATTGTTATTACCTAAAGGAAATGTTATGACTGAGAAGATACCACAGAGGAATTGTAAGGTAAGAGACTTCTCTGATCCACCATCTGTTACATGGTACCCTCAGTCTGTCTTGCTAATTGCACCACTGGATACAAGATGAGCCTAAACTCATTACATTAAACAGAATTTTACAAAGTGCTCAACCCTCATTACATCTTTGCTAATGGAGTAATATCAGCACCCTCAACCCCAAAGAGCTGTATTCAAATTTCAGTCCAACAAAACTACTGTAAACCGATCTGATAAGCAAAAGTTATCGTGTTTGTAGTGAGATGAAAAACTACACAGTTATCATACAGTTTACATATTACTAGAATAAAATAATTTTACCATATAAATTTTGCCTTTTATGATTGCAGTAATACCAATAAAGATCTTAAAAGTAAGTAGTGTTTCAGACAGTCAGTTTATGAGCTTGTGTAGGAAGATGCATGTAATGTACAGTGTCTGTTAACAAATACCTCTAAGGTGAGAAGTCACCTGTCTGAATTGATGTACAGTATGGTCCTCTTTTCTTTTTATACATTAAAGTAACAATACTTCCAGTTTGTGTGTTTAGTAATTTCAGCTAAATTGTGAAGAAACATATTCTAATGCACTTACCAATGTACTTGTGCTCATGGTCATCCAAGCGAAGCAAATGAGGAAGGCCCTTTGTGACTCTTCCTGAACAAGAGCTATTTCAAAGTGAGAAACACCATCAAATAAAGAGTCCTAACACAGTGTTTTTAACTGTCTCATAATGAGCAATTTTTGTTACCTACTGCCTTTTGTATATCATCCATCTGATCTTGTGCTTGAGACTTACCTTGACCTGAAGGAGGTGGAATGATTACAAAACAGTTCTGTTGTACAAGAAAAAAGAGCAGCAGCAAAATTGCTGAGGGTAAATGGCAAAAATTCTGCAGTTAAAAGAAGCAAAGCAACCACAACAGCAAAACAAAAAGATCAAGCTACAGACAGCATATGGGATAGGACAAACAAAAATTGTATAACTAAAATATTACCGAATTCTGTCTGTCTTCCTCTAATCTGCCAGAACTAAGGAAAATTCAGTCTCTCAATAGGAGAGAACTTTTCTGAGGAGAAAAACAGATAACTGAAGAAATTGTTGGAGTTTATTAATATAATTATTAACATTAAAATACATGTATAAAAATATACTTTATGAAAATTCATCAGTATTACTCCAGTAATATATACTATTAGCAGATATTCCATACCAGTCCTTTTCTCATAAGTTAAAACAAAAATCCTTTACTATCACATTTTTTCAAGAGATTTGCTTCCTTCAGCTAAGTAATTTTTCTTCAGCTTCCCATCTGTGTGTCCTTATGGTCCTTGTTACTCAGTTAGTGCAGAGGTCACAGATCAAGATGAAAATTTAGCAGATGGAAATCCTTTTGCAGAGGATAGCTGTTCTCATCTAGCACGAAGTGGCTTCTGATTTCCAACAAATAGGATGCTTCTGTATCTGCCAGCAGTGAATGACACAGATCTGCTACTATTGTGCTATAGGTTATATCTGAAGAGGGCACTGCAAAACACACAACAATTCAATTTACACTTGATTTTCACAACACCTAACATTCAAGTTCTACCTCCATGCAAACTCCACTGAATTACTGGAAGCATAGTTCAACATCTGAATAGAAAATTAGCTTTTATTTTTATTTACTTTTTAAAAACAATGAGCTGAGCCTGTTTCTCGTTAAACTGTTAACACCTGTGAATGACATAAAACACCCCTCAAGTCAAACAGGATGTATCAAGTGAAGCTTGTCTGAGATACAGCTCTGTGTTTCACATCCTGAAAACATGCCAGCTACTCCTAAAAGCTCCTAAGAGATACTATTTTGCACATAAGGAATCCATTCAGTTATTGAATACTAAGGTATATAACTACAACTATTTAGTTATATAATAGGCATTCACACCATCTCACCTCCTTCTGCTGCAACCTCTCCTCTGGAATTCTCAATTTGTCAGACAGCCACTGAAATATTCTTTGATGTTGGTTGTTTAGGGTTTTTTTAAACTGTCAATGATTAAAAATTTTGCTTCCATTGTGAACTTTGCTGCCTGTTTCTATCACAAGTAATTCATGAATCAGTACCTACTAATCTCTTCAGCCAGTCTGCAGGAATATTGAGGAAGATTTTTTCCATCAACTCAGACACCACATGAACATAAATTTCATATCCTTCATCTTCTACTGTCATCAAAGCAGGTCTAGATCAGAAAACAAAGTTTCATGGAAGTTAGCTGCTATGGTTTGTTTTTTATTGAAGCAAAATTTTAGAAAGCACTACAATTTAATCTTACTCTGCAACGCAACACCAAGAAATAGAAAAATGAGAAAACCTCTATGTACTCATCTGTCAAACTGGTAGCACTGGAATCAGTTTGAGGAACAAAAGGAAGTGGCCTTAAACTGAGACAGCAGACTCAGGTTAGACATTAAAAGGGAATTTTTTCACTTTTAAGATGGTCAGGGTTGCCCAGGGAGGTGGTGGAAATGTAAAGTAGGGAGATAAGCTTAGGTGCATCACTTGGAATTGTATCATCTGTATAACTCAACATTATCTGTCTTAATACATCACTTTATAGCCACACAATACCAATGTATATCTCTTCTACTATAACAAATACCTAGTGTTTCCACAAACCATTAAACAAAAACCCCTCCTTGGAAATACTCCCAAGGTGATGCATTCTTACTAAACTCATCAGATCAAAATGTCAGTGTCAGACTTTCCTCTGAAAAATGTGAGACTTTTCTCAGAAAAAAAAGGGCAGGTAAGGTCTACATCTGGATGTGTTCTACACATGCTCACATGTTACACATGTTCACATGCTGAGAATACAAACATGGGAAATCTTTATCATTTTTCTACCACCTTTTGTGCAGGAGCAAATTGAAGCCCTTCAGGCCCACTGAGATGTTATAGTCTTATGAAAGACTGAGGGAACCTTTGCAGTTAATAAAAAAAGCTCTTTGCACTTAATCCTCCCTCACAGGAAAACAAATAGCACATGAACTTAAAGATGCAAGACTGTTTTGCTTAGAGGAAAGATACTAAGTCACTACTTTGTTAGATAAATAGGATAGTAGTATTTAAGTCAATGATTCATTAAACTCATTATGAAAGAGTTTAGAAAAACTTTGAGAAAAAATTTAGCCAAAAAATTTACATGTTCTAGAATCTATTATGTTCATGGTTGTCTCAACATTCTCTAGCAACATGTCTTTCTAGTCACTATGATAATTACATTTCAAAAACTCAAGATAAATGTGAGAATTGAACAGTTAATAAAGATGTACCTACATCAACTGGATTCACTTTGTTTTCTCTAAGTGTGAATATGTGTCTCACAGTGCCATCTGGTGATAACTCACTATCTCTGCTCTCCAAAAATGTTTATTGAAAACATTTGTCAATATTATTTCTGCACAGCTGAAACTCACTGATCAGTTTAAAAATATGGTTGTGCATTCACACAATTTCAAATTTAAGCTGGAACAAGGTTCTCAAGGAGTTTTCCTTTGGTCCTCAAGCTTCTACTCCATCTTAGCTTTATCTGACACAGAACTGGGTAAACATCATCCCTGTATGACATAGTAGTCAAAGAAATTAAAAAGTTAGATTTAAACTAAGAATATCATTCATCAATAATGACAATATAGTACAGCAATTCAAGAACAACAACTTGAAAATTCATTAGAAAGACAGGGATTGCTAACCACACCTTAAATAAAGAATTTTAGATATGGGGAAAATTAAAATGGAGAAAGTTTACCTCCCTAATTATACACATTATTTTAGCTCTATTTTGTTTACCTGTAGAATGTTTTTACTTTGTTGTATGGCAAACATCTAATACATTGCTTGTAGATCATGTTCTCATCTGCCTGTAGTTCCAAACCACATTTGGCACAACCTGAATACGTAATCATAGGCAGGGAAGCCAAAACACACTCCAGAGAAGTGTCAGCAGAGAAGATGAGTTGCTTGTACTGACCAGTGGAAATGGTAAACTTCAATTCTAAGATATGGGCTTTCACTTGAATCACTCCTGCAAAAACAATTCAAATCTGAATTCAGTTTTATTTGGAACTGAAAGTAAAAACAAATCTGAATTAAGTTTTATTTAGAACTGAAAGCAAAAGCAAGGGCTACAGCTGATTCAAAACCAAAATTGGTATAAAAAACTTGCTTAATTTTTTCCCTTTTGTTAACACATGCTCAAATTTTTAGAGATACTTTATGCAGTGAAAAATCATTGTCATTAAATATTATTTTTAAATGTATAAAAGTACTACATTTTCAGGTACTATTTCAGTAGATGCCACTATAGAATGTGCCTGAATAAGAAATAAAAATTGTGCAAAGAATTTCCATGTGATTTTCTTCCCACTGTTTCAGAGACACTGAAAAGCATAGCTTTAACAACTTAGCTTTTCACTATTTATATATAAACTAGAGTTAAATGCTGCAAGAAAAACTTTAATCACTTCCTAAAATTTAACACCAACCATAGCAGTCTTCTATGTTTATCTGGGAGGGGATGACTGTGTAAAATGTCTTCTTTGTTCTTTTGTAAGAAATTTTCACTAGCAGTAGCTATTTTACTGTTGCTTAAGAGAGTTCTAGTTTTGGAGAAACACTGACAAAATATCAGTAATTAATCACATATTTACTGGACTGGTTGGTGGGGACAACAAAAGTCAGCATTTCTCCCTGTGTTCCAAAGCTGTCTTTGCATGGCAGCACACACCACACCTATCTCTCCCCTGGGCTTATGGGAGGAAGGCTGCATTCAATTTGGCCAAGTACAGAGCAGCAACCTCCAGAATAAATTCAGAATCCAAGACCTGGGCGACCTTAAAAAACAACTATATTATTTCATCAACTGAGCATCTATTTCGCATGGCACAACAGACATTATAGAGCCATGGGTAACGTTTACCTGAGCATTTTTCTTCCAGGTGTGCCGAGAGCCTTGTCAACTCCATAAGGGATGTCTGACTTTTCTGAAACTTTTCTTTAAATTCAACTGCTCTTTTGTCATCATCAAACAAGCACTCACAGGATGACCACGGAGTCGTGTGCAGTTCCACATCACCCGAGACAGAACTACGCTGGACCAGAAGGTATTTGAAGCCCCATATGTGATCTAGAGAACAAAAAACCAAACAACAAAGTTTATTTTCTATACTGTAGTTAATTTACAGGAAGCCAAGGTCACTTACAAGATTGAGAAACAAATCAGAAGATGTTCTCATATGGTCAGCTCTGGCAACTTCATTTTAAATGTGATGGCACGTAAGGTTTTTCCTTTCCCTATAAATTTGGTATAAGTTGTCCCGTAACAGAAATTTCATTTTACCTCTACCAAATTCAGCTGTCAAGACAACTCAGCCTTTTGAAAAAGAAATCAGCTTTGAAATTTGTTGTCAGCTCTAATGCTGGCAATGTCTCAGACAAAAAAATCTTCATGTTAATAATCAACTTCCATTTTTTAATATGTCCACAATTGTAAGTTAACCTAGTTTAAAGAACAAGACTAGGAATAAATCAAAATTTGGTAGTAGTCACTGCTGAAACACAGCCTATAATTCTTGCAAGAGATGCTTGTAGTTAGTTACAGTTGATCTCAAGACCATCAGGATATAAAGCCTGACACTAGTAAGGTGGAAAGCAGAAAATGAAAATAAGGAGTAGAAAAAACCCAGCAATTCATGCTAAACCAGACAATGATAAGGAAGACCCAGCAAAACTGCTAACATTGTTAACACTCATAGGTTTTCATAGTTACATAACCAAGCACTATGAGAATAACTGCATCTTGTATACAGATTCAAGTTTCTAAATATTTTTGCCTTCTCAGTCTTCTAATGTGCATTCAAAGTGCTGATGGCACTGCTTCTAAACAGAGAAGACATGTCAGAATTAGCATAAAATGTTACCCCCCTCCAAGGAGAGTATTTATAGGTTGAATGGATAAATGTTACCAGCTGAACACTTAAAAGGCACTAAGGGCATCACCAAAATCCTTTCACACCTACCAATAGGTACAAGGACCTTACCTTTTTTCCTCTGAAGCTGAGGGCACCAGGAAGCCCCTGCTCCCCACAGAACCATCCTATAGTGTTGATCTCTGTTCTGTTCTACTGTTAGAATGACTTTTCTTTGGTTGCCACCTCTGTAGCTGTACACAGATTCTGGAAAGAATTGAAATTACATTACTTCTACAGTAAAAAGCATACAAGCACACAAACCTCTCATGCCTCAATGTTAAGGTGAAATCATGGTGCTATCATATTTTATGGTACAATTAAAAGCAAAAAAGAATACACCTACAATATCTTCAGGACAGAAAATAGTCTGATTTCTTTAGCAACACGAATCTAGCTTGAGGAACTGCATAAAGTATATTAATTTACTTTTATCCATCAAAGTATTCAGCAACTGGGCAGCTCCCTTTGAAACAGGAGGTATCTGAGCATCTTTCAGCTCCCACTCATCCTGACTTGTATTGAGTGGAAAGAAATTGTACTCAATCTCTCAGCACTTGCCATAATTGGAAGTTGGTCCCATAACTTCTGTAGAATACACTGAAAGAAACATTCTCTAGAAGTTTCCACATCGAAGAAAACCATAGTTATGCATAAGGCACACTAAAAGTATTTAGTAATTGTACATACAAACTGAAACAACCAAGATCTCTACACTACTCTTACCCTGCAAGTTTCAGTTCCACACTAAAACGACAGCATTTTTCATAAATAATTTTTGAACAAGAACACTTGCATGAAATATCTAACACTTCCAAGATTTACATACTAGAGCAAATTATGAAGATTTCTATCTTCAAAATTCTGCATTTAAAACTAATAAACATGATACTGATGATGTGGGTAGAAATCTGTATCTTACTAATTCAAGATCAGAGTGTAATATGATCAAATTTTTGTGTAAAGTTTGAAGTCCAGCAGTGAGAAACATTTTGTCTTGCAAAATACTATTTAAGTTCCACCTATTGTAGAAGTTGAAGTCCAGTGCATGAACTCACCTGTTAATACAGAAATATTGATAATTTTCAGGATTGAGTGCACCAAAGTATTTGGCTGGAGCTGATCTAGCTGCACATACTGAACATCGTCCAGCCTCTGAACTTGTCTTTGTGGAATGTCTCTGAAGTGTGGAAATTCTGATGATATGTATGCCAATAAACCATGGAGAACATCACCATCCACTATAGGATAAACTTATATGAAAAAAAGGCAAAGTCACACACTATTTTTTATGCTTAGAAGTATAAAACTTACGACTTGGAACATACTTACACTGACAAAATCAAAACCGTTTAGGAATAATTTTAAGAAATTGCTGAGATATAGAATGCTTGATCTGAAATTAAACTGTACTTCAGGATATTATCAAGAGGAGGCAGATGAAGTTAATAAGTGCAATACTTTAAAATACACAAAAAAAATCTTGTATCATAGCATAGTAATAAGAAAGCTGTTCTTGATCACTGATGTCAGAATCTGCCTTAGACAGCTGGCAATAGTGGACATCACAAAGACAGTAAGAACAATGCAATCATGGTGATATTTCACTGTATTTTCTCCTCAGTGTCCAACCTTCCATGGCCTGCAATGAATTACTTTCCCTGAATGGATCTACTTACTCCATCTTGCAAAAAATTTAATCCTCATGAAATCTCAGACATCGCATGGCCAGGTTCTGGGATAACTGCTCTTTCCTAAATTAAACTCAAGGAACTCAGTTTATTTAGAGTTCAGAGTGGTAATCACCAAACTTTATCATGATCTCCACATGCCTATCTGGTGTCACCATGTCCACAGGTGCTCCTGTCATACTTTTCTATTGTGTTTTATACCACTCAGCTGCACACATTTCCACTTTATCCTGTGTGTGAGGCATGGAGTACTTGAAATAGCTCTTTTACTGTGTTTTCATGGAAACTTATGCACTACAATCTTACATTCTTCTGGACTGAGAGCTGAGCAGTTCCCCAGATTCAGTAACTGACTGGTAAATGTAGACTGCAGCATGACTTCTCCACACCAAAGATTCTCATACATTATAACATCTGCAAGAAAAAAGCAACCTTATCAACTTGACAATACTGAAGTGTATCATATTTTTCTTGACTATATAACCATTGTACATACAGATGTGTAAGGCACAGGGTTTGAAAGAGATCACTTGGAAACTGTGATTATTTTTTTTTTTAATCTACCAATGCCACTTCAAATGTTCATAAAATTTTCTCATTAGTTTGATGTAACTCTTAAATTCCTTAGCCTCCTAGCAGACCCTGCTTAGATCTGGTTTATAGTAGCACTTGTACTTTTCAGGAACAACTGTTTTAAAACACTGACACCTTACAGAATACCCCTGACTCCCCGTGGCTGTGTCTGAGGGCAAACTTCCATGGGAACTTCCAATGTTCCACTGGCAGGATGACTGAGAATTCAAATGATGTAAGTGATGTAAGAAAGCTACTTACAAATGCTTAGCCATAGTTTCAAATTACTTGTTACATTCTCCCACTTTAAACAGGCATTTTAAAGATCCATATTTTAAAAAGGCAAATAAAGGAACCCTCACCTGTAAGCAGTACAATATCCCCAGGAAACACAGTGAGGGACCAAAATGCAGCACCACGCCACAGCACCACCTTTCTCTCAATTTCTGACTGGTCAGTAACAACAACTGTTGCTACAGGAACTTTACGTGAACATTTCGGTTTAGTCTTCACCTGTATTTCTTTGATATGACAAGGATGTACTACTGTGACCAAAATACTGTACTTTTCATTTTTGCTGCAGCAATTCTTAAGTAGTGATAGTTTCTTTCGGAATTTCTTGAAGTCTGTCATCCTCCCTGGATCCACTCTCCCCCCAGAACCAGGTGGAGAAGAATTCAGTTTAGCTCTCTTGGATTCCAGCTGTCTTTTAAGTGCTGAGTGAAAAAGATGAAAGGAATCTTCATATTTGTGGGGTCTTTTAGAGGAGTTCTTGTGAGAACAGTTCCCTTGAGAGCACAGTATTCCAGAGCTCAATGGCTCAATATGGATTGCATTTACAAATTGCTCAGCAGGAACATTAAGTTCTTGAAACTTTTCTGAATTTTCCTGAGCACTTTCTTCTTGTTTTGTAGCTTTAATCCAAACATTTTCCCCATCATCCTCAGAACTGAAAAGTTCAAGAGAACTCGCATTCTCATAATCATTTTCAGTCATATTAGTAGTACATGTTCCAACACCAGAATCACACTGGAAGCGATCACGCTGCCTTTCTTCAGCTTTTTTGCCTGCTTCTATTTCTGACAGTTTTACAATTCTTTCCTGCATCTCATTCTGACCCTGTGCAAAAACAGCCACGTGACTCAAAGCCACCACACTACGAAATTCAGTGTCTGCTGACACTGCAAAGTCTGCACAGTCATTTGGTTCTTTTGGTTTGGACTCCTGACTGTTTTGGAAAAACACATCCAGATATTGACTTAGATGTTCATGATGCTCACTTCTGTGACCTGCCTGAAGTCCCACACACTGCAGATGGATGCTGACCTGCTCAGTACTGGCAACCAAATCTGAAATGTCAGAGCTGTTAACTTCTGAATGCCTGGCTTTCCTCTCAGTGGGGTCTGGGCAGCAGGCACAGGATGCTTTCTCTTGTCCAGCAGATTCTGCACAGCTCTGGGGCAGAGGTTGATCTGCAGCCTGGTTTCCATCTGCAGGCGAGTATCTATCTTTGGATATTTGACAATCAGAGCAAGTTAAACTTGTGGTCTTTTTAGGTGTGCTGGTACAAGTCGGTGCCACAGGGGCAGGAGATGCCAAATCTTTTTCTTTTGCCATGAACCCTCCCTGCTGAGCCTGCTGAGCTCTGTCCTCACTTGCAGGGACTCCTGTGACTCTGCAGTTTTCTGCCTGGAGCCCTAAGGGGGCAGCAGCACCCTGGACCTTTCCACAAACAAACCCACAGGGATCACACACACAGTGGAGCTCTCTCCATCTCTCAGCAGTGGGTGCTGAAATACTTTGCTCTAACCCCTCCACTGGGCTCGGAATGCTGGGTGCTCCCACAAAAATATGAATTTGAGGTCTTTCCGACATTTTTGAAGGCTGTGTAAGTTTGACTTTAAATAATGTGGTTAATGCAATAAGCACAATAATAAATATTAGCAAATGCAAAGAAAAGTTTTACTTTTTCTTTACAATTTTAAAAATACCTTAAATTCATAGGAGTATTTCATAACTTAACTGATAAAAACACTACTACTTAAAGCCTATAAAAATAGATGTACAAAATCTAAAAAAGGGAAGTTATTTTAGAAATATTTACCATTTATTTGTGTCAACCTTGCAGAGAAAAAATAAATTTACAGCAACAGCTAATTTCTGATTCTGATACTTGGGAACACATTCTAGTGTAGTTAAAATTAAGTTTAATTATTGACCTATTTGTCTTCATTTATTATTGCCAATTAAACAGTCAAATGTGAATTCACAATTCAGTACTTGACTTTAACTCATATGAAATAAATGTCTGTAAGAAATCATCTCAGCATGGTTAGGAGATGATTTTATCTCCCAGAAGATTACACTTTCAACTAAATTATTAAAACACTAGAGCTATATAAAATTAAAGTTTGCTAGAAATGCAATATTTTACATGCTGTTTTAGCATGAAACTACTGTTTCAGGCTATTACTGATAAATTATAATTATTTAATAACCACTAAGGGGTCGGTAAAACTTGAGCAGGCGATTTAGGACTGGCTTTAATTCATTCATGTAGTATCAAACTAATTACAATTAGCCCACTTACACAGCACACAAAAATGAAGAACTTTTCATTTTTAAAATTTCTGCTGTATAATTATAATTTTAAAATATGCAGAAACAGCTATAACTGTTCATTAAAATGCTGATAACAGCTACTTGTTTTGGGAGGGCTGTTGCTAATAGAAGTTGCTGCAATAGGCAATTCTGCAGATGTAGAGAACACCAGAAAAAATTCGAGATAATCCAGCTGTAAATAGAAGGAAAAGACAATTGAAACAAATACAGCATTGGAAAATATGCAAATTTTTCATTTAGCACTAATTAAATTAGTAACCATTTTCCTAAAAACCCCACTAGGGGTCGGTAAATCTGCACATTCATAGGGCTCATTGTAACATGGAAAAACCATAAACATCCTGGAATACTGACCTCTGGTATACCATTGCTGTCACTGGAAAAGCAAGATACAACCACTAAAATCAGACAGGGCAAAATACAGAGAAGATACAAACCCCAGTGACTGGTATTGCTCATGTTTATGCTCTTAACAAAACAAGTACTACTTAAAACACTGGAGTGCTCAAACTTCTGCAGTAGTACATTTAAAGTTTGTCCCAAAAGATGGTAACTTCTAAAGGACAACAGCCAAACCCATGAAAGCTTTGAGTTATACAAAGAATGGCACTATACAAATAACCAGAAGGACAGAATTTACAGTTCAACACTAAAGTAGTGGACCAGGTAAGGGAAAGACAAAGCAGTGATAGTGAAGTTGAATCCCTAAAGAAGTGATGCTAATAAGTTTTGTAGATAAAAGGCTACCTAATACCTGATGTAAAAAGTTTAGTAACGGATCTATGACAAATAGAAAATGTCACTATCAGTTTAAATGAACTTGGTAAATGCCCAGTTATAATTTATCAGCCCCTCATTTTAAGTATCACTTCTCTTTTGCTTTTTGTCATGTTTAAGATTTATAAGTTACACAAAAATGAAGAAAGTTTTCCTTAACTTTCCAGTTCTATAACTTCTCTAAACTTATGATTTGTTTCCCTGATTAATATTTTGCAGTGCCAGTATATTCAAGGCCAGGTTGGATGGGGTCCTGAGCAACCTGGTCTAGTGAAAGGTGTCTATGGCAGGGGGGTTGGAACTTGATTTTTAAGAACCTTTCCAAGCCAAACTGTTCTATAATGCTATGATCACACCAAAGGAATTGAATCTTGGGGTTATTTAATGAATGTTTGTAATTAAAATATAGTTTATATTTTCAAAACATAAATTACCTAAGGAATGGTAAGTGACCTCTGCTGACTTTCTGATTTGTGTAGTAATTCCACTACCAAATGACCTGCTTTGGCAATTTCCAAGTGACTTTTTGGGTCAAATATGTCAAACTCCTTCCCATACTAGGAATCATCAGTACCTGAAATAATTTAATTCTGTAAATCAGAAAGAAAAAAAATTAGTTTACCTAAATTCCCTGTACAAAAAACTGTTTAAAGAACCTTTGTTTTGCTGCTTTAGAACAGAATTATTACTCGCTTAATGAGTTTTGTTAGTGAAGTTCTGCTCATTGTTTTATTTAGAAGTCTGAAAGAACAATTCTCTAGAGATTTCAAAAAGATGAGCAAAAACCTACCAATCATTTTAGCAAAATTCCACTGCCACAAAAAGTCCATTTTATACTGTAGTTAAATTACCTCTGGGTAGACAGTGGGTTAACTACACCAAAGATAACAGGAGCTAAAACTCATAAAGATACAACTAAAACCTGAATGCACATATCCATTATACCTGTTAATTATTACACCATTTCCTAATTTGTGGAAAGGTGCTGTATTCCTAACAGCCAATGAAAGCCAAGCTTTTTATCTGTGAAATGGTCAGAGTCTGATTGATGGGTCAATGATCTATTAAAAACCAGTACCTACATCAGCAAATTTTACATTTGCAACACTGCAACTTGAAGTTTAAGATACAGAAATATATTATGCTACATAGTTATTTCCTCCAATCTAGACTGTGAGACAGGAATTCTAAATGTAAAGGTTTTTAAAACAAACTGTCATTAACAGATGGTGAATCTCCAGGGATTTGCTGCACATAGAACAAAATCTAAAACAGCTTTAAAAATTCTCTTCCCATATTTACTCTAGAAATGTTCTCATGCTACATACATGACCTTAAGATACCCTAGAAATACTCATTACTTTTATTCTGTATTTTACTACTTATTAATAGGGTTCACTCACCAAGCATTATGCCAAGGTAATTTAAGAGGGTGACACAGCTTCAGCTTCCTATCATTCCTGAATATTCACAATAGCCAGGTGACTAAATCTCTGATTTGAGAAGTTACATACAAATAGTGTCATCCAGACTTTATTTAAGCCCTGTACACTAAAAGTAAACCACACTAATTCAACCTCTAGTTAAGAGTTTCTCTATGTCTGTTACACACTACAGAGCTTCAAGCTCCAAATAAAATTACAGGAATAAAAGACAGCAATGCATCAGAAGACAAAGAACTATAGCAATTTAATGCAAAAGTGTACTTTCCTCTCTAGAAACACCGAAGTTTTAGAAGATAAATAGTGCATTCTTTTAGCTTCCTACTTTGATTTGCTGCAGCTTGATGATGAACATCCTAAATAGGAAGTAGTTAATTACCTGGTCCCTAAAATATGGAAGAAAACATTATATTGTCCTGTCCCTGCAGAAAAGCTGGCCCAGTAAGTAATAAATACAAAGTAGGATATTCTTTTAATTCTCAATTTTAACATCTACTGTGAACTTTCCCCTCCCTTATTTGCATACTTGATTTTATACTCCTCCTACATGTAGTATAAAAAATTAAAGGATTGACTCATCTACCTTAAACAGAGGAAATTGAATTATTCATATCTATCTTCAGAGTATTTAGTTTCAGTTCAATTCAAGCTGTAGGGTTCTTAGGCTGGGCTTTTCTCGACAGCTCAACCCATGTGATTGTGGAGTATAAAACCTACTAAGACACTTGCCAACCAAAGGAAAACCAGAAAAACCTCTTGATGCAGAATTCTGATTACATCATAGGAAACTCTTCTGGCACTTCCACCATGCTGCTCAAATCTCCCTCCAAAATTCAAGGTGGTCTTTTTAAAAAGCCAGGTCCTGTAGCTGTACAGTAACTTTGAAAGAAGAAACAGCAAGCAGTGTAGTAACAGTTTCATACACTTAGAAACTGAAACATGAACGCATTATATGTTTGCTTGCAACTTGGGCAAGAAAAAGAAGGGTGATCCTTCTGCCAACAACTCCTGCTGGCACTGCACGTGAATCAATATACCAGCAACAGCATCCATCTACTAAATCAATAAGCTTGGTCCAAATACATTTGTATTAAGGGGAACAAAATGGAAAATAAAAACTGACAGAAGAAATCAAGCTAAGCAACTTGTAGCTACAGCAAACTTATTCTACATAAGAGTGAGGGATGTATCATGTGGGCTTAAAAGCAGATTATACCTGTAAGTGGATGGCAGCTCAAGGAGACTGAAGTGGATTGTATTAGCCAAGGTTACTGGGACCTAACAAGAAGTCAGGGGAACACAGATGTGGGAGAACACACATGTACACATGGGCAACTAGAGAAATGAATAGGATAGGTCTTATTTCTGTCATCTGTTGTTTGGTGATTGTGAAAACCACCAAATACTTTTTATCTGAACTTTAATACAAGGTTTCAGGCAAAGACTGTAGTCCTGTCCATAACTGACCTGTTTAACCACATGCAGTTTTACACCAGGATGGTTATGTGGCTCACATAATAACACCATGTTAGCACATGGAATACTGTGCACAGAGGCTGCTGTCAACCAGACCTGGTGGTATAGCATGAACCCTGCTAGCTGATATCAAAATTGATGAAAATCACAAGACTTCATTTGCCTACAGCAGTACCTGTAATTAGTATAAAGTTAGTTCTAAAATGAGGTAGTTAGGTTATTATTGACCATAAAATAATTTCTATTAGTGCTTACTATTTAAGTTAAATGGCAGCAATACTAATCCATTCAGTATTTAGTTCTTCTCACTGGCTGTTACCAGAGGACTACAATACCCTTTGGCCTCAAGATCGGTACAGTTGGTTTACAAGTACATAAAACCTGTATTCAGCAATATGCAGCCATAAAACATGAGGTATCCATTTTTTTTTCCTTATTTGGACCACTTTCAGAAACAGATGGTTTTTAGAATATGGAACATCTGTGGTTTAGGTATCACAATAGAAATCTTCCTAAATACTCCTGCAGCAGCAGAGAAAGAATTTAACTAGAAATCAGTGTTTTAAGAAGTTCCACAGCCTAACACTGTAAAAAAAGTTAAATCAAAATACTGAGTAAGAAGAGGCAAGTTGTTCTTCATAACTATTACTGAACTAATAATGTACACAAAGAAGGCAAAGCAATTAAATGGCATTGCTATTGCTAATATTTAATGTGCACCTACTTCCTGCAGGATCAGGGCCTGTGGTTTCTAAAGTTGTGTTCTAGAAGGAAAATAATTCCCTGCATCTGAAAGGAAGACATTTCTTCTGTAAATACAAGCTTAGATCATATAAAGACATCTACTTAGCAGCTGCATCAGCCATGTTATTTTTAAATTATTATTTTTTGGAGCCAAATGATGCAAAAAATCTTAACACTGATAATACACTTTCAATCCAGCCACTGAGATATCTTCATTGTGTTTGAAAACAGGAGTAAAGGTAGTAGACTTTTGTGATTAACTTGATAATTCTTTCCTCACTGCCTTTCAAGATGGCCCCTTAAGTAAATGCTATTTATTGATTTTTGTTTTGCAATACATAAAAACATATAATTAAGGAGATACGAGCATCCAGTGGCTGCTACAAACAAAAGAAGTTAAAAGTTCTAGAGAACACTGACCTTTTGAGTAGAAAAGAAAGATAAAGGTAAAAGGTCAAAGATACAGAAACGTGCCATGCACGTTTTGTTGAAGAACACTCATTCTCCAAACCCTTATTTTTGAGAACTATTTAAACAACTAAACTTAAATACCCTCTGTCAAGAATTACATTGTTCCACATATTTCAGCATATTAAAATACCTCACAATATTAGAATGGCAGCATTGTGGCTTTTTTTAGAAAAACTATTTAGTTTGCAGAAAATCTTCCACAGGTATCATTACCAATGAAAATCTATGTTGGGACTGAAACCTGGCAAACAGAGGTGGATAAAACAACAAAGAAGAAAGCAAGGTAACTGGTTAAAGAAACATCATAATAGCCTGATTTACATCTGATTAACTGTTGGTAGATTTTACTTACTAGGACCAGAAGACAAAAATATATATATAAGAAATATTTAAAATACAAAGCCACCACTATTATGTTCTCATCTTTACAAAAGCCTTACTCAAAAAAGATGAAGTTTTATAACAAAAACCTGGATGCTAACTGCACATTCATAGACACAAATGGGATATTGTCACTGTTTTGGACAACAGCCATAGGTAAGACTGTCCTTGTATTTTCATACTGTGGGAGACAGGGTGTTGAAAAGCTCTAATTCTTAAGTTTACCATGTAAAGCAATCTACTTTTTTTTATTACCATGTAAGTAATCTACTAGTGCCAGGAAAATGTCTTTCACTCTCCACCACAGATGGTTATGTTAGCAATAGACCTTAACAGAAGCTGCACTTCCTCTTGCCTTTAAGACAAGTGGGATACTTCTCATTTGTCAGCATCACTAAACAATTCAAGTTCACTGCCTGTTAACTGAAAACAGTTGCTCACTCCAAGAAGTCATATTGGAGCACATAAATCATCACTCAAACGAGACATGTTCCAAGGCTGTTCAAAACTACAAGCTCCACAAGGAGCTCCAGAAGCAGCCAGGTGGCACACAAGGCCACAAGACACCTTTTACACTAACAGCTCAATCATGACTTCATTTACTTCATCCCTGTTTATAAAGGATCCCTCCAGAAGAGCAAACATTTAACCTTCCTGCAAACATAAACAGCAGCAAGTACTTTTCGTCAGGACTGAACCTATGGCGGCAGATTTATCTACTCCCTCCCCACACCAAGCCACATCATGCACATTTTATCTATTCCTGTAGTGTGCAGCTACAGCCTTTATGTGGTATCATCAATGTATTTCTGTGAGGATCAAAGGAGCTGGCAATCCAATCCAATCAATAGCTGATCTCCTCACTACTTTCACATCTCAGCAGGATGAAAGCTGGCTTTACACATTTCTATAGAGCCAGAGTCCCCAAAAAAAAGTTCAAACACATGCTTTGGATGTGAGCATTGTAACTTAAACAAAACCCTTGAGAGATGTTAACTACATGACAGTACTGACTTTTACATCCAAATCTAGACTTTCATCTCTTGAAAAGGCAAAGGATTTTCAAGGTTATTTTACTATTTCCCTTTTGCACATACCCCAAGAATACACTTCAGTTGTAATTAAAAAGGGTTTGCTCTTCTATCTAGAAGTCAAGAGGTTTAAGATTTTTTAAGAGATAAAGCTCCCTTAAGGAAACATAACCTTCAGACTTAGGCCAAACTGTCTCTGTACACTGGTGAACAGCATTACAAAGATCACAGATGGTTCACTGCCCACACTTGCTCCTTGTTGTGGCCACAGAGGGAACACACCTACCAACTTCTCTGCAGAACTGCAAGAACATCAAACACTCTTTCACAGCTATTCCAGCTAAGCAGTAAAGTTGTTAATTTACCAGGCCACTGCAGAAAATCGAGACAAAAAATTCAGATTATTTCAAGTGAGTGAGAACTGCAGTGAATCTTCTGGAAACAGAAACAAACTTTTCAAGTCTTTTTTCCTTAATTGAGGAAAAAATTAAGATATGATACATAAAGAAAATTAGCATTAGCTTTTTAATATATAAGCCTTTACATTTCAATGGTTTAGATGGATGTTAGTTCAGCAAACTGGTTAAGCTTTAACAGGGAACAGGTGACACTGAGTAACTATCAACACAGCTGACTGAGCTAAAGGTGCCTTTTAGATGCAAATTTCCTTATTTCAGAGGTAGCTTTTCACTCAGACTTTAGGGCAGCAATGCACTTTGACTATTTATTAAAAATAATTTGACTGATTATACTTCAAAAAATTGTAGATCACAATCCTACTATGCCCTGAAAAGTTAAAGGAAATCATCACAATTGAACAAAATGTGAATGAAGTGTACTAATTAACTGCCAGAAACACTGATTTGGCCTGTACCCTTTTCCATGGTAATTCAGCCATCTGAAAACACCTCAAGCAAAATCAAAAAACTCAAGGTATGATGTAACAAGTCATCCTGGGTCTCCCTCTACTGTTCCAAGTCATTGTGTGTAGCAGCAAGGCACAGCAGCATAATCATTGATAAAAACCTTCTTGTACCTTTGTTCTCTGTCAGGGCACATCATTTTCTGCACTGTTTTTGTCAGAGGGAATACCTCAATTATTATTACAGCTTCACTCAGCTGCCTTTAATACAGTAACTTTTATAAATGTTTTTACTTGCAGTACTACATAGTCCTGCCTGTGAAACTTTAAGTTAATTTTCAAAGCTTCTGAAGTCTGAAGAGTTAAGGATGGAAAGTAAAGAAATTTATCTATTTATTCATTTGTCTTTATGCAGAAGCTGCTCCAATCTGAAGTAAAACTATAAATTGCTTCTTTCTGCAATATAATGCAGAAAGAGTAGAGATTAAAGAAATAGTCACCTCATAGTTTAACACCTTGTGTACTAGAACTGCAATCCTGTTTACAAATGTAATTTTTTTTCTGTCTGCCAAACATTGCAAGTTCTATGCTTGACTTTCACTAGAATAGAAACAATAGGACTGATGAACACAAGGCCAATATTGGCTACTAGCATATTCGCATATTTTTATCCAGAAAACCATGTGAGCTGCTATACAAAGCTATAATCACAATAGTCTTCAAAAATATTTTAAAAAGACCTAGCAGGAAGTTTTCACATAGAAGTGGCAGTGCCAATGTCACAAGAGTGCTGTTTAATGCCTCAACACACAAATAAGGTTGGTACTAAAGTAGCTCTGAAGAGTGTTTAGTAACCCACCCTTATTCCATGTCCTTTACAGAAAGACAGTTACTGCTCTGTGTGACTCGCGATGCTTCAGTGCCACGCACACGCACTTGAATTTTACATTCTGTAAAAACATGGAACAGGAAAATTAGAGGTGAAGAAACACAGGGAACTTGCTACCCATTCCATATCAAAGTACTCTATGTATCCAGCTAATGATTTGAGTAACTTCAGGTTTAACTTGCTTGTGTTAGCAAGCACATAATATAAATAATCAGATACTGTAGTACTGAGCATATGACAGGAAATGAGTAAATACATATTGGTTTTGCCCTTCCCATGAATTTCACATTAAAACCTGTTTATATGAGCTTACTTTAAAAGATTTGAAAATTAGCAGATAAAGCAGAAACCCCAAAAAGCTATTACACTAAACATGTGATCCATTATCTTTCTCCAGAGATTAGTAACCTTTACAACAGACCAGAGAGAAAGGAATTCAAAAAGCAGTACAATTTGTTCTGTCTTGGCTAATGTTCTGAGCTACATGACATTGCATTGCAAGAACTATACCCATGTTAACATTACATTTCATATAAAAATTTTATCTTGGAGGTAAAACTAACATACCATCTAAATGAATGGCAGTTCAGGAGCCATGTGCTCATAACAAACGTTAAGTGAGGTATGGCAGCATTTCATGTTAACCATTATGAAACACTGGAGCAGAAGAAAAATTTGAGATAAATAAGAGACAAAAACTAAATCACTAAGACATCATATTTGTCAGCAGAATTCTAAAAAGCAGCAAATGGAGATTTAGCTTTTTTATGGAAACCAGATTAAAAATTAATTGAACGCATCTTTTTAAAAATATAGTATTCATTCAGTAAATACAAGGCATTCAGAGACAAATGAGAATCAAAATATTAACATACTTCTCTCAACAGGAACTTTATGACATTACAATATATAAAAAATATATTATGAACTTCAGGTGCCAAGAGAAAAACCATGCAGAAAACTGAACAGTCTGATCACAGTGAGAAAAAAACTAGTAAGTGATGGGTATGGAAGGAAAATGTCACAAAATAAGCAAGTGCAAGAATTTGATTTTATGAAGCTGAAAAGAAAAACATCCAAAACAGTGTCCA
This sequence comes from Eopsaltria australis, assembly GCA_034509425.1. NCBI lineage: Eukaryota > Metazoa > Chordata > Aves > Passeriformes > Petroicidae > Eopsaltria > Eopsaltria australis. The sequence goes on from JAVTVJ010000138.1 coordinate 1,869,235, forward strand.
CTTAAACTGCATTCCTCATTTAAAAAAGGCAAATACAGAAGAGGGAAGAGGAATCATCGTAAGAATTAAGAACTGTGCAATCATACTGTGTAGTTTTTAATTCCTTCATACATTATGTTACTTGATGCTTCTTTCTCCAAATAGCAAACAAAATAATTTCTACTTTATCATGACAAATAAGTTTTACTTTACCAGCTCTCAAGGAAGTTAAGATTCCAATTCCAAATGGGAATCAGCTGTCAAGTCCCTCTACCTATGCTTATCCCTTTACCTTGGGAAACAGTGTCTAGAAAACAAGCACTTGCGTTTTATATCCAGCTAAGTTTAAAGGACAAAGTTCTGATCCTGGAAGCTATTCTATGCAGTTCCCTTCTCCAGGCAGCCCTGAAGTGACACACTGTTTAGTGGGCATCTCAGCTTTCCTTGGAGAAGGAAGCTGTCCATCAGCAGCATTCTCCACTGCTGAGCATTGCAAAGCCACTTACGCTTTACTGCTGGATAGAATGGTGGTGTTATGCAAAGTTTTTCTTCTCCAAACAGAGCCCACCTTCTTAAGACTATAAATATCAAAAAATGAAAGCCCCTTTAAAAATGTCTTCACTCACATTTACCTTTCAAAAAATAAAATTCCACTCTTGCAGCCAACATCAGTATTTTAGAAAGATGTGGGAAAACTTTACCCAAAAAGGTCAAACCCTATTCTTTCAAATTCTCAATAACTCATCTTACATAAATCAAAAACCAGTTTAGTGGGGACTGAAGCTGTTCCAATGTGAAAGTTATCTAGGCTTTTCCACATTATATTGGGTTTCCAGTGTAGTTCCAGGCTCCATGACAGAAATTTGCCACCACACTTCACATTAATAAGAATAATCATGATACAAGAATAGTTCCATCCCATAGTTCTATCCCATTATTCTAAAAATTAAATAGCGACTTCTCACCTTAAGAACTAGATGTCAGGAGCAGAAGTACTGGCAGAAAGCTTGCCACTGATCTTTAGGATTAGTGCTGCTTTACAAGCATTGATGCAATGAGGGGTTTGAGCTTACTGTAGGGATGAAAGTCTCAGGCCTGAGAAGTCAGAGCTCTGCCTCCTGGGGTTCCACTGCTGGACACAGGAAGGCCAGGGAACAGCTCAACTGCGAAGTCTCTATTCCCAACAGGTCCATTAGAATTCACAATCCATGCAGTTACAGATAATAAAGTCACCTTCCTCCATCTCATCTCAATTTCATGCTCTTTGATGATCTAGGGTGGGAAAACAGAAAAACAAGCAAGTGTAAGTTCAAGAAACCACACTGCTTTAAACAAGTTGATCTGACATTCTCAGCAACAAAGCACAATCATATCTACACTGGCATATTCCCAAACAACTCATGCCAAGCGCAGTATTTATTTTCTTTGTTTGTTGAGTAATTCCACCTTACTTGGCATTTCAGAAATTTTTATAACCAAATATAGCCACAGGTCAAATTATATTAACTACTCTTCATCTGCCATCATCCAATTTGCTGGATGAAGACTTGCTGAAAGACTGACTTCTTCTCAGACATAGTAAGCATACAGTATGAAAATAATTGCAATAAAGTCTCCTGGCAAAACATGCATGTGATGTATTTGACAACCATTCCTTTTATCCAAACTGACCCATTCAAGTAGCTTATTGATGAAGCCACGGATAGTATTTGTTAGTCCAAGAGAACTTCTGCTTATTCCTCAATCACTAATTTCTATGGATTCTTTTAATCCAACAGAACCTGCAAAAGCCTATATAACTTCTATTTTTGATCCTCTTCAACATAAAATTAATGAACTGCAGTTCCATGAGACCTCTCTGTTTCTGTTCCTAGTAATGAGTAAATTGAATATACTATAATAAAGGATAAACATTCAAGACAAGAAGTATTTTACCTATCACTTTGGAAAATAACCTAAGCCTTTCCTATCTTTCTTCAGGAAAATCAAGTCTGATAGGAAAGAAACACTGTATGAGTTTATTAGAAAAGCAAACTCCAGGAGTTTCTCCTTAAGAATAAATACTGCCCATACTCCATAATTTCTGGCCTGTATTCATGCAGATATGAGGACCTTACAACTTTGTATAACCAGCTCAATTCCAAACAATACTTAATTTATTTGTCCTCCCCATATTTTTAAGAAGTTGGGAATAACTTATCACCTGTTTTTTTTCATGGGAACTGCAGCAATGAAAGGTTAAGTAACTTACTTTTGCTTGAACAGTGAATTGAACCAAGCATAAAACTCACTGAGTGAATCTTACATACTCATACCTTAAACATTGCACTGCCTTTCCCCAGTGCATAATCCTTCACTTTTTTGATAAGACACAAAACTACCCTTTTCACCTCAGCTTTTCACCCTACCTATTGAGATTTTAACAGTCATCATCCCTGGTTATATCATTTCTAGATCTACAATTCTCTCTTCCTGCAATATAAAATTTATTTTCCTGCTCTGTTTTTATTCCTTACTTGAGGTCTCAGGTGCTGGTTTAGAAGCACAAAATAATCAAATGATTCAAAGTCAGGATTAACACAGGGCATCTGATATGACTATTTTTTTTGTTTAGTTCCGTAACCTCATACACTATTTGAAGGAAGTTCCCTCTTACCTTTTATTGTGCAGAACATACCCACAAAATCAAGCCTTAGTTTTCTAAATGTTAAGAATTACTTTAAGTCCTAAGGCAGTGCCCTATATTCTGTTGTGACTTTGGGACTCACCCTGGGAGAAAAAAGATGAGTGTTTCATCACATAACAGACTTTTTTTTTTTTCTTTTAGTTAACAGGCCCATTAACTCCTTTAACTTAAATAACCTTCACTGAATTAGCCATCTAATAAACAAGAATAAATGACACCTAAAACCTTGTAACATTAATGGACTTGCACTACAAGCATGGGTTCAATGTAGGGGAGGGGTAAAGTCTTTAGGGAGAACAGAACAGTGGAAGGAGAGTGGCTTCTAATTCCATCCTTCACCTGTTGATCTATTAGTTTCATGGGGTTTTTGGTCACATGAGGAAGAAGCTCAATTTCTGTTTATGTATCCCAATGTTACATTTCTGTAAATGCCACAATGATAATGTAGCCTTTAATCTGAGGTGAACATACAGCATCCTTTGTTCAAGAAAGCTGATCTCTAATGATAACTGAACAATCTAAAAGCATACATTATTTAGATTGCCATTTAGTGTTCCTTTACTAAACTAAAGACAAGCACCAGGCTGATGTGAAAACTGATAAGACAAAAGAAACCAGGAAAAGCTTTTACAAACTCCATGGTGATTTTAACTCTTTTAGTCAGAAGACCACAATATAGTAGTCCTTCTGAAACCAGAAAATCTCCTACTAATGATATGCAGAGACCCTACCTTACCAGTACTTCAAAATAAGTTTAATTTCAACCCACTGGCTTTCAGAGGTAAAAAACAGAAGAGATGAAGTAGAAGAGGTTAGACATTATCTTGCCAACATTGACAAGATCAGACAATAAACAATAATCAAGAAAAGCTTGATACAGTGTTTTCCAAAGTTGTTCAGGTGTGCTCAAGGGACAATTTAATTTAAACAGAAGTATTTCCTTTTCTAACCTATTTTCCCATTCTGAAATCCCTCTGGGATGAGCTACACAACAGTGATTTTGTGCCGGATTTCTACATTCAATGGGCACCATGAACAATCCTGAGGTCTGTGGAAGATGACCAAGAAATCAAGAAAAGAAAGGTATCACATATACAATTTTACATCCAGCATAACCAGCAATATTTTTTTTAATTTTTTTTTCAGGAAATCCATGTGTTGAAAAATACCAGCTAGTGTACTACTGTACTTTTGTGATAAACAATACCAATATTTATTGTTCCAATAAACTTGAATGGCAATTCTTAATGCTTCGTATATGGGCTTCACCTACCAACACATTTCACAGAAGATTTAAGCATTCAAACTTATTTTAACGATCTTGATTTCCATAACCACTCTTCCAAAGTGGAAGAGGCTAAAGTTGATTTTGCTAATAGAAATGCAAACAAAAGCACTACAGGAGGCTAGTATTCTCTAGTTCTTAAGAGCTTTGGTGTTTGTTATTTAAACAATACACACTACGTTTATGTCAACAACTTCTGATTATCAATTGAGTATTAAACCAAGAAAAAACTGGTTTGCAGCCTCTGATGCTGTGATTCCAGGCTGGAAAGATCTCAGGTAAAATTTTCAGCCAGACAGCCAAGGACGTCAAGAGTTGCAAAAAAGATTCATTTCAATTGTAAATGTTACTTTCAAATAAATCTTATTTCACTCCTGGCAAACCACCTATCTGTTATTTGCTATGTTCACTGAAGTACACAGGAATTTTCTAAAAACCAAAAAAATAAACTGACTAAAATACTTTCTTTCCCTCTTAACGTTATTTAAGAGAAGAAAGCTGGCATGCTCACAGTGCATCTGTGGAAGAATTATGCCTGTATATCTATCAGCTTTCCCATTACTAGCTTTTTCACCAGTTAATTCCAAACACATTTAACAGTGAGATGAGAATCACAAATATTTCAGGACTGGGTAACTATATCATGCCCTCTTTTGTCTTTTAAATTAGAAAGGAGGAAATACCAATCAAGAGCTAAAGATTATGCCACAAAAACACAAACCAGCTGCTTAGATTCTCACTGACCCACAAAAGCCTCTATCATGAATGGACACTTTGATGGAAAGGTTACTGAAATCAGATTAATTTGTTACTGACTTCAGCAAGCTTTGGGTCAGACCTGCAGCCTCCAGAGAGAGGACTTTTTGCCCTACCCATCTGAAAACCAGAAGTGGTGTTACAGGAATAAGTGTCATTAAAAAGTGTATTTAATATTTATCAGTTAGATTATCTGGCAATACTCCTCATCAATATATTGATAATAACAGCACTGAAACCTGGCACTGAGAATTTCTATAGACTGCCTGACCAAGAGATAAGTGCATCAGCTCCTGTATACATGAAGAGCTTTTTATATCTGTTCTGTCACAGAGCTGAAGTAACCAGCTGGCAACATCAGTCATCATGCACAGCAAATATATAAACAGATGGAGACAGAATGCCTTTAAAGCTAATAAATGTAAGCACCACCACTTTTCATGGCAATTAAAAATATTTACTCGTCAGGTAGTTATCAATTTATTCAATATTTTGATTTCTTCAGCAGAATTATTAACAAGTTAAAAGCTCAGAAAACTGCTCTAAACCACTTATCGAGGGTTTTTCCAAGTACTTTTCACTTAAGAATTAGGAATCCCTGTCAAATTCACATTCCAAATAATGAGCTAATAGAGCTATAGCCAGAATTTCGAAATAAGAATGATATCTTGTTGCAGAACTTCTGGAAAAGCAAAAAAACCCAACAACTCAACCCAACAATTATGACTGAATAAATAATAAATTTAAATATTATTTTGCTCAGCTACAGATTATTTTTGTAGCAATGCCTCAAGTGAAAAGCAGGACTCACTTTTGCCTAGTTGCTACTAGGCTAAACCTAGAACTTCCTACTTTACTTGCACAATTACGAGTTTCACTCCCTACTTTTACAGTGCTATAGACAAGCAAAAACATTACTATTTAAACATGAGGAAAATGATAGCAGCTTGTTACTCGAACTTAGCAATCAGGAAAAACTTCAATTTAACGCAAAGCAATACAAAACATTAAATAATCAGGCCCACAGGTACCTAAGCATCTCACTAATAACACAAAGTATTGAAAGGTTTAAAGCCTTTATCTCAACTCAACAGGAACTAATCTGAATACCTCTTCTCCAATTTTGCAATATCACAGAAAGCACATCTCAAATTTGCAGTATGTGCAAATTAACTTCTGCAGCCTGCCTGGAAAACCACCAAATCCAGGTTCTTTTTTATCAAGGCAAAAGGAATAAATGAAGTAAACCTGCAAGTCTGCTCTCCAGATCTGCTTTGGCTCAATACAGCTGAAGTTATTTACACAGGAAAGTCTCTAAACCAATAGATCTCAGTATTGATATCTTACGCTATCAGTAAAAGGGCTTTTAATAAGCTTTGGTCTCTAATTGGTTGTAAAGAGATGACTGAAATGAAGATTGCTAGTCAAGTGTTCATTTGGTAAAAGTGCTCATACAGCCAGTTCCAAATTAAGGGAATCTTCTGGGGTTCACCTAATTCTTGTGCTGCCTGTAACAGCATCTTACTGGGACAGCCCTTCAGCAACACTGAAGCCAGAGAACTGTTCCACACATCCCAGTCCATTCCTGTTACATCGTGTACTGGCTTGGCATAGAAAGGGAAGAATATAATCAAGAAATATGGCACTTAGAGTACAACAATTTATTCACAAATTTGGAATTAAAATTATTAAGCTCATATTACATTAATTATTCCTTAGACTCTTTAATCTATAGTATATTTGTTTCATTAAAAAATACATCTTTGAAAAAACAAATGCTGTATCAACACTACCTCCCATTACTCTGAAGACTGCTGCTACATCTTCCTGCAGACAAAGAAACTGCAATCCCTCTTTTCACACCCCATGCCAAAACTAATTAGACATGAAGTTTTTACTTTAAAGCATTGGAAAGGTGGAAAATAAAACCCATGAAACTCGAGAACATCTCAAGCTAAACATCTAGAAAATAATTAGGTTGCTATTTGGTACTATTTTAGTACATTTCCCCACAATATGCAGGCAGCTCCCATGCAGGAGGACTTCTCTGAAGTCCGACACACTTGCTGCTCTCCTGTATCGTCTCCATTTACCACAAACACACAGGATTTTAGCCAAGTGGTGTGTGAATAGTACTACACTTAACATTCCTGTCAGATCCATATCCTGTCATTGACCCAGTAACTATTATGCAACTGTCCAGAGATCTGTTGACTCAGAGGCTGAACAGTTTCTGCAGCATTTTGGGGTAAGAAAACAACCCTAGCTCTCACCTATTCAGTTCCACTACCAAGGTCTACATAAAGCAGTATAGCATAACATTTAAGTCCAAGGGGAAATAAGCAATTTTCTTGCACTTTATGGTGAAATGAGGAAGGGAAACATTAGATGCCCATATAGGCAATTCAAAGGCAAACAACTTGCTTCAATTTTTATTTGGAATTTATCTCAATCAATTCTTTAAGCAAAGAACTGTCAAGTGCTTCATGTGGTGTGGCTCACAGCCTACCATGAAATTTGCTGGAATAACTGTAATTCCATTTGCAGATTATTTCAAAAGCAATTTGTCTTCCCAGAAGACATTTTACCACACAAAGGAATTGGTGCTCTGTGCACATCAATTTTCCTCCTGTGTTGTCTAATGGATGCTCAGAGTCTGCACTGAAGGCAACCCCAGGGCTACCCTGGATTTGAAGGGCTCAGTCAGACATTCACAGCCTTGGAAGGATCCCTGATTTGCAGCTTCTCTGCTCATTTTCATCTGCTCTGGTGAGCTGGTAAAAAGACTGGGATGTAAACTGGGAATAGCTACCCTAGTTCCTGAGGGAATTCAAACAGCTAGTGCTTCAAATAATATAATGGATTAAAGCAGAAAGTATTTAATTCTTTTCTTAGATCCGTTTTTTCAGTAAAATTTTAAAATCTGACACATAGAAAATTACTCCACATGCTATGAAATGGATAATATACACCTTAAAACAGCAGATTGCTTTATGGAGGCATAACACAGTGTTTATTATATTGTTTTTATCTGTAATAAAAATAATCTGTTAAAATTTATATATAAGATGTTTTAGAAGCAGTTTATGAAATGAAGTCAAGTTGTTTGTCTCCCTCAGTTATACTTCACAGATTTTAAATAGAAACTGATACCTATCATGTACACACAGTTGAAAACGACCTTGCTGCAAAGTCCATGAATCATAGAGACAGTTCCTACCTCACAGGTACTGAGTTTTCTCTGTATATCTCTCTCTTCCAATGCAGTCCCTAAGACCAAAACTCCATATGAAATTAATTAAGTTAATGAAACTCCTGGTTATGAAGACATAAAGTTATCTCTTAATCCATTCAAGTGGGTTTTTTTTTAACTGACGCTACTCAAATGTAAATCTTCTGATGACACCCCACATGCTTTTTGAGAGTAAAGAAGACACAGTTCCTTTTATTACTGCAATTACCACTTTCATGCCTGCTAGAACTCATTCTAAAGCATGCCATTTTTTATCTCCTCAGCCAAACTGACTTTGATTCAACTGCTCACTGCTTAGCACATAAGAATACTGGAATGGGGGGACACAGACAGTGCCATTACTCTGGCCTCCAGAGGGGACTTGAATCACACATAAATACGGTACAGACCTGCTGAGTTTGATAAACTGCCTGTAAACTGCACACATGATTTCAGTCATAAAAATGTGCAAAATAAAACTCCCTAGTTATCTTCTCTCTTACAATAGTTAAAGAAATTCAACATGCTGACTTAGTTATTCTCAGCATACAACACACAGCTTGTTGAATATTTTGCCGAAATCCAGTCTCGTTTAGAAGGGAGGGTAGGTATGGGACTGCCATTGCTTCAAATACAACTGTGAGACAGAGCCCCTGGAGAGACCCACGTGGTTCTCACATTGTCCTGTCCCATGCTCAGTCTCAAATGCATCCACAAACGTGTGCTGCAAACATAGCCTGATACTGTGAGCAGCTCATAAATCAGAAAGAACACAGCTGAAAGCAGGACAGGAGCTCAGCACATTAACCTTAAGATCTAAGTCTACATGCTTGAGCAAACTGGCTAATCACATTCTTCATTTAACCTCTGTGTTTGTAAAATGGCATTCCAACCTACAGAACAAGGTGGAAATAACTACCTGATAAGGGTTAATTGCCACAATACCTCCCACCACCTTCTTTCCTATGCACTTATAAAATTTAAGAACTTGTACAGAAATTAAGCTCTAGCTAGTGAGAACCTGCAGATGACTGAAATTAAGTAGTAGCTCAAAGCTAATACAACCACTGAGAACACTGCAGTTCTGTGAACTGAAAATTAACACCAAGACAGAAGCTCTCCATAAACCATCCATACTATGGACAGAAAACCAGATCAGTAAGCTTGTTTCTGAAGCTCTGTGTGAGCATCCAAAGAACAAACTGGCCTAAGAACCAGCTCCTTTCTTGCCTTTTTTATTTTTTTTTCATACCACTAACAAAGATCTTTGTTCTCTGGACTACAATTACAAACTATCCTCATTACAGATAAAAATCAGCCTCATTAGTGGTCCTTAAGAGAACTTACCACAATCTTAGGATAGAAAGCAATGAAATAAAAATTGAGTATCAGCTGCGTGAAGAGTTTACTTGAGTTAAAGAACCTATGACTAATCTTCCTGCTGACAAATGCACACGGAAGTTAAATTACTTTGCCACAAGCCTTGTAGCACAGCCCATTATGATTAGAGAGATTCCCACAGCAATAAAACAACTTCCTGGTCATTCCTGGCTTAGGGGCATTGAACTCTCATAAGCCTAAAAAGAAAAAACCCACTGTATTTTCCAATTAGCAGCCCAAACCGACAGATGAACAAGTCACTCAATTCTTTTGAAATGAACCCGGCTCAGTAGTACAGCACACTCTCTCTAATGCTCTGAAAGCAAGTCTTACACAGTTTAATGCAATACTCTTTAAGAGATGTAGCCTGAGCTACACAAAAAAAAAAAACGGACTTGAATGGACTAAGGCCCAGCAAAATGAAGAACAGAGGAGGAGACAAAGTAGATAAATGTCAAGGTGTTTTCCAACCTCAGTGATTGAACGGTTCTATGAGAGCAGCCTTGTTAACAGCTTTACTGGAAGCCTCTGTCCCCTCTCAGCAGGGCAGTCACTTAAACACAGTGGGAGAGCTGGGTTCTCCCCGCAGGCGCCTTTCCCTGTGGGTGCTGAGCACTGTGTATGAGCGAGCCCTCTCTTGCCCTCTACTTGCGCTAAGAGAGGCCTCGTGTTTCGCGCGGCTGCAGGGCGGCTGTGCAGGCTGCTTGCCCCGGGTTCTTCACGGGCCGCAGCGCACGCAGCCAGCGCGGAGCCCGTGGGCCGGGCCCTGTAGCAATGCCGCGCTCCCGGACGGGAAGGGGAAGGGGAAAGGGAAGGGGAAAGGGAAGGGGCGGCGCGGCGGGTGCGCCCTGCGCAGGCCCGGCCCGGCCCGGCCCCGCCCCGCCCGCCGCGCCCCCTCCCCTCCGCGAATCCCGGCGGGGGCGGCGCGGGGCGCGGGGCGCAGGCGCGCTCTGGCGGCGCGGACAGCTCCCGCCCCCCGCGCCCCGCGGGCCGCGCCGCCCCCCCCAGCCCGTGTTTAAAGGCGGCGGCGGCCGTGCCCGGCGCCTCCTGTGACAGCGGCAGCGCCGCTCCGATCCTCGCTTCTGGCGGCCGCCGCCATGTACCGCTACTTGGGGGAGCTGCTGGCGTCCCGCCTGGCCGCCGGCTCGGTGCTGGCGGGCGCGGAGCCGGGCGGGCCGGCGGCGGCGGCCGGGGGAGCAGTGGCGGCGGCGGCGGCATGGGGCGGGGGCCGGTGCCCGCGGCGGCACTACTGCGAGGCGGCCAAGAAGGAGGACGACCCCAACTTCTTCAAGATGGTGGAGGGGTTTTTCGATCGCGGCGCCAGCATCGTAGAGGACAAGCTGGTGGAAGGGCTGCGCACCCGCGAGAGCATGGAGGAGCGGCGCCACCGCGTCCGCGGCATCCTCCGCATCATCAAGCCCTGCAACCATGTGCTCAGCGTCTCCTTCCCCATCAAGCGCGACAACGGCGAGTGGGAGGTGATCGAGGGCTACCGGGCGCAGCACAGCCAGCACCGCACGCCCTGCAAGGGAGGTGAGCCCCGCCGCCTCCCCGGGCCCGCGGCCGCCCCGCCCCACCGTGCCCCGGCCAGCGCCCCCTGCCCCGTCCCGTCCCGTCCCGCCGCGCCCGCTGCCCGCCCGGCCACCCAGGGCAGGCGGCTGCCTCCCCGTGCCTCCCGCGGTATCCGATACCCGAGGGGAGGCAGGCGCAGGGCGGCTCCTCCGCAGCCCTCCAGCGCTGCGCTGTCCCGCCCCGCGGTGACCCCCGCGCCAGCCCGGTGCCGGCTGTCACGGCTGCCGGCCGGGCCTTCGCCGCACTCACCGCCGGTCTGGCCCTGTGCATGGCGAGGCGAACCCCCGCCTGATTTTAGCTCAGTGTGACTCGGACATCGATAGTGTTTGTAGGGAAAGGTGGGAGCACCATGCCAGAAGTGCCTGCTCTAGTCGAGAGCCAGAAGAGCCACTGTCCCTTTGCACTCAACCTCCTGTGTTCGTGAAACCCTCATGCTCACACAGAAAACATCCGTAGAGAAAAATAACAAGTTTTAATAACAAGTTACCTGTGTATCCAGTTACCGGCTGGATACATAGTTAGGCAAAAGTGATTTTTCTGGACGTAGCTAGTTCCACAGAGGTGAGAGCAGCGACATGCCAAGGGACCGAGAGGGTGAATCCCACTGGAGCTGAGCAGAGCTGGGCTCTCGTGGGATCGGCCGTGATCTCACAGGAATCAGACTCCCTTTTAGTCTGGGATAGATGGCATTTCCTTGAAAAACAAATACAGATGTCCTTCGGCATAACTTATTCAAGAGCTCTGATCTTTGTGGACATTTAAGAATTGGAATCCATTTCAGGTCTGTGACTCAAACCAGAGCTTCTGTAGTCTGTAAACACCTTTTTTTTCCACTGTAAATCAGCTTTTTGGTTACAGAAAGCAAGTGATTCCTTATAAATGAAGTCCTCTAACTTCGAGACTAGAACAGGAAGGGTGTTTTTAGGTAAATGTATTTGTGACAATCAGTTCAGCTGGTGTATATATATGACATAGGATTTATCTCTGCAGCACAAATAGTGTGTCCTGTTAATGTGATTCCTAACATTCCAAAATCAAATATCTAGTGAGTGTCCTGTGACATGCTAAATTCTTACCCAAAAGAGGCTAACTCAACTTTTGGTTGTTTACTTGAAGCAAGAATTAGCATCAGACTTAGTTGTAGCTGAAGTTGGGCGTGGCTGAAGTTTACTCTGTGTGAAGCTACTGTTGTATGCCATTGCTATAATTTCTGTTAAAATACTGATGGGTATCACACTGCTGTTGTATCACTGCTTCAATTGAGTTACTCTTTGCTGATGCTTATAAAAAGTCCTTTACTGTACAGCCTGTGTTAGCCTTAAGATCCTCCTTGCATAACAAAATGCAGTCCAGTGGCAAATGAAGTAATAAAATATTAATATATGATAGCTTCTAATATTTCACATTAGTATTGCTGAGAAGTGAAAACACTAATGTTTACACAACAAATAATTATAAAATGCACTGTACATGAACAAACCCCACCAACTGGGTGATTGGACACCTTCTGTTCTGATACCTACATTTCTGAATCCTCACCAGCATTTCTTGATTTTTGGTGGCATTTGTTATGCCTATCTGCACTCACCCTGAAGCAAACACTGCAGCATTTACAGGCAATTGAAAATGACAGCTAAAGAAAGTAGGAAGTCTCAGTAGTTTGTTCTTTTCTTCTTGTGCTCCCCACCCCCTCTGAATTTAGGGAAGGAATTGCAAATTATATTTCCTTTCCATTCTTCAGCACAGAGATCATTGATGAATTTCACCTTCTAATGCTCTCTAGGAATTTGCTTACTATCAGGTGGCAGATCTGGATTTGCAGTAGATTTAAATGGGATGCATGATAAGAGTAGATCAATTGCTTGAAACCTGCTATGAAAAAGGTGTGAGGAAGGAGAATATTTCTACTTTAATGGCAAAGGATTTGTAAAGATCTTTCTGCATTTATAGATCCACCCGAAATGCACCAACAACTTGAACTTTTGTCTAAAAGAGATTTTTAAGCTAAATTCCTAGTACAGTCCACAGGGATAAAAGCACAAAGTCCAATGAAATATAACTCCAAGCTCCATATAACAGTATGAAACAGGGAAACTTGCTGAAGTGAGTGTCCCACACACTGTGGACCCTAGAGTCCAATGCATTAAGAAATAGCAAGGGACATTAAGGCCACCTTTTAAGAAAAGGACTAAGTTGTCAAGTGGAAGGCTTGCAAAGACATTAGAAGAAACACAGCTTCCACATCTTTGCACATCTTTTCACATGCAGAGTTGTGACCTTAAACTTTGTGCTTGCTAAACAGTAAAATTTGGTAAAACAGGGTTACCTATTCTGCTTTTTTTTTTTTTTTTTTTTTTTTTTTTTTTTTGAGTGTGTGTGTGTGTATTTGGTACTAAGAAAGAAATGGTGTTTATTTGCTGCTAGGTGATTGCTGGCAAGGAGGGATGCTTTGTCATGTCTGTTGTTCTTCCAAGGAGCTTTGTGCTTTAAAAGCTCATCTCTTATATTTCTTGAAGTTTATGTAAACTGAAGGATAAGATGCTGGTTAGTGAATATTCAGTACTATTCTCTATGCAGATTAGACAAATGATCAAAGTATGCTCTAAGATTCAAGTATGAAATGTAGGAATACAAAAGTTTTTAGGTCTTTTAAAGGCTGTCCTCCTTGAATTGTTCCTATTTTTTTTCAGTATGTTCATACCAAAATACTTCATTAGCTGTTATATGTTACTTCTGTATGCCTTTCTGTTTATAAGGGCATTTACAGATTTAATGAACTAATGAAGAATTTGTACTGTAAATCAGATTTCAAAATCTTGATTTAAATGCCCTAAACTTGGAGGCAGCTGAGTTACTAAAAAAAAAAAGTCTAAATAAACATTATATGCACTTAAGCATCACCTTCTTATTTCAACTAAATGTTTGTAGTTAACAGTAGAACATTTAGATGATGTTCTTTCTGTCAGAGATATCTTCAATTTCTTTGCCTGCTCATTCTCTTCTGGAGTGAAACCTCAATCCCTGTTTAGTGGCCCAGCCCAAATGTGAAAACTGGCAGGCTGTAAATGCAAGGTTTATCTTTATAAATCTCAAATGTGCACGCACATGATACCTGCTGGTACAAACAGCAGTTCTTTGACTGGTAGCCCTTCCACACCTCATCTGTACTGCCTTCTCTTTTGCCTGCAAAGTAGAAATACCTCAGCAGAGTGAATACCATGAGAGGACTGCTTTGAAAATCCAAATCCTCAGTGGATGGATGACTGTGGCCTGATACAGCTGCGTGAGGGCAAATCCAAGATCAGCCTTACATTTTTTGTGTAGGGAAACTTCTACACCTTGGTGGGAAACCTGACTGTCATATTTCTGTTCAAGAAGTACAGTGCTCTTAATACCCTAATTCTAACAATCAAAAGCATTGTTAATAAAAACAGGAGGTTATTTAAAGACTTACCCTACTTTCTTCTCTCCCCCCAAAGCACATGTAAGAACACAAGTCAGCTTGGTTGTGTTGGGCATAGCTGTCACTACATGGTAGTGCACATGACTGGGTGAAGCAAAGTACTTTTCTGGAAAAGAAGCATGAGGTACTGAAACTCGCTTTCTTTCCAGTTTTCAACTTTTGGGAGTTTTCCACCTTATTGAGAGAACCCAGAAATAACACTTCTTTTTCAGTTTTGTGGTGCTCACCTATTTAATTGTTGTAGAAGTTAATCCTTAATGCTGCTTTGGGGGTTGCAAACTTGAAAAAGTTGAGAAAGTGGCGATTCTTTTCCATAGTGGTGCTTCTCTGCTGTACTTTAGGAATCTTTACAGAACAGTCATGAATATCCCCATATGAATGGTAGGTCTTGCAGTATGTCCAGCATGCAAATCCAGGTTTTAAGGACTCCATTTTCTGCAATGCAACTGTTTGCTAGAAAGGAAAAATCAATTAGATGCCTCCTCATCCCACTGAGAATATGCAGTAAGCAGTTTTCTTGTGTGTTGGAACTCAGGTTGCTTATACTCCAAATGTAGTATTTATACAACTGGACTGATGCTGCCTGGTAGCTGAAGTAATGCTGTGGGTCACATCACTCTTTCCTTTGCTGATGTGGTGACTTGCATGCCAGTGGTCAGCACGAACAGGAAACCACAGCTGCTCTCCTTCACTGCACTGACAGCTGCCAAAAGAAGTAAAACAAACCAAATAGAGTACAGGAAATGACATGTCTGAATACAGATGACTTTGTTGGAAAGTACTCTGGCAGTTCCTACTTAAAATAATAAATCTTTCTTAATAACTTCATCAGGTTCTGTGAAAAGTGTAGAACTGGTTAAGCTGCTTTTTATGTGGTTGCTGATGGCTATTTATCATTAATAGGTCAGTTTCAAAAAACAAAATTACTGAATTCTTACCTTCTTAGTAATGTGGAAGTGATTCCATTTTTGAGGCAGCATTTACTGCTGTTAAGCGGTTTTAAAACTTTTTCAAGCCTTTCCATGTTAACCAACTATCCAACAGGTCTGTTATGAATGAAACCAAATGAGTCAGAGCTGGAAACAGCCAAATTTTGTTTGTGCTCACCCAAATTGTTGTAACCAAGTCTCAGCTGCTTCCTCCATTTAGAAAGGCTTTAAAGCTGTCTTTAGTTCTGGACTAGATTTAGTCTAGCTTTCATTTGCAGAGGAATTTTGAAAAGCTTTGTCAAACATTACTTCGAAGTTTATTTAAAGACAAATGAGTCTTTATTTGTTCAGTTGACTTGGAGGTGAATGAATCTGGTTTCCTGTGTGGTGCTGCATTGGCTGGTTAGTGGAAGGAGCTATTCTGCACTACAAAACTTTCCTGTTGTCTGGTCTTGGCTGCTTTTATTCTGCCTATCAGGATTTATCCTTCTCACTTGGCTCATGAGTTCATATTAATGAGTTTCTTACTGCATAAGGTGACTTTTATTCATGCTGCCCTTGCTGCAGTTTTCCAATTGCAGAGGTCCGAGGCTGGCACTGATCTCAGTGCCCAGTCACAAAATACCCTCTGTTGCAGACATTATCTTGTTTAAAACAGTGAGCATACATGTGGATGGAAACCTTACTTGCAAAAGAAAAACCTGTACGTGCAGGAGTTGGACCAGTACAACCCCATGTGCTGTATCAACATTATTTATTCCTTTTTTAAGGGGGTAAGTGCTATAAGGTAGCTTTGAATTAACAGAGCTGTCTTATCTTGGGGTTTAATTAGTGGCTTTGCTTTTTTTAAGTCATGCATGGGTCAAAGTTAAGAGGTTGTGTCTTTGGCCTGGGATCTTTCAGAGTAAGACACAGAAATGTACCCTGTGGACCATGCAGCAGATGGAACTATAACATGGACCATCTGTAACCTGAAATAAACCCTGGAAACTGAGCTAACTCCAAAGGAGTGTGGAAGTTTTATGGGGGGAAAAATGTTAATTAGCCTAATTGTGATAACACTTGCAGTGTTATAGCTAGAGCTTATATGAGTGCCTTATTTTCATAAAATCATTAAGACTGGAAAAGACCTCTAAGATTGAGTCCAACCTTTGACCAGTTTTCATAGGTTTCTATTCTCTTATTGTAGCTTATCTAACTTCACAATTAGTGCAACAGTGAATATACCTTCATACTGCAAATTAAAAAAAGAAGGAAAGGAATGAGTGTCCTGTCTTTTACTGTCCTTTAATAAGCTAGTTGCAATGTTACCTCTGATACTCTTGTAGGAGGCTATGCCTTGCTCTTTTGGCTATGAATCTTTTCAGTCTCAGCTTTTTCATATAATCAGCTCATACCACTGGTGCGGTAGCCAGCTTTGTCCTTGATCTTAAATAGTTGTTTTCCCTTGCTACTGTTGGCTCCTTGTCTATTTATAGAGATCATACCTCTCTCAGCATTGGGCTTTCTACATAAACACGTGTTGGGGGGCGGTGAGGAGAGGAATCTCCTGTGTGATAGTCTCCCTCCTGCTCTCTGGGTGATCCTAGCAAGCACTTTTTTGTTGCTTGAATTGCAACAGCTCCATCTTGTTGGGAATTAGACTCTTAGGAAGAGCACAGAATTTGCCTGTCTCATGTCAGTACTGTGGTGTCTCCTTGTTCTGTGGCTCCTATGGCATTTGGACCAGCCAGAGCCAACTTGTGTGTTATTTCCGCCCTCTGCACACACACACCCCCCTGCACGTGGCAATAATATCTGTGTGCAAGCAATTTATGGGATCTCCCTCTTTCTGTCCTTGTTACTACAGTGTTGAGTGCACTTTAGTGAGTGACCTAATCCTTTAGGTGGGGCTGAGGTAGTTCTATAGGTGAGAGACTGTACTTCATAGCCATATTCTAGGTGCATAAATTCATGTACTATTTGCTTGCCTGGCAGTGTACTAAATTTGCCATATTCACATTTAAAACTCTAAGTCTTATCAATGCACCAGAAATAATTTTTGAATAGAGAAAATTCTCTTTTCTCGGTATGGATTGAAATAAACATGTATGTTTAAGCATATTTCAAGTGCAGCTTATTAAAAACATACAGTAAGTGGTATACTGAAGTATTCTGTCTGGCTGAGTGCCTTACGGTCGTTTTATACATACTGGTGCTTCAATCAGAATGGTGGGATGTCTCTATAGGGGAATGTCTGTCCTGCCCCAGCTTTATAGCTGGCTAGTGCTGTGTGGGAAGAGATAAATATTTTTATCTCCTCTCTTGGCAGTTAGTGAATTGAATTTAGGAATTAGTAGTTCTTGTTGCTGATTGGTGTACAGTGTTCTTGTTTTCCAGTACTGAATTACTCATCTTGCTTTGTTAGGTTCATCTGGAATTTCTTTGTCTTCAATAATTACAAATCAGTCACTGTGCTTTTTACCACACTTTGCAAATGGTTAAATAAGGCTCAGCAGTTTCCTTCTTGGGAAGGTTGGATTGTTTTTCTGAATCCAGAAGAATGTGCGTGTTCTGAAAGAGTCTAAGAATTGCTTGGACGATGTGTCCGTTCTGAGCTAGGTGTCAGTGATTACTTAGTTTGATAGTAGTACAATCACAATTGCACTTGCTTACTTACCAAACATGAAATATTGTACATAATCCAGAATTAAAACATTAAAGAACTAAGCCACTGCAGTAAGTGCTGGGACTGATTGATGGATTTTGTTGAATCCATAGGTGAGCATCTTTACTGAAGCTCCTTCAGACCGTAGACTTAGGCACAAGCCTTTGGTCGGGCAAGCTGCTAACCCACAGAGCTACTGCAGAATCCAGCATTGCTAATTGAGAGATTAACATGCCTGTGGTCAGTCCTAGAAACTTCCAAAGGAGATCATGACATCTGTGTTGCTGAGTGCTCTATGGGCAGTGTAGGATAGCTGCTCCTCTGGAAGGCTTCTTTTGATGAGCAAGCACTTTGCAAACAGAGGAGAGCAGAACAAATGCACCATATTAACAGGAATTGTCATCTGTAAAGGACCCAGATTAGTTCCAAAGTTCACAAGAACATCACAACCAGAAGAAAACACTGGAGTCAAAGCAGGACAAAACCCTTGGTTAGATATTAATAATTTAGGCTGAGATGCAAATACATTCCAAGTTCTGGGGAACTTGAGAGACTTACTAAGATTTGTAAGATATTTAGTGCAGGAGGAGTAGTTTACCAAGTGTTTTGCTCTGAACTGTTGCTATGGCAACTGGTTAGGTTTTTTTTGAGACTTTGAATACCTCATGCTCATTAGTGGTGAGGGTATATGTAAGTACTACCACTTAGGATCACTGCACGAGAAGCTCAGAAAATAGTGACACTAACTTCCCTAAATAGATTTGTAGGCGTGCTAGGAAGGCAGTAGTCATCCTTGAAAAGTTGGTGGTTCTGTACACCACGGTTTCTGAGGAAGCATAATAAACACACTGAACATCACAGAACTTACTGAAATCTCTACAATGTAAAATCTAGTAGGATGTATAAGCAGTTGTCTTGGAAATCAAGGTCTTTGTACGTGTATATTAGTACACTCCTTGCTACAAATGATACAGTGATAAAATGATTAAAATTATAAATGCTGTTACTATGGAGTCCAAAGTAGCCTTGCTGATAATGATTACCTTGATGTGAAGAGGTAACTGAGTGAAGTATAATTATCTCCATAATACATACCATAAAAAGGAAGTTTTAAAAGCAGACATTGCAGGGTGGTGGTAAAGCCTTCTCTTTATACTGACCAATGCAAAAAAAAAAAAAAAAAATTAAATTAAAACATTTCCTCATTTAGAAGCCTTTGTGCATAGAAAAACAAAGTCACTCTTAGCATACTGTTTAACTTCTTGGGGCGTGGTAAGGAAAGAGAATTCTCAACCAGAACAAGAATTCATGTTTTCCAATGAAAAGTATTTTCCATGGCAGTGAGTCATACTGTAACTTGAAGCTTTCTTCAAACTATTTTTTGTAGCTAGTGTGCAGTAAAAGGCACAAATTTCCAGAGACTTACTGCGTGGGACTTGCCAGGGTTTAAAAAAATGATAATCTTGCTACCTAACAGTAACTTTTGTTTGCTTTTATGTAGTGAGAACCTTTTAGAAAAAGCCAAAAAACCAAACCCAGTATTTTATCTGTGCATATGGTCCATTTTTAGACTCAGGCTATTGAATGCATAGTAACACTGCCAAGAGAGTCACACAAATGTGTGGCAATACTCCTGCCAAATTAGGAAGCTGTCAAACTAAATTTCAATGATGTCCAAATAGAATAGAAATTAAGTAAGTCTTTTATCTTTGTGCATCTGCTTGCAGCTGGAATGTACAGCATTCTCAGATGCCTGCTTCTCATCAGTCTTAACAGCTTAGCACCAATAACTTCCCTGTCAAAAGGTGGCCCTCCTGTAGCGTAATTACAATTCCTGGAAAACAGTAAGTGGCTGGATTGTGAAAAGGAATTAAATGTTTGTGCATCTTAAATGTTATGTGCTCCTGCAGGGAAGGGAAGAATTCATCACACCTGTCAGAGAACCTGAGCTCACACCCTGAACTTTGCCTAATGAAAGGTTTTACCACATAACCTAGAGAAGAGTGACTAGTAAAGTCAGCACAACTCTCAGAATGGACTAGTCTTCCACCAACAAAGATAAAGCCAGCAGTCAAGCCATTTTAATTACAACTGTTTAAAAGCATGGAAAAGGAGTTAAACCTTATTCAGAAATACAAAGTTGTCCAGAAAAGAACAGTTTTGACCTCAAGTCCAAAAGTTTTCTGTGTTCTGGTATGTTTACATGGCTGACAGATAGGCAGCTCAGCTGAAAGCCTGTCAGCACTTTGTTGGTCTTGGGGCTTTTTCCCTATTTACTTGATATGAAAATCTAATATTTATTACATCAAAGTTTGCAGTAATCCTTGACTGTAATACAAGGAACCAGAGGTCTGACTGTTTTACATGCATCGGAGTACATGCACTAGCACTTCTAGTTAAAGTGCTGCTTGTTTACTTCTTCAGATCCTATCTTCTGTGTGATTTGCAGAAGAGGCTTCTCTCTCTTTCTGTATTTTGCTTCTCTCTTTAAACTGTACAAGATAACTATCCCTAAGTATTTAGTCTCCTTGTTGATTTTCATATCTCAATGAACAACATTTTGTGTGCCTGCAGGAGTACATTTATAGCAAAACTGCTTTGTATACACAGCTTGGAAGTTTAAGTAAGTATATGGGTTGAATAAATACACAGTGATCTAGTTCAGCTGGGGGTGGAGGGGCAGAGTTCACTTCTGGCCAACACAGGCTGTTACTCCAAACTTGGCTGGCTTGAGCAATACTCAGATGAGACCTGTCCCCAGAGTTACCTGCTCAGCCAAGAGGGAGAGATTTCCCCAGGCAGGACAGTCAGTGTCATAGGTAGAGCTCAGTCTTGCTCACAGCTTGACAAAAAGAGAACTGCTCCTCTGAAGGATCAGAGTAAAATATGTTTAAAAAATCCCCCACACATTTATGTTCTAGCTTTGACTGGTCTTTTGGGCTCTCATAGGTTGTACTTAAATTTTGAATATTACTTCCCATGAGAAGGTTATTGAAAGCTCAGACATTAACTCCTTGCAGCTACCCAAGTCAGAAACTACTTAGTTTGCTTTTGGAGATCACCCTTCCCCCATATACACAATAAATTGAAATTCTGTTCTGCAGAGGCATGGTTCTTTCTTTTACTGATTGAACTCACATAAGAAAGCAGCACTTGGCCCTCAGCTTTATTTGAGCAGCACTTAGTTCCTTTGAAACTGGGATTGTTTCCAGAGCATTCAGGAATGGCTTTCATAGCAGCACAGTGCTTTAGTTTGGATAATGTATGCTGGCCTTTTTTTCACTCCTGAGAACCTGAATATGGTCTTCTCTTTACATAATAGGAAATTTGTGGTGCCATGTTCTGGCATCTAAAGGACACCCTGTGCCTGCTACAAACCACCGTGCAACTTGGCACAACCTACAGCCAAAGATTTGGGGAGCAGAGTTGGGAATAATAAATTATTCATAGCTCTGTTATATGCTTAGTTAAGTAGGAGAGGCTTGGACAGAAACAAACATACAGCCGTAGGACCTTTTTGGCTGTGGCCACGTGACTTTGGGCACATGTTGATCTAAAACGTCATGTTTGGGCTTCTCTAGTTCTCTGTATCTGCCCTGTCAGTTTGGTTAAATATTTCCTACTTAAATTTGGTTAAATATTTCCTACTCTGCAGCTACCTTCAGAATACATGGATCTTAACTTTGAGATCAGACAATTTATTGGTTTTTTCCATTTTTCAGAAGACTGAAGAGTCTTCTGAAAAGAGTCAGGCAGGTGAAAGATCTCCTTACCTTTGTGTAACCATTTTTTTACTCAGTTTTGAACTGCCTTGAATGCTGGGCTCACCCATTTTGCATCTGAGCTGCAGCCAGCGCACAGCAAATTGAATTTGCATTTGTACCATGTGTCAGCACACACTTGCAGCCCTGCTGAGTGAATTGGAGCAGGGAATGCAGGTGTGGGCTGGCTTCCATGTGGGTGTGGGATGGGTGGCCTGGTCTCACAAGCTTGCTGGTGTAGAACTATTCCCTCAAAATATTTTGAAAAAAATTGAACTAGCAGAGTGGTTAGTTGCTTTTTGTTTTGTGGCTGTGCCTGGCAGCCAGGGCCTTGAAGCCAAGGCTTAGAACTTAACAGGAGCTTGTATTATTCTGTCCAAAAGACCTTGATTATAACCTGTAGTGATAAGTTATGTTCAGGAACAAAGTTAATCTTGTATATACAATGGATGGAGTCCAAAGCTAAAGATCTTGTGGAATGTTGAAGAGCTTTATCAGCCTCTTGAAAACTCTGTTCTTAGTCACCTGTCAGCTTGATTCATCTTTGTCACAGGGAATATTCACTTTTTTTCCCCAAGGCTGAGTGCTGCCATTAAGGTACTTCATAGAAAATTACTGAAGTCTTGAACTTTTCTACATAAAAGATAGATATTTAAGTAGGGAGACAGGTCTTGTTCTTTACCTCTTAGAGTAAATAAATTGATAAATTACCTACTTGCATGTTAAAGATTGTTGGTGTAGCGTTAACCTGCCCAATTTATAAATGCTTATGAAGTTGTTTAGTGAATTCCTGTTTTTTCTCGTGTGTCTCTTGCAGGTATTCGTTATAGCACAGATGTTAGTGTGGATGAAGTGAAAGCCTTAGCATCTCTCATGACATACAAATGTGCTGTGGTTGGTAAGTGTTCGTTTTTCAAGCAAGATTTCAGTCTTCAGTTTCAATCAGTACTGATGTAATTACATAAAAAAACAAACATGTAAAGGATTAAAATTAATTTCAGACACTAATCTCTAACTTAAATCTGTAGCAAGATGAGAAAAATCTATAGTGACCAAAATAATAATACATATTCCCTCTGCTGTTACTGAAAATACTTAAATAAGGTTGCATTTTCATTTGAAAAGTCCAGATTCTGCTAACTACCCTCTCCCATAAAACTTGAACTCAAATTCAAGTATGATAAACTTGGATTAGAAGGGGACTAATTTTAGGGGGGAACAGATGGAGGCTGTAAAGGATTCAGGCAGGGGAGCTGTAAAGAGAGAAGGCTAAAATTCCTTTATGTGTTATAAAGAAGTATAATTTGTACACAGCTACTAAACTGTAGAGGAGTTTGGAGAGAATCTGCACACTATGTGTAAGAAAAGAAAATTCCTACTGTATACAGAGACACTTAGGACTCCCAAAGTAAAATTTTTGAGCTAAACCAGTAAAATATAAATGGTAAAACTTACTATTTCTACAATTATCAAGGACAAGAGATACTTAAGCATATAAAATTTAAATAATTAACTTTTGAGTTTTAAAGACCATCTTCAAAGTGCCTTGAAAGATCTCCCATTTGTATAAGAGTACCTAGATCAGATTATAACTTACGCTTGAGAAGCCATAAACACAGCAAAACCAAAATCACTGCTAAAATCAAAGATATAATCACACATATTTCTCATGTGTTCTGCCTTTATGTTGAAAAAGTAAAATGATTTTCCTTTGCATTCTTGTAGATGTGCCATTTGGTGGGGCAAAGGCTGGTGTCAAGATCAATCCCAAGAACTACACAGTAAGCCTAATCATAGATAAAAATTTGGTTATCTGCAATACTGAAGCCAGCCAGTTAAAAAAGCTCTTCTAAGGGCATTATTGACCACTTAAAACCTCCTGCCACTTCTGCCTCTGTAAAGGCTGAATGTAGCCTGTGCATGCAATAGGTAGGAAAAGAAAGAAGGTCTGTGTTTCAGAGGTGGAATATTTAAATTATTTAATTGCTTAATTTCTTCTGAAAATCAGGAGACTACTACAAATAATTTGGAACCTGAAATTTTTTTTAAGATTATACTGTTAATAAAAGCTTAAATTAAGTTACTCTTAGAAAAAGAAGTTAATGTTTTTGTTTATTTTGACTAATAGTTTTATGCTCCATTAAACCATTCTATGCAGTGTTCCAGTGTGAATAATAACTAACTTGGCTTATAAAAGGTTTACTGCAGGCTTGCCTTCTTGCCCTAATTAAAACAACTTGTCCAGAGAGGAATACTAGAATACCCAACAGATATTCTAAGCTCAAAGCTCCTCTAAGGATCTGTGTGAAGTCGTTTGGCTGTGTTGATTACACAACTGGCAGCTCTTGCTGTCACTGGCTGTAAATCGCTAGCACAGGATATCAGATTTGTTTGCTGGAAATCTCTGCTCTGGGCACAGGTGGCTGTTCCTGTGCCATGCTCCCAACTGCTCATGGATCAGAATGTACAGAAAGAAATCCCAGAGTTTCTTGTGCTGCCTGAATACCAACGGTCTGCTAGGGAGTGGCGTATAAATTATATAAATTATGAATCATCCTTTCTTCTAAAAGAAGAGGGCGTTTGCTTACGCTTGGGCTAAGTTTGAGCAAATACTCATAAACACTAATGATTTCTTCTGATATTTCTTGCGTTTTCTCTATAGGACAATGAATTGGAAAAGATCACAAGAAGGTTTACCATGGAGCTGGCAAAAAAGGGCTTTATTGGTACGTTGGGCAGCTTTACTGTTCAAATTTAGGAATCAGATTTATTGTGCATTGGCAGTGTCCGTTGGACAGTATCCTTAAATAACAGTATTTTTGAGAACTGTAAACAATTTGAGTACAGAACTTTCAGCAAGAACCACAAAGAATTGAGTCATTGCATCCTAGTGCATTTTAAAGGAAACTGTGTCTTAACTTTTTCTGCTGGCTGTTCTGCTCTGAGAAGCCACAAAAGCTGAGGTAACGATATCCAAAATGAATCACATTTCTCTCTGAGTTAGATCATAAAATTGTGACCATATTTGTTGCAGTTTTAATCTATAATAGCAAACTCTTCACTGTTAGTGTTTCCTGTAGTCTCAGTTGAGGCTTTTGGCAGGTATCTGAGGAAAGAGAGGAAGGAAATAGAAGATCCACCCCAGCAAAAGTTGATGGCTTCACCCCTGGCAACCAGAGGCTGCAGGGGAAGCGTAGGCAAGAAGCACAGGAGCCTGTTGTAACAGGACCTCAGCTTCTGTAATGTCAGTAGGGGCTTCATTCACACTCTGAGCTGTTGTGGTGGCTTTGCTGTCTGGACATCTCCTCTGCAGAAAGCTGAATATTACCAGCTCAACTTTTGATTAAAGGGAGCAGCTTTACCCAGAGCCGTTTCTTACTCAAATGAATGATGAGGCATTGTAACTAGTTAAAGGTCTGTCATTATTCCTGATATCTAACTGCCTTGGGAATGTCTATCCTTTTATCTGCATTTTCTTGCTCTTCAGCCAGAGTATTTGTCATCTGCTCTTCCAGCCCAGAGTATTTGTCATCTAAATTAAGCTCCTTTATAAACACACTTACTGGTGTTACACGTGACTAGGGTTTTACTATACACAGTGCAAGCTATAGTGATAATTAGTTCAGTGACAATTAAAATGGTTTGATAAAATTGTCATCCTTTTTGGCTCTCTGGTTGGTGCTACACAACTTTCTCAAACTTTTTTTAAAATACTTAGAAAAGATTGTTAGGGGCAGAATTGCATTTAAAATCCTGATTAATTAAGCCTGTATAATATTAAATAGTCTGGGGAAATACTATATTCAGCTATCTACAAAAAGCAAATATTTTTTATTCAACAGATGTGTGAAACTTCTTTTAAAGGTTTATTTCATCAAGAAAGAGAAATGAAACCTTTCTTGAAGTAAGCAGAAAAATCAAATGCACATGCTACAGTGCAATGACTAGGAACAGCCCACCTGCAATTTTTAAACTCACTCAGGGGAGCAGAAAGGAAATTCTTATGCAGAAGAATCCAGTCAATGTCACAGTATATAGAAATCACCCCTAGAAAGCACCCTCCCTGTTACAGCAATGATTGTCAAAAGAAACCAAACCACTTTTGATGCACAATCTTGCTCTGACTTTTGATTGACAAACTGGCCTTCACCTTTTATCAAATGGCTTATGGAAAGGTTGGGGGTGTTGACAATATTGTAGAGAGATACAGCATCTAAAACTGCATTGAATCCAGAAGAATATGTTGCTTGCATAATAAACTGGAGGTTAATCAGGAGAACAGTTCTTCTCTGCCAAGGCCTGCACAGTTCCCAAGGGAATAATAATTGAAAATAACTGTTTGTGTTTGATCCTTAAGAGCTGTTTTCACTGTTGCCAACAGGACCTGGTGTGGATGTGCCTGCCCCTGATATGAGCACAGGGGAGAGGGAGATGTCCTGGATTGCTGACACCTATGCCAGTACCATAGGACACTATGTAAGTCTTGAGCAGAGGCTTTCAAGTAGAAAAGCTGCCTAATCGTATCCATTTGTTTATTTATTGGATCTAAAAATATTCTTGCAAACTACAACAACTTCTGTGGTATGAGGATGTTAGGGTACAGTAAAGGAAAAATAGCTTTAAGGATAATATTCTTACACTAGCCTTAAAAGAAGCTTGTGTGACACAATTCTGATTGCAATTGTTCAACAAAAAGAAAATACACCATTTTTAAAGATATATAGTCTAAAATTGGTTTTTATTTCTATCATTTTCCTCTGTTTTTCATTGGTATTATAATTACTAATTTAAAGGTGTTGACTGATAACTGAAGTTTCAAGTTTTATTAAATAAATGCTCATGTTTTGTTCATTCAACTGACCATGCAAATTAAGTTCACACTATTGGTATAACTTGTAAAAGTTTTAAGGTTCTCTGCAGTCTCCTAGAAGAAACAAGTATTTGTTGTGGACTTCAGCAAGTTCTTCAAAATGTAAAGCAAATGGGCACTGACATAATTTATAGCCCAGAAGGCAATAAAAAAAAAAAAGTTTGTAAAAATTGCTTTTTAATGCTAGCCCTTGGTTTGGCCTTTGTCCTTGTATCAGTGGGGCTGTCTGTACCTGACCATTAACCAGACACTTTCGTTTTACACTTTCCACAGGCTGAAAGAAAAATGCATTGTGGACAACTTATTTGTTAGTAGCTGTGTATTAGTGTGTTAATATGCTGATCTACTGCATGTTAGCCCATCCCAGCTCCTTTTGAAAGGAAAAGACTCTTTCCTTGTGCCTTGTGCAGACCCTTCCAGCACTCCCCTGCAGCACAGTGGGGTGTGTGTCTCCAGCAGTTGGGCACTGGTGCTGCCCAGCACGTGCCTGCTCTGCCACATCTGCTCACGACTGCCTGGCTGTCCTCGGGCAGCCTCCTGGCACAAGACTTGTCTTGAGGCCTTGAGCAGTAGGAGGTGGAGTGGCACAGGTTATTCTAAGTCTGAAATATAGTCTAAGGTATCTCACTGAAGGAAAAAAGGAATGCTCGAGGAATGAGCTGTGGCATGCTGATTAGTTGAGTTAAATCACTTTTACACAGAGCTCTTCATTGGGGATGTCACTGTAAAACATTACTTGCTTTTTGCTATTCACATAGGTAAATATTTCAGTTAAAACTTGAAACCTGATAAAAAGTCAAAATTATTACTTCAGAAGGACTTCAATATGCAGGGTGGCAGCTAGTTCCCTCAGTCAGAACTTAAAATTCCAACTTAGAGCAAAACCACTGCCTCAAAACATTGAGTTTTAACATTTAACTCATTGCACTAAAATGTGTATTTCACTGTGATACAACAGTGCTGTATTGAGACTGACAAGAAGGATCACAAGTGAAGATTTGCTGTATTGAAGAGTTTTCATACAGTTTTATACACAAGCTTCATTTAAAAAAAAATTAACTAAACCCTGATAGAGAAGTTTTCAAATGGATGAATTTCTTATTCTTTCCACTTTATAATCTCACCCTGTTGTGTAGTCCTACACATTTTCATGATTCAATGACAAAAGAAAACAAAATAACTACTGAGGATTAAAATTTGAATTATGCTGCAACAGCTTCTTTTTAGACTCTCTCTGTGTGGCAGTATCCTACTGGAAAATAAAAAAACCTGAGATTCGGGTCAGGTTTTCAGAACATTCTTCTAAAATGTTAATTAAAAGACAGAAATAAGGAGGGCTGGGGGAAAGGTAGTTTACTTAATTTTGTTGGGTTGCTTGCTTATACACACAAGAGAGAGTGATAGCCACAGTGGAACTCCAGAGCTTTTATGGAGAATGGCCAGGTATGGAGAAGGAAAGTGAGAATTCTGACAAGGCTGTAGAAAGGGGAATAATCCATCAAAACCAGTTTGTAGAGGAAGATGTTTCAGATAGCTATCTGGTTGGGACATAAAGAGCAAAAATGAAGGTGATTAAGGAATATTAAACAGATAACAGTGACCATGGGGGAAGAAGGGAAGGAAACTAAAAGCAGAAAATGAGCCATGAAGTGAAACAAGCCGTAATTCCAAACACAGATGGAAGCTGTGCAAGGGACTACATTCAGTGGAGTGGAAAGATAACTCTGGTTAGAGGGATCTGTCTGAGAAATCTGCAGACCTGATGGTCTGTGCTTGCACACAGCTGTGTTCAGGGAGTTTCAAGTGGGAAGGATAAATCAAATAACAGCTATAAACAAATAAAGGAAGCATGCTCAAAACCTACCATACAGAGCCAGGAAGCTGGAGAGACAAGGAGAACATCGTTTTGGGGGTGAAGGGGGTTAAGAAAGGGGCAAAACTTTGTGCCTGAACATCACCAACTAAGTTCATAAGCTGCCAGTGCTGATACAGAAGTCTTTCATGCTATAAGTCATTTTCCAAGGTTCTCATTAAAAGCCACACTCTTTGGTTTTGGCCTACGATGTGTTAAAATTTTTTGTTTATTGACCTGAAACCAAAGATTTTAGGACTTTGACATCGGCTGTGGTTTTTATATGTGACTTTAAGAAGACCAGGATCTGCCCTCACTTCATGCTCTGTTTTCTTGCCAAACCATGCAAGTTGTTAATAACTACCATGTTAACTGTTCCAGAAAATCCATCTGAAGTTGCTGGATCACTGAATTATATATGGCTAAAGTTTTTTATTAAATTAATCCTTTCTGCTCTTCTGTACTTCCTGACACAACCAACTGACTTTTGGTACACAGGAAAGGACTTTGATAAATACATTCTTATATATGGTGGGAGGCTGCATTTCTTCCAAGTATTTATAAAACATATTTCCTCTTTTGAGAATGCACGAAGCCCAAAACATAGTTTATCACTATATAACAGAATAAAAACCTAAAAGTCCATCAAAACATCAGGCCAAGTAGTTCCAAGAAAACACCCCTGCCAATGTTTGTTATAGCTGACATGCCACAAGAGGGAGCATACAGCTTATGAAGAGCAGCAAGCTGTATTTTGGGAGGCTGAATGAGGAATTCTGTGGCAAGCTTAGCATCACTTATATTGTTCTTAAAGAGGGTTATATGTTAACTCACTATCGTTTTCAAACAGTAAATAGTTGTAATTTTCATTATGGCCCTAGTCCCCTCCAGCCATTCTGCCTCCACTCACTTTTGTCTGCTCCTTTCCTTCCTCTCACCAAGCATCCTGCACTCACACCACAGGCATGCAAATGCCTTTGGCACAAGGGCTGGAGAGGAGGGAGCCTCCCAGTGAATGTGTGGCTGGTGGGATGGAAACCCATCCGGCTGCTGGCACACTCATTTCAGTGGATTCTCTTTCATCCCTACTCTTTCACTGGTGTTGGAAGCCAAGCCACCATGTGACTGTGCTCCCAGAGCATGGGAAACACTGCTGACAGAAGAGGGAGGTCCACTGTCTACTTTGGAAGAATTTTTTTCAAGTTACTCATTCCAATTGGAAAAATCAGCTAAGTTTTTAAATAACTATTTTATCTTGGCTAACTATCTGGCATACGGAAAACTTAAGTTTATTGCTGCCAAATTAAGAATAGAGGCTTGGCTGCAAGTGCTGCTTTTCTGAATAAAAGCAGTAAATACCCAACTTTTCCCATATGACCTTCAAACTGCAGATTTTCCTCTGAGAGCATCCCTGTATTCTGACTACAGACCTCATATCTTGTTTTGTAATTGCAAAGTAACTGAATTTTTTATAAAGGAACACTAAACACTTTTTAAAGATGATTAAAAACCAGTTCAAAGGTATGTCTGAGCCCTTAAAAAAATTAAGACACCAAAAGAAATAACGTAAAGAAATTGTGGCTGTAAATAGGAGCTGACTTTGAGAAACATTCCTGAAAGCTTTTTGATTTGTCTGCTTTTGGATGTCACTATGATACACAGACTGAAGTTAACATATACACTTAAAGGCAACAAAAAATTCACAGACCATATCCACTATTGCATTACACAACTTTCCTGACAGAATATTCCCAGTTGTTCATACAAAGTGAGGAAGGAAATCATCTTTACAAACTAAATGCATTTGAGCTATATCATATTCTGACTCTTAAAATTTCCCTTTTCCCTTTTGTCTAAACTTCTTGTTCCAACTGTTTTTTGATTGATTTATTCCATGCCTCACAAGTCCTTTGCTGTTTTACAGGATATTAATGCACATGCATGTGTAACTGGCAAACCCATCAGCCAGGGTGGGATCCATGGACGTATATCTGCAACTGGTCGTGGTGTCTTCCATGGAATTGAAAATTTCATCAATGAAGCATCATATATGAGCTTATTAGGAATGACTCCAGGATTTGGAGATAAAACATTTGCTGTTCAGGTAAATTTTTTTTCCTTGGACTGCAGGAAGATATGTAGTACACAGACTTTCAGCAGAGCTGTTTTTAAAACAGGCTGTAGCCCTTAAAACCTGAGAGGGCTTTAAAACTTCCAAGTTAACATTTACTCTCAAACTGAAGAAACACTTTTCAAACAACTCAGGTGTCCTTTATTTTGGACTGGTTTTTATAAACTGAACTTTCAATTGCACTCTATAGGTATGAAGCCATATCTCTAGTCTTTATGATTGTAAGCTGCAAACACCAAAATGAAATACTGTTACAGGAGTTTTTAAACTTATCACACTTTTCAGCGAGCTGTGACACTGTTTTTGCCTACACAAAATTTGTTGCAATGTTTTACAATAGAAGATTTAAGGAAAGGAGGAATTGAGGGTTATGTTCTTGTTTCATTATGGAACGAGTAGTTGGAAAAATAGAAATCAAGACCTTATCCTAAATTTGTAGGGTTGGGTGTACATTTTTGGTGTTCCTAAGACTTGAGGATTTATGTAGTTGTATTTTGAAAGGGTTTGATAGTCAGTAGTATGCATTATCGTTCCTAAAATTTCAAAGAAATGAAACTTCTTCACCTTTAAACAGTATGTTAAATGGAGAATTTGAGGAACTGATTAATTTTGTTGTTTTCAAAAGTGCTTGTTAGAAATAGCAGAGTAATTGTAACCTCCAAGTTGTCCTCTAGTTAACCTGTGGGCTGGAACAAACATCTCTGCCCTGCACAGACCTAGCAGCAAACTCATCTCCCTGCACTTTAGCATTTTCCTGCCTGGCAGAGGAATAACCAACAGGCACTTCAGCAAAACTTAGACTCAAAACATGGCCATAAGAAAATCATAAAATTCTCATGGGAAAATGAGCCCAGAGCATTTCTAAGAGGCCTAAGGCATGACAGGCTCTTCTGTCAAAGTTTGCTTCTAATACATAAGCAAAAATGCTAAGTATAATTGAAACTGTTATACAGGAATTTATTTTTTAGCTTTTTTTTCAGCACAGAATAGTATGACAAAATTTCAACATCGATCATGTGACTTTCTGGTCTGCTGTGTGTGTTCTTTTACTTCTAGAATGTCAGCATTCTGGAAGTAAAGGAACTTAATGGCCTGGAATTAAGTCAGTAGTCATACAAAAACTCACTAATCCCTTTAAGAGGGTGCCAGTTATAAAGCAGATACACAGAATGTTCCTATGCTGATAAACATCATAGTTTTGACACTTTCATAGTAGCATTACCCCTTCCTTTCTGTATTTCCAGTATAAAACACTTATCACAACTGTACATTGCTGGTTACAGTTCATAATTTCTGCAGTGGTATTCAGGTAAGAATAGAATGTGTGTAGATTTCTTCCACCTTGCCTCTACACATCATCTAATGCCAAGATTTGCCAATAGATGAAGAACTATTTAAAACTGTATAAGCTTTAGCAGTAATAATTGTTTTAGCTGGAGGGTTAACTACTTTTCCCCTTCTCTTTCCACCCTCAGGGATTTGGTAACGTGGGCTTGCATTCTATGAGATACTTGCATCGTTTTGGTGCAAAATGTGTCGCTGTCGGAGAGTTTAATGGTTCTATCTGGAATCCTGATGGGATTGACCCAAAGGAACTAGAAGATTTCAAATTGGTATGAAACTTATCTGAGCAGAAAGAGTTCCATTTTTGTCAGCTTTGCAAGTACATAGAATGACTAATGACTGTAAACTGATGATGTGATATTTAAATCATGCTGCAAATAGTCCTTACAAAATGGCTTAGAAATGTTAATTCTTCTGCATTTCCTTCTTATCCCCAACTAGAATGCAAATGCAGGTGGTACCTTTTTTACCCTTTGACCTGACTTTCAAAAAATGTCTGTATGCATGCAGGCTAATTACTTTGTTTTCAGAATTGGAATTATTATTTTGCCTTTCTTATGCCTAAACTAGGAAGGATGTCTTAAGGAACCAGGACAAGGAGGTTCCTGAAGGATTCCTGACTGAGAATCATAAGCACATGGTCATTTAAGATGTACAAAGTGTACTTTTGCTGTTTCTTACCTACTGGATGTTTTTGAAAGAGTGAAAGCCTGCCTGGCAGTGTGACTTGACTGTGTTGTTTATAATGAAAACTGAAAGTGGTCTTTTTATTTCAGTTTCCAAGTGAAGCAGACTTGAGGGGACAGTTCACAGGCACTAAAATACAATCTTCTACTTAAAGTTTCTTCGGGGCTTATTTGATGTATCTTCTTTTACATAGGGAGTGTTTGAATTTATCAACATCTTTCTCAAGAGAATGAAGAATGATTCTATCACTAAACAAAACTATCATTATAGTACTGAATTTGAAAAACCATTTGTATCTTATGTGATGCAACTTATCCTGGGTGTAGCAGACTAGTGAGTCATTTCAGTTATTTGGAAACTATTTTAAGAACTGAGAGGAACTTTTTTTTTTAATATTTCAGAACCTAGGTGGTTATCAGTGTCTTTATGCAGAGAGCAGTTATGCTTCAGTCTTGGGAACTTTGTTATTCAAGCTTGGTAGCTTGCTTTTAATGTCTAATCTAAGTAAGGATAGGAATTATGTTATGTGCTGAAGTACTGATGCTTCTCCCATTTTTCTCTTTGAAAGTCAGAAGAAGGGAGAAATTCATATGGGTACACACACTAAAAACACAGTGGTTTGTTTTCTTCACACAGCAACACGGGACAATCATGGGCTTCCCTAAAGCAAAGCCACTTGAGGGCAGCATTCTGGAAACAGACTGTGACATTCTCATCCCTGCTGCCAGTGAGAAGCAGTTGACCAAGGCCAATGCACACAAGGTTAAAGCAAAAGTAAGTCCAAGAGTTCAAATGGAAATGAAAAACAGAGAAGGTCTGTTTAAGTACTAATATTCTACAACCAGCATGAACAAACTCAAATCTGTACCTCTGAGTGACTCTGCTGTGGTTTCTTTCAGATTATTGCTGAAGGTGCCAATGGGCCTACAACTCCTGAAGCTGACAAAATCTTCTTGGAGAGGAATATCATGGTTATCCCTGTAAGGTTCTATCATGACCTTTGATTTTCATTACAAAAGGAACATTTTTGTGAAGAGTACCAAAACTCTAGTTACTGAAGGCTTTTGTTAATAGCCATTCATTCTCTAAGAGTGGTTTTTAATAACTGATGTCTAGGAAATGGGTGTCAATATTGCTGAAGAATGATAATATTTTTTAAAGACCTCACTACAACTGTAAATGACCAGTGATAACAATTATTAGTTGACATTTGCTCAATGAAAAAGTGCACTAAGCACAGGAAGGAGGAAGAGTAAATATTCTGGCCAGTTTGTAGATGTGGTGTGTCTGAGTGATGCTCTGACAGAACTGTGTACAGTAGAATGTATAGAGTATGTGTAGTGACAATTTGAAAGAATAAGACCTATCCAGCTATAATGACAACTTTTTTCACAGAGAAAAGGTGTCCTGATCCAGTGATCTTGCTAGAGAAAGTGGCTGATCTTCAGCCTTTACTCACTGAGATGGCCTAAGAATGCTCTAATTTCCTTAAATGCTTGTGCTAAAATAGAAGTAGTCAGTCAAACACACCTGAACTTCATGTGTTCTAAAGTCAAGTCCTAAGTAATCCCTGAACTGAGACAATACTCTTTAAGTATTGTCCTGTAAGAGCAAGAACTGGGTTATCTTCTGTACTGCAGGTTAAAGTAGTGCCTTGTACATAATACTTCTGCTTGCTTTTGCAGGTATCATACAGCTGTCTTTATCACATGGTCATAATTGAAAATATTTACTATTTCTGTGCAGGACCTTTACCTGAATGCTGGTGGTGTAACAGTATCCTACTTTGAATGGCTGAAAAACTTGAACCATGTCAGTTATGGCCGTTTGACTTTCAAATATGAAAGAGATTCAAACTACCACTTGCTCAGTAAGTGCTCACTTCTGCTTTCACACACTGTTTAATTAATAGACTGGACTAGCAAACACCAAATGTGGGAGAAATGAATAGAGAACTCTCTTAAATTTACCACAATTTCCCCACAAGTCTGTAACTGCTGCATACTAAAGTGTAGAAAAGGTTTCACAGGTTAACTAACCTGCAACTCTAATGACTTAAGTTAAATGCATTCTTTTTCAGTTATCTTTTAATTCTTTCCTCAGTTTTGTAAAACAGTGAAGTCAAGCCACTTAAGTGAAATACTTATTACTTCTTAATAAACATCTTTCAGCTGTACACTTGGTATTTAAGAAGTATTCAAAGTTCAAGTGGGTACCATTGTTCTGCATGTACAACAACAGAGGATTTCTATAAAGGCCAATAATAGAATAGAGACAGGCACTGGAAAAACCTGCTTATGGCTCACAGCTCCACTTATGGTCATTCTGTGCTGCCTGCTTTCTGGGAAACAGTAACAACTGTGGGAAGAGAGGAAGCCCAATGGAGAAGAACTGGAGGATGTTGCTCCATTTTAAAGAGTATTCTGTAGAAAATGTGAGAATCTCGAGACACTGGACTTGACAAAACATACACCTGAATAGTTTTTAATATAACCTTTTCTTATCAATCATATATTGCAAGGTGGTTCTAAAGTAGTGGAGAGTTATGGCAATTCTCATTTCAATCCCTTTCTTAACTTTGAGATTGTGTCATCTCAAATACTCTTTATTGATGTTTAGGAATTTCAGAATTTCGAGAACTAAGATGAAATAAATATCAATGAAAATACCAAAGCACTGCTCATGTCCTAAGGAAAAAAAATCCTAAAATTTCACATTTGTCAGTTGCCTTGCATCTACTTTTTTTTTTTCTTTCTAGTGTCTGTCCAGGAGAGCTTGGAAAGAAAATTTGGGAAACATGGGGGAACTATTCCAGTTGTGCCTACAGCAGAATTTCAGGATAGGATATCGGTACGTAGTTGCTGCTGGTTTTTTACTGTTAGGGGAGCTGTACTCTGATATTATATCTGCAATCTAAATTTTAGCATTGTAGCTATCGTGGAGCACTTTTCCCCAAGCAAAACAAACCAAGCAAGCAAGCAAATGATCTGAACTGCTTCGGAATATTGGAAATAAGCTATTTTTTATTTCTTTTACTTCAGCCCATGCAAAATACCTCCAATATAGTAAAAAAAACTACAGTTTTAATACAGATGCTTTTTGTATTTTGGAGCTCTTGTTGTTATAGTTTGCCTGGTTTTCCAAAAGACTTTCAACAAGATATTACACCACAGACAGTTTGATGTTTCTGTAATTCCAGAATAAGAGCTGGGTGAAAAATTGTAGCTTGTTCCTCTAAGAGTGAATCAAGGGGCAAAGAAATGTCAGGCAAAATTCATTGCTGTCTAATGTGTAGCAATACATGATGGGGAAATTTCCACGTGAAGTGATGGGTTGGGAGCTCATCCATTTTTGCACTAGAAATTGTTCTGAAGGGATAAGGCTGACTAATGATGGCACCATGTGAATTAGAAATTGTTCTGAAGGGATAAGGCTGACTAATGATGGCACCATGTGAATTCAGAGTGTGCTGCCTTCTGAACACTGTGTGCAGGTTAGGTCTCTGTATCTTCAGACATTGGAGGTGTGGAAAAAGTTCAGAGCAAGGTCACAAGGATAGGTAAAAGTACAGGAGCTTCTCCTTCATGGAATTAACCTAGGTCCTACTAGCCTGAAGGAGGCCTGATCAGTGATCCATAGAATGAGGGGTATGAAAAGGGCTGGGATAGATTGTTCACTGCAGGGATTGGTAGAAGAGAATGAGATGTGCTCATACAAAATCAGCACACAGAGGTGCAGAATGAAGAACAAGGGGATGGGTCCTAGCACAGCAGACAGTTCAGGTGTGCAACACTCTGCCAAGGGATACATGGAAACTGAAAGCATTGGTTGGCTTGGGTTTTAAACACAAATTCAGGAGGAGATAGGACAAATGAGGAGGGGAAAAAAGTCCAGCAAGTTGTGAAAAACATTAAACATGCTTCCTCAAGAAGGAATCAGGGGAAGTGCATATAAACTTGGACTACGTGATAGACTTTAGCCTGATCCAGAATGGTGCATTTTATACAGGTTAGGCTGTATGAGTAGCTTGTGTGATGGGTTCTGTGGCTTAAAGCAAATGCTGGATCTCTTAAGCACAAGCCATAGAAACTGGCCTAGTACTTTCTACTCCTAGCCCAAATTGGTATTTGAGGAAAACCAAGGATTTTATGGAGCCAGATGTCAAATTATTAATAAATTACAGCAATCAGGATGATGGAACATTGCACCTGTAATGAGTCATCTTAATTCTTCAACTGCTTATTGTTCTGTGTATTTAAAGTTTAATGGGAATAAAGTTGTGGAGTTGCTAAGGGCTAATATAATGTGGAGTATATGAATTTGAGATCTCCACCCTCCCTGAAATCTATCTGTCTTCAAAAGAATTGCAGTAGGTTGTTGACTCTTAGGAACTTTTTTTGTTTCATATTTACTCTGTGGTCTGAAGGCTGAAAACAGTAATTACTACATCAGTAGATAATGGTAGCATCATGCATCTAGAAGCTAGGCTCATAAAATACTTCAGTGCTTACATCTGAGGTTTTAGAATTGAATTGACCATAACTGGCTCTTCAAGTGACACAGTAAAGGCAGTTTAGATTCTTCACCTGTCATTAGAAGAGAATGAGTGAGCAAGCTTCAATTATGGGAATCCAACATGTCATTGTCCCCCACACACAATGAAGACCTTTTTGTCTCTTGGATTGAGCCCTGATTTTATTCCCTGTCGTTGCAGGGTGCATCTGAGAAAGACATTGTACACTCTGGATTGGCTTACACAATGGAACGTTCTGCCCGGGTAAATATTGCATTGCTATACATACTTACATGAAAGAAAACTCACATGACTTTGGGACAGTTTCTGAATAGGTTGTATAGAATTTCTTTGCAATTAAAGGAGTAGATAAACAGTACATGATTAATGGAAGTCACGTAGAGTATGAAGAATTTCTGCTCTGTGCCATCGTGGCCAACTGTAACTGGGTATAGTAAACATTGGAGATTATTCTAGTAGAAGCTGTAGTAAGTAGAAACTTTTTAGTTGTCCTCTTATACCTGGCTGATCTGGGACATGTACATAAGAGTGTATTACTTCACCTTTAGCAGTTTTAGATTAATTCCTCTATGCTATATGTTTAATTAGTGAGACAAAGGCTACTTGAAAAATCTCATCTCTCCCTATCGGTGTAAGACTTGACAAGGGCTAATATAGTGTCCTGGGAAAGATGTTCTTCCCTCTCAGTGCTCAGTTTTAAGGGGAATTTCAGAATTGATTCACAAAGGATCAGAGCTCTGATACCAATCCAGCAGCTCCTTTTACTCCTAAATTCCATCCTACAAGCAAAATTGTTGGGCTCCTATGGAGAAAGTTGCAGAAATCACATGTAACCTTTTCTGTTTCAGCAAATCATGCGTACTGCCATGACGTACAACCTGGGTCTGGACCTGAGAACAGCTGCCTATGTCAATGCAATTGAGAAAGTCTTCAAAGTGTACAATGAGGCTGGTTTGACCTTTACATAAACAGGCCATGACCGCTCCTTGTTGTATCCCACCCCTCGCTGTTAATGTACCCTCTTCTTGAGAAAGCTTATCACAAGTTTACATGTAACCACAAAATTTTCTTTTCTTCTGACATTATAGTGGATTCTATTCTCAATTAGTTTCAGTTCCAAACTAGTCTTTTTTACAATAAAAATCCATGGATTAGGAAATTGTATACAAGTATGTATCTGAAGATAACAGTTCATCTGCACTTGTGGGGGCCATTCTGGGTGTTTTGCCTACAAAACAAAATGGTACATTTTATGTATGAAAGAGTGGTCTTGCCACCTGAGCCACTTCTCAGACTTCAGATCAGATACTGTACTATATGAGCACTTAGCTCATTATTACTTCATGCACTTTTGTTTAATGACATAATTTTGGCTTCAGCACTTTCAGTAAGGCCTTGTATGATCAATGCTGTGGCATTGTCAAAGGAAGAATGGGCCTCCAGCAGGGATTAACTTTGATAGGAGTCTAGTTTTTATTTGTAGTAAAGCTTCAGGCCTGATTCTCTTAAGGCAATATTTTTTCTTTAACTGTGCTACTGTTACAGGACTGCCTTTTCTTGCTTGTTCAAGCTAGTTTGACTATCATCATGGCGTTTGTAGCGCTGACAGACTAATATTTTTATAAGCTGAAACTATTGAGCAACTCTAGTTATGTTTTTAATCAAGTATCTACGTAACTATTCTGACTATAGGTTGTTTCCTTTTTTTAAAAAAAGGGATATTCTGAATTTGGTAAGCAATCATACTTAGGTTTTTTGGAATTCTTTTTCAGTCTTTTCCTTTCAGAGGCTTTCTGAAAATTAGATACTGCCTCAGTGAACAACTAAAGTGAAACGGAACCCAGAAATCATTGGCCAAACCACAGAGGAGCTAGAATGCTGCTATAAACTTAATCCACTGTCTTAACACACACAGCCTTTTTTTTTTGTCATCGGGAGGTCTTGAAAGTTTTTAACATAAAGTACAACAAAATGGACCTCATCAAAATATTGGATCAAGCACAGTTTTTGAAGTGTAAGGCTTTTGTCCCTCGGAGTCCCCTTGAAGTGCCAGATGTTATTTATGTAATGAATATGAATGTTTTTTTTTAAAAAGACAATTAGTCCCTCCCAGAAACTCATGCTTTTTCCTAACTACTTTGTAACTGCATGACATAACCTGGAGAGAGAGCAGTTATTAAAAAAAGTTGACCTTTCCAAACCTACTATGCTGGTGTATTACTGTTTTCTATTTCATGCAATAGCTTTCTGCAGGTACAGTCGATCTGCAAATCTTCACAGCACACTTGTCTATCCATTACCTGACCACTACGAAGATACTGTCCCTGAATTATCTTAAGGGGCTCACTAATACAGATCTTTGTCTCTTGAACTTGCCTGTCAGCAAGAATTTGAAGTTGCATATATTCAGTAAATCATTTCAGGTCTTTTTAGCTTGTCCTCTAAAATTTATGTGAAGAACTATTTGGAGCATGGAGCAATAAAGCTGTGTGAGGCATTTAATTAGTGGCTTACTCCATCACATATGCTGGCATCTAGGATTGTAAAAGTACTACAGATCACCCAAGTGCAGCATATATATATATATATATATACTGATATTATTTTAAAAATCATGAGCTCTTAGAGCTTGAGAATTATTGTGATCAAGGTGTGGATCTCTAAACACAAGATCTGTATCCTCGATCATATTTTTCAGTGCAGTTTTTACATAAACCATTACATAGTAAAACAAAATTACTATTTTAACAATTCAGCTCTGACAAATTGTAATCAAAACTTGGAGGCTAAAAGCTCACAAATAAACAGTTGTATTATAAAAAAACTAGACGTAATCTTAAAAACAGTGTTGCATTATCTGGCAGCAAATTCATTTAAAGTAAAATTCTTACTGTTGTTCTTCTTCCCCTTCTTAATTTCCTCTATAGCTAGTAAAGCAGCCCTAATTTGGCTGGGGAAACTTGACAAATGGGACCCTTTCAGTGCTGGAGCATACAAAAAGCTGGCATAAATAGCTAACTGGGATATCTTCTACCCCCTACCAACTTGGAAGGGAAAAAAAGCCAAAGCCTGCACCATGCCTGTATTGCCTAATTCATTAGCATCCTCCATTCTTGTGTACACACACATTAACACCTCTTTTCCAGGAATACCTTGAAAAAAAAACCAGACCTACCACCTGGCATGATTTTACTGAACCCAGAGATGAGCCCTTAATGTTCACTGGATCTCTACTCAGCAACTTGATTGCAGTGGTTACTGACGTCTTGTTAAACAGAGTCAGTGTTGGAGACATGAGCCCAGGCATATCCAAGGGCAGGTGTAACAACAACTTCATGTACTTTCAATTAAAGAGTTGAGATTCTTGAGGAGACAAATGCTTGGAGGCTGGCTTCAGAGCACGTCAGCTGATTGCCATTTGTAGCTAAACACAAGAATCAAGTCCTTATCAGTGATCCCAGACTTCTTGTGATAGCCTGCTCTGAAATAATCTCACACTGGTTCTAAGCATTGTTGACCTCACTCCTGATGTGATCAGACAGTTAAGTGAGAAAAAAAAAAAAGTAGGGCCGCATGTTCCTTATCACATTTTGTGCTCGTATCTCTCAACACTCAACAACAACAACAGAGAGAAAAAAGCAGCAAAATTTTGTACAGTTTCTATGAGTTAATGTGATTTTGGAGGTTTGGATGCAAAGCAGCTCTAGCCTTTTTCCAGCCCAAGACACAGCTCAAGAAAGCAATCACACTCTGGGATGCATGTTATAAATCCTGGGGGCTTTTTACTAAAACTGTAGCTTTAATTAGGTATTAGACCCTCCTTACATATAATGTGCCCACACACATGTGTTATCTGCCAGCTAATCACTGCTTGTATTCACTTATATGCCACTATTTACCAAGAAACTTACTGTGGTGTTTGGCCTGGAGCCAATCAGGACCTGAAGTTAGATCTGAACACAGATTTGTAACTTTCCTGAACCACACCTACTACACAGAGCAAAGCACGTTCTTACCAGGTGTTTGTAAGCTCACATTCAGCACATAATACTGCATAGGTACATAGTTTGTGTTGAATAGCAGCTCAGCAAAAGCTGAGCTTTAAAAGCTGCAAGTGAATCACGTAAGGATGACAACTACATTGTTCAGGGTCACATGCCACCTGCAAACTACTAAATGCAAAATATTTCTACTATACAGAACAGCAAGCAGAATGATAATTTTTTTTTATCCCAGCAAAGAACTCAGTACTACACCTCTTTTCATTGATGGCAACTGTCACCACCATGAAGAACTGTCAAAGCAATGGAAATTCTTGCTGTGAGTTCAAGATGCTAGGTAAGTAACCGCTAACTTATTCTGTTACTAACTGAGAAGTGTGTAGTATCAGATTCTAAGATCTCATTCTAAGGTTCATGTGCACACAGAGTGTTCCTGGTATTTGGGGATTTTTTCTGGTTGTTGATGAGTTACTCAAAATCACCTGGTTCTGATTCTTTCAGCAGCTGTCCCTGTGAGGGTTTAACAGGAGCCGTGCAGCCATGGTCAGTGCCTCCTGTGTGGCACAGCGTGGCTGCACTGCTCACTGTGCCTGTGCTGTGCCAGAGCTGCTGGAGTGGCCCCAGTGACCCAGCTCAGCATTACACAGGTACTGCAGCCAAATGCTCTACTGGCAGCAGTGCAACCTCCTGCTGCTGGCATTGGCTCTGAGCGTCACAGTGCTGATGGACAGTGCTGACATACACCTTAAACACACCTGAGCCTTTCTCAACACAGGAGCTAACTGGAAACTTACCAATAAGATCAGAAGCACAGAGAGGCACAGAGGTTACCTTGTCTGGAGAGGACTGTTGGGTGTTCAGCTTGTGAGACTTGTACACACTTGATCAGGATTTAGGCTCAGTGACAAAATGGGAGACCAGCTCTCAAGTGATTGACTTTACATGCTGCCCACTTTAAGCCAGCCCTTACCCCACCAAAAAAAACAAAAAACAAACCCCAAACCAAACACCATCTTTGCATTAGTAGCATGGCACAGTGCTAGCTGCCTGCTCGATGCAGTAATCCAGTCTTTCTAGACCAGTAATTGTAAATGGTTTTTTATCTATATAATCAAAGGAATACATGCAAGCCAGGCAGAGCATAAGTACTGTCTTTATTTAGGAGTATATGTCATAGAAACAGTAGTAGATTTTTGTTTACAAAAATGTCAGTGGTGACACATTTTTATCTTCATTGCCCAAAGCTTTTGCCCCATGAAGCTGCTTGGTTTGCTACATTTTTTACAGCTTTTTCACCAGTCTCAGCAACTTTCTGGACTTCTTCAAGTGCTTTTAAAAGAGAAAAAGAAAGGTAACTGTAGCATCGCTGTAATAGCTTCCCGTTTCCCACCAGGTGTGGAACAAGGAGCGAGGCAGGGTTGGGGGCCCTGTCTGGGATTTCACTGTTGTGACATTTTGAAATAAACACAAACATTACCATACCTTTCTGACCAGCACCCTTGGCCTGTTCCGCTGCTTGCTGCACAGTCTGGCTCACAGTGTCAACTGCAGTTAAGAGGAAAAAAGTCAATTAAGCAGTCTTTACCCTTCCCCTAATTTCAACAGTCACATTTTCAAAGGGTTCCCTAAATGTTTCAGGGCTAGAAGATGAATAATTATTCCATAAGGATGGGCATCCTGATCTAGTGGGAGAGGTGCTATTAGGACTGGTTGCAGTTCCCCACAGTATCCAAATGTCTTGGTATAGATGGAGATTATGGATGTTAATGTGTGGCACCTACACTGTCAAGAAACAAACCCTAGTAGAGAATTGGGTGCAATGAAACCTTCCTTTTACTGAGCCTGGCTAGGATCTGCTAGAGTAGTTTGATTGGTAAAGAGTCTTTTACCAACTGCATAAACTGGTGCTCACTCTCTCAACTGGCATGCTGTACAAGCAGCATATCAAAAATGTAGTGATTAGTCTAATACTTTCTCTTGTACCTAAAGAGAATGTATTCTGTAAGGGACCAGAGTAGTTTTAAAGGCATGGAAAAGTTCAATAGGAGAGACTGAAAGAAGAAGAGGATACTGAAAAATGAAGAGCAAGAGAAGGTACTGTTTTAAAGGTCTGCAGCCTAGAAAGGAATGGTAAATATTTGGATGATTGGCTTCCAACAGCTATGATTACGGAAGTCTTGCTTACAAGAGTCAGAAGTTTGGGGCAAGTGGCCTTGCATTTGGACCTGTATTTGTTTCATTACCCCTGGCTCCAAGTGCTACTTTTTAAAAAACACTGCAGATGTGTTCTGATACTGAGGGGGTGGCTGACTGGGCAAGACATTCCTCATCGAAGTGGCAGGAGAGAGAAATGCTGAGGTGAGGAAAGACGTTTAAGTGGACTGGGAGTGTCTAAAACTTCAAAGGTCTCCAGGCTTGCATTGAATTGCTCTTCAACAGTGGTTGTTTTAAGTGTCTTGTAAAAACCAGTGGCTTATTTCACCTTGAGCTTGTAGGACATTTTCTACTGGTTAAAAGACATGCAAATTATCATTACATGCCATCTTTTGCTGCAGTTTCCTAATGTGAATGATGTTCACTGCTCATAAGGGTGCAGCTAAGGAAAATGCTTCCCATAGCAGCTTTGGGTCACAGCCGAGTTTGTGACTCCTTTCAGGACCCATGGGATAGGTGCTAATTTTAGATACTTGCAAAGCCCAGTTGTGCCACTCTGGACTTGGCAACGGCTCATGGGACTGTGCCTTTGGGGCACGTGCAGGCACAACAGAAGTAGTTCAGAAACAAGGTAATTAATGTTTGCAAAACCACCAGTTAGACAGTCTTTTTTTAGTTGAAATCTGGCATTAATCACCCTTTATTTTCATTTAAATGGAGGTTTAAGAGGGCACCTCTAGAATCCTTCCAGTCAGTGCAGTACTAACAGTGGCGTGAGGAGTTCAGCATCATGTGCTGTGTATTTACTGCCTGTCATCAAGGTATGTGCAGACTGTACAGAAGTGGCCAAAGTCAGGCCAATGCCTGGGACCTCCCTCTGTTGTGCCAGGATCCAACTCCAGCTGGAAGAGCCGTGCTGCAGTGCAGGACTTGCTGGGAAGATGTAGGCAGGGTTCAGGCAAAGAGCTTCAGACTGATGATATCCAAAGAGCTGGTTCAGCTTCAAGTGCTTCGGACAGAGGGGGAAGGACTGCACCTACTATTTTTAAACTTTGCTCTTAGAGCCTGTTGACTCCTAAACACTTAGTTCCATCAGCTGATTGAGATTAGTACTCAGCTCCTTTGAAGATGACAAATGTCACTTCTAAAATATCCATATTGTATTCCAGCATAGGAAACAGTAGATGTTACCCCAATGTTAAAGAAGTTAGGAACATCAAAAAACTGCCAAAAAAATACACATTTCTAGGACTACTCTATGGCAAAATCACAAAGAAATCTTCATTTGAAAAATTGACGATTCCCTTCCAATTGCCCATATCCTGGTGTTTTTCTTCCATGCTTCAGCATAAAAATAGCTGAATTAAGAATAAATCCAAATTCTTTGGAA
Source organism: Eopsaltria australis (assembly GCA_034509425.1). NCBI lineage: Eukaryota > Metazoa > Chordata > Aves > Passeriformes > Petroicidae > Eopsaltria > Eopsaltria australis. Next base: position 1,913,888 of record JAVTVJ010000138.1, read on the forward strand.
AAGAGGGTGGCAGTGGAATTATGCATCCTTCATCTTCCTAGCAAAATGAACCAAGTCATGGTAAATAAGTAGCAGGCTTCCCATTTGTTTCATTGGGCACATAGCCCACAAGTAATATTTCTACAGCATTTGAAGTCACAGGCAAAATAACTGGTTTCAAGAGTTTACCTAAATGTCATGTAAAGAAATATGAAACAGTTTCCAGTGCTCACGTACTAAGCACAAATGCTTCAGGAATCTCAGCAGTGCAGGTCTCCATGTTAGAGCTCCCCTAACAACGGTTATTTAACATCGGGGCCAGTTCAGCAAACTCTGCAGGAGTGAACTTGGTTCATGCCCTGAGCCCCAGCAACTGCACTTGTGCCCTGGGTGGGGTGCGTGGCTGCAGTGCTGGCAGGGCTGAGCACTGACATCAGGGCACTTAACTGCGCCTCTCTGGGCAGCACCGAGCGGGTCAGAGCCCTCAGAGCTGACACACTGCGCTGCTACAGAACTCGCATTTGTCACGGCAGGGCATATTAGGAAGCAAAGCCCTAAATAAGCAGCCTCGCCTCTGCTCTCAGCTTTCTGCTATCCTATCATCAGTGCATCATCTAGGCACCCACGCACTATGAGCCAGAATAGGAAAAGTTGTTGGAAACGCAGTAGTTAATATCAGATCTTCACTTACTCTAGTGTTAGACGGCTTGGAGATTACAGGATGTGCTGACAAGGCAGCATCTATAGAGTTCATGCCCCGGGGGCAGATTTGCTCCCAGCAGCAGAGGGGGGAGCAGGGCAAATACTTTAACACCCAAGGCACAGGAGGAGGGAAAGCAGCAATTTGTATTTACCTGCCACCTGTGCAGCACTTTCAGCTTGTTGCACAGCTTCCTCAGCGAGCTTCTTCCCAATGCCGAACATGGCTGCGCTCGGTCCTCTCTCCCCGGATGAGATGGGCGAGTGAATCCCTAAGTTCGGTTCTGTTACACTGTTTGGCAAAGTGCAGCTTTTTATAGACAAAGCAGGACTCCTCCCAGTAGTTAGAGGGCAAATGCAAACTGGAACAGAGAAAAGTCATGAGCCCTTGTTGGGTGATTAATATACCAGGCATAAAAGGGTGAAGAGACATTAATGTTTGTTATGTTTTCCTCCCCGGAGAGAGGGCGTGGATTCATTGGCAGAAGTTTTCCATAGCCCAGGAATGAAAGCTTTGTTTTTCCATATCGGGGAGTTGGTAAACAGTGTGCATGCCACAGCTGTCCTGACCAAAGGCTCCAGTGCCACAGGGGGATACGCAGGCTGGCACAGCCCGTCATGAACCGGGCAGAAAAACATTGCATCGCCAAACACTCAGCTGAAGAATTGCTTAAATCAACTCTGTCATTTCAAAACCTTACATAGAAAAGTATCCAGTTTCAGATGATTCTTGCCCACATTCTTTTGATCCCCAGCGGGACTTAAAATTCACGGTTATAAAAAGAAATGGGAGGTGCTAACCCTGCTTTCTAAAGCATCTGATGAAATCTTTATTGTGTTAGAGAAGGCTCATAATTTCGTGGTGTGTCATAATTAATATTTTGACCTCTTCTTTCCAAGGTCTGGCTCAGGAGAGTAGGTTTGTGTCCTTCTCCTCTGTCCCCACAGCAAACACTTTGCAGGAGCCAGCACAGCCTCCAGTCTCAGGCATCAGCAACAGCTGCTGGGGTGCAGGCAGCTCACTCCAGCTGCCAAAAAGCTGAGCTGCCCAGCCTCGCCCCCCCAGCTGTAGCCCATGGGATGGGATGTGCAGGATGCAGACTGTTGAGCATGTAGCCCCCATAGCACCCTGCTTCCTCCCACAGGGCACCTTTATGTTGTCCAGCCACACAGGAGCTGATCTCACCTCAAAACACTAAGCTTACTTTTTTCTGTGATCACCAGCTTTCCAGCAGAACTACTGTTGTGCCCTTTCACACAGGACAGGAGGTTTCACTCTGTTGATCAAATAATTATTGCTGAAAACAGGGGGAAAATGCATAATCTACCTCAGAACAAGGGTTTGTTTATCAAACTGCTCTTTATCCTACAGCTGCCACCACAGCAGGGTCTAGGAATGCCTCTCTTGATGCCAGGCCTGGCACTTCATGAACAACAGTTCCTCTGCAATGTCCTTCCCAGCATTACAGTAAAAGCTATGTTTTCTTCCCACCACTGCAGTTTGTTTACAAACCACAAAGTCCTACTTTATACCAACTAAATAGGATGTAGAGTTACTGATGGAAGGGAGGGGGTTCCCTTCCTCATTTTATCTTCTGACAGTAGGGAAAGGATTACTCAACATATCTGAAAGCAAATTCTACCAGAATATGCTCACAAAAAACTACAATGCAAGTAATATTGGTTTTAAACTGACATCAAGTGCAAGAGTTGTTGACAAAGTTCAAAACAGACCTGCAGAAAAAAAGAAAACAAATCCAGAAATATTTCAGATAACTCAGACCAGCATCTGACCAGTGGAAATTCTTTGCACAGCAGCCAAGCAGTAAAACATACACACTGTTCCCTGTGACATCCTCAACTACCCACAGCCAGCCTTGTTCACAGGAAATTGCAATTTCCTAGTCCTGTTCTGCTGCTGCTCCAGTTACTGACAGCACAGAGATGTGAGAAGACAGCAAGACTCAGAGTCAGCAACAGGTTTATGTACTTGTCAAGGTGCATTTACATTGTGGCTGGAAATACCCCTCCTCATCCTATCTTAATTCCAAAGTGAAGAATGGCTCCCACTCTCCCACGCTCCAATACTGCAAACCAAATTTTTTTTTGAAAGCCTCATTAGCTGATGAGCAATTTCCACGAGTGCAGAGTGGTACAGCACCAGCACTGGCTACCCAGTGCGGAGATAAAATTACAAAGCCAACCCTAATTACATGACACCGACACGCTACAGGGACATATTGAATTGTAACATGTGTGCCATCACAACACTACCTACACAAAGGAAAAGGTGGTGTTTGCCTCACAGTGAAAGGACACAGCATTAAAATACACCCTACTTTTCAAATACAAAAACGACCCATTTTCTCTCACTGCATACAGACCAAAGCCATGGAAAACCAAGGAGGAGGTGCATTTCCCTGCGGGCACCAGGCCTTTCATCACGTATGCATTTAGACTGACACTGGGGTGCAGTGTCACGGTTTCTGCCGGGCCCATGGCAGCCACACGTCTCGGAAACTGCATTCCCCACCTCCACAGCTCCTGTAATGGAGCCTCTGCAGCACAGCCGCTACTCCTGCTCTGCTGGGCCGCTCAGCCCTCCCCAGCACCGGGACGTGTCCCGAGGAGCTCCGCTCGTTCCTGCGCGGGGGAGATTCCCCCGCCGAGAGCGGGCCTGGCTCCGCCGCCCCGCGCGGCCCGTCCTGTGGGCGGCTCGGCCCCGGCCCCGGCCCCGGCCCCGGCCCCGGCCCCGCTCCCTCCCGGCCGCGGCGGGCCGGGCCGGCGGCCAGGGCCGGCAATGCCAGGACAGAGCCCAGCGCGGGGGTTGGAGCTGCCGAGGCACAAACACCAACACTGCCTGAGCTCAGCCACCGGCCGGCACGGGCAAACACACCGAGCTGCAGAGCAGAGAAAAGGCCCAGCACCTTGGCCACGGGCACGGGCTGCAGGGCCCTCATGCCCCGGGCTGAACCGGAGCACCCACAACGCCAGCACTCACCCGCCCTCCCAGCCCTCCGCCGCCTCGTATGCTCGGGTCCTACCTCCCTTCCATGTCTACAGCCAGCAGCTCCCCCTAGGAATCCTCTCACAGCCCCTTTAAAGCCTCCCCAGCCTCCCTCCAGCACAGCTGGGCAGCCCCAACCCAAGGGCAGCAGGTCTGGGGGAAAGGCCTCTATTTGCCAGACCTCGTCGGATTTTGATGAAGGGTTCATCTGTGTGATTGGTGGGAAATAAACTTCAAACATGAAAATAACATGAAAATCAACTTATCCTCTGGGCAGGAAACCCACCTGCTGCCATGGGCCCTGGGGGCAGACAGTGCTGACAGCCCCAAAAGGGAGCTGGACAACATTGCTCATAACCAGAGACTCCAAGGAGTGGCTGGGATATTCTCTCCAACATTGCTAATCCAGCAGTCATGGTTGCCTGTGAGGTGGTGCTGAGGGGCCTGTCTGCCACCTGTCATTGCTGCCTGCTGCTGCTGCTCCTCTCTGGGGAGGAGAGAGGCTCAGTGAGGGCTCCTGACATTGTTTCAGAGTGGTGAAATGGCATAACCCCAGCAGAGCGTGCAGCCTGCACAGCCGCTCCAGCTCCGGGACATCCCAGTGCTGGCACATGGGCAACAGTACCCAACACACCAGCTGTTTATTCATCTCCAGGTTGCTTGATCTTACTTTGCCACAAGATAGGAAACTACAGTTGCAAAGACAGGTTTCAGAGAGCTTGGATTCTTGATAACCTTTAGACCATTAATCACAGTGTTCACCCCAGAGGAGGAGAAAAGTCTGGCAAAATCTGTGCTGCCCTCTGCTCCTGGCCTGTTGAACTGTGTAGAGGAGATGGGGAGGGCTGTTTGTCCTTCAGCCACCCTGGGAAGGTCTCTGGGGCATTGGAGTGAGGCATGGAGCAGAGGTGCTCACGCTGGACAGCCCAGTCAGGCTGAAACACAATTCCCTTTGCTCAGCATTTCATAGCTCAGGCAGCTGCAGGCACACCCAGCAGCAAATTTAAGGAAATTTGAGAACTCAGGTGTTTGATAACTTCACATGTCCAGGGCTGATGGCACAGGAGCTGCTAGGAGCTCTAGGGATGTCTGCTTTACTTTCACAGAACATCTGGAGCTTCAGGTGAGATGGGAAGGCACAGTCCTGGGTTGGGACGTGGGTCCCTGTGTGATGAGAGAGGGAGAGAGAGCCCCAAATACTTCCAGACCAAAGAGCACTGTGACTAAGGCAGGGACCTTACTTGTGGAGCAAAGTGCTTAAGTTTAGACCTGGAAACACTTGCCAGCCAGTGACTCAGACTCACGGGTGCCCAAAGCACAGCGTCCACCCTCGGGACAAAAGAGATGTGAAATAGTCTGATCAGGCTCCTGAAGCAACAAGTACATCCCTGTGCTGGGGACCAGGAGTCAGGAGCTGCCTCTGGGTGCTCCCTGGCTGGCTGCACAAAGTGGTTTCTCCTCTTTCAACTCTTTGGGTGACCTCCAGGAGTCCCTCCAGCCAGGCTGTCCAGTCCCTACCCTGCCAGTGGTGCTGCCAGCACTGGGTCAGAGCAGTGGGAACTGACAACTGTGTAGTTACACTGAAGACAACTGGAATAAGGGGACATAAAACTGCACACCAGGAGTCAGGGCTGCTTTCCCCATGAACAAAGCAGAAGGAGTAATGTCTGTCATGTAAGGGGATAACAGGTTTTACTAGTGAAAATACCTGCAACTGAACAATATTTTTTGTAATATTGAAGTGATTTGTAGGCAAAAACAAAAGGTGGGATGGAGAGTGGTGTATGGGTCACAATCACACACAAACACAGCACTGGCGTCTGAAATGCTGAGCCTAAAGAGCTCAGTCTCCAAAGATTTCACCACCAGGGAGGTAACTATGAAAAGTACTAAATAATAAAGTACTATTGGGGGTTGCCCAGTAACTGAGAGTGCAATAGTCTAATGCTTTTTCTGTGAGCTTGTACTTGGGTAAATATTTAGGCTTTTAAAGCTTTAAAGGACAGGAGCCATTGCATAGGGACACTGTGCAAAGCCCTGGATTATGTTTACTCACAGATGGTCTATTACTTATAGGGTCCTGTAAAGGCTTTTCAGTTCATACAGTCCTTGTGCAGATTGCAGACAAGGGTGGTTTTTGGGTTCAGTGATGAGCCAGTTTCTCCTTGGACCAAATTCACAGAGACTAGCTTCCAAAAAGCGCTGGACAACCACAGATCTTGGTCAAGAGGTGCGAGACTGATACCTCAAACAGGCCTGGACTGCCCTATTTCATTGCAGCCAGATGGTTTTGGTCATGCTTTGGTTTTCTTTTGTAAGACACAAATTAAATTCTTACTGAAACAGGCTGGTAAGACTTCAAAGCAAGAGAGGGAAAAAAATGAAAAAAAAAAAGGAAATATTGCCCAGCAATGAGAAACACCCCAGAGGCTGAGGTACGGGCACTTACTGCGAATAAGTGGGTATTAGTGCCTTCTGTTGACAGAGGCAGCACTAAGAGGGCATCCTGTCTGGCTGCACAGTCTCTGATTGCCCAGCAAGCAGCAATCTCAAGTAAATATTTCCATCTCCTAGGCAGGAAGATTGCCCCCTCGCCTGCGTGGCAGCGGCTCAGTCCCTGCGCGGGCCTTGGCTGGCTTGGGGCTGCCTCGGAGCACCCACACGAACTGCACACAGAGCGCAGCTCGAGCTGCAGCGAGCAGCACAGCACCCTCGGGGTCTCTCCCACCTCTGTGCTGCCACTCGGCTTCAGCAGCAGTGCCCCAAGCCAGCACTGGGGTAAAGATACCGGGGTTTGTGCCCAGGAGACTGAACAGGAGATGTCTTGTGGATAATGGAAACAAGACATTTAGATGGGTACAGATGTGTAGGAGAAAAGAGTAGGGGGTGGACACCCTACAGACAGCACAGGGCTCTGTGCAGCAGTGCAGGGCTGCTGTTTCCAGACTGCAGAAGGGTTCAGTACTCCCCTCCCTGATGGGGTGGCTACTGACCTCACCGGGCTTTGAATCAGAGAGCAAAAGAGATTAGCAAGACACTGTGCGATCCTTCACTGAAAGCCCCAGTAAAGTAACGAGATTAAATAACAAGATGACCTGAGTAGTGGAAATCTTACAGTACCTTTATTTATCTTAATCTAAAAATACAGAGGATGGGAACAAACAACCATCTGACAAGAAACATAACCCCAGATTAACTTTTGATTATTGGAAGAAGACTCAGTTTCATCACATGACTGTTCTGGTGTCCTAATTATGAACAGTTTCACTGGCTTTGTAAATACACTCAGCAAATGTGGCAATAATCACTGAGCTGTTGTAAGAGCAGGGCAACAGCATTGCTGAAGCCTTTTGAACCATGTTGACGATTGTGAGCAGATGTGCTAGAAGATGTATTTTTTCTATGTTAAGGAGGAGGGGGGCTTTCTGCCTTAGAAATTTGTATTTGAAGAGAACAAAATTATCCAGATATCAAATGGCTTTCATTTTTCTACACAAATAAGTAGGGAATTTTAGACCAAAGAGAGATTTATACAAGCAGCACTGTTGACTTAAATTAGCATCATTTTTTAAATCCACATTTTTTCCCAAAGCCAGACATTGCTTCTGCAGCTTGTCCAGCCACTTTTTCTACTCCATCTTGTGCTGTCTTGGACGCCTTGTCAAAAGCTGCAAGAAAGGGAAAAAGATAAGCAGAATGTTGGAGAAATGCAACATGGTTTAATACTTATGATAGAAATATGAAAATGATTAGACTACAAAAAAGGGGTGATACATCTCTATAAAAGATTTTGGACATTTTGCTGGCTCCCCATCGAACATCAGCACATGCCCAAACCTGCCCTTCTCATCACATCCTTGGAGCTGTAGAAGGTGTCAGTTCTATGAGATATGAAATATTGAATATGAATATGAAATATTTTAGACCCCAAAATTGCTAATTAACCCATCATACTTAGAATATTATTAAATTATTACCAAAAAAATATCATCCTGGTTTTTAGTTTAACTTGTTCCCAATCCCCAGTTCAAGGTGCCAACACTTTGTAGACAGCACCTTTTCACCTGCAGGGTCAGTAATGTGTGACCACAGCTGCTGCCTCAGCAGGTGCTGAGATCCAGTGTAGGGCTGGACCTGGACAGACCCCTGCCCTCAGGGCTGGGGTGGGGGCAGCAAGATGTAACTCAGGGTTACTTAATCCTCTAGAAAGAAGAGCTGTCCCCACAAGTTTTCTAAACAAGAATCCAATGTCTGAGTGCTGTGTATGAGTCCCGGTGGCCAGGGAGTGTCAGCTACAGTCTGCCAGTACATGTGTGGAGATAGTAAGCAACAGATCCTTTTGTGAGATTTATAAAGGTTGTTATAAAAATGTTGAAGTTGTTATAAAATGTTAAAGGTTTTATGAAGTGGTCACTGAAACCAAGGACTTTCAGGCTGAGAACACCTGTGGGACGGAGGAGAATGAGCACTGGCCGCTTCTGACTTGTGTTGAGCTGCTCCATCTTGACTTGAACGTCATTGCTCCTACCTTTCTGGCTTGCATCTGTAATCTGGTTGACTGCATCCTGAGTGGCCTGTCCCAATGTATTTGCTGTAATTAAGGTAAAACAAAATCAAAATCCTTTCCAGCTGTTGCCGTTTCTGGTTGCAGGAATCCTGTACATCAGTGAGCTTTCTGCACACCTGCAGCAGGCTGTGCCCAGGCTGGTACAGAGCAGGCTGGGGCTGTGCCCTTCACAGGGCACCCTGGGCACGGTGTGCTGCCACAGCAGCTGCTCCGAGATTAGTGCTCACCTGGCACCTGCAGTCAGCTGAGCAAATCAGTGGCAGATAAGCAGGAGATAAAGAAGCAGAGATTAGCAGTGAGTTGGAATGATGACATTTAGCTGCAAGCTGCTTGTTTAACACTACACTTGCTTTTATTGATTTTTCTACCTTATTATGCTTGGGGTGGGTTGGCCATCTAATGTGCATTTTCCCTATAGGCTGTTTGGGAGTAGGGCCTGCTCTAAAATGGAAGCAAGTGCAATTAAACAGAGCTGGAAAGGAGAAGGGAGATTTTTACAAACAAGATACAAATCGAAGAAGAGGAGCAGAAACTAGAAACATAACAGATCAACTCCAGAATACAAAACATTAAAAAAGTGAGATTGTAAGATAGCTGATAGTTTATGAAACTCCAAAGTGCCCCCTCAGGATGCAGCAAAGACTATTTTGTTTTTCATAAAGGAGTTCTGTCATGTTTGTGGGGCTACAACACATTTGTCCCCAGATATATGGGAACTTGCTGTAACTTCAATATAATCAATGATGTTATTCATGTTTCTGCTATACAACAAAGTGTTTGTGGGATCAGAATCCAGGACCATATCTGACCAAATTGTATGCTACTGGGAAAGAGCTGCATGCAAACATGGTAGGGAATATACTATAAAAACCTACTATAAGCTATACACATTTTGCAATTTTTCATTTGAAAGAAAAGCTTTTTTATTTTGCATTGAAAAGTTGGTTTCCAATGCCCAGTGTTAATGACAACAGTGCTTGGCCTTACAACATGGACATTGCTATGACAGAAATGTTCATACAGGGTTTTTTAAACCCTGCAGAGTCTGGTGATTACTGCTGAAGAACACAACAGAAACATGTCTTATACATCACAGACTATCCATTGCAATCAATGTAGTTATATTACCAGAAGGCACTGACAGGCCAAGTGGCAAATGTTAGTCAAAGGTTAATTCTAACTTACTAAAAGGAGAGCTGATTAAAGACCACCTCAGAGCATGAGAGAAGACCACCCTGAGCAATGCAAGTGCTAAATATAGAAAGTTGTTATCACCAAAAAAAGGCTTCACTGCTCTAAAAACATTAACGTTTTGGAGAGCATTAAGCATTGGACAACGCTCAGGAGCCACAGAGGGAGAAGTGGGTGAGTGGGTTGAGGGAGCTGTGAGAGCCATGGCTGGCTCTCCAGCTGATGGTCAAAACTTGCAAAGTAAAGAAAAAAGAGGAAGCTGTGTCCTACTGGCAAGGATGCAACTACAGGTTGTAGTATTTCTGAGTGAAGGTAGCAACTAAGCCCCCCTCCAAATATAAGATAATATTTAATCATTCTTACCAGCATCTTTTGCTGCACCTTCAGCTTGTTCCTTCAGCCCCTGGAAGCTTTTACCCGACATTGTGGCTTTTGACACCTGTTAAAGTCCTCTCCTTTGATAACGTTGAGCACCTGGCAATGTATAGCACGCTATGTAATAGTGTCCTGACTTGTTCTGGTTTTATACATCTGCCAGGAGACCTGCTGATTCTTTTGGGGGTGACTGGTACAATGGGTGGAGTTCAAATGTGAGGAATGAGAGCTGAAAATAGAGAAAAGCTGTTTATTTACCCTCCCTGATGAGAGGGTGTGCCCAGATTGAGATTTTTGCTCCATCGCACTTTCTTTGTTTGTTAATTTGTGGGGTTTGGTTTTTTAAACAAAACTGCAAAAAAACCTGTTCCACCATCACAGGCAAAGGAAAGCCACTGAACTGAGTTTTACAGAGTGCTGGAAAACTACTGAAGTGCAGTGTGTGGGCATGGCCAACTTTCGTCCCCGCGGGGCTGACTTCCTTCTCCTTCCTTCAGTCCCTGAGCAGACCGTCATGAGAACAGAAACCAGTCCAAACTTATTTCTGTTCTTCCAAGTTCTAATCACAATCCCCTTTTCTTGTCAGGTGGGATAATGTTAGATGGTGAGAGTTGTGATTTATGTGTATTTTTATAAGAAACTGCTAATCTGGTCATCTTTCCAGTTGCCTGCTCAAAGTGGATTGCAAATCCCATCATTACAGAAGGCCTTGCCTAGGTGAGGCAGGTAACCAGTGCCAGCACTAGCAGTTCTCAGGGGAAGGGGAAAAAAAAGAAGCCAAATTAACAAACCCACATTTTCCTAATGTGGCTTTGTGGTAAGATTCTTTTAGTACAGAAATTATGTTTAAACTCACTTCCTTTCCTAGCATCACCACATTAATAAAAGTTTCTGGCTTTAACCTCTGGCATTTCCCAGGTTTCCAGGCTTTGGAGTTTATATTTCCTGCCATCAATCCCCAGTACAAAGGTACTTTGTACAAGTAAACTATTGGCAGAGTCAGGAGCCAAATGGCTCTCCAGTTTGTGGGGTTTGGGTTCCTCACTGCCATTTTCCGGGGTACAAAGTGTCTCTGTTCGGATGGCCACACTCATACCCATATTTGTCTTCCTGAGTAAAGATTTGTATTGGTAAACAGGCAGGAGAACAAGATGCCACAGATGAACTAGGGTGGGCACTGACAGTTCTCATAAGTTTAGGACTTCATTAGTACCCAAGTGAGGAAGAGTCACAAAAAACAAGGTTCCGTGCATTCCTCTGCCGCTCCTATTCCGCCTGTCATTTCAGAGAGCTCTTGTCAGCTTTTGCACCACTCCTTTGTTATTTCAAAGAGCAATCCTCTTTCACCCTCAATGGGTCAATTAGACTTTTAATTATATAGTCACATCAGGTATCTTTTTCAGTTCCTTGCTGATTTCTTTCCTGGAATGATTTTGTTACTTGAATTTGCAAAAACTCAGATAAAAAGACACCCAGTGTCGTGGGGCTCTGGCATTTTTTGAACCAAATCACTAACAGAGACTTATTTTTCTTATTTTTCTTGCCCAAACCTGAGAAGACAACCACAGCAAAGCCACACCAAACATGTGGATTTCAGCTGTTCTCAGCCCATTAGTCAGGTAGATTAACTTTGTGTGGAGTGTTGGTGAAAGGAAGGAAGACGCTCTCTGGAATCCACCAAGCAGCTTGTCACAGCTCGAGAGATGTGCCCAGGCTTCAGCAGCAAATACCTTCCAGCTTGTTTCCACTGCTGGGTTTTCAGTGCAAGGGCCCTGCAGGTGCTGGCTGGGATAGTGTCTGCCTGAAAGGGACACCAGGAGTTTGGGAGAGCATTTAAAACGGAAGCACAATTACATCAAGAATTAAACGTGCTTCACATTAGAGTAATATTTTATAGAATCCTAATCAGTTCAGGTAAATACTGCTCTCTAATTCTGCTCTAATATGTAGATTTCCCCAGCTCCAACTATTATTCTTCCAAGTGGAAAACTCTATTTAGCACTTTGGACTCAATATGGGTGTCTGATCTGTGCCACCACTTGCTTTACCTCCTGCTCAAAACATTAGGTACCATGAATTCCTGAGTAAAACCCGCACTGCTGACAGTATGGTGGCACAACTCCTTATCTAATGTAATCTTATCCTTAGCATTAATATCATTATCCTGATTCCAAACTGAAAAAAAAGAAAAGTGAGCTAATCACCCTTGCCCAAATTGACATGACATGATTGTTATAATGCAGCCCAGAGCAGAGAGAAGAGGAGCCTGTGGTATAGTATTTATCCCATAAGAATGGACCAACAATCTGTGCATCAGGTGGCTGATTAAATTAGAGTGCTCAAAAAGGAGGATTTGAAAGGGTAGAAAGTTAGTTTGGACTTCTGCTCCATTCAGCTCTCAGTATCTGCTGAGACTGCAGGTAGAAATCCTGACTGATGCCAGCTGGGGCAGGTACCACAATGTGCAGGCAGAGCATTATGCCAAGGTGCCCCCAGAATTTCAGGCTATTCCAAAAGTTACTCCACCTGGTAATGCTGGGCTGCATCACTGACATTGGCCAGGCCCAAAAGTTAAAAAGTGTCACCACCTCCAGCAGCACTGTCTGCTCCCCTCTGACGTGTGACATGTCTGACACCCTTCTCCATGTCTGAGTCCTTGGGCTTCTTCTCCACATTCTGCACCTTCACAGCCTGTTACTTGTGATGAGCAGCTTGGGAAAAGAAACCCAAAATTGATTCCTTAAATGCTAGGAGTGCTCCACAACCCATGGCCCTGGAAATAGTTGCAACTCCAAACATGCAGCCCAAACAGCTGTGAGTTAAATCTAAAGCACCACAGGGGAATTGTTCTGGTTTCCTTTCCTTTTACACATCTTCTGTGGCATCTTTGAGCACCCTCTCATGTATCAGTGACATGAACCCTTCTGCTTCATTACCTGAAGAAGGTGAGAAGTAATTAATCAGAGCTAGACCTTATGTTTTACACATTAAAATGGGCAAGTGAGGTTAATTAAGAAATATTGAAATTTATTTGGATTTTATTAAATTTTAATTTTGCTAGGGTTGGGATTTATAGATAGGTGTGGTGTCCATCAGCAAGGCAAATGCAGTGATGTGTCAGGACTAAAAAGTTCTACACAGATCACTCTAGAAGTTTACAAAGTGTGCAGTGTTCAGCATTCATGGCTGCTAAAGGAGACTGGTATCAGTGTGGAAGGGATGTGATGTTTATGCCATGGAACAGTAACGCAGAGGGTGGGGTGGTGGGGGGTCAGGATGGGCCTCTGCGTTTACCGAAAGTGTCTCTGTGGCTCAGAGGGATCACTCCAGCCAGTACATCCCGGTAGTGTACAGACAGACCCTTTCTGTCACCTGTGCTGCTGGAAGGCACAAGCACACACTCACCCCAAAGCCTTCGACAGCTCTTGCATGGCCAGAGACAAAGAACCAGAGGGCCCAAACGCCGTGGATATTCTTAGACTATTTACTTTCCAAGGGGTCCAGAGCGAAAGAGGCCGAGTGGCCTTGAGGGACCACAGATACAGGGACAAAGAGCCAATGGTCTGAGGGCACAGGGGCAGGGAAAATGTGGGGGGATACAACGACCACCAATGGGGAAAAGGGAGGAGTGGAGCGAGGGACCAGGTCAGGCCCAACCAACATATGGGAATTAACATAGCCTAGGCAGAGACCATCTGATACTCGGGGAAACTTCAAACCTCAGAGCTGTTCCACCAGCGTGCCTCTGCTGTCTTGGGAGCTCTCAGCTCCTCAGTAGCACCCAAGGTGGTCTGAACCACTGCAACATCTCCCCATTCTCTGTTTAAAGGAAAAGCCTCTCCCAACTGCTTAGCTAGGCACTTCTTAAGGCAACCAAATAAGCTTAGAACAATAAAAATTATTAGAATCACGCACAGTCCAGCTTTGACTAAGGATGCCAACCATCCTTCAAATCCCCAGTGTCCAAAAAGGTCTTTGAGCCAGTCTGCCTCTCCTTCTGCTCCTTGATTTGATCCTTCATTTTCTGTCTCATCACATGGATGCTCTGGCTATGAGATGACAGGTCAAAGCAACACAGCCCTTCAAATTCCTCACAGCCACATCCATGGGCCAGTAAAAGAAAGTCGATGGCCACTCTATTTTGCAGTGTTGCGTGCCTGGTGGTTTCTTCATCCTCAAGTACTTGAGAAAGGGCACTCGAGGTTAGGTTAGCATGCTTTCTGAGCCAGTGCTCGAGGTGGGTAAGCTCACCCAAGGCTTTTGCTGCCGCCACTCCAGGCAGGAGAAACGATGCAGTGACCCTTTTAGACAATGACACCTCTCAGCTCCTCGGTACCACCCGGGGTTGTGCAACCACCGCAACAGAACAGAACTGTTTTAAGAAATGCAATGGTTTGCTCATAGATAATTATTGTAAGTCGTATGTTAGTCATTTAGGAGATCAATCTAAAGTTGTTCTAATTAAGCTAAATTAGCTGATAAGTTCAAATATTGATATATAGTTCTGGGAGAAAAGTATGTCTAACTGATTCTTTCTTTATACAGGTGGTAACATCCTCCAGGAATTATCAGTCAGCTCTGCTTCAAAGCATGAGATCAGGGTAAGGCCAGTGCAGATGGAGTTCTTTACCTTCTGCTTTGTCAATCTTGAGGTAACATCCAGGTGAAGTGTCATGTTTCTACTGTCATCTGGAGCACCTGAAAAAATACTGGGATTGCTCTGGAGTTTCATGATATCCTGCAGATTCAAGACTAGAAAAGACCCCAAAAAATTGTCTGGTCTTTAACTTAGAAAGGGTAGGAAGATGAGAAAGGCTTGACTCCCACCTTAAAATCTGGCATGGGACTGGGGAAATAAATAACTGGTCCTATCCCAGGACTGGCTGGCTGGGAAAGCTGAGGATGTGAGCTGGGATGTAAAGTCTGCAGGAGAGCTGTGTGTGTTTTCTAGGCACACTGAGAGGAAGGAGTGCTGTGGCTCTGCCCTTCTGGCACACAGCTGTGCTGCCCACCCCATGTGGGCTTAGTGGGAGGGGAAGGGTGGAGAAGCAGAGCTGCCTCCTATGCTGGGATCCACGCAAAAAAGCAGTGCCAAAGCTTGACAGAGAAACTCTGTGCTGCTGCAAACTCCTGTGGGCAGGGGTTTCTCTAATATTCAGAAAGCGCAGTTTTAATTTGAGCTTTTTCTGCTATTCTCTTAACAGTATGGAGTATCCTCTTGTGATTTGGTAGGGTTTTGATGCATTTATGAAACAGTTAGGCCGAGTTTCAATGTGTCAGAGGCGAGAATGTGATTTTATAGAGAACAGTATTAAAAGACAGCTCTTGGGTTTTTAATTGGGTGCTCTGTGAGTTCAGTTTTAGGGCATTGTCCTGCAGACATGCATTATGCAGACACAAAAATAGGACTTTCAAATGAAGTGGGATTTTAAGTGTATTATTACCTGATTTGCATTTAAATTAGTGGAATGGTGTTTGGGATATTCTGTAGAGAGCCACTGCTTCCTCTTCTTCAT
Organism: Eopsaltria australis; assembly: GCA_034509425.1. Lineage (NCBI taxonomy): Eukaryota > Metazoa > Chordata > Aves > Passeriformes > Petroicidae > Eopsaltria > Eopsaltria australis. The sequence continues at coordinate 1,929,222 of JAVTVJ010000138.1, forward strand.
CCCAGACAAACATCTTTGAAAAATCAGGCCCTGCATGCCCTTGCCTAGGACATAACTGGGGGGAGCTCACAAAGGCTGTGAGCTCTATCAGAACAAATCACTCAATAAAGCCTAACTGCAGTTTTACATGGTAAGGAAGATTTGCTGTTACAAGGGGGAAAACGGGATTTTCAGCACTTTGTTGGTCACTTGTATGGTGAGGTTGATGCAACACTTGGCAGCAGCTGTTCCTGGCTCATTGGATCCCCTCAGAGGCTGGAGTGTGAGCGCCTAGAGTCGTCACTGGGGACAGACGGTGGCCACACTGTGCCTGGCACTGGGTGCTGTCTCACCACAGTGGGATTAAATTAACAGCTTGTGTGACAGTGGTATCACATGCACAAAGTCCACTTAAATAATTCACAGGGTGAGATGAATAAAAGAAATTCTTGATCACTCAGACCATGACCTGTGAGCAAAAAATGATTTTGCTAGTGTTGGATTCCTTCAGCATTTACCTGGGGCAGCACTTCCCTAGTGAAAGCACCTTCTCCTATGGGATGCTTCTGACTCATCTCCTCCATCATTCCACTTTTCACTTTACTTCCATCACCTCTTGTTACACTTACCTGAACACACGCAGACTTCTTTTCTATGCAACAAATCAAACAGATGTGCAGCAAAGTTTAGTTGAATAATTAATAGACAATATTTTGTCTCTTTAATGAAAGACCCTTCTACTTCATTCTACTTCAAAAGAAATAAGTCTTCACCTTTCTTACCTCTGACAAAGATGTCTCAGACCTCTGGCTTCTGCTCCCTGCAGCTGGGTGACAGCCAGTCTGAGGAAGGGATGGGGAGGAAATAGAGGCTCACTGAGCCATTGCATGGGCACAGCACTATCCTGTTCCCACTGACTGACACAGGGTACTCATGTGCGAGGAAACTGCATGTCCTGGTGTCTGTCTCCAAGACTTGTGACTGCCTGTGCAAGATGCATAAACAGTCTCTTGGCTCTGACTGCCATGGGACTAGACCAGACCTGTGCAGAGACTGCACCAGGGAACTGCTGAACGCCTGTCCCGCCTGGGCCCAGAGCAGTGCTCTCCCACGGGAGAAGCAGGCGAGTGCAGAGGCAGATTTTTAGGAAACATTCAGATGCTTTTGGTGCCCATATTTTGGGCAGTAGTCAAGCAGTGTTTTCAGTCCCAGAGTTCCAGATACAGGTGTGTAAATACTGGTAAAACACTTTCCCTCCCACAGTGAAGGAAACACAGAGTGCTGCGTGCCACCCTCCCAAGCAGCCACATAGCTCAGAGTGGCAGAGATGTGTCCTGGCATTCTTAGCTCAGTAATTGTCATTCTCTTCTGGTTTAAGCTCTTGGAACCAGGGGCAATGCCTGCTTGAGAGATGGGCATTTGGGGAGCAACTTATTCCTCCTTTGAGTTACAGGCTGCTCTTGCCTCCCACACATGCCCTACACAGTGAAGGCATTCACCTCCTTTTTTTGGCAAAACACTTTTTTTGCAAAACACTTTTGTTTGTATCCCCATAAAGCAAAGCTTTTGAGCAAAAGGTTTTTCTGTCTCTCTCTAGCGAGCACTGAGAATAGACTCCAGCCTCCTGCTGCTGGGCATGAGTATCTCTTTATGTCCTCTTACCTTGGCCTCAATTTTAGTCACTCTGTTTAATTGGCAGATGTTTTGCAGGACTTCAGAAAAGAGTATGCACATATCAGATATATCTTCCTTTGAGGGGCCTTGTTACCTCTGCTAGGGCTCTTTTGTTCCCTTTCTGTGTTGGGATCAAAGATCCACTGGGATGGGAATCCTGTGGTCGCTGCAAGGCAATGTTTGACACACACTGTTATGCCTGAGAGCGGCTGCCAGCACACTTACTAGATGCTTCCATGCCACAGCAAGTCTCTTCTGTAATACCTTCTGTAGTCATCATTTAGCAGCTTAATGAAGATCAACGGTCTGATTTTGAAGCAGTTTAAATCTCAACAGTTTACACTGGCTTCTCCTGGATTCGTGGGTGCTCTGTGTGCAGGTAAATAAAATAACCCATTTTTATACCCATAACTACTGATGTGCTTTAAACTTAGCCCATTATTTACAGCAATGAGCAACATTTTCCTGCTCTCTATCCTGGTGAATGTGGAAGGTCTCTGCTGCTCTCACTCAGCAGCTGATCTGCAGCCTGACCGAGTGCTGTAACTGATACCAGCCCTGTGTTCATGGTGCCCCAGGAGATTCTCCTTTGGCACCTCCCCTCACCCTCACACATTTCACAGCAACCCTGCTTGTCCCTGCCAGCAGTTCTGATCAGGTTGGTTGGGGCCCATCACATTTCTTGAATTACCTTCTGGCAGCTTGTTACACCCTGATATCAGGACAGCTTTCTCGTGCAAATAGAATAAACTGAGCTCAACACCACTTTCACATTCTTTTCAAAGGCCTCCTTTCTTCCAATATCATCCCCCACATTCTCTCTTAAACATGGCAAGTATTTAAAAAGTGAAATATTTGGTTTTCAGCCCTGAGAGACAGAAAACCAGCCTACCTATACTAGTGACTTCAGAAATACGATTTTTCATGATTCTCCATCTCTTACAACATGATTTAAGGCCCTTAGATCCCTGTATTCCAATACTGCACTTTTACAGGGAGAATGCATCAGTTTGGAAGGATCCACATCTAAAACGTATAAACAAAACTGACAAGACAAAAAACTTGTTCAAACACTTTTTATTAGTTAAAAAAAAATATTTCCACAATGCCTAGGAATCTCAAGTGCCAGTGCATATGGATGCAAGACACACATTTGTGAGTCCAACCAAAATATACAAAGCAACTGGAAGGCCAGGAGGGAGGCTGGGAAGGACACACAGCCCAGCACACACCTGCACGTTACTTACAATTAGAGGAGTCTGGCTTACACAGATTGTACAACTGGTTTATGAGACAAGTGCAAGTCTACAGAGCTGAATGTAGTTAGTCTATGGACAGTGGGATTTTCCTCTTATGGTGTCAGCTACCATTCCCTTGTATGCTCTTGGAATGGTCTTATTTGAGCTAGAATTCCCTAACTTGATGGATCACCTTCAATTTCACCCTGTGAGAGAAGACAGATAAGAAAACAGGTAAATATTTCCAGTGGAAAACATGTATTAATAAAATTAGGAGAAAATCAATGCTGATAGTCACCACACAAAACCCCATCAACAGCTAGAAAACAATGAGGACCATAGGTGATGCAGAAAATAAATGAATTATCCATTCCTTCTGGAAACCAGACACACGCCTGCTGTAACTCAGATCTCTGGGGGGAACAAGGGTGTGAATTCACACATGGTGGAAGTTGAGTCAATGTGGGATCAGGCTCCACTGGCAGGAGTGTCCTGCTTTGTGTTCCAGGGTCTGCTCCTGCCTGAGCCAGCCTGACATCAGCCCTGGTGCAGCCATGCAGCCCAGAGGGATTGTGGGGCCTATTTCTGGAACTGGCAGTGGGGGTGATGGCTGGTGGAGGGTGGTAGGTGCAAGCTGAGACTTTTGGAAGCTTTGGGGACCATGAAAACAGTCTGAGCTTCAAAAAGGCTGAAAACTGCGGGTTTGGGTACATGCAGTACTTGTGGAAGGGGCAGACAAAGGTCTTAACACTAAAATTGTAAAGGAAATACCACATGGGAAGTGTTTTGTCCATGCTGGACAAAAAGTCATCCTTGTTCAAGAATCGAAATTGGCCCAGAGACTGATGTTTGACCCAGGGCTTCAAAAGAACATTGCAGGTAGAACAGTTCAAAAATTAAATGAACTAATTTAAATACAGAAAAATCTATAGAAAAACTTAACTTGTCATCTAAATCTCTTCTAAAGCATGGCTGCAACCAGGAGAAAGCTATTCCATGTGATGAGAGAACCACAGGACAGCATTAACTTTTATATGCACATTTACACCCCAAAATCGACCCAAATCAGGCAGCAGTTTGCAATCTGTCCATCTGTCGCTCATGGAAAATTCCCAAGATAAGGAAGTAGCAAAAATGAGAACAGATGAGCCCAGGTTTTTGTCCAATAACTCAGGAAAGTGGGAACAGCGATGGGTGCCTTGCATGGCAGTTCTATAACCAGAGGAGGTAAAGGGGAGATTCTGCAGGGGGAAAGCAGGAGCCCAGCAAGAGCCCCGTGTGGCACAGCGAGCCTGGACAGCAGCGCCTGGCACCACTCACCTCTCCGCCGGTGCTCGCCGGGGCCCCCTCTCCCTCCAGCCTGGGCTGCTCGGGCGGCTGCGGCGCTGCCAGGTCCTCCTGCCAAGTCACAAGCAAGATGTTTGTCCTTGCTGCCACATGCAGAGTCATCGCCCTAATCTTGGACAGACTGCGTGAGACGGGGCTGAGCATGACACACGCAAGCTAAATAGCAGCTTTAATAGATGGCAGATACTGCTTCAAATCCATTTTCGCTGTGCAGCTGGCTAGAGCAGATATCTATGAAAAAGCCAATTCAGTTTCTTACAGCCTGGTTTAGGGTCTTTTTCATACAGCAAATAAGTTCTTTTTCTGTCATTGAGACCAGAATTTTGACTCCTTCAGTGTGAAGAAACTTGGAAGGAACAAATAAATTTACGTATAGAAAGGCTATGCCCAGCCTTTCTCAGCATTATCTTACCCTAAGCACTCATTGCATAGACTAAAACTAATCGAAGATATAGCAGTACTGCAGTGCTGTTAATGTCATGCTTCAGATAAAATACCATTATCAAAAGGTTAAACTTTTCTTTTTGTTTGAGTCCAAGCATTTGCTTGAGTATTTTGGGCTCTTTTAGCCACCTGCCTATGTCTTTCAGCTACCTTCCTATTCACAGAAGAAGAGAAAAGGTTGCATTACCAGGCAATTACATTAAACACAATTTGGCCACATGGGAAGAGAAGAAAAAATCCTGACCATACTGGACATGCACAGGGGATGGACAGAAAGCAGAAATGTGTGGAATCAGTCAATGAGAGTAGGGGGAAGCAGGAATAGCAGGACCTCTGTAGCCTAGCCCCAAATCACCAGAGAACTCTACTAAAATGACAAAGCTTCTCTGTTCCCTTTGAGCACACATGCCCTGCAGTTTACTGTAAGATCAATCCCCTGGAGACAGAAAATAGCCAAGGTACGAGCTGCAGCCCTGTACTGGTGTCTGTCACAGCTGCAGACATTCCTTCATCTCCCTGCTGGAGCCAGAGCTGATCAGTCTGTTCATGGAGAGCACCATGGTGTCTCCAGATGGGAAGCACAGTGTGATCATCTTTTCCTAAGGAACGTGCCCTTAACTTGGATTGCATTGTTGGCTGAAATGATTCTTGCTGGTACCAGCCTGAGCTGTGTTAAGCAAGCCCGGGCAACCAAACGACATCAAACTGCACATCACAGAAGCCAGTTTCTCCTGCAGGGAGACCTGCAGCTCTTCAGGAGAGGCCACTGCTCTGATGGAGCCACTCAGCCACAGCCTTTCTGAAATGAGTCAGCTCTCCTGCTGCCAGCAAACAGCTCTCTACTCTGAATTTATGGATGCTCATACAGCCTCAGGATCCAGCCTGTGGCTTTAAAGCACTTTACATTTGCATTTACATTACATTTTGCATATCTACACCTTATAACCCAATAGTGCACATTAGGCCAAAGCAGGTAAATAGCCTCAAATTGTATTTTGAAGCTTTACAAACATTTTTGACTATTAGATGGAAAGAAACCTCCAAGGCAAGTCACTGTTTCTTTCATAGTGTTTTGCAGGTGCAGTTACCAGCTGCTGTGTGAAATCATGAAGGTCAATCAAAGGCAATGGATGGCCTAAGGTGGTGAACTGTGTTGGGAAAACTGGGGAGCAGCTCACAGGAACACAAGGACCAGTGCAGTGCACTCCATCTTCCTACAGGGTATGACCACCTATTGATCCTGTGGGCAGGGAGTTTGGCTCTGGTAGATGTGCAAGGAGCCCTGGGAGAGGGACACCTTTCTCAGGACCACTCTCGGGACACAGTATCCAAGAGCAATGGGTGGGCTGGAGAATCCCTGTTCAGCTATTGTGCTGCTTGTTAGATCCCTTAGATCGTGCTCTCTGCCAAGATTGCTCCAGAAGGCTAAAAATCAACCCTCTATTTTTAGAAAGGAAGCAACTGAGTTTCTGGAGGGTGTTTCTAAACTATGCTGGAGGAGCCAGCACAATAGCAGGATGAAGAGGTGTCAGGCCGTGTTAGGGATGTCGCCTCACAGCCTTTTTCTCACGCGCTTCCACCCTGCCCGGAACAGGGAGCAGGAGATGAGGAAGGGCTGCATTCCTCAGCTGGGTGTTAGCTGGCTGGGGATTTCAGGGACTGCTCAGGAAGATAATCTACAGAGGAGGACCATGGGGTGTAGGGGTCTTCAGCTGAGATGAAGAGCCAGGAATTCCTGGACACCAGCTTCAGCTATAACACTGACTCACAGAATGATGCTGGGCAAGAAAGAAGGGGTGAAAATCCAACTTCTTTGGGGGGCAGCAAGAGTTTTGCCATTCCTGTCAGTGTTCATCTCCTCATTAAAAGGGATAATATTTTCTGAGAGAAAGGCATGTTGAAACCATAAAGCAATTAGTAATGCTCTCCTGCTCTTAAAGGGCAAGCCGAACTTTTCACCTCAGAAATAACATACTTTCTTAGAAAAAAGTATTTTAAGTGGAAAAAACAAATTAAATATTTAGTTTGCTCTGGGCTGTTTTCTTCTGTTTTTGGGTGGGCAGTTGAATATCTTTTTGTAGTGAAGAAAGAAAAGTGAAGTACTTGAACATAATAGTTAAGTGAAATACAAGACCTCAGAATTCCTTCCACAAATAATACACAAGTTTTTAAATATTTTGTGTGTTGAAAATACTTTTTTATGTAGAATATATACACCACAGGAGATCTATGTATATAAAATACAGTATTTTGCTAAGGTTATGAAACAGAGGAACATGTTCAGCTATCACTAATTAAAAACTCAACAAATTAAGACCTGACATTCATAAAAATATTCCTGTGCAATGCTAAGGGATCTTAAATAGACTGTACTATAGGCTTCTGGGTTCAGATATTTTAATAATATTTTTTGAAAACTGATTTTAAAAGCCCAGAAATACTGAAAGAAATTAATTACAATTTAATTCCTCAGATTTCTCATTTTCAGGTTCTATGAAATTCCCTTTTTCAGCTCTTCAGCCATTGACTGGTATGTTCTGCTGTCTGAGTTCATATATGAAGTGGAATTTATATTTTTTGTCTATATTATCTTATAGGCCAGTGGGAGCTTTGTTGCTGTCCCCAAATATTCGAACATAAATAATCTTACTTTACTAAGATTACCTTCCTTATATAACAGAGAAAGCAGTCCAACTATTGGATGCTGGAATCAAATCTCAACAAGTTCAGTGGAAAGCAAGATTTCATTATTATTATTATTATTATTATTATTATTATTTTAAGGCTGTAAAGCCAGAGAGGTTCACTGACAGCCTAATCTGCTACAAATTTAGGAGCCCTCAAAGGGACATCACTTGCATAAGGTGGAGAGGCTCAGCCTCCTGTAGTGCTCTTGACCTTGGGTGTTGGAGCACACACGGTGCTGCCTGGCAGCATCCCCAAACCCCTCCCTTGGAAAGCATCAGGCAGCCTGACAGCTCCTGTGGATGAGCTGTCCTGGACAGGTTTCAGGCTGAGTGTGCTCAGAGTGATGCTGACAGCTCTGACTAAGGGCTCAACCCTTGATTAAAGTGAGTGAACCCACCAACAGGACAGACAGATGGGCATGCAGGAGTCCTGTCTTACCCTGCAAATCCGGGCAGACTTTTGGGGTGGCTTTGTTTTTATCCAGCTCACAGCCAGGCTCTCTGAGTTTCCTGGGACTGCTTTTACAAATAATACATATCTAACATGTATCCTTTGGGATTGCTGGGGTACAGCCTTGAGCCATGAAGCACATCCATGGCCTTGTAGGCTTTAAGGCTTCACCAGTGCCACTAACTCAGCTTTTTTGTATGGGAAAATGCATGTCTGGATGCACTAATGAGAGTGAGAGGAAAGCACAGAAAAAGTGTATGTAGGCAGAGTGCCCCACTGCTTTTGCAGTCTCCCCTGCTCCATGAGATGTGGAAGGATACCACTGGGATGCATCACTGCATCAACTAAGTACAGGGAAGCTTGAATACAAAGGGGAAGAAGTTTCAGCTATTTATTCTACTTAATTGTTGGGTAGTTTGGCTGTTGATTTCCCTGCTCCTCCTGCTTAGCAGCTCTGCCTTTGGTGGCTTCTCAGATGCCCTTGGTTGCTCTCTCATAGTGGCACTTGCCCAGCCCAATCTAACTTGAGCAGGGAGGTCACTCAGTTTTTGTTTCTAATTTCTTCTGTGCAACTGTCTTTGTATTGGAGGCATCACAGGGTGTAAGTGAAGAGAATTAAAGCCATGAGCATCAGCCTTTCACATTCAAGACGTGCAGTTGTTATGAAAGAGATGAGCCACGACTGGGCACGGCCCACATGTGCCAGATCAGGTGAACAGAAACGCTGCGATCCAGCGAACGCGCCCAGCGGTTCCACATAACTGATAAATGCTCATTTAATTAATGGAGCAAAGTGAAAAAAAGATCAGACCCAATTCAAAGTGACAGAGTCATGAACTGACAACTAAATCATAAAAACTGACAGGACAAATAGATCTAAAGGGAAGATCTAGGTGGGGAGTGTAGGGAAGCATCAGTTACTGGGGAAATGGTTCCAAACCCTGAGGGACATTTTGAGAGTGTGTGTATGTACATGGGCTTGTTCCCAGCCACGTGGTGTCCGCATTGCAGCAAGCTCTGTGCTGTGTCATACAGATGAAGAATTAATCCTCTTCTAAGACAGGGATATTTAGTGGGTGGTTATCTCACTGGAATCTCTTAATGTTCACCGCAGGGATGGGGATGGGTGCAAAGCCCCAGACAGAACACACTACTGATGGGTTTCATTCCTTTTTGTATCAGAAAAATTGTGGAGGGTTTATAATTAAATCTCTTAATTTACAGACTTTTTAGTTGATACTTAAAAACTCCCCCAAATCAGTCAATACTTTCTTGAACTCAGCAGTGACCAGGTCAGTGCCAAAGCCCCATCAGGCAGTGCCAGCACTACTCAAGGTTATTTTCATCTGGTGCTTGGCACCCCTCCATAGGTGTAGAGTTACTTCAGCCCCATTTCCTTCTGCGTGGCTCTGAGTGCTCCCCCCAAGGACAGTAAGGAACAGCAGGCTGCCAGGGTTTCCACATTTCTGTGCCTGCCATGATGCAACAAAGGGCTGAGTTCTTTCCCATGGCCAAAGTCACTGTCTGATACACCACAGGACTCAAACACCCCAGAGTTATTCTGAGCAAAACTTAACCCAAAACCCTTAGAGTTCCCTTCTGCTTCCTAATGTGTGCTGTCACTGATTCCAGCTGTCAAACACACAGATTAAATGTCAACAAGCTCTCCGTAATTGATATTAATACTGGGAATGGTCAGCTGGGGACACACCTCCTAGGTCACTCGGGCCCCAGCCCCGAGTCACCCTGCAGCACTGCTCAGTGCCAAGCATTCACAGATCCCTGGCACTTTGAACAGCCCCTCTGTAGCAGGGGACAACACTGGAGATAGCTGAAAACCCAATTAAGATCTTGGCAAGTGCTCTGTGCAATTAGAAAGAAGGGGGATGGTATGGAGCACAAACAAGTCTCAGGACTGGGTGCATCAGCTCTCTCAAACTTCTGGGGTTGAAATACTTGTGATGATTCCAGGATTTCAGGATTATAACAGTGGGTATTCACTGTTTAAACATTTAAAAGCTATACATTATCACTCTTGGTGTATCTCCAGTGGGTCTCCCACATGCATTACAGTGCCTGGTGCTGCTATTGGCAAACTCTGAATGTATTTCCATTAGCAAATTGTGTAACATGATAGGAGCAGTTCTGGAGGAAAACCAGCAGGTGCTGAGAGCCCAGCACAACTCCTTATACTCCTTTCAGGGCCCTCCCTCTGGAGCAGCTTTGGCTCCATGGCAATTATCAGTGGGGATGCACTCGGTGTGCATACAGAGCTCAATCTTCTGTGTCTAGCTGGATCCAAAAGCTGTCCAGCTAGATGCTAAAGTATGGTGGGTATGACTAAAAGATCTGCACTCCTAAGCTAATCAGACCAGCAGAACAGATGAACCCTCTTTCACAGAAACAAACATTTTTCCTGATTTTTTTTTTTTCTCCTGTGATTTGTCTTGTTTTTCTCCTCCTGTTTTCAGTCTGCTCCCAACTCTGCTGTTTGGCATGACACTATGATGCTGCATCCTAAGCAGTTTCCTTGCTCCATTTAGTCTGCCCTTTAGCCTGTGACACATCCTAATTCTTCATTTCTTAATCAATCTCCATTTTAAGTCTAAGCAGTCGGACATCAATGGAAGACATCAGAATAACAGTTCAGATGCTCTCTGGAAAACCTGACTGGTTTAAGCTCTGAAATTAGCTGTAAACTGTAGCTGTCAGTCTTTGAGGTGGGGTTCTCACTTAGGAGGAAAGGAGAAGAGGATTGCTGCTACTCAGTTCTTGCTGGAGGGGGGACTGTTTGATATCTGCAGCAGGGACTCCTACCATCAGCAAATTCCTCACTCTCCTGGGTCAATCACCCCACGGTCAGTCAAAAGGTAGGAAGGGGTATTCTGGCCCCATGGAATTAGGAATCACTGTTTGCACTCCTGCAGCCTAACTGCTGTTCCCTGTGGGAATAGAGATTAAACTTATCCCAAGGGCTTAGCAGAACTTCTGTATCTGCCCTTTTCACATGCTTTCAGGAGGACATTTTGCGTCACTTGTAGCTGCTGTTCTCTTTTGTTAGGCTATTCTCTCAGGGTTTATATGCTGTGTAGAAGTTTTGTTTCACATCACAATATGTTTATGTGCAGGTCAGGAAATTAATCAGCCGACTATCTGAACAATTAAAATGATTTTGGCCAGCCTGGCTTCGCTTTGATTCTGGGTTTGGGTTTGTTGTGACTCATAAAGCTCATGTGGCCATCAACAGCACCGATCACGCTCTCTGAAGAGGGGAAAGAGCTGGGCCTACCAAAGAGTTGCCAAGTATTGGCCTCATGTGCTGTACAAACAGGTGCTGTTTGTTACCAAAGCATCTTCTCTAATGATCAACACTGCCTTCATCTAAGTTCTAAGTTCTGCTCCTTCACACGCCCCTTAATCCCCTCACTTGAAGCAGCCCCGTTTGTCAAATTAGGCTGGAGGACAGAAGATGCCTTGTCTGAATCTGGCTTAATCCGTACACAATTTGGGTCACACGGCCTTTATCAATAAGCACTGGGTTCTTGTCAAAGCAGCACGAAGCAGATCAGCAGGGTCAGGCTTTCTGCTGGAGCCAGGCTGTGCCTGAATTGCTGCTGCCCTCTGCTGCCTCCGGAGCTGCTGTGGCCAGGGCAAGCCTGTGCATCCTACCAGCACTGCACAAGTGCTGGCTCCTGTGCCTTCCTACCCTGCACACCCCTGAGCTCTGACTCAGTCCAGATGCTCACTGCAGCCCAGACACATTTCTACTCAAGTCCCTGGGAAAATGCTTTTCTACATTTGTAAGAAAATGGAGAACCAGACCCTTGCCAGCAGTGCCCACTGATGGGACAAGAGACAATAGGCACCAAGAGATTAATGTGTCCATCTGAACAGAAGAAAACAATTCTCTTTTTTCCTATGAGGGTGGTCAAACACTGGCATAGGTTGCCCAGGGATGTTGTGGATATTCAAACCCAGTGGGACACAGTCCTCTCTCATTGGCCCTAAGGGGGTTGGACTAGATGATCTCAAGGGGTCCCTTCCAAACTAAATGATTCTGTGACTGTATTAGGCATTATGTGATAATATTAAGTATTATACAAAAGCAGATATTGCTGAAAACCTGTCATGAAATAAGTAAAACCATCAACTATAAATGTTTGCAGATAGTTTAAGTGTAATCCAAAGGTTCTTCTGTCTTGCTTATCACAGAAGAAACAAACACACCTTTTTTACAACTCCTGTAGTGGCCACGATGGTCTCTGCTCCTTCTACAGTCTTGTTTGCCACTGTGTTCACACTGGCTACTACAGCTTCTCCCACCACATTGGCCTGCTCTTTGGTCTTCTCAGCAACTGTGGTTTCAACAAAAGCAGAAAGTCAGCAAGCTAGACACTGTCAGAAGGCTGCCAAATTCCCTGGGATGATAAAATGATTGCATTGATGTAAAAGAAGAAATTAGCCCTGGTGCAGTCCTTGTTTGGATTTTTTAGATGAGATCACGTCTGAATTTAGATCGTGTACGTGAGGATTTGTGTCTGACACAAAATGCTGCACAGAGAGCAGCGCTGCAGCCTGTCAATCTTTGTGGGCAACCAGAGAATGAAAAATCCACTGTCAGATACTAGGAGACAACAGTGTAATTAGGGTATTTTGCATTGCAGACTGTGCATGACCTATTCCTGGTCACCTTCTGATTGATTTAATACTCCTTGGCAGAAAAAACAATAGATTGGAAATTCTCCAGGGAAAGGATCCATTCATCTTCCTTCAGGGCAGTCCATATGGCTGCTCTGCCTTGGAGTTGGGGATACCCTAGAAGGAAGCCTTTGGGTCTCTGACTCTGCAGCTGCCTGACAGGAGTCTCCCAAAGACCACAGTTTTGGCCAGACAGGATCTGATGAGAGTAGATCCTCTCTGCGTGCTGGGCTGTGCACTTGACATTGTGAAATGTCTGAAATGCTGTGAATCATCCCAGTCTGCCAAGTAACCTTTGTTAGATTTTTTCTGACCTACTCTACTGATTAAATATTTTCTCCCATCCGTGTCCACTGCAAATGCCAGACCCTGAACCATCTCTCCTGGCAAGCAGCCGCCATTCATCAGGAAGGTCAGGCAGAGCAGTGGTGTCCCACAGAGACCTCCCACTTGGCAGGGGTGATGGCCTTCCCAAGAGATCCAAAAATCACCACAGATTTCCACATCCCTCAGGCTGTGCTCTTACCTGAGGTCACACTTTGCACTACGCCCTCCTTGGTTTTGGTGCCTGTGAAAGGAAACACAATCCATCAGTGTGCCTGGCAGAGAACACCCTGATTTCTGCACACAGATGCCTTCCTGTTCTGAGGAAGTGCAGTGGGGAGCCGAGGTGCTGCTGGTCCCTCCTGCTCAGACACAAACCATTTGTAGAGCCAGAAAAGAGAACAGCTTCCCTCCCCAGTAAAGCCAATGAGTAAGTACCTTTGTGTTGAGGGTCGGAGAGCTTCAACAGCAAATTCTCTGGAGATGCCTAGACCTGAAAAATCTTGATTATGCCATGCTGAAGTATGAAAAATTGTCCCTGGAATATTTCCAAAATTAGCAGTTGAGTGGTAGCTACTTGTAAAAATGACTGTAAATGAAATTACCTGGTAACATGTCACCTACTTCACTCTTGCAAGACATGAAGTCACATCCATGACTCTCCCCTGCCTTTCAGCAGGATACTTGGCTGCAGTGGTTATTTAAGGTCTCATTCTATACCACTAATAAAGCCTCTGAAGAAACCTGAGACTGAATTTACAGAACCACCACCCACCTACTACATACCCATTTACTAGATTCCCAGTTTGGGACCTCAGCCTAGGCTGTAAGTGCCTGCTCATAGCAATACACAGAAAGCAGATGGTTTTATCTCACATTATGAAAACACACCATATGTATGCTTACATTGTAATTTATTTCACTGTTCTCAATGCAGAAAAGCTAACAGGATGTGAAGGCATTCAGTTTGCAACACAAATAGCCCTAAGGAATAATTAATCTCTATGATTTTCCTCCACGCTTGAAGTGATCAGCTATATATCCTTTTCACTTGATACTGCTGCAGATAAGTTAAATCATATGGTAGATGTGTAGCCCCCATGCTAACTAGGTGCTTTACACATTAGAAAAATAAAGGATCAAATATATCTCTCTTGGAAGTTAAATAAACGTGGACCAAAATATTCCACTGGTCCCACTTCACTGTATATTGTAAATCATCTGCACCTGTACAGGTTCTCTTCAGGTTTCCCATACTGACACAACAGAAGGATTTCTATGGCCAACTATCAAAATTATAAAAATGGACAACAACCAGGTAGATTTTTGACTCCATGACAGTGGAGCATCCATGGGTGTGGTGGGAGAAACCAGCTACAAACCACAGCTCGTTCTCACTAACAGCCTGAGAAGCAAAACAGGTGCAGTGCCCTGATAACAACAGGTCCAGCCCAGCTCTGTTCTGCCTGATACATGTTATGTATTATTGAATTGTTGATTTATTTTGGTAGTTGCAATGTTTGCCTAAGGCAGAACAAAACTGTTCTACTACAATATGCCCTCAACATTTCACTCCACCCTCCCAAACTGCCTTAGAACTCAAGAGATGAAATCTTTGTACCTTTTACTTGTTACTGCTGTAAATTTCAGTTCCTAGTGATGCACATGATACATGAGCCCTGCTGTGAACTGGATTTAATAATGGTGCCCATGACACACAAATGTGTGCAGAAGCACAGCCCTGAGCAGAGCAGGTGCAAGTCTCAAGCCACAAATGTGAACCCCTGAATGGGCCAAACACACAAGGTTCAATTCAGACACCATCCTGCTTCATTTTCCCTCCCAGTACCATTCCAAGAAAAGAGTGCCACAGCATTGATTTGACACACAAGCTTGTCTCATATCACACTCAGATGCTCAAGCTTAGCCCTTTGCTGGCTTTTGGTCAAAGAGCAGTTGATAGGTGAGCAAAGTACATGTTTTGCTGTACCAGCCTTTCAGTTTTGCAGTAAACATGCTTAGTGAGACAAGAGCTGCACTTCTGTATGTTTTCTGCCAGACTTTTAAGGAGACTATCTGGGCTCAATTCCTTTAAGGGAGACTGGAGCAGACAGGTGCTATGTTTGCTGATAGAAAATAATTCCAGAAAGAATGGATGCAGATAGAAGAAAAACATCCGAATCCATTTCACGACAGAAGCAATGTCATTGGGAATAGCCACTGCTGCAGCCTGGGGAGAGCTCGCCCCATCCTCCCAGCCCGGCCACACCCGATGACTCAGGCTCCCATCCATTATGCACCGCATGAAACCCGACCTTCCGGCGCACACTGCCGCCAGCAGCCCGCATCTGTTGAATCAGAAAGCAATCACCTGATGCTCAATCTCATTTCACTCATTAGTCCTTGCCTGCAGCTTCTGTACCCAGAATTAAAAGTTCATGCATCCTGCCTCTTCTGAGTGCCGTGAGTCATCCGTAAGAGCTTTGGGACCGCCAGAGTGGGACCGAGCTGGTGGAGCGCTGTGCCCTGGGAGAAGGTCTGGAGTAGAAAGGGATACTTTGATGTGCATTAAGTCCTGCAGGAATAACTCAGTTGAAACACAGCTCGGTGTGTTGGGGCTTTCTGGAACACACACGGTATTAAATCACCCATTAAAACTAGAAGTGCATTCATTCCTTGTTGAGGCTTCCAAAACTATAGCATTAAACATTATTAATGACTCAATATTCTGTTGCAGCTTTGCATTAAATTCATTAATTAAATTCAGCATCGCTTACATCCCTGTTTAAACCAAACAAAAAAAAGACAGCCCACTGAACCTACGGCTGGATCCATACTAGCCATGCAGGGATGTCCTGACACCTCAGTACACTCAGAGGCTGTTAGAATTTGGAGAGCAGATGGTGATTTCACCAAGTGCAAAGGTGACCCATGACACAGGATTTCTCCCTCTCTTTTCATGCACCCTTTTCTCAACCCCATCGGTTCAGCAAGGTCGGTGGCAGGGCAGGAGCACTGCATTGCAGGCTCAGCACAGGAGAGAGGAATCTCCTGCTCTGGCATGGGCTGTGGGAGCTGAACCTGCACAGATCAGAGGGGGTCGAGGTGGCCACAGTGTCCCAGTGATGCTGTCCACTCCAGGCAGATGCCTCTGAGTGAGCATTATTTTCTTCTCCTGGGCAGCAGCAAGTGACTCACCAGACATGGTGGTTGTGCCCAGACATTTGGAATCCTTGGAGAGTCAGCAATGAGTTAACACACATCTGAATAAAAGTCAGGGATCCACTTCAGCCTTCCTGGGCCCTGGGGATTTTGCTCCCTTTCCTGATGTTCTCAAAAGACCCTCAAGGTTCAATACAGTATTATTCTTTCCTAGCATCCAAAAATTCAAGTCTCATCACCTAATTCTCTAGATGAAGCTGCTGGGATAGGGCTTTGCAAGGGAAGGAGCAAGGAAGGAACAGTTCAGGTCTCTGATTTACTCTTTACGTGGCACAGAGGGATAAAAGGCAGAATGAACAACATTTAAATCATTCCAGTTTTAACCAATATACCACACCTCCACCTTCTCTGCTTATTAAAACAAAACCCCCATTTTCTGAGCTAATCAGCATCTGGCCTTCACCTTTCCTGCCTGTGGAAGATTGGATTTTCCCTAAAGGGCTGAGCTTCCCAACAGGAACTGAATCAGGCCAAGGCAAAGCTCTGTCCAGTGCATGACAGGACAGGAACGAGCAGTATACCAACAAACCAAACCAATACAAGGAGAAAGCACTTAATCCTCACCTTGATCCTTATTTGATCCTCATTCAGTGATTAAGGTTTTAAGGCTTTTAGTTTTAGGCTTATAGAAAACTTTACTGAAAAGGTAAGAATCTCCTGAAAAGACCTCTTGGCTGCGCAACAATGAAAACCAGGTCACAGTATGGAGAAGTACAATGTGACTGAACAGACATGTGAGGAATTATGTATAAAAACTCTGAATAACTCCGACACAACTCAAATCTGGAAGCAGGTGGAGCAGTAATGATGTCAGAATGTGACAACCACATGTGACACTTCTCAGACTGGTGTTTCACTTACTGTAGTTAGTTTAGTTGTTTACAGGGATGCTGCTTACCTTTTTCTTTCTTGTGGGTCAGCTTGAAATTGAAGTGTGAACTGTTACATCCATTCATTTCCAGCATATCAATAATTAAGTATTTAAAAATTCAAGATGAAGACATTACCAGACCTCCTACATACAAATTTTATATTTAATTTGTACCATAAAAATACATATCGGTAGCTATTGGCAATAGAGCTGTTTTACATATAGTAGCTAAGTACAGGTGTAGATGTTGCAATATGACAGCAGGAAGAGCCTGCATGTAAACTTTCCTACAAAAAGAAACACTCCCACATCCAGCACAAATAAAAAGCTGTGTGAAATGCAGTAATCAGCAGTGAGATAATCAGCTTTGGGAACCAAGAGTCTTTAGAGTTTGTATTATCTGGAATATCTGACCATCCAGCCATATAATTGCATGTGCTAGATAAGTGGAGATAGTGGGTTTGAGGGTGACCTTGGAAGGGGAGGTTTCAGCCCATTAACTGTGAAAGAGGTCTCTAGGCAGGACATCAGGCATGCTGTTTTCCAGATCCTATTCTTTGGGCAAAAGGAATTTGGGCGCCGCTTGTAAAGCAAGATTAATGTGTGCATGGGCAACGAAAGAGGTCGGTGAGCAGAAGGATTTCAGGATAAACCCATTTGTTTGTGGGGAAACAGATGCATCCTGCAATCCCCTCTTACTAACACTGTTGGCTCCTCTCAGGGACCTCCTCAGTGAGTCCCTCCCAGTGTGGAGGTGAGGCAGAAACCAGCAGTGCTCAGATGCCTGGAGAGTGTCTGACTCACCCTGCAAACAGTCAGTGAACTGTCAGACAAACCTAACACCTGAGCATCTGCTCCCTAACATCGTTCTGCCTCCTCCAAAGTAGTGATTCCTGTGTCTAACTTACAGCTGGGGAAACTGAGGCACGGGAAGGCTGTGGCACCCCAGCTTTACACAGCAGCTCTGTAGAGCTCAGGATCTTATCCAGACTACCCTGCTAGTCACTCCCAAGCTTCAGCCACAGTATCATTTCCCCAGACTTTCTCAGAGACAATCTATGCAGTTGTTCATGCTCAAAAGTAGATCAAAACTAGTTCTCTCTTACCTACATACATTACCCCTTCTTTGGTCTTCTCTGCAGCCTCTGTCACTCCCTGCTTGGTCTTTTCTGCAGCAGCCACCACACCTTCTTTAGCAATGGAGAAACCTTTCTTAAAGACATCCATTCTTGTTGCTTGTTCAGGTATTTATCTGGGATGAGCTGAATGAGGGAGCAAAAGCAGCAAAAAGCACCTCAAGGCTGGGACTGTGAGACACAGCCTTACCCTCAGCAGATACTCGGCTTCTCTGGCAGCCTCTGCCTGTGCTCTTCCTCCTGTGCTGGATGAAGGCAGTGTGGCAAAGCTCACAGCCCCCGCTGGCTCTTATTGATGAGTGTGCTGCAGTGTAGCCAATGCCCGTGTACAGCTGATACTGAAATATTAATGATACAGATCTGCTTGGGAAGCTTTGAGAAGGGAGGGGGAGAGGAGGACGATGACAGCAGTAGGTAAGGGGCTGACTGGAGAATTTCCAGACAGACAGAGCTTTTAGAATATACTGCAATGCTCTCACTGAAGGATGGTCTCAGTGAAGAGGGAGACCTCAGCAGAAGAGCTGAGTTCCTGAAAGGGCATCTTTCCGAGGCTGCAGCAGGAGGCAAACACCAGCTCTCCTGGGCCCCAGAGGGTGGAGAGCACGTAATGCTGGCAGCGTTTGTGCAAACAAACAGGGTCAAGGCTTCTTGGGCTGCCAGTTACCAGAACCCACCCTGCACAGAACGGTAACAAGAACATTATTTCCAGTAATTCCTGAGAGAAAGGGAACCAGCTACAGCTTGGTGCTCAGGTGAAGGGAGCTTGAGATCCCACCTGCTATGTTTGTCAAGTGTGAAGTCATTCTGTATAAATTGTGGGGTTTGTTCAGCTGTACATCCCATTACAACGGGTCATTTCTGAAAAACCAGACGCCTGTTGGGGGAAATCCTGTTTCCTATTTGTTTCTCTGAGTTGCTGTAGACAGAGCCCTGCTCTGCTGCTGCAGAGTGAGACAACATCTCACACCAAACACCATCCCTCACGTCAAAGCCGGTGCTGCAGAGCTCAGCGGGGCGAGAACAGCCAGCACTCAACTGACTGGGAAAATCTTACAGAGGATCCATCCAGCCTCAAGGCCTGGCTAGGAAAAAATACCAAAACATGATCATTGATCACAGCTGCATATCCTAATGTGCTTGCAGTTAAGCTAAAAGTGTTTTCTGAAGTAGATCCTAAGTGGCCCAAATCAGCTATTGCCCCACCAGCAAAATGAAGTTCAGTGCTAGCTGTGAAAACAATTGCTGGTGCAGCAAGGTGATTTTAAATTATTTTAATAGTGCCAGATGTGACACTATGGAAGCCACATTGCATCAGCCTTTGAGTCCAAAGCATGACCTGCTGTGGCTGCTTTTCCTCACCAGGCAAACAGAATATGAAATTCAGAGGCTGAGTTGCATTGTGGGAGGGTAGCACACTATAGCCTCATGAAGTGCAGTGGTCTGCAAGCCACTGCTGTCACAAGGTATCAGCCTGGAAGTGTTACATGGGGAATGACCAGAAAAAAGCCTGAACAAAAAATGCCGTATCTGTACATACATGCAGACATGTACACAAACACAGCTCTTACTGTGGAACTAAGAAGAGTTTTTGGTTTTCTTACCCCATACTGAAATTATTGAAAAGCTGTTGATGTGGGAAATAACATATAGAATTCTTAATCCTTTTCTCACAAATAAGTCTCCTTATAAATGAAGAACAAATTTCCATCTCAACATAAAGGAGCCAAATCTCTGTCAGACTAATGAATGTATCAATTGTTAATTAAAAGAAGTGCAAGAACCAGAGGACGGCCAGTACAGCATACCAATTATTATAGGAGCTCACATAGTTCCAGATTGTTGCAGCAAGAAGTGAAAAAGATTTTTCTTACCATCTGTCAAACTTCCCTCTAGGTGGTTGTTGCTATGGTTGGTGCTCATTCCTGCTCCCAAGGTGCTCTCAGATTGGAGATATCTGTGCCATACAATGGTGGTTTAACCTCACTGCTTCTGGAGCCAGTCACACAACTGCCATTGATTTCACCAGGTACAGGGAAGGAGCCTTGCTTTAACTACATTTGTTAAAAAAAGTAATTTACCAGCTTTGGGAATTGTTCCAGGGCCTATTTACGTTTTCACCAGGCTTTCAAAGACCATGAAAGCAGAGCACAGACATTCCCAGGGCTATGAGTTTTACTGCTGTTTTCAGGAGAACACCAAGGCTGATAAGGCTGAGTGAGAAGTGTATTTTGATTTCTTTCAGCTATTGTTCTGTCATTGTGATTTGTACAATTCAATTCTACGTATTTTGCATTGCTATAAAAGGTAACAAACGCATGAAATATCAAGCCATCCTGTGATGTGAAACATGAATCACCAGATTGAATTAGCTGATACTCAAGTGGGACACTCCTTTCCTGCCTTCTCCTGTCCCAATGACCTTGAGTAAGGGCTCACAAGCCACATTTCAGTGCTGCTGGATCCCTCCCAAGGCAGCAGGCAGTTTGCACAGGCATTGTTTTACCTTGAAACCTTTTTAGGAAAGCTCTGGACTCAAGACAACTTCGTAGGCGATCTATACAGGGCAAGCACCCATAATGGCTCCTCAATGCTTGCCACCTTCTGGTGACTGCAGGACCCTCCTACTCAAAGCAGAGGATTCAGTCCCAGGTTGTTGCCAATCTTGCCTCAGCCAAAACTAACAATAAGAGTTAACACAAGCTACCTTGGCTTTAAGATTTTGCTAGGGACTTATCATTCTGCCTGGTAAGTTTTCCCCCCTTGTATCAGATAAGATAATCAATCAGCAGCTAAAGAGAAAGGGGTCCAGCAGGCAATTCAGAGACCCAAAGTTCCTATCTCACCTGGCAGCAACCTCTTTTTCTGTTTTCTGCCTTGCAACACCAGGAGAAGCCAGTTAAGCTACACATTAAGCTTTTTTTTTTTTTTCTATTGACTATAATTCATATCACAGTAAACAAATGTGTATCTCAAAAACATTTGGCTGATCTGAATAATACCGAAAGAAAGGCTTGTCTTGACTTGTGCAATGACAAACCTTGCACTTGCTGTTCATTTGAAGTTTGAATTCTGGCTGCTCAGGCCTGGCCATTGGGCCAATTGCTGCATAACAGCAGAGTTCATTGAAACTTCCCCTGGAAGGAGCAGTTCCCCACCTCTCATGTGCCTCCCCCTGTCCCTGGGTGTTGGCGGCTGACACCTGGAAGCAAGTCTGTGCAAGATCTGCCAGCAATTCTGGAACATGGACAAGAGAATTCTAACTCAAGTCTACCTCTTCCCAAAGCACTGATGCAGGGGAAAGAAAAGAATGCAAAGCAGAAATCAAGATTCCCTGTCCTCTACTGTCTTTTTCTTTGTGCCTGCAACAGATAAACAGGATTTTACTTAATTTGGGTCTCTTCCTTCTTGAATTTTCTCAGTTGCAAGCTACTCCTCCCACAAAGCCTTAACCTTGTCCTTTAACAATGAACTTATGCTGGAGACTAACAGCTGACAAAGTAATTTCTCTGGATGAAAGGAGTGTGATTTGGTCATATTCTATTGAAGTATTTGAATTGTATATGATATTGTTTAAAAGACAGGTAAGGAAAGGAAAGACAGACTGCTTTTGTGGCTGGTAAATATCCTTTGTCCAGGAAGTTTTTGTATGAAGATTATTATTAACCTTAACAGGATCGAACCTTGCTACACATAAACAAAAATCCTTCCTCTCTCTCTCCATTTATGAAAACTTCAAAATGCAGAAAGGAGAACTGTCACAGATCTGTCATTTCCATGCCCTAATGTAAACAAGCAGTTGTCTGACATCCTTTGGCAAACAGTTTAGGACTTGAACCTCTGCATGTACGTTTGCATAGGTAATGAGCTAATTTCCTTAGCCAGGGGATGAATTACCCAGGGCCCAGCCATTCTTCAGGAACACACACAGGGCAGAGCCACATGCACCACACAGAGTGCTGCCAGTACAGTGATCTTCTGTGACTGATCTCTGCTGTCAAACACCACTGATAGCTTTTGAAGCAAACCATTAAAAATGCAGGCAACAAGAATTCATCTTCTCCCTCTGAGGGACAGACCAGTGAAAGGAATTGCTCTCTAGTCCTGCAGCCCCCTCCTGACACTCTTCTCCCCGTGCTCTCTTCTCCCAGAGCAGCTGCACACGCATGAGTGCGCATCAGCAGCAGGCAAGGGATGAGACAGCATTTTCCAGATCTAAATCCCAGTGCCTAATGAGAAGTTATCCCCTTGCTGTGCAGCTATCAACAAAACTGTCTTCCCAGACATAAAATCCTTTCAGTTATTCGGTCTGCTTTAGAGATTTGGAACTGGGATATAAGAACCTAAAGCAACACTTGCTTTCCATCTTTTCTTGGCTTTTTAAGCATTTTTTCAAGGCTGGGTTTTTTTTCCCTTTAAATACACAGATTCAGAATTTAAGTCTACAATTAAGAGCATTACAGAAATCTGGAAAGACACAAAAGAAACAAACAAAATCATCAGGATCTATTAAGTGAAAACTGAATTTCTAAGGGCTCTTTCTCCCCAGACACGCTGACTGGAACAGCCAGAGCGTTTGCTTCCCAAGTACAGCCAAGCTATTTATCGGACAAGCCATTAATCAAAAGCATTGTTTGGCACTGTTTACTCTGTGGTTGCCCACCTCCTATCCAGCTGCAGCTGCAGGGCTCTGACCCTAAACAAAAGGAAAGGGGCCAAGATGAGATTTTGCACCTTAAGCAGTTTATCCAGGAGACGGTGCTGGCATTTGACATCTTGATTATGGAATTGCAAACAAGACACTGAATTCTTGGGGTGGGCAGCATCAGAGGGGGTTAAAAGCCATGTTAATGGAAGTGGTTATAATTACCAGACAAGGCAAGAGCAGTCCTGACACTTACTGGCAAGATCCCAGGGTCTAAGTGATCGATCCAGTGTAACTGGCAACATCAACTCTTTAAAGACCAGTTTGAAGTCTGAAGAATAGTTTGAACACTTCAAGGAAATACTTCCCAGAAATACTTGGAGGAAAAGTATTTTCATTAATAAGGGCACGGGGTGGGGGGGGGGGAAAGTCACTAGTGACTGGGGACAAAGAAGGGAGGAACAATATCTTGTGGTCAGCTGTTCTTTGAACCACTAAAAACTTGTGAGAACTACGAGAGCAGCTCCAAACATCCCCACATCACTATGAGTACAACATCACTTGCTGAATGGGTTTCAAGGATATTTTTGGAGTAACACTTCCTTATAACACTTCACAATAACAGTTTTCAAATAATTTTCCAGACTATATTTTAAGTTGATTTATCTCACTCATTTCTTTCATTAGTGCAGTGGTACCCAGCTCTAAACTTGGCAACTGAAGAGTGACTAAATATCTACTGATGTTAGTTGGTGCACAGATGTCTTTCTCATTTAGAAAGTACCTCCTAGAAGACAGTGACCTCAGAAAGCAATGACCAGGTTGTTACAGCAAATATATGCCTGCTTTTCCTGGCTCCACACTGAGGCAAGAGGTGTCAAAAAAAAAAAAAAAAAAGGAGGCAAAGCTGTGGTGTATCTCATTCCTGAGTAGGTACACTCCTCATACCTGTTCCTCTACAGATATAAAAGAAAACTTACAGCTCATTCTGCCAGCAAATCTGATGTTTTGAACCAACAGTATAACCTGAATATGTTATTCATATACCCCAAATTATAACAGCTATTAGACAAAAACCTCAACTAGTGTTCAGCAAGGAAGTTCCTTTGAATAATTAATGCCTTTCATGTGTTCATAGCAGCATCCCATGCTATGCTTAGCACAAGGAAAGTGATGTCATCCCCTGCCCTGCTCCACATCTAGCATCTTTTGTAACCTCTACCAAAAAAAAGCCACGCTAAATTATTAACCTGCAAATCTGTGCCTGCTGCACCATTACAGAGGCACAGAGAACAGGTTCTTGCACCTGGAGGAGCAGCAGATGTTCTGAGCCAGAAGGATGGCAGAGAAACACTGCCCCACCACTTGGGAGGGATTGCACCCATGAAGAATGACTTCAGTACCTGCAGCACAAAATCACTTCTCTGCAGGCCAGGATCTCACTGCAGGTCAGGTTATGAGCTTCTTGTTTTGTCTCATGTTTGCTTCAGTTCCTTCCTGATAATGGCCATAATACGTAAACAAATATAATGCTTAGGTCACATCCAGTTACTTGTGAGAAAAGCACATTTCTACGTGAAACATGGCACATGAAACATTCACACATTGACATGTGTTACAGCAGGATGCACACAATTCTGAAATAAAAGCAGCAGGAAGGAACAGAGGGAAGTTGCTAATTTTTTTAGTCTTCAGTCCAGACCTTGTGATTTCATCTCCCTGGAGAAGTGACTGCTACAGCAAGAGCAGGTTTTCCCTTAGAATTAGCAAAATCTCTCCCTGCCTGGCCCCATATGCTGCTGTCACTGCTCTGAGGCAGCAGTGTCTAACACAGGTCAGGAAGGGCACTTCTGTGTGTCTCTAGGTTCTTCCATTAAGCATAAAATAGGGGCATCAGGAGAGGGATGCAAATCCAGCCAGTGATAAGGAGATGCAAATTCGTAAACTTTAATAACAAGGCCTTCCAAAATCCTGGAGAGATTTTATCCTCTATTTTCAGCTGATATTGGAACAATTCCATAAAAGCTTTACATATAATGCTCTGCAGGACATACTGAACTTAGGGCTGCTCATCTCATCATTCACACTGAGAGATGATCTAGCAGTCCTGCATTCCCTCTTGTTTTGTCAGTGGAGCATCACTCTCCTTCATTTCATTCTTTAAAATGCCAGAGCACATCACTCTTCAAGGGAGTGAAAAAAGAAACACAGTTTATGAAAGCAACAAAACTAAAAGCAACATCACCAAGCTAAGCAAAATCAGTAAGAAAATTACATGCAACCTCCACAGCCTTTTTTAAAAAAAATTATTATTAGAATGTGGTGACAGAGGTAGCTCTTGACAGCAGCTCTTGGCTACTGGGTTTTTTTAATGCTAATTAAAAATTAAAAAAAAAACCAAAACAAACAAACAAAAAAATTAGGCCTGACACTGAGGTGACAACCCAAACAGAAATTCTCTGAAGGACAACTTCATGAAAATCTTCCATTTTGATGGGAACAGACTATGATTCACAGAGATACTTTGCAAAGGTCACACAAGAATGGATGTTGGTAGGCTCTTTTTTACTGTGCATTTGCTCTGAGTCCCTCAATGCCCGCAATTTGTTGTACATACCACAAATATTCTGCTGCTAAAGCAAGGTATTTCAGCCTTTAAACTGTAGAAAAAACCCCCATGTGCAGCACTGGACCAAGCAGGTCTGTGGCATTTTCTGGCAGTGTAGTGAGAGTCTGTTAGAGCATTCAATATTTTCTTTCCTTTCTTTTCTCTTCCTTTCCTTTAAGCTAACATCCTTTTCCTGTGCCTGAGGGAGAAGGCAGTTGATAAAAGCCGAGTTCCTGTTCACAGATAAGTTTAGAAGGCAGGCAAGCTCAGAAGTTCCCTGAATAAGCTGTATTCCTACCACCTTTTTTCCCCCCCTGTCAGAGACGTCTGAGCCCCACACAGGAACCAGGCTCACATTGTTCAATAGCCACGGACGTTTCCACAGTAGCTGGGAGGGCCGAAAGCTCTTTCCGCTCTTTGTTAAAGATTTTTTTTTTTATTTTTTCCTTCCTTCTTCCAACTTTCCAGTTAAAGAATATTGCCGGGGCATTTCTGAAGTAATTCAGGCTGAGCTTCAGAGGAAAGAACAAGAGACAGGTGCAGCTGGGGGGAAGAAGCCCAGGATGCTCGTGAGGCTTCTGCTGGTCTGTAGTACAGTAGGGCTGGCAAAGCTGGTGGAGCACACTGACCATCATGGACGTCGTGATGGTTCCATGCACAGCTTAAAGCCACGAGCTTATGAGACCTCTGTACACCCCCAGAGAACTCCTCTGCCACGCCAAGAAGGTTACTGGGAGGCAGAAGGGCTCAGGGAGGATACTCAAGATCACACTACAAGTGTGATCTCCCCACATCAGGAAGAGAGAGGGGATTTTGAAGCTGGGAGCTCACAATCCCGAAATGGGTAAGTACCCTAACATGTCTGTCTTACACATAATGGGAGTGCAGTCTCTGATGCTTTTAGATTCTGCTGATACAGGATTGTTTTCAATAGAAGTTTCTCATTAAAATACATTAGATTTTAAGGGCTAATCTATATCCAAACAAGAGTGGTTTAAATGCTTTAACCACACAAACAGAAAGCTGAATTGCCCGTGGAGGATGAAACCACAGATGGGACCAGCTCTTTGCTTAGTCTGAGACAGCAGAATGGGGTTAGGGATGTGAACACACCCAGCAGAGGTGAAGCCTCCCAGTTCTGCCATAAACCAGAACACTACCTCTGGCAAAGCAGAACTAGAGGAAGTTAATTTACTGACTTTTTCTTATCATAAACCAATGCTGATTATTTCTGCTGAGCATGGCAAACTTTGCCCATTAGCGGAATGTCCCTGCCTGCAGACTTGGGCCTTGGAAATGGAGAGGGAAAGGGAATGGCAGGACATTAGCAAAATAAAAATAGCGAGGAGTAAATATAACAAAGAAAGGAATAATGAATAAGCACAAAAATGACTACAAATTTCACAACCCCACCACCTTCCAAAGGTTTTCATGCCAGCAAAATGTTTTTCATGGCAATCTGTAGCAAAAGAGTAGCCATTCTGAGAGCAAAAGGCATGTATTTCACTAGAAATATTCCCAAACCCTATGATTTGTGTAAGTTTTACAGGGCATGTAAGTAGGTCTCTAAATGTTTAAAATAGATGAAAAGCAAGCAGGACAGTGAATGAATCTTTTATAGGCCTGATGGATGGGTACAGCAGAGCCCTGTTCAGGAGAGCTGAAACAGCAGCACACTGAGTGCTGTTCACAGCTCAGTGCTTTAGGATGCCCTGGTATTTTTCCCTTTAAATGCTCTTGAGGAAAGGGAAAAAGTGAGATGGAAAGAGGCTATAAAACCTTGCTTATGCCATGCTTCCCTTTCATGCAAACTGAAGTATGCAATCTTGTTTCTAATCTCATCTACATGTAAAATTAAGGCCTCCCTTCTGCATGTAACATGGTGAGTGTATAAAACCTGCTGTCCTTCACGCTACATCTTCCCACAAATCTGTACCTCCCCCTGACAGCCCCAAGGCACTTCCTAAAGCCTGCAAAGGTTCATGGGCAGTTTTCTGATGGGTAGTGTTCAATAATGACGTGCTCTGTTAATTAACCAGCTCCTGGTTAATGCAGTTCAGACACTGCCAAAGGAAGGAAGCAAGGCCCAAGTGGCACTCTGGGCTTCCAAGTTACACTGCAAGGTGGTAATCATTTGACTGCTGGTTGGAATGCTGAAAGCACTCTGAAAACTCCCACTCCTATGGAAATTCAATGCTGTTAAAAGGTCAGCATTACAGGTCAGCAAGACGCTGTAATATACTGTCCTAATCAGGATTTCTTCCTTGGCTCTGTAGCTCTGTTCAGCACCAGCTTGTCTAATTCAGTTCAACATCAGCTATGACTCACCCTAATTTCCTCCCAAGGAGAGAAATACTTCCTTCTTTTATGGAGATAGTTACGTAATGAGTCAAATCACAACATTCTTCCCAATTATAAAGCTATGTGGATGACTACAGACAATCCAAATCTAGCCTGGCAGTAGCTTTAAGGTATTTATTCTTTGGTAGAGCTGTCACAGCACACACAAGGCCAGGCAGCTGCCAGGTCTTAGGAAAGAAATTCAAGACTTTGAGAGGAATTATATCTAAAAGTGAGGGGAGAGAGGGTGAATATGAAGGGACAACACAATTCTTGTAATCGCACTCCAGATTCTAAAATGGTTGAAACAACACACCTTCAGAGCATGAAGTCCTCGCGTGCCTGTCAGCTGCTGTGGCTGCAGTACCCTGCTATGCACTGACAAGACATTGTCATGGATCTGGTATTTCCTCCCTACAAGTGTGACACATTCCCTGGAAAAAAAAACATCCAGAAACAGGGTTGGTATCTCTCAAGAGGAGAACGAGAAGAAAAGCAGCAGGAGTTAAATAGGAATTGAGAGATAAAGGGAGACGAAGACATGCCATAAAAAGGTGTGACAGACCTACCAAAAAAAGCCCAGGATGGTGGAGAATAGTTTTACACCAAAATGATGCCTTACATCTAGTTTGTTTTTGAAATAAGGAAGTATTTTTTTCACGGAACTAGGAAAGAAACAAACAAAGTCTATGGTAACTTAGTCTTTGTGCCAGTTTTGACTCTTGTCATTTAAAAAAATAAAGGCAAGATGTGTTTTGTTCAACTGGTTCTTATATCCCCTGTGTATTAGGAATAGTGGTAGTTACAAAATAACCTTATGTTTTTCAAAAATGTAGAGTATTATTTTTCATTTGGCAGTTATTTGAATAATTGAGATGACCATGACTAAGTAGTGCATGGTATTAGTCGGAATCCTCTGTTTCTGTTTCAACATGTGAGATAAAATTACACATTAGATCCCAGTCAAATGCTTGGATATGTTATTTTGCTAACTTCTCTAAGAATAATGAGATTATTCATGTAAGAGTTTTAAAATATAAATCAGTAAGACATCACTAGACTTCAGAGGAAGAGCTAGGTAACAGTTTAGTATCTCAGCTGTTGCTTGTACCTGAACAAGCAGGAGAAGCTCTGCATGTTCAAGTGGATAAGAAGTGTCTGTATATGTATAAAATCAAAACTATCAAAAGAGGCCAATTTTCCAAAGGAAATCCACTTTTTATATTGCTTTTCTCCCCAGCAGCTGTCTCATATGAGCTGACTGGTTTGACTTCAGCTACTTTATTCTGTTGCTGAGGTAAATGGAGCCACATGTACCCAAAACTTTCAGCAGAATTAAAAAGGGAAATTAAGAGACCTGTACATCAGGAACAGGCTCACAACTCAGATTTCATGCACTTAGTGCTGCATTTCATTAATGAAACCAAGACAAATGAAGCGTGTGAAAGGCACACGCAGCCCTGACAGCAAAGCCCAAAGCTGCCTGTACCCTCAGTTAGCCTGACCTGCCTGTCAAGTAACACTGTAAACCAGATCACTCAAGCATTCCAGGTTAAAAATAGTCTTAGGAAAAGCAGAGGTTATTTTTAACCTTCCCCTTCAGTAACCACACTGATGGAGCCAGTCCCCAGGTGGATGGTCCACCCTGTAAGGGAGGAATGGATGGTGGTGTTGGAATGGGAAGGAGCACAGCAACTACAGCTGGCTTCCCCATCTATCCAAAGTCTCACAGAACTTCTGTTTCCAGAAGTGGAATCATTGCCAAGTGGCCCCTGTTTTAGATTTGCCCTGCAGATAGGTAAGTGGTTCATTTTTCCTTCTTTTTCTTTAATCCACACACAGAGTGTCATCTCCTGGGATTTTTTTTACAATAACAACATACCTGCAAAAAATGGAAAAACAAAATTAAAAAGTCCCCAGACTCTACCACCTGATCTATTAAATAGGAAAGGCAGAAATCTTCAGTTTAAGTAAATCCTTAATTTCATTAATATATTTTGAGTTTAGGACACACAATTCTGTGAAGTCGCCCTTGATTAGAGGAAGGTTTCCTGATGTCAGCCAGGTGTGTTGTTATCTCATTGAAACACTCACCTCTTCCTCTCATTCCACATCAAGAAGCCACAAATAATCAGGCCTGTTCTTGTGACTACCCAGTGTGTCAAAACATGTAACTATTCTCTCAAGTGTACACAAGCAGAGAAAACCCTAATCACTTATTCTAAGAACAGTGAATGTTCAATCTTAATAGCTTATTATTTTTTGTCCACTTTTACAGGAAGAGTCCATTAATTTAATTAAGACCAGTTTCACACTGACTCATCTATTTCTTCCAAACAAGGCAGGGGCTTTTGTAGGAAGTTTCTGGGATACTGAAATTTCCCACCAAAGGAGCACAGAACATATGCTTAAAATAAAACAGTTTGGATGAAATGCAGCTAAAAGTGATCTCCAGCCCCCGACATCCTGCAAAGCAGTGGAACAGCCATAGAGTGCTCAACAATAGCTTTTGCAATGCCAAGTGCATCAACAGAAAAAATGGTTTCCTATCAAACTTAGGCACTTGGCTCCTTTCAGGACTTCAGGAAATTCTCCAATATTTGGCTGTCATTGAGCTGCTCAGCTGCAGGTGGAATAGCTCCCCATCAGCCTGCTTGATGCACATGACACAGCCCCATTCCATACAGTGCAGGAGTCATTGAACCCTCTGTGCCCAAGGGACTGATTTGTTTCACAGTTCATTACTGCAAATGCAGCAATTAATTTCAACAGATAGCAGGGGAGCTCCTCTTTCAACATAGCCACAGAATCACCATCAGCACCATCACAACCTGGACCCAACACCCTCCTGCTTGTGCAGGTCAGTACCCCTTGATCGAGTGATCAGTGGCCAGCCCTGAACAAATCCACCCTCATGCCCCAAACAGGGTCAGGGCAAACCTTGGCACATGCTGCCTGCACCCTGAGCATGTGCCAGTGGCAGCTTGGCTTCCCAGTTTTGACTCCCTGGCATCAGCACAGGTGTGCCAGAGGGTGGCCACTGGCTGTAATTCCTTCTTCCAGATGAGCTCTGACAAAGGAGTGATCAGACTGTACTAGGGGGGAACTTAAACCTGCAGGAATCAAAGGATAAAATCCAAGTGTAAGCTGCCCTCTGAATGGGCTGTGGAGCTTCCATTGCAGGGGGATAATAGAAATAAGGTAGTGGCCATGGATGCTCTTGAAGAGGAAAAGTCTCTGAAATAGTTTGTACAACAGTTGGATTTGGCTCAAAACCAGCTCCCAGCCAAGCCTGCTGTTCCTTGAACTCGTGCTCCCAGTGAGGCTCCAAGTTCAGGACTGGATTTGCTCTGAAAGTGTTCACTGCACTATGGTTTTAGGATGTCCTGCAGGACAGGACTATCCCACCTGGTAACACTCTATCTGTTGGAATACACATTGCATTCAACCTGCCTAACTCAGGCTTCTGAAAGATTTCCAGCACTTTATGGAAATCCACATGTTTGAAACTACTATTGTCACTCTCTTCAGCCCAGACTGTTAAAGCGAACTGCAAATCAATCAGTTTGCTCTCACCCCAGTGAAAACAAGGGTGTTTCACAGGATGAAACATGGGAAGATCCCAGACCCTGTCTGAGAGGGAGTTCTACTCATCCTGAGGGAAAGATGGAGAAATAAAGAGTTTCTGCTGTCTGATTCTAATACAGGGCTGCTGGTTGCCTGGGAGGAGCTGGAGAATTCACTGACAGACCACCAGGCATCACTTGCTGTCTGCTAATTAAAAACCCAGTGGCATACCATGCTGCTTTGGAGAGCCAGTACCTTCCTCAACAGCTGAACACTTCTTGTATTCCATTAAAAATGTCTGTCTGAATACTGACATGAACAGTCTTAGTTTAGATTAATTTAAATGTGGCACTTTACCTCTGTTTTATTGAGCCTGCTTTTTCTTTCCAGTGAGAAATTTGCACTGAGGGAAAAACCACCCACAGCTAAATCTTCATTCTTATATTTTTCTTCAACTGTATAAATCAGAAGTCATTCTGTACAAGTCAGTGGAAAATCACTTGTTTAAGCTGAAATAACAGTCTTCTACTACCTTCCTATTGCACATTTAAGCAGGAATTACTGCTTATCTGGTGCCTTTTGTGCTGTATAGGAAAATGTTATGGTCTTGAAAAGTTTTGCACACTGTCAGTAGCAGACACAGGAATGGCTAGGCAGGAGTTTTCAAAGTAATTATAGACACTGGCTTCCTTGAGAATAAAAACCTGAGGAAACTGATGGTGAAGGACAACTCAGTTGGGCCAGTACAGCCAAAAGAATAACAAAACTTATGAAAAAACCCCAGCATCCTGGATTCCTGAAGCTTTTGTTCAGGCAAAAATTCCACTGACCTAGGAAACATCTAAAATTATGCACTGCAGTGCCAATCAAGAGAACATGTAGCAAAGACAACTAAAGTATGCCAGTCCCTCGCTGAGCTGAGGAGCAGTACTCACACTCACACACTCACTGTAATTGGCTGTATGAAGGAAATCCTCTACCCCATCTTCATCTGAGCAGAGTCCATTACTGCAGAGCAGCCATCTAACCTTTCCTCCTGGTTCTGTGGGTTTTATTTTGTTTCCTATGATATAAGGTGGCCCAGTCAAATCCTAGAATCAGAGAAAGAACTGCCTGCATTTTCCTATGTTTCAGTAAAAGCAGAAGTATTATCCAATATAAGAAAAAGATAATTTTAATATCAGTTCCTAGATGCCTGAAAGTTTCAAATAAAAAGAGCTTGAGCTAACCTACATTTGCTGAATCTTATTTAAATACAGAATGCTTCATCATCAGATGTATTTAACCTCAGACATAAGAATACAATTGCCTCAGAATTAGACAGAAGTGAATAGATATGTGTGAAGACTCTATTTAATAAGATGAATTCATAATTAGAATGAAGCCTAGGAAAAAAACCCTCACAGTTTAGCAAAGAAAATCATTAAAATACTTGTTTCCTGGTTTTAAAGAAAGGGATTAATTTCCTTGGAATGTGAACCAGGAAAAGCCACTGAACAAATGAAACATCTGCAGCCCTGAATTTGCTAGGGTTCCCTCGAGTGTTGCTCTAAGTTGCAGCGTTGTGATAAACGATACTGTTCACCAGATTACAGAGAAGGCTTTGCTGCTCTCCTCACATGAGCAGCTTCTCTCTGTCCCTCTCTCTCTGTGGCAGCAGAAGCTTGCACCAAAGGAAACTCTTTTAAAGAGAATAAAAGCAGAGGGTGTTGAGTTGGTTACATATTCAGTGAATGAAGCGACATAGTTACAAAGAGGAGGAAAAAAACCGCAGCAGCAGAACACAAAGCTGCTGTGTTCCAGAAACCAGCTCAAGAAAGAAACTGCTATTTGTGAAGGAGCAGCTCTTTGAAACTTCATAGCCTGATTCAGATCCTTTGGTGCCAGAGAAGCCTTGCTTGCCTCACTGAACTTTAGATCAAGCCCTTCTCAGTCTTTTACATTGTTGCACTTAACATTAAAGAATGACGTATTTTCCCTCAAGGTTAATCCTGTTAAGGAGTATTTTTAGTTACAGATAGCAAAGTTTCCCTAAAGGAAGCATTTGACAAGTCGTACAAAAATACTGCAATAGAAGTTTCATCTTTGGGTACATGTATCTATTTGGCAGCTCATTACAGACCTTATCTACTTATTTGAGGAAAGAATAAACTTTGCTAAGTTTTGGAACACAAAACCTCTTGAAGTTTTTGTGAATAAAACCAAAACATGGTATTACACAGCCCTTCAGCTCCACAAATAAACTTTTAAGATCAAGTGAGATAGAACTAGTGAATATATAGTAAAGAAAATTGGACATAAAGAACTGTGACCAGCATTAAAAAAAGGTTTTTATTCCGAGTCCATCATATTTCCCCCTTTTTTTCCCTCATCCTATTCATTCTGCAGAATACTAGTGACTGTCCAAAGCAGGCATCAAGTTGGGATTAACCACTGATTCAATTTCTGATGCAACATAATCTCTCTCTGTAAGCGAGTAGCCCACTAGGTACCTCTGACAGATGAACATGTTTTGAAAAGGAATCCTTGTGTTTTCTGTTCTATGTGTGCACATCCACCTGTGCAATACAGCAAAAGCACTCCCAGTCCCATGGTGCCTCATTCTTGCTCACACAGGTTGATGCATGTGCACATTTGGCTTTGCTCTATGTGGCTGACACGACTCCAAGGACTTCTTAGGAAAGACTTGAATATGGTGGGAAAAGAAAATCAGCCCAGATGATGATTCACTGGGTGTGGATTGTTTTCATTAGGAAAGAACAAAACCCTGAAGCCAAAGAATCCTGCTTGAAAAGGTTTCCACACTGAATGCAGACTCCTGCCTGGATCTGGCAGGCATCCTGCTGGCAGGGGCAGGGATCCTGCACCTAGCAACGATACCAGGGAGCTCCAGCAACAGCGCCTGGGCACTTCATTTCCCCAGGAAAAAAGTAGGGAGGATTTGAGGGGGGAAAGCCTCTCCCAGCTCTGCCTTGCCAAGCACATGAGAGAGGACAGCCCAAAACCAAGCACAAACCAGGTCTGTGTTTTAGAGTTATTTAACTGACACCAATGACCAGAAGTGCCACAGCCTTATGAAGTCTGGCAGACTTAGGCACACCTTCGAGGCAGATGTCACCAGAGCACATGTTGGTCTGCTGGCTTTTACTGAGTGGTTTCACTGACACAAGGAGAGTGCTTGACTCTGGAAGAGAATTACTTTAATAAAAAATGGAGGATTTCTCTTCTAGTTCAGTCCTGAAAGAACCAAGACTCCCATTGATCATAGGCCCAAAATTTCCCCCAATCACTTGCACAGGCCTCAAAGCTACAACTCAAACAAGTTGTTTTGGCTGGAAATCACAACAAAGGCAGCAGCCTCCTTTCCTGTCCTGCTTTCCCAGCACTGCAGGCTTTGCCAGATTCCTGCTCTTGCTTCTAACAGATGAAGAGAGTTGCTTGCATGAGCGCTTGCTGAAATCTCAATCACATTTTTCTTAAGAAACAGGGGAGCAAAATAGGCTATGGCCCAGCAAGCCTGGTGAACTGTTCCCAGCAAGCCCAGGCTTTTTGCCCTTCCATCCTGATGTTTGCAGCTTTCTCCCCTTCTCCTGGCTGCTGCAGTGCCAGCTTCTGCTTTCGTACAGGACTCGGTTCCCCATTGTTTCACCAACTCTCTCAGAGGGGCAAACTTTTTCCATATATGCTGATAGTTGGAGATTTGGTTCCTGTATTCCCATTTAAAAATATACTGCCTTAAGTTCAGCTGTTTCCATTATAGTTATTACTTGTCATTTCCTGCCCCTTTTGGTCTTGGATTTAACCATCAAACTTCAGCCAACACTACACTGCCAAGTCTTGACTTTAAAGGAAGAGGCTCATCTACACTCTGGGATTAATAGCTGCCTATGTAATTCTAACTTGGAAAATTAATCAGACTATTAAAACTCACTTGTCCTTGCTAGAAGCATAGAAATAAAACTCAAGAAAACAACCCTTTTTCTTCCAATATTATTTTCCTGCAGGTGATGAGAGAAATTATTTTGAAGCTAGCCTATTTAATAAAATCCAATCACTTACTTTATTATCTTGAAGAAGTAATACTTAGGAAGCTATTATTAATGGAGTTAATGTGGGATTAAGTTTTCAGAAGCAGTCTGCCTCAACCTGATGAGTCAGTCATTAGGCATCTGAAATGGCAATATGCCTAGAAAGGCAATTTGACATTTAAAGTGACATTAACCTGTAGGTTATCATGGGCTGGAAATTTCTGCTGCTAAATGAAAGGACTGGAAATGGAACTAATGCATCAAAGTTCAGACAATCAGCCCTTTCGTAACAAACTCAGATAAACATCTCTAATGAAAACAAATGAATTGGGAGTGGAGGGAGAAGGTAGGAAGCATTTTCCACTTTCGTCATCATACAGCTGGGAAAAATAAAAAAATAAAAACAAAGGCCCTGCTGCATTTCTCTTTTTCTTGGCACTGTTACAGCCAGAGACTGAAAGAGACCCACTTCAAACTCTTTTCCCACGTCTTTGTTCCACTAGGAACTGGTGTTCCTTCACGCAGTCCCGGCTGGTCACATACATAGAAGCCTGCATGAAGGAGAAGTACATTGTCAACTCCCAACAGCCCTGCCCAAATGGAGCCCCAGACTGCCAGAAGATCATGTAAGTGTCCTAAATAAAGCCAATGAAGAAAACAGTTTTTTCTGAATATCTAAATGATATTTTCAACAGTACTGAAGCCTCATCATTATTTCTAGGGGAGTTTTAAACAAATTTGTATCTTCCTTGATAACAGTGACATTTTGGAATAATGTGTTTAATAATAAAACTCTCTCTACACCTCATCACAATACTACGGAAGTTCAGGATCAGTCCAAACTTGATTGCAAAGGACTCTATTATGATAAATCTAATGCCCAGACCCTTCCTCCCTAGGTACAGGACAGCTCTGAAGCCAGTCTACCAAGTGAAACAGAAGGTTTTGAAGTCTTTGCAGTGGAAATGCTGCCCTGGATTTATTGGCAAGGACTGTGAACAGCATGGTAAGCAAAGCTGGAGAACAAGTATAGGAATGAATGACTAAAAGCCAGGCACAATGGCAAGAAATAAGCTTGCCTAATTTTTCTCCCTTTTTTCAGAGTGGATACCTTGGTTTTTTCGGTCTGCTATGTCCCAAATCACTGATACTTTGAGACAAGAGCAGTTGTAATTAGCTGTAATAAGTAGTTAAATAGCATTAGTTACTTATTCTTCTGTAATAGCACCTTTGTGATCTTTACACATGGAGAAAGGTATTCATTTGCTGGGCAGCCTGTCAGATGTCCATCTAGACAACTCCATCTAGGAATGCCTCATTCCAGGTAGAAAATGGTGACAGCAGAAAGCAGCACCAGTATGTGAAATGCCCCTATGGTCAGTTCACAGGATGAAATCATCTGGCTCAGGAAATCACAAGGAGTCCAAATTCAGAGGAGAGGGCAGCCTCCACTCTGCATTGCTCCTCCTCTCTCCTCACCCTGGCTGCAGAAGCACAGGCTCCTATAGCAGGGAGCAGCTCTCCAGCACAGTCAGGAACAGTGCCCAGACTTCCATGAAAGCTCCAGAATAGCCTGTGGAGTGAGCTACTGTAATCCATAGCACTGTTGAATAAAGCAGCATGGGCAGCAGGTGGAAGGAGGGGATTCTACCCCTCTACTCTGCCCTCCTGAGATACCACCTGGAGTCCTGCATCCAGGGGTCCCCACCTATAAGGACATGGACCTGTAGGAGTGACTCCACAAGCACCTCTGCCATGGAGATGGGCTGAGATAGCTGGGGCTGCTCAGCCTGGGGAAGAAAAGGCTCTGAGGACACCTCACAGCACCTTCCAGTACCTAATGGAGCTACAGGAGAGATGAAGAGGGGCTTTTCACAAGGCCATGTAGTGGAAAGACCAGGGGAAATGGCTTCAAACTGAAAGAGAGCAGGTTTAGATTAGATATCAGGAAGAAACACTTTACTGTGAGGGTGGTGAGGCACTGGATCAGGTCTCCCAGAGAAGCTGTGGATGCCCCATCTTTGGAAATGTTCAAGGCCCAGCTGGATGGGTCTCTGAGGAGCCTGGTCTAGTGGGAGGTTCCCTGCCACGGTCAGGGGGTGGGAACTAGATGGTTTTTAAGGTCCCTTCCAACCCAAACCATTCTATGATTGTATGATCTGTGCAGTTGCTAAAAAAAAAGGGGGGGAGACAGTGTGGTTTCAAAACTGAACAGTGGTTTAAAAATGGCATTGGCAGGATTTAGCAAATAATACTTGAAAAGCAGAATTTAAACGGATTTAAGAATTTACATGGAATTAAGGGAATTTAAATGGATAAAAGGTAATTACCTCTAGCAATTAAGGCAACCATAACAAAAAAGGCAAACGTGTGAAAATTTTTCCACAATCTACATCTAACTCACCTACAGACTCCACAGATAAAAATCTCTGTAGGTTTAGCTTTTCTTGACAGATAGCTTTCATTTGTAGGTTGATCTCTACGCGGTGTACTTCACTCATAATGTTGGAAAGATATTATCAAACTCAGTGCACCTATTTTAGTTTCTCTTTTGTTTCACTCATTGACCAAAACAAGCTCCTCCATCATTATCTCCTCATTTGTAGAGCATCATTCACTGTTGCTGACACCAGAATGTTCAGGTAACAGTGGAACAAGGAAGAGGCATTTGCAGATCTCTAGATGGGATCCCCAGAAAAGAAAAATCCCCATCTATTTGCAATAGAGTAATTTCTTATGAGAAATAACTTTGCATGAGTTAAAAATCCCCACGCTACTGCACAGCACTGCCATGTATGCAATGTTGTTTGCCAGTGCAAGGAAAGTAAATTCTCCAGAGAAGGTGTTCTTTCCCCAGGAAGCTTGTCTGCACTCCAGTTACACGGCACATGAAATTTCTCTGTGTGGCCTTGCTAAACTGTAGTAATTTCTGCATCTAAAACATTTTCACAGCTGTATCACATCTCAATTGCAGATCCTAATTTTATTCTGGTGCCAGGAACTGAAACTGATGGACAAGAAGAAGAGTTCTCAAACCACAGTATGTGCTTGAAGTTGTTTTGCTTCTCATCCTTTTACCTTTTAGTCATCGATAAGAAAAAAAAAGATCTGAAGCTGCAATTTTAACCTGATAAGCGATGGACAATCTCTCTAGTGAAAGCATTGTCTGGGAAAGCTTTGAAATTATACATTTATTAAAATAAATGAGGGTTTTTGCTGTAACACTATGGGAATGCTCACAACAAAGCATCCCAAAGTTTCAAAGTTGTCTGGTCATCAGTGAATGCCAGCTGATGCAGAGCCTTACACCTTTCAATGGCATGGATGTTAACCCTTTGCTCTGCAAAGTGAGTTCACAGGACAGCACACCATGCTCACAAATCTACCAGAAAAACAATCCACTGAAAATGTGATTTTAGAGCAGCCCCCCAGTAGCTCTGAGATTATTGTTACAAGGTACCACAGATTAGTATCTCAGGCACTCCACCTGTGTAAGTACCAGGAAGGACCTTCCCTTACCACCTGGGAAATGGTGTGGCTTGCAGTGCTATCAAGTGTCTTTCAGCAATGAGCTTCAGGGTAGTATTGTACACTTTGGAATCTACAGCTCAAATTTACAAGTATTTATTTAGAAAAACACGAGTTAAAGGGCCCCTCCATGAGTCAGCTCTGACACACACTGTGCTCCTGATTTCTCAGTTGAACGTCTCAATTGCTCTTTCATCCCCTCCTTTTATTCTAGCTTGTTAAACCTTGCCATCCTTTCAGTCAATGACTTGAAAAGTGTTAGTATTCCAAGCATCTTTAATGGCATGGGGAGATTTCTAATTAAGAGCATTTTATTGCCATCATGGCTGTTGTAGCTGAAGTTCCCTGCAAATATCTGAATATATTAAGTTTTTCGTAACTGTTGAAAAAAATCCTTGCAGATAAACTGCAATTTAAGGCACCAGAAATCAACAGGCCCTGTAAATGTCAATGCAAAATTTTCAGAGTGAAAACCAGACAGGTGTTCTCAGAGGTCTTGCATGAATACCTGTCACCCAGTCGCTGCACTCTGTTGCATGACTTTGTTTTTCTAATCTTGTGACCAGTGTCAACATCAGTGGATTCGAGAGAAATGTTCGAAGTCATTCAAAATCATGAGGCTTTACTGGATGATCTTCAAAGTGATATTCATCAAGCAGCCAGCACCTTAGGTGACTTACAGAGACTAATTGAAAGCAACGGTACAAGCATGGTGTTAGAAGTGAACGAGAGCAATTCAGGTGAGAGGTCTGATGCAGAATTATCAGCCCATGATAGGTCCTGTGAAACCACACAGATCAGAAGGAAAATGTGAAAGCAAAAATACCCTGGTATTCCTTGGTCTGCTGGTTGCTTCTAAAGAGAGAAAAAATGGGTGCAATCCCAGTGGAAATGAATGAATCAAAGACTAACTTGAAACGGGAAATGAGAGAAAAGGCAGAGTTCAGAATACACCTTAATCACAGAATAAAGAGGTGACTTATATTTAAAATTTGTTAATCTTACTACTCTGCTTCTGTGGCTTCTTCTCTTCTGTGGGGATGCAGAGTTTAGATTTGTTCTTTTTCCACACTCATGCTATATACTCTGATGTGTGGAATAGTACACTGGTGTTACGTGAAAAAATGAAACATTTGACCCATCTCTGGAACATTGTTTCTGCCATATACAGGAGTGGGAAAAAAGAGCTGCTGAATTTGACCTGCCATAGTGAGCCACTGGCTTGCAGAAACATTTTCTAAGGATACAGACTATGGTATTCAGTGAACTTCAAGGCACTCGAGTTTCAACTTTGAAGTTAGAAACTGAGCCTTAGTATAATTTCCATATAGTCCAGATACTTCACTGAACTTATTTACTCCTGGCCTGGAATATTCAGCTGTTGAGATGCTGTATAACTTTGTGGAGTAGAAAGCATGAGAAAAAGAACATTACAACACACTCAAAAAAAGGAAGAGTCCATCAGCTAGGAACTATTGGGAAAATGGACAGTTATGGCTACTGGGAAAACTGCCTGTCCAGGGGTTTCAAAAAGCATCATTTTTAAGACACGATGGGGAAGTCAATACATATCCTTATTGTCTGCAGACTCATAGGCACCAGGTGCTTTATAGTAACCTTGACTGAACACTAGACTATTTTTGCAATTGTCAAAATTTATTCTGAGGTCAGATTCTGGGGAGTAAGATGGCAACTACTACAGAAAAATTCCTACTTGAGTTATCCTGGCTAGACTGTGTTCCAAAAGCAGAATTTAAATTTAATTTTTTTTTTCAACTATGTTAACAGATCATCAGGAAAGGCTTCTGCAGCAAGTCTTGTTTCCTCATGTAGAGAATTTTCTAAGGAGACATTTTAACCCAATGTGGGCAAGCTTCAACAGAAGCTTACAGCACCTCTCCAACATAGTAAGAAACCTGTCCCATGATGTGGAAGCCAACAAGAAAAGCATAGAAAGATTCCAAGAGAGCACTGTGCCCATGAAGGAATTCCAGGAGCTGGGAACTAAATTTGAATCAAAAGTCCAAGAAAACACAGTGAAAGTTGACCAGGTGAAAAGAGATATAGAGAACCAAGTGCACATGCAGCATGCTAATATTCACTATAATCTCAGCATGATCAAGGCAGATATTGACACGAAACTCAAGAAGCTTCACAAGATACAGCATTCCCATTTCTTAGCTTTGAACAGCAGCATAGCAAACATGAAACAAGAGCAAAACATTCTTGAAAATAAACTGGAGGCTTTGAAAAAAAATTTAACAGAACTCTCTTCACATCATGGTTCCAAAGATGAAAACAGCCAATTAACCATCAAACAAATGAATGAAATTCTGTCCGGGCACGCCAAGCAGCTTAAAGAACTTTACATGGAGTCAGATGTGGCCTTTCAGAATATTGCAATTTTAGAGAGGTGGTTTAAGGAGTTAAAGAAAAACATCTCAAAGTATAGGCCAGAAGATCTGACAATAACTTTAGCTGAGAAATCAGTTATTATGGAAGAAAACAATGCAGCAATGGAAAGACAGGTATCAGAGCTCAACTACACTCTCTCAAACCTTCAGGAAAACTATTCAGATCTGCTGCGGTACATGGAGGAATGCAATTGCCAGAGAATATCTTCTGACACTGATGGGCTGGAGGAAGATCCCAGGAATAGCACTTATTCCCTTGAAGATACCCAGTCAAAGGATATGAAGCACTTAGAGTCAGCTTTCAGAGATCTCTTCAAGAGTGAAATTGAAGAGCTCTCCTCAGCTATTCCGTCCATCCATCTGTCTCTTAACCTCCGTCAAGAAGAGAACAGACAGCTTCAGTCACAGGTTACAGCTTTTTCAGAAGACATAGGCTTGCTGAAGAAGAAAGATGAAGAAATTCATCGACACATCAAGTATCTCAACAGTTCTTTTAGCTCTCTTTTGAAAGATGCAATGCGGCATGAAGAAGCACTGGAGGCTTTACTGAGACACGAATTTCTGGATGTCTTTTTTGAAGATGATTTTAGTAGCCTAATACCATCAATATTTCAGCTGCAAGAATCTGTCAGACACTTCTCAGATAAACTGCAAGAACAAAATTTGACTTTAGAATCTCTTACAAGGAGATTTCATCGCTTGGAGAGAGGTCAGCAGAATAATCATGATGCTCACATGCTTCCTAAGCACCCCAAGGAAGAAACACAAACCTCCTCTACTCTACGTGAAGTCAGCAGTCAACGCAGCATCATAGAACACATGGAACCTAACTATGAGGCTGCCAAAGATGACTCCTCAGATAGCTCAGCTTATAATGATATCATGACTCTGAAGAACGATATCAAACACTTGAGCCTGGCAATCAAGAGGCACGAATCCAGAGGTGACGTGAGTCTCTGCTGCAATCACACAATAGCAAATGCAATTGAGCCACTCAACGTTTCTGTAGAAACTCTCTCTGCAGATTTAGCAACCATCAGGCAGAATCTGGAGGAACATCTGCTGACTTTTAAAAAGCTGTTTGGAGGTAATGAAGAATTAGGTGCCTCAAATGTAAGTCTGGATGTTACAAAGATTCAGTCAATGCTGAACAAAAAAGGGAGAAGGCAACAGAAAGGTCAAGACAAGCAAAGAGACAAGAGAAGGCCTGAGAAGCACAGAGAAAATCCACAAACGATAAGTGAAAGAAATATGGTGCAGACAGAACTTGTGAAAAAAGGTGTGTTCTTTTCTTTTACTTGCTTATGTGCAGGTCTAGCTTCTTTCTGGGCCCTGCTGCAAGTTCCACACACACAGCATATTAGTATTAGTTACAAGAACTGTCAAGTATCCTGTGGGATGCTGGAGGGAAAAATTTTGACATGACTTACATCCTCCCCCTCCACCAAAAAAAACCAGATCTGAGTGAGAACCAAGTCAATATTCTGCTGTATTTTGCTCAAGGCCAATAAACTGACACCTGTTATAGCTGCTAGGAAATTTGCCTTGAACTAATTCAACTTCAGGTGTTTAGAAGACAAATGTTGTTTGTAGATTGCTCATGTTAATGCAGTAGCAGTTTTCTCTTTGGAAGCTGATGTGGAATGCTTCTTTTTCCCTGTTACTTTGTTCCTTGAACCTGGAAGGAGCATACTCAAAGCACCAAATCCTTCCCAAGGCAGACAGATGCATTAAATGAGCTGCTATAATTTGCACAAGTGGAACAGGCAGGACTGACTAAAGAGCACACACTCTCTTAAACTGAGTTTCAAAGACAAATTTTCAGCTTATACATCACTGGGACTGGCCAGCTCCCTTTCCCTGTAAACATGTGACCATAAGCACCTGGTAATTACAACCACAGCTTTAACATTGGCTTTTATGACTGCAGCCCTTGCTATGGACAAATAACACAGAGCAAAAATCTACCCCTTTAGGCATCTGTACTTAAGACTGAATAAGCAGAGAACATATTCCTAACTGATTTATTTTTAGGACAGTAAAAAAGTGTTATTTTTTTTCTCTTGGGTGGTCCCAGCATTACACTTTTCCAAGAGTTTCAGGGAATCATTTGATCTACTCCAGTACACATAACCATTGCCAGTGTCGAGCTTTGTAAAGCAGCACACAAAAATCAGGCCTGATAGGGATTCACCTTATCTCCTATCCTGATGATCCTGGGGAAGAGCACTCACTCACTGCTAAAATCCTGTTCCTCTTTCTTTTTCAGACCCATTGGTGGCATTCCATGTGGGATTCTCAGAAAGAAAGGATAAAGAAAAAACGGTGAAGTTTAATGAAACGTACCTCAATTATGGAAACAGCTATTTCTCTGAACACGGCCACTTTAAAGCACCACACAAAGGTGTGTACCTGTTTGTCATCTCTGTGGAGTTCAGCTCAGGACCAGCACTGGGGCAACTCTCCTTCAGCCGTGGGTACAAAAGAACTCTCTCCAGCAGTCAGAGGAAAACCCCACACGGACACACCATGACTACTTTTGCTATGGCAGAAATGGAGAAAGGGGAGACAGTGTGCTTTGAATTGCTGCACGGCTCTGTAGTGAAACGAAGCCCACCTGGGACAACTATGGGTGGATTCCTAATATCTAAAACATGAATAGTGACATTTATGTTTTATTACACTCTTTCCATAGATGCAATGGATGCATTCACTATTGCTTCATCTGTGATGTATTCAATGCTACTGCATGTGTTTAAACACAGCACTACCCTAGGTTTGTCTTCATGCTTCTTTTCTGGAAGTGTTTGGCTTTTGATTAGTTGCTTATGAGCAGCAATGGGATTTTCTTTCAAGTGAAAAGCTAATGGTTTGGACTCCAAATGTATCAGCATACCCATTCCCAAATCCTTCCAACGTGAGAACTGCATATAAATGTTTTGTGGGACTTTCTTCACTTTTAACTCAAATTTCTCCTTTCCCCTGTCAAAAGAATATCCTCCGATAGCACATATCCCCATCAGGCAAGGAAAAGATTTTAGGTAGGACTGCCTCTCTCATATTATGTGGATGATACCTTAAAACCCAGAAGCCAGAGCAATTTTACCTTTTAGTTCTCTGTGACCCACAGACTATCTCGGAAACTTCTGCAACTCACTCCAAAGTTTCAGTCTGTGCACAACAGGAAAACTAGAAGAGATCTATCAAATCCAGTAAAACTCACTCTATTGTCAGTATTTGCAAGCAAGGATCTCGTAAATGGCCCAGTCTTTGTTTCTGGGCCTGTGATGTATTTCAGCTACACTGCAAAAATTTAAAGCATTGTTAAGATTAATTACATTTACATTTAGGAAAGTGTCAACAATATTTTAAAAGTATTGGTGAAAATGCAGTTTATTTCTAAAGTTAATCCTGAAGATTATCATGAATTCAGCCCAGAGTTCAGCATTTAGTAAGTATTTTAAAACCAAGCAAGCAAAACTAAAAGCAAAAGGCAAGCTCATTGGTCTGTTGTCACTGCTGAATATAAATCTGTAATTAGAGTAAACCAAAGAGTAGAATTTTTGAAACATGGAGGTTTTTTTTTAAATTTTCAAAACTTCAAGGTGACCATGCCTGGTCATGTCTTAAACTTTTCTTCTGTCAAATAAAACTTCCCAAAGACTTTCACTTTAAAGAAGTTCAAGTATTGTGGTATTTTTGTCTATCCTAATACCATATTAAGCAATATTAAAACAA
This sequence comes from Eopsaltria australis, assembly GCA_034509425.1. NCBI lineage: Eukaryota > Metazoa > Chordata > Aves > Passeriformes > Petroicidae > Eopsaltria > Eopsaltria australis. The sequence goes on from JAVTVJ010000138.1 coordinate 1,974,158, forward strand.
TTAAATTTGCCAAAATGAAATGCACTTTGAAATTTCCAGTATTTTTGATGGATACAAATTCTTATTATGTAAATTGCATCCTTTTAAGGCAGCATTTTTTAACAGAAATCTTTTCTGCTGTTAAGAATTTTCTCCCCCCACCTGTATTCTAAGCAACGCTAAACTATCATTAATTATTAAAAACCACCAACACATCGGTACCAACACACATTGCACTTAAAACAGCAGTCTGACAAGCAGACAATACATATCTTTTGACATAAAGCTACGAAGCAATTTCAGCTACTGACTTGCTGAGAAGATTGTTTTCTCTATCCTGAAAAATACAAGAAAACTAAAAACTAAGTGTTCCTTATCTCCTTCTGGCCAATGCTGATTTTCACAGGAGTTGCCCACGCCAGGTGTCCCCATTTCTCTAGCATGGAGGCTCACACTGCTCTGCTACAGGCAGCACAAAGTGCCTGCAAGCTCAGTGTCATTTTCTGTTCCACTTTTGCTCAAAATACCTGAGGGAAGGAAGAGAAGAATAAAATTGAAGAGGAAAAATGAAGAAAACCATCATATTTTAAGATCAGGTTCTTTCAGTACAAAGCTACCATCCTGGGGTGACTGGATGGGTTGTTATCAGTGTTCCTCCAATTCCTGACTTTTGTGGTGGCAGCATTCTGCAGAGCCAGGCCAGGTGTGCTGCCGAGGTCAGGGTGGTTCAAGGAACAGCTTCTCTTCAGAGCACACTAATTCTGCAGCTACCAGCCAAGTTCTACAAATAAACACAGCTGGGAATATGTATGTTACATATGGGGGATATGATACACATATAAATACTTTAAAACACTTCGTTTCTAAAGCTTTGACAGAAAGTTTCAACTGCAATGAAAACCATAAAGCAACTTGGAAAAGGACACACACTGCAGTTCACCCAGTCAGGACTTCTATGGGTTTGGTGTCTTTCTTTGTGCTTACCAGAGTTTACTTTTGTTGAAGAATATGCCAGATGACTTCAGAAAACATTGGCTCCAGAGTGAACAAAACATTAATTTAAAGATGCTTTTGTATTTTAAAGATGTCTTCAAATATGTGCTTAAGTTAGCCACCTGCATATACAAGGAAGACACACGTGACTGGGAGACTAAATCTTAGATTATGAAGTAAAAAATTAATGGAAGTCAATGGGTTAAAACACTGCTGGCTGCATAAGCCAGGAAAACCGACTTCTTTCTCAAGCACCTAGAGAAAGATGATTAAACTACTGGGCTGTGGCTGTTTGTTCAAAGCAATAAACCAGCTTTTTCATAAGCCTCCATCTAAACCACTCCTGCATTTTTCTGGTGGGATGGTTGTTTGGGCTTTTTTATAAGATTAACACAGTCACATCACTATGATTCGCATTTTTATGCAAACTAGAAGAATCAATTTAATGAAGATAATTTAAAACACAGCTATTGGTTGACTCAGTGGATTTAGGAGAATTTCTAAACATGAAAAACAACCTGAAGCTGACCATAGGCACTGGGAAGAGCTGTAACAGCTTCAGTTTCCCTCACAGCAGACTGACTAGACTAACACACCTGAAGGCCAGGCAGCAACAGGCACAGAAATGTGTGCTCACTCCAGGATATAGATATGTGTATTGTCAATCTGACACTTATATTTAAAAAGAAAAGCTTCCAACAGCTCTTAGTACTTCCTAGAAACCTGCCAGAAAACACTACCACTGCTTCAAGTTTCTGTAATTCCAGATCAAACCACTAAGCTTTATAGTAAGGTAGAAAGCTGTGCATCTTAGTGCCTTCATGGAATTATTTTGTTACTGATCTGCTGCTTTGTGAATGTCAGTATCTTATAGTACATTTTAAAATTAAAGTCTCCTACTTTTTTTTTCTTTTCCATTAATAAGACAATCTCCTTACTGTACTCCAAATTCAAGTACTGACTGTATGGTATATAAGCAATTTTACTTTCTATAGATCCAGCAATGCCTGAATTCTGCAGATAATATCAATATCAAGGCAGGGTCTGAAGCCCATGGAGGTCTCATAATGAAGCAGACTCATGAGCTAGTCAGCCCACAGTAATGGTCCCTTCCTGGCTCAGATTCACAACTGATACTGATTTACTGCATTAACATCTGTGAAAAAAACCAAAGTGGTCTTCTGAGAAAGGTGAAGATAAAGCTGCAGAAAGGATTAAGGAAATTAACAGAATTAAATCTGATCCTTTCTGAATTTAGTGATAATTCTGCTATTTCTTTAAAAGCTTGTGATTCAGTTTACTAACTACTCAGTTTGCCTTCTGGTATGCCCACAAAACATCCATGGGAGTGTTTACACATTTCACTGGATACAGCTCTTTCACTTCTTAGATACTGAGGCAAGTTCATCAGTAACGTATTTTATACGGCAGTCAAAACCCATTTATAAAGGAAAATATTTTGGTATTTATTACTAGCAGCCAGCAGAACTTATTTTCACGTCTCAGAGCGCCCCAATTTTTTCCAAATCCTTTCTTTAGGATTCAGCACCACCCTGTGGCCGTTTCAAGAAAGAACACCGGGAGAAAAAGCTGCCCATTAGCACTCGGACAGGTGCAAACACTCACCCACAACTTTCATTATGCCCTCCTGCAACGCTAACATGAAATCCCAGCTTTAAATACAATCACGACCACTGCAATCAGTGAAGACATTCCAAAAACAACATAACAACCATAACCATAGGAAAAAGGATTACTTTGCCAAGATACTAATTTAAGGAGACCAAATCTTTCGGCAATCTAATTTCCTGGTATTATGTGTTAAGGAAAGCAAGGTTTGAAACTACATCACCTCATCTTTCCACTGCACTTTCCAGAACTCTACTGCAAGAAGTTAACACTTGACTGTACAGGGGAAACAAATAAAGGTTTGTAAGTATAATACACTTGTAACAGTTTTTATGAAGTTCAGATACCAAACCTTTCTAGCTACTGTAAAAAGATTAAAGGCAAAAAGAGAACAGAAACTGATCTTCCTTCTTCCTCCTTGCAAACTGAAGTGAACTCTATGGAGAGTAGAAGCCAATACATTTCTGCAATGAGAAAACAAATTCTGACACCTTCTTTATGTAATTGTGTACTCACAGGTGAGATATCCCCTTGACTGGTCTTCATTTGCTTGAATCACAAAAACCAGAGTAAATTTAGCAGTACGTATACATATTCAACTCAAATATCTTAATCTGGATACTACCACACAAAAAGAATATTGTACACAGAGGGAACATAAAGCAATTACAAAATTCCCCATCCCTTTATTTTTTCTGTTTTTACTTGATAAGCTTGAGGCAAATTTAAATGGATAAAACCAACATGTAGTGAACTTGCATATGTTCAAATAAAAGTATTATTTGATTTTGACTTGCTTTTGGCTTTGCTGTAACAGAGGGATAGAAGTCAGGAGAAGGAAACACTGTTTTTTACTGTTGCACCCAAATTTAAATTTTGTGCAAGGAATAAAGAGCTTGAACTTAGAGAGAACCAAATACTTTTCAGCATCACTGAACAATAAAAGCAGTAATTAACAACTTTTTCAGAGACTGTGGGGGGAAAAACCATAAACAAGGTATGAAAAAGTAGGGAGCTATTTACTTACAGTATTATGATTTCCAAGTCATTACATTTTTAAGGCAAAATCTTATAATAACAAAACACATTACTAATATGTACTAAAATAAGGTTATTTACTTAAAAATGATACATTGGACATAATCTGTGTACAGAACAAGCAATTCATGGTAAACTCAATAAGGCACCTTCTAAAGCAGATGCTGTACAAAATACATTAGTGTGTTACAGTTTTAAAGTAGTATTCTACACTTCTGGCATATAACACACAAGAGTGTGACCATTTGTCTTGTTCCACTCTTCTTTCATATTTTATTTACATCTTCTCTAGGTTAACTACAATGTTATTTATTCTTCTTGTATACAATATAGTACATTTCATTTTGGGCATGTCATGTCAGAGCACAAATGTCACTACATGATGTGGGCTTCTATAATTGCATTCAACAGTAAAATATCACAAAGCAACAATTACATTGGATTTGTCCAAAAACCAGAAGTAATGTGCCCTCTACTTCTGCTGTACAACCAAGGCTGAGCACCATGGTTCCATAAAGCACAGGACTGTGCAACACTGCCGGCTGCTTTTAGACATCACCCCTACTTGGAATAAAGATTGTGGGCACAGCATAAAGATTTGACTCAGAGGCACTGTCAGGAGAGTGGGGAAAGGCTAAATCACTCTAATATTCCACAGAAGACGAGCATGTAACTTCCCTTTAAAAATATCTGCAATAGCAAAAGAATGTTTTTTAACTTTATCTCTGCTCTTCAAACACCTTAGACCATTAAAATATAGTCTGTTAAGACAGAGTAGATGAAATGTATCCAAATGATTTGCTTTATAAACACATTCAAATGGTCATTTAGATCAAGATCTAAAATTTGATTCTAGATTACTATGGAGGTAACTTAAAACATTAATTTTACATTTCACTCAAGATCTCAAAAAAGACTAATTAAGAAAATAATTGGGAAAAAGTGACGGATATTGGGAAAATGGTCTGTTTCTTGAAGAAAAATTACATTAAGTAAAACTCAGAATAAACTCCGAATGTAAGCCAAATTTTCACTGCAGGAATACCAGATTTCTGGTGGAATTTACAAGTTAACCAGGAACACAAAAGTGTTCCTTTCAGTTGCTGTAACAATAAGAATGAAGTGACTCCAATTATTTCCATCTAAAATCACATGGAACAGATTAAATAAACACAAAAAATCCCTCCATGAGTGCTTAAGAATTTCCAAGGCACAGTCATGATACTCCTCAAGGTATTTTCCACACAGCTGATTTTTGTATTAAAAAAAAAAAGAAAAGAAAACACATTTGCCAGTTTTGGAGGATATTCTTTTAAATGACAAATGCTTAAAATTTTGACCAACAAAATGAGATAAATCACAGTCCAACAGAAGGATCCTATTACCCTCTCTGACCTTAAAGGCTTCCGAACTCCACAGGATTGCATAAAGCAACAACTTACCTCTGGAGTCTGCATTAATTATGCTTAATTATGTAAATACTAATGGGCTGGCCTGGAGCACATTTTTTTTCCACCTGATTAAGTATCAGTATAGACATCCTTCAGTATTAATATTTTGAGTATCAGAATCAAGGAAGCTCCTGTTCAGCACAACAAAAACTACACCTGCATGATACATTTGGGTACGAACAGAGTAACTGAAGTGCTGAAAAATTAGGTTTAAGGCAAAAAAGATTTTTTTTGCAGCAGCAGCTGGCTCCCTCTATATTTAAGTGAACATGTAAATCAATTTAGGTCCTAAGGTGTCAAACCATCCTATTGCCTTGCAAATACCTAAACAACGGAAAAGAAAGTAAGTGAAAATTTACGAATTATTTAAATTCTTACTTCCAGAAGGGGTTTCCTGAAGACTTGGGAAAAATGAACAAAAAAAAAAAAATTCACAAAATATGTTTACAGCTAATAATGATGTGGCAACTTCTAAAAGAAATGACACAATGTTCTACATAGGTTGGGGTTAATTTAAACAGACCTCTGTACTTTGAAAGTTTAAGCTAGCAGGGTACCTACATCAACATTTTTCCTTCTTATTGATAAAAATTCTAGAGAAGTAAAAAGAAAGCTTATCCCTTACTTTTTTTGGCTTATACCAAAAATTTTCCATCTACCTGTGCAAAAATTATGCGTGAAGACACGATTAACAATTTCAAAATCATCATATATTTCTTGGCAATGGACGGAGAAACTTTTTTTAAAAGCCCTTTATCATGAGGATTGTGGCACAATCTCATATCTCTCGCTGTTTTCAAATAAGTTAAAGTTGACACACCTATGAACTTCTCAGCCAGAATACATATTAATACTTAAAGGCATTACTAAACAAAAGTAATGACTTTATTAAAAAGTCCCTCGAAATAGCTAGTTTTCTATAAAATATGTAGAACTGTTAAATAAAGTCTGTACATCACAATAGAAAATAAAAATACTGCAATCTTTTGCCTGACCATTTACATTACGGGAACTACAGGATTAAAACAAAAAAGTAACATGCTAGAAGATTGTAATTGTTCACAAATCACATTAATTCTGTGTTACATTGCTTTCTATCAGCTGTATTTTCACGGGAAATTTAAACACATCAAAACAATCTCCATGTAAATATTTTAAGACAACAAATAATCTGGCATAAATCAATCTGAAGTTTTAACATTTTCCATCAATTTTGTTAATATTCTTAACTTTTTTCTTCAAATCTCAACTATGGCATGTGTGTGTGTGCATATATCTAATTGTACACATGTACCTAGGACTAGGCATTTCTTGTTTTGTTTCTTTTTACTAAAGCACAAAACACACCGTATAAATAACTTCCCTTTTTAAGTTATCTAGAACAAGATTTACAGTACAAAGTTATAGGCACTTAAATTATCAAATAGATTCAATGGTTCCAATACTGTGTGTTCATTCTTCAGACGATTCATGCTTTGAAGCTTCAGCTTGAGTTATGGTACTATTTTCTAACTTCCAAGTAGAAGTGCCAAAGGAGTTATAAATCAGTAATTCTGCCTTACAGTAACCTCACGAAGGGTTCTGGCTTCCAACCAACTCGTGTGGGTCAGTGGTGAAAATGGGAGAACTTCAGTTTCTTGTGCAGGTCGAACAGTTGGCACAATAAAAGCAAGTTTTGCAATTATGCTAACTTACTCTATTTTCATGAGTAAATTTCAATGTCATTCCTCCCAAACTTAAATACAACTTAAAACACCCAGTGATTTACCTTGTCTCAAATCTTCACTTCCACTAAGTGACCCACAGATGTGGCCTCCTGTGTCTACATCAGAGCAACCCAGCTCCAAATCTTCTGTACGCTGTGGATCTGATCTTCAACTGTTTTCATACTCAGTTCTCCTGGTCTTGACCTTTACTGCATTCTCTGAACTTCAGAGCACCCAGAGCTTCCTGCCTTCCCTCTTTTGTTTCTGTAAACCAGACTTGTTCTCAAGCCTTTCAAAACTCACCTTCTGTCTAGTTTTGTCAAATGATGAATGAGCACATTGCTACAGCTGACAAAGCCCTCCTTCGTGGGAAGAAGTTCAGAGCATGAGAGATACCTATGAGTGAGTCCCAACACAGCAGGAAGGCAAAACACATCGTCATCTGTCTTTCTGCTAAGATGGAAAGTATTCTATGGCAAAAATGCTGGCTGCACGTGGCACTGTGAAAAAATTTGACAAATTTCAGACATCCAATTATGGCGCTCTCTCTAGACTGCAAGTGAGATGACCAAGGCAGCCTATATCTCTAGAACAGAGTATTTCAAGCTCCTTACAGATTTAGGTAGGCATTCCTTAATTGATTAATGGTTCACAGTTCTGCAGTTCTCCTTGTGACCAAAACAAAAACAGGAAGAAAAATTAAAACTGAGATTTCTGAAGATAACTTAATGGCAAAAGATTCTGTAGCAAATCTCTGATTGTGGGGCCACAAAATGCATGGAACCCTGACCATTAAACTTTGTTCATTTAAATGGTTTCTTATGTATTCCAAATGACAGCAAAATAATCCTGGCACACACATAAAGGCATAAAGAACTGTTAAACTGAGTAGTATCACAAACAGATTCATAACCTACAGGCTGTTCCACCAAAACTTGGTATGGATTGACTAGGTTTTATCAGGTAGAAGGCAAAAAAAAAAAAAAGCTTATATTCTCCATCTCTGTTGAATCCATATAGCTTGTTAGGCTTTCACAGAAAGCACTGTAATCTGAACATTCAATTCAGTACCCAGAGTTTTACTGGAGACTCACTAAGTATGACTGAAGTCTCAATGCAGCTCAAACCAAAACAAAACGTGTATTTTCTCAAGGCTGTCCATATATGTAGCATGTAGTGTATAGAGGCTCTCAGTATCACAGTCTATGAAGTACTGAAAGATTTCATTAGCAGCCTGTAGAAGTGTGCTGAGAAAATATACTGAATCTCAGTTATTTCCTCTTTTCTATTTCTATCTTCCTCACCCACGTTTGAGTGGAAAGATCTAGGGAGTCCAGCTTTGCTCTCCAAAGTCCATTTCCTATGTCAAATCTTTACGTCTTGTGATTCCACCATCTTGGCAAGTGTCTTCTTGATCCTCAAGGCAGTGAGCCTTGAGGCAGGATTATGAGCCCAGCACTCAGACATCAACTTCAATATTGCTCTTAAACACTGCAAAACAAAAAACAAAGGAACTCTATTGTAACAACCGCTACATCCAAAGTGTGAAATTTTGGTTCACTGTCAAGCGCAAATTATAAAATTTTCAAGTCAAAAACACGCAGCTTCCGAATTTTCTGCAAAATTGTTGGTAGAAAACTATTATAAAGAGATCTACTGAAGGAAGAAACCCTAAACCCAACATCCACATGCCAGTCCTTCTTTTCCCACCCCCTCACTTCCTAGTATCACAGTAGCTGGAATTAGTGGAAATGTAGATTTAGTCTCCCAATGATGCATTACCAGAACTTCTTGGTACAACTCAAGAACAGTGGTATAAATATGGCAGCAATAAACAAGAAAAATCTCCACATATGTGGCTGGAAAACCATAAAGAATTCTTTCAGGGAAAATAAAGATGTGACAACAGTTCTTTCAGCAGTCAAAAAAAAAAAAAAAGGAAAAAACTGGGAATTCATAGAAGTCCAGGACTCCAGGAGGAATGGATGTGGCATATTTGACTTGCTTTGTGAAATAGTTATGTCTTATTTACTGTGTTCAAGCTGTGGCCCGTTAAAAACACATCTAAATGAGAATATTTTAATTACATCACAGATTGTCTTGGCATGTAGCAGTAAAAAAGGAAAAAAAGAAAGAGAAAATCCACAAAGGAACTGCTTCATCTTTTATGAAATATCTTATGCCACAGATCAATAAGCTATATACATTAAGACTAATAAAATGAATTAAAAATTCATTTAAGTTTTAGCTCCAACTAAAACTCTGAATATATTCCACTATCTAAAAGCAGTATTCATACATTTGGATGCTGCTTAAGGGTATCTTCCCCTCAGATCACTGATAATATACAGAAAAAAATACAGTATTTTGAATTGATCTCAAGCATGTCTTTCTCCTATTATTGCCATGAGGTTTTCAAAGTACCAGAATGTCTGAACGCAATCCCATACTTTACAACATTTTAGTATTTATTAAACTAAAATAGCCTCCCATATTAATGACCAAACTGAAGCAGCTTTTCCTCTCAGCACACTCACTTCATCGCTGTTCCACCTGTTGGATACCACGGGGCGCAGGCGTTTGACACACACCACTTCTCTCATGTCCTCATAGGATGGATCATTTGGCACCATGTCATAATATGGCAACTGATACTCTTCAACAATACCTAGAGATAATTGCAAAAGATTAACAACAATTAAAATAAATAAATCTACGTATCTACTCTCAGATTTCCTTAGCCAGGAACAAAAATTAACTTTGTGCCAAGTTAGACTCACCGCATTGCTTTTAATGTGGTAAAAATCTGAAAATTTCACTACAACAATCATTTATTATAAAAGCTCCAATATTATGATTATTAACTTTAGTAGTTACGATAATTCCTTGTAGTATCTTTGATTTTGATACCAAATAATGAATTTGGCTTTTTCTAATCCATCAAATGCTACGAAGAAGCACAGAAATGCAAGATGGAAGAAGAATACAGGTGAAGATGTATAAGGATACAAAAGAAGAGTAGAAGAAAAGCTAGGATGAGTCACAAAAGTATGTGTCAGACTATTACTACTGCTTTTGAAGACTATAAGCCTGATGATACAGCAAGCTAATTATCTTATTTCCTGGTGAAGCATTGCTAAAGTGAGGGAAGGGCCTGATAGATTTTATACAGAATATTTAAAGGTTTACCTCCTGTGACACAGCGCCGAGCCATTTCCCAAATGATGAGCCCAAAACTGTAGATGTCAGCCATGATGTATGGCTGGAAATGGTTTTTATTCAGGCTTTCATCCAGGACTTCTGGAGCCATGTAACGTTTTGTTCCCACTCTGGTGTTCAAGGGAACATCAACTTCATTTGTGTCACTGCATGAAAACATTAGGAAGTTACTGAATTGTGGACTGTTACAAGGTATGAAATCCTGCATGGCACAATCATTGAAAAGACAATTCTCTGTCTCCATAGAACTTAAACTAATAAAAGAGAAAGTATTTAATAATACCATTAAAGTATCACATCTTCAATTAAGTTTCAACTGCCTATATGCTGTTCAAATTTTCTATGAAAGAATTTACATGATTACAATTACTATGAAAGGCCAGTTTTGAATAAAAAAAAAAAATCAGTCTCCATTTCCTCTACAAAACTTTTATTTTTTGTAAGAAGAGTATTTTCATTGTTTCTTAACAACCCATTTTTATCACGTCTCCCATCATTCCAGAACAACATTTTACTCTCAAAACTGAAAAGCAGATAACCAAATGATTCCATCTGCCTTTCAGACTGGGTAATCCGGTGCATTAAATAGAAAGATTACATGAAAGTTTTCCCGTGACAGAGGATTTGTTACCTGTTAAACTTGACTGCAAGACCCAAGTCTGCAATGCAGCAGGTCCCGTTTTTCTTTATCAAGATGTTTTTACTCTTCAGGTCCCTGTGTGCAATTGCAGGCTTGCCCTGTGTGCCATAGATTTCTGTGTGTAGGTGGCACAGGCCACATGCAGCAGAATAGGCCAGTTTGAGCAGAGCCCTGTTGTCCAGCGTGGTGCATTTCAGAAAATCATACAATGATCCATTTTCATGATAATCCGTGATCAAATAAAGCTGTGTCCAGGAGCCAGTGCCTTTAATATCTGCTGCTATGAAACCTATGAAATGTATAAACCAAGTTTACTATTTACTTGTACATAGAATTCTTATGTAGTAGATTTAGCGATCATTCCTAAAGCTGTATTTTCTTGTATTGTATCAGAAGATCTGTGTTCCCCTTATGAAAACTAATCATGTAGAAGCTCTGATCCTGTCTATGTGGGGTTACCAGTCCAGCCTTCCAGCAGAGAAGACTGCAGACACGTTTCCAACCAAGAGCAGCTAGAGTCCACCTTTTCAGTAACATTTTATTAGCACACATTAAGGGAAACCCATCTGGTTATTCCACAGAAGCTGCCTTAGATCCCTCAAGCCACCCACTAGGAGTTCTTCCTCCTCCTCCACCCTCACACCAACCCTCCCCTAGCCGAGCAATGCTCTGCTGCCTTACCGAGGATGTTTTCATGTCGCATGAGAACAGTTTGGTAAATCTCTGTTTCTCGGAACCAGCTGGCTTCTTCTGTGGTGAAAAACACCTTGACTGCTACCTTTTCACCCCTCCATTTGCCCATCCACACTTCACCATATCGTCCTTTCCCAACCTGCCTCACCATCTGAATTTGTTTGGCAATAGTGCGCTGAACCTAGAGAAGACAAAAATAAAAAAAAAAAAGTGTAAGTTGGAGTAGGGAAACAGCAGTTAACCAGAAGTACCTGGTCAGCTGTTTGTCAAGCTTGGATTGCTTTAAATTTTGATCCCATTGTAAAATTTGTTCCGTGAAATTTTTTACATTCCAACTTTGGACTCATTATTGCTGCCTCCAAGGTATAAAAAAACCCCAGAATATTTAAGTCAACTCAACTTCTAATTGAAGGGTATGTTGTCTTGCATTTTATTTCTGATCTATAAATAGTCATTTGTCTCACTGGTTAATTTATATGCAAGTATTATATAGGATGGTGAATGAAAACTATTATGAATAATTACCACAAAATAGTCTGTGTCGGAAAGAACCTTAAAAATCTTTTATTTCCAACCCCTCTGCCATGGGTAGGAACACCTTCCACTAGACCAGCTTGCTCAAAGCCCCATCCAACCTGGCCTTGAATACTGCCACAGATGGAGCATCCCCATCTGTGGCAGTATTCTGCCCACATCTGTGGGCAACCTGTTCCAGTCCCTCAACATCCTCAGTGAAGAATTTCTCCCTAATATCCCATCTAAATCTACTTTCAGTTTAAAACCATTTCCCTTTGTCCTATCTCTACATGCCCTTGTGAGAAGTCCCTCACTGGCTTTTCTATTTTAATGGTCAGTGGATACTAAGAAAATAAAATCTCTGAGTTCACGCAGTTTGATACTTACATTAGCCATTTCTTGTCTTTTTATCTTACAGCTGTAGGCTCTAAGTTTTCTTCAAATTTTGCTGGCACCAACAGATTTTGAAACATACCTGATTTCAAACTTCATTTTAATGAATTATGTGAAGATGGGCTTTAAACATGTTCAGTTTGTACTTCATCTTTCGTCATAATGGCATATAAAATAATTCGTATTTTGTATGAACAAACTGCTTTGTTCTAGGCATTAGATACAAACCAAACTTTGCATGTGATGGAGAGAAATTCAGCGAAGAAAAATCTTAGTTTTTGATTTACCAACAGTGGTAGTCCTGATCCACTCCCAGAACTCTGTGACTGGTCAATAAGGTCTTTTAATGACTCCCCAGCTGGAATAAATGCTTCATCTTGTTCCAGGTCACGATTATAACAGTGCCTCTTTGCCATCGACTTACAGTAATGCCTGTAAAAGTAACAGAAGTTAAGCTGAACTCCAAAACACTTAAAATATATAACAAACCGATCTATGAAAAGAGCTATTTAAACACAGATGTCTTCTCAAAAGAAAAAAAACAGAGAATCTGATTTTACTCTATTTTTTCTTTTCCTGAAATGTAACTTACATAGCTTTTTAATGTTAAGAAGTTGTTGTAATACATGTACGAGTGTGTCAGTTTATTATCAGTCATGGGAAAACTCAGCATTTTTAACACTCAGCTCTTGGCCAGAGTTACCAGCACAACATTGCTGATTTTGGGTTAACTGAACAGACAGGACCTTGAACCATGGCAGCTGAGGGTGACACAAGCCTTGGAAACAGCTAGAACAATGATCACCCCCAGCACAGGGCTGGGGCTGACAGAAGCACCTGAATAAATTGCTATAGCTCAGTTGGACAATTACTTAGTTTTGAAACACAGCAGAAAATCTCAAAAATAGATGAAATTTAACTATTGATCATGACTGAAGACCCAAAAGCATAAAAAGCATGAAGACATTTCTGTTTACCAGCTGCTATAGCACTGAAGTTATGTGTAACTTACAAAACCGTAAATACTTTGTAGCCAGAGGAAAGGATCAAATTCACTTAAATTCTCTGCCATGAACATTTTGTTTTACCTAGTGATGGAAAGTGCTACCCACAGAAATCTGAAATTAAATAACAACTGTTTCTAATCCACACTAATTAACTGAGTACATTTGCAAAAAAACTGTTCTGTTTACACTGATTTGCAAAATTAAAAATGTTGCCAATAAAGAAAGTACTTTCTTACTTGTAACAAAAGCAGCTAAATAAGATGACCATGACAATTATGCAGACAGCCATAGAAATCAACACTGCCATCCAACGAATGCTGCCATCAAAAAGTCCATCTATTTGACAAAAAAAAAGAAAAAAATAGAAAGAAAAAAAAAAGAGAGAGTTTCCAAAGTCTATTAATTAAACATATACTGTAAACAGTTTATTGAGGTATTTTTTCATATACTGTGTATTGAAGCAAATATCTATACCACAAAAGCAAAGATAATTTCATTTGGATGACAACCAAAAAAACAAAAGAAGAAAGATTTAGCCTGAAATTTTGGAGTTGTTGGTTTTGGTTGACTCTTGCTAGTCAGAAATAGAAATTAAGGATTGAGAGCAGTAAGATTCTGAGAAGATACAGAGCAACAGTTAGACCAGTACAACTTGCCTAGCAATGAATGAGTAAGCTCTGGAAAATAATTTTCACTGGGAAGAACAGAAAGAAGAGAATGAGTTTGCAATAAAGAGGTGCTAACAAGGTCAGAATATCTTTTTTATGATGGCATTCATAATGGTAAAAGCACAGTAGAGATTAAGAAAAACATTTTAAAAAGAGATCAGACTGTGGAAACAGAATAAAAACAGATCAGAAGATCACATGCAGATCAAGATATGAGCACACTAAGAACAAGAATTAAAATGCCATGGAGGAAAAGATTAACTTGAAAGTGGCAAAAAAAACCAACCTGAAGGTAGAAAATGAAGTGTAGTACAACTCTTCATATAAAAATTATTTAGTAAGGAAAAAAACAGATCTGTGCAATACTGTAATTACACCTTCCCTTTTCTACTGCTGATCAGGAAAAACAGAACCTAGACAGCATTTCTTAGTAGCAGAGTGAACATACAGGAGTTGTTTACCTGTACTATCAAGAGGTGGTAACGTTGGCTGCAAATCCTGATTGCAGAAATCAGTACGACAGCACTCAATCGTTCGACGCAACTGCGCTTTAGGCGAGTCCTGTTGAAGGAGAATTCAATAAACATTTACATTTCGAAGCTAAAACAGAGACAGGAGATGCTACAGCTACAACACAGCACAGACAAAAATGTAAGCTATTTTATTTAAAAGGCACTTCACACCATTTCATGCATGAGATCACTCTGCAATGGCAGACAGACATCATCTAACCTCTGAGTGCCTACATTTGATCTTGTATTTTTTTATATTTCATGGAACTTTGTTTACTTGTTGCACAGAAACTGATGGTTTCTATTTAAGTTTCTATTTCATACATGGGAAAAGTCTTGAGCTTAGTCAAAACCAGTTAATCACATGTTAAATAAATACTGCTCTTAAGAAAAAAAAAATCTATTTAAGAGTTTTTCTCTTATACTCATCATAGCAGCAGTATTTGCTTTAGAAACATCTTCAGAATGCCATATAAAAGAGGGAGGGACATAAAAATGAAACCAAGTAAGGCACTGGTATAAATCTCATTTTTCACCTTGCACTGGAAGTCTGAACCTTCATACTTCATACAACCAGAAGCAAGCGTGGGTTCTCCATGTTCATCCTCCTCAACGATAGCAAAGCAATGCCCATTAGTTCTGCAATAAACATATCAAGTGAGCTTCACCAGCATGTTTGTCATTTAATATTCAGCATTAGTTGACCCATTAAGAATTCTAGAATGAAAACTTCTAGAAAAATTCTTAAACACAGTGGTTACCATCCAGTTTCAGAATAAAAGACCCCCACAGTATTCTCAAACAGAACACTACAGGGGTGCTTTCTCACAAATATTCATTCCCTCAACACAGATACTCAGGAAAACAAAATCAGAAATAATTTTGTCAAAAATCTATTGATATTAATTCAAAGAAAAGCAGATGTGGAAAGCATAAGGCCATAAGGTACCCTGCATGCAGACACTGTGTTTTTAACTAACAGCTTTATTTTCAGCATAATGGCCTATTAGTCACTAGGTCAGACAAAAATTAGTAATGTCTATACAGACTGCACACACTAGAGGGCAATAAAAACCAATAAATAAATATCAAGAGGCTTGAAAGACAAAATACTGGAACATTTTCACTTCAAAACTGTAAGTTACTGCCTGTGTTTACATTTAAAAAGACAGCAGTGTTTATTCTACCTCCCTGGGTTCCACAAAAACTGCCTTATTTGCCAAGTGACACCTTAGAGAGACTGAATACTATGTTAAAGTGAAGACTGAAAGTACAGGAGCAAGTAATATGTTTTCAACTGTGAATATTAATACTTAAGGAAGAAAAAGGAAGGGCCTTGAACACAGAATTGCAAATGAAGAGGAAAAAAAAATGAGGACATTTCAGGACATGAAAAAACCCCACCTTAAGGAGGCACAAAACCTGTGCATGGGCCTGTTAGGATTCTTGTATCTATCAAAGATAAAACTCCCCTCCTGTCTCTACCCATCCACAGGCTTTTCTTATTTTCCCCCGCCTTTCCTTCATAGTCTGTAACCCTTGAACATGTAACAAGAAGAATGCTCAGTAAATGGCTATGTTGTTTACACTACCTTTCTGATTACCAGCTGAAGAAATAAGCGAACAGGTGGTCGTGTCAGAAGGCTTAGATTTGGGTCACTTAATACTCACCCAGTTATAAAATATCACAGGGTTACTTAAAACCTGTGTCCTTCAAAGGAGTTGTTGGGCTTAAAATGACCAGTTGCAAATGGCTCTAAGGTGTGGTGAAAACAGTATTGTTTACACAGAGATGAACCATGGGTTTTAGCACTCACAGAACATAATCAATTATGGTCAGGTCCCCTGAGAGAACCTTGCTCAGCCTCCAGAGATAGTTTGCTCTCTCAAAACCCAAAATGATCCTCTTCAAAGAGCCTCTCTATCCTGAATGCAACACTTACATGCATGTGTTGTTAATAGCATCATCTGGACAATGTCCTGAGCAGTAGCACTTAAGAAAAGGTAAGGTGTCCTCTGGAGCAAGTGTTACTCCATTTGCTTGTTTCTTTTGGTCAGAATTTGTCTTCATTCCTGTACCATGAAGCATGCTGTCTAGCTTTTGACCTGGACATAAAGAAAACAACAACAAAAAAATGTCTGCATGTCTTGTATAACTGTTCAAAAGTTTTACAGGCAAAATAAGACAACAATAATTACATTAATAATCGAAGCATACAAGGCAATCTCATCTCCCAAGATTATGGTAGAAATCTGAGCTAATAATTTTCTTCTATAAATATCTAGCTGACATATTTTGTACCTTAACAGCAGATATTCCAACCATAATCAATATAAACAGAAAGGTATTTTCTCTTCTTGAGCTAGGGCAGGAAAGCAGTGGTTTAACTGGTTAGAATTTTCTGAAGAAAGCTTCTCTCATTCATGTGTTTAGAAAACCAAAATGCTGACAGCTTGATAACCACAACAAGAATAATTTTATGCATGACTGAACATACTTAATATGCAATTTTCTAATTTTCTGAAGTAATTTTTTATAGATTCACAGTCTTATGGAAGAGCAGTAATAACTCCAAAATCTCTTGGTTTTTTTGATCTCAGTATGCATTAGTACTTCAAAACACAGCTAAAGTAAATCTCGTTTGCAAATTAAATTCCAGTAAATGACATGAACATCCATCCAAATGAGCTTTCACAGAATAGAAGCAGGGCTACATCATGTTCCAAGCAGCCCTCAGTTTCTCAACAGTAGCAGAGTTAAACGTCATTTGCTCTTGCTCATATTATTGAAGTACTTTGGTGAATGTAGGCATTCGGAAGAAAACATTTGTTTGTTTTCTTCTTAGTGAAGAACATTCAGAACACAAATATGAACATTATCTGCCTCTTTTGGAATATGGTATGTGATTACTATATGCGAAGAGAACATATTTACCCATCTCCTTTGGCTTTACCATATACAATTTTACCAACAGGAAATCTCTTTCTGTCCACCACCTTGGCTCTAAATCTTCACGGTATGAACCAAAGACAGACAGGAAGCTGTGAACAAACTATCACCTGCACTGATACAGATTACAGCAAGGCTCTGTGTGAGGCTCAGTGTTGGCAAGGTAAGTGAACAGCCAGTTAGAATCAGTGGAAACTTTCACAAGTTCAGTTATTAGTGAAAAAATGGAGGTCACAATAAAAATTTCCATTTTTCTAAGGAAAAGAAACCTGAGCAGGAAACTCACGGTCTCTTGGAACAGATTACTGGGCTTCCTGTCAAACCTAGCAAACATGAGCTGTAGAGTGACGAGGACATTAGTGTCCTGCTGTACCTTGCTTGAAACATACAGAAAAACTCAATTAAAACCTGTGCAGATACAGCTCTCTGCATCACTCTACTGTAACATCCACTATGTCGTTCAGACAAGTGCCCCATGAAATATTTGTGAAATCTGATCCTACTTTTCTGAAAATAGCAGACTTGCAGATTTCCTCATCTGGTTAATACAGCACACCTAGTGCACTGTCCAATGCAGCCAAGTAATGCAACTGTGCTTCTTCTGGGTACAACTAAGAGAATATCCTGAGAAATACACCATTTGCCTAAACACTGAAATCACAGAGCAGTGTTTTATTTAATGTGTGGTCTCCAAACGGTATTTCAGTAATGCCCAAGTTAAATAGTCCTGATCTGTACAGACTGTTAACAAGAAGCAAGATCCAACGCTAGAATAAGAGTAGGTTATAGGTATTTCTGATTTAATCAAGAGGAATTCTGCACAATTGGAAGAGCTCCTTCATTCACCCTCCTCTCTTTCTACATACTTCTTCACAGCATAAGCTGAAAAGTAATTTTAATACTGTGCTACAGACATTACACAACATTCTGTATTCACATTTAAGAGATTCTTACCTGCTCAGAGAACAGGTAATTCTACTCAGAATTTAAAAGCCATTGCATATGTACAAATATCACCTTTCTAATTTTGTTGAATGACTACGGTATCTTTCCCAACCAATGTTATCCCCCCCCCCCTGCCCCCCCTTATCTTCAGGGACATTCCACAAGTTAGAAGTCTTTATGGTACTTTATGATTAGCATCTTACAGTCACTCATCCATTTTCCTACCCTGATCACTGAATGCAATGCTTTTTCAATTTCTTAGAGGAGAAATCCAATAAATGCTTAAAGTAGGGCTTCTCCTAGCTCAGAACAGAAAGAACATTATTTTTATGCAGGTCTGGCACCTTTTAAAGCAGTACAATTCTCTGTAAACTAACACTGAAGCATGACTACAGGTATATCAACCTTTTATCCTAAAAGTGACATGAAATACATTTTTCCTCTTCATTTATTATGATGGATTGCATTACAAGATTTATGATGAGCACATACCAAATAAAACCCAAAACAGATAACTGTGTTCTCAAAGAAACAGCACCTTTGTCTTTTGTTCAGTTTCTACAGACAAAGATTTTTATTCAAAGCAGGAACAGACTACAATTTCATTATTTTTGTAATGTGAAATCCCATAGTAGCCTGCTTTCATCTTACAGGTAATACCTGAACTGCACAAAGAATGGGAAAAAAAAAAAACAACTTCACTCCTGCATTTTTACTTTCTAAGACCGTAAAGAGAATACTTCTTATACAGGAGTTTGAGTATGCAGACAAGAGAATAGGAAAATTTTGAGGATGCCTGGGATTACTTCAGGAAGCAGTTTTTAATTGCCTCCACCTAGGAATTATCCCTAACTGTATCCTTTACTGCACTACTGCAGTTCATCCTCAGCCCTTCAAGACAGACTAGTGTCCATCTTAAAGTTGCTAGGTATAGGGATGGGAGTCAAATGTGGAAAGACTTGGCTTCCATCCACCTTAGATGTTAAGAGAGCAGATGAAGGCCCTGAACTCACAGGATGCTTCACTGCTGTTTTTCCTGGTTAATAGATACAGAGTAAATGAACAAGAGAGAGCTAAGGATAGGCCTAAAGAACATCTTGCTCTGAGCTTTATCTCCCCACCCTCAGAGCTCTCGGACATTCACACTGCTGCATCTTCCCCCGGGAGCAGGACAGGGAAAGGGAGGATCATGTTTTAGGGATCTTGTGACACTACACTATGTGATGATGTAATTAATATCTTCTTTTCCATGACACTTGCAGTTGTCACTCTGCAGTACAGCTAAGAAACATATATACACAAATCTCACATAACCTTCAAAGGTGTGAGTGCCATGTATCGTGCACTGAAATGCAGCACCCGGAGACTTCAGGCACAGCAAAGCTTCATTTCCACTATTTCCTAACCTCCACTGCAAACTGCACAGAGCTGGTGGGGCAAAATAATACACATGAGCAACAAATAAGCTATCACACACTGGATGGCTCGTTCAAGATCCCGGATCACTTCTGGCCTGTTTATCCAGCCTTGAGAACGACAGCGTCATAGACTTCTAAACATACAAACTGCTCTGTAAAGTGTATTTTACTGCATTACAAGGTTACAACATTCAGTGAATTTTAAGAGTAATGGCGGAACATTCTCCTCACTTCACTGCAGTGTAAGACACTGATGAGAAAAAAGTTGATGGGACTTCAAGTTCTGATTTTGTCTTTTGCTCCACCCCATCATACACTGCATGCATTGTAGATTTCTAGAAGTGTGAACAACTGTTACAGATAGGACAACATTTAAATGGTTTTCTGTTTAAAATTAAACTTTAATAAAATAAATAAAAACTTCTAAAGCTAACAATAAAACAAAATGTTAATATAGAACAACGCCTGCCAATACATCATATCCAGCCTTTGACCAAAAATATAAATTATTCAAAGCACTATTTCTTCCAATCACAGAAAATAACTTAAGACTATAAAATGCATTTCAAAGGAGCACAGGATATTAAAAATCTGACTACGTTAGAAATCTAAGTCTACTTGAAAGCATGCTTCAAATATGAATATTAACATGGATAAATCTTTAAAACGTACTGTGCGTGACAGTGCAGTGTTACTAATCACTAAAACCCCAGTTAACCTGCTTGCACTCAATGCCAGGATACAGATACTATTTCATTAAGTCTTCTGATTTAAGAAAAGATTTGTGTAACCCATAAAAAACCAGCTCTATGAAATGCAGAGAGAGCAGTAAGTGAAAGAAGACAAATACAAAAGCCAAATTATGCCTACAATTTTTACTTAATTGTATCCTTTCTTTCTCCACAAATAAAGGTCCAATATGGCCTATAGCAGTCAAGTTGTTTGATAGCTTTCTGAATTCTTAATATAGGTGTTGCCCATAAAAACATTTCCATTCCAGACTACATTATCCTTAAAAGGGATTTGTCCTAGCAGAACTGCAGTGCTAGAGGCACTTCTTTGTAGCTACTCTGATCCATGCTCATAAACTCCAAGAAATTCAGTATTTAAGCAAGAAGAATCTTTGTCAGAAGAGCCCCTTCACCTGCCTCCCTTGCTGGTGCTGACATACACCGGGCTCTTTTCATCAAATATGGAAGTTGTACCAGTGCTCATTATGTTAGATATGCCTTCCTTATGAAAAATACTTACTTCGATATTTTTATGTGGAGTTTTAGATTACTTTTTTTGCTTTAGGATGCAGATACTGCAAAATCCCCCACTCCAGTAAGCACATCTCACCTTTCTGCCTACCACAAACTTCCATAATGATTTAACATGTTCTGTGAATTAAACCTCAGCACAACTGACACACATTGAATACAATACTAGCACTTGCTCTTGAAAGACAAAACAGTTTTTTTAAAAATCAGAAAAACTCTATGAGTGCAAAGAAAGTATCTTAAATGCTTCTACAAACGCTGTGTTTGGCATTCTAACCATAATTCTCCCTATAGTGCTTTTTTCTATATCAAGGCTGTGATCTCCAAAAACCAGGCATGTTAGGGGTAGCTCCATCTAGCAGAACTGGTTCCTAAAAATCACAGCATGTTCCCAGACTGCTGGTTTAAAACCTCTCCCCTGCCCTTCCAGCTCTCCCAGGAGCTACATCAGTGCTCAACAGAGACAGGCAGCCCCCGCCTCCTTTACTTCCCAACCCGCAATCCTCAGCCTCTGCTCCCACTTCCCCAAAAGTCACTTCTGAAGACTACTCTGTTCTAATGCACACAGCATAAAAGCCACAGACACGAAAATTTTGTGTGTTTTCCCTAAAAAAAGTACGCTGCATTCTAATTTAAATTAAATGGACTTTTAGGGAATAAAGTTATTTAAAACTAAATGCAAAATTCTAATAAAGAAATAGATCAACTTTTAATAATCCCTTGCAAGAACTTTAATCAGACAAATTCACAAGAACACGGTTGTTGATCATGTTTTAAAGACAGATGCAGCCATTAATTGGGGAAATCACCAGTAAACAGAACTAGTGTTTTCAAGTAATGTATCAGCTACTGAAAACTGTAAGTTCCTTCTATAGCTTTTAGAATTTTGTTTCAGATTAGTTTATACATTCAAATTCAGTAATTATTTCACCTGAAATTGAGCAAGTGCATAAGGGTTTTAAAATGTATCTTAATCTATACCTTACCTATATCAAGTATTTGAATAAAAGTAATTAGAGCAGTGAAATAAAATCAACAGGTTGGCTTTTTCTAGTTCACTAACAAACAGTGGCAACTTTAATCACATTTTCATATTTAATATTAACACTATTTTTAAATTTAACTTTTAATATATCTTCATACACATCAAGTGGTATTAATACATTTTTATTCAACTAATTTACAAGGATTAAAATACTGGTCTTCTGTGGTGGTTCTGAAGAATGCATGAAGCTGTGCTGAACCACATGGGAAGTAAACTGCCAGCAATGAAGTACCAAGTTTATGAGAATGTGCTGAAGTAGATATTAAGCACTTTATTACTGTTACATACATTGATCAGACGTGCTCATCAATGCACTTCAACAACAAAGAAAGAACTTGGAAGTGAAACTGGTTCTCTGCATGGAAATCCTGCACTAATGGGAAGACAAAGCCTGTTTAGTGCGGCCACAAGTGTGGCTGAAGCCGAAAACTTCTTGCCTTAGACCAGAAAAAGGAGGTGGATGAAGATGCAGAGCAAGTCACAGGTTTAAAGCTATTGCAGAAAAGGCCTTCCACAGCAAGAAAGGAAACACCAAAGATGTTTTAATTGAAGAGGTTGCTATTAAATCTAGCCATCTGCAACCCAGGCTTACTTCTGACTATTTACGTAAGTAAAGAAGTCCCAAAAACTATAAAGATACAACCCTAAGGGAACCACTGGGTCCCCCTGCTGCATAGAACCAACCAGAGAAACTGCAGCTATTCACCAATAATGCCATGGAATTGCCTCTCGTTTCTGTTACTGTAAGAATATTTTCACAGTAATCAACACATGCAGCCACTTGCTTTTTCAAGTTACCTGTTAAGGACTCTGGTATGTATATACACATGCAGCTATACAGACAAACTTGCTTTTATCATTCTCTCAGGTCTTGGTAAGCTCTGAAATTCCTAACATTCTGAAGAAGCCTCCAAAAAAAACCCAAGAGAGCAAACCATTAAGCTGGATGCCAGAACTGAAAGTACACACACTGGTTTCTACTTTCTCTGCTTTTCTTTCCTCTTTCTGTGAATCACACAAATTCTCTTCAACTCTTCCTGATGAATCTTTTTCACCTCTGTTGTTTCATGGTGCATTTTTCTAACATCCTGCATATATTTTCCTTCTTGAAACTACTTTGTTTAACTATTTAAACTTTTCATGTTTGATTGTCTCTTTCCTATAAAAATTTCAAATGCTTTATGACTATGATCTTAATTATTTCCTCCCCCACAAATCTAGGGAAAAGCAGAGAGACTTGACTGGCTTTTTCCTCACCAGCCCTGGAAACCAAGCATGTTTCATATGTTTGAAGAAAAGCCCTTAGGCAACTTGCAAAGAACAAACAACATTTCAATAAGCTCAACTTTTCCATGGCTTTCAGAATTCCCTCATTATTGATCTGAAAGTCAAGAAAATTTCTAAGATAAGGCAATTTCTTCTTTTGAAGCTGAAAAATAATCTTCAGTCCTTAAACTTAGTTTATCTATACTACTTACTAGAAGTTATTTACTGAACTGTTATTAATCCATGTGATCATGGAAGGAGTCAATGTAATTTAATTCTAAGCCACTAGAACACCTGTATATTTGTATCATTATTTCTATTTGTATCTAGAGAGGAAAAAGAAAAATCCTTCAGTTGCTATTGCCTATGAGTAAAATGATAAATATTGACTGATGCCTATGTGCCTGCTGGACATACAGGGCACTGCTGCATATTTTTTTTTCAATTCAACCCTATATGACAAAGGAGTTAAAGTTCCAATGATAACTGGATTTCCAGAAGTTTTTGATAATTGGTGTATGGAAAGACAATAGACATACAAATGAGTATCTTCACTAACTGAAAATGAGGGTATTTCTGAATAGTCCATAGCCTCATCTTGGCTCATCAAGTAGGCACAAGTTTAGATTAGTTATGCCATACTACCTGTAGACTGCTGGAAGCATCAAAAGGCGTGGGGAACTGCAAGTTTTTCAATGGGTCAAGTTAAAGGGATCCAATATTCACAGACAGAGGAAACTGAAATTCTGAAAGTCAAACTTTCACTTCTACTGCTCATCCAACTTGCTCTGTGGTGTGCTATGCATTTTTGGTTTTGTTTCTATTTAAGTATTTGCTAAAATAGACCTAATCTATACTACAGTCAATGATCACTAGAATGTCCTTCTTTTTAGTGAAGTCACCTGCCTGCAAAAGAAACTCCAAAAGAAAAAAAATCCTACTTCAACCACCAGAAAACACACACCCCTGTTACAAATCAGAAAGATAAACTTATTTCAACTAGTACATGTTTACCTTGAACATGGAGAATGATAAGCAGATAGGCTCCAAGCAATTGCTCATGAACTCTCAATCGAGTCATTGTTCACTTTTAATCCTTCCTGTGCAGGGTGACCAGCCCTTCTGCTTGACAAATGCTAAGCTCAGTCTGGTCGGTGAAGCCCAATACAAGATTCAGTACTTGACTGCAAGGATGCTTCTGTAGCTTTTCCACCTTTGTTTCCTGGAAAATACAATAAAACAAAATATTTTAAAACTTCATATATTTGTGAGACATGAAAACACCCTCAAGATGGTCATCATGCTAAGCATATCCAACAAACCCAACAAAAAATTCCCATGTGTTCATTAATGTTAGTAACTGAAAACATTAGGTATGTTTACTATCTAACTGAATAGCAGGGCTCTTCTAAAATACACACTTTTGGTAACAACCCACAGGGATGTTTTTACATTCCTATAAAAATATTAGGATATGTCAACTCACAGGCCACAGCTGTATAATTTTGGACTTGCATATAGCTGTTAGAGGTAATATTCAACGGATTAACACATAAATTTGTTTGAAAACTATTTTCTTTCCAGAAATGAAAACTTTTTGCAATTATTTTTCATAAAAATTAATCTCAAGTGGTGACTTCCCATAATGCTGTGGGGGGAAAAAGCAACACCATGTTAGACCACCTGTTGAAAACTGCTGGTAGAGAAGCTTTATTGCAAAAAAACCCCAGCCCCTCTGCTAGATAAAAACCAAATTTGTATTAAATTTAACAGTTAGTTTGGTTGCCTAATGTACTTATCTTATTACTTTTGTCTCCTAGAAAAGTAGTGCATCTTTAAGGCAAAACAAAAGGACAGCACTAATTGCATTTCAAAATCGTGACATCCTGGATTCCCAAGCTGTGTGCAAATTAATTCCTCCTGAAAAGTCACACTACCATATGCACACACCATTTGCTCCACAAATAAAACATAATTCTACTCTCGTGCAGTGGGTGAACACACAGCCAAGGCAGCCAAACTGAGTAAGAAGTCACTTTTTCAGACTGCAGTAGCTGCGGTCACGTTCCGCTTACAGAACTTTTCAATGGTGATGCACAAGGGGAGCATAATTGGGCCTCAAAGGACTAAAAAGCAGCTTGAACACCTAAATAGTTCCTTGCAACAAAAGCGAAGCTGCACAAAGACGAACAGAGCACCGATTTTGCCTCAGCTCGGCCCCGTTTCGGTGGGGTTGACCCCCCTGACCCCTGTCAGCCTGGCGCTGCTCATGAATGCCAGAACGGGCGTTCGCTCGGGGATGGGCAGCAATTACTGCTGGTGGCCGCTTCCAGCATCAATAACTCAATCTTTCTGTCGGCGAGACCCAAGAACTTTTCATTTTAATGAGTCTTCGGAGGCATTTAACATGGAAGCAAATTAGCGGCTGAGCCGGGAGGTGTCCGTCACTTCCAATTTCGGCGGGCGCAGCGCGCCGCCCCGACCCCTGGCCTACTTTTCACACGTCTCTGACTTCTCCCTAACGCAGCCACAAAGAGGGAGCCAGGCGCCCCAAGCACCACAGTCCTGCCAGGATTATTGCCAGGCTGTGGTGCAATGGACTCAGAATCGCGCGCTGTGCAAACGTCCGGAGTACCAGGAACTTCAAAGTGAACTTCCTGGCCAGGCAGAGGGAAAAGCGATGTGACAGCAAAAATATTCGCTCTTTAGTGTTCCCTGTGCACAAGACACAGCACCAATTCTGACAGCTAATAAGGAACATCCTTCCAGCTATAAAACATCAAGCCAGCAACGTAAGTCCGTAAGTATGGCTGCTTTATTCTGTGTTTCAATGGCAATGAACTTCCAATCCTCAAAAAAACATGTGGAAGTTGAAAACTGCCAACAGTTTTATGCTGCAACAAGAACAAAGGCTTTATTTACAGTATTCTATCAGGCAAAACAAAATAAATCCCAGTGATAGTCTGTTTAAAGTATTTTTAAAAGTAATTTCTGTCTTGTGAAGTTTCAGGAAGGAATATATATTCGCACTGTTGTACATTTCAAGAGCAGGAGTGTTTAAAACTTTCAGAAAATTGGTGATTCTTGCCCCCCAGTTCACCAGAGGGCACACTGGCACAGGTATGTGCATTTGCCACTGTATCACACAGCTTGTTACCAAAAAAACCCAAGAAAAAATAGACCATTTTAATGCAACTCACTCCAATTTCATGGTGATTTTTGATCAGTGACACAATCTAACGTAGTTTCCAGAAACGCTGTCCAAACCTATTAAAAAAATAATGCTCTCCCACCAGTATTTTGTACCTCAATCTTCCTTCCAGTAATATTACACTTTTCACAAATATATATATAAAATAGTACATAAAACCATGTAATAAAAATGAAAGAGAACAAATTCTAATTCCCTGTTTTAAAACAAAAAATACCCTTTCAGACTTCTGCTAAAGAGGAAGAGTAGCGGCCCTAGCTAAGGCACAAAACTGAAAGAGCAACAGCTGGAATTTCTCCAAAACCTGCCTGATATAACAGAGTAGAATGACACAACTAAAGAACCAGTTCAAATATATTAAAGCACCAATTAACACCTGGAATGCTACGCTGCCAACAGAATGATGCTGAAGAGATTCAAACCCCTAAGCCAACCAGTCAAGTTTGAAGTTCGCAATCTCTTTTCTGCTGTAGCCATAAAGAAGCTTTCAACTATAATCCACTAAAAAGCCATTTCAATGGTAACAGCTGATTTTTTGCACTGTATTTTATTATCCTTCCTAGTAACAGTTTACTGAAGAAAATTGTTTTATTATTAAAACTATAGGGTTTTTTCTGAAGTGGAACTCAGCAGAGAATTCATGGCACTATCACAGCAGTCCAGCCCTATGTTCTGTATGACTCCAAATATACGAAGCTGAAGTGTGCAAGATCTGTCATATGGCCCAAACCAACTTTGAAAGCAGGGAGTTCAGTGGTAACTGTTCTTTAGATGTGGTTATGCAATATTTTTAACAGCATGATCCCCATACCAAGTGAGCTGTGCTGTTCTAAATTTCAATAAAGAATGATAGTGCTGAATGTAACAACAAAGACAGCATTGTAGGAGGGGAACACATGAAAAAATGTCAATCTTAAACTTCACAAGAATTAGAACATACAATCCATTTCAACAGACAAGATATTTCAAACCATTTGCAGCAGTACATGTAACACCAAGTTATCGTATTTAAACACAACAAAACTAAAACTTATTAAATGGTTCTCTGGTGTGTAACTGGGGCAAGAAGCAACTTAGGTAACTGTAAGCGTATTACCTCAATCACAGGTACAGTTTTGAACAGGACTCTGAGACGGAACAGAATGCCAGAGATAGACTGGACTGTCAGTCTAAGTCAGTGTGCAACAACAATTTTCTTATAAGATCATAAAAAAACCTGATATGGTGCCACAAGGAAAATGACTCATTTGGATGAAGAAAAGAGGGATTATAAGAACAGTAAAGAATTCACTACAGGGCAGACAAGTAGTTTCAAGAACAGAGATTAGTAGCCTAGTTCAAATGGCATTTGAGGACCTTGACTCTTGATTCAGCTTGACTGAAGAATACTCACCCTTTTATTAATGAAGAAGGCACAGAAAGAAAAACTTTTAAAAAATTTGCTGACAAACATAAATTGTCAGTTCAGCTGAGTGTTGTTTTTATGCAGGAAGATTTGGATCAAGTGAAGAACTGAAGTAACAGAAATGGAATGAAGTACAACAGCATGAAATTGGGAAAGTCATGCATATTGGTAACTGAGGAATTTCTGCTTCACACAGACTAGAATCTCACACGTAAGGGATGGCTATGTCCAAGGACACCCATTGATTACAGAACATTAGACACATCCATTTGATGTCGCTGGGAGAAAGACACAAACACAAGTTCAGTATTTCACAGGGAAATTTCCCAGGGAGAACAGTAAGGCATGAATAGCACAGAGAAAATATGATTGATAAATTCAACACACATTTAGAAGTATATACTATGTCAAGGAAAGAAAGACATTTGGAGATAAAAAGAAGAGAAAATAATACAATTAAGAGAGTTAGAAGTGATGGGCTAATAACTACAGTTCGACACAACAGGAATAAACACAAGGAAAGACAGACAGCTAATTCAACTTTAAGAAAATTACTGGTTCAGCAACTAGGTATAGATTAGCCATTAAAATTCATTTAGATCAGAAATTAGAAGACAATTCCTAACCACTGGTTACAAGGTTGTAGGGCAGATTTCCAGACTAAATAAGAGTCCGAAAACTTAATTAGTCTTTAGTTTACAAAGGCCACCATCTCATGTAGCTACAGGTGTCAGGACAGGAACAGACTGATCTGGGATTACATTTTATCATTCTTAATACAAAAAGAGCTATAGTTAGCTTTAGTTTATCTAAAGTCAAATTTAACCAAGCCCATAACAAGAAGAAAGTTTCAGATTGTGTACTGTGTAATTCTGTCAAACACTTGGATAAGCCTACTTTTAAAATGTGTTTCTATTATTCTACTGCAAGGCATGCTTACACAAATTGTAGAAAAATATTACAGTGAAACACTCAAGCTACCTATATTTGAATGCTGTCAAATATGTTAAATTAAAAAAGCAAGGTTAATCCACCACCAAAATCTGTCAAGAAATCCTACAGCTGATGGAGAAGGCTGCTGTCTATTGCAAGCCAGCTGGCTGCATGGCCATCAACAAAAACAGCTTAAAGTAAGGCCCTATTTGTTTAGGTACTAATCTGTTCAAGCTCACAGAAATAATTCCCTTGAACTGTGGATTGTGCAAGAATTATTTAAAACTATTCCTGATTGCATGACTTTAAAAGCCCATAGAGTGTGTAAATTATACATATGTTTCTTCTCCCTCTACAAACTGAAGTGAAATCTGAAATGCTAAATGAAGTACATTTGTGCATATCATAGATTTCTCAAAAGACTGAAATGAAAAATCTTATTTCTCTCTGGAGTACATATAGAGCCATGTGTTTAGAACACATGCACGGCAACATATTTGTTCATTCAAAAAACGCAAGACTTTAGTAACTGTTCTTCTGCAGCAGGGGAACTCACAGTCTTAGAAAAGGCCTTTTTATTTCTGATCAGTGGGAAAAGCCACCAAAATCCACCTTGGACAGTCAAACATATCTCCTGAAAGGAAGATTTCCCACTGCTCGGGAAAATCACGGCAGAATTCAGAAGCCAAAATACTAAATTATGATATATCTGTCTGTTTCATAAACAAAGTTGTTAACTGTGAAGAAATTAAAGCCTAGCTGCTTTTACCATGCCCAGCACAATTAGGTAATTGGGGACGCCACTCACTGGACTCCTGAATGCCCATCTTACTGTTACACATGGTTTCCAATTAACTAACTGCTACAAAGTTTCTTCAATTAAATTAACAGTAATGAAATTCAGCAAAATGGTTTTTTCAGTGCAATCAGGTATTCAGACATATCCTACAAACATGACACATTCTCTTAGTTGAATATATTCAGAGAAAATTTCATGACCATTTTTATTCACCTTGACCCAGTTCCCTCTTTTCTCAACTCCTTCACTTTGGTGATTAGCTGGCTTAGAGCTTCTGCCCTTAAGACAACTGGCAAATGGCACCCATGCTCTTTCTACCATAAATGACATCAACTTCTGCTATTCTATCCAGAAGCTATCCTTCTCATATGTTTTTATAATCTATTTATAATTTTTGCTAGTTCCTTACTGTCATACCAGTCAATGTGAACAAGGAGAAAAGTCTCCACATGTAATACATTCCAGCTCTAAATTTAATAAATCCAGATGAAGAATCGTAACTCAAACCTTTTAGATCTCATTCACAAGGAAGATACTTTTGTTCACCAAACATAAGCAGCAAGGCAAAAAATCATCAAAATTGTTAGAAATTTTACATGCCACTATTAAAAATATTATGGTCGTACTATGAGACTTATCACAGATTTTGTCTCTGAGTTTCAATAATTTGATACAAATAATACGACTGGGCTGAGGAAAGGAAAAAGCTGGGCCTCAATACTGAATATACTTTTGCTCACTTTTTTAGAAGTGGAAAAAGGACCCTAAAAATCACTGAACCAGTGCTTTCAAAATTACAAATGCTTTCAAAGAAAGTTTCTAACATGCAACATCCCTTTCAGCACCATAAAGACTAATGAATGTTTTCATAACCTGACAGTATTTTTTTCATAATTTAAGGACAGTTGTTCATTAATCTATGTTAAAAAAAACCAAAATCCAAATAAAAAAACTGACAGGGTAAGCATTTATTTTACTTAGCTCCCATGATCCTGGCTTCCTTCTGCTACACCTATAACCTCTGCCCAATCTAGAAGAAGAAATTCACAACTTCTTTATGTCTCCAGAGTGAAGGTGATTATGCAAATTCTGGAACTCATGAAGAAGAGTTCTGCAGAACCTGCTTTTTCCCCTCTGTCAGTGATATCAGTTCGTCCCAGAAGAGAAGGGAGGGGCAGGACCCAAGGCACCTCCCTGCCATCCTCAGCTCCGGCTCCCGGCGCTCTTCCGAGCCCTTCGCCCACAGGAGGGAGGTGTAAGCTCATTTCCCAGCAGGGGCACTTTGCTAGAGCCTACCTCTCTCACGCAGAACCTTTAGAAAACGTGGCTGCTATTTAAAAGACACTTGAATTTCAGTTTTTGGTACAAAGGAGAAAACAGCAGCAACAAAGCTGAGACAACTCAATACGGGGTTTGGGGGATAGCTTTTATTAACATGAAAAAAACCAAGACAGCAAACTACTTCTATCGCTCTTGCCCTCGCCTCTTCCATGCAGCCTTAACTCTTGTTTTCTAGGTAGTGAGATTTTTCCAAGTGTGCTGGCCAGCCGCCAGCTCCATAAAGCGAGCGGGAGGCGCTCCCCCCGCGGCCCCTCCCGGCAGCCCAAGGCGCCCGGCCTGACATGCTTTTCAAGGCGTGCTAGACTGCAGCGCAGACTTTCTGGCTCCACTTCCATTGTTTGCACGGCTGCTTTGCTCCTTATCCAGAGCCTGGATTAGCATAAGAATACTGTCTTCCCCCTCTGAAAGCCAGCTCCCCTCTAGAAGACCTCCACCCCTTAAGAAAAAACATAGCGTTGGGTTTCTTTTTTTTTAATTTATTTTCTCTTTATATCCCCTTTTCCTATTCAGGACTTGTAGAAATCAATAAAATAAATAAAACGCTAAACAATCGAGGCTGACAAGGCTCAAAAAGGCCCGATTGCATAGATTAGTAATTACCAAGGTCAAAAGAGTCAACCTGATAATGCACGGAGCCCTCACTCCTCACACTCACATTGTGGACATGAAAGTTCTTAATGGATACACTTTCCATACAGAGATGAAAATAAATAAATTTAGGAAGGAGTAACAGAAAGGAGCTTTTAAATCCTCTTTTTAATTTACACCTGGAAGATGGAGTTTCAAATTACTGAGAACAGACAGAACACATTCCTTATAAAGACAACCCTTAGCCAAAAACACAAACCCCTCCATCCAAACTGCAAGTGGTGATGCGTTACACAGGGAATCTGCCTGCTTACACATCTGCAAACCCTTTCCCTCTGGTATGTGACAAAGGGACTGTGGTGTCCCTTTTAGAGCAAGTGACATGTGATCTAGTATTAAAAAAGGCAGACAGAAGAGCATTTCACAAGAAGCGAACTGCTTGCCCTCACAATGCTTCAAACTGTCAACATGGACATATTTTTTTGTTGTGCTACCCAGAAGATAACAGCTGTCCAAGTGAATTCATACATCGTTTCATGAACATGATAAAAATACACTTGTAAATATTACTTCATAAGCAAGCAAAATAATTTTTAAATCATCAAATTCAGCACTCCCCACTGCAGTGAGTGAGAGATGAGCTTTCTTTGACAGTATTTGCTTGACACGTACAAACAGCAGAGACAAGACTGGCAAGTTCAACATCACGAAGATTTGCTAATACAAAACACTGCTTGGCAAGGTAAGCCTTAATCCTCATTTTCCTCACCTGCTTGCCATGCCCACAGAGGCACTGTACTTTGCTGAGGAGAAACTCCCTGTCTAGCTGTTCCCACAAATCACTGTAAATAACACACAGATATCCTCAAAGGAGTGGTCTCCATCAGTCTTCACAAGGTGCATTTTAATAGCTGGATAGGACAAACAAATGAAATAGCAGGTACTGCTCTTTTATGCTCCTCTAAAATACTGCTGTGGCAGGGGCAAGTTATTTTTAAAGTGTTCTTACTACAGAAACGAAATTTTAGATAAATGTAATTTGCAAATTACATTCATCTATTAAGTTTGTTCTTCGTGTTACATTGTCCTTAAAATTTCAACCTCTCTTATTCTTTCGAATTTTAATGAAGAGTTGACTAACTTTCATCATCTGTGAGCCTTCACGTCACCCTAAAAACGTATGTTGGGATATTTTTATGACATTACAAACTCCAGGTAGAAAACACAAGGAGGTTACTACCTTCACAGCAAGGGCAAAAGAAATGAGCAACTATTATCAGGGGGAAGTTTAGAATAGCCTAAACTAGAATCATTCATTATCTTACATAGAACCTGTAAAGTGTTCAGATATTCTCAGTATCAAAGTGATAAATGCTTAAGTGTAACGCATGACATGCTCACCTCCAGAGTTATCTCACAGATAGCGGATATACTAAACTAGATTGCTATATTAAGAAAGT
The DNA here is from genome assembly GCA_034509425.1 of Eopsaltria australis. Classification (NCBI taxonomy): domain Eukaryota; kingdom Metazoa; phylum Chordata; class Aves; order Passeriformes; family Petroicidae; genus Eopsaltria; species Eopsaltria australis. The sequence goes on from JAVTVJ010000138.1 coordinate 2,007,225, forward strand.
GCTTACACAGGACAAATAATGTAAAATTAATTAGATGCTGCATTCAGCATGTATTTTCATCTGCAACATTTAATTTCAATGTCACATATATAAGAAAGTATTATTGCTCTAGGAAGAAATTTCAGGACTCTAAATTGATGTATCTTACACTGTTAGCATTCTGCAAGTCTTGCTGAGATGAAAACAGATTTTAATGCAAACTTAAGTTAAACTCTAAGTGCACTGTAGATCCGCTTGGTTAAATAACTACAGAAACAACATGGCATGCACATGCACACAAATACTCCTCTTAAGTTTGAACAATGTACTTTCATCAAATACAGCTTCAAAGACATTTCCAAATCCAAACACAGTAATCTTTCAATAGGTAGACAAAAACAGAGTTCAAAGGTAATGGTTACTTCAACAGTTACAATCCTATATTTCCCTGCACTGAAGTGCTAAAGCAATACTGTTAAATTTATTTTTTTTTCACACAAAATTCAAAAGCAAACAAAAGCTTTCTGGTCATGACATTAATGAGATTAAAAATCTCCCATTTGTAATCAACCAACTGCACCAATTCTTTTCTCAGTGCAAAAAGGTTGTTTTAAACACGCTATGAAACATTTTTCAGCAACTGTTGCACAGTAGAACTCAGGACAGCAGGACATCAACATGCAGGGTTTAGTTTGGTTTTAGATTTAGTGAAGTTCACATTTGACTAGTAAAATCTGTAGTATTTTTTCATTCAATCTTTGCTTTTCTCTCCATATTGTAAGGAAGCAACTGGACTAAGACCTAAAGAAACTAAAAAGGTACGGAGATTATATGTTCTTTTCCCTCTATGAATTTCACTTGGTTTCCTACTTTCCTCTTTGACCATCATGGTGTACAACTTAAACTGGCCATACCCAGTATTACAGAGATGACTTGGACATTATTTTTTATTGCAAACATTTGCCCCACTCTCCCATCGTCCTTAAATGTCAAGGTATCTCCTCTGCTGTCTCAACAGTTCCTTAAGCTAAAAATCTTAAAAGCAAAACCATGTTCCTCCTAAATCATCTCTGCATTAACTTTGGCAATTCAGTTATTCCTCAGTCATTCAAGATCACATTCTTAAAACTGTCTCATTCTGCCTTTTCTTATGTTACTTCTGTCAAGGCTGTTATTCCATCTAGGGGTGATTTATTCCTTCCACATCTTCACTATCAAAACCTTCTTTCTTTCCGGATTCTTTAGCTTACATGAATCACCTCTAATAGGATGGAATTAAGGCTGATTCAAATTAAATCTGTGAAGGAAAAATTGAGGTTACAGGAAAACCACAGATTCCATAACGGGAAGCAATTTTTGTTGCTAGTTGAAGAGAATACAGAATTATTTCTGGCAGAGAGAAAGGGGACAAAAAAGCCATCATTATTGAACCTTTTCTATCAAGCACTATATAGTATCTTGCAGTCCTCTACCACATCCTAAGTATTTTTCCATTTCCCTTTTTTTCTTTGAGATTTTTCACACATTGGAGTTAAGAATTGTACTGAAACAAAACCAGCAGATGAAAGACTGCCGTAATTTACTGGGTCTGTGTGACCAGGTTTGGGTAGCAGGGGGCTAAAGGGGTAACTTCTGTGAGAAGCTGCCAGAAGCTTCCCCCATGTCCAGCCAATGCCAGCTGGCTCCAAGATGGACCCGCTGCTGGCCAAGGCTGAGCCCATCAGGAATGATAATAATGCCTCTGAGATAACATATTCAAGAATGAAAAAAAGTTATTGCACAGATGTTCCTGTGGCCAGGGAATAGAGGAGTGAGAATATGTGAGAGAAACAACCCAGCAGACAACAAGGTCAGTGCAGGAGGAAAGGCAGGAGGTGCTCCAGGCACCAGAGCAGATTCCCTTGCAGCCTCTGGTGTGGCCATGGTGAGGCAGCTGTGCCTCTGCCGCCCACAGAGGACCACGGGGATGCGGAGAGCCCACACCAGAGCAGGGGGATGCCTGAGAGGGGTCTGTGAAGCCATGGGAAAGCTGTGCTGGAGAGAGTCCTGGCAGGGACCTACACACTGCAGGTTTCCTGGTAGGACTTGTGACGCCAAGGGGGACTCCCATCGAAGCAGGCTGTGCCTGAAGGACTGCACCCCGGGGAAAGAGTGACCCATGCCGAGCACTCTGTGGGGCAGGGAAAGAACTCTCCTCCCTGCGCAGTGGCAGCAGCAATGTGTGATGAACCACAAGCCCCATTCCCCATCTCCCTGCACTGCTGGAGAGGGGAGGTAGGGCCCAGGAAGGAGGGAGGGGTGGGAAGAAGGTGTTATTGAGATTTCTTTTTCTTGACCTACTCTGATTTTTTTAAGACATTCAATTAATATCCCCAAACTGAGTCTGTTTTCCCTGTGATGGTAATCAGCGAGTGACCTCTCCTGCTCCTTACCTGAACCCATGGAGAAGGGAGTAATAAGAGTGGCTTTGGTGGGTGCCTGTGCAAATTTTAAAGACCAGTAAAGCAAACTTTTTTTTCCCCTTCCCCATTAAAAAAGTCTTATTAATTCAGAGACTGGTGATACCACCAAACATGGAGTTTACTGAGGGGAGAGGAAACTGAGTAGATTCCAAGTGTACATTTGCAAATTCCAAAACAATTCAAAGTGCACAGAACTTCAAAACACCTGTATAAATACCCCTCTTCTCATACACTGCCATCTCAAAGACTTCAGGGACTCTCCACTGCACAGGCAGACCCCTTATCACTTCACTTTCATCCCACTAAAAGCCTAGGACTGAACTGTTTCTGTAAAAAACGTTCATATGCTTTACCTGCCAACTGAAACAAATAATTGTTTTTCAAACACCAGCAACTTGAATGAGCATGTTTGAACGAGAACAGGAATTTCAGATCTTAGAACAACAAAATGTGTTTGAAGCACGGTGAAGTGCAGCCATTTGGGAACCCCTCTGCACATCCTCACTGTGAAAATTCTAACAGATGTAACTACTGACCCCTCTACCATTACTCTAAACAAATTCATATTTTTACTCGAGATCCTGGAATTCCTGCACTGTGCTGTAAACTCAAAACACACATATCTTAAGGACATGATAAAAATATACCTTCTTTACATAGACTTGGCTATGGCACACAGGTAATTTTTTTTAAATGATGGTACATATATCTGGTTTAGAAATAACAAAATTAGAACGTTTCTATCCCAGTGTCTTTATAAACATTAGGGATATTATAAAAAGACCCTTATCTAAATCAGTCTTAGATTTTGGTAAGCTAACAAGTAGCTGCTTATTATTTTAATATTTAATTTTAAAATTAAATTAAAAAATACATTTGAAGTTGACTCCTAGATTTATTTTAATTAAATTCTGTATCAATTGCAATGCTTTAGAAACACTTCACCTATTATTGCATGAAACTTACTGTACCTTCACAACTTCGGAACCTCTGGAGAAGGACATTCTTGATTTTCAACCTAGTTTAGAGGAACCTACTCCATAACTGACTACTTAGGACTGCTTCAAAATACTTAGGACTGCTTCAAAAACCATCCACAAGAAACATTTATCTGCTTCATTTTGGCCCAAGGGGAAAAAAGGGAAGAAAACAGTTATTGAGAGCAAAATTAATCCCTGTATTAATATTTGGTTGAAACCCACATTTTACCATTCCTAATCTAAACACTAAATACAAAAATAAGCAAAAAAGGCAATCAGGTATGTTTCTAATTATATATCCATGTTACAATAATCTGGTTGCAAAACACATTCCTATCAATACAAACATCTTCAGACTGTACTGCAAATGCATTCCTTGTATGCTTTTCTTGCTGTAAGATCTGAAATTGTTCTCTATCCAACCCCATGAAATTCCCATCCTCAGACACAGAAATAGAATACAAAATTTAGCTTCCTTTTACTACACAGGAACTTGCCTAGATTTCTTTGAAATCTGTTGCCCATGACACTTTCAACAGGAGCTGCAGAGCCAAACAGAGCCAACATAACAATGAAGGGATTCTCAGTGGCTTCACCTGACCTTGCTGAGCCTGACAGTCTTGGCCTAGCAACAGGAAGGCTTTTGTTTGTGTGGTCTGAGATCAAGATGGTGAGACTGCTGGAACAAGCTGGGATAAGCCAGGGGCAGCAGGAGTAAGGAAAGTCCTGTTAGGAGGACACTGCAGAACAGAGCAGCTCCAGAGTGGAACCACTGGCACTTCCTGTTTTGATCAACTGATGCACAAGATGATACGGATGTCTGGTTACTCCACTCCTGGAGAATGCTTTGAGCACACTGACCTGTATTTCCCATTTGTGGTTTGAGCCTCAAGTGGCTTAGCCTGTTTGTTATGGAATTAACTCCTAGCAAATAGTTTGCCACCAAGGAAATTCAATGGCAGCTAACCCAACCTTACAAAATAATTGTTTCCTAACAGAACGGAGAGGATCTTAGGCAGTCTTGATGATTAATAAGAAAATCATTGCAGGAATACCATCTCCTCACTGGCACCCTTCATTGTGAAGCACCTGGTATGTGTTTCTGGCTACTGAACGAACAAGCTCCATCACATAAAAGATACTCCTACCACTACTGGTTTGGAGTACACAGAAAGATGACAGCTCTATGGACAGCGGAAGCTGAAAACTAGGAAGTTATTCCTAAACTGTCAACCAAAGTTATTGACTGGTTCAGCAGTTGTACATTACAGGTCTTCAATGTCCTTCTAATTCTGGCCTTGCTGCAGGCAAGTCAAATGAAGGGAGTATTTGACATTTTAATGGGTGGTGCTGGGAAGTCATCCAAGTCCAGTTTTCAGCATCCCAAAGAAAACAAAGTAATCATATGACCAAAATCTTTCTATTAAATAAAGAGACAACACTATGTGGGACACCAGTTGAAGAACAGAATTGACCAAAGATAATCCTAATGATTACGTGTAATATACTAATCTGAATTTCTCCAGTTGCATTGCATTAGAAATGCACAAATTCACAGGTGTAATTAAGACAGACCTATTTACTCTACCAAGTAAGAGGTAAGAAAATTTTACATTGTCTCACAAAATAGACTATAATTAGCAAAAGTACAATAAAGGGCTGTATTACAGAGATTCTGTATTAAAGATAGATAAAATATCTTGAGAACTGTCAGACATTTGATATTCTTCATTGAACCCTAAAATGGAAGAGACAACCAAGGAAATTCTCTCTGTAAACCAACAAGGAACTAACAAATAAACTATCAGGCAGCAGTTTTAGACGCAAACAAGACACCTTTTGTATATAATAAATATTTAGAGCTAAAACACTCACTTTCACTGTTTTTTGTAAGTGTCCAAACTCTTAAGTGGGCTCAAAGACATACCTGAAAGCAGGTCAGGCAATGACATACAATACTGCTGATCTCTTACTCAGGAAGCACATAAAATATCTGATCAACACCTGGGCAATGTACTCTGTTCACATCTGGTATTTACAGTATTTCCCTCTTTTGGCATTCACGATCAAATTTTTTCTTTTGTCTTTGTCCCCTTACTATTGAAATTTAAGCATAAAAGGTATGAAAACAAGAGGCAGTACGCAGGAGCAGGAATAATTAGCACAATGACTTGCTTTTATTTGGTTCTGATAAGCTCCCCTCTTCTTGCCATTTGTGTGTTTGTTGACTTAGAAGCCCATAATCTCTAGTAAAAACCGAACAAACTGTGTGAAGACAGAGAAGTTTTGTGGTGGAATAGTGTTGCCATTTTATTTTTTGCCGGATCAGCTATTTACATACAGGGAAAGCATAAAACAACCTCCCTCCCTCAACTGCTTCTAATAAGACAGTGGACTAGAAGGCAGAAAAAGTAACTTATGAAGGTGGTTGGGGGGTCTGTTTTATGTTTCCCTTTTCAAAACAGTGTTGTCCAGAGTTTTCAAACCAATGCTCATGTCCTGCCAACTGACACTGTGTAAAGCTTTTGCCCAGTCATACTAGCAAAATAATAGACTAAACTAATAATCAACTGAAGCATTAGTAGTATTCACGACCAAGCAAATTCTACCAAATAAAATTTGTCTGATACCGTAAGTCTTTTGCAATGTGCCTTTGTAAAACAGATGGCTCTGTAGTTGATGCTGATTTGTCTTTTTTCATAACTCGGACACGGACAGAGATTAGATCAAACAGCTGTTTTAATATGCTATTAAATACTGTCACTAGCATAAAAAAGGTGGCTCTGGAATTTTTTGTAAGATATGGTGGCTGCTTATCATATGCTTTTTATCCCTGAAATACTTGAAATAAAATTTTGCATGCGTTAACCTTACCTCCGAATTCGGAAACTGAATGAAACTGTATTGTACTTCAAGCTTCCTCCAGACTGTTTTCATCTGTACTTCCACTTCATTAGTTCAAAGGTGGTATTATGGAAATGCATATTTCTACTGATCTGCAAAACACAAAGAGGATTTGATTAAAGAGATACCTGAAGAAACTGTGTTGATGGTTTATGGTTTAGAATGTGAACTGCACATTGCAGATACTTGTATCTGGAATTACAGAAACCACCTCCTATGATGAGCTGCTCCCAGCTAGACAGAAACTTCCTAAGAAGTTTTTCATGCATATCCTACAGCTGCACACTTGCAGTGTATCAGTAAAACACTGACACAAAAATAATTTTAAAATAATTTTATTGTTATCAGTAATTGCTCATATTAAAAACAAACCAACAAAAACATTTCTTTCCTTTAGTTTGAACACACGGTTGTCTTAGATGAACGGTGATATGAGGGATGAAGGCTGTTAAAAATCTCTGTAGAGAGTTTTCCTATGAAAATAAGCCTTTCTCATCTCTCCTCATAACTCCTGGATTCTCCTGGTCTACACTAGCCAGGTTTGCAAGCCCCCAGATGCCTGGTTTTCAATTCATTTTCTTTTTAAAAGTCTGTAGACTAAAGAATCACACAATCAACTAGGTTGGAAAATACCTTTGAGATCATTGAGTCCAACCTATGACCTAACACTACCCTGTCAACTAGATCATGGCACTGAATGCCATTTCCAGTCTTCTCTTGAACACCTCCAGGCACAGTGACTCCACCACCTCTATGGGCAGCACATTCCAATGCCCAATCACCCTTTCTGTGAAGAGCTTCTCCCTTATGTCCAAAGAAAGGACACACTGTTGGTGACACCAATGGAAAAAACAAGCCATGCACAATTCAATCTTTATAATAAACACCTGAGAATCTGTAAGACTGCAGCTCCACACCAAAAATCCACTGGTGTCACATCATTAGTTCTAGTACACCAGAAACTGCAATATATGGAGAAACAAGCAATAGATTTCCTGTAGCTGTGCACAGGCACGGTTACTCCTGGGAACTGAAAAGCAAGCTGAGAATTTGGACAAAGGTACTGGCAGTAGGGTGGGTTAGATTTTTGGTTTGTGTTTTTGAACTGCTGAACATCCCAGCATCAGAGGAAAGCCTGGCATAGACTCTTACCCAGTTCTGTTAAGGACTGTGAGCAAGCCTGACTTGTGTCAAGTCTCAGCATCGTCAGATGCATTGTGAATAGCTAAGATGGGCTTACCAGCTTTGGTAGTGTGATTCCACAGGGAGCAGATGCCAGCTACTGCCAACTTCTCCCATTTTATCAGTGTCACAATTTCTGAATGTTTCTATCATCTGAAGCTTTTAAGAAGATCCTACAAGAATTTTATAATTCAGAAGTCCCAGTCTTATGACAGCAACCATAACCTTGAAATTCACACAAAGGCTTAAACACGACCATTCCAGCTACACTGTTAAAAACCGTACAGTGCAGAGATGTAATGACTTTTGAATAGCAAGGCCAACAGGATGGGTACAAACAGAGAAACCATGTGCATGATTTCCAGCAGAGAGAGAGAGTTTCAGCATCCACTCTCCTTCCCTTTTCCTTCCTAAGCAACATAAAGACCTTTACCATTACAAGAAGGTCAGAATACTTCTGTCTCCACATCCATTTATAAACACTGCTCCTCACACACTGAGGTTTAATAGTCTTGGTAATAAATAATAAATTTGTGCTAAATGGTAACCCAAAACCATTTAGAATATCAGATAGCACCAATTCTTAAAGACAACTGTCTCCTCTGAGCAGACAAGCTGACACTTGACTTATTTCTTCCATGGTAAAACTGAAAAAACATTCTAGCCATGCAATAGTGTTTGTAGAGATTTTTTTCACTTTTTAAAGTAAAGAATCTGTAAAATATATCCATCTCTTCTCCTCTCTCTAACCAAAGACCTCAAGTTCATCTTCTGGTGGACTCCAAAAGAACAGAAAAAAAGTTGGTGTGCTTTCTGTTTCTACAACACCTCCAATCTCCCTGTATCTAGTATCTGATTTATATAAAGTCCACTTTGTATTATTTAAAGAGTTCGCTTTACAAGAGTAAAGACATTTCTGAACAATGCAGCTCAGGGGTTTTTTGTTTTGTTTTTAAGCCATGTCCTCCTAATATTTTTCCAAACTCCCAAACTGATGAAGTAGCTGTTCAATTCTTTAAGTATTCATTGCCTTTCCTGATTCCAATCCCATGTATCAGATATCCAAGCTCTCTTACTAAACGACCTTATTTTGGTGAACTTCCTGATCTGCATGACTCTAGGTATGTCTATATTAGCATTTAATTCAAATCAGGACTGCACTTTTGAAGTCCATCTCCCAAACAACCCTATTTTCCTTGCTTTGCTTTACATTGCAAAGCAGTCATCAAGTACATGAACCAGATTTCTTTTGAATAAAATTAGATCACAAAATGAGCTTCAGGTGTACATTGTACACGCTCCAACCACCAAGAGGAATTCACCACAGAATCAGACCAGGACCAGCTTGAAATAAAACTCTCACCACCTGTATAGCACAGATGCCAGGTTCTCAGCACCTGACAGATCTGATCTTATTACACCACACTGCTTGGTAATGTGGACTCTTTTATGACTTCTTATGAATTTTTGTGTCAGTTCCAGATTCATCTCTCCCCTTTTTAAAAGGAAAACTACAAAACCTCTGTCAGGTATGGGACAGAAATTAATGATAATTATTAAATTATGGGAGTGACCTCACTGTGTTACTATTTCTTCCACTTCTTCATCAGCATGAAATGCTACTTGAGAACACACTCAATTTTATAAAAATCTATTTACTTAAATATTTATTTTTATACAGTTATCCAAACTGCTTAATTATTAATATGTAAGTTTTTCAAAATGCTTAGTGCCATTCTTGATGGCATCTTCCAGAGAAGTGCTATCAAGTACAAAATAAAACTATACCTTCACATTATTAGAATTTGCTAAACTACAGCAACTATAAGAGGCACAGCTTCAAAAGTACAGAGCCTCACAATGCTTGTCACTAGCTACGTATTATATCCAGATTTACCTACAAATTGATCTTAGTGCCAAGATTAAATCTGCGATCTTCATACACTATCAACTGAAAAATATCACCACTCAATTGGGGAAAAGAAAAATCTGAATTACATGAACACACTAGCTACCAAGGTAACCCAGAAAACTAGATTTTCTGCCACTGGCAAGCCCCAGGGAACAGTCAGAGTATCTAAACTGAGTTGATTTAAACCTCATTCAGGAATGGGGGTGGTTCCCCTGCTAGCAGAGAGTGCAGGAAGCAGCAGCTATGAGCAGGACAGACAGACCGCAGGGACTCGCAGTGGCAAATCTCAAGTCAGTCCAACTTGCCTTGAGGAGCAAACTTTCTCAGCCTGTGGATTCCTTCCTTGTCTTACCACTTATCTCCAGTTACCGCTTCCCTTCTCAGTAGTTCCAGTTTCTTCAGTTCCAGGGCCACATCCAACTCATTCCCTCACCTGTCTCTTCTTCTGATGCCAAAAACTTTCCTGGCACTTGACTCCTCCTGCACTCTGTTCATTACCACTTTGCTCCAACTGCCTTCACCATTTTTCAGGTGAATTACTTTATTCATCTTGAATGATCTTTCTTCCTGAAGGAGCCTACTGCTTGTTAAATACAGTGTGCATTTAAGGAACATAAGTTTGTAAAGTAACTTAAAGTAACATAGGAGTTGAACTAATTCAAGTGCAATTAAGTATATGATCATACAAGGGCTCTTTGGTACAGACAGGTTAAATACTTGACCATTCACTCCAGCTTCCAGCCACTTCTTCCTGCTCTTTCACTTCCTCCAGCCATCCACATGACACTTCAGAAGGGTGGCCATTCAGCTAAGCATACCTTTATTTCAATTTATGAAACAGAACTTGTTTTGGAGTTTTTGTAAATTCAGATCATGACACAGGCCTGGGCTTGGGTGATATCAGACCGACAGTTATATCAGGGAAAAAAAGGGCAAAACCATTCAGCATCTGAGACTTGGGGTGGGAATGAGCAAAGGGGAAAAGGAGAAAAGCATGTGGTGCTCGTGTGCAGTGTCAGAGTTCATGGCCAGCTGACAGCTCTGGTAACCAGAGATGGGAGAGGTTTCAGAGGCAGAATTATTCCTTTTCAGGTAAACTATAGTCCTAGACAATAGGCTTTTTGTTAGAAATCTATGCACAATGAAAATACACTGCAGACCCATATGACAGCCTGGAAGATGCTTTAGTTAACAGTTTCATGACTGCCACTAGAAAATACAGCCAGAACTGCTGTAGTCTATTGCTTTTACGGGACTACTACTGCTGTCAAATATGAGTTGAATTGCAAAGGGAAAGAAGCCATACAAAATTTCCAAATTTTACTCCATAGTTCACATCCAAAGATAGGAATTTATTAAAGAAACGTTTTTCAACAAGTTTATAAGTGAGGTAAAGCCCCACAGCACACTGGGAAAACCAAACATCATATTGCCTGTGGCAAATTTGAGGCTTGCTGGTTTTGTCTGTCAAACAATGAAGGTATATGAGCAAGAACATCCCACTGAACAAAGAGCCCTCCCAAATACAATGAGACTAATTTATGAAATAAAATAAACTAGCTGAACAAACACTTTCCAGTCCCTGGACACCCAAGTCTTCCAGGTAGCAAAAGAGCAAGTAAGAGCCTGAGATATGATTCAAGCACATTTGTTTGATCTTTGAGGCAGAGTAGCTCAAAATTGTTCAAAATCATGTAAATAAAATATACCTCCATGAAAGCTAATTTTTAAAATTAATTTTATACCTACTTTCCCTTGAGTTTTAATTAACAATAATTAAGTTGTTCTTGCAAGGTATTAAAAATGCAAGGAATTATACAACATTCAAGCACTAAATGTCCTACAGTTCTTCACATCTGTATTACAGAGGTTTGGCCTTCCTATATATCTGGTCAAAGCACTCAAATTAGTTCAGGATACCACTGATCTTTCAAGCACTTCCAGGTTCTTCTTGGAAAGACTAGATTTTGTTGGTTTTTATTATTACTGCATGGATCCTTGACGGAAAAATGCATTCTTAATAATTTGTGAGAACTTGAGAAATACTGTTGCGAAGCAGTTTGAAGGAAACAAGACATCACACAGAACAGAAATAATACAGATTGAAACATCAACTGGGCCATGCCAGTACTAATCTAAGCTGGCTGGTTGGTTGTGTGGGCAGATGGAGTAATGAAAGAGTGCTGCTGCCACTGATGTAAACAACTCTTGATTGACCTTCCACTTCCAGTCTGACAGAAAATACAGGACAAATCTGTACAATTCAAAAAAACCCCTAAAAACCTGTAACTGCTTTTCTTTACATCAGGTCACTTTTCTTCCTGAGGGAGAAGCAGTCCTCTATCAGAGCCATACAGCTTTCTTCTTCCTGAGTCTGTTTTTTATTTCATGAACTTGACTAGCTAAAAGTTATATCAATGGATCAGATCTAGCACAGCAAATTTTTTTCTTTTGCAGAACAGACAGCTCCTCTTGTCTACTCAAGAGGTATCAGAGGACTCCTCACATCATTTGTCCCCTTTTCATAGGAGGGAAGAATCTGCACCCTAGAACAATCCGAGCTTTTCCTTCTGAGACCTTACATGCAAGCACACACAGACACAAGACACCCTGAACAGGTAGCATGGGAAGGACCAACTCACTGTTTAGCTGCTAAGCAAGCACTCTTCTGCCCTTCATACATTATTTTTATCATCTTCAATGCCTGCTGTGATAGAAGACAAAATGGTCTACACGATCAAGCTCCTGAAAAATCATTGCCCCTGGGCATATCTAGAAGTATTAGAGCACATATAAATTCCTGAGTAAGGTGGAACTGTGCAGTACCAGACAGAAAAAAATGCATCTTCCAAAATGACCCAAATCTGCATAAATTACAATACACTGTACTCTCCACAGCGTCTAGTGGCACAAATAATTTGTTACTGGGGCCATGAGAATCCAGGCACAAGACTCATTCTGCCTCATCAGCAGGGCCAGATAATTCTACCAGGTTTTTACTTTGCCCTGGTAGATGTAATTTCATATACTAGACAGAGTCTAAGCCTCCTGATTTCTTAGAGGATATCTCCAGTATTTTATTTTGGCATGCCTAGCTACATCATATGTAGTCATCTGAAGGACTCCACAGGCTACTGTGCTGTGAGAGCAGGCTCTGTGCTCCCAGGGAAGCTGCAGAATTCCTCTCAGTCTTCTTAAATATTATTCATCAGTGAGCAAGTAGAAGCTGAAAAATCAGCTCACTCTCCAAACTTTGGAGGTAAAAGGAATCTAACAACAGCTTGCTGTTAGAAGAAAAGCAGTTACCCTCAAAAGGAAACCTGTGAGCCTGCAGCAGTGGTGACAAATCAAAGCGACCAGTTCACTCTGTGCCAAGGTGAAGTCAGAATCTGACTTGTCAAGCTTTGTCAAGTAACAACTGAGCAAAAGCCTTTGCTGAGCAACTCCTTCTTTCATCACATCCCACAGCTCTCCAAGTATCCAAAACAATTTCTCTAACAAATACGCTTGGTTTTCAAGAGAGATGTAAAACTCAACTGCTTTAGCTCAACTTTGGAGGTAGCCGGCCCAAAGCTTCTCCAGTCGCAGTCTCAGCCTCCTCCTGGGGTACTGATGACAGAGTGGCCCCACAATTAACAGTGGCCCCACAATTAACAGTTTTCTGCTGTGTTCAACATCCCTAAAAACATAAGGCTGCTTGTGACACCACTGACTTCATAAGTCTTCCTGAGTTGCAAGAAAATTTGTCAAAAAAACCCAAACCCAGGCTCCATGCTGTTCAACCATCAGGCAAATTTCCCAGTCAGCCTTCCCAGCAAGCCTCAATCGGTCACTGGGCCACTCTTGCCACCTGGCTAATAGGCTGCCTTGTGTGGATGGAAGCAACAATTAAATTCGATCACTTGGCACACAGACTCGGAGGCGCACATTCTTATCATAATACTGATCCTGGGAATGTTGCCCAGAGTGCAATTTCTCTCTGACAAAAGAGCCAATGAAATTTAGCTTCTGCCTGTCCCGCAGGACATATTAGACCACATTCTGATAGGTGATCCTCTTCTCCCTCCCCCTAAGATTCCTGCAAAAGGTCAAGTATTTCTTCTGTCTGATTTACAGAGTAATTCAAATGGTGAGAAACATTTTCAGAAACCCTTTGATTTAAAAAAGAATAATTCTGTTACAATGTTTAAAATCCCATGGTTTTGTGCACTATCAAAATACTATAGAGCAAACAACCTCAGAACTACACTAATGTTCTATCATATTGCTTTATACCTCTGTATGTGTAGGATTGATATTTACTTTCTTAAATTTAAATTTTACATTAGAAAATTTTATATAGTGTAATGGGTTGACTCACTGGATGCCCGGTACCCAAAGTCACTGTCACTGCCCTCCTCAGCTACACAGGGAGAAGAAATGTAACAAAAGGCTTGTGGGTTGAGATAAGGACAGGAAGAGATCACTCACTGATTAATGTCACAGGAAAAACAGACTCAGCTTGGGAAATTAGTTTAATATATTACCGATCAAATTGAAGGAGGATAACGAGAAATAAAGACAAATCTTAAGAACACCTTCCGTCCATTCCTCCCCTCTTTTTCGGCTCAACTTTACTCCCAAAATCTTTACCTCCTCTTCTCCCAGCAAGTAGCATAGGGGGACAGGGAATGGGGACAGAGATCAGGTCCTCACATTGTCTCAGCTGATCCTTCCTCCTCAGGGGAAGGACTCCTCAAACTCTTCCGCTGCTGCAGCATGGATTCCTCCCCCAGGAAGCAGTTCCCCCATGAACTTAACCCATGTGACTCCTTCCCACAGGCTGCAGTTCTGCATGAATTCCTCCAGTGTCAGTCCCTTCCACAGGGTGCAGTCCCTTAGGAGAAGGCTGCTCCAGCACAGGTTCCTCCCACAGCATCACAAGTGCTGCCAGCAAACCTGCTCCAGCATGAGCTCCTCTCTCCATGGGGTCACAGCCTGCTCCAGCATGGGGTTCTCCATGGGCTGCACGTGGAACTCCGCTCCACTGTGGACCTCCATGGGCTGCATGGGAATCTGCTCTGGCAGATGGAGCACCTCCTACCCCTCCCTCTCCACTGATCTTGGAGTCTGCAGAGTTCTTTTTCTTTCTCTAACATATTCTCACTTCTCTCTCCAGGTGCAGTTGCTACTGCACAGTAACTTCTTCCCTTGCTTTCATGTGTTATCCCAGAGGCACTTCCACCATCAGTGATGGGCTGAGGCTTGGCCAGCAGTAGGTCCCTCCCAGATCTGGCTGGCATTGGGTTCATTTGACATGGGCGAAGTTTCTGGCAGCTTCTCACAGAAGTCGCCCCTGTAGCCCCCCTGCAATAAAACCCTTGCCATGCAAACCAAATCCACACAGACACACAAAATCATATGAAACACAAGTTGCAGGCTGGCTAACTTCTGATAAGAAACACAGGTCACAGGAACACAGCTGGGAATGAGAAAACCTTTCCAAAAAGATCACTGCCTGCAGCAAAGCACTACGTCAGAGCAATCAGCTCAACAGCTCTGGACACATTGAAGCATGACAGATTCTTTAAGGAAATCAGGAGACACCTCTGACACCACCCCCATCACAATAAGGTTAAGGCATGAGCAGACCTATCAAGTACGTAAATTTTTCTACAGAAAAGTATGTGGATTACATGCTAACATTCAAGAGTAAAGTAACTCTCATGGAGGAACCTTTGGAGTCTGCATTACATCCAGTCTCCTGCTTCCTTTATATCACTAGCTATAACACTACATAGCAAAACAGAAAGAAAGGCATGTAAAAATAATTTAAATTATTCTAGACAGCTTCAGAATTCATTTGGACCACATGTAGTATCTAAAATTTAGATACTTGGGTATTGTCATAGATTCCTGTGGACAAAACTTACCATAGTCTTCTAATGCACAATGTTACACATGGTTATCTACAGGAATGTTCTGGCTTCCCACAATTAACTGAAGCTCCAGAAACAACTGTAAGTCTGTGGCAGAGAAGATACACAACTAAACGTTTTACCCTTTTTTGCAATTCAGTGGTAAAAACCTCCCCACTTTTCTGTATATAAAGTGAAAGAATGCTTTATAGTCCAGATGACCATACGAAACTACGTTGGTAGCCTTTGATTGTATCTCCACAAGCAGACTGAACTGTCCTTCATCTGTTTACAGGTACTCTAAACTTTTCCTTATACAGTAAGACCAGTTCATTATTCAGACAACTGAATATTATCCCCAAGAAACACAGGTCATGTTTTTTTGCAAAAGCTGTTATACCCAAGAAAGCTGTAATTATGGAATCAACTCTTTTAGTAAGATGTTTGCACTAGGGACTTGTTGGTACATACTTGGTCTCTGAAATTTCGTCAAACATTGTTATTTCAGAAAAAAAAAACCCCAAACGGAAATTAGAATCATGGAATATCCTGAGTTAGAAGGGACCCACAAGAATCACTGAAGTTCAGCTCCTGCATAGGACCACCCCAAGAGTCACCCCATGTGCCTGAGGGCATTGTCCAAACACTTCTTGAACTCAGGCAGCCTTGGAGCTGTGACCACTGCCCTGGGGAGCTGTTCCAGTGCCCAGCCATGCTCTGGGTAAAGAACCTTTTCCTGATATCCAACCTCAACCTCCCCTGGCACAACTTCAGGTCATTCCCTCGGCTCCTGTCACTGTCACCAGAGAGCAGAGATCAGAGATCAGTGCCTGCCCCTCCTCTTCCCCTCCTGAGGAAGCTGTAACTGCAGTGAGGTCTCCCCTCAGTCTCCTCCTCTCCAGGCTGAACAGACCAAGTGCCCTCAGCCACTCCTCATACAGCTTCTCCTCAAGGCTCTTCACCATATTCGTTTTTCTCCTTTAGACGCTCTCTAACAGCTTTAGACCTTTCTTGTACTGTGGTGCCCAACACTGCACGCAGGACCGGACAAGGTTGCACCAGTGCAGAGCAGAGAGGGACAATCTCATCCCTTGACCAGTCAGTGATGCTGTGCCTAAAACAGAATTAGAAGAAATTTCTCAAGTAATAAAAGAAGCTGGATATTTGCTAAATTGTTCTTTACTCATCAGGATTTTAAAAGACATGAGCGTAAAATAACTTCCATCCTTCCCATTTGCATGATGACACAGCACTTGATTTGCAAGTCTAAACTCAGGCCACCATGGCTTCAACAGCTGCCCCAGCTGAGGTGAACAGGTTGGAGTAAGGCAATGCTGCCTCACATAGCAAATAATACACAAAGGTAACTCAGTGTAGACACTAAGGTGCTCAAAAATCCTCAACCATTTCAGCCATTAAGTCTAACAATTACACATTCTGAATGCTAGAATGTTATACTGCCTGTAGTTCTTTGGTCACCAAATTATGGATGCCTTCAACTTGACCTAAGATTTCTAATGACAGATTTCTGAAATACTACATCCAGAACAGACCTGAAGGGCACAAACAAACAGGGCAAGAAAACTCATCACCAAGTTCCTGGACATGCTGTACAGTTATCTAATATCTAATCTGGCCTCTTGCATTTCCTATCGATTCATATATTTGGAAGCAATGGTGAAGAATTCATCTCATCTCAAATTCTCTTCTTCAAATGCACAGGAGTACTGGTGCCCTCATCAAAGATTTGAAAGAAAACTAAGCTGCTTTTTTCCCCCCTTAGCAAAGCCATTAAAAAAACCCATTGTGGTAAAAGGTGGTGACAGGCCACTTGTAGAGAACAATACAGATCTCTTCTGGTTAACTGCCTTTAAAGAGGTTCATTTCATACAGCAACACCACCTTCTATGAACAAACTGAAAGAGATGGGCTATATCCTGGAAAAAAAAAGACTTGAAAAGCAACAGCTAAATTAAAATCCTTGGCTTCTTCAACCAGGGAGCGGTTTTTGTTAACAAAGCTTTAAAGGCACCAGAGGCGTGCCTGCTGAGAACAGCGTCACACCTGGTACTCTGCACACACCTCCAACTGCTCTGACAACGCTGACACGAGCTAACAAACCTGACAGCTGCTCTCCCTCAGACACATCTCAGTACATTATTTTGGAAGTTAAGGCATCATCCCACAAGTTGTGGATGAACAGGATGTTCCCAAGAGGGACCTGATGAGTACAAGTGATCATTCACTGCTGTGCCTGCTAAAGACATCACTTTTTACAGAGATGAGCACAAAGCCTATGGAAGAAAGAGGAAAAGGGAGAAAAGAGGCACAGTTTGATTTTTAGCCATTTAAGCACTCTTGGGGTTGGAGAAGACCCCTGAGATACAACCACAGTTTTAATACATTCTTTAAAGGAAAATACACACCAAGTGAGAAGTTATTTTATTCTTGGCATGTAGAGAAAGTAATTTAAACTTCACTTTGTTCCAGAGTGACATGAAAAATAATCTGAAAGCTTTTCCATCAACATTGAGAGACCCCATCAGAAAAATATGAGCAAGCATTTGTGGTAGTTATTGTTCAGTCATGTTTTTGAAAATTTCATGTTTATTTTGGTTCTGGAAAGCTTGTCCTGCTGCAAGAAACTTAAGATACTTGACATTGTTGCTTTAATATGACTTCTAACAAAAAAACTCAACCAACCAAAAAACCCGAAACCCACAAAAAACAAAACCCCCTGACTCTAGCAGCTTTTTCTATTTACTGAAGGCACAAGAGCCAGCAGCTGACATTTGAATCTCAGCTAAATTCAAACAGGAAATACACTTTAAGGAGTTATCAACTGCAGACTGATTCACCCCTGATGGAGTAGATTCTCCATCCATTCTGAGAAAACTTCTAAATGAACAGGTAAAGAGCATTTATGGCATACTAGGCTAGGAATTGATGTTGTTTCCTTCTGAAGTCCATGAACAATCCCAAGCAAGATTACTCAAACCTGAATCTGACATCCAAACTGCACAGCCCAACCAAGCAGAGCCCCCCCCCCCTTATACAGGACCAGTTTGAAACTGCACAGAGCATGGACCATCATATGAAGATTTTTACCTTCTCATCTTTGTCCTATTTGTGGCTAATGAATAATATTTAATATTCAAACTTAAAAAAAAAAAACTTTGAAAAAAGATGAAAGCAGAGCTATTTCAAATAGTAAAATTAATACACCATGTGATGTGTATCTTTCAACAACAAGCTAAAACATATTTAACAGATACACTTTAAATTATTAATTACTCTAATTAATTGCTCCATTTTTCTTTCAGGGAAAAGGAAAACAGAGCATCTTTTTATGTTCCTTTAACTTAACTATTTCATTTACTACTCAAATAAGTGAATAAAATTCTTGTTTTAATGAAGGAAAAATAAGAAAAGGAGTTAGAATAGTGAGGTAACCTCTGTTCCTCTCTACACTGAGAATCATCTGGAGTCTATTAAACCGTCAAGCCATTTATATATTAACCAAGGTTAACATATAAATAAAAGAACTGGCAAAATGTTTAACACTGGTAGCTTCTTTATTGGCTATGCTAAAGCTCTGTATGAATCTCAGCAAATTTAACCCTGCAGATGCATGACATCTATTTTATAAAATTATACCAGCAACACTGCAGCACTATGTTTTTACCTACAGAGCAGCTGCCTCCTCCTCCTAAGCAATGTGGAGAACTATTTATAAAACAAAAATCAGTACTGTGAAATTTAGGGGAAGGCAGCAAAGTTTTGCAAATAAGATTGCCGGGTTATCTTTTCTTATGGGTTTCTTTGTTTTCACCTTGCAGACTATACACACCAATGCTCAAAGACTCTGCAAGACAAGGGCCCAACTGCAGACAAACATCTTTTGGGCTCAAAAGGAATTCAGTCACATCTGGGTATATGCTCAAAAGAAACTTGTATAGGACTTACAGACTTCACTGACAGGAGCACTCCTTGGAGTATTTTCATCCTTTAAACAAGTAACAACAATGCAACTGAAGTGTCAGTCTTCACGTAGGTCCTTTCAGCATAAAGTAATTTCCACTGCACCACAAAGCTACTGAGCTTCCTTACTCCTTGAAGAAAGAAATTTCAGCCCACTAATGACTTACTGGAACTTCAGTGTTTCCTGTTTGACAAGAATGCAGGACACTTGCAAGTGCTGATAGATTTCAACACTGGATACTTTCTGAAAGTATTTAGTGGAAAGAGAAAATAATCCCAGTTCAGGGCAGCAGCTTCCTTATTCAGGTAAAGAAAGGTGAAGGGCTGTCCAAGAGCAAACTGGAAGTACACAACAAAAAAGTCTGTTTTTCCTGAAGGGTTTTATAAAGGATGGACTGGTTATTTACATTTTGCCTCTTTTTTTTTTTACAGCAAGGGGCATAATTAAAACTACTAAATATATAACATATAATTAAACAAGACTGCAAGAAGAAGGAATATATATATATATATCTATATTATGTATACACACACACTATCATGACAACTTCTGCTTGTTCAAATCCAAAATGCAATTGTTGGAACAAACAATTGCAGGAAAAATGTACAGGCTGTGGATTCAAAATTTGTGAGATGACATGCCTTGAAAAGCCAAGGAGGAACAAATTCAGTAGTCTTATTTTTTAAAAATGCAAAAACATTGAAAAACTTATTTATGTATTCCCTTCTTTATAAACCACAGAATCTTTGGAATGATGACACACCTTCCACCTTACTATAAGCAGCTTTGAAAATGACTAAAACTGAGACAGAATTACCCAGCCAGCAGCAGCAGGCTCTGTTAGTAGGAGTATCTTTCACAGTGCCCCACATAAACACAGAGCTTTCCTTACTACCAGCCCTATCAACTCAGCCCAAAGCCAACAATGGGTTACTTTCTTGGGACTGCTTTAACAGTGGAAGATTCTGCAAAATCAAGTATGCATCCCAGTATGTACCCTGCATTTACTTCAAGTGATTTATTTAAGTATATATGAGTGCAAGTCAGGAAACAGCTTTCCAGAACACAAGGAAGTTTGGAAAGTCTGACTTGGTTCTGCTGTCTCTAAAAGAGTCACAAGATAAAACAATAAAAGTTACTTAAGTAAGCAGAAATAAATGAGTATGTTTAAAAAGAAGTTCTGCTGAATAGAAGCAGTACTCTCGCACATTCCTTCTACCATTAGTATATTCTCAAAACTAAAATAGAACAAATATTTAAGTATATTTAAACAGAACCACACAACAACTCAATAACAAGCTTACAGCTCGAAAACAGAACTTGAAAGATCTAAGCAATGTAACTAAATCTTGATCAAAGCAGCATGCAATCATACTCTGGCAGTCACTAGAGCAGATGCCTGCCGCTAGTGTAATGTAAGCATCTCCATAACCTAACTCCTCCTTATTTAGACAGCAAAATATCTGGGTTAAGAACAAAAAGAAGAGTTTGGAGTTGCAGGAAACACAGGAAAGGGTGACCTCAAGATACTGTAATAGACTTAGCTTGTGCATATATGTCTGGTAATCAGGTGAGAGCCAGAAATTCTGAAGTTCTTTAAAACACAAGATGCCCATCCCTAATAAACCAGAATATTATATGACAATTCAGTCACCAGATTGAGTTTTAACTTTCAAACTGCCAAAACTTCATGTAGATCTGACTATATGGGTCTTGGTCCTTCCTAAAACCAGAAAAGGGAGTGGGGAAATAGGGAGGAAATAAGGATGTCAGATGACAGAGATATGTATGCTTCAATCCAAAAACTCCTAATAGTGTCCTTGGACACAGCTAACTCCTGCCAAGGCCTGCAAAGGCATCAAATGGCCTTGTGTTATTTTGTGTTTCCTGAGATAACTAGGGAGAAGGGACAACCACACAACACAAATTCTTCAAAATACAGCTCAAAAAGCTTAAAAATTCAACTGTTCAAGAATTTTCCTGATGAATTAAGAGCTTGCAGGCTTTCCTTGTCTACATGCTCCCTCAGGGGGAAGGCTTATCTCCTTGTCAACAGACCCTAATGCTTTGCAATTTGTACAATGACAGTATCAATTCTGTGCAGAGTCCAGCAAACAGGTTTGGCAGAGGTGGGGGGCTTCTTGGCTGGCTATAAGGGGTGTTTTCTTCTGTTGAATAAGCTGAACGCTGTTCACAGTTCCTCTTTGTTAAAATATGTGAAATATTTATAAGGTATCTTAAGAGGGACATTCTTAGATACTGTAAAATAGCAGCAGTTTGGATATGTAATTCTTATCACACTACTTGTAACCCGAGCCCAGAACTGACAAACTGAAAAGCAGCTTCAGAATCCTGTATCCACCTCCAGGAGGGGGAGGACATGGAAAAAAAAATAAATAAAAAAGGCATCTGATAATTTGAAAACTGCATGATCAAGATGCTTTTACAGATCCAGAATCTGTTGCACCAAATCCAGTGAGAACATGAGCAGGATGAAGCAATACCCTTCTGTTCGAGTTGACAGATGACTTTCAAAGATGCACCAAGAAGAGCAGGAAGAACAAGAATTCACCTGCCATCAGCTTCAAAGGTCATGACAAAGAAACGTTTATCAGCAACATATAAAGGAAGATGTCTTGCAAAAATTAAATAGCTACAAATATTTATACTTTTTATACTTTGGGATGAAGAGGAGGGAGATTGTTCAGAATAAAAAAATCTTAGATTTCTTAGATTTTACAATTTTTAAACTCTTTAGTCAACCGTAAATGTTAGAAGTTTTCACAGCATAGGCTATAATTCTGTATCTAAAGTTTGGAGTATTTTGATGAGCTGCAAGTGCTTATTTTTCTTTATAAGCAGTACAGGATACAACCCTGAACAAACAGAAAAGCCCATTTAATACTTTAGACTGTTCTCATGTTATGTTTTTAGGAGAAATGATTGTGTGAAACACCAATTATACAGCACCAGGATACACAACTACCACTGAAAAACAGATAAAAAGCTTTCCAAGCCACTGTCAGCAAGTGAAACTAAAATACTTTATGGAGAATCTAAGAAGTGCTAGATTTCTGCTACTGCAGTACTGAGAAAAAGTGCACAACAATTATAATGGGAAGTTCCTTATTAAATTTATCTTTATTTGATCCTCCTTAAAAAGGCTTCCTCAGATGCTACTAAATAAATTAAGTATCAAAAAAACCACTTTTTACATGAGAAGTTTTTCCAGTAGAGCTGTTACAAAGACTGTATCAGTGGAGGAATAATTCTGACTTTTTTCTTTAGCTGACTCTCTGCAAGATCACCGCTGTTTTCTGACAATAATGATATTTAAATTGATCAGACATATTAACATACACAGAAGAAAGCTCAAAATTCCAAGGAAATGGACTGCTTTGTTAAAGCCTGAGTTAATGCAAAAGACAAACACAACAAGAAAAAAGCACCTAATGAAAAACCCCCGTTGTATTCCCGTAATGTTGTCGAGTCTTTGATGAAACTACAGCCATATTTGAGAAAGCTTTCCAGTTCACAGCTACATTCTATTTCTTGTTGATGTTGCAATAAATCCTAATTAAAAACAGTAACGAAAAGGAAAACATGAAATGTGCAGTTTTAAACAAAAGCCAAGAAAGACACTAAATGCTTGTATTTCCACGTTCTAATGATGTGTGGAGGGGGAAAAATAGGCCTCAGAAAGAAGTAACAGTTGCAGAACTGCTGCCAATACACAAGGTAAACAAATAAAGGGACGTGGCGACAAATGTTTTTGCAGGGCCTTTGTGACTGGGCAAGGGGTAGTGGTTTTAATCCATGTGGTAGATTCAGACTGGTACAAGGAGGGTTTGTTTACCATGAGGAGGGTGAAACACTGGCACAGGTGGCCTGGAGAAGTGGTGGATGCCTCATTCCCGAAAACATTCAAGATCAGGATGGACAGGGCTCTGAGCAGCCTGATCCACTTGGAGATGTTCCTGCTCACTGCAGGGATTTGGACAAGACGCTTTGAAGGACCCTTCCAACACAAACCATTCTGTGATTCCATGAATGTTCTGGGTTTGGGCTTCACTTACAGTCACCACTGTACAAGGAAACACGACTTGCAAGCTGCCGCCAGTCCTCTGGAGCTATCTTCATACATTTATGGATATGCAGTATAGAAACTGTCATTTTCAAGCAATCAAAATTGAAAGAAGTAGCAAAAAGAAGACAGGCTAAGAGATCTTAATGCCAGTATGCAGTTAATACCTGAAAAAAATACAAAGAATCGGGGAAAAGATTCTTGCCTTTAGTATTTGGGGAATTTTCTCTAGTTTAGTAATTTGCCTTAAGGCTTCTCATCCTCTACCAAGTTCCAGCATGGTTTATTTAACAATTTGTTTTAAAAAAATTAACACAACAAGAATTCTGTGGAGTTGAGTGGTAACATTCACATTTGATAACATTGCCAAGAAAAATCCAATTGGAAAAATAACATAATTATTTGCTTGTACAAGACTTGCAGATGGCCAGAACACCGATACAAAACCCGTCACAGTTTATTACACACTATAAAAGAAATGATACCATTGTCCTCCCTTGAGTTTGAAAACTTGACATGCATAAATTTATATTGAAAAAAAAGTACTCTCGGTTTTCAATTATATCTATACAAAAATAGCTCCCTACAGGCAACAGTTCTACCTACAGCCATTTCATACCCAGCCTTGCAAAAAGAAGGAAGAAAACTACTCACAGCTCACTTTGAAATAAACTCCCTTGTTCTAAGCCCTACAATAGGATTTTAACATTTGCAGAAAAATCAGGGCACTCATCAGAAATACATGAAGAGTTACTCCTTTCCTGGCAAATTATTTGTCATGTTTGCAAACCTCTGCCAAATCTAACACTGACAGAAACAACACTTGAGAACTTCAACATTTTTTAAAGTCTTTCCATTGTTTCAAATATGCTCTTCAAAACAAACAGCATTTAACATCCATTGCATTCTGTTATCTTTCCCAGGTCACAAACACCCATAATTTTAAAAAAACTTAAGTAGTAACTGCTGTACCACAAGATAACGTACAGTTATTTCTGCTAATACAAATGCTAAGATTTAAAATAAAATAGGAGCACAAACCTACTTAGACATCCAAGTTGTCAGACTAAAAAAAATTTTAAAAAATAAAATGCTAGGCATCCACCCAATAGCTCCCACTGACAAAATATTCAGATTGAGATTTTCAGATAGCCTGTAGCGCTAAACAATTTGGCAGCTCTATTGGCTCAGGTCTCTGTATAAAGTCAGATTTAAATCAGGGAATAGAAGACTACCACAAATGAGGGATAAACAGAAAAAACAGTCTACATAGTTTTTCAGTCCCCAACCTAGATCTTCAAAAGGCTAGAATGAAGGCCATCTGAAATAAACAAACCTTACTCACAAGTAACTAATTTTAGAAGTGAATAAAATAAACAAATAGTTAAGTCTCCTTCTAAAGAAAGACCAACTAGAAAAAGCCCACAAATCTGACCCTAAAAAAGGGCCAGCACTCAGTGCCACATTTATTAGCTGAGTTCTTCCCTCCTGTGACACAGAAGGATGAATAAACACTTTCCAGTTTTCATTTTCACCCCGATACACAATACAAATGAAAATTTAACCACTGAAGCCAGATAAACCAACACGGTTGGTGTTACACAAGGTCAATTTTTGCCCCAATCCTACACTCACTAACTATGCCCCTATTAGGATGGTTAGAAATCAGGTGCAATACAATCTGTTAGAGCTCTGGAGAAAAATGATGTGACCTCTTCATGGGAACTGTCAGCCCCACAGAGCCAGGTTGCTGTCAGACAGAACCGTCAACTCTCATGGGTTGGAAGAGACCTCCAGAAGTTGCTCAGTCCAAGCCCATGCTCAATACAAAGCCAAATCCAAGGTTCAGTTAAGCTGTTCAGGAGTTTGATGAGGAATATCCTGCACATGTCCGAGAAAGGCAGTTCTGCAGCCTCTCACAGCAGCATGTCTCAAGTACCTTGCCATTCTAATTTTTTTTTTTTTTTAATCCAGTAAGAAATTACCTTGCTGTAACTTGCAGCTACTAATTTACCATCCTTTCAACATGCTGGGAAGACTCTAGCTCCACCTTCTCTGAAGACAACAGACATCATTCCTCAGCCTTCTGCAGGCTGAGCAAACACACCTGGTGCTTGGCAGCCCCTCTCCTGCAGGCCACACCATTGCACCAGTATCCCTCTTGTACTGGGAAACCCAGACCTGGAAGACCAAGCCTGCAGCCTGCTGGCTGTGATTTCTGTTCAAATCCAGCACAACACTGAGCCAAACTCAAAAGGCTTGGGCTTGATCCCACTGTTGTCCCCCCAGCTGCAGACCTGAGCTATTATCCCATGTAACCTAAGCATGAAGTTCTTCAGATAACTGATATGATGGGTTTCACGTTGTTGATTGAGGTTTTTTTGTTTGTTTAGGTGTTTGATAGGTTGGATTTCTGAGATGAGGACAATGAAATGACTTAACCTGCTACATGGAATATAATAAAGGTCAAAGGCACAGACCCACCCATTATCTCAATGCCCTATCATACAAGTGAACAAATAACAGCTTCACAGCAAAACCAACAGCAGACACAGAGCACATCCTCCATTCCCTAGGCTCTCAGCTCCAGCACCATGTTAATTTACTGCCAAAATAATTTTGTTGCTTGCCACGGCAGATTAAGGGAAGTGTTTTTATGAAGATCTATGCAAACATTCTGCAAGGTAAGCATGTGTGGGTGGAAGCAGCATAACTCAGATACGTGAGTTGCTAACTTACAGTGACTCCAGCAGCTGTGCTCTTTTACAGCTCAGGCAAGAAATTGGGTGTTGGTGATAAACTTTTACCCAGAGGAGTGCATTTACTAATTTGCCCTGATCACAGGGGCTTCACCATCACAGACTACTGGCAGTCTCCAAACTGGCAGAAGTACCTAAGTAAAATACATTATACGTGCATTTGTGGTTCTTTTCTCATTTCTAGTCAATATACACACTGATCTCAGTATGAAAATTATGAAACTATTTGAACTGCACTGAAACACATTACAGAGGTACAGACTGGAAGAGAAACAAAAATGTGTGGTGGTTTTTTACATCAATTACCTTTATATATTCACAACAGCAGCTGCATCCACTGCATACTTTGTATGAATCAACTTTTTTTTAAACCAACAATACACGCATTTTAAATTATAGCACAAGGAGCAGTAAGTTGAGAAAACACTGAGAAGAATTTGGCAAAAGAGTACATGAGGTGATCAGGTAATTTATTTTACTCTATATAGTCTTAATAAGAAAATGAGATTCAATGTCAATGTTTCATTTTTGCTATTATCATCAGATTTTATTGATCTTAGGGTAAACTCACTCTTAGCAATAAGTTTATGTACAGATTTTAACCAGACAGGACTAGATTTCACATGTTCAGGCTGAGGTGAAGCAAAATTCTCCAGCCTGCACCAGAGACACTTCTGCTGGCACAGACACAAAAGACTCCCTGCAGTGAAACAGAAATAATCAGTTGGATCCCTTCAGTTTTGGGGAGCTCAGGGATGCAGCAGCAGCAACTCTCAGAAAGAATTTTCATCAGAACAAGATACCCTCCTCGAGTGTTTCATTCTAACTGAAACAACTGCAGAGGACTCCCCATTTCAGCATGTGATGGCTTTTATTTGTGGGAGGAGGGAGGGGAATAAAAGGAATTCCTTTGACAAGAGAGCTGCACTGCAAACCACAACCAGGATCATTTTACTTCTTCAGCTACAAAGAGATTACACGCCATGAAGAAAAACCCCATGATCTAACAGTTTCAAGTTATTTTACAAATAATACAACTCTAACCAGTTGCCAGAGAAGATATTTTTGCAGCTGATTTGCTTTGTACATTTCACAGCATTTGATACAAAGTATTCATCGTTTAAGCTCTGATGAATGTGGTATCTCATGCCCTTGCTGAGCCTTCCCACGGACAAAGCTCTACTTAGGTCCTGAACTAGAACTGAAGTAATTATTTATCTCATATTCATGATAACATACTAAAGGCAGAGGAAAAAAAATTCAACTTAGGGACACCTGATTGGCAGAATGATTTACAAGCTGAATTAAAAGTGGGAGGAAGAACACAACACCCCAAAGAGCACAACACAACGTGCTCGGAGTTTCAAACTGAGATTTCCTCCTTAGTTTCTTTTACCTGAAAAGATTTATGCAGCCCCAGAGAAGTACACAAGACACACTAATGACCCTGCAGGAACAGCAGGTACCAGCTGATGTTGCTGTAACAACTACAATAAATATTCCACAAAACATTCTGTTCCGAAATCAACTTGAAACTTTAAATACAAACACAGTTCTATTATAAAAAGCCTTAATGATATTCTCCTGCAGATTGTTTTTTTTTAGTGGTGAAAGCTTTAAGAAGTGTGCACTAAGTACCCAACCATTGTTCTGCCAAGGAACAACTGAGTATTGCTGCAGTGCAAACATAAATGGAAATTACACGATCTTTTAAAAACACATTACTTCAAATCGCTATTTTGTATCCATGGGAAGAGAAGGGAAAAGAAGCAAAATACTAAAATTCACATCTCCACGAAAAAAGAGCAAATATTTACCTAGAATTTACATAATACTGTAAATACAGGTAACAACTTGAAAAACGAGACGGCAATAAAGGCATCAAATAATTAACCTTCTAGCTCTCAAGGAGAAGCACAGTAATCTGCTTCCAGAAAATCCTTATAACCACTGTTACAGCTAAGCAAAATTAAACAGCGCCACAAGGATTTCTGATCTCTAAAAATAGTTCAAAACCGAGTTGTCTCCTAATAAGTTCTTACGCTTCCTGGGAGGGAAGGCAAAGGCCCGAACCGCTGCGGCAATGAGAGCGCGGGCGCGGAGAGCCCGTGAGGGGCGGCGGGCGCGGGCCCCGCGCGGCCCCGGGCGCGCCCCTCCCGGCGCTGGAATGCGGAGCCCGTAACCCGAGCCGCCCGCCCCTCCTCCCGCACCGCCGCGATCGCACACATCGAACCTCAAAATGGCATCCCGGCCCGGCCTGCCCGGGAGCCGGCCTGCGCCAGCCTCTCCCCAAACAGGCAGCAGAAGCCTTTTCTCGGGGTCCGGCGGTGCCCGGCCGCGTCCCCTCGCTCCGGCAGCCAAGGGGAAGCAGAGCCCGGCTCCGGGAAGCACCGCTGCCCTGCCACGCAGGTCTCCCTCCTTCAGTCACCTCTGCCCTGACTCAAAACGCACCCGAACCGCGCTACCCTTAGACACGAACCCGTCTTACTCAGAAGCAAGGAGCTGGTAAGAACAGCTCGTCCATTGCAAAGGCCTCGCATCTCAAAACCAATGCATTCATGTAGATCCAATGAGACAGATTTCTAGAACTATGTGAGTTGTCCCTTCCCCAAATGAAAGGGACAATTTTGTTGTGAGTTCACTAACTTTTCAAACTATAGGCACGCAGTTTATTTAGGATACAACAACACTACAATGTCTTAAGTTTCAGGTCAATTACGTACAAGCACAGAAATTAGTAAATTACCCCTCAAAGGAAGTGTGAGATGATCTTACAGATAAACTGTCTCCATCTATTTTCTCTAAAAGTGAGTCGTTTTGTACCATGAAAAAAGGCTGTTACAATTTGGAGTATTTTGCTGTAAACAAAATGGACAAGAATTCTACCATTCTGAACGTACTGAGATTACTAAGATGCCATTATGCTACCAGATAGCAGAGACTTGGAAAAATAATCATTCCAGTGCAGCACATCTGTAACAAAGCAACATACAGGTAAGAAGAGAAAGAAAATAACCTGAAAAACATTTTTCTAGCTATAGTAATGTCACTCATTAAAAACACAGCCAAATGTTGTTCTATCAGGAACTGAGAAAAAAAGCTGTCCACGTATCTCAGGAGTGTGGAGTTCACACTGACTCTCTCTGCTATGACTCCCATAGGAAGTGCTTTGTACTTTTGTTGGCTCAACTAAATCTGACACTGCAAAGCACTGCTAAGGATGGTAATTCTGCAGCTCTACCAAGAAGAGACCTTTGGCCACCGTACACTGGATAGGTAGAGTCCAAAAAATATCTCACCAGCAAGAGGCTGTCAGAAACTCTTTGCTGTCACAAAGTTTTAGGCTTGGATCTTAAGTCAAACCCAGGAATTCAGAGTTCAACAACCTTTACACAGGATTCCTTCACTCTGTTTCCCCTGTAGTGGCTCATAACTACAAAACAGGAAACAATTCAAAATGCTAAGAGATGTTGAACTAAAGCACTGTCTTCATGGTAAAACTCTAGAATCTAGTGAGGACTGTCAAATACCACTACGATGGGAGCTTCCAAAAGACTTTAAATCTGAAAAAAAAATAGCTAGAGTAGGCAGGATGATGAAAATAATCACAGTTATCAATATACTAATACACCTATAAAAATCCCCACTATCAATAAATGTTATTGCAGGTCAAGGATCAGAAGCACTAACAACTGGATAGTCTAGGCAAAGTAAGCATAAAATTTTTTTGTTTGTTTATTATGTATGAGAACAAAACCCCTACTCAGGTGCCTTTGTTATAGAATATGAGCACTTTAAACAATTGTTTTGCTTACTGCAAACAGACTTATATTTGTAAAACCTCTTTTTACAGAAGGCAAAATACAGTCATTTTGCTTCTGTGTATCATATGTGATAGCATTTTGTCTCTCAGATGATATAAAACTCAGACTTCTAAATTTTTCCCAAAGGAACCTCTCCTACCTGTTAGCATTCAACAGAATTTTATTTCCAATTTGTAATTTCCATCAGACAACCAAAATTAGAAGTATTTTCTATTTTAACCAGAATTTCTCTATTAACGTAAGGTAACAGAAAATGTCATACATATAGCAAATAAACAGCCATTTTTCTTTTAAAATATATTTAATAATGCTTACTCATTCGAATAAAATTTATTCAAATTGTCGGTTAGCAGTGGAAGAGCAAGTATGTTTACACATTAGAACTGAAGCTCAAAACACTGTAACATGATTACCTGACAGCTATTAAATGCCCTGCAAGAAGTTATTAGTGTTGATTCTCTTTTAGAAGACCAATATAACAGTTCCACCCTTAGCATCCTCCCTGTAGTTTTACTTTGTTGTGTCTTTTTTAACATAAACTCTCCCCGTCACTCCCACAGGTCGTGTTTTGGTCTCAAGACCTATTATTGGGACATTTCACACCACAATTACATATAAAGAAAATTAAGACAGTCCTAAAACTACAAAGTAATTCTGAAGGTTTCAACAGGGGTTAAACCCACTGTGCTAAAAATAACAAGATGTATACATATTTTACCAAGGATTCTGTTTTCCAAAAGAGCAGATAGAAAACACCGCTGTGATGTTTTACAAGGACATTCACAAATACCTTTGAGTACTTCAGCACAAGTTTCATGCCAGCAAAGATTACAAGCAGTCACTGTGGGAGGAAGAGGGAACCAAGGAGAAAAACCAAAACAAAACCAACCAAAAATTTAAACTCACACTGCCATTGCAAATTGATTTTAACAAATGAAAAGCAGTGTCAGGAAATATACCTGCCTAATAGCAGTTTTAGTATTTCCACAGTCACAATCTTTGAAAACTACAGACCACATATCACAGAAGCATACATACATGGTGAAATGGTGAAGAAGAGACACAAATATTACACAAAGTAGTGTTAGGAAGCACTTTGGAAGTGGAAAATGTCTTTTAATTTCTTTTCGTACTTCTCTTGGGTGCATGAGTAAAACAGAACCTGACAGGTGTCATTCTAAAAAAAATGTCCTTTCGAACACACTTGATTTCCTATGAAAAATGTAGTTGTGAACATTCCTAGCTGCTCTAGCAAGTGCCACTTTATTCTCTGATCTCTAACATACCACGGACACTCAGTCCCTCTGAGCTGGAACTGAACGCTGTGTGCCTGGCCAGAGGAAGCTGTACCGGTCACTGCTTCCAGGACCAGAGAATCTTCTGAAAGATGTATCCAAATTAATGGTTTTAATAAAGTTATTTTTAAAGTATACTTCTAGAAACTTGCATTCTAAATTAAACTTTAAAACTTAACCGTATTGGCAAATTTTTTGGCATGAGACTAAAATACTTCCTGGTTCACCTTCCGAAAGTACAAATTCTGGATAATACTACTTCCTGCTGAAGAGAAAACTCAGTGCAGAAGAATAGCATTTGTCAAATCCAGCATTTTCAAAAAACAAGTGAATTTGCAACAAGTAGTGTAAGCAGAATCTGTTTTTTATTACAATGTAATGGGTTCCGTAGGTGGAAGAGTGTGGACTGCAGGCACACTAATATATAAACATGTGGCTGCATCAGTACTCCTATGAGCTTGTCAGACATTTCAACACCGTATTTTTAGATTATTCTCTCACTGCAGTGTTAGTGGCATTTAATTCCACTATGTTCACTGTGAAAAAGCTAATCTTCTCCTTCAACTACAGCAGGTCTTTGAAAATATACATTTTTAGAGACTGTATTTAATTCTCAAATGTATTTCCCCAGTCATAGCCATGTAGCTTAGTGTAATGCAGGAAAGAGCACCCACATTTCACTTTCTAGATGCTATGTCACTTCATGGTCCTTTTGACCAACTCTGCAAAAATCCTTGGATTTGGGAATAGCACATCTGTTGTTATATCTGAGCTTACTATATAAAGATTTTGTTGTGCTTTCTCTCTGTTCTAATAAAACCTGGGTTAATGAGGAGAACAGAAGGAAAAAACTTGGCTGAATTGATCTCTTCTGCCCTGGCAGTGATGCCAAACACACACCTATGGTATTTCCAGCTCTTAAAACTCAAGTGATTCTTTCATCTTAAATTTTTCTCTTCATTCAGGGGAAAAAAAAAAAAAAGAAGTCATCACACATCAAACAAATTGTATTATGAGCAAAAGACATAGGAAGGCCTGGTTTTCTACAGATTTCTTCTATTTTGGTCTGTATCTCTTCCCAGAGTAATTGCTCCACCTCACTATATATCCTGCATGATTTGACTCTCCCTGTCCCTTAGCAATATATCCATTTCCCCACTCACACACATATTCCTCTAACCACAGTTGTCTCTGCCTTTCCTCCCACACCCTCTGGTGCCAAACAACATCTTGCTGGCTGGACAGTATGTGCATATTGACCTCCCTCTTATCAGGCAGAACAAGTTTGCTGAACACTTCTGATCGTAACATCCTTCACCTCTGGGGACATTAACATAGCTCAAGACCTTTGAAACAGAAACAGTGTGACATCCACTCCATAATCTGACTAGACATCTAATCTTCAAGCCTGCTGATACATGAAGCTTGTCTTTGAAGTTTTAGGTATAAGGAATTTGCCAAACACCAAAATTTTACAGACTACATCAGAGGCAGAAAAATTTAACAGAACTACAAAACAAAGTGTGAAAGAGCGAAGAGGAATGGGGGGATGGCAAAGTAAAGATTCTGACCAACCCATTTTTGCTTTGTGGAGTGGGGATACAGTCAATATACACCAAGAAATTATACAGGACCACCAACATTCAAGCTAATTAAAAAAAAAAAAAAAAAAAAGGTACTCCAAACTGGGTAACATTCCCAAACAGCAGCCTTACCCACAAGCACAATACACTACAACTAAACTGGGCCTGGAAGGGGCACTGTTGTTCTCTATGCCAACGGTGACACTCGGTCTGCCCCCACAACCGCAGCTAGACTGGCAAGAAGCGAAGCCGACTGAAAAAAAAATTTTAGGAAGAAGGCAAAAAAGCGTAATGGGCTCTCAGCCAGTTTAGATTCCTACAGCATCAGAGCAGTGCCAGCCAGGGCTGCTGCAAAGGAAGAGGGAAGGACGCACCAGGGTGGCGTGAACAAGGAGTAGAACTGGCCCTTCGAGTGTACCCGGCTGCTTAGGCTGCTTATCTGCAGCACAGAACTGCCCTCTCCATCTGGCAGTTAATTATTCATCCAGCAGACATCAATGGAAGTCTACCTGGCTACGCTGCTCCAGTCCTTAGGAAATTATATTATCAATCTTTCCACACTAAGCAAAATAAAGTACCTGAACAGAAAATGTTTAAGATAAGGCAGATACAAAAAAACATGTTACTTCACGTTTGATGGCAGTTTCACTAAAGCAAACCTAACAAATGTGTCAACGAAGGCAGATGGGTGCCAGTGCAACATAAAAAAAAGCTGTAGGCGTTACAGACACTACAGAGTGCAGCAGCAGAGGAGCTGACGTGCCTGACTGCGTGTGGGTGTGATAAAAGGCCTCCGAATTCACTGCCTGTTCTGTGGCAGATGTCTAGCCCAGCACTCTGCCTGTGACACCGCCTGCTATCAGACACTGCCTGCTTGGAAAGGAAGGGAGAACAGAGCCCTCTCTAGCTTCATCCAGAAACCCAGGGAGTTCCTGAGCTACAACCAGGGACAAGTGATTGCGCTGTTGCCATCAAGTGCACACATCCATCAGCAAATCCATGCAATTGCAAATCTGCACAGCACTTTTATTCCCAGCCACGTATTCTGGCAGCGACTTTTCAACTGAAATACTTGCTGTGAGGAAGGAAAGAAACGTCCATTTTACCATCCTTGTAAACCTGCCATTCCCTTACACTGTGGGGAAAAAAAAATAGTGGTGAAACACTATTCATCAGTTTCTTAATTTCATTTAAGGTTTGATAGATGACCATCACCATCTCTCTCCCCACTGTTTCTCTTTCCCTAACTGAAGAGGCCCATGTCTATTTAGTACTGCATCCTATTTGTACTGCTGGAAGAAGGAAAAATCAAGCCACAGCAAAAAAAAAATTACCTTCTCATTTTAAAGGGACAGTTGAAATTGTGTTACCAGAAGGACATAACCTGCATGTCCATATATAATGAACGTGTACAGCTGTATAATCATATTTTTTAAAAACTTACTGTATAGAATGCTGCTTCAAAATTGGTTTAAATTCATTTAAGCCTGTACTGATTGTAAGAAGGGAAGTGCTGGCCCTCCTCTCCTCTTACTCCTCATAAGGTACCACAGTGAACTGGAAATACTGAAAACCTAGGGTTTTTTATGCAGTTAGTTTTCAGTTAAATTAGCAAACAAATCCAACCTTTTACATGGCCACAAGTACAAAAGTGACAGTGGAAACACTAAAAGGAGAAGAGAGGAAAAAAAAATTCAACACCATATGCACATAGGTTCAATATAAAGTAGGAGCTTCAAAACAAAGATCTCTCCAAGTGTTAATACCTCATTTAGAGCCTATTACTGTTTTTCCTCTGTTTGAATTAAATTACACTGCACTTACTGTACCTCATCCAGTATTTTATCATCCAGGCATTCAATACTGCTCAAGCCAGTTTACAGTACCTGTATCAGCTACAAATTTCACCACCTCACCACCCACTCCCCCTTCCGCACTATTTCCAAACACACAGAATAGAACAGCCCTCATCACTTGCTTCCAGTGAGGCTGTTACCACCTCTCTGCCACAGGGGTAGCTGCCCAGTTCTTCTGGGAGCCCAGAATCAGCCAAGGCCTTCCAGATGTGTCTCATGAGGGCTGAGCTGGAGGGCATCATCACCTCCCCAAGCCTGCCCACAACACTCACCCTTGGACAGCCCAGGAGGCACCTCCCCAGGTGCAGGGCTCTGCACTTCTGTTTGTGGAGCTCCATGAGGTTCCTCTCTGCTTACTTCTCCAGTCCATCCAGGTCCCTGTGAGGGGCTACACAACCACCCAGCCCACCAAACACTTCTCCCAGCTCTGTGCTGCCTACAGACTTCTGAGGGTGTGCTGTGCGCCATCATCCCATGAAAGTTCACTTGGTTGCACTGTACTGGAAATCCAGCTAGACCCCTGGGCTCACAGTGCTGGTGATTGGTCCCCAGCTGGACTTTGTGCTGCCGGTCACAACTCCCTGAACCTGGCAGCTCATCCAGTTTTCAGTCTGTCTCACTATCCATTTGTCTAGTCTATACTTCCATCACTTTGTTGATGAGAATGTTACAAGTGACAATGCCACTACCCTAAGGAATTCAAGATAAACAACACCCACTGCTTCACCCACTTATTCACTGAGATAGCCTCTACTCAGGCACCTTCCAACATCACCCATGGACCTGCTGCTAGGCCTGACCCACGGCTCTCAAATGACTCCTCATTCACCCAGAAGGAAGAGCTTCAGGAATCCCCGTGGCACTCTCAAAACAAAAATCCCCACACCATCGTGCATCCCTCATCATCTCAGCCTGTCCTTCCTGGAGAGCCCATGACCAGCCCGTGCAGCCCTGAGCCATGTCAGCTGTCCCACCCCATCTCTGATCAGAACAAGATGAGACTGCACACAGACCTCCTGTTTCTCCTGTTTGTGCCCAGTCTTTTCCACAACATATGGGGAACAGTGAAATCCAAATAAAATAATCAACTTAGGCTAAGTTTTAGAAACTTCATACTGGCTACACTTTAATAGCCTGAAACCTCATTTCACACTATGACAAAGTTACAGATGCTGGAGAGAAAAATCAACAGCGATAGTGGAGTAATAATGTATGGAGGGATAGATATGGGAAAAGGTGCCTTGCAGTTTTATGCAGAGCAAGGAGATGAAGAGTTCTGTCACTCCTATCCCAGTAAGAAACCCTGTCACAAGAGAGCTCTGGGCCCCTCTCCAGTGCTCAAATTCAGCCAGCCTTTTCCACTACGCCACTGCTCCTCTGCCCACACTCCCTATTACTTGAACCCAAAGCCCCACTCCTGCTCTTTCAGATGCTCAGGAGACCCTGGCACCTGTATTTACAGCACACCCACAGCTTCTCTTCTCAATCAAAGTAACCCAAAAGAGATTTATTCTACATTCAGTTGTTCCAAGTACACACAGTAAAAAATATCTTCCTGTAAACAATCACTTCTTCCAAAAGCAGAAACAGTTTGAAATCAAGATTCAAGATCACTCAAAACGCTGACATTTCTCTATATAACCTCAAACTTTTAAATTCTGGTAAAAATTCTTTGAAGCAAGAATCCCTTTTTACAAAGCAAAAAAACATATTAGGGTCTTATATTAACTAAATCACCCTTTACATCAGCACTCAAATCAATACTTTCTCAAAGACCAGCTCATATGTAAATCTCTGTATTAACATGTAACTCTGATGAACACCAACATTGTCAAAAAGTACAAAGAAAAAGAACACAAAAGAAAATGTAACATCAGACATTTTTACAACTTGCTCAGTAGCTTAGAGAGACCTTTTCTAAGTACAGTTGCTTCATGTGCTGTGGATACATACTGTAATGGATTTAATGTGCCTTACAGTGCCAGCTAGCTCCTGGTTATTGGGATGTAGGAAGAAGCTTCCAGAGTGGTGTAATTCCACAGCTGTCTTCTAGTTGTCTGATGTGTTCCTCTGGAGCAATACTGCTGGCTGTTGGGAGCAAAACACTGGAGGCATTTGCAATATTCTCTTCTCACTAGAGCACCTCCTTTCATATAGTTTTAGTTGGTTATTTTTTCTGTAACCAACTTCTCTGAAATTAAGTCAGCGGAAATGAGAAGATATTTATAAAGAACAACCAAGCAAGAATATCACCGAATTTCACTGCAGCAAACAACTATACACGCTGCAGATGCTTAAGGACAAAGAAGGAAATTCTTACATCAGCTCTTCCCTCCACCTCTATTCTCCAGGCTCCTAAGACTATTACTGACTGTATTAAAGAGATGTAAATATTATACAACAGCATTTGAAGCTTTGAGAAAATCTTGAGTAATGCCATTTCTGCAACGGAACCTCTGGCTAAGGAATGCACAGCTGCTGAGCAGATGTATAATTTCAGCATTTAGATTCCATTATTTCAAGGGGGATTTTTTTCTTTACTCCATGTTTTCAGATTTTCTATTTCCATCTGGTTTTTGACCTCCCTCAGTTTAGACCACTCTTCTCTGTTTTAGTTCATTACACCAAAATAATTTTCTAAATTAAAAACATCTCTGCATTTAAAAACTTGTGAACTTAAAGAGAGGTGGGGGAGTGAAACAGGGCCAGGGGCAGAACAAAAACAGACAGTTCAACAGAGGCTTGGGTCTGAATAAAAAGTGTCCTGTCTGGGTCGGGTTTGATTTTGCAGTTCCTGATCTAACCCAAATTGGTGAGCCTCTAACTGCATTCCTTCCATGAAATTTTAAGAGCAGGAAACTGAAGAATATCAGCTATATGGGAACGTTTCTACACTTTGCCAAAGCCCTCTGCCATAAACTTCTGAGTAAAACAACACTCCAGATTTTGATTCTTTTTAGAGTTATAATTAATTATAGTTGTAAGCGTAGAAGAAATGTAACTCACCGTGTACCAAAAGAGCTTTACAAAACATATAGAGATTAGTGTAAAACAGTATCAGTGGTTGTCAAATCAATTCCATAAAGAATTTATTAATGCAAAAGTAGTAAAATATTAAAAAGAATATATTGAGATAGCATTGTTTAGAAAAATTTCCATTCATCTAAGCCAAGTAGAGGACTAGGGCATAGAATATTGTCTGTCCTTAACTTCAGTCCACACTACAGGTTTTAAAGATAATTATCCCTGGTAGGACCACTGACTCAGCTCAGCAAATGTAACCTATCTAATTCTGCATTTAATTTTAGGCTCAGAATAATAATTTGCCTGAATGGGGAAGGGCACAATCTTCAATTCTAACGAATAGCATCCACATCAGAGTATTTTACAGGAAATTTTCTATAGGATATTTTCACAAAAAAAACCAAAGAAAAAAACCAAGCAGAATTATTATAAACTATATGGAAGATAAAATTATAAAAATACATCTGTACTTTAAAAACAAAATCCCACATTTTTATTCTGTGAGATTTATTGTTTGCTTTGTCTTCCAGAGAGGAGACATTCAAACCAAGTTTTAAAAAAATGCTTTAAAGCAGAACTTCCCCTATCTTCTACCATCAGGGACATTTCTGCTTAACACTTGGTGCCACTCCTGAATTTTTCATTACTGCTAAAATCCCTTCAATTACCTGAACAGAAGATAGATTCAGTGCCCAAAACATGGAGGGAGAAGAACGGCTACACCTCATTAGCTGGCAGTTCATCCCTGTGGCCTGTCCCAACCCTGTGCTGTAATTAACTCTCAGTTGTCCAAACCAGTGCCTGACAACTTCAAGGCCTGCTCCTCGCACAACACTGAGAGGGAAACAGGAGGATTTCTAAAATCTTCTCCAGGGCATTCTGTTAAAGATGATTTGCTCTTCCACAAAAAAGGACATGCAGCCAGGAAGAGCACATTTTACCCAGCTTTGTGGTCTCCTCATTCACATTTCCAGTCATGGAGGTTCACTGTTTTCTCCGATAAATCCCTCTTGTTCTCATACTACACCCCAAGTTCTTTCATTCCCAAATATAAAGGGACAAGGGGATGATAAATCTTACATGTTTTCAGTATCCATTATTCCTGCTGAACAATTCCTCACAACCCTTCTGTTTAGGCTTCTTTTTCAAGCCCTCTATATCCCTGCAAAAACACATGAACAGTTCCTCTGCCTCACCACTGTGAATGGCACTGTGAATTTCCAACTGAACACAGCACAGGAAAAAAGAATGATTAATTTAGAAAATTTTATCTGAGCTTATTCACCACTTCCATATCCCTGACATTCTGACTCTTAGAACACAGTGTGCTCATTTGCTCATGAGCAGAATATTGATTCTCCGCATAAGTGAAATCTCTGATGACTTCAGTCCTCCGAAGTTATTTGAGCTCTGCCCACTGATTTCCAGTCACATTTGGGATCAGGCTCTCACAGAGGAAGTATAAAGGCCTACAAATGGTTCTAGGTGGGATTTTTTTCAAACAAGAAAAGAAAAGCAAATTTAGATCATTTCAACAGCTGCAGCAGTGAAAAGGAAATCGCTTCCACAAACCAGATCTATATCCTGGTATGTATCTTGTGAGACTTTGATATTTCTCTAACTTATCCCTGCTACATCTGCTTGTATTTTATCAACCAAAGCATGGCAAGACTGACAGTCTTCTCCTTAAGATGGTGAACTGAGGGAATACAGACACAAAGAACTGATAGTTGTTTCCACATTTTATGCTAATAAAGCTGACTGAAACCACACTACAAAAATTTAAGTGGTATCAAATTTTTCTAAAAAGCATTGTTGCTGTTATAATAGACGATGCAAATTAAACTACAATACTCCAGAGCTGAGTTAATAGTGATTTTTTCCCCCTTTTAATGTACAGCAATTCATCACATATCCAATTACATTTAAATGCACTACATTTTCCTCTGTATTTTGAGGAATCTTATTTTGGGGAAAAATGAGCAGGAGGGCATTTACCTGCATGCTGCAAGTACACATCCTGTGAATTGTTACTACACAGATTTTTATTTAATCGAAATCTTTTAAAACATTCAAAGTGCACACCTTCATGACAGTCAGAGGACTTCCCCCTCCCCGGTGAGGAGTCACCGATGACAGGGCGGGGATGGCAGGGACAGCTCCATCAGGGCAATCACTTTCACTGTGACTGCAGGTGTCACTGCACAGACTCAGGGCTGGTGACACACCTGACCTTCAATAAGGCTTTGCTGTGGCTTTTCCTTCCCTCCTGCTTATACAACCTATGAATATTATCACAATCATGAACCAGAGTTTATTTTCCTACCCTAACACTTGTTTTGAATTTTGCTAACCAGACCATCATTAAACAGTATTAAACCTAACTGTAACACACAGAATTCAAATTAAATGAGATGGCAACAAGACACCCTTTAGAGAAATGGCAAGAAAAACCTCTCTGGATTATAAACCTGAAACAGAATGACCATATTTCTCACACTGTTTGTGTACAGCTGAAACAATGGGGTCATAACCAATAGCTATTCAATAGATCTTCTCAATAAGAGCACTGAGATTGCTAAAATTACATTTTCTGTAAAAAGAAAAATGAGGTGACTGTTTCAACCTTTTACCCAGTTCCAAGGATCACCTAGTATAGTCTCCATATTATTCTTAAAGGACACAATACAGCAGGTCAAGTTTTACATTCACTGGCAGTTTTAAACGTTTTAAAGAGTAACTACTTGCTGCCAGAGAGTAGTGAACCCTCAACAGCTTTCATAGCAACTTTTAAGGGATTGCAAGAAAATGAGGCAGAAAGAAATCCTGTTTCCCCTTAAAGCACTAACCATCCTGGTGGCACAGAAGAAACCACTGCAACTGGGGACCATCAGCACAACTGTGGTGGGACAACTGCAGAGGGTTCTTGTCCAAGAAAGGAAAAAGTGGAACCAATAAAGCAGCAGTGAAAGGAAAAATTTCTTGTCAGGCACACTCTGTGCCTGCCCCCAAGTCCTGCATTTAGAGAATATTAGCAAAGGAAATAAGGCTCCAAGTACTCCATCTGTACCCACATATGTATCTGGCGTGATATACTTTTAAATTACTGAGCTCCTTCTGTCATTTATTTACAGGTGACAGTAAGATAAGTGAAGAAATCCCAGGCACTGAAAATATGCCCTCTTTTTACTGAGGAACCTAAAAATACCTGATGCTTTCCCAGGTATCCAAACAGAAAGGACAAATCTTCAACTGATGCTTGAAATAAGCAAGGACAAACAAACATTTGTACCAGTTTCTCTGCCACCTACAGACTGGTCTCTTTCATTCATCTGTGTTTTTCAGCAATTTACCAAAGAAGTTACTGCAGCTCTGTATGTCAGACCTGGTATCCAGGAAAAGCTCACATATCATTTACACGCTCCACCATATTCAGTGTTTGTAATTTGCATGACAAACCACACAATTTTCACTGCAAGGATCTTGCAGACCAGTGTCCAAAACATTAGGACTGGGGGTCACACTCACTGGCTTTAAGAAAGTCTATGATGTAGCTACAGACTGTTTCAGTAAACATGTATTTAATCAGTGAATTCCAAATAACATGCTATTTCAGGCTTGCAGTTTACCAAGATTCTGCTGTAACTTGAACAAAGGCTCAAACAGGTACCATCCAGAGGTCCCTTTCAAAACTAAATTACTTCACAATTAAGGGAAGAAAATAATTCAGATCCAGCCACATATACTCTCTGTCCTTGGAAGAGATCAGCCAGCAGGACACACTAAGGACTGGCAGTTGAATCTTGCAGGTGCATGAGAAGACCCTTCATAAAATTTCAAACGAGACCTCAAAGCCTACCAGGTTGTATGTGTGTACATAAATACATATAAAATACACAGCCCCACGCACACACCCCAAACCAAACGTGCTGCATAACCTAAGAAAAAGCTACGAAAGAACAAAAGCACCAGACCAAAAGACAAATACATTGCCAGCAAATTGCTGCTACAAATGCCACCACATGGAGTATTTCTCACTACAGACTGGTTAAATTATCTGACTATAAATGGCTCTTGTATTACCTTTTTTATTCCAGGACTAGATTCTACTACGTATTAAACAATCCTTTTAATTCGGGAGAGTCTTCCTTATCTACAAAAGCAGCTTCTCTATCCCTGCAGGTAACAGGCCTGAACAATCCCTAGCGTGCTAACTTGATAAAAGAACTCAAAGATAATTACCTCTAAGCAGAGAACAAAATATGTGAAGTCGAAGGGCTATCAATTCACACTGGGAAAAAATCGTCATACAACTTGACACAAAGTAATAGGCAACTGTTCAAAGGAAATACCACAACTTACTACCATTCCCTGCTGCTGAATTCACTCTTCATTTTACCAAAACAACATCAGAGAGTGGTTGATTGAAAGGTGGTAAAAAGCCATACAAGCTTTTGAACCCTGTTCAATAGATTTTGTAATCAATTACGAAAACCATGTACATAATTGGTCTTCAACAGCACAATCCCTCACTACTAAGGCACGGGCGATTATTTAGAATTATTATTTCTTCAGACTTTTGTTTGACGTCGCTGAACGGCAAAAACCGATTTGGAAAGCCGGCGTCCAGCTTTGTTCAAGGCTCGCACAAAAGGAAGGCGAAGCACCTTATTCCTCGTACCCTTCCCACGACGCCGGGCGCTACCGCTCGCTCCGGCTGGGGCCGCTCGGCACCGGGCCCGGGATTACAACACCGGGAAGGGAGGGCAGGAGGGAGGGAGGGAGCGCACGGCCGGGGAGCGCCGCGCCGGCCCTGCCCACGCAGGGACCCGCGGGTCCCGCGCAGCCCCCGCGGCGCCCACCCGGCCCGGCCAGCCCGGCCAGCGGCGGGCAGCGCCCCCAGCGCCGCGGCGGGGCAGGGCGGCCGGGCCGGGGGGCTCCCCGGGCCCCGAGAAGCCAGGCCGGGGCGGCAGGGCCGCCGCCAGCCGCAGCGGAGTCCGCCTTCGACGGCGCTGCCCGGGGCCGACGCGGGGGCGGGAGGGGCGCCGACCCCGCCGGCCACCGCCCAGGCCGGGCCGCCCGACGGCGGGGAAGGGGCACCGCCGCGGAGAGAGCGCCCCGCGGCCCCCCGGCCGCACAGGGAACGGTGCGGGCGCGGCGCTGCCCGGGGCGCCCCGGCTCTCCCCGCCCGGCCGAGGCCTCCGCGGCGCGGCCCGCACTCACCGGCGGTGGGGGCTCCTCATCCTCCGCGCGGGGACGGCAGGCGAAGGGGGAGGGGGCCCGCTCCCCGCCGCGCTCCGCGGGCCGATCCCGGGCCCCGACGGCTCCGCTGAGACGGGGGCGAAGGCGGGTGCGTGTCGGGCGGGGGAGGGCGGGACGGCGCGGCGAGGGCTCGGCGCAGGCTCCGTGTCCCGGCAGGCGCTCCCGGCGCGTCCCTGCGGGGCGGGGCGGGAACGAGCTGGATTCCAATCACTGCAGCCGGGCGCGCGCGCGGCGGGGGCCCGCGGGGAGGCGGGAGCGCGCCCGCCGCCCCCGCCCGCCCGTCCGTCAGCACGTGCCGTGGGCGGGAAGGCCGGCGGGGTCCCCGGCAAGGAAAGTTGGCCGGGAGGAACCAGCCGGGCCTGCTCCTCCTCCCCGGAGCCCC
This sequence comes from Eopsaltria australis, assembly GCA_034509425.1. Classification (NCBI taxonomy): domain Eukaryota; kingdom Metazoa; phylum Chordata; class Aves; order Passeriformes; family Petroicidae; genus Eopsaltria; species Eopsaltria australis. The sequence goes on from JAVTVJ010000138.1 coordinate 2,050,592, forward strand.
TCCGCGGGCGGCAGCGCGGGCCGCAGGCTGGGCCGGCTTGTCGCTGGGCGCCCGGGCCCCGGCGTTATCCTGCTCCGCCGCCCGGCAGCGCTTTCCCCGTGAAGAAGCTCCTGTAGGAAAGGGCAGGAAGGTGTGAGGCAAAAAGTGGCCAAGCGGTGTCATGGAAGCACTGCTGGCCTTGAGAAGGGTCGAGACACGAGGAAAGCAGCCGCGGCTGGATTTGGCGGCAGGGCCGGGAAGCTCCATCCAGGTGCTGCTGGGGTTGGTGCCATGGGAAGCGGACGGGCTGCCGGGATTCACTGGGCAGGTGGGGTGCGGGAGAACCCCGGAGCACCTTTGGTGGCACTGTAGGGGCTGCGTGTGAGCTGGGCAGGGCAGCGAGCAGGCAACGGTGGCAGCAGCGTAGGGAAAAATGAGGGACTCACGTGGGCCTTTTGGCTTCGTGGAAAAGTAGTTCTGAGAAGGCTGACGCTGCAGTGTCACAGCAGGGATAGAGTTCCATTGCGAAGGACAGCGTTGTTTGTTTGCTTTTTCCATTTCCTGTATCTAAATAAATGTGCCCGGTTAGTAAGATTAGAATACATTATAACTTCTGCAATGAGCTGCTCTGCTTGTAAGGATGCTGAAGGCCATGATTTGCATTGTATTTCGAAGCTCCTTATCATTAGTGCAAATTGGAAAAGTAATAATTTGTCTGTCTTCAAGTGAGGTCTCGCAGCAGCAGTGCAGAAGGAGCTCCAGTGACTGTCCTGTGCCAGAGAGGCGGCACAGCTCCCACCTGGGCTGCAGCTTTTAAATCCTCCACTCGACAGAGTGGCAGCAGTTGTGCTGCTGATGTCCTCTTGCCTTTCACCTGTCCTGTCACTTGGTTACTCTGCATCAAGAACTTGGCACAAAAAGCCAGCTACAGGGGGAAACGAAGATCGCGTGGGTCGTACAGACCTACTCAGTTTCCCTTTGCTGCACACCAAAACACTTTTTAGGCCTTCAGGACACACCAGTAATTGCTGGTGTGGAGATGCCTGCCCAGATAAACTGATTCTAGAGAATAACCAGTTGGGAAGCAATCTGGCTTATTGGTGCCAAATAGCCACATGTACATCTATTGTGGGAAACATGGGCTTGCTTACTTTGTTGACCTCTCCACAGTGTAGCTCAATTTTTGCATGCTAATATCAGATAGGACTTGTAAATGTTGTGTACTCCACTCCAGAGTTGTCACCTCTGCATGTAAGATGAGAGCACTGGCTCTGCATTCTGTCTCGCATGCGTTTTACCCGCAGATTGTTAGATGAGTGCTTCGCTTGCGTACTATCCTACACAGCAAAACAAAAGGGGAAGTGTAACTTCAAACCTATCACCTTCACAGACTCCTTTAAAATGTAGGTAGGTAAAGGCACACCTAATAATTGTATTTGGCCAGATACTGTGGTGATAGGCATTTGAAAATGTGAGTCTTAATAGACTTTTAGAAATTTTTTCCAATCACCATCATCCAGAAAAATCCGTCAGTGTCCAAAACAAAGCCAGCCTGCAAGAAAGACAAAATCACAGCTTCCATGCCAAGCAATACAGAACTCCTATGCTTATGTTTATAATTTCAAAGGAAAATATGAGTCTGCTGTTCTTCCACTCTGTGTACTATCAGATTATAGCAGCAGAATAGACACTCAATATGGAAGAAGAATGCAACATGCGTGTGTGTGCTCCCAACCAGAACCAAAGCTGTTAGTGCTAGCATCTCTTCAGTAATAATGTGTGCTAATACAGTCCAGTGCTCGTCAGATGTTAGATATTGATTTCAGTCCAGGATGCATGAATTTAGCAACAGCCACTAGCCTTGAAATGTATTTAACCCTTTGTGTGAAATGGATCAACTCTTTTCCAGTTCCTGGTGTGTAAATTTGCACATTGCAGGAATTGCTGTCTCAGGCAGTACTTTTCAATGCACTTGGGCACTGAAGATACCCACAAGAGACAGTCCCTGTTGGGTCGGGAACAGTGTTGCTGAGGATGAAGTTTGTATTGCTATGGCAAGTAATGCCCATCTCTGCATTACTGAGTGCTGTTATCTCCTTGTCTTAATCACAAAATAAAGTCTGCAAAAGTAAACTACTTTGTAATAATATTAGGGCTGCAGGAGACCAAACTGCATCTTAATCTAAAATGATGAATCATAACCACCTTAGAAAGTATTTAGATTTGATGGATGTCTGATGAAACATCACATAGAAAATACTGATGTCTTTCAGAACAGTGCAGTATTTATGTTTCAAATATCTCTACCAGGATAGGTAGAGAGACCTTTTTAAACCAGAAAATGAACACTTCAGGTGATGGGCTCTCAGAAAGACACAGGGTTACAGTAGTAGTTAGCAGCAGCAGTCTTACCTGGAGAGCAGTTTAGGACTCTGCAAAAACTCAGACACACCAAGTTCAGTAACACAAAGTATTTATTTTGTTAATTGGGCAACACTTAAAAAATACTGAAGTCTGAAAATCTGAAAATAAACTTAAGTTCATTTGACATTTGGCCAAGATAAGATGTGGAAGTCTAACATGTGATAAAGAAGAAGCAGTTCAAAACTGTTATGATGAAGAGAGCTGTATTTAAAAAAAAAAAAAAATTGTATAGTTTTCCAGCTGCTTTCATTGTTATTTCCTCTCCAGGAATTTCTTATTAGTTCTTGGAATCACTAGGGAGCTACAGTCTTGAATATCAAAAGAACAAAGAGGTATATATAGGGAGAAGGTCAGCCATGTGATAGGACTTGAGCTTTGTAGATACTTCTTCCCTTCAGTCTCTGGAATTCAGATGTCTCAAATCTGTGGTCCAAATATATTTTTGAGAACTGTTTGCAATTAGATGAGTATTTCTCTGTTACTGTTACAAAAATAAATATTCCATGTTACATATTAAAAGAATATTGCCCTTTAGCCAGGGACACAATTATTTCACTTAATATGACATGAATTTGGCTTTGTCTCTTTTTCAGAACTATTTTACTTGAAAGCATATTCTTTTGATTATAAATTTATTCAGCTGTTTGTTACTTACAAAAGTCATGGATTTTATTAAGTTCTTCAAATGTAAGCAAAATAAATTCAATAAGGCAGAGTCTAATCTGTGAAGAAAGGTATTTTAAAAATTTTTGCTAGTGGAGCACTGGTAGGAAGGAGTCAAGCCCTGTCCAACCTTGAGTCCAACCAGTGTGGTGTGGAACTGAGTCCAGGGCAGCGCTGGAGAGCACTGTGGCAGCAATCCAAGGAATAACAGCTCAATGTGCAAAGCATGGGCACAAGGAAAGAGGAGAAGTGTTCCCACAGCTCAAGCTGTGTTTTGGCCTTACTTGGGCTTCTGCAGGGGATTCTTCCTCAGCCTTATGCAGGTGGCCATGGAGGAAGGAGGACACAATGGCTGTACCTGTCCCCAGCAGCTGCTGCAGGGTGGGAGCTGATTCCTCACTGAGCTGTGCTGTGGGGAACTGAGTCCCCCGGTGTGGTAAAGGGCTGCAGTAATGGGAGCACTTTGCTCTGGGAGACATCTTCCCAGCCCGGAACCAAACCTCCCGCTGCTTCTTCTGTTTCTTCTTCCTGTGCCCAGTTGAGCTGTATGATTTTGTTTTTATGGATTCCCATTTACAAAACCCATGTTGCCGTCTTCTCACCAGGTCGTAATAAACCCTGAGATAACTCTCCTTTTAAATACAAATTACTTTGTTTTTCTTAAAGGCAGAGCATTAGAAGTCTTATCACAGAAAAAGAAAATATTTGTAGGCTCAGCAGAGGCTTCATCAGGGTGCCTCAGTCACATCAGTTCAGAGAATTAGTAATATGTTTTCCCCTAGATGCATGCCCATAAAATCCCGAAAGTCTTCATTTGCTCAGAGAAGATTAAGTATTTGGAGTTAGATTGTAGTGCTGATTTTAAAATTCATGTTCTGAATTATCAGTCAGTGGTGCCAAATGATCTGCAAGGAAGTTAGAATTATACTCAGAAGCTAAATGTTTGTGTTCCTTCACCTTTTGTTACAAGAGGTATTTGTTTCTTTTACAAGTTTGAATAATCCTTAGATCCAAACCCACACTGTATTAACAGTTCCTCTGCTAAGCCTGATGCTCAGGCTGTTTCCTGAAACTGGAGCAATACTGAAAGCAGAAATGTTTTTAAAACCTGCTGTTACACAAGGCAAATTCTTATCAATAGAGAAAATTCCTGTCTTGGTGTGTATAACAGCTTTGTCCTCAGGAGGCATGGATTCAAGTGGATGTGTTTCTGGCAGCTATAGGAGTGGGTGCTGTAGAGATTTACAAAGATGGACATTTATGAGACTGAAAATACTCTGTTCTTCCAAGCCTCTTAAAATGAAACAGATCTGAATCCTATACAAAAGAAATGAATGAAATAATTTCATAACTTCCTTATTCTTTCTCAGTCTAAACGTATCTTTAAACATGAATAAATTGCTGTTAAATAAAAACAAATGCAGCAAAATAGTCTAATTCACCTCCCTTTTCATATTCTAGTGAAACCAACATTAGTCTACAAAATAATAAAAGGATATCCTTGTATTTCAGCTAAAATGTCTGAAAATATATAATGAAGTTAAAGGCATAGCAATGAAGCTTTTCTGTCTTAAGTCTGTAAGATACTTGAATATTAACTGAAACTGGAATTTGAACAAGTTAAACTCATACAGCTAAAAGCAAATCCCAAAATATAGTCTATAACTCCCTTTGCCTCCAATGAGAAATTGGCCTGTGTCTGCAAATCTCCTCATTTGGCAGCTACACCTAATACAGTTTAAACTCTCACTGGCATCAGCAAAAAATTACCTGATTAGGGATGCAGGATTGGATCTAAGATAATAGCATATTAAAAATCCACTATGGATTCAAAAGCTACTAATGGAAATTAAATCCCTGAGAATATAAAATGTTCCAAGCAGTTGAACAGTTTCCACTGTACGTACTCAGAATGCTAAACAATAGCAGCTATTGCATGTGTGACCATCAGGAAACACAGCTGTGCTTCTTTGTGTTACAATTAATTACTTCCGTTGTATATAAAATTGAGAGTATTGGTACTCTGGGGCGGAAAAAGGATATCCTGATACACTGCTCCTATTTCCTCACCAAGGCCTATTACTGAATGCTTCACCATTAATTCACTTACAATGAATTAGCCTGCAAGGAATAAAGGAAGGGTAGATTGGGTGGTTAATTGTTATGCTAAAAGCTACTTTTTCTTTGGATTTTCACTCTCCTGCATTTTTATCTCATTTTACTACTTTTGCATATGCCCTCTCTGATAGTAATTGTTCACTTTTAAGTAGTTGCACTTAGTAATGAAGGTCTAAAATAAACATTTACTTAACTATCTTTAAGTCAAAAGATTGTTCTGTTAATGTTTTTTTTTTAAGTTACAAGATCAGAGAAAGCACAATCTTTCTCACTGTCCTTTAAAGAAATGAACAAAATCATCTCAACTGAAGTATTTGTGGCCAGATTCTCTGAAGCTGGCACACAGAGATGTAATTTATACCTTTCTGTGCCGGTGAATTTCCCTAAGCTGGAGGGGAATGAGGATTCTTACCCAGAGTTAGGGAGGAGTAGTAACAGCCCTCTGTTATGCATACTTTATTTTTTTTTTTTGGTGAGAATTGCATAGGAGCAAGAACTGTTTGAGGTTGTACTAAATAGGCAAATATGGACCCTGAGGATATACACTACCTCCAAACTTTAATATCTACTTTTTAATAACACTGACTCTTTCTTTTTAGAGAACTTCTAAACAGAGAGCAGCTTCTGTGACTGCTTAGGAAGTCAATGGAGTCTCCAACAACCACCAGCCATGTAAGTCTATAAAAGGTGTTATGTATTTGCCCCATACATTTTAATCTCTCGGGATGTGTCTCCTGTCCTAGAAGTCTGACAGTCTGTCACCTTTCACCACCAGACTGTTTCCAATCCCTTATAGGGGAAAGACAAAGATGAGTAAGTTACATGTGGAAAACATGGAGTCCTTCAATGTGAGAATAAGTAAATTTTGCCAAACGAACGGAAACCTTTGCAAGTGTGAATTCAGACTGGTGTCACGATGCAGTAGCAGAAGAATGGCAGCTCAGAAGAGCTCCCATTCCAGAAACTGCTTTGCATAATCCAAAGGGCAGAAAATCACCATCCACAAAACAGCTTTGTTGTCCTTTTGCTGCAGCAGCTGGCACTGGGATACAATCTCAAAGGCAAACTGTGCTCTGTCATTATCTAATAACCACACAGTTTAGATTCAGGTATGCTCCATCTGAGGCCACAGCTAGAACCAGAATCCCTGGCTGGCACTTTGGATTTCTTGCAAGGACTTTTTGGCCAGAAGTACATGTCGTGTAGTGTACATGCAATAAAGCAGAAACTTTCAATTAGTGTCATCTATATTGTGTATCCACAATAAATCTCAGGAAGTCTGGTATTTGCAGGAGCCAGTGGGCTGAACACACTCACATGAACAGCACAGCCCACTCTGTCACCTTTTACCCCACAGCTTACAGGCCTGTGGAAGGAACAGGAACTCTGCTCAGGCTTCTGCATGTGCATTAATCACAGGGAAATTTGCAATATCCTTGGAATCAGTACAGGGAAAAATTGCAGGAAGAAAATCTGTCAAGGAATGTGCAGGGGACAGCAGAAGAATATTTGGTTGTGAAAGAATAATACCTGGTCTTTTTTTATAATGCACAAATAAAAATTTTATTCCTGAATTCCTACTTTTTATATGAAGCCAGATTTTTGGAAAGTGTGCCCTTTCTTCTGCTCCCACATGTCCTACGCTATCAGAATTGTGGAGTTGTTATTTCATAAAGCAAAAATACCTAACATAACAAAACCCAGGTCTCGAGATGCACTCAGATTCGTGCATTATTCTTAATCTGTATATAGTAAATGGACTATGTGACAACATTTTAGGCTCCAATAGTGCAGGTATGAAAAACAACCACTTAAAAGAAATCAGAATCTCAGTTCTGAGTGTTTTAATCCACATACACGTCCCATACTTGCATATAGGAATGCTTGTACTAGTCAACATGAAAATTCCTTTAAATGAAATTAAACCTTGATCTCAGCATTATTTTCCTGTCTACATGTGATTAGGTCTTAAAATAATTTAAACACTGTAAATAATTCTTTTGTTTTAAAATGAGATCTTTACTTATGGCTATAGATATTTAATAAACTTCCTAAAAATCCAAAACATTTTCTTTAATACACCATGAGAATAAAACAATCTAGAACAGCACGTTTTCTGGCTTTAGTGTAGCAAGCAGCATCCACTCCACAAGCACTGGAAGAAACATCACCTTCATTCAATTCAAGGCTGTGTTTTTATCTATATCTTCTAATTAAAAGAAAAATGAATCTCAACTCTTTTTCAGTAGCACTATGCTAAGTAGAAGCAAGTAAAACTAAGTAGAAGCAGAAGAATTTCCATAACATCTTTGTCATTAATGTAAAATAATCCAATTTCTAAAGTAGTAACATTAGAAGATACTTCAGTAGTAGAGGCAGATTTATTAATGATACTTCATGCATACTAATTTATTATTTCCTAACAGTTAGAATCTGGAAACTTTTGAAGGAAAAATGTTTTGTTCAAAAGTTTAGTTTTGTTAAAAAAAAATCCTTCTTGCCTTTATTACAGAGGAAATTTTTGTGACTCAGCCTGACAGTCCTTATTAGTACAACACATATTTGTTACTGTTTTCTTTTGATGTAATCTTCCTAAGAGGAGGAGGAACTCTATTTTAACAGCTATCCAAGGGCATATTTCATAGGTACACAGCACAGAATTTATGCCTCAATATAGTCTGAATCTCATCTATAACTCTGATTTGCCTGGGAGAACAAAGCATTTCATTGTGCATTCAATAATGGTTTCAGCAATCTTATTCACACATTCCTTCCTCTCTTAATCAACAGAAACTGGCTGAATTCAAGATGCATGATTGGGGTGGGAGGGGGAAGCAATTCCAAAGCCTATACTTTGAAATCACCATTTTCTTCAGAGCAATAATCTCTCTTTAACAATCTCTGTTAAGAATCCCTTAATGCAACACTTGTCAAGCATTTTGCACCATGTCCTCTCCTAATGAACTTTGCTCACTTTTTCCACCCTGTCAGCTGACATGGTGCTGTGCTTATGCCTCTCCTGCTTCCAGTTCCAACAACTGAACTCTCCAGGGATCACAGGGCACAGTTTAGGAAGCACTGTCTTGTTCAAAGGTTAAAGGTCAGAACAGACAATCTGAAAAACAGCAGTTTTGATCTGACAAAATACTGCCTACATTCTGGGCATTCTTTTCAATTGCATTTCCTTACACACATTGTAAACAGAAATTAGGGCTGTAAAATAAAATCGAAAGTGCCCAAAGTTGTGATTCCTGATGCTGTACTTCATAATGGCATCTAAATGCAGTCCATTTATCATCTAATTCTTAATTATGTTTAATATATTTATTTGTATCTCCAAAATGCCTGCATTCCTGAGGGGTGTGCAACAGGAATGCACGAAACGGCTGTTTTTGTAAAACACACTGTTATATGAAGTCATCCTTTAATTTGTATGTATTTCTTGGCACTAGAGCTCAATGAGGATGTTTAAAACATTTTGTGTATTTTAAATATCTTTTGCTAAGAAATGGAAGAACACCTACCTGAGCTTATGCAGTCAAACCTTGTTTGCAGATGCACCAATGTAACTGAAGACAGATTTTACCCACTCCTTACAAAGTTTCTATAAACAGTATTTGTTGACACAATAAGGTCTGGGACTATACCGGTCCTGCTAAGTTACAACATGTACTGTTAGCAGGCTGCATCTTTTAAGCATCCTAATATTTGTTTAAAACAGCATTATTTGGTCAATAAAATATACAAGACTGATATACAATGAAGTTGAAACCAATGCTTTTAATTTTTATTTTCAGGTCTGAAGTAGAGAGTACAAGCTTGTATATGCTTTCTTCCTGATATTACATGGCTGAAAGCTGTCAGCTGTTCACATGCCATATTAATAAATATACCCAAATCATAAAGCCTTAACTGTATTTGCACATTGCTTTTATTACTAGACTGTTTTATTCATGTTGGCACAGATAATCCATGCAAGGTAATTACTCACATCTCATAAACCACACAACATTCTGTTCTGAAATAACTAGGAACTTAGGAAAAAGTATCTATCTAAAAGCAAGGGCACTTGTGGCATCAAGTCAACTTGTCAAAGTATTATAAAACCTAGACTTCTAATATATGATCACTGCAGGCAATAAATCACTCAGTTTCAAATTCTGATGTTTATAAATACTAAACAAATTAATATCCACTACCAGGAGACGAATATTGCTAACAAACATTAGTGTGCCCAGCATTAGACACTAATGAATGTGTTCAGTGCTGTGGACATTCACATTATTAAACATAAATACAAGTAATCTTCAGCAAAACATTTCACCCAAAGTACTGACCACTGAAGGACCAATGGAAAAATAATTTTCTTTGTTTTGAATTGATTTTAGAATTGTGTAATGTGTGAATCCAATATAGTAAAAACTAATGAAAAGAAGCCCTAAGACTGGGGCCTTTTTCCCAGATAATAAAAGTAGCCTTCTTTGGAAACATTTAATATGCCCTGTTCTGCAGAAAGAACACTAAAAGAGAGAAAAGCATTGAAATAGCTTTTGAATTCTTTGGCTGAAAAGTTATTGAACACTTTTTAGTTAGATAAAAGACTGATCTTTTAATTGATCATTCAGAGGTACAGTATCTTTTTTTTATTGGGTAAAACCTCACATTAATTAGAAAGAAAAGAAATATTCAGAAGAACTTAGGACTTATCCCAGGTATCTATTACAAGACATAAAACATAATCAAGTACATATCATTCATTTTCCATATTTTTGTACATTATTTTTGGTGATAGTTAGAAGGCCATATTTTGAATTTTAGAGATAGATATTATTATATATATGCATTTTACCCTCTCCATATCACAAAGATGACATGTAGCAGAAGAGTATCAACAGTTATATGACATTCTACCCCTGTGAAAGTTAAAATGCTACATTATTATTCACAAATTTCTGGTTCAGATATGTGCAAAAATTATATCTTAATATAGATATCAAGGGCGGGTGCGTGGATTCCCTATTTTTGGACCACATTATGAAGCAGCACAAGTCATAACAGGAAATTTTTATTACATGATAATCCTCAGGGTATCTCTGTTCTTCATTCAGAGATATCACTGTACCTCATATAGTGATATGTAAACGAGCTTTAATCTCACTTGCTCAGACACCAGCTGGAGTCAGGGCATGTGCTACAGTGCAGGTTCTCTGCCAGAGGAAATTTTCAGGCCTCTCTCAAGCCAGTACAGCTCCCACTGAAGTCTGTGCTGCTGCACTCTCACTGTTGCCACCCTGCAAGCCAGCTCAGCTCTGCTTACGTACATTGCATTCCCTTTCCTGCAGTCCAGACTTCAGATTTACCTGATTGGATCCTTGCTCACCCCTTCTGTAGGTATTCAAACCATTTCTCTCGGCAATTGGGAGCTACTTGCACCCTCATTTCTTACTTCAAGCCCTCTCCCTGACGGTAGTGAGCCATCCTGGCTGCCCCCCACCCAGCCCCCCTGCCCCACCCCACTCTCTGACATGCCAGCTTCGTGAAACTGGCTTTACCTGACTATTCCCTGCTCTAACCCCAGCCTCAGGAAGGGCTTCCCATCCCCTCAGTGCCTCATCTTTTCCCCCTCAGCCCGAGGCCTGCAGAGCCCCTGCATCCTGGCTGCCACAGGTGCTCTCATTGTGATCCCAGCCCCCCTCCGCTGCCCACACCCAAAGCCCCGTTTCCCACAGCCCACCCCGTGCCAGTAACTCCAGGCTGACCTGGGCCACTTCAGCTGCCAGGCTGGGCTGCCCAGGGACCCTGAGGAGGTTCAGCCCCAGCCATGCTGCTTGCCAGCAGCTTTTCACAGACTGAATTCCCCAAGCTGCAGCCCAGCATCTCTGGCCAGATCCTAAAATGATTTATCCTCCATGCTGCCAGTGAAGAGGAAGCTGATAGGGACATTGAGGGGGAAGGTGGAGGGGGGAATGAGACACACACATACAAACACATGCAGATCAGAGGTGAAAGACCTCATTAAATTCTCCTGAGGTATCTACCACAAGCCCTTCCCATGGTGCCTGACTCCCTATTCTGATGTTGCAGTCAGAGATTAGTCCCAGTCAGTGGCCAACACTGACACAAATCTGCTTAAAGAATATCTTCAATGCAGTATATAGTATGCTGATGTGAACTCTCTCAAATAACAGTTAATAATAAGCAGCATTTTGTTGAATGGCACTGAAAATTGAAAGGGAAATGTAGAATTTTCTCACTGTTTTGAGTATGTATTTAATGGAGTCAAATAGGAGTGGAAAAAAAAATTTAACTTCCATAATTACAATTTATTCCTCTGGAGGTTATTATGAGCCAGATCTCTGGACTTCATAAATTATGGGACCATACTCACACCAGCCCAGCACCGACCGAAAAGAGAAAATTTGCTTACTTATAGAAAAAAAAAGGCTTTGCATATAATGTACTACTAGTGTTTTAGAATAATTCATGCATACAAAAATCTGACCCTGTAGCAACTCAGATCAGATCACTGCTAAGATCATTGAAAACTAAGACACCTACTGAATAAATACAGGTCATACATGTTAAAACTGCCACAGGCAGTTCAGGTTGTTATTTTTGTCCAAGATGCAGACTGCCTGCAGCTAACTTAACTCCTATATTAGAACTCCAAATTTCATTTAGTCCTCCCCCAAGCTTTGAATAGCTTTTTATCCCTTAAAAGACACACCGATGAAATGGGCATTACCCATGGGAGGGACAAGACAGACAATGTTATGTAATTTTTTGCTACTCAGAACACAAGGTAAAATAGGTGCAGATGGCACCAGCATGTGACCCACAGAAAGCATCGTCAGCCTCAGAAGTACTAATTCAAAACTGTCAGTACTGCAAGCTGTCAACACACACATTGTAATTCTCACTTAAACAAGTTAATAAAGCTTGAATAGTGATCAGACTTTCCATCTTAACTCCATCAGACAGAACTGCTGTCTCCAATATAAAAGTCATTGATATTCCAAAATTCAAAATTATTATCAATACTACAAGTATTGCTTATTTGAAAAAAAGAGTTTTATAAATAACTGTCTAAACAACTTGAAAGTTGTTCTCAAACTATTAGGAAAGATGTATGGTTATTAGAAAAGATGACTGTATGGTTTGTATCCTAATTGTTGGAACATGGCTACTGTTTTACATTGGCAAATAATGCCAAAATTCATGATGTGTTGCATTTAAACTAAGGTAAGGAATAAAGAGTATGTGCCTGCTGCCTTATGAATTTTTAATCAACGTTCATGTACTATAGGAAAAAAATTGCCTTTTTCCTGATTATGTGGGAAAGAGGAGGGAATTTTTGCAAGAGATCTCACACAACCCAGCTATGCTAGATGGATGTGTTTCTTCTGTGTTCACCAGTGTGAAGGTCCAGATGAAGGTTCCTACCTCCCTCTGATATCAGTGGGAATTAGAAACCAAAGAAAGTTTGAATCTCCTTTTTTTTTTTTCACAGGAGGAAAGGAAAACTGGTTTTGAATTAAAAGCTGGCCTTTCCAGCCAGCTCTATTCCATAGTCAATGTAAGAGCAAATTGGAGAAAGCCAGTTGTCCTTTTCCATTAGGTTTGAAAGTGTATTATCTACTGTGCACATAGAAGCCAAGTGCACTAGCAAGGCTGACCCAACCATTTTATTTTCAAACTGTTATGGATTGTCACCTAGGCTTCCCAGCTACATATGGATTCAAGGCAGACTTGTTATTTGGAAAGAATCTAAAATATCTGATGCTATGAGGTAGCACCACAACGCAATGGAATAGCACTCACATTTCCTAGAGGAAGCCCTAATCTATTTATTTCCCTTTGAAAGCTACAGCCTTTGGTTCTACAGATGACTGTACATATGGCACTTACTCATTCTTGCTGTGAAAGAAAATGACTTAGTACAGAAGTATTTTTCCACTTGTTTTTAAACACCAGTGTGTGGTCTAAGCAGTAAAACTGCTGTAAGTAGTTAACTTAAAACTGTATTTGCACATTACTTTTTATATTAAGGTTTTTAGTTAATTTCAGTATTTCCCTCAACTGTTGCTCTAATAATGGGCTAGTTCATTAGTTCATTTGGTTTACTGTTCATTCAGTAGGTTTTTGTATGAACTTTGCAAAAAGCACGTTCTGCATTTATGAAAGAGGATAAAGTTAAACTTGAGAAGTACCAACTTCTAGCTTTTACCAAGAGAAATGCTAGCCATAGTTATCAACTTTATGCTTGCCCAGTTAGTCATCTGTTTTACCCCAGCATTACTGACTACCAACTCTTCCTTTAGACATTGATGGCATGGGCATGCTTCTTGCACAGTGGCTTGTCCTTCTTGGAGTAGAATGGCTGGCCTTCCAAATTCACATGGCATACCTAGAATTAAGAATAAATGCAATCAGGAATAATTAAGGAAAAAGAAAAGGGAGAAAGACATGGTTATCAATTTCTACTGTATTGCTCTTCTGCCCATGCATTTCTTTGGTAGTCTTCAGGAATCATGGATTGATTTGCACTTGATTTAACCCACTGAAAAAAATAAAGTTAGGTCCTTAAAAGATCCCCAGTGTGAGAATTGCATATTAACAACATCTAATAAAACTATCACTTCCACAGAAAACTGGGTAGCTAAGCAAGCAAAAAAGAACATGAAATATTCAGAGAAAGTGTCTTTATAAGTGATCAATATTTATAAGTGATTAAGAACTGTTAGCTTGTGAAGGAAACTCTCTTAGTGTTCCCTTCTTTGTTAGAATTTGCTTTTGTTAGAAAAGACTTCAGTTTTCACAAAACACTTTTTTGCAAAGCTAGTTTAGCCTCAGATGTTTATAACCTTTCTATACTTTCAACTATTCTACCTAAATTTTAGACTTAAACAAATATTAGAAATTGTCACTGCCAGTTTGGTGTGGCTAACATACTATTTTTAGCTAATTAGAGATTTTAGATATTATTACTTTAGGAATAATATGATGCAGAGCTGCTCAGTGGTATTAGAACCAGATGAAAGCACTGTTTATCATATGGATTTTTCTGCTTTGTGTGCAGAATGTGGGAATATGGCCACACTCTAGAGCTGTGTGCACACCACAGATTGATGAGTTTGACCAACTTCTATGCTAATGACTATTCATGTTCTCTAAACAGACTTCTTTTTGCAAGTTTCAACAAGCATTCAGCATGGAAATACAAACTTCACTGCTTTGTAAGTAAGATTATGGTTACACTGTTCAGTATGGTGTTAATTTATTTTCAGTCCTGCTCTATCTTTATTTGGCAAACACTGGAAAGAGTAACAGCAATAGTGGTTTGTACTGCTGTATGTGCTGTCTAAAACTGGATGTTTTGTTAGAAAACACTCACTTATGATGGTCAAATTTCATAATTCTAGTAAAAGTTATGGAGGAGAACAAAGATTGTTCCCATCCTTCTTCAAATGCAGGTTAAAATGAAAATTCATCCCTCTGCATCCTTAAGCATATGTTAGTTATTCCTTCTTTCAGGTTTTCTGATGTTACTACACAATTCAGGAGTATAAAGGAATGAGGTAGTATTTGATGTAGAACCTACAGCACAAATGAAGCAGGTGTCGTGCCAAGTGTGTCCAAGAGCTTCAATGAATTTATCTCCAGCTTCAACAGGATAATCACAGCCATGACATTTTGTGCTGAACAAAGCAATATAATCTAAAATAAAACAAAAAGCAAACTCAGAACAACCTCTTAACATAATCATATTAAGTTCAAGATAAAGAGAACATTTCCAGACAATGAATGTTTTGATTGTTTTTGCTCAGTTTCCTACTACATTTACTGAAACACTCCTACTGAAATTTGCTTCTTTTCTTTCACTATTTAAATACAAACTCAGTCCAGAACCCCCATCAGTATGACAATTATCATCGCAAATGTAGAAGACATAAAAAAATCTATGGAATTTGAAGTTACTTTTCTCACATTACTTTTCAAATTAGCCTAAATATATGTGGAATCTATTCATAGGACAAATATGGTTGTACAAAAGAGTCTAATGACAAGGGAATATTACAAGTTTCCATGCCTGGACTAATGTCCTTTTTGCATAAAGAGAGAACATTATGGAAACCCCATATTGGCTGATTAATACATCTTTATCAAGTGTGATTTGGAAAGGCTTGACATTGGTAAATATTAATGGAAATTCTGAAAGTATATGGAGTTTATGAGAGTCATTTGATGTTCTGACAAAACCCCCAGTTTTAAAGGTAGGTACCCAGTCAGTCAGGTTGTATGGTTTTTGCTCTTCACTAAGAGCTACTCTGACTTGTAAAATTTGAATTGCATAACCATAGGGAAGGAATCTCCAGAGAGAAGAAGGCCAGGAGCTCAGTGAATGCACAAGAGGAATGCAGAGGGAATACCACTTAAACCTTAACCTCCTTCCTGACTATGTCAGGCAATTCATTTGCATGGCAAGTACCATTTTGGGATAACATGGCCTTTTCCTTTCTTAGTTGGCAAGAAGCAGTTTGTTTGTTGCAGCAGCCAGGAAGCAAAATCTGCACTACCATGTGTTACACATCTGTGCAGAGCTATCTTTGCATAAGTGTTGGTTGAACAATTCTAGGGTGAGGCAGCAGTATCAGAGGTCATAGCTCCAGCAACTCAGAGGCATTGTGGGCAGCCCTAGAAGACTAATTTTTCATTTCTGGTGAGCAGAATCTACCAAGGAGGGGAGTGGAATAGGGGAAACTGTGTAGGAAAAGAAGTGCGAAGTATCTTAAGACATAAGAGAGAAAAGCGAGAGAAGGCATTGTGGACATTGAGGCAAAGATTGGCCCTCTGCCATTCTTTCATATAAACAGGAGAAAGATACAGAGACACAAACACTTGTATATGTGGAGAATGGAAACAAAATCCATGCTGATGGGTAACTGACACTATTTTGTTCATCAGCTGCTTTATCCTGACGTTGCTCCCCTGAACATGAAGCACACAATTACTGTGCAGAACTGTCCAGACTGCCATACCTTTCTCACAGTAAGGTTCCCCGTCCTCCATGTGGAACAGGCTATTCCCAAATGGCTTCTTACAAGCAGCACAGACAAAGCAACTTGTGTGCCAAGTCTGTCTTAGGGCATGCATCACTTCCTGTAAAACAAACAAACAAATAACCAAAAATCTCCAGCAGAATAGCCAGCCCTGCAACTTCCTCCTGGAGAACAAACATAAGGAAAAGATGCTCTAAATTCTTCCCTTCTGTATCAGTCCATTCCCTTCCTCTTAAGAAAGAATTATGACAGAAATTGGGCTCCTTTTGGAAAGAAAGAGGAAATAGGACTGCAAGCTTTCTAGAGCAATATATTTGCCAAAGTGAAACAACATGGTTCAGCCAGCAGTTTGTATCAACGTGCCCAGTCGCTGTTGCAGGAGAGATTCTGCGCAAGGATTCTGATTATTTTCTCATTTGTTTTGACATGACCAGTATGAACTCTTCAATGCAAGAGCATGATTTGTTAAATAAATTTTAAAGAGTAATTTTCTGAGATCAAGAAAAAGTGGTGTAAGTCTGTTGTTTCAAAATAATCTAGGTTATGTAGCAATTTCTTTACGCTTCTCACAAGAATGATTCACAAACTAATGTGAAAATCTAAAAAAAAAAGGAAAGGTTCTTATGTGATTAGTAAAAATGAGTCTGCATGTCTGTTCTTAGGCCATGTGCTTATCAAAAAAACACCTAATTCTGTGCAACTGATGTTCTCTTAAACTGAGTACATCTAGATTTTATCAGCTTCTTATTTCTGTCCAGTATGGAGAAATCTCTGTTACTGCTTCATTCTTTTGTCATACGGAAGTCTTCCAAGTCCAAAAGCTGCTGTACTGGGCTCTGATGCACAGTTACCTGGCAATTTGTCAATCTCACGTGTACCCAGGATGATCTCTGACAGTGTATCTCTGTCAAACAGTCCAGATTTCAAAGGGCCAGCTGCATAACTGGTGTAAATTAACTTTGTTAACTTCAGTGAAGCAGCATTGATTTATACCAGCTGAGAATCTAGATCCTATTTTATGTTGCTTCCAATTATACACAGACTCTGATTCTCTTTTAAAGATTGTTTTTAATGTCCATTGATTATGACAAAATGGATTGAAGTCCTCTTCCATGCTTTCAATCCAGTGAATAGACAAAATAGTCTAATTTAGATTTGCCATATATCTCATTGGAGAATCACCATTTGAGAGTCATTAACTTCTGTTACTGTTTGCAAAACAACTATCACTGATAAATAGGTTTGGATCCATTTATGAACCTCAGTGAGGTAAGAAGCAAAAATAGCTTGAGAAATCTTATTAATATAAATAGAGGCAGCTGGCATCTTTGCTATTTTCCTGATGAAAATCCATAATGGGAAACTGATTTGTGCCAGCATTCATTAGGTAGGTTAAGTCAGCACTCTGCTATAAATTACTCCTTCTGCTGCAGTAGCAAACCAGACTTGGTTGGAGCCAGAGCTTCACCATCGATGTCTGATGCTGCCACCCTAATTGGCAGCTGCAGAGAAGAGCATCTGCAATGCCAACATTTAGACAGATGTCAAAAGGTGACAGCTAAGCAGTGAAAAACCAGTGGGGGAACTCCTTGCTTCTTCATTTGAGAAGATCATGTCACACATTCACTACAACTGCATGCATAAATACACTGCTAAAATTACTGATGGTATTTCAATCTCACCACCATCTACGGTATGTGGAGAGAAAATTAAATTGTACATTGTATTGTACTTGAATGCGAGTTCTTTAGGATAAAAGTGGTATGTATTTTTGGCTTTGTGGAATTCAGATCTTTGTATTTATTCTGTATTTTCTTAACTATAAGAAGACAGCAGAACTCCTCAACAGCTGTGCTGCTAACTAACAGTGAGGTGCAGCAAGAGCAATGGGCCTGTTCCCAACATCGCTGACTTCTCCACTGAAGATTTGACTAAATCCTGTGTAACAAATAAAAACCCAGTTCAAGTCTCTTATTATAAATATAAAGAAGAGAGAGGGAAAAGTAACATAGTGTATATCAGATAGCAAAAAACTGTCCAGAAAGTGTTACTTATTTTACACTCAGTGAGATGGAACCTGGGTTACATATTCTGTCTGTAAGCTCAAACAGGTACAGAAATATCCAAGACTTCAGATGCATAAAAATTATTATAAAATAATGTGTTTCTCATTTTGAAATAATCAACAAGCTGGGAAATAAGTCTTAAAAGGAGGAAATAATAAAACATCTATATTCACTGTTTATAGTCTAAACTATTTCACTATTTCAGGAATCCACACAGTTGCAGAAAGGGTTAATCTTGTTCTCTTACCCCCATAATCTTAGTGTGGCACCTGGCACAGGTTGGTGCAAAGAACTGTTCATAGCAGCGCTCACAGTACACACTGTTCTGCTCCTCCACAAAGCACATGTCAGCCAGGGATGTCTTGCAGTAAGCACAATTGAATTCTTCCGGGTGCCAAGAGCGACCCATGGCTACCAGGAAAGGACCGCTGGAAATAATCGTAATTATCTTATTTGCATTGCAAAAAAGGTTGAATGACCCTAATTGCAAACCCACTTTGTCAGACACCATGTACACGTGTAAGAAGCTACTTGAACCATATTAAAATGTGGTTTAAAATATGGAGGTGCATATTAAAATAACATTCAGAAGCTTGAACAGAAGGGGTCTTTTTCAAGACCATTACTCAAAACACACTGTTTAAAACATTTCATTATTGTTTGGTCTCATACACTGCATTTACAGGCAACTGCTGGAAAAATCAACCACTTTCATATCTGCATAGCTGTAAGGTGACTTTGTAAGCAGATGCAAAGACAAGAGGAAAAGGCCAAAGGCAAAGAAGATAATGCTAGTATTTGAAAGCATGAAATAACAGGCAAATTTCCAGCCTTACACACCCACACCTCATAACAGCTCCTAAAGTCTCCTGCCTTCTTTCCATCCAAGAGCACTGCATGCAGCATGTTCTAGAAATGTCTATCAGGTGACAACTTGCTATTTCATTATGTGGAAGACACATTGAATTCATTTTGGTGATTGACTTTGGTATTTGTAGTTAGATTTAGTGATTATTACTGGAATATTTCCATTCGGAATATATAAAGGGCAATAATCAGCAGTTCCACGTGACCAAACTAGCTCCTTTTAGTGGGGAAGACTGTCATTAAACATGGATTGCTTAAAGTTGGATAGCAGTGCACAGGCTAACAGTAGGCACTGAGCCAGCAGAATGGATTGGGAGAGAAGGGAGAGGCATGCTATGAATCACTGCTAATAGAGTGTAGGCATTATCTTTCTCCAGACACAAAAGCAACAATTACATTTGGCTGCTGTTCCCAAATGATGCCTTGTTCCTTTTCTCCCCTCAATCCCCCCTCTGCCCCCAGCCTCCCAACTCTCCCAATGAAGTTGCACAAATCTCCTTCAAAGGGTTACCTTAGGACCAGAAACCTGTTTAAAATCAAGCAGGGATTTGCTGCAGCATCCAAGAGACAAGCAATTAGCATGTATAACTTTGCAGTGATAAAAAGCGAACCACACAACAACAAAATGAGCTCTGGAAATGTTAAATTAATGAAGCAGACAACAGACATCCCTGCTGGGTAATTTAACAGAGTCTTAGGCTCTGGAATTGTGTATTAATGTACAATAACCAGTCTCTCTGATACTTTTTTTCCTGCTTCATCCCTCTTCAAAGGCCCATGACCTTACCGAATGATGCTGTTACAGTGCCCACAGAGAGGAGTTCGGCTGCTGGCTGGAAAACGCTCCGCCCTCTGAACTGTTCCGCGGGCTAATGCAGGGGGCTGGGAAGAAGTTGGAACTGGAGAGGGGTAAGCAGGAATTGAGGCAGGAGACGGCACTGGAGCACCCCTTGGGAGGATGTGCTTTGTGACAGTGGTGGTGGATTTTCCAGGTGCAAATTTCTGGGAAAAGGAGTCATCTGTTACCCAGGGAGGGCGACTCGCAGGCTCCGTGTTGGCAGGGGTGTAGGAATGAACTGGTGCTGGCGCTGTTTTAAGTATCCCAAAAGAAACCAAGAAAGATTTTAAAGTCTTTTTCTTCTAACGTCAATACAGCAACACTTACCTAAAGGATACTCCACGACACACATAAAATAAAAGCTTCAGATGATACTTAATTGTGGCCTGTCCCATTGTTGCTCATTTAGTCTGGGCTGAAGCCGAGGGTATTGTAGGTATCAGCACAATCATTGACTTTTAATCCATATGCATTACAGAAATCATTGCCTACTGGCTTTTACAGATTGTATGGAGACCATTGTCAAGATCATCTCTTCATTTTCTAGTAAGAATGGATATGACAATTCTGTGATATTTTCAAAGGCTGCCAAATGTTCTGTTTAAGGCAGGTTAAAAATAGAAAAGCCAGATCATACAGTGAAGGTATAGATGGAATTCCCCAGAATTTCAGTAAGTTATGCTTAACTTTTGATCTCATTAGATTAATTAAAATACAATTTTCTACAGATGTCACTGTTATCTATCATTTGTAGGTTTATTCCTAGGTTTTTGAAGAAAAACAGGCTCCCACAGGGAACACAGAGATAGAGAGCACTGGAAGCAATACTGAGGGAGCCAATTCAGCTCACATGACCAGCAAGATAAAGACAACAACACTTAGAAGAAGGCCAGACTTGTGGTTATGACTGATCTCTGTTCAGTTCTTGGCTCTGCCACAAACTTCCTGTATAACTTTGAGCAAAGCAAAGTGTGTCTGCGCCTCAGTTCCTGTGTGTAAAACAGAATATTATCATTTCTCTCTTCCATCCTTTGACTAGCACATAAAACCTTCAGTGCAGTCTGTCTTTGTGTTTGTGTGCACCAGGCTCTAATCTTGGGTGGAGCTTTATCACATTAAAATAAGCAGGAGCCAGGGCCTGCACATACTGACAAGTTTTTCCATTGCCCTGCTCTTTTAAAACATCAGATCTTGCATTGTGTGGGACTGAAGTTACTGCCCAAGAGACAGCCTCGCTTTGCCAAGCACAGGGGCACTAAAAGCAGTTTCCCTTTGCAAGGAAAACAAAGCAAATGATTGAAAAGAAGCTTGGAGAGCTGAAGTGTTTTGCACAAATGAGAGAGCACGGATTTGAGAACAGAAGTCAGTTCTCCAGCAGTCTGGACAAACATTCCGCACAGTAGATCCCAGCACCAAGGAAATCATGACCAAATACAACATGTACAGGTTTAAGGGGCTTGCAGGCAGAAAGGTATTTCAGCCAAGTGTGTTCCGAATGTAATGTGGATCTTTCTGAATAATTCAGTGGTGAGAAGATTATATTCGACTTAACACCTCTCCCTTAGCCCACACCCTGCCACATAATAACTTACACTGATTATTGGCAATTTGCAAATGCTTGAATTGCATATATATCAACCTTCTGTGATCACCCTGTGATCTTTTTATTGAGGTCAGAGTTGAACCTAGTGCATTTTCTTGACAAAAATTTCTTATGGTACAGCATCAGCAATGTTTCTGCTTCATAAAACTGTATCCCACCTTAGCTTGAGGCTTCTTTTTCTAAAGTTGGAAATGGTAAACAGTGTTTAAAGATTTCAGAACAGGATTTATATGCAATCTCTTTAGATCCTGAGGCTCTTGCTATTTATGTATTGCAGTATTAAGATAGGCAAAATTAGAAGTTAATATTTCATCTCCAACTGGTGAGTTCAAAGGGCTCCCACCTATAAGGCTAATTAAGGTGACTTCTAGCTCACTTCACTACATTCTCTCTATCTTCTATTTATTTTCATTCTTTCTTTACTATTTACTGCAGTAAAATAAAAAAACAGAATAAAGGAAAATAAAATAAAACAACAAAATAGGATTTTCTCCAGTTACTAAAAGGAAGTACCAGAGGAATTATTGCAAAATGACAAATGCTGGGTGTTTGCATCTGCTCTGAGTTCTCTTTTCAGCTCTTATAATTTAATTTTACAGGCTTGATTTATTACAATACATTTTCCCCCTGTGAACAAGCTGCAATTACTATTGCTTCAAAATAGTATCACTGCAATATATTAGAAAGATTTCACTAACTTTGAGATTTTAGCAATTGTTATTAAAAGGGAATTATCTTCATTTCTTAGGACTACACCCCTAAGCTTATATGAACAATTCTTTTGTCTTAGTAGCTACTGCCATACACATTCATCTTGAATTTTTTATGTATCTCAAAAAATCTTCCAACACTCAAGCAGCAGAAAAAAGAGGTTGTTTGCTGCTAAAAAGTACTAAGATTCAATATATCAGAGAATATATTCTCAAAATACCAGTATTGCACGAGTTGACCATTAACTGTTAAAAAATGAATACTTCAAATAATTCAGTAACATAGCCTCTATCACCTTGTTTCTTGCAGCCCTCACATTCTCTTAGAGTAGGAAAGAATGAATGGGATTATTGTTATTCTGAGAGAATGGCAGGAGAAGAGGTCTCTCTTGACAGCAGTAGGAACAAGCCAATTCCTTGCTTCTGGGGAAGCTGGAATTCTCCCCCTAAGCTCTTCATTTATGGTCTATGGCTATTTTCTCTCCAGACAAAAAGGCACATTACTAAAGACTCATTCAGTAAAGCAAAGATTTATAGAGTCTCAAATGCTTCGGTCACACGCTGACTTGCACTGTGAGAACATTTTTTTCTCTTTTTTTCCCTTTGTTAGTAGATGACATAAGTGTTATTCTTTATTATTTTCAATTGCAAATTAAATTAATAACCACAACTGATATGGCTTGTTCTACACTTAGTGGTCACATCCTGGAACCCCACAGTTTTCCCATATACCGTTACAGTACAGAGTAGATGACAGCCAAAGCAGATGTTTCATAGGGAGACACTATTCTTATTCAGGGGGACTAAAAATGAAATAATGGTGTGGAAGCTGCTGATTTAGTATTGAAGGTGCTTAGGATTCAATATAAAGTTCATTAAGAACTGTGGGAATCTCTCTACCAATTCCTCAGAGAGCAGATCAGGCCTTTACGCTTGACCAATTCTGCATACACAAGTAGGCCCAGTTGGACTTAGGGATTTCAAAGGAAAGATCTGCTTTCTTACATTTAGGTATCGTGTTACTTCGTGGTGCAGAACTGGAGCTGGAGTTGCTTGGGATACGTGAAAGGCTCTTCTAGTCTGGGAAAGCCTACGGGGAAGGAATACTTAGGTATGTTCTGCCATCTAGTGGGCCTTGTTCAGAAGAGAAGTCTATGCTCCTTTAATAAACGGGTTAGGAAATTTAGGGAAAAGATTTCAGAGTTCACAGCCTGGAAAAAACTACAGATCTTTAGCAACAGAAAATTTTCCAGCTGAGTTAGGTTAGGGAAAGTGTAGACTGCATGATAAATTCCATCTGAGCCAGATACTCAAGAATGCAGTTTCATTTTGAAACTTGTTTCAGTTTGTTTGGGTTTTTTTTTTTTCAATTTGACAGTTAAAATAGCCTTGTAAATGCTCCCAGTGACCGATTCAGGTGTCTCTGTATTGGATATAAGAACCTGTCGATTGGTGTTTTAATCTGGAAGTTGCTGGCCCACATTTCCAAGGGAAGCCAGTCAATGACAAAGTTGGCTGAGGAAGTTTCCTTACTGTCCTTGTGGTTTGTTTCTAAGTACTATTGATTTTCCCATCTGTGACAGGAAATGCCATTTCCTCCATTTCTTCCCAAGTGGCAATTTCCCATTTCCTCAGGACTGCAACTGTCTCCAAGACCAGCTCATGTTCCAGAACCACTCTGAAGTGCTCTTACATCAAATACGTAACACTTTGAAAAGGTACCAAAATAAGAACCAAACATCTTCACTAAAATCTCTGCCTGGAATCTCTCTTGTACCTGAGTCACTTCAGGGTTCAATTATGAACATATTTTAGAATCCCTTATTACATATTTCAAACTCCTAAACAGTACAGGAAGACTTTTCCTTTCTCTGCCAACTATTTAAGCCTTTATTGAGAGGCAATGAGGCAACATAAGGAATTCCAAAGGAAAATCAGCAATGTAAGGAAGTGCAAAGAAGATGCCCAGCCAAGGAGAAAACAAAAGCCTTCCCTCTTATTCCGACTTGAATTCAACAGCCAGCTTTGACTTTACCAGATCCAGCCAATAATTGGAAATAGCTGCAGATTTATTTCTGTGGCAGGTTTGTATATTGAACTGGAGTTCATACTTCCCCAAATAAGCACAGGGCTTAACATAAGTCAGCGTATTTAGGAGATATTTTGACTTGCCACAGTTTGCTCTCTTCTGCATGATAGAAATAAATCTGCTGTCGTCATCTTTTCAAGTCAAAAATAATAGCATCTGCCTTGAGTGAGAACATAGTATACACTGATGCAGTTAACCAAAAGCAAATGAGGAGAAGCTGAAGGTTTATTTACTTTGAGACCCTTAAATAGCTCATGAGAGCTCTGACTTGACTTTTTCTACCTTTATGTTTCAAATATAAAGATCTATTGATTTGTCTGTCTGCTTTATGTCTAGCTAAAATTCCTACATTTGTTTAATTTCAGTAGATCCAGAAATAGAACATTACAGAAGACAGAGTTTAAAACTGTTAAAATTCTTGGCCTTTCCGTATTTATTTGACTATAAAGATATAAATCAACTTTTTAATGCTCTTGCTAAGATCAGAAAAACCTTAATTTGAAGCAGAACTGCCTTTAGACATATTGCTTCCTCATTTAATTCATTCAGTTTGAAGGTTCACATTTTTGTCACCAATAGTTTTAGAAGTCCATTTGTACCACATTAATACAAAGGGAATTTAAATAATATCAAGAAGCATGTTTTCCAAATGAATGAATAACCAAATATATTCCTTCAGTTACTAGATCTCTGGGAAATGGAATAGCATTATGAAGTGCTTTAATACCTCATTCTTTATTTCAAATATAAACCTGAGTTTGAGAAGTTCACTATATGGTCTTCCCTATTTTGCAAATATATCCTACTCAAGCAAACTCCACTTATTTTACCTCCTTCCTGAACAGTGCATTCTTTAGCCAATTTATCAATTCTGGTGTGTCACTGGGTTCCTAACTGGATACGCAGTGTTATTTTTCAAATTTATTTCTTCTGAAAAATCAGGCTACACATTTTATTAGACATTTCCCTTGCTTTTATTTTTCCCTCTATTCCACATTTTAACTCTGAACCAGAATACAAATACAACATAATCCTCAATCTTCAGATAATCTGAGGCAAAACTAGCAACATTTAGTTCCACATGTACAAACATTTTCTGATATATCAGTGTACAAAATGTGTGCTTTCTATGTTTTCTAAAAGAAATGTGTGAGCATTTTTTTCTGAATCTTTTCAGAACGTGGAAGGCTCCTTACCTGGCTGGTAGACAGAGGGCTTTATGCTGGCAGTAGTAACAACTCTCATTTTTGAAGCAGCAGAAGGAGCAGGACTTTCACTGTAGCTTCCAGAAACTGGTGTTGGTGTATATGACTGAATTGTGTTTCTAAAAGCAAAATGTAGGTGTGAACAACTTTATAAATAACAAAAGTAACTGATCATGAAGTAAGAGATCTGGCAGGGTCCAGAGCACTCCAAGAGGAACTGTCTGTGAGAACTACAGAGAGAATGCTGGGAGATTCATCAGTCTTTATCATTGCTGAGCAAGGCTTGGACAATTCTTTGGAAAGAAAAATTAGTCAAATAAGGATTTTAAGTAATGGCAAGTTTGCTGTTGTTGTCATGGAAAATAGCTTGCTGAGGGAACATGACAAATTTGAAACTCAGTTTTACAAGGGATCAGACTTTAGAAAGCTGCATACAAAGTTTGTGTTTTCTGTTCCTCTGCAAATAAAAAGGCCTGGTCTTGTCTAAGAAAAATCAATGAGGGGTATCTGGACTTAAAAATATACTTGCTCAGCACAATTACTAATACTACAAATGTTAATTAGTGTTTATATACTGTTATACTCTTTTCAAAAATATTTAAGTGACCTTTAACATTTTTTCTGAAACTCACTCTTTTCCCTATTTGGACTGACACCAATATTAACATTAATTTTCTTGAAGTTCAGATTCACCCTACAAAAAAACATATGATATGCAATATTATGATGCACTTTCTTGTATTCCTAGAATAAAAACATTTGCTCAGGATTCCAAACATTAGTAAGAAACAGTTTTTCTCTATTTTATGGCTTAGATGGTGATTCTCAGTTTGATTACGGTAACACATTAAAAATACTCCTATCTGCCAGTTACTTGGGATGGTTCTGTTTGTAGTGCCTGTGCTTCACAGACTGCTAAAAGAGCATCACAGTCAAAGCAAGCAAGAGAGAATAAAGTACAAGGAAGGGAAGCAACAGATAACAAGATGAGTGCAGTAAGAAAAACCTATTTTCAACAGAGTATCGTTCTTACTCACCCTGAAAACATAGTTTTGCTTTCTTTTCCCCTCCAGTTTCACCCTCCCTATGAACCAGATCCCTATCTATTTGTGATGACAATTAAGGAGTTATTTCCATCGTGGGTTTGTCTATTGGAAAATATTTGTTGGTATATGAAAGGAAGCATCCACCTTTGCCAGACTATTGGTCCATCTTGACTTGACTTTCTTTAACAGTGGAAACAGAGGCCATCTGGAGAAAACACATTACAATCTTACATGGCAAACCCAGCAGATTTCTTCCAGTACAGGTAAGAAACATTCTGAGAAATGGAAACTTTCAGTTTTTAAGTTTGAACAAAATAAACCAGTCCTCAATGTAGCTTTTTGCTGCTCTGACAGTTTCTGCTATAGATCTAGTTTGCATAGCATTGCTGCCTCAGGCTAATTTATTTTGTCTATTTAGCAAGACCTAGAAACTTAGCTATTGCTACAATGGCTATAGCTAATTATTTCTGTACCTAGTCTAGGGCTTAGGGCTGGATTTGGGTCCACTATACCATGAGTGAACAGGACTTTCCAAGATAAACTATTTTAGTGGGTTTGTATTCACTGTAAATTCTGTTGTGAACCGTGCTGTGATTTTGTAACTGCGAAAGCTGTTCTAAGCACTTTAAAACTTTCTTTTTTCCATTTTTACCATCTATTTCCTGGTGATACCTCCTGTGTGCTCGAGGTCACTGGGCAGAGGCCATTGCTCCTACCACAGCACAGGGACACAGATACTTTGGGCATATGGGCTTCACCCACAGCTTTCAAAAGGCCATCAGCTAAATGAACCATCTGAAGACTTGTCCTTGTTTTAGAATCTGCTTCTCAAGGTAAACTAGACAGCTCAGTGCCTAATATTTACAATGTGGGTTGAAAGATTTTAAAATGACGTGTCGTACAGCCTTAACCCGAAAATGTCATCCAGCCAGGAAAGTCTGCTCCCAGGTGCACAGGTCCAGTGGTTAGAAAGACTCATTTGAATCTCTCTTAATGCACAAAATAAATAAAGAAGTTCTGAACCAGATTAGTAATACTTAGACTGTCGTGAAGAAAAATGGTTATTCAAAATTCAAGTGTTTCCCAAATGTAATAGCATAGTAAAACCACAGCACAGATTTCCTTGTGTTCAGGGAAATGAAGCTGAAAAAAAAACCCAAAAACAACCCGCCCTCCACCTGCATTCATAGTACTGAAATCATGGCAAAAGTAAAAGAAGTACAGAACATTTTTACATGTCTATGATGCATATTAAATACAGTAAGAAAGATAAGAAGGCTCATCAAAGAGAAATAAAGTGTTACACTGCATCATTAAGGGTTTAGTGAAGTTAAAGATTTATCAGAATTTCTGCTGAAGAAAAGGAAATAGCACATGATAAAAGAACCAAAAAAAAAAAAAAAAAAAAAGAAGAAAGAAAGAAGGAAATTAAGAAAGAATAAAAAGATGTCGTAAGGAC
This sequence comes from Eopsaltria australis, assembly GCA_034509425.1. Taxonomy (NCBI): domain Eukaryota; kingdom Metazoa; phylum Chordata; class Aves; order Passeriformes; family Petroicidae; genus Eopsaltria; species Eopsaltria australis. The sequence continues at coordinate 2,078,719 of JAVTVJ010000138.1, forward strand.
CAAAGATGCTTTAATGGATCAAGAAGCACTGGCATCTCGAAAAGCAGTGAAAGCAACCTTATTGAATTTATCTGTAGCAGTCAATGGCATGTCACAGGCAGCAAATTAAATACTGGCTCTGAAAACTATTAGTTGTCAGAAAAAGAAAGGGTAAATATTCCTAAGCAGATCATTTTTATGTTAACGCTTCACTAGATGCCTACTAGTAGCAATACACTGGTTTGTTAAGTGCTTTTAAGGTAGAATAGCTGCACAAAATATTTTTATACCTCTGCTTTGACTGGTAGCTGATGGAGGTGGAAGAATGCCGGTTGAAACTAAAATGAGACAAAAGTGGTATTTGAAAAAAGTATACACAAAGGATTGGGATATCTTGCCCTACCATTAATTTCCTATGAATAAGAAGCAAACAACATGTACATATTTAGAATCATGTGAGTATCACAGTACATTTTGTTTTCTTATATAAGCTGAGACTCACAGTGAAACCTGAAGAGTGGTAACATAAGTCAATGAGTTGAGTATGCTGTTCCATAAGTCACTCTCCTCTGATCTTGTTATTTGATTGTGGGACTCCAATTATTTTTATTAGCAGAAAAAAATAAATACGAGGGATTTTTATCAGTGTCTAAGTCTAAATTGCATCAAATCTGAAAAGCAAACCTTGAATGAGCCAAAGGCCAAAGACTGGGGAAGTGTCCCAGCTTATGAGGGAGCTTGGACAACCCCACAGAAAGGACAGGCTGGCGTAGTTGAAGCAAAAACATAACCATGTTCAATTTTCGCCTTGCATAACCATTCTGCTGCTACAGAGTCTTAGGTAAACAAGTAGATTTTTTTCTTGGGGAAACAGCATGATTTCAGAACATAAATGAGTCATTTATGCAAATACAGGAAGTACTTGAAAGCCTGCATGATGTCTGATCTGAGAAACAAGAGGATTCAGAATGCACAGTGCAGGGCTACATGGCATCAATCCCATCCCACAGGGGCAAAGCCCACATTTCCCAGAATCACCAGGAGCCTGCCTTATGCCAGTTATTTTCCTAACTTCTGGAGAAGAGTTTTTCTTCTCTTTACCATGGACACAGTGCTTGGATTAAAATCTCAGGATCAGAAGTTACACTTGACTTTTAGACCCATAATATAAACTCTTTCCATTGTTTCTCCTGATTTTGTATTCCCAGACTGCTGTCTCATGGGGTGCCCTGCTTCAACCCTCTGGATAGAATAACCCACTCCTAAAGAGATTCAAACTTATTTAAAACTCTCCTGCTATGCTTGCTTCTTTTAAGTAAGATTGTAAGTGGAACAGATAACAGTAAGTCAGATTTCACTGCAGATGTAAAAGAGTAATACAGTCTGTTAAAGATTAGTGATTTACTTCAAACACTTCTCTTTAGGAACATTATAAAGATTTTTCTTATGTTAAGTGTTATGCATTTGCTCACAAAAGCTAAGTCACTATAGAACTGGATCTACCAAAGTTTAACGTCAGATTTAAATAGTTAAGAATATTGATCAAGAAATCTTCCTGTGTCTTCTTGTGGATCTTTTTAAAGCATCTAAAAAGGAAAAAAAACCCTCCAAACACTGGAATAATGGTGGTAAAATCTCAGCCTCACCTACCTGAGAATATCCCCATCCTGTAAAATAGTGTTTTAACTAAGGTCATCCACATTTTATTTTGAAATAAAATTATATTAAATGCTCAATATTCCTCTGGTATATGTCAAGTTAAAACTAGATTTTTAAGTCTATATTTTGGCATGCTAAAGCATTGCTTGGTTTCTAAATGAAAACTACCAGGCACTCCAAAATATGAAATATAAATTAATTTAGAAGCCAGTTTTAGTCCCCTATGTTTGAATACACTGGCTATAATACACAACAATTTAAAAAAAAAACCATGGAAGTAGTGCACCAAGATAAAGAACCTACTCCAGCTGCAAGAGAGCCATCCAAAACCAACCAACCAAACTGAGTTTGCTTCTTGTACTTGATTATCAGGGAACCAAATTTTCACAGGTCCTACAAGTCTCTGGTTTGCCCATATGTCCCAAGACTTGCTGAAGCCAAGACAGGAGTATTTGCCTCTTGGTAACAGCGGGAAGCAGATGACAGCACCACACTTGTGTCATCCCTTGACAAAGCAGCAGTGTATAAAGTTGATATGCTCTAGATCTTTTATCTGTGACCAAAAAAATTGCCAGGCGCCAGCAAGAGCTTTTAGGAGTCTGATTAAAGCATTGTTTTCTGAAACAGACAGCTGTTTTTCATAGATTCACTGAATCTTTGGGGTTGGAAGAGGCCTCAGGAAGAATCTGATCTAACCTGCTGAAAGCAAGGCCAGCTCTGAGGTCAGACCAGGTTGCTCCATGCTTTAGCAAAAAAACCTTTAAGAGTGGAGACACAGCCTTCCCAGGCAACTCGCTTTCTTTCAAAGGGGCAGGAAAAGGAGCAATGGTCCATGCCAATCTAATTTACTAATTTATTTTAATTCAAATGTCTCAATATCTCAAGGTCATCCTTTTATCCCCATTACTCATTAAAATTTTGTTTCACACTGATTAGTCCAACACATTGGACTTTTTGTCTGCCAAGTCAATCCCTTCAGAAACTGAAAACCTCATATCAGAGAGCATAATACAAAACCAAAACAAATTAGGTTAAAAGAAGAGAGCTTTACAGATATACCTAGACTGAGATGAGATAGCAGATGAAATAGTGGAAGCTGCTAATGACATGTTCTTGGGCCCATGGAAAGGCTTAGGCTGGGAAAGAGAGCTGGGGGCTGCAAAAACTCTGCAGAAGACACATAAAGGCATGAAAGCATGAACAAAATGATTTAACAGGGACACAAATCATGACATCAGAACCAAGCTCTGGCAGGATTCAGATACAGGAAGACTGCTGCATAGTTACCAGGAACAGGCTTTCTGTAGCATACATCTGCAGACTTACAGAATAGCACAACCAAGCACATTCCTACAGAACACAAGACAAAATGCACACATTATGGAAGAATTTAAAAACCAGACTCTGTCAAGAACTAAGAAAGACAATATTACAGGACAGGACTTTTGTCAATGATACGTGCTTTTATCTGAAAGATCTGAAGATGTTTGAGTCTAAATACAAGATAAAAATTTTACTATGCAAACAGTCCCAGACAAAAGATTGTTGTATCTAAAACAGAAGTCATTGGAATGATTGGTTTAGTAGAGGCATTTTTTGTTTGAAGCACATTCTAGGTAATACGTTTTCTTCGTGCTACAGTTTCAACTGACGGATAAAAATTACTTAAACCTTATAATTATTTCATGTGGCAGTGCCTTTCAGGCCAGTTCTGAATTAGAGCATAATACCATATTCAAACCTCCTTTGCTGTCTGATTGATTTCCTTGCACTGGAATAAAACCACTGCGTTCTGGTAGTCATGGCTAGGTAAAAACTGACTAAAGTGAGAACCTAATTAGTTGGTATATATACATAATGCAAGTCAACTAGAAAAAAATTAATCAAGAGCTAGAGCCAAGAGAGCATTTCCAATTTCATTTATACATACCTAAAATATGGTACCTCTGAGGTCTCAATTATTTAAAGTGGTTTATATTATTGGAAGTGTGTTTTTCCCTAGATTTTTAAAGCATACTAAAATATACATATTTTCAGGATATTCATGTAGCAAAACCCAAAGACAGAAGAACATTATGTACCAAAAGAATTCAGTCTTACTATCTCCAAAATTACTGTAATGTGACACCTGTATAAATCCCACACATTTCCTCACAAGCTGTCTGACAGCTTTTAATACACAACTGTAACTCCCACTGTGCTACAAGGGTTAGGAATGCATCTCCTTGAAACTTACTTCAGCTCTAAGGCAAATTCTCATTAGGAGAAGAAAGATTAGATAAATCTAATAGAAATTAATTGATTTAACTTACACAGCAAGTCAATCATCAAGTGTCCACCATGTTTTACTGATATATGCTGTGACACAGAAAGCTCAGTCTTGTGAGTAAATGACATTTTCTCATTTTCCATCTCTTGTCCTACTGCAGAGACACTATTAAAAGAATCTTCATTCACTGAAACTATTATGAGGGGTTGTTTTGGTTTTATTACAAGTGGTGTAAAAACATTTCTAATTTTAAGCCTAGACTCGCTTTCTGAAAATGAAGTTACATTTTTAGGGCAGTTTTATTTTGCAAAATCTATGCAAACATGAACAACATATCACAAAATTAAAAACTAAAAACAAAACCAGCAAAAAAAAAAAACCCAAAAAACCAACTTCCCCCAAAATATATAAAAGCATATAAACCAGGCTACAGTTTTTCATACTACATTCTTAAGCTAAGAATGTGTATGTAGCATTTCCAAAGCCAGAGGGGTACAAAGCAATGGAGCGTTACCTTTGGAAGGAGGATGAGAAAGACTCTTGCACTACGGAGGTGGTGGCTGGTGCTGTCCTCGGGCTGGCTGTGTTTGGAGCAGCAGCAGCAGGCTGAGGTGCTGAAGCGTGTGGTGCAGGAGCAGCAGGACTGGGAGCCACCGGGGCATGCTCAACAGGGGTACTAATTAGAGTTCAATTAAATAAAACAAGAAGCATCTTAAGAAGGCGTGCATGTACACGTAGTGCATAAAACCTACTATGTTTGAACCGGCGGCTGCAAACATAGTAGCAGGCTGGGTTACTGAGGGAAAAGCACAATTATGCCAAGAAAAAAATGACATTTATTCAGCCTTTTCCATTGTGCAGTTCAGACTGCAATGCATTGTTGGTCCTGCTTGACTGGAATTTACCCCAGGTGTTGAACAGCACTTCAGTCCTGCTCCCACTGATGCCAGCGGTAGGAAATGTGGCACCCAGGACTGAAATGGTTGTGAAGAGCCTGTCACAAAGTCTTTGAGCATGGATAAAGTCCATCAAATTTATTGAAATTAATGATAAAAATCAAGTCTTGCATCCTGTGGCCATTTAAATAACCTACTGAACTACTAATGTCTTCCATCACCTCCCTCAAATTTCAGAGGAATTATTCATCTCTTACAGACAGACAAATGGGGCAACATTAGCAGGTTTTTTTTAAAATCCGGGCATCACTGTACATAGTTGTCTTGTACATGAGCAGTGACCTAGGAACATTGTGGATATATGCCTACTTTAGACCTAAGTTGCAAGTATATTGTTACATCTCTGCGTTCTTACAAATTACTCCTATCAGTGTGATGGAATTTGGTGATTCTCTTGCTCAAGGTACGAAGAATGCCCAAAATACTCTTTCCTGAGTACAGCAAGTATCAAATAACAAAAGAAACCTTACAATTCCACAGTTGTTTTTTCAGCTAAACTTAGCCCTCCAACGTCCTCTCTCTCAGCATTTTTTCCTAAGCAGATTTACCATCCATTGTGCAAATTATCTCATGTTTTCTTTTGCTTATCTCAGAAACACTGATTTGACAAGTTATACTCCTCACGACCTAGAACAAGTGCATGGCACTTCTGAATTTGTGATACCCCTTGCTCTCCAAGGGACTGTCCCGTTTCCCCTGTCCTTCACCTCCTCTCCTAGAGTTCAATAGCCTACATGATGGTGTCTTAATTCAGCCGAGTATTTTGTTTATTTAGCTGAAACAGAAGCTGGTTGTTATACCCACAAACTTCAAAGTTGAATGCAGCTCATAACAAAGGAGGAAATCAGTATTTTCTCCCTTATGGAGTTTCATCTACAATTGTGTACATAATAAGTAAGCTCCTGAAAATAATCATCCAGTTGACAATTCTGGGTATCAAATCCTTACACCAAGTTTTGCAACAGTTTTGCAGAAGTTCTTCCATCATAACATGCATTTCAGAGTCAGATGAGTTCTTCCATCCTGATGCATTTTATGATATAAATTGTTCCAATTAGCTAGCAGACGATCAATTTCACAGCCTGTGTAGCAGAGTAGCTGTGTATTATCCATCATAGGCACTGAATTTCAATACTGTGAAATCTTCCCTGTGCCACAGTGGGTACCCGAATTACCCCATTAAAAGCTGTGGAGTCACAGTTTCCATCTTACATAGCTTTGATTTGGTAAACAGGAAAGGACTGAAACTAAGCTGCACATCAAAATGGAACTTAATGCATATCTTAAAAACAAACACTAACTAGGATTTCACCTATTTTGTCTATTTGCACTGATGTGAAAGAGACTTTGCTACAGTTTTCAAAAGATTCAATACTTCATACCTTGAAAAGAAGGAAACAGTGAACTTACTTAACTGTAACAGTCTCCAAAATGTTAATCAAAATACATATTCAGTGATAAATATTGAAAAGAAAGCAAAAAAACCAATCCATATGTGTGGACATGGACCTGAGTGAAGACAGATTTGAACAGAACAAACCCATATAAATAAAATAAATGCAAATATTCTAGAATACCATTTAAAGTTTAAATGAAATACAAACAAATTTTGTCTTGCATAGTATTTGTAATATTTCTTTTTATGTGATTAAAATGTTAGAGGCTTGCTTACCTTCCTTCATGGTAGAATATATTAATTATTAGAAAAGAAATTGGAATAAATATAGGTGAAGCAGATATAACCATAAAAATCAGAGTGTTTTGGTTACATAAATTATATGCAGTTGGTAACCGTCTCAAAACACCTTTATACAAAGTTCTCAAGACTAACTTGACTGGTTTTAGTTTAACAACCAGAAATTTTTCGTAATTTTATTTGTGTAGCCAAATACAATAACTGAACTGTTTTTTTTTCTTCCTGCTTTCTAGATTTTCAGTCTGATTTTTCTTTTGAGTTCTTCAAGTGCAGAAGAATTTTAAGAACTGATAAATATGAGTGACGCTTTATGAAATAGATCATCTATTGCAACAGCTTCATCATGACATTACAGAAGGGTTTTTGTTTGGTTGGTTGGTTTTTAAATACAATAATTTTGTTAACTTTAAATCTTTACAGTACTTTGTATTTCAAAAGAAATTGAAAAAATCAAACATCTTCATATTTGCAGTAACAAACATAAAATAAACACACATCTCTTCTCAGCTGATTTTCACTCATGAAAATGAACACAGATCAGTAGAGGTTACGGGGATAATAATGGTTAACAACCATAATGAGAACACAGCAACAAATGCACTCTAATATTTAAAATGTAAGTATAGATTATACTTTTTTCTCTTGGTGAAGTCCTAAGTTCTGACTTTCTGTCCAAATAACAAGGAGTGGATGATTAAAACAGCACTTAATTTCCTTTATGTAATGCATGAAGGTTTTTGTGTTTCTAATCCTCCAACAGATCACTTGTAAAGAATCAAGAATACAGAGAACAAAAACTAAAATGGATATGAAAAAACCCGTCATTGTAGCATTTGTAGAAAGAAGTGCTGGAGAAAATGTTTAGAGAAAGCTGCAATGTGGAAGGATTTCACATTTGAATGTGGGAATGTGTGTGGAATCCAACAGAAATATCAGCTGCTGTTTCTCTCCTGAAGATGCTTAATAACTGTTGTCTCTGGATTGTAGGTGTGATCCTTACGAGAGCCACTGGAAATGCAACACCCACATGAACCAGAAGTTGCTGGAACTGGAAGAACTTGGCCATCTGCCTCTGTGGCAATGGGCATTTCCATCTGAAGGAGTTAGAGGTTGTTATTACCAAACCATTGCAAAGCTCCAAACCGGGTCAGTTACGCAGTTACACGGCACAGTGTACCTTCGGTTACTGGAGGAAGCAAGAGGGGCTTTCTGGCCAAAACCGGCCGCCCCCTGGCTTGTACCCGCTCCAAGCCTCACAGACCCCTTGGAGGCCACTGGCTGAGCATTGGCAGTGTTGGCATCCCTGGTGGATGACTTAGGAGGGTGCCAAATACTTGAGGTCACATACTGGGGTGCATGCGCGGTACCTGCAGGCCTGGGTAACAGAGATTACAGGGAGTTTGTAAATCAGGCATTTCCTAGGTGATAGCAGGGGTTTGAGGAAGAGACAGAATTCCAGTCACAGCTGGAGATCATAGTGGTAATGCAGATGAAGTAAGGACTAATCTTGATAGTTCATTGGTTAATTACTGCTTAAGCTCAGGAAAGGCTTGACAAATTAAAAAAGGTACCTTGTGTTAAATCTGGAAACCATATTGCTATAAAAATCAAAATAAGCAGAGCTGTGATGGTAATGGAAGTGGAGAAAGGCTGTGGTGTGACAGATCACACAAGATTAAGGCAACATGGTAGGACAATTACACCAGTCATACATGAGAAGTTGTTCCTGGCAAAATAAAATAATAGTTTTAAAAAAAAGGAGATTTCAATGAAGCAGTCCTATAGATGGTTTTACACAAATGAAACTGCTGGTGAAATGCTAACATGTGTTGCTTGTTCTTTACAATTTAGTTTATATTCAAGAACCAGAAGGTTTTCTACTTCTTTTTTATCATTAATTTAAAAATAAAAATCAACTTTCCCAACTGTTCAAAAGTGCCAGTCGCCATTGCTTGTGTAATTATTGACAAATAAAGGTTGCGCTCAGATATTAACTCTGTGCAACCTTTGTTCAAACATAAGCAGTCTTAAAAAAAAACCCAAAATAAAAAGTGGTTGCATATCACTGAGGCAGGAATCAACAAGACAGAGGAAACCAGTGGGATAAAATTCTTTGCATGACAAAGTGGTGAGAGGCCTTTCTTTGCTCCATGAAACAACTGGTCAGATTCACTCAAGAAACACCTGTGTATCAGTACTTGGGGGTTTAATAAATGAACTAATAGAAAACAACACATTTCTGTACTTAACTGCAAAATGTTCTGAGATCCTTTGGGAGAAAACAACTTGACATGAAAGAACTTACAGAGGGACTGTTTTGTACCTCATAACCCATTAAGGATCAATCAAGATCTGCAATATAAACATTCTTAAAAAGATAATATTATTTAGATTTTAAAAACATCTTGAACAGTCTAGATTAAATTTAAAATGGAAATTGTTCTTAAAGCTCCATCAGAAACTGACAGTACTGCATTTCAAGAATATTTGATTAACAACTGCTTATTTTTCAGGTTTGTAAGTTCTGAGAAACACAATTGCCACCTGTCCCACATCACAGTGCACTAGAAAGAAATGCCTAATGAACTCACTTAGCTGAACCCTCTACTTTCATCATCTGCTCAAACAGTGTACAAATTTCATGTTTTTGAGGTAAGAATGATAGGGAGAAAGTGGAGATACACTCTTAACAGGGAGTAAATCAAACACAGCAAACATTACCTGTTTTCTGATGCTGCTGCAACGTTTTCCTTGTCTCTGTGAAAGGAGGGGATACAGTATGAAATAAATGCAATTGCCGGTGGTGAAAAAAAATCCCCACCCAAAACAACCAGGGAAAAAGAACATGGGTTGAGTAGGAATGTTTGGTTGCAAAAAGCATCCTAGAGTGGTTGCTCATAAATATAGTTGTGAGAAACCTCTTCAGCTTTCCAGGTGAAACCACCAGATATACAAGTTTGCTGTATGCTTCTTATCAGTTGCAAACAACTTTGTTTCAGTAATAAAGTAAAAGGAAAATTAACAGTTACAAATAAGACATTGTATGTGTGTATAGAATTTCAGGAATAATTTTGACTTTAAGAGATACCCTTTTAAAAAAGAATTCAATAATATTCCAGCAGAACATACTTAGATGCCAAATCCAAGCAGTAAAAATAATCAGAGCTGGGCAGTGCTCATGGACCCAGCATTTTGAAGTGATAAGCAGTTAAATGGTTAACAAAGACTTACACAAAAAGGATTTCTTATGCCTGGCATCACTTTAAAATTCTCTGCCCTATCCAAATACTAGTTTTCTCAACCTAAATTGGATTAGAACCAATTCTTTCATTGACAATTCCTTCAACTGGAAATCATTCCTTCATTGAGGTGAGGATTAAGTCAGCCTCAGTTTCACTGACAGAGAACTGGGCTGTTATTCTGTAAACACACATACACACTTAGAAAAGAACTGATCAGTTTAAATGCAAGAAATTGTTCATCTCTAAGAAGTTAAGACACAATTATTTTCATAAAGAATAGAATCCATTAGCCTTAAACACCTAAGTTTGAAATCCAGTTAGTTAAGTAATTGAGATAGTCTCACTATTTAGCACTTTAATGGGTGATTGTATCCTTTCCTTTTCAAGGAATTGTGCTGAAATTTCAACATGTTTAAAGCTGAAATATGCCAAATGAGAACGATTTTCTTAAGTGGGGTGCAAAATTACAAACCACAAAGCAAATGTCCTCATTTACTCAACTGAACCTTCTTTCTGAAGCATCCTTTGAAAACAAAAAAGGAATACATGCACTTCTTTATGTGGATTTGCTGGGCTCTAATCATTAACTTACATTATGTTTCGAAGGGTATTCTTAATATTTTCCACATTATTATCAATAATGTGTTTATGTACTTATAGATTTACATATATATATGTACAGTCACATATTCTTTCCTTAGTTCAGTTCTGATAAAGTTATAAAAACCAATCCCGTTTAGATCAGCAAAGGCTTGAGCATAGGTATTCTCTACAAATTTTTAAAACCTCTAACTGAAATGTAACCCTAAAATATATGAAGCCAGATTTTGAAATCCAGAAGTTGACCTGAAATGCCTCTCAGAAGTGTCTGTCTGACTGAGATGTTCCTGTGGTCGGGAGGGAAGAGCCTGCCTTGAACAGAAATGCCCCAATGAGGGATAGCTCACCACTCTGAAGCAATGAGAAACCAAACACTGTCTTTACGGTAACCAAGCTGTGAGTTCACTGCAACGCCAGCTATGGGAAAGCCAGGATGAAACAAGGTGCAGGAGGATTGATTAGAGACTGTGCACATGTGGGAAGTGTTAATTTACCAAGAGTAATAATCATGCAACAATGTTAAAGAACACAGTCAGGGCCTGGAAACAAAATACAGCATTGTTTATCTCCAGTGTTACCAAATGCTCTGTGAGAAATCACAGCCAAGACCAAAAGGCAGGCAGCTGGGGTCAGGCTGAAGCAGTGCTAAGCCTCTGTTGTTACAATTAATCTGATCCAAACTTTTCTGCTTCAATAGCTGTGGCTACACTGAACAAAGTAAAAAAAAAGTCACTTGACTCAAAGTCACTTTGAGGTCAGGATTTCACAAAAGCATTTTCCCCAATGTGCAATACTGGATAACACTGAGTGATGATGGCAGGGGAGTTGTGAAGGTTAAAAAGAGAGAGAGAAGTATAGTAAAAATACTTCCACAGAATAAAACAAAGGAAAAGGCAGAGAGTAAAGGGAAAAATGAGTTCAAAGGCATATAACACTTCTTCATGGTTTTGCTTCCAGGAAGTATTTCTCTTCCCTGTCAATAGGAGTAATTCCCACTTGGCTACCAAGAAGAAAGACTCAAGATCAGATGTGCCTCTGACTGGCAATACTTGCATTTTAAGGAACAGACTATTGGATTTCTGGCCTTTACAATCAAAACATTTTTTTGCTAACTAAATGCAGAAATAACTTTACTTTTGAGCCAAATACATCCCTCGGGCAGGCTCAGTAAAGTCAATACCTTCACAACATGAAAGAATTTGGCTCAGAATATTATGAGCTGTTTGTATCTCTGTCTACACAGGCTGCTGCAATAGCTGACAGTAGTGAGCTCTCTGGGAGAGATTTAACATTATTGTGGGGGATATTTTTTTTTGTCTGCAGTTGTTTTTAGTCCCGGCTGAAATGGCTTTTGATAGAAGGGCCTCAGTCAATGACTGTTCTGAGAACAGTGCAACTCCCATGGATTTCATTAAATATTGGACCTATATTTCAAACAAGACTTATTTTTGCAATATACTGTCTTCCCATTTACACAGTATATTATACAGTGGAAATTAAGAAGAGTTTTCTTCTCATAAAAATATGCTACATGATATGGCACTAAAAGCAGAGTGAAATTAGAAATAGAGTCTTTCCCTCCCACACACCAACAAGAATTATAATAGTTTGAGTAACAGAAGGCAAAATTCATTTGCAAGCCAAGCTTGTGTGTACTATTGGATCCTAAAAATAGCCTGGAGAATCTTCAGAGAGTTTCCAATAAATGAGTATGTTAAATCTGAACTGTATGTACTGGACATTGGAATACTTTCCTATCCTACTTTATTTTTGGGAACCAAATGCAAAAGATTCTCAAACATGTACATGTAGCAGGCAATCTGAAATGTGGAGGTGGAGCACCTTCCATGTCCCTTCTCCTTAGATAGTAACAGATCCAGACTCTCTCTCTTGAAAAGCTCTGCTCTATTGCACTAAAATGTTGTGGAGACAGAATCATAAAATGTGTAATAAAGACTTGATGACATAAGAAACGTGAAGTATCCTGAGGGACCATATGGTCCTTCAACTACTCTTTCAGTACTGAAGCAAAAAGTGAATATTCTAATTGAGTTTTTTCTCTATACTCTCATGGAGCAACACTATTTTTCTAATTTTACAAATGAGAGACTAAAACTTAATAGATTTGTTCATGGTCTAAAAGAAAGTCCACAGCAGTGCAAAGAAATGAAATAAACTCTCTTGAACCCCAGATGAGTATTTAAAATATCAGCTCACCTTCTTTAATGAGATATTATAGATTTTAAATAAATATATCTATTCAGTTTATGATTATTTTACTGTATTGAGAATCCAACAGTCTCCTACTGAGTCTGACAGATACACAATAGTTTTTTTTCAAAGGGAAAATAGACCAACAGATTATCAGGGTCTGTATTTATTGAAATTAAAAATTCTGTTTTTCTAATAGTATAGTGTGGATTTGCAGGAGTAATCAGACTTACAATAGCTTTCATCCTAACACATACTTATATTTATATAAGCATATTTGCCTACAAATAAAATTTCCTTTTGAGAAGTAGGACTTACAATGTCATTTTAAAGAAATTCTTATAGGGTGTCTGGGAGTAAAGTTGTGTGAAAGCTATTTTGTAATTGCCTTCCAAACAGTTTTTGTCTCAAAGGTACGAGACATTGACACTGTTGGAAACTGGACACTGAGCTAGATTAACTGCTGCTCTGATCCAATGAGGCTATTTCTACCTTTCTGTATTTGCAGCTGAGAATTTTTCCATGGTCAGATGATTATTAAGACTGTTGAAGTTGCTTGCCTTTTTTTCCCCATGCTATACTTCTGTTATTTTAACAAAGACACCATAAGACAAACGAAGAAATGACAGGCAGTAATCTGGAGAGGACAGAAGATGACTATCGTGCTGGTTTAGTTAACACTTTAGCTTGGGATCACAAAAAGGGGTAGAAGAGCTAGTCTCTCTTTTTCAGCCACTGTAGTTAAGAATGTGAGCAGCCCACGCCAAAACAATTGCAATATATCCTACTATCTCTGCTTTCCAAAACAGGGAAATACTTTTCTCACAGAAGATATCCTGGTTTGTGCAGACAGTGCCACAGAATAGGAAAAGCATTATCATAGATCCAGTGGAAAACAACCAGCAACTCATTCTCAACACGTAGTGTGGAACTCAATCAAAGCAGGTCACTAAAATCCAAGCCAATCCTGCCTGTGAATGCATGTTAGTGGCATCTACAGGGTTGCTGTTAAATCTAACAGTCACAGGATAAATGCAGCTGGACAAACAGCAGCATTAGTATTGGGGAAAGGTAAGGTAACTCTTGCCCAAGGTTTACATTGTGATATTTGGCATATTTAAATTTTATCTTATTGGTAAATACATCACTTTAATACGAACAAAGACTGCAAAATTCTGAGTATGTGTAGCAATTGGAGCTGGGATTTAATTCAGATTTTATTACCTATCTAATGGCCTTAAGTGTGCAATTGGATTTAATTGAATGATTCTCTCTAGCTTTCTAAGGCCCCACTGGTAAAGTGCAGGGATCTGCCACTGGGCACCTGAGCACAGGATCCAAACTCTCAGTCTGTGTTCATGACCGCTACAGACTAAACCAATGCAGACTAAGTTTGAATTTTGTACACCAGGAAATTATTCCCCTCTCACTGAAGTGTTCTTTCTCATCATGACTTCACTTTCCTCCAGGAAAGCTGAGAAAAGAACTAGAACTCAGAGGTTTGACTTTCAGAGGGTAGATTTTTTTTAGACCTACTTTTTAATTTGTGCACATCGATGATAAGAAAATTCATACTTCCTCTACGTGGCATTATCTAAGTTTGAAGCTGCCCCTGAAACCCAGCAATGTGTCTGGGCTATTCAGTTCCTGAATCAAATAACTAAGTCGTATGAATTAGAACTGTTGGCATTCTTTCAGATTGTGGATTACATTTTATTTCATAAACTTTCTTAAGGATTTTCTTACCTTCCCTTTCTCTCATTTGTAATCATATAACATTCTTGGTCAGCTGCAACAAATGCTTACATGGAAATGAACTATTAGGAAGTTATTAGTATTTAGGGTAATTTTGCTGACATTAATGCAATTTAGAAACAGAATAAAAGGAAGCGCTGCCAGTGCTATGCTCCAGCTCACCCTAAGCAAAGCTGTGAGCCAGGCTGATGATGCACAGACCCCAGCTGAGTGCCTCTGAGTTACAATGACTGTTGGAGAACCTGCTGCATGTTAGAACTGCTCTTCCCTTGTTGGACTGAGCAGTCAGGGAGAAAGGCAGCACTGGTGTCTTGGTTAGCCACCAGCATCAGCTGAAGGATGCACATGAAAATTTTAAAGGTTGCACAGTAGAAATGAACGTTAATGTTAATTTCTGATCATGCAGAAGTTATGTGGTGGACAGGAATGTGCAGGAGACTGAGGTGGTAAAGATAAGATGCCACATATAGGTCAGTACACTCACACCCTGAGTTTAATTTCAGCTTTAACAGGCTCTGCTAGCTTATGCATTACTTTCTCTATGCACTATTTTGAGAAAAGTTTAATGGTATTTTATAATTGCATTTGGAGGCTTCAGTCTTTCAATTTTAAGTGGGTACATTCCAGTAGATACACTGTACCTTACAGTCACTATCTTTGACCAATTTATTCTACAGGGAACTGACTTAGGAACAAGGGATTTATGATGTCTGCATAATTTTTCCCCATAGAACTTCCAGGAGTATTTTGGGGAAGAAAGACTTTGTATTTGATCAATTTTCCCTTCTGATTTCACTCAGAATTCCAGAGAGACAATCGAGTTATTTCACTCCTCCTACGCGTTTGTCACTCTTCAGGTGTTAAAAGGTAAGCGGCAATTAGAAGATATTAAATTGATGTGCTTATTATCCTTTATTATGTTCCTTAAGTGATAAATCTACCTAGAGAAGTCTACTTTATTTCACAGGCTCTTGTGGAAAGAAAGTGCATGTCTTTCAAAAGTAGCAATACTGGTAATTTGAGCAGCAGATAGGAGGTTTTTGGCAGTTGGGCAGGTCAGCAATGTTAATCATTGAAAATTCTGGCCAACCAAGGAAGGAAAGCAAGATGCCTTAGCTTGTCTTGGTGGTGTCAGATGGCTTTGATTAGCAGCCATAGAACAAGGATGTTATTGTTCTTGAGAGCAAGTTTTAGTCAATTCATTTTCATGTACCCTGCAGAAAGCTATCGACTAAAGGCAAACTGACTAAAGAAAGTAATTATCTGGTAATACCATGCACCATACCAAAATCCTGGCTTTTTAACTTTGCAAACTTTAATTTGTGTAAGGATCCATATAACTTTCTGATATATATGATGGCAGTCCCAGTTACTGAAGCTCATGGTAGACACTGCTAAAGAAGCTGCAAAATCAACTTGGCTCCTGTGGGAACATGAGTGCACAAGTGAAAAATTGGTGTCATCTCTTCTGCCCCTGAGGAAGGCTTCAGAAAGCTCTGTGATGTGCAAGAGTTGGGCTTTTCAAAAGTGATAAAGTAGTCACAAAAATAGTTGTTCCTTGTTGTGGAAGATATACTCCAGCCAGTTGTGCATAATGAGAGAGAAACTGCAATGAAGTGACCTCTGTATTACTTAGCAAAAGCATCCTGTCCTTCCTGTGCAGGCAGGCATGAAGAGAGGGAGGCAAGGGAAGGAGAACCTTTCTCCTTTTGTCGTTTTGTCATGCACAAAAGGAAGAGAGGTCAAGTTGTCACACTTGCTCTCCTAAAGCCACACTGCAGCCACACCCCATCAGCACACGCTGCATGCAGTCAGTGCCTCTGCTGTACACTGAGCACTGCAGGAGGTCAGGGGGCTCTTTGAGCAGAATGCAGGGCAGCAGGACTCAGGAAACAGGTTAGTGTAGATCAAACAGCCTTGTACCACAGCAGAAAGGAGCATGTCCCTGTGCCATAACCAGACAAGCAGATTTACCTGGAAGGCCTTTGGGTTTTGATTTCCTACTGGCATCAGCTTTGCTGTGTCTTCATTAAATGCTTATAACACTATGTTTTACTGGCAATATTGGGAAGGGCAGGGGGTGCATATCACCATCCACATCCTGGGTTTTACTTTATTTTTTGGCATGGAGGTTACTTAGAAGACAGTATTTTCACCATTGTCCTCTGCTCAGCAGAGCAGTCACAGGTCAAAATGTATTCAGCCTGGGACAGATACACCTGCCTATCATCAGTACTGTTTTAAAGAATTACATGACTCATCGAGTCTTCCATCAGGAATCTATTTTAAGCCACACTGCCATTAATTGTGACTGATTTTCCAGTGTGAAACAGCACTTCTGCAAGTGCTCGGGAAACACTGCAAGATGGAGTCGGTCACTCAGAAGCCACATACAGTGAGATAAGACTGAACTACTAAAATATAAAAGGCCAGACTTGCCCTTTTGCTAGAACAAAGCTACTCTTTTTGCCAAAGCTTTAATGCTTTTTTATCAGAAGCAAATTTGTTACTGTCACTAGCAATAATATGCAGTAGAGTGAAAAATCCAAGTCAATTTCTCTACCTTACAGACAAAGTCTGCCTCTTCCTTGGGAAACAAAAACAAGGCCTCTTCAGAAGTGTACCAAAAAAGATCCGTAAGATTCATTTTCTGGACTTGAAAATTGCCATGACAACATACAGGAAGATTTTTTGAGGAGTAAAGAGTTGAAGAATTACTAGTCTAAATATAAAAAAGAAATGACATAGAAATACTTTACTGGCAGTTTTAATACAAAAAGTCTATCACATATGAGATTTTTTTTTAAAGGGACTGGACTAAGCAGTTGAATTATATTGTAGTAAAAATCTTGCTGTAAGGATTAATGAAGGCACCTTCACAAAAGGTCTTCAACATTGCAAAAGTTCTAAAAGCTACCAGATAGTCAAGATTTTTTTCCTATCACCTTTGTTTCCCCTGTAACTGCATTAAGAATTGACATTCTACAAGCTTGGAAATTCCATCTTGTATCCTACAGAATAAAGGATTAAAACTATTGCCCTATATGATTACATGGTTTATATGCACTGAATTTCTACCATTAAAACCACCAAAGCAGAGCTAAGGGGAAGGGATTCCTTAACTACATCTCCATTAATTTCATATGTGATAAAATTATTACTAGAAAATACCTTTCAAAATAACATTAAGTGTAAACATTGAGATATAATCTAGACGTCTTCATTCTAACACATGCACTAGGACTCTTGGAAACAAGTAGTATCTATATTATATTCAAAAAACACTAAGGATACACAAGTTTTATTACAGTGAAGAGACTGTATTACTTATTCGTAAAAACATCTAATTTGGTTGAAAATTAGAACTGGAAGATTTTTTTACTTAGGTACATTTTTTGTTTATGAAAAAAATCTTAATTGTTTATTGATATTTTAAATTCTATCAAAATTCCCCATACAGAGATAAAATTCACCACCACTTTGGTTCACCAAAAGTTGCTCTTGGCAATAATCAGAAAAAGTTAAAATGTTGCTCTTATTTAATTTCATTCTTATTTCATTCATGATGCTGATTTACCATAGGTACTAACATGATGGTGTGATCAGAATCTGTTTGTGTTCCCATGAGGAAAACATAAATGCGTGTTGTGAATTAAGTGGCATGTCCTGAAGTGCTCTGACATTTAGCTAAGAAAAGTGAAATGCATTTTAAAAGGAATTAGTGCTTATGTACTCTTAAGACTGAAGATTTAGTTGTTTTCTATATGTATGTTAACCCTTTAAGCACTTCCATATTTGGTTGATTAATCCAAAATTCTCTATGAATAGTAGCTTTTCCTTATTTCTATAACACAGGAAAAAATGGGAGTTTGGAGGAAGTTGGTTTGTGTATGGACTGCTGAGACAAATTTGGAAGCAGCAAAAAGTGTAATAGTCTCAATGTGATCTCATGCACTAATCCCTTTGATCAGAATCACTGCTACCAGGTAAAGGTATCCAACTCAACTGCTTTGTCAGGTTTATTCCAATTCAGACAACTTAAAGGTCAATTATTATTATAGCTAATAATGGAAAGCTTTTTGACCAAATTTTGTATTTTGGAAAGAAAAGTTCTCCTTCTTTCAATAATCAGTTGAAGCAGTTATTGTTTTAAAACAGAATAAAGTACTGTGTAAAACAGGCACATAATTATTTTAGCTTTAAAACCTTTTATTTCAGATAAAGCATGCTGCTATATACAGAAAAAAATGTGAGTCAAAGCAAGAGCAATACAGAATGGGCGACATATTCCTTAAAACTTACAAGATGCTCTTAAAAGCAGTATGATATATTCTTCTCACTCCTAAATGACCTCTAGCAAAATGTCATTTCCTTGCAGATCCTGAGCAACCCCAACTATCTCTCTTTTATATAATGATAAATTAAAGTTTCCAACACAAAACTTACAGCAATGGTTTCAGTAAATTACTTTTGCCGGTATAATATATTGAAATATAACTTCACATTTCTAAGATCTTATTTCAAATAATAGCATTCAACTATGCAAACTAAGTATGTTATACATTTAACAAATCTAGGCCAGTTTTCCTTTTCAACTTTCTTTCTCCTACTTCATTATCTTTACATCAGTAAAACTCAGTGAAAGTCTCATTGGTTTTCCTCCTAAAGAAATAGTGTCAATAACTTCCCTTCTCATTTTCTTCTAGAATTAAAGTCAAGAGACTACAATAGAGATGTTTTGCCGTGTACTGAAGTTTGAGATAGCAAAGGAAACAAAAGCTAAACTACTTTATAATGAAGAACATGACCTGGGCTGTATCATGACTTCACCTTTGGTGACAGTGAATGGCTAACAGGCTAACAGCAGAGAGCTACTGCCTAGCAGTACGTGTTTGAGTGGCGGGCTCAGGCTCTGACTCGGGCCAGCAGTTAATGTGTTACTGTGACTCTGGTGTTTGCCCTCTGCCTGGGGGCGTTTAGCTTTTAACATTAAGGAGCTGCGCGGACAGGCCGTGATGCCAGTTGCGCAATTTGGCAAAGCGTGGGCTGTTACGTTCCGTTTCAAACCTCTCCCTGTGGCATGAGGAAAGAGAGAGACAGAGACAGAGAGACACACACATACACAGAAGAAAGAAAGGAGGGAGAAAGAAAGGGGTTAGGGACCATGGCTACCACTCCCCTGCCTTACAACTAGGGCAATGGCAATTTATTTGGATTTTTAACTCGGCTTTCAAATCACAGCACAGTGAAGGCTGAGTGATGCTTTTTGGACCATATGTGAAAGGTTTTGCAGTTGTTTACTTCTGAGAAGTAACTTGATATAACTTCTTACTCTTTGACTTGTGCGTGGTATTACAGGGCTGCTTTTGCTAGAAATGCAGTCTAATCCCATTGTTTTCCTGCCAGCAGCTTCTCTTGGCTTTTCCCTCCCTCTCACACAGCTGAGAAGTCAGTGAAACTTAAGTCATACAAGTGCCAAGTGAATGCAAATATTTTCCATCTGTAACACCTAGGTCAGCCCATATATAAACCTGCTGCCCTTCCTGCAAGGATCATCAACCCCAGGTTTCAGCAGTACTTTTCTATAGCTTCCTCAGAATTAGTGAGTATTAGTGTTGACATTTGCATAGATATTTGTGGTCATATGTGTAACAAAGCAGAACAACAGGGGATTTTCAAAGCAGAGTCCTGTGAAGCACTGGCCACCTCCTGCCACCCCTGACTGTGGACTGGGGTGTTCAAGCCACGTTCAGCACCTCTCAGGATTTAATCTTTTCTAGATGCTCTATACTTTAAATTCAGCTTTTGTACATAAAAAGGGGAAGAAGGAGGATGTGAGATGATAGCACAGTTATGAAGAAGTATATCAAACAGAATGAAAAATAAAATATTCTTGTTACTTGCAAAACTTTTCATAGTCATTGCAAACAAGGTCATTTTTCCCTCATTATTTACACTCAAAACACAAGACAATTAATTGTGTTAATACAGTGGAACTCGAGAGTGAAACCAGCCAAACAGAAAGGAGCAGACTGGGCTGGTTTTACTCCTCAGGCTGAGGAAAGCACAAAACAATAAACAGAGTAAATGCCAACAAATTCACGGATATTTCTAAATCTTTTGTTCTTAATAACACAGTGCCATGCAAGTAACAGTCCTGAAGGAGTCTTGATGTGTGACTTCTCAAACTATTTTTATGCTTTTAGGTAATTAAGAGATATAAAGTATTCCTAGCTGAAACTCCCTGATGCCATTTTTTTCCAGCTACACCAGAATACACCAGCTCCAGTGTGTCTGGCATGTAGTTTAAGAACGCCCTTACTGCTTTCAAGATGTTACCCCTCCATCAAGGAAAAGGTATTCAGAAACATGTCTGGCTTGAAATGGATCCCATCTCTCCAGAAAATATTCCATAACAGTCATCACACCAACAATGAAAAGTTTTCACAGCAAATAATACTCTTATGTGTGCCTTCAAAATAGCAGTAGCATGAGCAAAGGACAGTCATGCAACACACTCATTAATATTAACTGAAAGGAATATTCTGCCACCCGAAAATTCCCAAGTTTATGGGTTTTGTTCAGAACATATGTCACAAGGTTGGAAGAAGCAACCTAAAAGCCACTATTTTTATGTCAAACAGTTCTGCCAAAAATAAGCTACATCTTTCCTCCCCCCACTCCTCGGTGTTTAGAAGAAACCTGATCACCATTCCATGCAATTCCTGCTGGCCACACTGAGGAGCTGACACAACCAGACAAGAGCAAACACCAGACAGAGATCACTCTCAGCCTGCCTGAGGCCGCCAAGACAGATGCCTGCACAGCCAGGGCCATGCTGCCAAATCCCCAGGAGAGTGTGTCCAATGTATCAAGCACCCAGATGGTGCCAGCACTGTCAGTGGGTAGGATGGAGACCCCATTTCATTCCTAGCACCAGAGTTCTCACCAGCTGCACTGTCCCTGTGTAACTACCTATATATGCTCCCTCATGCCTCTACTGTCAATGCATACCTTAAACCTGTTCAGCTGTGCCTAAACAACCAGAACTGTCCCTGGGCAAGAAAAGGATAACACAGTGATACCTAAAGTCTGCAGAAAATGTGCCAAGCATAGCGGATGTAGTCGTGTACTTGGAGTTACACTGGCTAGACTGTACAATTTCCATGTGTTGATGTGTTATCAGGTAATTATTGTCAACATATCTCACACCATGTAAAGTTTCCACTATTTTTTATTTTCCAAAGCCACAGACTACACCTAGAAAGATTATTTCTTTAAAACCACATTTACTCTCAGATATGAATGGGGCACTGTTAAGCAGCACAATGCTTTAAATCCCATCATAATAAGGATTTGAACGTGTGCTATTACATCAAAACAGATAATGCACAATACATGTAATGAGAATTAGGCTTGCACATTTGAGGGAAGAAATAAATCCCTGAGGGCTGTAATGTCAAGCCCGATGTTCGGGCAGCCAGCCATGAACTTGGGTGAACTGCAGCAGAAGGTTTACAGCAAACACCAACTGAAAGCATTCTTGTACTCTCACAGATATCATTCTCACTGATTCAATATTTGTAACCTGCACTGTGATCAAATGCTCAGAGCCTCTGAAGAACCCACATGGCAGTAAAATATTAAATAGAAGAAGAAGAGGTGGATTGAGTCCCAAACACATCACAAACCCAGCCAGCGGCTTAGAGCAGCTAAAGTGAAACAGGGATTTGAAGTATGCAAACAGAAAGTGAGGATTGCATGTAGGATGCTCCTGATTCAACTGCAGTTTTTAAGCTCAACATAAGAATCTTTAATACATCTATTTCCTGGCTGTGCAGGATGATGATAAATCTTTAATTCCATATTATATCTCTGAACATATCCACTTTTTCAATGTTTTTGATACGTCATATGAGACGAATACATTTATCCATTAGCAAAAGCAGTCCTGTGCTTCCATATTCTACAAATTTAGGTCATATTTATTCCAAACAAAACATAAGCTAATGATTATGGGTATGTATGGAAACAACTCCTTTATGGTATCATTTAAGGAGAATCAAATGTCAATCAGAGTGTCATCCAAATAAATTGCTCAGAAATTTCAGTGCTATCACAACACTATATATTTTTATCCACTTACACAATCAAGTAGTTACACAAGGCTCGGAACTCATCACTTTCACACACCCAGCAAAATACAGGAAAGTTGCATGAGCAGGGAGCTTTCAGATTTGAACCCACACTTCAGGAATTTTACACTGTTTTTTCTAAAAACATGCTAATTTTTTATCCTTCTCATTCAAATGCCTCTCAATGATAGAATTTTAATTTTAGTGATTTTTAAGTAAATGTATTAGAATATTTTGGGGCAAAAATATAACAAAGAAAGTCCATATTAATGCCATTTAAAAACATTATTGTGTTATCAGGAAGGAGAAAGCTGTATTTTTCACAGGGAGTTGCCTACCTTGACCTCCTCAGGGCTTCTTCATCTGGATCTTGCACTGTAGAAAAAATGTTTCAGTTAAAAAACAGTCAGGAACTGGATTTATGGTATTATAAATTATTTAGAAACTTAGCAAAAGCCTATGTAAAGGTGCATTCACACTGACTTTGCAGCAGTGGAATTTGTAAGAACATCATGAAGAGGAGCAGCTCTCTGGGGACAGGAAGGAGGATGTTAGGAGGAAAGCAGCTATTACAACCACTTTCACATTCATTATTAGCAGTGTTTCACAGCTGTAGGCAATGATTCTACAGAGAGGTCCTGCTGTTTTGTACAAAAGCAGGAAAGATAGCAGCAGCAGATTAATGGGGAAGGAAATACTAAGTATATCCCCCTAATGTGGGAAAAGGCCTGACCTTTCTTCTCTCTACATCAGAAACTACCTGTGAGCTTAGTACCAGGTAGCCATAAAAACCATAGGCAACAAGCAAGACAAAATTAAAGCTCTAGGTTTAATCAGATCTAGGTTTAGGTAACAGGGCTGACAGAGCCATAGATTCCATACAAATGGTGATTCATTTTTTTTTTTGACCTCCAGAAGTCACTTCTATAAAAGACTGTTACAGGAGACATGACTTGTTTATCATTTTTGTCTAAAGAATGGACAGCTCTGCATGTGTAGGCTGCAGGAAACCCGAAGATTGCACTGCAGAGACTCAATTTGTAAGTAGGAATAACTATGGGATCCCAAACGCTTGCTTACTGTACAACCTGTTATACTTTTATGGTGAGGCCCCAGCAGATCAAAAAACTTTCTTTATAAAGCATAAGGTGAGACTGTTCACTTTGATTTCTGAGTTTCCTCAAGTTACATCCAGCATCTTCACCCTCACTGACAAGCACATGAGCCCAGACATGAGTCTTCCCTGAGTATCAGTGGCCAATACCAGGGCAGTGAGGAAAGCCAGAATCTAAAATCAGGATAAGGGGGATGTTGTGCCACTGAACTTACTGTACTCAGTTCCAGTCATCTGGGCAAGGATGCGGAAGGACTTGGACTGCAGGTTGGCAGAGCGGCGGCTCCAGTCCTCGCTCTCATCCTCAGGCTTGTTCTGAGTTTTCAGCACAGCCTGGTACACCGGAGAGGCACTGTCTACATGAGGATCCTTTAAAGGGAGGGTACTGCAATTCAGAAAGGGAAACGTTGGAAGTAGCTCTCTGGTCTCAGTTTCTCACCCCGCCATCCCCAACATGGCTTTGAAATGATCATTTCTTAAAAGGATACATAGATCAATTTTATGTTATGGCTCATTCCTTCTCTGGAAGGGCCTGATATCATTCAAATCTGCTCAGAAATACCTGTTCATGATTGCTCAGCCAATGCAGGCACACAGCCTTACACTGGTTAAAATATTGGGCAGTGATAAAGGAGAGTAGACCAGGCAAAAACATTTATTTCTCTAACCATTTTTGTTCCACACTATTTCTTATAAATATTTCATCTGGTACTGTTTTATGTTGTCTTTAAATTACAGTGTTGGGCCAATGTACCTTAAGATTACCATTAGAAATAAAGCCCATATTTCATTATAAAAATAATGTGGTAGGCTTTTATAGATTTTTCTAGAGATGATTCTTTTTCAAACTGAATTAAACTTCCATCTGCCATAGTCTGGAATCATTGTCTACGAAACATGTGAAGCACAGGAAGTCTAGACTTGCACTCAAGACTTGCATATATAAGTAGTATCTGAAATCTTAAATGACAGGATCTATCTCAAGGTCTCACAACATGCTTAATCATCTTGCTAAGTGATATATCCAGTTGTGCACACCTAAAATCAAAGCTACACAGGTCTGCAGCACAAGTGAGGTAGTCTCTCTTTGATTTATGATGCAGGCTAGAAACAGGCTTAGTAACTTAATAGCTTTTTTTTCCCCTGTGAAAATAACTTCTGCATAGCAGAATTAAAATTAACTATTAACAGAGCTGCAGAAATATACACTGAGGGGATGATGTGTGTTTGGAGCAACTTGGCTCCATGGCTGCTCAAAATACAAGGTCTATTTTTGAAGCAAGTGATTTATTGTAACAGGTTTTTGCTATTCTGTAAGAGCTTTGTAAGCAGCAAGCTCAACTTAATGAAAACTGAGAAACAGTTCTGTTAAAAGTTAAGGGCCATTTGGTCCAACAGTTGCTCCTTGGTTCAGGCTTGAAGTAAGTGCCCTCTAAGATAGAGAAAATGTCTAGTAGTATTTCTCTCTCTCTAGAAAAAATCTATGGAAAAGTTTGATCTGTGATTTGAAAGCCTGAGAGGAATCATGAAAAAGCCAGGAAGTATGTCTGGCATCCTACATACAGTGGGATGAAAAATCTAACCAGGTCGTGCTTTAAATATCAGTATTTCCCAGCTGACACACTCCTCTTCTGCAGCACTGTGTAATATACACTGGTTTGACAGATTTACACATAATTGCATGTATTTATGTTCTTCATAACCCTCATATATGCAAACTTCTCACTTTCTTGAGGAGCCATCAAAGTACAAATCCCAGTTAAGTTTTATTGTGTGTTACAGCACAATCAGCTGTGGAGTGAAAAACACCTTAGAAAGGTGGATTTAGAGAAAAACTTGACTCTTCAGTTTAAGCTCCACCACGAGTTATGTAAAAAAGTCCCTCAGTGTGAAAGATGGCCTGTAGGAGGAAGCAGCTCCTTTTTTAGCTCATGTTTCCTAGACCACAATCCTTACAATATCCAAATGCTAGGTAGGTACAGAAGGCAGAATGCAGACTTGTTTATTTTGGGGAGGCTGCACCATCAGTGGCTTCCATTAGTGTTACTCCTGTGTGCAGCCATGGACAAAGTGGTGCCATAGCCTTCTGTAGATGGAAGAGGGGAGAGAGAGCAGTAGTCCTCCTCTTCTGGCCTATCACACATGGCTGAAGGGCTTACTGAGGCAGGAAAGAAGGCACAGTAGTGAGTTCTGCCTTCTGCTGCCTTTGTGCAGGAATAGTCTTTGCATGGGAAGGAGATTCTCTGTAACACCAACAATCAATCAGCAACATCCTCGGGACTATTCTGCTGCTGCTTCTGACACTTGGCTATGCTGAAAGTTCTGTCATGTTAATGTTTCCCAAAAGGTCACCCTGTTTTCAAGTCCCCAGAGGTGCTTCAGGGTGCTTCACATCCAGAACCTGGCCCTGTATGACTGCAATAAGTGACTGCCTGATTTGGGCCAACAGTTAACTTTATATCCCCATATGGACTTTGTAATCTTGCTGAAGCTTAAAAATCTGCTGTATATGATAGGAAATTTCCCAGCTGTAGAGTGGATAATAAACCACTGGATAGACAGTGCTGCTGATTTCGATCACGGACCACTGTGGCAACAGCAGTGTGCAAGCCACAGACAGTTCAAATTCCTCTGTTTAAATCCTCTAGCTGAAACAGTTTCTTCTTATATTATAACCAATGTACAAAAAAGAAGTTGAAAGGTTTATGTACAGATATGCCATTAACTCAAGCATTGTTATAAGACTAGAGCTGGAGGCTGGACCACAAATTTCACAGTAGCAATGTGTGGCATTAATATGACATATTAATATCCTTATGGTAGATGATTAAGGCAGGAAATGGAGCTTGGTGAATTAACCTCCCCAGCAGAGTGAAACATGCTCATATAAATTGAACTAAATTAATGCAATACATTGGAGTATTTCCAACTCTGTCTTTAATTCAGCAGGCCTTTTTCTTTTTTTAAAATCATAATTATATTGTGGATGAGTAACAAGGACATATGAGCCACTCAGCATGGAAGTGTAAAATACAGCGCATCACTGATCATGAGCATTTCATAAACCTAAATGTGACAGTTGATTCTTACACACAGCCTTAAGATGCACATAACCATGTTAATACCACTGTTATACCTCTTTGTAATTTAATTTCTTTCCATCTGTGTGTGGATGTGCAGAAATATCATGCATCTTTAAACATATTACTTTAAATTTATGCTACTGAAAATAAACCTCTTCCCAAATGCGTTAGAGCTGTTGGAGGTTTTCATTCTAGAGCCTGAGGTATTCTAGTAGGAGTCAATAAAAATTACTTTCCTTTTCCTCATCATCATTGAAGTCACACATTCTTAGCATTAAAACAAGCTTTAAAGATAGTCAAACCTCTCTAAATAACTAGCAATGGAATTTTATTTTTTGGAGTTCATTATAAACTATGGTTTACCATGTGAATCACTCCCTGGAATCATTATTCTGATTTTAAATGAAGTAGATATTGAGTAAAAACTTGGGAACACTGCAGTGTTCTACCCCTGATATAGAAACACAACAAAATATTGTGACATTAGACATTAGACTGATTCCAGCTATTTTAAAAAAGCTCTAAGAGGCAAAAACCCCACAACCCAACAAATAAAATGTTCATGCAGACTACTAAATAGCCAGTCAAGTTGACTTATTGTAGAGGACACATGAGACCTTAGTTTGTACAATCACATTGTTGATTCTGCTACTTTAACTGTCAGATCTTATTCCCGATAAAGGTGCTGGAGTTATGTCTTTATGCAACTTGTGAATTTGGCTAAAACTGCATAATGAAATTTAGAAAAGGTGAGACAGAAATGTACTCAAAATGCACTGCCCACATGATTTTACTGCAGCCACCTAACTCTTGGTTTTTGGTTTAGCAAGATCAATTAAAACAAAAAACAGAGTATGAAAAGATATAGTCAGGGCATTCAAAATTTTCTACCTTTAAGTTTCAGCATGGAGTCTGAGTAACCACAGTATGAATAATTCTGTCCTTCGCTTTATGTTTTCCATGGTGATCCAGTAAGTGTGGCTTCTTTCTAAGTGACAAGAGCCTGACTCTGATCTCATGAAGTTACAGCATCACTGATTTCAAATGGTCAAACTAGAAAATGAATTCTTAGCTTAAGCCTGTCAGTCCTTCATCATTGATGAAATAAGTAAACTGTTTCCAGCTGCTGTCTGCCCTTTAGATGTGCAGTCTGAGCGTGCTTACCATCCTACAGACACTTGTGGGCAAATGAAAAGCACAAAGATGATTAGTTAAGAATTGAGACCAAATTACAGGCTGATAATTGAGACAAAATGAATCAGCACACAATCTGGTCTGCTTTTATATTAAAAAATTCTCATACAAATACTTCTGCATTATGCATAATCTTATCTCAGACTTCACTGATTAAGCAAGCTAATGAATATCTTGGTCTCCACTGCAAATTAAAGTTCAGAATATCACAGAGGAAACTAAAGAAAATGTATAAAATGAAAAGGATCCATGTGTTCAGCATTAACTTTACAATCACCTGATCATTTAAATAGGTACATTTTAAAAACATTACTATTTGCATCATATAATGTTACAGCATTTAATAGAAAGTGCCAATGTATCATAAAATGTCTCCTACTATCCATACCTATGAAGGATGTGAACCCTTATAAAGAACACAAATGAACTTCTTTGTACTTCACTAATTGGAAATATGAGTCTACTCAACACCTGTGGAGATTAACTCAGCCATGGCCAAAGCCAGCTAAAGGTATTGCTTGTGATCCATCATGACAGAGAGCTGTGGTGAACAACAATATTGGTGCAAAAAGTTAGCAGAAAAGAAAAATAATTATAAAGAAGAGAGAAAAACAACCAGCAAAAGGGAGCACAAGCAAATACATAAACCATCCTCATTTTGAATAAGCCTGCAGCTAACATATGGAAAAGAAACTATGTTAAAGTGTGTTGCTATACCTGTATTTTGGTGTCACATCAAAGGAAGGCAAGTTCTATTTTGGGTAGTAGCACTCATGGTAAGAGAGAAACCTGGCTACATTTATTGCATATCTATTTTCAGTAAAGTTATTACAACTCTGGATAAGTTAATCAGATAAGATTTCCAGAAACATGCATTGGAAAAGCAGAGTTATTAAAGATCAGTGGATTTTGCCATAGTCCAAAGGATATGTGGAAAACACATGTACTGTGTGTAAACCAGGGACAGGGAAAATACAGCAGAAAACTCCATTCTGAAGAATAAAACAGTAGCCAGTACTAAATAAATATTTGCATTCTTCACATCTCAATAAAAATTCCACCCCCCTTTTCTGTGCTTTCTGAGCTATGCATATAATAGTGACTATCCTAAATCACGGTCATCAGAAATGAAAAGCCATCCAATATAATATACAGAGCATTAGATGTAATTTTGTGGGGTTTACCAGTTCTAGGAGGAATATCAAAAAAGCTAGGTTAAATTAAGGTACCCCTGACCATGGCAGGAGGGTTGGAACTAGATTATCTTTAAGCTCTCTTCCAACAACAAACCATGCTATGATTTTCTAATGATGCATCCTTTTAACTTCAAAACATGGAAGTGCTTTTGGACACTGTCTAGGATTGATACACATTTTTCACCCCAGGAAAAAAGAAGGAGTCCAGGAAGAGCAAATGTGTCATGCAGGTTGGGATGTCACAGGGACCATGCAGAGAAAGAGCATTCCACAGAAGGAAATAACCTTACCCAGCAAATTCTCCACCCTGGGCTTGTGCCTGGCCTGCAATTGCATCCATGATAGCATCCTGGGAATACATGCTGATCGGGGTGTTATACTGCGCGTGAATTATGGTAGCCTTGCCGCCAAGGCCCTTCACCTCAATGGGTTTGTGGGTAGACAGGGCAGAGTCCTTCAGGACATTGGGGTTGAAACGCTCCGTGAAGTCCGTGCTGGGTTATGCAAGAGTGAGGTTCCACGGGGAAGGGAGGGGAAGAAAGGAGAGAGGCGTGAAGTTAAGTGAGGGAAGCACCACCAAGAGAGGAGTGTGCACATCTGTTCATGGCATCTCACCACCAGAGCATCTCATCAGAGAAGAGCAGATAACATAAGTAACAAGCCACAGTAAAAAGATGGCTGTGCTAATGGATGTCATTTTTGGGTTGGCTTACAATTTATAAAAAGGAAAAAAAGGGTGAAATAGCTGTCACTGTATTAAAATATCACAAGAATTTGTGTGATACATATACTAAAATTCTGTCATTATATGCATGTATACATCTAAGTGTACACAAACATGCACATGTATATATGCATGCCCATACAATGTACATGCACAGTGTAGAGAATTCCCACTTCTTTCCATCACTCATTCATGTTTTCAGAAGGGTCTAGAAAGTGTTGTGAAGCAAACAGATATCAGGTTCTCTATTATTTAGAAGGTTTCAGTACTTTCTGTCTGTGTTGTTAATAACAGTGAAATTTAGTACTTGCGCCTTTCAATCTTCAAGGCTTTCCGCACAAAGACTGAATCTTCCCAAAATCTCTGTACAGCCAGCCTGAAGTGCTGCTATGGCATGATAAATGCTCAGTCCCAGATCAAAATATGCAATATTGCAAGCAACGGGACAACTGTAGTTGGAAGAGTTGCTGCCTTAATTTTCAGTGACTTCATTTATGAGGAAAGATTTTATATTTGACAGACTGAACCCCAAAAGCAAGTTAACTGGAGCTCCCATGACACCAGAACGAGTCAGTTTGATGTCAGACTGCAGCCAAAGAGCAGCTGGTTTTCTTGCAAGGCTGAGTTGTGCATAGCTCTAGTCCTAGAGCTAGGACTGAGCACAGCCCTGAGTTCCAATGAACAAGCTAAACCTCAGCTGTCAGCCACTGAGCTGCTCTTCTTCAGCCTATGGGAGATCAGGTGAACCTCTAGTCTGATGGCTCCTGTCCTGCCAGCAGTAGGGATTCCATACGCTCACCAAACTCGACAAAACTGGGAATTCTTTCCTGTGTGAAATAACAGATATTTCATAAATGTTTCATTTAGAACTGAACCCAAAAGCTGGAAATGGATATATCTCCCCCTGCAGAAGAAATGCTGAAAAATTCAATCCCGTTTGATTGAAACGATTTTCCTTTTCAGTTTAAGACATCAGACTGTAAGTTTATTGGCTAATACTAAGTTTTTCTCTTTACACACACAACAGTGTGCCTGTTTACCATGGGTAGCCCCAGAGGGTGAGAGTTAAAACTGAACCCTCAACCCAGCCTGATGGAAAAGGTAAAATCAAGTAAGGCTGGCAGCCATCTGGCTTAATTATCTGGAGCTTATCAGAGGTGCTGTGCCACCTCTGAAGCCAGCCTGGAGATTCCGCTCTGTTCAGCCTTTTGTTTGGTGGGATGCCCTGACTGAAGATGGACAGAGAGAGACACGGTCACATAGCATTGCAAGTCCTGGATAGAACATCGACAGCCACTTGTGCAAGGACCAGAGACACACAGGTGCACATGCTGCATTACAGCCACAGCCTTCAGTTGCACGTATCAACATTTTAAGGGAGGAACTGGGAAGATGCATTATGCATTCAAAAAGTGAAAATTATCTTTTTACCAAGACATTCTCACATTTAAAATACATCTCCCTTAACTATTCATTAGCTCTGACAATTCCATAATTACACTGACATCATCTCTTGAGGGGTGATGTGCAGAGACGTGCAGGTTGCTGTACTGAGCATGCACATGCTTGACTTCAACAAAAATATCTTTTTTCTTTGTAATACCCTAAACAATCACATGATAATTACAAACACACAGGTCCTCAAGATCTTGAATTCAGCATTCTCTTTCTTTCACACTGTTGGAAGAACTGAAAATATTCTAAACCGAAGATCTGAGAAGATTGTGTGAAAGAAAGGACAGAGGCTAAATATGCCACCTTTAAAGAATAATGTTTTAAGCAATTGGTTTCCACGGTCAGTTACAGAAAACAAAGCTACTAGTGTCAGAATAGCCTAAACTTCCCTCATGGTAGCAGCAGGAGTCATTTGGGCTTTCACTTGTGGTCTTTAAACAGTTTTAGTGATGTCCTTCCAGAGGTTTTAGTCACATTACACACACCAAGGCAAAACTTCCACTGAAATTAACAGGATTCCCATAAAAACAACAGAAAAAAAGTACAGATTGCCTGCCGCTGAGTTCTTTTTTTAACTCTGGAAGCAAACAGAAGATATTAGTGCTCATAAGGGGTGCTGGGCTCTAGGACAAAGCAGCAGAGGTAAGGCTGCAGAGACAGCACCTCTGCAAAATGAATGGGATCTTTCTCCTAAGCTAGAAAATGATCAGGAAAAATAAATCCCAAAGCAAGTAAGATTATAAACACTCCTATAAAGTGACTTCTGCTTTCTAAGATAATCCTGTCAGAATAATTATTAATGTAAATTGGCCAGGGTTTTTCACTCCAAAGGAGTTACATCATCACACCCACACCTCACTTAACAGAGAATACCGTATCAGTGTAAATTATATGCACTAAATATTACTTCAACTTTATGCATTCTACTACTTCTGACTTTGTACTGTCAGTTTAAATTTGACATTTAACTATCAGAATTATTTATTTTATACTCAATTTAACCCAACCTCCAGCAATTTACGGACAGCACTCAGGTCAGAGGTAAAAAGCTCCGAGTTTAGAGACAATCCTCTGAAAGGTCAAAACTGAGGACTCTCTGAACTCTCCTAAATAAAGCAGATCAATCACATTTTCAAATCAATAGTTATTTCTTTTTTTGGGTAATAGATTTATCAAGGTAAATCACTTTGTAGATTTTTTTTTCCATATCAGTATCTTACTCCAACCTAAATTTGAACTTTAGCAGACTTAAGAAATTAATTTAACATTGAAGCTAAAAGTACTTTACTAATAACACACCAAAAAAGGCTCAGATAATGCTCACCAAACTCTGAGGGCGTGAAGATGACTTAAAGATTTAAGAGGACTTAAACCTGCAGGTAGAAGCAAAACCACTTGAAAGCTTTCAAAGAACTGAGCAGGCTCAGGTGGCAGCTCCATTCACAGCATTAGAGCATCACCAAGAAATGCCAAGCAGGAGCACTGCTGGACAGCAGGGGCAGCACAGGGTGCCTGCCACACCAAGCAGGTGTTTAAAAAAGTACTTGCACTTGCAAGCAGACACAGCAGGAACACAGGGGATCATGCTACCCCAGAAAACACATCTTCACACACACAGCATCACACAAATATCTGGCACTACACAGAGGTGATACTAACTTGGCAGCGGTGGTGTTTACGACCTAGAAGAAGAGAAAGAGAACAAACAACATCAAAACCAACCACACAGAAAAAAGTCAATAGTTTGTAGACTGCAAAGGGCAAAAGATATATACAAAAGGTTACTACAGCTCTTCTCAGACCATCTACAAATAAGAACAAAAAGTAAATGTATGCCTAAAAACCCCAACATGATTAAGAAAGGAAAAAATGCAGGGATTATAGTTGATCCACCAGGACTTAGTGGGGTACCATGGCATTTTGGCTGACCCTCGAACACGATCTTATTGCTGTGGATCCTTAAAAGTGTTACCACCAAAGTGTAGGGAGGAGGGAGCAGAGGGAAGAAAGGAGGATTCGCAGAGTATATGCTCATCTGAAAATAGCAAATGAGTGGTAGAGACCATATTTTTCTCTTAGATACTGAATATTCAGGGATGAAGTCTGTTCTCCTCAGGCCACCCTCAGAGTTGGTTTTGCAAGACTAATTTTTAAGTCTTTTACATGCTGGAGAAGATCCAAAGAATATACTGGTAAATATTTTATATCTAAAACTAAGGAAAATGCCTTTGTATATAACAAAGTATTTGCCTAGATATGACTGTACCTACATTAGGCCAAGAGGAGTGTAAGCCAATTAACTTTGGAATAGTCATTCCTAATTTATTCCACATGAAATGAAGCAAGCTGTGCATTATATGTTTTTTGGTATATCCGTATCAGGATATTTATTCCATCTAGTTTGTACACAGTATGAAAAAAAGGTATGTTCATCCTCCATTCCTGAATGTCTGCACAAACTACTGATGGTGCTTGCACAGTAATTCCAAAGCAGCATAATACAGGCTAAAGGTGGGAGTGCAGAACAGAGTGTGCTCAGTCTGGACTATAGTGCTGTTCCCAATAACTCTTTATAGTGGTTGCACAAATAGCAGTAATGTGCTGTGTTGTTTATTTCACCTTATTTTTTTTCCCAAACCTTAGAATACCCACATTCTGCTCTTTCCTTAGTTGAAGACTAACTAATCGTATTTTGTGCAAAATAAAGATGGAGATATCCAGGGTCAGCTAATAAACTTTTCTTCTTACTTGGCTGCATGGAATGCTGTTGACAGAACTGGGCACTGAGGATTCCAACTTGCTGCTGTGACATTTCTGTATCTGGGACTGATACAAAACACCGGACAGCAAAGTTACACAGTGAAGAGCGACATTCCAAGTGGATTTGGCTCCTCCTCCTTTTTCCTTGCAGAACCTTTGATATTACTGCTTCTTCCTACATATGATCCTTTTGCCTTGGCTCATCCAACACCCTTTTTCATGATCAAAAGCACTCTAATGAGGCAAAGCTGCAGTAAAGGCTTTGCACTTCTGCATTTCCATGGTAAAGCAATCACAGATCACCCTCTGCAGCTACTGGTCAGACTCCCAGATTTTAAAATATTCTTCTAGCTTTATAAACCCTACATTAAGCCAAATATATTAGTCTCTTACAGGAACTGGTAGAGATATATTAGGAACAAGCTGCAGCCTGTAAGAACATCAGTGATCCTATATCCATTTTAGGTGCATGCAGGACAGCTGAGCACTTATTTACAATGAAACCAAGTGTAATGGTATTATTTCCTGACTCATCCAGGCATCTTCCATACATATAAAATAATATTTTAAAGGCAGAACTACCAAACCCCTAAAATACACCTTAATTAAAGGAATATAAAAGTATGTCCAAAGAAAAGAAACATTATGTGCACACACACACTAAGAACAGCTCAGCAGTCATATCTCAGTAAAGATTTTTGAGATGTGAAGAGGCTCCTATAGCTTCCTTCAAAAACTGTAAAGTTTTGTTTTTCCATATGTTCAGGATGTGATGAGAAAATTCCTTCCCGTTCAGAGCCACACATTATTTTAGTTCGATTCTATATAGGGAAATGTCTGGAACACCCAACCTGCCGCTCACAGAGGTCATGCAGTAAGAGGCCAGTAACCCAAACCACCTGGCACGTACTTGTGGGACAGGTATTTACTGCCCTTGACCTACAATGTGAAAAATAACTTACACTGGAATGAAAATGATGCACGTTACAAACTATGACTCACTGTTCATATTTATTAATACACTCCAGAGCTTTCAGCACATCACGTTCCACACTCCTAACAGGCTATCTTATTTTTCACCTTGGACCAGAGCGATAG
Source organism: Eopsaltria australis (assembly GCA_034509425.1). Taxonomy (NCBI): domain Eukaryota; kingdom Metazoa; phylum Chordata; class Aves; order Passeriformes; family Petroicidae; genus Eopsaltria; species Eopsaltria australis. The sequence goes on from JAVTVJ010000138.1 coordinate 2,113,845, forward strand.
AGCTTTAATGTAAGTGTATCAGAGAAATAGATGCTTTGTTATTCTTCACACATCAAGGAAATAATCACAAGATTCATTTCAGCTTCTTGATAAAATTTTCCAAAGGGTTTAGCTAAACCTGTAACAGCAATTCACACAATGAAGTTTAAATCATTTGGTGAAAAGGACACAGAACTGAAACATACCTTAAGATCACTCTCCATGCTTTAACTTTCTCACAGCTTTTACCATACAGCTAAGTGCATGTTTGTGAAAGCACAATGAATTCAGTTTTGGAGCACCACAATATCTCAGTCATGTTGCATTATATGATAAGAATGTTCCCAAGAAAGACCAGAGCTGATTTTGTAGTGCTCATAGTGCTTTCCTTATTCACATATATGCACTGTGAGATTGAGATTATCATGGATGCCATCAAGTCCCAAGGTAGTTACAGGTTCCATGTTTGTCTCCACAGAGCAGGAGGCAAGATACTTCTTACTTCATGGGTAACAGTCAAGTGGGAGTAGGAATGATAGCACTATTGAGCTCTGAATTTTCTCTGCATGTCAACAGACATGTACAGTTCTCTAAATCTCAGAGAAGTTACCTGACAAGACACATTTATTTAGTGCTTCTGGCCTCTTACATCTTTTCAGAATGTTCCTGCACTGCAGGATAAGGGTTTTTTTATTTTCTTGTTTGTTCATCAGTGTTACAAATGGTAAAGGCAGATAGACAGCAGTTCCCTAAAGTTTCTCTTAAACTGAATAGAAAGGCTCACATTGACTTTGGTGAGTGATGGATGCAGCTGTGTTGTAATTCTCATAACAAAGAGTCACAATGCTGAGCCATCCAAAATTCAGCCCCTTCATCCTCACCCCTGCAGGTATTAAGAAGGGTTATGAATGTAGTGGGGAAAAGATAGCAAGATATACTTCCAGGAAACTCTGCATATTGAAATAAGACAAGAATTGGTATTCATCAGAGAACTGGAAATTAAGAGAGAAATTTTCTGAGGTTTAATTTGCTGATCTTGCTTACTAACTGAAATTATTTTCTTTTAAATGGTAATTGCTTTACTTAATTATCTAGTATGAGAAGGGAGGATAGAATTTTCTCAGATAAGTTAATTAGGATTGTTAATGCTGAGTGCTCAAGAGAGTGGCAATGAATCATGTAAAACTGCTTGACTCATCTAGAACAGCTGTATATACTCTCTTTATAGGATGAAATATCCCTACTTTGCTACAACTTAAAACCTCTTAGTTTTACTTTTGCAAAGAGCTTCTGCTAAAGGATACAAAGTACTTGAAGATATACATTTGCTATCAGACCTTGAGTGGATTGTAGGAATTTTCTGGTTTCCTTTATATAGCCAGGTCCCTAGTGTCGAAAATACACTTTCCCCCCATATTCCTAACAAGAAATTTCTCTCCATTAAAAAAAAAAACAAAACACAACTAAACTAAAAAATTAGAATTTTTTTTCTGATTTATACATGAAGGCAAAAAAATTAGGAAAACCTGTTTCTCTCTGCTTTTTCTCATGTACCGGAGTCCAAGCTCCTCACTTCACAAGCCTACTAATAAAACAGATGACCTGCAATACAGGAACATGGAAAACCTTGACAGCATGGGATCAAACTATCTGGGCAGTATCTGGACAGCATTCCTTGTTACAGCAAAGTTAGCATTAAAGCTAACAGATGCAAGACAGTCTTCAAACCAGAGGATTCAAAATACTGCAGTTCTGACTCATTTTGCATAGGAAAACCAATGCATTAAGGCAGGAATTACAGGACACTCCAGTAGCCGAGCATGTCAGATTTGCTTGTCAAAGCCATTTCTCTTTAGCAAAGTAACAAAGATCAGGTTGTGGTTTATAGCAGCTGCTCTGGTGTCTGAAAGCAATACTTGGTTCTCTGAGACTCCATGCATTAGTTAGAACTGAGTGCCACAACCCTGAGATGATCACAGTTACTTCAGTCCTAGTGTTCCCCCTCCTGCTCTGCTGACTACTGCCAATCCATGCTGCACTTAGATACCAAAGACCATAGTTCTGAAGTGACAATGTGGGTATGTTTTGGGGGCTACTGCAAAATTTAATGATTAATCCAGGTCTTAATCATGATTGCTAGACAAATGCACAATCGGGTAAGCACCATTACATTCACTGTTCAGCAAGTTCATTACTTATTGAAATAATTAAAGTTGTTACCATGTTACCTACCCTCTAGGAAGTCCACCTTCCGAAGCCCTTCGGTTGAGACTCAATTTATGCATCTCAGCCATTTCCTCAGGGTCTCTGCTGAGTAAAGGCCAATGGGGTTGTTATACTGCCTCGCAGGGCTCAGCTGGTGTGCGGGGCTACTGCCACCAGCCAGAGCAGGGCTGGCTTTGGAACCTAGAGGGCTCTTGGCAGGTGAAGTGTCAGGAGTCACAGACTGAGAGGACATGGAAGATCTAACTGTGGTAGCCTTTAGGTAGGAAGAGCTATTTGAAAAGCTGATCTCTTGCTGGTTGAGGTAGCCTGAAAATGTTCCATTGGTTGCTAAAACACTACCCATAGGCCCAGTCGCCGTGTTAGTTAGAGGGCTGAAGGTTGTTCTGTTGCCATTGATTTCCCAAGCAGGTTCCTGTAGTAGCAAACATGCAGGCCAAGAAAAGAAAAAAAAGAAAAGAGCAATCATAGAACACATGCAAAAATAACATATCTGCAATTAATGCTTTAAACATAGTCAAAGTAGCAATAAATAGACTGGGGTCAAAGCATTCAAACTTTTAGGGAAGATTTTCAACAAAGAAATGCATTGTTTCAAAATAAAGGAAGCAAAACCAACTCAGGCATTTTTTCACTAGGTTTTAGTTGAAATCAACAAATAAAGCTTAACATTAAGAGAGCATTTGCTACTAGTAAACCTCACAGCAATAATTTTATATTAAGGCAAAACCGTCCATTGATTTCTAGGATAATTAAGAAATCTTAAAAAAAAAGTCTTGAGGTCAGAATAATTTTAGATCATATACAACCATAAAAGTCAATGCCATTATTATTAAGACTTAATGATTCTAAACCACACTGTTCTGTTTTCTATGAGTGCACTTGAAGTTATGGAAGTTATGCACTGCTTTCCTGGGCTCTGGTTCATGCTGATCAGGCCATGCAGCAGGGTTAGTAGAGACACCAAGGGGACTGGAGAACAGGTACTGCTCCACAGAGAGGACGTTGCTATGCTGATCACTCCTGCTTCATTTCCACTTGAGGGAATGTGTGCTTGAGTATGTAGGTATGTGCATGATCCTACAGTCCTGCCCCAGATAATATTTCTGAGACAGCAGCATGTATTGCCTTAGCCAAAGGAATCTCTCCTACGATACCTATACCCATAGGAGTCTGTGCTGGTGCTCAGATTCAAAACAATCTACCAAAAACTCACCCCGGAAAAACAGAGTACAACACTTCAGTTTCATAAAGGATTCACTATAAATGCACCTTAGTGAAACCAAAATAAGAGGTGATATCAAAAAAGAAAAATGCTCGCAGTTAAGAGGCCCAGTAATGCTGGCTACATGCTGCAGTCCAGTTCAGGGGACGGGGACAGGCAGGCAACGTCATCCTGAAGAAGGCATGGAGCCCTCATGGAACCCAGTCTGGCCTCAATGAAATCCAGTTCAAGAGCAGGTGGTGGCCTGCAGTGACATTTTGCCCCATTCGGTGGCAATTCAATCATCGTCTTTAACACCTTGCACTCATCTCCCTCACAGCCTTGCATGAAATATAGGCCTGAGAATAATTTGGTGTCTAATTGTGTACTTTTGCTAGTATTAATTATCAGTAATGTAATTCACTAATTTTGACACTATTATTTTTCACTAGAAAAATAAATATTTATGTTGCCCTCTTGGATTTTTCTATATTGCATATATAAGTTCAGGGAGGATATATTTGAAAAAAAATCAAGATAATATGGCTTGATTAATTAAAATTTATTGAAAAAATACCCTGAAGGTCTAAGGGTATAAATAATCATAACATTAAACACATTTAAGACATTTTGGATCAAAAATGTAAGGCTGAGAAAATGAACTGAGATAGTTTTTCTTAGTGATAAACAGGAAGAGATTTTAACTGGCATTAATAGCTGCCTGAGGCTGTAGAAACAGATAATCCTAAAAGCATTTCCAGACTGTGCCTTTTAAAATAAATACATTTGCAATACATACTTCCGTTATTATACCCTGACATATACTGAAAACAGAAAACAAAAAATCCCTTTCAGTGGCCTATTGAAAGCTTCCAAGTGTCCTTGCATAAACAGAAAACAGAGGTTGTCTCTTAAAAATGTGTTCAAAAAGAGGCAAAAATGCACAAGGCCATGTTCATAAATTAAGTCACTTGGGCAAACCATTTTTACAGACCAGCAGAGAGGAACAAAACAATTATTAAATAAAAAATAAACATAGAGGTAATGGAGAAGAAAAAGGATATGCCAGAGTTCTATTTGTTTGTTGCCCTGAAAACTCTGTGGCTTTTAGTTAACTGTGGGTTTTTTCCTACACCCCAAAATAAAAAGACATGCAAGGAGAGCTGATCATATAGTATCAGTTTCAACTGCTAATGAGAGAAATGCCAAATATTTCTTTAACCCTAATGCATTTTCATAGTCTTGGTGTTACTGGACAGTAACAACAGACAAAGAGAAAATTATAGGGCAGCTGTAAAAAAGGATGACTGATGCTTTTGGTCCCTTTTTGCAAAAATGGAGCTCTGGTTTCACTTCTCAAACAATTTCTAGCTGGAATACCAGCATACTGGTGACTCAGCACTAGAATTCCTAAGAAGCCAACAGTGCCAGCTTAGCAATCTCCCATCTTGAGTTCGTATTTTGGATAGTTTTAGGGTAGTTGCATTCCCTGTGTTGTGGGGAGAAAAATGGATGAAACATGAAGTGTCTAGGAGAGCAGCTGTATTACTTCTTCTGAAGAATTACTGCCCCATCATCAGCATATTTAGTGCTATCCTTTTGTGGCTAACAAAAAAATTCACTGATCCAGTAGAACTATTTTTTGTCTCCAGTTCAGTGTCAAAATCAGAAAAATGAAGAAATTCTGAAACCATTTCTGACTATGAAGGGCAAATGTCTAATCCTGAGCAGCAGCACTGAGCTTTCAGCATTGCATCACATGAAATGCAGCCAGCAGTAACAAACGTTCCCCTGTTCCCCATCTCTCACCCCGTTCTGTTTCAGTGGGTGGAAAAGCAGGCTGGCATTTCCAGCTCTGGGAGTCTGATGCTACCCCTCCAGCCGACCAGGAGAGGAGGCTCTGACACTGAGCAATGGGCTTCCCTTCAGGAAGATGCCGGGATACTGCAGCAGACCCTTACTGCGGGAGGAAAACTGCAAAACGTCAAGGAATGAGCTTAAAACTGATAAATGTAGAGGAGTCTCACACCTTTTGAAATAGAAGGAAGCTAGGAATCAGCTCGATTTCCATTCTGAAATATTATTATTATTTGTTTATAAAAACCCAATTTCTATGAAAGGCAAATATTTGTCTTATGTATCAGGGAAGTGAGAAATAAATTTTTATTGGGAGACACAATACCAGGTTTTGCAGGTCCTCTCCTTTTGACAGCTCGTTTTCTGTTTATCTTTTGCTGTGAGCCTGCAGTCACTACTCACCTCTTGCACTTCTGGGAGAACAATTTTAACAGTATACCAGTGAGTTTGACCACCTAACATGCTCAAGAAGTAACTGTTGCTTTAAATTTTTTAGAGAAAAAAGGGAACGGAGGCACCATGGCACTGAATGACTCTGCTCAAAGACATGGTCAAACTGCTTTTGGCTGAGCCAGCTCTTCCATCCCATACTCTACTTCTCCATCTATTTTCTCTTAGACAGATAGGCTCTCAAATTTGGCAGGAGACAAATCATAAGTATGACAAGATCCTCACTGGGACTCTAAAATAAGTGTGTTCAGTAGTGTTTCACAAAAGACACAACACATAATCATATTATTAAAATTAGCAAGGCTGTCAATACCTTCATGCAAAGGGACAAATATTAAAGCCATGCTTAGCCCTAAAGCTCCAGCTTGAACATTTTGAACTGCACTGAGCTGAATCTTCACTTGTGTTGTGTCCCCTCTGAAGAGCTGCAAGAATTCATTGACTGATTAATGGCTTCGTTTAAATCCTTGGACTCAAGCTTAGTCTTATTGTTATTTGAATGCTGCCAATATTAACTATGCCCTTTATTCCAGCTATGCCCCACCTATGCATAAGACTTCACTAAATCAAAAAGATTTGACTAAACTAAATAAAAATTGTTTCCAGTTTGAGATTTATGTCAGATAAAGATATAGTGAAACTGAAAATCAACTACACCTTATTTTCAATAATAGCCCTTCATACGGATGGTTGCAGAACCTGCATCATCTATAACATTGATCAGCTATGTAAAAGAATGACTAATCTTTGTGAAAAAAATGTATGTTTGTTTCCCTAAAACAAAACAAAAAAAAGCAGTAAAAGAAGAAATGCATGCTTGAAAATTAGTGGAAGCTGCAATCAGATCAACAATAATGTGTGAGAGGATTTATGGTTTTAGACACTGAAGTTGCACATGCAGATTGTTCAGCTAACATTGCCATGCCTTAACCTTAACCAGAGAAGGGTGAGGAAAGCTTCTCTTGATGTATGAGGATGACACTGTCATGATTGTCTTGTAGTTTTTTGCTGATTTTTAAAAAATGCCATCAAATTCATTTCATGTGAATCATCAGTCTAAACACTGTCAAGCAGAGGTGTGGAGGTGACTTCTGCCTGTGTGTTACAGAATTCTTCATTTCTACAGTGATACTCTTACTAGAAATAATAAAGGGACAAGCAAAGAAACCTTGATTTTGAAGTGTATTTACTGTAGCATACCTTACTGCAACATAAGCATTTCACTGTTTTTATCAGTAAAGTAATTTTATTCTGAATGTTGAGACTTCTCTGAGGGTTCAATGCCTTCTTTCCCTTCCAAACTACCCCCAGTGAAGAATTCCTCTTCACTTAAAACTTACTGTTGTCTATCAGCATAGATGAGTGACACAATTGTCACTCCTCTTGACCAGCAAAGGGCCCCCACTCCAGCACTCTCCTTCTACCTCTTCCCCTGGGTGAAAGACCCTACACCTAAGATCTTCCTAAATACTGCAAGATATCCTGTTTCCTACTATACTTTCCCCTGGATGCCACTCTTTTCCTCCAGAAAAGTTCCAGGAATTCTCTTTTCCAGCTGCTAGTACTGGCTCTAGCTCATTCAGAACAGGCTGCCTCCAGCAGCTCCTACAAACCTTTCCTGAGCACCTTGCACAGAATTCTGAAATTCTGAAAATGGGTTGCATCCTTTGATCCTCATCTCTCTCTGAAGGGTTAGAATACAAAATGTAAAGTGTCTTTATGGCTTTCGTGCCAAGGGCTCTTTTAGAGCCTTCAAGAAACCCCCACAGTGCGTAAAGCTAACTTTTCTATACAGTAGATACTTAAAAGTGTTTTCTGTGGTAAACAGCTTTGAAGACCTATGGCAGCAGTTTTAAAACTGACACTTGCCAAGGAAGAAATGCACCTAAAAGAGTATGAAAATCCAATATATAAAAGCTTTATGTGCCTATGGAGGAAGTAGACAAATTTTTCATACCTGTGCAGGTGCTATGGAGCCCCAAAAGGTAGATGTCAATCTTGTGGTGGTGAATAACTCTGATGAGACAGATCTACTCACTGCCTTGAACAGTAACACTGTTCTGGGTGGGTCTCCAGGGAAAATGAGAACTCCTTCCCCTTCCTGTTCCTATTACTTTGCTGGTGCAATCAAACACCAGTTTAACCAAAAGAATGATGCATTGCTTTTGTTCTAGGAATTTCACAGTACAGTTTGGTGACTCTTCCAATAACTTCCTCCAAGATAACTTTTATAAAATTGTGATATAAGCAGAAACAACTCTGAGCAAGATAAATTCTTAATTTCATCTTCCCTTGCCAAAAAGTTTACAAGATTCAGTCTGAAATAACATTATTCCTGTCTCAACTAATAAATGGCCAGTCAGATTAATTTAAAATTTCACATAATAAAATGGAATCAAATTATTCCCCCCAGGTGCATTCTCTTCTGTTATTTTGAACCTATTTTCAGCAGTTTCAGAGATGATGTTGCCATCTGTGCTCTGAATTTGGAAAGCATAGTGTTTATAAAAATGACTTAAAATTGATCTACGGAAGTTGGAACTGTCAAAAGCAGTAGCACATCATCCAATTCCCCACGTATTTTGATCTTCAGTATTTTTTATTTATATGCATACTAGGAATGAAACTGGCTCTGACAGAAGGGATAAGTTGCAGCAATGGAAACTTTACCTGCTGTCCATTTATCTAATCAAATGCATCAGCAATACAAATGCTCTACCCAGAGCCTGAGCCTAAGGATATATACACCATCTTTCAGGTACCCTTGCTCCTTGGTGTCTCCAAAGATACAAAAGATAAGTTGCCAGGTACAGTCAGTGTTGATTCTAAAATGAACATTTATTTTATGAAAGATGATGTGCTTTGACAATGAAAACCAAGCCATCCATTTCCTCTGCCACTTGCTGTTATTCATTAAATTGACTTATCCTCTTTATTTTTTATTCTCAGGTCTTCTGAATCCTGTGATAAGAACACCACATGATGCAAGCTCTCAAATTCCCTCATGTCCTCTTTCCAAACCAGTGTCACTTCAGTTGCAGTCAGGATTTGGACAGATTGAGGCATAGTCTAATGGTTCTCCCCAATAATCTATGAAAGCAAATGTATATTTTGAGAAGCTTTAGTGGCTTCTGGTAGCCTAAATGAAAACAGCTGCTCAGAATTGGTTAGACCAAATCACATCAGAGGATAGCAGGATGCTTTGGTCCCACTAATCAGACATTATCAAAATACAGATCACTAATACACTGCATTGCAGCAGTTTTGCTGCCTGTGCATTCATTCAACATTTAATTATTTGGGGCAGGCAAAAGCTATTTCCTGTAGCAGATATTTACCTTCACCACAGCAGATAAAAATGGTATTCACTTCGGCTGAGGAGAAAGGTGTCACTTACCTTCTGATGGGGAATTACAGCCCTGGGAGAGTCAATTCTGGGAGCTGAGGTTGAAACTGGTACTGGACGTTTAGATCTGGGGATAAAAGAAAAAAAAGGAAAAGAAAAAGAGATGTACAATCTGGACTCCTATTTTTCAGCTCTAATTTTGTGCCAAAAAGCTGCTACATCAGGACTGAAAGTTAAACATAGCCTAGACTTTTTCTATTAGTCATCAGGCTTTTTCTACATCCTCATTTACAAAGGTATTAAATGAGACAAAAAGTTTGAGAAAGTTTCTCTGAATTATGAAAATCCAGTAGTTATGGAAGCAACCTCTGACTTGAGAGATCATCTGTTTCCCAATACTTGTGACAAACTGCATTTCCATAAATGAAAGTCAGCCACAACTAGAAAAATTCAAGTTTGGGCAGCACTCTGGAAAAAGAGACTTAAAGGTGTTTTAAAATGCAGGGGCTAAACTTTGGTGCTGAGGCATCTCAAGATCAACTCCTCAAAAGATTATTATTTAATAATCCTTACAACTTAAACCTTACAACTACAACTGCAATTACTTAAACCTCTCTTCAGGAAGAAACATGGGCCTAATTTCAGACAACTGAATTTCACAATAAGAAGAACACTACTGAACTAGCCACTCCAGGTGCCTTTCTTTTACCTGCATTTGACAAATATATATCCTTTGTCATTTAAAAAATCCAAAATAACCACCACTAAAATGCTTTGAAAACACACAGGTTGCCCTTTCCTTGGTTAATGACAAAGAAAGCACAGTGGCAATGTTAACTGAAGCACTAAGATGCTCAGGTAAGTGAAGATGTAATTGTGAGAGGTGTTGTGAGAGTCTACATGGTGCTGAATGTTCCCCTGAAAGTATTTCAGTACATATGGGATCACCAGAAAAAAGAAAATTAAAAACAAAAATAGTCAAAAGAAACAGAATTATTGAAGTAATATCCCATTTCCAACCTAAAGATCAGGATTATGCCTCAAATTCTAATCTTTAAAAAGTGCATTTCAAAATTAGGACAGGTACAAAAATGAAATAAAAACACTTAAAAGCTTACAAATCAAGTAGAAGTGACTAGGACATTTGGAATTGTTTGCTTTAGACAGGAGATGAAGAAGTGAAGACATTACAGAGGCTTAGAAAATAATGAATGGTAGAAAAAGGGAAATAAAACTACTCTTGTGGACATTGAGTGAAATTGAAAAGACAACACATATAAAATTGATAAAGGCAAACATCTTTTTCTAGAGAACTTGATTAACCTGAGGTGAAACTCATTGCTACAAAATATCATTGAGACTATGAGAAGAGCAGAGTATCAGAAAGGATCAAACAGTTACACTTAACAACAAAAACCCCAAGAGCTGCTTTGGACTGGGTATAATAAGTAAACACACAGGCTCTCATTTTTCATGGCACAGCTTAAAAAGATCTTCTGTGTTAGGTTCATTATTTCCTTACTGAGGGCTGTGTTGCACTTTCCTCTGAAATACTTACCAGGAGCATCTATCAGAGAGGGAAAGCTGAGTTAACAGGAACAGGGCTCATCCCCAGTGGCAATCCCTGCATTAATACCCAGCTTCACACTGAGTTTTGTGTTTAACTTTAGCTGCCACACATAACATTTTTTCCATAAGCACGTACGTAGTGAACATACAAAAAAAAAAAAGAAAAAAAATTAAAAAAAAAAATAAAAAAGACCACCTATGGAAAAGGAGTAATCCTTACAGGAACTGGAAGATTTCCACTTAGAAGTTATGGAAATTTTGCTACTTTGAGAATTTGAGAGCTGAAAACCAAGCTGATGTAATAGATGCCTACCTTAAACCAGGTATTATGAAAATGAACGCAATCTTAGGAAACAATGAAAACTGGCATTTGGTTAAACAATGTATAATTAACCTGTGAAATTCACTGACAAAGTATTCCTGAAACAATGGGCTAGAAAATTGTAATTCATACTCACAGCTGAAATATATCACAATATACTCCCTAAGACATAATTATCTGAGAAAGAGATACCTTCAAGTTCTAAGAACAAGAGCTACTCACTAACTGCCTAAAACAATCTTCCCTCAGGAATGAATGCCATACTCTTCCTCCAACCATTTTAGCTTAAAAAGTGAAACAATAAATCATATTTATGAGATATACACATGTATCATGAAAGACAGCAAAAAAAAGAGCAAAAAAATCAACTGCAGCTCATAACACACGGTAGCTGGAAACTGACAGTGACAGTTTATGAACACACAAAGACTTAGGGGATGATTCTGCTTCTCTTTCCATTACTGTAATATCTGAGTACACCCAGTTATTTCTGCAAGGTGACATTGGTGGACCTGGGCATACCATGTTAAGTGTCCTCCTGCTCTGCTCACTGATGATAAATTTTAGTGCCAGAGTTGCTCAGCACTGTAAATGTGGTTTGTCATGTACACAAGTGTCACAAACAACCACTGCATGTTTGATGCTTAACTGGAAAACAGTCATATTGCAGCAAAGGAATTTATTTACCAGACTATTCCATCACTTCTGATTATTGAATGTTTAGTTTTCCTCTCTCATTACCTGCCCATAGAAGATGATGCTAAAAAGCTGCATTTCTTCCACATTAGCAATAAAATACATCTGTCATTCACAGTGTTAGCCAAGATTTGTATTTGACACCAACCTGGAGATTTCAAGATGTTACTTGAAAACCATGCTCCTACACAGCTCCGACTTGGATGTTTATAGCTTTGATATTTAAAAACAGAATAATCAGGCTTGCTAGATCTAGCAGAGGCTTGCACCAGAGAAAAGGGCAGAAGAGGTGAAATCAATTTGTGGAATGAAATTGTATGCACTTGCAGAATAAAGTGATTATTTACATAAGAGTCAGTACTCCTCCAGGAAAAACATCTGCAAGTTCAGAACATTCTTTTTTCCCTCCCTCTTTTGCTAGATGGATCAAATCCTGCAGCAACAGACATTTGCTTTTCAAGTGATGATAGTGCTGTAGTGAACATATGTGTCCAGATTTACATTTTAATCCATTGATTGCAAAACTATTTTATTCCAAACACTTGAGAGTGTACCTGCTCAGCAGGGCAACGAGAAGGATGAAAGCTCAAATTTCCCAGATGATTGTGATAATTTGATTTGATGTTGAAATTTTTCATCAAGATTCTTTTTCTTAGGCAATTAATTTGATTTCAACTTTTAGACATTTTCTACTGTATTTTCCAAATTAAAAATGGAAACAAAAACCTCATTTCAAAATGAAAACTTAGAAACTTAGAACAGTTCCAGTGATGACCAACGACATCATTCTGGTATTTTTTAAACTCTTCTCCTTTCCACAGATACACCTCTTATCTCCCTCAATACTGGTTCTCTTTTTTACTGAAGTTCAAAACCAAGATGGGTGTAGTTTTGCAAAGCAGTTCAGTTTTGATAGCATTGCTCAAATGACTGCCAGAATTTCTACTTGTTCCCACCTACCTAAAGAGATCTTTAACTGAAGAGCACTTGACTTCAATCCTGGTATTTTTGTACTCAGAACAAAGGTTTATGAGAAGTCAACTACACTGAGGAGCTGCCTGCCTAAGGAAGGGCTGCAAAGGAGTTCTGTTATGCACTATCAGTTTAAATTGCATCCTCAGGGGAGCATAATACTGTACTTGCAGAGGTGACATGATCTAAGAGATAATAGCTCTTTTTCATCTTCATGGGGCTTTTTTCTATTTCATATCTTCACCAGTCTGTGTCTATCTTCTCTAATTCTCAGGACAACAAAAATCAACATTTCTTTTTTACAGTATGCTTTTTTCATTTGTCATTTCATGACACATGAGCACTTATTTACAACTTCTTGAATATCTTAATAATTGCACCCAAGTATTTCAACTGCTAGAAAATGAAAAGGTGTCAAGTGCATGGAAAGGTAATAAAACAGATTAGATTAGGGTTAGAAATGCTTAGAAAACATTTGACATACTTTAGCTATCACCTAACTGAAATGGAGTGCAGCAGGTGAGCACAGAGCAGGATGCAAAACAAAACATGTAGAATAGGGCTTCTGATACACACACACACACACACACACACACACACACACACACACATATATATATATATATATATATGTATATATATAAGGTTTTAATGCATTAATATTCCTGACAATTTGGTGAGGGTGATGATGGCAGTGTCAGGGAGAGACATAAAAAGACTAAGTATTACTCATGGTTATCAATTTGAGGTGTTCATTTAATAAGTGCTAAGATATTAATGCACCAGTTAAATCTTCAGCTAACCAGTGAATTAGGCAGGCAAGCAGAAGCTGCTGCTTGTTTTTAAGCCTTGCACAGAAAATCTTGAGTCCCATGATACCATGTTGTAATTCTCCATGCCCTGCCTGGAACATCAGCAACCACTCTTAGTGATTCCAATGAGAATCACCAAGACAAAGCCCTGAGCATTTCACAGTACTTCAAATACAACTGTGATCGCCCTGGGCCTAAGATCAGACCTACTTTCTCTCTCTCAGGATATCATCTATGCCTGCAATAAAATTGAAAAATACTTCCACCAGCACTTTTGCTCTCTATATATCAATGGCAAATGCAAATATTAGCATTTGGCTGGATGACTGATTTGTTAATTATTTCCCTGCATTATGCTGCACTCAGATTGCAAGTTGGGCAATTACACTTTCCAGACCTAATGTTCATGCCCACAGCAACATAAGGACAAAAACTTGTTAGGCATAAAGGGCATCGGCCTTAAAGGAAGCAGGTATCCAATAAAAAAGCTGTTTGGAAGTATGTAATACCTATTTTTCCTTAGAAGGAATCTGAGTCAGAGGTAACCACAAACATTTAGGGATAGAAAGGGAAGGTAAAAGGGAAACAGCCTTGGAGATTTTTGTGAAAGGGAGGAAAGAAAGTGACCTGAAGCCAGTATGTGACTGATAAAGATGAGATTTTTCCAAGGCTCTCCTGATCTCTCTTTGACACTTTCTACTTCTCTGGGATCTGCACAGTCCCTGTTGCATCCTCCTAACTCCTCCCCTTCTATAGAAAAACCTTCCTTTCCTGAGCTGCCCCACATTCTGCCCTCCAGCTTGTTCACTCCTGAATGGGGCCACTGGCTGTCAATGCCTCCATCTGCTCTTAATTTGGTACTGACCCTAAAATTTCTCCATCCCAGCAACTTCCATGGAGAAACAGGGAGGATCTCCAGTATCTCTGCACCTCTGCCCTGGGGGTCACAGTTATCCACAGAGAACCAACTACAAATGCTGGGCAATGCCTGGCACTCACCCAATATGCACAGCAAGCTCCACACAACCTCCAAGGAGCGTGGATGCCTTTACTCAGGCAGGTTATTTCTCTATCTCCTTCTTCCCATCTTTGCACTGTTTTTAAACCATTTCCTAAAATTCCCTCTCCATACCACTACGGAAAACTGGGGTAAGGAAATTTAATTCCGTTACAAAACTTGTTTATGGTGTCATGGGTTGAATTTGTATGTAGATGTGTATTGCCATTAACACTGTTGAAGAAATACACTAATTTATATCAAATTTATGTGCAGCCCAGTGCAGACAAACCCACAATACTCTTGAAATACTCAGAAATACCTAAATCGGTATTGATTATAAATAGGAAGCCACAACTCTCACCAATAATAAATTGGTTAATTGCAGAATTTGCATTGTCTGGTTATTGACAATGTTGGTTCAGAATCAAAAACAAGAGGCTGAAATGCAATTAACTTTATCAGAGAGGGATCAAGGCTTAATGGCATAAAATCTTCAGATGTAGCAGCACACTTGGAATCTAAAGTTTGGCATAATTATTTATTATTGATGATTTATTATTTATAATTAGATTATTTATAATTACTGAGAGATGTTAAAAATATCTACTTAAGAAAAACATAAATAATAAAATGATTTCTTAGTTTAAGATCATCAGAAAAAATGTTTGGGTTATGATCTAGGCTATAAAGCAAAGAATTAGTAATAATTAATAAAGAGCAGAAGGTGCACTGAATAAAGATTCAGTTCTTGGAAGTAGCCTATCACAGCCCAGTCTTAAGGTGTGATGTAACTCTCCCCAGTAAATATAATAAACAACAGTTTTGAAGAATTTAGAATTAAATAAGTTCTTTAGTTGAAAAATATCTGAAGAGAACCAAAATTATTTCCTCTGCTTATTCTTCACCTCCCATGCAAATAGTGCACCTGTGACGGAGACTACCCCTATTCCAGTATCATCAGGGTCTTTTCCTGCAGTCCTGCAACTCTTGGCTTCTTAGCAGCTTCCTTATGGGTGAAAGTTGTTCAGGTGCAGATTTCAGAGCAGCAATGGAGACTGATGTAGGAAATTGCCCTAAACAGCCAGCTCCAGAATCAGGAAATCACATTTAAACTTCAAAGACACAATGATTCTCAAAATAATAACAAGGCTTTGTAACTGCCTTCTGTTCAGTCAGAGGAGTTCAAGTGTTGTCCAAATCCAAACAGATTTCTAACATTACACAGAAAAAGTCAGGCTTTCCCCTCTCCACTGAACATTTTCTAAAAGCAAAAGCCTAACTCAGTATACTTCAAGCACCCTAACCACATTAGTTTCCTGAAGCTATTAATGAAGCATATTTACTTGGGTTTTTTTTGCTGTAACTCCTCTTCCCTGGGATGTGGGCTTTACAGTGTCTTATGGCTTTTAGAGCACTTTTAATGAACATATATGGGGGAGAAAAATTAATGAACATAGATAATTAGACCTTAACTACTGTCTACCTCATTTAGGCCTTCACTTTCTGTTTCCAAGCTAAAACCCTTCAGTGACCTTTCCATTAAGATCTGTATCAGAGACTTTGACTACAAACATAATTCAAGGTCTTAAGACAAAGTGGATAAAGTTAGCCAGGACTTGTCAAAAGAATTTGTCTCCTTTGGAGGTATTTGAGTGCCATTTGGGGTTTTCATGATGTTGATGCAGGAACACCCCAGGGCCAGCCTGTGCCCAGTGCTCAGCACTGAAGTGCTTCAGCAGCCACCAGCCAGGGACAGCACAGACACCAAGAGCTGTCCAATAGTCAGGCCAAACAGACCTTGGTGTAACGCTGCAAGAAACAATGGGTTGCCAATAATTAAGAGTTTGTGGGAGGGAAAAAAAAAACTTAGGCCAGACAGGTTTTATAGAGGTTGGTGAGCAAGAAACACCATGGTAAGAGGGATCCGAAGGACACAAAAAAACTCATAGGCACAAAAAACGTTTTCAAGACCTATCTAGTAAAGCCTTAGTGTTTTAGCTAATTGAAAAATTCCTCATTCCACTTCTAAAAAATACTTTGCCATCCATTCCAATTAGCTTTAAGTATGTAACCTACATTTTTCCATGGCCATGCTTAAGCCTGAACAGATTGCGACCTTGCCGTCTATTGTTACATTTTGGCTAAGGTATCTACTTCCTCCTTGCAGAAAGCAACCAGGAAAGAAACGTTTGTCTGAAAGAATACAACTACTATATTTACTACGCTGTGTCAGCCCACTGACTTCAGTGAGATGGACCCATGGTACCCATCTTGACCTTTCCATGGTGAGTGAAATATAATATGTGAAAGGATTCACATGGAGATTATCTTTAGGGAATCCAGAAAATATTTCACACATAAAACGATGAATTTTAACCTCACCTCTAAGCTGGTACTAGGGGAGAAAAAAAGTGATGTGCACTCTGAGAACAGTTCTAATCCCTAAGCAGAATCTTGTTGCAATGAAAACTTCACTGCCCTTTAAAGCCCTGGCATATATCCACAGTTTCCAGGCTCTTTTCTAAAACTAACAAGGACACTTTATGCAGTGAGTGTAAATAGCAATCCACTCAATTAAACTGTTCATGTAAGGAATATATTTGTCTTTATTGCAGTGACTGACATTGATACTTTATTACATTTTCCATGGAAATAACAGTTCATTAATTTCACCAGCATTAAATGTTACTACTCAAAGATAGTAGCTCACAGTCCTGTCCAAATGATAACCTAACATCTGTAAACAAATCCTACTGTCCTCTCATACCTGCATACAGAGACAACTGGGCACACAACGGGAGTCACCTCTACCTCACACTGAGTGAGGGAGGACCAACTCTCTCAGTAATACAATGTAGCTTCCTTAACCCAGCAGTGGGATGTGTCTTTAAGCACATAGAAGAACTAGAAGGAAGGAAAAAACCTTGGCTATTGGTGGCAGATGACTCTTAGAAGTTCTGGAGTCACATGTCTAAACAAAATAAGCTAATTAGTATGACATGTCCACCATTAGTGTTCTTTCTTCTACTAATCTGCTAAATATTTTGAATAGTCCAACTAGTTCAGACCGTGCTTTCATCAATATTGTATATGTAGTTCCAATTTACCCTGAACTGGGACAGATACAATCTTTTAATTCTTCTGAGCATAAATACAGCCCTATTTTGGTTCTGATTTAAATGTGCCCATCAGAAGACTTAAAACATGCACAGAATTGGTTACTACTCCCAGCTTCAGACAAAAGAAAGCAGTTTACAATAACCACTGAGTTCCCCTTGCTTGCAGTTTGCTGTCACCACATGCTTTATTTATAGTAGGCCTGAAATAAATACTGCAGGATCAGCCATCTTTGGGTGCTGCACAAAAAAGGAAAGCTATTAAATATTTACCCAAAGTCTCTCACAGCCTTGCCTCTGACACTTTCCCTTTCAGTAGAGAAAAGAATTATTTAGCTCATGATTTTCCAGCAAAAGACAGCCAATTGTGACTGTCTGGAAGCAAAGGGCAGCATCACTGGCATGCCCTGGGAGGGGGAAGTTTAGTCAATGTGCACCAGGCACAGAAGTCTCCACCTCCCCTGCCCCTCTCCAGCAGCACAGAGTGACGCCAAAGCAGAGCCTTAGAGTGACACAGGAATGTTTGTGCCAGCAGAATGAGGCACACTCAAGTTACAGCACTTTCCAAAACTAAGCCAGTACATTTGGTGAATCCTTTCCAAGGAGGCTGATCAGATTACTTGAGTTAAGATCAAATGAATGTTGTGGATGCCCCAGTGAAACATGTTGACAAATAATGCTGCTCTCTTGTGCATTGCACTTACTGTGCATTTAAAAAAGAAACCCATTTGTATGAAATAAAAATATACTTTGCATTCATTTTGGTTTTCACTGTGAACTGAATACTGCAGGACCCAACTTTTATGGCCTAATATCTGTGGGACAGTTAAAGATGAACTTGGATTGGCCTAGAATTAAAATGCCTGAGGGCAGCTGTGTAGCTCAAGTAACTGATTAGAAACTGATACTGAAAAATGACTGAGAACTGAACTGCAGAAGGTCACAAAAAGACTAAAAGCAAAGCAATATCTTTTTCCAACCCAACCCAGGCCATTACAGAGTATGATCATAGCCTTCTATAGCACAGTCCAGCAGAACCAGCACCAATTTCTCCTCAGTACACCTAGAGCAATGCAGGTTTCTAAGGAATAAGCTGCATCTATAGAGGTATGTAATGCTTTAGAATAGCAGTCTGGTTTGCCTGAGTGCATTGTGGGAGTTCTGCTGAGTAATACTGCACAGTGCCAAAGACACTTCTTTCCTTCCCCTCTCACTCCTGCTCTTTTCTTCAGTAAAAAAGAATTCACTTCCTAGATATGAATTCCTACTTTGTCCTCTAAACTTAAGGAAGCAGTGCTAGTCCGGAGGGTCCCATACATTCCCACATCACTGGATCACAGATCCCTTTCTCCAGGCATGGTCCAAATACTTCAACTTCCTGACACTTGCCTGTCTGCATCTTTTAGCTTCCCAGAAGCAGCAAAGGGATGAATGCTGCAGGCTCTAGAGAAATGGGCAGCCAGACAAAGCAGCTCAAGCCACTAACAAGTTCTGGCTGTCTGGTCAAACCTCTGGCATAGCTGGTGAGACTTCCAGTCTAATTTTGTGGGTTTGTGTGAAAACATAGCATGGGTGAGGTGATAAGAACAAATTTAAGAGAGAGTTTAGGGAAGGAAGTTGTCAGAAACCACTTGACATCCATGAATTCCTGAACTCATGACTGAAACATGGAGAACTCCACTCAGGCCAGCACTGAACATTCATGGAAAAGCTGTGTTAGTGTGCCTTGAACAGTGCAGGTAGTACTCAAATTAAAACTAGGTTAATACAGGAGATAATAGAATCCCATTGTTTAGACAGGCAAGTATGAATCGGGGCTCTTAACACTTTCCTTTCTTCTATGTTTGATGTCTTGCAGTTGGATGTCCTGCACAAGTGCTGACACCCTGTACAGCTTTTCTTGACAGCCAAATTAAAACAATAACCAGTTCCCCACCCTGAAAAAAGCCCACAGGGAACTAAGTGTTATAATAAAAGTGAGTAGCAGCAAACACTGTCTTAACTATCAGGTTATAAACAATGCTCATGAAACCTTCATGGCCACGATCAATAAAGGGAAAGGCCATCCCTCTTGAGAGCCAAGAACCATTAGAAAAATAAAAAGCTTTCTATCTCGGAGCATTTAGGTTGAGATTTCACATTCCACTGCCTCTTCCATGGCTTTACAAGTTAAACAACCAAGATCAGTTCTACTTCCAGTGCTGCAACAGGGAAACCAAGCCACAGATTGCCTGGTAAGGCATTCCATGACCCTGGAACATATTCTGTAGAACCATGTGACTACTTCATATACATGTCCAATATCATCACAATTTAGAGCTTAAGTTTTGCTATCACAACCATCAATCTCCTAATGCACATATGTGCCTTTTCCATTGGAAAGGATTTCCAACGTTTCCAAACTTTTATACAAATAGGATAAGTGAGCATTTCCATCTCTGTGCTCTTTATGGCAACTAGGGCTGTTTTTCCATAGTAGTTGAGCTCTCCGCTCCAGTTTCATTGCTGCAAGCCATGTCTAAAAAAAGTCAAAGTGATCTCTTAGCACAGTCATTTTCCTGGTAACCAAGTCCCAGGAGATTCTGCCTCTCTTCTGTCTTGTTCTTATTTGGTTGAAAGTTACTATCACTTGTCACTGCTACCTTCTTTTTCATGTTAACTGTTACTCTTTTCACCAATCCAATATTTGTAAAATTTTTTTTGTTGAAGAAAGTATATTGCATTGTAAATTTTGGGCAGGTGACTAAACAGACAATCATTTTGTCCTTAGTTATATTAACCTATTTGTGTTTAGGGAAAAAATTATTTTTAAAGCAAGATTAATATAACTTCCTGAATATAGTGGAGATGCTTTTTGTTCAAGACTTTGGATCTTTAATAGGGTTCTATGCATACAAGTTGGCCAAGATCACTTGCTGCTAGGGTTTAGCTCGTATAAATGCTGAATTGTGCAAAGCAATGTCAGCTTAATGCCTCAGAGCACAACTTTTTGAATCGCCCCATGTTGTCTAAGAAAACAACATTATTAAAAAAAATTAATTTTTAGTCTTTTACATTGGGCTTTCCCAATGAGGCTGAATGAGCCACCAAGGCAAACTAATAGCTCACATCATAAAGCAGCTGAAGAGGACAGTCCACTAATTGTATAAATTCAGAGCAAAAACATGATCTGAGGAAGTTTTCATGTGCTCAAAAACCAGGTTTATTATCTGTGCTTACTAGTATTTCATTTTACTTCATGCCATTTTCCTTCTTTTCAAAATGGATCATAGCTCATCTGCATCTATTATCTATGCAAGCATATTTCAGCCTGTGGAACACTACATTACTACTTTCTTTGGTTGCTCATTATCCATATACCTTGAGTATTTGAATTACATATTATTTTTTTGAAACCAAGAGACAGAGTAAACCTTAGAAAAATAGAAGAAACAATAAATAGAGATGAAAGCAATTAATAAAGGTACTTCCACCAGTTTTCTTTTTTTCTTTTTAAGTGATGGTGTTGTAATTTAGAGGTCACCAAATAAAAAAGCACAATGATTACTCAAATGAAATAACCCTGGCAACAATTGATCAAAATTGCTGTTTTAAGTGACTTGTCTCTGTGATATGTATTAGGATAATCTGGATTTGTTAGCCATGAATTTGGAAATCCTTCTTCTGTGAATAAGAAGAGCTGTCGGCTTGTAGTTTTAAATGCCAGGCCATAGAGGCAGATGCTGGAGAACTTTTCAGGTTCAATATTCAGGAAAATTAATACCAAATGTGCAACAACCCAAAGCACAATAAGGAATGTTTGCTCTCAATGCAAAAACACAAAGATCTAGCAGATAGGCAGACAGACATTCTTAAACAATCAGAAAGGATTTTCCTTACCTTTCAAACAAAAAATAATTCAGAACAACGTAAATATTTGTAAAAAAATATATCATACATATATTTGTAATAACACTAGCACTCAGAGTGAAGAAAAAAGAAGCTGGAGTGGGTGATAGAATGAAAATTCAAATACATGCATCAAGGTAGTGATTTTCTACTCTGGAATACTCAAAGACAAACTTAAAGCCATGGGGGAAAATCAGCCACACATTTTGCTTTATACTCCCTTGTCCTGTCTTGGAAACTTAATCTAAACTTCTTATTCTTTAGCTATTAGCCTTTTCCTGATACTGAGTATCTCTGCTGCACATTCATGTATGAGATTCTTTGGTATATTCTCATAAATTGTACTTCCACATTACAGTCTGCTTTCTGTACTCGTCTTTGCCTACCCTGTACAAAAATTATCTGCTTCACAATGCAATAAAATTAGCAGCTACTTTGCTTTCTATAATTATGGAGCTTTAAATATTAATGC
Organism: Eopsaltria australis; assembly: GCA_034509425.1. Classification (NCBI taxonomy): domain Eukaryota; kingdom Metazoa; phylum Chordata; class Aves; order Passeriformes; family Petroicidae; genus Eopsaltria; species Eopsaltria australis. The sequence goes on from JAVTVJ010000138.1 coordinate 2,135,751, forward strand.
ATTTATTACAGAAATCCTCTGTGCAAGGTTATCTAACTTGAGAATAAATTTCCTTGGAAGCAACATTAACCAGTAGAAGTCAAAAGACCTGTTAACTTCTTTCTTAATAGCAAGGCAACTTTTATCATATCTCTATGATAAAACCTGCCCTCTCCATGTTCCACTGCCTCCCTTTCCTGCACTTAGGCTACACCTATTTTATTCTGTCAGATGAAGAGCTCTTTCAGACTCACAGGTGTCAGACCATTAGCACAAATTCTCAGCCTGCTGTGACTATTCTTCACAGGAATGACAGGTTCCTCCCATGTACTCATAACACTTGTTATGTTTGTTGTGCCTAGAACAGTTGCTCATAAATTAGCCTAACTCAACTGTGTTGCCCACATGAGAATAAACAAAAGAAGCATCACTGCTGTATTCTTTTAACAGAAGCTTGAATGGATTTGAGATTACACACGTATTCAATAGGCTAAATCCCACACAGACACAGTCAACGTAACCATTCCATTTCTATAGGAATCCATGCTGACTTCTACAAGGATCAGAGCAGATTTTGGCTTTCCATCTCATATTGGTGCCATGAGGACTTCAAATAAATCTAACAGACAGAGATAAAACACTTGCAACCTTCAATCACAAGTTTCATAGGTTGCCCTTAGGAATGCAAAAGGTTTAAGTTATACCAACATACTTCTGCAGAGTGAGGCTCAGGTTGTGGGTGGCTGATTTGATCTTGTTCTGGGCCTCCAGGTGGGTCATGCTGTCAGTGTTGACTCCATCAATGGCCACCACAAGGTCCCCCTGGTTCATCTGTGACTGTGCTGCCTTGCTGCCAGGGGTGATCTGTGTGGGAAAAGCAAAAGAAAAAGTCTTATCCTGATAAGTCATTCTATATCCAAAACAGCTGAAGAACTCACCCAGAGTTATAGCACAGAATAGATACAGCAAAAAAGACACTAATAGATACAATAGTAGTTGTATCTTTTCACCCATTAATGTATAGGTGAAAAATCAAAATTTATGGAAATTAAACAAATCAAAGTTAACTCACACTTCTGTACAGATTCAGGACACCATCTACTTGTTGTTACTTCCATTCTGAGAGGTTAAGTCCAATGTAGTGGTTCCCTTACTGCCTATTATCACTATCTCAAGGGGATAATTATCTCTACACAGCAGCAGTATATAGAGACATTACTCCGAAGCAGAAAACTAATGAACCACTATCCACTGCATGATTTTATTGTATTTTTCCTCTTAAAAGCCATTTTCCTCAAATTAATTCATTTTCTTGAGGGGACAGAAAATGAATGCATGTGAGGGGCCTTGGGCACGCTTTATTTCTTTTGTAGCAAGCTTTAGAGGAAATAATTCTGCTTAACCTTACCTACATACAACTGCAACTCCATTACCAACACAGATTGCTACCCAACTCACCAACCTGTTGGACCTCATGCTCCAAAGACCAGCACTCTTAGAAATAAGAAGCCACAGTGCTGCAACTCCAACCCAACAACTGACACAACAGTTCAGAAGTTCTGCTTGTTCACTGTGGCAACACATTTTGTTAGCTGCAGGTAGCTTGTGAACTGCATCTTCTCTGAATGGACAGCACCCTGACCTCAATTTTACACAGCCCTCTCAGCCTCCATATTGATGACACTGGTACAGTACTAAACCAGAAAAGCCTTCACATACCATCAGCCAGACAAATTCTAATGAACACACCAGAGCTGTCCTCTGCTTTAAGCACTCACTACACAAAGAGCATGGATATAAGCTGTAGGCCTTCACTCTTAAGGACTCACTTCCTTACATTCCTCACTAAAAAAATCCAAGGGTAATCTAAAATACTACAACAAAGGCTGCATTCAAAAATTCTGTTCCTTCAGTACAGTGAGCATAAAAGAAAGATGTGTTTGATTACAAGCCAAAACTCCCCTATGAATTCAGCCAGGCTGAAACCATGAAGTTAAATTTCTAGGGAAACCAAAACCCAACACAAATTCAAACACTTCTAAGCATTAAGTGAAATTGCTTGACTTGCCTTCTTTAATACAACCTCAAAACACTTATAAATATATACATACCCAAACAAAACCTGTTTCCAAAACAATCCCCTAGACTGCTTGTTTATGCTCTTTACTGGCAAAGACAAATAAGCAAAAAAAGGAGAAAACCCTTTCTTAACATGCTGTTAAAAGTGCTCAGTATTGAGGCCAGAAATCCAATTGACAGGGTAATCTGACAATAGGAGGTGTCAGTTTACTAGAACACTAGCTCTAGTATCAGAGTGCTAGAACACACAGCACCCTGAATACTCAGACTACTTCAAAATAAAGATTACTTTGGAATTAGGCCCTGTTAATAATTCCCAGAACTGATTTGACTGGAAGAGAGAAGTCTTAATACCTTTTCATTTGAGATAGAAGCAATGAGTTCTATGTTTTCTGAGTGAAGGACAGCCACAGATACAATGTTCTTATGACAGCAGAGTTGACTGATAATGGCAGTACCGTTCCCCAATATATTTTCCTGTGTTAAGGATTCAAAGGATGGGGAGAATATTTTGCGGTAGTTTCAAAGGTAGTTTTGTTCTGCAGTCTAATGCACCCTCACAGGAAAAAGAAACAACAAAAGATTCATGTTACAAGCAGTTTTCTTAACCTGTTATACAAACATTAGCTTCTATGCATTTTATTGTCTTGCATTGTGCCAAGTACACAGAATCCAAAAGCTTATAAAGAATGTGGATTACTTGTACACCCACATGTACTTGTACAGTTATTCAAAGATCCTTCCCTGCTCAGTCCCCCAAATACGTAGAGAAACAGAATCTGCAATAGAATAAAATGTGAAGAAAGGCCCAAAAGTGAACCAAAGCCAAACTCAGACAAATAAGTCAGTAAGCCTTGAATTCATCAAGTAGGACACTTCTGTCTTTTTCAAATTATCCTTTTTTAAAAAAATAGTCTTCACACATCACTTTTCTAAGACACCACTTTTAATCTCCTCATGAAACATACAAGTCCTTGCCACAGAATAACTGTGTGATGCGGGTTCAAATCCTGGGGCACTCTACCCCACATACACCTTTTTTTTTTTGGTCAGAAACAAAGACTGGTTTTTGAACATCAACCCAGTTATTGAAAATCAAACATCTGCCCTAATTTAGGTACTCTTACTCAACACATACATCTCTCCTTCCACTCCCCAGTGATGCCTCAAACAAAATAAGCCCAGAGAAGCAGTTTCCAGAGGCAGGATAAAGAACTCTAGATCTGGGACTAGTTTAACACAGCTCTAACACACTGACTTCCCTCTCACTTTCTCTGACTTCTGCTTTTGGCAGCCCCACATGTAAATGTTACACCTGAAAATAAAGACACAGTAACTACAACCCTCCTAGAATTACAGTCAGTTTAGAGGAAGGAGGTGGTTGTAATGAGTGACCTAATTTCACTTCTTCTAATGGGATATTTTCTGCCTGATACTTTTAGAAAATGCTACCTAAATAAAAAAATATTAATCAAAAGAATCTCCCAAACAAAAAGTCCTCAGTTACTCTGAATTTGTGATTTACCACGGCCATTACAACACTGTTTTTGAGGCAAAGAGCTCCAGGAGAACCATACTTTGAAAGACAAGGAAACAATCTCAGTCATGGCCCAATCAGTCTTCATTCATAAAAGAAAAGAAAGGGATTCAACTTCTTCAACTAAGTATAAGGGTGGCAAATTCTGGGCGAGATTCTTCATACAATTCTATTTTTTCAATTCCCATTTCAGGGAACAGCACTCCACTGACGTCACTTTACCTCTAAAATTCAGCTTATCCTGACTTTATAGACAGCAAGACTCACAAGTATAAAAGATGGATCTAATTTATTGTATCTGCAGTTCAGACAGCTAGTAAGTATCAGGAAAGAATTACTTCTCACAGTCTTCCTGCTGGTTAAAAGCATGCTAGATTATTTGGTCCTGTAGAATTCCAAATAGAAGGCATTATTAAAGACTGGATGCATAATCTGTATGAAACATGGAAATCAAAGTTCAAAATTACAAGTATTGTAGTTAGAACCCGAGAGACATCTCTGTGAGAGTTCCAAGTGAAGCCTCAGCATGCATTTGCAGCAGACATTGAGAACAGTCAGTAATTGTTGTGAACAAAATACCAGCGTACAGATGGAGATACAGGGCAGACAGATCTGAAGTGTCAAGGCACATTCAAGACTATCTTGTTCCCATTTTTAAAGATCCAGCTGAAAGGAATGGAATGCAAAGTGTTTATCTTTTATCTGTTGGTATTTTCCTTTGAAAATTCATCTCTGATCTACCAAAACATTTACTAAATATAATCACAAACAGAGAAGAGCTCACTGTGTCTTTGTAAAATCTTTGGTAAATATTTTCTATTTAAAAATATTTTTTGAAAATATTTTTGAAGGACAAATGTTAATTAAACTTTAGAATTAGACTGGAAATCCAGATCTGTCTACACAGCAAATTCTACTTTGCTCTTGTCTCAGCCTCTCTTCTATTAACAGAAGTAACAAACGTAGAGAAATATAGCACTGTCAAAGATAAATATGCATTTTTCAATTTGACCACCAATCTTTTTTTCCCTAAAACAAATCTCTGAGCAAGATCTAGGCAGAATGATTTTAGAAAACCTTTGTAATAGCCTTAACTACCTCGCTCTGGATTACAACATAGCTTTCATTTGCTAGGTGCTGCAAATACCTTTATTTAACAGAACAGTGAGATGTTCACCGGAGTTTCAGGCTGCAGTTATTTCTGTCAATTGATTTACAAAATCCAATCCACGGTACCACCAACAGATCTAATTTTAATAGTAGCTCTTTAGTGCCTCAAGCCCAAGCACAGATTTCATCTTGAAAATCCAAACATCTCACCTCTCTCAGAAAAGCAGAGGAATATGTGCTGCTTCAGAGATGTGAATTTTCTGCCCTCACAAATTTCCTACAGGACAGACATCTGACTTCCAACATCCCCAGCTTAAAGCAAGTTGGCAGGCTGGAAGTATCACATGTTACTTTCAACACACTACAGAGAATTCTTACTACGCTCTGTTGTGAGCAGATCTGTACGCTGGGTGAATATATAGTACCACAGTGACAGCTGTGCACTAAAAAAACTCTTCTGCACTGGGTTCACAGTAAATACTACTTAGCAGGAGTTCTGGGAGGCAGCGTACAAAGAGCAGCTGCTGCACCACCTTGAGAACTGCACACGTTCCCAGCCCAGCCCCCTCAACTCCACTCTAAAGCGGAGAGATAGGGATCAGGCAGCATTTGAGTGGATGAGTGCTCAAATACTAATAAGAATGCTTGTATAAACAGATGGATGGACACAGTTTTCCTACCCCCAAGGAACTCCTAATTTAAAAGGCAGACAAAAATACATAGGAAGGCCTACACAAATGAGAAACTGTTAATACAACCTGCAGCATTAGCCAGGGCCTCTTCTTTTTCCAGCACTTGAGCTATGCCTGACTCCATTCTGATCTCAACCCCCAAATCAACAATTTATATATTCTCATTTAAGGACAACATTTCAGAGAATCAAATATTCACTAGCACTAGAAATATGCAAAAGCACAGGGAATGAATACCCTCTCCTCTTGAAGATCTCTGGAATAGAAGAAATAATTAAAAGAAAATGTTTTTTTTTCATAATCAGAAAATCAGAGACTACAATATGTTCTTACAAGAAAAGGATAGGACAGGGACTAAGGAACACTAGAAAACACAATATGTTTCCTCTATAGAGAACACAGCAGTTAAATCTCCCTCCGTTATATTTCTGCAAGTGGTTTGCTGCATAGAAGCTTCCAACAAACTCTCAGAGTCATTCTAAACTCTGAGGCCTGCAAAACTTCCTTGCTTTATGCACAGGAGCATGACCCAGTGAAAGGAGAGACGTGCTTTGAAACCCCACTGCAGAACAGTTTCTGAATGCCCACATGAACCCAAGTAGTTACCTCTGGACCAGAGACATCTCTTCCTCTCCCATAGTAAGAAAGTTAATTGAGGAAATTTATATTATTTTTTCCTAAATGAGTCACTTTCCATCCCTGTCCCCACAATAAACGTTCAACAGCTCCAAAGGGAAAACAATGTTTTTTCTTAGAAAATAGAAGTCAATTTTGGACAAGGAAAAGCTGCAAAGAAAATTAGTAAGACCCACTGGGATAAGTCATCAGGCAGAAATTCACCATTTCATTTGACACATTGCCAGAAGCCACAAAACATAAACAAGGAAAGAAACAGCCCAGATAACCTATACCACAGAGCAAGCATCCTGTGGCTTTTGTACCTTTCTGTGTCAGATAGGAGAGTTGAGCAAGAACAATTAAATGTAAAGACAAGACTGTAGAAAACCTGAAACTAAAGTGCTTGCATGTATCACTAACCAAACCTAAAGAAAATTTCCATTTTGCAGCTACCATTTGTCTTAACAATATGTCTTACTGTTTTCAATACACTATTGGGCTTTAATGGGCTTTTTCCCTCCTTTCTGTGGTGTTTCTTTTGTTGCTCTGGTTTGGGTTTCTTCTTCTTTTTTTTTTTTTTTTAATAAGACAACAAGATCTGCCTTAAATGAACACTCATGGCATGTGCAAAATATGCCACTGACACCTTGAAGAGATTCCATTTATACTAAACAGAGCTGCCCTGGCAAGCTGCAAAGACACTTTGAAGTGGCCTCTCAGGCTCTGCTTCATCTGTAGCTAGGAAGGGAGATTACAATTCATGTGAGAATACCCAAAATAGCTCTAATCTACCTCTCTCGGGTACCAGGAATCACAATGCCACAGTGGCACGGAGATTTTGTGGGATGAACAGTTAAGCACTTACAACTCAGGACACCCTGTGCTGAAATCTGTGCTCCAACAGCACAAGGGCTAGGGGCACTCAAGCCAGCCAGCTTACCTCAGGCTCGGGAGTGCCAAGCCAGGCTGGAACAATGCCATCTTGATAAATACCAACAGTTGCCCTCCCTTAATATCACTCACAAAGCTGCTTTTCATGCACAATATATAGTCTTTCAAGGAAGAAGACAGACAGATAGATCTTCCTGCCACGCTAACTAGACTCAGGTGATGAAAATAACCCAAATGTAAAAGACTTTCAGATGTGAAATGAAAGGAAGAATATAGGCAATGCTTAGGGAATTGCCCTAGGCAAGGCTTTGGGGGATATTTGGAGAGGCAGTGTGAATACACCTGTTCCTATTTGGAAGATCATTTCATTCCCTGCCCCTTCTCCACATTGTCTGATGGAAAAATTTTCAATCCTTAGTTAAAAAATTTTAAAAAAGCAATACTGTGGGCTTTGCAGATTAGATCATTAGAAGCAGGACTGCTCTATGTTACACCAACTATACAGACAATAGTAAAAGAGTGGATGTGGCTTTTTAATATAGGATGTGTTGGCGTAACGAGAAGGTTACACAGCTCTTTATATCGTGTATGGTGTGACTAATAGTAGTATCTCTTCTCCCAATCTTTATCCAAATATAGCTATTAGATCTATTCAGTCTGTTCTCAGCATCACGTACTCTGCTAAGGTAGTGTGTGCTGTGTATCTCACAGAAATTAAATGGAAGCAAGGAGCTGACACATATAACGACAAATGTTGATTGCTGTTACAACAGGTTTTGAGAAACAAGTGACTGAGTTCTTATTTGGTATCAAGGAGTTTAATAACCTGAAAGCAAATCAGAACCAAGAATATATGTGAGGCACTGATCCTTAGTATTCTGGCAGCCCTTATGTTCGAGCTTCCACAGGACAACCCCCTGCAGCAAATACACACGCAGCATCCAAGTGCCTGCAGGATCAGAACTGCCAAGTTTTTGCAAAGGTTCTCCATCCTCTTCCCTGCTTCTTCTTGTCAAATCTGAATTCATTTTAAGGCAGTTGTATAAGGTGGGATGTTTCTTTGTGTTTCAAGCAGACAGACCTCAGCCATCAATATTGCCTCCTACATTTTTACAGCTATCCCCCTCTTGAATTCTACATTCTGTGCAGCTTTTTAACCTGCTCACAGAAACACCATTTGTCTTGTCTCCCCCTACAGCCATTAGAAATAAACTGAGGGGTTTATGTCTTTTGCTATTGGCCACTATGGTAAGATTTTCTTTTTTTCAAGTTCATTCTGCTTAATGTATCTCATTGTATGTAACTAAGATCACGATGCTTTGCAACTTCGAAGGACTTTTGATTGGTCCAGCAACAATAAAGCCTGACTAAAAGGGCATTTGAGACAATACTGGGAGGTTTAGTTTGGCAGTTAGTGCCTGCAGCCACTTCTGATATTAAGCAACTTAAAATAGCTTTGACTTGGAGCAAGTCCTGAAGTTCTGGCACAGATATGACTGATGTGCAAGTGACTCTTCTGCTCCTGCGAGTCTGTAAATTACGGTACTTATTAAATGGATGCAGGCTTACATTTAATTGTTCTTTAAATGCATTTGTTTGAGTTCTCTTTGTTTCTGGCCACCAGATTACCAGGGGAGTCATTCTTCCTCTGCTCACTAAAATAGGAGCAGCAAACAGCAGTCCTGTCTCTAGACCAGAAGTATTTAGCACTGAGCTCTGTGCTTTGCCTACAGAGGGTAGGACAGTACAGCACACACCAGCTGGCAGCTGTATGAAGGAAAATGAAATGTAACACATGTCCACAGTGCCAGAGGTGCTGAATCAGAACTAAATTTGCAGGAACTGCACTTGGTATCATGCCCTTACTTTTGCATCTAAGGTTTTAGGAGGCCATAGTGCCCAAAGTGAATCTCTTCCAAGTGGAGGGCCCAGCATTAAGCTGCCAGTATACAGCATTAATGCCTCCTTAAACACTTCCTTTATTCACAGGAATAATTGTTTTGTACCTGGAGCATTCATCCAAGCTCTGTGAGAGAATAAACAAAAGCACAGGCTTCAAACTTCAGAGAGTGAAGAATTCTTTTTAAGATCAAAGTGAATAAAACAGAATAGAAGCAAACTTCCCCTGAGAAAGTGCAATGCCAATTTCTTCTGTAATAGGCTGTATCACGTTTAATGCATAACATGACATCCCGCCAGGCATCCCAGCTGGATCCCTGGAAATTTAAAAATGTGGCAAAGAAAATAAAACTTTAACGCATTTAACAGGTACATAAACTTTTGGATGTTTCAGGAAGCTGGGAAATTGTAGAGATTGAGGATGTTTCTAGTACCTGTTAAAATGTAATGACTTAAATTTTGTTTTCCTAGCTGGGTTCAGTTGAACACAGAGAAGCCACTTCCCTTGGGAAGCCACAGAAACCACGTTTGTTTAACAGGAAGTAATCTGAACGTATTGATATAATCTCAAATCTAAAGGGAAATCCTGTTATGTTGAAGACTGTTATGTTAAAGTAACAAAACCTGAACTTCTAAAAAGAAAGGATCTTGGTTTTTTTTAATTTTCAAAGGAAAAACATCTCTGAGGAAGAATATGGCTATAGCTGAGGACAAGGATTGACCTTTATTGATAGTACAATGATGCCAATCCTGATTTTGGGCATTTTAACCCATTAAAGTATTGGGTACAGCAATCTTAAAATATTTCCCACTGAAAGCTTACGTAGTATAGTAACACACACATACCCACAACCTTATTTGATAAAGAACAAACCAGTGGCATAGATGGTTCTGGAAGGTAAAAGCATCCTGGGAGAGCTGGAAGTAAAGATCTTTTATAAAACATTACATAAAAAATAAAGCCATTATGTTATGAAAATTTACTGAAAGTCTTTGTTAAACACAATTATTGTTTGTGACCCAACACATCCTAAAAAGTACAACTGAAAACACTGCTAAGTTAAGAAAATGTAACATCAAGAGGGGTGTAGTGAAATAAGGTTTTAACAGGAATGTCCCACAAATTTCAGAAGCCGTAAGCAGATTTAGAATAAGGGTATTTAAGAAGAGCTTTAAGAAATTAAAGACCTCAGCTAGTAAATATTTGCCTATGGTGAATGGCTCTTCATTTAAAGTTATCTTGAATTGGAAGATCCAAACAATGCCGTTCACCTCCACTGCACCATGTCTTCTATTTTTATGCCCAAGTTTTGGACTGAAACTTGATTCCAAAATTCCCAACAACTAGAAGAAAAGCTGTTTTTGGGGATATTTAAACCTAGAGAAAGGCAGGAGTCTGTCGTGTCACAATTCTTAATTCAGCAGAGTGTATATAGTTTGAGGAGTCTTGATTATATTTGGATAAGGTACTCGGTTTCTATTTGTATTTTCCGCAGCCTTGTTTGTGCTGACATGTTTTGCATTCCTCAAGGAGTTACCCAGCACAGGTGTGTGTGGAGGGGGATTCCAATGTGCAAAGGCTATGACCAGAACTGGCACTTGAAAGAAGGTATTAAGGCAGGAAGAGAAGCCTGATCAGAGTTTCCTCTCCAGCTGGCATCCTGCTATGGACAGCCCTTCCCCTTCTGTGCTGCCTGCCCTGCTGATTAACAGGTGAGGGTTAGAAAGCTTTCAGTCTCATTGGGAATTCTAAGACATATCCTGTTTTATTACATTCTTCAACTTTATTCTGTGCTACATTCCAATTGAAAGCATCCGTTGTTTTAATTACAAGAGAGAGCAAAGTGGGTACCCATCAATTGTGAATGAACACTTCTTGCCAAACCAAAAGGTCCCTGCAAAAACCAGCCTGCAGATCTGCCTGTGGTACTGATATTACTCGTTAGTTATACTTTTACCTGTTAACTTGGGGATTGAAATTCCTGCCCATTCCTTTTTTGAGATTCTGCGTCTTTCCTGTTTTATCTTGTCTAGATTTGGTGCTCAACACTTACTGATGTAAGCAACAACAAGACAGGGCAGTGTTTTTCTTCCAGAGCATGTATGTTTAAATGGAGTGTTCCAAAAAGGGCCTTGAAGATGCTGATTACACGTGTTCTCCCAACTCTCACTCCTCTGTACATTCCTATTTCTTTCAGGTGATTACCTATACTTGGAAATATCAAATATTTCTATCAGTTTAGTAGCACGATCAATGCTTTAGGAATTTAGTGTGCATATTCCAAAATGGGTTAAACACTAGTATCTAATAAATATTCTAAGGTAACAAAAATTGGGTGCATAAATTGCGTGAAAATCATAATTAGCCTGCTTGGGATACTTAACTAGGCTTTATAGAGAAGAATATGGTTCTGATTCTTAGTTTAAGATATTAATTCTCAAATCAGAGCATAGCTCCTTAAGGATCATCAGACTGTAACTTACGCAGAGGTAGCAATTATTCTGCAGGGTGCCTCACTTCCATTTCAAAGTTGTACTTTAATTTCTTTAATGATAAGTGCAGACATTTTTCTCTGCTCTGCAAGCAGAGGCTGTAATGAGCTCCATACCTAGTCACAATGAGTTTCTAAATTCTGCTTGTCTAAATTAGGAATTTTCCTCTCCTGTTCCAGAGTAAACACACTAATTACGATAATCTGGTTGTGTATTTTGTTAAGGAATAAATATTCACAGGACATCTATTTAAATCCATGGAAGGAATGCAATCAAGTTCAGAATTTGCCTTAACAGTACTTTCCTTGGCTGCATTAGGCACTAACTTCTGCAATGGAGCATGTCAAAATAATTGGTTTGGAAGAGGCAGCAGGAAAGTTGTCATTTGACCAAGAAAGAATTTCAGAAGGTCCAAGGTGGTCTGCCTGTGTCCAGTTTGTCTTTTTCCCTTCATCTGGCACCAAACAAAGTGCTGAACAATGAATTGTATAGATGAGAAAATATGACAGTTACTTTAATAGGGATTCCTGCTGCTACTGGAACCATTATTTGCCTGATACAAATGAAGAATGAAAGGAGCACAGAAAAAAAGTTAACCCTCCACTTTGATCTCAAATGAGGACTTAGTTAAACTGCAGGACAATGAGCTTCGTCACTGTATTTTGTCATCAAGCAAACATCTGAATGATTAAACTAAAGTGACATTTTGGATTTCATAGAGAAAAAATGTCTTTAAAGAAGATTGATGTATTCCCTAACACCAGCATGTAAGTCTCAGACTCAGCCAGAATTATGACTGATGGAATTATGAAAGTTCTCTCTTCAAGGCAGTTACATTTACAGTGATTTTTTTCAGAGCAGTACACCCACATGGAAACAAAGTTTGTAGGAATTTTTGAGTTTTAGTATGCTGTCAGAGTTTGATATTGGCCACCCTCTCAAGTTTCATTTTCCATCTCTTTCCTTTTTTCTTATATCCTTCTTCCTCTTACAACATCTTGCTCAGTAACCTTGTTTAGTTTCATTAATCATGTTTGCAGAGAAAAATTTAAAATCTGTCAGTGCTAGAACTTTGATGGGATCAACATCAATGCAGGAACAACTGCAATGGCAGCAGAAAACATTTCTCTAAGTGAATATGCACCTATTTAACAAACAGGAGGCTTTTACTTCAGCTACCAGGAAGTGGAAATAAATGAAAATTAGGAATGCTTGGATGGATATTGGACAGCTGGGGAGATTCCTGGTGCAGACAAAAGTGCCAAATGGAGCCTTATTAGTAAGCTCTCTTTATTCTAGGATGGGTCTTCTATTTATAGAATTATACAGCCCTTGAAGAAACTATAAGATTGCGTATGTAAATGATACAGGAGCAACATACGCATTTTACATGAAACTGCCTAATAAAATCCGAAGATGCTCCCAAACTTTTAGTAGACCTATTTTAAATGGTACCACATATTATGTCCATCTGGTTCTCTCAGCTGGTGACAGGCATTTTCTTCTGAATGGCCTTTCTCCCTGCATTTCTGTATAATTTTCAGGATTGAAAGAAATTCACCCTCTGCTTCTGCTTACACTTTTCATCTATTTCCTACATAAAATCCTCAGAAAAGAACTTGTTAATTCCTGATCATACCAGTCAATATTCTGGGTCATATACAGTCCAGCATACATTCAAGTAAAAGGAATTTCTATTACACAGTTACATTAACCTCCTATTCTAGATCTAGAAACCAACTATCTCATGACATTATTCTTCAACAGCTACCAAAGTAAGAACTAGAAAAAGACCCCTATTATTCTGCCTTACATTGAGTTAAGACTGAATTAATTTCATGAGGAATGCCATGACATTCATGACTGAACATTCACTACTAGAAACAGAATTCTACCTGCAAAATTTTATCAAACTGGAGAGACTCACAAGGCTGCAGAGGAAAACAAGAATCATTAACAGTAGCTGATATCAAAGCTATATGCATCAATCACTCTGAGAAAACATAAAAGTAAGCCTAGATTAATCTAGTGGTCTTCTTTGATTTGGGACACACCAGTAATTGGAGGAAATTCTCTGGTTTTAAACAGTGAGGAATATAAAGCTCTTCCACACACTTTGAGTGCCAAGCATAACAGGGTCCAGACCTTCCCTGGCTCTGTATTTCAGGGTAATACAAGTATGGAAAATAAAGAATCAGCATGTTTCACAGTGACAAACAAGACATCAAACAAGATTTTGGGCAAATGACACAGGAGACTGATATAAACAAATCATCCAGGCATTTAAGTAAGTTCCTCATAAAAATAGGAAAAAAACCCCCAGAAGCAGAAACATAAGAAAAAGAGAAAACAAATTTTACAAGTTTCTGGCTATGTCAGAGAAGAATAAGATATTCTCCCGTTCAAAACATCTAAAATCATCTCATCTGTTGCTCTGTGTGAATACCACAGACAAACAGAATTGATATGAAAGCATGGATTTCAAGCTCTACACTACTTTTCTCTGCAGTCTAGGTAATAATTCTAGCATCTCTTGCAGCCTCTGTGAACAGATCTGCATTGAGAGTGCAGAGGTAAAAGCTCCACAGACAATAAGGTGTCGGTCAAGTCTCTTTGAAGGCCCCTTATCCTTTTTTATCATGCATGACTCTGTAAGAATGTGCAAAGCAATCATCCAGAGGCAAAAAAAGCACTAGGCTGTCAAGCTAAGCTTCTGCTGGCTGCAACTCAGATATGACACAAAGTCATGCACATCTTATGTAAAAATTGATAAGAAGGCTGTGTGCTGTTTATGTTATATCAGTGTGGAATTAGAAAGTCTTGTGCTTATATCAGTGGGTACATTAATAATCAACCCTCAGGTAAAAAAAACCAAACCAAAAAAGCAAAATGGAGAACTGAAAGTGTGAATACCCAGAGTGGTTAAATCCTTCTAAAGAAGGAAGGACAAAGAACAGAACTGCTCTAAGATTAGCAGCTTTTGAAACAACATCATTACAAGTACCTTCCCCAAGAAAGGTGTGAATCAAGCTGCTGTGAAAGTTAGTGAGGCAAGGAGTCTAATGCAGGAAATTAATTCCATTGTGCACATCCTTCCTGTGACCCCAGCTCATTTGCTTTGCAGAACCAGAGAAATTTTTCTGTCCTGCCAACACATAAGAAATAAAACTTCAGCAGAGCAAAAATATTACGGTACCAACTCCCCATTACTCTGCACAAATTTATTCTCTTCAGTGCAAATGCAAGTATTTCAGTTTCTCTGTTAATTGCTTTGCACTACAAATGCCTTTATAACTGCTTGGCAATGATAAATCAGAGTGTTCATTTTCACCTCAGGCAAGACATCAATGATTTTGTTTTAAATCACATTTGGAAAATATAACTTTAATTTACAATAAAGTTCTAAAAGCTCTTCTATTCCCTCTATAGTTTTATGTTCATGTTGGTTTTATGAGTATGGAAGTAAAATTAAGGATGGCAGGCAGCCTGGTGCTCCTGTCCCAGAAAGCAACCTCCCTGCTTTTCCTATCAAGGTAAGAATTTTTAAGACCATCTCACCCTCACATCTGGGAACCCTCTCTAATGACTATGGCTGGGGCCAGAGCAAACACTTCACAGGAGAGACTCACACATAACTTGCCATTTTGCAAAGTCAATGTGTAACGCACCTTCCTCTTTCTACCAGAGCTGTCTTCTGCTCCAGTGCAGACACTCAAAGCACACCGTCTTTGCAACTTTTGAATGACATATGAGCTTAAGTAACAGAAATTAAACTTTGAAGTTGCCTGCATTGGCAGAATGCAGACAACTAGCTCATGTTAGCGGCAGAAAGTCAGAAGAATGGTCCACAGGATCAAAAGTATCCATCTGCATTTGTCTGTAGTTCAATTAAGCAACTCCTTGTCATGACAAGAAATATATACATATAATGGATGTAGGAGAGACTGGATTTCTGAGTTTTACACTTATCTCACTGGGAAGAAAGGATGACTACAGAACTTTCTGAAGTAAACATGAATCAATACTAAGAAAATAAAGGTTTTCCCCTTAAAACTTTTCATTTCCTTTTAAACTTTATGTAATAAATAGAACAATCAACTGGGAAACATCATCCATATGTAGATAGTGCACATGCTCAAATACAGTCACAATATGTTATTATGCCAAAGAGCCAGACGGATCTGCATGATTTTGCCTAAGCTATAGATAAAGTACATATGAGTGCACAGTGCACATATTTCCATAGTGGACAGCAATATTACAATATACCATTTTGTTAACCCATCATCTAAACTACATTGGTATTGATCATGGAAAAAGTTTATTTTTAATATAAACTTCAATCTTAAGCTATGATAGTATTTTCAATATTTAGTCATACAGATTGATGTAGCTCAAGCCTGACTTAAAAGAATTCAGTACAACAGCACTTATCAAGATATTGACAGTGTTAAGTATTTTTTTAGAAGTGGAGTTTATTTGTCACAGAAATTGTTTTGCCTTGTTCAAAAGTACTCCTCTAGGTGGCTTGTGCTTTTATACACAGCCCTGTTCACAAAGGGCACTAATCCATATTATTACACGAACTAAATGCCAATTAACTCTCCCTTATGAGTTATATTAAATGATTATTTTAGGGTGGAGCTATACATTTTCCAAAGGGTCTTTATCACAGCTATGTTGACAGGACTTTAAGTATGGTGGTATGCTTAGTACTCCCCTGAAGTAGCTGAAGTATGTGCCACAGCAGGTGCCACAAGTAGAACATAGCTTGCTTTGACATTAAAACATAGGGTATAGAAAGAGTGCAGGGTTGTTTGATGGATTTATAAAAGCATATGTTGTGAATGGTTTGGAAAAGTGGAGCCTTTGGGGTATAGCATTAGAGTCAAAGCTAACTCAGTTTGAAGAAATCCTGTCTTGTCATGGCAACAGTTCTTTGTACTTCATGATTGTCAAGGTATCTGTCATTAACGAAACATTTTGACAGCTCTAAGGAAAAGCTCACTGAAGTGTAACCTCTTGAGGACAGTAAGACCAAAGTATTAAAACATGCTCTTTGAGCTTTCAGGGACACACTTCCAACAAAGAACTGTAAAAATTATACTTGCATCTGTTTAACAAAATAGAAAACATAGTTTACATTTCTTTCCCATTCTTGACCATGCCCTCTTTGTAAAAACTTAAATCTTTTGCACCTATTCTCAGTGTCACAGGATCTTGGTAATCAATGTAATTCTAGCCCTTCAGGGACAACGTGGCATAGAAGATGACAGCTTTTACCAAAGGATCTCTCTGCACCTATGACTTTATGTCCCCAACCTAGACTCCCACAAAGCAGATGAGAAGCCCCTCCTCATTAGCCACAGCTAAACCTCTCTGCTGATACACGCACACTTCTTGCAACCACAAGCTAACATTTGTTCCTCTGCTTTCCACAATCAATGTGTAAATGTCAGTGTGGTTGTGATCTCGCCAAAGTTTTTCCCACATTTTTTTTTTTTCAGATCACCTAGTACTTTTGGCCTTTGCAATGTTATTCTACAAAGACATTGATTATTCCTTTACTATTACCCCAACAATAGCACAGTATTTAGTTTTCATTTTCTTGATCCATCTGCAAAATCAATTTTTGCTTTCTGTATGAATTCAGGTCACAGATAACTTGAAAAAATTAAGTGAAATATCTAACCAGTCGGCTTGATAGTCAGTTTATGGACTTGAGGTGTGCCAAAACTGTAACTAAAATTAAAGATCTGTGAAAAATAATAGAATCATCCCAAATGCCACTAGGAAAGCAGCCTAGGCAGTGTATACATTTCCTAGATTAGTCCTAAAATATTTACCCAGGCAGAAAACCTCAACCTCACTCATAGTTAAAAAAGCCAGAGCTAGATTCCCAGATATTTGAAAAAAAAAAAAAAAAAAGCATTTTATGGTGGTCAGTCTCCTTAATGGAGTTATATTAGGTTATTCCAGCTAAAAATATTGCCCTTATCTTAGTGAGTGTAGAATTTCTCTTACAGAAGAATTTTAACATTATGTTAAATAGTATGTTTTCCAAGCTCTTTTTATACACAAGTGATTGAGAACAGTGGTATCCTTGAACTCATAAGGCTCTCTTGACAATTATATTCCCCCTGTAACTTCATAGAACCAGTGGAATTATACCAGGAATAAATCCGTCCCAGTATCTTCAGTTACTCTATTTGGAAACCAGTCATTTGCCTGACCTTCAGTGCAATGCTAAAAACAGAGTTTGTCTGTCATCAAGAGCCAGTGAGATTTCAGATAAAACAGAAGTCATGGCTCCTGCAATGAAATTCCAGGAGTGTCCATCAAAGGCTTGCCAACAATAGCATCTCACTCAGTCAAGACTTTCATACTTCGATAAAACTGGGGGAAGAGGGGGCAGAGGAGATTTTACGTTGGGAATCGGCCATGTCACAGAAACTTTGGGCTCAGTCTCAAGTATACAAATCCAAAAGAATTCTTTAATTATGTTCTACCAAAACTTTTATGAGTTGAATAGCTTTGGTTCTTTAAAGACCCAAAAATTTCTCACTCTATTGACAATTTATTTTTGGGGGTTGCTTAGTTGGTTGTAAGGTTTTTTTTATCCCTCTGGGGGAACATTCCTTCCAACTACCAGCACCAAAATGTATTTAAAATAACAAATAGAGCAACACAAAATGAATCAGGTCTGCTCTAAACACCAGTGTAAATATTGTGAGCAAGCAGTGAAGTGGAAGCAGGACTATTTATTCTTCAACTTCCGTGTTTAAATTACAATAGATTAATCTTGTGTTCACCAGAGTAAAAGGACTGTTATAGAAGGACAATTGCCAGGCAAGATTTCAAACTTCTTCCTTGTGGTCCCATGCCAGCATGTAGGCTTACAGTGCTCTCTCTTCTGTCAGACTGGCATCTCTCTTTACTTAATCTAAACTTAAATCTTTGGATTTACTTAATCCAAATTTAAATCTCAAAATACCATCCCAGTCCTAGCAGAATATTGCCTAATGCTTTGATAGCAAGAGATGGCAACAGCAAAAATTACCAATCATTTCCACATGCAGCTTAGATACCCATCAGTACATACAATGCTTGCTAACAACCTCACTATCCTGGAATATATGCTTACATTCCTAATATTTGCACAGTTTGTTCTGTCTTGTAGTTCCTTTAGTTTCTACTGAGAGGATATAAACAATTACATGTATGTTCAGACTATGAGTAACAGTGGGTTGGAGTGAAGCTAATGAAATGGATATCATGTAACATGGTCTTCTCATCTCCCAAAACAGACAATGTATATCTCAATCAAAGAATAAAGTCCTGTCCCAGTCTCCCTCACTGGTCTTTGCAATGAAAATTAAGCATAAAGCACAGATAATGGAGGTGTCAGCAGTAAGAATGGATAGGAAAAAGACACTTAAAGACAATATCAAGGATCACAGAAGTGAAAGACATATTTCAAAGTTAAGAGGATGTTAAAATTCATATTGCCAATTTTTAAGTGCAACTTCTAGGCAGCTCTCCTTGAACACGAGGCCATGGCACGCTCTCTGTCACATTATCTAATTGAATTGAGGACTGTCACAGTGCAACCTACTCGCACTACAAAGTGACACAAGTCACCAGAGGAAGGGAGGAAAGTGGCAAGAGGCAGAGCCAACCAATAGCTTTTTGTCTTTGGAATGAAGCTGCACAAAAGTGAAAAGGTACCATCAGAACAGCCTGGATTTTACTTATTCTGGTATCAAAGCAAGACTAACTGGGTAAAAAGTAAGTAATGGTGACAAATTACAGAGAAAAAATATATACTTTGCTTTATATATATATATATATATATATATATATCTAATCAGGAATATCTGTTCATCTTGGGTGTTAAAAAAAAAAAAAGAAAAAAAAAGGAGAGAGCCTTTTTTAGGTCTCTAGCATCCAAAGATAAATCCACAGGTCCCAGGCAGTAGACACTCAGTAAGGAAAATAGGGAGAACACCTCTTGTGCTCCAACTAAAAATCGGCTCAACTAAAAATGTACTAAGGACATTGGAAATCACTGCTTTTTTCATCTGTCCTTAGGATAGTATCTTTCTATAAAAACATGCTTTTAATTGATTTGTTGTTGTTAACAGATAAACCTAGGGTTTTGGAGATTTTAAATATTTTGACTTTACTCAATAAATATGTGAAAATATTCAAATAAATACTAAGAAACAATTAGATGTTTCAACTTCACCTCTTCAAGGGGGTCACCATCACCTCTTTTAAGGTGCTGTAATTTAGCCAGAAAAAAACTTCTCTCATGACACACTGAGAAAATCAATTTTTACTGAGTATCCTGTTATTGTCATTGCTGTGATGGTGAGATGTGAACAGCTTCAAAAGATGGCATATACCCTTTAGTTTACAAAAAACGTTGGCAATTTGGAGGCCTTTCTCAATAGTTCCTGATCCCTATTTTGCTATTGCAAAATTGGGTTGTCTGGAGTACAAAAAGATAATATTTTAGAGACTATTTTCTAAACATTTCTCTTTACAGCATTAGTGTATCTGAGGGCAGTAGCACACTGGGAAGGATGCATGGCACAAATAATCTCTACAAAGACAGCAGCCAAGATGCTTTATGGGAAGATTGAAACTAAAGACTTGTGGCATCCAGGCCAGAACATTTACTGTGGTTGTTCTAAAATTAAACACCAACGAGGAAAGTTTATTCCTACCTAAACCCTTTATCTACACATTGAACAAAGAGGCTTAACAACCAACTACATGGCAAGAGCTCTTCCCTGGCCTTCTGAGCTCAGAGATGCATTTAATATTGGAACCCACTCCAATCTCTGCAAAACCACTGGAGGAGGATCAAGACTTAATGAAGACAGAAGAAATAATATTGTTTACCAGTCCTCTTAGTGATGCTTCCCTCAGATAAAACTAATTAAAGGTACAGTTAATAAGGCAAATAACCATAAAATTATAATAAAACTACTTCTCTGTGCTGCTTTCTAGTCTATAAAGAGTTTCAGTAAAACAAAATGTAGAGACCAAATTAAGTATTTGAGTGAAATACTCAGAGTATCAAGAGATAAAGACATCTACCCGTATCATCAAATGGAATGGAACTCAGTCCCAGCTTGGAATTCTTTTCCTATGAGAAAGATCAGCATCTCACACTGTACTTATAAAATGTAACACTGTACAAGAGGGTGTCCTGCCTCCTTTCCAGGTTGTCTTTAGGACACATGAACTCCAGGGAATCGTGGGTGGAATGTATAAAAGATCTTATTGCAGCTGCTGGTACTGCATCTGTTCAAGGGATAAATAAAGCAGCTAAGTTCTAGTTTTGGTTTCATACACTGCCAGTCTCTTGACATGCACAGAAATTATATACCACCTCCTCATCTTGTCAATCACACTGCAAATATGTCTTCAATATTGTGGAAGGGATGATCACTTTTTTTTGGCCAGGAATGTTCCCACAAGCTGGGACAACCTCTACGACAAGTCACACACTGGAAAAAATCAAATCCACTTTATTTTCTTCCAGAGGGTAACACTGTTCATGTAAATTATCAATCTTTATACTTCTTCCCATTCTTCCTAGGAAAGAATTTGGTCTAGACAAAACTGATGTGAAATTACAACTGAATTAATTCACAAATTATATAGACTTTCAAGTAGGTTTATTCTGTTTTGTTTCCCTTCATCACCTCTTAATCCCCATGCTTTGGCATGCAGAATTTATGGAAATGCTCTCAGTCACTACTCACTTGTATTTTTTATATATATTTTTAAAGAAGATGAATGTGTTTTACTATCTATGCTCAGCATATTTTCTTCAGAGTAAAAGATGGAGATTGTAATCTAAGATGACATTTTACAGGGTGAGGAGCCACTGCTCTGCAGAAACTTAAGCACAGAGATATTGCAAAAGGAAATTGTTACTGAGCAGGACAAACCTATCCTTTTGTGGACCACAGGATATGTGGTTGCAAAAGGAGGAAAAACGTTTCTGGAAATACTCAGTGGAGATGCACTCTATTGTCAACACAGAAGTTACACTGGTATTAATTGCAGCTTGGGTTCTTCAACAGAGGCTAGAGAAGACTATTTAATACAGCAACCCATGTAATCAGAGAAACAGGAAACCCTCCAGCTCCACACAGAACAGTCATGAACTTCCATGAGGTACCATATTCAGCCAGTGCTCCTTCCTGCACATTCCTTCTCTTTGCCTTCATGGCTCTATAGGACATTATAACACCTTTTGGAGGGTCTAAATCTTTCTCCTTCCAAATGCGGTATTCATCTCTTTGCTCCTCCACTCTAAGTGCACTTAATCTGATCAGCATCAAAAGCTGGGAGCAAAGAAAGGATAGCACATTCTGGTGAGGCAGAATGTGGGAACGAAGCAAGGAAAGCAGGCAGGAGAAAGAGGCCACATAAGCATTCCAGGCATGTGGAAGGAGGAGACAGCAGAGAACAATCTCACATGGAGTGAGGACGAATGCCAAGATCCATCAGTACTTGTCCTTGCAGCTGGCTGCTACAGCTGAGGCACACAGTTCTCAAGGGTGGGATAAAGCCTCCCTCAAAAGAGAGGAGAGCTTTGCTATTCCTCAGGAGTGAAACAGCCAAATAATTCCGGCACCTCAATAATCTGTTCACTTTCTCCCCAGGTGCCAACAGCCTGATATCCACAACTTGGTGCACTCATCCTGAACTCCTGAGAACTATATGGCAAACCAGCACACGTTTCAATTTTAGAAGTGTTGCCCTGAAAAGAAGCAGTACCAAGAAGTGGGCAGTTAAACAGGGGAGAGGTTGCAGTTCAGGTAGATGTGGTTTGTTGCTGTCAGACCGTTGCCCACTTCTTGTCGTGAAGAAAGCAAAGCACACATGTAATAGAGAGATCCTCATCCACCTCATACAGTTGACAAAAGGATTTAATTTTGCATAATTTGTTAGATAATTTAAGCAAAACAGTGAGAAAAGAATCTTCTAGACAGGAAAGCAATTTTGACAGTAGGTTAGGAGGGTACCTGTACTTTGCAACTCCTGTAAAAAAGACTACCCATTTATTTCCTACAATAGTTAACCTTAGCCAAGGCTGATAAAGACTATATTGCTTTGACTATTTCTTTTTTAAACACCTGCCATAGTACCAACTGCCCTTAGCCATTTTTGAACCAGCTATGATTAGGTAAGGAGAGAATGCTGACATTCTCAAATAGAACAGGATGGTCCCAGTGGCCCTCAGGATCAAGGAAAGGCAGACCAAATTCACCCTAATACCAGGGCATTCCGATTTGGCACTAGGTACCAGAATCTGGGGTTACATGTAGTATTTTTGGAGTTTTGGATAAGATGTCCCATTCCAGAAGCTTGAGGTAAACGTAGCATTGGTTCCAATTCAAAATAGCTTCCTAAGTTACTGGATGCTTTAAATATAGCATGAGAGTCCCACAGAGGCTTCTCAAGAGTGTGCATGGCACCCTAACCAGGTATAGTAAGTACTACAATGAATTGCAAATATTTTTATTCATGCCACAAAGACTAATTGGCACTAATGCTGGCTTTAAAATGAGAACCCATAAATTGTTTAAAGTATGTGCCCTTAAGCCTGTTACTTTTAATAAGAATAAGGGTTCATGTCTGTATTAGGTATGGCTAAGCAAGAGAGGCACGGAGCCAAAACAGCCCAGAGGGTGGAACTGGGACTCTGAGCAAGGGAAAGGTGGGAATATGGCAAGAGTATGTGAAAGGCTGTGTTCCTCCTAATCCGCAGCTGCCATTGCTACAAATCAAGTGTATTTGGAAGGATTTTGGAGAAAGGTTAAAACCTATTTATGCACTGCATCCAGGCACTGAACACCTGTGGCTTAGATGATCACAACACCAGCTACGCACGTGGGAGGTGCAGAAAGTAACTCTACCCCAGTCGGGGGATTTGCGTGCCTTTAAGACATTTGGCCCATTTCATCTTCCTAAAAGAAGAGGAAGATCTCATTGAGGTTTTGGGGAAATGGCTGCTAACCACCACCACCAAAGAGAGGAGTCACCTTGTATGAAGTTATCTGGAGCCATTCGTAAGCTGAAAATTAATTCTTTGAGGGAACCTAATTCCCAGTACTTCCTTCCTTCTATTTATTGTGTGCTCTTTCTCCTGAAAATCTCTTAGAAGAACACAAACAGCTTTACACTTGGGAGAAATATTATACTCTTCATGGATCTGAAAAACGGAAGCTTTTAGAATTGTCCCCAAAGGACAGCCTTAGGTCAGTAAGGCTGACCTAAGCCTCAGAGCCAGCTTCATGTGATCAAGCTTTTATTTCTTTTGGGACCTGAGTTTTGTGATAGTAGCTAAAAAAAAAAAATTACCATCTGTGCAACACATTTTGACAGGTGATACCTGTTAATTTTCAAATATATAATATGAATTATGGGTCAACACAATGTGCCTGAATGTCACATTTATTGAGATCCTTGTCCTCACTCTGTCCCAGCAAAAATGAAATTCTTTATGAATTAATGAATGCCGTTTATTAAATATCATAGCATACTTCTATCAAATTAGCATTTAGCAATTTAGACAACTGTAACAGAAAGCCTACTCCTATATTTTCTTCTCAGGTAACCTTTTTATTAAGGCTTTAATTACACTAGTACAGAAGAAACAGCCCTTTAACAGGCTGTGTATAGAAACCATTCTTTTTCAATTAGCATTATTCTTCTCTACTCGCACACTACTGCCAACATCACTAGACAATGTTTTGAATTCATTTATTTTGTCAAAACTTGCAGTTGCAATTGATTTTTACCATGTTCAGCAGAAACATGATAAAAACCCTTCCTTCCCCTCCCCTTTTCAAGATCTTTCAATTTACTGGCACACTGATAATTTGGTTAATCTTGCAACAAAACTCAGTGGAAAAAAAGAAGAGCATCATCTCGTATTACAATGGACACTATTTAATGCTATATTATGCATTAAAATGGTGGCACCTCAGGTACCCATATGCAGAAACTTCTACTTACACATAAACTGGCTACATGAGATTGTCTGCTCAGCTAGCTCCAGGCCACTTTGAAAGTTCGATTATAATGAAGACTATTGGATTTTGTACACCACTTCATACTTCCACATTGCTACTCAAGGTTGGTGTTATTTTGTCTTTAAATACCCACATTTTCGATAGTTATAGAATAACATACATTTTATGCTACTAATTAGACAATAAGATGGGAACTGCTGTTGCTAGTATAGAAAGTTAATGATAACATATTTGCAGAGCTAATTTCTCTTTGTGTTCCACTGGCTGGAGAACATTTTGCAATAATGCATTCAGAATGGAGATAATGACAGAGTTATCTGCCGTGTTATTAAGACAATCATTTACAGAGTTCAGACATCAGACACTAATAAAAAGTTTTACCTGAAAAAAAAGCTTATTGGGCTTTTTAATTATAAAGCACTAACAGTTCAGCAGCTTTAAATTCATAGTTTAATGATTACCTCCTGATGTTTACTCATTCTAAAGGATCTGCAAAATTATCAACTTTAATAATAATTATGTAAAACTGAGGACTTCCTGAAATACTACATCAACTATATTCTCATATAAGTAAACTCGAGGTCAAAGACTGAACAACGCCTCAGACCACATCATCCAGCTGCCAGGGCACACTGTTAAATTTCAAAACAAGTGAAAAAGAAACGTAACTCATTTGAGTTGTGGATCTGTTTCCTTAGGTTAAGAAACCCTTTCCTTCCTCCTCCATGAAACCACAAGAGCTACTGTTATCCACATTTGTGAACTCAGTTTTTCACCAGTCTTGAGCCCAAGTTTCTCACAGCTAACACTATATACCTTCTGTTCAAGGGAAGAGTTGCATTTCCCTTTCTTTTGCAGGAAAGAAAGCTATAAAGTCACTTTATAACTGAGCTGGCAATTGCATAGATGTTATTCAGCCCAGTTATTTCATACACTCTTTTCACAGACAATGCCACATGAGTATTGATGACTCAACCACAATCACACTCCAAATTAAAAAGCACTTAGGAGGCAAGATAAAGAAATGGCTTCAAACCCATGGGTTATGTATTTTGTGTCAGAACAGTCAGAGCAGCAGATTTGATGATCTAACACCATTTAAACCAGAACCTGAGCTATTATAGGCCGTTATTCACATTTACCTGGCCTATATTCTACAAGGGTGTTCTGTTTCTCCTGAATTTAAAACAGAATTGAAGAACACAGCCTTAAATAGATGATTTCTGCACAGTATCTGTGTGGAGCACATAAACTCCTTATATACTCCTTACCTTCAGCTGTGGACTTAGTATTTAGTTATTACTTCAATCACAGAAACAGATAAGAGGGGCTGCCTTTGTGTTCCAAGTATCTACTTGATTGAAAGGAGAAATCATTTGACCAAGAGCTGCAGCGAGCTACATGTTCTTCCTGAAAGTTATTTTGTCAAGCACAATACATGCATTCAATTCACATTGTGTTATCATGCTATAGTTTAAATAAAAATTGTAATAAAAGCACTCTTCAACAAACAAACCTGAGTTTAAAGTTACAGCAACAAAC
Source organism: Eopsaltria australis (assembly GCA_034509425.1). Lineage (NCBI taxonomy): Eukaryota > Metazoa > Chordata > Aves > Passeriformes > Petroicidae > Eopsaltria > Eopsaltria australis. The sequence goes on from JAVTVJ010000138.1 coordinate 2,161,655, forward strand.
TTCATAGATTTTTCAGAATATTTTCTGCAAGGAAAGAAAATTAAAGCCTCTTACTTCTATCATGACTGTTTACTCAGAAGGGAAAAATAACCCATCTTGTGCTGGAACTGCTTTGGATACAAAATTGGGTACTTGCTGAAATCAAACCTCTTAAACTGTTAGTGGCTTTGGTGAAGCATCCATTGGGATTACTTCTCAGACCTGCTACAATATTTTTGGTCAAGACAATGTTGTCTACCTCAGAATAAGTAATGCCTTACCTCTTGGAGCACCTGCACAGCCATGTTTAAAACTCTGTTCTGTTTTATTCAGAGCAGAGACTTGAACTGCCTTCCCAGTATCCAGGAATTTTTTGATCCCCAGGTGCCAGAATCCATTTCTCTGGTCCAACAAGTATTATTTAAATGGAATCCAACTACAGCATTTGCCCTCTCTCTCCTTGTCTGACATAGACATGACATTTGTGTTTGATGAGACATGCAACCTTATCATACAAATGCCCTGTACACTGCACTGCCGTTTATAGTACAGATGCTGTCAACTGGAACATCTCAAATAAACAATACCAAATCTGGAGGTTGAGGAGTTACTTGCAGGGCTCAGGCTTACGGGAACACAATAATTTCTGATGTAGCTGTAAACACACCAGAACTGGTTTGCAGATCAGTTTGAAAGCAAATATACCACCTCAAATAACGAGCACTCTCCTAGGATACTGACATATTTCCATATATAACAAATAATTGTAGGTAAAAAATTCAGAATGCTGTAATTTCAGATGAAGCGACTGTTACTGAAGAAGTAATCAACAAATTAAACATTATCCCAAAGAAACACTGATGCCCACAGAATAGTTGTTTTATAAAAAAGAAAATAGATAATAAAGTTTTGGAGTGTTCTGAAAAGTTGGCCTGGAAGTGTTTAATTTTCCTTTCACAACGAACTATTTTAAGTTAAATGGTAAGAGGACTGGAAGAATGTGAAACTGCTCAGGCATAAGAAATTACTACAGTTTATCTAGGCATAAGACAGTCATTATACTAAATGGCTCACTCCCTTCTCAGAAGCTGACTCACTCATTTGAATATTAAAGGAAAAAGGAAACATCTCTGCTGAGTAATAGTTAAAGAGGAAAACTCTTTGACTTCTAGAGGACGCCAGTCTTATCTGCTAGTTTAGTAGAATATCAACTATTATAAATACTAATCTATAGCTTTTGGTATTGTAAAGGACTTCATATCTGGAGATTAAAAAAAACCCTCTCAAAGCTGCAGTTACAGCTACTCAGCAGTCTGATTCACCAAAGGTGGATGCTTAACAGGTGATGTGGTACCAGCACCTCAAGAGAACTTGCTGAGTTGTTTCAGTTCAGTCAGTGCAGGTAAACTGCATTTTTCTGATATAATTTACGTACAACACCACATGGCCATTCAAAGGACAGCTGCAGAATGCACAGAGCCTGACCCGGATCATCTGAGGTTTCCCTGAATTCGAGAATAGAAGAAAAAAAGTGAAGAGGGACTGCCTTCCCTCCTCAGTTGTCTGCTGTAAGGCACTGACACTCAATAGCCCACAGGAAATGAATACTCTCACATAGCTTCTCTAAAGCAAAGGCAGTGACAGCCAGAGGTTGGTATATATATGCTAAGGAGGGGAGGAGGGACAGGAAGCAATCAGTAAGAGATGATGATAAAAGGAAAGAGCCTAACAACTGTGAGAAAAAACCTTCCTGCTCCTGCAAAGATAGACTGCAAAATGCTAAACCAGGGTTTTCCCCCGACTCAAAAAGCTGTTTCAGGCTGCTTGTAGTTGAGTAAGTATACAGATCAGCTAATTTAATTCTTCTCATGGCAATGTTTGCTGTTTTGCCTCCCTGCACTTACATCATCACCAGATTTCAACCTTTTCATCACTTAATTGAATAAAGAAAAGTATTTCCTGAATATTTTTGTTTAAACACTATCTCCTGTTTCAGGCTCTGGCTTTTGATATGGAGCCCAAGCAGCTAAAAAACCTCCCTATTAGAAAACACAAAACTGTATGGATAACCGCAGAGTGAATATACCAGTCATGAGCTACCACAGTGATTTAGATAGTATTTCCACTACCTCAGATGGTGATAGCTCCTTCACACCTTTGAGCTCATTGCATCACCAGCCAGCCTGTCTCACTAGAAAAGTTTAGTGTTCAGAAATAAAGATTCGGAATTATATGAAGACGTTCCGTTATTGCAACCAACCATTTACAATCATACCATCTTAGGTAACATAGCAACCGAGCACTTAGATAATTAACTATGTCCAAAAGCCTTCTTACAGAGGATTAGGTCTAGAAAATTAATGAATTCTGCTTGCTTCCAGACAGTTCAAGCAGCAGGAGAAAATAAACAGCTTTGCTGCCCATGTCAATTTGGAAAGACCAGATTTATGTATACAATCATGCCACTGGTGATGGTGCTTAGCACTGCCAACAACCTGCAAGTCTCATTCATTTCAGCAGGGCTGACAGATGCTCAGCTTTACTAGGTCTGTCAATACTGTTTCCCTACCTCTGCTACCTGCTCATGACAGAATTTGACATCTCCTGACAGAATTTTTCTAGTGGGTAGCATGGCCTGCAGGGTGGGGACTGGAAAAATAGTTTACAGATGATTTCCCAATGCTATTGTTAAAGGAGCATGAAAACTGCAGAGCGATCTTAACTCTTCTCTACTTGTTTTTGTCTCATGTTTTCCTGTTTCCACCCTCTATGTTAGTCAGGCATTTATTTTTAGATAAAGAACAGATAAGCAGAACAATCCATTTCAGGGGACCACGTCTTCACCTGTCACCCAGCTGACTGACTGTGACTCCTGTGCGTTATGCTGTTGACTCCAGCAATGAGCTGATCACCTGGGCCTACCTGAATAGTAGAAAATACAGTGTCTCAGAACACCATTTTAAAGATTTCTTTAGAAGTGAACTGTTATGCCAAACAGTTCTGGGTAATTCCCTTCCACATTCAGTGTGTTAAGAGCATTTTTCCTGAATAGAAGCATTAGCAATCCCACAATCCCGTACTTCTCTACGCAGATTTAAAAGACCTTCAGGATTTCTCCCCTGCTCTCCAGGTAAAGTGCAAGATGGGTGGGATTTGTACAGAGCTGGCTGACAGAGCACAGGTCAAGAGGTACCCACTTTATGTCTGTGCATGGGCTAGCTTCATAATGGCACAACACTGGTGTCCTCTTTCGGGAGGGTGCTTGGAAACATGTCAGTCTGATACTATAGATGGGACGAAAAACCCTAGTTTGACTCTCTCCATTGTCCTTCTCAGAAACTTAGAGGCAGCACTCTTGCAGCATGACAGAAGGACACAGAGCCTTCATGAAAAAGGAGGAATCTTTCTCTTCTCTGGCCCACCCACAGACAGTCTAATTAATTGGGGGCAGTCAGAGCACAATGAACATGTCTGCATGCAAACTCTGTCTGCAGGCATAGAGGGACACTGTGCACAAGTAGCCAAAGGGCCATGGCACATCTGGTGTTAAAAGCAATTATAATACTCTTTAAGTTGAAGTGTTTGGGGTTAGGACTCATTTGCACATAGAAAGTCTCAGCTCAGGGCAGCTGTGGATCAAAACCAGTCCATAAATAGGTGTACAGCATCCACTAGCAACATTTAGAGCTGTGTACCCTTTCCAAGAAGGAGATCTTCCTCTCAGTTATCTTCTCTCCCCTCCTCCCCACCAGGAATATCTTAAAAATGTAAGTACAGCTTCTCTCTTCCTACCACAATAAGACTGCAATTATGACTGAGTTCATAAGTCAACTCACTTAGGACTGCAAATTTCTGATTAAGGGGAATATCTGATCTGTTTGGAGATATATTTATGTGATGGATACTAAAGCAAAAAAAAAAAAACCAAAAAAAACAAACCCAGATTATCATCAAAAGTCATGTATTATACTGTGTTCCAATTAAAAACATCACAACCAGCAGGCATAACTCTCCCAGCTCCCCCTGAAAGAGGCTATGTTAATTGCTGCATGTCTGCTTCTGCCCTCATAAGGCAGGCTCCAAAATCCAATCCCATCCAAAAGCAATAGTCCCAGCTAAAAACTGGGCCTCACTGGGAAGGAGTTCAGAAACATTTAACAGTGCTTTCTGACACTGCTGTGGCTGAAAATGAAGTCAACTGTGTGAAGAGCTAATTCCTGCACACCTCTGGGAATTCAGCTGTTGCAGTTTCACTTCTGCTCCTCCTATGCTCTCAAAAGTCCCATGAGAATCATACAGCCTTTGGGCACAGTGTTTACACTTTCACAGATTACAATCTGAGACAATGAGCTCTTTGGGAAACAATTGGCTTTTCATTACTGATTGTGTCATATACAGTGCAAATGCCACTGCCCTGGCCCGTGACTGACAGACTCTAGGTATGACTGAATGACTTATAAGAAAATAATAAACACCATACAGTGCAGGCTGCAAAGTGTCATGAAAATGCCTACAGAAATATGATGGTACCTCTCTCTACTTACCTTGGGTGGGATGAGAAAAGAAATACCAAGACTATTTACAGGAGCAAAATTGATCTGAGTTTATGAAGGGAGTTCATTTTTGTGGACAGGGGGTGTTTTAGGTTGTCTTTTACCCGTTTGCTTTTAATGATAGTGCCAGAACAGCCTTCTTTGCAACTCCTATGCTGCAAAAGGAATTATGAAGAGTATATCTCATCATCATAGGCCTTAGTATTAAGGTAAATGTGGCTCTGTCTTCCAAGAAAGGGAAAATGTGCATAAGAACAAGGGAGATCAGATGACAGAGTTTCACAGGATGAATTTGAAATAGCATAGCTAAGATTTCAGAAGTTCACCAACTAACTTTGAGTCGCATTTATTGCAGAGATATAAATTTTGTACCCACAACTTAACAGACTGTATTTTTTCGTTATGAAAAAACAACATACTTTTAAAAGCAGTGTAGGTGGCTTTTTTAAAAATTATTTTTGCAGCAGAGCAGACCTTTCATTTGCATTCTGCTTGTTTGTCTGGTTAAATCATTCTGGTATTTCTCTTACATACTGTTATGTAAGTAACCTCTCTTGTCACTGTACTGCAAAATAAGCCTTCTGCAGGTGATTTGTGGAGGAATCAAGACCTCTCTAGAAAGATCTGAATATTCTGGAGCAGATTTGAGACTGTCAGAAACAAGGAAAAAAAACTGAAAGGAGCTACCAGAAATCACACAGAACTATCTTATAAAAGAAAAGCAGGTAAGGGAAACACAAATTTCCTGAAAACCATGTAGTGTTAAAAAATATTTAAGAAACTGAGCTAATTAAAGGAATAGGAGTACTGAACTGCAACACCTTAATGCTTCAAGGAGAAAAGAAAAAGGCAGCTAGAAAATATATGGCTGTAATTGACAGCTACACCAGGTAATTAATTATTTAATCCATGCTGTTTGTCAGCTGCAAATGGAAGGCTTCTGCATAATTTAAGACAGTATTTTAAGTACTACTGAGTCTTCTGCTTGAAATGTCTAATTTTTATCCAATTATTGCACCCCGTCACAAGAGGGGACACACCCCTGTCTTTGTTCAGTTTTAACACCTGATTTCACATATTTACAAGCAGTTACATATATCTTTTCTAGAAATATAATTCTGTATTCCCATTCAGAGCTGTTCTACTCCCTTCCCCTCAAATAGCACCAGTGAGGCCCCTGTCAGCAGAAAAAGAGACAACACTGTGCAAAATAGAACTGGAAGCTCATTTAAAAGAGACAGTATCATCTTTCATAAAAATATACTAACCAGAACTGTCTTCCTGAGGCATTATCAATGCCAGGTTGTACTTTGAACTGGTACATTTCAAGTTCTCATTACATTCTCTTTATTCACACCTAGGTGCAAAGATCCTCAATTCTGCTAGGCCAGGTCAAAGTGTACATATGAGTGCTATTTTCCAACCCAAACAAACTCAAAGAAGGTTTTTTTTGCACACTTACTCTGGAGATGGTCAAGGGCATGTTGAAGTCCTTGCCCCCTTGCAGCCGGAAGCCCCAGGGTCCAGGTCCATTCAGATTCACACTGTAAGCCATGTTGTACCACTCTCACAGGCAGCAACAGGGCACTGCAGGACAGAAGGATGGGGCAGACAGAAAAAAGGGTGAAAAAACAGAATGAGAACAGGGAAGGGTTTTACATAACAAAAGCAATTCTCTCTCTGCCTTGCCTGTTCAGTCGTGCTCTGATACCACCTAAGAATAGATGGGAGCTATAATGCAGATGCTGATATCCCAGCTGAGTAGGGCCCATAAAAGGTTTGTAACCAGACACCTACTATGCAAAGACTTCATGACTCAGAGGTCTAATATAGTCCCCAGGGAAGGGGACAGATCTTTCTAGGCTCCTCAAGCCCCTCATGCTCCTCAGTTACTTTATGGACAAAACACATGTTTTAATAAAGCAAGCAAACAAAATTCCATGCTAAAATCCCAAACACCCTAGTCTCTTCACTAACCTGTTAACAACCACAAAGCTATTTTTAAATTCTGCTTCAGCACATAGGTTTATTGCACTGTGACATATAATACAAGTTATTTCTATATAGATCTTTCCATATGTAGCAGGAAAGACACCAAGAAAGTGTTTACCTTCTTTTGCAATGGTTTGTTAAACTGAAAAATGTATACACTACATGCATTTTGCATCATCAAAAAAAGCTCCTACAACTTCATGTTTGGCTCTTGGTTCCACAGCCCTTGCTTTCCCTAGGAAAAAGTAACATTTATTCATTTTGAATGCAGAAAGATGTACCAGGGGATGCTTCTAATCAGCATTTCATTTCTGTGACAAAAGCACGGTTTCACTACATACCTGTTTCATCATTCCCATACAGGTCTTCTAAAGGTGGGATGCTTGAATGAAAGACTAAGAGTACAAATACTTAGCTAACTGCTTCCTTAATTAAGTCTTTGATTTTTTCATAGTTTACATTCCAGTTCTTAGGAGTTCCATAAAACTATAACCCTTGTTCAGTAATGCTGGATAGCATTTCTGCCTTAGATTGGAAATTCCTAAAATACAGAGGGCATAACGGTAGAGAAGAAGCTGTTGGCAGAACTAGAGATATAAACAAACAGTTTCTGCTTCGGGGTAAAGCTACAAACATCAAATAACACTCACCCCTTTCAAGTCATTAATTTGTGTAGAAACCCCCCAGAACCCCCCTTCTGTATCTTCACAGCATTTATCCTCTGATTAGAAAGAAATTGTCATTATATTAAAAAAAGGGGGGGAAAAAAGCATGGGTTCTACTCTGATAATAAAAAAGACAAACCCACACAATGCACTAGAGCGAGGCAGCTCAGCTTGAGCATTGATAATGGGTCACCCTGCCAATACATCTACCTTAAAACACGATAAATATCTGATGACAAAACAGCAGAAAGCAAACACTACCAGGAACTCAGTCTCTATTTAAGGAGATGGTCAATAATTTTTCAAAACAATGAAGCAATGCAAGTTTCTGTCTAGTTTTCACAGTGCCAGAAAAGCCATTTGTAACAGGGGATAATTAATCTCTGCATAGGCACTAGACTAAAGCATATAACCCTATCTTTTAGCCAGAGGTCCACATTAAACCACAGAAATTCACACAGATTTAAATAAAAGTTACAGTAAGCCAGTGGAACTGGCCCGAACCAAAACTAAAGCAAATAGCAAGACATACCTTGAGAATAAAGTAGGGTTTTGATGTCTCACAAATACCTCAAAGGTACATTTACATTAAGAGTATTTATAACCTGTCCTCTGTGAGTCCAGAACCACTGGTGCTTGGATGATTACTTTGAGGAGAGACAAAACTGACTTGTTGGACTTAAAATGGCAGAGCTTCCTGGCCTGCCAGTTTATCTAGTACTGAATTTTTTTAGAAAGCTATATGCACACACAGAAGTTTGAAGCTATGTTCTTGCTGTACTTTTCCTAGCAATTCACCACTGTTTTAGTGCCCTTTCTTGGCTCCATTTCAAGAGTTCAGGAGAATGGAATAAAACCAGGAGTAAGATAAACATGATAGGTCATTGCTTCACTACTAAAGACAGTATCATCTAAATAAGTATTAGAAGAAAGATCACAATTTTATGGACTCTGAATTCTGTGCATGTTACCTTTCCATACCTAAATCTTCAGTCATTTGTGTAAAAAACAGAAAAGAGGGGGAAGCAAAACCCAGAACAGAATAAAACCACACAACAAACTGAAAAGAGATAAGCATAAAGAAACAGAGAATTTGTTTAATCAAACACTATGTGCTTTTGTCCTACTTTCACATCTATAATATGCCATTTGCTTGTCATTTAGGACACCTGAAAGGAGAGAGATTCTTCAGGCTGAGTGGTGTGCTAAGAAACCAGAGTGGGCATCACATTCGGGGCTCTGTCATTTGAATGAAACGTTAAACTGAGGTCACTTGTTCCTACTCCTTTGGTTTCTGTCCATGTCTGCACAAATGTTCAGCATAGCTTGGCATTTTTAAAAGGAAAGTGTAGAGGATATGCCAGTGTCCTGGCCAACATTTTCCTTCAACACGTCAGGACCACAGCTCTTTCATGTGTCTGCACTATCACTACCAGCTGCAATTTGGAGAAAGAATATTCCACAGTTTTCTCTCTCCAGGCCTCCGTCCTGTGTCTGTATCCCCTCTACCTGCCTCAAGAAAGCTTTGCTCTTAAAAATGAAGTCAAAATGCTACAGAAGTTCATGCTGTAGTCACAGCTCCATTTTTTAGAGACACCCTTAGCACAGGTCTCACCTTCTACAGACTTTCAGCACGATCAGCCTCTAAATAAGAAAGCTGGTGATCCACCCAGATCTACCCTGCCCTGTTTCAAAGGTGAGACATCAGTGCAGCAGGTACAGTGCCATCACAGCTACCAGCACAAACCTCAACAAAACCTTCTGGGAAACCAGAGGCTGAAATAAACTGTGTGTACATAACTGGTAATTTCCTTGCTTTTCAGAGGCTTGTGATGTTTAGATTAGGTTTTAAGTTGCTTTACACAACTGCCTGCTATTCTGTTTCAAAAACAATTTTTGTTTGCTCAGATAATAGTATTTTGTTTCTCATGGTATGCCTTCTTCCCTACATTCTCTGGCTATATCAAAATCTAGGACTCGCTTAGTGCTCCCTCCCTTCAGAGAGAAGCTATGCTGACTGCTGAGTCAGATGAGGTCACTGATGTAAGGAGTGACATTTAAACAAAAAACATATTCCAGGAGCAGGGTGACATTTTCTCTACACATATCAAATCAGAGGATTGTCCAGAGCTCCCAAGGCACCCCCCCCTCCCGCCCCAAGCTATTCCCAGCTGACTGATGGGAACAGTTGCGAGGAAGCTGGATGGGTACCAGTCAGAGGAAAGTGCCACCACCTCCAGCAAATGCCTCTGAGCCAGAGCAGAGCTGTCCTTCCACAGCTCCAGCAGAGATGTTACACTGGCGGAAACAATTCACACGTGCTAGGAGACCATGCTGTGCGTATTACAGTGAACTGACTCTGGGACAGCCACAACCGCATGCTCGGGAGTGCACGGACATAAAGTGAATGAAACAAAAGCCATTAGTGTCAATGCTAAATTAAGGTGGAAGGAAACAAGTAATGGAAATTCCAATTGTTAAAGTTGTTACTACTTCATGAAGCTGGCCACACTAGTCAGGGGTTATATTTTAGCTGCTGTGATAGATATGCGCACCTGGGAGACTTGAATTACTGTTACTGCAGTAACAACGTTGTATCATTTGGATCATCAAGGATTTCAGAAGTGGATTGCTTGAGAGTTTGACCTGAGCTGCAACAGACTGTGAACCACAGGCAAATAAAAAGATGGTCATGGTTTCAATGTTTTATGTTTAGGCAAGTGAAAGATTTGTGCTGCACAGGAATAAACTATAATTTCCTCTCTAATAAAAAGATGTTCAACAAGCTGGATATACTGTCCTTTAGGAAAAAGAAAAAAAAAAAAAAAAGAAAAAAAAAAGAAAGAAAAACCCAGGCAAAAAGAAAAAAGATGATCTATCTTTCTTTCAGTCTCCCTCACCTGAGGGAGTGGCAGTACAGGAAGGCACTATTCAGCTTTATGACAAACACGCCCTTTTTGTCCCATGGATTCCTGCACTGTCCCCAGTACAATTATGTACAATCCTTCATAGGAGGGGGAACCCAAGGTGAATGGAGCCTTTGAAGAAACTACTCACTAGACGCATGCATGAAGAAAACTCAAGCTTTGAACCAGTTGTCCAATATATGCAACTCTAGAGTTTTTCAAAGTTTTGCATCAACCCAACGTCAAGTACATTTCACATGAAATCAACAGCTGTATTTGGGGACTGATCTTCATCGTCATCCACAGGACAAAATAGTACACGTTTACTATATACTAGCTAAGCAGTGCTATGGAATTTGCAACTGACACACTAGAGATGGAAAAAAAATTTAGCTCTGAATTCCTACCTTGCCAGGGGCAAACTGAATATAAAATTAATTACGAAGAGCAAAGATATTTTTCCCCACAAGTTCAATATTGCTTCCAAAGTAAGACTATTCTGCAAAAGAGCTCATTGTTATCTCCTTTCCTTCACTGCTGAACTCTGCACTAAGTTGAGCTAATCCTACTTGTACTTCCATGTACAGCTTTGTTTCGCCTGTTTATTTAAAATCCTTCAATTCTCACAGACCTTAGGATTTCTGAGTTCTTTTTAGCCCCTTTATCAAGATGTCCTAAGTCCTGATCGTTCTCAAGACACTAAATTTTCTATCACCACATTCTGCTTTGTCAGTACCTTACTAAGACTGTGCTTTGTGGGTTCCAGAAAAAGCTCATAATGCTGGGGAGATATGCTAGAGCAATATAATGATAGAATATTATCTTTCTTCTCTATAATATAATGCCTTCAGAAATGCAGCTCAAATGTTTCCTGATTGTTGCTGTCAGTATCTCTTTACCAATTAACCCAATTTTCTATTTACCACTCCCCCTAGATCCTTCACCATGACCATTTTCACCTTTATTAAAAAAAAACCTGTATTTCACACTTCTTTCCTCTACTGCACAAACCTTTTTTTCCCTGCACTGACCTCTTTTCAGTAGCACGAAAGATTTGGTATGCAACACAGTTTAGTCAGAATTAAACTTTAAAGTATATGAAAATACTTTGGTAACTATGTTAAACTGGAAACCTGTGGAGAGACAGATTCACCATGAAAGGGAAGGTGAAGATACCTCTCCAGACTGTTTGTGAAGACACAAGTGTATGTTAGTAACTTCTCATCTTACTAGCTTTTCAGGCATTGTTTTTAAAGACACTTATTACACCATGTAATACTTAAGACTTCTATAGCACTTACCTTCCCATGATAAGAAAATTTATTCTTTTAAGATGAAGAACACCTAAACACCTGTTGTTTCAACCATGCCCTGTTTATTAATGTAACCACAGCACTGGGGTTAACAGCTTTAGATGAGTAAATGAATGAACAGCAGAACACTGAATTAAAACACAGGGCTCAGTTTCTAATACATGTACTTGAGGCAGAAAAAGAAGTTTGCAAAATGTATTGCTGTTCAGTTCTCATTGTTGTACTCCACCTTTGGGCTGAAACCAGGAAAGTTTACAGCAATCCTGTGACTACAGTAATCTGTTCCTTGCTGCAGGGGAACCTAATTGACTATTTGGCCTCAGAAAAAACAGTGAACGAAAAAAATTCGAAACAAACCCAAAGACATCACCGTCAGCTCCATACAGAGCAGGGGCTGAGCTCTGACATCGAGGTCACAGGACCTCTTCGAGCGCAGGCTTTGCCTTCTGACAGCCTGGGGTCTGGCACAGCGCGGGGAGCGCACGGCGAGGCTTACAGAAGGAACCTGCGCCGTCAGTGTCATCTGGCCATCGCAGATTCCTCAGGGATCACCACAGCACGCTGATGGACCAGTGCGCCCATACGCGCAAGGGCGCAAGATAGCTAAGCAGCCTCCCAAAAGTTACACTTCAGCCTCGCCCACTCACTTCTGCCTTCCCAGTAAGGGCTCTCCGGGGTTTAATTTTCCACTACAGACACGCTGTAGTCGCGGCGCGACCCACCTTGCCCGCTCGCAGCGCCTCGCTCACCGGTACCTCCGGGCCGAGCGGCCGCCCCCCGCCACCTCCGGCCGCGCAGCGCTGCCCGGGCCGCGCCGGCTGCGTCCCGCCCCCGCAGGAGCCGCGGCTGCCGCACCCACGGACATCGCCCCCGCAGCCAGAGGGCGGCCGCGGCCGGGACCGAGGGGAGCGCGGAGCCGCCCGCCCGCCCCCCCGGCGAGGCAAGAGCCGCTGCCCGCAGGTGGAGCCTTTACAGCGCCCGGGCCGCCGGGAGAGCCGCGCTGAGGGAGGAGGCCGCTCCCCGTCCCGCCGCGAGGGGGCGCTGCGCGGGAGAGGCGGCGCGGGAGGGGATTTGCCTCAGGCCGTGGCGCAGGGACCGATCCGCAAGAAGCCGCTGCCGGCGGCGTGTAAATATCCGAGTTTGGGCCGAGATCACCTCGGGGCCGCGGTGGCAGAGCGGGAAGGTGACACAGAGCTGTGGGGAGCGGTTCGGCCGAGCGCCGGGGCAGCAGGTATCCCGGGGGGCGGGCGTTCCGCGTCTGAGCCCTCAGGGAAGGATGCGAGGGATGAAATGGCGGCGGGAGCGGGGGGGCTGCGCCCGCGGGTGGGACCAGGAGCGCTCTGGAAGGCGGCGAGGGCGGACGGGAGGGGCTGCTGTCCTGCCCAAGTTCAGCAAAAGCTCTTGAGCCTTGAGCGTAAATGCTGTGCGGGCTTGCAGCTCGCAGCCTTCAGCCGCTTCGCACACCGCCTGCTGCCTTCAGCCCCTTCACTCGCCGCCGCAACACGAGTGAGAACGGTGGTTTCATTCACTGACCCGTAGGAAAAGTGGAAGCGAGGTTGTTTTCCCCCCTGATTCACTGGTATTGATAAGCAATGGTCGTTTTAGTTAAGTGGAAAAGTTAAAACGACGTCCCGGGAGGACACAAAGCGTTTGGAAGACAAAAAATGCAGAATGAACAATTTAATTGCCCACCAGGATACTGATGGTGAGATGATTTAAGAGATTGAGCCTTCAGGTGCCTTCACATGGTCCTGCTGAGTGCTGTCAAGGACCGGGCAGCCCTCTCCATACATCCCTCTATTCAGTTCTGTTTGATTTGCTTTTTTGGCTTTTTCTGTTATGATCCCCAAAGCATCCTGCTGTTTTCTCAGTGCAATGACAGAGCAACTGCTTTATGAGTTTGTTAAAAATTTTAAAAAATGAAAAGCCTCTTCCCAAGCGTTGAACCGCTGGAAAGGCGTGCGGTGCCCCGTGGCATCGGAGCCCCCTGGGATTTGCCTAGGAGCGAGAATGCCCCGGGCTGGGAAGGTGCTGGGGCTGGGAGGTGCCGGGGCTGGGAGGGTGCCGGGGCTGGGAGGTGCCGGGGCTGGGAAGGTGCCGGGGCTGGGAGGGTGCCGGGGCTGGGAAGGTGCCGGGGCTGGGAAGGTGCCGGGGCTGGGAAGGTGCCGGGGCTGGGAAGGTGCCGGGGTTGGGAAGGTGCCGGCAGGCGGCCCCGCGGTGGCGGCGGTGCCGAGGGGCCGCGCCCGGTCAGCACCAGGGACAGGGCGGCGGCGAGGGCGGCGAAACCCCCGCAGGGAGGGGCCGAAAGCGCCTCACGGGCCGGGGTAAACACAGCAATGGAATCGCTGAAATACACAACCCTTCTGAGAACTTTCTCAGCTCCAGCCTACTTGAAAGGATCGCAATTCAGGTTTAGTGTTTCTTGTCTTGTGGAACCTCAAGTCTGTTTAAGTACTTTAAGTACTGACTGTGGTACACATCAATTGGTCCAATACGCAGGATGCACAGACCAGGCCAGGAAAAAAATTATCTGAATTATTTCTATATTTATATTTGGCCAAAATTCACATTCATATGGATTGTGACTTAAGGGTAGTTGCAAAAATATTCCACTGACAAGTTGGCTTATATCCCCAAAGGAAACGTTTTGCAACTTGTGATGAGGTGAGCAACCTTGTAAAGCAGCATACTTGGTGATTTAGGCTGGAGAACATGATCCAGATGGTGGGAAATTAAGTTTATTTCATGATGTTCTGTTAGATTATCCCATTCTCTGTGTGGTAGAAAAAATTATATTTAGATTTAAGGACTTACACCTGAGCCTTTCCAAGGCCATCAATAACCTGATTTTCTGCTCCCTGGTAAAAGTATCAACAAGGATGACTGGGAAGTGGCCAATAATCCTGTTCTGATAAGGAGTGGATCAGTTTTGCTTCATACTTTGTTTTTGTTTGAAACAGGATGAAATCCAGTAGCTTGTATGTTTCTCAATACTCGGGGCCAGGGAACTTGAAAGTAAGGGAGCTCTACCTGCTCAACACTCTCTAAAAGAGCCTGTTCCCAGAAACTTGTGCCTGTCATTTGGAGGGACAAAATCCTCTGTCCCATTTTCTAGAAAGCAGTAGTGACAGTATTAAACTCGTATTTTAAATGATGTTTCAGAATTATGTTGCTTACCTCCCAATGGCCTTGGAATAGTTCCCTGAAACACCTTTGGGGTCACCACTTAGGATGAAAAGCTGAGCACTGAGACTCCACTGGCTAGGCCACCTTGTGCAAACAATCCTATTTGCTTTCTGGAAAGTAGCTTACTGATAGATTTAGCTGTCCATTTTCCCCAGTGGCTCATTCAGTGTGATTTGCTTTTGACCCATGAGTTTCATTCCATCCTGGGTAATTTCTTTTACTGGAAAATTCTGAAAGTTCTGTCAAGGGCTTATTTTCTGCAGTCTTTCTCCTAGTCTTTTACCCTGTCTTCTAATCACTATCTGATCTCCCAAACTGTTTCATCAGCTGTTCAGCCTCAGATCAGTCTCAGAAACATCGTTTTCCTTGTAAATAGGCCCTTTATTTTTCATAAACTTCTGCAGTATGGTTTCATTAGGTTTATCAGGCACCGTAATAAGCTGTCTGCACAGTTTATTTGCCGTAATTTTAAACTGAAGGTGTGACCACCATGGATGGAAACTTAAAAGAATGATTGCTACCCAACAATGCTGTCCTCCTCAGCTACTGAGGGGCTCCTCACCAATGATGATATTAGAAAAATGAGCATGTTAAGTACAGACACTGCAGCACAAAGGATGGATGTGCTATCCCCTGGGATAATGCTTTTGACATTTCATCTCACTCCCTGCCCAGCTGAAGGGGTTCTGAGTTCAGAAATAAACTAGTGATGAGTGTGGCTTTCTGAGAGTCCCTACTGAGGAACAAATAACAGGGAAGAAGATCCTGCCTTTGGTTTGGATGGGCTGTGGAGGTGTTGTTTCTCTGTGGCAACACTGATGTGACTGCTCAGAAAAGTGCTAACGTTCAGAGGAGTGCAGATCTGGCCTGCATTTGCACTGCCACTTACCCAAACTGTAACAACTCCAGTAAATAAGGCTATTCCATTTGGGATTGCTTATTGCTGAGCAGTTCTGATTTTCCCAGTCCTTTGCACATGCTGTGTAAGGGGGCAGGAGATTCAGTGGTTTGTTCCGTCACTGGCAAATAAATGGGCAGTTGGCAAAACAATTCACAATTTTCTGTTCCCTTCTGATGGAAGACTGGGAGGAATTTCTTTAAAATTAGGACTGTAGATATGTCCAGTTAACTGTCTGATTCATGTGGGATTGGGTTCTGGCATTGGCAAAAAAGCTGCCAAAGTAATTTAATACCTTGGATCTCCAAAATTATTTTGTTTTGCAGAAATTTTACAGAAAATCTTAGGAACACATAGCAAGCACAGCTCAGATGAGGATCACATTTTTAGTGACTCTTCTTTAGTAATTTTACCCTTGTAAGATAGAGATTCATCATTCCCATTTTCAGTCTTATCTTAATAATTTTGCAGACTTCCTAGTGTTGCCCACATACAAGAGCAAACAAGCATGCAAAGAAAATAATCAAAAGGTGAAGCTGTTACATAGAGTTCAATGGACCATTGTGATTTGCAATTCTAGAGTGTTGCTCAAACATGAAAAAAGAAGACTGTCCACATGGTAACCTCCTTGGACTGTCCCTGTCGTTTCCCTGGGCTATATTGTTAGCATAACATTCCTGATACAGGATGAAAATAGAGTTAAGGTAATTCAAGAGGGACTGTCAGCAGGATGAACCCCAGAAATGCTGCTTGACTTATAACCCTCACCACTTTCATGCTAAATTTGGGTTAATCTGGCCCCAAAATGTCAGCACAAAATTCTTACGCACTTGGTTTTAAATAGAAGAAAACCTGGAATTCTCTTAAATTTAAATATTTTCAGATAGTTTGGCTAAATAAATATTGTCCTCGTAATTCTAACTCGCTGTTTAACTGTAAACACTCAGTTGTAAATGCAGGCTCTTTATATAAAGGGAAATGTGAACCTCTTCCCACTTGTTTCCCATGGTATCTCTCTGCACCTCTCTGTTGAAGATTGATTAATCCATCATTGCATCTTTCTTACAACCAGCACTGATAATCTTCTGTTTGAGCATGCAAAACCTTCCTGAATTTGCCTTGCAGTCCTCCAAGAATAAATGATATGGCCTTTTACAAATAATCTTGGGTACTGCATTAAATTAAATTGCCCAGCTCACAGAAGGAGTTAATGCCATACTCTGACTCAGAACTGTCTTTGATACTTACCACAAAGCAGTGTCAGCTGAGTACCAGTCTTGTTCAGTTTGATTACTTGGTGCCTTGATCTGATGATTTGTTCAGTTGAGCCCATTGATTTATTGAACATTGGGACGTCTGAAGACTGGGATAAACTTTGCTGAGGAAACTGTGAGCTAAGTTTAACTTAGCTTTTTCTGGAGCCTGAGTGCTGGTATATGTTTTTCTTCAAAGGGCAGCATCTTGGTGCCCAACCTTGAAGAAAGATCAAGAATGTCTCGATGGTCAGGTGCTAAATATACAACTCACTAGACAGTAACTGAGCTATCAGCTCTGTTTTTGCACAATGTTTCATGCACTAAGCAGAAAGAAGGATTAGTAAAGAAAGGCACACCATGTCAAAAAAATGTTCTAGGCCACATCTGTACAATCACAACATGTAAAATAAATTGATTTATTTTGTAACTTTATTGGCAGTTTCAGTAATTCAAAGTTTGTTTAGGGTCAGCCAAGCTTTCCAACTGAGTTTCAGTGGGCTAGGGGAGGACAAATGGGATACAAATTCAGGATTCTATTGTATAAGTAACCTGTTTCAATTCCCCCATTTTTTAAAACAGTGCATGAGTTGACAAGAATATAGCTCCCAGACAAGTCAATGGGAATGTCTTATTCTTTATACCATTTTTATTATTTTGTTCCTCAGCTCTAACCTTTACACGCTGGATATGAGTTGTAGAGGGAACAGAATAAAAGCTTCAGTGATAAACTTTTACCTTCTTATGAGCTCTTTTAAGTTTGGATCAAGTAAACTAGTAAAAGTCAAATTTTACTGAAGTAAAATAATTCTGCTGGAACCAAGCCACTATCTTTTGAAAGGAGGAAGCAGAGAAAGACAAGTGCCTGCAAGTTAGTCACATGTTGAAACAGAAACATTATGGGGTCCTCTTGCCTTGTCAAATCAACCAACATTTTGAGTGTGATTTGGTGTAACTTGCACTGTATATGTAATAGCTGTGAGTGTTGCACTTGGAACTTTCAAAGATTTTCAGTTGCCGAAGTTCAATTGAACCTCCTTTGCACTACCAGAATCCTTTATTGAATCTCTGTCTCCAGTCCTTAGAGAAACAAAACTGGAGAATAAATACTAGTATTGTGAAGATCTTAAGCAAGTAGTCACAAAGTGCTTAGTAGGGGATGTTGCTTTATTGCCACTGGACTTTTTGGTTTTTAACTGAAAAATTCAGAACTGATTTACAATCCCTATGAAGTTGTTTAATTGCCATGATCTTCTGTTCAGAGAATTCCCCTTAAGTAGTGGATGAGAAACCCAGCTCCCATCAGGATCCACCTTGTATGGCTGGATTCTCTGAATGCTTTTGCTGTAGGTCTTTACTGGTATCATGCCATTCCTACTTGTATGGCTGTTCTAGTAAGACATCTGGCCTTGACTATCTTTTTGCTAAAGAAATGCCCTGATCCTAAATCCCAAGTCCCAGGTTTCCCAGAAATGGCTTCCAGCAATGCTGAACAGTCAGCTGTGTTATTTTGAGAACTCCTGCAGTAATTTTATTTTTAAAAGCTGGAATTCAGGCAGCTCACACTGTTGCCACATTGACGAACTGCTCTAATAAGCAATTGTCTTTGTACTGTGACCCAGTGAAAATGGAGCAGGTTCAGATGTGATGGGGCTCTTTCTATTCCAGGAAACAGCACAATGAAGGGAAGCTGCAAGGTGCAGCTCTGTAACATGTGCTGTGGCCTCCTTAGCCCTGTCTCTGGAATCATTATGGTCTGGCTCCTGCGTGTGAGGAAAATCAAGGGTTCAGTGAAAGAAGCAAGTAGAAATCTGACACAAGATGGTAACTCTGAGTCCCTTTTCTGGCCCACAGACAGAAAGAGAAGATGCCTATTTCATATGAAGTTATTGTTTTCCAACATTTTTGAATTCCCTAATTTATTTGCAGTCAGTTTATTTTGATGCAGTGCTAATGGGTATCCTGAGTTGTGTTTTCTTATTTGCTTCCTTTGCTTTTGGTAATAGTCTACCATGACAGTTTGGGGTAAAACAAGAATTCAAGTGGGTGTGATTTATTGAAATGGAGTTTCACATCATGTTTCATGGAATTTACATGGTTTTAATCCCTTCAGGTGAAAAAAACAATATCTACACTGCCTAAAGAGAGCAGCTCTTTCTGTGTGAAACTCACTTCTCATCTAACTGAACATAATCATCCTGAACCTGAAAGACTGGTGTGGCTTTTTCTTTTTCAGAGGAATGATTTTCAAAAGGAATCCATGCAGTGAATGTGATGAACCACCAATCTGCCTGATGCTACTACCCCAACTCTGTCCTTCATCAGATTAAGTTCTCTTCTTACTTCACTGAGCAGCAGCAGAAAGTGAGTTTTAACAAGTGCATCTGGAAAATAGCCCTTCAAATAAGATCTATCAATACACATTAAGGGTTCTGCCATGTGCTCTGTTACTCGGAGGCTTCAGCTGAGGACAGCAGCATCAAAAGGATTCATATTTTTAAATCACAGTTGGAGGGTTATTATAAGCCCAGACTCCATCTGTTTACATGTTAAGGTGGAAGCGTAAATAGTTGCTTTAAAAGCCAGGAGGGAGCTGTGTTTAATTAAAGCTGGTTTTGCCACCTGAGGGCATTGGCGCTACTTGGAAGGGGGTACCAGAAATGTGAACTACTGAGAACTAGAAGATGGTGATACTGCTGGGAGGGCTTGAAAGCAGGACTGTGCCTGGGATGAGTGTCAAGGAATGCTTGACTGCAGCACCTGGCAGGTAAAAGGGAGCTGAGTCCTGATCAAGAGATCAGTGTTTGAAAGGGGAGTGAGGGGAGAAACAACTATTTCTTAGCAGCTTCATAGAAAGGGTAGGCAAGGGCCTTCCCTCTGACCCTGTGGGTTAACTAGACAAGAGTTGACTGGTCCCTTTTGCTGGAAGTAGGGAAAACGAGAAGAATCTCTAAGAGATGGGGACCGAGCTGAGCAGGATTTCTGCAGTCTGCACAAGAGGATGAAGGTGAGCAGTCACACTGGGAAAGAACTTGTATGTTCAGATCTGAAACATTTTTTCAAAAAAAGGAGAAAAGCAATCTTTCTTCGTTTGTTTTTAAACCTCTTTCTTGTTTTCCTCCTTTTTAAAGGTGAACTTGCATAGCATATCTAATATAGACAAAAAAGGGAGGAGGTATTACTGAAAACATTGTCATATGTTCTGTTATATGGCTATGTGTTTACAGCTATGACCAGTCTAGTGTATTTTATTGCTGCTGGGGCTCTGATGAGAACTGATTTCCTCGCAGTCAGAGGTCAGCACTGGACAGTTACCTTGGAGAATCTGGCATGCTGTGGTAACAGCCACGTGCTCCAGCCACTAGAAATGCTTATATAAGCTTTTAAGAGTATAGTCCTATTCTTATCTTCTTTCCTTCCTTTCATGGTGAGCCTCACTTTATTCTTAACAATTCATGGGGTTCAAGCTTTGATGAATTGCCTAATTTTAAATCCTTTTGATATTAATGGAGTTCTTTTGGGCATGAAAGTAGAAGTTGGTCCTGAAAGCGTAGCTCATGTCTGGACAGGGCAACAACTATCTGATATTCAGAGCAGGCTAAACTATATAGTCTTCTATGATTTTCATCCTAGGCAACACTCAGGAAAGTTTGTGGAAATATTCTTGGTTTGATTTTGTAGTGCTTCACCCAGTTTTTATGTTACCCTTGTCTCCTGGATGACACTGCTGGTCAAGGATTCCCTTCCTCCATGAACAATTTCTGCCCCATTAATAGAGCAGAAAACCCTAAAAATGATTCTACCACCTGTTTGACTTTGCTCACTTCAAGGGACAAACATATATATTTCATATAGGGCTTTTGATCAAAAACATACACAATTGCATACTACGTATCTTTCTTAGTTACAACTTACCAATAAAATGCCTGATTCTACTTCACTCATGTTATCTATGTCTGTGTGGTGGGCATCTGTAAATTATTTCTGTTGAGAAAAAGAATGACTATGCATCCCTTATCTTCTCCCGTAACAATCTCTGTCTCTCATATGTGCTAGTGTAGTTTAGATGTTTTGATAACTGTACAGTACAGGAAGAAAATGTGAATAAAAGAAATGGAAAAAAAAATTATATTTCCAGTTGTGAATCTTGGAACAAACTGTAAAAGCTAGTTGAGAGTAGCCACGTGATGATGAAGAGTATATTATCTCTATTTCACAGGCAGAAACACTGAGATATAAGAAGATAGGTAATTTTTCCCCAAGGTCACACAGAGAACATGGAAAAAAGAAAAAATAGAATCTTGAACTTCTGATTCAAACTTTTATTCATTTTTTCAGGACTGTCATTCTTCCTCTTGGTAAAGGTTTGCAGTGCTTGCTGCTTTCTACATCAAATCAAATTTGCAACTCAGCTCAGCTATCAGTATTAACCTTGGTTTAAAAAAATCTGAAACTTAGAAAAAATATTAAAGTTCCGTGGAGTTAGCAGCAAATACTAGTCTGGAAAAATATTTTAAAAATTAGGTAACTTTTCATACTGACCTAACATACTCCTTCATTTCACCTGTGTGTCCTGAGGGGTTGTGTAAATATTTATGCATATTATTAACTTTAGGCATCTGAAAAACTTAATAAGAAAGCAGTTTTACCAGTTTTACAGCAAGGGGTGCATCTGGGTGTGTGTAATACATTTTTTGAAGTACTGATGCTTTTGAAGGAAATGTTGTTACATTAGAGGTTGCTTTCTTTGTAACCTTTCAGGCATGGCACTGTGTGGAAGGGTATAGATTTTCCTTTCTGTTTTTCCAGTCAGTGGAAAATATTGTAGCAATTGTAAATTATGACCATAAGTGTCCCACAGCCTATTCAGGAACTGTTCCTCTACGGAATTTTGCATTGGAGACCGCATGCTATACAATGATGTAGTCTCAGACTTTTCTGTCTGTTTCAAACCATTTTCTTGTATACTTGTGGAAGTCACAGTGAAGTGTAAATGTTGAGGGAAATGAGCAATGGCGTTGCTTTTACATTTTGGGTAAAACATGCCCCACAAAAATTCTCCTTAGAAAGTTATTTACATAGATGTCATGTTTATTTTTATGTGCATGATGAGCTTTATTCTCAGGTTATGTCTGTGCACTAGCACAGCTTAACCAGAGCTGCAGCTCTCTACACCATATCTAAGGCTTGACTCAAGCCTGGTAAAGTGACATGTTCTACCTATCCTCCAAGTTACAATCAGCATCAGAAGACCTACTTAGGCCAATTTTGCTGTGCTTCTGAGTCACAGATCTGGTGGATTATGACTGAGTATGGATTGCAGTAACCCAAATGAAAGTGGGTCGTAAAAAGGTTCTCCCACATAAAGTCTCCTTGGAAAGGGTTAGTTAAAATTTTCCTGAAAGTGATTGAAAATATCTTTGGTACTAAATCTACATAAATACAGGTGTTTATGTAAGTTTAAAAAGAAAAAAAAAACAAACCAAACCAAATCAAAAACCAAAAAAAGACCCAAAAAAAACCCCAAAAAAAGCAATACCCAACCCAACTCCCCCCAACAAGAAAACCCCCCAAAACCCCAAACAAACAAAAAAAAACCCCAAAGGAACAAAAACAACAACAAAAAACCCCCCAAAAACAAACAAAAAAAACCCCCAGAAAACCCTATATAGAAGGGTAGGGAAGAAAAGTTCACTCTGAAGAGGGGTGAATCCCCTCCCATTTTTCACAGCCACTGGGGTAGTCCTACTATTTACCTCCAGTTTCAGGTGAATCTTGAGAGACAATTTAATTGCCAAAAGAATTTGTAGTGTAATATGCAAAACAACCACCATGAGTCTATGGAGTCTAATATCATGTGATTCCGAGACCTCTGTATTCAGTGAGTGAGCATTTTCCTACACTGATGGAACTCGGTGCATTTTCTTTGCTCTGCAAGCTGGGTTTACAGAATTCCTGTGCTGTGCCTCCAGCAGAGCCCTGCTGCTGCCAGAACTGCTGTAACACACATACACTGTTCCTACATAACACACACAAAAAATTTTAACTGATTTGTATCAGTCTGTTAAGGCTGGATTTGCTGTGAGGAAACTTTTCTGCCTTTATTAAGCTTACACTGATATCTTCTCAGTCTGTTCTTAG
This sequence comes from Eopsaltria australis, assembly GCA_034509425.1. Lineage (NCBI taxonomy): Eukaryota > Metazoa > Chordata > Aves > Passeriformes > Petroicidae > Eopsaltria > Eopsaltria australis. The sequence goes on from JAVTVJ010000138.1 coordinate 2,184,541, forward strand.
AAAGGCAGTAAACAGGACAGCTTGTAAATCTTGTGAACTCTGAAACTTGCGTAAGTTTGAAAATGAGCATTTAGGTTATAAATTTGAGGTGGTGAGGGAGGTACAGCAATTGTATAGGATCATGGCCTGTGTCTAAAGTTGGACAGGAATGACACTAATAATAATTTATTTTTTTAAGACTGCTTTTATATAAACCTGTTTATAACATTCCTATGACATTAGCAGCTCCAAGGCTACAAACACAAGTGTTTGAACAGAGACACTTGTTACCAGCCACTGAAATAGCATTGTCTGATACTGATGCTGCCTTGCAGATAAGGGCCCTCTTTCAGTAGTGGTTTCAGCAGCACAGACAGACAGGTGCCCTGTCAGAGTTACTGAGGTGGCAGTGCCTTTCACTGAGGGATCAGGGGATGAGGGGACACAGCAGCACTTCTTGGGATGGCCTGAGGAGAAAATGGCACCAAGCACTTTGAGGAAAACAGGCACGCGTGGGAATGGTGACTTACCCTTTTTACACCCTAGAGCTCTAGGTGTCTTTGTTTACCTCTGAATATGAAGCTTGCTGTGGGTTTTGCACATGACTTGAAGCAAAATACTGTTTGCTGTTCTGTCTTACTTGAGAATGTGTGAAATGTCGATACTCAATGTCACATTCTATGATGACACTTTTTAGTTCCATGGTGGGTGTAAAAAAGTTTCCAAAGGTATGAAATGTGATTGTAACCTAGAAAACACAGGAAGTAAGACCCTGGTTGTATGCGAAAATTGAAAAGATTGGCAACGTGTGACTGCTGCCTTATTCAGTCCTTCAGTCTTGGCTTGCAGCAGCCATTCATTACACTGGCTCTTGGCACCTCCTTTGCAGGTCCAGCAGTAGTGACCAATTGCTCAGCAGTTTTTTAGAACTGCTTGAATGATCAGACGAAACTGTTTCACTGGTGACCCAAGCCTGAGTTTGTACCCCCATGAAGGGGCAGAGCTTCCGTGTTGACTCCCAGCACCACTTGCCATTGCCTTTGCCAGCAGCATGCTCTGTGAACAGCTGCTGGGGTACAAAAGGCCAAAGGGAAGTGTTTCAGATTTGCCCTAGTCCTGTCACACTCCAAGTCACTGGAACATGTCCAAGTGCATGGTAAACTACAGGCGGTCTCTGCAGAACAGCCTGTACAGTTGACTTTAACTGAAACGTGAATCATCTCAGTCCTAAATTATTTTAATCCAATCAGTCATCTGTGTTGAAGGGTGTAAAGAGACAGCAAAACCAGGAGAATGGCTGCCAAGTGGAGGATACAGGACACAAATAAATCTGCTAGGATGAGATGAAATATGAACTAATAATGATTTATTCCAAATGCCGCAGGGGTTACAGTGTGAACCACTTGTAGAGATATTCAGATGAGATTAATTTTGTAGGCTTTCCCCTGGATGATTTTTATAGACACAGCAGAGGTGAAGGAAGGCAAAGCTGTTATCTACACAGAGAGTACACATAAGGGTTTTGAAGTGCTCACAAACAAATTCTCCCTAATTAATATATGCTTTACAAGTCTCTTGTAAGTAGATGAGCATGAACAGCTGTAGTTCTTTTTATAGATACAAACTAATCTCTAATACATGTTGGAGTTGAAGGATACAGAGAACAACATGCTGTGGATTCATAAAGCTCTTCTAGCCATGGAAGTATTCTTTTTATACCCTCTAAAAGTGGAAGGGAATGCAGAAGAGTGCAGAGTGTAGTCTTGAAGAATACTGCTTGGAACAAAATCATGACTGGAGCAAAGGATCTAGTTATTAGTGACACATATCATACACTCCTTGTTAACACATCAAATAGCACGTGTCAGTTAGACCTACTTTCTTGACAGGTTCAGTCTTTTGTGACCCATATGAAACAGGCAGCATTTGCTAATGTTTCTTCCCATCTTTTAGTAGTGTCAATGGCCTTCATGAAAAAGAAAGAATTACATGTTTCATGCTTTTAAATATTTTTAAAAGCCTAAGCAATGAGTCATCATAGAACTCCTCAGACTTGAGGAATATCTTTGAATACACTTCCTGTTGGAAGATGTTTTCTCTTTTCTTTGTCCTTATTGCTAGCTGTATATATTATCAGTCTAATATTGTCCTCTGCTGGGAGACAATATCCTGTTGTGATAGGTGAAGGGAGAGACTGTAATAGCTCCTTTCCATCTCTAATGCCTATGATTTCATTTACATAAAAACACTGTGCATTTTGAACAGTGTGTTTCTTTTGGCAGTTTATTACCAGCCTGAATGCCTCACTTTTTTCATGATCTAACATTTGTCTGCTGCAGAAGTCATTATCACCTTCGTTTTTAGTTTGCCTTTTAATAAACCTCAGTTTGACCTAAGTTTCCAGTAGTTTACTTCAAAACAATGCCCCAGACCTTCTAGAACCCACTGATTTTTCCCCTCTAAATAATAAGCTAATTACATTTTTATTGATTTTATGGCTTTTTCTGATGTGTCATAGGGAAGAATTGATTTACTTAGGACAAAATGCCTTGCTGGGTTCTCTCCATTACTGCAACCAAAGGCAGAACTGCTGGAGGGCCTGTGGGGAAGAACTGTTTCAATAGCAGTTTGTGTCCTGTTCTTTTGGGCTCAGCCCCACTTTGGACTGACTATACCTCATAATTCTTGTGGTATAGACTGCTATGAATTGCAAATTAATTTTGTCCATTTCTGCTTATGCACTAGAAGAGACACCAGGGAAAAGCTGAAAATCACTATTGATAGAACTCTTTCTCTTTCCTTTCAGGGTAAATAAATGAAATCACGTGGATTTAGTCACTATGGAAGAAAACCCTCAACCTAACAAATGCTGCTGTTTAGAGAAGGGGAAAATGAAATGCCAAAGTGGGGATGATGTGGATTCCATACATCTCTAGAACAACTATTTTTGGGGAACTAAACCTTCTCCTCCCAATATTTACTTTAGAAAAGCACATTAAAGGGTAAACGACTTTGAAGTATCAGAAAGCAGATATACTGACTTACCCATAAGACATTTCAGTATAAACATTGCTTTGTATTCTGCATTCTTCTCATGAAACCTGCTAAAGGAAAGTCAGAAGGAGTTTCATAATAATCTATACCTTGAGGGAAGTTAGCTGAGAATGGGTTAAAATTGTCTCTTAAGCCACTGTTGGAAAAGAAGCTAGGTGTGGAAAGCTTTTTCCTCAAGTGTTACTCCTTTCTCTTTCCCCAGTCTCAGAAATGAAATAAAGATCTGAGACTTCAAATTACTGCTAAAGTATGTTGCCTTTCATTTGAAGAAAATGGGGGAAAATGTGTCATTAATGAGAGAAGTGAGCACTGAATGTGTAATTAAGTTTACATTTGGTCGAGAAACTTCACGATAATGAAGAAACCATCTTCAGGAAGTAATGTAAATTTCCCCCAAATTTCTCAGCTTTAGCTCTGTAATAGCTTTGAAGTTAATACACCAAGTGAACAAATCCAGTTTAGAATATGATACTTCCCTCTCAGGTTAATCCTAAGAGACTTCTAGGTAAGGTGTGTACAGTGGTGGGAATGCACGTGAGCAGAGTAAAATCCAAATGAAATAAATTTTTTCATGAGTTGAAAAAAGAAGAAATATTAAAATTACAGTGTGACTCAGAGCAAGATGTGATCCACTGGAGAGAGTTCTGATGCTGAAAAGATCACCCCTCATGTTTTTATCCTTGCTTGTCTTGTGCTGTGTCTTTATAGGAGCATTTCAGACCAATCTAGGAAGGTATTCTGGATTCAGCCAGTCCACAGCTGTTCCAGAGCTGTTGGCTAAGGTGATATTCTGGCTTGCACCACTCACTTAATTGCTGGACTTCTTGTTCTGCTGGTGACTGTTGGATTTAGGGTACAGGAAACCAGAGTTGTATCTAGAAGGCAGCTCTACTCCTTGGACACTGCTCCATGTTATTGTAATACTGGGTATCTGGGCTGAAGATGATCCCTGGTGAGACTCTCCTTTTCTTTGTCCAATACTGTTCAGGCTCTCACTTTTCTAAAGGATGCAAAGATTTACAAGAAATGGACAACACAAACATCTACAAGGAGATCCCATTGAATCATCTATAAAAAAATGATATGTATTTAGCACTTTGCTACTCCCCATGGCTGACTGAAAGGCAAACTTAAATGATGGAGGGGAAAGTAGATCTGTACATTTTTTAAAATATTTCATTAATAATTTATAAAAAAACCCCCACCTCTTAAACAGGCTAATGTACTAAAGCATTAAAGACTTTACATTTGCTACTTAAGTGCTGGTCTACTTTGAAGAAAGACCAGGCAAATGACAGCACATTCAATTATGAACAGAAATACTGTGAATATGCTCAGATAGCCTATGAATTCAATGGAGTAAAGAGTTTCTTCAAAAAGAGGGACTGCTTAGGGTCATTGGGTAAGAGGTAATGTAAAATGTATTGTTAATAGCATGGGTAGTTTGAAGGGGGAAGCAAACTACATAATGAGGTAAAAATTGAGGGAAAGATTAATTAGCAATTTTTTACAATAAGCTATGTTAGCTGTCACTTGTACAGGACCAAAAATCAGTTAGAATGAGGCTCACAATAGTTCATAAGGATCATTGATAACAATAAAGAGACGATTTAAGGTGGTTGTTTTACATTGGGGTTAGTGCTGCAAAGATAAAACTGCCTTGTTTTCACATGTCAGCTCTTTGCTTTTATTTCCATGTCTGCTGAGAATTAAGGCAAGTTGACTCCCTTGTGAGAGATGTCAGATATTTTTACCCATATGCTGTAGCTATGTTACATGAAAAAGAAACAGACACTAGTACAACATCTTACTGAATAGATGACATGGCATGTTTCAAAAACTGACCTTGGTTTCCTCCAAGCTGCATATTTTAGATGTTTGCTGCAACCCAAAACAGAACATGAAATAGTTAACAACATCACTTTGTACAGCAGTACTTGCCACAGGATTAAGGCTGTCTCAGAGGTACAGCCATCAGAATGGCTGTCTCAGCTTAGTGTATACATCATTAATATAAAGATGGCACAAAGTTAATGCTTCCACTAAGGAAACCAGAGACCTCATCAGAGGACTTAGTAAATTCAAGAAAATATTCAGGTTCCTTGAAGAAGCTGGACTTCAGAAGAATCCTGTAGTACCTATGTTCTCCCACTGTTTAGTTTCAGCAATGTTCTACCCTTTGTGTCATGTTTTCTGCATTGTGCTGGGAATATTGTGTAATTTTTGCATCTCAAAACCAACTTAATTTGTACTCAGGGACTGGGATTGTCATTACTTTTTGTTATCAAATATTAAAATAATAGTTCTTACAGTAGGTGTAGCCGTGCACTCTGTTACATTCAATTCCACCATCAATATGTCATCAGCATCTACAGTTGTCTGAAAAATGAACACAGATAAGAAAGACATAAATGGCATATAGGTGTGTCACAATATCTGACATATGCAAAATGCATAGGGGGAAAAAAAGAGGAGAGCAGAGGACTGACTGAAAACAGTGATATGTTAAAGATAGCCTTGTTTTTTACATCTTACCATATGTGTTCATTTGGTAGCAAATGGTGAGACAACAGAAAGATTGACCAAGTAATTTGGACAGTGAAAAACATATTACCAAATACACACTTAAACCCAAACATGAGACAACTCTCCATTCAGATGCTAAGTTCTCTAAAACAGCAGCCGAAATGCAATGAGGACAGCTGAATAATGAACCAGGGTGAGAATAAAAAGCTGATGACCTTTTACAGCCTCGAAGTCATTACTCATTGTGTTAACTCATAGGTTATCCACTTCTTCTTGGCAGGAAACTTCATGATTAATTATGGTACAGTGTGCAGATTTGTTAACTTGCCAGTTGTCAGAGAATTTAGGTATTACACAGTCTATTACCTTCCCACAATTCCCAGGATGCTGGCTTGTCAGTTTGGCTCTTATGTCACTAGTCTGAGTTGTGTCTTTATCCGTTTTGTAGGAAATTTGTCTTCTGGCAAGTCTGGAGAACATACTGGGAGTATCATTTTCTGTTTCAGTGCAGCCCTAAAATTAATACAGCAAAAACATTCACTCTAGGTCCTTTAGACTTTCATCCAATTTGCCCCAGTTTTACCTAGACAGAAATCATAAAAGAGACAGGCATTGTATAAATGACATTTCACAAACGTTCTGCCATATGTAACTTCATAAAATGTTTGCTTATTAGAAGTACAAACAAAACTATCAAGTGTGTTGCATCTAAAATTCAGCTTACTTTTTTTTTCCTCCACAGGATGCTCTGCAAAATTTGAAAGAAAATAGTGTTTCGTTACAATCTATTGTTGAAACTTCTCTGATGCCTTTTGTAGCTCCGAAGAGATAGTGTTTCCATAGTACTACCCACTTAGGAAGCACAGGTGTTTGGAGGAATTATGGTCAAAGTTTCCAAAGTGGCTTGGGTGGAAGCAGAAATAAATAGAAGGAAATGTCTCAGGACTGCAGAATCAGTGCTTTAGAAATCTTTTGTTTCAGGAAGGAGTCCTGGGTGTATAAACTTTGTTCCAATTAATGGGAAAACAGAACTGTGTTACTGAGGGAGTCTGTTTTTTATTTTTAAGAATCAAGATTCACAGTGTAAGAGACGCAATATAAAAACGTTCCTTTTCTATTAGCCAGTTTTAAAACCTTCCGCCTGACTGGAGGCTACCAGCCAGAAGAATTTCATTTTGATTGGATTGAGAAGTCAAAAGAGCAGAGAGGGCAAAGAAATTGAAATGTCACTGTTTAAAACAACTATCAGAATTCAGCGCTTGGCTGGATTAGATACAATTATTATCCTGACTGTGAAAAAGATTGCCAAGAAAATTTTGTCTGTTCAGCTATTTGGAAGTTTCATTTAAAATGATTGCAATGAACTAACTAATGTATTTATTTAACTAGTAATATAATTTTGAGTTACAAGAGAGAGCCTAGATGCCAAATACTTGCCCTGTTTTCAGCTGCTGTACAAAACATTTGTTTCCACTTAGACTGGCAGCAGCAAGCTGTTGAGGTCTTCTGTGAGAGACTCTGTAATGGATTTACTGATTTGTCTAAATCTGGTGATTAATATGTTTTCAAATACATCCCACTTTCAGAAAGCAGTATCTATCTCATTACAATCTTGCTTTCACTAGAGAACTATTTAGGGACTAGCAGTTACTTTTTTCCGTGTCCAGACTGCAAATCTGTGGTCAGATAAGAACAGTCTATAAGTATGATTAGACTTCCAACTGAGCTCTGACTCTATGCTTCCTTTACTTTCTAAAATTCCCATTGTTCCATTTTTCCATTCTTCCTTCAGTGTCACCAACCATCAAGAAGAAAATTATCTACATTCTGCTTTTACCCTTCAGCCTTCTGTCTTTAATTTCGCTTTGTCCCTCCACTTTCTCTGGAGCTCTTATAACAAGCACCATAATGCATTTCAGTTGGAAGGACTGTATATGGAAATGAATTGCTTTGCAATTAAAAATGGGTGTATGGGAAGTGTCTCCCTTACTGATTCACTGTCAGAGAGAGAAGACAGTCTCGCTTTTCCTTTCTGCGGCCCACTTATCTCAGAAGACTGGCTGGTTACGGTCGCTCGTCTGGAGGAGTGGAAACTGCTGAAAGACCGTGAGTCTTTAGGAGAAACTCTCAGTAGGGGTCCAAGGCAAGGAACATGTGTTGCAATGGCTCTTCTGGTGGATAAGAAGTAGAACCAGTCAGATTTTTTTCTGTTAGCACAAAAATTCAATCATCATAAACAATTCATTTATTCAGAGAGATGAACTAATGCTGCATGGACTGGAAAATTACTGGGTACAAAAAGTTTTCCAGATATCAGGTATCTCATATACAATCACCCTGCAAGATCACTTATTCACAGTGTTCTGCAGAACTCAAATTTATTGCTTGGCAGGGACAAGGGCATTAAAATATAACTCTTGGAACTGAAGGGAGCTATTAAAATGATGTTTTATCTGCTTTCAGCCTAATCAGGGCAAAAATAAAATTCTGTCCCTTTAAACTGAACCTCGCAGAAGCACTACATAATGAATTATTTTAATCTTCCCCTAAGCAGCTATTCTAGCTCCTCTTACACATCTGTTTGCTGGCTATCTGTAGAGTTGTACAGAATGTGCATTTATATTACTGTATTACTTTGCTCATATGCAGCGTTTGGAAACTCTGGCCTAGCCTTCCTCTTCCTGCCAGCCTTCTCCATATTGATGTTTCTGCCCACCTCTTCTCTACCCAGTTCCTTAGTAGGTCTTTGTAAGTGGTGAAACAACAGCCTATCTGGCTTTGCTGCCATCTATCAAATCTCACTGCCTATATCTGAACTTGGAATGGGGATGACCCTCCATGTTACCTGTCAGAGGAAATACTAAAGCCTTGAGAAACATGAGGAGGATTCACAAAATAGGGAAGAGGTGGTTTAGGCTCACTGTATTGCCTCTCCCACCAGCCTGGTTAATGTAACAAAGTGCTATTTGCCACGCTGCCCAATGTCTGCCTCTCATGAAGACAGTTAAAAACTTATGGTGCTTTCCATTGAGATAGAAAGGTTTCCATCTTTTATCAAGCAATAGGTAAATACAGATCAGTATCCATAAACATCTTTAACTACCATCTGCTTAGCAGTTTGTTCCAAGTACAAATTCCACTGACATTTCTGTGGCATTGAGAAGTGTTCCTGGAGAGAGCAAGGCAGTCCTACAGTTAAAATCAGCAGATGAAGGACAGTTCAGGTACTAGACCTAAAAGTGACAAATTTACTTTCAGATTTTCTTTGCTATATTAAACACAGCTTGTAAGAGTGAACTTACCTGTATTTGGGGTGAGTGATTGCATAAATGATGGGGTTATGGATGACAGAAGCTTTGGCAATCACAGCTGGAATGGAGTTCATGAAGGGTGTTAGGACGTGGGAATACCTAGAGCAATGCAAACACATCATATATTTACTACTGAGTTCTGCATTATCTAGGCAGTTACACAGTGGTAAGGCTCCAGAGAGAGTAAAAGGGAATTTCTGTGCCAACACGGTGAGAGAACAAATTCTACATCCTTTGCCTGTAAAGATCAACATCAGTCTAATTGCATTTCTGAGAAATACGATTTTTTTGGGCTTCTCTGGCAGTACTTCACTACTATGACTCAGGATTGTGGTAATTCCCATGTTGTTTAGCCTAGGGACAATGTCAGCCTTTAAGAAGGCCTCACCATCCTGGTGAGGAAGCTTTTCATCATCCTATGGAAATATTTATGAGCTGTGATGAGCTGGAAATGGTTTGTCAATTGCAATACAGGAACCATTTTGTCAGCTACCTGAATGTTGAGATGCCATTTTACTTTTTAAGGCTTTTCTCTGATAAGGATGTTCTCCATGAGCAATTTTTAACATGGTTTTTCCTGATCATACTTTAAAAACATTGATTAGACGTATAAATCTTCACAGATTCTGGATAACACACAGTCTGACCTTACCGGAATGGAGTTTTTAACGCTGAGCTGAGACAATGCTTTGGTAAGGCTGATGTAGAGTTCAGCTAACAGAAACAAACAATGGCAAAGCCTTGTGTTTAAGCTAATCATACCCATGTTTAAGCTAATAATTCCCAGAAAATACAACCTGTAGACCAACAATATTAGTGAGTATGACTGTGTGCTAGCTCACTATTCCCCATTCAAAATATTTTCTAAAGGAATTAAAGATCTTCCTTCCTTTTTCATACGTTGTTGCTCTGTCAGATGAGTTGTCTTTAGTCCAAGACCATAGCCACAGGCTCCATGTCTGCCTCCCATATGTAACATGCAGTGATTTTATCTCAGATTAAATTGCAATAAAATTTCACAGAAGACATCCAGGCTTGGTCTATTAATCTCTGAAAAATCCCAGAAGGATTTCCTAACAGACATAGTTCAGAAATGGAAAAAACCTGCATGAAGCTATGTTGCTCCCCAGATATCTTCACAAGCAAAATTTGAAAATGCTCATTTGTAACATACTACAGAGTTATAAAATTGTCCATTTGTTCAGATTTTTGTGAATGTGAGACATGGAGCAGAAGTTCAGCAGGTACTTGATCCTCCTAAGGCAGATGCTGGATTGTACAGGACAGTACAACAGTTCTTCACAGATAAAATGGTCAGCTTAAAGCATCCCCTAATTATTTTTCTTTTAGGTCTCTTACAGTACAGACTTTTAGGTCTCTTGGGTAGCTGTGCTGCATTTCTGTGCCTCCTTGCTCCTCCTCTGTGTCTAACAGGTCACATGTCACCAGTGCAGGATGTCCAGTACCCAAGTTCCCTTTGACAGGCAATGGGATACTAGGACACATGCAAATGATTCGTGTTTCTGAGTGAGGAATGTGTTTACCTTCATGGAGAACATGTTCGTTGCAGTTTGGAATTACCTGTCTGCATACAAAGGGGGAGAATCTACTTCCCTCAGGATTTTTTCTTCTTAAATCTAAGATTTTAGAAGTGCTGTTTAGGAAACTGCCTTCCTAAGCTGTGTTTGAGACAAGGCCCTGGAGTGGCCTCTTCCTTGGGTGTGTAACAAAAATCACCCTTGTCTCCCAAAATGCTCCATCATAAGTAAATTTGGACTGTGTGTCAGTTTTAGGAACACTTACTTTTTATTTCTGACTTGAAAAATACAAAGAGAGGTGTTTTGTACTATCATAGGAATCTTCCAATTAAGGTTTTGCAGGTGACAAGCCTTCCTAAAGCAGACAGTCACACACATTTTAGAGAGGCTAAACTGAAGCACAGGAAAATTCACATCTTAAGGTGGGAGAAATAACCACACAGAGCCAAGGCATCTGGATTCCCAATCCATTACTTCTGCCCTGGTTGTATCAACTCTAGTCTGGTGTCAAGCTATGTGTTTTAATACTGTCATGCTTCTGTTGAAATTACTGTATAAAATGCTGACAACTAAATAGATGAAGAACATGCTTTGATGATTTATATTTATGATTTTTTATATCCAGCATCAAAAAGCTCCCAATGCATGTATGTACTAATTTTGAGCTTGCTTATAAATGTAAGGAATTTCAGCAATTTGAGGTAACACAAAAAAAATGAATATACTTTCGTAGGTTAAAGAAGTAGAGAAAAAAAAAGAGAATCAACCCCTGGGAGGATCTTTTTGGGGTCCTTTATTTAGCTTTTTGGTGCTAAATAAAGTTCAGTTAGTTCAAATATCCTAGCAGATAGAATGCATTCAGAAATCTTCAGCATGGAAATTTATGTTGCCAATAATAATATTGTTTTCTTTCTCTTTTCTTTTTTAAATTTTCTTAAAGTCAAACTAAGAAAAAATCAGTCAGCATGTGCCCCATTTGTTAAGTATTACTCTTAAATAGGTGAATGTTTTGGACATGCTTCAGACATTAAACTTGACAAGTAGCTTTGACTTACATCTGTCTTTTACAATTTCACATCTTTTGCTTTCACTGAATACTCCTTTGCTGATACATTTATAATTACCCAGCAAAAGCTACCAGAGCAACAACAGAGTATGGTGACCAGGAAACGACAAAAAACAAGATGACAATCAGTGCAATTTTGGCCATCTTCCACTCATTTTTCATCTTCTGATATTGTTTCTGGAACTCTTTATTTCCACGTTTGCATCCAAATGAATGAAAAGACCTAGGGAAAATAAACATACAATAGCAAAAAACAAAGGTAGGGAAGTGAACAAATAGCTTCATGGAATGGGGCAACAATTCCTCTTGTGCTACTTTAGGCTAAATCTTATGCACTTTTATTGCATGTTAATGCAAGTATGTGACCCATCCTTCATAATTCAATGTATTTCTGTTGCACTAATCAATGGCAAAATCTACATGTGCTTCAGTGAAAAAAACAGCTCTGTACCAAAAGAATTTCCACATAAAGCAGGTATTCAAGCCAATTGAATAATGCTGAGTTAAAGGCAGTTAGAGGAGTCTTTGCTTCCCTGGGTTCTGTTTTGCTCCCTTGCTATCACTTTGTACTTCTAAGTTACAAGATCTGGTGGAACTGGTACCTACAGATGGTACATGGAGTGGCAGGCTGCCCTTTACTTTTAAAGCAATATTTTTTTGTTTCAGAGTACTGTTACTAAGCCTTTAATCTCTGTTTCACCCTTTTCTCTTCTGAAAAAAATTTGTAGCTCATTCCATCTATTTTTCTGTGAATTAGTTATTGATACACTGTCATCTGGTGTTTCTGAGGTCCCTTTTTCTGTCTCAGTTGTGCATACAAAGTAAGTGTGAGAAACCTGCTGATTTTCTTCTGTTCTTTCTTTGTTTTAAGAAAACAGTCTCTCAAACACAAGGGTAAAAAGTTAGGACTGTTGCCTACTTACTTGTTGGCCTTCTTGATTGCCTCAAATATAGAGATATAGCTGAATATGATAGCAATCAAAGGAATGAAAAAGACAAAGCAGAAAAGCAGCATCGTGTAGGCACGGACTGATGGTGTAAAAGTCATGTAGTCCCAGGAACAGGAAGTCAGCAAACCCTCAGGAACATATGCACCTAGAAGGAAAGACAGGAGAAGGCATAAACTATGAAGTGACTGTTATTCTGAGTGCAGAAATCAGAGAAGATACTCAGAATAACATGGGATTTAGTCTTATTCTCTGAAAGGGAGAAAAGGATTTAAAAGGATAAACAATTCTTCATGTAAAGCCATTTTATATTTTCTTTTAATTTGTTTCCCTATTGTATTTATGTTTAGTGGTCTAAGGCTTCAGCAAAAGGCATAATTTTCCTTCAGTTCTTGAATATTGTTTAAAACTCACCATAGTCAAAGGGATCCTCTCCAAATACTTATTTGGGTCTTGGACCAGACCTGTACTGGTTTTAAATATCTCCATTTCCTGTCAAATTGCTTTCTTCCTAAGGAGTCAAATCAAATGCTCTAGGTACCACTTTTCTAAGCATGTGCAGGTAAGAGAAATTTACTAGGCAAAGGAGAAAGATTTATTGTGTAGACCAAATTATATTGTCATGAAGCAAAGCTGAGTAGCAAAGCTGAGTAGAAGTAAAAAAAAAAAAACAAAAACCAAAACCCAAATATACATACCTAATGTTCTCCCTGAAATAAAACGTATTCTCTTTAAAGGAACGGTTTCAAACTGTTAAGTAAATAAATTGGCAATAGCAATGTCTTTTTACTTTGGAATTTTAATTTTAACTGTTTACGCTGGTATCTTCTGTTCAGCTCATAAAAATATTGCACCAGATGTTCTCAAATGCATCTAATTACAGTGTGAGGGTTCATACTGTGGGCACTATTACAATCTAATTACAAGATAATAACACCCTTCAAGCAATTATTCCACCTTCTTCAACTGAAAATCTATAATCTAAGGCTATATTATCATTTTGTAATTCTAACAGCTCTTCACTCAGCTAAAGACTGCTTCTGTCAGTATTGCAGTTTGCCTGCTTAAACATGCTTCATGTTTAGGGGACCAGAATGGCAATAATACGACAATAACAAAACTCTGCTGAAATTCTACCCAGTACCTGAGTTGGTTGTTGCATCCTTCGCTAGTCAAGCATGCCTATGTTCTCACCTCAGCTGGCAGACACATTCTCTTCTGGAATTAGGGAGCATATTGATGGATTGAGGTTCTGAATGATGAGTTCATTCTAACTTAGTGACTGAGACTGGTGACTCACAGGAAATAAACTTAATGGTAGTGAGGCAGATTCCAATGAGGAATAATAACAGAAACTCTGTCACGAATTGCAGTGATCAAGGTGCTGTATGAATGTTCCCATTTCCATGTGTAAAATTCACATTTACAGAAGCATTTTAGTTACTACTAAATGCAATCCTTATTGGAAGCCAGTGACAACACCAATGACTGAATGGAGAATGTGGACAGTATCAAGTGCAATTTGTCCATTCAGAACAGTCGAGACTTACTGATCTACTTGCACAAATGCTCAGACTGTAATCCTCTTTTATGTGAATAAAAAGAATTAGATTGACATTGTTGTCTTAGACAGCACCTTTGGGGATGAAAATTCACCAGAAATAACACAAATTCATTTATTTAACTTTTATATTGTTCAATATGGTTCAATGGAAGAAGATGTGGGATAATGAGCAGGTGCATTCTTCATAAATTTTGGCCATGAATTTATCTACTGTTCTTTATCCAGTAAGTAATGTGCTTAAGGAAAAGTACCACTGTCATATAATGTGCTGTAATGCACCCTGCATTCTTTCAGTTTGATTAGAGACTTTCACTTTCAATGTATATTTCATAGGGTTTTTTCAAATTGGTTTATTCAAGCCTCGTGTGTAAGCTATTAATTCAACCCTCTTCTGTACTTTTAACTGGTATTTAATCCAATACTATGAGGGCAAAAAAGTTTTATTCCATTTCACTTACTCCATCCAAAGAAGGGTGGGAGACTCCAAGCCAAAGAGTACAGCCAGACTCCTACCAGGATTATTAGGGCCTTCTTCTTAGACGTCACTCCAACAGAAGCCAGAGGTTTTGTGATGACAAAGTATCTGTCCAAGGCAATCACCATCAAAGTGATCATAGATGTAATGCCAAAAAGAGCTCCGCAGAAGGCATACAGCTCACAGCCTTGCAATGAAGATGACAGAAGTAGCAGTGAAATTAATCTACCCACGCTAATTAATTTCTAGGAGAGTTCAAGTCTGTGTTTCTTATGAACTAATGTCATCTGGAATTTGTAAAGCAATGAAACTTGAGTTTTCCTGCAGTTATAATGCTACTTCAAAGCTGCTGTCTGTCTTGCTAATTACATTATCCATGGAGATAAACTTCAAAGATTTTGTTTGCTTCAATTGCTGGAGACAGTGATACTTAACATATTTTCACTCATTGATTTCTGATGTTTCTAGTGGGATCATTTCAGCAGCCCATTTATATTTTGTTAGACTCCAGTTTTACTGCAGGTCCCATGGAAGCAACTGCTTTTCTTAACAATGGGATATAGTTACTTTGGTGTCATGGAACTGTTCATTTCTCAAGGGCAGCAAAACTGAAGTAAATATGAATATATTAATGAGTAATTTAGCTGAAGTAAATATTCAGACTATGAATATATTAATGAGTGATTTTAATTGTTCAAACAACCTAATGATTAAAAGCAGTGGTTTGGATTAGTTTTAATATGGACGCAAATGAACACTTAATGGAAGTAAAATAAAATATGCTTTTGGTCACCAGAGATCAAAATAGCAATTTTACTTCTCTGAGTTTCCTTTCTGTCAGCACCTGTTCAAGAGGCAAAGACTAGTCTTCCTCTTACAACAGTTGTATTGGAAGAATGAAAGAACCTTCATTCCACATTTTCTTACTACACAGGAAGTGTTAACATTTCTTTTGTGAAAAATCAGGTTTTACAGGCTTTCTTGCCTCACTTTGCCAGGTGCAAGTCCCAGAGCAGATTATTTAGAAAGGCTTTTAACCTGGTGTGCTGAGGGGCAGTGTTTCTTTGTCAGAGGACTCTGACAGTAATTAAGTCATGAGGTGATTGGGCAAGAAGATTAGTGTTGTGCCTCATGTTGCCAGTGGTGCCTTGGTATCTGTCTCATGAATATAATTTTCCACTTGTGATGGCAGTGTATTTATTGCACACAGACACAAATGTTCAACGAAATGTTTGTGTCAACATTGAAACAATGTTGACAAATGTTCTCAATATAGCAAGAGTACCTGAGGGTAGATAGATTAACTGCCACTATGGTAAGAACATACATAGTGAAATCTTAAAAAGAATATGTACAAACCTTTCTCACCAAAAATCCAGTGTTTGTAGAGGCTGTTGGTGAAAAAAACTGGAGACTGTGTAATGGACATCAGGAAGTCACTAATAGCTAGATTGATGATGAGTGTGTTTGCTGGAGTCTGAAGGCTCCTACTCCTACAGAGATCAGAAGAAATGTTGCTAAACACTGCTGCATTGTTAATGAAGCTGTTACTCATTTCTGTGAGCTCACAAATACCAAGGAACACTACATGGTAAGCTAAAGCAAAGTGCTTCTCGTTTCCCTCATGAGGGAACACAAGCAAGGCTCAGTTTTACACCCTTATATTCCTGTGCTCTTTGCAGGATTGTTTTGATAACCAGCTTGGTGATGGGGATAAATCACACTGTTTTTAAAATATTCTTACGCAGCATTCTAACCCAGTGCACTGCATGTCCACAATTAACAGGAGATTAAAGTTGATGTGGACTATGGATTTCTGGATCTGGGCTGCATTCAGCAGGAGAAGGGGCATGCATTTTCCACTGCTGGTAAGATCAACAGTGACTTCTGAATACAGGGATTAAGCAAACTCACTTTGTACCACATCAAGCACCTTGTTTTACATCAGTTCCTCTCTGCGACACTCATTTCACTGGCCCAGACTCTGTCTTCAATGTATTCTACCTGCTTTTGTTATTCATAGTATTACAGTATAGTGTTTCAAAGGCTACACATAAAAACCAGTAGCTCTTCACTTTGGGGCTCAGTGTAACTATTTAGCTCCTTTCTCAATTTCAGTCTTAGTCATAATTGAAAAATACGTGAATAAATAATGGTTCTTTGCACTGGTCCAGAATCAATCACTAGGACCACTGGCCCCTGTCAATTTAGGAGCAAGGAGATATTATTGGTAGGTACTTATGGGTTGTGTGTATTTGTTTGTAATCTGCAAAGTTACTGAACACATTTCCGTTTCAGGCAGCTGGTTCTCTTATGGTTTGCCATTACTTGAGGCTACTTTGTAAGCACCTAAACTGTTTTCTGAATTTCTGATGTGCTTGTTACTTAGCTATCAGTATCCCTTTCTGTCTTCATATCACCTTCAAATGAAGACAAGTTGTGTCCTCCAGTGGAAGTGTAAGTGCCATAATTGGATTTCCTATATGGGATCAGCCAAAAAGCTCATGTACTTCATTCTCACATATCTGATCTGTATGCCAACACCTTTTCTCTTCTTCAGGCCACTGTCATTCTCACATAAGTGTTGGTATCTACTCTGAATGAATGTGCTGAAACATACTGCTCATAAATATAGGCTTGAGATCAAGACAACTTTCATCCACACTCCAGTGATCTAAATTAACACAGCCAAATTATCCTACAATTTGTTGCTGTTATTTTGGTTTATTATATTAATGCCTAAAGAGCAATCACACAGTTGAAATTCACTGGCTTGGACACCATGTCAGTGCTCTGCCCCGGTGTGACAAATCAGAC
Organism: Eopsaltria australis; assembly: GCA_034509425.1. Taxonomy (NCBI): domain Eukaryota; kingdom Metazoa; phylum Chordata; class Aves; order Passeriformes; family Petroicidae; genus Eopsaltria; species Eopsaltria australis. The sequence goes on from JAVTVJ010000138.1 coordinate 2,201,818, forward strand.
ACAGAATGAGGAGTGAACAGGAATGGTGAACATATGACATTGTTGTCAGAGATCCAATTTCCCTCAGATATAAAAGTTGGAATGCGGCTTTAGTTAAAAGGAAACAAGCCAAGTGTTGAAAAATGTGGAAAAAAAAATGAGACATGGCCACTAATGAACAGGGGGGAAGAAAGAAACTGACTGGTAAGAAAGAGGAGGTAGGAAACATCTATAATAGAGCAGATTTGTGGGATACAGAGGTGCAAACCAGCCCATCAGTTCAATGCAGACACAGTTAGCCAGCAGAAAAAAAAATCATTGTAACATTTCTGCTTTGACTGCATTTCTATTGCTTGGAATATCTGGGTGGGTCTTCATAATCTTGCAAACAATTTTGCTATGGCTGTGGTTAATGGGAAGAAGTCAGAGGGAAATGGCAGGTTGCCACTCTTTTCCTACAGCAATGTCTCTTGGTGCATTTTACTCTGTCATTAAAGTAGTCTGACAGTATTCCTGGACTGTGTTTGCAGAGCACAGGATACAGTTCAAGTTCATACATTTGAATATTTATAAAGACATTTAAAAGAAAGGTACCTGCAGAAAGTATAGAAGACCAGGAAATTACCCAGAGTTCCTGTGATCCCCACTATAAGAATGACAACTCCAATCATATAATGGGCATGATCTGGGACATCCACTGTGGGAAAGGCACGAGGAACATCTTGCACTGTCATCTTCTGGGGAGAAAACAAGAGGTCATAGGTATATTGCCAAACTTCTCTGAATAAGCTGGCATATGCTTCTCTAGAAGGGAAAATGGTCAAGAATGCAAAATGATAACTAGCTAAAAAACGTCAGAATAAGCTAATTGATTTCAAATTCCATTTACTGTTGATCGTGTTTGGGGGATAAATATGCCATCAGCAGTGCAAAGGGCAAAGGACAGTTTGAATGTTTACTGTCAATTTAGAATTCTGGTGAAGAACAGCAACATAATCTCTCCCAAAAGAAAAACAAGGATATAGTGGAAAAAAAGAGGAAGGGACCCATTTCATTACCTCTGAGACCAGGTACTTAACAAGTAAGCTTCCTATAGATTTAATTTCAGGAAAGATTCTGTACCTGTGAAGTACAATTTCAGTTGTCCTCTGACATCACTGGCTAGACTTCTCTAACTAAGTAGGAATGTTCTATGGATAAATAGGCATTTACTCCTTTAGCAGTATAGCTACTTCATTTTTCCCACTGAATAACACTGAATTTTGAGCTGCCCTCAAGAGCTGATTACAAAAAGCCTGGCAGCTTGAACAAGAGTCTTTTGGAAACTAAATTAAGGATCAGAAAAACTAAACCACCAATCCTTTATACCTTATGCCTGGTTTCCACACCAGTTCTGGTTTTGGTCTGCCTGAATCAAGGTATTTATGAAGTATTTAATGAACCACTTGATTGAAGCATTTGTGTCTTAACCAGTTAATAACTCACAGCAAAATTCCGTGGCCAAATCTGAAGACTACAGTATTGGAAATGGGTATTTTTCGGCAACAAAGGCGGACATTACTTCTGAATACATCTGTGAGGTTGGGCTGAGGTTATTACAGGCAGTGTGTATTTAAAACCAATGTGCCAGTAGCAAGAGGTGAACCCCAGGAGTGCCTGGAGTTCTGGACAAGATTGTCTTTGTTTTGTGTGCTGAAAATCTGCCCCCAGCAATCCTCAACCACCAGAGTGCACTCCCTGGGTTTCTGCATCAGCAGCAATGAAATGCTGGACAAATACTCTGATCTTAGAGAAAGAAAATATAGCTCTGGCTGTTATTGTAATTGGAGCAAATTGTTAAGGTTGATACACTAACTGAATGACAATATCACAGCATTTATGGTTCAGGTTCCTGCAGCAAAGTGGAAGTTGGCATAACATCATTAACATCAATGGGCATCTTGCCCAGATAGAAATTGCTGTGCTCAACACACTGCCAGTAAACTAACAAAAATAATCCCATACTAATAGCAAGTGGATAGGGAGAGGCTGAGATAAAACTCTTTCAAGTAAGTGAGATCAGGTGTTCTTTGGTTTGGGTTGGTTTTACTTCTCCTTAGCCTTGTGGCTAGAACATTTTCAAATTGCAGTTCTGCAGAGAGTTAATTATGATTATTAGTGAAATGGAGATTTCTGATGTTTTTTCCCTGTAGCTATCCATTTAATCACAACTGGATCAATGTAATAGAGATGAAGGAACTAAAGGAGCTTGTTTTGGCTACAAAGAACAGATTAAAGTGGCTTTAATTTGAATTAAATTTGTGGAGGACTAAGGACAAGAAAAAATTTAGAAGGTAAATATAAATACACAGAGAAATCACAAGAGAAGCAAGGTTAGTTAAGGGAAAGTAGAAGACTAAAATTATTTATTCATTAATGAAACAAGTTCAGAGTCAATAAAAATGTCAAGTATGAGAAAAAAATAAAACAATAATATTTATACTGGAGCAGTGATAGGGCATAAATTATAAGACTACATATAAGATCAAGAAAAGGTCTGTGGCAAAAGGAATAAATTAGCATTTTAGTGTGGACTTCCTGTAGGCCTTGGATTTTTACCAGAGGGCACAACTCTGCTGCTCTCTAAGAGATAAAAATTGTTTAAAAAAAGTAGTTTCAGTATTTTCATTGGAAATACAATTATTATTCTTTAAGTCAAAGTAAGGTACTAGTTGATCAAGAAGGCAGTAGATCAGGCCTAAGCAAATCCATCACTAAGTTGCATACATACACACAGCTTCCTTACTAGAAGACAAAAATACATGCCTGTATCAAGTTCAGACTCGAACAGTCTTCCCACAGAAGACTCTGTGTCTTCTCCAGGAATCAAAAGAAAAGACGGAGAAAAAGATAGTGCTTGAGAAAATCAGGTCAGCAGGATAATCAAGAAATCAGATAATTCCCAAAGCTTTTCTCTATTTAGTTTCTCCAGTGCATTAGCCTTGTTTATTCCGTCTTCTATTGTCATCCCACAGCACAAGTACTTGGTTGGCAGGAGAGAATAAAAATCCCCCTGTTGAGATTCACATTGTAGCACTTGTCCTTTGAGAATACTCTGAACAACTATCTCAATTGCAGTGATAATACACAGCAGTGTTGCCCTGCATGTTCTTCTGTTCAGCCTTCTTTCTATAAACACCTCATAATGAAGATATTGGTGCTGGGAATGGCACTATTTAACATTTTGCTGGCAACATGGACAGTGGGATCGAGGGTACTCTCAGCAGCTTTGCTGATGACACCGAGCTGTGTGGTGCAGTCAACATGTTGGAGGGAAGAGATTCCATCCTAGAGAGGGATTTGGACAGGCTTGAGAGGTGGGGCTGTGCAAACCTCATGAAGTTCAACAAGGCTACACATGCAAGGTCCTTTGTGGGGGTCAGTGAAATCTGAAGCACAAATGCAGGCCGGGTGAAAAAGGGATTAGGAGCAGCCCTGGGGAGAAGGTCTTGGGGGTGTTCATAGGATCATAAAATGATTTTGGTTAGAAGGGACCTTAAAGATCCTCTAGTTCCAACACCCCTGCCATGGGCAGGGACACCTTTCATACTAGACCAGGTTGCTCAGAGCCCCATCCAGCCTGGCCTTGAACATTCCCGAGGATGGAGCATCCACAGCTTCTCTGGGCAACATGTTTCAGACCCTCACATCCTCACCATAAGGAATTTCTTCCTAATATCTAATCTAAACCTACCCTCTTTCAGTTTGAACATATTACCTCTTGTCCTACCACTATGTCCTTGTAAAATTTCCCCCTCTAATTTTCTTGCAGTCCCTTTAGGTACTGGAAGGCTGCTCTAAGGTCTCCTCAAAGGTATCTCTTCCCCAGACTCAACAAACCCATCTCTCTCAACCTTTAGTCAAGATTAAAAGTAGGTTTTATAACTTTGTTTGGGTGCGTATGAAAATAGGCCTTTTGCTAGAGCTGTGTAAGAATTTGTTGTCAGTCTCTAGAAGGCATATCATTTAGTATTTATTTACACTACAGTTTTACAGAATCAATTTGAGAAGTGCCACACTGGTTCAGATGAGCATCCCTGACAAAACACCAGTCTGCCTTTAGCCAGGACTGGGCATTTCATAAAGATGCCAAATGTGCGTAATGAACAGTGATGTGGGAATTTAATTTTAAGTAGAGTCTTAGTAATTGGTTTGTACCCTAAAACATTGTTATTATCCATTGGAAAGGAAAATCTTAGTCCTTCATACATTTCAATCCTCCATATATAGGTGTGATCCCTTGCTAAATCCTACTCTGTCATTTGCCTCAATAGGTGCAGAGTCAAGAAGTTATGAAGTTGCTCTGTGTCAGTGTGTTTCCTTCCAGCAGGTCTAAGTGTGTCCTTGTGGAAGCACTAGAGCAGAGGGAAGCAGCTAGGTTTAATGAAGTTTGACTTCTGAAAATGCTCACTGTTTCCCCCAAAGGAGTATTTGTCTGCTGCCTACAACAAAACAGCTAAAACAGAACTGTTTTCAGTTGTCTTGCAGTAAACTTGACTGAGACTTACAAACTTGAGATGCTTTCTGGGAGTTTGGAGAAAAGCAAATGTTTTATAGATAAATATGTCTAAATCCTTGCTGCAGCACAATATGGAGCCTCATTATTCTGTATTTATGGCCTGCTGCCACAGCTGCTTGCAAGGGAGAAAGAATTCTTCCTTGAGGGACAATCCGAGGAGTCAGCTTGCTTCTTTAGGAAGAGACAGACTAAGGCTTGGTGCAAGCAGAGAAGGGAGTAAAAATGAATCAGCCACAGGGCAGATTCATTAAAGCACAAAGGGCAGAACTTGTATTTCACCATGAAGTTTGTCAAGACCCTCCAAGACACTAATCTGATGACAGTTGAAAGGATAAAGGAACTCCTTTGCAATCCAAACCAAAATCACGATTCCTAAGTGATTTGTCCAGGTAATAAGGAAGTCTAGATTAGATATTAAATCCAGGAATATTTGATGCCTGTGTCTGTTTTGTCTTGGGAATCTATTTATCATACAGTTTCCTAAAGAGAATGTTTTCTAAATAGTTACTTCATAGTTGATTAAATAAAAAACCCCAAATGAACCAAACCAGCTAACCTCTGAATAACTTCTAGTAGAAGATACACCATTTTTGAAAGTTCAACACACATCCCCATAGCATGAGAAAAATACTTGTGTATAAGAGATAAAAGGACAACATTCAAAGAATAGAATTCAACTATTATTGAGAAAAACCATCTGTTCTTTTTCAGAGTGAGGAAATAAAATCACTTAATTATTGTTCACTTTGAGATGCTTATTACTGAAGTCCTACTAAAGCTACCAGTGATGACGGTAGGAGAAAGGCCATGCAAGAAAATACTCATAGTAAATATAAATCATATCTGATATAGCCCACTCCTCACAGTCTCACAATGGCAGGAGTATAAGATCAAGTTTAGTTACAGCTACAGGGAAAGAAGAAATCCTCATAGGGTCATTTGGGCATTTGAGCATATTTCAGTGCTGATTCTGATTGATTAATTTATTTGTATTACATCAATTCCAAAGCCAAGAGCAGAACAGACTACGTCAAGGACATTTTTTCAGCTACTTCTGCCTGGACATGGCAGAAGAATTGTATCTAATTTGGTGTAAAACAAGACAACAAAAGGGAAAAGAAAATAGGGAGTGCTTTGTGGTTGCTTTTATGAATTCATCTAACTTCAAACTGTAGGCACTGGTTTTGCAGGAATAATGTTATAATGGAATAGAGCCCAGTTCCAAAACACTGCAAGTTTTGGCAGTCTGACATGAACTTTGGCAATATAACAAGTTTCTTTGTTCTTAATTTTCCTACAAATACAGGTAAGGAAGCCACTTATTTACCCAGTATGACTTATACAACCAATGGTAGTGTTACGCCTTTTACATTACAACAAATTATATTGTTTAGAAAAATTATCTGACCAGAAACACTGTAGTTTCCTGGGGTTCCTTGTGTGGTGTTTCTACTGTCTACCTACAAGAGGCCTCACAAAACTGATAGCACTTATTTCCCTTTCTAGGTCCTTGCTCTGATTTCAGAGCTTGCCTCTGTGGGCGCTGGCTCTGTGATGACAGGCAGCACAGCGAGGAGTGTAATCCCCCCTCAATTATGGTTTCAGCAGGGTGACGCTAACTGCTAAGCCCTCTTTCCAGTGGACAGCAGGGCTTTCCATAGATGATGCTTGTCCTGTTGAGCAATTTGGATAGCAGATTTTGTATCCTCCTATCTCCCGGATTTAATCTCAGCCACAAGCAGCACATGCTGCTTTCACTCCTGAAACTCTCTTAAGCCAGTCTTTGTGTCAAGTTAAAATGCAAAATTTTGGTGATACAGACACTTGACCTAGGGAGAGGAAAAGGACAGCTAATTAGGTCTTTCAGCAGAATACAGAAAAGATCAATCTTTAATTTTCCAGTGTAAATCACTGTGTCCCCAGAATCCTTTTCCATTTTGCCATGCACTCTCCAGTCCCTTTTCTCCCTCCCTGCTATGTTCTGCTATCCTTTTTCATATGTTATCCATCGAATTTAGTCTTGTAAGTGCCTTGGCTCAGGACACTTCTTTGTTTATTTTTCTGTAATATTCTGCAGATATCCAGGTTTTATTAAAAAACAGATTTAAAAGCTTTAAAAATTAGGTTGGTTCGTGTTTTTATTCTAAACTTTAAAAAATACTTTTGTAAAAACAGCAATTGAACAAAACCTGTAGTCCTAATAATATTCTGAGAGACAAAGCCAGGAAGAGGACTTCCTTTGGTTCAGGCTTGTGGGGTGGGATGGAGAAAACTTTTAGCAAACCCAAAACATACCATCCTGAAGTGTCATCACAACAGATTCTCACCTTCACACTTCCATGGAAAATTTCTTTCTCTTTAGTATATAAAAACTCAGAAAGAGCTTTGATAGGATTTACCTGAGAAAACCTTCCAAACAACTTTCTTGAGTACTGCACATAACAACTCTTTTAACATTTACATAAGCACTCCACTGCACTTACAGATTATTACAGAAACGACGGGGATTTCCGCCCTGAATAACAACACAAAAGAACATTGTGTTTGAACTGCTAAACAGCAGTTTAACGTACCAGAACACCTTGTTTTGATCGTTTGCAACATATTTGATGCACTTTGCCATTAGGCATTCCTGCCTGTCTTCTGCTCATGCAACTCTGCTGAAAAACACTGCTTATACAGCCCTTTCTGCATTAAATAAATAGTTATAGGAATAAAAAAGAAGATTTAAAATTTTCCATTACGTCATTCATTATTGCATTACAGCATTAAATGTATACATGCTCCTTAACTGTCCATTTACAGTCCTATAAATGCCAGCCTTGCCAGAGATCGACATGCTACAGCTTTAAGTGACAGAAAACACTTACTGTAGGGGCTCCAAGAGGCAGATCCATCGGTGTGTAGGCATTGGCTTCTGAGTCATTCCATGCATTGAAGGACTCCACAGTTTTGGTGCTCTTGGTGTCCTCGGAGGGATAAGAGATCCCCTTCTGAATGGGCTGATTAGTCAGGTGAACAAAATCTAAGCAAAAACCAAGAAAGAAAAGCTGTCCTCTGAATTTAAGTCAGCCCCTTTACCTTTGTGTGTGTGTGTGAAGCAGGTCGTTAGATCCTTTGGAATGGTGTGAGATCCAGTGCAGAGTTTCTCACTAGAGCTTCAGATTGCTTCAATCCATCATCAGCTTAGCAAAGGGCAGCAGCAGCGGCTTCCATTTAAATACGGGAGAGGGCAGAGTCCGCACATGCCCAGTTTGCAGCTTCTTCCATCCTGATTCCAGCTTCACTTTAATGACAGCATAAAACTGATGCTCACTTAAAAGTCCTGGTATCTGTTTTTTGCCTTTGACCAATATATGTCTGAATTTTAATGCTATTTCCACACTATCTCTCTATGAAGACAAAAGTTAAAAGGTGGAGTTCACTCTGTCTTAAATATTGGACCTTACAGTTCTTTTCCGTCACATTGATGAATTAGTTTTTTGTAGTCTGCTTTGAAAGAAGATGCGTGTTTACAGTTCTGCTGAAACTGTCAGGACTCAAATAGATTCTGATATCTAACAATGTGCTTGTGTGCACTTCTGTCTTGTAGAATTTAGGTCATGGCTGTTTGTTGGTCCACTTCTAAAAATAAACAAAACATAGGGATAAAACCTGACATCATCTTTTTCTGCTCTTTAGTAAAAAAACAAACAAACAACAACAAAAATACCAACACACAAGTACCTTTGGCAGACAACAGCAAATATCCACCTGTTTCAAGAGCTGCCTTCTTTCTTTTCAGTTGTGTTTAGGCAAAGTACAGTTGAGTGTATTCTCATTCACACAAATCTGGCTTTACATTCCATTGTGCAAAGAGAGATGAATTGCGGTATTCCCAGTTGAAAGCCCATTACTGTTGGAAAGTGAAGTTTAATTGCAACAGAGAATTAGGCACTGTGTGAAAAAGCTCTTCTAGCAGATACTGCAGTCTGAGTACCACAGTTTAGGTCTTTCACCCACTGTCCAAATGACCCTGATGCAAGCTATTAGCTTCACTGCAGTTGGTATTAAAAATAGATGGTGTGAACTGTTACTGGAAAGCCTTTGTGAGAAGACTGTGTTAGTAATGGGCAGAACTGCATTCCCCAGCTCTGCACATGTACCTTTCCTTGAATGAACACCTGCAGCACCTAACCATAAACTAAAGGATTGCATTTTGTTGCATGAATGGGAGCTGTGCCTCTAACGAAAGGCACTCATCTATAGTGTTGCAGTTTCCCTTAATAATCATTTAAGGAGGGAAGTGATCCTTGTTGTCACCAGGCGACTGAACATCAAACAGCAGACACTTAGACTCTACAGGTTCTCAAAGTGTGACACGCTAAGAATAATTGTTATGAAAGGCAGAGAGATTTCATTGAGTGTCCCTGCCCTGCAGTGTTGGTAGACACAACCAAGCCAGATTTAAACCAGCTGAGGCAGAACTGCACCCAGAGGTGGCTGATCCACTGACAAGTTTCACCTCAGACCTTCACCAGTGTCTGGGATTTATGGTCGCACTGCAGAGTGTGCTCTTCCCTTCTCTCTGTGTGACATCAGACACATGAATATCAGGGCAATGGTGGATGTGACATTAATGGCATGAACTCCAAAAGACATTGATGTGAACTCCAAATGCACCCCTCTGGGCATACACAGTGCTTGTACTGTAAGGATGCTGGAGCAAACAATGGTGTTGGACATTTTGAGGGACAGGACCTTTCTGGAAGATAATTTTGCATGTTACTACTAAAAAGTCAGGAGATGTCATTACAGAAAGCCACAAGGTGAAACTGGCAAAGGCTCGTATTGTGTTCAAATGAAGCCTATCAAGGGAGTAGAGCAGAAAGTACAGAAATTATTGTGTGTGTGAACTGTGCTCAGAGGAGTTGCATACAGCTACATCCTGATCTTGTCAAACTGATAAGACATAAAGTTCGAGACATACAATCTTCAAGACAAGCATAAGTACTAGATCTGATGTGATCTTTGACTTGACATTCTCACTTTCTTTGCTTAGATCCTCTTAGTTTTCTGCTTTATGTCTTAGTTTTGGACAATGCCAACACTCAATCTGTTTACATACAGCTTGTAAATAAAGTTTTCCTTTTCTGTCAGTCACAGATGACATTTTTCTTCCTTCTTATTTCCTCTCAACTACAAGTCAATGCAACGAAAATACTTCATTTCCAGTTAGCCTGGAAGCATCAACTTTTTTTGGCATTTCAGAGCCGGTAATATGTTTGGGAGAGTAATCAAATAATGGAATAAATATATATATTTTAAAGTAAATTAGGCATTATAGAAGCTGTCTGCCTGCTTCATTAGATCTGGTGTTGGTATACATGCCTTTGCAGAGAAATTACTTTGATTAGTTCAGCAGTTCCTAAGACCATATTATGAAAGGATATGCAGTGTAAAGGAGAGAAAGGATGTTTTCCCACTGGGAAGCAGATGCTAATCCAAAGAGGGCTACTCATTTGGTATCCTTCCTTAACCTTAGGACTCTGCTTCTGTGAATGCTAGACACTTGCAAACTAGGGAAACTGTGAAAATTGGACCCTAACACTCAGATTCATGGCCAGTGGAGATGTCCTCTTATGACGGTAGTTGTGTGATCTTTTATTATGGCCAGTTGCTAGAGACAAATCAGCTGCCCTGTTTCATGTGTGATGATTCAGCTTCCATGGAAGGAGAGGAATCATCCTAGAGCTGTATAAGGTGTGAGTATGAGACATCTCATTCTCTGTCCCCCAGGGCTTGGGGAGGCAAAGCCACACAGCAAATCACTCAGGAAACATTTTTCTCTCAGGTATGCTTTGCTTTACATGCAGTGTTGAACCAGAGAGAACAGTTCTAAGTATTCTGTTGAATACTTATTGTTTTTCTTTATAGTTAGGGCTATTTCACTTGAAGTTATCAGAACATTAGACTTGTGGATCTGGAGGAAAATTTGGCCTCTCTCTCTCTTTCTCTTGTTTATTCTCTACCAAAAGTTTACCTCTGTGGTATTGCTGGGAAGCTTAATGTAGAAAATATATCAGTTTATGACCTCAGGTATTTTCCAAAGACATCAGCCCATATGAAAGTTTTCAAACATTTCTGTCACAAGTTTTGTGCATAAACATGCAGAAAGTTCACTTGGCTTATGGCCCAGGCCTGAATTGCCCTCCAATCACCTCTAGAGAAAGGAAAACCTGCCTAGCATTAATCCCTCAGAATTTTGTCACATTGAACTGTGGTGAGAACAGCCTTCCATCTTGAGAGTCCTGCCTTCGGCTGGATGCCAGTTGCCTACCAAGCAGGATGAGGGGGAAGGAAAAAATATGATGGAGAAAACCTGTGGCTCAAGATAACAGTAGTTTAATAAAACAAAAGCAAAGGCTGTGTGTGGAAGCAGAGGAAAAGAAAATACTTATCCTCTGCTTTCCATCAGCAGGAGCTGGCCAGCCACTTCCCAGGAAGCAGGGCTTCAGTAGGCACAGCAGTTATTTTAGAAGAAAAACATTGTAATAACAAATGCCCCCCGCATCCTTCTTTCTCTTAGCTTTTATTGCTGAGCAGACATCATAATGACATGGAATATCCCTTTGGTCAGCTGGATCATCTGTCCTGGCTATGGCCCCTGCCAAGATCTTGCCCACCCCAGCCCACAATCCAGTGGGGAATGTTGGAGAGGCGGCGTTGCTGCGGTGCCAGCACTGCTCAGCCAGAGCCAAAGCACCGGGGTGTGAGCAGCACCTTTCTAGGTACCAACACAGCACAGCTCAGGGAGGGCTGCAAAATGAGCTCCAGCTCAGCCAGACCTGGGGCAACCTCTTGCTGCTGATAATTTACTTCTGTTCACAGCTTTTTATAAATCACAGGCAAAAATAGCAGAAAGACCACAGACTCTGGGACCCTTCCAGGAAACTGAGAAAATTGTCTAACAGAAAAAGGGAAAGATAATGCCTGGACAAAATTTAATTAAAGTCCAAATGAGTATAAGATTTCTTTCACAATGATGGGAAAAGAACTCATTGTCCTCTTCTTTGGCTGGGAGCTGTGAGTGGAATTAGGTTTTAGCTCATCTACAGGAATACAGAGTGTGCTGCAAGAACAGGTAATCTGCTGCCTACAAGAGAAACAGACTGCTTTTGGGAAATGCCAGGAGAGTTAAAAGACCAGGGCATGGTCAGCTAGGCATTAATGACTTTGAGACATCTTTACAAAGGCTCACCTGGGCTTCTTTAAATTTTCTGAAAGAGGTTTCCAAGGCCAGCATGAAGAAAGAGGAATAGACTACTCTGAAATAGGAAAGGTAAAGTCACACTTTTCTTTGAGAAACAAGTCTGGGATACGAGTTATAACAAAGGAGGCATGCACAAAACAAAGTTATTTCGTATTGTTAATAAGTTGAGTGATTTAATTTTTTTCTCCATTATGATGTGGGGAATGATAATTACAATTCCTGAAAACATCTTGGGGAAGACAATTCTCAATGCTCAAAATATGCTCTGCTTGCCCTCTAGACATGCTAGGTAATCCTGTAAGTAATGGGATAAAGGGAAGAACTATTGATTTTTCATTTGAGTGTCCATCCATTTGCAGTATCTGCCTTTCAAAAGGCAGTATCACACTTTAAAATCTGAATCCATAGCAGCTTTCCCTACACAGCCCCCCCTGTATAGTGTGAGCCCTGGGTATCTCCTTTGGTATGGCTGCAGCATCTGAAAACATGTTTCTCTCAGAAGCATTTTTAGGGCCCTATTTTTGTACTGGTACCTGCAACAAATCTTTCTGCTTAGATATGCAGGTGAAAACTGGTTGCTCGTTTTACACAAAACCCTGGTTTCAACCATCTGTGTTCCTTTTGCCTTTTAACAGCTAAGATCTGTCAGAGGGGAGCTCTCCCACTTCTTAGCTGTTCTCAGAGAGAGAACTGCAATTGTTGGCACCCCAAATAACAAGGCAGGGAAAGAGTTGTGTAATATATATCTTCTGTGTGTTCTATTAATCATAAAAATTAAATTTAGTTCTTCATGCCTGCAGCAACTTGGCAAGGGGACAGAAGGCAAGAAGACCCTTTGTAAATAAAATTGTTAAACTGAGTACAAAGTTCTGTATGGCCTTTCATGGGCACATACTCTTGGGACTACTCAAAAATCAATAGACAAAATAGAAAACAGTAAATCAAATCAACATGGTTTCTATTATGCTGTAGAAGTGAATAATTCACCTCATGGGTAGTTCTAATTTTGTAGGGTAGCCAAGATCCATGGTGAACAGCAAAGGCACAAACTGAGGGTGCAGCCAGCAAGCACTAACACTGGGCTATTCAGCCCCACAGCAGGAGAGGGAGAATCCCAGGGCTGGGCAAAGTACAGCAGGGCCAGACCAGAAAGGATGGTTTAGAAAAGTCCCTTCAAACACAAGATTTTTTCTAATACGTAGCAAAACCAAAATCTTTTCCACTGAGATGAAAAGATTCTATCAGGAGTCTTTGCAATGGTTTGAATGTAGCCCTGTAAATGGCATTAGGCTGCAACTCCATGGCAAGGCACAATCCAGCAGCTGCTCTGCCTTAGTTCCTGCAGCTGTATTTTCAGCTTACTCTGGGGGTTTATGGCTTTGAGGCCAGGTAGTTTGAAAAGATCAGCCCACCTCTGTACCCTCTTGTACTTCCCCACAGAATCTGGACACAAAGTAGTTGCACAGAGAGCTCTCAAGACCAGCCAAGCTGGATCTGCAGTGCCTCCAAAAAAAGCCTCAACGCTGATTTGTGGACTGAGCTCTCAGGTTCATCCTTCCCTGTCTCCTGTGGCTTATTCACTGTGCAAGGCCTACCTTTCTCTAAGGAACTCTGGTTAGCCAAACTCTTTTCAAACAATTTCAGCTGGAAGCTTCCCTACCTCCAGTTCCCAAATAAGAGCTCTCACCTTCTCACATGTGTGAACTAAAGCTGATTGTACTGGTGCAGCTTAGTGCCTACTGTGGGCAGAGAGAAATCATATTTAAAAAACGATTGAAAAGTTGCTGTATCATTGCAGAAAAAAGAACCTCCCATATTTTTGGCAATAATTAGATACAAAACTTAAATAAAACTTCCCTTGTTACTATCTTCCTCTTAATAAATCATGTCTCTGTCACAGACAAGTCAGTCTACAGTGGGCTGAAATGTGGGATCAGCATATGGTGGTCTCTAAGCTGCTTTGTAATTTTTGCTGAAAGCAGGCATTATGAAAGATTTGCTCATGCAGAGATACAGCAGAATTGTGTGTTTCCCAGCTACAATACCACTCCAATAAGAGGAGGATTACTGACAGAGAAGGGGTGAGAAATAAAATTGCAGAGAAATTGTATCAAGCATTTTCCCCCTCCTGAAGTGCTGGCTGCCACTAGAGGTGCACACAATGGCCAGTGGCAGACAGCAGTGCCAAGATTTGGTCAGCTCTGGCCGAGAGCTTAGAGTGCTTACAGGAAGAACTACTGGTACTGTTTGGTTTTTGATTGTTGGTTTTTTACTCCCATCTGCTTATGTGGTAGTTACTTTTGAAATATAAAGAACTCAGTGACTTGAGCTTTTCGTGGGAGGGGCTGCAGAAATATCTTGCCAGGTAAAAGAGAGGACAGAAATGGAGACAGACAGGTCTCTGATGAATAGACTAAGGAAAGATGAACAGTATGAACCACTTTGCACCCACACACAGTAATCAAAATGTAAACCCTGATATTTGAGAAATAATAGTTCATGATAACCAGAGGGTAAACAAAGTGTGGTGTCACTTGGTATTAAAGAATTATCATCTTTCTCCTTAGATAACAGCACGATTATCCACAAATGATCTGCAGAGAACATGTTTGCTGCCCTAATGGCTATAAAATTATTTTTTTCTGGCACACACTGTCTTGTCTTACAACATCTCTGTGAAAGAAATCTTATTGTTTTGAGAAATATCATCAGTAGTTATGGAGGTGAAAAAAGCAAACCACGATTGCCAAGCCAGTGGTGGGAGAAAATTCTGTCACTGCATTAATAAGCAGGCATCTCAAGTCTCAGCAACTCCCAGTCTTTGCAGGTGCCCTGTTTTGCTGTTCTAGACTGGACTGGTGCCCAGTGCTTTCAGAAACTGGAGCAGGATGAGAAGGAAGAGACAGACTACTCACATCACTGAATTTTCAAAATCTTGTATTTGAATTGTTTCTGAAAAGAGCCTGATGAGCGAGTGAAAATTAAAATCGCCAGAGAGTATTTTAGCCGAGTCTGTAAGAGATTTCAGTGTCTTACACAAGACAAAAGGGCCAGCAGTTGCCTGCACCAAATTCTGCTTCTACTGCAACAGTATTCAAGATTTGGACAGTATTCTGTAAAGGCCACTGAGAACAGAGAAATTATGAGGAGTTTGTCCCTGCTGCAACTTGAAACTCTTCACACAAAGTCTGAAATCAAACAGACCTAATGCCTAAGCTAGAGCAGAATCCAGTGCAGATGTACTATCAGAGCTTCTCAGTGCAGAGAAGTGTAAAGCCATATGCCTGTTTCTTTATAAACTCTTCTGCTAGGGCTGCCATCCAGCCTGTTATCACCATGGACTCTGATTTCCCAAGTGTCCACATGAGGCCTCTAAATGAACACATTCTTCTTTGTTTAGCTCTGCAGTGTGGCCTTTATTAATACCTACTCTGCTAAATGCCTCCTCTGGATCCTCAGTGACTTCTGTCTCAGTTACTATGACATCCTTTTACTCCAAACTTAATTAATGGAACTACAGGGCAGTTATCACAAGGTTGCAGACAGGATGCAAGTGGACTATGTTCAGTTTAGTCTAAGCTCTTTTCATTTTGACTCTATCCGCTCCCAACTCCTTTCTTTAACTGTTGTTGCCCTGCATCCCCTTCTCTGACAACCCTCCACCCTTTTCTCTTAAATCAGATATATATTCTGGTTTTCACTTCTAAAAACCTTGATAGATTCTCTCTCCAGCTTAGATATCATCTTTCAGACAGCTCTGGCTTGCCAGCTCTCTCATCCTGTCAGCCACTGATGCCCATTTCCATCATTCCCTGAACACAGTACCCACCATGCGTGATTTGCTTGTCTCCATGCAGTTCTGCATGCTGGTGGCAGTGACAACAAGAGACACCGAGAATAGCTAGGCTGAAGGCACATACAGCCTGCTGGCCACATTGACACCACTGACGTATAGTGTCTGATTTTACCTCCCCCTCTTCTGCCTGTACACCTCCATTTCTTGTTTCCTTGTACTTTGGTAACAAGCATGGAGCAGAGACTTTTTCTTCTATGCTGGGATCATGTTCTGACTTGCCTAACATTTCCAAGTATTAGAGTAATGCAAATGTAGTGGACTTCCATTTTCTGGTAATGCCATGAATTTGCTTAACAAATATACTCTGCTTAAGTTTTTTAGTGATGAACTTGTGAATAATTCAATATGACTACAAGAAAATGTCAGTGTTCTGTTTTAATAAAAATGTGGTGTTGCGGTTTGAGGTTTGGGAAATCGGGCGGAAACACCAATTGTGTAGTGGTTTCAGTTTCGCTTGTTCGAGTTTCTGGCTAAATGCCAGCATACCAAAATTTACCTGATTCTTCTTGTGAGATAAGGATTAGAAGTAGGCAAAGCAGGCTCAAACTTTAAGAATATAAGGGAAGTTTATTAATAAACCTAAGACAAAGAGAAAAAACCAAGAAGAACCAGAACAAAACTTTCAGACCATCACTCCTTCCCCACCTCTCCATTTCTTTCTCCCTGACACCACACAAAAAGACAACACTTTGACCTCCAGTCAGTTTACCATTTCTGAAATAGTCCTTGTTTCAGTGCATTTAGGGAGAAAAGTCTCTTTTGTTTATACCATGGATTCTCTGTAAGAAAATACAGTTTTTATGGGTCTCCAGCTTCACCATCAGCAGCCGCCTGGGAGAAAAGATCTGCTTGTGGAGGATTCCTCCCACACCAGTAGCCCTCCCACAGCCACTGTGGTGGGTCATGAACAGTCCATGGGGTACCTTTTTAAGTATGAACGGTTCTATTGCAGCAACAAAGAAAACCCCTTCTCCTGTGCTGAGCAACACAGGTTCTCCTGACAACACAGGTTCTCTGGCATTCCCTGTGACCAGGGTTCTGAGTCACAGCCTCTTCTCTGTCTTGGTTCAAGTTTTTCATCAGGCTGCACTTACTTCAGCACCTACTTCAGCACCTACTTGTCTTTACCCAGGTGTTTTGGTTCACTGGCTGTAGTTAGAACCTCACATCCCCCCTTTGGACTATTTCTTCATATATTACAGGGAATTTCTTAGCTCAGTCCCAACCATGGTTCTACAAAAGAATTTTCAGCTTCACTCTCGAAGCTCTTCTCATGCTCCTCCCTCTAGGTGTTGGCTCTGCTTCCTTCACTGACTTAAAGTCTCTATGCTGCATTTATGTAGATGTCCTCACTCGTTCCTCTCTCTGTGCAAGGAAGGATGGGTGTCTTCAAGTTTAGTCCAGGCATGTACAGAGTTAATCTCTCTCTCTCTCTCTCTCTCTGGCAGTGTGATGATCCCGTGCTCCCTGCCGGGCTGTTTGAACAGGTCCGAGCCGGATGGCAGAATCTCTCAGAGTCTCTGTGCCTGGCTCTGCGGAGCTGGCTCAGCCCGGTGAGGGGCTGGCCTGTCCTGGGGCAATAGAGCAGGGCCCAGCCCAAATTGAGTGGAACCGGCTTGGTCCATGCTTGGTCCTTAGCAGGTGGCCCAGCCCTATCTAGCCAGGCTGACATGTCAGCCTGGCTGAATTGTATGGGTTGAGAGCCCGGACCGGTTCCTCCCCACCTCTGCTGCACGGCCACTCTAAACCTCCCCCCTTGCCTCCCTCTGGAAAGGGGGGCGGGGAAGGCCCAGTCTTACCGGGGAGAGAAGCAAGGAGCTGCTTCTCTCTGAAGAATAGGAAGGCTAAGAGCTAGATTGCAAAGAGATCCACTGCTTATATAGGGTTTCTGTTCCTGAAGACGGATCAACTTTTAATTAGTTGGCCCATGTATCAATGCTTAAAACTACCTTGTTATTGGTTCTCTCTCCCAGGAAGGAAGTTGTACTACTTCCTGAAGCACAGGTCACTTCCAAGATTGACATCCCTTGGGCCAACCCAGGACATGTGGACAGCTGAAAATGGTTTTCAGAGTTTAAAAAGCAAAAGAGTAATCCTTCTGAATAAGCAAACATCTCAAAAGCAAACCTGTATGACGTGATAAACACTGGCACTATCCTCAGAAGGTCAAACTACAGTTTCTCACTTTAGTTTTATGATTCTGCCTACTCCCTTCAGAACTGGCATTCCTGCTCATGACTTGCAGATGATGTTGCAAACCACAAAAGCATAATTGGGTGATAATTTTGCTGCACAGCAGACAAACAGACAAACATGTAATCTCTACTTACTGTAAGAAATTTTCAGTGAAATAATATCCTGAAATTCATAGATGTGATTGGGAAAGCTGGGCACTGTACTCTTTCTGCTCTTTCAAAACAAATGTGCTTGAAGAAGAAAACATATTAACAACATACAGCCTTGAATATGGGCTCGAGTCCCCTGGACACTTAAGTGATTTTGCACACCACCATAGTTTCCTTCTTGTACAAACTGAAAGTTAAGGATGTCACCAGTAGGGAGTGACTGACCTCTCCTGTGTAATAAACAAGTGGATTCATGATAAGGAACATCCAATTTAGACAGGTCTTATCTCACTTCCAAGTGAATGACTCAGCTACTTCTTTTCCTAGGGAGAAAAATTAATGTGCTCTTTTCTAAGCAGAGTTTCATTAATGAGACTTAAAAACACAGAACACACCAACGAAAAATGGACATTTAGAGGCATTTCTCCTTGATCACAAAAACATTTTCTTTGTGTGCTTCTACCCCTTCTTGCAGCTTCAGTTACAAAATGTAATTTAATAATTATTCTTATCTTCTTTTCCCCCCACCAAAACAAAACTCTATCCAGCCAGCCTTTGCTCTTATTACATATATACTTTACTAAACAAATGCATTGGTGCTGCCTTTGACTCAAGAGGTGAAAATGCTACTATTTTACTGTTCATTTATAGTAACTAATTGTCAGGGAGCAGAGGTAAACAGAAAAACAGTCATTTCTGTCTTCACAAATCTAAATGAAGCTCAGAACATCCTAACCATGCAATCAGTACAAACTTTTGCTATTATATTCCTGACCATGGACATACTCAAAAGCCCACAAATTCTCTTTGTTTTCAAATTCATTGACTTGTGGCACAGTTACTTTCTCAGATGTGTTTTAGGGTGAGAGAGCAGGGCTATCTATCTCACAGTTCAGAAAGAAATGTCCTTGGGCAACAATCGGAACTTGTTACCATCATTAGACAATTGCAGAGATCTCAGGCTGCTCTGGTATACTGCAGACAGCAGGGCAATAGTGAGAATGACTGGTTACTCCATGAACAAAAAAACCTCATGGCGGCATTCTAAAGCTCAATACCAAAGAAATTCAGACCTATTTTCTGAGTACAGAGTAAGAGAATGGCCATTCTGAGTCAGTCCAAAGGTGTGTCAAACCCCACATCCAGGGACTGAAAGCAGTATGCCAGGAAAGAGTGCAAGAAGATGGTAAGATTTCCCTAAAATACTCTTTCAGCCTCAAACAGCATGCGGCTCAGCAAATCTGTGCTTCTCAACCCATATTTCAGTGATCTAACTCAAACATTGATGGGGCTTTTGTGGGTTTGTAAAAGGATTCAGGATGTAGGTAGAAATGTAGTTTCAAGTTGTCAGTGTAAAAATCTGGGAAAAGAAAGGCTGCAGTCTGAAACATGAAGTTATTTTGGTCCAAGCTAAATAGCTCTTTAGCTTGAACACAAGCACAGAAATCTGAAAGCTAACACAGCCTCTCTTGGAAAGCTTTGTATAATTTAAAACACAGTCATACTACAAAACCAGTTTTCAGCTCAGCTTCACAGCTCTCTTCATGATATGCAAGTGCCTTTCAAAAGAGTTGCCAGAATGAACCAGCTGAGACCCAAGCTTCCTTTCCTTCCTTTCCCCTAATTATTGGAAATTATTCCTCTTAAAATGAATTCTTGCTTCACCAATTTTAATGAAATGTTTTATTTTTTTTAATATCCCAGAAAGCCTTTCTAAAAGCTCAGCTTTTCAAGGTTTGATGATCAGAGCTGAGATTCACATTCCAGAGAAGTGCCTGCAACTAAAGCACCCAGACTACCTGAAGATTTAGGAACATGGTTTTTGTATAAGAAATAAGGCCTAAGAATGGGGAGACTGAATAAAACTAAAAATCTAACACAGTGATGTAACATAAACAGTCACTATGCTGGGAATAGTTTCTAATCACTGCTGTTTCTCAGCCTTTTCTTGTACTTTTATGGTGCTTCTGAATTTCTTACCTTTGTTTATTAGACATTACAGCAGTAAAGACTTGTCCTGATTCACTGAGCATAGAAAAATAATGAAGAGGAGATGTTAGAGAGATTATTTTCTTCAACCATTCCACTGGGACCAGGTTCTTAATTTTTGGTAACCAGTAGAGTTATGGACATATGAGAAATATCTACTCATAAGGAGATGGGTATTTTAGTCCTTTAATGATCATCTATGCACATGCATTTTGGAACCCTGGTTCTGGAACTTGACCTACATTTATTGTGAGGTCACATGATGTACTTTCCTGAAAATACATGTATAGGAGTCAAAGATGCTGGTGATCTTTCGGGCAGGGTACTTATCTAACTAAACTGAAGAATAATTTGCAATTCGTTTTCTTATAATTAGAATTGCATGAGGCAGAAGGTTGACACTGTTTAAATTCAGGATACAACTCATTTACCAAAATACAGAAACGACTCAGTTTATTTAAATTAATTTTCATCTTTTTCCTTCACAGGAAGGAAAACATTTTTAACCACCTGTCCCCAGCTGAGGAACTTTCTGCTCTGCTTCATACAGAGTGCTTCACTCTGTCTCCTTGCAGGAAAATAATGGCTATTAGGTGACAGGTCTAACAGAAAACCACCAACCAGGCGCATGAAACCAGGTACATTTAAAACTTCTGTAAGTCTTCTTTTACACTCAGCTTCTCTAACTTTTATATAAAGGTCCCAAGTCTTAACTTATACAGGTATGAGATGTTTGTGTTTCTGTCCCACAGCTGATGGAGGTTAATTCTCAAAAAAGAGAATTAACTTGACTGACTGAATCTCAGACATTGGATAACCTGGTATTGAGTAAGATTTCCCCAAAATGCCATTTAAGTACTGAAAACCCCCTGACTTTGAAATATGGTGTAGATTATCAGTGCTGACAGCAAAATATGAAGTCAAATTATTATAGCTGTGCAACAGAAATAGTGAGGGACTTAAAAGTACAGGTGATGAGCTATATACTCTGTCAAAGAGTGAAATGTCTGTAGTCTCCAGGGTCATAAGCTATCAGACA
This sequence comes from Eopsaltria australis, assembly GCA_034509425.1. Lineage (NCBI taxonomy): Eukaryota > Metazoa > Chordata > Aves > Passeriformes > Petroicidae > Eopsaltria > Eopsaltria australis. Next base: position 2,222,836 of record JAVTVJ010000138.1, read on the forward strand.
GCCATAGAACAGTGTGCAGAAAACAGCCAAAGATACATAACTTGTACTGAGCAGAGGTGCTAATGACTGAAGTTTAGGTATTCAACATATAAAGTAATTCACACTAGACGATAGCTAGAAGAACACATACAGTGTAATAAGTTACTAGTTAAAAAGATAAAAGGAGCCAAAGTTCATAGTCTTTGAATTCAAGAGATTGGAGAGCTGGATCTGGGTTTATGGGGCTCGGTCACAAACCCAAAATGCACTGGATCACCCTGGATGAATCGTGAGAAATCCAGCACCAAGTTATCCCATCCACTTGGGCACTAGAGAGAATGTGGAACCCTGGAGCGGTGGGATAAGGAGCTGCTGCAATGACTGAAGAGCCTGCACAGCGCCAGCTGTGATCCCCGGGGAGCAGAGCAGGCATGGGCGGAGTAGCGCACATCAATCACCACCCTGTTAACTTTGAAACAAACACTGCTGCACATGCATGAGTTTCCCATTTCTGTACTGCTTTATACTTTCCAAAGTTTAGTGCAAATTTCTCTTACAGAGAAGGTAGTTGGAAAGCACCTAACATTTAACTAAGTATTAGGAAAAACATAATAAAGGGGACAGGCAAGAGCAGAGGAAGGGAAGGCATCAGCAAGGAACTGACCAAAGCAAGCAGTAAGATACCATTCATCTAACAGAAGTGCCAATCCTTTACTCTCTAGGAACAGAAATAATTCTACTTACAGCAATAATGCCTGAAATCAATAACACATAGCAGACTAATGGAACTGAAAAGTCATTAGTGGTGTGGGAATCTTACTAACTAAAAGCAACCTGCATGAACACTGACATTAACCATAGTCAGAGAATGGACAATCTTGCCTGTACAAAACCCAGTATTATATCTTCAAATGATATGAAAAGCACATTCTGACTTTTTTTTTTCATGAAAAGAACTGTCAAAATAAGTCTCTTGATAGGTCCCTTTCAATATTTTTTGCCTGAAGCTTCTTAACTAAAAATATCTTTGCTTCAAAAAGGTTATGAGAGGATATTCAGGGTTTTTTTCAGGTTACATCAGTAAAAAATATATAGTTGAAGTGTCTTTTGCTAAGGGACAGCAATTAAGGAACGTTTTAGTAAAGCACTAACTAGCACCAGAAGTTAATATGGGAAGTAATGAAATACAGTGACTGTGCCATGTTGCTATCTTCCCCTTAAGCTATGTGAAAAGCAAAACACTTTTATCTATCTTATCTCGAAGAAAAAGCTGTTCCACTAGAGGAATGTTTTGTTGCAGAGTTTTTCTTATTCTTTAGATGGAAAGAAAAGAGCTGCAAGTGCTGTTATAAGTCTAATAAGTCAAATCAAATGTATCTTGTAAAGGAAATACTTATTGACACAAAATATGTTAATCATACTAATGGTTCTGACATAATATTTATGTGACAGGATTACAAATTTTTAAAGCAAGTCTGTCACAGAAATCATCTCTTCAAAAAAGGGACTCCTCTGAAGACCAGCTGCACTCAGACAAGAATGGCCTTTGAATGTCCAAAGCAGATGGAAAAGGTCCCTTTGCAGGTTTTCCTCACTAAAAGACTGATATCCCTAAAAATGAGTAGCACACAAAGAGAGAGGGAAGAGGTATCTTGTTCATTGCCATCACCCACAAAGGAGGAAACTATACAGAAACTATTTTACAGACACAGCTGTTTTGCTAAAAAGATGTTGACCTGGTTATTTGTAAATTAGTTCAAGAACAGCATCATTCTGGCTTTAGAAGCTAGACAAGGAGAGTTGGACTATTTTCTTTAAACTAATAGTATTAAGGTGAGCTTTGTGAACTACTTTAGAATCTGTTTTACAATCTAATACAGTCTATTGAACACAACAATGAAGCCAGGCTTTGTTCCTTCATTTGATTACATTGTTCCAGCAAATGCAATCACAGATTTACTACCTTCTGAGATAAGACACAGGGCCCAGCCAGAGGCAGCTGTTAAAGTTTCGTATCTGCTTCACAAGCAATTAACTGTGTCCAAGAAGCAGTGTCTTCTACAGAAGGGATGGGCAATAGCTTGCTCTGCATGAAGAAAGAGGGCTAATTTTGATTTCTTTGAATACATTTTCATTTGACTAGCTATTGATTTTTAATGTGAAAGCATTGTCAAGGCACAATACCTTTACTTACAACCTATTTTATCACATGACACAACTACAGGGTCTTTTTCCACTCTCTTCTGCAGCAGGATACCCATTATATATTTCTTACATTATAGAAAGTTTTTTTAAGTGAAATTATAGCTCCAACCAAGAAGGGCTTTCTGATATAACACAGCAAAACGTGTTTTAGCAAAGAGCTCAAGTCTTAAGAAAAATCTCTTAATTATCAGTTGTGATGAAAGACAGAAAAGAGCCTTCTGTAAATAGAGAAAAGTATTCTTCTCTGGTTGAACATATCTTTTACCTTAAGAGAGCCTGTGGAGTTCCATGTTTCTCAAACTTCTCTCCCTCGATTCCGCTTCGGAAGTAATGTTTGATATAGTGTCAGTTGTACACCACTTTATTCCCCAACTACCACTTGGTCTAAGCAATTCTCAGTGCTTAAAAAGCAGTTTACACCACAACTGGCTACTGTTCCTTAATATGATTAGATTATATTATCTGTTAGATTCTGATTAATCACTAAGTAGCTCTCTAGGACATTCAGTTTTAAGAGAAACACTTACTCTGTTACTTCTAGCCACATGCTCTAGTGTGGCTGGAACTTGTTAAGGTATTATGAAAAAATATCGTATAATTTTTCTAGCCAGCTTATCAATTTGATTACAGCAAGAGGAAAAAGCAGCAGCAAAACAACTTCTTAGTTATTGGAGAAAAGATTGAATATTCTGACAGTAATGATCAGGAGAGCTGAGACGTAAAATATCTGAAACATAAACCACCTGCAAGGAACTCACTTTGTAAGGAAGCTCCTCAGTTGGGAGCTGCAGAAGTGAATGGTCTGGAGCATCAGAGAAAGACTGAGAACCATTGCTACAACTCACAGCAGGCATCAAATTCTGCTCATAACATATTAGACTACTGTCCAATTTAATATGCAAATTTTAATTAGCAAAGACAGCAGCAGTTAGTCTGTCAAGGGTCCTGGGGCACTGTCACAAGATGAGAGCTATACAAGAGAGACCAATTAATGAAAAATTAAGTTTGAACACTAACAGCCTTTCCTAAACAGGGCTTTGTTACAAGGGTGACTTTAGCTTAAACAGTAGAAATAATTCTCAGTTGCATTTACCAGGAGCAATTTTTAGATGTAATAAATCAACACCAGATAGGTAATGAAGGAAGCACATCAGTGGTTTCTACTTGGTATTTACCACTTAAAATTATAAATTGAGAAGACCTGTACATACTTAGTGAACCCTGTTACCTTCACCTCAACCCTGAAATTCAGAGTTGATGACTAACTCAACAAAAGCTTACTTCTCCCAGTCTTGGGAAGTTGAGGGATCACAGGAAATGCTGAGAATTTTGGTTTGGTGCATACCAGGAGGGATGAAATTGTTTATTTACTTACAGCTTAATAGCAAATACCCTTGCTTTAAGCTATTACAGAATTAATATTTTATCTCTAGATAAAGGATTAACACCAATTTGAGTTGCATGTAAGAATCACTGCAGTTTATACAACAGTGATTTCTAATGTAAATGAGAGCTTCACAGATATAAATAGAAGAATACTTTGCTAATATATTATTAAAAGAATTGAATATGAGGTTTTAAATAAAAATTGACTTAGTATGTCTAAAAAAAGCTGACTACAATAGTCTGAACTAGTTTTCAAAGTTCTCTAGGAGCAAGGATCACAGGATGAAGGTCTTTTCACATAAAATGTTTTTAGACATGGATCACCAGTAGAAGTATTATTGAATTAAGCCAATTTATAAAAGGCTTATCAAGTTAATACCACTCATTTACAAATGTAAAAGAACAGAAAAAATACTTGAAGTGTGATTCTCAGCAAGCAAAGCTGGTGTAAAAAGCTCTGTGTCAGGAAACACCGAGGGCCAGCACTGGAAACCAGACACAGCAGCACAACGAGGAGAACAGAGACCTCCCAGCCAGGGTCCAGCCCCACTTCACCTGAGAAGCTGCCAGGTCAAGGGAGAGCAGCTAGGAGTCCAAATCCTCAGGCGTGCTAAGGACAAGGATAGGAAATTACATTAGGATATGATTGCCGGGGATAATAAGAGGAAGAGATCTCAGAGAGCAGCTCGACAGTCAAGTTAAGAAGCCAGAGCCAAAGACTAAAAAGACCCAGACACAGCAGGGCTAGAACTGCAGACCAGCAGCCTTCCTGCAGAGAAAAAAGAAGGGAGTATCCAGGGCTGACCTAACAGAACTCCTTCTCAGGGGGTGTAGGTGGAGACAGCAGGTGGGGCTGCTCAGGGCAATTTGGGTCTGTTAGCTCACACCAGGTTCCGAGAGTTTGAAAACACTCTTGCTCACCTGGAAGCAGCTGGTTTGCTGACGTTTACAGCTCTTCTTTTACTTTTTCTTGCCATACCCACCCAGGTAAAAAGTTAAAAAGAAAGCATCTCTTTCAAGATTACAGTGTGATCACACAATCTTAAATTACAACCCCAAGTATTTCTCATGTTGCATTTAAAATTACTATGGTTTCTCTTCAAGTTCCTGATGTGAATTATACTTAAGTGATTTTCAGCCTCTCTTGCGCTCTCTGTAAAACTTGGACTTTAACAAGCTGTCAGATCAGATAGACATGAGGCTGTTCATGCTTCCCCTTCATTTTCTCAACAGAGCACATGAATGCTCTGAATCAAGGAGAGAACAGAGGACATGTCAACACCATACAATAAGCACCATGCAGAGGTGATAGTTTGGATTGTGGAAGCAGAATGGAGATGTCACTACGACACTTCTTCCCAGCAAGTTACTGCTGTTGAGCAGTGCTTTTCAGTAATGTTAACTGTTCTAATTCTAGTGCTACACTTTCTTTCATGCCTTCTTTTACCACTTTTAGCTTCTCTGCATGGCAAAATAGTGTACGGTATAGGACACTAAAAATATTAATAACAAAGGAAAATTCTCGGGGATAATAGTCAAGAATCTGCACCACCTTGTACTCTGGGGTGTCCTGATGCTACACACACAAAGATCCCTGGTATTGGGAAGGTCCACACGTAGCGTGTTCTGCAAGGCACTTTGGGATGTTATTTAAAATAGCAGTTGGAGGGAAAGAGAACTGGCCACATTGATTCAAAGCCCATAGTGTGGGGCTCCTGCCATTTCCAGAACAGTAAACCAAATGGATGCAAGTGAGCACAGGCAGAGAAAAATGTTTTGAGCTGTCCCAAGGCTGTGAGGAATGTGATCACATGCTGTGTAGGCACAAGTCATGTGTAGAGCCAGCTGTGCCAATAATCACTTGAAAATTAAATTGTAAGAGCGATAGTGTCTGTGATATCTGTTTGAGACAGTATGATTCCTCAAACATATCCTAGGTCTGTGCAAATACAGTGTTTGCTTAGCTGTGAATTCTGTGAAGAATTGTGTTGCATTTTTTTCCTGCTTAAGATGAATGAAAATGTGTCAAGCCCGAGTGACAAGGCTTTAATGACCCTAATTGACCTCATCTGAGACTCCCACCCACACCCTCCCTATTGGCCCAGGAGTGCTACTTAAACTCAGGCCTGAGTCTGTGTGGCTTTGGTGACTATGTTTTTGTGTGATGGGGCCTTTTTTCCTCAGTGCTGCTGGTAATGCTTTACAGCTTGTAGCAATCTCTCTGCTGCTTCTCATCTACTGCCCTTCAGGCTGTTCCTACAGTTTGTCATTTACATAATGTTCTCGTCTTATTGTACCTTAAAGGTGTGGTTCTTCTTTCCTGTGCAGGGAGCTGAAAATGAAGCACAGTGAGTATAGGATGCTGATGGAAGCTGAGTATGAGTGATAATAATGTTCTATTCTGGCTTCCTTAGATATGCCCATTAAATTACTTTCTTCCTAGCTGTTCAGGAGTTGGAGGGATTTTGGCTGCTGTTACTTCTTCAGACAGCAATTACAAAGCAATTGATTTAGTGAGGATTTCTATTTTTTTTGGTGTTTGATGTAGCCCCTATTGTTGGATCCTGGGATTATAATAATGGCAGGACAATCCATATGACACTGGATTGCTCTGTGAGCATTTTGATTTTGTCTTCTCTTAAAAGTGTGAGGAGTTAAAGGTTTGTGATGGTGCACCATGGGCCAAACTGCAACTTAAATGTGACCACTCTGGCTGTATCAGTCAAGTCCTTCCACACTTTATGAGGGAGGCCAGATGCTCATCTTATAAAGCAGGCTACTGAGAAAAGGGAAGCAGTGCCACATTTCTCACCACAGAATGAGCACTTTTTAGTGGGAAGCTGTAAAGGACTGCAAGGGGCAAGAGGCTTCCATTCTAAGAGTGTCAAAAATGGGAGTTTTTTCCCTTCTAAAATCACACAGAAGAAATCAAGAAAAGAGGCAGGAAGGAAGAGGATCTTTTTCTTGTAGCTCAGAAATTGGACATGAATTCAGACTCATGTAAAGCTATTCAGAAAGTCTATACCAAAAATAGAGGGTGCTTGAGTCCCAGCTTTGTCTGGAAGGCCTGTCTGTCCTTGCTTGCACAGAAGGCTATGTTATTCTGGAAAGAAAGAAGGAAGTTTCTGCCTTACGGCTACTACTAAAGAGGAAGTCAGCAGTAAATTGTGTGTTTGTGAGTGTGAATTTGCTGAGGGATGCCCCAGCTGGAGGCAGAACTACAGCTCCTGGTTATAACTGCCTGGTGGGCTCTGATGTGCAGCAGGTACAGCCTGGTCAGGTGGGTGCTATGGCAGTAGAAGCTGACACAGCAGCACAATTATGCCAAACAGACCAGATGTTTATGGCTTATGGAACCTATTTTTAAACAGCCAGAGATACTAATGATGATCTTCATAGGTGTTGTTATAGACAATATTTAAAGTGATTTGATCTATCCTGTTTGACTACCAGACACTCTAGAAAAGGCAAAGAAGGAAAATGATATCCTCTTTGTGAGACGTAAGAACCTGTTTTCCGTGTAGGACTAGTGTATCAAGTATGTTAGTTTTCCATCAGTATAGAGGAGGACCTTGCCATTAGGCAGGAAAATTACTTCCCTTTTTCCTCCCTTCTGCAGTTTTCACAGCCTTAACATTCTACCTTCTTCTTACAAGTTGTCTGCAGTTTGTTGTTGAATCACTTTTGCCCCACAAGACACTGATTTTTTTTTTTTTTTAAACAATGTTCTGTATGCTGTTCGTATGATGTGTAATCTGTCATGGAGCCGTGGTCATAGGAATTACTGTTCAACCTAAATCACCAGTTTTTCCAGTATGTGGGGCTAGTGCATCTCAAAGGATACTGCTTTGCACTCATGCTGTTCTCTACCTTCCTTAGAGCCTTTCTTCAACCCTTTAAAGGCCTTGGTGTTTCCCTTGGGGTGAGAGTGCCACAGTCTGTACATGATCTGTTCACCTGCTCCCAGAAAGCTTTAAGTTCTTCTGCTTCTGCGGTCCCTGGTGCAACACCAACAGCCCTTGGCAGAGCAGGACCTGGCGTCTTTTCTCCTGCTTTCAGTCCCCAATGCTCTGTGTGAATTAATGTCTCATACTTGGTCATGACTGTATCAGAAGGAAAAGTCCTGCTCTCACAGGGAAAAAGCTCACATGCAGGAGAAGTGCAGCTTCTTTGTCTGGTTGAACTTCAGGCTGCAAGTTACCATGTTGAAGTTTTTTCCCAAGGAATATAAAAGATAAATAATAAAATACCTAGGAAGGAATGACAAGCTGGCTGTTAACTTTGGCTAGGAGGTTTGTTTTTGTTTGTTTTTTTTTTTTTTAATGAAGTGTTTAGGGAAACAGAAGCTAAAAGCAAGTGCCTTGTTTTCATCGCTATTTTAAACTAAATGAAGTTTTTTGTGTGTAGAAAAAAAACCTTTAGATTCATGTCTATCTTAGATCCTCCCTAATTATTGATGCATTGTGTACTACCAAGTAGATAGTAAATATAGACAGGCTTTTATATAAGGACAGACATTTGTGAACAGTGGAAGGGGTAATAATCTGGCATGTCAAGGCCTGTTTACAGAGCAGCTCTTAGATACACTTGTACAACAAGCAGAGCCATTCAAACTTACCCAACAGAAATAATTCTCACTGATATTTTGAGCTGTTATGGGTTTATGACAGGACCTACATGGACATTTTCCAAGCCAAAAATTATATAACAGAAGAGGTTGTGAGCAAGCAGTGGGTTTAGATATTCAAAGTCAGCATGACACAATGCACTGTTAATAAGTAATTGACTGTAAATGCAATTCTCTACAAGAAGATTAACTGTGCTCTCTTTTGGAACATAATTACTCGAGTTAACGCCTCTCCTGAAAGAGAAATCAAGTATTTGTGGGAGTCTTCTGGAGGTGAAAAAAATCCTTTTTTTGGATTAGCAGAGGAATGTATTGTTCAAAAAATATACATTTTTTTTAAGTATAAAGTAATATTTGAGTAAGTTGCAGTCATCTGGTGATGAATCCCTGAGAATTGTTGACTGTTGAGAAAGTGTAAGCTTGATTTGAATTACTGGCTTGTATGAATCAAAGAAATCTGATGGTGTGGGGTGCTGTGCATTGGGCAGGTCTTTTGCTGCTGGGGATTTGCCTGTGAGGACTAAACAAAGCCTTTAGTCTAGCTTATTTATTCATTCATGTTTGTGCTTGCTTCCCTTTAAAGGAACTAAACCCCAGTGCCTTATAAAAACCTAAATTTTCTGCTGATTTAGCCAAAGAGCAAAGTTGCACCTAGCTGGATCAAAGCTAAGTACAGTGATGGAGACATAGCATGAGCGCCTTTGTGTGCCATCTTAAATGTCTTCTGCTCTTAAACGTGTCAGAGAAGCCAAGGGGGGAAATATAGGAGAATTAGGAAAAGAAGAGAATGAATGTGGTAAAGAGAGAGAGATGGATGAGGAATGCCAGAGGGAGAGTGAGCAGATGAAGCAGACTGAATGAAGAGTGTTGATGGGAAAGACAGCGTGCTTTCTTTTTGTGTAAGATCAAGGGAGAAGTGTGTGGTTTGCCAGTTTTTGCTCCCTGTCTCCAGGATGGTTACAGCTATGACTGTGCAGGAGGACTGACATTGCAAGATGTTCTGTGTCCTGTCTTCTACAGCTGTGACCTGGCCAAGATAATAATGCTTGGCTGCCCTGGAAACCTGCAGACCATGTCTGTAGTTGCTGTATTTGATAACTGGTGCTCTTGAACCTGTGCAACTGCAGATGGACTTGGTCATGCAATCTGAGGACTGTCTGTGCCAGCAGCACTCTGAAGGCTCAAGTGAGACCACCTAATATGAGTGACAATCCTACCCTAGGCCAAGTCCCCAGAGTCCCTGCTTGCTAGATGCAGGTTACATCTTTTGTAGCAAGTGACTGGCTATTAGACAGCCAGGACTGACAGAAGGAACAAGAGATCTCCTGTTGTTAAAGCACAGCAGCTGCACAACTTCCTCAACCAGGCAGAATCAGGACTGTGCCTTACACAGTTCTTGGCAGCACTACATCACCTTTATGGTCAAATCTTCAGAGCTTTGGAAAGGTGAACTATTGCACATTAAAAGGTGAGCATAGATGGATAATGTGCTGCTCTAGACTTGCTGCTTTCACCAGTGTTTCCACCTCTGGTGGTCTCTTTGCACAAAGTGAGAGTTGCAAGTTAACTGAATGTCACATTGTATTGTGTTGTGTGATGTGTTGGCAAACTCTGCAGTGGAGTGGGACCAATGATGCCAATAGTGAAACTGTTCCAGTGAAGTTCTATTTGCATTCCCTGTAAAGTGCTACTGCAGCCTCTGCAGGATTCAATTTCCTTTCTATTTTTGTATTATTTTCCAAGTCTGTAGTTAATATTGACTGACAGGGCCAGCTGAGAATCTTGGGATTTCCTATTACAGATAATTAAGGAAAATACTAATTCATGCACAGACAGATGCCTTGTTGTAAATTGCACTGCATGAATATCTTTGCCTTCACTGCTAATTCTGTTTCCCGCTGATTACTGAATCTGACTCATTGTATAAGGTGCTAGGGGCATGCAGCAGGTTTCCAGCCAGGAGATGTGTAAAGAAAGCTGCAGAGAAGCTTGATCTTATGTTTTTGAAATGTTGCTTTTATGGGCCAGTTGACTGAACAGTTCTGTACCTAAGATATGAGAGCTTGTATTTTATGCTTTCTTAATGGAGCTTGGAGAAGGACTTGGGGGAGGGTGCTGCATTCATGAAGGACTTTTCCAGTTCACCTTGTTTATTCCCAAATTGGTGTTTGGTTTTATTTTAGGTTACATTTAAGCTTCCTGTTTTGTTCAAAAGAGATTGCTGTCAGGAAGCAGTAATAATAGGCTGCTCTGCAACATAGGTGAGCCAGGAGCTGAGGATGACAGCAAGGCAGGCGTAGGAAGTGGCCTCACCAATCCCACAGGACTTGTGCAGGAAGAGCAGAGAAGGCCCAGTGGCAGCCACAGCCATTGTGAGACAAGCCTGGAGTGCTGACTTGTGTCAGAGTCTAATGAGAAAGATGAGTTGGGGTCCAGATCAGCAGGGCATGTTAATTGTCAGTATAAATATTGTAACCAAGTATTTGAACAAGCGAATAGCTAGTGATAGAAGTACAAAGCTGTCCTCTTCAACATCTTGTGGAATAGATCTGTTTCCTGGGAGACTGGCTGCTTATCTTGTCAGTAAAAAGATCTGATAGTAATCCCTGTTCTCTAGGAAGGAATGTGCTGAAGTCTCCTGCCTCATAACTTGCCAACAAGCAGAATGGTAAATGTTGATTGTAACATGTCTAAGTACAATGAAACATGAGCAGAGAGGAAGGAGATCTGTGGTTGTCTTGCACTTTCTCAAGTGTCTCCTGCAGAGGAATATGAGACCAGGTTTGCTGGAATCACACCAGTTTGCTCCCATCTGTCCACACTGGGTACCAGCAGGAGGGACACTGGCACTTCTGCCTTTTCCAGTCCTCTGATGAGGAGGTAGTCTGAGTGTGCAGGCTCAAGCAACAAACACCTGCCTGCAGTACAGGTGTGGCTGAGTTAGTAGAGTTGCTGGTTTGGTGAGGGGAAAGACTTTCCAGTTGGAAACAGACCAAACTTTGTCTGTCATCAAGGAAACACACCAGTACGGCCTGAAGCAGATCAAAGGTTACCCTTCAGCAGTTCATCCAGATGAATTTTGAAGTTCTGTTCTTTTAATAGCCAAGTTACCAATCTGAGGGCACTTTGGATGAATCAGTGCTGCTAACAGGCATGCTTAACACTAACTTCCTTGTGCTGGCGAGAAAAATACAGATTAGATTACTGGAGTTCAGCATGAAAGATGGGAAATCAATACAAATAAACAGGACATAAGTTTAATATCATATGAATGTACTTGGTTGAGGTTCCTGAGTGTCCTTAAAGACAAGGGTATGGCAAAGCTCAGTAACTGGGTTTTGACAGACTCCATTGCAATACCTTTCTTTCCAGCTCTGTTGTGCCTCTACTTTGACCCAATTTTATAAGTTCATGTCTCAGCATAGTTAACTCTGATTATGGTCATTGATACCTATTCAGTGAACTGCTTTTTACCAAGCTTTGCTTCTAAGACTCCTAACCCCTTAATGCTGGGGCTTGCTATTAAATAATGGCAAAACAAAGGCAATCCATGCACCTCCAAATTGCTACTAATTCCCTATATCCTCTCCCTTGGAATACTGCAACAATGTCCAGCTGTGCACACTTATTCTATTGATCTGAACAATGCAGGAGTGCTGAGACTTGTATTTTCTAGCCATCCAAACTTACAGCATCAGTGTTATACAGAATGAGGTATTCTGTGGGCTCCAGTTTAGGTTTTTAACACTACAGAGAGCTGAAGTTAAAGTATTTTAATGTATGGGTATTAGTGTATGTGGATATATATATAATGTCATTTTGGAAAAGCCTATGAATAACTTTGCACTTACTAGCATATGGAGCTTATCATAGAATTATAAAATAGTCCTGGTGAGAAGGGACCTCTGGAGGTGTCTCATCTCTTCTCCTGCTCAAAGCAGAGTCAGCTCTAAGGTCAGACTAGATTGTTCCAGGCTTTATCCAGGTAAGTTTGGAAACCTTCAAGGATGGGAACTGCACAGTCTCTCTGGGCACCTTGTTTCCCTGCCCGCCTGAAAAGATTTTCCTGTACCTGTAGCTGAAATTTCTCTTGTTGTTACAATTAAATTAATATTGTAAAACAAGTGTGTTGGATTGTAGCTCAGGAGTAATGTCAGATGCAGAGCACAGTGCTGAGAACCTGCATGGACCACAGGGGAAATACTGCTGATGGGGACAGAGGCCAATGTCTGTCAAATCTGTTCTAGCTGGGATCCAGGGGTCCTGCTCATGGTTCTTAATTGCACATGGAGCTCAATGTCTGTAACTCAGCCAGAGCAGAGGCTGCTACAGGAGCAGTGCCATGGCACCAAAAGTACCCTGAAATAAAAGAGGTATTTGTAAAAGTTATACTTGATTAAATCTTCCATACCTTGTTTTCCTGAGGAGTTTGACACATTTTTCTCCCCTGCAGTGTAGGCATGATTTGTGTCTGTCTGCTGCTCATATCTTTGTAGAGCAGCAAAACCAGCATGAAATTGATGTGATCTTCTTTCATTGCTGCCCAAAAGGTTCTGAATAGCAACCCTGGAACAGAGTGGGCTTGTTGACTTCATTCTGCAGCTGCATGAAAAATCTGCCTCTAAGCCTGCAGCTTCAAGAAGACAGCACAGCATCTGTTCACATAAAAGATAGCTTTGAGCTTGTCTCTTTTTAAATAATGAGAAATTTAAACTACTGCGTTTGAATGGAAACTTGGAAACAGGTTACTTGGCTTCCTTCATTTGCCAAGGAAAGCTTTCCACTTATCTTCAACAAAGGGTTGGATGGATTTTCTTCAATTTAATTTAAATATTTTTGTTCCATATGTGGAGAAATTAACGTCTGATTTATGAGAAGCTTCAATTCTGATACAATAATTATATTATGTGAACCTCTGTTTAGTCAGGGTACAAAGTCTGATTTTTATGGGAGGGTTCTTTCTGTATGTATCTCTTTATATGCATTTGCTCGTCACCATGACAGCTTCCATCAGTTTGTCAACACTGTGCACTTCACAGAAGTTATGGTTAACCCAGGGCCAGGATGTAGAGTGCCAGGAGTAACATCTGGGCATCTAATTTCCGTGGGATCATGCATAGTTCTGCTCTGATAAAGTTTAATGCATCATGTTTAGAAAAAACAAAATTACATTCTTCGAGCAGCTCTTGAAGTTGCAACATACTGCAATTTCTCTAAAAGCTACCCATTCTAATTATGTACACAGGTTTATAAAGTCGTTATTATGGACATGTTTGTAAAATCTATATTGAACTATTGCTTAGCAGATTTATAGCCTGACTTCTAAAAATGTTTCTACATTTCCTTTAGAAATTCTTTATAGTCCATCTTAGAAATTTTGTTATTGAGTACTGAGAACAGCATTTAATTGGGAAGTATTCTACTATAAAACCAAGCTGCCTTGTTCCTGTCTGTCTGCTTTCCAGTAACCTATAGCAATATTTCTGCCTGTGCAAATCTGGTTGATGTGTTCTGTCAGAAACAATTTTTCAACTTAAACTTTGGTACTCAAAAAAAAATTCTATGCATTCTCTTTTCTGAGATGCCTGGGTTGATACTTTGAGAGCTGTGCTGGTTTGTGGTGGTGGGTGTTCATTGCCAGGTGGCCTCACCACTCCATAACAGAGCATTTTTGTTGTCTTGGGACAGTCTGCACTGGAGACTGTCAGACTTAGCCAAAATAGACTTTTGGACAGGAAGCTTCAGTTGCTCAAAGGAAGGATTTGCAGGACAAAGAGAGAAAAACTTCATGGCTTTGTTCAGCTGTATCTGAAAGAACCTCAGTGTTACAGATGAAACTAAGACAACTCTAAGCCTGCCAGAGGTGGTAAGGGGAAATTTCCTAATGCAATGGGGATTGCTAGAGCTCCATCAGTGATGTTTATTGCCAGTTGTTTGGCAATACTGAGGTTTGAAAACCTTGCATATTTTATTTCCATGTCAATTGCAGAAGGAATCCCTCAGTCACAGATTGTCTCAAACAGAAATATTCATGTCCATACACTGAACTAGTTTACACAATGGAGCCCAGTGTAGACAGGGAGATGAGTCTGGTGCCCAGAGCTGTAGTACTGCTCTTCCTTGCTGTGTTGCTTCTCCTTGTCCCAACTGGCACCTGAGGTGTCTGAGTGTACGTCACGTACATTACATCCATTTTCTATGGGTAAAGCCTTGCATCATGTGAGGTTTTACTGAAATCCTGGTCCCACAACTGACACTTGGGGAGTTTATTGGCATTTATTCTCTTACAAGTGCTGGTTGAAGTTACACTCAGAAATATCTGTATGACTTGGAGACTAACAGAGCTGTGACAAACAGGATGAGCACTACAAACAGCAAGGAAGTGTCAGCAGGAAAGCCATGAGCTCAGTCAGTTGCGCTACTAGGAGATCTTAATTTTTGGAATCTGTGCTAAAAGGAATGCACCTGAAAGAAAATGGAGATGTATTATTTACTTTTTGACTATAGTTATATTAATGAAATCATTAAGAGTAAAATTGGAAATATGTCCCAGTATACTCCAGCAAGCCAAAAATTCACTGGTCTACCTTAATCTACTGCTGCCAGTAGCAAAATGTATGACTTGACAATACCTTCAGAGTGATAAAAATGCAGTTGCAAGTAATTAATAATCAGATGGAGTCAAAATCCAGTTCTGAAAAATAAATACACTCTTTCAATAACTCTAACACTCAACTGTAGTGTGGTTCATAGCCTGAGCTGCCAAAAAAATTATTAGTGATCCTAAGGGCAGGTGCATAAATCAATGCTGCTGCATTTTGAAAAAAAGTTTGGTAACTTCTTTGTTTACCAGCAGGTGTCACTGGAGTCCAGCAGAGCGCTATTACTGCTTTAAAACATCTTTTCTGCTTAATTGAACCTTTATTTCATATAGGAACATTCAATATTTGTACATGATGACATACATACAATAAAAATGAGTAACTGTGATCATAGCTTTTTCAACTGTTTTTTCCTGTCTTAGGTACTGATAACTGCTGGTGGATAATTCAATGGTTTGAGAAAGATTTCTGGGTTGTTTTTTTTTTTTCCTCTGCAGCATGCCTGAATTTGGTACAAGCTGATAATGACCAAAGTGACTTTTATACAAAGATGAAACCGCTTAGCAATGCCTGTATGATTACTCAGCCCTTCCCCAATCTTACATTTGGTGGTGGGGAGAAAAGGCAAAATCAAGCCAAAAGACCTAAGACTTTTATATTCTCCCTTTTTTTGGGACCTGTGTTGAAAATTAGAGTCTGGGAACTGAATGGGACAGGGAGGACCTGTCAGCCACAAAACAACTCTCTGCGAGACTGAGAAAGCATTTAAGGAGCAAAATTTCCTGCACCTTGCATTAGAAGACACAGCACTGTGCTGATGAAGACTGCTTAGGACTGAGCGGAAGTTAGAGCATGGAATAATTTTTTCCTTTTGAATGAACTGTAGTTCTTGTCTGCTGTGTGTTTGCTTGACAGCTGATCAGCAAAGGTATTTTGACTGAGATGAACTTTCAAGTATGCTTAAGTATCTCCCATCTGAAAGGCACAAAAAAGCACCAAGTAGATGCTGGCATGCTGTTTGAGCCACTTGGTACCACACACTCAAAGATAAAAGGGGAATGAAGTTTTATTTTCCCCCAGCCACGGTACAAGGCTTATTCTTTATGAAAACCACTGGGGAGACATTCTGAGTAAGTCAAAGCATCTTGGTTTGAGCCTAAACTCTTGCAACAATAATTTCTCCAATTTCTTTCAAATGTTTACCAAAAAAAAGACTGTGCTGCACAGTAAACATTTATCTCAGAATTTCAAGGTCACAGATCTAGCAAAGAAGTACAGCATAAGGAGGCTGCCTGCAGGCCAGTGTATTATTAGAATAATAACGTGTTTTTGGACAGTAAATGCACTGCCTGCTCTGTTGCCCTTACATGTGGCTGATCCAGTAATGAGTCATTTCCGTGACATGTCTAAAGAACCAGGCAATGCACAGATGTTTTTAGCCTTTTGTTATCATTAGCTACTTTTCTGAGTGTACTCTGCCAGCACTCATTAACAGGCCCTCTATTTCATGCTGTGATGTGCTCTTTGCTCATTTTGTGGGACGTGGTTGCATCGTATGCAGGGAACCTTAAGTGTGAGCAGGTTTGCAAAACTGGCAGAGTGTAAGGCCCTGGACCTACCAGGGTCTTGTGTAACAGACATTGCAACTTTATTTGTGGTGCTGCATGTAGTCTGAGTAAAGGTGAAAGTAATTTGTTCAGGGCTGTATTCTGGAAGGAAACCAATGAAGTCACTAACTGATATTTTGTTGCATCCTACATTCCCATGAGGAAATCTTCATTTAATTTTTTTTCCAATTTTCATTTTATCA
The DNA here is from genome assembly GCA_034509425.1 of Eopsaltria australis. Classification (NCBI taxonomy): domain Eukaryota; kingdom Metazoa; phylum Chordata; class Aves; order Passeriformes; family Petroicidae; genus Eopsaltria; species Eopsaltria australis. Next base: position 2,239,445 of record JAVTVJ010000138.1, read on the forward strand.
GCTTAATTTGCTAGCTAGTACATTAATTCTGTCATGACGTTCAGGGATACGTCCATCCAGACCTCATTAGTTACACGAATTTTAATTCTCTGTGGATTTTCCTCTCCAATTGTAATTGATGTTGCTGTCCTTTGTAGCATTGCTCACAATCCTCGACGGCCACATAACCGGGTTCCAGGGCACCAACAAATTTGTTGAGCTGATATTGCTGGGGTTTAATGGTTTGTAACTGCGGTAGAAGTGCTTAGTTACTGGTCTCTTTCTAAAATGTAGAAGCAAGTACTTGGGAAATATAAAGGTGAAAACAAAACTCTTGTAAATTAAAACTCAAAAGGTAATGTTACAGGTTACAGCATCTGCATGTGACAGCCACATGCAAACACAATAATCAAAACTAAGAGGACAAAGGAAGATAAAGTCACATACCTGCCCTTTTTAAAGATGAAGAAAGCAAAGTAGCAAAATAAGCAACAGAAATAGCTGTTCCCCCATTGCTGGAGGAGAAATACAATAGGAAAAAGACAGTTGCACCAATGAGCTTGTTGTAAGAACCAATTTCTTGTTGGGTTCCCATGTTTTGCTTTCCCCAACAAGCACTATGTTGGTACACTTTGGTAGCTCTCCTTAAGGGCTGTTGCTATAAAGACAGACACAAATTCAATAATAATAATGTGACATAATAAGATCTTAAAAGGAGTCCAAAAAATTCAGGAACATGGAAAGGCTGGTATTCAATCTAGTCATCCTACAAGGCTGTGAGATATCTCAGGTATTTGAGAGACACAGCACCCCTTTATTCCTTACACAACAATGGGAACTTGCTTTGTTTAAAGGACAGAGGAACCCAGACTTTCCTTGTGGATTTTAAAGTGAGGCTGCATCCTCACTACAAATGTTTTGGGGTTTTTTTTCTCCTGAAACATGTTGGCACCTCGTAAAATCTTCAGTGGGAAACAGCACAGGTGGTTACTTTCTCAGCAGAGCTGCTGGGAATATACTGCATAGCAGAATAAAGTTCTGACCTTGATGATTATAACAAGGTGAAAGCTACTTTGTGCTTTCCCACTAGTGTTTCACCACAGGTTTTTCCAGTAGACTTACAGGCTGATCACCTAGGGAAAAAAGCAGCACAGAAAACCACTGAGAATTTAGCCATAGGTGAATGACTGCTGTTGGTTCATCGAGTAAAACAAGTCTTTCCAGAGGCTCTGACATTGCAGGGACGATGCTGCCTCTCACATGATTGCAACAGATGGGTGTGCAGGCCAGAGAGAAGGTGGAGTAGCACAACTTTTCTGCTGTCATGGCAGTAACGCCATGATCCAGGGAACTTTTTATTTTAAAAACATGGAGAACTGGCCCTTTGCTGCACTCCTATAAGCATTCCTTCGGTCTGTCCAGCAGTGCTTGTTTCAACCTTTCGGTTACTAAAATTCAATGCCTTCGCTTGACCTCCACATATGAGGAGGCAGCTATTGGAAATTATGACCCAAAGCTGTATAAAGTTCCCCTGTTTGAGTGCTTTTCAGTCCTTTTTCTCAGGGTTCAGTGTCAGAAATTAGCAGTACATTATCCATTGGAAATACCTTATTAAGAAAAGCCACATTCTTGACAGAAATTATACTTTGCTGTACACTGGGTTGCAGATCTCCCCTCTTTCTGTGCCCCTGTACTTTCTACTTTATGGCTTGCATGGTAGCAGGGGAGGCTTCTGTGAGATGCTGCCAAAAGCTTCCCTTGTGTCCAATACAGGCAATTCCAGCTGGTCCAAGATGGGCCCACCACTGGCCAAGGCCAAGCCCAGCAGTGATGGTGGTAGCACCTCTGGGGTAACAGATTTAAGAAGGGGAAGAAGAAAACTGCCCAACTGCAGCTGGAGAGAGGAATATATGAGAGGGGGGAGGAGGTAGAGGAAACTGGGAGCAAAGTTAAGCTTGGGCAGAGGGAGGGTGCAGGGAAGGTGTTGTAAGATTTAGTTTTATTTCTCATTATCCTACTCTGACTTGGTTGGTAATAAATTTAACTAATCTTCCCAAGTCAATTCTGTTTTGCCTGTGACAGTAATTGGTGAGCAATCTCTCCCTGCCCTTTTCTCGACCCATGAGCCTTTTGTTGTATTTTCTTTCCCCTGCCCAGCTGAGGAGGGCAGTGACTGAGCTGCCTTGGTGGACACCTGGCATCCAGCCTGGGTCAGCCCACCACGACTGCCCTGTGCAGCCGCTGTAGCTCCCAGTACAACCCTGCTGTTCTTGCCCAGTCCTGTGCTGCTGCTGGGGCTGGTGCTGCTGCCCTTCCCCCAGCACGTTAATGGCAATACTAAAGTCTAAGTCACTATTTTTGGAGAAGTTGACTAAAATATGGTAATTAGTTGCTTCATGTGTCTCTTTACCCTCCCCTCACCTTTGCTGTGCAAATAGCAAGGGGGAAATTCTCGCCCCAGTGAATCGAAATGATAAGGGCCCATGTGCTCTCACCTGTGTGTGCCTGTGACATTTGAAGGGCAGCAGCAGGAGCACGGTGACTTTTGGCAATGAAAAAGCAAAAAGCACCAATATGTTTAGCATTGTAAGTGGTGCTAACTGGGACATGAAAGCATTGCAGCAGCTGTGAGTGCAGCAGGACATCCTCTTCACCCCCATCCCTTCCCACCTGGTCAAGAGGCAAGGAAGGAAGTATCATAGGAGGTTGAGAACTTGGAAGGCAAATAGTGACTGGGCTGAGATGCAGAAGAACAGGGAGGAGGCAGAGGAGGAGTGGACTGAGAAGCTTTCACAGTGGTGAGGAGAGCAGTCTAGGCATGAGGAGCAATGGGGACAGCTTCCTGTGAGCTACTGTTTGCTTCTTGGGTAGTGCTTCACAGGGAAACAGGGCAATGGATTATGAGCTTATTCCCTTTTTGTGAGAAAAGGAGTGGAGCAAGAGTGTACTATGGTGCTAATTCATGTACTTGATATAAAGGATACCTACTGCTATGGTCCCTTTAAAGCCTGTAGCCTCAGCTATACTGCTGTTACTGTCAAATGCTATGTTTTGTCCATGAGGCAGCACTGAGAAACCTTCCTTGACAGCTTCTGGAAGGATGTGACTGTCTTCATCTGCCCCAAGAGTATCTACTACTTGAAAACCTTCATTGTCTCCCTTTTCTTTTGGAAGAAACTGAAACAGTTTAAAAAGTTTTAATGTTTTTGAAAGGGTCTGTACTAGGCTGCAACTCATTTTGAAAATTCTGTATTGTTTGCCCCACACAGGTCCTGGCAGAGAACCTCAAAAAGAGAACGGAGGGGGGGTCTAGAGTGTATTAACCCTGTCTGTCCCTCTTGTGTGCTCCTTCTGCTACTGTGCTTTTATCTCTTTTATCTCCACCTTTGATGTATTTGAGCCGTGTTTTTCAGGGCTTTCTGACTTTATTATAAACAGCAAAGATGACGGTTTCTTTTGGGGGGTTTGGGGGGTGGGCAGTAATGGGAAGTTGTAGGCTTTCCCAAAAAACTTTTAAAGTAGAAAAACTACAGTTTAAAGATGGCTCCTTATCTCCCACTGCTGTTCTCATGGAGACAAATGCCAAACCAGAATGTTTCATGGGTTGCTTTTTTTTTTTTTTGTGAAAGGACTTGTGCGGTTCGTGTTTTGTTTTTGGGCCTTTTTTGTGTGTGTGAAGGGGGATGTCAACTATCAGTAATATAATTTCGCAAAAAGTATAAAATGCCTGTTAAATTCCCTCTGAGAATGAAACATACCTACTACACATACAGATTTGGCTCTTATTTGCTCTGCCATGGTACTTGCATATTTGAAGTGAGCCAGATGAAAATGGAAATAGCAAAGCTTAATGTGTTAAATGCCAAGTTTATTAAGATACAGGGCATCAAATTTTCAAAGGATCTAAAGTATGTTGGGGCAGCAAAACTGGCACATCTCTGCTGTTCTTGAACACAGTGAGGTTTGTTTCTCCATCCTAGCAAAAGGCTTCACTTACAGACTGCTGCTGGTGCCTAGGATAGGACAGGCAGCACATAAATGAGTTTAATTTACCTCTGTTAGTCATGGGAAATTCCCTCATGACCATGAATCTGCAGTGGTTTGGATTACTCTCTGTGGGGTTTCTACAAAGACTGGAAAGACAGCTGGAAATATGAAGCTAGCCCAGGGGTATAAGGTGTGTAAGAGCTTTCAGATGACATCCAATTACTATCATTAGACTGCAAAATTCTCTGCATTACTGTATAAGTGACTTAGGTAGCCCAGGCTTAACACTGGAAACAGATCTAATTTAATTTCAACTCTTCTAACTACAATATCAAAACAGAAACTATTTCCTAAGAGTTTCTTGGTAGCACTTCCTTACTCTGGCCATATTCTTCACTTTTTCTGGTTCTCAGGACAAACTTTTATGTTGCAAAGAACTTCTCAGAGCTTCAGTGTTTTGAGCTCTCACAACAGTGTTTTCCTCTTTGTCTAACAGATCAGTCACCAAATAAGACTATGCAAACTCAAACAAGTTTAGCTATCCATTTTACTCTTAGTGTTTAAATGAGTCATTTAGTAGCTCTTATCAGGAATGCTCTCAGGAGAACAATCCTCTCACTTTTTGTAGTCAAAGTATGAATTTTAAAGTTTGTAGCCTGTTTTTCAGTGACTTTTCAGTAACTGAGTCAGGTGGTGAGATACAGATGAGCTTGTAAGCCTTGTATGAAACACAACACAAACCTCAACCACATTCCAAATGAAGCTTGTACTTCTCACATACCAACTCTCTTTGGTTTTGTCTCCACTTTCTCCAACAGCACCAGTTGTATACTGGCTTTAGAGAGCACATTCACAGCATGTTTGTGCTTCAGAAGTAATGCCTGAAAGCTCCAACACATCAGTAGGGATCAGGTAAAGACCACATTTACTCACAGGATCACTACACAAAACCATAGTCTTGCATCTTCTTCGTGAGAGGCAGTGATTTTGCATTGGGTAAAGTAAATATAAAATTAAGAAAAAACCTAGAGGTACTGAGACAACTCTAACCTCTTCTGCGCAGTGAAATCAGCCTTTTAATTAGTTCTGCACTTGGGACTTGTATTGTAAAGCTTCAAACAATGGTCTGAGTATGAGCATGTGTTGTGAAACCGTAGAGTTTCATTTGACTTTCCTGAGTTCCTCACTCCTCTGAAAAATGACCAAACTACACCTATGTGATGTTGGTTTTTAAAATGTTTTTCTGGTCACGCATCCTTAGTTTTCAATTGTGCAAGAATTTTATGAAATACTGCCTATTGAATGTAAAATGTTGGATCTGGTGACTGTTCGATGCCCATATATATTTGCTGCATGACACAATCTTTGTGGAGCGTTTTTTCTCTCTGCACAGTGTGTATCATTAATTAAAACCTCAAAGGTGTGCATAAATCTAACGCATGTGGGTGGATGCAGCAGCTTGTGGAAGTGGGAGCATGTGAAAGCCACGATTTCACAGCCGGCACCGTGTTCGTTCCGGGGGCCTTCTCTGCAGAGCATGTTTCCTCCCTGGAGCGGATGTGAGGGCCGGGCACTGCGCACCCACTGTGAGTACGAGTCAAGGCGGCCGGGAGCGCAAGGGGCTCGTGTGCCCTGGACGAGGCACCGCAAACTTTTAACGGAGTGCACGCAGGGCCGCTCCAGCGCCTGCTGCCTTCCCCAACTGATGGGCAGGGTTCTGACGTCCCCGGGCTCCAGCCGGGCCGGGATGGCCGGGCTGCTCCCACAGCCCTCGACGTGCCCCGCGACCCACCTGGGCCCGAACGCCATCGGGGTGGGGCCGCTCGGGGCTGCCCGCGGCGGGCCCCGCTGGCCCCGCCTTCGGAGCCTCCGCGCAGGCCCGGGCGGAGGCGGCCGCGGGAAGGCGGCGGCTCCCGCCAGGCCGGGCCACCCCGTTCCGGCCTGGCTCGGGCCGCCCCGCCGCAGGAACCCGCCCGCCGGCTCCAGGGGCCGTACCCGAGCCCGGCGGGGCCCGCGCCGCATCGCAAACTACAACTCCCGCCGGGCACCGCGCGCCCGAGCGCAGGCGCGGAGGCGGCGCGGGCGGCCGAGCGAGGCGCGCGGCGATTGGCCGCGGTGGCGGGGGGCGGGGCGCGCACGGTGACGGCAGGAAGGAGCGGGGGCAAATGGCGGAGAGATGGTCCCGGGGCCCGTCCCGAGCGCGGCGATAATCCCGGCGCGGAGGAAGCGGCGCCGGAGGAGGCGGCGCCGGGGGCCCTGACGCCCGCGACACCCCGGGAGGGTCCCGCTGCCGGAGGGGCGGAGGAGCCCCGCCGGCCGAGCGCCTTTCTCAGGCGGCGCATCGGCGGCCCGAAGCCGCGGCCGGAGCCACATCGGCCGGGCCCGCGCCCGGCACCCGCCGCCACCGCTGACGCCGAGGTGGGTGCCGGGTAAGGGGGCGGCGGGGCCGTACGGGCCGCGGAGCGGGCCCCGCTCCCCGCGGGCAGGAGCCGCCGCCGCGGCCCCCGGCGCTGTCCCGCCTGCAGGGGCGTGTGCGGCCGCCGCCCCCGGCCCGCCGCGAACTTGTGGGGCGGGAGTTGGCTCGAGGGGTGAAGTCCGGGCCGGGCTGGGGGGGGGTGCGGCTCCGCGGGCTGCGCCGCCCGGCCGGGCCGCGGCTGCCCCGGGCACTTGTGTAATGTGGGCCGGTGGTGCGGCGGGGCGGGGGAGGCGGCCGGGCGGGAAGGGAAATGACATCAGGGAGCGGTGGGGTGACCCGGTTCCGCTCGCACCCCCCCGCCGCAGGGGGAGGGAGGAAAAAAGAAACTGTCACCGTGGGATTTCATCAGCTCCTTCTGCCTCCGTGCATTTAACCTATTTTTCTTTCCTTTGGTTATGTAAGAGGAACGGTGTAGAGAGGAGCGATGAGTAGGGGTGGCTGATGGGTTTCCTAGGGAATTACCGGGTTTTTTGTCTCCAGCTGGTCCGCCGAGTTAGCGCTGGGAAATGCGCGAGAACCGTGCTTCGGATTTTTACGCGTATTTACGTTACTCCAAATGGTGCAGCACAATGCAGGAGAGGGGGGCAGGGAGTGGAAAGAGAGTGAGAGTGACCAAGTGTTTTATTTCTCTCTGAGTGAAAAATCAAGAGAAAATTGTAAGTAAAGGGTAAAAATCGTGTTCTGTTGAGCTCTCGTTTAAGGAGGCACCTCTTTATGTCTTCATATTTAATCTCAATCTAAGATATGAGTTTATAGTATAGCATATTTATATTTTCCTTATACTCATCTTTTATACTATGTACATTAAATTGAGTATTGATTTGGGTTTTGATATTTTTATTTAAAACTTGTTATGAGACGATCTTAATTTTTTAGTTTATAAATAGGAAAATGTGGTTCTACTTTCTGAAAATTAACTCCACTACAGGAATTTTCTCTTTGGAACTGCAACCCACAAGCCATAATTTAAATCTGTCATTATCTTTGCATAGGCTGGAAATGTAGTGTTAGAAATACTTAATTCGGTATTTCTTATTATGCTTATTATAAGAAATATTTATTTGAGTCTTGAGGGTTTAGGGGAGGGAAATGTGCTAGTGGTGAGTGAAGTAATTTTTTTCTTTCCTGTAAGTTGTTACAAACTGAGATATTAATAAATATTTTACTGTAGTTTCTGTAGCTCAAAAACCCAGCCTTTCTGGTCTAAAATATTTTGGTTGCTGTTACAAGTATTTAGAAGCATCAGCAAAATAAAACGGGTAATTTAGATATAATTTGCTGTTTGGTTTTGAAAGTACGTGTAGCTAGAAAAGAGAAAGTTAGAGTGACCTACAGGGGAGGAAAAAAATAAGTTTGGCAGTGATGTGTGTGGGGAGAAGAGGAGATGGGGTTAGAGTGCTGTCTACTGGGAGCGCTCCTTTTGCAGCAGAGTTCTGCTCACCAGATAAGCACCTGCCTTTGCCTTCCTTTGGCTGGACTGCTGGGAGAAGAGCCTTTCCCAGAGTGGGTGTTCCTGTAGCTCTTCACCATTGCATCACCATCTACCTGGTAAACTTCTGAAGTTCAAATTTGATCATTTTAATTCACTTAAAATTTTCTCTGTGCATTTTCTCCCCATGAATTGCTCAGTTCCTGTGATAAATGAAGCTTGGCCTTGTGTAATAGAGGGAGATTTTTATTAGTGGGATAGTCTTGCTAGAATGAAGTGATAGAGGGACATTTCTGGAAAGCAGTCTGGCAGTTTTGGCAGAAGCAAGACTGACACTTCAGGTTGAGAAAGTGTGAGTGTTGAGATGAAAACTAAAATAGGAATGACAGTATACCGCACACTCGGGGAGTAATAATAGACAGTTGTATTGAACAAATAGATCATGAGAAGTTCAGTAAAAATTATTTTAACTGACATTTTTGATATACTTTATATGAAGTCAGTTAACACTTCAAAAGTTAGATTTCTTTGATTCTGTAGCTTAAATAACTGTCTTTTTTAACAGCCTTTTTTCCAGTATGGAGAGGAATTTCAGAGAGAAAGATGGACTTGATTAGACTCAGGCTGACTATGAAGAATTGCAATTTCCTATCTGTGTTTGGGCCAAAAAGAGAGAAATAGTGGTTCATGAAACAGATACGAGGGTTTGGCGTTTATGTTTTCATTTGTCCAGTAGTTGAAGTATTTGTTTTTGGGTACAAACGTCCCAGGTGGTCTGTGTTCTTTCTTGAGTTAAACAAAAGTAGACAAAGAACACATGCAAGGAGCTCTTAAATGTGTTCCTGCTTAATCTGTTAATTTTACACTTCTGTTCTTCTGAGCGAGCTGTGGAGTGGTTGTGCCTGTAAGAGCCAGTGAACAGTAATGGTTTGCTCTGGCCTGCTTAAGGCACCTTCCGTGGTCTTAGAAGTGGGTTGGGCAGTGTCTCTGTTCCTGTCCCTTGATGAATCAGATTTACTTGTGGGGGATTGCTGTGCGCCGGTCCTGACCAGGACTGATGCAGATGGCGGAAACCACATCATGTTACCAAGTGAAACACCTGCTAAGCAAGTCTGAGTGTGAGAGAAGAACATGGGATGGAGTAGTCATCGTTGTGATTAATTGGTACTTAAAATACATCTACAGCAATGTGAAATATTCTGGCAGTTTTTGTATTTAACTGGCAAGAGGTTTTTTTAAGCCGTGCTGTGCTATTGGACTCTAGGAGAGAACGTCATGTTCAGATGTGGTGAAAATACTGCTGAGATGTTTCATGATAGTGCTTTCTATACTTGAAAATACAAAATTAGAGCAAAGCAATACCATTCTTACCAGACTTTTCTTAAGGATTCATTGTGCTGTTGGTTTATAAATGTGCAGGCAACTGAATTATGAGATTTATTTTAGTGGATGCTTAGTGCAGAACTTTTTGCCATAATGACAGTCACATGTGAATGAGTGAGTCTAGAAAGAAGCAGATGATGGATCTGTTGCTTGTGTGGAATGTACATACTTGGTGCTCTTAGGCCCAATAAAGGGTGTAAGTAACAATCATTTGTACTAGAAGGTTGGTGCATTGATGTTTCTTCTTTCTTTCACAACAGAGAATATGAAACAGGAGCCAAAATGACATCCCGATTTGGAAAGACCTACAGCCGGAAAGGGGGAAATGGCAGTTCCAAGTTTGATGAAGTGTTTTCCAACAAACGGACCACCCTTAGTACAAAATGGGGAGAAACCACCTTCATGGCCAAATTAGGACAGAAGAGGCCCAGTGTCAAACCAGATATTTCCGAAGTTCCTAAGAAACCCAAAGTTGAAGATGAGGTAACAGAGGATCCATTTGGATTTGACAGTGATGAAGAATCTCTTCCTGTGTCTTCAAAGAATGTGTCACAGGCTAAAAGCTCCTCTCAGCTGGAACCTGGTGAAGCTGCTCAGTCTGAGGACTTCACTCCTCTACTTGAAGCAAACAGCAGAATTCATCAGCCAGACAGTGGAGAAAATGTTGCCTCCAGCAAGTGCATCCCTTTCGACAATACTGTTCCTCTCTTGAAAGAAAAGAGCACAAGCAAAAGTGTGGAAGATGGAGAATGCAAGGGCAGCAGTACTAAACTTGTAACTGCAGGTGTGTTTGCTCAACTGTCCATATACTTCTGTTTTCCTCTGATTTTTGCTAATCTCCCTTTAGATTTTGTGTTCTCAAGGGATGGTTAAGTGTTCTGATAAAACTGTGGGGCAATTCTTAATTGTAAACAATTGTAGAGGATACTCTGTTTAACTAAAAGCACTGGGAAGCATTCTGCATTTTACACACTGCTCTGTGGTCTTCGGCACTGTAATCCGTGTATCTGCAGATTGAGGTGCAGTTATGTAGCTTCAGGGCAGTGTGTTAGTCCACTTAGTCCAGTTATTCCATAAAATGAAATAATAATGTTTCTTTTCTAAAATTGCTGAGTACATTTGTGGTTTTAAACATATATTTTGAATGGTGAAGAGGTAGTGATTGTAGAATTTAGTGCAGGTATGTGTTTACAGCCATGAAGGTGCAGAGATACAGCTTAGGCCATGCTTTGTTTCATTATTTGGGTAGAAAAAGTAGTTTCCTGAACTTCAGCTGCACAAGCATTTTTTGTTTGTAATTAGCACAACTGTATCAGTATGTACATAAAAAACTTCAGACCTGTGAAACTGCCTTTTGTCATACTTCCTTTTGGAGGTGTTTTTGGGCTCTGGAGTGTTTGAAAGATAGCTTAATACTTTTCAGAGGGGTGTTCACTGGGCCCATGGAGCTGAACATCACTGTAATTTTCTTCAAGTCGTTCTTGGAAAAGATCAGATATGGTTATATCTCTTGAGAGGTTTTTGTATAATGGGCTGCTTAAACCACAGCTTCTATAATTGGGTAGAAGATCACATTAGATGAACCTAGATGAAGATGACACCTACTGACTTGCTCTGGGTTATCAAAATCAATTTAAACGAGGAGAACTTACATAACTTTCATTTCTCAAATATAGTTAACCCAAGGATTACGAATTTGAGTGGACTTGTTCAGTTGTAATGCAGTAAGGAAGAAGATATTGAATAGTAGAAGACAGTCACAGTTCAGTTATTTGTAATATATATGTTAAGGATCTAATGCAGGAAAACCCAGGAAATGCTGATTTGAGCTGTAGTTTGACAGACACGTTGGTGGGATGTGTAGTTGTCTTTTGATCTTGCTCTTTATTTTTGCTGCTAAAATATTTCTTTCATATGATTTTCAGCAGCTGTCTCTAACTATGATTCATCTTCAGTCTGGGAATAAAATTTATGGGATTTCAAAGTTTGAATACAGTTTTCATAAGAAATGGAGTAAGTTCATACCCCAGTGTTTGTAAGGAAAAGAAATAGTAATGAGTTTCCTTGGTTGTTATTGAGAGATTGTAGTAGAACAGGTTTTACAGTGAAATGGTTTCCTTGTAGACAGCCTTTGTCAGAACAGTGTTTTTCAGGTTGGGAAAGAAAGTGTGAGAGCTGTGGGGAGAAAATGTGGTAGAGCTCTGAAAATTGGTAATGTGTGAAAAGCCAAGGGGAACAGACTTCAGCAGTTTCATTGGTGCTTCCTGGTTCCAGTCTTGTGGAAAATAATAAAATACAATATTTAACACAGAAAAACTCACTGATTTGATGCTTATTTAAATTCTAGAATACCTTGCTGGATAGTACTCTGTATATCATAAATACACAGCTCTGAACAGAAGGAAGCTGATGACTCTTGGTGGATAAGTCCATCCAGCTTTTGAGTGTGGTGGGGGTCTGGATGCAGAGGGGAAGGTTACTGAAACAACAGTTTAGTGAAGGAATTCTGTTCTGCAAGATTCCCTGAAGTATTTGTTATTGATTGCAGTTCTGCCAGAAGTAGTGAAGGACAACGTGGATCTTGGTCTGATGGTTCTGTTCTTTCAGAGTCTATTACATTTTTTTGACACCCAGTCAAATGAAGATAAAAACCCTTTTCATATCTTTCTTCAGGAATGAAATTCGTCTGAGAATGAATCTTTGCAGAACATCCTAGGAGGGTCTTTGGTTTCCTTACCCTTATTTAAAGACAGCAGTCTTGGTGATAGTGTTTCTTTTTGTCAGTTAGATGGTTTTTAAGCTGCTGTTATGCTTGTGTGTAAACTGATCCAAAACAAATAGAAGTTGTCTCTGAGGACATTGCTCAGCACACTGAGCAATTAGAGATAGTGGTGTATAGTCAGCTGGTGTAAATGTAGGTACTTCAAAGGCTTCTTTGTTGTAGTGACTGTTGAGTAAAGTTTGGTGGGGAGGCTCTTTCAAACAGTTAATTTGATTGATTTGGGGTAGGGTTCTAGAGGAAAAAGGGACTTGGGAGGAGTGTAATAGTGTGTATACCTCAACTGTTTACATGTCCTTGCCCTCCCTATATAATTTTCCCCTTCCTGGTGACTCTTGAACTCTACCAGGCTCAACCAGACTTGTCCAAAGGGCTTATAGATCCTTGAAACAGCAAGCTTGATGATTCCTGCTGAGGAAAGAAAGGGATTGGGGCTGGAGGGGGAAGCAGACAGGTAGAAGAATATTAATATTCCCAGTGTAAGGAAGACTGCAATGTGAGCTCAACCTTAACCCACATACAGCACTGTAGCTCTGGGTGTGGGAAACTAGGCTGTGTTGGTACTGGTGTTGAAGAAGGTGCTTGTTAATTTGTTTTAAAATGCAGTTTTCTAGTCCTTGTCCTCATACTGCCTAGACAGTGCATGAATGAAGCTCTCAGGACTCCCAGAGAGCATGAGCCATCATTGTATCTTAATTCTTACCCATAGGTATAATACGAAGAGTTAGACTGAGTTGAAAAATGTGACTTACCATGGCTATGAACAGAGAGGTACAGTTAATTGTGCTCCAATTGTAATGTCCTGCCTCAGTGGCCGTTTCTTTGGGTGTTAAAATGAAGGTGATGCAATGTCAGTTAATTTTAGCTAATGTTTTTTGGTGTTAAAGGCAGTTGATTTTGGGGTTTGTTTAGTAGTTGTGCAGGCATGTAACACAGTTGAGGATATGTATCTTGTATTTTAAATGGTGGAACTTGCTGGTGTTTTTGGTTTTTTTTTAATAGCCTTCAGCTAGTGCTTGTAACAATCTCATTTTAAAGGCTTTGAGAAGCTCTTAATGTGGAAAGCTTCTCATAATCTTACCCTAATGTTGCTTGATCAGGACTTAATACTGTCTGAAGAGTGTCTATGAGTAATCCTGTATGTAGCAGGTAATTTACAGATAGGGGTTTAGGTAAATTTGAAACAATGAAAGACTGTTCAGTATTAATAGTTACTGTTAGGTCATCTTTGTGAAGGTAGGGAGAACTTGGTAGCTAGAAAGTAAGTTGTGTCATTAGGAAAATATCACACTGGTAATTCATATAGAGCAAAAAGTGCTATGAGAGTCTTACAGTAGGGTAAGGTGAAAACAGCGCAATATTTGGATTTTTAAAACTGTCTGGCGGGCTTATTTTTATTACCTGTTAAACTTACTCTGTAAGGCATGAACCCAAATAGTATTTCACGCTGTATTCATCTGCACACAAGCTTTGGTGTAAAAACATGGCCTTGCAGAGCAAAATTTTAAAGTTTGCTCTTTTAGGGTATTTGTTAGCTCAGAGGTCGAAATTAATGTAGTACAATTTTTCAGATGAAAATTAATGTCAAAGTTTGATGAATTTTAGGAGTTGATACGGCATTTCATCGTTATATCAGTTATCAATATGTTTGGCTTTGGATAGCTTGTTTGCCTGCTCTGGCTATTTCAGTTTATGGAAAGACTTCTGGCATTGTAGTGTGAGTTTGCATTTTGACTCTTGGTGCTGTGATGATCTGCTGGCTTTTGCTTTTGTGCACAGTGCTGAGCTCTGTAACTCAGGCCTTTGGGAGCTCTGGTCCAAGGGGTTGATGCTCTTCATCAGAGAAGGCATTTGGGTTGAGAGAGGTTTCTCATCTTTGCAAAACTCATGTTCGTGTTTATAGACTATGAGAGAATATTCCTTTACTACATTAATTCTAAGTGAAAATATTATGTATTTAATCATGCATTAATGGAGAAGTATTTTAATTGATCATGGATTAAGTCTGGTTTGTTTTAGAGCCTATGAATTTATTTCTTGAAAATGTGTTTTGCTTGCTATGGAGAAATAGAATGGCTTAAAATATCTTTCTAGACTACAGAACAGCGTAGGAATTGTGTCTCTTTCTGCTGTGTTGTGATGTTAAGAACAGATTTTGTGGTTATTTTGTCGGCAGTGACCTTTGAGGCTCTTTAAGATTAAAAGAACAAATTATTTTTTTCCCCCCTAACATTTAGAGCAATAATGAAAACAGCTATTCTTCATCTTGTCGTTTGTTGCTATGTACTGGTATTCAAACAAGTTTTGCTCTGGCGGTAGTTTTGCTCTTGGTGCTATAAGGGAGTATTTGTCTGTTGACTGCTATTTGATTCTTTTGTTTTTTCTAGGTAGTTCTTAACGCCCTCATTTTTCAGTTGGGGCCAGTGCACTTATAGGTAGCAAATCAAAATGGCAAGTGTAGTTCTTAAGAACTGATGCTTATGCAGTGCAGGAGCAAAGGGCTGTGACTGTGCTCAACTACTTCTTGGCCCAGGATGCAGAATCTGGTTGTGGCTGGTTGCTGGAAAAGCACAGAGAGTGCAGAGAGTAAATTGCAGAAAATGGATGCCCTTGAGAAAGGAGATGGTTTAAGTCATCAAGTCTGTTCCTGACATATTATCCTGATAGTACCTCAGCGACTCTGTGTGCAAAGCCTCTGCATCCTGCTTGTGTGGGTGGGGAGCCCTATCTTTAGAGTTAAGTTGCAACTTCCCAAATGCAGGTTTGTTACGTAACTGCTTTTGACCACCAGACTGGTCAGGGCATTCCTCTCAAATTGTTTTAAAACTTATGTTTTGTGTTTAACACTGACATGGGTGTTTAAGGTAATAGTTAGGCTGGAGTAATACCTTTCTTCCTCTGCAGACTTTTTGCAAGTAAGTTATTTACTTTGTGAGAAGGAATTTCGGTTTAGTCATTTTCTGTGCAAAAGTGGAGCACAGTTGGGGGAACCTGAATGAGGCCTGTGCATTTGGCAGTCTTAGGAGACAGCTGGCAGCAGCCATGATTAAAAAGAACTGCAGCTGTGCTCTGGCTGGGTCAAAGCATTAAGAAACTGATAGCAGAGAAGGGAAAAGGGCTGCCAGAAAATACGTGCGCCCATAGAATTTCAGTGTTAGGAGGTTTGTTTGGACGGCAGTAGTTATGATGGATATGTGGATAGCTAGAGTTTATCCACAGGTCCTCTCCTCTTTAGCTGCTTTTTGGTAAGTTTTCCTCTTTTGAAGGTATCCCTTTATCCCCTACACACAGAATTTTCTTGCTGTGTCAGTAGCCCATGTTCAAACAGGTGTGATTATAGGTTTTGTTTTTTTTTCCTCTGATATTTCTTTAGTGGTGGCTTGTTGGTTTTTTTCCTGAGGTGATTTTCAGAAGTCTGAAATGACTGAAATTCTGTTTAAATCTCAGTGTTTGTACTTGTTGGCTAAAATGGCAATACAGGAAAAAGACCTCAGTGTTTAGGAAAGAATCTGATTTCTGTGCTATATTTTTCCTAATGGCAGGGCAGTTCATACTTTGTATGTCCATGTACAGAGTACATGGAACTTTTTTCCCTCTATCTAAAATTTCCATTTCGTATACAACAGTGATTTTGCAGTCCATACTTTTAAAGTCACTCTTTTTTCACAGACTTGTACAGCGAACAGTTAGTTTTTAAAAGGTCATACTTTGACTGCTTCTTAGTTTTTGTGTTTAAGAAGTTGAAATAACTTCACATTCAAAACAGTTGGTCAGTGCTTGTGGAAGACAAAAAGCCCAGTTGAGGTGCATACCTCTTCTGTTTGCATGCAGGCAAACAGAAACCGGTTGGTAAGGAAACCATTTCAGATTCAAACTGTTGGGGTCTTATTAACTGGTTGAAAAATGTTCTTCTAAGTTCAACTTTAACTAGTATTGTCCTTTAAGAAACTGCTACAGTATTTATTAAAGGTTTTAAACATACTTATGAGTACTGTCAGTGACTGACTTAGCCAAAGTACACATTTGTTTTGACAGTTGTTAATGCTCCTGTGTTATTGTATGCTTTCATTTTTTCCCATAGCAGCTCACCCTAGAAAAGTTGGTGAAAACAGGTATTTCTGGCGTGTAGGAGCCCCTCATGTTGCTCATGACACTTAGTAGTGGTTAATTCCTGGTTTTATCCTGCTGCTCTGAGCAACAGGTTTCCTTCTGATCTTGGAGTGGGGAGGAACGTCTCTTTCATTGACCTTTCCATGAGAGGTGAGTACATGTCAGGCTCTGACAGCTCTTGTACTACAAAGTGCAGCAGCTCTTCTGCCCATTTTTTTTCCCTTTGAAGGTTTCCAGGGAAGGCAGTTGTGCTAAGAACACTGTGTGGTTTGGCCAGGTACACATGTACAGATTGCTTGAAGGTGGTATTGAGAGATGCAGTGGTGTAAGGTACAGTGAAAGATGTGAGATACCAGAATACCTAGTGATTGCTAGCCAAAGAACTAGAAGAAGAGGGGGTAAGGCGGTTATATTGTTACTTCAAAAACCATCTTGTCATACCATAGTAATAAATAAATAATCCCTTGCCTGAGGTAAAGGCAAAGAATTAGTTCAGTGAGTGTTTTCTGCACAAGAGGGAAGGTGGCCATGGCAGCCTGCAGCCCTGTGAAAGGCTTCCACTTCCATTTAAATACAAGGATTTTTTAGAAAGTTGTATGCCGGCTGCCAAGTGTACCAGCGTGACACAACTTCTCAGAATGCCTCCTGGTAGCACGTTTTCCCAGTGGAAAAAAAGAGTGTGAGGAATTACCTGTATGGCTGAAATAGGGGTGCAAGGTTAGAAGCAATAATGCTGTGGGTAGGGTTCAGCCTTTTCCAAGCTGCAGCCAAGGCACTGGGGGGTGTTGTGCCAGCAGCATCTTCTGAAAATGTGAAAGTCTTGTTAGGCTCAGGGAATGAAAATAATGGTCTCTTGGAGATGCTGAACAGTGTTACCAGATTGACAGATGCATCCAGATGATTTGAGAGAAGAAAAGGTGTCTGAGGTGTCTTCTGTCTCATGTTTAGAATAATAGCTAATGGACACATAGCGTCAATGAGAACTTAGTTAAGACTACGTAAGAAACAAATTTTTTTTTTTTTCATGTAAATTGCCTTCGAATTTTGATATTCAGGGTGCTGGAAAGGAAGCAAGACAAGCAAACAATTCTTAAGGAAAATAGTGCTGTCATGGCAGTAAATTAATTCCCATCACTTTAGGGTTTTCTGTGAATTTTTTCTGCAAAAGGTGTGACTTAAAACATCTACAAAGAGTCAAACAATGTCTGCCCCACCTGCATGCAGACTTGTTGGGAATTCATTTTTACTCAACGATAGTCAAGAACCAGCATTACTTAAAAATTTGTAATCATAACTATGGATTTGGTTCTATAATTTTAGCTATTTCAGTGATTGTCAACCATGAAACTGATCTTGGGAGTCAAATCTTCTGAGGCTCTTATGCTTCCTGTCTCCGTTCATACCTAACAAGTGCTGCTTTTCAAGATCTCAAAGGCATCAATGGGTACTGACCAACTCAGATAAATTTTGCCCATTTAGTAAATTGTATATTTTATATCCATAGGCTTTTTTTTTCTGAGTTTCCCCATTCTTCAGTCATAGACAAAAAATGTATCAAAGGAGTTTAGTCTGCTGCCTTTTTTCCTTACTGATCAAAACATTTCATTTCCAATGCAAAATGAAATTTGTTTCCTAATGTGGAAAAAAGTATGACTTCTCTGCAGTTCCTGGTTTTCTAACCCAACCAGAGATGACACTGTGTTTGTCTCAGTTGGGCTCTCTTCCTTGAAATAGGGGATGTGATACAAGCACCTTTCCTTTAGCCTGGTTGCAGAGTGAAGTGATGTAGCTTTATGCTTGAGAACATCGCTGATGGTTGTAATGGAGCCATAATAAATGTTTCCGAGTGCTCAGGGACATCAGGAAGAGCAGTAGCTCATAATGAGCTTAACAAACTGTTCCCTCTATCCTGTGGCAGTGATTTGTTCATGAGCTGTATCCTGGTAATTGTCTGTGCCCTCAGCAGCTGGAAGGCTCTGAAGGCCCTGCATACAATTCTTGATGTTTTGTTTTCTTGCTACCATGTCTTGGTGTCTATTGGAAGAGCAGTCAAGAAGAATGTAAAATTGGCATCATGCCACCTGCCTGCTCTCAAGGTTTCATTGATTCTGACTACCTTTATATTTGCAGTGAATTATGGGAATTGTGCTAATACTGAAGGAAACCTAGTTTAAGTTTGTAGATTTGTTTCCTGTGAATAGTAATCATGTTTCTCTCAGTATTAAAGTGGAGGCTTGTACAGCTACTTACACTGCAGTGAAAGAGTAAGGCTTCATGCTGCAAAGGCTGTAGAAGGCCATGTGCCTTTTGTTTATACCTTGGAGGATACTTTGCTTAGGTGTAATTACAAAGAGAAAGCTAACCCAAAGTTCAAGTTAGTAGGGCTAACATATAACACTGGCAACTCGTCCATGAGTACCTAGGAAAAAGTAAGCATTTATTTTGCATATGTGATAATATTTTGACATTGTGTCATCGGTTTTTAGCATACCAAGCCTTGATTGTCCTTTTGTGTTCTTCAGTTTCCTGCTAACATTTGTGCCATTCAACTGGTTTTGATCAAACTGAGAGTGGTGAAGAGAGATCTCAAAGACACAGTGCTGTTTTGAGTGTCATCTGTGCCCTTGCCTCTGTGCTGCCTGCATGGTGGGAAGGCAGGGCAGGTTTTAGCTGGGTCCCTAATCCCTGGGCAGGCACATGGAGCTGGCACATGTTGCGGTGCGTGATCTGCAGCGGGTGCTGTCCCCTGCCCAGCCACACGGGCTGCTGCTGTGGAGGCTGGGGGGGGATGAGGGTTCAGTTGTGGGGCAGCTTTGCCCTGTGAGCCCCGAATCTGCTCAGGATAGAAATTTACAGTAGGAGACCTTGTTCTCACAGCCCAAGATCCTGCTCTATGCTCCAAGTAACATAAAAATAGCAAATAAGGTTCTGCAGCTCTACCACTGAATTGTTAACTAAAGCATATAATGTTTGACTGTAGGCAATTAGTGTTAGACTGTTAATGATGATTTGGTTTTTATGGAGCTGAAAATGATGTTTGCTGACTTGGAGCCCAGTGAGTTAGTCTTGTAAATTAAATGGAAATGAAAGAAAAGTGAAACGGGGACTAGGCTGGAGGACAGATAGATTATGGTTGCTTGGTTTTCTTGCCCAGAAGAGTGTTTGATTTCCTAAAGGATTACTTTACTTTGTTTTGGATTCCATTTTGGTAAATGCTCTACCTGCAGGATGAGGATATGAATCGTTAACTCTTTGAGCTTCAGTATTTGGTGGAGAAAGCGTTTTATCTTTTCTCCAGACTTCAGTGTTTCCTCTTCAAGTAAGAAGTCTCCATCAAAGTTTTACTGTTATATGTACTTAAAGAAAAAATGAAGTTGAAATGTGAGGCATTTTAATGTCAGAATTGTCAGATGTTGAGCTGAAGGATGTAGGTTTCTTATCTCTAAAAATTAATTTCTTTTCTTTTAAAAAGAAGTGGGGTTTTTTAGAGTCTAGAATCGCAGTCTTCATTTTGTCCATGGCCTTAAAAATGAAAAGGGGGGAGGTGGTACCACTGGCTACGTGTGGTAGTCACGAGGCATTTACTGTTTTTGTTGGATGTATAAAATAACATTTGTTTCATCTAACAAGTGAGTGCTTATAGTAAGTGATTTTTGAAAATAAGATAGGAACAGAATGTTATCTTTATATCCATCTAGTCTAGTCCATATAAGTATAGATGCATATTTGTTAAGTGTTTAAAGGTTTGTTACTGAAAAAGCAGTGGGCTTTTGACAACTCTGTTACATGCCTGCTGTTTGAATGTTTGCATGTATCTATATATATTATAGAGGAGTATAAACTTTATTGCCTTATGTAAATTGAATATCTTGCATTGTCTGAACTTGAAATTTTGTCTCTAGTGCTAAGTTTACTATGGTTATTATTGTAATCATCACTTAAATATAGTTTTACAGATTTGGTAATATGCATCTGTGCGTGTGAAAACATCTCGTGTTTTGTGGGAAAGAGTGAAAGATTTACTTCAGTTTTGTTTTCTTTTTTAAAATTCATCAGCAATGCTGAAGACGTCTCTGTCTTAAGTGACATGTTAACTAGAGCGTAAAATAAAGTAGGGTTTAGTGATTTAAACAGGAAATAAATCATGATTACCACAGAACATTGTTACGGTTCCTAGGTATACAGTGTTTGTACTTGAGGAGGGGAGCTATATGCTATTGCTAATTTTAAGTTACTTGGGAGAGTTATTCTGGTATTTGACCCCCAGAAGAGCCTAATTGCAGTTAAAAATGGGAGGAGAAGTTCCGTGCCTTTCTTGGACTACAGAATATACAGTAATTCCGAATTAGTTCCTTTTCTCATATTTTTTTCCCTACAGTCATGCTAGCTTCTGCAATGGTAGTTGCCACCAATAAATAGTGTAATTTTTAAAATCAAGGTTATTGGAATTGCAGTTCCTGTACACCTCTGGGCAATTAGGAAGTGCTTAGCAGTACTTTCTGGTATTGAAGGTTCAGGCTGACAGCTATTGACCCACTGATGAGGTGAGAACAGTGGCTTGATAAAGAATCCTTTGAGGAAGTATTCCTCTAAATGTCACTGCTTAGTTTTCCACTAATGCATTGTGATGATCCAGTTTTAAAGCCCAACTTTCTACCTGGTGTACACTGAACGGGTTAGTGGTTACTTTTTCCATCAGCCTTGCGTATTATTGGTGATGGAAGGGCCCCCCTGGTGCGGTTACTAAGACTTTTGAAGTACTGTGTGTTTTCAAAATTTTGGTGCCCTGAGATGAAAGGAGAGGTTAACTGCCACTTTTTTGCTGTTTAGGAGTACCTTGGTGTGCTGTATTAAATTAGGAACTGAAAGGTAAGAGTGAGATGCAGCACTTTGTTGATACTTAGGGAATCTTCTCAGCCGACTCAGGGTTCTAAGTTGCTGATGCACGGGTTACACAAAGGAAACACAAGTCCTGCTGTGAACATGAAGAGCTGTTAGTACTCTTTGCCTTGTAACATCGTTTCTTGGGAGTGTAGTAAACCAAGCATCAATAAAGCCATTTGACTGGCCTAGAGTGGATTTATTTGTTAGTCAGCTGAGCTGACTGGAAAAAGTGATTTTGATCACATTTACACATCAGGAGAAACAAGAAGTTCCCTTAGATATGGAACAGTAACGATGAGACTGCAAAACAGTGCATTTGAGCAAGGAAATGTGAAAATGTTTTAAACTTAATTTGCTGTTTTTCATGCCTAAGTGTTGTGCTAGTCTTCAGCTTCACAATAATGTCAAACATATGGGAGAAAGGAACGTGCTGTACACTGTCAAACTCACTCCTTGATTACAGAAAGATTCATTTTTGGTTGTGCCTCTTGGATTACAACAATAATGAGACTGAAATGGGAATAACAATATTGCTTGTATAGCATATTGGTACTGAAAAATAATGACCAGGATTCCCTCATGGAAGTGGCAGGGTTAGGGTTCCTTGTACTTTGAGGAATTTAGTTTTGAGTTTTACATTTCATATATTCTGTGAAAAGCTTTTTTTATTTCTAGCTGAGTATGTATAACTTCTGTGACAGATCTCAGCTGGACTCCAGAAACTTAGATGTAGTTTGTCAGATATTACTTGTCCTGGTTCCCTGTGGAATTTTAGCAAGGATTAAACCAATTTCCTGCAAAACTGGATTTGGTAGCAATTTCTTTTACTAGAATTTTCAGTACCTTTAAGTTCTTCTATAAAACATATGTGCAGAGATGGCATTTAGATGATGCTGTTTTAATTTGAAAACAAGTGAGCTGAAGTCCCTGGAACAGTGCTGATGCTTGTTTCCCTCATCAGGAGGTTTACATCTTCTGGTCAGTGCTCTGAAACTTCTGTGCCACTTGGGTAAATGGAAGCTGATAAAATTTAATATGGTCAGGACTAGTGCTAAAGAGATGCTTAAGCCTTCATTTTACTGACGAGTTTAGGAAGCCATTGCTGCCTAAAAAATTTGAATCTTTGGGTTTGCATTCTGCCAGTGGAACCCCTTTTATCACCGTAGTGTTCTGCACATGTCTTCCGTGCACATTTCTCTTCCAGCATTTCTGTTGCCACTTGGCCCTGTCCCGGTTGCTTCTGTGTCTCCAGTTTATTCCATCATGTGATACTCTTCTGTGCACCAGGGTCTTCTGCATTGTCAGACTTCTTATCTCGCTTCTCCTGGCCCAGGCAGCCATTTCAGTGCCAGTAGTAACAGCAGGCACCTGGGTCCCTGTGATTGGTGATACTGTCTCAGAAACTTCCAAGAAGTTCTTGTTTCCTGGAAATAATCCTCTTACATTGCTGGTTGTCTGTGTGTGTGTGAGATGTCAACAACAGAGGATGGCAGATGAAACTCTGGTATCAAATCCACCAAGCTTTTGTTGGTATTCAGGGATAACAAAGGGAGTGGTTCCCCTACCAGTTTAGAGGACAGCAGGTGCGTTACTTCTTGGCATTGCTATTGTGTGGGTGCTGGTTGGCTTGAAACAAACCTTACAAAAACTGACTTCTTATAGTGGAACTTGTTCTCTTGGGCAGTGTAAGATGTGAGTGTGGCTATGGGTTGGAGAAGTGCAAGAATAACTTTTGGCAGTAGCTGTTCTTTGGAGATGCAGAAATTCATTGCAAAAACCTGAATTTTAGAAGCGTTATAATTAAAAATTGTGATGAGCATTGCATCTTCTGTATGTCTTTTTTAAGTCCAAATATTTTCATTTGAAGCAACAAAATAAAGTGACAGTTGCTGAAGTTGTGTGCCATTTTGTTCAAGGTCCAAGAAGGAAATTATTTTCTTGCATAATGAGAAAATTTGTAGTTGTTCTTCATCCCTAATAATTCGCTGTAAATCACTTGTGTGTGAAACTTCAGTAACTGTCTTTTCTGAAAATTTCATCACAGACATTCTCCTGTTTTGTGTAATTTGCCTTGGTAAATAAGTGGCTGTATTTAGGGTTTACCACTGTCTTTTTCATGATGCACATATTTTCAGAGTGTCACTTCAAGTTATTTTTTTGGTAGAAATGACAAGAAGACTTTATTATAGCAAAACCTTTAAACTGGAGGGCTTAAAAACCAGGTGGATAAAGATCTCTAATGTTTCTTGTCAATGATCACTGAATATTTTTTGTTATATTGTGACTTTTCAAAGTTGCCCACATGGGCGACTATTTTTTAATATTTCATTTTAGTAATAAATATCTCTTTTCTTGTAGATAAAATCCAGAACTTGAAAGAAGATAATGGGAACAGTCATTTCATCTATGACAATGCTGGAGATAGTAACAAAACCAATGCTGAGACTACAGGCACTTCTGGATGCAACACTGAAGCCAAGGACTTGCCTGATTCTTGGGACTCCCACATGGGAAAACCAGCAGACTCTCCATCAGAAACATCTCAGACCAAGGGGCCACTAAGAACTCACTTGTATGAATGGGAGGATGAAACTGAAGACACCAGAACTGGAGAGTATGTATTAGCTTTTGACAATGAACATCTCTCAGAGGTGAAGAGCAAGGATGAGGAGTGTGATAAAGAAGATAGTGAAAATCCAAAGGAAGCCATTAGTGAAGAACTTGTGCAAACTATTCCTAGGCCAAGCAACTGTAGGACGTACTGTCGATCCAACAAAGCAAAACTGCAGGGGGCAACAAATTTTGACAAGCTAATGGATGGCACTAGTCAGTCTTTATCCAAAGCAAACAATGAATCAAATAATGATGGTCTGAACCCAGGAAAAAAAGTTTCTTTAAGTAGTGGGACCAGTTTTAGAGGGACGGTTGGACGGACTAGAGACTACACTGTTCTCCACCCATCTTGCTTGTCAGTTTGCAATGTCACCATCCAGGACACCATGGAGCGCATGGATGAATTCACCACGGCGGCCCCCACTGACCTGGGCGAAGCTGGGCGCTTGAGGAAAAAAGCAGACATTGCCACCACAAAAACTACAGCCAGGTTCCGACCAAGCAATACCAAATCCAAGAAGGATGTCAAATTAGAATTTTTTGGGTTTGATGATCAAGATGAGGGAGGGGGAGATGAAGGCGCCTCTAGAAGTTCTGGGAGTTCCAATTACAAAATCAAGTACTTTGGGTTTGATGACTTAAGTGAAAGTGAGGACGAAGATGAAGAGTGGCAGGCAGCAGAAAGGAAAGCCAACAAAAAGCGAAGTAGAACTGTACCATCTGCTTCACTACAGTCAACCTCTGATGGCAATGAAAACTGTTCCCAGGATAGCCAGCTCAGCACTAATGCAGGTCAGTAGAACTCTTTTGGAATACAAGGGTGACATCTCATTTTAATTGACTTCAATATTTTGTTCTTTTTGCAGTGTACCTAGGAATTGGTTGAACGATACCACTGATTTGGAAACCTAACAGTTAAACTCACTTGAAATCTAACTGTTAAACTCACTTCTCCTGTGGTCCTGTCTGTTGTTTCATATCTCTTTTGTAGTGTGCTTTATACTCCTTGATCTCTTGCCAGGTGTAGAGGGTTTTTTCTTTTCCACAGAAGATTGGTGCCTTTTTGGTATGTTGAGCATACAGCACCTATGCCTGGAAGGCAGGTATCCTGCCACAGATCCAGATTAACCCACAATTACAGAGCTGAGTTCACACATTTCAGTAGCTCTTAAGAAATGGGAAATACTGCTTTCTGCTTTTGAAACTGTTTGTAGGCAGTTTGGACCTTTCTCAAGCTCCATCTTATCTGAGGATGCATGACTGGAGGGAGAGGCTGTTGGGACCCGTGGAGTGCCAGTCTGATAATGGGTTTTGGGAGAGCCTCTGCATATTTGTGTGTTTCTGCTCTTGTTTTCAGTTTTGAGATATTTGCATCTTCTGTACAGGTTGGGGAGGGGGATGTGTGTGTGCTCACACACATACATATGAGTAAAGCTGTACACATGGCAGTTGCTGAGCAAGTTCTGGTGGTTAAAATCCTTTGCAAAATTAGACTTGCTTGGTGGTTGGTTGGGTCCTGTGTGTTGGTGAAGAACAAAAGGAATAACTTTGGTGGAAGGTTGCTTTTAGCTGTTTGATTTTGAAAAAGTCTAATGCCAAAGAATCACTTGTGTTGGAATAAATATTTTAAAACACTGCCAGTGTTCTACGGAACATTTTGATCCTCCATTTTGGAGCATGAAGCATGAGAAGTTCTATCTACTCACTGAAGTTGTTACATTTTAAGACTTAGGCAAGATGTGTTTCATTGTGATGGGGAGAGAGCATTTCTATCTAGCCTAGCAAATGTTGGAGAAGCTGGTTTTTTTCCTACAAATAGCTTCTGCTAATACAATCCAGAAATAAAATCTCAGAGAAAAAAATGTTCACTTCTCTGTTCTAATTATAGCTGTTTCTAAAACAAGAATTTTCTGTAGGCCTTTTAATCACAAGTAAATGTCACTGCTAGGGTTTTTTTTTGTGGATTTGAAAGGAACAAATGGATACTGATGTTGTACGAGAAGACTGTTTTCAAACAAAAAAGACCATGATTTGTTTTCATAAAATTTACTTATGATGAGACACTTGGGTTCCAGCCTCTTTGGAAAATGAATTTATCTTACAGGGCAGCTTAAGAAGTACTCTTAGTCCCTGTCTCTAATGAGTCTTTGTTCAGCCATTTATTCCAAGGGAAAAATTTGCTCATACAGTTAATGCAGCTGAGATGCTGACCCATCGAATAATCCTTTCAGCTGCTGTCCTCAGAAGTCTCAAAATATCTACACTTTGCATTTGGCACTGCATTCACCAAGCAGGCCTTTATGCTCTGAGGTATCACAGACTGTTTCTCTGAAATATTTTCCTAAGAGATTTCCATGGCACAGGGAGATGTAAATTTATGTTTTGTTAGTTCTTAATGCACTTCTCGACTTCAGGTAAGAGCTACCTCTCAGTTCCTCTGCTGAGAGATGCTTCCCCTTTATTTTGCATCTCCTTTGCTCATTTGATTCTTGTTTTGTACTCCTGTAGGCAGTGAGATTTGACTTGCAGGTTTTTTTTCCTGAAATTTGAAAGGGTGATGTGCTGTAGGACAGATTATGAAAATAGGGAGTCTGATTCTGCCCTAAAATTTTTGGGTTCCTTGCTGAAGTTCACACTATTTTCTCTCAGACCTTTGCAAATTTTGAGGATCATGGTCGCTCAGAACAACCATTTTAAGAGTCCTTCAATAAAGTGATGCTGAGCCTGAGAATTTATCAAGAACTTCTGGATCTAAGCCTGAAGTTGCAGTAAAATGTGACATTACTCTGAGGTGTTGTCTTTACAACCTGGAAAAATGTGACTTCTGTGTCCATGAAAATGCCAGCTTTGACTCCAAGCCTGAGAAAAAGCTTTCAGAGCGTCTTGCACAATAAAACTATGTCCTGAAAAGAGGAACAGTAGTGAGAGGTGCTAATGCTACCTGAGTTCTGTACGTGTTGTTCTTTCTTTGTACTAATGAATAAATCCCCAGATAAAAGCCCAGTGTTCCTGTTCCAGGTTGACAGGTGAAATGCCAGACTGCCTCTCTGAATTTCATCCCTGGGAGTTCCCAAGACTGATTTTGGTGTTCTGTGCATAAAGAATGTTACATGGCATAATCAGTTTTTCAAGAAACTTTATGCTTTTGATTCTTTCTGTCACAGCCTTACTTTGTCACAATACTGATTTGGTTACTTGCCATAATCTAGGTGTATTTTTATGAAACATATTTTAGAACCTTAATTTAAAACATCTGACAAAGATTTTGTAACGGAACATAATAAAGACTATTCCTTCTAGTCTACTAGTTCACAGAGGGAAAGTAAGTTTAACAATACATATTTAAATGTTTCTGCAAATGAAATTTAACAAAGCTCAAAGACTACAGGAACAGTATTGTTAGTGCAGGAAAAGTTGCAAGACAGATTAATTCAGTTTTGGTTAGACTATCTTTCATTGAAAAACATTTTCTGTTGCTCACTTCTATGATAGTCTTTTCTACTGAATTGGTTAAAAAAACACAAGAAAACCTCAAACAAAAGCTAAGCAAATAAAACCCCCAACTCTGAAAAAAACTCTACCTTTTAAATTCCTCGATGCTGTTACCACACTTCTCTTTTTAATGAAAATACTTCATAACTTTATTAGCCTTAGATTTTTGTTGTTGAGTTCTATTAAAAGTTCACCTTTTATTTTACCATTGCAATCTAAAATTCTCTCAAATTACTCTCTAGCAGCGCAGTGAAGCAAAAGCCCCTTTGGCTTGTGAGCCTCCCAGCTGGATTCTGCCAGAAATGCCAGGGGCTAAAAGTACTGGTGAGACTTTCCTAGATTTGAAACACTGCTTTTGTCATTTCAGTAGCCAGAGTTCGGGATGACTCCAGTGAAGAGAAGCTTTTAATACGGGAAGAAAGTGAGTGACTTGACTGTAATAATCAATGGGGAGTTGTATCCAAGAGAAATCTGTATTGCAGCTTAGTCTTTTGCTTTGTAAATCAGTTCTGATATGCTGCTTAACCTTTGTGTCGCCTATTCGTTTTTCCTTTCAGTAATGGGTATTCCTATAATCCTTTTAGGTGATGTAGCTTTTGTCTATCAGCATCTAGCACTCAATTCTGGTGAGCCAACTTGCCCTATTTTTTTCTTATTTCCTTTGCATCTTCTCAAAAACTGAGTCACCTTCATTGGGTAAATATTTTAAACCAGTTAAAACTACATCAAAGTCTACAAAGGCAGAGTCTGTTCAGGCTTCAAAACCTTTTGCAGAATTACCCTGAGACACTAAAACAAAACTACGTTGTTGTTCCCCAGGAAATTTACTGTGGTTGTTGCCTTAGTTGGTCTTTGAACATTCTAGGCAAGACAGGCAAATTATCTCAAAGATTATAAATGCCTTAAAAATGGTTGGACAGAGGAGAAAAGGCCTTACATGCTCCCATACTGAGAAAAAGGTCAATATGACAAATTTCCCTGTGAGGGGGCAAAAAACCCCACAAAAACCATACAGGAGAGAGCCAGTGGAAATCAAGCTTCAGCAGGGTCACTGCTTACCAAACTGCTTGAGTGTTTGCCTCACTCAGTTAACGCAGTTAACGTTAACAAAAGACTACTCCCCCAAATTCTGTTTAGTTTAGATTTAAAAGTCTGCTAAGATATGCAGAGTGCTTTTAGGGTACCTGGAAGGCCTCAAAAAGCACTGCTCAAATAAAAGCATTCCAGGTAATCTTACAAAGCTAATGTGTTTGATGTGCTAGCAGCATCAGAAAATGCAGAATTATCCTATTGTAAGTAGGAGTTGAAATGTTTTTATCAAGAAGCTTGTTTGAAATTAAAGTTACCTAATTTAAATGGCATAGTTCAGAATCACATAGGAGTAGAATTCAAACAAGGAAACTTTAGATGATGTTAAAATTGTGGCTTTGTTGATTCAGAGCATTGTTAATCATTATTGAAGGCAGTGCCAGGTCCAAGTCTTAGCACAGGGCACAAGTTACAGTTCTCATTTGGTGGGTGAAACATTTTGTATTTCTAGAGTGACTTGCATGTTTGTGATGGCTGTGGTCAAGTAAATTACCTTTTAGTTCTTAATCTACAGTAGGATGGTCCAGTTCTCTTGGTTTGACTTTCTTTGAGAACTGCATTCAGGGCCTGACTTCTTCAGAAATATTTCTGTATTTACAAGGATGTATATCAAAGCAATTTGATTTTACTCCTTAAATTTGGTTCAGCAAGAACTAAGTTGTCTTTTACATGGATTTGGAAGTAGTTTTGCTTTATTTAAGTTAATGGAAATTGGTCTGTAGTATTTTTCCTCAGTTACACTAATTTTATCAAACATCTTTTAAAGTCACTTGTTTTCAGAGGGTCTGTTGATGTTCTTAGGTTCTTGTCCTCACATGACACAACTACACTGAAAACCAGGGGGATGGAATGGGTGAGGCTGGTTCCAGGAGGTGCCTTGCAGCAGGCATCCTGCCAGTCCTGCTGCTGCCAAACCTGTTGAAATTTACCACAATTTGGGAAACTCTGGAGCTTTATTTTAAGAATACTTCTATTCCTCAGCCAAGTTTTGTATCCTTGAGAATGCCATTAGAAATTTGGTCGCCTGCTTTGCCTTTGCTTGCCTTCTTATCCAGCTTGGCTGGTCACTGTGTACTTGGGATTAGAGTAACCCATCCTACCTGCATATGTTTTTGCAGTACACTTTTCAAACAGCAGCAGCTTCTCAGGAATAGATGGGTTTTCTAAGCAGTTTATCAGATGAAACAGTGCTGCTCTGTGCCTGCATTTATATCCATCTTGAAATTTGTGGTAACTTCTGGTTTGTGCCAAGTAAACCCTTTCCCTTGTGTCCAAGGGATAATGCTGCAAATAAAACGACATAAGTTAAAAAAAAATAAGGACAAAAATTTAATTTAGTGAGTGACTTGGAGATTTACAGTTCAGGATGGGGTACTAGAATCACTGGTAATGCAGGAATCAAATCCATTGAAAGGCCATGTCAGCAGTTCCTTCTAGCTGACTCTTTCCTGAGCTGATGACTGTATTTTTTCCTGTTTACAGCAGAATAAGCAAATATAAACAGGGTGCCTTCATGAGAAATGAAGCAAGATCAATTCTTCAGTTCTGTAATTGTAGTGTGTTCTTCTAAATCTCTTAGTCTCACACTTTTGAAGAACCCACTCTACTACTTTATTCATCTGCTGCTCAGGCTTGTAGCAGTAAGCTCTCGTAAAAGGTACCCCGGGATTTACAGGAGTATGGGATGGGAAGTAGTAGCCAGTAGCCTGAAGCTTGCCCAGTGAGCAAGAGGTGCTGCAGTAGTTGTGACTGTGCACCTTGTCATGCTTCTATGTATTACTGCAATCCAGTCAGCAAGACTGTGCTTGGCATTAAAGCTGATTTTTCCGATGAAGATTGATTGCTCATTATGTAATGTCAGAAGCTATACATGTGGAATTGTCAGATGCAAGAAATCCTGTAGCAGTTCAACAGCTTTTAAAATGGTTGTTTCATGTCTATATTTACCTTTAACAGATCTGGAGTTTTCAGAGGATGCATCTGGTGTGCTTGAAGGCAATAAGAAATCCACAAATAAACAAGGTGATAAATCCAAGGAAAACACCAGGAAGATTTTTAGTGGGCCAAAGCGGGTGAGTAATAATGCTGAGACCAAGACGAAGCTCTTGTTTTAATGAACTCCTCAGTATTGATATTTCTTCTTATATATGCAACAGGGCTTTTGTCCCAGTTTATTTCTGCACTTGGGATCATATGTTGGCCTTCAGTATTATTTCTGGAAAAGTAAAACATTCAAGTGCAAAATTTTTGTATTCATTACTGGAAGTTTCACTTCTCAGGTTCGCATTACTGCTATAGAGAACCAGACTGGTTATGTAGATGCATTCCCTGGAGATGATTTTTAAAGCAAGCATCAGTAAATGCTGTGTATTTTACTTTGTGGTTTGTTGATGTTCTGGGGGGTATTCTTTTGGTCTCTTTTTGTTGCTCTCCCAAGAAATACCTATCTTCTTATAGGATTGAACTTTTCTTAAGACTTCAAATTGGGCATTGCTATAGTCATTTTAAGGATAAGTGCCTTTATAACATTTGGTATAGTGAGATTTTCTTTTACTTAGGGAAAAAAAGTAACCTTCAGTCCCACCTCAGTCTTCCCCAACTGTGTAATATTCAGTATAAATTTGCCCTTCCAGTGCATGAAGAGAACCTATTTCTATTGTCCATCTTGGGTGTGGTTTATCTTACCTGTCATTGTAGGGTACTCAGTATTTTTAGGCTTTTAAAAATGAGCGTACAGCAAAAATTGAGTTTAGCTGCTTGGTGAAAGTTTGCAATAGGGAGATCCATGTAATCTCCATTAAATGAAGCTTTTATGACCCAAATGTCCAGGAAAGCTATTTCCAATGCTCAAGGCCTTTTCATGAGCTTTTTGCATAACTTGTTTGTGTTACCTGGTGACAGCAGTCCCTGTCTCACCATCTTCGCAACCCACAACTGTTCTAGTAGGAGAAAGAGGGAAATGAGCTTGTATTTCTGCCTTCCCTTTGAGTTCCATAGGTTTTGCAGGACCTTGCAGTTGTATGGTATTATAGAAACTGTCTTTTATGTATGTTCAGAGTGCTTTCATCAGTCCAGCAGTTTGAAGAAGTTTTTAAAACTATTTTTTCTTAAGGAATTCTAAAAATTCTTCATGAAAGTAACTACTTGTGTTATATGATAGTTTCACCTGAAGTAAGTTTTCAAGGTGCCTTTTTTTTTTTTTTTTGGTCTTCCAGAGCCAGAAGATTTATTATATCCCCAGTTGTGTTGATATGTAATGATTTTTCATTTTAAAAAACGAATTTGTGGGTGGAGAAAGGATGACAGATTTGGTTTAGCTCTCATGCAGGGGAATATTTTCATGTGTGAGGATACGTGACCAGTAGGTCCTGTCAGTTGTGGTGCCCTTTGAAAAAGAAGTGTCACTTGTTGCTTTGACTTTGGACAGAATGGAAAGCTCCTCCCTCCAGAGTTTGAAGTCAGATGAGTGAGGAAGGTGTTTTCAGAACTGAGATAGTATTTTTTGAAGGTGCAAGTTTCTTAGCTTCTGCTGATTAAATAATCATTTTTTAAAATTCATCTTCTTATCAGTGGATGTGTTACAGTACACTGAGAAACAGAAATACAGGAAGTGCAAACTTAACTGTAACTTTTTCAGTTGTTTTTTTTAACAGCATAAAACAACTGTGAGTGTTCTGGTAAATACAGATTATTTTTTTTAATTTGAATATTTATATGCCACAAATAGTATTCTGTAATTGCATTTCTTATGTTTCTTGTTTAGTTTTTATTCTTTAAATCTGTGAGATTTTATGTGGAAATAGCTTTAATTAATTTTGAATGTAGGTATCATGAAATTACGGGGAGGGAGGGAAAGCCTTGCAGCAATCTTGTACTATATGAGAGAATAGTTTCAACTCTAGAAAATTCTCAGTTGGGAACAAACTAAATTCAAGTGAGAAAGTTGAGAATGAAACAGCTTTTTTGACCCTGTAGTGATATAATGGACCTAGAAGTAGCTGTTGCTGTAATTGAGATTCAGATTTTAAACTTTAATGTTCTCTAATCATATGGCTGTTACATGGAGTTACTGAAAAAGCTTGTAAAGCTTGTTCTGATGGTAATTAGAGATGCTATAATTATCTTCCTAAAATATAGATATGGGCTTTTAATCTTAGTGGTATCTTAAGGGAATTTTGATTCTGGGAATGAAAAAAAAACAAAACCTAAAAGTTTTGATCATAATAACTAAAAAAATCTCTGGAACTTCTTCACTGTCTCAGCACGATTTATTTTTTCTTGTAGGAACTAGCAGATACAGTATTAATGATTTTCTGTTAGGTGGTGATGTTCAGAGCTGTGACACTGCATTAGTCTGAGCTGCCAAGTAAAAAGCTCTGTTACTCAGGAAGCAGCAGGGGCTATCATAAAATTTCACCAGATCCAGAAAGCTCAAGGATTTTTTCCAGTTTGTTTTCAGCAGATCTCTCACCCATGGTTGTGGTTTTGAAGACTTGACTGTTGTCTCCTAATGCTAAAGTCCAATTCTTGAAACTTTGAGTGTATATATAATAAAATATTAGCAACATCATTCACTTAGTGAGTAACAGTGTTTCAGTAAGGACTGAAATCACTGCCTGGTTGCAGTGGCCACAGACATTATGATCAGTGAGCAACATCTCAACCAGAGCCATGCTTTTAAGTGAATTAAACCTCTTTATCCTGAGCGTGAGTGATAGGAGGGGTGTTACATTCCATAGCAGCATAATTAAGGACTTACAGTACATAAATATTGGCATTACTTGAGTTGCAAATGATGGGTGTGAAGCATACATGAGTAACATCTGCAGAAGTTTGTTTGCAGCTGTTTACAATTTTAATTCAACTGGTTGGGTAACTCATGCTCTAGCATGTCAGTTTGGGAACTCTGGATACGCCCACCTGCTGGCCCCTTTGAGCTTAGTTCCCCTTCTACAGATGAAACTAATTCTCCATTAGCAGGCAAACCCAATAGAGTAGACAAGAAACTTTTTGTTGCTATGGTCCAAATCTACTGAGATTAAAAACTTGAAAATAGGGAGCATAAAAATGATTTCCTGAGATTTCTTGCTCCTGCTGCTTTCACAACAGGTTTTAGCTAGTCAGCAAATGAAGAGAAACAGTTTTTGTAGGAATACTCTGGAACCGTTTCCTGTGGTCTTAAGCAAAATATGTCTTTAAATAGGAACCTGAAAAAAGCCAGCTTAAAAGTGTAAGATAAAGAGGACTAGTCTATCCCCAAACATAGCCTTTTGATCTATCAGCCCTAAAAATCAATGATTATACTTAGTGTGTTGTGTCAGTTCAGTGTTTATGTTGCCCAGCGTGTCACTAGGAACCACCAAGTCCTCTGAACAGCACATTTTCCAGGATGGCTCCTCTGCTCTTAAAATATATAATGGGTGATCTGCAGCTCGGTGCTGATCCTAGTTCTGCCTGCTGCCATAGGAAGCAAACTGAGATATGGTGAATACTGATTACCTTTG
The DNA here is from genome assembly GCA_034509425.1 of Eopsaltria australis. Taxonomy (NCBI): domain Eukaryota; kingdom Metazoa; phylum Chordata; class Aves; order Passeriformes; family Petroicidae; genus Eopsaltria; species Eopsaltria australis. The sequence goes on from JAVTVJ010000138.1 coordinate 2,273,170, forward strand.
AATATTTCAAGGTAAGAATTTAGATAGAGTTGCAAATCACAGCTAAAAGGTATGGGAGCCTTTCAGCTTGAGGGGCCTGGGAGGGAGGCAGAAACTATAATCTTTCTGATACTACTCTTCAGGGCTGCTGAGGCACATGGGAAGATACAGGGAGCTGCATGAAGGAGACAGAGGAGCTATAACAAAAAAAAAGCACTGACTCTCTCAAGTTGACACAACTGGAAGCAGACTCAGTCTTATGTTTTCTCAAAGTAGCGTGAAATTTCAATTAGATGAATGCTGTATCAGGATTTTTTTTTTCCCTATGCCTTAAAGTAGGTGAATTTTAGAAACAAGTCTTTTGGAATTAATTTCTTAGGTGTTGATATCTTTCACACTTAGTGTATTTCATGAAGCTTTCATGCTACTATAGAATGCAATTTTAGCACGTATAAAATACCAACATTTTCTTGGGAGCTTGAGATGTGCATTTTATGATTGGTAAGATGAGGAAGCAAGTGGTCACTGCATGGTCAGTGTACCCTGGTGATTCATGGACTACTGATCAAACTAACCTGAAGGCTAATTCATTGCTTAGTGACTTCTGACTCCAGTTAAAATGGGCATATTTCAATTTAATATTCACTTCTGTAGTGAAAATTTACTGTTTATAAATAACTTGAAGCTAGCTTAATTTTTTATCTTACACTTTTATATTGCTATGCCTGGAGAATGTCTTTAAATTTACGTGTTGAAATCTTAGCCCTGGAAAACCTGTCTGGCTTGCAATTGTGTACACATTCCCACATGTACCCAGGGAATGGGAATACATCAGTGGGCTTTTCCTTCTCCTCTTGTTGTGCACACATTGGTTTGTACAGGAAAAGGTTTGGAAAAATCTCTGCCATGAACTTGATGTTCGTGGTGTTTGCTTGGGGCCATTCAAATACTGGACCACAGAGTTTCTTGAATGTGCTGGTTTTGGCTGGAATAGAGTTAATTTTCTTCAGAGGAGCTCTTACAGGGCTATTTTAGGTTTGTGTTGAGAACAGTATTGGTGGTACTAAGATTTTCTTGTTATTGCTGAGCAGCACTTACACAGAGCCAAGGCCTTTTCTGCTCCTCATCCCACCGTGCCAGCCAGGATACTGGGGGTGCACAAGGGAGTTTGGAGGGGACAGCTGATCCCCATGACCTAAGGGATATTCCACACCATGTGGCATTGTGCTCAGCAATATAAAAAGCTGGAGAAGGAAGGGGGGACACACTTCTAGAGTGATGGCCTTGGTCTTCCCAAGTAGCTGTTACACCCGATGGAGCCCTGCTTTCCTGGGAATGGCTGAACACCTGCATGCCCATACGAAGTGGGAAATTAGTTCCTTGTTCTGTTTTGCTTGCATTCATGGCTTTTGGCTTTCCCCATGTAACTGTATTTATCTCAACCCTTGTGTTTTCTCACTTCTGCCCTTTGCATTCTCTCCCCCATCCCACTGGGGCTAAGTGAGGAGCTGGGTGGGGTTTAGTTGCCAGCTGGGGTTAAATCCCAGCAGTCCTGTTTGGAAGCCAGCGTGAGGCTCAGTGGGTTTGAGATAATGACAGATTTGATTGGGATGTGGTAGATCAAACTGATAGCTGTTAGTGCAGTTCAGCTGTCAATTGGCAGGTGTCTGCCTGCCATGGGGCTCCCTTGCCTCGCTGTATGGCATGGCCTAGTGCTTGTTAGTGGCTGCTTTTGGCTCTCACTGCTTGCTGTTCCTGGGAGCATTTTGGTAACTGTCCTTTAATGGTGGCATTGCTTGAAAGTTCCTTCAGTAGTGTGGACTGCATTTGCCAGGAAAAGCTGAGAGCTTTTCGGATTATGCATTGGAAAACAGCGACCAAAACTACCCAACCCCAAATGCAACAAAGCCCCATCTACTGTGAAGACTGGTTTTACCTGAAACAGGCAAAAAACACTGGCAGAAGAACGTGGCTATGCTGCTTTTGCTCTCCCTTTGCTCAACCAGCTCACTTCTATTCCCTTGTGCCTTCAGTTTCCCAACATTGTATATTACTATAAAAATAACTCAGTAAAAAGGAAACATTTAACATAAATCTTAGTCCAGTTCACTGGGAGAGTCAACTATTGTATCTACTCAGTTGAGGGAACCCAAGAAGAGAGACTGTCATCTTAACCTGGTTAAGTCAACACTGCAACTGAGAAATGCTCGCTAAACAGAGCGGCGTTAGCAGGATTACGTGCGGCACTTTGATCAAGTGACATTAGTAGAGTTAGTCATGACAGTAGTGTCGAATACGTGAATGAAAGCATTGCTGAATTCAGACATGGCTTAGCCAACAGACTGCTGCTGGACTTTGTATGCAAGAGAGAAACTTGAGCCAGGCATAACCCTGTAACTGTTGCTTTTCATGTTTTAGTCAAGTTTTAAGAATAACTTCTGTACCCAACAAAGTACAGAAATGTGTGCGACATTTCCAAGTGTGGTCTTTGGACAGGTAAGTTGGAAGGACATGTTAAATCAATACTGTGTAAAGAGCACTTATTTCCAGTTACCAAGTGCTGAACCAGAAAGACCTTTTCTTTTTTTCTTCTGTGTTACTTCAGTCTGATCTGCAACTAGTCCTTAGTTCATTATTTAAATGCATCTTTCTTGTCGTGTAGGCAGGTTTTCTTTCATGAGGAGTTCAATTTCCTCATGAAAAATAACATACTCCTGTTTTAAGTTTAGACACTGTCAGAAACTGTCAATACCTGAAAATTAAACTTTTGTGTGAGCCTTTGTTTCTAATAGCATTTGTTGTAATACGTGTTTTAAGGGTGTAAGAGATCTTTTACAGGTTGATGGGAGCTTTCTCCACTGGTATTTCATGCTGACTGGAAGGAGCTATAAATACCAGTTTGAAACAAATGCTGGATGTAAGTAAACTAGAAGTTCAAGATGAAATGCTTATACCTGGTCTTTTAAAGTATTTTGAAATTGGAGAACTACAAACCCATGCCCGCTCTGGGCTGGCTGAGTAATCTTAGGGCTAATGTGACAATGACGTGTGCGTGGGAGGGGACAGAAACTAGGCTGCACTGTGGTCTGTAGTTTTCCACTTAGCTTGTGTTAGACTTTACGGGAGATGTTTATCAAAGGCATCCTGCGAGTAACGTTTCTTTTTGCTGGCCTGCAAAAGAATCAGCGTTTTCCTGAATTAGATTTTTAAAGATTTTTCTTTGTTCTTTCATTTTTAAGTTTTAGAGTATATGAACACTAAGTGCACAAACCGATGTGATTTTGCTTAATTACTTTTCCATGGCTTATTTTAAATAAATAGTCCTGAAAAAGCAGCAGAGTAATCATAATTCAAGTTTTGCTCTTTCAGTCATAGCCCTTTCTATACATATAATGGTAGGATCAGAGTAGACTGGCCAGGGCTTGTTTTTTAAAGAGCTGCCTGTCTTCATCTTGCATAACCTTTAGCTAAAGAGTGTCCTACCCTAAGGATGAACAGTTGTAATAAAGCATTTATTCAGTGATACTAAACTGCTGATAACTATGCACATTGAGCTGTTCTTTGCATCCTAATTTAGAAAGCCAAAATTGCTTGTTTTTGAGAGGAAAGATAATTAGTTGGCATAAGCTGTTTTGACTCCACTGAGGAGTCAAGCTGAATTTGGGCAATGGAAATATTCTGTGAAATCTCAGTTCAGCACTAAGCCCAGTCTGTCTGTCAGCAGGCTGACAAACGGTGCTGGGCAGAGCTGACAACCTGTGACTGCCTGGTGCTGCTTCTGCACTGCATTCCTTTCATGTGCTGGTTGGTGCTTCTGTCAGATTGGCTGCCCAGTCCCAAGCTGAAGTGGTTTTTGTGGGGATTTTTTGTCCAAATACGTTTTGTGGGAATGATAAACAAGAGATGAGCTGTTCTAAGTGCCAGCCGGTTATAATCAGCTTGTCTATTGTAAGCAAATTTTATATTGCTGGAATAAAAAGAAGTTTTAAAAAAGGAAAAAATATGATAAAAGGTGAGAACAAATCTGTTAAATAGCTGATATGTTAAAAACCAAAGCCTCATGTTGATACTATTCTTTCACTTGACATTTACGAAACTGAATTCTTCTGTGAGAATATTTATTTAATACTGGCTTCCAAGTGCTTACTATTTAGGGACTTCTTTGTTATTATTAATGTAAATAGACTAAAACCAATTTTTAATGTGTAAACTAGTAAGCAGGATACTAGTCAGGACCAGCAGGTTTTTAGATTGGTCACCTAAATTGAAGAGTGAGGTAGCTGCTGTAATTTTACTGAATTGTGTTGAGATTTAGCATCTCGAAGCCATCTTGGGAGTAAAAGCAAATGCCAGGAGTTGCTCTCCTCACTTCAAGATAATAATTTGTTGCTGATCAAAATTACTTTCTTCTCACTTCTTTGTATTAAACTGTGGTGAAGAGCATGTTCTGGTAGATGCCAAGCTGGGATCTTTACACCTGGCAAAACTGCTTCCTCAAGTGTCCTCCATACACAGCTGTTGGGTAGAACTGTGGCAGCAATATTCTTGCAAATGCCTGTTCTCTAGGTGGTGTCAACGGGGATGTTAGCAGCTTTGTCTGAGAAGGGTAGGGATGCAAAGTGAACCTAACAGGCTAAGTCCTCAGAGGCAAGAGGAACAAATGAAAAATAAGCATGGAAATCCTTCTCCCCCTGTGCATGCTTAGGCTTTTCAGGAAGTAGAAAGATCAAGTTGAATAGAAAATGTTTAATGTCACGGTGGAAATGTGGCATTTTATACTTTCAGTTCGTACTGGTATTAGCTCTAAGGCAAGAAGCAAAGATGTATTAAAGTGTTTTTGAAACTAGATTCTCTCTTGCCTCCTCACCTTCTCCGCAAAAAAACTCACACACACATCAGTTTCGTAGTTCCAGTAATTAACTTGATGTTTTAGTAATTTGGCAATGCAGGATAGCTGTGTAGGATAAATGTTACATTGCATAAGGTCTCAGTCCTGTAGGAAGTTCTAAAATGGGGAAAACGCTCAAAGGGATTAAAATATACCAGTTTCATTTGCCAGTGTGAGCTTAATTTATATGCAGATGAATATGCAAAATTGTCTTCACAGTCCCTGCATGCTGTATGAGCATGGCTGGTTCACTCAGCTCCGTCTGTGACTTGATGTGCATTCGATAATTACAGGATGAGACACAAGCACGTCTTGAGGGGGATATTGGTGGTGTTGAGGGCCCAGTGTCCTTGTTAGACACATTTCAAAGTTTTTAGTGGAATTAGCTTTGTTTTGACCTGATGTAGGCAGTGCTCAGTTAGAGCTGGCATGAGGTATGTGCTCTCTGGAGGTGCCTCTGAAGTTTGGTCACGTTGGGAAGCGGTCAGGTCAGCAACCTCAGACTCAGTGATGCAAACCCTAGAGCTGTAACTGAGGACATGTGGGAGATTTATTTGAACAGTGTTTTTTACTGATCCAAATGGAAACGTTTCTGCGTGTAGGCACACCGCAGACATATGATCTCTGGAATTTCACTGCAGTTACAATTTTGTAAGGCTTTTCCTGTTAGTAGATTGATACACTTTGGGTAGATTAGGATTAACAGGGGGAGGGGAGTGGGACACGTGTGTCTGTGTTTGCCTGCTTCTCTCTGCCTTTCGCAACCAAGAGAGCAGGAAATTTGTGTGAGTAATTTGTGCTGGGAAGTTCTTGTGCCAGGGTGTTCCTTGAAGTGCAGGTTTTTCTTTTCTCTTGAGCAAAGCATTACGTTTCCAGGATTGTGGTGATATCTCTAAACTACTATACCCTGTGCTTCTTAATTAGACTTAATAAAGGTTTCAGGCCAAATTAGTGACCGTACCCATATGGCTTCTGCTTCTGAGCTGGCCGGTCTTGAATACACTCAGCATAAGCAGCATAGAGAACATCATTGGCTGTTTCTGTTAATGAATCTCATTTATCAGATTGTCCTGTTTCTTAAGTTCTGTTTTCATGTTTAACTTGGGTGTTGGACCCATCATCTTGTTGTGCCCTGTCGGGCCTCCTTTTGAGCTTCAAGAAAGAAAAAAACATTTTGCAGTTTTTCAGAATTTTGGTGCAGGAAGAGCTTCAGTGACATTTTGCCCTGCTCCTTGTGTTGTCTAATACTCTTCAACCTTGTCTGGCTAACATCTTGTAGTTTTTTGGCTATGTGTGTTCATAATGTGTTCTGTGTGATCCATGGCACTTGGAGGTGGTTTATTGGCACTAATCTGCTACTGTGATCCAAATAACGGAGATGCAGTTCAGATTTTGAACACTGCAAAAATGACTTGGTGCTGGTTTTAAACTGCTGTCTTATCTGGAGTCCAAATGAACTTTTTTCTGCTCTATAACATGGCTCAGCCTGTGCTGAATTGATACTCCATCTTAGTGTTTTGAAGCGTGATTTCTTTCTCATTGCTCTGAGTGGTGTTTATTCCTTACCTTTTTCAAAAGAAACAGTGCATTATGAATAATTCTGTACTGCATAACATGCTTGTTACCTTTTTCCTGTTCGAAGTGAGACATGCAGGACAGGGTAGTACTCTTAATGATGATGAATACAGAGTGGTGACTCATGTGTTGTGTTTATTGGGTTTTTTTTGGAGCTTGTCGTTTTGACAAGTATCTGGCATACAGTGTTACTGAATGCGCTTCAGATATAAATAATTCATTTATCAGGATATCTGTTAGAAATGTTCTTGGGTTTTCTTTTGCCATTGTGTTCTACCTTGGAAAGCATTTTTGCCTGCAAAGAGATGCTCTTTCTTATTTTGCTAGTATTTTCTGTGTGGCTCATGTCCCTGGCTCTTATTTTCTGCTATTCTTACATCTATGAATGGCAGGCAGTGCTGCATCAGTCTGTGCAGAGTGCCAGCTCTTGAAAATTTCAGCGTTGAGGCTTTCAGGGATGGGAGGTTAAGCATGACCCAGAGTTGATGGAGATGATCTTATAAAAGAGACAGCTCTGTGCATTTTGTAAACTCCCTGGCATTAGTTCTGGTTTTGTATCTCCACTCACCCCCCAGAACCACATGCAGAGCCCCACGGTACCATATGCCTTAGAGCCTCCCTGGAATATTTGCAGTCTTTCAGACATGTATCTCTGTGTAAGCAGCTGTCAGTTCTAGATGTATGAAAAAAGGAAACTCCTCTGCTATTCAGCGGAAACTCTTACAGCTGATTAATATTGCAGGACTTACTTGCCTTAAGAACACAGAATTCAATGGAATGATGTACTTCCATTTGTATCTATTTTAAGTTAATCTTGAGAGAAGGAATTATTAAATAAAAGTCTGTGCTATTTGAATAATTGCAAGATTTTGTTGTCTTTAAGAGAAAGTTTCTTAATTTACTACTGCTTAAATATCAGTGCTGCTTGTTCAGGGAAACTTGTTATCGCAAGCATTTGAGTTGCTTAAAAAAACCACCCCAAAACCAAACAAACCAACCTCTTTGCTTTTGTGATCAAGTCCTTCAGAAAAGTCTTTCTTCACTAGCATTCATTTGATCTTTGATACTTTTCCTGGCTTCAGTTCTGTCACTCAGTAATCCAAAGCAAGTCCACACAGTGCTTACTGGTTGATAGGTATTGGCGCAGTTTCTTTGCACTTGTTCTGGAAATTCATCCTAATTCTGTGTTGCAAGGGAAAATGGAAAGGTTGCTGTAAGAGGTAATTGGAAAAGAGGGATGTGTTTGCTGTGTCAAAGTCCATGTGAGTTTTAAGAGAGGCTCTAAAGTCTCCTCACAATGTGTTAGAAGTGATTAGAAGTATTTCTTTGGAGAGCAGTGTTAGATTTTTGCATGTGTGTGTTCAGATCTTTTCTGATCTAGAAGTGGAAGATACTACAAGGAATGGTGGCTAAAACTACCCTTTCACAGGTATTTGAGGTTTTTAAGGATTACTATTTCCAGCTACCCTTCAGGCTGTGTTACAAAGAGCTGTTAAATGCAGATGTCCTCGTTTCCTAGAACAGGCATTTATTGGTGGCATTACTTGTTTTCTTATGTAAAATGTGGCCTTTTTTCTCAATTGCGCTAGTAATGCTTTAGTTGTAAAGTGCCATCACAAAACACTTCGGGATGCCCTAGCTTTTGATTTAGAAAGGGATTAAGGGAAATGGGGGAAGAAAAGCCCATTTTTGACTGTTAAATAAAAAGCATGCCATCTTTGGAAGCCTGTGAGCCCGGAGTATTTAAAAGGAATTTGCTTTTATCTGTTTGCCCTGTTGAACTCTTTCCTACACATCAGCTGTTGCTCTCTGCTGAGGGAAACACTCTAATGCTGTGAGGCCCTTTTGGTTGCACTGGCACAGCTGTTTGTGTACTTTGTTGTAACTCCCCCCAACACTGAATGTGCTTCCTGTGGGCTGGGCCTCCTTGCTCTGTGTGTGTGCACAGCAGAGGTGCTGGACTTGGAAAAGCCAAGGACACTGCAGGCACTTCTTTGCTGTGGCCAGCAAGGGCCCAGCCTGGCTCTGCTCCCCCTGTGCCTGCCAGGGGCTGTGTTTGGCTCCTGGTGGAGCACAAGGCCTGAAGGAAAAGGAATGAGCAGGTGGGGCACGGGCTGAGGCTTTCAGCCCAGCTAGTCTGATTCTATAAAATGCTGTCAAGCAACCGTGTGGGTTGTTTGACAGTGTGTTACTTCCTTGAACTATCCTGTATACCAGGATACTGCACTCAGGAACTTACACTCTCTCTTCACAATCTTAAATACGTGCTGAGATGAAGTGTGGAGCAATTGTGAGCAATTCAAGAAACAAAAACGCTCAGTGGTTCTTTTCCATTGCAGGTACCTCTGAAACTTGTCTGTTTCTTGATTAAAAAAACAAAATCATTGTACATTGTTCTTCCTTTGTTCATTGCAGACCCTGAGTCAGATTCCAGGTAATTACTTGCTGCTCTGAAAGGTATAGGAGAAAAGAGAATTAACATCTGAACCATTTTTTAACCTTTTTCAAATAGTTTCTTCCTATTTGCGGGCCTAGATGTCCTGTTGTAACTGTAGTATCCTGAACATGAAACTGGTTTCTCAGTTTAACATTTTGAGCTGAACAGATACTATCGAAAAGAGCTTCCTTGCAAAAACTGATGAAACTTAAGATAATGACTACTCTATACATGTTGATGAATGGTACATGAGCACTGCTTTAGGAACGTAATTTACCAGTCCAAGCTTTTCATGACCACATCAAAGCACGCTCTAGGGGGGGAGGAGGCTTTTCTCTTGTCTGGAGACTGAGATGGTTTAGTGCTTTGGGGCTCTGAAAACTCATAGCTGAGGCTTTCATTCTGCTAATAGTCCTTGAAATTTTTTTCAGTAGGGCTTTCTCTTGTGAAGAACGGAAGGATGCAGCACAGCAGAATTTTACTCTGCAATAATACAGAAACCCTTGACTTAGAGAATTGGCTTTCTAGCTTTTGACATGCCAGAACTTTGTACTTTGTGGAGTGGTGCTCAGTCCCTGGCTGGTCCTAAGGTTTGCCACATTTAGCCCCTCTTGTGGGCTGGACTTGAGCTGTGTTTGGGTTGAATAGTTGATACATTATATTTTGACAGAAAGTGTTGATTTGAAATTGGTTTTTTATACTTAAAATGCTGTGTAAGTGCTGTGAGGAAGCAGATACTTACAGAGTTGACTTGATACATGGCATGGTAGGAAAATGTGAGAACTGTAATGCTGTATTAGTCTAGAATAATATTATGCAAGTAGATTGGTAAACTTAAATGCTAGAAATAGAATTCTGTCTTTGCTTCCTCTAAGGAGTATGTTATGTTTCCCCAAAATTCAAGGACAGTAAATTTTGATGCATTTTGATTTGCCTTGACACATTTTTGAGCAAGACGAAAAAAAGACTTCTTAATTTATTAATATGGATTAAGGCATTTTGTTTGAATGTTTTTATTCTTCCTAGCATCAGAGTCTATATCAGTTCTGCATTTTGATTCTAAACCAGTCATATTTCTACTGACATGGTGTTTGCTAACATGTTTTTTTCCCCTCAGAGCTGTCAGTTTTGTCTGTAGGAAGGTTGCAGACCTTTTGCCTTTGAATGAATTTAAGAGAAGAAACAACTGAAAAATTCTTTAAATACATGCATATAATGTTTTTTGCCATTTGAGTGGGTCTGTATATCTTTAAAACCATCAGATGCTTCAAAGTCTGTCTGATATTCCTGTACATGTGATACTGAGAACTTGGGTTGCTGAGAATTCAGCAGGGAAAATGAGGCTCATTTTCGTTGTTTTGCTACAGTATTGCTACAGTAATTTCTGAAGTGTAGAGTGTCTACTGGTAATTTACTTAAGAAATAACTTTTATTTTTATCTTTTAGTCTCCCACAAAAGCAGTGTATAATGCTAGACACTGGAACCAGCCTGAATCAGAGGCTCTGCCAGCACCACCAGCTTTGAAAACTCCCAGTGTCCCAGTAAGTAGACTGTTGGTTTTTGTTTGTTTTTTTTTTCAACCTTACTAAATCCCCTTTCAAGATGCAGTGATTTTTTTTTTTTTTTTTTTTAAACCCAAGTTCTTGCTATCTGGTAATGTCACAGTAATTCAGAATGAAGTCCACTTTGTGATGTGAGCCATTGGAATTTGATAGAAAAGAAGTTGTCAGTGGAAATACTACGGAATAGGATCTTTCATATCACTTCAATATAGAGCTACAAAAAAATACTTCAAGTTATGTTCCCTAATCTGCTGAAGTTAAGCTTTCTAACAATGGACTCCATTTTGTTTTCTGAGAGAACTCCCAGGATTAACTTTCTAATGACTACAGAAGTCAGCAAATTGCTGATGAAAAAGGAAAACCTTAAAAAGGGCTTTTTCATTTATTTTTCCTTTCTAATGGAGTAATGCTGATTGCTGACTTGAGTCTTTAGATACTGTGAAAGAAACACCATTTTCTGTGTACAGTCAGAAATGCTAATACCAACATACTGGATATAAGCATGCCTACAAAAAATAGACCAGGGGTAAAAACAGTTCTTGAAGTTGTTTGTTCAAAAGTCAGTGGTTGTTTTGAGACTCAGAGTAATTGGTTTTTTAACTCCTTTGAGACTCTGAGAATCCAGTGTCTGTGGCTTGTATTTGTAGAAGTTGTTACTGATTATGCTGAGAGCATTGTACATAGTCAATAAACGTAATTTCATTTGGTGCCTTACTGATAGTACTTGCCTGAGAACAGAAAATCAGAAAGCAGATACTTTTGCAGTGATAAATCTTCAGCTTTTGTTGTTGTCACCATTTTGTGGCTTTTTATTTTTTGTTTCTTTCTTTTGGTGTTTGTTTGTTTGTTGGTTGTTGTTTGGTTTTTTTTCAAATTCTACTTCTGTTTGTGGTGTTCTGGTACTTCTTCCTCTTTGATTTGTGGTTACTTTTGGTTGCCTCCTCACAGTATTCTGAACAGCCTTCTTTGGATGTTAACTGCACTGCCTGGAAAATGCAGATAACTGATTTGAAAATAACCATTTCCACTAGAGTTTGAGGAGAGAGCAGAAATTTCAGCCCTGGGTTTTTCCAAAACCCCTTTCTCAATTTAAATTATGTACCTTTGAAGTGTAGGTTTTGTTGCTTACTGAATCTCTTGGTACTGATTTTTGTAAAGTACTCTGATAGCTGACTTAAGGGCAGATTTTGTGTGTATTGTCAGACAGACTTTGAATATGGCTTTTTCAAGCTAGGGAAATGTCTGGATCATTCATTCAGACAGTCACTTTTGTCTTCTGTCAGACTTCCACTTTGTATCTGGAACCATCAGAATATTAATTCAGGAATGTGGTAGAGGTTTGGCTGAACAAACCACTGAGGGGAACTTGTATCTGCTGCTCATGTTATAATGTACATCCAAAGTTGTTTCAGACGCATTTTTTAACCGTGATTTACATGCGTGTAAGACTTCAGAGTTACAAGGTAAATGTGCTTTGATCCAAATGTTTGGTGATAGTTCCTGCACACATGATCCTGCCTCTTTAATTTCTGTAGAAATTTGTCACCTGAAGGTTGGGAGAAATCTGTTTATGGTGAGAAACTCACAGCATGCAAACTGCTTATGCCAAATACTCTCTTGGGGCCTCTCCAACGCCCTTGGAGTTTGCTTTGAAGGGGCAGCCATTAACCAAGGCTTGGATGAGATCCTTCAGTGGCTCTCCTGTGTTCACAGACTGATAAGATCACTCCTCCAGTATGTGCTCTAAACCGGTTTTTCAGGGTGGTTTATTACCATTTTGCCACTGGTACTTAAGTGAGTGAATACTGAAATGCCACACAGTGATAGATGCAGAATGTAAAGAATACTTCTGTAATATAGCAGCTTCTTTTGGCTTTTTTTCAATTTTGGCTGTCAATGTACAATGCACAAGAAGGCTTTCTCTCCAGCTATCCTCTGGAGTAACAGGTCATGCATCTTCTATGCCTGCATGTTAATTCTATTTTTTCAGTCACACTTTTAAAAATATTCTCATTTTTCTTTGTAAGGAAGCTAAGTACATTATGTTACTGAGAGATTGAGGGTGAGTAAATGCCCACTGGCATTGGCACTTGTACTTTTAGAATTTGGCATTTTGAGGTCTTTTTCCATATGCCTTGTTTGCTGTAGTTTGTCTTCATATCAGATTCTGTGCCAAAGAAGTAATCTGAAGATAAGCTGCACTTCAACTTGTAGTAGCTTCAAACTAGTACAGCAGAGTAGGTTGAGGAGAAACCTGTAATACTTGCCTGAGTTGTCTGGAAACCTGTCAGGAGTTATTCTAGACCTAACATTAAGTTCTCTACTCCCTGTAGAACAGGTTTTGCTGTATTTTGTGCTATGGTATGATGTTTCTAAAATATTTAATAGCACAAAAAAGAGAATACTAAGAGTGTGTTCTGCCTGGTTTGAGGGCTCCACAGAGCAACCAGCATGGCCATTCCTGGCAGCCCCAGTGCAGAGGGGTACAAATAACTGTTTATAAACACTGATTTTGGTTGGTTACTTACCCTAAAGCTTTAAGGAACCAATATAAAGGGCATTTTATTCTTCTACTGGAGCTTTCCTGATACTTAGAAATGGGGTTTTTTTTGAATTTAAGAGTAGACACATTGTCACACAGTTTAGGTACATCTTGACAGTGCAAGGCAAGGACTAAAAAGTCCCAAAATGTGAGTTTGACAATTGCACACCTGTACTGTTTCCTGATGTATTCAGTGTATGTTTTCATGCTCAAAACATCTGCCCATTTTAGCACTTTCTTATTAATAGGTAAGGCTATCTTCAAAGGAGGCAATTCATAAAGATGATGGAGTTTTTAAGGCTCCTGCACCACCTCCCAAAGTGATAAAAACTGTGACAATACCTACTCAGCCCTATCAAGAGATAGTAACTGCATTGAAATGTAGGAAAGAAGACAAAGAAGTAAGTATTCTTAACAAATTTTTAAGATAAAGAATTACTAGTAACCCTAACTACTGAAGGAGCAGTGTCAAAATGAAATTTGGCTTTTCTGTTAAAAATAACATTTTTATCTAAATAGTTGAATGCCCTTTATTAACATCTTAATGTTTCCTTGCACTTAAAATTGAATAGATTTTTAAACTGTACTTGTTAAGGTTATAATCAATCCCAAGAGCAACTTACTTAGGTCAAAATATTTGTCTTTTCCAGTTATACACTGTTGTTCAGCATGTAAAGCACTTCAATGATGTAGTGGAATTTGGTGAAAATCAAGAGTTCACAGATGATATTGAGTACTTGCTAAGTGGATTGAAGAGCAATCAGCCCCTAAACACACGTTGCCTTAGGTAAGACATCTTAATACAAAACACTGAACCTATGTTTAAAAATATACTGAATTAAATATGCATCAGAGAAGTGACCGTGCTTTAAAATGTCATTGACATTTACCTGGCACTTCTGCCATGAAGAATAAGATTTGAAAATAATAATTAAGATTGTATCTTGTGAATAATCGTGAGCAGTATGGTTATGAAGATGAAATAGTAAATTGTGCAGTAAGAGACATCTTCGACACACTTGTTATCCTTACTGTAAATTTTAAAAATATTTTCTGATAACTTCTCTTTGTTTAGTGCATCTTATGTGTGCTATCTGTTCTGCTTTTAATGCAAATTCAATTCTAAAATAAAATCCCTAAGACTTCAGAGTTTGATGAAAATCTAGAACTGAGGTTACAGTGAGATGTTGTTTAACTCCAACTACCTGTTCTTTATCTACTGTTGAGAAATAATATAAGTGGCACCCACTAGAAAGACTGAGGCCTCAGTATTAATTGAGAGGTTCCTTAACTTGTCTTGGACTACTCATTGCACTTTCAATATTCAAGTTACACATTACTGTGAAGTTGGCATCAAAAATGTTAGCCTTGCTTTGAAATAATTTGTGACTTGATACCAGTGTCAATTGCCTGGACAAGAAAGTAATTCCAATAATGTTAAATATAATAACCATGCAATAGTACTTTTCATATACCTAAATTTTCCTTTCTTTTCAGTAAAACTAAAACAGTAGAGAAAGAAGAACTTGAATCCATAGACAGAGGTGATAGCAGTGCTTTGTGATTTGACTGTGGCTGAGAAAAAGCTTTCTATGCCTCTAAGGCAGCTACTTTAAAATTTGTTTCTCAGAAACTAGCAATGCATACTGTTGCTGGCATATAAGAACTCTATCATCCAGTTTGTTTTTACACTGATAAGAATAAATTACTACTATAATGACAGTTTAGGAGCAGTTTTTATACGAGTGCTCCTTATTTGCTCATGTGGCAAACTTACTAAGATTTTGAGCTAATTCTTTCCAAATTTATATAATGGAATGTAACTTACATAAACACAACAAAAATCTTTTCTTTCAGTTAACAATTAAAAGAAAAGTGTTTTTCCAAAGGAAATCAGTGTGTAAGGATAGGAGTAGACGTAAAAGACTCAAACAGATAGGTAAGCTCTAACTGGTACTGTTGTGATTGGAGACAGAAAGACCACTTGTTCTCTTAAACACCTGAATGTGTGAATCTCTTAGAGGCAGATTCCTCAGCAGTCATGGAACTTGATTGCAGAATCACTCCCACATTAGTGCACATTTAAAAGCAATGTATTTTTAGCAGTTGTTATGTTGCACTGTGCTAGAAATGGCAGAGAAATGAGAAAGCTAGGGGAAGGCTGCCATTTTTAAATTCCTATGCTGATCACTGATTAGACTGATAGATTTGTCAGGTTTTTTCTGAAATCTATAGTGTTTCCATCGATCATAAATGCTGCAATAAATATATTAAAAAAGTAATGTTAGGCATAAGTGGGACTAGTCAGTTAATTACATAACCATTAGGTAACAGTGGAAGCTCACATTTACAATTTCTCATAATGCCTTTGTCCGTAATGAGCTCTCCCATATCTCTAAATCAGAGCTTCATGCTTAATCCATGGCATTTACTTTCAATTTAACTATTGGAAAATTTCAGCTTTTTTTTTTTTTTTTAAGAAATAAATTCAGGCTGCCCTTTAAAATCCTGGTTTTAGCCAGGCTTAAAATAAAGCAGACATAGTTTGGTGCTGGTAAGCAACTTGAATAAAACACTGCTCACCAATCACTGTTCACCAATTACAAACCTGTCTTTCACAAATTTTAGGAGAAACATTCCAACAGTTTGCCAGGGTCTGAGGCACATGGTCAGTGTTGTGTTGAAGACTTGTTAATCTGCTGTTCTTGTTAAGTGTGGTCATTGCAGTTGTTGTAACAGAGTTCATTTTCTCCAGTGTAATCAGCTTGGCGACCAAGTGCGCCATGCCCAGCTTCCGAATGCATCTGAGAGCACACGGGATGGTAGCCATGGTTTTCAAAACACTGGATGACTCCCAGCACCATCAGGTATGGATCCATTGTGCATTTCATTGGAGCTTGCTGAGACCTGTCTGCTGGCTGGGGGGTTTGTTCAAGGTCAAGCATTCAGTGTAATATGTACTGGTGTGTGTATGTATATGTATATTTTTATATATATTTATATAGTGTAATGTCTTTAATGGTGCCTCTGGGATCAGTGGCTCCATTTTAGGAAGCATTCATTAGTGGCATGAAAAATTAGAGCACCTGTGTTCCACTGACAAATTCCTTATTCTGCTGTTCATGTACTTCTGGGTTTGGAATTATTTTTTTTAATCAGGGCTCTTGTAAAAATTGACTATGCTTTAGATTGCTGTTTTATATATTCTCTTAAGCTTTTTTAAGGATTTTATTCTTGTATTTTTAATTCTTTCAAATACATTTGAAAGGAATCCTTCCTCCTTATATTTAGAGGTGGCTCTAAGTGCTCGTCTCCAGAGTTGCTTGTATGGAAATTGCCACCTCTTCTGTAGCTGTTGTAGGGATTTTTTCGTGTCTTCTGGTTGTCTCCTTGAGCATTGCTGTAATTGCAGTTTTAGGATGCCCTGAGTGTATATAATGCTCTGTTGGATTCTAGGAAAGGTGAATTTCATCTATTTATGATAACATGACCTGATAGTTAAACTGAAACAGTTTGGTTTTCCTTATTGATGTTACCTCTGTGGGGTATCCTTTGAGATATTTCTTCAAAAGCTGAAAATATGATATTTTACTTGAAATGGGTAGTAGATATGTATGTCAGTCAGGTTTATAATTTTCTGTGATAGCTCTAGAACAATGACATACAATGCAGAATGCAACTTTGCACCCACAGAAATAAGAAATAGACATTTCAGAGATGGTGTTTGACATCTTACTGTAGGTGGGAGAAAAAACCTGTAGTTCTAAGTAACTGATTTAGACTAATAGCTTATTTTCCATCTCCCTCAAAAATTAGCAATGGCTCACTGTAAAACACAGGCACCAGGTTCAATGAGTTCACTGTTTTGTGAGCTGTCAAAGTAGTGCCAAGTGATACTAGAAATAAATTAAGTACAGTCACTCTATTTAGGACAGTTGCCACCACTGAGTTGAAGGAGATCGGCAGAGGACAGTTACAGTTCCCTGGAAAATGTACAAGCTTGCTGGGTGTATTTTTGGCTGTCTTTTAACAGTTACCATTATTCCTTCATTTTCAGAAAAACTAGCACAGTTCAAAAGAAAATTGCATGCTATTATTAGTCAGCAGTAACAAAAAGCATTGA
Organism: Eopsaltria australis; assembly: GCA_034509425.1. NCBI lineage: Eukaryota > Metazoa > Chordata > Aves > Passeriformes > Petroicidae > Eopsaltria > Eopsaltria australis. Next base: position 2,290,277 of record JAVTVJ010000138.1, read on the forward strand.
TTATGTTCACTATTTTCAGTATATTTGATGAAACGCTCCCTTTTGTCAAAGAAAAAAAATTGATAGTTCATGTTTGAATATAGTTACAGTACATTCTTGGCACAGGTTTTACAGGATTGTGAAATCACTGATTTTTCAAACTGCTCTTGAGAAATGCTAATGGATATGCTCTAACTACTGACAGTATGGGCTTCAACTCTGGAAAATCATCTCTGGAAAAGCATGCTGTCTGGCTATACTACCCTTTCATTCACTAATTATTTCACTGAGATTTAAATTTTTTTCAAATGAATAGAAATTTCTCCACTAAATCTGAGTTCAAAGTAACTCAAGAATAATAAATCACACTCAGCTTTGCATGCATGGCTCAAATCCCTGTAAGATAAATAAGGACTGAGCTAAAAATGCGCCATTATTTGGTTAAGATTTTCTGAAAGTATTTTGAAGATGGGAAAGCTGCCACAATGACATTCTAATGGAAACAAATATGAACTTATACTGCATTAATTGTTTGGATGCAATGGGATAGACTGAGTGTGTAGGGACTCTTAACATTTCTGTAAGGAGTACAAAGTAGCAGTTGCATACTGGCAGTTGGCATTTCTTGAACCAGCAGGGAAAGCAAAATAACCAGCTATCTTGCAGAGCTATGCCCAAAAATAACCACATGAAAATTACTTGTTCCACCAAATTTTTCTTGGAGACTTGTGTTTAGGCATAAGTTTTTAATTGACTTTGTCTCTTCAGTGATGCTCTGTAAAGATGTGAAGTATTATTAATTTTTAAAATAAAAACTGTATTTCCATTCTAGCTGTCAGTAGTTAAGCACAGAAATGTGGTTTTATAATGTCTTCAGCATGAGAATCACTTAAAAAATATAAAAGTGCATTATATGTAGTGCTGAACCCTAGAAAATAACCATCTGTTCCCACAAGCTGAGTATAAATAGAACAGGCAAGGGAAGACAAGGATGAGAGTGGGTGTAAATGGTCTGCCATTTCTGGAGTATATGTTCCAACTAGGATGTTTTCCTGAATTCTGTAGAAGTATGGAGTGCAAATCCATAGTTAGATTCACCATGAATTTTATGTCTAGAGCAAGTTCTATTTATTTTACTTTTATCTCTTCTCCATATTTATTTGGAAGGAAAATGTGTTTTATGCATCTTGAGGAATAAAATGGGATGGGGGAAGCTCACCTGAAAAAATCACTCTTCTACTGCAGTCTGTAGGGGTGGCATTTGGAAGGATTGATTTGGTTCTTTGGTTGGTTTTTTTGTTCTCTTAGAACACTGATAAAAAATGAGTTGTATCAACAATTTTCCCCTCATTCTGGACTCAGAATTGTGTGTCTGGTAGGGCATGAAAGAGCTTTTGGGTAGTGTGGTTAATTAAACACTTAAAAAAGACCAGAGCAAAATGTAGAATAGTTTTATTCAAGATGAAACCAGATGAAGCCTATAGGGACAAGGAGAAACCAGCTTTAGAAAGCCTGTATGACTGGTATGAAGCTAAAGCAGGTTTGTTCCATGCTGTAAGCACCATTCTCTCTTGAGGTCCTTACTTCTATAACACCACTATTTTCCTGTTGCACATCAGCATTTGGAGGCTCATTGGCCTGAATCCCTCCTGTTTGTGCTGTGGCAGGGACCTGGCTCCTGTTACACAGAGCCAGTCCGTTCTTTCTGCTTCTCCAGCAGCCCTCTGCAGCCTGAGGGCTCCTGCCTCATGTCTTGGTGATCTGATCACATTTAAGTGTCTTGAAACCTGGGTGGCTGCTCTGAAGGGGAGCGTTGGCAGAGCTGATGCAGAGGGAAAAAGAACCATTTTTCCCTTCAGAATGGAAAGCTGGTTGGGTTGAAAAGAAGGAACCTGGAACAGGCAAGGGCTTTTTGTACAGGGGTTTATAGAGTGAGTGTAATTGCCCTTACCAGACTTCGGGTATCTGTAAAGCATTTCTGCGTAATGATCTAAGAACAGTCTCTGACTTTTTGAAATGCCTAAATAATGGCAGCCCAGATTATAAATTCAGCACTTTCCCTCTGTTAACTGCTGCATACTTTCTAGTTGATAGAAACTCCTTTGGAGCCTTGAGCATTTTTTTTTTTAAACCAGGAAACTCACCTAGATAATACTGGTAATTAAAAAACAGTTCTTCATAGATGTTGAAGTCCCACATTAGCTGAACAATGATTAGCTAACCTTTGGTTTCTCTGGAATGTGTGTTCTCCTGTGTCCTGTTTTAATCACTGCCATTCTGGAAGAACCCAGTTCTTCAAGGAATCTGACATGTACAGTTTAAGCCAGCTGCAAGTAAATCAAGAGCAAACGATTTCTGTAATAAAAATGGTAAAATTGTAAGGCTTATTGGAGAAAGTTAATGAAAATTAAGGGTAAGCAATGTATACCCTCTGCAGACAAGTCACATAGATGCCTTCTGCCTTATATCTGGCAAGGCTGGAGTAGTGATAAAAGGCTGGGGAGTTTATTGTATTTTTTTAACAACCCTGTCTTCATGTATTCATGAAAGATGTAGATTTGGAAACTCTTGTTTCCTTCCTTCAGTAGTTCAAATGCATCTTTGGTAGTTGGTCAGATTAAAGTCTTTATTCACCTGAGGATTTCCTTGACTCAGACAGGAAGGAGTTTTGACATAGCTTTTGATAGACTGTCAGCTGCCTAATCCTGCTTTGGAAATGCTGATAGTGCTTAGTATGACCAGGTATGATTATTACTTACTTCTAAAATAAACAGAGCAGGTAATGATTGCTTTGGTGGTTGGCTGAACTCTAAACAAGATGTTAATCTGATATGACACAGAATTCTGCTCTTTCCTGTTGAGCTGTACAACATCTGTATTCCAGAATTAGTTTGTTTCCACATTTAATTTACCTTATACAGAAACAATTGTGATGGATACATGCAGCATGTTGACTACTGGGGGTTGAACTCAGTAGGACACAGACACACCCCCCCACACTCCCAGCTCTCCAACTCCTCCATTTATTGCCAGAGGTTTCTGACAGTTCTGTGCCCAGCCCACCTCTGTTCCCAGTGAACATTTCTCCTCTTTCCTGTAACTTGGAGCTCAGTGCTCCCAGTGCAAGTGCCGTACTTAGACACCAGGGATGGATGGCTTTGCTTCACTGCTGTCTGTCCCTTCCAGACAGTCAGCTTCTGCCTTGGCTTTTCTGGAGCCTCATGAAGGTAGAATTTAATTCCTTCTTCAAGAAGAATTAAATGTTCTTTAGTCAGTCAGATGTCCCTCTACACCAGTTCTGTGTGAGATACGGGTGGTCAGGTTAATAACATTCATGTGTTAGGATTGATGGGAATGAGGCACAGGGGGAAGCTGGTGTATACTCTGGCTACTTTCAAAAAGTAGAATTCTCCTGGAAATAAAATGTGTTTATTCTGGAAAAGTTTGGATAAACTGTTAACTGACAGATGCATTTGGCAGGATCAGAATTTATGTCCCCAGGCACTCCCTCCCTGCAGACCTGTCCCCATGATCTCTGGATTTTCTGGTGCTGTCACCAGTTCATCCCCTCGAACCAGAATGTTCACCTACCTTGCTGTGTACCCTGGGCTTTTTCACTTTGTTCCCCTGCCATCTGTCTCTTCTCTAATCTTGTGTTACTGGAGTTACTGTTTCTTACTCTGTCTGCAGCACTGAGCCCCTAAAACATAGAAATCCCTGCTTTTCTGCTAGGGCTTTGTAGATATATTGAGTGCCTCATGCCTCAGTTTTATTTGTCATGAGAACACATCAGTAACTTGCTAGAAGGACTCCTCCATTCAGCAGTGAGTGCTCATGCAAGTGCTAACACTGGGGCCTGTCAGACATTTTCTTTTATGAATCTTCTGCTTGTTTATTAAAAATAGTAAAAGGTCTGCCTAAAATTAGCAAAAGCTAACTGTTTTTTTTTCTTTCTCTCCCAACACAAGAATTTGTCCCTTTGTACAGCAGCTCTAATGTACATCCTGAGTAGAGATCGCTTGAACATGGATTTAGACAGAGCTAGTCTAGATCTGATGATACGGCTTCTGGAATTGGAGCAAGATGCTTCCTCTGCCAAGCTGCTGAATGAAAAAGACATGAATAAAATTAAGGAAAAAATTCGGAGACTGTGTGAAACTGTTCACAACAAACATCTTGATCTCGAAAACATCACGGTGGGTAACATGCTTTTGTTGGAAAGTCTTGGCAGTTGTGGAATGCTTAATAAAATGGAACTTGCAAGCATCATCCTTCATTTCATATCCCCAGCAAAGGATTCCTGGTGTTTCATCTACCTTCGATGTGTACCTGACTGTACTGCAGATGTTTTCTTCAAATCGGAAATTTCCTTTTTCAGAGGTTGTTAGTAGGATGAAGTTAGGATATTCTTCAGCTGAGTGTCCATTTGCCCCTGCTAAGGGTAGCTAGTTACAAGGAGCAGTTGCAAACAAGTTAACACCAAATAACCGTGTGTTTGAAGCCCACACTAGATTATTTGACTCCATATCCTTACCTAAGTTTTATAAGTACTTTCACAAGCAAACAGGGGCTTCTGCAGGGGTATAGGAGTATTGTGTGCTAAATTCAAATTGTGGTGCAGGTTTTCACATTTAAAAAAACTATCCTGCAGTAACTGATTTTTCCCTACCCAAAGTGTGGTGGCTATTCTGTTGCTTACCATGAATACAGATGAAATTTTTTCCTTCCTTTCTCAAACATACTTTCTCTTTATGAAAATACCTTCCTTTGCAGCAGAGTGAACTGGTTCTGTTTAAAAATAAATTTGGCCGTGGTTTGATGCTAACATCAAGCTAGCTTAGAAAATAAAAAGGATAAGTTGCAAGGCTTTTAAGAAGAGTGTGTTTAAAGAATTGATTGACAGATTGATTAGATGAGTGGCCATAAATGACAAAAAGCAACGTGTCTTTGCTTTTGCCATATTTCAGTACAGCGGATGTTAGTATGATCTTAATTTTTTTACCTTCTGTAATACATCCATTTCAAGATTCTTATTAGGGTTTTTTGCCATTTTTTCTATAATGCTTGTACCCAATGGGAGAAGCTTCTGATTTTCTGCTTATGAAGTGAGCTTTTCAGAGCTTTGTCTGTGCAAGTAACGTTCCAACTGCTGGCAGTAATCCGCAGTCAGGATTGTGTTGCATATTCAGTTAGACTAAAAGATGATGTGCCTTGTTGAGTTGGCATCTTGTTCTGTAGCTTTTGGGACTTCTGTGTCCATTTACAAAGAGTTTTCTTGGGGTGTTTTCCCTCCAAATTCTGGCTATGGAACAGAGCTGAATTGGTATAAAGAGTCACTATTCTGTAGCTTTAGCAAGAGCTGAATTTTGTGTGAGGAAGATAATATCCATGACATCATTGTTAACCTTGGTAATCAGATTGTGTTGATAATGGATTACAAATTTCAATTTTAGATTTGTTTCCTACAAACATATGAAAGGTGCAGGTAGGGAGCTTCAGTTAACTTTCTGGCCTTGGAAATCTGCAAAGAAAGAAGTAATTTGAGATTATATTCTGCATTTTCAGTTTGCAGTCTGAAAATACCACCACAGAATGAAATTTGTTCTCTAGATGGTGATCAGCTAGGATTTGGTATAATCAGAGTCTTCTTTCAGTGCTGTTTTGGCACTGAAGGCAGCTCACATAGCTCAGTTTGTTGGTGCCAGGATATCTCTTGCACTATAAAATGTAAGACAGCTCCCTTTATTAAGCATGGAACAGCTGGTGCAGGTTCCTCATTGCTAAAGCATCCAGCCACAAAGACCACTGTCTCCTGCTTGAGCTTTTCTCATATTCATAATCTGATCTAGCCTGTTGCTTTTTTATGAACTGTAATTCTGTTCTTGTGTTTTCTTAGACATGGGTTTTAAAAGGAGAGGATATATCAAAAGGGCCTCTGTCTTGTGAGGAAGTTGTTCATGAGTAAAGAGCATTAATATCGTAGGCCATCAGTTTCAGCTGTTTTATTTGAGGGCTTTTCCCTGAGGCAGCTCTATTTCTTAAATTTATTTTGAGCTGTTGCTGTAAATGCATTGAATATTGTAGTACCTCACAGATGGAAACTGGTTTCCTCCCAGCTGCACCATCTAGAAGCAGAGACTGTATAGTATTTAGAGAATATTTGCAAGCCAAATGAGATGATTAGGTTCTCTTCCAGTTTAAAATAGTAGCAATGGTAAGTTGAGACAATAACGAACTTCATATGTTGAAGATCAAGCTGCTTTCATGTAGATCCCTGTCATGAGATACAATAAGTAATCTCTGTTTTGTACCAGATGACAGGCAGAAAATGCAAACAAAAATGCAAATGTTCTGAGAGTAAAGAAGAGCTCTGTGCTTTGTCAGACTCAGACATGCCCAGTGAGAAACGGGAGGATTGCAGCAGACGTTTTTGTACCTCCAGTTTGTGCCTAAGCAGTCACACCTTTACTTTTTTGAATTGTACACAGATGAGGCAAAGGTGATCAATTTGCCTCTCTTTCCACAGACAGCATTGTTTGTGTGTCTGTCTAGAAGTTAGGCTGGACTCATTTTTGAATATTCAAGGGTTCTGTTTTCTTGACTGCTATTAATGTTGTTATTAATGTTTCAACATTAATAACCCGAAACGGAAAAGGAGGTGTGTGCAGTCTGAAATTGTTCCAAGCTTGTGCTGGATTAGGAGAAGATAAACCTGAAGAACTTGGCCTTCACCTCAGCAAATGGCCCTCACCTGTCAGTGAGTGCCAGCCCTCTAGAGCTCATCCTTTCGCAGCTGTCTCCTCACTGTTGCATCATACCAGAAACCTCCAAGAGTAACTTCTCTTTTCAGATGGTGAAAGAGGTTATTCTGCTTTTCACTCTCAGCATAAGGCTGAAATGTTAATGCAACCATGTTTTGAGCCTTTGGTGATAAAATTTTGTAGTAATTGACAAAAAGATGAATGCAGTGGATTGCTTAAAAGCAAAAAGGTTATGAGGTTTCATTGCTTTTATATAAAAAAGAGAAAATTAATGTCCTTATTAAGTATGTAGAAATATCAGATTATATTCTTCTACATTTATTTGAAGTCTTATTGTCCTCTGGCAGGAAACTAATCACCGGATTTTAAATATTGTGTGTCCTTTGAGCTTTTGTGGTGAAGGTGTTTAGGAAATTACCTAACCCATTGTAGATTTGCTGCTGCTTGTAGATTTGCTGCTGCTTGTGTTCTCTTGATCCCCACAACACTTTGCTGACCCAGGGAGGCTTCCATTTGCCCTGGGGAAATGCTGGTACTGTTGTGCTGCAGGGCTTGCTCCTACAACCCAGAAGCAACTTTGGGTGGTAACTCTTCTTTATCTGATCTTCAACTTTTTTTACCTCTTCGGAAATCTAGTATTTTGAAAGCAGGGAAAGCAGCTGGAGATGCTGGGGGTGGGGGGAGGGCTCATACTAAGACAATGGAGTGTTTGCTCAAGCCTGGTGAGTACTGTTCTACTTCCATTTGTGGGGAGTGAACTTACCTGTACTGTTGTTGAATGTATATATGTGTTCCCCTTTTTTTTCCAAAAAAAGTGTATCAGTAAATAGAGTAAGATTTCAGTAGTTCAGTTTAATTGCTTTATTCTGTAGGTTTACAATTAAAAGCACAAGATACCTACTTGGAAGCAAATGTGATCTGTGAGCAGCAAAGCCAGTGTATCTGGGAGATTGAGAAGCTGTGTTGACTGGGGATTTTCTTGATTTTTTTACTGCCTGGTTGATTTGTCCATTTCCTTCTTCCACTTGTTTATTTTGATAACAAAGTGAAACAGATGACAGCAGTCTACTTGGGTTTTTAAGCTATTAATAAGATAAAGAAAATTTGAAAATGCCAAGTACCTTTATTATCAGTACTTTTTTTTTTAAGATATGCATATTTTCCAGTCTGTTCTTGCTCCCTCTGGTGGTGCTTCTTCTCAGAATCTGTACTTTGTTTTTATGGTTTTCATATGACGTGTATTTGTATGACTTGGTACATTGGCTACAGCTGCATATGATGGTTTCACTAATTCCAGAACCTAACTCTTTCAGACTGGGCATTTGGCAATGGAGACATTACTGTCTCTCACCTCAAAGCGAGCTGGGGACTGGTTTAAAGAAGAGCTGCGGCTTCTGGGTGGTCTGGATCATATTGTAGATAAAGGTATAGTGGGGATACTGCTTTGACAGCATGAAAAAATAGTGAATTGTAATAAGATGTTTGCTTTTTGTAATGTTCATTTCCTGTGGTTAAAAATAGAAATATTATGTGTTTTTCTTAGCGGTGTTAAAATACACAATTCAATATCAAGTAACTGAGGAATATTAGTGATTTTAATCTATTGCAGGTGGGATTGAAAGTAGTTTTCATGTTAAACAGAATTTGTAAAGTGTTGCATTATAATGTGTGAGATTAAAAAAGGCTTGAACTTGGACAGAATGCTGTTACATATCTCTGTACAGCACGCTTATTCTAGAGTAAAATCTCCTTGATAGTCTTCTGGAAATATTTTCAGACCAGATATTTTTAAACTAAGTATACCAAAGGAAGTAAACCCTTCAAGAAGAATTGGGGGGGGGTGGTGGGTGGGTTGATTTCATTATTTTTTCAAAGCTATGTCTCAGTTACTGTGTTTTTGATCAAAATCTCCAGGGTAGGAAAAGGGACATTTCTAAATGAATTCTTGACCTGAATAAAGCTTGGTCTTAAGTAAGCAGTTGGAGAACAAAGGAAAGATTGGAGAGATGAAAGTATTCAGTATCAACACAGTTTCAAGTTATGGTTTCAGACTTGTAAAGTCTGGGAAGTGTATGCTTGGCCTACCTCTTTCCTCTTCTAAAGAGTTAAGGAACACAGTTATGGGCTGGACACTGTTATTGGCAGGAGAAAATTAAATACATGGTTAGGTAATTTGTAGCAACAATCTCAAACTTGTAAAGACAAAATTGTAAGTTTTGGTTTTTTTCATTTACTTGAAAAATTTTGGAGTGCTGATCATGTCTTCATGATTGAGATGTGCAAGGTTGATAATAACTCTTCAATAGCTGGTTAGTTTGTACACCTGGCTTTTACAGACCTCTTACTTATGGAGGAAAACAACTTTTTTTGTGTTTAGTTAAAGAATGTGTGGATCACCTAAGCAGTGATGAAAATGAAGAGAAGTTGGTTGCTTCGTTATGGGGTGCAGAGAGATGTTTACGGGTCTTAGAAAGTGTGAGTATGAGCAGATCCTTTGCATTTCTGACAGCTGCTTCTTAAGCAGTTCTGGTTTACATTCTTTCAGTATATTGTCACGTTATAGCTCTATAAGGTTGATTTTTATTTTTTTGTAGACTGTACTTTCTGATGCTTATCAGTGTTTCCGTAATGTTTGAGAATTTAATTTGCTGTTCTGTAGGTGTGTACTGCATTCCATGATTATTTTTGGCAAAAATAACTAAATATAACATGATGCTTTTTCTTAAGTTCCTACAAAAAGCTGCTGTTTATGGATGTTGTTTTCGAGGCATGAGTTTGACTCTCCAATGTATGTCTAGTAATAACTGATCATTATAGACCTGGTATCTTCTTAGAAGCAATAAATCAGTTTTAAGAATTGCTACTTTGAACCATCAGCTGGGGAAGTGCTGAAAGAGAAAATTGCCCTGAAAGGCAAACGAGTCCTGTCATCAATTGAGTTTGTAAATGCAGATGGTAAATATTTCTTTGAGAACTTGGAAGAAAATCAGGATACGTGGTACTTTTGTAGAGTTTACTTGACAGGAGTGGTGAGTATGTGTTTCTCTGCAAGGCCTTGTTTCGCTGAGTTTGGTGTTTGTTACTGCTGTTACTCTGTTTCTATTGTCATACCCTAAGAAAGCAGAAGAGCTTTGTTATGTTCTAGCAACACATCTCCACACACCAGAAAACAATTGGGAGCAGAGTTCAGGTCAATGAATCTTGCTCAACACCTGAAACCCAAATTAGAGGGCAAATAGCTACAGTGGTCACTTGTTTTCTTCACTAAATTAGAAGGACAGACTTAAAGATACTGTAAATGCAAGCTAAAAACTGAGAAACATGAACAATTGTTTAAGGGTGTCTTAAAAATTCTCTTTACCTGTCTTCTCAGCAGTGCAAAAAAACATTTCAGAGTAATTTTCTGCTTTTATATTCAATAGATGGAATTGCCAAGCAAGAGTAGAGGAGCCTTGTCCAGTGTTAGAATATTCAAAGCTGGACCCAGGGGTCTTTGTGATGTAGTAAGATCCTTAGAAACTTGGGAGAGATGACAAAATTCAAAACCTGCCAAATCATGCAAGTTCAAGAGAAGAACTTAAATTGTTTCTGAAAATTGATTCCAATTTTCAGTCAAGGGAATCAAGGAAAACCTTGTGTGTTATGGTTGGATGTGTAATAAGCTCTCAGAAGTGGATTTGATGTCAGATCCTTAAAATACCACATATATAATTGTGTTCTGTATACACACTTGGGATACTGTAGTCTCAGAATGTGGATTCGGGGTTCTGCTGCAGTAAAAGATTCTGGTGCATGGTTTTGTACTTTCTCAGGGAAGATGGTTTTATCTTCAATGCCATGAGTATTTAGAGATGAAAACTCCAAGGAAATACTGGAAAATAAGAAGTGAAAGTTTGCATTGGATGATAGCCAAGAAATGTGGAGCTGAATGGAGTGTAGCAGTAGTAAAAGGGGAATGCTTCTCTTTCAGGGATAAAGACTCTCCTATTTTTAATGTTCCTTTCTCCTTCTCTCTTTAGGTAACTGTGCATAATCCAGAAAATCAGAGCTATCTGATAGCATACAAAGACTCACAACTCATAGTCTCCTCAGCTAAGTAAGTTGTAGAAAAGATCCCTGAAACCCCCAGTTTTGCAGAAAACCTCTCATGACAGAGTAAAAAAAGAAATGGTTTATACCAGAAGATTCTAGGGGTGAACAACCCCAAAATTTCCACTGTTGCTTTTCATTGAGTAAAGTTAATGTAGAAGGGGGTATGGTCTGCTACCGCTGGGTCTGTAGAAGCTGCAGACTGTGGATTCAGCTCTTGCTGCACTAAGGAGGAACACAGAAGAGGGTAAAGCTAAATTTATTTATTGTGTTTTCATTATGTTGAAGTGTTTACTGGAATGGAGCATAGTTGAATGGACACTCTTAACTAAGAATTAAAATAGTGAAATTTTGTTCTTGGTATTTCTCCCTGGCAGAGATTCTTGTACAAACACTTCTAACCCATTTATCAATCTGGGTGAGGTCTCAGTTGGCTGGCAAAGTCTGTCTGCCCCTTGTATTGCTCTTCATAAGAGAACAAATGAAGCTGAAAGTTGGACTCAGCAGACCTCATTGGAAACATGATTTCATGGTTATTGGTTAGATATTTGGAATATTTCTTTAAATTAAAACAAAGCAAACCACATTTTAATATGTTCTTTAAACCAGTATATATTTTTGACAATTCTGGTTTTGTTTGTAACTGAAATCAATGTGGTGGCTTAACATGAAACTGATGTTATGCAGTAGATTCTTGCCTGTGGTCCATTAGTGTTACAAGATTAAGATTTTAGTGCTAGGAAGTCATGTCTCATTCCTTACTGAATGGAAATAGCTCTGAGAAGAGAATAGAACCTTCTGGTAACACTGTCAGAATCATGTTGTGCCTTCGTGGTCAGAGGATATGAGAGGCTGGATTTGTAGGAAGAGGAGATACCTTTTGTAAGATCATGTGATGAAGCTGGAAAGGAAAATTAACTTGCTCTTGAAATACCAAGCTGATAAAGCTCTGAGATTTCCAGGTTTTTGTTTTCACAATTTTCAGTTGAGCTTATGAAAGATGTTATAGGTGGTAAGTTTATTGTCTCTCCCTACTGACAGAGTATCAGAAAAATTCTGCATAAAGCTCTGCATTTAAGGTTTTTTTCCTTGTGCAACAAGCACAAAGGTGGAATGCTCTGTATGTTGTGAAGATAATTTTATTCTGCACCTTGTCCCTGCAGAGCACTGCAGCATTGTGAGGAGTTAATCCAGCGATATAATCGTGCTGAAGACAGTATCTGTTTACCAGACAATAAGCCTCTGCCTCACCAGAATGTAACTAACCACGTGGGTAAAGCCGTGGAAGACTGTATGAGGGCCATCATTGGGGTCTTGCTCAACCTGACAAATGATAATGGTAAAACAACACTTTTTCTGCATATTCTGTGGTGAAATGTCAAATAAACCATTAGTATAACTAATATTTTGGATTGATTATGGTTTTTCAAGTTCAGTGCAATACAGCAGTTACACGTGGTAAATGTTTGCTTACAGCACTCAGTAATTTGTCTTTGCAAGCTGGGTGAAGAATTGCAAGCATGAAATGTTCAGATGAGGGCTTGGGCTGAGAGGGGCTGGTTTGTCATTAGGGCCAAAAGGTTTTTATTAGGCTGTTTATTGTTGAGTTGTGAGTGTTTTCAATGTTTAGCTTCTGAACTCTGTTTTTCAGAATGGGGTAGTACAAAAACAGGTGAACAGGATGGTCTGATAGGCACAGCGATGAATTGTGTGCTTCAGGTTCCAAAGTTCCTACCTCAAGAACAGAGATTTGATATTCGGGTGCTGGTAAGTTTTTGTGCTTCTTACACCAACAGAAAATTATTTACCTCCTTCCTGTGCATTGAGCTGCTCTGGTTTCTCATTAAGGAATAGTTTCCCCCACAGTTTTCAGTGACCACATATATACCTAAAGTGAGGTACTTAAAGTTTCTGTAAGGATTTGGTGGGTTTGAGGGTTTTTTCCCTGTGTTTGGTGAAAAAAAGTGCACTGCTTGATGAACAAGGAGATTTAGGTAAATAAATCTGTGAATTACTAATTTTCAAACATCTTTTTAATAGTGGAAATATGGTTGATATTATTGTTTGAGTTAAAGGCTTAGTCAGCTTTTATAAAATGGGTCAGAGTGGCCTAAATAGCAACAGTGAAATTGTGTATGTGAACAATCTCTTACGAACAGAAGCTGAGGGTTGGACACCTGAATCCCTAACCTGTAAATGAATCCTCAGCTCCAGAAATGTTTTCGTGTTCAGAACTGGAAAAACAGGGATTCCTGCATAAAAGTTCTCCTTTACAAGGATCTCTGTTTTGCCTTGTATTTCATTAAGTCCTGATCCCCCTGTCTGTCAGACTGTTTCATAAGTTGTGTATGATCAGAAAGATAAGGCCTAAAAGTGTTTATCTGAATAGATGTTTTTTGCTAAATTATCTCTTTTCCAATGTGTGTAATTGTTTTTGACTCTGGGATCTTGCAGGGATTGGGTCTGTTGATCAATCTCGTGGAGTACAGTGCCCGGAACAGGCACTGCCTTGTCAACATGGAAACATCGTGTTCTTTTGATTCCTTGTGTACGGGCGAAGGAGACGAAAGCCTAAAGATGACTGGACAGATTGATGCTGTTCAGGCTTTAGTGCAGGTGAGAAATGTTTGTCCTGCAGTAGTTTCCATTTCTCACATGGTTGGGGAAAGGGAGAACTCAGCAATAAAAGTGTCAGTTTTTCTGTTTAGCATTTTGAGGAGTGGAGCAAGGTAGGTGGAAGATTGCTGCTCACAGCCCTGACTTCAGCAGTGCTGTCCATTACAGAAACAGCTTCCCTGCTTTATAGACATCCAGTAAAACACTTTAGTTCCTATACAATTTATTTCTAGTTTTATTGTTCCTAGATTATTTACTTTGGCTTTTGTTTTAAACCAGCTGTAAGCTACTTTTCTCTTATGTACTTTGCTTCCATAAATTTTTCTTCTAAAGTACTACATTTTTGGGACTTCGCAACTTTAATTTAGAAATTAGTATCATCCTTTATAAAAGCAATAAAATACAGATGTAATGATTATGGATGTGAAACAGCAGTCTTAAATTGACTGCAAAAGAAAAATCCACCAATAAAATGAAGAAATTTAAAAAAATAAATCCACCAATAATTTTGATGAATGAGTTTCACCATGCAAACTAAAATGAAAAAATTGAAAGGAAAGTACAGACATCTTGTTTGAGTGGTGTTAATTTTATGGATGCTTTTAGCAGTTGTATTTAACTTTGTGAAATAACTGTCCAGTAGCAGACAAAAGAAATCAATAAAAATAATAATATTAAATATCTTAATGTACAGCTTGTAGCTTGGCAAAGCAATATTTAAAACTGGTGGTTGCATGGTTTGGGAAATAACTCACAAGAAATAAGTGCACAATATGAGATTCCTGGTTCATTCACATTCTTGCTAAGTCATTTTAAATGACTCCTTCATATTTTTACTCTAAGAAAGCCAAGAGGGGATAGTTAGCATGGAAAGAAAAGGAAAATTGGTAGAGAACAAAAATGGACAGGAAATTATGGCAGCTTTTAGTCTTCAAGCCGTGCCTCAAGGAAAGTGATAAAGCATTTACAATGGCCAAGAGGAGCCTGGCAAGTGGTCCAGCATCAGGGAGGGAGGTCTTGCTGTGGAGCACAGCACTGGTGTTGGGCCAGATTGTATTTTCCTTTGAAGAAGGAAAGCCTATTGTTAAGAATAGTATTCAAGGCTAATTGTATTAAGGGGTAAATTGTGAACAGGAAATAAACTTGGAAGTATGGAGTCAATGTGTTTAGGGTTTAGTTTCTAACAGAAATTCTCCTGGAATTGTCCCATCAGCTGTTCCTGGAGTGTGAGCGAGCAGCACAGCTGGCTGAGAGCCAGACAGACGAACTGATTAAAGAAGCTCCCACTGCTCAGCATGACAAGAGTGGGGAGTGGCAGGAGACAAGTGGGGAGATCCAGTGGGTCTCCACAGAGAAGTCAGATAGTACTGAGGAGAAGGATAAGAAGGAGGAAGATGATGAAGAACTTGATCTTAATAAAGGTAGGTTGTCTGGCTGGGATGAGCTCAGAAAAGGCAAAGAGTAGTGTGATGGCATAAAAGACCACCTTGTCCTTTGCTTCCTGTCTACATCCAGTCTCTTGGGCTGAGATTTCCTCCGTGTATCCCTGGTGAAAGTGCTGCAGACTATCAGTAGGAGCCATTCAGATCTGAAGCATGAGAAGTAGACATTGTTATGCAACTTCCTATGTTTTTAATAGTACCTTTTATCAGTTTCTTAAAAATCCAAAAAAAACCTAAAAGATACAAACAAAGCCCCCAAACCTCTTTGGGAAACCCCATGTACAAAATATTCTGGTAAGGATGGCTTTTAGGCTGTTATCTTGTTCTTCTGGAATAGTCCTTGAAAGCTACCTGCCTTAATTTTGTTTTCCAGGCTTCTGGTTTCAAAATACTTTAAGGGTTGGGTTTTTTGGCCTTCCTCTCCCTATTTGCCACATGTGCCTCTTCTGTTCCCATCTGCTTTGTGTCTGTCTTCTCCCTTCATCAGTGGTATCTGAGGTACCTGTCTAGTCTCTTCATGTGCTGCATCTTCCGTAGTTTGTTCCAGGAATTTGAGTATCTCTGACCTGTTACACAGTTTGTCTGTGGAAAATGGGTCTGAAACACCATTCCTTCTTGTTTAATCCTCTAATAGTAGATGCAGCATATTACTTTTAATAGTGTTTTCATCTGATGTTAATAGATGTGGTGTATTACTTTCTCCAACCTTGCTTTGTATCCTTTTTCCTTTTTGTAGCTCCATCAACTGGTGTCTGCAGTTATTTGTAGTTTTTTCTAAAATGCTGAGTCATCAGCAAAAAATGTTGTGCCTGTTATCCTTAATACAATAAACTCCTTTAGAGAAGTCTTAGAGGCCTACAGTATCATGTGAAACATTTGCATTGGTAGTTTGGTGTGTTCAGCATACAGTGTGCACATTGAAATGGCAAATGATGAAATACTGTGCAGCAGAATGAGTTGAAAGTAAATGAAGACCATTTTTCTTGTCAAGAGTGTGCTGCTGAGTCAGTAAGTGTGGTGTTCCCTGATCTCTGAAATCTCAGTCCAAGAGCTTGTTTTGTTTGAGGAAAAAGCATTTTGGAAAGTGATAACAAAAGATTGTATTTGCAGCAGTAAAAGATACCAGCTGCTTAGAGAATACAATGCACTGTTGTCTCTTTTACAGCTCTTCAGCATGCTGGGAAGCACATGGAAGACTGCATTGTGGCCTCATACACAGCATTGCTTCTAGGCTGTCTCTGCCAGGAGAGTCCAGTAAGGGAATAAGTTGATCTTAAGTCCAGTATAATGTTTAATGAAGTGCTAATTTGCGGTATTGAAAGGGGTTTATTAAACTGGGCTTCAGTGTGAGCAAGTATGTTGGTGAAGCTACACTGATACATACAGCTTTGGGAAGAGTTGCCAGAGTTATTCTAGCCAAAACAAATTTTCTGACCATTCCTGCGTTTATCAGAAACAGTTGGTATTGAATATTTGACCTCCTTTACCTCTCTCCCCTTAGTTGTAGCCAGCAAAAGAATTTACTTCAGAAAGGTAGAGGAAAATTGGCTAAGCCTGTTCCTTCTCAGTAGTTTTAGTAAGCAAGTTACCATCAGATTTATTTATTCTTTATCAGTCTGCTTTAATTTTTTCTTCCATTGAAATCACATGAACCTGTGTGTGTCCCTGTTAGTTCAAAATAATTGTCCCAGATTGGAAATATGTAATAGAAAGCTGAAGTTAAAAATACGGAACTCCAATGGCTGAGAACTCAATAAAGTCTTCTGTCAAAAATATGTTCACATGAAAATGAGTTCAGACGTGCCTTCAGGCTTGTCTGAATTACCACGGTGTAGAAATGGTCTTTGAGGTGCTCTTCTGTGCCTTTGTGATCAGTGTCCATAACAGTTTTAGTGTTCAGAGTGAGACTGACAATGAGATCAGTAATTCTCAACCCTTCACAGTTGCAAAGGGAGAGCCCTCTTCCTGTCAGGGGAGTGATCTGGTGGGTGTTTTAGTTCTTGGTAATCTTGTAGATCCTGGGGAGGTCTAATAGTACTTTTTTTTTTTCCTTTTTTTAGTAAAAAACCTCAACAAACCAACAATAAAAAATTATTTTAGCAATTGTTTTCTAGAAACATAAACACAGTAAAGATCTGAGTATTGCTTGAGAGACTTAAATCATAAAGATGGCAGCAAAAGCCGTCTTAATAATGCTGTGAATATACTTGTCTTAGTGCATCTCACATGCAGAGTATTATAGTTCCGTGTCAGAAGAATATTTCCCAAATGAGACAAGATTGTTTTATTTCTTAGATCAATGTGACTACTGTGAGGGAGTACTTACCTGAAGGGGACTTCTCGATAATGACTGAAATGCTCAAAAAATTTCTCAGTTTTATGAACCTTACTGTAAGTAATACATATTTCAAATTTATGTATGTAGATTTTTGTAATTTTTGTAATTTCTGTAATTTTGTTTTCTGTTATGATTTCATGCATTTTTAGAAACATTAACATTTTTCAGTTTTTGTCTTCATAAGAGCACAGGACGATATTCTGATTTTTAATACTGAAAGGCCATTTGTCTGTCATAATTTTGTCTGTCTTTATATTGTGATTGGTCAGGAAGATATTTCTGAATTCTCTGCCTGAACCTGGTCGCTTTTACTGATGCATAATTGTAAATACTAAAATTCTGAAAATAGAATAGCTCTCAGATATTTGAAGGAGGTGCTACAAATGCTTGTTTGTTACTTGTGTTTTCTTTTGCTTTTGCAGTGTGCTGTTGGAACAACAGGCCAGAAATCTATCTCTAGGGTGATTGAATACTTGGAACACTGCTAGATACTTAACTTCCGCTGCAGGCACTCTCATGCTGGAGCTACCCTTAGACAAAAGAAGAAGTCATGAAAGAAGTCCTTGAAGGATAAACCGAGAGCATTCATCTGTGTCATTCGTGTTCGGATTTTTAAGGCTACCTGGTCTCTTAACCATGCATTCAGCATTTTCTAAAAGACAGTTACTACATCAATCTGCAACTATCAAAAATGAGGGGAAAAAGGTTCTGAGGAAAGTAAATAAAGAAACCTTGCTGTTTATGATGCAGTGCAGTATTTAAATATTTTTAGCAGGGTTTACCCTCCCTATCTTTTTTTCTTGCTTTGTTCGTGACAAGTTTCAAGGGGAAAAACTTGCTGCTGATAGTGCAACTGCTGTTTACTGTTGAGCCACTGTTTCATGCCAGCCAGGTGCAAAGGCAGCTTAGCTACTGAGGTATCAAACAAATGTTCTAATAAAGAAGTTCTGGACAGCAGCACCGCTCCTATTTGAGTTTAATTTGCTCCTGCTTTTTTATTACTAGATTATTCCAAAATCATAAAATATAAATTTTTAAATACTTTTGTGATTTTAACTACTGTCTATATTTAAAATTTGTTGGAATCCAAAGAGGCGAGGATTGGATAGTTTATTTTTTATACTGTTTTGATTGAAATTAGGTCGTTGAACTATTTCTCAGTTCTAAAACTCCCATGGCCCATGTACTGTAACCTGCTAGACCATAATGCTTCGTAGTTCTGAGAGCATGCAGACCCATAAACACACAAAGCCATTGAGGGTATGTTATCCACAAAGGGAATAGTGACTGTAAAATGCTGTGCCCTGTTTAAAATGCAAGTGAAATAAAGAAAGAAAAAACAATATTTAAAAAACCACTCAATCCCAGGGTAGTTTACACTTCTAATAAGCAAAAACTTTGAAATGCTGTTTTAATTTGTTTCAAGGAAGAACTCAAGGTGTGTTTTATAATGTTGAATACAATGAATTTGGATGCTTTAGGGGGAAGAATTTTAAAGAAGCTAAAACACCAATGGGGATTAATGTTTCCAGCTGACATAATCTTTCTATTTCATCCTTCTGTAGTATGACAGAGTTGAAATGCATACAACACAAAGCCTTAAATTGCTGATATAGCTAAGATTTTGTTCAGTCTGAGGTCTAGTTCACAGCAAAGCATTGTGTTTGAGGACTTAAGTGGAACAAAGAATCCCAGAGAATACATGACTTTTTTAACAATTTTTTTCTTGCACTCACTATTCAGACCAACAGAATTGATTATTAATTATTTTTATTAAGGTGGTCTTGAATATTTGCAGACTGTTCTGCGATCTGCTTCGTTGACATTTTTAAATACCTGTATAGGTAGTTACATCATGTTACTCCATTGAATTTGTAAAACTTGAAGCCATAAAAATATTAGTTCTATGTATAATGAGGGGGAAATAACAGGAAATCTAACCTGCTTTTAGATCTTGTGTTATCTCCGTGTATAAAGTTAAGAACTTGTGCTTTTGTATCAGTGCCAGCTGTAAATTTTTTACATACAGTGGCTGCCTTCTATGTCTTCCTATTTTTGATAATGCAGATTGTTGGGAATTCTGTAAGGAAGTAACTGATTAACGGCAAAAAACTTATGTTGGTCATATTTTTTTGCATTTTCTCTCATCACCTTCTAAAACTTAGTGTAACAGTGTAACTTAGAAAAGTTTTGAGGTTGTATTCCCCTTCTTTAAAAAAAACCAAAACAGTATTGAGAGAGAGGGAAAAGGTATATGTAAATGATCTGCAGCAGGAGGAAATTACAAGTATTTGGCCCATCTAGTTTATGGATTTTAGAGATTTTCACATATATAATGAGATTTCAAATTGACTATGTAGTTTTCCATGGAGAGATGGCAAGAGAAAAGAAGATGCAAATGTGATGATGGGGGAAAGCAGGGACAACTACCTTTCTTTGTTACACTGGTAATTGTTTGGGAATTGATTTACCTCAGTGTTTAACAGTTTTTTTTTAAATGTAACTAATTGTCAAGCACTGACAAATGCAGATTTTTTTTTTTTGAGGGTGGGGGGAGAAATCACCCTGTGAACTGCAGTGCATTTTTGTGTGTTAGACCCTCAAATAACTCTGCATTAAAGGGTACTTGAGGCCAACTTGCAAATTAAAGTTTTAAAGTAACTTTTTTCCATTGTAAATATTTGTGTAAATACTCTCAATTGGAAATTAGAACAGTAGAGTACTTTTCTGAATCCAATCCTATTTTTATTTTATACAGTATTTCTCAGCTGTGATCTTTGGAGCAAAAGCCAACGGCAGGAAAAATAGTTTGTACCAGTTTCATGAAGTATGTCTTTGGGTTTTTGTAAATAATTTTAACTCAAATAAAATTGCTACTTTCAATACATATCTTGTCTTTTAACATGCAATAGAACACTCCTCTGAGTGATTGCAGAGAGAAGGCAGTGTCAGGTAAATTACTAAAAGAAAACAAAAAGGATGAAAAAAAAAAAAAAATAGAGGAGCATCCTGAAGATAGTGCTTTGCTTTTCACGTGTGTTTTGGGACTACAAAATTCAGTGCCTGGACCTGAGGCTGTGGTCAGTCAAACCAGCCGAGGCTGGAAATTGGAGATGATGTATTGTGTCTCTTGATGCATTTTGGAGTTCTCTGCACAAGTTGCCATTGATCTTTCAGTAACGACTCTTGAGAGCTGTAGTCAGAATTACATAAATGTGATAGAGCACAGGGAAAATGGCACTGTTTTTATGGGGAGACTTGTCATATCATGGGGGGTGTTAATGACTTTAAGTGAAAAGAGAGGAAATTGCCATGAGTGTTGTTCTGTTTCTTGATTAACATGAATGATGTTTAATTTCAGGATGGATTTTTTTCCCGTGGATTTCCCCTAATTGGTACAACTAGCTATGGGTACAATATGCAATAATTCATGAACTGTAATGCGAGCTGAATGTGATGTGTCATCCCAATGCCACTTGGAACAAGCAGCAGCATAATGTAACCTTTTCTGTGCTGTAAAGGAACATTACTGGAGTTTGAAACATGGAAGTGTGTTATTAGTGTGTGGTACTGTAAGAGGCAAATGCAGCTTTATGTAAGCAAACGTCTAAAAAAATCTGGTAAGAGTATTTCCTCTTATTTTGTCAGTAGTTATGTAATGGAAGCATTGTGTGTGAATGCTTAGGGGTGACATCAGCATTTTCAGATTAACAGGGTAATTGTGGAGCTTCTACAGAAGATTTGGGAGTCACAGCCTTTCTCATAAATTATTTCTCTTTCAATCTGAAATGCTTGATTTGCATAGGAGGAAGTGACATGGCCTGATGCATATGGCACTGATTTATTTCATTTTTCCTTTCTGGACGTCATTAAGCAGAAGCAAAACTGTACTTGGTTAGCTAGAGCTGTAACCAGGCAAGCCCATGCAGCTTTTCCAGTAAAGTTTCTTTTCATTGAATGTGGTACTTCCCTTGTTTAAAGGGCATGGAAAACCAGAAATGTGAATTTGAGTTCAAAAGAAAGAGGACTTCGGTAACTGCCAATCTTCTGCATCAAGCCTGTCCTTATAGGATGGCCTGTTAATTGGTTTTTGAAGATAATGAGATTGGATTTTGCCCTGAATTCTGCTAGCCAAGTGTTTTCAAAACCAGGCCACTGTAATTTTTGATGCTGCTGCTTCTCTTCCTCTGTGTAATATGTTAATTTGTCTTTGGGTAAAGGACACGAGTGGATTCTTTTAGCTTTGTGGAACAGAAGCCTTTCATACATATTCTTTTTTCCTTGCCCTAAAAGTCCCCTATCTAGGGGATTGTAATTTATTAAGATGTTTGCAGCATCAGTAGGTTCAGATAGTCATAATGTAAATAAAAGTGAAACCATTATAAATAATGCAACTGCTAGGAGTCCTTACCCAAGGGTGGATTGGTTTACTAATGCCACAGGATCTTTATTCCAGCTGTGAAAACTGAACTGAATTTACAGCTCTGGGCTGTGGCCCAGGTTGGTACGATAGCTCTGTGTGACAGCAGTGACCTGGTGGTGCAGAGCAGGGCTGGAGGGAGCCCTGGGAACAGCAGCCTTGTTGGGAGCAAGGGGAGCTGCTCTGGAGAGAGGCTGACATTTGAGAGGCGGATGTGTCACATCTATCACCTGCTGTCTTCAAACTGTATCTCCATCTCCTAACCCGCACCTTGAACTGCCATTTCATCACTCTGCAGAAGTAAAGGCCAAAGACTTTCTCTCCATGTGTGGAAAGCCAGACTGGTAAATAATGAAGAGTTATGCAGGCAGTAGTACCTATTTCCAGAACTCTGGTCTGTCTGAGGTGGACCAAAGTTACTTAAAGGAAGGTTCATTGAACCTTTGCAGAGTAAAATGAGTTGAAATCTCAAAGGGGACTCTGCTTAGAGTAAAAGAATAACAGGAGTTTTATTAGTTTTATTATACTGCTTAGTGTAGGAATCCTTTAAATTTCCTGTATTATAACAGAAGATTTAGTTGTGTCTCTGCATTTAGTTTTTTTAAAGTGGGGAGGAAGAGTGTTAACCTGGAGTGTGAAGTGGATTAAATTATTTCATTCTACCTGTAAAGCTGACCCTGTGATTGTGTCCTAGAAGGACAGTTAATTTGTTCTTCACTGTTTCCAGTACATAAGGCATGAAAACCTAGGTGAAAGGCATTACTGCAGAAGTTTGAATGAGAAAGGGAAGGAAGGAGCTGATTTTGTGTCAAATGATAGCATTCAGGAGCTGTGCACACACCTTACCTCTGGGAATGATGCCAGAGTTGTAGAACTGGGGGATTTTATTCATGGATGTTGTAGTGGTTTCAGTTGTTGTTTTGTTGGCCTCTTACCTCTAACATGTGGCTCTTGAAAGCATTTCTGGGGCAAAAGGTTTTAAAATATCCAGCCACAGTTGTTTTCTGATCTACTGTTAAATTTATAGTCTGAATTGAAGTACGGACTGTAAGGAAGACTTGGAGTAAGATCACTTTGTGTCACAGCTCTATGCAGAGACATGAATTTGGGTTCAGAAGCTTGATATTCAGCTTACTGAGCCTTAAAAAGTAGTTCAGTAATGAGTTACATAAAACTGCTGTGTAACATCTGGTGTCATATTGCCGGCTCATATTTTAAATTTTTGTCTTCGTTTGACAAGGAATTTTAAAGCAAAGCTGTCTTACCCAAATTAAAAATATCTAGGTTGAAGTGCTATAAAGAAATTGTACTTCAGCAGCAGAATTTGAACATTGTAAATTAAATAGAAGTGATGCAATTATTGTTTGTAGTCTCTTTTGCCCTAACTATTTTTAAAACCTAGCTATAAATTTTTAATAAGAAAAAAAAAAACCATCTTTGTAGTGGAAAATTCTGATTGGAATTCAGATATTCATGCATCTCAGACGTGCAGTTTCAGAATGGAGTTTCATATTGCAAAACAATGGGTTTTTATTTGTGATACCTTAGATTACAGTGAGAGCCTTAGTGAGGATTTTGTGAGAACAAATTTTGTAGCTATTTTAGCCCAGATAATCATACAAGTTCCCCCCTTTTTAATGTAGGTTATAATGGTTATTAAAGTATAATTTCAAATGTGAGACAAAAGCAAACATACAGGACTTCAGTCATTTATGTAACCCTGTGGAATATAAATTGAAATTACTGGGGCAAACCGGTACTCTAGAATGATCCAGTCTAGGATTGTAAAAAAAACCCCCAAACTCAAAATCATTCTGTTGAGAGAACTAAATTTCGATTCTCCTCACAAGAAGAGATACATCCATCCAGGTGTTGTTATACAGTGTTAAGAGGTTTATACAAAGATGAAGTGTATGTTAATTTTATGTAATACTTGTGATTAGCCTTCAGAAGTTCTCAGGAGAACTGGTTTGTGCTGTTTGATTACCATACATGACACAGCTTCAGCTTTTTTTAAATCTGAAAATCCCATAGGATGGACGTGTTTTGGTTTCTGAACTTGCTGCCTGGGACCAAGTGAAGCAGCTCTTGAACCACAGGTGTCTACCCAATCCCTCCCTTCTCTGCAGATTTTACCCAGTCAGCGTTTTCAAGATGCTCAATTCAAAGCCTGCTAAGCTCAGTCAGTCCTGCATTGTGGTGATGGTCTTTAAAGCTGAGTTCAGTCTGTGCCTTTTTCTGTGAGAACCCCTCAGCAAATCTGAGCTCTCAGCAAGACCCGAAGTGCTCTTGCGTCAGCGAGACCCGGGGAGCCGGGGCACGGTGCCAAACCCAGGCAAGGAGCTGGCTGTGCGCAAGGGGCCTGCTGAGGGCACTGGGAGTGGCCTCTGGGCTCTGGTCACGAACAGCTCAAGCTGTTCACAAAGGAGGGGTCTGAGCTGGAAGCGGGGGAGGGCACCTGTTCAGGCTGTTTTTGCACCAGGTTTTGCTGATACCAGAACTCCTCCATGTTTCCCAGGCTGATTTCAAAACCCACCTTTGTGCTGAGCCATTGTGAGCCTCATTCCAGTGAGAGAAGCACATGGCACCATTGCAATGCACTTTCTCTCCTGGGTCTAAGCAAGAAAACCCATGCATTAAGATTTCAGAAATGACACAGCCAAAGGCCAGGAGGAGTTCTATGAACCCAGATTTCACTAACTACTGCCATATGTGAGATTCTGCTTAGATGTTGTCTGTGTATGGTTTGACTTCCCAAACAGGAGTTGTACTCTTAGAGAGGTAGAGATCACCTTCCTTTCAAACAGAATTTTAGGCATATGCAAGACAAGGATATCTGGAAGAGCAGGACTGTTCAGTACATTGTAGCCACTGTTTTAATTGAAGTTTCCTCAGCACCAGTAAATGTCAAATTATTTCAGGAGCACGTGGAATTGTTGATGTTCTGGAGATAAATTAAGATCTGTAAAGATTCAGACTTGTAAAAGAAAATGATGTTTCAGCAATAGCATACTAAAAAGTTGTCATCTGCCTGTGACCAGCAGTGGGGAAGGAGAATAAATACCCTTGGTTAACAAACTTTCCCTGGAGATGAAGTTGGAGACACAGGTCTGACAGGATGAGGGAGAACCATCATGTAAGTTATGATATCAGAAACTGGATCAACATCTGGACCTGGTGTGTGGTTGCACAGCACTCCTTGTTCTGAAGTGTCAGGTATTTCTTGTAAGAGCAAGGTGCTCCTGGAGGCTCTGAGGGTCTCCCATGGGGTGAGGAATTAGCCTCTGAATGTCTTGCTCCCAAATGATATTCCAGGAGTCCCACATGCTGTCTAGGATTAGGTTGCAGAGCATTATTACCTACAAGGAGTTGCCCTGGAGATTCCATACACTGCTGAACCAGAAGCAGCTTCTTGCAACATTGAGAACTCGGCAGGATAAGCTGAGCTCAGTGTTCTGCTCAAGGTTTGGCAGTGCACGTGATACCTGCAAACTTTGTCAGATAAAGTTGTTCTCCAGAACACTGGCACTCAACTAGAGGTGTCTTCCTTGGAAGCTGCTTTGCTTCTTCATTGAATGAAATTGAAAATTGTGGTACATGCCTATGAAATTTCTTTACATCATTCTCTATTCATCTTCCCCTCTCTCATTTCAGTATCACTGCTGAAATAAGATTTTACAAGAGAGAAATCCTTTGCGCGAGTACTGAGCCTTGTTCTTTAGCAGCAGGAAGAAACTGATTCTAGAATTTCTCTTCTACTCTGGGAGCTGGTGGGGGGAGATGAGTGGATGTCAACTATCCTGGTCTAAAAAGATTCATAAAATCACTACTGTTTCCAAATGCTGTCTGCTTCCATCAGTCTAAGGTCCAGGCTGCATCATGGCGCTTGGTTTATTGTCCACCTTTCCCATGTCGGTTCCACAGAAACACTGAGCACCCATGAAGTTTGGATTCCTGGATGTTCACACCACAGCAAGGACAGGCCCTGGCTCTTGTGCTGTGTGATAGATTTCTAGTAGTAGAAAATAAAAGGTTTACTCAGGAGTGAACCCCCCAGCCATGATGTCCAGTTGTAAGAACAGATGCTGGAGTAGAACTCCAGTAGGTTATTTGAGATGCTGTGAAAGGTGTGACACAATCTTTTGATGTCAGTGTTTCAGAACCACCATCATAAGCACCATACTGCAAGGAACAAGAGGAAGATTACAGGTATTCTTCTCTTTTTACTTTCATGAGGAGAGAACCAGGAGGCACAGGAACATTAACAACACAGCTTCAAATCTGTCTTGCCAAAACAGCCTCAAGATTCTGAGCTCAAGTGCGACAAGTATTCCATTAGCACATTTCATGCTGATTCGTTCATCTTTGTAGAAACACAGCAGCTGCTGGAGGCATGTTGTGCCCCTGCCTCTTTCTGATCACCCCTGCAGCTGGCAATAGCCCCCAGGAATTACCCTGTGGAATTTCTGTGGCTCTCCAGACACTTGAAGGGCTGTTCTGGAGTCCTGTCTCTGTGATGTTCTGCCCGTGGCAGTCGGGGAGAGCTGAGCTCTGCCTGCTGTGTGTGTGTGGGCAAAGGAGGTGAGTGTGTGTGTGGTGGGCTCCAGAGTGCTTTGTTTATGCAAAGAGCTCTGTAAATGCACCTGGAGCCTTTTATGGGAGATGCAGCACAGGCACAGCAGAGTTCACTGCTACTCTGAAGTGTGATATTGGTTTATGCTGCCCTGGTCACACTGGCTGGGAATTGCTCATGTTAATGCATGACAGGTACCACTCTGGCCAGACTGTAGGGTTCAAAGGAGATCTGAACATATGCATTGGTGGTAATAATGTGGGATTTGGGATGGGAATATGAGGCTCTATGAAAGGCAGTGATAAGGTGTTAAATTGTGTCCTGCATAGGGTTAAATGGATTATCAAACATGAGAAAAGCCACCACATCTGCTGGAGTAAACAGATGACTTTAGGAAAGAGATGGTGCACGAATGTAGGATATGGATAGTGCTTCCTTCTGCTTAAACACAGGACTTACTAAGGAGACATCACTGCCAATGTCTGCCAGACACATAGGGCTCTGCTCTTACTGTTTGTCACTATTTGCAGAGGACCTGAAGACAGCACTCTGATTAAAAACAGACTTCTTGGAAACATGGTGGAGGGAGAAGTGTCAAGGAGGTGCCCTGTCAAAACAAGAACTGTGTAGGTCTGGAAAGAGCTATCAATCACTATCAGGCCCAACTGGTGCGGACCAAGAGCCCTAAAGCAACTCAGTGAGTAACTGTGGTTTATAACATGTCACTTGCACTTGGAACTAGGGGAAAGACTGTGACTTCTAAAAGAGCTTCAGAAAAAGTCCTACTAACCACAGGCTAGCAAGTTCAACCTCATTCCAAAAGAAACTGCTGAAAGTTACACACTGTAAAAAAACATAGGCAGCTGGTGAGGTACTTGGCTAAATACTGGGGGGAACAAGAGAAACTGTAGGGATTGCTCTTAAAACTCCAGACGAGCTTACAAGTAAGCAGGCAGGTGTGACACAGTTAATATAAAACTATGCAAGTGTTTGTTGGAAGAAACTCTGGAGACCATCTAGTCCGGACTTGTGCTCAAAGCTAGTTCAGGTCAGCCCTGGCTTTGTCCCACCAAGTCCTGAAAACATCTAATAATGGAGATTTCACAGCCTCTCTTGGTAATCCACACCAAGGCTGTGCTTCTCTCCTAGAGAAAAAGAAGTAAGATATACTTGTCAAGTTTAAAGAAGCAAAAAACAAAACAACGCAAACAAAAACCCAAACCCAACAAAAGAACCAGAGTTTTCACTAAAGCTTCCTTGAGCCCCTATGCTGTGGAGAGAGAAAAAAGTCTTCCATTGGACTGCTAACCTTCACTTCAAGGGTTTAAAAGAGCTGAGCTGAGCAGAAATAGCACTCTCATCCCTGCAGGCAGAGGACTCTGCTGTGTTACCGAGGGCTGTGGGCCGAGTGTTGCGCTGTTGGTTGGGTTCATGCCTGCCCTGACACGAGGAGGGGCTGGCGGGGGCGGGGTGGGGGAGCAGGCGCTCGGCACTCTGCGGTTTTGGGTGTTTGTGGTCAGATACAAATCTGAGTGCCCAGAGCTGCACAGGCTGTAGGCAATGATGGCCTGATTGGAAACCCAATGAACTTGTCACTGGTAAGTAATGCACGGGAGGAAAAATAGTTCTGTACTACAGCAGGTTAAACTGCAAATTAACTGCTGCCTGCGGGGGCGAGTCTGACTATTCAACTCCAACAGAGGGCAGAACGACAACTGTAACATGAGGTGTAATTAGGAAACAAATAGAACAAGAAAACAAGAACCATCTTTGTATCACAGGATGAATCCCTGATGTTGCCTTGTTTGGAACTCAGCATGGATTTTAGGAAATAGCAAGAGGCAGATACTTTATCTTCTTTTTTTTTGCTTTATACCCTGAATCATCAGCAACGTGGAATAGCCAGAAGAGGTTAAATAACCCAGAATTCTTCGCTTGAAGAAGAAATAATGATTGGAGATACATGACTGGCAACAGTAACAACAAAAAATCACCTAAGATGTGGAAAACATGAATAGAAAATGACTGCTTCTCCCAGTGCTCTCCTTTGTTCTTGTAACGGGGAGACCAGTGCAATTACCAAGTAACAGAATTTGAAATAAGCAGAAGGAAGTACACTTTAACACAGCTCAGAATTAAACTATGGAACTTGCTGCCCCACAATCCTGGGAACAGTTCGCTGGGAATGTTTTGCTGCTGAACAGTAGCCTGTATATCAGGCAGCTCAAGTGCACAGCAGTGCATGAGGGAGCAGCATCAGCTCTCTCTGCTTGCTGAAAGAGCTCGACTCTCCTTTCAAATTTTGACCCAGGCCCCCCTGGCTGTGCCGTTCCTTGGTGGCAGCACCGTGTGTGTTCTGCAGTGGGCACAAGCAGCACAAGCAGCTTTATTGGAGCCTAATTCCTCAGTTACCCAGCAGTGTCCCAGACACCACTGTGCTTCAGGATTAGCTGGGCTTAAAGAGTCATGTCCTTGGCTGGCAATCCTGGAGAGGCAGACTGGCCAAGCCCCAGCTCCCTCCATGGGTGAGGTTGAAGCTTTCCACCCCACTGCTTAGGTGGTAGCATGGCTCTTTTCCCATTTCTTTTGGCATGTATTTTCCAGAGCTCACCATATGCCTGTTTATCCCCATCCTGCTTCTTTTCTAGCTCTAATTTCCCTTCACCTCTCTGCTTTCTCTCAGCCTCCACATGCCTATCACCCCTAGTATAAATAATTTGTATTCTTTTCAAAAATAGTCCAAGTCCCCTCTGAATAATCTGCTACGCTCAGATTGCATTTCCAAAAGTACTAAGCAAATGCCACAGACAGACAGACAGACAGACAGACATGCCTTGGCAGCAAATCTTGCTCCCACTGTGACCGTGGGTAGAGTTCAAGTTTCTGATGGCTGGAGGTGGCCTCAGTGCGGCGGTCAGGCGGATCCCCATGAGCAGTGCTGGTCACACAAAGTCAGGACCCTCCCTAGCCAGCCTTTCTGCTGCTCCCCCTTGGTACACCGGGTGTGCCTTTCGGGGGAGCTCAGCTCTTTGCTCAGTGCTTCTTTCTCTGCGCAGCCTCGGTGACAGGGAGGATGTGAGATGGATGTGCAGCCTCGGTGACAGGGAGGGATGTGAGATGGATGTGCAGCCCCGGGGCTCAGCGAGGGGCAGCGGGAGCGCTGCCAGGAGCCGGGTTCAGGGCACTCCGAATGCTGACAACAACAGTTCACATCCCCAAAAAGTGGCACCTCTGAGTTCAACCCCTGCATTGCCACACGCCGCTTGTTCTGAGTCCATCCAAGGATGCGTGAGGGCTTTGGCACAGTTGGGAAAGTCACGCTTCTTAATTGCACAGGAAAGTGACCCAAATTCAAGGAGCTGCTGACAGAAATGTACACTGCCCTGCTCCAAGGCCAGCGCTGGGTTAATTATTAAGGAGTGGTATTTTTAGTAAGCATTTGCAATAGATTCCGTATATCTGAAACCCTGTTCCCGTGGAAGTTCATCACAATGTCAGGTATTTCATTAATTTTAACCTTTATTCTATGCAATTAGTAGAAATCTTTCTAAAAAGCTCTTTGATTTTTTCCTGCCCCCTCCCCACTGGGAAGGCTAAACAATGATGTGAGTTTTGGGCACACTTTCTAACATCACAGAAGGGCAACTCTGGCCAGGATATAAATATAAATCCTTAGAAGGTGGGGGGCAGGAAGAGTTGGTTTACAACAAGATGGAGATTCTTTCAAAGAAATGTATAAATGTCTGAAGTTAAATTCAACAAATAATCGGCTATTCTGACAATAAGAAATGTACACTTTTAAAAACAAGTTGAAAAACTAATGGCAACACTTGCAATCTTTCCTACAAAAGAGAGAAAAATCCTTAAGCAGTGGCAGCTCTTAGTTTAATTTGCCTAAATTCAGACACTGATTTACATGTAAGAGTACATTGCCATGACAACTTTTAAATCTTGCTAAATTCTCTTCTTACTACTTTCCTTTTTTTTTTTTTTTTTTTTTCTGTACTTTCTTCAAGAAAAGTGACCTGCAATCTGGGATCTCTTCCACACACAAGGACCTTAATCCTGCATCTGTAACTCTGAGTGCACTTTGAGTACTACTGTGACAACACAGAGTAGGTTTAAAGCATGTTACCCTCAAAATCTTGTTAATCAAGAAAGAGAAAACATATTATATATATGAGTATATATAGATATAAAACCAAGAATTTATTGTTAGTATAAGCTGAAATTTATTGTTAGTATAAGCTGAAATCTTAACTTTAAGAATCATTATTAGTCCAGACCTAATTATTACAGAAAAAATGCTTTTATCCAGAAAGAATTGTAATAACACCAACAACAACAACACAGCTAAGTCTCTTATACTCACAGTTCCGGCTTCTTGCTCTTTCCTGGTGTTGCACTCACCCTGCCACTTCTCAAGGTCCTCATGTTGCTGCCTTCAGTGTGGTGGTAGAGGTGCTAAGGCTGATCACCAGCATGTGGGGTCTTTTGGCTGGGAAGGATGTGATGATGACTGCATCTTTCTCACTCCAGGATTCTCACTTGGGGGCTTTTTTACATTTGTCAACAAACTTTCACACCTTGCTGCTTCATCACTGGTTTGCAACCCACATGACATCCACATTTGCTATACATGATGTATCTTGCATATAGTGGAAACTTATTCTTTGTTCTGTTATGCATGAAAAGGTGGTTTTGTCTAACTCTAGGTCTGTGTTTTTTAACGGAAAACAATGGTTGGTTTGTTCGTAGCTGTGGGGTTTCCAGTGGCAAGACTGTGCCTCATCTTTTTATCATCTTATTCCTGTTCCTCCCCACTGCATCCTGTGCTGCCTCCTCTCAAGGCCAGGTCTATGTTTCTTCACATGACATCATTTATGTTGGTTGTATCTTCTTCTGCACAGAGCAATGACCTGTCAGTCCTGCCTGTACACAACTACAGTGGTACCATACAAGAATAAGTAAAAATAAAACCAAATCATCTGTGACCATGTGCTCAGAAGAAAAAATGCTGTTACAGCTAGCCAAGTTAAAAGAAAACTTGCAGGTAGGTCAGCAAATGTTCTGCCAAAGCAGGCAGGGCGTGACTCAGTGCTGAGGACTCAGAGCAATGCACGTGGGCTGTCCCCAGCAGTGGCAGCACTGACACAGGGCTACAGGCCACCAGCAGGCCACTGTCTCATCAGCAGGATGCACAAAGTGCTGCTGTAAGTCTGCTGTGTCACATTCCAGCTCCAGCTGCAGCAGTGCCTGACAAAAATAAGGTACAGGTGTTGAGCAGCAACATCTGGGATCTCAATTACTGCTCCTACAATAGAAGAGCCCAGCCTGGCGTTTCAGTCTTGCTCCAAGCTGGCTGGGCAGATGCTTGAGTGGAAAAATAGCTCGCTGGTGAGATCAGCCTGTTCAATCCAGGCAAGTGAGAAGAGCGCTTGTTATTAAAATAGAAGGCAAAATGAGGCAATTCCTCTGCCTGTCAAATAACTGGGTAAATCTTCTCAAAGTCTTTGCTCCACATGTTTTTTTAGATTTGGTTATCTCTGTCCTATGAGAGTAAAATATTCTTGGTGGTGGAAATGCTGCCCTCACAAGTACCAAGCGGCAAGCTTTTAAAAATTACAGTGTAGAGGGCATACTTTGTTTTTACAAAAAGGTTGTTGAAACAGTCCAAGTTTCAGACAGGCTTTTTTTTTTTTTCAATAATATTTTGCCTATTTTCAGGAGCTATACCTGGTTTTCACTGGAAGCACCATGAGGCTGGGAATGTCTCTGCAGCTCCAGCTGTACTCTTTCTCTGTATCCAGGGGTGGGAAGCAGTAGTCCTGGCATGCCTTCAGCCAGGAGGGGCCGAGACACAGCTTGTCAGGCAGAACATGGTGATTTGTGCTTGGCCACAGGCCTCTTGAGTGACTTGGACTGAGTGTCCTTTCACCTTGACCACCCTGGGGCACTCCAGAAAGTCTGTCCAAGTTAACGAAAGGCAGGCTGCACAAGCTGAAGCTTCATTAAACCTGCAGCACAGCTGCTAAGCCCATGCTTTAGTTTAATTCACAAATGGGATTGAGTCAAGCGTTTACCAGCTCTCCCTGACCCCAATCCCCAAATGCTCACTGTGTTTGAGCTCTGAGCTTAAACATCTCTGCAATCCAGCTTCTAGGCCAGGCTGGAAAATGAGGACATGCGTGTTTCCCTAGGGCAGTAGTCGGACCCCTGCATGAGGGGAGAGCTCACAGTGGGCCTCTGCCCTGCTTTCAGCTGGGATGGAGTTAATTTCTTCTCTCTGGCTGTTCCAGTGCTGTGTTTTGGATTTGGAATGAGAATGGTGTTGATAACACACCAGTGTTTTGGTTTTTGCTAAGTCATGTTTATCCTAAGTCAGTGAATTTTTACTTATTTTTCTTTTTGTCTCATGCTCTACCAGTGAGAATGTGCACAAAAGAAACTGGGAAGGGAGTGTAGCTGGGGTGGAAGACCCAAACTGGCCAAAGGGATACTCCAGAGAATATCATGCCTGGTATATCCTGGGGGAAGCTCCCCAGAAGTGGGGCCCATACGGGTTTGGGAGGGGTGGTCTGGCATTGGTCAGTCAGGGGTGAGCAACTGAATTGTGCATCACTTGTTTGTTTCCTTTTTATTATCATAATCACTATCATTAATTGTCATTTCTGTATTTTACTTTGTTCTCGACTATTAAACAGTTCTTGTCACAATCTGGAGTTTTACTCTGATTCCCCTCCCCATCGCACCGGGTGAGGGGGATGAGGGGGTTGCATGAGCGGCTGTCTGCGCTTTATTTCCAGCCGGGTTTGACCGAGGGCAGCGCGTCCCAAGGGCCCCTCGCACCTCGCCGGCCCCCGGCTCCCTGCGGCTGATGGGGCAGGAGGAGCTCACCCCGCCCTTCCCTCCCCCTCGCACAGGGATGGAGCCCAGGAACCCGGCAAGGAGAGATGGAAGGAAACGTGTCAAATTTAGAATTTAGGTTGGTTTGTGGCTGCCTCTCCCCTGGGTGCGACTCTGGGAGTTGGGGGGGTGTGTTACTCCATAGCCTGAGGTGCCGCCCTTGCCCTGGGGGAACCTCACCTGGAGATGCCACCCCTGCTCACGAAACCCGTCCTGGACGGCTCCCCACGGAGTTTCTCCGGGATTCCAGGCTGTGAGTGTGGACGTGGGGCTGCGGAGAGGCCTTGGTGCTCCCCTGAGGGGAGGCCCGGCTCTGAGGGAGGGGCTGTGCCCGGGCAGGGCGGGGCCGGAGCAGCGCCAGAGACTGCCCGCGGCCCTGAGGGCTCGGGCTCGCTGCACCCCTGCGGTGGCTGGAGGCTTCCAGAAGGTTCCTCAGGGAGGTGAGCGGGGACTAGAGGCTTCCAGAAGGTTCCTCAGGCAGGTGAGTGGCAGCTGGAGGCTTCCAGAAGGTTCCCCCAGGCAGGTGAGCGGGGCCCGGAGGCTTCCAGAAGGTTCCTCAGGCAGGTGAGCCGAGCCTGGTGCCTCAGGCAGGTAAGCAGGCTGGGCACTCGCCTCCCTGTGGCGCTTGTAGGTCCTGGCCAGTGTTTTTTCCCTGTTTTCTGGGGGCAGGTGGCAGCCCTGTGTTTTGGGGACAGGTTACAGCCCTGCACCTGCACACGGCCAGGAGGGCGCTGGGCGCCTCATGCCCCTGAGGAGAGCTGTGCTAAGCTCACCCTGCATGACCCCAAAAGCCTTTACCACGACCTGCTTATATTTGCTTTCAGTACCCACCAGGGGGATGACATGCTGAAATTTTAATTTCTGAATTGCAGAAATGAGGCATTGGATCACAAAATCACTAGGTTGGAAGAAAGCTTCAAGATCATTGAGTCCAACCCATGCCCCAACACCTCCACTAAACCATGGCACTGAGTGCCACATCCAGTCTCTTTTTAAACACATCCAAGGATGGTGACTCCACCACCTCCCCAGACAGACAATTACAGTATTTAACCACTCTTTCAATAAAAAACTTTTTCCTAATATCCGACCTGTATTTCTCCTGGCACAGCTTAAGACTGTGTCCTCTCATTCTGTCAGTCACTGCCTGGAAAAAGAGACCAAACCCCACCTGACCACAACCACCCTTCAGGAAGTTGCAGAGAGTGATAAGGTCACCTCTGAGTCTCCTTTTCTCCAGGCTAAACACCCCCAGCTCCCTCAGTCGCTCCTCACAGGGTTTGTGTTCCAAGCCCCTCACCAGCCTTGTTGCCCTCCTCTGGACACGTTCAAGCATCTCAATGTCCTTCCTAAACTGAGGGGCCCAGAACTGGACCTCACTAGTGTGGCCTCACCAGTGCCAAGTACAGGGGGAGAATGCCCTCCCTGGTCCTGCTGGCCACACCATTCCTGATCCAGGCCAGGATGCCATTGGCCTTCTTGGCCACCCGGGCACACTGCTGGCTCATGTTCAACCGGCTGTCAACCAGTACCCCCAGGTCCCTTCCTGCCTGGGCACTGTCCAGTGACACCATCCGCAGCCTGTAGCACTGCAGGGGGTTATTGTGGCCAAAATGCAGGATTTGGCCCTTGGACTTATTAAACTTCATCATGTTGGACTCTGCCCATCCATCCAACCCTTCCAGGTCTCTCTGCAGAGCCCTCCTACCTTCCAACAGATCCACACATGCTCCCAGCTTGGTGTTGTCTGCAAATTCATTAAGGAAAGACTCAATCCCCTCATCTGTGATGTCAGTGAAGATATTGAACAGAACTGGCCCCAGCACAGAGCCCTGAGGGACACCACTGGTGACTGGCAACCAGCTGGATGCAGCTCTGTTCACCACCACTCTCTGGGCCCAGCCATCCAGCCAGTTCTTGACCCAGCAAAGAGTGCTCCTGCCCAAGCTGTGGGCTGCCAGCTTTTTCAGGAGGATGCTGTGGGAGACAGTGTCAAAGGCCTTGCTGAAGTCCAAATAGACAACATCCACAGCCTTTCCCACATCCACCGGGCAGGTCACCTGGTTATAAAAGGTGACCAGGTTGGTCAGCCACTTGACCCAGTGCCCTAAAGTCCCTTTTAATTGCCCTAATGCTCCTCTCATCAACCTCATCACTGCCAGCCTGAAATATCTGCAGAGGGTAATAATCAGAGGGCTGAATCGGCCCAGGGAGTCTTCTGGTAATATCCCATACCTGGGCACCGGGGAGGCAGCAGATCTCCCTGTGGGATGGGTCCAGCCAACATGTGGGGCCCTCTGTTCCCCTCAGAAGGGAGTCACCCACTACAACTGCCCTTCTTTTCTTTTTAATGCTGGATGTGGCAATCCATCTGACAGATGAAGCATAATTGGGAGGCTCACTGGGCAGATCACTTTCTTCTACATCATCTGGCTGCCCCTCTGCATCCAGGGCATCATACCTATTCTGGAGTGGCACCTGAGTAGGTGATGGGGGTTGGGAGGAATCTTTATTACCTCTCAGAGCAGGGACCCATTCCCACTGCCCTTCATCCACTGGGTGTTCTCCTATCGCCTGACGGTGGGAGGCATGGGAGTCCTCAGTCTCCTGGTGGGCCTCCCTCAAGGATGGAAGGGCAGAACTCCAACAGTCTATTTCTGTTTCACTGTCCCTGATACTCCTCAGTCTTTCAACTTCCTCCCTAAGCTCAGCCACCAGTGAAAGGAGATCATCCACCTGCTCACACCGCAGGCAGGCTTCTTCCACAACGCCCCCCTGGTACCACTGCTAAGCTCAAACACGCTGCATAGGAAAAGGTCTGGAGAGACACATCCTTTGTGGAGGGTTCTAGCCAGCTACACACACTGAGTGCAGTTTTTGAGCGTGTAAAAACCATTACTGACAAAGGAAGAACTCCCAAACCAACCAACTAACAACCGCAATAAGAAACAAACTGAAAGACTAAAGGACCGCACTAGCAGGAGGAAACCTGCTCGCCCTGCCTGCACAAACTGCCGTGCAAACTGTCGCGCCACGCCCTTAGAGACGCACCATACCCCTGTTTGCCCACTCCTGTTTGTCACACTCCCTAAAGGCCTCTTTTAAACCCGAAGAGAAGCCCTGAAGAAGAAGCCCCGCCCAGCGCCTGCGTGGCTAACGAGAACGAGGAACACACCTGCTCCTTGTTTCTCCAATCACCCCGAAGCACTCCGGGGTTCTTTAAGGTCAGAACTCAGGATAAAATTCTGCAGGTAAACAAGACGTTTTCTTTTGTGAGGTGGTCATGAGCTAGCACCTCATCTGTTGCTCTCTTGGGCTGTGTTTAGGGCATACTAGCCACACTTAATTGTGAATTTCCTGTAGAAAATTTCCCTCAAGGAAAGCAAAAACTGTGGAAAGCTAGTTGTGAATTCTGGGTTTCCTGATGTGAAGAAAAAAAATAATTCATTTGTATATAGTTGAAGTTTCACTAATATTTACAGAAATATGTTTATTTCAGTCTTCTGTTTGGAATTCTGCATTCTCCTTTTTTCTTAGGACACCAGACAAAATGAGTAAAACATGGTTCTGCATGTTAACATTCACACTCTGAAGGTGCTGTGTTGCCTCTGCCCTAGAGCAGGACTGTGGCCCTCCATAGTTCTGTAGAGATTAGAAGGGATTATTTTGGGCATTATTGGATACCCACAGTAGACAGCTATGGAAGTGACTCGGTGTCACATGTTCCTTGGGAGCTTGCCAACAAGCCAATCCATGCCTAATTACATGGTCCATTCAGCTGCAGCTCCTTCAATATCAAGCACTGTTGTTCCTGTAAGTGTGAATTTCATGTGAAAGGATGTAAACATCAAACTGCAAACTAAACATGA
Source organism: Eopsaltria australis (assembly GCA_034509425.1). NCBI lineage: Eukaryota > Metazoa > Chordata > Aves > Passeriformes > Petroicidae > Eopsaltria > Eopsaltria australis. Next base: position 2,327,270 of record JAVTVJ010000138.1, read on the forward strand.
AATAGACCCCGAGCCCCAGGGATGCACCAGGGCTGAGGAAGGCACACTCCTCATCTCAGTGCAAAGGAAACAAAAAAAAAGAAGGTTGGAATGTTACTGTTTGGGCCTCTAAAAAGATTCTTCATTGCACATGTGCAAATAAAATTATGGGGTACTCACAAAAAGCCCAGTTGGTTGCTTTGGGTAGTGATCAGCATTCTTACATCGCTTAAGATCTTTGCATAAAATAGAAAATGGCCTAATTTAACGCAGCAGGAGCTAAGGGGTGATGGTTGCTTCAGCAATTAATAATTAAGAAGCAGGAGACAGAAGATACTACCTGAGAAGAAAACAGGCTGTGTAATGTAGAAGTGAGTGCTGCAGTGCATCCACAGGGAAGATGGGGCTCAGACACTGTTTCTGGGCTGCACTTTGTCAATGTGCAGTTGCATTGCAGATGTAGGACTCCAGTGGAAATATGTAAATTGACAGAAAGGGATCACTTTTAACTGTTTACTCAGTTTTGGAACCTTAGGAGGTTTTTGACTCTTAAGGGGTTTCACTGCTGGAAGGTCTTTATAATTTCTGTGGTTAGACAAAAACTTTGCTGGAATACACACCTTGCTTTGTGGGGTTTTTATTCCTGTCCCTGTCCATTACAGAAGGAACGAAAAGGGCTGTAAGTGGCTCATTGCTAAAATCCAGGCATGCAGTTTCTATTTTAAATCTCAAGTGTTTGTTTTTTGTGCTACAATACTGCTGACTTTGCTGTAGTTATACATAGTTCCTTGCCCTCTGTCCAAGACATTTTTAACTCCCCTGTTCTGTTTTAAAGAGAACTGAATTGGAGAAGAAGCAAGCTTCTAATTCAGTCTTCTTTTTAACTTCAGTGGAGATGGAAATTGAAGTTGCTCTTGAGGGGAGAGTAGTAGATGGACCAGAACTACTTAATATCAGAGTCATAATTCATACTGCTCACATCTCATCTTAGAAGTACAAACTGTACTGTTCTTGAAATGTCAATGCTTTCTTTCCCTATTTAAAACAGTGATTCGATCTCTTCATCTTGGTGAAAGAACTTGGTGTCTTCATTGATTTCACAGCACAAAATACTCATGCAAAGCCTGACTTCTCGAAGGACTGTGAGGCAAATGTTAGCATGGTAGCAATAATATAAATCAGAGTTTTTATTTCTGCTGAGTCACTTCTTTCTTATCCTGTATATTTCTAGATAATAAAGCAGTTTGTTTCTAACTTTTTATATGCTCTTACAAGCATAGGAAAGATTGTGAGTAGGCTGCACTTGGGATATTCAGTTGCAGCTGAGCCAGGTTCCTAATTATAATTTAATTGTTGCAATCATGGGCTCATCCCGGTTGCTGTGTGAACTTTAGATAGACCCCTCAATAGCCTACTGAATTCAGTAGGAGTTTCTCTTCTAGTGAAAATTATGAGGGTTTTAAAAAGGTCATCCTCTTGTGGATCCATGTGTGCTAATTGCTCTGCTTCCAATTACTTGTCATTGCTCTCTGGCTATACTGTCTTGCTTTCACAGCTTGTTTTCCAGGTGAGCAGTCCCTGAACAGCTCTAGTTCTGCTTCAGAAGAAAATATGTCAGATTCAGTGTGAACTCAACAAGGAGTGATTTTGTCAGCTCTGTCATAGCTAAGATGCTGTAGCTGTGCTCTTCCCCCTGTTTTTAACTGACATAATTGTGCTGTCAAAATGTTGTTGTGGAAATCAAGCTGCAGTGTGTTTGCAACATCAGTGCTAATGTGGCTGGTCCAACACTTCCTTCTAATTACAATTTGCATGTTTGCAACAGTTGGCTGAGCTGCAGGAGGTGCTGAGCTGGGCGAGTTGTGTCAGGGACGCTGGGAAGGAGTTGGAGAGCTGCAGTGGTCTCACAGCCAGACAGATCCAAACTTTCCTGCTGGCACACACACAGCAAAGGAGAGAGGGAGGAAGAGGGACCAGAATGAAAGCTTGCAGCAGCAAGGACAAGGCCTGGTTCAGCTACTTAGACCATGGGATTCTGCTTGGAAACCTGGGCTGCTGGGGGTGGATGGGCTCCATCTGTCAGAGAAGGGGAAGAGCATCATCAATCACAGGCTTGCCAAGGCAAGCTGGTGAGCAGGGCTTTAAAGTTCGCATGGGAAGGGACCTTCAACCCATCCCACTCCTGCCAGCTGAATGCCAGGGCCAGCAGGAGGTGCCCAGAGCCTGGAGAAGGGTCACATGTCAGCAGAAGAGGCCCTGAAGAGCAGCACAAAGGAATTCCAGCCAGTCCAAAGCTTCACTGGAGGCTAGATTTAAATGCCTCAATGCAAATGCATGTAGCATTGGGAAATAATTAACAGGAGTTAGAAATGTGTGCAGATCTGCAGGGCTCTGTAATCATAGAGATGTGTGGTATGGATCCTATGACCAGTGTATTGGCATGAAAGGATACAGGTACTTCAGGAAGGACAGGCAAGGGAGACAAGGAAGGGCTGTTGCCATCTATATTTATGTCCAGCTGCAGTGCATGGAGCTCTGCCTGGGGATGGATGAGGAGCTGGCTGAGGGCATATGGTTCAGGATGAAAGGAGGGTAGGGATAGTGGCATTATAGTGCTAACCAGGAAGTCTGAGTGGAAGAGGCAACACCAATCTCCATGTATTCTTTAAACCACCCCAATAAGAGACACCACAGGGCACAGGTAATGCAGGAGGTTCCTGGAATGCACTGATGGTAACTTCCTTCTCCAAGTGACAGAGGAGCCAACGAGGAGAGGTGCAATGCTGGATCTTGTTCTCACCAAGGAAGGACTAATGGAGAATGTGAAGCTCCAGAGCAGCCTTGGCTGGAGTGACCATGAAATGCTGGAATGTTGAAGTATTAGGACAGTGAAGAGGGTGCACAGCAAGCTCACTGCCCCAGACTTGAAGACAGCAGACTTTGGCCTCTTCAGGGATCTGCTTGGTAGGGAGCCATGGGATAAGGTCCTGGAGGCAAGAGGGTTCCAAGAAAGATGGTCAGTATTCAAGGATCACCTCCTGCCAGCTGAGTTCACATTATGTGGAATCCTGTGACAGAGGCAGTACAGTTTCTTAGCTGCTTTCTTACTTGGCTACAGAGATCCTGCAGAAAACTAAAAAGGCCTCTAGGACAGATTATATTAATGACTGGGTTCTGAGATCTGTACTACAGTACTTCCTGAAAATTCGTTGTGGTGCATATCAATATATGAGGCAAACACTTTATCAGGCTTATAGCAGTCCTCAAAGAGATTCATTGGGACTCGTAGGGATGGGAAGAGGTAAATACTTGCCCAGACAGGCTTTTTACAGTGTCTTTTGTCACATGTGGTACACAACAGAAAGGGGAACCAGACATTTTTCTGTGATAACCATAGATTCTGAAATGAGAAACAGCAGGCATGGAAATTCAGCCAATAAAAGATGGGTATATCTGGCTGCTGTGGAGAGCTTTTAAGCCTTTCAGACCTGTGTCTTCATAACTGAAGTGTTATCGTGCATAGGTGTTGTTTAGCAAAAATGTAACTCAAAGAATTTCACACTTCAATGACTGAGACTGATGTTTTGCTACAGAGAATGCTGGAGTAGGGAGTACTGACTGATTCTTTTCTGCTTAGCTCAAAAATCTCCAAAAGCTATATGTTGTTAAGTGACTCTCTGAATTATAAACATGTATTACTATTAGGTGCCACAGCAGACACTTTTCTCCTTTGCTAAGCCCCTCTGAATCTCCAGCACACAATTTTTATAAATTCTAGGCTGAGATCTTTATCAAAACTTAGTTGGGGAATGTGGTACATGACCACTGACTGCACCTCTCAATGCAGTTGTTCTGTTGAAATGAAATGCCTCAGTTCCTCCAGTCTGCACACCTCTCAACCCAAGAGGCATTATCCAGCTTTTATGGTTAACATGAATTACAATGCCCTTTAGAGAGAAGCTGCTGAGAAGTAGCTGCAAACACACATTTCCTTTGGCATAAATACTGTGTGGCCTGCAGGTCACAGAGCAGTGGCAGCTGCCTTTGGACAGCTCCTCTTGGCTCACTTTGCTTCTCACCTTCCTTGTACACACCTGCACCTGGGGAATTCAGGCAGATGTTTCCTAAGGAGATCTTTTGGAATAAGAATGGAGGTGGTGCAGATTTTTGTACGTCTGTCCCTTTCCTACCTTTGGCCTCTTGTGTCTGAATTGCCAGCTCCAGAGCATAAAAACAAGTGGTTGTGTGGGGAAAAGGGGATTCAGAAATACTAAATGAACATTTAGCTGTTCATTCATCATTGGTAACCTGTTTGGGACGGACATTGCAAGATTAATTGGCAAAGAAGCATGAAGCAGAACTGGCTGGCAGGGAGCCCCATAATTCCCAGCACCATGGCCCTTTCTGCCTTGCCTGGAAGAAAACATGGTAACTCGCATCCACAGCCTTGAAATTAATCCTATTAGACACTCTTTTGAAAAAAACCAAGAGGCATGCAGCCTTCCACTTAGATTAATCTAGTGTGAATCTATTGTAAAGACAGCCCCTCCATCGTGCCTTGTATTTCCACATTCTCTTGAATGAAAATGAGCTTGAGACTGTTGCAAGTTTGAACTGTTCCAAAAGTCTAGGAAGATAGGGAGAGGATGTGGCAGCTTGGTCTGTTTTGCTTATTCAATCAACAGACCATCCAGGGAATAGAAGACTTATGAAAGATAAAAAAGAAGCTGTCACTGTCCTTGATGACCCCTGATGGGTTTCAGGTTTTCATTAGAAAAACCATCCACTCCTGTGGTGAGGGAAAGACCCTCTTCCATAACTGAAACACCCCAGCAATGCTTTGTCCAGGCCTGTTCTCTTCCTCAGACCCATCTTAAGGCAGGTGAATGTTCATGGGGATCTCTTCCCAGGTACAGATGTGTTTTTACTGCCTTTCAGGATGGACATCAGTCTTGCAGTGATTCACTTTTCTTCTCTGCAATAAAACAGAAGAGCCAAGGGTTAAGAAAAAACTTTGGTGCCACTCAGTGGACTGGGAAGGAGAATAACATGAGTGAAACCCGCACCTTTAAAACACACTCCTAAATCACAGTAAGCCCTGCAATAGGAGAAAATACTAAAGACAAAGAGAAAAATAATGAGATTGGGAGGGGAAATGTTGCTTTGGTATTACTGCACTGAATATTAGTAGTGAGACTTGCAGAACCTAATTGCAGCAAACTCATACACAAACTCCACACTTACAAGCAAGTGAAAAGAAATCATTTCGGGTCAAGGAAAAGGATCCCAGACCCTGCTATATCTGGCAGGTTTACTGGCAGCAGAAAGATGGTGATTCTTTTGCGTTATGTGTGCAGCAGAAGTGTTAAGAAGTGGGTGTATCTGCTGGATTTCAACCCATCCTCATTAGCTCTGCTCCCATTACAGTCCCAGAAAGATAGGCCTTGGGAAGAGGCAGCGTTTGTGTTTCCTAATGCCCTCTACAGGGTCTCAGAAGTAAAACACCAGCTTAAAATACAGAAATGTGTTGTATTAAACATTATGTAACAGCACACTCTAAGGAAGAAAGCCGAAATATGTTAATAAGCAATACTCTCTTGAACAATACACTGCTACCTTTCTATGGCTAAGCTGGGAAATTGCATATCTAAGTGACTTACTAAAAGAGCCTTTAAATAACAGCAAAACTGCACAGTGATCCCTTCTACTTTCTGTTATCACTGAATGTGTTGCAAGCCCAGCAATAGTCTGCATTTTGTGAGGCTGGAACAGGCTCAGATTGCTATTCCACTCTTTCTCCTGGCCTGAAAACAATTCTGTTTTTTTAACATTGCCCTTTGATACTACACAGCTTTTGGGAAATCAACATATTCCTATCTGTTAAACAGTGCTTTTTGGTATGAATTTGGCTCCACTTCTGAAGAGCCAGTAACATTTGAATGCATTCCAGTTTCCATTGTAATTCATGCTTGGAAGTTTGGCCAGGCTGGAAACTTGCAGAATAGCTTGGGTTGCGTGAAAACAAACATTGCGGAGCTGAACACAGGGCCCTTAAAATCAATGGGAGACTTTTTCTTTTGAGTGCCCTGGGTCTTGAGGCCAACCATGGTTTACTCTTTCCTTGGGCAAAAGGTTTCAGGCAACTGCTTGCACATTTCTGTTTGTGTTGTGCTCACTGACTCTCTGCTGGGCAGTCACAAGGACAGGGCATGACTCAGCTCTGCCTCAGCATTCCTGCAGACTGGATCCTTTTTCCCCAGTATAGGTAGGGCTGCTATTACTCAGTATTACTTACACCAATTTCTCTTGCAAGAGCATCTCTTTAGTGATTTATAACTCAAATAAAACATTTGGCCTGAAATTTTTCATATGATTTTTTTTTTACAGAAATAAAAGTGTATATATAGAGTTTTTGAATTATTATTTATTTGGGTAGCACTCTCTTATTTTGGAACAGAGACTTATTATATAGTAAGAATGATGCTTCATTTCAGGGAAAACTTTTTTACTCTGTAGCCAAATTCAAATGAATTTTCAGGTATCAGAAAATAAACAAATGGGAAGCTCCAGTCAGTATGATGGAATGCAGTCTGTGGGCACAGCGCTTTTTATTGCTAGATCCTGCTATAACATCAGAAGAGTGTTGAAAATCCACATTGGAATTGGATCTGATGCCTACCTGTATGTTCTCTTATGTTTTGGACTTGAATAATGCCTGACCATTTTCCAAATGAAAATTGATTGGTTGGTGGATTTCTTAAGGCAGATGTTTCCTTTCTCACATAGATGAGTAATTAACTTGTTTTTAAATCTCTCTCAGCAACTTTGTAATACTTTTGTTTTTGGCAAAAGCTGCTCTTGGCATATGGGCAAAAAGGAATAATACCCTTCAAAATAACTGAATCTATCCTGTTGCATCATTAAGAGAAAAGGCTGAAAAAATGTGACACTCTTAGACAGTTATGTAGATAAATTGCTTTTGACCTATCACTTCCAGTAATCCATCCCTCTTTTAGGAAAATGGGTAGGTGCAATTTCTCTCTCAAGAAAGATTTACATCCACAAGAGGCAGGGAAAATATGAACCAGTCCGTTGCTCTTTATTCCCTGGCCACTTTCAATCCTTAGGCCACTCTATATTGGGTTCATTATCCTTTTACTGCCAGATATTTATCATAGGATTTATTTTTCCATCACACTCTTCATGAAACTGTGATAAAGAGCTTATTTTACTGCCTTAAAGTCTTCAGAACACACAAGATTAGAATTTGCAAGCATTTAATTCAGGATAATTTCAGAAGAGCAATTGAATTTGCAGTTATACTTTGGAAGACAGGATCATTGTTTATAGTTTCTTTTTTGTACTGTAATAAGTAAATGTGACACAAACCTTCATTTCCATTACATAATTCTTTTGAGAGCGGTATTGGAAATAGCATTTAAATCAAAGTAGGCAGTAATGCTCAAGTTCAAATCTTAGATGTCAGCTGTGATGTCAAACTCCTACTGACTTTAAGTGTGCTGTGGATAAATGAACCTGTTGGTTGAATTCCTGAATCTACCCCAATGTGAGTGTTCTGCTTTTTTGCCTATAATGGTGGAACTAGCTTCTAAACAATTTTCTATGGAATAAGGGGCTCTGCAAGGTCTGTTACATTTTGCTCCTTTTATTGACACACTGCTTACTGAAGACAGCAGGTAGTGAGAGTCAGACTCAGCTCCTGCCCTCATCTGCAATCAGGATGATAATAAGCTGCCTTTAAATGCTTTTCTTTCTTTAACCCTCTTCAAGATAAAAGTGTATCAACAGAGAATTCTATAGCAAGCTGAGCTGGTTTTGTAATTATAATGGCTACCAGTTCAATAAGGTAAAATTATTTCACTCCAATTGCTTCTCTATTGTGGTTATTTTTAAGGATTTTGCTTCACAAAACATGTCTTCCCATGAATACATTTTAAAGGAAGTACGACAGAGCATTTTGTAGTGTAAAATGGGCTTCTTTGGTGTGTGGGTAACAGCTGAGTGCCAGAGTGGACCATTGAATAATTGCTCACAACTGGGGGTGCCTTGGTGGTCCCATTGGGGTCAATTACAGAGCTCAGGTCATTTGCAGATGAGTAAGTGATTAATCAGGCATGGCCTCTGATAATGGGGGGCCTCTTTGTCTTACAGGAGATTGGGGGCATGCAGTGGGTCCTGTCCCACTTGAATAGTTCTTCATTGAACTGACTGGACTAACAATTAGACTTCTCTAAGCTTGTTTCCCCTTACATCAATATCAGTTGTGTTTCCCTTGTCTTTCAGTGACCTTACAATTGATGTATTCTCTGTTAGATCATGACCAGCTGGCCAGGGGGACAGTTCATTGCAGTCACCTACTTGTTGGTTTGGCTTGATGATAATTTTCTTAGATTCATTGTTACTAATTTCCATTCAATATTTTAAGTTGGGAGAGTAGAGGCAGAGTTGAATGTCAGATTTTTTACTGGTAATTAGGAAAAGAGATGGAAAAAAGAAAATTCAAGTTGATCTCATATAAGCTGTAGGATGTAAGTTAGAAACTGTGACCCTAAAGTAAGAAGTGGCTTATTTTTAAAAAGAAAGCTTACCAGCACAAGTTGCTATTTCAGACTTTGTATTATTTTTGATGCTGTCAGACGAATTTTTTTCACAGACTACTCAGAGATGCTGAGTTCTATTTGGCCTACAGAAAATCTGGATTTTAAGAGAAAGTTACTAATCTGATCACCCAGTCATCCACTCCAGAAGGCAGGTAATGATGGAAGTATTCAGTGTGTATTTGTGGTGATTCACTTTGTAATTATTCACTTTGTAATTCCAGTCTCCTTAGACTGGAATATTTTTTTTACATACAGCCTTTTCTCACCTTTACTTCTTTCACCTACTCTGCATACAATTTTAATTGACATAGGGCATAATTCTTGGATAAAAACCTTTTAAAAATCTTTCTCTTCCAAACTAGTTTACTTTAGGTTTGCATAATGTTCTATTGCCTAGAACATTATGAGTGAGGGTCAATGGGAGTAATTTGCAATTGCTGTGCAGCTTTCTGAGTCATGATTTTCTAGGCTCAAATGACTATTCCTTCAGCAGATCAGTTTCTGTAATGCATTTTTTAAAAAAAAATTAACCCTCTTGAGTTAAATTTGTGATTTCAGCATTTCTTTCTATGTTTTTCTAGTAAGGGACTTCCAAATAGTCACAGATGTACAGACTGTGCTAGAAGGTGTTACTTGGTTGGAGAAAAACACAGCTTATGTCTCAGGAGGGGAAAAAAGTTAATCTTTATAGACCTAGTCATGAACCTGGATATGGCAGTCAGACTGAGTTCAGTGAGTCTGGGCTGAGCTCTGCCAATCAGTTTTTTTAATTGAGACACAAAGGAATGAAAGGCATCTTCCTGTTCTACACTGGACACGCTGTGTGGATGGTCCTATGTGAGATCTTCCAGGTTATCCAGCCCCCCACACCTGGCCACCATTTCACCCTGACACCCAGCCATTCTAGGTGAGCACTGTCAGGTGGGGAACCTGGAATGTGCAATGGTTTGGCCTTTTCTGATCTTTTATGATTCACCTCACCTGCCTCCTCTGTATTATTAATCTGAAATGCTCAGCAGAGCTGAGGAATTCAGTATGTTCTGCAGGGTGAATTTGATCCAAAATGCTGCCCTGCTGTGTGATAGGGAATACATTGAAAGTCACTGATATCCTATTCCAGACAGTTCACAGCTCCCTCTGACCTATGTGTGGAGATTTAAAACTACCCAATGAAACATTTCTCCCACTTGCTCTTGGCTTCTGCTGATCTTTCAGGGTCAATTTCCTGAATTTTTCTGTCCTCACTTACATCTGAGCTGGGCAGCATAAGACACATAAACATTCTGCTGTCGGTGCTTATGGTTACCTTAGAGGAGACAAAGAATTTTCTGTGTATTCTCCAGGATTCCTTAAAATGTGCTGATCAGCAGATATGCACGCCTGTAAGCCAGCTCAGTAGAACAATTGTGAAATAAAAACACGATAGTACACAAAGCAGACTTACTGTAGGACTGGGGGTTTAGAGTTTTTAAAAGCCTCTAGAGAATTTTGGAAAACAAATCCTATTGAGAGTCAAAAAGATTTGTATGGTTAATTCATTCAGCCATTTTGGAAAAACTTCTCATAAAGGAATAAATGTAGAGAAAAATCAGTGTATTCACTCCCAAAGAAAGAAAACAAGTCCAGGAAATACATAAATTTCAGATGACAACAGGCAAAACAACCTGAAAAAATTATAGAGGATATAAGAAAAGAAAAAGCACTCCGAAGTTAATTTTAAAATTTATTTTACAATATATATTTTTGGTGTTTGGATTTTTTTTTTTTAAAGCGTACTTGTCCTAACTGATTCCTAAATCTGGATTGACCCTAAATGTAACTGCTGTGACTTCAGGGGTTCAAATTTTGCTCATGAAGTTTTAGGGAAACAGATTTGGAGCTGGCTGGAGTATGCAATTCTCCATTATCCTACAGTGGATGTTGCCTTAGTCACCACTGCCTTTCATCTGAAGACTCTGTAGCACTCTGTTAGATCCAGCACAACCCCAGAAATCTCTTACTTGGGAAGAGGATGCTTGCAGAGGCTGGTGCTTGCCTGCAATCTGTCAAGCAGAGCCTTGCTCTGATCATTTGCAGTCTGATACATCTGTACCCTAAATCCAAGAGTGGAGGATGGAACCCTTCAGGCAGATGACATCTGCACCAGCTCTGCTTCTCAGGAGTTCTTCCTATCGAGGTTCTGTTTCTGTGCTCAGTGATAGAGAACTGGTGTGCTCATCACTCAGTTCAGATACTAATGGTCATCCCTCCTTCTATGTTGTTACCACAGTGCTGGGAGTTCTTCCACTGCTCAGATGGCTACACCAAGGAAACTATATTATGCGTGTTCTTGGATAATTTTTAAACGAAAACATCTGTTTTTATTGTTTGTATTCCAAGAAAGCTCAGAAGAAACCCAAGATTTACATATGTATCTTAGCTTCTTTTTCCATGCTTTCCAAACTTGTGCACTGAGATTGCTTTGTATGTTCAAATTTTGTCTCAAATACAAGGGGTTTAATCTAATTTTAAATAAAGGTCAAGGTTTCTAATGGATAAGAATGTAAGAGGAAAAAAATAGAGAACAGGGTTACCTTGGTACCTTCTCAAGCCTTTACTGTTGAGAAAGCTATTCAGCACCTCTTTTGAATTTTAAGACAGGATACCTGCTGTAAAATGTGAAATAAAATAGGATAACTGCTGTCAGAATCCAGCACTAATTGAAAGAAAGGAAATCTTTGAGGAAAAAAAATTATGAAAGGAAAAGGGGAAGGCACTTTTAATTCCTAAAACAGGGGAATTATAATAAGGCAGTGAAGTTCTTTAAGACAAGTTGTAGTTACATCAGCCTGCAGCTGAGATGTTCTGAAGCCTGGAGTTTGTAGGAGGTCTGTAGGAATTGCAGGCAACAAGAATGGAGAAAAAGTAGAGATGTAAATGCATCACATCACATACCTGAGGGCTAAAGCTGAGAAAATAATGGTTTGAATGAGAGACACACCAGGGCTGCAGAAGGATATTTCAGTCTCTAGCTTAAGGGCTAATTTCACTCTGAGTGAGGGAGGGAACGTCGTGGTGTTTGAGGGATTGGTAATGAACTTTTAGAAAGTAAGGAAATAACAGGAACAGAAATAGTCAGTTGGGAAATGATAGCATCTGTTTTGAAGGTCTACAAGCTTCCCTTGTGGATAGAGGCAGAATATATTAGCTTCTGTGCTAAGTCAGAATAGATGGAATTGGCAGTTTGGGAATAATGAGAATTGGTCAGTGATTAAAGCCACTTGAGCCACTGAGCCACTTGAGTGTCGCAGATGTGCCTCTGTATGTGCTCCACAGTCTTCATTCTGTCTGAATATTCACTATGCAAGAAAAAGTTTCTTTAGGACCTGCACAGGGATAAGTCTGTAAGGTCCCACTTTCCTGTCCTGAGACACCACAAGCAAAGAGACCAAGGGAAATCACTGGTTTTCACATTGCTAGGTACAGATATGGTTACAGACCAAAATTCTATGTATGGCTGCCTAATTCCATTGTAGGACAAATTTAGAATACAACTTTTCACTGAGGAGATGGAGAATTTTGAATTTGTGAGAGGAAAAGGCTTAAAAATGTGTTGGTGGCACTGTACCCTGAAACGAGCTGTTTATCTATGTGCTAGAGACAGCAGAGGCATTCCCAGTACAAAGTGACCTGGCTGCATCCACCAGTATGCCCTTGCATGGCTGTAGCAAGTGAGAGCTGTTTCCAGTTCCCTCTGCCGCTGGCAGCTCTGAGGCTGACAGAGTGTTGCCAGCTAATGCCAGCTGATAGTCCTGAGAGGCTCTTCAGATCAGGCACCCTACAGCCAATGTAAGGGCACTGCTTTATTTGCACAGTAGTAGCTCTCCATGTATTTTCATTCATGCAGAGGGGGTAAAACTACGTTAGTTATGCAAAGAAAAAAGGGGCAAGGAGTTATTTATCTAAAATTCAAAGGGAGGATTATCTGCATTACCATCTGATAATGGAGGCACACAGAATTAAAGACAAAGGTACATGCCTGTGTATGTCAGACCTTTGACTTTCTAATCCTGCCCAATTGCTGCAGTCAGGATCATAGAGATTATTTTTGTGAGCTATTGCTCAGCAAAAGCAAAACAGATCAACCATAGTTTGTAGAATTAGATGAGCCCTGTCCTGAGGCATCCAGCACAAAATACAAAGCTTCTGGCAAAAATAGAGAGAAATATAACCAGCTTGTCCTCCTTAAATCTAAGTGAGGAAAATGCATCTGGTGTAGCCATAAAATCAGAAGTGACTTGTTTTAAAAGGAAGCAAAGCATCAATTTGTCATTCTGGAGCTGTTTTTTTGCAGAGCAGAATGGCTGGAGGGATCAGAGCAGTCAGCGGTAGAGAAAGACTATTAAATGAGTCCACTCCCCTGCACTCATGGACGTAATCCCTTGATGCAAATACATGGTTTATTAAGGTTGCAGTGTACTAGCTGTGGGAATCAGACCTCTAATAACATCATCCCTGGAGCTCTGGGGGAATAATGCTGCTTCTCTTTAGAGGTGAGCTGTGGGTGGTTGTGCACCGCTGCTGTACACTGGTAAAAGGAACTCTCCTTGTTGCTAAGAAAGGCCATTTGAAAGGAACTATGAATGTTCAGGTTTGCTGTAGGCATTAAGTGCTTTTCAGATATGTTCACTTGAGACAAGCTTAAATTCTCCCAGCAAAATGTTGAATTTCAGATTCCATTCTGGTAAAATTCAGCCTAGAGGGGTAAGCTCTATTGGATGACGTAGGAAGTCTGAAGGACGTGTGAGAAGAAGATTCAAAAATTTTGTTGCTGTTGGAATCTCCTATCAACTAGCTAAATAAATGGCCAAAAGAAGAGTTCTAGCAAACCAGACTGAATGCAGGGAAGAGACTTGGAGAACCAGGTAGCTTTGTATTTATTATGGACCTTGTTTTAGTAACGAATTTTGTCGAGTTCTCTGTCCTCCTCTCTTCTCTGTGGGGTGTAGCGACTAACAGCAGAGTTGGAGACACAGCCATGTGCTACAGATGTCTGTGGTTGTGTCTGGGCCAGAATTTCCTTCCTGCTCTCCCTACTCCACGCTTTTGCAGCTGCTGTGACTCTCATCCATACTAAAGACACAATGGTAGGAGCACCAGGATCCATAAAGAGCTGGGTTTAAGCTGCTGTGTTTGTGTAATGCAGTGCACGTTGAGGGCCTAAGCTCTGAAACCCAGAGACAGCACAATTGCATCAATATCTAACCAGCATCACAAGAGTGAGCTTGCACTACATGCCTCATTTTTAACTGAGCTGATGTTTTTGTTATCACAAGAGACTCAGTTCATCACAATAAAAGTAATTAATCCTTCACTTTCCTGCCAGATCCTTGGGCCTGCTTCACTTCTTTTCTATTGTAGGAGATGATGTCTTTGCAAAGGCAAATGAAATGCAGCTGAAAATGTAGATTTGTTAACTACCTGTTACTTTACAAGCTCAATGTAGCATAGGACAATACAGAAGAGAAGCCCTGAAACTGGGACTATTGGTTTTCCCTGTAATTTTTGTTGAGGTTTCTGAAAGTTGTATTTCACTCCATGTTTCAGTTCGACTTGCTGCCATGATCCATAAACCAGGGAAGAAAGCCCCAGCCCTCAGAAAAAAGCTCTTGGTCAGGATGTTAAATTGGTTATTCAAAAATCAAGACACTTAATTGCTAGCTGCTTTTTAAAGTATCAGTCTTACTATAAAGTCTGTTGCTAATTGTTCACCCATGTACAGATACACAGTGTTAGAAATTTTGGCTCTGAGATAGCATCCCTTTAAAGCTTTGATGTTCACCTTTTAGAAAATTAGTCACAGTCATTTTTCCCCTTCCTAAAATAAATGTGAGAGGAAACATCAAATTAATCATAGGTACAAAGACTGCCTGTAGTGAGGTAGCTCATTAAGCTTCCTTTTCCCAAGCTCTGTTTCTTTCAGAATTTTAATCTCCATAGATTTTTTTTTCTTTAGTTGGACTGTACGTAGTATTCTGCAACAATGAAATGCTTTGCTGGGTCATTTATCATCCTTTGCCTTGAGGAAAGTCTATACAATTACGTTTGTGCTTGTGTTACACTCTAAAGTTTTATAATTCGGGTTTCTCTATTTTGTGCAGTGGAAGATGCACACTACAGAAGGTGCATCCTTACTTCGGAAATCCCTTCCTTGGGAGTTACGTAATCCCATCCCCTTACATGAAGTAAACTGTTTATTTTCCTGGTGCTGTTCTTGGGCTTACAGCACCACCTACAAGTTACTGTCAAGCTGCAGATGCAGGATGGTGTCCTCCCGTGTTTGTGCATCCCCTGCCATGATGGAGCTGCAGGTGGCCACCCTTCTGCAGCCCATGACAGCTCCAGCCCTTGCAGCTGGCTGCTGGTAAGGACACTGTGCTTCAGGGACTTTGTGTCTCTTGGGAGCCACTGAACTTCACTCAGTTCTGAAGGTTCCTACATCCCTTTATTCTTCAGCTGTGGATTTTAACTAATGAGGGAGGAGGAGCCATGGAAGGGAGCTTTTGTTGGCACTAACGGTGAACCATATGCCAAAACTTGGTAAACTCGGGTGAAAGGCAGTGATCAGGTCCAGATAGAGTCACTTTGGCAAAAAAAAAACCCAGCTTTTTTGTTTCATCAGGTGGAGATTTACACCAAATCATTTGGATTTTTTGGTTAATTTAAAAATTACTCTATCTCAGTTTTACAAGTTTGATTACTTAGGTTTTGTGAGAGTGAAATTTGTTGCACTCTGGCAGTGGGATAATTGAACTGCACAGATTAATTATTATTGAATCATTGCAATAGCTGTAATGGCTTTGGTGGAGCTTTTCCTTCCCTTTCTCGGAGTATAATATTCCTCATGTACTTTCTTGGCACTATGTGCAGTTCAGGAGATGTTTATCTGTAGTTCTCCTGTCAATTAATCCCTCTCCCTAGACCAGCTGATAAGTTTTACTCTGGTGGAAATTGTGATGATACACTTTATTCTTCCATTCCTGCTAGAAAAAGTATGTTATTTATACTCATGAAAATAAAAGGCACTTACCAATATGGAGACACTCTACAACGCTTGGAACAGTTCACACACTGCTATTGCAAATATATTCCAGTACCAAATGAAGCCTGCATCCATACAGGCTCTTCTTGCTGTTGTTAAGCAGAAGAGGGACACAATGATGTTCTATTTGAGGAAAATATGGTTTAAATTGAAAAACTTTCAGTATGTCCCTTAGTTAAACCTATGTTTATGAATTTATCCAGTCTGACTGTTAGTTATGGCTTGTTTGCTGTACCTTCATCTAAGGCTTCTTCCACATGGTCTGTGAGGCAATCCCATTCAATATCTCAGACATGAATACAGATGGGAACTTCCTGACAGTGACTGACTCCTGCTGGTAAACTTTGAAAAATATATTGTTGAGCTGCAATTCTCCAGACACTGTTATTTTATTTCATTTCTCCTCCCCTCACTTTGTTTTTTCAGTTGTCAATAGTTCTGCATGGGGATGAGATTCAGTATTTCAGAATTCAGAGGCTCCTGTTGCTTCAGAACCACTGAGGTGGGTATGGCACAAGAATGTGATTTCAAGTGAGGAGAAAAAGCAGCAGGAAGAGATTTCAAGTAATTATACAGGTTTCATATTAGTTACCATAATAATACAACCAAAACCCAAACCTCTGAGTCACAGCAAAGAGACAAAATTGTTTCTAAACTGAGAATAGCTCAAGTTTTGCATGTCAGGTGCTCTCTTGGATGCTGTTAATTTGACATAGATTTTTTTGCAATATAGTAACAGATGACAACTCCAGTCCAATAATTTTAACAAAATCTGCTACCCGAGGTAAGTGCTTTAGATGTTTGTGGGAACAGCTGTAATAATTACTTAGTTGTTTACCTTGATATCATGCAGAAAAGAGGGAAGGCCAAATGATAGCAGATGTGAAAGCTTTAATTACAAGGAAATCAAATGAGGGCTTCAGTTTGGGGTTTCAGATGCTGGCAAGGCTTCCTGCAGAGGCTCTCCTGAGTCAGTCACATTTTGGAGGAAGTCTTGTGCTGTCCTTGCACACATTACAGTGTGTTTGAACAGAACATGTTTTTCTGGCAAGATTCTCCTTCCCCCTGTCCTTAATGATTTCAAGAAGAGCAATGGAAGCACTGCTCTGAGGCCTCATTTAGCTCAGCACCTTCTCTGCCCAATTAGCAAATATCCTGTGTCACTGATTTTAATAATTAGTGTGACAATAGTTCTCTAACTAATTACAGCCTACTGACTCCATCTTGAAGAGTATTAATTTCCAGTTATCAGGGTATAATATATGGAAGTGCTAACAAGAAGGATTTGCATGCACTCTGATACAGCTGCTCTCTAAATGAGGACCAAGTGTTGCAGGTCTTGTTCCATTGGTCCCATCTTATCACTGATATTGATATATTCATATTGCTTAAACTGAATCTCTGCATGTCCACCTTGAATGGACATTGTGCTCCCTCAGGCTCCTTGGGTGGGTTCCTTAGTGTGGGTTTGGGTACACAGACCTTTGTTTGGAAGCCTTTGTTTGCAGGTTAAGAAATTAACCTGGATCCCATCTCAAGCCACCAAGCACCTCTGTCCCCTTCAGGGGCTGATTTACTCTGCTTGGTGTCTCAGTTCTCCCTCTGCAGAATGAGGGTAGAATAAATCCATCTGTAAGATGTGAGAAGTGCAAAGGTAGTAAATGTTTCAGCAGACAGGACCAGTGATCCCGATTTCACAGTCCCCCTAAGTACTCTGTGAGGACTCAGCGTTTTTTTTGATGCAGCAGCATGTGATGGTGAGTGCCATTGATTAAGTGTCACACCTGTAGTCCAAGCTCTTCAGTTGTGGTGCTTTCATCCCTACCACTCCACTGACACGGGACGGTGTTCTGTGTTTAACTGTAGCAATCCTAATCTCATAAGCTTGCAGTTAAGATAAGAATTATTATCTTTCTAGAACAGATGAAATGTCTTGGGTATTGGGGGCAAGAAAAGTTGTACCATAACTTTATTTTGTTCCCTAATAAAGAGAAAGTGAGATAGAATGATCTCAGGGCTGAGCTCTCTTAAGGTTTATGGGACTACTGCGTTTGAAACAGAGAAATTATTTCATTTTTGTTTATTCTTGCTTTCCAATTTTATTCAAGCATTTGAAAAACTAGGGAGAATTTTTTTTAAAGTATCCAATATCTTCACTTTGCATTACAGGAAATAGGTCCTCCTGTTTCTGGTTTTTAGTTTTTTTCCCCTGGTTTACACAGGTCATCTGCAAAATGTGTGATTAAATTATCCATCTGAGAATCATCCTCCTTCATGTATTGGTGCATTTTCTTTCCCAGGAATTATGGCCTTTTAAATTTATTTGTGTTATCATTCTGTTCTATACCCACAGCTGCTTTAATTTCTCAACATTGCTTTATAGTCACACCTTTGTCTACCTGAATGCACTTACCCCTCCAATGGTGAAATCAGCCACTAAATAAACTCCTTACAAAAACTTCAAATAAGCTACAGATGAAAATTCCTGGTTTCAAATGTATTTAAACAAACAAACCAATATACCTATTGAGAGTCTATGAGAAGTCTTGAACTGCTTTCTTTCCTGTGGAGAGCAGTGTGGCTTGAAAAATATTGTGTGTTTTACTGTTTCTACTCTGCAGACCGCATGTGGGATAGAGGCAGAATCTGAGAATCACTGAACATATTCCCAGCTCTCTGTGCACAGGAAATATGCAATCAGACTGTCCATCATCAGGCCATCAGGTCCTCCTCTATGCTCAGCTGACTCCAGTGGATAGTAAATGCTGGCTGCACAGCTGACTTCTCAATTTCAAAAATACTGCTGTCCTTGCATCTAACTGTTCTCACATAATGCAGGCTCCCTCCTCCCAGAACTCAATTTCACTGCCACTGAACCAGTGATAAAACCTGAGCCCTCACAGACCAACAATTGGCATTCTTGAAGGTAAACATGGAACCTTATCACTTGATTGCTGCAGATTGTGATAGGGAGATGAGTGCTGGGTAGTGACAATTCAAGATGAGAGATTGCAACAAAGGGGGAAAGAAAAGCCTCTGTACTGATAATGAAACTACTTAATAGTTCTGACTTATACAGAACTTTGAGCTAGTAATCTCCCAGACAAATTGTCACAATTATTTACATTTCCTAACTGCTCAAGCAACACAAGAACTACCAATATTTTTCATTTTTACCTTCTATTAGCTTGGATTTTTTACCTAATGGATATAAGTGCAGAGAATTTGACAAGGCTAGGCAAGAATTCTAAATTATACTGTATGAAGGGTTTGTATTTAACTCTCCCAGCTGTTTCCTTGGCTCAGTGGGTCACAGGTGTTAAAACTCGAGCATTTGAGTGCAAGTTACCTTGCTTTCTAATGAGGTTGGCCTATCCTTTGCTCCTCGGTTTTTGTTCATAATTTCTCCAGTTCTAGAGAATATATAATATTGATGGCCAGATCTGAGGCACACTGACAGTGCTAGCTATGATATTAGATATTTTTCCTGTTTATGCTGTGGTTTAGCCTGTCCAGGCACTTGTGTTTGTGCTCTCCACAGAGTTAATTATGTCAAGTGCAAATTCACTCCTGTGCAACTCAGTTTGTAGTTTCACATTTGCCTAATAGGACTCCTCATTTCCCTCTACTACAAAATCTGTGCTCAGTGCTGCTTAATCCTGTTTCTGCTTGTGTTTTAGTGCCATTTGCAGTTCTGAGGAAAAAAGATAAGAGTAGGTGTGAATCCCTCCCGAGTGCACTGGGAGTTGAAAATCTATTTAACTGGCAAAGTCCCCTCAAATACTTACTGGTACAGGATTAATATCCTGCCCAGTGACAGGGAATAGAGATCCCAGCTGTCTCCTGGTAGGGCTGCCATTCCCTAGGGGCCCTGCAGTGAGTAACTCCACTAAAGAAGGATTCAGAATTGCACCATGTCTATTAGATTTTACATTATGAATCTGTTTATCATGAAGAGCATTTATTTCTTGGCCAAGGAAGGACCAGGTGGATAAATTATATGATGCATATCCAGAGCTTAAAAATTTCTCTGCGAAATTGAAAAAAGGCAGAGATATTTCTCATGAGGGAAGGGTCAGAATTGCGAATCGCAGTTACAGCTATCGTTTCAGGAATGTGAGTTGTTGTTAAGATGCTGATAGGTAAGATAACAAACTGCATCCCAATGTTGCATTTCAAGTCCACTTGTTGCGTGTCTACAGCATGTCCCTGAAGCAGGGTTGCCTTTTGACCTGCTGTTTGTATGGGAAAAGCTAAGGGAGACTGGAGCATTAAAGCTGTGTCGTCCATTTGAATAAAATACCAACCTTCTGTTGAGAAAAGCTGTGTCATCAGCACAGGCTGCATCCCAGACTTGCTTTGACTTTGCTTGAATCTTCTGGTGCCAGCATGAGCTGCACGTGGGCCCCCTCAGAGCAGAATTGCTGTAATGGAGCCCATCACAGCATACACCCAAACACTTCAGTGTTCCTTTGAAACGTCTCAGGATTATCTTTGCTGTGAGTGGCTTCTGCTGCTGCTAATTAACGTGGTTTAAACCACATTAATTTTGTCTGGCAAATACAGCAGTGTGAAGAGGGCTGGCTGCAGGAATTTCTAGGTAATGCACTTGTGGTTTCTTGCTGCTGTTAAGAGGGGAAAGGGACTTCTGACCTGTTCCCTTGAGAAAAGAAATAGATTGCTAGGGCTAGAGTTACAGAGGCTTATTTAGTGTTTGCCTTAAAGCTGTGCCAGCCTCTGGCACAGAGGGACCTGGATCTTACTTTGAGAAACATTTTACCTTGTAAAGAAAGTCCAGCATTAACTTCAGGTGGGTTTCAGTTACAAATTTTTGTTACTTGTACTCAGTCTGGAAGGCTAGGACAGTTGGCATTACTGTCCAGGGTTGAAAATTTCTTTAATGTTTTGGGGAAAATCTCATCCTGGAATGGGACCCAGTACTTTTAGAAGCTGTGTGCTACTTTAATTAAATTCTTAAAAAGCTTGTTTATATTGGTAAAGGTATTTTTGAGGTAATAGCTGGCCAATTCTTGTCAGGAATACCGGGGCCTCTCTCATTCTATTCTTTATGTCTCCTATATTAAGAAAGCACCATGTTATACTAATGTGAAATGAGCTTTGTGCTGCATGGATTACAAGGCACTAAAGGGCAAATTCGTTGTCCAATTCTGCCCTTTTGAATGTTCTTTAGGATAGTCCTCAGG
Source organism: Eopsaltria australis (assembly GCA_034509425.1). Lineage (NCBI taxonomy): Eukaryota > Metazoa > Chordata > Aves > Passeriformes > Petroicidae > Eopsaltria > Eopsaltria australis. Next base: position 2,348,155 of record JAVTVJ010000138.1, read on the forward strand.
TTGATAATTATGTTATATTAAATAAGTTTTTGTTTGCTTGTTTAAAAGAATTATACTTTTATGTAGAGAGTGGATCATCAGACCAGACAATAAAAAAGAATAGAATTTGTGCATGTTCAGCTCTCTTTTCATGGGGTATTTGTGAGCCTATCTGTACAAGCTTAATAATGCCTTAACCTAGTTTTTTGCATTCACTATGAAAGAAGGTTCATAGAGGCTTATGATTGTAACCTTAAATTTGAATCAAGGGGGAGGGGAAAACACACCTTGAAAATACTGCTTTGAGATAGTCAGATGCTACATTCTCTCTAGTTACCAGACAAACCCGGTTTAGCTCTTGACAGTGTATATGACTATTCCAGCAAATTTAAGGATAGAAAATAATCACTGACTATTTCAGATGCCTGACCAGATTAAAATAGCTTTCAAGATGCATTGTCACATTGTGAGCCAGTTGAAATGTTACCCGAGTATAATTAGGAAAAGAGATCTGGAATACAAGCAGAATTCAAAGTTCTCAGGTTGGTGTTCATTCCTGTGTCAGAGAAGTGATTACTGCAGCACTGACTAATGGTGGTGAGTTCTGTCCCATTGAGAATACACGCATGGGTCCTGGGGTGGTACCAGATTTTGAAGTCTTATCTCCTATCACAGCAATGCTTATGTCTTCTTTCACTGAGGATGTCTCTTCTGGGATGTTTCAGTGCAAGAAATAAAAGGCAGCTGGAAGAACTAAGTTTTTATGTGGATCTTAAGTGGGATTACCTGTGATTGGCCTGTCACCATGGGGAATATTCCCAGATGATAGACAAGCAGTGTTGTCCCAGGTAGCACAGAACAATCCTCCTTCACTTGGCTGCTTCTAGACCATCTTTTTCGCCTTCATTCTTCCCTTTTTGATTTGCAAATGAAATGGGGATGAGGGTCAATAGGGCTTTTCTCAGTTTGTTATGGGCTTTTTTCCTACTCCTCTCACTGCATTCTTAAGCTGCTTCTGCATCCATACCCTGAATAAAAGTGAAAATTAAGTCAAAATAGCCACTTGATCTTCTGCTGTTATGAGCAGAAGTGTTTGAAAAAATTTCTTGTGTATGCATGGGTCTTTTGTTCCACCTAAATGTCTTTCTGCCTCCGAAGAAAGGGGCAAATAAATCCGAAGTTTGAAATTAATATTTTTTGTTGTGCTAAATGGAAATTCAGCTTTTGCACTCACTCTCCAGTTAGTTAACACTTTAGGAAATTATGCCATTCTCACTAATAGATTGTTTATTTTGAATCATTCTGAAAGACACTCTATCATTCTTGGATAGAAATGTTCTACATGGCGGTACATTTAGTGTGAAATACTTGACATTTTAAAATTTGTTTGAAAAGGGAAACGGATTAAAAAGTTAATTTGTTACAGTGTATTTCCATGATGAAAAATTCAGAAGGTCTTGGGCTCCCATTTTCAGGTCAGGAGAGATTTTAACTTCTACAAATCAAAATAAAAGGGATTTCTACATAATGCATGAATGATGAATAACTTTAAAGGAAACTTTCCTGGAGGAAAGTTTTGTTTGTCCTTTCCTAACCTCTCTTTACTGCAGGGGGCAGGAGATAAAGGAAGTAGGCACACGGGGATGCTTGAAGGATTAATAAAATAGTAGAGAGACTTTTACTTCCACAGTAGATCATCGGTTTGAATCCAGCAGAACCTGTCAGTACTGAGCAGCTGCTTGGTGCTCTTTTGGTCATCCTCTCTTTACCAAGAGGATGATGATCCTGCAGAAAACATCAATTTGAGCTGGAGACAAATTGAAAAAACTGGTCCATTTATAAGAATTCTTCATCTGAAGGCTTAGTGAGTTTGTGATATAATCTGGGGAGAGAAATATCTTTTTGGACTGAAGGAGCTCCTGAATTTCAGCTGGTGTGGAACACAATCCTTGCAATAAACTGAGACTATTTTAGGTCGAGTTAGCCTGGGTCTTTGCCCCTTTGCTCCTTGGAAGGCTGCCCCAGATTTCTCTAATGGCCTTCTTTCCCATCTGCTTGGGGCTGACTTTCCTGCTCTAGACCCAGGAGCATCTTTGTCCTGAAGGGCAGACTTGGGATACATCACAGCAGTGTGCACACTGTTTGAATAGAGCAGTCCCGTGTCAGTAGCAAATGCTCCAGTCACTGAAAGACATTCAACAGGCTCTTGACCCTCTGTGAATAAAAATAATCCGTAAGTGGCTTCAGTACTTGGAGTTCCCTTCTGCTTTAGAAAACCTGAGGAAAAAATGCATGTTTTTTGTTTTGTTTTGAAAACATCAAGCCTTTGTAATAGGTGTGACTTAGGAGTTAGTTTAGAATTGTTTAATCTCTGTTTAAATTTAGGAATTAGTTTAGAATTGTTTAACCTCTGTTTAAATTTGAAATTAGAGTCTGGACATTTCTCAAAACAAAACCACCCAACAAAGAAAACCTTTAAGGAATCAGGAACCATTTAAGAAATCATTTGATGGATTTTAAATTTTATTTTTCTTCTTTGACAATTATTGTGTTAGGGACCATTTCAACTCTGTTTAGAAGAAGTTCAGTTCTCAAGAATAGTTGTAAGATAGCTTTGTGTTTCCCAGGGGTTGGGAATCATGCATGTAATTTTTCAAATTAATGACAAGACTTGGATGGAGTGTGTACTCTTAGAACAAAACTGTCTTGTTAAAAAGCACTGTGTTTAGACAGCTTGCAGCAACAGGAGATTAAATTGCTGGATTTGCCTTTTATATGGCTTGATTGATGAGAAAACTGCTGCAGTATTCATTGTTTATCAAATGCCACTCAGCTTGCAGCACTAACAAAAACAAATATTTATTGGGTGTAAGATTAAAAAATGATATTGCAGAAATATGTGACCAGTTTCCATAAAGATTTCTATATCTCAGTAGGGGCAAAAAGTTGAGATGTGCTGAAACAGTAAAGAGAAGGACTGTGCAGTGTAACCAGGGAGATATCAGGCACTGCCGCCTTCACAGAAAACAGGTTCTTTTTGGTGATCTCTTACTGAAGGACATTGCAGGAATAACCTGTGTGTGTTTATAAAATCAAATGCTTTCCCTAACTGCCTTCTCTTCTCCTCCTACTCCTTTCAAAAATAAACAACCCTGCCGTTGATGGATGTTCTGTTACTGTCACTCTTCACATGTAGCTTGCTCTGTGAGGGGTTACACCTGTGCATTACAATTGATATCCACCCAACTGCAGCACTTTTATCCACAAGAGGCAATGGAAGCTTGTCCATGCAATTATCTGGTTTAGGCACTGAATGTGTTGTTTTGATTAGGGCAGTGCTGTGGACTGTGTTACCAGGATGAGTGGGAACCTGAAGGTGGATTATCACAGTGGTAACCATTTGGGTAAAACACAGTTCTGATATGGTGACAAGCAAATTGTGGACATATTTGATATACTGTTTATACCCCCTGTGTGTAGAAGAGGATTGCCTTTTAGGATTTTTGTGTATGTGCATAAGAACAGATTAGGGATTCCATTTCCTCTGTAATTGCACACCATGAATAATTAATGTTATTACCTTCTTATTTGCAGGGGATCCTCTGTGTGTTTGTAGTTTGGGTTTTCTTTTTTTTTTTTTTTTAACCTTGCTTATCTAAATATGGTGTTTGTAAAAATGAGTCTCATATTAGCTGTAGGTTAATGTAATGTGAAAGACATGCTGTGCAAACATCCCCTAGCCAGTCTGGAAACAGCTCTGATCTATGAAGTGTTATCTTGGCTAGTTCATGTAATTTCTCAGGGAGTCAGTTTGAACTCTGGTTTTTTATTGGTTTATTATTTTTCAGAATGCAATCTCAATACATTTGTATTCATGGCAATGAACAGTAAGTAATTTAACACCTGCTATCTACAGTCTCTGTCAGCAAATGGCCTTCTCCTAGTGGGACTTACAGTTACTTCATGTTTAAAAGGCGGAGAATTCAAATTCTGTTTGCTGTGCTGTGAGCAGAGTTATGTTATGTATTTTCTTTCCCTCTGCCTTTTAGTCTGGTCTTAAACTAACACTGCTTTTATTCCAAAATAGAGAGAAAACCTGAACCTTGAAGGGGGTTGCAATTATTATATCATGTCAAGGGGTTTTTCCTCTCTAAAATAGGAAAAGGTGGGAGTGTAGGGAGGAAATCTAAGCAAAAATTAACCCTGGTCACACCTTATTTATAGCGAATATTTTGTAGGCTTATTGTCTTAGTCTCTGCATTGTGTTCTTCTGTTGATTTTTGAGGAAGAGTTTGTGTGGGGCAAAACTGAGGTGTGAAGATGTAATCCCCAGAGGTAAGGACTGTAAATGTGTGTCTGTACAACTCCTGCTGGGAGATCACACTTAAGGTCTTTTGCACTGCCTTTCTGTTCTGTTCTAACTTCCAGTTCTGGTTTCATTTAAAAAGTGTAGAGAAAGTATAAAATGAGAGGGTAGAATGAGTTTTTGTTTTTGTGTTTTGCTTGTTTGTTTTTGGGTTTTATTTTGGGTATTTGGTTTTGACTGTTTTTAAGGGATAAAGGTATATCTCTTATAGCTCTCATTTGAAATAAGTGAATGAAGCATTTGTGACTGATTTGTTTGGTTGTTTTTTTCCCCCTATTTTTGTAGTACCTAGTCTGTAGAAAGAGAGTGTATGTTGTGAGAGGCTGGCTAGCTGCCTAAGGAGGAGCAGTTGTGCCCAGTGCCTGGGGGGAGCACTGACCACACAGGAGGATTGCAATAGCTGGGATGTTTCACTCAGGAGCTGTGGGTAACTTGGAGCCTGTGGAGAATGGCTGCTGCTGCAGGAGACAACCTGCAGCCTCACAGAAGGAGCTGGATGGAGCAGCTGAGGTGGTGAGACTGAGGTGGGAAGTCAGGTCATGCATTATTGCCAGGTCTAGTGGAAAAGAAGAGTTTCAAATACCTCAGAGAGCTGCATGATCATGCAGCCAGTCCATAAGTACACTGGAAAAGCTGGGTTTGGATGCTGGAGTCCCCGGTCCCTTTTAACTGTGATCCTTTGGTAAGTTAGGCCATGGCAGGGAGTTGGTGTTCCTTGTGTCCAGGGAAAGGCTGTCCCACAAATAGGAAATGACATTGATTTGGGAGCGTGTCAGTCTGGCACTGCAGTGCCCTAAAGCACACCTCTGAAAGATAAAACCAAACCATCTCCAAACAAACAAATTACTGGATGGTGTATAAAAGAAAGCCCCAGCTCTGCTTTAACTTTGCAGAAGCAAATACAGTTTATGGTTGCTTAAGTAGGGGCTTTCTATTACCATATGTTGAATCTTGCAGTTTCTCAGCCTTCCAGCTCAGCATCTGTGATTCTCAGTAGCAGAAATGTTGCTTGGAAACTCAGTTGTCTTTTTGCATTTACTGGTAGAAAAGAGTTTTCAGTTCCAGTAACTTGATTATCATGACTTGTACATAGATCTAAAACTCCTTAGCAAAGACAGTTTCTTTACTGGCAGGATAAATACTGCAGATATACAAGAAGTGCTTAACGATGTTTTCAGCAGGGATGAAGTTTTTCCAATGTGTTTGTATTGCTATTGGGATATAAAATAAGTTGCATGGAAATGAGCTTATCATATATGTACCAGTATCAATGTGACATTTCTACTTCTTTTTTTTTCTTGTGGAGTAGAGAACCACCTCTGAGAATACAGGTTGCCATCATCTGACTATGGGCTTCTTTGAGAAGTGTGTTAGGGACAGTTATTCACAGCTTGGCAAGAAGATTTATGTGGGGATTTTTGGTGTGAATGCAACACTTCATGACTTGAGTTTCTTAGGAATTCTTAATTCTGAGGGTTTGGTTTGAAGGGAGTGAGAAGGAGATAGTGATCCATTGCCTTGTTTTCTGCATTGCTTTCCCCCCCTTCCTCTCTGTTGCCTGAAGTAACATGAATTTCACAAACCTTGCAGGATCAATACTTAAACTGCATACTAATGTGTTTTGGAGAACTACAGAGAAGATGGGGAACATGGAATGACTTTCTTTGTTCATAGTGTGGTTTGAGAGAAAAATAACAGCTGCAGTTACCACCTTCAGTTGTGCTCAGGAACATCAGCATCTGAAGGTGGCTCTACCAAAATGAAGAAAACTTACCAGGGCTTTTGATCTTACTGCCATGTGAATTTAAATATTGGATTTTAGGCTGTGTGCTCTAAAGCCATAGCAAAGAGTTACTTTTCACACAGTTTCCAGGAGTTATTGCAAGGACTGAAAATTGAGGTAAATGCCAGAGTAGGCTGCATGAAGTGTTAGATCAATACTTGAAATTGGCACATGGAATGTCAGCTTTGAAACATATGTGCACATGAGTGTGATTGATACATGCACTGAGAGCCTTTTAAGAGAAGCTTGGGGATTCATTTTGTTTAAAATGGAAGGCAAACAGTATTGATACAAGACTGTGTACTATACTTTATGCTAAGTGGTACAAATGAAGGCTTCAAAGAGTATTTAACTGCTTTATGCTATTTGTTATCCTCAAGAGTAGTATTCAAATCAGCATTCTAGGTTACAGAGCTTGTGGGATGTGTTTTCCCTTAGGACAGAGAGGGATGGTAGCCTTTGTGGTTTGGTTGGTGCTTAAATTCTTCCCCTCCGCCCCTCCCCATCTGTGGGGATTTTCATTAGCAATTAAATGTATCTGGACTTAAGAAACATCTGTTTAACATGACAGGAATGTGGGAGCTCATACTTTTATAACTTTTAAAGTCTAGGTATGCAGTAGAAAGTCACCATTTGATCAATATTTCCCCATCACATCTCTTGTAAAGTTTAGTGACTTTGAGTTTATTCTGTGGACCATGGAGTGGTCTGAAAGTATGGGATGATATCAAGTATTTAATTACCCCAGGTATTGCACGGTAGTCAGGAGCCAGGCTGTTTGCACTCCCGAGAAAGTGATTTGGCAGTGAACCGGGACTGTAAACAGTAAAAGGAGAACAATGTGCTGCTTCAGTACTTTGCCATAAAGGCCTGTTCTTGTTTCCTTGCAGAACGTAACCACTGAAAAAGAATTACAGCTCCTCAGTTAGAGCCAGCCCCTAGCTGAGGTCTAGGTTATTGTGTTCCATTTGTGGCTTGGATGTTTTCAGCCAAGAAGGGAGAAGAGAGCAACCTCCTTTCCTCCTTTTAAAATATTTTTCTTTTTTTTTGAGGATCTGGGCTCTTCAATATTGGACCCTTAGGCTCTTTTACTACCATCTGAAGTTATTTATTGTCAGGTAGGAGGTAGGACAACAGTTCTTGCAGAACATTCTCACTAGGCTTTTTTTCTTAAAATTGACCTGCTGGAGAAGATTTCTTAAGGGCATGTGTTCCCAAGCTCTTTCCTATATGAAAACTGTTGCTCTAACTTCTCACTGGACACTTAGAAATTAATTTTTATGACCCAGTGTTGTGTATGTTGGCTACAGATCTTCTGCTCTTTTAAAAATCACTTAAGTAGTGGGCTGAAATTTTGCTGTGGTGTAATACAAAAATGGAGAAGACCTACCCCTTTCTGATGCAGTTACTGCTGGAGTCATTAATCCAGGTGTGGTTTTAATCGCCCCTGTTGTTTGGATCTGCTTAGAAGGCTGACCTAATGTCTGAGCATGCAGCTACACTGAAATTGGCCTAAACGGGGTTAACTGGAAAGAAGGGTGGTGGCATGAAAGGTAGGCTACAGAGAGGTTGAAAGTAAAACTAACTTGCTGAGAAGTTCAAGCAGCAAACTGTGAAATACATTAATTAAAAGCTAGTAGTGAGCAGGTGGGGAACCTATGCTTTAAAAGATGGAGTTGTATGGCATTTGAAAGAAAATCTAAATAAGACCTTTTTTCTTTTTTTTTTTTTTTAATTTTGTTCCTTTGCCTTGTTGTAATACAATTAAAAAAATTAATTAAAGCAATATTAAAATATCTCATCCAACCCAGAGAGCTTTTATGCTGATCTAGAGTTTCCTAACTGTGAATCAGTCCCAGACTCCTGTTGTTGGCATAAGATGGGGAATGCCAGTGCCACTGGCCACAGTAAAAGGGACATGGAGGTGTGGCTGTGTAAGCACAGCTGTAACTCTGAGCTAGTGTCTTTAATGATACAAAACAAGGCTTCTTGCAAACTTGATGATTTTCAGGATCCGTAAATATTTCCAGTTGGGGCTGACAAATACTGAACTTGAAACATTGTGACATTAAAGATTAACAAAAGACTTTGGATGCCAGCTGGGGAGCATAGTATATTTTTTTTGCCTTTGTTATACTACACCTTTATGTCTAGAAAATGTGCAGTTAAATCCTTGACCTTTCATATAAAGCCTTGAAAGAGCCTGTGGCACTTTACATGGCAATAATGTGACTGCTGTGAGGGGATTGGTATTTGGTAATTGAATCTAAATTGACTTGCTCTGTGATAGAGTTTAAATATTCTGCAAACTTCTTGGTAGCAGAGAGTAGGAATTTTGTTATTATTTTTATTTTTTTAGTTAAAAATATTTTTTTAATAATTCTAGTAGAGTCTGAGGTAAGAACTCCCTATTTTCTGGAGAAGAATCTGTGGCTGCTGGCATGATACAAGTATTTTAAAGATGAAACATAGAAAGGCACATGCCATACTCACAGGATATTTTTCTCTTCCATCATGCTGGCTTTATCTTGTCATCTTTTGAAGGTGAAGCTCTCTGCCAGCAAGATTGCTTTAGCTTTGAAGGAAATCACACTCTTTGAGAAGTGGCTTGAAGTAGACCTTGTTCTACCCAGTGCAGAAATAACAGTATCCTACCCAGAATCAAGAGAGTGTGAAAATGAATTGCCCATATAAAATCCATATGAATGGTTCCTTAGGAAATACTTTTCTTCACTTTTCAAAGAGCAGCAATAAATATATAGCAAGGAATCTGCTGGAAGATGTTCTGCATTTTACTTTCTCTTCTGAAACCTTTCTCAAGTTTGCTAAGGTGGTGAAGTTCTTTAGAATAGTTTTTTTAAAGTGGTATAATGTATATTAATTTTACCACAGAAGATATCAACGAAGAATTTTCATTATCCTGGATCTAAATGTCACTTTTCACCACTCCAGTTGTGTGGGGTTCTATTTCTAGGGAGTGGAAAGAAAATAAGCTCCTTTGGAAAGAGTTATTTTGAAATTTGTTAATTAGACAGCAATAAAGCCCTTCCATGCCTTTGCCAGGATAATTGCTTTAGGCACACCATCACTCACAATACTGAACTAAGAAAAGTTGCATCTCCATGTAGGCCTCAGTTTTATGTTGTCTTCAGTGGGGATGGTGCTTAGGCTGCTTGTGGTCAGAATTCAAAAAGACATTTTGTAAATGGTAAAAATTTGTATCCCGTATCTCAAGTAATGGTCTCTCCTCTCCACCAGGTATGCATATTCTATAAGGGAACACCACACAAAGAAGAAAGTCTCAGAACTAACCAGGTAATTCTGTTCACATGGTGGAAATAGTTTGCCATCTGTTAGATCCGGGATATATCTGGTCTTAATTTTGTTCTTCAGTTTTATCCTGTAGCTGTGGGTGCATAAGCCAATTTTCCCTATGTTAGAGGCAAAAACTGTGTATTTTCTTAGTATAAATTGGTGGGGTGCACTATGTGATGGTAAAGAGATAGGCCTTGAGGGCTGGAGAGAGAGCTTCTTTCCTGGGCCTGGAGGTGACCCTGGGAATACATCCAGATCACCAGGAATGGGCTGGGGGAGAATTGTGGGTTTCTGGACAGTGTTGGAACTATTGGAAGTGACAATTATAGTTTGTGACCTTATAGGGTACTGTTTACCTGTTACCATAATAGGTAAAATCTGTGCAATACCCCAGGTGATTGGGGAACACTGTGGTGAACATCTTTCCTGTTTATGTGATGATATATCCTGTTTGTGTGCTGGTATTTAAGGAATTTTCACTGCACAATAAACGTCTTTGCACTTCTCCATCTTGTGCGAAGTCCATGCCCTTGCGTAATTACTGCATCAATTAAACAAGGCTTCCTATAAATTCAGTGTAGGAGCAGGGGGGCTCAGGAGCATGACGTGAGGAAGGGCCTCTTGGGAGATTCGGTCAAATAGTCAAATACTGTCTATTTCTTCCTAGCATAATTCTGCTCCAAAATTACACCTAAACAGAGAGAAAGACAGCTTAATAGGACAGTATCTCTTCAAAGAATAGACATAATTTCTCTAGTAAAATGTGCATTTTTAACAGCACCACCTGGTGACTCCCATAGCAATATTTCCTCATTAAATTATAACTGATGAACTTGTTTCTTTGGGATAGGTGACATAGTTAATTCTCAGTCATATCAGTTTGTCTGTAGCTGGGTTTTTTTGCTTATGTGATACTGGTAATTGATTTATCTTTATTTGGATAGGTTGATCTTGCTGTCTGCAATTTCCCACTAAGCCACTTGGTGCTGTGAGCTTTTCCAGCAGTTAAAACCAGTTGTTAGCCAGGCACAGTTAAATCAAGGTAATTGCAAAATATTTGAGGAGGAAGAGATCACATCAGTCTTCCAAAAACACACAGATGTTCAGATATGTTGAAGATGAAGTTAACTACTATGTGCTAACTGGCTCTCTATTAACTTCACAGGTTAGATTTTATTTTGTGTGTCGTGTCCTGTGCTCCCTGATATATTTTGTGAAAAGGCTCTACCAAGTCAGCTTTGATTATAATAACCTGTTTGCAACAAAGTGCAAGGTGACTTGCTTAGTGGATATTATTCAGATATTAGAAAGCTATCAGACTCTGCTTCTAATATAGATAGGATTCTAATAAAATATTTCAGGCTTATGAAAATAATAAATAAAATATTTCAGGCAATGTGTCTGTCATTTTTATCATATCCCCCATGGAATCACTTTATGAGATTTGAGCTAATACCAGCTGCAGATTGGAACTGGAACATTAATAGTGAGCTGAACCTGTCATGCAGAGTGATTATCTAGAAGATCATTTTAATACAAGGACCCATAGCACCAAGAAGAAAGCTGAGGGTTCTTGAAAGCATTCTAGGGAGAGCAGTGAATGAAGGATAAGGCTTCTTTTCTGCTTTTCCTTGTAGGTTTTTCTTCTGTTCCCTGAAAAAGCCATGTGTGACCTGGCTTGGCAGGGATGACCAGGTCCCAGTGAAGTCCCATCACTAGTCCCCAGAAGCAGGGGCAATGTGGGCGCAGAATAAACAAAGTAGCTGACAATTTGTTTATTCCTAATGAAGCAAGGGGATCCCAGGGCAGCTGCATAAGAACTGCAAAATCTGCAGTTATGTTGCAGTAGCAGTTTCTCAAGAGACCAATTGCAAGAGGCAATACTTCGGACTTCAGTGATTTAAAAGGCTCTAATTCCCTGGGCTTGTTCAGTAGAAGTCACTGTAATAAAGTTGATATGAGAAAACACAACAAATCAGTTTGCAGCTGCTTTAAAGATGGGTTTGAACTGTGACTGAAACAGAATGATCAGTGGAAAACTCTGACATTTGTGATTTAACTTTTCTTTGAAGTAATCTTAATGTAGCCTGTAGGGGAGGATCAATAGCAGGTGAGAGATGAAGACTTCCCCCTGGTTAGAAGGGAGGCCTGCTCTTGGTCTGCAGGACTGATTTAGTGTTGTTCTGTAGGAAGAAGAGATTAGAGGAGATGGTGCAAATGGTTCTGGCTTTATTTAAGAAATTGGCACTAATAGTGCAATACATTAGTTCTGTGGCATGGGGATTTTTTGTTTGTTGGGATTTTTTTTTTTAAACCTTCAGAGACGATGACACTTGTAGACAGCATTTAAGTTGTTCGTAATGCTAGCAAAGAATGATGAGCTTGAATTTCTACTGCTAAGTGCAGGGAATTGGTAACTGTGAGTAACTAATGACGTGGTCACCTTGTTGCTTAATTTCAGTTTCTTCTTCTTGTCTTGGTATCATGGACAGGATGAAAGTTAGAATCTAGAAGAGACAAAAAAAGAAGGCTTCAGAGTAAATGTGTCTTACACATACTTTTTGCCCATGGAAGCCCCTACTGCAGTCCTGTAAATGGAAAATGCTAATTGGGTGCACAAGAGCATCCAGAGTTCTGTTGAGAAATACCTTTGGGCATACCTCTGCCCACTTACTCCCAAACTTCTTTGGACCCCTTAATGTGTTAGAATATTTCATTCTAATTCAGGTTTTAAACTCTGAATGTTGAGCTGTGGGGTGTTCTAGCTGGTGCAGTGCTTGGGTAGACATTTAATAAGAAGTGATTTTTGCTTCCAGTAGAAACAGAAGTGGACATGCAAAGCAGTGGAATAGATGAACAGATTTTCTTCAGGGATGTCTAGGAGTGTGTAGGAATTTCCTCCTTTCTGCTTACTACAAAAAGATGCAAAATGCATTCCCTCCCCCAGACTGCATGCTGGATAATATGAAAACTGAGTTTAAATGTATAATTTGTGTAGTGACTTGCAATTTATTTTGACACAAACTCGATGGCACTAGCTAGAAAGAAACTTCTTTGAGAACTGAGCTTGTAGGGAGGAGTTCTCCAGCAGCGTTTCCAAGCACGTGGCACTCGTGTTGCTGCTCTCTGGTTCCCTTCCACGCCGGCACGGCAGGCACAGGCGGAGCCTTTCAGCCCTCGGCTTTTCCGAGAGAGAGACAATGACTTTGGCAGACAGGGGATGGCAGTGTTGCACTGTAGCTTCCCAGCCTTCCGTTCAAAATGTCTCTATTTATAAAATCGGCTTGGTATTTACCAGGAAGGGAGCAGATGAACCAGATGCATTGCTGCAAGATTTTCTTGAAATAATTCTGTATAAAAGAACAGATTTGGGGTTCTGAGAAGTTTATATGTTGACAAAACCTTCAGAAGAACGTGTTAACATGCATCTAAATTAGATGTTAGCAGTGGACACAGTTTAAGGCATTCTTATTTATTTTAGATTTAAAATGAAACCAGCAAGCACTTAAACTCCTTTCTACCTTTCTTTTATTCTAGAAAATGCAAAATGTGTTTGTCAGAAGCCTTAATGCATTGTTGTATTCTGCAATTCACCTTAGGGCAAGAGGCCAGTTCTGAAGGATGCCTGGTCCACATGGGCAGACACTTATGGTGGATGTGGAAGCAGCATTCAGCTTGCTTGTCTTGGCTCACCACAGTTGTAGGAACACGGCAGATGGACCAAAATAATTTCTTTGGAGGGATGGACTTTTGCCATGTAAGGCAACGCAGATCTTGATCAGCACCTTCCACTTCAGCTGCTGGATGAGTTCAGTCAGATCTGTCACTTGTGCACTGACATCAGCACATGGCAGTGAGGTATCCAACCCTGCTCCAGTCATGCCACGATCCTCAGATGGAGTCCCATCTGGGATGTGTTGGTGACAACCTCAGCCTCGAGGTGATGAAAGTGTAGGTAACAACGGGAAAGTCTGCCTTCAAAATACAGATGGTAGGAAAAGCTGAGCAGGCTGTTGCTGAAATTAACTCAACAACTCAGTCCCTTTTCTTGGAGGAGCACAGCCACCTCTCTCTTCTAGCAGTGCTCTGTGACTCCCTTAGTTTTACCTGAAAGGTGGCTCTGTTCATGTGCATCTTTGTTCCAGCAAGGCCCAGGCTGTAGTCTGAAGGTAAACCATGTGCTTTGGATGAGGTGTAGCTGTAAAGCTGACGTGTGTCAGTACACAACGAACACTGGCATCTGTGTTTCCTCCCCAGGTCCCCTGTCACTGACCAACCACTTCAAACTGGCGGTATGGAATCTCTAGTGGGAAAAAATAGAGCTGAGTCCATGGCAATCAGCAGGAATGTCATCTGAAGCGAAAATATGAAACCTCTGAAAAGTTAAACTGCATCAAAGTCTTAATCTTTCAGTCTGTTTTTAATTTTTTTTTTAAATTCTCACCCTGAAAATGTAGAACTGACTTAACTGAATCTGTGTTATGAGACATCATAGAGTATTTTTGGGAAGGAAGAGGGAAAAGATACAGATAAATCTGGTCATTTCAATGGCACTGCATTAAAAAAAAAAAAGTTTCAGCATGACATTTGGTTTCAAAAGTAAATATAATACGTTTACTGTACTTAGTTCTGGACAACAGCAGATTTATTCACCTTGTACCCATCTCTCCTTAACCTTCCTGCCACTTGTGGGAAGAACTGAGAGAGTGAGTTGCTTTATTGGAGCTTGATTTCTCACTTGAAGGACAGGCCCTATTGCTGCCTGATGAGGTGTGTAGGTGACTCAACTCTGAGGCCTTCCTACTCTGAGGAAGTCAATTTATTTTCTGGACAAGATAAATCAGATTAGAGATAACCTGTATGCTTTTGTGAGAGTATCAAAGGCAGCCAATCAAGCTAATAATAGCAACATTATTACAAGACATCTGATTCTCATCCATCACTAAAAAGAGATAATTAGCTAAGAAGTCTCTTGGATTATTCTAAATTCACACCTACAATACAAGGGTCAAGTGCAGGGAAGGCATATATGTGCCCAGAGCAGTTTCAGCATCTGCCTCACAGAGAGGACATGAAATGTTGGTTGGTTATTTTGCCATACTCTGGTGGTGGCTTGTGAAGTGTGCTCTTTTCAAACTATTCAGCTGGAATTTCCTGAGGTGCTGATGGTCACTGCTGGCCTGGAGTTTGATATTTGTCCTCAGGACTCCTTTAGAAAGAGATTACATGCGTCCAGAGGAAAAGGTGCTAAACTTTCATTTTTTGCCCCTAGGACTCCCTGAATTTTGGTGAGTCAGTAAGTAGCTGGAACAGGCTCAGGGCCAGCAGAGCAGCCAGGATGCTGTCTCAGGTTTCTCATCTCCCTGCTGGCCATGCAGTGCCACCACGGTCATGTTTGTCACGTGTTAGCCTGGTAATAACATGAGTAGAAATGCACTAAAAAGAGTCCCAGCTTTGTTTCGTGCGGGGGCTTTCATACTAAAGGTAACATTCTTTCAGATGCTGTTTTGGACAGAGCCCTTTTGTTCTGTTTGTTGTTTTGGTTTGGTTTTTGAACTTAGAAGAATGTTCCTCAAAAAATATTTTTGAGCAAAATGGATTTTTTGCTTTTAAACTTCACCTGATCATGCACTATGTTTGTATGTGTAGTTGGGTGATGACTTCTTCCTGGGAACAGGGAATGGAGAGAACAGACCATTAAAGATAGAAGCACTATTGGAAAATTATTTCACTTGAGGTAAATGGATGGTCACCAACGATGATGATTTAGCTTGAAACAGGTAAAACTAGCCTGGAAAAATAATTAAAATTATATTGTAAACCTAGTAACAATGAAGTAATATAGGAGTAAAGTGAAAGAATTTGAAGGAAAAAGTAGTTATCTGTACTTGTAATGCCAAGCGCTTTTTAATAGGTAGTAACATGATTAGAAGTATCATTATTTCCATTTCAGAAAGGAGGAAAGAATGCAGATACTGAAAGACTTCAAGTTTACTCACTACTGCATTACTGTCAAGGCCAGGCCTCCTAAAAATGTTAGAACAGAATATTACCTAGGAGGTAAAGAAAACTAAAACTTTTATCACTTAAAAAGAAAATTGTTAACCTAGGACTTCAAACTTACCATATGTGTTAGGAAGCGTCCTAAGGAATGTCATGTAAAACTCCAAGTGTTCTGCATTATGAACAGGCCAAGGTGCATGACCATGGTGTTCCTCCTGCACCTCATTTTTTTTTTCTCCTGACAACACTGAAATCTCTCTGGAACATCCTTTCTGAGCCCCAAGTGTCTTCAGCAAGGTTCTGCCTGTCATTCATGATGAGGAATCTCCATGTGAAACTAATCTAGGATATGTGGCACTTATGCATTAAGTGCTGCTGAAATTGGGCTGAGTCAAAATGTTGATGACCTACCCTGCACAGAAATGAGGCTGATGATGTGTAGTGGTGAAATTCTTATTTCAATACTTAGCTGATGATGCACTATTTATTTTGAGACTATTGAACTGTGGGGTTCTGATAAGGTTTTGAAAGGCAGCTATGAAATGTCCTGATTGTATATCTGCTACTGCTGGAGATGAATCAGAACTCTGGAGGCAAATACTGCTGGATTCCAGTTGTTTAACATCTCAACTTGGTTCTGGATTGCTGAACCTTAGACATACATGTCTCCATGTGGAGACATATCTGATTATATAGAATACTCCATTTCAAAGAATACTAGTTTGGACTTCAAGGTGTAAACTCTGTCAAAGCTCTGTTTGGATGGACACAAACCTCCTAAAGTCACTATTGAAAAATTAACTCCACCTTATTTATTCCTTTAGAGAGGGAGTACCCACACCAACAAGATTAGGTTGTGGATTTGTGGAAAAGTATTCAGAATTTTCCTTCAAAACATCCTTGTGTTAGTGTTGCCTGTAAATGTTGCATTTAAACTGCAAGCCTGAAACATTAATATTTTTTCTTCCTCTGGAGGTAAATTCATTTCAATTACACAGTATTTATATGCAGGAAAACAAATTAAGTGACAATTTCTTGGAAGACATTGAGTTTCTAAGCTCTGGGTCTCTGACTATAAAACCTTTTTACAGTTTGTCTAGGACTCCACAGATTTCCTAGTACAGAACCAATGTTTCCCTGGGTTTGCTGCTGGGTTCCCTGAACAAGTCCATTCTAACTTTCTGCCTAGAAGGTAGTCCAGCACATGGCACATGTGGGTAGAGTCATGCCTTTTTTTTTAAAGCATGTGTTTGCCACACATGCCAGGAGCCTGAAGATTTTGGTTTTTTTAAAATTATGTTCATTGAATAACAGAGTTTAAACTGAACCTGCTAAAGAGTTTAAAAAAGGCAAATGAAAATATGCTGGAACTAAGTGCATAGGGAACTGAGCCATTTTTGGATATGGTTTATGACTAGCAGTGATTATTTGAGAATATAATATACTTTTATCTTACTACTGGGAAACTCAGTTGCCCCTTTTTTTTTTTTTTAATTAGGAGAGTTTTTGCATTTTCTTCTGAAAGTTTTTTTGCACCAGCTGTATAATATGATATTAGGGAATTAATTTAGAAATTATCTGATGTGCTTTGTGAACTGTCTCACAGTGAAGTCTGGTGTGGCACATAAGCCTACTTATGGTGTCTAGATCCAAGAGCCACAGAAAAGGCTCTCTCTGCTTTGTAGGATCTGTGTGACCACTATTGTGGAAATTGTGCTTCATAACCTGTTAAGCAATTCATATTGGTGCCTAAAGTACCTTACAGCATGATGTGTTTTGGTTGTTACACTGTGTATTGCAAATGAAAGATCAGTTTCAAGGAACTGGTTGAGTGATCCTGTTCCCTCTCCCATTCAGTGACTTGGGCTGCCATGCTGTCTGAAGGGATCAGCAGAAACAAATGTCTCCCGATGCAACTGTGATTTAAACTTGTGAAAATAAAGTGTGAGTGACGGCCACATTAGGACTGTTTTTCAGGATGGCTTTTTTTGTAAAACTGTTACAACTTTCCAATAAATAAGGGCTTTCTTTAAGTCACTTTACCATGATCACTCATAATTTGAAAATAAAATATGCATTTTTCACTTCTTAGGATTGGAAATAAGTGCTTCAATTATCTTTTCATTCACCTGAGAGTGCTTGATCTGCAATTAATACTGCTTGCCTGAAAAGAAGGACTTGAGTTGTGTATTAAAGGTCATTGAGTTGTAGACACCCGTAATGAAACTGTCTTTGGAAATGATTAAAGATGCCAAACAATAGTGGCTGTCAGCACTGCTTGGGCTGTTGGATCCTTTCTCTTTAGAGCAACTGATCAAAGGCAGAATTGACAGCAAAGTCACGTTTTTCGAGACGAGAGGTCTAAGGGATGGCAGGTTCGAAAGTGTAATGTGCAGGGGCTGAGGGAAAAGGATGTGTGGGAAGGAAGTGTGTTAACCAGATGGCTCCACTTTACTGTTTTTGGGAGCCCTTGAAGACAGTGAGGGGGAGATCAAGGCAGCAAGTTTCTGCCTGAGCAGGGTTTTCAGCCAAAGGGAGCTCTGTGTGTGCTCTTCGCCTCGCTGGTTCAACTCTGCAAGGCTTAAGGTACACCCTGTAAATAAACTTCCTTTACTTTTCATCTTTGGAACACACTGCTCTTGAGTTGGACACTGTATGGTGCTCCTATATGCCTTTCCATTCAGATCAATTAAAAAAATCTAACTTTCATAACTGTTTAATTTCAGGGCTTCTGTTGATTAGAACTTCCAGTTCCATGGGAACCACTCAGTATTGGCTAATTGATATCTGTGTGCACCTTGGTGACCTTTAGAACAATCTAATTAAAGTGATGCAAAATTCCTCTGGAGACCCATCTCTCCAGGCTGACAGTGGATATTATCATCCTCTAGGGCTCCATTTAGGGGAATTCTGTGACTTTTTAAAGACAAAGCAAAAACGGGATTCTAGGCTAGTGCAAAAGAACAAAGTGAAATGTAGGGATGAAAAAATGTTGCATAACCTGTAACATTTCTCTAACAACCTTACCAGTACTTACTACTGAAATACGCTGTGGTAAATGATATGCGAGCAGCCTTTAACCTAACAAATGAGAGGAGGGGGGAAAAGAGATATTATTAGCAAGCATAAGATGAATCATGACTATATATTCTCCAAAGTGGTGGAAACAATATCTATTTGTGTTCTAGTTGAAAGAGATTTCAGCATGTGGGTACATAGGTTATTTATTTGCAGCAACTTCAGATAACCACCATTAATTTATATGAGTGTGAACAAACTTTGAGTAGTGCCCTTTAAGATGATTGCAGGAGCTTTTAAAATTTTTATTTTAGAATTATTTGTGCCATTTTAGTTCCTCGTCTCAGCTGTTCTTGATATTATTCATTATTACTTGTCTTGTTACTGAATTACATTTTCTGAACTAAGTGAGGTTGCTGTTATTTGTGATAACATATGGTTTACTGAATTGCCATCATCTCCTACTAAACTTGTCTGCCATTAGTTTAAGACTCTTGGAATTTTATAAGAATACTTCACTGACAGTGGATTGGCTAGAAAAACAGTATGTTTCCTTTATATGACATTCATAGGACAGAAATAGGAACTTCTCCATGCCCAACTCAAAAACCACAGTCCATTTGCATTTAGCCTTGATCTTCTGGCCAAATTCCAGTGTTTACTGTATGCTGTCTCTCTGAGAGAAAGGAGAACACAAGTTTGCTTTTTGAATGCATCACTGAAAATATCAATATTGAAAGTTGTTTGGGTGCCCTTTCATGAAACAGCTTTTTTTGTTGTTGTTGCTATTTTTTGTTTCTTTGTTTTGTTGCTGTTCTTGATGGCCTTTCTTAGCCTGAGCAAGTCCAGGCTATAAAGAGCACATGTTGCTCTTAGTGTATGAAAACGAACACATGCAAAGTTAGTGTCAAAATTTTTCAGTTTTCCTCAAATATTTACATCAACCTGTCTTATGCTTAACACAGTGACCTCGTTTTTGGTAGCAAGGCAGGGATTTCTACCATTCCTCTGGCCTCAGAGGGAGAAGCAAATCCTGTGTTCTGGGATGGAAGGCATTATAATCCTGTTGGTTCAGACATCAAACTGCTTTGTCAAAGTGCTGTAGAGAAATAGCAAAGAAGACAGTTCCTGTCCTGGGCAGCTGCTGCTTCCAGTTATCTGACAGACTCTGAGGGAGAAACACAATGAGGAGCTGTGGCAAGGCAGGGTGAAGACTGAGGAACAGCAGGGACTGCAGGCAAGGTGAAAGCGATTGAAAGTGGGAACAGAAATCGTAGGTTGATCTCCCTAAGAAACTGCCAAAGTATAAATTGTCCCTGACAGTGCTTAGCTGTTCCTTCCTGTGTTTGCTTGCCCTGGAACAGCTGAGTGTTTACGGGTTCTGTTGGAGGCAGAAGTCCTAATTAAACCAGTGATAGAAACCCCTCCAACTTTATGCTGATATGAATACACAGTGACCCACTTCAAAAAAATCAATCACAATTTCATTAATTGCATTAAAACCAGAAGATTATGCTCTAAGGGAACCTAAGATCTGAATATTGGGTCATTTGATGACTTAATTAGGAACAGAAGTCAATGACAGTCAAACTTACTAGAGCTGATAGACTCTAATATTGACCTTTATTATGAATGCTTTATTTTCATGGTTAATATGTAAGAAAAATGCATCCTGTAGGTACTGACAAATTTAATGCAGATATATCTGATTCTAACTCTCTCTGTTCTAAGAAAGACTTTTTTTTTTCCTTTTTGCCTGTGGTTTTGTTTAATTTTTTAGATAAAAAAGTAGTTGCTATTTTTCCTGTAGTTGTTATAGATCTCTCGGAGCTTCTCTCATGAGACGCCTTCTCTCGTGGAGATCAAAGAACAAAATCACTTCTGTCACATTTGTGCATCATTACAATATATAATTTTGTGTGTGTTGTGCTATTTAAATGACTGATCGAAATCAATTACATGAAAGTATAAATTGCTTTTTAAGTAGATTAGAATAAGAAGATAGGAGTTACACTATTCAGGATGTGTACCCAGGCTGCTTCTTGATGTTTAACGGCTCAAATTCTTGTAACTAAAGGCATTAGTATTACATGCTGTAGCACTATCAACACTGCTGAACTGCAGCTCCTGGAGTCAGAAATCCTATACATTAAAAAGAAACCAACAGATGGCATTTTATAAGCCTCATGCTTCATTGTCCTATAAATAGAGATTATCAAATGCATAATAAGCACCCAGCAAGAATTATATTCCTTCTCTTTTAACTTCTTTATTAATCATAAGCAAGCAACTAATACCTTTTTTTTGCCTCTTGCTAGTAGTTCTGTATGTAATATATCTGGTGTTATTACCATAAGACTGTGCTCATCTGTGAGTTAACATTTCAAGTGGGACAGAGAGAACACAAGTAGCACCCACTTTTTTTGGTCTTCTGCTAATCATATTCTTGTAATGTGCATATCTTGGTATTATGATTATATTGTAATTTTCATTAAGGATGGATTTCAGATGGTTAAAAACCTGATTTTCTTTTTCTAGAAGGGAGGGTGGTAACTGGCAATTAGGTATAGCATAAGTCTTAGTTGAAAGGAGGTGAAAGAAATTGCTTTTAGAATAATAATAATAATAATAATGCCAGGTAGACAGAGATTGCTTATGGATGGTGTAACCAGCTGTGCAGGAGAAATGTCAAAAGATGGTTATGGGAACATTTGGAATGTAGAAAAATCAATCTAAAAGGGTGTTACGTAAAAACTCTGCCTTTTATTATGATGGTGCCTTAAGACTATTATCCTGTATCCTGTGATTATAAGGTTCTTTCTGTTGTAAAGTTGCTCTGCCTGCTCTCATATAACTCCCTTAATGTTATTTACTGTCTTTCGTAGAAGGAAAGCAATGTGCTGCTTTTAGTCATGTAAGAAGTAATGAACTAAACCATCTTGTTAAAAGAAAATAGATCAGCAAATCAAAAGTGTGCTTTAGAGCAGAGAAGGTATTACACAGAAAAGAACTCTCATTATTTCGTACATCTCCTTTCCTTGTGCATTCAGAGTCCTGTCAGTTTCTTTGAGGCCTTGTTGGTGCTACATCCCTGAAGAGGTTTTGGTTTTGCATCAGCAGTTCCTAGTGATTCCTTGGCAAAGGTTAATCTCTCCACAGATTACAGCTCGTCTGAGACTTCCTCAGCTCTCAAGAAGGGACATGGTTCTTACCAGCATTTATTTTGGTTTGTGGCATTCTGGGGTTCATATGTACACACAGAGAGTCATACTTCTTTTGAATATTTCTTTATTTTATTCCATAAAATATGTGTTTTTTAAGGAAAATTTCTTTCAAATATACAAAGGGACCTTTGTTCTTTAATTAATTGTTTTCCAGTTTTTGTCAGCAGATAATGTCATGAAAGGAATAAAATTGCCTCTTTGTCTTAATGAGGAGTGAGACCAGTAGCCTCATAATAGTTTCATTAATGGCTATTTGTCTGTTAGTCAAAATGCATAAAAAATGATCACAGAGCTGTGATTTGGACTTCTGGCCATGAATGGCTTTTTATGGGTGGAACTTGAGCTTACACTACCGTTTTTTAGGTGTAGCCACTCCACTGCTCCGAGAGCTGAGTTGGCTCCTCCAGGTCCCTCCTTCATGCCAGAGGCTGTGCTGTGGCCACAGAGGACTGTGGTAATCCAGCCAGGGGTGAGGGGTTGAAGAAGGAGTCCAAAGCCTGGGCTGTCCCTGGGAGGAGACTACACACTCAGTTCTTGCTCAGTCAACCAGTTTGCTGCCCTTGTCTGTGAGTGTGATCGTTAAATCGTAAACAAGGGATTGATTTTTATATTCCTGTTGTCTTTTTAGAGCAAGGAAATATAGAAAGCTGGATTCTGTTCTAACTTATATATCCATTTCAAAGTACTAGATGCAGCCATACTTTTTGCAAGGATATTCTTGATAAACTTTTCACTAGTGGGGAAAATGAAGAAGAGCTGGGGAGGTGAAAATCTGAGCTACTTAGTAGTAGCTAAGAACTCAGTCTGGAGAAATTTCATGCGTTTCAAACTGGCTAAGATTGAGGTCAGACCCATTCTTGGCCATTTGGCTTTGTTTCCTCACCTATACTTTGTTGTCTTTTGAAATCCAAAACAGCATCCTGAGCTGCTGCCTGTGCTGCTTGCCAGCATGGTTTGTGAACTACAGAGAAGCTAGTGCTGGCTGTGGCCTTGTGCTGAAAGGGAGTTCACTCTCCCTTTAAACCCTCTCTCTCTAGCATTAATCCAAAGCAATTAATTCTTTTTCCTGTGAGCTAGAAAGCTTATTCTTCTTGTGAGCTGATTTGGTTATCAGTAGCTGTATTACTTTAGTGATCTGATTCTTTTAACCTGTTGGTTTAATTGTAACTGTTCACTCAGTTTTTTTCATTGCATTATTCCATCTTCAGTTTAGCAAAACTGTACAGTGAATCAGCTTAGAACAACTGTAGTTATTTAAATGTTTTTTTTGTCTTGTTCAGTCTTGAAATCAAATCCGTAATTACACAGTACAGATTTATTCCACTACATTGCAGCAAGATGAGCTCAAGGTTACAGAAACCAACAGGTGAGAAATTTGCTTGCCTCTTGTTTTTGTTTCACCACTAGTGTTCAAGAGTCCCTTTTAGGCTCCGTCAGTATTCTGAATTTGTTCCTCCTCTATAAGCAATATAAAGTCTGATTGTGTGCTAATGGAAAATCGTTTGAGCTGCTGTGTTGCCACCTTCATCAACAGAAGGGTGTTTTCATCCTGTGCACACAAATTCACGATTCACTCCTAACTGCAGAGAGTGAGAACTTCCGCTCCAGCATTTAGAAGTCTAAATAGAAGAAATCATTCACTCTGCTTTCAAAATGCATCCTCTGAGGCCATATTAGTTAAAGCACAATCAAATATGGAGCCCAACAGTGATGGAATTGAACGGGCCGCTGCCACCGAGGGACAGAGGTGCTGCCAACCTGTGCCTGTGTGCCTGGCTAGCAGGTGGCATGCAGGAACCACTCTCCTAAGCTCAGTAAGGAACAGGGTGGGTTGCAGCTTCTGTCTGCTTAACACTGTTGGACAAATCCAGGGATTGCTCTCCATCTGGTGGCAATTGGTCCTGTGGTTGGCCTACAGAGCCAGGGTGTGGAGCCACATAATGGAAACTTCTGAACTTGTGGTTTTTGCTAGTAACGATCTGAGTGCATGATTGGCAGATTATCTGTGACTCTGTAGGACCTGACGGGTTTTTATGGCTGCTCCTATGGTTTTGTAGTCCGGCAATGATATGGATGGGTGGGCAAAAAGAAAAGGAATGATGTTGCTGATGGACGGTTTTGGCTTCTGGGGCCAGAAATGCTTCTGCTGAAAAAAACTCTGAGCTGAGATTATAATGCAGAATTCATCTCCGATTATGACACAAAATCCATGCATCCACATCCTCTTTGACTTAGACAAGAAAAAGGAAAATTTGACATTATTAACATATATCAGGGATTGCCAAAATTTTGTTGACTTGAGCGTCTTGAGCATGCTGGACTGAAAAGAAAAACATGAGTAGGAAAAGATGTCTCTTGAGTAAAGTATTGCACCTAGCAATTCCATATGCTTGTCAGGTTAAGAAAATGAAGTTATGAGGTTTGTTTTCTTAAACGGAGGAGAGGATGGATAACTCTGAATGGATAAAGTGCACAAAGAAGCAGGGTTTTGCGGGGATATGTCTTGTTATAATTTTTCCTTTCTTTAATAGCTCTTCAGTGTGGAATTAGAGGGAGGTAAAGTTCACTAAAAGGTGTCTGTAATGCATTTATTAAGAGGCTTCTTTTATGTGTGTAAGGCAAAGGTGATCAGTAGCCAGTTTGCAGCTAGTCTGAGCTTTTAAAAGAAATCCAAGTAGGTGCTACAGAGTGGCAGGAATAGAGGAGTGACTGAATCAAAACTGTCCAGCTGCTCTCCAAGGTGTAGCAGTGCTGAGAGCAGCCGCATTCTGCTGGGTGGGGTGAGGACCCCTGGCAGTGAAACAAGGAACCTGTGCAGAAGTGACAGTTTCACTGTGGTGATGCCAGACCTGTCTGCTTTTCTTCTTTCGTTGCATGGAAATTTTTTTTTGCCCAGTGCTGGGTGTGTGTGTGTGCGCGCAGGAGTAATTCTGTTGTATGGACTGTTCCTAAATCCAAAGCAGAAGGTTTTTGGGGTTCATTTGGACTACTGCATTTGCTGCTGATCCTCCTGAGCCTCCTTCTGTAAGTCTGATTAATTCAGTTGACATAGAAGAAGGTGGTAGACCAGCTATGGCTTTTTATTCATTTATTTTAACTAGTTTGTACTTAGTTAAGGGACATCCATCAATGCAGGTTGGAAAGAGAGGCTTGGAGTAAACAGTAGGATGGCAAGTGCTGCTGTGCCACCTGTCTCTCCTTAAGGCATTTTACTTGGTGAATTATGGGAACTATGTGAAATCACTGAATAATGGATGCATCTTCACTCAGTCCTTCTACTGGATTTCTTCAGATCCTGGCTGTAAATCTGCTTCCTGAGAGGGAAACCTATCTCTTAATATGCCCAAGTACGTGGTGAAATCAAAGATTTCTGAACAAACCAGGCAGGAGGGTGAAATACAATTTATCCATAATGGTAAGTCCATCAAAAGCTTAAAGGACCAAGAACAATTTAGAGAAGGTGTTCCAAACAAGGCTCAGAAACAGAATCTAGCATTATTGTAACACATGACACACAGATCACTCTGTACCCGTGATTTTTGTATTTTGGTGCTCGTAAGTCCTGAGTGAAACACGGAGCTTGTGGCATGAAGGGGAAAGATGGGCTACTCTTGAGTTTTCACCATGTACTGTGTGAGGGAAAGGATGTTTAGCTACTTGGGTAACAGGTTTTGTGGATCTGCAGGTAGACCAGCACAGCTGATGGCATCAATGCCCTTCACTGTATTCCTGCAGGAGAAAGCCGAAGTGGGAAAGTATGGTCCTTGTGCATCGTTAAAAACAACCCACTTTGCAAACTGGGATTAAGCTGGCAAACCAGTAAGATAACTAGGAAGTTTTTACCAATTTGGGAAAATAAAAGTACACTCTGCACAGAAATCTTGGAGAGATATTTAAAGGTTATTTTTGGAACAGGGCAGGAACTACCCCACGTAAACTGGTCAAGTAATGATATGGTGGTGATAAACCTGGAGGGCTGCTTGACAGCATGAAAACTCTGTAATGATTTCATACCCTCAAGTATGTAATTTAAAATGTAGGTGTAAGGATATATTTTGGGTTTGAGTTTTTTTTTTCTTTCCTTGCCCCCTCACCCTGCATAATTTATTAATGTAAAGTGTTCTCCCAAGAGTGCTTTGCTTACTTGCTTGTGGACTCTTGCATGACTCAGAGCAGTACATGAAGAATCTTCCTATGTTTCCAGGGAACAGAAATCCCTACCTTACTATGCTCTGAAAGGTCAAATTCAATTTAATAAATTTATCTCTCTAGAAAACAAGCATCTTTTTTTAGCTAGCGAAGGGAAAAAAAAAAAGATTTTGCATTTTGAAAACAATAATCAAAAGCATATTACAGTTGTGTAAGTGTGAAGTGCTAAAAGCTTCTATTACTGAAACCATACTGGTGTAAATCCTCAGTACATGTTGAAGTCAAGTAGCATTATTTGTAATTCTATTATATAGTCTCTGTTAAAAAAGGAGAGCTGCTGGGAAATGCAATTCAAATTTCGTCTTAAAGTGCTTATCTAAGGGCTGTATCCTGCCAGCATTTTGAAAAATAAGACTTGTAATCAATGCCATTGCTTAAGAATCAATGTTGCCTGGTCTAGTCATGTGTGATAATACAGCACTGCAGCAAAGAAAGCTATTTCCACTGCAGACTTGCATTCAGCTGGGTAGCATGTAGCTGAAGTAAAATACATTGCTGTATAGTGCAGCACAGTTTTGACTGGGAGCAAGGCAAATGTGTATTTAGTGATATTATGAAGACATTGGAGAACGTGGGAACTTTAGAAACTGTTGGTCAGTGAAGTTTCATTAGGGTACAGTGACAGGGACTGTGACTCATGGAGTGCTGGATGCTTAAAGTGGCGCCTGTTTTTTATTCTCCCTGCCCTTTTCATAAACCCTTTACTGCACTATCTCCAAGTTTTCAGAAGACTGGAAAAAAATGTTCGGGCTTTTTTATACTCTTTCTCAGAACTGTTGAATCAAGTATAGGGAGTAATAGCTTTAAGTTCACTTTAAATAAGAATCAGTAAGGAGAGGTCATAGTTTCCAGTGTTTTCAGGTGTTGTGTACAAGGAACCAAAGTATTTTGGAGCTCTTAAATTAATTTGTACTTTCTCTGTAGCTTAAACTTCTACACTATGGCAATAACACCCCAATGGTGTTTTGTGGAATGCTGCAAAGTCAGGTGGTCCTGGGTTTCCTGTTTCCACTGGCCACACTATAGAGTATTGCAAACGGATCTATGATACACTTACGTTTTCAGCTGAGGCTGTGTGAATGGCAAGGGATAGGTGTTGAAGGGATGAGGCACCACTAAGATGTGGCTTATGTGACTCGAACCATTGGAAGAGTTGTGAATGCCTGGGTGTGTTCATAGAAATAGTTTCTTTTCAGGGAGCAGCATAAAATGCCAACAGAAAATCAACCTGACATAAACAGACTTCTTGACACGGGGAAACCTGGGTTAGAAAGCTGTTCTTGCACACAAACACCTTCTACAGCCTAAAGTAGAAACGAAGCAGTGTGCTTTTCTTTTCTCTCCCTCTTTCTCACCAGGCCATATGGAAATATTTCAAGGTGGTTTTTGCTCGTTTTTCTCTCTCTCTCTCAGAAGAGGTATATATTCTTCCCCTGCTCCTTTTCCAACACCTAGTCATCAGGACACCCCTTTCTCATGTGGGAGACCTAGTTCAGGTGCTTACTCTAGCAGAATAGAAGAGATCACTTGAATGTGACTTAGAGGGGAATATAACCAGCTTGTAGCTCTGGGTGGGTTAGTCTCTAGAGCTTTTCTTATCCATCTCAATATAATGTATTGTGCCCTATTTCACATACCCTTCCTCACTGTGGTTAAAAAAATTGAAAGGAAAAGAAATCATTAGACATTTGAAGTCCTGTCACTCAGGTCAACAATGGCGCTTGGATACTGAAAATTTGCATCCAGACTCAGTTAAGTGGAATGGGTGGGTCTCAAGTACCATAAAGAGCATTTTCTGTTTGCAATTATTTAAAATAAGACTTTTTTTTCCTAATCTCTGTAGGATCTACAAACTTGAAATTACTTAGAATTACTTGTTTGACTGGCCAAAAATAAACCTACCGTGTTTCCCCTACACCTCCTAGAGAAGTAGGACAGCTGACTGAGTGCAGGAACTGAGGAACGGAACTTGATGTTCTTGTTCACCCTTAAATTGAGAACTGAATACAATGTTCATGCAACAGTCCACTCAATTAGTCATGAAATGAATCCGTGACTGTGGTGGGAATGGAGCCCAGGAATCATGGCCCCTCTGCTCCAATGGCTGGACTGCACTGCCTTTAAAAAAGTATCCCCTTCTTTGAGTAGGAAATTTAAGATACACCATGACATTTTACCCTGCTGTTTGGTTTGATTTTTTTCTTTCCTCTAAGGGACAAAAAATACAACAAGCAAAGGCTTTGGTAGAATAATTTTTTAAGTCAGACATACAATGAGAAGCTGGTGTTTCTGCTAAAAAAAAAAAAAAAATCTTCATTTCAACCCTTCCTGGAAACATGAGTATGAATTACGAACTCCATTACAGGGAATCTTTTCCCAAAGAGAACATAGATCCCTGGGAGAATATATTCTGTATGTGACTACCATTAATGCTAATGGGGTCTCTGAGAAGGCCAATTCTGAACCTCATTTGTACTAATGGTTGCAGAAACACACAGGGAAACAACAAACAAACTCCATCCCATACAAAAAAACCCAAGCCACCAACTTCATGACACATCATTGCAAGACAAAAGAGAGGCCTTACCTGCTGGTAGGAATGACCCATTGTGAGACGGTTACTAAACATAATACGGTTTAGAATGGACTGCTGAGAAAGACTGGGGGTATTTTTGAGGTAAAATTGCTTTTTCCGTAGAGTACTTTCCATTGTGAGGCTTTCAGAGGACTCTGCGGCATGAACTGCATCAGTATTTAGTGACGGCAAAGGATTGAATTAGTGCAGTTGAAGAGGTCCCTATTCTTTGCCTGAGATGCAGAAAGGGCAGTGTTCAAGTTTCTGGCTTGTAGCAAAATATTTCTGCTTACATCAGTTCTCGGTGGAGTTTGCAGTGAAGTAGGAACAAACACGAGATCAGTTACTGTGCCTTGGCTGGAGGGCAGAACTTTGTAAATGAACGTGTTCAGACTTTTCTGGTTCTCTGCTGCACCATGCAGCAGCATCTACTTCACTGGTTTTGTTACTGTCTAGATGGGTAAAGTGAGAAGTAGCAGCAATGTGACTTCGCCGCAGTGTTCACCTAGCTGAGGTGAATTGCAGGTTAAGTTCCAGTAGCTTTCTTTTTCCTCTGTCTGGCATAACCACCCTGCAGCTTCAATCGACTCTAACAAAGCAAGAATATATTTGTATGGTCAGGGGTTGGGAAGTTATATAATAGTGGAAGTACTGGGATATGTATTCACAGGGAAGTATCTGTAAAACACAGGTGTCATTCTTGGCCTATTATTACCTGTGAGATCGGTCAGCATGTATTTATGGAGGCTGCACAAGGAATGACATCTGGGGTTTTTCGTGTTGTGATTTTCCTTTTGGGCTGTGTCTGTCTCTTTGGGTTGCTGTGGTGGCAGAGGACAGCTGTCCTAGCAATGTCTCATTATCTGTAATAGGCAGCTCATTGAACAGCTCATGAGACTGGACTGTGTGTACTATGGATGGATCAATGAGGCATGCAAGATGTTTTTGAATGGAGTTCCCCTGGAGATGGTCTTATATTGGAGAATCTTATAAATTGGTTTTTTCCCCTCAGATGAATGCCAGTGAAGTTAGTTCAGAGATTATCTGGATATGGCTTCTATTAAATTAGGAACAATTGACAAACACTTTTACTTAGAGAGCCTGCATTCTTATGCAACTGTACTGTAACAAAGATGGCAACCATACCTACTTCCTTTTTAAATAAAAAAAAAAAAATAAAAAAAGAGGAAGGATCTTTGCTCAGGAAAACAGACTTAAGAGTTTAGCCTTTTCCAGTTAGTGTGCAGTGACACTAACACATAAATGACATGGAGCTTGCTTAGAAATGAAGGTGTTTTCTTGTAACTATGATTTACACTCGCATCCCTTACAGTCATAACAAAAGATTCTTTGGTCACCTGTGTGTTAGAGTTCTCAATAAAACACATATTGGTGCTATTAAAATGTTGTGAATAAAGAGATTCCTTTTTGTCTAAATCAAAGTGTTAATTAAATACAAATGCCAAGACAGAGATTACACTTACAAACACTGATGCAATTTGCCTTGCACTACATTAAGAGTGCATTTATGCAACTGTAAAAATGTGGGAGGCTGGAAAGGCCTATAGAGACCCATGTCTATTGTAAAGAAAATGCCCATTAAAGAAAAATAAGGTGTGAAAAATCACAGTTGGAAGAGAGGAGTAGGGAAGGATATATGGATCTTATCAAGATGCAACAGATATTGAAGGGATGAAATTAAGCAAACATAAGTACAAATTAAATCACATCTAGGCTGTGTGTACTCTGCTGAATTAAATCAGGTAAAAATATGGAAATAACAGTGCTTTGCCTTCTTTATGGCATCTTAAAAGGCATGTCAGTCCAAATAAAGTGTTGACTGTAGCAAAGTTTCAGCTTGTTAGTAGGCACACAACAAATTAATCAAGAATGTCAACTGTCCTGCAAAGAACTCTATAATTCAGCAGCCTCTTCTTGCAGATTCTAGTCCATTTACTCCTGCAAGATTATCATACTATGCTATCAGCCATGAAAAGAGAAAAGGTGGTTTCAATAAGCTGAAGGAAGCTTCAATAAAGCAACTGAAACCTCAGGCTGTCACCACAGGAGAATGACAAAATGAATTTTTAAACATAAGCATCCACAAACTTTGGAATTGAGTTAGGCTTGAGGTTTTGCATTACTGTTTCTGAAGAGAAGCACAGCTGTTGAATTTTGTGGCATTTTAGAGTAAGAAATGTTACTTTTTTGTGGGTGTGTTAACAGTAGACATCTTGGCTACTGGGGAAGGAGGGAGATTGTTACCATGTGTGAATTAGGATATTTTTGGGGCTTTTTGTTTTCATTCTTCCAACTCCATAGACTGAGCAGCCAACAATTGGAGGTATTAGCTACATCCTTACACCTGTTTGACTGATACAGAGGATGAGTTCCATTTGCTTTCAGAAGGAATAAATCATTGCTACATGTACATAAATAGATATATACATCCTTTTATGTGGGGAAGCCTCAGTTTAGCTGTAGTAAATGGGAGAAACTTGGGAGAAGACTCAAGAAACGCTGACTCTTAAAGCCCTCCATTATTCTGAAGATAGGCTATGATAAAAGTCTCAATGTTATGGTCTTGCAGAGCTCCTGCTTATGAAGCAGTTTTGTAAATGTGAGGTGCTTTCCAGATGAGGTATATCCTGCAGCCATAGTTCTGATGTCTTTCAAAATGTGCTTCATTCTTGTTATGGCAGCACAGAGGGACAGAGCCCTGGGCACAGGGCTCTGAGTGTGGCACTGCAGGAGCCTTTCAGTTCACCTTTCTAGGATGTTCTGTGTTTCTAATTGCAGTGCAGTTTTTGGAGCGTTACTCCAGCCGTTCTTTTGTTGTAGCGAAACCCATTTGGTACAGGTTTGATACCATGTTCATTCAGACAACAGAAACAGGCACAGCAATAACTCGTGATAGGTCAGCTTAAAATCACCACAGTGGTTTGCAAAGGTGGTAGGAGCTGTCTGAGACGTGCACAGAATTGCCTCTCTTGCCACAGAGTTGAACTGTGACTAAGTGGCTGTCGCTTGAGTTGGGCTTTTACCTGGCATATTTCTGTTGAGATGTCATTCTTCTGTGGGCACTGTAAATCCAGTGGTACCTTGTGGAATGATGTGTCATGAGTTGTACCCTACACGATGATGATGGAATATCACAGCAGCTTGGAACATTCTTAATATGCAAAATGACAGCAAAGGGATTGGCCTTGTAGTGTTGATTGCTGCACTTAAACAATGCATACCTGCTGCAAAGTGTCAGCATTCCCCTGACTGCAAACCAGGAATGGCAGTGTGGAAGGGAGCACTCTCATTTGTACTGGGCTTAGAAATGTAGCATTGACAGCTTGTTTGGAAGGAGGAGAAAACATAGGAGAAGAAGTTATGAAGAGACATAATCCAAGCCAAAATTGTTGGGATTTTTATTGTTTAGAAAAAAACAGTGGAAGGAAAGGAGAAAGGAAAAAAAATAATGCAAATAGTGTGAAAGAAAAGGTAATGCAACCTGATTTAATACCAGACACAGTGAAGCTTTGATGTGGCAACTTTTCATCTTGCAGAGATGCTACTGAAGCTGGAATCCTCTTTGCTGTGGTGGATCCATTTAGGTATCATTGTACTTTGCATGTTACCTGTCAGATTTTATAGCATTTGGGGTTTCTTCTGTGCGTTAGTGGTTTGTTTTTGTCTTCTGACTGTAGCCTTCTCTTTGTTTTTGGGGCCTATTTCAGTTGATCTGTCTTACTGTATTCTGGTCTCTTGTCTTTTCTCCTCTCCCTCCCTTGGCTGGGACTGGATCCTTTTCTGCATTCAGAGCATTTGCTCTTGGATTTCACAGGAAATTTTGTAACTTGTCCAATTCACTGGGTTTAGAGTTTTAATATTTTATATTACTATTTTACTATTACTAAAATAGCATCCAGAGGCACCCCAGCTGAGGTCAGGACCTCGCTGTACAAACTAAAGTAGGAGGCAAGCCTGCTCCCAAGTGCTTGGAGTGCAGCTGACTGGTGTTTGGATGCCTGCATAAATTGTGGGATTAATAGCTGCATATTTCTACAGGTTTTAGGCAAGGACGCCAAAGCACTTCTCAAACACAAATAAATTTAGCCTCTTTCCTCTATGAAAGTCAGAGACTTGGTTCTGCAGTAACACTTTCCCCCTCTCTAATTCCCACACATGTACTTGTTACTGACATATATATGACTCTGGTCAATATAGGTGCTTAACTTTTTAAAGAGCCTGTGTAAGTCACTAAGTGCATATTGATTTGAAGCAAATGTAAATTAGAATTAATTTTGACTTGCTAACGTAGTCAAATAAGGAACATTTCTATTGATCTCTGTCCCAGAAGCCAATTATCTGGATTAAGTGTTTTTATTACGTGAAATGCAGAGTATAGTATATATCATTCTGCATTGATCAGTGTGAAATTGCGTATTTAAGACAAGGACTGTAAGTAAGAGTAGTTAACAAGTGATTTATTTTTAAAAAGCATATCTTGTTTTATTTACCCCCCTGCTCTTCCCTGGTCAAATGCTGTGCTTGTAACTACTGCTGAATAGGAGGCTGTTGATGCATGTGGATCAACAGGGATTCTTGTTCATATCATTTCCATTTCAGCTTCCTTGCCTTTCACTCTGCTCCATCTATACTGTCTGTTCCCTCCCCCTTCTGCCTCCCCAGCCCCCTTATCCATATTTCCTACTCCATAGCATTGAGCAGTTCTTGCCGTACTGTGCTCTGCATGAAAAAAATGCTTTCTACATGGAATAAATACATTGCAGCGATCGCTCCTGCAAGCAAGCGCTGCTCAGCATCAGGAGCATTTCCTAGCGCAGGTGATGGTTATAAAAAGTGTGCAGAATACACATGACAGGGATGCTGTAGCCAGTGCCAGGGCTACGGGCGCCGCCGGCCCCTTTGCGGCCACTCTGCGGGGGCTCAGCAGGCGGCAGGGGCCCGCTCCTTCCCCGCCGAGCCCCCGGTCCCTTCCCGGGAAGCAGCAGGATGCGGCCACGGCGCGCTGGTACCAGGCTTGCGCTTGCGAGACGGCGACCTCCAGGAATCGCTCTGCCTCCCGTTATCCAAAGGCTGACATTATCTGTATGTATCACTACAGCGGTCCGTGCCTCAGCCCCGCAGCAACTTAATAATCTTGGTAACATCCTGCTCTCAACTCATTTTCTTGGCAGTAGTTTTAATTACGTTTCGGGCTCCTGAATGAATTTGTTTTCTCTGGATCCTCGGTATATTGAGACGCTTGTCACGTTTGGGTGCCTGCAATCACTGATGCGTTTGTTTTAGGGGATGAATTAGTCTTCTGAGCCTGAGCATGTCCAATTTATGAATTAGATTTCATTGAAAGCTAGAACAAAACAAAACAAGAAAAGGTTCTGCTGTACCACTTTTCTTCCCCACCACCTCGCCCCCAGCGCGAGGGTAAAAACCTCGCATTTCCATTTCGCTCCTCAAACACGGATCATGTCCCGGGCTCGAGCGTGTGGAAGGAGGAAGGAGCATCCCCACCACCTCCCGCTTCGGCGCGGTGTCCCCGCGCCGCCCCCCGTCGCTGAAGTTGGAGGAGCGGCAGCGGGCGCAGCCCCGCACCCTTACCTGTGGGGGCGTCCCGTGGTGCCGGGCCGGGCCAGGCGGGGGCTGCGGGAGGCCGCGCAGCGCTGGGCACCCTCCGGCCAGGGGCTGCGGCCCCGCGGAACAGCCTGCGCCCAGCAACCGGGAGCTGCCCACCCGCCTCGCATCCCTGCGCTTGGAGCATCCGTCCCCTACCCCATACATTATATATCAAGATATAGACATATACAATTCTGGCTCTATCTAAATCCGTTCTGTCGCTGGCAGTTGCCCCGCTGTGCCCCGGCTGGGCGCTCCCCGCAGCGCTGCGCGCTCGCCCCGGCGCGGCCCGTGCGCCCCGCTGCCCGCCCGCCGCGCCGTGCCCCGGCGGCACCGAGCGCCGAGGCTCCGCAGTCACGTGGCGCGGGGGGCGGGCGGCGGCGGCGGGGGGGCCGCTCCGCAGTTCGCGGTCTGCCGGCGCCCCGGCACACACCGAGCGCTGGAGGCTCCGCCGCGCCGCCTGCCAACCCGGGATCTACCTCCGTGATTTTCTAGCCTCGGCTTTTTTTTTTTTTTTTTTTTTTTTTTTTTTTTTTTTTTTTTTTTTTTTTTTCTTTTTCTCCTCCCCATCGCCCGTTTTCCTCAATCTTGGAAAATTCTTGGGGCGCTGGGGGATTTTGGGATTTTTTTCTAAGAGGGGGGTGTCTGGGCATCTTCCCCCCGCGCCCGCTGCCTTGCTCCACCTGCCCTTGCGCCTTTTTTCTTCTTTCCCCCTGTCTGTCTCTCCACCAAACCCGGGCT
Source organism: Eopsaltria australis (assembly GCA_034509425.1). Lineage (NCBI taxonomy): Eukaryota > Metazoa > Chordata > Aves > Passeriformes > Petroicidae > Eopsaltria > Eopsaltria australis. The sequence goes on from JAVTVJ010000138.1 coordinate 2,382,996, forward strand.
GATGTGCTGTGCGAGAGGCTGGAAATGGAAGTGTTAATGCTCTGGCTTTTCCCCTGGATATTTCAGTGCGTTTCGGTGCGGGCGGACTCCATCATCCACATTGGTAAGAGAGGGAGCGGGGGGGGTTGGAGAGGGACGCGGTAGATAAATAAATATATAAAGGAAGCGTCTCGTTTAGCCACGGTAATGTCACGGGCAGCGGTGGAACCCAACTCCGCGGAGAGACAGGAGGACGGATGGGAGAAAGGCAGCTGTATTCCGTCCCCGATTGTAAAGTTAGGGGCGAAATGCCGCCTGTGCGCCGGGCCGGGAGCGGGCAGGGGACCCGCCGGGGCCGCCGCTGCGGTCTCCCATGTGGCTGGGGAGTCTGTGCTTGGACCTGTTTGCGTGGAAAGGCTTTTTCCCCCCCCCCACCCCCCGCCTCCTCGCCACCGAAAACAAACAACCGCCCCCATCACCCGAGCAGGAGAGGGGCATCATCTGAACGTGCTCGCAGGGAAAACTTTCGGGGAGATAATCCCCTGGTTTCCATCCCCTGCTGTAGCAGGTGTCAGCCAAGCCGGAATGCGGGGGGCGGAGGGGGGAACTTGGCTGGGAAAGGGTTAGAAAGGCAAGCTTTGCAGCGGCTCTGTGTGAGTGTGTGTATGTGTGTCTATGCGCGCAACTGTTGTGGTTTGAATAAGATCTCATTAAAACCCCTGGGCAGCAAGAAGGCTGGATCAGCAGTGGGAGGAAGAGAGGGATGAATAAGAGGCAAAGGAAAGGCTGATGTGAACTTTTATGGCTTCTGGGAGCAAGGCATGGTGATATCCGCGGGAAGCCTGGCACGCAAAAGCGAGGCTCTGCAGTCACCTTTTGGCTGGTGTTGAAAGGTACCAGCAGGAACGAAAATGAGGATGTTTAGGGGCGGAGAGGGGGGAGAGAATCACTTGTGGAGGATGATAGAGGAGGAAACGGGAGTACGGCCGGGAAATGAAAAGCCGTAATTCCCACCAGCCTTTCGGGGAGGATGGGAGATCAGGAAAAGGAGGGGGCCGGGGCAGGAGCCATCCTGGCGAGGGGAGGCTCCACGGAGACGGGAAGAAAGTCCCGTGTCGACCCGAGGCAGGGAAGGGGAGAAGGAGACCAGCCCTGTAACAAGTTTCCCGGCACGGACGGCTCCGGGGCCGGTGAGAAGGAAGCTCCGGTCGTCGCCGTTCGCCTCCGGAGCCTGGGGGCGCAGCCAAGGCAGACAGCATTGCGGAGCCATTAAGGAGACGGGGTCAGTCCTGACCGCAGCAGGGGACTCCGGCCCAGGGGCAGTCCTCAGGGCAGGGCAGAGCCCCGCGGCACTGGGGCCAGCCCCGCGGGGAGGAAGGGAGGCGGCAGGGCCGCCCTGGGGAAGGGCCGGGATAGAAGAGTGGGTGCAGGAACCTCCGCGGATCTCGCTCTCGGCCCCGCTTCTCTTGCGCTTGGACCGGGTCACCTCGGCTTCTCCCCGCACGAACTTCAGCCCGAGTGCTGTTTGCTAACTATATGGTGGCTGGAAGAGCGGTCTGCTGGGCAGGAGCGGGGAGCTGCTGTGTGCAGAGCTGTGATGCACACGGGCAGTACACGGAGGCTCAAGCCACAGGCACGCAGGGTGTGTGAATCAGCAGGACTTTTCTAGGCTGGGGAATAATGTTTTTTTGCTTGTTTTATTGCCAGCTCTAAAGATCTCCCAGCGCCGCGTAGAGCAGGGCAGTAAGCCTGGCGTGGGCACACACACGCTCCGTGGAGAGGGATTTTATGTAACACACATCGCCAGATGTTTTCACGTTAACTGCATAAACAGGACAGTGAAATTAAAGCTTCCAGGTTACTGGATACAAATCCTGGCTTCACGTTCGTGCGTGCTTGTAAGTCTCAATAAAATCGCGGCCCGAAAGGCAGCATCCCAGGGAGAGCCGAGCAGCGAGCAAAAAGTTGCTGGAGTTTCCAAGCCCGCTCCTTTTCCCGTCACTGGCGAAGCAAGTCCGTCACCCCGCCGTGGCTCTGTTTCAGGGCTCCGTAAATGCCGATAGAGCGGAATGGCCAGGAAGAATGCTGCGCTTCCCCGTGCCCGGGATGAGGCCGCCCACGTGTGTGGCCCAGTCCCACAGGCGCCCGCTGCCCCGGGGCTGCCCCACCCGGTACCGTGCGAGCCGGCTTGAGTCCTGCACGGCCCAGAGGGGAGCGGGGTCCTGGCGGGCGGGCGGGCCGAGCCCTCACCCTCTGCCGCCTTCCTCCCCTCAGGTGCCATTTTCGAAGGCAATGCTGCCAAGGACGACGAGGTGTTCAAGCAGGCGGTGTCGGATCTGAACCTCAATGACGACATCCTCCAGAGCGAGAAAATCACTTACTCCATCAAGCTCATAGAGGCCAACAACCCCTTCCATGCGGTGCAGGAAGGTGAGCGCCTCGGGTGGCACTCACGGCGCGGGCGGGTTGAGTGCGTGGACGGGGCTGAGGGCGGATCGTCCCGTCCTGTCCCATGGGCGGGGAGGGGGCGCCGGTGACAGCCCGGACCTGTCCTGGCGTTCGGTTGGAAACTTTTCTTCGGTCGGGGGTTGGCGCTGTCTTACAAGGAAAGGGGAGGGACGGCGCGGTGCGGCGGCGGCGCCGTGTCCAGCCCAGCCCAGCCCAGCCCGGCCGTGCGCGCAGCGCAGCTCGGGCCGGGGCGGCAGCCGCGCTGCGGAGGGACGGCCGGACAGGGCAGGACAGGGCAGGGCAAGGGGGGCTCCGCAGCGCTCTGGCTCCGCCAGTGCAGAGGGCAGGCCGGGCCGCGGTCGCTCAGCTGCCCCCGTGCCACCAGCAGGGCCACGCGTGGACGCGGCGGGACAGGGCATGCCGAGGGTCCTGCCCGCACGGAGGGAGGCGGTGATGCCGCACCGAGGGGCCGGGCAGCGGGCTCGGCTCGTGCGGGAGCGGCCGCGGAGGTGCGGGGCACAAGCCGGCACCTCTCCTCGAGCATCCGGGGAGGCAGGGCCGGGGCGGCAGCGTGGGCGTGGAGCTCCCTCGGGGGCCGGGCAGGGATGAGGGAGCCGGCTGAAAGCCTTCCCAGAATTTGCAAGATCTGAGAAGTAGCTACGTTGGTAAATCGTTCCAGTTAGATATTTTTTTTTTTTTTTTTCAAAAGGGAAACGTTTAAATTAATCAGCTTGCCTTTACAAGTAAGACTTTAAAAAGATATTATTTATGATTTAATGAAGCGAAGGTTAATTATGGCCTAGGTTATTTAAGAAGCTGTGTTTTTCAGTAGTAATTATTCTAGAAACAGAGAGCTATTTATATATCCAGACTAGAATATTTTAAAAAATGATTCATCACCAGCCTTACCCTTAGTTTTACAGAGCACAGCGAATCTTTCCCGGTATGAAAATTTGCATGAATCCATATGTATTTATGTCTAAGTTGTGTACATGCAAATTATGGCTACAAAATTACACCAAATGGTAATTTTCATGAACTCTGAACAATTTCTACTGCTCTTTCTTTTCCTCAGAGTAGGTGCTAGTTAATATTATGAGGAGAAACAGCAATACATATCCTTTCAAGGGTCTCATCCCATTGACAGTAGGATTCCTTCAGCTGCTCTGTAAACTTAGCAAGGTGATATGAAAAAAAATCTTTATGAAAATGGGAAGAAGGGGACTTGAAAACAAAATTCCACCCACTTACTCAGACACCAGAGGAAGACAAAAATCTAAATAATGGCGGGTTGATTTATTGGCAAACCGAACAATTGGATCTTCTTACATTTGCAAAAACTCAGTGTCCTATATTGAAGCTTATTCATATTCATGGAAGTGACAGTAGTTGGCTGGCTGAACAATGGCTTTCAACAATGTCTCTTCTCAGAAGTAAAACTGTATGAAACCATTTTGAATGCCCAGCAATCTGAGCTGGCAGTCTGGTGGATGGAATCCCTTTGCTCAGTTTTATTAAAAGCAGGAAAGCATGACCTGGTGGAGGATTCTTCTTGGTCTAGTAGTACTTTTTAAAAATGGTGTTATTTGCTAGCCTCGAAGATTGGGATTTCATTTATGAAGACTACTATGAAAATGAATTCTCTTTGTTGAAATTCTATGCTGCATCAACAGAAAGGAGCCTGGTCAGATTTTCAGCCATTTTGGTACAGGAGCTTTGTGCTACCTGAATATATGTAAATAAAGATGTTTTCTACTGTCCATTCCAAGATACTCTTCCAGGGCTCATTGCAGTTCAAATTGCTCTTTGATGAACTGATACCATGCTGGAGAATTAAGGAAGTGGTTGACGATTCTTCACAATTCCAAAAAGAACTTGTTCTCTATTGCTGCTTCATTAAGGCACATCAAGGTGTCTTCTTTTGGGAGGACCGTGGAATGATCCTTTCTGCAAGTAAAAGCTTGCCACAATGGGAGGTCTAAGAAAACAGTGTCCAGCTTTGCTCAATTTCCTGACATGCTTTGTTGGTTCAGGTCTTTCTTTTAATATAAGATTTAATTTCTGACCTTTGAAACTGTCATCCACCCAGACAGAGTGATCCATGGGATGTACCAGTTGCTGGTCTGTTCTTACTGAGCAGTGTCTCATTGCCCACTGTTACTTGGTGTTGTTCTGACTATTCAAGATCCCATTGTATCTCATTGTATGGATGTCCTACTCATTTTGGTAAAATACTGCATGTAGTAGTCAAAACAACCTGGAGCAAATCCGCTGCCCAGACTGCTCACAGAATCTTGCTGCTGCTGCGTAAAATGCCTTGACATCCACATTTATTCTTCTGAAGCATCTTTCCAAGCAGTGCCATGGAAATCAATGTTGCAAGCCTTAGCTTCACAGGGGTGGAACTTCTTTTACATGTAAAAACCAATTTGGAATAAAAGTAGACCATTGTGATATCACCACCAGAATAGTTCATGCAAGCAAATCAAGCACAAATACTGTTTTTATTTGAAGTGTCTTTTGCATGGTCTTGTAAGATGACATTGTAAATTATCCTTAAGTAGTTTTAAAAGAGAACTTCAAACAGGGACCTTCATTTCAATGATATTGTGCTGGTAGAATTACAGAAAGTCATCGTTCCGTGTAACAGCGTCTGGTACACAATGACAAGACTTTAATTACTGATGGAGATAGTTTTAGCATGTGTTTATCCTGGCATTTACTGTGTTGTTGGAGAACATCTGCATGGGTAGGAAACACAGAGGAGTAGTACCGGCAGGGTTTTCTTGGAGGAACTGTGCATTCACAGAACTAAAAGCCAAACAGAAGATCCCTTGCTTTTCATACAGAGTACTTTTCACTCTGGCATGTGCTGAGAAGTGTTCTTAGATTTTGGGGGAAAAAGAAGATGTTCTAGGGACTTTGCCTTAGTGAGATAAAGGAGCTATTGTGATAGTCTCTGGTGACTGAAATAAGTAAGTAAAATTCAAAGACTTGGTAGACACTCGTGTTAATGGTTGTATCAGGTGCCAGAGAACTGCAATTAACAAAAAGTACAAATTTTGTTTCCTTCTTTGTCTTTCATTTCAATGTATATTGCATAAACAAGATCTTTTTGTGCCAATAAGTAACGAGATTGTTTTGGCCCCATCAAACTCATTCTGTAACAGTGTGACATATGGGTGCAAGAAACTCCAGTGGCAAGGGATGAAACAGTAAAGAGTGAACAGACCCTGGTGTATGCGTAAAATAGGCCTGTTTTGTCTGCCTTTGCAAGCAGTCATTGCATTTTGTAGAATATTGCTTTTATGTATGTGGCAATTACTTGAGGGAAGAATGGTTTTCTTACTGACTGTTATGGGAGGAAATATACGTGGGGAATCATTGTTCTTTTCATATGATTTAGAGAAATGAGCTCAAACCACAAACGTGGAGTTAAACTATATCCTTGCTTCCAAAAGAGTTATGTGCTCAGTTTCAGTTAAGTGATTGCAGTGTGAGATAAGAAGTGCTTGTTTGTGTGTGGTGTGTATTTAAACTAGTACTGTAGTAACCTTTTTGGGGTTCAGGGATTCAGATAAGCTCAAAGCTATGAGAAACTGTTGAGCTTTCAGTTCAAACTGAGATTTCTGAGCCTGTCATTGGTGTTGAGAAGGGAGTTGTGTGCATGACATATGGGTGGCAAACAGGTTTGTGGATGGGTTTGGAAATGTGATGGCATGTTTTAACTAAAAAACCCAAACAAAACTAACCTGTAAGTTTTTAAAATGTTGCTTTCAAAGGGGGCATAGTTAGCTGTAGGTCAAAACTGGGACACGAGGAAGCTAATACTTAACATTTGTAGTGCCTTTAAGAGAAGGGATCCAAAGAAGGGAAGCCTGTTACTCAGAAACTGCAAAGGTTTAAACCCCTGTTTCTCAGTGGATGGTGCTTACACGTCTATGGAGCTTTCCTGGAGCTGAAACTTGCTGTTCTCTCTGCATAGCAATTTCAAATGAATTGTTTCTAATTTGGGAGGCCTTGTATGTGTGCTTGTTGATGTTAAAATGCTGTCAGTTCTGGAAACCAGAACAAATGTGGAAAATCAGAATGTGATTTGGAAGCAAAAATGGTGTTCCATAAATGGGTTTATTGTCAGTCCCATATACACTGCTGTGGTTTCAGAGCAACTCAGAGCTGCTGAGTTTTTGGGTGTCTGTGCTGTATACCATTGAGTGAATGTGATCTGTTATCATAGTCTCTAGCACTTGGTAATGATATGTACTTGACATAAAATAGAACAGACAGAATAGACTATTTCAGCTGGAAGTGACCTACAACAATATCTAGTCCAGCTGCCTGAATAATTCAGGGCTGACCAAAAGTTCCAGCATGTTGTTAAGAGCAATGTTCAAATGCCTCAACCACTGACAGGCTTGTGGTATCAAGCACCTCTCTAGAAAGGCTGTTCAGTGTCTGACCACCCTTGCAGTAAGGAAATGATACCTCATGTCCCGTCAAAACTTCCCCTGGCACAGCTTTGAACCATTCCCAGAGATCGTGGTACTGGATCTCTGGGACAGCAGATCAGCACATGGTTCTTGATCTGTCTTGTCTCAGCGCATAAATTTAATGTTACAACCACAGTTACTTTTTAACAGTTTTATGTGTTGACAAGGTGTAAGCTGATCAAATAAGATGGAATACAGACCTGGAGAACCAGACTCAGCAGCTCCATCCATTACTATTTACATTTATTCATGAAATATTACATGTACAAAGTTCTAGGGTTTTTTTTGTTTGTTAAAAAAAAAATAACCCCAAGAAACAAGGCTTTGTTGATTTGACTGCATTGGCTTGGGGAACTGGGTGCATAGGTAGAAACAATAGGCTGTACCTAAATTTTTAAAGTAAAGCATTAAAGAAAAAAATCTCATCCGCCAGAATTGCAAAGGATTGGTTTATATTGATGTACTGTCAGCTTTTTTCCAGTGTTTTCTCTGGAGTCTTTCACTGTCAGGCAACTTTACCTTTATCTGCTCTTCATCCGTGCTTGAACACAGATTTCACACTGTTTTTGTTGGGGTGCAAGGTGTTGTTTGGAAGTTTTGACAGGTGCACTCTGAACTCTCTGGAAAGCACATGTTGTTACATACTTTTTTCCCTAAATTTATTATCAGCTTTCAACAGTTTTTAAAAGTCAGCCCGAAAGTGTAGGTAGGGGTTCCCACCTGTGGTCAGAGAGGCCTTGCTGTGCAACTACACGTTTTTTCTACTAGTTCTCTGTGTTTAAAAGCTGTTGCTCAGTGGGGTGAATGGCTTTAGCAGTTTTACCTCCTTGGGCCCTCTGGGATCAGACCATGACTTGTTATGGACTGCCACAGTGAAGACATCTGTGACACCATAATCTCATTGTGCTGGTGTTATGCTCTACAGTTCTATGTCTTGGTGTATTATAAACAAGAGTGTTTTCAAAGCTAAAGAAAACAGCAAATTAAAATGTCCATCTTGTATTCTTATGTTTTTGTTATGTTGAAAGCAGGGATGTGGAGTAGGAAGGAATTGATTGCTCCTGGAGACCCTTTGGTGCTGAGGATGAAGGCAGGCTACAGACTATGGGCCAATATCTATATCCACTTTTGTTTTGTTGGTTCATCCCTTTGCTGTTTTTTACTTGGGGGCCAACAGCTGTTCAGTTCTGGTCGCAGTTTACCTGCAGGTGCAGAGTATTTGGTACTTTTGGGAGGCAGTGCCAGTGCAGCACATCCGTGGTACAGTTTGGGTGTTTTTACAGGCTGTACTGGCGTTAGTTCCACCCCAACCGTGTGCTCTGCCTTTGCAGAGGCTCCCATCAGTTCAGGCTGGGCTGGGCTGCCCAGAGCTCAGTGTGACACAGTGTCACACATCGGGTGCTGCAGGCACTCAGGGGAACAAGGATGTGCTGTGGGGTCACAGCTTAGCATCCCAAGGGAGCCAGAGGCTTTCTGTGGAAACACCAGCACTGTGGATGGGATCGAAGCACAGGGTCCTGCCCCAGCTTGGTGGAGGCTGGGGGTGGAGAGGAGGCCACAAGAGGCATCTCAGTCCCTGTGTGCTGTAGGATGACAGGGTATGCCTTATTATTTTCATGCTTCGCAGTTAAAAGACTTAATTAGTTTGAAAGATTTTTTTTTTTTTTTTGACCTCCTCCATCTGCATAGCAGGTTAAATGAATTTCTTCTTTCTTCTAATTGCAGACTTGCTGATACTTTTATTTCCATGTTAGGTGTGGGTGACCCATCTATTTTAAGGGTCTCTTATAGCAAATTAGCTGCAGGTTAGGCTACAGTTCTTTTTCAGTATGTAATGGTCTTTCCCACTGATCCTGCTGCTGATCCTGCTCATTTACCAAGGAGTTGCAGTTGGGTTTCTTATTCTGAGATTTCATTATGGAAAATATGCTACCTCATTAACTGGTATGCTAGAAATTATCCCAGAAGATCAGAAACAAACAGTGTTCATAAAAATGTCAGTGAACAAGTTTTAGGGTTAAAGATTTTCTTTGTGTTTCTCTTATTTATTATTTTTTAGAGAAAATAATTTTCTGAGTGCTTTGTCTCTGGCAGCTGTTCTCAGTCATTAATGTGGAGGAGGATCTGTGAATGTGAAATGAGTACACAAAACCTCCTCAGCCTGATCTAGTTAAAATAATGGCTCAAGAAAAGGATCCTGAACTGCAAAATACAATCTGGGTTTATGCATATACATGCATGCCCATATACCCTGTACAAATAATTTAATTGCTAGACTTACTGTAATGTGTCCAGCAGGGAATATGCCTTGAGCCTTTCTGTGTTCAGAATCTTCCAGCTACAGCTGATTAGGGGATTGACTATCTAAGTATTACATTTTAAATTACATCTTTATACTTGCTGAATGAGATGAATTTAATATTTTGATGTGATTTACCATGCTGAGGTTTAGCCATACAGTGAAAGTAGTTAAAGCTACATGTTCTTTGAACAGAGGGGATGTCATGTTTATTAAAACTGTTTGTGTCTTACCACAGTTGTTTACTGTAAGGAAAACAAAACAAAGCCTCAAAGCCAAGTTATACAGCTATAATAGTGCCTGACTATAAGACTACAGCACACCAAGACTGTAGCTGAAATAGTTACTTCAGATTTAACTTTTTGTCATTTCAGAGCAGCCATAGCCAAAGTCTTTTTTTCGGCAAAGATCAAAATGTTTCTCATACTTTTATTCATAATAAATTTCCTCTGAGGGGAATTCCTGCTGTGTCTTTATTTGTCTCTGTCATCTCGTGCTTAGAGGTGTTTTTTCAACTTGCCCCTCAGAAAAAGAAATATTACTTAGATTGTTGGAATCATGTTGCTGTGTAAGTCTTGTACGTGTAGGTAATTTAACTTTTTTTTATTAAACCCACAAATGTCTGTGTTTTTCTGAAAGTGCCCTGCTAGAATGAAATTGGTCCATAGAGCTCTTTGGTTTTTTTTCTTGGCAAGAAATTTTCCCATAAATTTCAGTTACTTGAGTTGATGATTTTGAAAAATGGTTTACATGTTTAATTTCACATTTTTACATTTCTTTTTGATGCACTAGTACTCAGAGTGATTTTTCTTACGCACAGAAATGCTGTGGGTCCTTTCCATTTGGAAGTCTGTTGACAGTGGTCAGGTTTCAGACTGAGGAATGACACATTTTATGCACAGGGCACATATGAGTCCTGCAGACTTCCTTACACAGAACTGTGGCAGCTCTGAGGTTGAAATCCTCACTGTCATCCTGAGAATCCTTTCCATTTCACTCTTCACTGAGGAAGGGGAGCAGTTGATGCTGATCCTTAGTGTAGCTCTTTCCTTATTAAGATTCTTGTCAAGAAAACTGAAGTGAGATTGTTGAACAGTATACAACATTTTGAGATGCTTGTTTTATATCATATGTAGATCTGTAATAATTTCAAAGGCAGATAATAATGATATGCTAATATGCCAGATTTTCTTTAATTTACATAACTTTAAGGCAATAAATATCTGAAATGAAAACTATGTTGAATGGCTTTCTTTTATGTTTTTCCTAATAGCTGGCATTTAATTATAATTTGGAGACTTGATTGCTGTGTTTGAAAAAATGTTCAGGTTTTGGATTTGGAGTGCTTTTTATAGCCTGAAAGGTTTGACTTATTAGGAAGAGGCTGTCTGCACAAGCACAGCTTTTGTGGAGTTCCTTTCTTCTGACCCTGTTGTGCCTGTCCATTTTCTCCCTTCTGCCTGTTACATATTCAGTTATGCAGTAAGAATACTGGAAAGCACTAACAGCCAGTCCTTAAAGGTAGAAAGAACCAAGAGGCATTAATTTCAAGTGTTGTTTGGCTGCATTAAAACACACAGCAGGGTTTCTGCTGCTTGACCTTACTGGGAACTATTCCCTTAGCAACCTTTCATAGAGGGAGTAAAAGGACAGTAAGAAAACAATTTTTCCCCCACATAGTCAACAGAATCATATCTAAGAAATTAATTTCTCTCATATAAACACAGCAATCTCAAACAAAAAACTCCCAGTGGGGCCAGGGGCTCATTAAGTATCCTGTTTCTCAGTATAGTCATTTAATCCTCTGCTTTTTAATTTACTTATCTGTGTCTTAGAGATTTTAACTAGTAACGTTGCTGATGGGATGCTTTCAATATCCTCAAAATCTCATTGACAATCTGGTTTGTTCTTATTTAGAAATTGAATGAAAGGATTTTCCATAGAACTGAAAGTTTGTAAAGTTAATGAGAATTGTCTTTGCCAATGGGTAAATGGCCCTCCTTTATACCATTACATGATATTTAGGAAAAACTAATTATTTGCTGCTTGATATTATTTTCAGTAGAGAAACTGGGTCATGATCTAGAGCTCTTTGTCTTCTTAACATCTCTGCTCCTAAGTAAAGGTAGAACTTGGGATGATGGAAGGAAGAGTTGGCTTATGGGAGACAGAGCCTCTCAATGTCCTTGTGTGCTTGCAAACCCTTTCTTTTAAAAGGGTTTATTTAAACTTAATTTTACATTGATTTAAAAAATCAGAACTCCAAGGTAAACTCTGGTGTAAATTGAGCATTGTCTTGTGTGAAATATTAGCTGCATTTTAATTGAAAAGACTGATGATCTGCCCATTTTCTATCCTACTTGAGAATATTTTCGGAATGAGAAAAGTTATCTGAGAAGCTTAGAGAAAAGGAACTTAAGATGTGATGTCTGCAAGGGTCAAACCAGAGAGGGCTAGGATGTTGAAGTGCACGAAAAAATAAAAGGGAACAACCCAATTATCTGCTTTAAGTTTATTTTTACTGAAACTTTCCTTTTCTTTTCTTTCCTTTCAGCTTGCTTTTGTCCTGAAGTTCTTCAGTTACTGTGGAAGTAACAGTGTTTTTGATATAGGTAGGACTTAGTGACCCAAACAGAAATAGAAAAAGCTTGTTCTCCCTCTGGTCTGAGTGAGGTGTTAGCACAGTATGAGTCTGGATTTTTAAAGAGGCTGGAGAAGGGCAGGGGTGCCACATCTTAGACCAGTAATCATTTTGCAAATAATCAGCCTGTGGAAGGCATTTCACTCTCCAAGAGAAGAAAAGGAATTTTTGCTCACAGGACGAGATGGGGAAGGATTCAGTGTAGCTGAAGCTGAGGTTGGCTAAGCCTCAGCTTGTAGAAAACCACTTACCTTAGGCTGCTTGACGTGAGTGTGCCCATATCTGGGTTAAAGGGTTGTGTAGTCCACATCAAAAGTAATCTCATAATTCAGCACTACCTAGCTTTTTTTTTTTTCCCTTCAAAAATCCCGCTTTCTAAAGGCTTAATGCTTTGTTATGTGTTGAGGGCAGTTTACATTTTTGTGACCCTGGTGTGTCCTCTCTGCTTTTACACTGCTGTTTAAAAATATAACGTAATGTCAGATGAAACTCAGAGTCATCTGGGCGATGTAATTAGTGATATCTGGTTCTTTTAGAATCAAATCTGCAAGCCTAGTTCTCAAAAGGCATGTTACTGTCTTTGAGTAGACTTTTTTTCAGTAACCCAATATTTTTCTCAGGAGGGGTTTCTCTCTGTTATCTGTCTGGTTTGTTCTTAGTGTCTTATTGCCAAGTCAAGGGCTGTAGAATTGTAGCTGGTGTCTTTATGCCTGGGGGTCTTAACAAAACTCCAGTTTCTCAAAAGCATCTAGCTGAGGGGACTTTCCTGTCTGTGGTTTCGCTTTTCAGAGCAACCTCATCACTTCTAGCCATGCCCCATTTTGTATGAACAGCAGGTCCATCATTCTACCTCCTGGTGAGGTTTGTAAATGTAAATTTTCTCTTCAAATTCTGATGTAGTTTTTACCTGTCTTCTCTTGTTTGGCAGCATGGTGTTCCCCCAATACTTCCCTCTTCCCTGCCACTGCTCAATGCAATAGATTTTATGAACATGCTTTTTATGATTTACTGGATTATTTTATTTCCACTGCATTTTAATCATCATGATGACATCTGTTGGCAGCAGTACACAGATGCTTTGTCAGAGTATATTCTAAGGTTTGTAAATGTTTACTATATCTGCATGACAAAACTAAGGTTTTGTCTTTTTCACTTACGTTACAAGAAGTGGAATTGTATTATGGAAATGAAAAGTGTCTCTGGAAGACTTACTGCCTTTCAGTGACCAACAGGGGAGACCTTTAAGTTTCATGTAGCTTCCTCTCTGTTACCTGCTGCAGTGAGCCTTACAGAATTAAGTCTCTCATCCTGCTTTCACTGATACGAAGGGTAATCTTCCTCTCTTTAAAAAAATTTTTATTTTAGATTTTAACCTTTAAAGCTGTCTATCACTGTCATTATAAGGAAATGGAGAACACACACAGACAGGAAGCCAGAGCTACTTCTTCAGGGCATCACTATATTTCTAAAGAATGGTAAAATATCAGGAATGTGAAAAAGAAATTACAGCAGTGGTCAGTTGTATTTGCTCTAGGGCACTCTGGCCATGCTGGTAGCTAAATGCATTCAGACTAAAATAGTAGTTGGTCAAAAAACACTTCCTAAAACTTCTGTGAACTTGAGGCAGATTATGCATTGTCACAAATTCTTGTGTTAATTATCTTCAGATAGGTGTTGCACTTTGGGCAGCTCAACATGAAGAAAAGTACTTGGTGAGTACACAAGAAATAGCTGTTGATCAAAGATGGGAGAATGTCCTGCATTCACGGTGGCACTGGGGCTCTCACCTGGATTTTGGTAACCCTGATAACTGCTGCTGCTGGCCTGCAGGGAGACTGTTTGTTATCCAGAGTCTCATCCCTTGCTTTGAGAAGCTGTGGGTGGTTGTGTTGAGTCAGTGCAAGTGGCACGTCTAAAGGATGCTGTAAGAGGAAGGCTCGGAGCAGGATGTGTGTCATGTTATGGCTCTGAAAGATATTTTCTCACAAGAATAACTGAATAAGCTGTGGTATGGGATAATTGATAGGGAAGCAAATTCTTTTAGATCTCTTGTGTTTGTGAAAAAAGAAAACGTGCTTTAAAATGATGCATTCTTTTGGGCTTGCAGGGGAGAAAAGCTTACAATCTGGAGCTTGTGACAGACTTACAATGTAGAAAGTTGAGTTTCTTTCTTTTCATTTATTTTTTTTTTTCCTCCAGAAATGGCATTGCTAAATTGCCCAGGGGTGTAGTTTACCTCTGTACAAGACCTGTGCATGGAGTGTAAGTTAACTGTAAAATTCATACACTGTGAAATGCAGCACAGGAGACCAGAGAGCTACTGAACAGGGCCCTGGAGAAAAATATGTATCTTACGTACACACAGCACTTTAGCTGGCAAAATTCAGCTTAAACTCAGTCACGAGAGGATTAAGGGACAGGCAGGAAAAGGTGTTACCCTGGATTGCTCAGTTTGCTTTCTGGGACAGTTAGGGGAACAAATACGGTAAGATTGCTCTGTCTGAAGTTGAAGAAGAAATAGAAGGAGTTTCTCTGAGTGCAGAACAGCACAGCAACAGTTGGAAAGGCTCTGCTGGCTCCAGTGCCCCTGAAAAGTGCCTTAAGGCAAATTGAAGGCTCACATCTGTTTGCCATTTGAATCTGTCCCCAACTACTTTGTTGGTGAGGTGGATCAGACTTAGGAAATACAAATAAATAAATAGATTTAGAAAGTTCTGTCATATTTCCATCTCTTCAGGGCTACTTTGAATGTAAAATTTGCAAATATCTTGTCAGATTATCACATTAACTGGGAAATAGTCATATATCCTAGGGCCTTTGGCAAATGCACTTTGAAGCTGAGAATTTTAAGCGATATTTTCAAGATTTAGCATGTTACTACAATCTTAATAAATAGCTTGAGAATTGAAGAAAAACTTATGATAGTGTTGATAAGATGGAAACTGTCTGAGGAAGCTGGTCAAAAGCTCAGACATGCGTGAGGGAAAATGAAATTGCTCCTCAAAAAAGGTCATATATGTAAACTTGGCAAGTTTTAAAAAATATTTCTGGTGATGTTGCATATATTAAAAAAAAAGAGACTTTTTTTTAGCTTTTGGTCAGAATGTTTTCTAACAGGTATTATAAATTCATTTTCTTTATGAAACCGTAGAGTCAAATGAAGATGTAGTTTGATCTTGGTCCCATAAATTCATATTTTACAAAGTTCTGTGAGTTTCTTCATGAGAGGTTCTTAATATGAAGTGTGCCTGTGAACTTTCCAAAAGATCACTAATTACCTTTGTATCCATATATTCAAACAATGGTTCATGTGGGAAAAGTGTGGCCATTAATGCAGTAGAGTGTTCACACTGCTTTAGAAAATTGTGCCTACAGTGCAGTCATCTGAAATAATACTGAGATTTAAGTTAATGATGGGAACTGTTTGCTGACGGAACTGCCTCAGGGCATTCTTTTTCCTTCCTAAATGCTGATAAAATTGCTTGAAACCTTCTAAAGTGTGTTGTTGGTTGTCTCAAGATGGATATATTGGCTTAAAAAAGGATTATGCCATTCTCCCCATAATTATATTCTCTTTTTGATGGGATTTTACAGGAAACGAATTTTATTTCTTTTTCTATAGAGAAGTATTTATATAGAAAGTAAACTTGTTGAGACTACTAGTTATCTTGATGCAGGGAAAGGTCAGTTGATTTTCTGGATGCTGATCCTGCATTAAGTTTTAAGTGGTGGAATTTTAACTCTAACTCTGGTTGCTGGTGAATGAAAATAGTCAGGGGAGGAGAAATGGGAGTGCCAATGTATTTTCTAAGCTCTGATCTGTACAACACAATTAGAAAGACAGAACTTTGTGACCTCTGTGTGTGTCCCTGGGATTGGAGTTCCTCTTCCCAGTGCTCACAAAGGGTTATCAGTTCATGCCTGCTCCTGACACAAGAGGGGCCCAAGAAAGGATCTTCCTCTTGACAGATTGCTTAAGGTACATGGTAGTCTTTAGCTTCATTCTTTATTTTGTTTCCCTCTCACTACTGGCATCCTTTGATCACTGAAGCACCAGGGGAAGTGATGAGATATTTGGTAAATTAGCCTGGTGTACCTATTGCTTAATTCTGTTATCACACCACAGCACTTGCTTGAGTCAGAGGTAGGTTAAACAAGATGTGAACTTGTGAAGAAATTTTTCTCCTTGGTGAGATAGGTGGGGAACTGCTACTTATTTAATTTTCAGTCTCTGTGCTCTGTTGGTTGTGATCCATTTCTCAGGGTTTTCTGAACTATTTGCATTAGAACATTTCTTGATATTGTTGGGGATCAGTACAACAACCCGGATTTCATCTCTTGAGCTGTGTTGTGGTTCTGGCCTTTGGCCTCTTACTGTAGGCTTTGGGCTAGCTGTAGGGCAGTTGTTTTCAAGCTTTTTCCATTTCTGTACCTCTGGAAAAATTTCTGAGTGCATGGATCATTTAAATCTACTGAAACTTAGTGGTGGCGTTGGTTTTTAGTTTTTTTTTTTTTTAATTGCCTAGATTGGTCTGTGACCCACAGGTTGAAACCAGTTGTAGAAGATTTAGGAAATAGTCCTTGGTGTTCACAGGACCCACGTGTTACTGACTCGCTTATTACATTTTCCTGTGATTGCAGAGAATTGCAATCAGTGACCCAAATGATCTTTCCAGCCTTGTACCCCTGGCATGAAACATAAGTACAGAATTGTAGAAGGATTTAAGTTGGAAAAGACCTTAAAGATCATTGAGTCCAGCCATAAAATGACAGTCTGCTCATTGTCATTAACCTCATGCTTATGTTTATTTTCCTTAAAATGGTCTGTTAAATATTTTTTGTGGTACTGAGGGTTTCTCTTATCATTAGCTGACTACAAAGATTAGCAAAATTGACTGGTGTTCTTGTACGATAAGCCTTTATCTAGATGCTGACAAGCAGAGGAACAAACCCCCCGAGTTTGCCAGTCTTGTTTTCTGTAGGGAAATGCAATGTGAAGGAAGAGAACCCTCTGTCTTTGGAGGTATAAGCCTGAGAAATATAAAATGATGATAAGAACTCAGGATGTCTGACAACCATAAGCTCAGATATTGGCCTGTTTGCCAAGCATGACTGTTCCACTGTCATAATGCAGAGTAGAAATCTTTAATAGCTGCACTTCAGTGCTTGTAAACTAGTGGGTGATTATTTCATCTTCTGTTTATATCATTCATCAAAGCAGTCTGGGCTGACAAGGCCTGGAAAACTCTCAAGGGTTTGCTGCTGTTAATGCAGTGTGCTACAATGGGACCTTTCTTGTGCAACAATGTTGCTGAGTACTTCTAATATCACAGTCTCTATTGTCACTGACTCACTGAGTCATACGAGCTGCGTGTTCCTCCCCATCTGCCTCATTTGAACCGATTGCAGCAAATTCCTTGGAAGTTCTTCCCTCTATATCTTGCATGTGAACATTTGAAGTTGATTATATTTGTTGCCATTGATAGCAAACAGTAGTTGTTGGCTGCTTTTGCAAAAACACAGACCATTTGCTTAAAACAGAAAATAGAGTTAGTTCTGTATTCTGATGAACTTAACTTTTCAGAAGTACAAATAAATCACTGTATTTGCTAATGTTTTACTGCTCTACTTTATTAAATTTATTAGATGCTTCTTCAGTTTTCTTCAGTTCTTAGAAGTTTAGTCTGAGAACCACAACTTGCTTTCCTTTTGTTCACAGAGATTTGAAAGCATAACTTTATAACCATCCATAATCATGTGAACTTTTGCCTGGCTTGATCCTCACCGCATTAGAGCTGAGGTTTTAGACCACACATAACCTCATGGCAACTCTTTGTTTCTAAATAATGCAAATCACTGTTATTTTTTACAATCAGATTCAGAATTTGTGCACAAAAGATGCAGGCCTGTGTGTGTTTAGATCGGATCTGTGACCAGCACAGTGTGAGCATGAGCCACATCCAGTCCTAGGGTTACTTCTACTTTGTCATTTAGTAGAGCTTGACATAGTCATGGGGATCTCCTTTGAGATGCATTTCTTCTTTCTTTCCAGGCTAGCTTGGCTCTTCAGCCTCAGTGAATGTGTGTCTTGTGTAAGAGAACAATTCAGCTGGTTTGTTGCTTATGCTTATTGCAGTCACTTGAAGTCTTTTGCAGGTATTTCTGAAGTATAACACTTGATCCTTCCACAGGCAGATCCTGCACACTTGTAACATGCATGGAATTAAAGGCAGGATGGCCCAAGGCAATGGCTAAGGCAGATCTGGGACAAAGGACTGCAGGTGTAGCATCAGCTTTAGTTCTAGCAATGATTTTCACTCTGTGAGGCTTGCCAGCATTGCCACTGCCCCATGAGAAGGGGTGGGATTTGAGAAAGGCAGCTGCTTCTGGGGCAAGGTAGGAGCACCCCTCATATTTTCCATTTTCTCCCAAGTGACATCAGGAATAATAGGATCTGCTCACTTGAGTGCACTGCTGGGACTTCACCTGGGGTTTGTCCCTTCCTATTTATTTCCTGTGGCAGAAGCAGATGGCCTTGACCAGAGTTCTTATGGCATCACAATTCAATTCTGCTTATCTTTGGCTGTGTGGGAATTTAGTCTATAGTTCTGAAAGGTGCAGGCAATGGGAAAATAATTCCAGAGACAGGGCTGCACCATGAACGAAGTTGAAACAATACAAAGTGTTCTTGAAGTTGCACCCCTTTAGCTCAGGCACAAGTGATCATCTCACAGGTGACAGACTGCCCAGCTGCTGGCTGAAGACAGCCAGGACTGTGTCATGGGCTCATTGCTTCCAGCTGAGTCATGAGCCTCAGATCAGACTGATCGGTAAAGACTAGAAGTGGTTCATTCTAAGAGAAAGAACTGCAGTCTGGTATGTGCTGTTCAATATAGGCACAAAATAAAGACTATACTCGGGGAAGTTATTTGTTGAAAATTGCTAGTCACCTCTACAAGAAATAGGCAATAAATCCGCTTGACTGTCTTCATTAAACCCCAAAACATCTGTTACAACACTTTTTATGGTAACTGGAGTAGGTATTAAGTCTGACTGTAAAAGTTACAGATAACATAGCTTTAAAAATTTATTGCCTGTTTTACTAGTCATTGACAAATAATGTTGAAAAGGAGGCTTTGAAGGGTCTGATCTGTGGACTTCAGAGATTTGGGGTTGAGAGTATTTAGGTCTTTCAAGGAGAGTCTGTTTGCAGATTTATGATTGGTGTGAGATGATGTTCCAAGCTTGTAGTCAGCTATTGCTAAGAAATGAGGAAAATCTAGCCAAGTATGGACAATGGGAGAAGGAAAACAGAAAAGTCCCTGCAGGGGTCTCCCAGGCCCTAATGTCAGCCATGCAGATGAAGATTGGTATCCCTTCTTAAAAATATCTTTAGACTCTAAAAAGAGAAAGGTTCGACTTGCCCCAAATTGCCACACTGCATTTACTAATTCACTGCAGCTTCAGGAGGTGAATCTGGAGACAGGGATGGCAGGAGATACGGCACAACTGGAGCTGCTGTTACTGGATACTGCAAGTCATATAGAGTTCTGAGCCTACATTCCTTTAATACACAAAAAATGTTGCATGAAGCACAAAATGTATTCCATAGTGGATTAGAGATCCATTAGTTTTTGAGCGCTTTCAGCGACAAAATGTAACAAAAATTCTTTGAAAAGCATGTAAGCAACTTTGCTCCTTTATCATACTTCTGAGAAAAATGTAAAACAGAAAATGCAAACAAAATTAACCCCCTAACTTTATAAAAAATTCATTCAATGAGGTTTGTGAAAAAGTGTTTGGAAAACTCCTTTATTTCATTTTTGGTATTTTGAAAGCTGAATAGAGTGCAGCTTTTCTGTTATAGACTTCTTATTAAAAAAATTGTTCCTGCTTCAGAATATATAATTTTTGCTGACAGTGGTGTTTTCTGTTACTTCTGTTCATTCTCCTAAGTAAAATCCAAGGAAGCCCTTGCTGTCAGTACAGATTCTTCTTGTGGTAAGGAATATTTTTGGTCTGAAAACTAGGTAGCTATCAGTCTTGGACAGTGTCAGTAGACACACAGACCCACTGCCTTTTCTTGCCTTTTGTAGTTTCTTTTGTTTCATACTATGAGAATGTTTTGGAGAAAGTCTTAACTAAATTTCCAGCGAACCAAGAATTCTTTTAGTGTAATTAGATACCTGACAACAAAGCCTTATTTTAATTTAGAAGACTTAGAAGCAAAGGGAACGACTTTGAGCTGAGAGCTTTGGTGGACTTTGCTGTCCCTGTAGTCGATGTCACAGAAGGAACCTTGCAGAAGGAACCCCACAACCTCACAAACTGTCCTTGGGACTCTCTGGTCTATTGAGAGATAGAGGATATGTTGAGATATTGAGGATATGTTGGATTGCTCAAGTCTGATCATCTGATCTCTCCTGTCAAAACTTGTTACTGAAGTCTGTGTGTGTGGGCAAAATTCTCTTTTAACTTCAGTGAGAAAACTACAAACTGAGGCAAACAAGTCCCAAAATCTGGAATTTGAACCAATCAGTTGGCCTGTATTTTTCCCACTTTTCATAAATATATCTCTGTGTGTATATATATATATATATATATATTTATTTATATATACATATATATGTCTGAAATAACTGCTCACCATTAGGAAGATTATGTGCGCATTTCCTATAAGGTATGTCTTGTTTTATGCCAAACCCAGTCATTATAGGTGTGAAATCCTTGTAGTTAGGCTGATTGCAGCCCCCCCAGGACCTTGAGCAGCAGTTTCTTGAGCACTCTGGTATCTCCCTTGCAGGCCCAGCCTCTGCCAGGCTGGTTTGTGATGAGGTGACCCAGCCATCCGCTGCTCTTGCAAGCTCTTGCTGCACTTAACCTTGTGTTTGCATTTGCACTGGAACTCTCCAGTCAGGTACTTACATGACCGTCTCAGTGTCCTCATTTCCCACAGAACATTGAACCCTCTACTTAATATTTCCTTTCACTCTACACAAGCTTTAACACACTTGAATCCCGGTAAGAGCTGCTGTCATGCCTAACAATGTATGCCTGGTAACTTGCTGTAAGGACAGCTCCTGATGATTTGGTGCAACAGAAAGAAGGCATATTTCCATTGAAAGTACTTTTGTTCTTTCCATTTGTTCAGCCAAATACTTCAGAAATAGCTCTGGTGGTTGGGTTTGCCTCTGCAAGCCTGAGTTTTTTGATACTGAACAAATTCTGTTCAGAAATTAGTAGTGAGCTGGAGGCTCAGCGTAAAACAAGGAGGTGTCAAATATGGTAAGAATCTCTAGGGATGTTGCTGTGTACCTGCCCTGTGTGTTTGATTAGGGAACACTTCTAAAGCATGGGAAAGAGAGAAGCTGTCATTCTTGCCTCTAACAGGAGGCCTCAGAGATGGAGCTGTTAACTGCTCTAGAGACAGCACTGTGGATTTCCCTTTTGAAAGTGTCTTGAGAGATAATTTCCCTTCACCAGATCCCTGGTGACATGAAGGGCTCAAAAGCATGTGTCTGACTTACAGCCCCTCAAAGTCTTCTTATCCAGAGGAAATCTTCCCTGGAGTCTCCATAAAGATACTTGAAAAGGAGATCACTGCTTGCACAGGGCCATAAGAACTCATAAAAAGGAAAAGCTTTGCACAGTAGAGGATTTTTCTTTTTTTTTCATATAACCCCTAATGACTGAAATCAGTAAAAAAATCCCCAACTGTAGCCTATCACATAGCAATGGAGAGGACTTGGGTTAGACAAAGTTTTTAGCTTTATAGAAACCTTCTTTGTGTTTTATATAATAGCTGTATGCCACTGTGAAGGACTCTAAAAGGGTTTTCATCAAGAGGGATTTACATGAATACTGAAAGACAAGGTGATACTAGTACTGACTTGTTTCATATGTAGTCTTTGTCATTTTAGCAATGTCAAAATTTCTGATAGCCTAGATGTTTCAGAAAGGCGGATAGGTACATGTAAATGGTTCTTCAGAATGTTTATAAGTTTTGGGCTTGTAAATTGGAGTTTAAAAGTCTCAGTCTTTATCTGAAAAAAATGTAGTCACCTTCCAGCAAATCTGTGTTTTCTTAAACAGAAATATTTTAGCTATTCTAGACCATTTTATTGCCTATCACTGTATAGATTCTGATATGGTTGCTCTGTAATTATATAATCTTCCTGCTCTACCTTCTTGTAACAAGCATTGTGAGAATTAATTAACAAGTCCTGATAAGAATATTCAGCACACTCTTAAGTATTTTATTCTGAGAGATCTTGCCTTGAAGTGCTTTTCTTTTCCCCATATGTATTAGGATAAAAGGTCAGGAAACAGTTGCAGAGTTTGACACGAGGGATGTGTGTTCAGATGGTGGGGTGAGGGTTGGCTACCGCACCACTTGCGAGAGAGAGTCTCTGAAATTGCTGTTTTTGTTGCCTTTTGATGGCTTTGCACCAAAAGTTTTCTGAGCATAGCTGTCCCTTCTTTACTGGTATCAGACTTTGAAGCTGACAGAGAAGTTAATAGCATGATTTGTGAGAAAACTTGCAAGGTCCTGTCGAAAGTGCAACCACCTGGTTGCATAGTGGTACCTGTTTTGAGAATATTTTCATCTTTGTCTGTAGTTTTCTGCAGTAATACTTAATTAGGTGGGTAATCACAAAATATAGCAGGGCATCAGTTCATGTGGATCACTTTTATTTAGAATAACACTTGGCTTTCCTAGTAATCATCCTTAGTCTTACCGTTATTTTTTTCTGGCTTTTCTTCAGTTACCAGGGTTCAGCTGCAGGCCTTTCTTTGGTAAACTTACAAAATGACCTAGGTGGCAGGCTCTTGCATGGAAGGATTTGATATGAAATTGATAAAAGGCTGTTATTTTGTATGTCTGGAGAGTGGCAGTATCCTGTAATTTGATGAAAACTCCCTGGCCTAGTCCATTAAGGCTTTCAGTTCTTTTCTGTGACCTTTGCCAGTCCTTGCTCTTGTCCCTTTGGTTTACATTTGTCCTCAGAGAGCTATGCTAGTAGGGTTTGGCCTTGGTATCTATCTGTAATTTTCTAAAGGAAAATAAATGCGCCATTTCTGTTTACCTTTTAGACTGATCTTCATTTGCTACATATCTTTGATAGCTGCCAGAATGCATTTCCAGCTTCCTCGAAGGTTGAGTTTATCTCCCTTCAGATCTCATTATGTTCTGCAGCTTTACTGCCCTAGGAAGCAAGTATATGTATATGTATATGTATTTCTTCATCATGTTATGTTATGTTATGTTATGTTTGTTATGTTATGTTATTTATGTTATTTCTTTCTCATGTTACTGTTTTTGCTCCTTTACAAACATAATCTCTTCTATTTTTTCCCTTTTCTGACCGTATGGGTAACAGCAGTTTTCCAGAACGCTTGCCTTGTATTCTGTAAATCATTGCACCACAAACAAATGCCCTTTTTGGCTGTATTGATGTCTCTTTGGCCCTACTTAGTCTTGCCATCACACGTTCCTGCATCATGAAGTGCTTTCTTTAGGCTCATCTCTTTCCTTCCCTACCACTTCAGACTCTACTGGTGCTTTTTCTCATTTATCCCTTTCTTTTTTCTTATCTACCTTTACTTTTGGACCTCCAATCTCTTCTATTTCTCCTACCAGTAGAGCCACAGTCATCAGATGTTTGTGATGTAGGACATCTGTTGCCTTAATACTTTCAGAAATTTTGTATGAAAAGGAAAAGGGCACAAACCCTCACATTTCTTAGTGATGAGGGGAGTCAATGTGTGCAATCCTTGCACCAGAAGAAAATCCTTGTGTTCCTCACTCAGAAGAGATCTGAGGAGTTCACCAGGAGGAAGACACATCCCCACACCTTTGTGTTTTGTCCACATTCCTCTCAGACTGGATGCACATAAATGTGCTTATGTGGCAAGTCAAAACAGGAGCCATAGAAACTGTCCTGGGCCACCCAGATCTCAAAATCACTGCATGTGCATCTTCATTACAGCAGTCATGCTTTCAGATTTTGTATACCTGCTATCCATATTTTTTCCCTCACTACCTAGGCTGCATTTCCTATTTAAATTGAAAGAACTGATCCATCTCATCTTTAAGGTATTTTTTCCCATCTGTGCATCAACACAGCTGTAACTCTAAAGCATACACTTCAAATGAGTGGTGAATTCTTACACTGTTTGCAGCAACAGACACTACAGTCATAAAAACACTTCCATCATGGGCTCTGGCTTGGCTCTTGCCTCCCACTGGGCATCCCTTTCATTCCCACAGTTTGTCTTTAAACAGCATATCTTATCTGCAGACACAATGGAGAGGCAATCTCTTCAGAAATGTTTGCAATAATAATCATCCTTTCTGCAGGCTGCTCAGAGTGGTGAGTACTTTGGGATCTGTCCTTCTGTAGGAAAACAGTGGTGTTTCAAATGGACTTTATTTTAGAGAAGTAAGGTAAGGTTGTGCCCAGGCAGTGAGAGGAAGTATTTCATATTGACCTGGCCACGTGAATTTTATAAGTGAACATGTAATGCTCAATTATTCTCCTGGATCAAGGTGACAAGACTCTACTGTGTTGAATCAGAAAGAAGGATGGGTGTTTGTTTTTACCTTGGGTCTACAATGGTGAGTATCAAGCCAGCAGAGTGTCAGTCTCCAGCTTGCTCATGACCATGGCACTTGAGCAGGGTAGAGAAAGATGGGCTTTTGGGTCTTCCTGGTGTGAGGTTCCCTCTCTTATCAAGGATGGGGGTTTCATACACATTTTCAGTACATTCATCAGTAAGTGAAAGGAACTTCTTCTGTAGGGAAAGGAAGAAAGCTTTAGTTTACTTTTGCGTTTGCTACCTTTGACTGTGATTATTTTGTTAAGTAGGATGAGTTTCCTTAGGTGGGAGGCCAAAATAGGCACAAATGCTCTGTTCTTAACTGTATACTTGGTAGTTGCTTGTTGATGAATCAACTCTGCAGTTTGGGCATTCACAGTAGGCCATGGTTCAACTTACCTAAACCAAAAGCTTTGGTTCTCTGCGTGTGTGTCAAGCTTTATGTATTCCAGTGGCTTCAAGACAGCTAATTTGGAGTCTCTGTTAGTCAAAATGCATATTTGAAGGCATTGTGCATCTGCAAACTACTGTTTTTAGCTTAGTTGAGGCTCTGGAGTGAGTTTCTCACCATTAAATAAGGGTTGTTTGCAAGATCTGAAAAATAACAACTCCAGATCCATGCAGCCATTGTCAGGTAGCTGCATTATGTGAAATTTATTCTGTGTTTCCCAGTTTTCTGAAGATTTGTGTTGTTTCTGCAGGGAACAGCTTATAGAATCCAATAGATATGAAAGATCTGTGGGAAATTAAAGTTACTGGGAAAGCATTTTTTCCCTCTTCCTCTGGTTTGATTCTCCCTAGTTTTCTATATGTGAGGGAAAAATGTGTACCGCATTGCCATTACTCTAAAATAATTCCTGCTGCTAAGCAGTGCAAGTTTGATGTGAAACAGTCAGTGTTGGGAGCATTATGACCTGTATCATACTGTCTCTGAGCGTGCTTCTTTGTGTGTCTGTCTTGTTTAGGTTTGTTTTATAAACTTCTAAGGTCTTCTGTTTCTAGTTTTTGTATTAAAAATAAAAATTCTTATGCTCTTTTATGAAGACAGAGATAAGGATATAATGAAAGTTTGTTTTCTAATACTTTTGTTAGGCAGTGATCTCTATACTTTGTTAATATAATTTAACTGAAATGTAAGATTTTTTGAAATAATATTAAAAAAATCTACATGACAGTAGTAGTAAGAAAGACAATCAAATAGACATCTGCCTTAACCCAGGCTATTCTGTTGAGTACCTCCTTTTGGTTTCAGTCAGAGGGTCAAGGTTTGGGTTTTGGAGACCAAAACACAGTGATAGCTTCTGAATTATAGCTTTTAAAAATATGGGCCTTACATGTGCTTTCACTGGTTTTTTTGGGTTTTTTTTTTTGTAGGGTATGTAGAAGATCCAAGGTCTTGAACTTGTCTACTAACTCTAATTTTCTTCCATTGTTATAATTGGAAATATGAAAATGCATAGACATTTCACATAATGTACAGAGATATCAAAAACCATCCTGTGCTATTGATGTGAACTCTTAGTTAGATACTGGCAGATTTTATACTTGCCAAAAACTGGGGTTTTGGGGTGGGAGGATAAAACAGACACATTTAGAGTGAAATGCAAGAAATTTTTCACAGAAAGAAATGGAATTAAAAATTTATCGCTTCATTTCTGGCAGTGTTGTCACATAAAATATTTTGATATTTTGCTTTTGGAAACGATGTAGTTCAGGGATGAACCCTAACAGTTGTTTATGTAAAACTGTTGTTGGGAAGTTTTTATACCTTTACCAACTTTCCCATATCTCCAGCTATGACCAACCATTCTATCCCAGTTTTAAGCTCTAAGAATTCTCTAAACTAAAAGGAAGTATTGTTGAAAGAATGAAAATGTCAAATACACTTTGCATTAAATATTTGGTATTTAAGAAAAAAAATTCTTTAAAGAAACATTCCTTTTTTCCCCGGTATTTTGCTCCTGTATTGGATTTTTTTTTTAAATTTTTTGTTAAGCCTAGCTGCAGCTATAATTCTAGGAGCTGTAACTGGTAAATAATCACAGGTAAATGAAATATCTCTGCATATTTCTGTACGTGCAGACAGCCTGGCATTCTGATATTCCCTTCAGGGAGGGAATACGTTGTGAGAAATCGACTCTGCAAATTATCTGTCATAAAAATGCTTTATTTCTGGCAAAGCTACAAATGGGGTGTCTGTGTTGATGCATGCCCATAGTGTCATTAACCATGTTCCTTAATAACTATTAATTAGCTTCGCTGGAGCTCTGGTAGTCTGGATTAATTACAGTGGGAGGGCCGAGGAGAACTAAGAAGCTCTTTTATTTTGCTGCTGCTGAGAGTTGAGTGCATTTATGGAGTGGAGGCTGCCTCTGGTCATTCTCTAACTCTTTGAGTGATGTTGGTTCCCTTGGATCTTTCTACCTGCCACATCTGAAACAGCACCTATTAACAGTGTCCAAATTATGACTGGGAAGAAGGGCACTCTCCTCTTCCTTTGCATGCCAATATGCAGCTCCCAGGAATGCACACAGGTACACTGCAGGTACTTTTACGAGATTTTTCTTCGTCTCTGTATTTTTAAATCCAGTAAATTCTTGCAAACTTTGCAAACAAAATGAGGGCAGAAAAGCAATGTGCTATTGGCCAGTGCCCCGGTGAAGACAAACCAGGAATTGTAACAGGACCAGTGAGAAGAATCTCTTCCTTTCCTCTGTGACAAGTTTGTTTTCCCATGAATCATAAGGGAGCTCCCATTACACATCAATCTGCTCAAGGATGGTATGTTCTGGGGTGGAATCTTTATCAGCTTTAAGAACTGGAAACTTATGAGTTTTTTATAATTTTTCAATAACTGTCACAGGATCAGTTCTGTTGACCCAACTCAAAGAAATATACCAGATGGATTAGCCATAATTACTGTTCATATGCAGCTTTGCTTGGGAAATTTCAGTATTTTCTCAACCTTTGTCTATTTCCAGTATTTATCAAACAGCCTATCCAAAAGGAATTAGCCATATTGAAGATTAAGGCATGTTTTAAAGTTAATGCTAGAGAGCAGTTGTTTTTCTCTCATTTTGGAGTATTTCATTATTTTATCCCTTTCTGAATGGGTAGTTCTGGTATCTTTGTTCTCCAAATTCCTTCTAGTAGAAGTAGTAGAGAAGGCTTTCCTGTTGTGCAGTCTCTGATGTCTCCAATATAAATGGTGTGAAGATATTGCAGCATCTCACCAGAAGAGAAAAACTTGCCTGTGATCCCTTATTTGTCTACTGTATTTTCCAAATACATTTTTTGATTCTTATATTGCAGTTGGACTTTGGATAAAATACAGTTTAGGCTCTTTTGCTTCTTGTCCCTGTGAACCTCTGGCATCCTTACTCTGAACAAGCATTCCCATGACTGTTGGCTCTTCATCAAACATTCCATTGTTGACACACTGATGTGTTTTAAACAGACATTTACTGTTTAATTACCAACACTAATTACTGCTTGTTTTCTTAATTCTAGTTCTGTTTTTTTCTGATTTGTCAAGAACACAACGATCATAGCTTGTTTTATTGATTTTACAATGTTAGAGTCCTTGTACTGTTTTTAATCCTAAATTCCACATCACCATCCCATCACTTTTTTGGAAATGTATTCTAAAGCCTGATGGTCTGTGTTGCTTATAGGGTTTGGTTTTGGTATTTTGGTGGTTTTTTTTTAAAGGGGAGGGATAGAGCAGAACTGTTTGTTAAAGTCGCCTTGTAATTTATGCAGTAACAGTGGAACTCAGTAACATAGGCTTAAAACTGGCAGGTACATTGGTTTAGACAAACAAAGAAGTTAGCATTTAATCTTGGGCTACTGTAGGTAGGAAGGAAACACTGTCTCATTCAGGTTGCTTTCTAATTAGGAGGGAGGATGGTTG
Organism: Eopsaltria australis; assembly: GCA_034509425.1. Lineage (NCBI taxonomy): Eukaryota > Metazoa > Chordata > Aves > Passeriformes > Petroicidae > Eopsaltria > Eopsaltria australis. The sequence continues at coordinate 2,411,366 of JAVTVJ010000138.1, forward strand.
GACCTGGAGAGAATTCTGCAATTCTCACTTTGTAATGTGAGACTCAGGCTTCAGCCTTCATTTGTATGTGACTCACTCTCTCTGGACTTCAACGATACAGAATAGAAGAGTCTTTGACATTTTGTTTTTGCTATAATATATTTTTAGTTGCTCTTATTTTAAGTTTTTATGTATTTTTTTCTTGATACTTGAAAGAGCAGCTCATTCATTCTTTTAATATCAATCTGAATACATAATAAATGCAGGATTGGTCCAGTCTTACAGCTGGATTTTGTAACCAGTAAGGAGCAAATGGTCTTTGTTGGGACTGAACCCTCTCTGTCTGTGTGGCCCTGAACTCAACTTAAAATTGGTCTTACTTCTGAATAGTTACTCTTCGTGATTTAAAAATCAGCATTGAAAACAACATTTTTTGTGAAAAAAATATAAAGATACCAGTTTAATTCATACATTCACAGTGCCAAATGCTTGTGTGAAGTTAAATAAACCAAGAAGAAAAACTTGAACTTCAATTTTCCATTATTTACAAGGAAGAGATATCGCAGTGTCTTAGTAGCAGATTGTTTTTATGTTGAAGATTCAGAGCCATTCCACTGTACCTTTTAGCTCAGATAGGATAAGACCTATTTTGTTCTCATTAGATTTATAATCCCAGAACTACTTTCAGTGCAGATTGCTTAATGGAACGAAATTATGCTGACATTAGATAATAGTTGATTTTTACAAAACTGAAGATAAGAATACGACCAAACTTGAATATATATCACTCAGAGCCTTTTAAATTATCTATTAACTCTTGGCCTCAGTAACATTAAGCAGATATTAAAATGCAGTTTAGTGATTAATCCTTGAGGTTTTCCATGTTCTTACACAAGGTTTTTTAGGAAAGTTGCAGTCCTAATTCTTGGTACAAAAACATTGTACATCTGTTGCTCAGAGTAGGCATGATATTGAAATATCAAACATATAAATTTCTGCAGCCTTCTGATAGACATTTAAATGTTTTTGTTCATAAAGTCTGGGTCTTGTTAACCATCTTGTTTTATGAGGTATTTTTTAGTGCAACGCAATTTCATTAAATAGTGATAGACAATTGGGAACTGAAAGGGGGAACCAGTCTTGGATGTCTTTTCCAGCTACAATAATGTTTTAGAGGACAGTTTTCTACATGCCAGGTTTGTGGTTCTGAGCCTGTGTCTCTGCCACCATTTTTACTGCAGCATTAAAAAGGAGAAGAAGACAAAAGTGAAAATCCTCTTCTACCATGGCAATACAATTGTGTGGTGGCTTTGTCTTGTTCTATGTGTTATTCTGTGCAACTATTACAATATTACAGTATGCTAATATGGAAGACATGTAGATTTTGCTCCAATAGCACATACTGTCTCTAGGATGTCATTTAATCCCAACTGTTCCCAGTCTGGAATTCAGTTGTATCCATGACTGGTGCAGAAAAAACTACTTGGCATACCGTGGTCGTCCTGGGCAGCAAAAATATACGACCAATTGAAAGAACAGCTTGCAGATGTATTGCTATAAGAAAACAGAATTGCTTCATGGCAGAAAAAAAGCAGAAAAAATATATGTCTATTTGGGTTGTACTTCAGCGTGGTGCATGGAATCGTGTTACTTTGTCACTTGGAGGATGAGTCTCAGTGAGAGAACAGATGAAATTCAATATGTGCTGGCTTTTAACCAAATTTTAAAATATGATGGGAGGTTGTAATTTTAACATTTCATTATACTTAATGTTGGAGGAAAACTGAGTCTTTGTAGTCTTGCTGGTTCACTGATGCATGTTGTGTAGCTGCTGTTAACTTGAACACAAGGTGTGCCGATGAAGTCTATAGAGGTCTTAAAACATCTAATCTGGTCCTGAAAACTGTGTGTAACCTAATGCTTAACACTGGTGGTGAGGTAATGGGTTTTATTTATGCTGATGAACTTGTTAGAGATTTTCTTATTCTAGGGTTCAGTGTTTTTGTGAATGTGTGCAAGTCTATAGTTGTCATTTCACTACATTGGGACCATTTGTGCTATGTTCAAACTTTGCATGTTCTTGTTGAGCCTAAGTGGTATTCAAAGAAGAGTTTGGTTTTTTTCTCCAAAATTATCCGGGTGCAGGGATTTTTAAAATGGGAAACAACATTCTGAGTTCTTTCTCATTTTGTAGTCTTTGTGTGAAATATTTGACATCTTCCTTGAATTATTTGCATTGGTGAAAACTTGTGTCACAACCTGAAGGAAGCAGCCAGATAAGGAGTGAGAGTGAGACTTGCTGGCACTGTTCAGATTCTTGGAGGTTTGTGGTATTACTCTTTTTAGATTTGTCATAGGCCAAACTGTTTTGTCCGGCACTGTTTAGATGTGTCCAGATCACTCTGCAGAATGCAATATCTGAAGAATATTTAACCTTTGCTCTTTCATAGGAGTAAGCCTGCTGAAAGATCTCATGTGAATGTAATGAAAAGCTTTATGACTGTAGTTCTACTGTGATTATTTTATAAAAGAGGAATTACAAGCCTCTAAGTTCTGCTGAATTCCCTTGTTAACAGCCCCCATATAGTAGAAAGCTTATTATTTCCTAAGGGAAAACTAATATAAATGATACTGTAATGTGCCATTAACAAAAAGGTGACAGTTTTACTTGCACTATTAGTTTCAGGTTAAAAATCATGGAGAGCAAAATATTTCATGTGCACTTGACTATAATTAACCCCTTATGCCTTTCCCCAGTAGTCATGTCATTTACCAAAGCTTCATTTGCAGCGGCTCAGTAACACAGCATGTGCTCCTACACATGCAAAGACCACTTCAGTGACTCCCTTCTGCTAAAGGCTGCTCGTACTGCAGGGCAACTTGCAGGATTAATTAGTCCCTCTCTGAGTTTCTTACTGCTGTTGCAAATGTTAAACACTAGACAGTAGGCAATTCTGCATTCCCAGAGTCTGTTACTACCTTTCTCTTTTAATTCTGTTTTTATGTTGATTGCTGATTGCTGATTGCTTGGTTTGATCGCTGTAATATGGGCACATATAGGACAGTAAATGCTGCTTTTCAGGAGAAAAGAGAATGCAGGTAAAGTTGGATGAAACTGAGCATTAATCATGTTGCAGTTGGGATAGAGTTCGTGCCCTGCTTATATCTTCTATCTGTAGCCCTCACACTGTGTCCTGCAGTTGTCTAAAGCTGAGGAGGGAATGCCCCTTAGTCCTTCACTCAGCTGGAGCATTTGTGCTGCTGATGTGCTACATAAAGGTAACCTTGCAAGGTGCTCCTGGTGACACCAGAGTGTAAAAGAGCCTGTGGTTGCATGCTTTGCTAAGTTCCACAAGGCTGGGGTGTTTTGACAATGCAGAACAAAGATCCAGGCAGGATCTAACATCATTCACTTGTTCCTGTGAGCCAGAAGAGTCTGAAGTCTAGAATCGCAACTGTTCTAGAGAAAGGGAGAAGAAAGGTGCATGACTCAGCACCCTGCAGCTTCTGTTGCTGGAAGTGAAATTGCTTGAATAATCTTTTAACTGCAGATCAGTTGCTCAGCTCAAGTGATGTCTCCCTGTCTGATGACTGTTTAGTGTTATGAAATGTACTTTAAGTGTATTGTCATGTGCAGTGGTAAAGTACTTCTCTGAACGCTCCATTTGCATGTTTTCCTTGCATCCCATATATTAGATATGCAAGTAACTTTTACTTTATGGTTGGTATTTGCTATGAACTTGTACATCCAAATTTGCTGAATTGGATCTGTAGTAGAGATTGATTAATGGAACAGTAGACTGCACGAGCAGCTCAGAAACCACAATGATGTTTTGAGAAATACGTGTCTGTATTTTTTCCAGTGTTGGAAACTTGCATTTACACCGGAAAGTTAAACTATTACTGCATGATTGAATTAAAAAAAGGAATGAAGGAACAGGAAGGAATAGTAAGAATGTTTAAGTAAGAATACTTAAAATTACTTTTAAGTAAGGTTTTTAAAATTAATTCTGTTTAAGAAACTGTATGCAGTATGAAAACTGGTTTCATCTACATGTTTTTTTTCCTTATTGATTTTTATATTAGTTTAAAGAGAACTGTGGTCAATTTTTAAATTACAGGAAATTGCCAAAATAAACAACTATTCACAAATTGGAGGATAACTGAGAGAGTTGATGAAGTATATCTGTACACTGGAACTGTATTCTCTTGTTAGCTGTTCAGATTCTCCTGGTCAGCAGGGTCCAGACAAAAAAAATCTAAAACTATGTTGTGACTGGTTTGTCTGAACCAAATGAGATACTCACCCTCCCTTCTGCAGCAGCAGTAGTACAATAAACATGTGTGGGATATGCCAAGACTTGCAATCTTTTTTCAGTCTAAAAGATTAAATCTCATGTGGGGAATGGTGTACTTTATTTAAGGAGCAATTACTCCAGCTTCTGCCATCTACTTTAGTCAAAAGGAGTAATTGATTCCTTTTCTCTTGGTGTGAATCTAGCTATTCAGAATGACATTTGCAAAATTTTCATAATGCAAATTTTGGATTTCTTCATCGTTAAGCTGAAAAGATAACTGCACCTCAGCTGTCTAAGAAAGGTCACAGAGTTGGATGACAGATATTTTATATCTCTCTTCCCCATTCATTTTACAAATCCAAATCCTGCCCAACAGAGCACTGAGTAAGGCAGAGCAAGTGCCCTTGCTGCAGTGAGAGGCAGGACTGTGCTTTAGAATTCAGACTTAGGTCATCTCCACCCTGAAGGGTGATTGCATCCCATAAACACTGAACACTTGTAAACTCCATGCACCAATGACTTACTCAGGCCTTGTATGTGGAAAACCTAATGTCTTCTTGCCTGTGCAGTATTTATTAATGAGAATAGATTTGCCTTTTAAAAAACAATTGCTAATGCTGTGTGACCCCTGAATTGGAGTAAACATTTAAAAGTGCGTTAAAATTAATGGCAAAACCAACTTATGAAATACAGATTCTTTCTGTATGTATTGAAATAGTGGTTGATGATGTTATAAGAAGACAGTGATGTGAGATGGGTATCCTTGTTTTGCTGGGGATGTGTCCTTGTGCATTGCATAGCTGTATTTTTAGTGTGTTCATGCTCCTGTTTTACTTGATGCTCACTTTCCTCAAGTTCTATGAAAAAAAAATTGGGCAGGTGCTCTTAGAAAAAAATTTAAAGACAGAGACTATGAAATTAAAATTAGAATTAATATCTTGCAAGTTTGTACTGGGAAGGAGTGATGAAAATACAATTCTCTCTCGATGATCTCTTTAAATATGGAGGAGTTTGTAACAAAACAAAACCAAATTCCTGTTAAATTCAAATTAACAGTTCTGCACAGTTTCAATGACACAAGGGCTTTTAAAAAGTTATTGAAGATCCATTTACCTTCAGAAAGGTACACAATGTGCATCACAACATCAGTAGAAAGCCATAAATTCTACTGCATGGTCAAAACTACTGACTTTGCTGAACTGTGTTGAGAAATTTGAAGAAAACAAGCTTTTGTGCAAAATAAAGGATATCTATCTTATCAGGAGATTTTAATATAAATTTACCTGGAAATCTGCAATGCCAGTTTTTGGTTGCCCTCTGTTGACACAGCAGATTAGGAAGGTTCTAACCCTGTCCATGGGCAAACTTCAGTGGGAATTAAGATCTTTGATTAAGATCTGAATGATTCTAGTAGGGAAATGCCTCTGTTTGTCATAAATCAAATAGAATACAACATTATTTTGCAAGATAAGATTTAGGGTCTAATTTATTCAGATGATGAAAGCATGAAACTGAAGGATTAGTTTGGTCACCTTCCAAGATTCACAGTATGTTGGAAGAATCCAAGAAGTGTGGTATGTTCATGAAACATGTAAAAGGATTTTTGTACTCTTTGGCTAACAAGTGTGACAGGTGCAGTATGTTCTAATTGCTCAGAATTACACTGTTTGAGTTTCTCTTTCTTGTTTTATTGCTGTCAGATGCCAGGCCTCTAAATGTGTTCACACTTCTAGTGATAATAAAACATGAAATTGTCAGTGTTTGTTTTCTGCGTGTATCCACACGTGTAGTATGTGCATCATAGTAGCTTTGATTGCAGTATGAGTTCAGAACCACCAAGTACTGTCTTTTGATTGAGAAGTGGCTGCATTGTGCAATGTAACAGCATTGCATATGTGCAAAATGTTTATTTTTGCTGACTTTGTATTTACTCTGGAAGTTTGAAACACTTATTCCTTTCTCTTTCTTTTCCAACCTTTTTTTTTTATAATCTAAAAATAAATCATTGCAGGGCTTACTTTAAGTTTTACAGATACTGAAACTTCATTAGGTGCATTTAAGTAACTGATCCAGCTTTAATTTCTGCTAAGGTAATAGTTTTTCATCAGTACTGTCCATTTTCTTCTGAACAGAGGAGTATCTGGATTACAGGAGAATTATCAAGCACTGTTATAAAAAGTGGGAATGGCTGCCTGTGACAACGTTAGGTGCTCCAAGGGAAAGCAGATAGTATTTTACTGACATCTGATTGTTCAGTTGCAATAATAGCTTTCATGTCTGCAGCAGTACAGTGCCAAGTCTTGTAGAACATATGAATTGAAAGTGGTTTTATGATAGATGAAATAAACTCGCAGAATCCGTACTCCGTAAGGCTGGATTCCATTAAATGAAATGTGCAATTTATTCAAGACTAACAACTTTCCTTATGCTTTGGGGAGGCTGAAAACAAGAAAAACAGTCTGGTAAGATTGCCAGTGTTCACTGACAAGGGGGTTGCGTGAGTCCCTCCAAATGAACTTAAAGTCCTTCGGAACAGCACGTTGTTAATGATCAAAACTATATAAGATTAGGCCTGCAAAAGATTGGCTCTATGTAATAAAAAGGTGTCAAGCCACTTAGCTGCAACTAAGAGAATTAAATTAATAAAAGGCAGTGAAATCAGGTCTCCAGTGACTATGGGCATCCACTGATCAATACATTGTGTTAGAAAGTGCAGGGGAGGGATCTGTTTGGAATGCTAATGGTGAGCAGCCCACTGGAAACAGCCACCACCAGCTGGGGAGCTGCTCTGTGTCCTCATGTGCCCTGTGCAGCCCGGGGCCACCGAGCCAAGAGGGCTGGCTGAGCCTCTCCTGACTGCTGCTGCACTGTGTGCAGGGAATGGCACAGAGGTGCTGATGAGAAGTGGGTTGTTGGCTCCCAGTTCACGGTTTCAGTAAGGCCCTTTTCCAAGCAGGGAATGCCTTTGTCTGAATGAGACTTGGAGAATGTTATCTGTGTGGTCTCAGCCAGATGTAAGGGGCAATTGCCTTGAGTGGTCAGCAATTGCTGCTGGCCCAAGGAACCAAGGCTTTTACCAGCACTTCTGTAGCTTCACATTTAATTTACAAAAGCTTTCAGGTACAATTTACTAAAAAAAAAACCAACAAAAAAGTCCCAAGACTGTCGGAAGCCTTATAGCCTTTGTGCCATAGGGAAGTATGTGTGACAGCTGAATTATGCAGCTCAAGATTTTCTCCTATTTTCATACAGTGATGTAGAACCTGAGTATTAAAGTGCTTATGCAAAATGCTGCTGCAGCTGAGCAGTCCCTTGCAGTGACAACTGTGAAAGGATTTCCCAGTTTGTGAAGGGAATCAGAACTCTTGAAAGGGGCATGGAGTAAACTAAGAGAATGATCTTTCAGAAAGGTCATGCCTTAAAAAGAACTGTCATAGACAGGTATCTTGCACCAAGTTTGTCAGCCATATTACAGAGGTCTAAGATTAGAGACAGCAATATTAATAGTGGAAGTTACAGACAGCAGGTGTTAGATAGCTTTTTTACTGTCTATGTAAAATAAAAAAGGGCTTAGAGGCTTCAGTATCATCACAAAGCTTTAATGACAATTAGCTGCTCAGTTGTATTGATTGTAAGTAAATTAAGAAATAAGATGACAATGGAAGTGACAATACACCTGAAAGTTCCAGCTGAGATAAGCAACAGGAAGGCTTTGTATTTGTGGGGTTTTTTGGTGTTGGATTAACTGGCAGGTTATTTTTTATTTTTGCCCAAGGTAGGTGGGAGGAGGAACAAGATTTTTTTGCCTGGGTGATGACAGCTCTGGTTCGTAAAGAGCCTGAGGTTCACATTGGAGCATGTCAGTTCAATTGTTCTGAAAAATATGAATAAAAGAGTTATCTTCATTGTATTTTTATTGCTCTTGTAGCTAGAGATGACTACAATAGTCTCTCTTACATTTAGATCAGTCATCTGTACAGAATGCTGCTTGTTTTAAATTGTTCAAGTTCAGGAACTCTTCTGAATTGTGTAGGTACTTGTTATCTAAATATTTCAACATTTTTCATTTTGTATTTTCATGTGAAGCTATTTTTAAAGAACTTGCCAGTGTCTTTGCAGGGAACAATAATAAAAATAATAGTGAAGAATTACAAGAAGTATCATTCAAATGCAGGTCTGGGAGGCAGAAACTTGTGACATTTAATCTCAGTACTAAAACTAATCCTTCTGTGGCATTTGCTTCCCTAGGATTCTCCTAATTTTATTAATACAAGAATTATTTTTATTGCTGACACTCAGGCAGCAATCCTTAGGTTTTAGCAGTTAATTCTTGTGCCTCATTGGAGCCATTCATCAGGGAGGGTGTTAGTTTTCTTCACTCAATCAAGAACATGCTGTGATTGCTGGGGCTTGGATTCTGGAAAAATATAAAGTGTTTGGTCCATTGTGCTTATGACTTGAGCTATACTCACACACACTCTACCTGTATCTGTGTGCATCAGTTTGGGTAAGGATTATTTGGGGGCAGAATGGAAAAGGCTAAATCCAACTTACTTTGGATGTCAGCATCAACCAAATGCTAGTTCCAACAAATAGTAATCAACAAAGGGTTATCCCAGATTTATTCTTTTAAAACTATCTGTGAGGTTATACGACCAGTTGGTTCAAGAGACTGATTGCCTTTATCAAGCTATTCCTTAGGAATGGACTGCTGAGATAAATGCTGTTAATTAAATACAAATCCTTTTCTCCATTGTGCAGAAACAGCCTTGCCACTGGTCCCTCTCCTAATCTTGTTATAACAGTCCCCTGATAGGTCTCATTAGATTGTCTTGTTAGCTGATACAGAGTATTTTTTACAGCAGAACAGACAGAAAAGTTAATGAGTTATTATGTGTCTCAGCCACTAACGTTTTCTTTTCTCTTATTCACTTTTGTTCACTGCCATCGTCTACTTCCTTTTGTTTGGTTGCCCAAACAAAAGCCATGTGTGAAAACAGTAATTTATTTACTTTGATTAGTTTTTATTTAATCTGTCATGGTTTATTGGATTTAATTACTTTTAAATCATTAACTTAAACTGAGCAACGTGATGGAGAGAGAAAAGCCCTGAGTATCTTGTGCAGTGGGAATGGGACATGCCATGAGTTAATTTCTGGTTTTCTTTGAGGAAAATACCAGCTATTTTGTCAGGAGAATTTATGGAAATACTGTCACCTTTAATTGCATGTGTGGCATCTTCTCAGTTTCTCCCTCTGTGACTTTCTCAGAAAGTCAGCTGCAGAGCAGACTTTCAGTTACTTCAGAGACCCAGAAGACAAAGGCCTCTTGAAAACTGGCCATTTGTGAAAAGGAACACTTGTATGAAGTAGTTCCAGTATTTGGAGTTGTCCATGATTGTGCTAATTGAGTTCACTAGATGGCCTGTGGAAGGTGAGTTGAAGTAAAAGTAGCATGGTTGGTATGGTAGTCTTGTTAACAAGAGATTTATGAATTGCTAACCATCAATAACTCCATTAATTGCTTAAAACTCTTTTGTTGCTGAACTGCTGCTTAGATAGTGCTGTTGGTGTGTGATGTTTCTTTAAAGATTTCTGGCTGGCCTCTGAGACTTGAAATTAGCACATAAGATGAGGTGCTTGACTGTTGTAATTGAGGCCTTATTGCAAATGCTCACCTTCACGTTTTGTGAAGGACATCTGGTATATTGTCTGCTTAACTGGAGACCAATAGTTTTTTTGACTTTGCAGAATGATTCCAGCACTCTTCAGCAGATAAGGATCTCACATTTTCCTGTTTCTCAGAAATCACAGTAGCAGAAGTACCTGCCACTGCTGAGCTCCTTTCTGTCTGGTGCTCACTCTCTACTTTTCCTTCTCCTAAGGTATCCTTTTGCTTTTGAGACTTGGTTAAAAATTCTGAGGAGTCACAGTCTGGGGATTTTCCTCTTCCTCCTGAGAAATCTTTTGATGAAATGAATATATCCTAAGAAGGTGATGTCAGCTAAATTGATACTCTCCCCCAAAGACAGATAGCAATGTTGAGTGTAGCATCAGGTGCACAATTCATCCATCCTGGCTTCCGAATTGTCTTCCTTTATCAAATGCAATTTTATGCTGTCTTTCTTGCTCCATGTTATGCACATGATAAATCCCCAGCTAGAGCTGGCTCTCTGAGGAGGAATATAGGTGGAAAAAATGATGGCACTCTTTGGGCAACGCTGCATGTTCCCATTTATTTTTCACTCTTGTGTGGCCATGGTTTTATTCCATTTGGAGCTGCTGCTTTGAGCTTTCTACTACGGCATTTGTAAATACATCGGTGGCACTGGCTCAGTGTTCAAAGAGGGAAGGATGAGCGTGTCCTCGGAGAGCAGTGTTGGGAGTCTTTGCCAAGGAGCTGTAAGATTTAAGGAGCGACGGCTGATTGCTTGGCAGATGAAAAGTGGGTGGGCTGATTCAAGTGTGGGTGCTGGCACGAAAGAAGAAATAAAGCTGAGAATAAGTACAGGAAACAAGTGTGCAGGTAGGAGGAACAGGGGAACTGTTTACTCAGCAACCTAATAGCTCTTGCAGCTCAGGCAGAACAGAATCACAGTGATCTTGATGGTTTCTGCTTAACTGGTCAGGTGCCACAAGTTTACTGCCCAAGACTTTCTGAAATATAAAATATGTATGGATTTAATGGATGGATTTTGGCATGAATTATCGTGTATGATTTAATTTGAATTACGAGTATTCATACAAGCTTTTTATGGGTGTGACTAAGCGGTCAGCTGTCCTTATTTCTATTAAATCTGAGTTCAGACCAGGCCTTGAATATCAGCTGGCTTCTAGAATATGTGGTTAGGTTTTTATCTTCTGAAAATGTTGGGTTTTTCTGAAAAAAGCTTTTATTTTTTATTTGTTCAGACTTTGTGCATGGATACTAGGAATGGTAAAGTCTTCACTGAGGCAAATACATAATCTCTTTTTAGTATATACAGTTTTCAGAGCTCCAAATTCAGCATTATACTGTGCAAAAGAGCACTTGATGAAATATGCTTAAAACACAAAGAGCCGGTAAAGCTGCTTCTTTTGTGTAGTGTAATAAGAACAAAGGGCAAGACTGATTACTTATATTTTGTCCTAAAAGACAAAAAGTCTGTCAAAGACATGAAGATACACTTGAACGACAGCCATTCCAGGTTCTGCCTTCTATGATGTGTGTTGTAGGGGCCTGCAGCATGAAAATGGTTCCCATTTCCTTGGTGAGCAGAGCCCTGTGGATATTCTGTCTATGAACATATGATGAGTTATTCTATGGGAAATAACAAATGTTTTCTTCCAGCCCATATTGGATTTTTAACATGCATCTGCTGCTTTACCAACAGCCTCCCATATGCTGCCACAAAATCGTAACTTGCACATTTTGGTCTTGGAAGCAAATGCTACCTATAGGCCTTGGCTTCTGCCTCAGAGTCCCCAAGAATGGTTATAAAATGTTTGTGTAATTAATTTTTTATGGGATACAGCTTTTGTTTATTTAAATGAGATGGAATGTAATAATATCCAGGTGTCTGAAACTTCTACCAATGCTAACACCAGAGAATTCACAAGTACTATAGGCTGAATCCTCCAGGAAAGACTGCAGGATCAGTCACCTGCAAGAATATAGTGAGCATCCCCTGCTGCTACTGAAGCTACTGCATGAAGACTGAGCATCTGACCACCTGTAATTCCTGAGAGCTGGAGAGTGTTTGGCATCTCCTGTAGACACAGACAGGAAAAAATCCTTCATCTCACCTTGCAGAAGTTCAGCCATTAAATCAAATGGTACTTTCACAGTTAGCTAAGCCCCCATAAAATGTAAGTGGCTAAGCTTTTAAAAAGCAGTTCTTGCAATTTTTAAGACCTGTAGGTTAGAAGCAGAGTAGAGCCATAGGTTTAGGAACTGAGAGTTACCCAAATTTTAAGCAAGTAATGCTTCTGAATCTATACCCCCTTTGCATGTCTGATTAAGTACATCCTCCTGGAAAAGCTGACAGCCCATGGCTTGGGCAGGAGCACTCTTTGCTGAATCAAGAACTGGCTGGATGGCTGGGCCCAGAGAGTGGTGGTGAACAGAGCTGCATCCAGTTGGTTGCCAGTCACCAGTGGTGTCCCTCAGGGCTCTGTGCTGGGGCCAGTTCTGTTCAATATCTTCACTGACATCACAGATGAGGGGATTGAGTCTTTCCTTAATGAATTTGCAGACAACACCAAGCTGGGAGCATGTGTGGATCTGTTGGAAGGTAGGAGGGCTCTGCAGAGAGACCTGGAAGGGTTGGATGGATGGGCAGAGTCCAACATGATGAAGTTTAATAAGTCCAAGGGCCAAATCCTGCATTTTGGCCACAATAACCCCCTGCAGTGCTACAGGCTGCGGATGGTGTGGCTGGACAGTGCCCAGGCAGGAAGGGACCTGGGGGTACTGGTTGACAGCCGGTTGAACGTGAGCCAGCAGTGTGCCCAGGTGGCCAAGAAGGCCAATGGCATCCTGGCCTGGATCAGGAATGGTGTGGCCAGCAGGACCAAGGAGGTCATTCTCCCCCTGTACTTGGCACTGGTGAGGCCACACCAGTGAGGTCGAGTTCTGGGCCCCTCAGTTTAGGAAGGACATTGAGATGCTTGAACGTGTCCAGAGGAGGGCAACAAGGCTGGTGAGGGGCTTGGAACACAAACCCTGTGAGGAGCGACTGAGGGAGCTGGGGGTGTTTAGCCTGGAGAAAAGGAGACTCAGAGGTGACCTTATCACTCTCTGCAACTTCCTGAAGGGTGGTTGTGGTCAGGTGGGGTTTGGTCTCTTTTTCCAGGCAGTGACTGACAGAATGAGAGGACACAGTCATAAGCTGTGCCAGGAGAAATACAGGTTGTGTATTAGGAAAAGTTTTTTATGGAGAGTGGTTAAATACTGTAATTGTCTGTCTGGGGAGGTGGTGGAGTCACCATCGCTGGATGTGTTTAAAAAGAGACTGGATGTGGCACTCAGTGCCATGGTTTAGTGGAGGTGTTGGGGCATGGGTTGGACTTAATGATCTTGAAGGTCTTTTCCAACCCTGTGATTCTGTGATTCTGTGCCTCATCCTGTCAATAGAACTGACAGTGTCAGCAATGAGAGATAGAACCTGTTTATGCTTTAATGTCCAAGAAGAGACATTAAAGAGCAAACTCAAATTTCTTTTGCAAGCCTCTGATCACAGGGGTAAAGTACTAAATGATCCAATGCAGAGCCAGCATGTTCCTGTGGCTTCTAGACCAGATTCTCTGAGCCTGACCAGACTCTGTCTGGATACAGTGGAGTCTCCTAATGTCCCCTAATTTCGTCAGAGTTTTCTGTATGATTTACCTCAGACGTGCTGTTGCCACCTACAAAGGGAGTAGTTTTAAGCTCTTGGTGTCTGTTGTGTGAATCCAGACAACTACATTTGCTTCCACAGTCAGCCAGAACCTGAATGGTTATAGCAAATGTAGGAGACTGGATGCACAATCTACAGTGCATTAAAAGAGGATAAAGTGTAATGGCTAAAGGAGAAGTATGTTGGTCCTTCAGATATCAGTGATGAATAAGTCCAGGGGCTTTTACTGCCTGGCTAATAAAAGTACTTCCATTTGGGAAAGGAGAGGGATTCATATTATAAATGCTTTTAATCTAAGGGCTAATAAGATGTTTGATCTGGTCCTATTCTTGCAAGCATTTTAAAAAGTAAAATAAAAACTTGCATTAAATAAAATGAAATTACAAAGAAGGATAAAAAGAGATATTTACATTAGTGGATAGGTTTTTTTTTTTACTTTATCAGTTTCCTTTTCTCTTTTTTGAGTTTATTACCTCATCTATTTCTTCAATTTCTTTTTTCTCTTGTGATTTTATTTTTCCTTTGTTGGTTTTCTGTATATTAATTTATGGTGTTACGTTTACATAATGAGCGTAATTACACCTAATTACATGTCATCTCTCCATTGAAACCTGTAATTATAGTTATGATGTGTAATGACATCCATGTTGAATTTAGTGGTGGAAAATATAAAGGAAGACCATAGCAAATTCATCTAAAAACGAAATTAAAATGAAATACAATCCCCCTCCCCTAAACAGGAGTAATTGAATTCAACCAGCTGTCAACAGACAAGTCTTGTTTCAATAGTATTCACTTTCTTTTTTTTTTTTTTTTTACATGAGGAAATCTCATTCAGTTTGTTTTTCAGATCACATTTGCTTTCTCAGATTCAGAGACTAAATTTCAGGATTTTTCCCTGGCCAATAATTATGCAATGTTTTGTTTAAGCATTTCACTTATGATGTGCAATTAGGTTAAACCAGAGAATTAAAAAGCTGCACACTGTGTGAGAAGTACAGAAATAGATACAGATTAAAGGAGATCTTTTGTATCTTAAAATCTTCTACATGTTAAGAAGTAGGGCTTTAGCAGTAGTAAATATTTAATCAACAACCCCAAACTTCACATAAAACAGAGAAATCACTGCCTTTATTATCCAGATAGAAGCAGGCTGTAATCAAAGGCACAGCCTGTAATTTTAGAAGTTGATTTTTAATTTTGCAAATGCATTATTAATTTTGTAACTGAGAGCCCACTAAAAGGTTAAAAATCTTCTAGTCCTGCTAAAGATGGGATAGCAGATAGATAGACAGATGTGTAGCAGCTGTGGGCCTCGATAGAGATTTTTGAATATAATTCTTTGTTTCCGGGCACTGTGTGATTTCCCTCTCAAGAAGGTGAAGGACAGAACTGAGTGAGTCACTGAGTTTGTGCTGAAGGCCGAAAGTCTCACTGAAATGAGCGTCTCTTAGCAGGTTCACAGACTCTAAGGCATCACATGGGCTACTGAAGTACTCGTGTAGCAGCTGAGTACTGGTGTAGTGGCCTCCTCCTTCAGGAGGCTACAGTGCAAAACTTTACACCCCGCTGTCTGTGGAGAATCCAGAATATACATTGCTCCGGGTTGTGTTGCAGGACTTCAAATAAACTTAGGAAAGGAGCTCTGGAAATTCTGGCTAGCAGCCTGTGAAGAGGAATGAGGTAGCATTTCCAATTCATCTTGGGTGTGCTCTGAATACTGAATGGGTGATCCCTTAATTATTCTGGTGACTCATATTTGTATTGTTCTAAGTGATTTATTCTTGGTATGAGATGCAGACCTTTTTCTAATAGAAAATATTGAGAGTGGGCTTTTTTGAGGTCTTGAGAAGAAAGTGCAGTAGGCAAGAGATGGGAAAATCCTGACTTTTGGCACATCAGGGTGAGCCCCCCAAGAGGTTCTAACTGCCATGTGTTGGTAGCTAATCCTTTCAGAAAGCAGCAACAGTTGCTTGCAGTCTTCTAAAGGAAGCTGATCTGGCCCAGTGCCACCTTCAAACAACTCCTCTTCTATTGCCTACCGAGAGCCTCTTTTGCCTCATCGGTGCAAGGTCAACGTTTGACCTTGCAGTGAGTTATCTTGTGACAGATAATTCTACTCACAGTCCATTCTTTCTGCAGTACAGCCTTGTCAATAGCCTCCTCTCTGAAAAAATGCTTCCAGGGATTAATTTTGCAATCACCACCCCATTTATAAATGGGCTTTTTCAGGCAGATGATGGCTGAGCTGAATTCTACCACAGTCAAGCCACATCACTTGTAATATAAAATGGGCTTTCCTCGATAGGCTGGATTTCTGGACTTGTTTATTAAAACACAAGAATTAAATGCTGTACTCCAGTTCCACTCACAAGTTCTTTATGCCCTTCTCCTCCTCTCCATTTCAGTCATTCACTGTAGCAGACTCTTTTGCGTAACTGCCAGAAGCACACGTTTTCCAGCTGTACAAATGAAATGGAAAGCACTGAGCACAGCTGAATCAGAGGCATGATTAAATATATTACAAACTACCAGGAACAGGAGGAACATGCCATGAAGGCATCGTGTATCACAGTGTATTGTGGGGGAAAGAATCTGTCAACTTATTCTGTGTTAGTGCCATGAAAAATTGGTGCTTACCTACGTGTGTGCATGTGTAGAGCTTTGTCAATCCATGGAAGAAGTTAAATGCCTGTGAAGACCTCTCAAGCTATTGCTCTGAAGGTAGCAAATTACTTGGCTCAAAGTATCTTTCTTGCAAATGAAGTCTAAAAGCTGTTTATGTTTGACTGAAATACCATAATGGAGAACAAATGAATGACACACTTAATTACATCTGTGGAATTCAATAAAACACACTGCTAGAACATATGCATAGGGGTTGCAGCAGAGTTTTATTTTCTGAGAAATTATTCATAAAAACACGCAAAATGGTACTTGGTGTTTCAGTTATTTTTTGTTTTAGCATATTTTTATTTTCTCTGAATCAGGATTTGTTGAAAGAACTTTTGTCCATTAATGTTTTCAGGATGTACTTTCTGAGCTGCCCCCAGGTATTTGATATGGCTCTCAGTTTCCTACTTTTTTTAGGGGTCTGCCACTGAGTACATTTTATACACAGTTAAAACATCTGCTTTACCTCTGAACTTGTCCATTATAAGCATGGGATCTGGGATTGATTTCCTTATGCCCATCTGAAAACCCTGAGCAGGAGAATGACAGGAAAGCCAAAGTAGCAAGACAGCAATTTATTATTTGTGATGTTTCGTCTCTGCAGTGAATGTGCAGCAGCCCTGAGCCTGGGCAGTTGGAGCAGCTGGGTCTGTCTAGGTTCTCTGGGAAGCAAGTGAGTGAGGAGTAGAAGGGACATTTGGGATTTCCTCTTGCCAGCTGTTCTTTTCTGTACTCCATGTGGTGATAGACTATTTCCCAGAACAGTCTCCATATTGTTTCCTTGCAGATGACTTTACTCATCCCAGTGTAGGCAACAACATAAAGCTACATTGTTTACACTCAGTGATGAGTAGGTGGGCACCAGGGTACGCTGTTCATACACATTACACCAATCTAGGTGGGCTGTTAATTGAAAAACAGTAAATTGACATGGTAAAGTTCTAGTCAGAAAGGAGTTAAAGGAAATTCTCGGAAAAAGGCAGGAAGAAGGGCAACATCATGGCCTCAGTGAATTCTTGGAAAGGAAGCAGATAAGTCCCTCTGGAAGAATAGAAAGAATGATGAGGTTGCATCAAGTTGTATTTCTTCTTGCATGTAGCTGCATGAATAGCTCAAGCTGCGGCTGAGAGCCACAGAGAACCAAGCAGACTTGGAGAGAGCTGTGAGTGATGTAGCAGAGTAGAGGAAAAGCCTTAAGGCCATTGTAAAGCACTCTGCTGTCATTCCTGCTGAGCACTGGGCTCCCCAAGAGGATGCAGTGTGAACCTTCTGTGTCCCTCTCACAGGAGGAGCTATCACAGGGAGCTGTGGTCTTGGAAAGCCACAAGGAATGATCTGTTTTGCCTGCGAGGATACAAATAATGTTTTCTGTTCTTCTACTTCCAAAGCTGCAAATCTGAGGAATGAGGAAAGCACCAAGGCTGCTTCCTTTCTCCTGTCTTCTCCCCCTCTCTTCCTGTCACCCACTGTATCCTAGCAGCCAGACTGCAGGTAGAAGGGCTCCAGAGGGAGCAGTAAGATGACACCATTTAAATACCAGGGATGTATTCTGGTTAGGAATGCTTAGCTCAGTGGTAGAAAACACTATCAGAAGGCAAACTCTGGATGATTTGGTGTTATCCATCACTGCCAGTAATTTAATTTATCCATATTATCTTTTTTAGGACAATGCATCTCAGCCCTTGTCTACAAGTGGGAAAACAAAAAAATATTTTTCAACCTGTATTGTCAGTTCCATTATGAACATAAACAATGTTAATAAAGTTTTTCTTTTATACTTCTAAGAGTAAAGCTGAATTTTCCGTGTAATATTTCTTACTTTATAGTAAAACAAGGCTTTTTTTACAAATGCTTATCATAATGAAGCTTTCTCAAATGGCTACAAAAAATATTTGACATGTCAAGCTCAAAATCATGTTGATACTATCTAGGAGAAAATCCAAAGTACTTTGAAGCTGATGATGGAGTTTTCAATATGCTCACTGACTGCTAGGGCCCTGACAGATATGTTTTCTTTGTGTGAGTTTCAGAAATAGTTAATTGATGTCATTAATGCAATTTGATGTTACCTGTGCTGCCTTTGAATGAAAGCCGATCTGAAATTTGACAGAAATGAAATATCACAAGATAACTACAGAAAGACCAGGAACCAGTAAAAATGGAATGTTAAGTACATGGTTCATGTGGTTGATTAAAAGGCAATTACAAAATCTGTGGGCAACCAGGAAACTGAAAATGCAAGTTTAAGCAGGAGGAATGTACAGAAAAATCAGTGAAACCACATGGAAGTTTTTCATGCACCTCTGTGAATTTAAAGTAGGTATGAATGCTTTTGCAATAAAATGTCATGATTTCTGCAAGACTTGCACAAAAATGTGACAATTTAAATGTTAGGTCGAGAGCAAGGGAATGTTTCCTTTATCCACCATATGACCACACTTACCTGTTGCATTTTTAATAACAACTTTGTGCAAAAAGGGTAGCTTATCCCCGTGGTTATTTTGTCAGAGAATAATTATTTATGTGGAAGCAAACTAGAGAACATTTTCAATTCTTGAAGTAAAAGTCACTAAGTACATATGATCCATTTTAAAAATCAATTCTCTTTCGTTCCAGGTTTCTTGTACTCTAGACAATTGCTTTTTTTTTGTCATGATGGCTCAGGGTGACTTCAGGCTGACAAATCTTTCAACATGACAGGGTGCACTTGGTGCTCTGAGGATATAAAATAGGTTCTGTCTATCAGAGTCTTTAGAGAATTATATATATGGTGGAAGCCATGTCAGAATTTATCTCAGTCAAAGCTAATATTAAAATCACTGTCAATTTCCAGGTGCTTCTCCTATCTTGGAAAGTGTTGCAATTGGTTAACATAGTCATATTTATTGATACCAACTTTTGATGGATTGTGTGAGTAAAAGAAGGAAGAAAAATATTTAGTATCCATTGTACCAAACATCCACATTTCAGTGAACTATGGGAAAATATCTATAGATGAAGTGTATAATCTTTTACAGTGTTGCTTGTTACAGCACTGTATATGAAATATAAATGTTCTTTTTGCATCGTAATTCTTGAGGTGAATTTCCCTGGAGGAAAAGATAAGCGTATAGCCATAAACTAGAAAATAGTTTTCTTGATAGATGTACTGAGTTTGATTTGGTAACAAAGATGAGAGCAGATGTGAGTAGCAAACTTTCCTGATCCACACGTATTCCAGCATAAATTCACTGTAGCCACAGCTGTCAGAGAAATCACCTCGTGTTAACTCATTTAACCTTCGTGGAATGAGGCCCTCTGAATTCAGTTTCAGTACTGACTTGTACACTGATGGGGTTAGAGCCTAAGAAGGGAGGAAGACCATGGGCCTGGAGGAAGTTTACAAGAGACAGAAGGAGAATCAGAGGTCTGTTTCATGGAAACACGAAGCTGCTTCTCAGCTTGTTAGAGGGAATGAACAAATTTCACTTTTCAGTGTGCATGAAAAAGCAGTTTCAACATGGGAATATCTTACTCATGCACAAGCATTGCTCTGGGAGCTCATGCATCAATGTGATTATGGGTGTAATACCTGGATTTATATTTCTTTGTTTATGCAATTCTTGCTTATGTCAATAGGCTAAATCTGGTACATGCCAGCAAGGAAGAAACTTACTTCTATTATCATATATAGTGTATTGTTTCGAAGAGCTCCCTTTTCTGTGTACATTGAAATGAATTAAACTCATCTACAAGTTAGAATTCATATTCACAACAATTGCATTCTCAATATTAATTACCTCTATCAACACCAAAGTAAGTTCAGCTGGGGAAGAAATATATTTGCAGTGATACCTGAAACCCATTTCAGGAAATACATATTGGAGAAGGATGTTGCATTTGGAAGGTGTGATTTGATTTCAAACATAGAAGACAACTAAAGGGGCATTAAGTCAGTAAGGATGTGTTTTTACTGTGAAAAGGTTTCACTGCGTTCATTCCCAATGACTTTTAGGGGTGCCCATACAGCACTGCTGGAAGGAATGTCTCAGGTTGTTGTGACTGGTGGAGGATAAACTGTTTGGTTTTCAACAAACAGGAGTCTTTGAAAGTAGCTATCAGAGCTGGGAATGGCAGTGAATCTCCAGCATCCTTGTCCAAAATAGAGAACAGCATTCACTGTGGTAAGGGTAGCAAGGGGGTTGTACCAATGAGATGCTCCAAAATACATCTGGTCACCACACAGGAGCACAGGCCCGCATCTAGGTATATTCATACTTCAGAAAGATTTTGAGAAATAGCAAACAGTGCAGGGATGAAGAATTTTTTCTACATTGAGAGAAATTTTGAGCCAAACTGGATGAGTGATGAGCACATGAACAACAGCATTGCATTTTGTGGAAAGGATACATAAGCTTTCTGAGAGTTACTTTCTGTGCTGAAGTTAAGTGCACTTTAACATGTCTTCTATAAAAAGCCATTGCTGTCCAATTTATACAATGAGTTCTTTGTTAAATGCTAACAATTATTAGTATAAAAAAAGCCTGAAAATTACCCTGTAGTAAGAACTCTGTACAAGGAGCAGAATTCCCATTCTTGTTTATCTCCATTATTCACTTGTTCAACTTGGAAAGAATGGCCTTCTCTTTTGTGGGAGAAGTGTCCTCTCCTTTTCACAGGAAGGTATGTCAACAGGATCTATCATAAAGAGAGACACCTTCCAGGAGACCATGTGTAGTTTTGCTGCTTTGTAAATATAAGTTCTCAGCTATTGAAACATATATTGCCTTAAATTGGTGTGAAATTGAACCAGTCTTAAATGGGTAAGGAAGGAAAAAAGTGAGCCCAGAAATATATCACCAGTGAACTCTGCAGTCTTAATTGGTAAACAATAGAGCTGTAACTATTTTGTTTTGATTATATTCACTAACGGAGTAATTATCATTTTAATTGATATGTATGAACAGGTGCTTACACTGAAAGCAGTTTCAAACTGGGATGCGTTATGCTTGAAAAGTAGCCTGGGTGATTGTTCTCATTAGCCAAACAGATGGCTGGACGTTTGCTTGCCATTTTATGGAGAGAGAATTATATTCTGACAATATTTTACATAGTATGAAATATTTATAAATCAATAAAAGATGAAATTTATGCTCAGTATTAGTGTAGAGTAAACGCAACTCACATGCTGGGGAATGGCATCTCCATGATAAATATCAAGCTACTGTTCTAATTACCACTTTTGGAGGGTTTACTTTCAAGTGCAATGAGGCTGGAGCATTGGCATGCTCAGGAGTATGTGGAAGCAGGCTTTATTTTAAATGATGGATTTTAGTGCCCTTCTCTGGACACCCTACATCTATCTGCTTCATTCTCACTACTGCCTGATTGTAAAAAACCTTAGGGCTTCTTAGAAGAAGTCTTGCTATGCATCTCTGAATGTTAATTGAGTACACTGAATGCTGGCTTCTATATTTTAGCCTTGTTGCAAATGAGGTTGTGTGGGGGTTTCAAAGTATTTAATCTGAATTTACTTTTATATTTGAGAATCCTCTTCAGTTATACTCTCTACACTTTAAGATAGCTCTCTACTATGTGGAATAGTTGTGATGGATATGTTGTGCTCTCTTGTCTGGAGGAAGTGTGGTTTTGATAGTGTTCACTCCAGCATAATTTCAGCTTCCTCTCAATTTGTTACTGTTCTTGGCAAAAATTTCTGATTTTGAAAATTTCTATTTTATGTCAAAATTAATATTTGTGTGGGACTTTTGCTCCCCAAAAATTGAGAAAGAAGATATAATCTTTAAAAAAAGGGAAGGCAGTCACTTCCAGTTTTGGAGTGACAGAACAGAAACATTAGCATTGTCTTCCCATATTTCCCTGAGTTCCATGGACACTGGGCTAATAACTGTTCTTTGGTGTACACGTTTTCTAGTCTTGGTTCTGAATCCAAGTGTGCTTTTCCAGTGAGACTCACTGAACCTTGTAAAGTTTTCTGAGAAGTCTGGCTTCCAACCAAAACCAATCAACACCTAAAATAATAAATCTCAGAAATCTGCATGTTAATATGCAGAGTTTGCTTTCTACTTTCTAGTTTTACAGTTAACAAGGTATTTTAGCTACAGCTGGTTGGTGGTGCCCCAGCACCTGTTAAGTCTTTCAGGTATGATCTCCTGCTATGCAATGCTGCACCAGAATGAATCTTCTTTATTTGGCACTGTAATACTTTCCAGAATGTTGACTGCAGTATCTGAAAGAGAAACAGATGACCAGCTTGAGGGATCAGCAATAGCACTTCACAAACTTCAGAGTTCTTGATGACTGCATTGCTTTAATATAATGTTCCCATTAATAAATGTCAAAGAAAACAGAATTATGATACTGTGGCATAAATAGAAAACTAAGAAAAAGTAATTCATATTGCAAAAAATATTTGGAAGGCCTGGTAGCATTTTCATTTAACATTCAAATGCGTGAAAGCTCACATATTAAATATCCAATTATGGCTGCAAACCTGGGGATGGTAGGAGAGCTTTTGCTTAGCACTGGCACCAAAACAAAGCTGTAACCACCTCTCTTTTTTAGTCCTTCCTCCTTTTCATACCTCCATAGCCACATGATAAGCCTTTTTGCTTTAGACTTTATTTCAGCCTTAAGATCTTCATGAAACTGCAGCCGCATGAAAAGCCATGCTGGCACAAAAGCTCAGAGTGTCATAGACTAGGTGGAATGTTTGGGATTAGAGGAAAGCAGGACTTCTCTTGGTAACAGCAGTTGCTTTTGCTACCTTAAAACATTCAAACTCCTGCTGTTCCTGGAGTCCTTTGAGTGCCAGTCTTGGTGCTACCCCAGCTGGGAGCCCTTGTCTGCAGCACAGACCCCAGTCAGACACACTGCAGTCTGCTGTCCCTGTGCACCAGGTGTTACTGTGCTAAGGAAGCAGCTGTGAATTTCAGATGCTGCTTAGTTGAACAGAAATGATTTTTAGCACTACCTACTTTTCTCCCCTCCGTGGGATAATGTCCTGAGCACACAGCTTCCAATTGTTATCTGTAGATGAACTTGTGCACTCTACATTCTGGCTGAGCACTTGTAGCTAAGGTGCAGAATCTTTCACTGCAGACAGACTGTAATGCACAATGTATCTAAAACTGCCTCCCCCTTGGTCCTGTGGGGCCAAGTGGTAAGGCATTTCATGCTAACCAGTGAAGACATTTTTGGTGCTGAACAGCATTCCTCCCTGTTTGCTAGTGCCAGAGGCTTCAGAACAGTAAATAACATCAACAGATTTTCTCATGTTTTAGCCATATTGTTCTGTAAGCCAAAGACAAGGCAGAAGACAAAACTAAAAATGAGTTGTTTCAGTCAAAATATGATGAACACCACACTTCTCTGAAACTAAGTTACAAATAATTCTGTCAACAAACTGAAATCAGTTGGCCTTCCAAATGGGGTGGTTACCATGGTAACAAAGGATCCCAGACACTTCATTTTCCCCAAACCTTTATTCGTGTCATAGATGGAGTGGGAGCCTATCCTTCTTTTACTGAGGGAACAGGAGAAATGTTTTCATTGATGCTTGTTATCTGCTGAAAAATCCTCACGAAGTTGCACATCACTGGGCAATGTTTGCTGGAACAGGTGCTCCTGCAGATCCTGTATGCAAAGACTTCACTTGACTACGAGTCGAGACCCAACTTTGTAAAGCACAGAAGTGGTCCATAAAGGCTGATGAATTGCCAGGGGAAATGGGAGGAGGAGAGAGGGAGAAAGGAGGGTTTGGTACTGCTGGCATATGAGTGCTGGAAGATAAAAGCAAACTTTCTCCAAAGCTAGTTTTCTTTATTTCCCATGGTGAATTTATCATATTTCAAGGGCCCAGAGCTCATAAACACACACCTGGCTCTTGAGTTGCAGTTTGTGTATTGAAGCCTCTTGTTGTGAGGTTCTTGTGCTGGAATAGGCAAAGTTGTTTTACTATTATTGTACACACAGTCAGTTCATTCTTAATTTAATTTTGTAAGCATCACCATGTATTTTGTCTGCAGCTCTGGTAGGCCATCTGGAGCAGTCCTTTTACCTTTAATAATTTCACATGGAATAGTAGCCCTTCACTTCATAGTTTGATTATACCAGAGAATGTAAGGAACCAGGACGAGTCAGTTCAGACTGAAAAGGGTTCTTGAGCAAAGTTCCACACTCAAGACCATGCCTCAGGAAAAAGAACAGGTCTGAGCACTGATTTTGATTGAAATACTTCAGCTGAGTCTTTCATTGCAGTAGGGCACAAAGCTGGAGTAAAAATAGATTAAAAAATCAGTTGTCTTTTTATTTCCCTTCAGTTTCTCCCCCATTATTGTTTGCTCTTACTGCTTTATGAAGAGGCTCCTAATCTTAGGTCTGTTTTGCAAAGCTGTTCTCTGCTTGGCCCCAAGCAATGGCTAGAGACAGTTCCTGATGGTCTTGCTTTATCATGCTATGTATATGTATTTTTGGGAGTCATGCCAGAAGACTTTGCTTAAGAAAACAAGATTTCTAAAAGCACCCAGCTGACTTTCCCTCTTGACTTTACCTTTCACTAGCTGTTGCCTTTATGGAGAGAGTATATTGTTTAGGCACAGAAATGTGTATAAGCTATTTTAATTCCTAGATTCAGAAATAGTTTTGAAAACCAGCATTGTTTCAAAATGAGTTTTAGAGATTTTTTTTCCTAAATCCATTCTAGATGCAATATTTTTACTAAAACAAATAGATTTACTACAGAAATAAACTTAAGGTCTGCTTTTATAATGTGATCTTCGTTACAGATCCTGTCTTTATTTTTCATAGTGTGATGTAATGGGTTTTTCTTTCTTTCTGTTATTTTTGCTCTTTTTTACATGATTCTATGATGAAACATTAGTCTTGAGATTTCTTGTTCACTGTTCTTAATTACAATATAAACTTTAAATTGATAGTGTGGTATTTCAGGTTAAAAAGAAAAATAAGAGTATAGATACAGAATAACCTGTAAATTGTTGCTTGTTTTAAGAAGAGAAACTAAACGTTAACCAGGCATACCTTCCATCTACCTGAAGGAAAACAATGGCAGAAGAAAATTGATCACTTAAAAAAGAAGGTTGGGTAAATCCATTCCAATATTTATCTGAACCACAAAACTCAAAAGTTTGGGATGTATTAGGAGGGAAAGTGTCCCAGCTCTTGTCTATCATTGCTGGACTTTGCCATCCCTACTGATTGCTCCTTTCACTTTGGAAGCTTCTCATTTGTGATGCTGCTCAGGGCATTTGGGATGCTTTCAACTCTGTGCTTTAGTCCTGTAGTCTCTTTTGCATATGCAACAAGTAGGCCCTGGTGACAATATTCAGAACTGTAAAAAAGACTCATTGTTAGCCACATACATCAGTGATAACGAGAACAGCTTTCATATCCTTAATCTTTAAACTTCTCAGAGTGCACTGGAATAGTTCCTGCACGCATGTAAATACCCACATCTAGTGAAGACACCCTTTAGGACTATCTTCTGGGTTAGTTTCACTCTAATTTCTGTTTCTAAGTAGTATAAATTCAGACATAGCATCCTCAAGCTTGTTAATTATTTGACTAATCAAGTACACTTCCTGGTATGTTGTTTCCTGTCTGTATTCTTAAATGGTTCTGTCATGATTATTTTCACTTGAAAAAGTGATTTCTGCTAATGACATAATATTTCTAGTGGGATTGCTGTTTTAATTTATTAAGATCCCAACTAATTGCTTTCTTTCATATGCTATTCTAGTAGACTGCGATTTGTGGAAAATATGCAATGAATTTTGGATATGTTTAAACAAGTTCTTTCTTTTCTGATACCCACAAAATTACTGGCCAAAATCGGCTGGGTAGGTCCATGGGTGAGAAATGCTGACACATGATATAAAGCATTTGATTAAAGAGATTTCAGTTTTTAATATATGCTGACTGATTTAGGGTAAAAGGTTTAAATGGAGGTTAAAGGAGAACATGAGCAAAATACCCACAACCTTGAACAACTGTATAAAGGTCAAAAACCATAATGACACACTACAAAGAGAAAATTTTTGCATTGTGATAATTTACAAAAGATCATTAAATCAGGAGTCTGGTGAGATGTTTTTTATTAAATGTATCTATATTGGCGCAGAATTTAAGGTTAGGTAGATTGCAAAGCTTAAATAAGGAGGCATTATTGAGGGGGGCAAAAGCCAGCAGATGCTCAGTAAAGTCTTAGAATTCATCAGGTTCATTAACTGACAAGTACTAGTTTATTGATAGGGACAGCAAAAATGGAAATAATTCAAACAGCCTTCAATCTGATCCAGAAAAATCCAACACTGAGGAAGTTAAGTTGGGTGAGAGCTGCTAGAGGAATAGAGAAACAAGGGCTTTTAAGGAGGTAGACATATAAAACTTGAAAATCTCCTGGGGACAGTTTAAGGAAAGCAGAAAGTAAGGTGACCTGCTTTCAAACAGATGACATTAACAGCATAATTCAAAATTATCTATGTGTGGAAGAAGGATAGCAGAGGAAGATTATTAAAGACTAACTTGACTGAATCATGAACTCCCCACTGGTTTTATGTAGGAAAGAAAATTAGTTAGTTTACTAAGAACAGCTATAAAAAAGTAACACAGATTTATAGAGAGGTACTTAGAAAACCGAGGCTCAAAATTAGATGTGTTTAGCAAGAAACATTAAGGATGACAAGAACTACTTCTATAGTAACTTTAGCAGCAAAAGGAAAAGCTTTGGTCTTCTGTATCAACAGAAGCGATTTCTCAGGAGATGGTGTTAAGAAGGCCATTATTCTTAAGGTCTTTTGAAAGAGATCAAATATAAATAAGAACAAAATGAATGCTAACAATAAAAGGAAGCGGTAAGTTCCAGCTTGGGAAAGAACTTTGAATTCAGCACTTTGATAGTTAAAAATGTTTTCACATCAGCCCATGTTCAACATACAGAATTTAAAGCCTCTTTGAGTGAACCTCAGGGCTAGGAGTAGCTGTCCTGTAGAAGCCTGTGGAGGGTGGGTAACGCTGAAAGAAAACACAGGTTTCTATAAAAGAGGCCATGGAGGACATGGAGAACAGTATTGCTAATCTGGGCCGTTCAGTTCCTACGTACATTTCTGAAGAACAAAAGTAAAAGCAAATTGGATGTACTGACTTCATGGGTTGAAGCAGGACTGCTTATTGGGATATAAGCCTCTTAGAGAGTGAGTAATTGACATACAGTGAGTACTTTCATTGTGGTACCACCCCTCAAAAATGTGGAACTTGATAGGAAACCTTGTCTTTGGTAACACATTTCAGATAAACTTGTTTCTTTTGCATCTATCAAGGTTGTGGCTTTACCTTTTGATCTATTGCTGGAAATAGTTAGCAACAACCAAGCAATAAAAAAAGCTATTTACAAAGAAGACCCAGAAAGCCTTTTGTTCTGTTCATGTCCCTGTTTGCCATATAACGTAGGACCAGTAAAAAAAATTGTCAGCAGCCTTAAGGAATACTTCAGCTTGATAGAAGAAGTAATAAATACTAACTCTGGATCTGTGAGGTTTTAGGGTTTCTGTTTGTTTTGGTTGGCTGTTTTTTTTAAACACTGTAGCACAGAGTCCTTAAAATAGAGGTTAGTTTTCTTCTAGCAGTTGGAAGAAATCATTGGTTTGATAGAATCAAAAGGACCGCTGACTCTGAAGTAAAGGTCATTGTTTTACATTGAGAAGTTAGCAAGAGTAAAACAGCAAGAAATAGAAGTCTCAAAATGGGCCTTGCAAAATCTGGTGACAACTGAGAACTTGATAGGGTGAAATACTTGTGGCTGATTGATTTATAATGTTTTTGTTTACTTTTTGCTCTCCATTTCCTGTGAAAATACATATAAATGATCTTGAAATTTTTTCACAGAACCCATATTCCCTTTTGTGCTCAATGGGATATGTGGAAGGCTGGTTGATGGCAACATTTGAACTTAATTAGTACTGTTTTAGGAAACTGTAAAATCAAGTAAAAATATTTTAAACATAAGATAACTGCTAATTAGTGTTAACTTCTTAATAATGACAATACCTGGAGTAAATACCACTAAATTAGACTGTACAAATGTGTAGAACTAGGTGTTTAGTATGAATTTAATAGTAACTTGCAAAATAAATCAATTAAAACCAAATATATTCTTTATATATATTAACCATTGCATGAGAGCTAAATATTTTATAGCTGTTTAATGTGTTTAGTATTTATCTATCATTAACATACTGCGATTAACATACTGTTAAATCCTGAAGGATAACAAATTGAACCAGTTGAGCTGCACTTCCTTTCTTCCTCTTCATTACTGCAGCTCTTCACTGCAACTGGTTAGCATTCATTATTTATGCAATAGATGTTTTTAGACTTTTTTCTCATATAGTATTTCTGCTTTTTACTCTCTGTGGCCTTGTTTTTCACTCCAGATACATGGTCAGGGCACAAAAAGCAGTTTTGCAAATGCCTGTTAAATGCTGTCCCCTTGTGCAAACTCTTACTGCTGATTACTGAATGGATGTATTGCACATTTGCAGTTTTGCTTTGGCCTTTCCAGTAAATTGGGCATAGTGACTTCCCAGGTTGGAGCAGAATTCCCAGTTGGAGTATAGCCTCTTAAAGGATGTGCAACTGAAAGTACAGTGGGGAATACAAAAGGGAAAGAAAGGGAGATTAACCAATAAGGCTGTATTTCTTAGATCAATGAGATCTCCGAATCTTTTCATTTGAGATGTAAGAGCCATCTGACAGAAGCTAATTGGCTTTATCTTATTGCAGTAAAAGGTAACATTCCCTGTCCCTATTAGCTCAGGAGCTCAGGAGAGGCTGGGAACCCAGTGTGGCTCTCTCAGGTGTCTCTGTCAGGGTGAGGCACAGCCACACAAGCCCAGTGACCCTGTTGATGTGACAGGTAGAGCAGGAGATGTGTCAGCTGGGTCTTCTCTGACACTTCCAGGTCAGCATGGGTCCTCTGCTGTGT
Organism: Eopsaltria australis; assembly: GCA_034509425.1. Lineage (NCBI taxonomy): Eukaryota > Metazoa > Chordata > Aves > Passeriformes > Petroicidae > Eopsaltria > Eopsaltria australis. The sequence goes on from JAVTVJ010000138.1 coordinate 2,440,692, forward strand.
TGCGCTTCTCACATGTGCTTCCCACTAATACCCTGGCAGTGGCAGTGGCAGTGGCAGGGCAGCGGCAGTGGCAGGGCAGCGGCAGTGGCAGGGCAGCGGCAGTGGCAGGGGAGTGGCAGTGGAAGCAGCAGTGGCAGTGGCAGTGGCAGTGGCAGTTGCAGCGGCAGCGACAGTGGCAGGGGAGTAGCAGTGGCACTCTGAGAGCAGCAGTGACACACAGGGCCCTGAGGCACAGCCCAGATGCTGTGCTGGTGGGCTGCAGTCCCAGCTGCCTGCAGGGGCTGCGTCACTCACCGGGTGACAGCCACCCTGCAAGGGACTCCCTGACATTGCTCCAATGTGTGAGAGCACAGAGCCTCGGGGAGAGGGCAGGGAGCATCCCCTGTGCTGTGGGGCCGCTTGAAGGCAGGGGCTTGTTTGTAGGCAGAGCCCAGGAAAATCACTAATTAGGAGCATGAGAAGACAGTGATGAGTGATGCCAGGAGAAACTGCCTACTCCAGATGGCAATCTGGGAGCTGAGCAGGGGTGGAGAGGTGAAGCCTTCAGTTACTGTAAGGAAGAAAATGAGAGTGTGAGGAGGAGGTTGGTGAGACCTTCATCCCAAGGAGAGCAGGAGGTGAGCAGAGCAGAGCCTGGTTGCTCCTGGGTGCCCATGGCTGTTCTGTGTCCCAGGCATGAGCACTGCATATCACCCCAACTGGGACTCTGCTTAGGGCCTGGGTTGCAATGTATAATATACCTGGAGAACATGCAGTCTTGTCCCTTCCATTATGAGCAGCTTTACAGAGTTTGGATATTTGGTGTGTTTTTCCTGCCTCCTATTACCCCTGCAATGTCAATATATAATTTTGTTTCTCTAACCGCTGTCAGCTGGGGGTGACACAGTTTTATTTCCTCTCTGCCTTTCCTTGTGTCATCATCCAGCTACAAGGAATCTGTATCCTTTTGCTTTCTTTTTTTCTTTGCATTCTCTCATGAAAACAAATAGATGTTAGCAGATCTGCAGAATTATACAGTGCACATATTTAGCTTTTCTGTGTTTGGGATCACCAGCCAATAAAATGGGCTAGTGACAGTATTCTCTAGTAGTCATACTGCTGTTAGAAGTGTAATTGAGTTCATGATTACATTTGTAATTTTTGATCACCACATTTGTCACATCACTGAGGAAGCTACTTACCTGTTCCTGTGTTATAGTAACACTAATAATAATAACTGTGCTCTGCATTAGACTGAAGAGAAAAGGTTCTTTCTATTCTTCTGTCAAGGCCAGACAGCTTCTGGCCTGCTGGCTTGTCCCATTACCTTAGTTTTCACCATGTGCAGTAGCACTCCTTTTTCCTGTTTTATGGGGTACCCAAAACTGGTTTTCCTAAGGGGGTGAGACAGCAATTTTTATTGTCAATGCTGTAGTGTAAGAGATACAACAAGTATTTAACTTCCCATTACCCATTTGGCAGGTAAATCTTTCGTTATTGTTGAGTTAAGCTGTTTTTTCTGACTGGTTTTGTCTAGCTGAAGTAATGGTGATTTCATGCCAATTCATATTTAAAAATTGATAAAACAAGGCATGATACTTTAGAGTAAAATATAAAGTTTGAGCTATGGCTAACGGAAAATCAAGTGCCTCATTTTTTTGTTCAATTTTGCTAACAACAAAGTTTTTATGTTCTTTTAAAACACAGAGCTCTTGACATGAAAAAACAACACAAACAGGCTTTTATTAACTCAGCATAGGGTTGGCTTTGCTCTTTTGTTGCTGATTTCTGGAACTGGTGGCTGTCAGTTTGTCTTATCCTGGGACATTTTTCTGTTTTACAGGAGTGAATATTTTCCTTGTCTCAGAATCAAAAACTTGTATATGCTGGATTAGTACTGTCAACAGGATGAATGTGTTTAAGACATGGAACTTTTAATTTCTTTGGAGAGAAAGACAGAGCTCCAGCATGTTTTATATTATATTGCAAATTTGATAGTAAAACAGTAGCAGAAGACCTGCAGCCAGGAATGGTATATGGCGCAGTGAGTAAAGTTGACTCAAATCTGGCTTAGTTCTTGCCAGAATTTTAGGTAATTCCTTTTTGTAGATAGGTGAGGGCAGTATTTACAGAGGCAGAGGAATGACATCTGTTTTAGAGATGCTGGAATAAATATGCCACAGAGGATTAAAACAGTCTTTGCCCAAGGTCATGAAATAATTTAGTGAAACAAGTTGTGTGTAAATATGATATCTACTACTCATGTGTTGAAATGTGACAAACCGTTCTCTATTTTCTAACATTCATTATTATTAGGCCTTTCTCCTGTCACTTCCAATTCTTTCTCTTCTCTTGCACTTTTTTCCTTTAGGCTATTTCTCTTATGACAATTTTATGTCCACTTTTTTCCAGATACATTTGTTAGCGTGGTGTCTGAACATCAAAGATACAGATAAATAGAGCTAATTCAGAAAAACACAGAGAGAAAACCAAATATTTTTAAAATTCTAGGAGTTTAAATTAATTAATTTTGAAAAGAAGAAAGGTATTAGTATTCTTTAAGTAAAATGTGATATACTCACCAGAATTCTTTATTGTCACTTAAAAGTGTGAATAAAAGACAATCAGTAAAATTATTAAAATTAACCTTCCCATTTAGACACTGGTTCTTTCAAAAAGACTTTGGATTTTAAGAGCTTGGCAATCTCAGATGAAAAATTACTGGGGAATTTGCAGAACATAAACTGTGATTCTCCTTGCCCCTTCCTTGAGGCTCATTCATAGCAGAAGTGCCAAAGCAGGGAAAAGAGAGACCTGTCCTTCAGGGGGGTAAAGGCTATTGGACCCTTCATGCGGAACAGGCAGTAACAGATTCCTGTAAAGTGGGCCTCTGCTCCTGCTGTTTCTTTCTTATTTTCACTTTCTTTAATAAATTATGATCTTTGACAGTCTGAAAGAAATAGATTTTTGTTCTTTTGTACTCTTTTATACAGAGTTTTGTTGTATCACTTTCTCCTCCGCTATGCTCTCTTCATCAATGATCCTGTTTTTTCTGTGTGACTTGTCTACCTGCATTTGATTGTTGTTGACTGGGCATTTTTGGGAAATCTGTTGAAGTCATTGCATTTGTCCTTGTACGGGGATAGTTTTCTGGGACAAGATCACTGTTTGCATATGACATACAATTTTTTCTTGGCAGCATCTTTTGATGGCATGGCCATCTAGAGACTCTGTTGACTTGAATGCTTTGCAAAGGTTGCAGGTTGTTTTATTTCCAGGCTAGATTTGCAATGTAGAAAATAAAGTCTTTGTTAATGCACTGTCTGACGTGTCCTTAGTTGTGGAGGTTTTTTGATTTGTTTTGGGGTTTTTGTTTGTTTTTTTCTTTTTATTCAGGAGTTTGGTAATCAACTGGTTTTTTTGGGGTTTTTTTTTGTAATGAAATGTTAATGATTTATTTTTCTAGTTTTGATGTTAATTTTGTCCTTTTCTTATCCATGTGGAAGAAGTCTTTCAGACTGTATTTATTTATTGATCAATCGCGAATTAAAGTTAAATGAGTAATTTTCCTGGGTATGACCTCAAAATTTAAGTTCATGCATTTGCTTTTAAAGCAACATAAAAATAGAGTTTTCAATTTATACTGCATGCCTGAACTGTATTTTGTCATGTCTCTGGTGTCTGTAGCATCTTTCAGATGAGGTGATCCTTGTTACACCTTCAGCACTGAGATTTACTAAGTTAGGGATTTTTTTTGTTGGTTTGTTTTTCTGAACTTATTTAGAGGCTCTTTGGAAAGTATGCGGGCTGGGCCAGCATCTTAATGTTCTGTGTGCTTTTGTTCTGCAGTAATTAATTCCAAATCAATGTAACAAGGTGCTCTGGAGCTACCTAAGACTCTCCCAGGGAAGGCACTCCAGGTGAGCTGCATATGAGACTGGGTGTTCCTGAACAGATCAGAACACTGCTGATACTCCGAGGAGAGCTTTGTTTACCAGTGCTTTCCTTTGGAGATTTACAGGGTGACAAAAATGACTGGGAAGGGAGTGGGTGTTACTGAAAGATACCAATTAGCAGTTAGTCCCTCAAGCAACTGCAACACGATGTCTGCATGGGGCTGGTTTCCCCTTTGTGCACAGACTGAACTCACACTGCCATTAATGAGAATTATGTGCAGGTGTCAAGGGAAGGACAAACCCCTCTGTAAACCACTGGAATGAGCCTCCTTTTTTCTATACTGGAGAGGATAAGACTAAAGGATAAGACTCACTCTCTGTTTTACTGGGGACTCCTGCACTAAACTAAAATTCAACACTGGCAATACATGTCAGCTTTGTAGCAGAACATCACATGTGCTTATATAGGTTTAGGCCTCTCCCTGCTGTTAAATTCCTGGTGAAATATAAGGGAGCAAGCTGTCCCCCAGATCTTGGAAAAAGGTGAGCAACTCTCCTTTGTAACTCTCCTTCGTATCCCCTTGGTCAGAGTTGTGATGGCTCATTGCTGTCATTGCCTCATGTCTCATCCTGTGTGGGCAGTGAGCTCTGTGCCACTGCTATGCTGAAGTGCCAGCATCAACAACAGCTCAGCTCTCTATTGGAACAGCTGTGTGACAGTGACAAAATCACAGCATTTGTGTTCTAAACCCATATAATCATCCGGAAAGTTGGGAGGTTTGACACAAACCCAAATATTTTAAACCTTTTCCAGCAAAATGCATCTTTTTTATGCACTGTAGGGAGTGTGCCAGTGATGTTACAGTGCTGAAACACCTGTGAGCTTGTAGGTGCTAGTGGGAATACAGCAAGAGCAGCAAGGATACAGTGCTGCTTGATGTGTTGGCTTCTTGTGACACTGAATGGCCCTCACAGCTTGATAACCACAAAGCAACCACAGGAGTCTGCATTTTGGCAAGGGGTGCCTCTTTTTCATGGTATTTTTTTTGAAAGTAGATGAGGAGAGGAAATGTAATGGAGGAAAAATATTTTGGTTTTATTTGCTGATAAAGCCAAGTGGATGGCAACCAAATGATATTGATGTCTGGGCTGTGGCTCCAGTGGGTAGAAATAATGTGTGGGAGGTGAACTTACGGCCACAGACATCAGCCAAAAGGTCTGTTTGCTGCTTTATTGATTAGAAGGATATTTCAGTGATACTGCTGCATTATAGCTGGGTAAGCTGCATTCTGGTGTGCTGATTTTGGTGAAGTCAAAGAACATATTTATGCTCTGAAAAGTAATTTAGTATTTATCACAGTTGCAGGGATTGTGTGGCAGTTTACTTTATGGTCTTCTTTTAGAGAAGACTTCTTTTCAGAGGTGATTACTCCTTCCATCTTCTGTTAAGTTTCTTTGTAGTCAGAAGTTCTCAAAGATGTATTTGGGGCACAAAACCTCAGACATCACTGTAGAATCTTGAATAAACATGTCTACAGCTACTAATTTGAGAAACATTTATAGTGAAGGACAAAAATTTCTTCTTTTTATTTCCTTTTAGACTTGAAATCCTTCTTGGCAGCAATTGTCTCCAAAGAGAATGGCACTATTTTTTCATAAAATACCTGAAGAGCTAAACAGTAGCAAGGATAATCCACCTCTTCCCCCCTTCTCAGCTGCTTGCCTTTGGCTTAAATTACAGGGATTAGTTTTAACACTGTACTTAAAGTTGTATTTGCAGAGAACATAAGAGTCCTGTAAACAAATTGTGAAATATACTTTCAGTTTTCTCTCTCTGTACCTCTCCTGCCATGTTGAGTAGCCTTAAGCTTTGAACTGTGCCATTGGAAAAATGTTACAAAGACACTTTGCCCTATGATATACTGCCTGTCTTTGCAGTTAATGTGAAAGCTCTCCATGGCATGACATGAAAATTTTTATGTTGACTGATTGCTTTTTGAAGTATTGTGTACTTCTGTAACCTGGAAAATAATGATGTGGGGATGATAGCTGTGAAGACAGGTAGGGCTGCTTGTGTCACTCATGAGGGATGCATTACTAGAAGCTGGCTTTGATAGAACTGTGTTGTGTGGTATCTGCCACAACTGCAGAATCACTGTTTTTCAAAAAAATGAGATGTTTTGTTTCCAGCAAATCAGTAAATACTCCTACAAATGTAGCAGGTGATGTGCCCTTGACAAACCATCAGTATTTAAGTTATATTTTCTGGCTCTCTTGCTCTCTGTCTTGGTCATTATGCACAGTAGCTTTGCCCAGTGCTGCTGTGCTAGGCCAGTTCTGCCCTGGGATGGGAACCCTTTAGGAACAACCTTTGTGCTGGAGAGGAGTCTAATTATTGTGCATCATTACTTGGACTTGTATTATTCCAGTTTTCAGCCCCTCTCTGGAGGTGCTCTTTTATGGGTAGTAAGGAAAATAGTTACTACAGTTACTTTACAGTATTAAAAGTCTCATAACACATAGTGAGAGCTCCAGCGGATGCCACTTACTTTTAGTGCAGTTTCCCCATTTGCAAGGCAATTCCATCATCTTTCAGTGTTTTCATTATAAGGAATGAGTTAGAATACAATTATCCAAGGGGGTTTTTTAATGGTTATGATAGGTGTCCTCATTTCCTGTCCTAAAATTGCAGTAATTAAATAGCTTATCTTCATCTCAGAACTGGCTGAAAATCAGAGAGTGGGGATGTGCTTGCCAGTCTTTACATGTCAGCGTGTGACAGCACTTTGAGGTGCCAGTGACCTTGCACTGTCCACAGTTAAGTATAGACACTGCCTAATTCTTCTGCTCTAAAGCAGAACCTTACATTCAGCTAACAAAACTGAGCCTATTAAATACTCTGCTGTTACAATTTTTCCACTGGCCGGAAAGACAAGAGTTTTGAAGATCACAAAGCTATTGCTCAGTTATTCTGCAACATCAGTTCATATGCAGGTGGTTGTACTTCAGTGTTACTTCTTGCTAAAAATCTACAGAGAAAGAAAAAAGTAGAATAAAGTGATTGTTCTATCAGGGCTAACAATGTTCATTAAAATCTAAGCTTTTTAGTGGCTATTTTCCAGTTTTATAAAAAAAGCTCTTAGAAATTGGATTATCAACAATGTGTTATGCAAGTTTTTTATTAATGCTGTTACCTTGACTATTTCTTCCTCTTTTGACTGACTAGTGCTATTTTTCAGTGGAAATTCAAATAGTTTGCAGAAATTGCAGTTCCATGCATTGCCTTGAAATAACTGTTTTTAGGTTGAACAATTAAATTTCTTTATTTTGTCTGATTAATATGTGGTTCAATTGTGAGAATTTGGAATTACTTTGTTTTTCTAATTTTGATTTATTTATTCTGAATGAAGAAACCATGCAGTCAATCTTGAAACAATGTAATGTAAGATGCAGTCCATATTATGTTCATCCCAACCAAACTAAATTTTTTGAAACATTAATCTGATTCTTTTTGTCACACTTGACCCTTCCTGGGATGATTGGTACACAGAAAGTTCCAGAGAGAAAAATCTTAGTGAAGCAATAGAAGCAGATGAGTTTGCAGTGTGAAAGGAACTACCAGAACATCAAATTCTGGACAAATTCCTTGGTTTCAAAGGTACTGAAGAACCCAACTCGCAGTAGTTGAACAGTCCTGGTGTTGGCTTGGTAACGTACATGATTTTAAATAAAGAAGTGCATGTACTTCATCTACCAAAAAAACTAATTAATGAAATATTACTGCAAAAATAATTGTTCTTAGATCTCTTTGATGTTTTACAGTTATTGCTGTGGAGAAATAGTCCCCAGTTCTTCAGCTGTTCTGCTATTCATCCTTTTTAACTTCCCTCCTGAAGATAAAGTGAGCCATTTCTGCAGTTTCATGTAGGTCATCTGTTGCAACAGAGAGATGAAACAGTTCTTGTAAGTTACAGAAAAACTGAGCAACACAAGCCTGACTCCTCTCTGATCTGTATTCCTACTTAAGAATTAGAGATCCTGGCTACAGGTGGTTTTTGTTCTAAGCCTCCTGGAAATACAGACATGGTCAGGATCTCAGGGGCTTTCATTTACAGCTTCTCGTTTTGGTGCATGGATGTTCTGAGTCCACATATTTTTGTAAAACCAAAACCATATAGAAATAATATACAGGACTTTTCACAGGGAATTTCAGGGGAAGTTCCTCTTCCACTGTATTGCTTTTTCAGTTAATAAAAGTTGAAAAATGAGGTTTGTTTCGGAGAATGATTAAATAGATGTTTTCTTTGAACATGAATTCCCTCCTTTAAATTCAAATAAAAATGGAATTTCAGTCTTGATCAAGTTTGGAACATCCAATAGTTTTTAACATGTTATTCTGCTTCCTAAATATAGAACTCAGATAATATATTTTGATCAAATGGATGCTCATGCTCTGCAGAGATCCTCTAGCAGAATGCAAGTGCAAGGCTGTACAGATGCTTGATTAACATTTAGCATCTTTTCTGCTAAGTGTGGGTTTGTTGTTTTTTTTCAGTAATTGAGGGTTTTATCGCCATGTCTGCAGCTCTCTGTTTATCAAACTCTCGGCTTCCTTCTCAGCTCCATTGCTACCCTCCCCCATCCTCTTCCAGCTCTGGGCACTTTTCTGACCCCCTCTCTTCCTTTCTCAGTGTGCTGCACTCTAAAGCACATGGCTGTTTCCTCAAGTGTGCAGCTCCCTCTGTCCAGGACAGTCCTGTCTGGGGTATGTATCCCGTGCCATCTGGATAATTGCACTCAATAATAGTACGACATCTTGCCTTCAATGATATTTTCCACACCTGGAAAATATGATAAGTGAATATTTGACCTTATCTCCTAGTGCAAGAATCTGAAGTGTTAAGATATATTTACTGGTTTGTGGCCACCTGTAAATTATTTCTGTTCCTTTAGATATAATTAATGTACTTTTGACCTATTAGGGCATCCATAGCTGCAGAGCTAATTAACTAGGAAATTATTTTTGTATGCATACAGGTGCACTCATTTAAATGTCACTGATTTAATTTAATAACACGCTGTGAGTTTGGACACGCTGCCAATTTGATGGAGTTGTTTGTTTCTTCTTTAATTTATTCTTAGTAAGTTTCTTTGTCTTTTTTTTTTTTGGAGTCTCTGAAGAGTTTGGGTGATAAATAATTTTCTTTATGAAAAAAGTGGTGTTTTGTTTTTGGTTTTGGGTTTTTTGTTTTTAGCTGGTGATTAGATGTTTTAAAATAGTAACTGTTGTTTAGGGAAAAATTAGTTTCAGTATTTGGACAAGAAGAGAAGGAGAACTGCATCTTTCTCAGAACCAGCACTTAACAGAGAAAATGCTTGCTTTTCAGAATTCTTAATAAACACTGAAGAGGTAATGGTGAGTTAACATTTATTGGACACATCTATTTAATTACTTATATATTCAAGGAATTTTTTTTCCCATTTTCTGTGAGGGAGATATTGATTGTGCTGATGGGAAAATAACATTTCAGCATGTTACATATCTAGACTTGTCACCTAGAACCTGATCTTGAGGCCAAGCATTCCCTGCCAGTCTTTCCCTCTCCCAGCACAGTTCCCCAGGTCAGGCATAGTTAGAAAAATTACCTGGCAAGCTGTGTCAAATAATGATTGCTGGAATGAATCCCACTAGATGTGCTGCAGGACTCAAGGATCCACAGGTTGTATTTCATTCCTGTCCTAAAGAAATCAAACTTCTCTCACTGGAAGGAAAGGAAAATGATGTTTTGTGTGCATAAGACTGGGATTAAAAATATCAACCAGCTGTGAGCTAAAATTTTAAGACAAAAATACAGCCAGAGTCTTTCATGTATATATATTGTTATTTATCAGCATTGTTTGTGGCTTTCTTAGAAGTCAGTTCTGGAGGGTTTAGGGCTTTTAAATTGTTCAGAGGATTAATGCAATACTCTTAACATCGGAACTAAACACAGTTCAGCTAAGCCAGTAATTTGTACAGAAAGATAAAGTGCTTCTCCTTCCAATCAAATTGCACTGAGCTGAATTTCCAGTTGTCTTTCTTAGCAAAGGATTTTATTGCCTCCTCTCTTTACAAGAGAGCACAACCTCCGTTAGAGTGTGATCTTCACTGTCTTAAGTTTCAAAGCTTACACACTGTAAGACTTATCAGCCAGAGCAATGGCACTTATTCTTATGAGGGAACAGTCCTTGACATTATCAGGGAAGAAAATCTAGGATGTGGAGGGAAGAAAGTCTTGTCAAAGACCTTCCTCACACTGACAGAAAAACGAGCTTTTTTGAAAAACACTTTAACAATGCTGTGCAAGAATCAAAGCACCTTTTTTTCCATCTTGAGAGGTATTTAAAGTGCATATCAGCATAAAATGTGTTCAGTTTTGTAGTTCAAATACACTGTCTTTGCAATGTCATCCTGAAGGAAGTCTTTCAATTTTTTCCGTATCTGCTCGGTCAAATCTATATCTGAAGCATCTGCTGAAAGCAGGCAGGAGCTGTTCAGCTGAGGCACAAATCTTGCCTCTTGTACAGAGCCTGGGTGCCCAAGAGGTGCTAATGCAACTGAAATGGGCCTGGCAGGAGGATGGCTCCAAGTGGAAATGCCTGCCTTGCTCTGGACTGCCAAATGACATTACAGCTCTTCCCTCAGTATGAACTCAGTGCTCCCAGCTCAAATATCCGAACAGCACCAACTCTCGTCATTCTCACCAGTAGGGGACAGCCACCTAATGAAGTCACCAGCCCAAAACTATTCTCAGATGGACAGCTTATTCCAAATTCCATTGACATTTTCTACTATCATAGAGCTTGTCAAGCTCAGAACTGCTTTGTTTCTTCCCAGTGATCCTTAGACTCTCTGTAACATTTTTTTATTCAGTCATATCAAATCTTAAGTGACAAGATCTAAAGCAAGTTCTTTTATTACACCACTGCTTTTCTCCCTACTGCTTATTTTTTGGCTTATTTTGAAACTTTTTTCATCGATATTTTTCGTTAATTTTGAAAAGAAGTAAGAAAAGTTCCCCTCACTAAGAAGGTATTTATGTAAATTTGTAACTAAGATCAGAGTCAGGATTCTTCCTGAACAAGATCTTTTACTAAAAAGCAAAACTCTAGGGGAGAATTTATTGAGTTATTGCTGTCAAATTATACATATGTTTTATGTTCTTTTTATCTTAGGATATATCAGATATTGCATGATCCTACTTTATGACCACCTGCTACTCATCAATTTCAGTCTCATTATAATCTCAGCTGAAACTTTTCATTGGTACTTGTTCTGTTGTTTTAACTATCATGACAATATGGATTACCTTTATTTCATATTCTGAACATTTACTCAACATTTTTCCTGCTTTTTAGATTTCTACAATTTTTTTTCATGACTTAGAATACTAGCAGGAGTCACAAAATAATGAACTTTCTTTTCTATATTCTGCAAACCCCATAGTTTATATCCATTCAATTTATAAACACTAATACTTTCAAAGAACTTCTTAGAAGCTGTTCATCAATGACTATTGCTAGACTGTTTGTCATAAAGCTAAATTGTCATTTTTTCATTATATCAGGAATGTGGAAGGTTATAAAATTATATGTGTAGATATTTACCATGAATTTTCACATAATTTAGTATTATTAAGTTCTGATGAACTTAAAGAATGAAAAATGAGCTTACAGAATATTTTACTAAATTATTTCATAGCTTATGATTTCTATAATTCAATATTCATAGTAATTGTAAATACTATCCATGAAACTACTTTCTCACTTTTTTGCATTTTAGATTTACACATAACATGCTTATTTTTGAAATACCTCAACTGATTTAACAAATGAAAGTCTCTGTTGCTGAGCTGTGGAGAATGTGGGGTTACATATTTGCCCATACCTCTGCTGGGTTATTTGAGGCATCAGAGGAGGGTGCATCAGTTCTTATTGATGGAAAGAATCTCCCAGGAAAACAAAGTGAAATTTACCTTCACTTGAGTAATATGTGAAAGCTCAAAAATCAGCTCTTGTTACACTTGAACATATGCTGCCCTATCAAAAATGTTCAATGCTGATTTTTTTGACAACTCTAAGGCAATTCTCATCTGATGTTCCCTGGAGTCCTTAGAATTCCTTTACCCTTTTCAGACTGGCTAAGGCCTCCCTCCATATGCGAAATGCTGTTTATGTTCTCATGTTGTTACTGAGTCTTTCTGGTTAATGGACTAGTGACAGGTGTCTGTATTGATTATTTAAACCTGTTAGCAGTCTGCAATATTACTGACCATTCAGGAATATCTGGGTATTTTTAGGACCTCATGAATATTTGGCCTCAATCTTTTTTTTCTTTCATCAAGGAAGAATTCCTAAGTGTGGTGCTAGGCAGATGTACTACTAATAGGGAGCTTTGTGGGCTCAAGTGCCTCAGGCATATGCCATCACTGTTCCTGCTCAGATCCATTTGTGTTTGAGATCACCAGAGACACCCATGGAATATTTTGGGGAGCACTGACATAAGGAAGTAGATAATGTGCTCTTCCCCACTCTCTCCATGTCATGAGATCTGAAACAGACTGTCATCCAGTGTGCACTACAATGTTTGCCTAATCACCCAGAGTTTTACAAGGAAGAAATAAATGTAATTGGTGCTATGTGCCTCAAGGACTTTAAGAGTTTGAAACTAAACTGTGTCCTGTAGTGATAGTTCTAAGGCTCTGATGTGTTGTTCTTTATGTAAGAAAACTTGTTCAGAGGTAAGCTGTATAAATAGCTTTTTAAAGTGAGACATTACATGATCAAAGCATTGTCTCTAAACATTGTGTTGCTGACTTCAGTATTTGAAAGCAAAGGTCTTTCTCCCAATAACTGTGCTCTGCTGATGGTCATTCTTAACCAATTACAGTGGGACAGTATTTTTTCCTTTATATCAGGAATTCAGTACCACAGGAAAATAATTGAGCTGTTTCAAAAGAAGTCAATGTCTGAGCTTACTTTCTATAGTGCTAGAGTGTCCAAATTCCCCCTGGTTCAAAGTGGGCCACTTGAGCCATTGGTGATGAGGATTACTGAAAGAGTCCATACCTAGCATATTTTTGTGGTATTGGGGCTATAAAAGCTTGTTCTGTGATTTCTGAAAACCTCCAAGGTTGTGGTTTGATTTCTGCCCTGTTCTGCTTCTTGTTGCACACAAGATTATGATGCATGCTTGAAGAAAAGGTTATGACCCTCTAATCATTGGGTAGTCTGGTAACCACTTGTTTTTCTTCAAAAATCCATCATTGCATATTTTGCTGAGGAATCATCAACATTGGCTCAGTTGCTGGGCACGTTTCAGATGATGCCCTGTGTAATCTCCTCCAAGTTTTGCTCACGTGTCTCAGGCTTGTGTACAGTGCTGGCAGCTATTCTGCATGAGACCAAGGCTACAGCAGAAACTGCGTGGTGTCACATCAGGCGATGGGATTGTGAAAGGCTGTCCCTTCCTTCTGCCGTTTCAGAGGCTGGATTTGTTCCCCAGGGAATGAAAGTCCCTCGTATCTCACTCACCTGAGATACTGAATGAGTCCATGTAGTTATTACTAGCTGTTACCAAACTCTGCTAGTCTGCTTTAGAAGACATGTAGGTTATTGAAAGCCTCACCTCTGGCTAATCTAGCATACTTTGCCTTGAAGTACTCAAAACAAATTAGAAGTAATTTCAAAAGGGTAAACGGCAACAATGAGTCACTTTAATTCAATAGCCTCTGCTGTCAGAAAATTACTGAAGTGTTTTAATTCTTTGCGTAGTCAGGGTGCTTTAATGGAGTCATGAGTCTGTGTCCAAGGGCAAGCTCTGGGAACATTTTTAGAACAATTTCTTCGGCATTTCATGCCCACCACAACTAATTTTAATTATCTTGTTTTAAAGAAATAGTTTAGCTTGCAATAAATGCCGTGCCCGTGTGAATACTAACGGTTCATAATTTAGTTCATGAAATGTAGTACAGAATATGGATAAGACACACAGGCTGAGGACTTGAGAAGGCCAATTCCTGTTCTAAAATTACTTCATCTTCTTTTCTGTCTTCTTCTTATCCCATTTTTTTGCCTCAAAAATTGAATAAAGAAACCACCTTTCTTTGGAAGGGGACAATTGAGTTCACCTGCCGTAGAAAGTAAAGATATTCCTCTGAAAGCCTGGGAGAGATACCAGTCCATGTTCTGTCCATGGATACAGCTGTTCTGCTCTATTCTGAACAACACTGGTGTGCTGTTGTGAAAAGCCACATACCAATACACAGATACCAGGTTAGCATGCAGTACTCTGTAGAGCTGACCACTTTCTCTGGTGTGTTTGATTTATTGAAATTTATTCACATTATATGGTGCATCTTTATTTTATTTATTTAAAAGAAATCCTAACCAGTAATTATTGTAAGCCATATAATATGTACACCATGTGGTTAACACAAGCTGTGACTCTCCCCTTGCTTTTGTGAGCTTGGTGCTAATGCAGTGCTATTTCTGACTCCGGGTGACATGCAGTTCTATAAATGGAGATAATTTGTTTTGCCTATTGAGACACTAAGTTGTCTGAGCTAGGACTGTTCCCTACTATAAACAGTACTTAAAATGAGGTGACTGTAACATCAAGCTGGTGTTTCTGGAGACTGTTGCATATTAATGCATTCAATGCACATCAACTGCCAAAAATGAAGGATTTTCTTATGCTTTAAGGTCCCTCGCTGTCTCATTTTCTCTCCTCTGCTTTTGTATATTCCCAAGACATTTGTGATTTCACCTCCTTTCTTCAAATGATTTTGAAAGTTCAGACCTAATATATTCAGTAGTAAAAAGCCCAAGGCACCAGTGTTGCATAGGCAATCTAATATTCATGCTCTTCTCAAATATTTATTTGTATAGTGCTAAGAAATTAGAAGATGGGAATGTGACCTTTCCCTCCCTGTGAGTGAGGGCAGCTGTCTGACATAGCAGCACCTATAACAGGTCTTAAAAGTGTAATTTCATTAATCTAACACTGTTACTAATTTCTTTCTTGCTGGTCATTCTAGAAAAGGGCTCAGGTTTTCAAACAAGGGCTTATGTATCAGGATTTATGTGTGAGAAGTTTGAGAATTTGAGTTTTAGGTGTGCTTCGAACTTTTATAGACAATGCATTATGAGTTTTAAAATTCAGGAATTACATTTTTTATTTGCCTGTGCATTTTCATCTTAGATCTTGTCAAAAGACACATTTTCATATTTAAATCTCTGCTGTTAGAGATGCTGTTGTTGCATACTTGATTTGTGAAGGCAAGGACTGATTTGATAATTTAGTGTTGCTTGTAGTCATGGGCATATCCAGCTGTGAAGTAAAGTTTGGATATGTAAAATATCTTGGCTCAAAGAGCAAGGGGAGAATTTTCTTTTCAAATCTTTAAAGTAAGTATTGCCAGCTGGAGCTCTTAAGGTGACTGTAGACCTCAGGGACTTTAGATGGAGATTCATTCATGAGGGAAAGGCAGGATGCTGGGATTGAAATCTATCATGGTCACAGATATTTAATAAATGTATGCTTTGTGCTGAATATAAAGCACAACAAGGTTACTTCTGGTTCTCCGTGGAATATTTGCATTCTGTTGTAGTTCTTGCAAATAGATTATTCCAAACAGCATTGAAGTTGATGAAAAGATGCTGTATTTCAGATGGTTTTCCAAGGAACTTCAGTAATTTAAAAATACCTATGAACAAAATCAAGTTAGTGTAATGAGGGAAAGCAAACGTCCTCCCCTCCAAAAATCCAAAACAATTGAGTCTTCCTTGTTACCCAAAGAGTTCATTACATCCAAAATTTATCTTACTTTTAAGTTTAATGAAATGTAGCTGTAGAAATAGACTCAGTTCCTGGATTCATATGATTCTGAATATTTTGCTTATTTCTTAAGCTCATTATGCTCACTTGTTTCTTGTATTTATGTTCCTCTTCCAAATAAGAAAAGGGGGAATTTTAATTCCGTTCTCCTTGGGAGGTGTGGGTGTATACATGAATGCCTCCCTTAGTATAACCTTAAGGACCTTAATTTCTTTTGAAGTTATTATTTTTTATTTTATCAAGGACTTTGGTTTAATGAGGCCTTATTGGACATTGCAGAAATTACAGAACTATGGAAGAATGGAGCAAGTATTCAGTGATCTTTCAGGACTTTTTCTAAAACTAGTAAGTTTATACAGTCACAAATAGTAATCATTTTAACAATGTATTCATTTTTACAAACTGAGTCTGAAAACCTGTACTAATGCAAAAAGAATATTTTGAGTTTTGTGAATTTTTGGAAGCATAGATTTGAAGATAAACAGGGATTAATTTCTGTTCTTTCTTCCTTGTTGAACTCCTTTTCTCTGCAAAATTGATACAGGGACATTCAAAGGGCAGAAAATGGGGCATACAAGCAATGAATCTTTCCTTCTTCCTCTGCCAAATTGATTTAGGGGAGAATTTTACCATATGTCAAGGTTTTGGAGAATGCTGTCAGATTTTGCAGAGATGGTTTATATGTGCCAGCACCCTGCCAAGTGAGATAGCTGGGCACTGATATCTGCTCTTCCACTGAGTTTTGGTGGCATTGCTATTTTCCTGTAACAGATTCTGATCCAGTTAAATTAACTTCTTTACAGCAAAAAGTTTTCAGTTTTGGTCACTTGCCTCTCCTGCTCCCTTTGTTTTCCTGGTTTGTTTTCTGAGCACCAGTGTATCAGGCAGGCATGTTTCCAGAGCAGCTTTTCACAATTGACTTACACTTTCTTTTTTTGTTTGAATGCTCCTTACTATGGCTGAAACTTCAGGGCTCTGTCAAGGCTGGTTCAGAAGCACAGCAGTGTTGGTGAACAAACCTTGGGGCAACCCTGCCAAATACAATTTGCGTTGCTGCGGTCTCTGTGTGTTTACAAAGTGTTATTGTTTTGACAGTGTCTTAGAGGATATGTTTTATTTATAAGGATTATGACCAGGTAGCCCCAATTTACCTCCAGATGGTCATATCTCTGCCCTCCATATGACATTTCTATTTGCATATGCATTTTTCTGTGTGTCTTCAGGTAAAGGATAAATGTCTGCGTGATGGAAGCGCAGCCTAACTTGTCAAAGGCACTATTTGTAGAGCAACACGCAACTCAGAGTAAGGTCATTAAAGTACCTCTAAATATTATTTGAGTTACGTTCAGCTCTTTAAATTTATCAAAAGTATCTAACAAATAATTTGCCTTTGGAATGTAGATAGTATATTCATGCTGTTTGAACAAAAATAAAAATCTTTGGATATAATTTTTCCAGGCCTCCTTGAAAAGGGTTTAGTGTAACTTGATAGGAAATATTCTTGTGCATGTGGTGTTGTTACTTGGTTTGTGTGTGTGTGTGTGTGTGTTTTTTAAAGCACATTTTATTGTTTCATAACAATACCATGAGTTTTTTTCCCTTTCCCTCAAGTGTGTCATTGGTATCTTAGAAAATGAAGCATTGTATGCACACTAGAGCGATGCAAATTTATGCAGTCACAATGCTTTAAAAACCCAAAGTAACAATAGCTTTTTTCGAGTAGAGACAATTCCCCATTTCTTCAGGATTGCTCAGGGGTGCAATATTCCCATGCTTATGGCAAAAACCCAGACTTGCTGGTTGAATGGTGAAATCCTCCTAACAAACACATTTTGTACATAGCAGTGAAGGTCTCCTTTCTGTTTGCCAGCTACCAGCAATTTCGTAGGTTGTTACTCTTCATCTGTCCCTCATTCCATTCCGTGAACATTGCCTTTTTTTACTTTTTTTTTTTCTTGATAAAGGTAAATGTTGTATCTCCAATAAAAGAGGGGTTTAAAGGTTCTTTGGTGTATATTTCTTCTCCTGATTGGAGCAGACAGTTGCTCTCAGTGTTGTCCCAGCAGAGGTGAGCTCTGCTGCAGCCGCGGTCGCTCGGCCGTTCTGCTCAGCGCCCACACCGAGCTCTCCCTGGGGCGAGTGCCCAGCACTGCCCCTCCAGAGAGCCCTGCTCCATGGACAGAGCCTGCTCTGGGAGCACAGCACTGCATCTCTTGTCATTTTGCATACACCCATACCTAAAGTAGTAACTGACCTACTTTTTGGCTTTGATTTAAATCTATTCCTTTCCCCAACAACTCTTTTTCTTTTATCAGTAGTTACTATAAATTCATCTGGCAAATAACAGCAGATGAAATCCCAACTCCTTATCTTTCTTTGGATTGCATCTGTGTTTTAGTGAATCTGGTAATTTGCACTGAAATCTAAACTTTATTTGTAGTTATTATAGTTTCTTACTTCCCTTGCTTCTGCAAAAGTGTTGGCAAAGAAAAAGAACAACAATAAAATAAATAAAATTGATAGAATATGTCAGAAAACAATGAAGCTTTTAGAAAGAGTAAGAATAAGTATAATAAGTGCAGTTATGCTGTTAATGTCTTGGGTACATCCCCTAAAATAATATCCTTGGTTTTGTCTAGAATGTGCTAAGATTACAAATATTTTTTAGTGAATACCTAAGATTCTGCAGATTTCATATTCCCCTTTCAAGATGATTGTCCCAACCCTTATTCCTTTTTCCTCAGTGAAGTTTTTAAGAGACGTGCTCACCCCTGACTCTCAGTAATGAGACAGGACCCTTGGAAATGGGACTCAGATCAAAAGGTGGATTTGATTTGTGTGTGTGTGAATGTGCCCTGAGAAAACAGAGGAGTTTGTAGAGCTTCCTATGACCCAGCAAAGTGCTCTAATTATTAAGACAAAAAACATCTATTTCTAGGCATCTCAAAAACCTTCTCAGTCACCAAAATATTTTTCAAGACAAAGGTATTAGATGTGTGTCCCAATTTCGTGTTTGGTTTTTTGTTTGTTGTTTTTTCTTTGCCTCCCAGAAGGTTATTCCAACAAACCCACAGGAAACAGCTCTTCCAGCCTCCTAAATTCAGTGTCTGTCATTCACAGACATGTACATACGTACATATACAAAACTGTAGTTTCAGTAAACAAATTTCTGGTGAACAGTTTATATCCACAACATTGCAAGTGTGTTATTTCCAAGTATTTCTGATTTTGAATAGGGAAAGCTTTGTCATTGTTATATTTGTTACTAAATTTTATGAGCAAGATGTACAAACTTAACATGGCAGAACTGCTGTTCTATCATAAAAAGAAAACACTGTGTCTCTGTTTATCTCTACTTAATTCAAATGCCAAATCAGTTTATGCTTGAGAATCTTATATTTAAAGTTGATTTTTATGCTAATAAATAAAATTTTGCTATATATTTTAATATACAGTAATGAAAAGAATTCAGCATCTTGTCACCACTGAGCAAGTTGGTCTTAGGAATTTCACTGACATTTGATTTTCTAACAATAATTTACCTAAACCGTAGTAGCAGAAGCTTTGCACCACCAAGTCCATGCTAATGGAGTTTTAAAAAAGCAGATTGTATGATGATGGTGATAGGAAGGGAAGAAACAGGTATAAAATTGACAGATCAGCCTGGGCTGTGTTTCTGATCTGAAGAACGGGGAATTGTCTCTCCCAGTGTGACAGAGTACATGTTCATGGCAAGGAGGGCCGTGCCCTCCTCCCTGCAGGGCTACTTTGGCCTGAGCACGTTCCCAGTGCTCCCCACAGCTGCACTGCAGGAATCCATCAGCTTCAACTCTGGGCAGGGCCTCAGTATCACATCCTTACAGGGGGATGAGACTACTGAGATGTTGCAAATTGCAGACACAGTGAAGAGACTTTGATTTATAGGCTTGTTGTTCTTGCAGAAGAGACACGAATGCTTAATTTTGAGTTCTGTTTCACATTATGCAAATTGGGAGGGAGATAGGTGGTTTAATAGATGAGACATTGAAGTTTTTAATCTCCAGGTTTCCATTTCAGGTTCTGCATGAGTCAGAGCAATTGTGAAACCTTGTTGTTTGGCCAGCAGTCCAGTTTCCTCTGTGTTTTTTATCCATGTTACTGACTTGTCTCTATTAATTAATATACAGCTTAGCAATTTCAGCAGTGACAAAAGTCAGTGTCAATATGAAATCTGCTTTTTCAAAAATAAGGATACCTTTCAAAGCTGAGAGCAATGCAAAACTGGCACTGCAGGAAGCTTGTGCTTCTGCTGTCTTTTGAGGACAAGAATTTGTTATCCAGAGCTGTTAGGCTGGAATCTTCTGTTGGTTTCTTGCAGTAAATAATTAGTGAAATCTGGAGTACAGGAAATTGGATGTATTTATGTTAAAGTCTCTTGGTTTCTATTTTCTTCAATACTTTAAAACCATTTATCTTGATCCACTGTATTTCTCAAAGGGATACATGATTGTATTCTACTTCTCAGAGCTGAAGAATATTTGAATTGACTTATAGCAAAGCCTATATAAAAAAGCCCTTTCATGGTGGGAACGGGCCAACTCTGAATGCTTTGGCTTCCTGTAAAGTGTCCATGTTTGGTTTTTTGTGTAGAAAAGATTAAAAGAAACACATTTCAGAGAGTGAGATGCTTTCTTGCTAAAGATGACCCTTTAGAAGTTTCTGTCATGGTAACATGAGGTGTGGAGACACAGCAAGTCCAGGCTGTACCAGATGGAACACTTTGCTAATTGGTTAATTCTGCTTTAGTGCCTGGCCACCACTTGGCACTGTGGCACAGAGAATTTTACATAGATCCAGCAGGGAAGCTTCTCCTTTTTATTATTCTGAAATATGGAATTGGCTTTGATGAAATAAACTGGTCTAGTGAGATTTTCTTAAATTTTAGCATGTTCTGAGATCCCCCTCTTTAACCCTGCATATGTATCACCTTTTTGAAATTGAAATTAAAACTGGGTCATTTTTCTTTCAGTAGGCTTTAGTAGTTTTAAGATCATGGCTACTGATTCTGCAAGTGAAAAACTGCATTTTCAGTAAATGTGCTAATAATAGATTTTGCTTATGGCCTGTCATAACTACTGACTAATGGATCTGTGGGCAGGATGAGTGCACTCAATTCTCCTAATTCAATAAAGCAAGCACCCTTCTGGATAGTGGGACAAATTTATTCTTGGAATTATTCCATACACTTAAATGCACTTACAGCTGAGCTGAATTTGCACCCTAAGGTCCTATTTGAAGAATAATATTCATAATTTCTTCAGTTATATTCACAAAGTACAGAGGCATCTTTTAATTTTTATTATCATATTTAAAGACACTGAGAAGTTCATGGTAATGTAGTAATTTCAAGCCCTGCAGGTCCTGCAATGGGAACTGGGTGGTGGGAAAGAAGGGGGCATCCTCTTTCTGCAGATGCTATTTTGCAGCACACAGTTTTTGATGGAGATGAGAGTTGCTTAACTGGTTGTTTCCTTAATTTGGTCATTCCTTCTAAGCTTTGGAAACATATTTTCATTATTTAAAATGAAGACACACACTTCCCAAAGGCTTTAATAGTAAATACTTGGGATTGGGAATGGACAACTTTAGATGACAAATTTCCTGTAAGAGCAGTGTATTTCTCAACTACTCAGCATACCTGTGATAGGCTCTTCAACGTGTCTCCTATGTTATACTTCAATGAGTATTGCTAGAAAATAAAGATCATTATGGAATGGAAAATGTAAAAGTATAGGAACACAGGCCAGGTTAGCTTTGTCTCGAACCTGAAGATTGTGATTTGGATTGCATAAATCCTTCTGTTCCAGTGCCACTGACAGCACTGCACTCAATAGTTCCAGAATCAGAAACCAGTTTGGATTGGGAGGGACCTCTGAACTCATGTAGCCCAACCCAACCTCCCTGCAGTGAGCAGGAACAACAAAGGGATGACAGATCTCTCTCTCCAGCAAGTTTTACTATGCGGAGGGCTAATGGGGGCTTGAAAAAGGACCTCAGAGAAATTTTAGCATGCCCAAGTAAACAGTGTGTTGGAGATAATTTAAAAAGAAATAGATTCAAGCATCAAATATTCATATGCTTTTTCTAGACAAACATTTATTACGTTTTGCACTAGGTGCTTATTTTCCCTCGCAGACAAGTAATTTCCATGCTAGTAGATGATTCCACTAACAGTGTATTTGTGTTTTCTAAAGGCACTTACATTTTGATTTCTTGCAAATATTTTTCTGTTTTGGTGATGGGGGAAGGAAGCAAAGAATCTCTAGTCCTATGGTGAAGTCAGTTTAAAGATGGAAATAGCAAATTCAAAACAGAAATGAGACACTTAGAGCAGCCTTTCACCAAGAATTCCTTTCTGCAGGAAGATGTATTTATTTTTGCATAGGCATATAGATGCACACATCTATACCTTATTTGTATTAGGGTACATAAAGGAAAGCTTCTCTCTTAAGGGCTGACCTAGGCTTGTCTTTCCAGAAATTTCTAAGTGCTCCATATCACCATGTTAGCCTAGCCAGATTTTCTCTGCTTATTGCCTGATCACTGGCTGAGAGCTTTATTTGTTCTCTGGCATTTGGGAATCCTCTTTGAGAATCTTCTAGCCAAAGTGGGCACCATGATGCTCACTGGAAATAGGGCATCAAGCAGGTTATTAAGATAACATGCTTAATGCTTTTTGCCTAATACAAACTGGGTTCTGATCAGGAAGTAAACAAAGTTCATTTTCCCACCTTGGTCTGCCAATTTATCTGTTTATCTAGTGGACAGTCATGTTTTTGTTATCTAGAAACACTTAAATTTTAATCAGTTTTGCTTTTTTGGATGGTGAAATAAAATGGCATCTTGTCTTCTCTCCATGGTACCAGCACTTTTTGAATCCAATTAAAATAATGTCAAGGAGTTTCTTCAGAAAAGAGACAGCTGCAGAAGAATATGATAGAAGACCTTGACTGAGATGGAAAGGGATTATCTGCTCACTGTTCCTTCTAATGCAAGCACAAGGATTCACCAGGTGAAAGTAGTAGGTGATAGATTTGAAACACATGAGGGAATGTGGCTGTTTTTGCTCCAGTTTGCTGTGGAGGTAAGGTTTTACGTCCATACAGGGAAGTCTGGAAAAGTTAATGAGAGAGAAAAGTAATTAAAGAGAGTAATTAAAGGCATAGAAACCATATCCAGGTCCTAGTCTGAAAACAGCTGGCTTCCTGAGCTGAGAGTATTAGGTTGAAGCAGGGAACAAATTCAACCTGTTCTTACTCTCTTCTGTGGGAATCCTTTCATGACGCCTGGTGTGGAGAGAAGCAGACAGGTGAGATAGTAAGAGTATGGATAGCAGAAAATAATCTCTACCTGGAAGAATGATTTATGTTTATGAACAAACTGGTGATAAAGAAAGCATATTTATTGCCCATATGATTTGGAAGATATTTATAAACTTTAGCAGGTCAAGAATTTACAATATTTCTCAGATAATAGTGAAGTCAAAAGAAAAAAAAAATCAGTTGTCTGTAACTTGTAATCTCTTTTTTTTTGTTGTTGTTGTCCTGCAGCTCTTGGGCATAATATACCCACATTTTTATTCATCCAAGATACAAAGCATGCTTTTGCCAAGCAGTTATTTAATGCTTTGCTCTCTATACCTTCTACAAGTGTTGTAGTGGGAAAAAGCAGCGGTAGGTTGAATTAGCTGAAAAATGCCACAAAGTAAATGGTGTTCTAAACTGTTTAGGCCAAAGTATTGCCAGACTGGAGGAGGAATTTGGTTTAGTGATGTTGATGAGATGGTGAACTTCTGAGTGGTTCAGAAAAGAGCTTTAGAATGGATTGAGTGTTGGAGTATGAGTTAGGATGCATATTTGGCTCATCACTTGGACTTTAAAGCATGTATTGCAACAGCTGAAATATATCGCAATGTTTAGGAAAAGTGCTGTAAAGAACACGATTCTGTCTATTTTTATTTTATATCTTGGTTTCAAGTATTATCTCAGTGTGAAGGAGAGCACAAATATGAGCAGACAATTTACATGTGTGTTTCACTCAGCTGTAGCACTGCAGCCTCTTGGAATGATGTCCTGAGCCTGCCACTCATACAGCTGCTTCTTATGTTGCCACCAAATTTGCAGAAATGTATTATCTCATTCATATATTTTTTTAAGTTGTCCTTCCGTTTGTAACTTCAGGAATCTTAAGACATCTGGAGGGCTCTACCATGCTCAAGAAGGAATGAAGAAAGGCTTTGCTGCAAGAAATTCAGTTGTTGGTGCAGGAGGTAATCGAACAGCACAAGGTGCTGTGCAGAGCCTGAAGAAGGAATATAAACCAAACACACCCTGAATAGGACCCTGTCAAAGTGCTTGTCTCTGTGAGGTTGTGAAAGAATTGAAATACCAGAGGGAAGAAGGCTGTGAGGAGTAGCTGTTTATCACACATGCTTCTCCTTGCTCCTATTTAGAGCTGCTTGCAGCTACTCTCCTCCGTTCGAGCCATCCAAGACACACAGAGAAGCAGATTGCTTACAGGCTGGGAGAATAACGCTTTTTTTAGCACAGAGAGCACTGTATTATCTCCCTTTTAATGCTGTGCATGTCAGTACCTTGCCCAGCTAATACTGCCAACATGTTTTCCCTGGAAAGCTTTAAACAATATGAAAAAGCACTTTGGGAAAGCTTGTAAAATTCAGTCAATTTGTCACGATGTTTTATAGTTTTATCACCTTAGTCAGTGGAGACTGCGTGCTGCAAGCAAACCAAATGAAACAAGCTGGAACCATCCCTGCTTTCCATGTTCTAAATAGTCTCTGACATTCAAACACCATGTTAAAGGGCTGCCTGATACTGACTGGGGTAGTAGACTCATCAAAGACTAAACAGCAGATAGGCCACTTGGCAGCAAAGTCAGTATCTGGAGGTGATTATTCTTATTTTCCCTTGTTTTTGTCAGCTGAGATAATTTTTGCTTAGGTGAATCTCTCTAATTTCTTTTAACAGTGAGCAAAACAAGCTAAGTAGAACAAAACCTGTTATGGATTCCTTTAAATGCCTGCAAAACCAAATAAGGGGAGATAATGTAACACCAAGCAAATTATTTGGATAGCATTAAAATTGTGTAAAATTGGTGCTTTTTGTTTTAATAGTAGCTGTTTGGTAGACATGCTCTTGCAGATAAGAAGGATGTGGAATATGGAATTGCTGATTATAAGGGCTTCTAGGATTTTTTTTTTAAAGATGAATGTGGTATATGTGTATTTATATGAAATCAGTGTCACTTTGACAGCCTAACAAAGCTACAGAAATGAACCAAGTGCCAGAGTAATTCTTATCTAGAAGAAAGCGTACTAAGGGATATTTTTTCCTATTCTGAAACCACATTTTCAAGGAGTATTTGGTTTTATCAGAGTCTCAAGTGGGCTCCTCCTCGTGCTCCAGAGTCCCATAAGACCTAAGTTGGAAGTGACTCTTACTGAACGTCAAGAAGATAAAAAAGATGTTACTTTGTGACTTGGTTTGGATGAAACAGCAATGCCCAGGGGAAACCCTGAGTGTGTAGCAGACTGATCCAAGGACAGGCTTCACAATTCAGTATCATGTTTTGAAACCACCATGCTTCCTCTGTCTTAGCTGTTCAGAAAACACCCCAAACAACTTTTCCATTCTTTTTCCCCAACAGTGCTAATTTTAAATGAATTTATTGCATCAGATGGTCACAGGATGTTGAATTCTAATTTTGCTGCAGTTGTGGAGCAGCCAGTCTCCTGCAGCCATCTTCCTGTGTTCTGACATCCTCTTGGCATACTTGTTCCAGCAGACTTGGGGCTTTGTACCTTTGTTCCTTTGTTTTCATGCAGACTCCTGTTGCAGGATACTCTGCAAGAGTGGAATGTGCAGACCTTCCTTGCCCCTGGCACGGTGCTGTGTCAGTCTCAGTGTTTAGGCAGTGCTGGGCTTGTTGCCCTTGCTCTGCCACGTGTGTGGTTCCACTTGCTGCTGCAGCACTTGGTCCCCTCCCCTGTGGCTTTGCAGAGAGAACGCCACACCTCTGTGTTTTCAACATACTCTAATCCATTGTGTTTCCACACAGAAACTCAAATTCTATTCCAAGAATGAAATGTCTGCAAAAATGTTACAGCAGAGTCTGGAGGAGTTCCTGGCCCCAGAGCAGCCTGCCCCCGATCAGGTGCAGGCCACAGGAGCTGTGTGAAATACGGCTGTCAGTCAGTCATGGATTTCCTGATTAATGCTTTTACAAGTGACAGGACACGTGCTTTTGTTATTTTTGTTACAGTTCAGTTGCTAACCTTATCTAGAAGTCAAAGTGGGATCCAGCACAGAAATGAGAAATCCTGAGGGTGGGGAAGGATGAAGCAGCTACAGAAACTTAATATGAATTGCAGAGGCGGCAGGTCTTCACTTCAAATGTTGCTTGTACTTTATGCTGAATTTATAGTCTGTGTAGCACTTGTGATGGAAAGTAGAAAACAGAAAGGAGAGATAATGGTTATCAGGGTTTTCATAATTTTTTTCCCATGTGATTATTGATGATGTTTACAGCACAAAAATTAACAACTCTAAGAAGAAATAATTGATAGGAGCTGTCAGTATAATGATATTATTGTTGGAAGCTTGGTGTGGAATAAGTATGACTTGAAATGAATCAGGAATTGGAGATGAATATGTCAGTGGAAGAAAAAAAATTAGACCTGAATGCGATTCACTAAGTTAAATATTTGTTAGCGCTTTATTCTACATGCAGAATAAAAATGCAAGGGTTCCAAATCTGAACACTTGCCACATTTCAGCATGTTCAAAGTATAATGATTACTGTAGTTATTTAGCATAATGACTAAAATAGTTGCCCAAAGTACTTTATTTATAGCAACATTTGTAATTAGGTGCTTGAACATTTGTTATTTCAGACAGGAATGTCCTGTAGAGTTAAACCATGTGAAATGAATTCTCCAATTAGTAAATTTACATATCATCCTTTTTTCTGTGAAAAGTAAAATAATTTTCTTCTTCTTGGCAATTTTTGTTACTATTATTTTCGGGTTCTTTTTAAGGAAACAGTATAACATAACTTCTTGCCATATTTAATTCTTAAACCCAGCTATTGTATCCTCAATGAACAAATACCAGAATTGTTTTCCAGCTGGAACCCCTCAAATGTTATTATTTCATGGGGAATGCTTGACATGCTTATGATCATGAAGATTCTTTTTATTCTTGTAGCTTTTCCCTTCCTCCCTTTCCCCAAAAGAAGAAAACCCCAACAATACCTAGCATAAAAAACTGAGCATAAAATATTCCTTAAATGAATCGAGTTCCTTCTTTGCAAATTAAATATTATCAAGTCCTTTAGTAAGTTTCATCTTTGTTTTAGCAATGTTAAAATTAATGTCAATCACAGATTAAAATTAAAGATGATTGTGCCTGGTGCACAAGGCACAATGTGGTGAAGGTTATTTGAATGCAGCGGTCTAGAGGCTGGTAAAGGTGCTCACAGAACATAAAGGCTGTGCCTAAAACCTTGATTTAAAGTTGTGCAAAACTCCTTTGCCACCATTTTGAGTACCAGGCACAAAAAGTGAATTAAATATTTAGGTAACAAGAAGATTCTCATGACCTCTACTGAAGTAGTTTCTAACTCCATGGAGGGGTGAAGTTTTTGTATGGAGAGTTCCTCTCAGTCCAAATTTCTGCCTCTGTTCATGCACAGGACATTGAGATGGTGGGAAATCTGATCAAATGCTAGCTCCTCTGCCTGCTTTGGATCAGACTGCTGAACTCGGGGTCCTTACTTCCTAAGGCCTGTCGTGATCACTCATCCATTCAGTTACAAGGGAACATTTCTGGCTTCCTTTCTTCTTTTCTGAGGATGCTTTGTAGACTCAGTTTGTACCTGGACTCTTCAGAAGCCTCATGGCTCTTGTGATTTGTATTTGTGGGTACTTGAGCTCCTCTTGCCCAGTCTGAAGGGTCTGGGTGCTGATCCTGGGGCTCTGGATTGGTGAAGGGACAAGTTTGACACTCTGGCTGTGTCCCTGGGGGAAGATTTCTCCATTTCAGTAGGATGGCTGGTTCACCCTTGGTACAACAGGATATCTGATTTAAAAACTGTAGATGTGATATGTGATAAATGTCTTGCTGATATAAATGTGGTTTGCTACTTTTTTTGGATGAGGCTAACTGCCAAGGAGGAACACCACTATTTCTGGCTTTCCTTTCAAGCTCCCAGTATACCTCAAGAGAAGCAGGGATGTTGTGAAACCAACTTCTGCCAAAAGCAAAGGAATACAGAATTTGTCATGTGAGACATAAGCAGCAATTGTGGCTCTGAGATGCGATCTGTTGGACTGGCTGCTGCATTAAGTTAGTGACACTGTTAGTGACACCTTTAATAGATTAGTAGATTTTTAGTAATAATGGTAACAATACTCAGCGTCCTTCATGTCAGTTTTTATGCCTTTATTGAAGGATGGTATTGACCTAAACCAAATTAGGTCTGGATAAGCTCAGGTATTAAGTATTCACTACTCTGAAAAGAGATCATTCATGCCTCTTAGCACTGATGCTTCAGTACAAAGAGGTGGGTTTGACCTTCTGTTTTCTTAACTGTCAAATACTGTTAGGTACTAACTTATGTTCCTGTTTCCAAAGATGCTTTTTTCCTTTTTAAGAAATTCTTGTTGCTCTTATTTTTTCTAAAGAAGCAGAAGAGGTGGTTTCTTACAGAAGTTCACACTTTGCTGGGAAGCAGGGAAATGCGTGTTTTCTGTTCAAGCAGCTCAAGTGTTTCTATAGCCCCTTAAAAGCATGAGTAAAAGAATTCCTTTTGATCTGAAAAACCAATTTGTTGAAATGGTACCATCAGAAATAGATACACAGGCCCATAACAGAATTTCTTTAGAAGGAGACTGATTCTGATATTTAGCCTGCTAGTTCTGTCGAACCATCAATGGCACTTAGGATTGCTTTGCTCTTTTACTGAACGTGGGATTTGAGGTCAGGCTGTTTAAGGTTGCATATTTAACTGTCCCTTGGGAAGGGCCCTTGCTGGGGTAGGAGACCCTGGTATTCTAAACTGGCCAAAATAAAGCTGATCTGTAGCTAGGATTGGAATCCTGTGGTCAACAGGCTACTGGCTGATCTCTGCAGGGCTCTCTCTGTCTTGTTCTTGGTGAAGACATTCCTCCTAAAGAACAATATTGCAAAAGTGCTTGGAATATAGGGTATAGCTCTCTTATCCCAACTTATTACTATGTGAAAGGCTAAAGGCCTATGGCTGTGTCTTCATGATAATCTGACATCTCTCACTTTTGGGCCTTTCGATGACACACCGAAGGCAGAGTCATGGTGGTGAATAGGATCAAGATTTTTGCTTGGCCTATGTGTCCTGATTGTCAGTTTAGAAGAATTTAAAGCCCTCTTTTTCTCCCTTTTTTTTTTAAGCTATATCTTAGCAAATTATTTTAAAGGCTATATCTTGTAGAAGCAACACTATATCCATCATGGAATGTTTTAGTTTTAGGCATTTAAAATGTAAAGTGTGAATTCTGTGAAATATTCTTTTAGCTTACAGAATGAATTGGAAAAAAAGGGAATATTTTAATTCCATTCCTTCTTATTTCCATGCTTTTCCTGTGTGCTTTCTAATGTACCTGAAAGTTAATCTAGAACATACTGTCAGATTTCTAAGAAAATACTTTTTATTAATAATTATTTCACATTTCTCAGAAATGTCACTTTTTTTTTTAGAGTACAGCTTAACACAGCATGGCCACTTTTGAAGCATTATAACACAACACAAACGTGGTCCAGCCATATGAGTAATTCAACACAGCCTGATGTGTAATTAATGTAGTACTTCACAATGTGAATGCTTTTTAGAAGGAATAAAATTGGAATTGCAATTTTGCAAGATAACTGACAAGTAAAATGACCTGAAAGGGATGCAATTGGACTGTTACTCTGGAGCAAACACTGGCTGTTCAAGGGCTGGTAATGTGTACCTCACACACTTGCAGACTATGCAGTGGGTACTGTGGGCAAAGGTAGTGAAGGAATTGATGGCAAAACTGAAAAAAAGGATGATAAATTTCTTTAGTTTGGAAAAGACAATTGGGCATTGTTTGAAGAGAACAAAAGAAAAAAGGTTTGCTGGAGTTGGTTATTTAGAGCTAAGCAGCTTCAATATGCTGAGATTTATTTGGAATGTCAGGTAAATAGAAACCCATTTATGCTTTTACCCAGTCCTTGGGATTTAGCACATAATTTTGAGGAGTATTTTGTAAAAAATGAAAAAAACATACTTGAGTTTTATATGGGGAGAAGAAGGAATCCATCTTTAGAATCCATCTTGTTAGCTATTGTTAATTGTTCAATCTTCTGGTAAAAGGGATTTTATCAATCCTCAGCAATATCAAATTTTGAAGTTCACTTAAAAAATTCCCAAACCTAGAAAAATCTTCTGAAAATCAACTTCCCCAAAAGGGATGAAAGTCAGAGTGGCCCAGGAGAAAAGCTGAGTTGCGACGTGAGGCTGGGGAGAGGAATCATGAATGGTTCTTGGACATGGCCAAAACCATACTGGATATGGCAACAATCTGCTGAGATTGGGTATTCTTTACTTTTACCTCGTAGTCGTTCTGTATCATGTGAGATACATGGGTGAGACTTGGAGGGGCCTCTGGAAGGGAAAATTTCTCAAGCCCTGCAAGCCTTGCCTGGAAGGAGCTGCCCAGCTCCTTGCAGCATTGCTGATTTAGTGGGCTCTGTGTGAAACTGCTGTAGGAAGGAAAGAATCAGGGCTGAGCACCACACTAATGTGGGAATAACATTGTACACTTCAGTTCAGGCTCCAGAACTGTTTTTATCCTAAGCCTTGACACACAAATGTTCTTCTCAGTCATTTCCTACTACCAGAAAGCACCTACTCCCAGGGCAGGCTTTTGTTCTCATGGATTGCTTCTTCAAATACTGGTAAACACAAGTGTCACGTGCAGGTTTGAAAAGCTGGTGTGTCACAGTACACATCAAACAGTGTGTTTAGAAGCAGAATACCTACCCAGTAAAGGTGTCTTCTGTACATCTAGCAGCCTAAAAATACACTTAAATAAGACTCTTGTAATAGTGCCAGGAGAGTGCTTTTAAATGCTCAAGGGAATTCTAAGGAAAGGTTGTCTTTAGTTGAAACTCAGACATCCCAAGTGTGGGGGAGCATTGGGTAATCCCTAGAACTGCACAAATGGTAGTGAATTTAAAAATGGAGAGCACAGGGCAGGTACTTGTGCTAATATAGCAGAGCAAGGCCTGTGATGGGCGGGCTGTTCTCACCATGGCTGACTCCAAGCCTGTGACCAGCTAATAAGTATTTAGTGATGTGTTATTCAGAAAAATCAAAAATACTGGGTTCCAGAGCCAACACAGGATTATAGTGGCTCTGCAAGTTCATCAAAAGATGTGTAGACTGGTCAAGAAATAAATGCAAATATGTTTCTATATTTCTGGTTTGTGTTCCCCCAAATGTGTGCTGGGAAGCAGGGGTTCTGCTCCCTTTCCCAGGGAGTCCTATCTTATTTCTGTTTGGCAGTCAAGCAGCTACAGTCACTAGCAAACAAATTTCTCCTCTGCTGCAGGACTGAGGTCAACAAAGCCTAGAGTTGGGCTCATATAGGAACGCTTAAAGAGACAAAGAAGTGAAATGTTCCCTTGACTGTTTTGCTGACTACGGTGCATTTTAATCCTTTGCACTTTCTGTATGCCACATTCCTGGTTTATGCTCTCCACACCAGGATGTTCTTTTGTTTGTTTCTCTGAGTGCACCTGTGCCCCTGCAAGGGTCCTGCTGTGCTCATCTCACTCCTGTTGCCCTGCTGCAAAGCAGAATAGACTGGGAATATGGTGGGCTCTTGTTACAGGTGCCAAAGCTGCTTATTTTACTCTGCAGCTGGCCGAATACAGAAGTGTTTTGGGAAGCCAGGAGTGCATGGCCATGTAATAGCACTTGGCTGGACAGCAGCTACATAAATAGGAACATAAAAAAAGGATTCATAGGCTGAGCCTCTTCAAGGCTGTGTGGTCCTGCAGCTCACCAAGGGTTCTCCTTGCCATCCAGCCCCAGGTGCTTTCCAGCTGAGGAAGTGCATATGGTTTATGTCTGCTTTTTTTTTTCTGTGAATGAATTAACAATCACAGTTTCTTACATGCTTATTTTGGCATCTTCAATACATGAACAGGCTGAGATTTTGTGTGTGCATATGTAGTCAGAAGAAAAATACCTCTAAAGCGAGAAAGACGTTATTTTGGTGGAACATCTGTCTTACCATGTTAGCATTTACACTGACGAGCAAGCCTTAGAAAACCATTTAGCTACCTTTAACTTTGTATTTCCATAGTTAGCAAAGGGTATGACATCTAAGTTTTGCTTTATATTATTCATCCCTCCCGTGTCTTGTGTAGAATTTAAATGCACCTCATTCTCAGTTATTTTCTGGAATGTCTTAATTTAATTCCCATTCGTTCTCCCCTGTGGCCTTCAAAGAAAAGAAAATAGGTGGGGCAGACAAATTGGAAAGCAGGAAAATACTCTGTGTCAGCTTTTCTGATTGTGTCAGGTGCACTGCAGAAAAAATAATCTACTTCATTATCTCCTCCTTCAAGTGGAATACTAATCAATATCAAGGACTGAAAGAACAGTGTTTGACAAATACAGGATGCTACTGAGAGTTCACTTTTTAAAGTGATCATTCTTTTTTAACAGTAACTTGCAATTAACTATTCTAAATATTTTTTAAATGTTTAAGTTTTATAGAGTACTGTATTACTGCTTATGCCCTTGAAATGGAGATGTCATTGAACCATCCTTTAACTGTCTTCTATTCTGCCTCAAGAAAATAAAGAAGGTGTTACATCATTTTTTTCAGGATAGACAGAGCAAAAAAAAAAATTATCATGTAATTTGTTCATTTAGAGAGCAGTCATAAGTTCCCTTATTCTCACAACTCTTCTTCCTTATGCTGTATTTTCCTTTCTGCACCAAGTTTTCCCTCTGTTTATATTCATTAGTACATGGGATGTAGAGAATGCATTATTATTAAAACAGGTTACTTTGGATGGATCGGGCAACTTCAAAACCAAAGGAGTGCAGACATCATTGGGAATATTTTCTGCTTAAGGTAGTGTTTTACCCTATGAAGAGCATTTACACTCTCTCTGGCCTAGAATCAGTAGAAATCTCCATCTCTAGAAAAAGTAACATACACTAACTTCATTCCCTTTTAATGTATTCTGAGCTAAATGTGAGCTCGAGAGATCTGTCCTTCCCATTTATCTCTTCTGTTTTCAGCAGTAAGGTGATAATAGGAGTATCCTTGATTGGATCAGGAGATTTAGGCAGGTGACAATCCACCTTCTTAGACACATTCTAATTGTAAATTTGGTCTTTTGCTCTCAGTACACAAGGATGAGGGTTTGTGACAACTCACTTTCCCCTTTAAGGCATATTACTGAGAATCAGCGTTTTTGGAGAACTTAGTGTCCAGCATCTGATACTGTGACAAGTGAGGTCAGATAGTTAGTGTTGAAATTCTCTATTGTTTTGTGTCTTATTTTTTTTCCATTTTTTTCCCTGAAAAACTGCCTTCTTTAATCCAGTTTTAGGAAAGAAGACTTGAACCCAATTTAAAAAATGCTGATCATGCTGTTTCTTCATCTGTAGAGGTTAAATGGAGCACCTGTAAATTTTCTGTGGGCCAGTGGCATGTAATTGAATTTTGTAGGCTAATATGCTTTCTGTGATGAACAGTGACTGTCTCTGAAGAGTTTCTTTGGCCAACAAACAGGCCAAAAGATATGCAGTTGCAGACACAGAATATCAGATGTCATCTTGATGCTCAGAGTGAAAGCATTTGTCTTTTTGCATGGAGGTTTACATCCCTCCCTAGCTGGCACACCTACAAAGGCCATCAGGAGGAAGCTGTAGCGTTTGGTCTTGCCCTTCCATTGTGGATCATTGCTCAGCTGTAGATGATGTGTGCTCCAGGATGACCTTAGACATGGAAAATGAGGTTTAAGTGGTGCCCTTGCTGTGTCTGGGTGTCTGTCCATGCCTTTGCACTCAACAGTGGGCAGGCAGCTGATGCCCAGCCCATAATGCTCTCATGGGGACCCTCTGGGGACAGGCAGCCTTGGCACCAGAGCCCACATGCTCTCAGTAGTGCCCCAGGGACCAGGCTGCAGTGTTCATTGCTCTACAGATGATGATGATGATGATGATAAGGAAGTTACTTTAATTCATAATGCCCTTGGTTTGGGGCTGAGATCCCATTCTGCCCATTATTTAAAAATGGCCTAAAATTTCTGCTTTGCATCTTGTCTAGTACAAGTTGCTGCCATCAAGGTAAAACTCTCCAGGTCTCTTCCTGAACATATGAAGATCTCTCTCTCTCTCTCTCTCTCTACAAGATCACTCTTGAAGAAACAAATATTTCTTTCTTAGGAAATATTATTCCTTGTATCTGCCCTAGAAGAAGATGTGTACATCCTTGATCTCAAAGTATACTTTGCCACAGTGAGAGGTGTTTATTTGCTCTGCTTTCTCTACTTAAATACCAGCTTCACATGGCTTAATCCTCACTAATGACTGCAGATTGGCCCTGTGCCGTGAATCCACCTATGTCTGTAGACTTCAACCCTCCCCCCACTCCCCAAAAAAATGCCCAAACAAAACAAAAAACTGTGAAGAATATTAGAAATCTAGCCAGAAAGACCCTCTTTAACTTCCTTGGCAGAGAGCCTGGAAAGGAAGAGAGAACACAGAATCAAAATAAATTACAGGATTCAGAAGTGCATTAAATTAGCCCTAAGAAATTGCTTTCTCTTGGTATTAGTGAGTAGTGGTAATTTGAAACACTTCAGCCCTGGTCACTTGGTTATTTTAAAAGAAATGGAAACAGAGATGTAAAAAAAGAAGCCCTGAATAACAGGGCCTGTGGTTGCATTTTCAAGTGGTAACTTAAAGTGAAACGCTTTGGTTAAGATGAGACAACCAAGTAAAGAGTTAATGCTAAGATGTATAAAAGAAATCATAAGATAATATAGTCTTGAAGGAATTTCTGGAGATTCTGTTGTCAATCCCCTTACTCAGAACAGGGCCAGTGAAGATAAGGTTGCTCAAAACCTTGTCAAATTAAATTTTGATCATTTTAAAGGCTGCAGATCTCACAATCCACGTGAGTTTTAGAGGGTGAGGTGCTCATTTCTCAGCATAGATCAGAGACAGGAGAGATTTGAATCATAGAATCACTCTATTTGCTTTCCTCACAGAGTTTTAGGACAGGAGTGCATTTTGGTTTTGCTTTGGTTACGTTACGTTACGTTTTGCCCAAGTTAATAAATAATACTACCTGACTCCATGAAAACAGAAAAGTTCAAATTGCAGATGTTCATTGGTTAAATCAATATTGTCTGGCCATTGTTCAAATGGTCCTACCATGCTGTTTGTCTTCTCTGAGGATTAGGAATCCCCCCAAAGATGTTCAGTAGGTTCAATATAATGCAATCACCAATAGTCAGTGCTTGTGGGCTGACTCAGCCAGGCAAACCTGATCAGGTTATTTGGCTCCTGTGTTCATCAACTTCAAAAATAATTCCTGCTAGGAGTTTGAAGCTCGCCCAGTACAAGCGTGAGAGCTGGTACTGAGCTCTTCTGGCTGCGAAGATCTTTCCACCAGGTTAGGCTGCAGCTTCATTTGTTTTTTCCAATAATTGACCATAACTAGGAAAAATAATTCAGAAAGGACAGTAATTGCTGTAGTGTTCTCCATGCCTCAGTGGGAAAAAAAGACTGTATTAACAATAAAAAGTCACTTACGGAGTATTCAGCACAAAGATGATCTCCTCATTTCCTGTAGGTGAAGATAATCCTGTATTTATTGTGCAAATGTGTAATCCCAAGGGTAAGGATTTGCTGCAGAAAGGGAAATATTCACCTCAATGCAATAATGAGAAATGAAAGAATATATGAAATTAAATAATGAAAAATGACAGAATCTTCACTCCTCAGTTTTTATACAGTCATTAATCATGGATTCATTTAAATGTACGAGAATCAAATTCTTCCTGCTTGTGCTTTTCTTATCATTAAATGCTTAAATGAAGAGCATTTCTAAGGATGTACCATAAAGGCTTTATAAATATTTATAAATATTAAGGCTTTTATCCCCCTGGAACCTGGTAAAGTCCAAGGGGTACAGACTTGAAAAGCACATTCTTTGGTTCTTGTCTGCCATATTGAGTTTCTGAGTTACTCTTTATTTACTTGTTCATTTGGTGATTGATTTATTAATTGTGCCCTATATATATTTCACTGGCTGTGATAACAGAGGCACCTTTCACGATTTTGTTTTTCAATATCTATCTCTGTCCTCCTTGATGGCTTTATTATAAGGGCTAGAAAAGACAGTCTGTTTTCCAAAAGTTGTCTGGATCAGCATTCTGTTATCTTAGAATTTAGAGATGTGCTGCATAATGAATGCAGCGACGCAGTGGAAGAGACTCATGAGTGGAGGTTATAATTTTTTGAGCAGAAAGGAATAGTGTAGACATTCCTTTTAGTACTGGGGGAGAGAAATGAGTCTCCAGAGAGTAATTCACAGGAAATCTTTGGAAAAGAAAGGTGGCACATTCCCCTGTAGTTCATAGGAAGCAAAGATTACTGATCAGTGCTCTGTCACACCAGAGGGGGCAAGAAAATGTCAAGACCTTACTGAGGAAGGTCACAGGCTGAGGGATCTCTAGTTATGTATCAAGGGTATCACTTCAGTGCAACTACCAATTAGAATTGTTGTACTTATTATAGGACAGTTGTTCTACCACACTCCTCCCTTTTTTTTCCCCATAAAACATACTATAGTTCCTTTTGGTTTGCTTTTTGGGATTTGTTTTGCACAGATTGTTGCTGGCAATTTTGTCAGCATGGCTAAACTTTGTAACTAGGAAGCATTATCATATGCCAATGTA
This sequence comes from Eopsaltria australis, assembly GCA_034509425.1. Lineage (NCBI taxonomy): Eukaryota > Metazoa > Chordata > Aves > Passeriformes > Petroicidae > Eopsaltria > Eopsaltria australis. The sequence goes on from JAVTVJ010000138.1 coordinate 2,477,498, forward strand.
ACCTACAAATAAGTAACTTGAGGGAAAGAAGAATTTCAGGTTTGTTTATATGAAAAATAAATGAGAGATTATTCGCAAAGAGAGATCCAACTTAAGTTTAATTGAATATATTTACATTTAGAATGCAAAAGATTGATAACAGTAAATTTAAAAGATTTAATGTACAGTGGTAAGTTGCCTTTCACCGAAAATAATGAGTTGGAGAAATTTGTGGAAAAAACAAAGTAGTATTTCTCTGGGATGCTCAAAATGCTCCCTGAATTTTTATAATGTATTTCAATTTGCCTCTGAGGCAGAAAAATCCTATCCTTAGCAAACAAATTCCTTCTTATAAAGCAGGGGAACTGAAACACAAGGTAGGCTGTGGCTTTCCTAAGGGGTAGGAAGATGTGTGATACAGAGCAGAAAGTGGCAACTTGGTTTCCTGTGTCCCAAGTAGGCTGGAAGGCTACCCCCAAATTTATTTGAGATTGCAGTAGAACCTTGTAGATTGGGTTAAAAAAAATTGTCTGTGACACTGAGAGCAATTGCTGTGGCAGAATAAATTTCAGTGCAGTCCAGAGTGCTCTGCCTCTCATCTCTGTAGGTTATATCCAAGAGTACTGAGCTTTTTGGGAAGTTAGTTTCATATTCCCAGTCTAACTAATGTAAGGGTAGTTTTAGGGTCTACCCACTGCACTGCAGTGTGTTGTATAAGCATCCCCTAGTGCATAACCCTACCACATTCTGTGGAGTCAGAAAACATGCTTTTGCATTCTGTCTCCTTAATTTATTAAGTTCATGAACTTGATAGTTCAGCCAGAATCTCCCAGTTCTGCCATAGATGGATGTGAAGCATTGGTCAGGATACTTATTCTCTCTCACTTCTCTTGCTGTAAACTGAAGGCAATGTTTCCTTGCCCTGCACAGCACCACAATTCATATCTGTTAAATGCCCAGAGCCAGGGGGAAGACAGTCATAAAAACACACCTCTAAGTACCTTAGACCATTAAGGCTCTGCAGCTTTGAAACAGCTCCGACTGCTTTATTGCTCTTAAATAGGGAATGAATATTGTACAGTGGCTACGTCCTTCCACATCTAGAAATGCAGTTCTGGGAGAGAGCAGGGAAGGATGAAAGCTTGATCATTCTTTTGTTTATTGCTTTAAAACAGAAAAAATAAGTTTGTTATTATTACTTTAAAAGTAATCTCAATTACTGCCTTCTAGAGTAAGTGTGCATCATGCCTGTCACTGATGTGATTTCACTGAGGTCAAGAATAGTGTTGTCAAATAAATGTATTGATGAGTTTTCTACCTGATCGTTATACTTTGTTGCCTAAAATTATCTGTTTCTTCTGCCACCATAACAGAAACCATAAAAGTTTTGAGAGAGTATAATTAATAACCTTCATGTAACCCAGCTGAATGTGGGTTGGCCAGAAGGCTCTGTGTGTGCTCAGACACACAAAAACAGATACACAAATTCCAAGGAGCAAAAGTGTTAATAAAGGGGTACTCTGGAGCCAGGAATTAAAGTTATGTGACATTTAGTGCCTCTCTGACTTGAAATAACTTAAAATTGGAACTTATTTTGAACCCCTCTCTCCTTACCTCAGTTTGTTTAAGGCTCCAGAATTGGGATTTGCAGACCACCTTGTTTTTGAACACAGTAAACAATTATTTTAAAGGATTAGAGAATGGACAAATTTTCTTCCCCTTACATTTTGTAATGGATAATCTTTCTGGAGTCCAGAACCCTATAGAAGTGATAGAAAAATGATCTGTGACTGTATGGCTGAAGTGATTGATGAGAATATAGGATATTTCATGTTACTGGCATTTTTTAATCCAGACTATGTAAAGGGGTTATGCTGTGTGACTGTTGCTCACGGCCTGTGCAAAGTAAAGCACTGCATATTTTACAAAACAAAATCTTTGTGAAAAATTTAATTCTATTTTAGAGCTATTTAGCAATACAAATACTTATTGTAACACCAATGAATGAGGGAAATTCTTAAGACCAGACTTACAGAATTAAAAAATACTAGTCTGAATTGGAAAGGAACACTAGTGGATATGTTATGAAAAAAAGGCTTACACAATCTCTAGCAACAAGAACTTAATAAAATAAAGAACTTGGAGAAGTGTTAAAAATAAGACAGACTTTCTGATGCTACATGCAGAAGTATTTTCTTGCTCTCCCAAGAGATTGACTTAGTTCATTCAGGAAGCTTTTTCCTGCTTCATCAACAGATCTGTGACATTCATTTTGTTATCAGCTTTCTGTTTTTCTGAGCTCCAGTGACAATGTTACATCTGAAAGCTCCTTGTCTTTTATTAGAATTTTTGTGCATTAGCCTATGTAAGAGATTCATTAACACATAATGCAAGATGCAAATTAATCTAATGAATTAGCCCATCACAGAGCACAAAAATGAGATCTGTCTCATAAGCCTAATGTTTGTAAAGACTTCCAGCACAGGCAGTCAGCTCAGACTTCTGTGCTGAGAGTTGTCATGAATTTCCAAGTAGTTGTATAATTAAGCAGAGTCAGCAGTAAAGTTTTGATCATGGTTTGTTTGCTTTTTAATTTTTTCTTAATAACTAAAGGCAGACTAAAAAAAAGTTTGTGAGTGAATATGATATGCTTTGCCTTGTAGCTGTCCTTTAAAGTTAGTTACTGTTTGCCTTTTTCATATGTTTGCTTCCCAACCAGGAGTATCATGGAGTTGTAGTTTAGGATGCTTCCTCAGAAACTCACCCTGAAGTGATCTGGGTTTTTCTTGTCCTTTGACTAGGTTTGGGGAATTTAAAATCTTGGACCCTTATTAATTGATAGAGCATATTTTGCATTTCTACATCTCTTGCCTTGATGTCAATGTTTGAAAGGAAGAAGAAACTCTTTTAGCTGAATAGTTTTGAGAATAAAAAACGCCCCAAACCAGATCTCTGAACTGGAGTTGAAAGCCTTCTAATTACCCGGGCAAGAGTAGAAATTATGTTTCATGAATCATTCAGAACAAGCATGCTTTTAATCCTCTTCCTGATTATATTTTATAGTTGGTATGCTGGAAACACCCTCCTTCCTCAGTTCATTTTCTTGGTGATGATTTTCTGTCTGCTAGAACCAGAGCTGAGCTGCTCCATCTTCCCTGGTTCTGAAATGTTCATATTTTTTCATTTGATTCTTTAATCATGGCAAATCTGCAGTTTTTTAATGGAAAGGAAACATGTCATCTTCAGTGTTAAAGAGATGCGTGATTATATCACTATTGATTTGCAGTGAGCAAACCCTTTAATTTGGCATATTTATATTTGTATGAAGTGCAGTTGAACTTTTGCTGTACTTAATTTGGTGGTAGCCTAATTACACAGTTCAATACAATCTAATAATCCAGGCTGAAGTACAGGACAGTAGAAGATTTTTCTTTGTGATTTAGCTGGCAGCAAACACTAATCTTTGTGGTTGTTATCAGAGAAAGACATCTGAATCTATAGCAGTATTTGTCTTCTCCTGGCACTCAATTCCTGCCTTCTCTGTGTGTCAGGGTTTTGTTTATCGTTTCCGGTTGTTCTGGGCTCCAGACATTCATCTTCATTTCTGTGTTTTTTCCCTTCCCTCTGTGACTCACAGCCATAACTTATTTTCCTTTTAGGTTGGTAAACAACACACTGATGTGTATTCTGAATGTGATGTAGGACATTGCTGTTAGATCAGAAGCAGTGACTCAGCTTTCTTTAGCCAGCAAGCGGCCAGTTGCTGATTCACTTTGACAAATGTCTGGTTTATAGTGAACAGTGACAAATTTGACAGTATTTAAGGAACTCCTGAATAAAATCCCATTTCCTTCTATATTCTTTAAAGTCTGATACAAGCGTAATTAGAGGGAGGAAAAAATCTGTTTAAAGAATGACCTTGATCATTTAAAAGAATACATTCTATGATACAAAAGAGATTTGGATGCTACTCCAGTGTGAGAAAATACCTAATAAATGGACTTAATTCTTGGCATAGCTACTGAGTAGTTAAATCAGTAATACAATTATCTCTTCTTGCTTTATTACTGTACTTCATATATTTATATAAAAAGTTACAGAAAAATTTCTTGCTTTTTTTGCATGTGTGCATATTTTCTTGATTTGTGGTACAGAGTGCTCTTTTAGACTGCATAAAACCAGCCTTTACTAATAAACCTGGCTCTCTAATTCCTGCAATAGTTTCCTTCCATTCCTCCTCCTTTCTTTGTCTAGTGACTAAAAAGTGATGGATCCAAGTTATCAGTCATCACTATCATCAGCCTTTTCCAGTAGCAGTTTATATTTCTATTCTGCTGTTTCTGCTGATGTGCTTTAGATGAAAGCCTTAATAACAACAGAAATTAAAACAAGGGGAGTCCCAGTGACTTGTAGAGACAGACACTGTTAATTTGTTTCATGATTCCTCCTCACTTGCCTTCTGAAACAGGAAGACACTAATCCTTCCTTAGCAGGATAGAATCTTGCCTGTCACTGATATCTTGAGAGGCTGGTCTTAAAGCCCTGTATGTTTGAAGATTACAAATAGGATAATGCTGTGAGTATACAACCTTCATACATGAAGATGGGCAGGGCTAATCAGATAAGAAATAATGGGATTTTATGCTTTTAAAATTTCCACTTACTATTCTGCATTTTTATTATTAGTTTTTTTACTGCAGGTAAATGCTACTATCAACCTAAAATAATATGGTTATAGTTAGATTTTTTCATAAAGGAACTGTGCTGCTGGTGACAAGTGTGAATGGAAGAAGGACTATTTTTTCATTAAAAACAGTGTTTTTATTAAATAAGACTTGGATGTTATGCATGGATTCAAGGTACAAGAACTGGTAGAGTCAGTGCAACTGAAGTAGGCCAAAGTTGTGCCATAAGACTGACTTTTTCCTGGTTCTTTTTTTCTTCTCTGTTAAACAAAGTAACATTTCCTAAAGGCAAAATGTAAATTTAAACTTGGATGTATCTCTGATTAGATTACTTGGTTTGCTATACCAAGTCTTGGTCTTTCTTTCTTTGCAAATGGGTATTGGAAAGGAAGTTTCATCATCTAATGCTGGATATGCAGCAGTCTTGGTTGATGTCTACTACTCTAGGAAAAGCTTTTTGTCCTTAGGGAAGAAGGTCTTCTGATCCCATCCTTTCAAGACTGTCTTGAAAAGCTCCTTAGGAAAACTTTGGTATATCCTACCATTTCTGAAGCCTTGTAGCCTTTCTGAATTGCTGTTCATTCCTGAAAAGATTTTCACAGTTTTGCCATTTGTGCTTCAGAGCCATTTACCTTTCTGGCTTAGTAAGTGCTTTCTTCATTTCCACTACTGGAAAAAAATGAAAAGAAATGAAAAATTGGGAAAAAATTTAGAAAAAAAGGTGACGTGATGAGGCACATCTGTTTGAGTAAGTACAGCAAAGGATCACCTAGAAAAGTTCAGAATACCTCTAGAACAGTTGAATTGTCAAGGAGCATCTTAGGATGTTCTTTTGTGAAGTATTTATCTGTGGAATCCCAACAACAGGAAACTATCACGGGGAATAAGGTATATTCTGTTGCAATGGGATTCTATTAATTAAATCACTATAAACACAGCGGTGTCCTGGCTAATTGCAGAAAGCTTAAATCTTTAGATTTGGATTTTCAGAGCTACCTGTAGCTTTTCTGACTACACATTTTATTTTTTCTTATTCCCTTAAAAAGATTTAATACGTAAAATAAACCAGCACTGCTTGCCTGAAGTTGGTGAATACATATATTTTGGGGAATTTAAAAAGGAGTGAACAATTGTGTTTAAAATAATTACATGGATAGTTTGTCATTTACCGGTGGGTTTCCTTCCAGCTTCCTGTTTGTTTGTCTCAAGCAGTTGTTTCATGTTGTCTTTCTTCCATTTTATTGGCTGTTACACCTTGTGAATGATCTTTACTGGGAAATGCCATTTGTTTTATGTCTGTACAGGGCCTAGCACAAACAGGGCCCAACCTTGTCAAATCTCTGGTTGCAAACAGCAATATTAATAATTAAAAATGGCACAGGAAAATTGGATTGAGACTGGAGTTTGGATGAAACATAATAGTGAATGTAATAAAAGACAGTCTTTAACATATAAATGGGTTTGAGAAGATACAGTGTAATCAAATTCAACTGCATTTTTTAGTACTTTCCATGTCACGTCTCCCAAGGTGCTTTACAGCACAATAATCATGATTAACTCTGGATTTAATCAGTGAACTAGTGCAGTAATCCACAAAGTGGGACAACGAGTTAGAAGAGCTTGATGTTGGTGAGTACCCCAGCGACCGCGCTATAATTCATGAGGAGATGTCAGTGAAACCCATCAAGGCCGGGTGTGGCAGAGTACACGGGGAGGCAATTCCATATTTCAGGGAAGCAGTTGGAACAAAGTCTATTTCTTTGAGAGCATAGTAATCTGAAGATGGGAGGGTTGGGATGTGTGCTTTGTTTTAGGGTGATACTGAGAAATCATAAGAGGAATTTATACCACATTTTCTGGTTTGCTTCAGTTTTGCTTTTGTAAATGTTTGTGAGTGCAAATATCTCTCAAACGTGAACTCTGTGAATTGCAAGTACTGGTTTCTTGGCAACCACATCAGGACTTTGCTATTTGCAGCTAGAAGGGAGGGTGCATTTTAAAACAGTCTGCAAATTCAGAGGTTTTGATGGCATTCATGGTAACAAAGCTCTTACAGCTTGTGTTTAATCTTGCATTCTTAGTCCTCAGACCCCTAAGTGCACTACATCGAGTGGCAAAGTAAACTTGAATTACCCAAGGTTCTCTTGCTTATTAGAAGACAGTCTTTAAAATACAAACTTTGCTATTTAGGATGTTTCATACCAGGTGTGTTAAATAAACTACTTGTATAAAGTGTTTCAGATGGATAATGATGGGCATTCTCCTGTCACCTGGAGATGATGATGCCAGGAGCTGAGGAGTGTTCCTGTGTACACTCCTTGGGAGAGGAGGAGGAGGTTGTTCAGGTATGGAAGGGAACAGCCTGGGAGAGGAAAGGGCATTTGGTGCAGTGATATGACCCATACAATTTCAAGTATAGTTTTCCTCTTCTTTCTACCTCTCTCCTTCACCTTACTGCCTCAAATCTAGGGAAAGTATTTTCTGTCTTGGATCTCTGTGGAGCACAGATACTGATGAATATCAGGCAGAGTGGGCAGTATTCCAGTTGCTAGGGTCCAGATGCCTCATATGCAAGCAGTACAATTTCAAGTCTTAAATATATTTTTCTTTGCCATTGTATATGATTTGCATAAATTGTTCTTAAAAAGTTACAGTGTCTATGAAGACTTAATTTTAAGTATTTATTATGGTGAACAATTAGAATGATTTATGTTAAGATGCTGTTGCTGTCTGAGCAATGAAATCTGTAGTTATGAGAACTGACTCTGATTTTACAAGATACTGATTCTGCTGAAGTTCAGGTGAAGAAAAGAGAAAGGTCAGTGAAAAGAGGAAAATGAAATATTTTCATTGTTTTTGTGGATGTTGGTGAGGGTTCTAGAATGCATGTTCTAAATGTGTGTTGATCAAGGTTTTAGCCTGTGAGATTTTAGGGTCAGAGAGAGTTTTTAAAATATACCATGAGGGATTTATACCCTACTTTGGATAAATGTTGTATAGTACTAATAAAACAGCATAATTGTCATGACTGCATTAACGTTTCTTATAGAACTTCTTATTTTGTGGTACTGCAATATAAATACCCCAGCACATTTAACAGATATAAATGAATTGACCTTCTTGTACCTTCAGAGAGCAGATAATTGTCCTACAGTTAAGGAACTCCCAACAGAAGTTTCTAAAGGAGTCAGTCCAATTGCTCACACTAGGGTTACAGCTGGGAACCAGGTTTCATTCTTCATTGCCCTGACCAACATTTCCTCACTCTACCCCTCTTTGCTCCCCTTCAGCCCATGGGGCCATGGAGTTAGGCCCCTTCGAAGCATGTCAATTTTTAAAAAAATTTTTTCTTAGTCTTAATACAATTTTCCCTCTATGAAATGAGGAGAGCAATGCTTATGTAACTCTTGAGGGGTTTAGTAGTGTTGTCTGGTTCAAAGATGCAGAACTTCTTGAGCCAGAGAACTGTGATTTTACTTACATATCTACACACTGAAGAAGAAATTAACATTCCCTTCACAATGTCTCTTCACAACTTCCAATATCTCTTTAGACTGTTGATGGATGCAGCCATTGCATTTCTTTCTCAAGCTCACACTGCATGAAGCAAACTTTTGCCCATATATTTATTATTTATTAAATAAAACATTTATTATTTTTTCTTATTATTTTCAGAATCTCTTGACACAATTACTAAATTATGGATGTTTATAGGTATGTTAGTTGTGCAGATAAGAAGACAGAACAGTAAAGGTTTCAATTTTTAGAGTTAGAATAAAATCTAGCCACATATCATGAACAGCATACCCAGATGAAGTATCTATTGTGCTAAAGCAAATAGTGTTACTTTTTACTACTTCCCCCTGGAAAAGGGCCATATTTTTGAGATGAAATCCAGTATCTCAAATGAATTTTTTATATTACTTGATGTAGCAGGATTCACTTTCTCCGTCATCTAATGGATCATGTTTATTGAATCAGACAAACTCAAGAATCTGAACTTCCAGATGTGCAGAGCAAAAAATTGCCTGTTTGTTTGGAATCATTGATTTATCAAGACTTCCATCTTGTGCGGATACTTATAGGTTGAATTTCCATCCCCTAGTGAAAGTTCCATTATCTTAAATCTTTAAAATCCAGTATTGAGGAAAAAACGATGTTTAGGAAAACCACCAGGAATATTTTACAGAAATTTTATAGGAATGCTATAAAGTAAGTGAGTGGTTGTTGTGTTTCTGTACATTATTTTGATTCAATGACTAAGGAGAATATGACTTTTTGGAGGAAAAAATAGCTTTGATCAAGCTTTGGCAAGGTGAGTAACAAAACTTCTCCAGTTCTGCCTCTCTAAAAGATGTGGATACGCAGCTCTTTGGGCTAAAGAAAGATCTTTTCTTCTGTCAAGAGATTTTTGCATTGACAGCAGTTCTTCTGGTTGAACTGTCTGTCTGGTAGTGTAAAGACTGATTGCTCCCATCACCGTAGGACAGAAACCTGCCTATTTTCTCCTGACACTCTCCTTTGTGAACACTGTGGAATATTGCAGCTCCCCAGCAGGAAAATTGACCTTGTTGCACTGAAATCAACTGGGAGAGTTACCACTGACTGCAACAGTGACCGGGTCAAGCCCGGGGTTAAATTCTTTTTGCCAGTATGTTGAATCCAGGAGGGTTTTGTTAGAGGATTTCTGGCAGCTTTACCTATGCCATAGATAGGCCTGGAAGGGAGGATATTTGGGGGTTGGCAGAGAACTCTACGTGCAGAGCAGGTGTGGGCTCATCAAGCAGCAACGAGAGGCAGCTGTGAGGGAGCCTGGGGAAGGGAATGGGCAACACCTCGGGAAGGGAATTAATTTGCAACACCTGGGGTGGAGCTGGCCTTGCTGCAGCAGAACAATGAGGGTGCTTCAGAGAGGAGCTTGTCTGCCAAAGGTCTGCCTGCCTTTCTTCCTTCAAACAACAGCTGTCAGGTCAGATTTGTGTGTTGATGGTATAGCTTGTCTCAGTGGGTAACAAATAAGGCTTACTTACTTGCTTTATTTTGGGTCACTTTTGCTAATTGTGAGCATACAGTTTTGCAGTAATTGAGCAAGGGCATGGACTTCACTCAGGCCTTCAAGGCCTGCTCCTCTATCACACACATAGTGTAAACCAACACGTTTTTGTATATATTAGGAGTCTTGGGTTGTATTTGTGAGCTGGGTTAGGCATAAATCCTTTCCAGAACTGTCTCAGAATGAGAAGATTGATATGTAGAAAGTATCTGGGCTGGAAAGAGTTAAGCCTAAGTTAGAAGACAGACAAAAATTTATCCATATTTCAGACCTAGCAACCCCTTTGGGCAGGGGATTGTTACCTGGCATTTAGGTGTGTTGGGTGTCTGTCTGGAAATGAGGACAGGTAACTGTTGTGCCTGCAAAAAGGCAATTCTATTCATGTGTCTTGGTTTGAAAGACAGGTGTCTGCTAAGAAAGGCAGAAGCCTCCCTTGGAATGGAAAATATGTAACCCCTCTCCCTCTGAATTATTATAAATTTGAAATCAAGGAGCTCTCAGGCAAAGATATGAGAATAGGAATAACAGTTCTTTACTAATACCTAAAAAAAAGCTAACAAATAACAACAATTATGGCATTATGCAACAAACAGAAACCCAGTGACAGCCTGCTTGGCCTCAGGCACCTTTCCCCTTTGGTGCAGTTCCAGCAGGGGGCACCGGTGGCTCCCGGTGGGTGGGGTCAGGTGTGATGATTCCCCGGTGGCTGCAGGGGGCGCTCTGGGTGCGATGATTCCCCGGTGGCTGCAGGGGGCGCTCTGGGTGCGATGGTTCCTCCAGGGCTGCAGGGGGCGCTCCAGCGCTAGCCCAGGTAACGTGTGTTAATGGCGGCTGCCAACAATGGGGCAGGGAGGGATGGAGGAGATGCTTTGTTTCACAAACCCTCATGGGCAGCTGATGTCAGTGCCACAGCAGGATCCTCGGAAAGAGCAAGCTGGGACAGCAGCAGGTCTTGGCAGGCAGGGGGAGCACGGTTACAGCGTAGCAAGAAGTCCGAGCAGTGCCGGAGGAGCGGGAAGAGATGGGCTGGTGGCAGCTCAGCTCCCTGGCAGGGCAGGGAGAAAACTCACACCAGAAACAAAAGCAGCTCCGTGCTGGCTTCTCAGTGGCCGTGGGTTCCCTTCAGCAAACAGCAGCTCCAGCTGTCTGGCTCCGAGAGTCCTGAGCAAGAGAGCAAGCCATTGCCCTGCCCCCGCTTTTGCCAGTCCCAAAATATCGCGTTGTCCCTGCCTGAGAGAAACTTCCCCTGCCCTGTGAAGTAGAAAGCCCCTGGCCAAATGCCTTTGTTCTCTTAAGCACCCAGCCATCAGTTGTTCTTTCACCTTCAGGAGTCCAACTGCATTTGGATTTTCCGATAGTCCAGGCAAGGTGTTCAGTTGCCTGATGCCCTCTGCCTCCACAGCCGCTATTCCGAAAGCCCACCTGAGTCCCTTTGGGTCTTGTAATAGCCATTCCGGAGGAAGTCTATGCCCAGAATACATGGGGCCTCTGGACCAGTCACAATGGGGTGTTTCTGCCACTCCTTCCCGGTCAGGCTCACCTCGGCTTCCAACAAAGTTAATTGCTGTGATCCCCCTGTCACCCCGGCAATAGAAACAGGTTCTGCCCCCACATGTCTCGATGGAATTAAGGTACACTGCGCACCAGTATCAACTAACGCTTCATATTTTTGTGATTCTGATGTGCCAGGCCATCGGATCCACACTGTCCAAAAGACCCGGTTTTCCCGTGCCTCGTCCTGGCTAGAGGCAGGGCCCCTCTAGCCCTGGTTATCATTCCTTTCCTGGGCATACACAGTAGAGGTCCCCTCGAGGGGATCCAACAGATCATCCTCCCTTCTGTAATATCTGGCATCGCAGTCATGGGGGGCTGAGGCCTAGTCTCTATGGGTTCATTCTCTCCTGCTTGTTTAGTGAAACCCTTTGCACCTGTGAAAAGCGGGTGTAAAAGGAAAGGAGCAAAATCTAACTCTTAATTGTGCTATGAATGTAAGAAACAAATACATATTGCAAGACAGTACATTGATATTCATGGTTTACTTTCTGTAACAATATCGCCTTTAGAAAACTGGGGGATATATAGTTAGGAGGTTGGTTGGAAAAGCTTGGCTGGGCAACTGCTAAGCTCTAGTATTAGGAAACTAAGACCAAATATTTTCGAAGCACCAGCTGAATCTTATTGTGTTTTATAATTAGGTGCAGCTCTCACTTTTTAACAGACACTTCATTTTTATTCTGCCTCTTCTAGAAACTTTTTTCATGCAAATTACAAGGGTTTGAAATGAAACAAGGTGTATGCTCTGAGGCTTTAATTGCTAGCTGTTAGTAAATAGAAGTTTTTTTGCATTAACTTATTGCAGAGGCTTCTGTATAACTGTTCAGAGGTACAGCTTGCCTTTGTTTGGGGGACTGTTTCACCTTTTGTGAATGCTAATGGCACGCTTTGAATTACAGGGATTTATTTCAGAGGCTGCAAAAACTGTGAGATATCCATCAGCTGAAAGGCAGCTCAGTGTTCCTAAACTACCAGTGTGTAAATGAACTCTTAGATTGTACTTTTTGAGCTCTGTGAAGTGCTGTAGGGTGCACGTTTCCAGCTGTGAAGGATTACTGCTGATCCCACTAGCTCATCTAGAGAGAGGGTTTTATTTTAGCTCCCACTTGAAATGACTGATTTGTGTCTTGATGGGGTACATACATAATTGTAATCCATTGATTACTTTATTTCTTACTATTCAGATGCAGTATTGATTTATCAACCATAAACTTTCATCACTGTCGTCTCTGAAAGCTCTTATCTGGAGTGCCAGTCATAATGAGAGAGTTTACACTGCTGTTACCTGTCTCTGTGTGGTAGAATGGGTTGCTTTACCTCCCAAAAACACATCTCTCCTGAAGGGTGGGAGGAGTGATGTGTGCAATTGTCAGGGGTGGTTACTGTAGCTGCCTGTTAGGAAGCTTTTTTTTTTCTATTAGACAAGTTTACTGCCATTGAAATCCAACCTTAAGTAGCTCTGGGAAGGGAAAAAGGGGAATAATCAAATTAATGGTAAGTGATCTGCAGACTGCCCTTGGGAACTCTAGCCAAGCCTTCAGCTCCCAATAAAAAAACCCATTTCCACTTCATGCCCAGAGCAGAAATTGAGCTATCTCCTCTAGCTCTAAAATAAGGAGAAACAAACTCAGCTACCTGAAATCCCATCTGAGCCAGGGGTTTCTTCTTACTGCCTCAAGTAAGGATGTGGGGAGGATGCAGTTCAAACATTGTAAAGTGTGTTGGAGATTTCTGCTTTCTCTCTTCACTTCTCCACTTTTGATTTCCATGACTTAGCATCTTCCCTGGTGGATTTATGCAAAATATCAGGTGTCACCCAGGCATTCCACAGTATAGGGCAGTATATTAACAATGGATTTTTGGGTATACTTCAGCACAAGAAGTTTGGGCTACCAGAAGCTGTATCTTGTCTAGAAGCTGAGGCACAACATGCTTGAATAAACAAGTATTTTGTTTTTCCTACATGCTGTGCTAAGTAATTTTAAAATTAATAATTATCCATTAAAATTCAAAGTTAAATCTTATTTTATAAAGTAATTTCATCAGACTTTTTCTTCTTACACTTAATGAGTCAGCCTATCTTTTGATAGAGAAGTTCTTGCTAATTTTTTTTAAGATTTACCCATAACAATCTTAGTAATTTTAAGACTGAGTATATTTAGTAGTTTTAGTCTTAAGCTGAAGGTGTAGGCTTATTGTTTTAGCCTTCTAGCAAAAAAAAAAAAAAAAAAATTTCTCGAATTGAGATTGGTTAGTGACTTTTTGTAGAGATCTTAAAAGCTGAGGCCTACATTTGGAAGCTGATATTTATGATGCAAAGACTGATAGCAATATACCTCCAAAGAAGTTTGAGCCCTTGATGTCATAGCTTTTTGCCTGTTCATCTTGGACTGATTTTATGCTTTGGAAGGTAAGAAATGGATCATGCAGTGGAGAGCCATGTGAAGTGTGTTAGGGGCTGGGAAAGCAGCACCTGTGTTGTACCTGCCTCTAGACCAGCCTCTCCTTTGTACTTCCCAGCACAGGTGAAAGCTGTGAGATTGTTTTATTTCTTGTACTACTGCTGGTGGAGATACTCTGCACATTTTCTTCTTTGTTTTCACCAAAAAAAAAATTGATATCACAACAGGGACTAAAGTGTGTGAGTGTGTAGATGTGAGTTTAAGTCACGAGTTTAATTTTGAAATCAGTCCCTGCTCCAGTTAGTACTTTTTGGTTTGTGTCATGAAGCAATTTCAGACTTCATCAATCAGGCTTTTTCAAATTAAATTCAACAGGAAGATGCTCTCAGGAGTGCTCCCAAAGCTGATAAGGGGCAGTTAGCCCACAGCACTGGATCAGTGCTAGTCCCAAATTAAGCCCTGTAATCCCATTCTGGGAGCACTTGGTGATCAGCACCAGCTGCTTCACTGCTCAGAGTGCAAGATCTCCTCACATTGTCTTAAGTTACTTGCTAGTAAAGATAAAGCATGGGAATTTTTTTTTAAAGAAAGGTGGTTTTTTGGACTGAAGTTGAGGAATGGAGGAGAACTGTGAAATATCTATTGAGATGAACTTAAAGGATTAGAAGTACTTCTCATTTGAATAAAACTATTTATGCTTGGATTTTATTATTTTAATAAGGATAAATGGAAATCTTGCCTTTCTCACTGCTCACAAAGGGCTAGGGATAATTATGACAGCGCTACTCCATCAGACAGTAGTCAGTGAAACATGTAGGGCCCTTTCCTGTGATGGGAGAAACATCTTTTAATCACTTCTTTGATGAGACTTAAACATCCCTCAGCACTTTCAGGAGCAAGGTAAATGCCAGCAGTGTCAGTGATTGAGAGGTGTGGTGTTATTTTGCTTTCAGCATTTCCCACAGAGGGCTTCCACTTTGCATACAGACATACAAACATCTGTATGTTTTCTAGACCAAGAAAGTGAAGGAGAAGGACTCTACCCCCTGATACTGAACCCCCAGGTCCCAGTCTGTACTCCAGTCCTCTGGTGCAAAATGGGGCAGCTCCAGCAATTTGCATTGCGTGTGTTACGTTCTTAATAATGACAATTAATCTGAGTGCCACTACTGGGTCTGTGTTTAAAAGAATGTTTAAAGAAAGTGATAGTTTGAATTCCACAAGATTAAGCAAATGCAGGTGGGGGGTGGGGGGAGGGTGAGGCAAGCCCCAAACTCAGTAATTAAGGTTATGTGAATGTATCACTTTCATCTTCCCTTCTACTGTTCCAATTTTACTCTTCATCACATTTTATGGATTCTTTTTAATCTGTCTCCTGGGTGATACATTTTTTTCCCGAGAGCTTGTTGTGCCATTGTGACTGTGGGGGATAGTGTGCCATTTCTCCTTTTCTGCCACTATTTATTCACAAAGATGAATTGTGATTTTTGTGTGCTGTTTCTAGTTTGAGAGCATGCCAAAGCTTTTTAGGGTTTGACATGCCTGGTGTCCTTTTGCTGTGGGGCTGGACTACACCTTTTGCAGTGATGAGGAGCTATTTGCTGTAGGGGAAACAGGAATCTAGCATACTGGAAAAATTACATATACCCATGATACTAGCAGTTTTTGTAGATCTTTTGTATCTTAAAATAGCATGAAAACTGTGAAAGGAGCACTAGATGAAAGTACTGTCAATAAAGCTATGTATCCTCATCAGAAGTTACAATAAACTCTTGTCATAAATGAAGCATTTTTTATGCAGAAGTAAAATTTTTTTTTTGGCTCATAACATAGGATGCTACCAATTATTAAGGAAATAAACCGGGGAGTGGTGATTCCTGGGGTCCTTTATTCAGTCTGAATTACTTTCTTTAAAAGGGTTCTTTCTGGGTTTTATTTTTTTTCTTGAGAGCTTTTTCTTTCATGAGACAACGGGATAACTCAGAGTGTTTTCAGGCTTATATTTTTTCAGAGGTTAAATAATGCTGAGTAGCCAAAAGAGGAAATAGTATAACTCGTTCTGGCTTTTATGTGTGCATATAATCAGGGATCTTTATGTTTAAGCATACATACACAGTAATTTATAGAAATGTTAAGTTTAAGGTGACTTTGAGAACTTGTAGCATAAACAACACAGCATAATTATAAAAGAGAAACCCATACTGTGATTTATGTTAATTCTAGCTAACAGAAACTTTTCATATTACTTTTACAATTGTATCTTGTTTTTCAAGGGAAATTTATTTGTGCTTACATGTATATTTTCTTTTCTCTTGTAGTCTGGTTTAATTTCAGCTGAACTTGGCAGGAGAGTAAAATCAAAGAAGAGAGGGCTGTTTTGGGGAGATCCTATTAGGATTCCCTGCTGTGAAGGAGGCCCTGTGCTTGCAGCAGGTGCTTCCCTATTTTTACCACAACAGAATTTCTAGGCAGGTGAACAGTCCTGTTTGCTTCTTGGCCATGGAAACCCTTGTATTGCCTGAAATAGTTTATGCTTTAGATTCCAGAATTGGCTCCTGTTAGGACACAAATCCATTGTGTCCAATCTAGAAATGACTCTGACTAGTTTTCCTACTTAAAGGACTACTTTTTATACTCCACCCTCATTTATCCCCCCTCACCTTGCCTGCTGAAACCACCAGAACAATGAAGATCTACTCTTCCTTTCAGAAAAATTTTAGAAAGGGGTTTTTGTTAAAGTTGTAGGTGGATCACAACATCTGATTCATACAGACAGAATAACTTGAGTTAGTTAAGGCTTTTGTTTGATCATCTTGCTAAGTTAATTTGAGAGCAACTGAGCAATATTACTTGAAGAAATAAAAGCTCTACTTCAAGCGTTTTCTCTAGGTTACTTTAAAGTTTGGTGTTGTTGGTACCAACTTTTTGCAACTCTGTTTAAACTGTGTGTCAGTTGGTATGGAACTAGATGGAGGGGGGAGAATCCTTTTGTGGCATTTGATGTTGAATGACATGAGGAA
This sequence comes from Eopsaltria australis, assembly GCA_034509425.1. Lineage (NCBI taxonomy): Eukaryota > Metazoa > Chordata > Aves > Passeriformes > Petroicidae > Eopsaltria > Eopsaltria australis. Next base: position 2,494,191 of record JAVTVJ010000138.1, read on the forward strand.
GAACTTCTTTATGCTAAGGGTGGCAGAGCATCAGAACAGCTGCCCAGGGAGGCGTGGAATTCTGTGATTCTGTGGTAGTAGTTAAACCACACGCAAAACAATTTTGTTCTTTGGAAGGGAAATGCAGCTGGAAAAACAGTCTGCATTTATAATAAAGATGATTTACTACTTATTTTGTAGTGGACTGGGTTGTGGAGAAAGGTTTTAAACTTTTTTTTGGAAGCAACTGAGGAATAAGCATTTCAGTAGTAGTGATGTATTATTCAGGGGAGAGAAAGGCTAACCTCATAAAGCAGTGGGAGAGATATTGAGCTCTTTATTGTTTCATGGAGCAATACATGAGGCAGATTACAAATGTTTTGGAGTGCTGGAGTCTTGGATGCTGAATTGTTTGATAAAGTACTCATGAGTTGAGCAGGGTTGAATGTAAAACATCCAGCTGTTACACGCTGTGAGCTGATATGTTCAAAGTCTTTGCAACTGTACTTAGAGTTGGTGCTTTATGTGCAACACTTTCAGTCTTGGATAGAGTATTGGAAGCTAAATTGTAGTGCAGTGCGTAACTCCTGTGCTCTTGGGGAGTGAACACTGAGGAACTGATATTTACACGTTTTCAGCTATGACAGGTCTCTGACAGGAGTTGTGCTAGGGAGCCAACCCAATACTAAAGTCTGCTCGTTGATCTGGCCCAAGGGGTTTTTTTTTTTTGATACCACCAGAATTGTGTTTATATTTATATGGTCCCTCAGCAGTTGCTGTGGAAGACCCTGGCTTTGCAAAAATTATGCATTTGGACTGAAGTTCTGAAAAATGTTTATCATGCTTCAAGCAGAACATGCTGATACATGACTGTGTGATTATTACAACTGTAATAATGTCTCATGGTAAGGCAGTGATTAACCTGTGAAATGTGATTGTCATCTTTGGTCAAGGACTGTAAATAATGCAAATGGAGCCTTTTGGTAATGATTTTACAGGTTTATGTGCTTAAAATCTACTTCACTTCTTTAAACTGAACGAGACATGTTTTGATAGATTGAAATCCTTGTGCACAATGTCTTCCAGGATAGTCCATGTGGTATCTGTCCAGCTGCTGAGCAAAATCGTGACCTGGTATGAAATCAAGAGGAGCAACATATCTTTGAACTTAATGTTTGTCTGTTTGTCTAAGAATCCTTGTGAAGCTTTCTGAGAAAAGGAGAGACAGGTAGAAAGAAGGGTGATAAAGGAGGGTGGGGAAATGAACAAGTACCACTGGGCTTTTGCAGCCAAAACTGAAATTTTGATCTTAGCTCAAACTCAACTCAAAAGTTATCTCTGTCTTTCTCTCTTGAATCTTCTGGTAATACAAACTGAAGAGGGAAGAGGTAGCTCTTCTTTTTTTGAGCCAAAAGGTGGGGAGATTGGCTTGAGGAACCTTTGCCAGGCTACTTTGGTTGACCTATGGATTAATGAAACTGAGACACTGACTTGTTTGGAAGGCAACCCTTGAATATCTAAATAAAATTGTCACTGTCATCTGTTCTATAGCTTCTCTTTACTGCCCAGTTTTTGTGCCAGTGAAAAGCTGCATTTGACTGCCTTGTAAATATTTGGGCTTTGCTGATTATTCTTTTCAGCATACTTGTTTCTTACCTGGATATGTCAGGACCTTTGTATGCTTTCTTTATTGGTTTTTGTTTGGTTTTTTTAAACAGTGGTTTTCACCTATATTTATCAGACATTTGGCTTCTGGTCTACTTATTTTTTTAACTTAAAAGTATCACTCTAAATTGGAATAATTTTCTTCAAAATCTTGTGTTACAGTGACTGCTCTTCTAGCAATGTTTGCTTGTATGCAAGTTGGTTCAGCTTTCTGCTCTTGCATTTGCCAGAAAACTCCATTTATGGGAATATTAATGGCTTTTCTTTGAAATTTAGAATGCAATGACATCTATATGTAGTGTAGGATTTTTTTCAAACGACAAGGTTTTTCTCTTGTTGGGAAAACCTATCCTTTAGAACTACTCTGCTTGATTAGGGTTGTATGACATGGGTTAAGCTATTCAATTTAATTTGAAAATATGTCTTCTGACAATTGTCTGCATCTTTCTGAAAGATGGCTCTTAAGTTTGTTTTTTTTTTTTTGAGAGATAAATATAATGGTAAGTTATTACAGTTTTTTTAAGATAATAATTACAGTAAGTGCTATTTCACCTATTTAAAAACAAGGTATTTTTAGTTTCCTTACGCTTGTTCAACTGTTCTTTTAAAAGATGGAGATGAAGGCTGTAAAAACAGAGGTGAATACCTTAGTGAAAAAAGGTAGATAAGATTAAAAAAAACAAGGACATTAATATGATAAAAGCATAATTTTCAACTACAAAGATTTGTTCTTCAAGATAAGTATATTGAAATGATCTGGAGACTAGATGTTATTAATAGTAAAATATTTATTAAAAAAATTCTAAAACCCTCTGAGGAAAATGTATGATTAAGTCATAGATCATAATCTAGCTGTGTAGCTTAGAACGGTTTGATCAGAGTTGAATCTCCATAGTTGCACTTTATTCTTACTAAGCTGTATAAAGTATATTTATTTGAAGTTCTTCATTGGTATTTGTCCCCTCTTCTCTGTAAATTACCTTAGCCACCTAGTTCAAGTATTTTAAATAAAAAAGAAAGAGGAGAGTTAGATAACCATTCTAAATATTGGAACAAAGGTATTTTAGGTTTGTGTGCGGGGTTTTTATTGCTAAGCCTAAACTTTCTTCTGCATGATAGAAGTGAGTAGGAATTTATGGCATTAAAATTTATGATGCTAGAGTTTTGATTTTTTTGGTGAAATTTCTAATTCTCCATAAATTTTTCCTTACCAATTAAAACCTATTTTTTAAATCAAATGTTTGTTCTAAAGTTGTTCTTTTTGAACTGTATACTTAGAATGAATTATAATGTTGATGTCATATTCTGTAACATAGGCTATACATAGATTCAGAAGTGTCCAAATGTATCTTGAAAGATTAAGCACTGTCCTATCAAACTAGTTTATTCCCCATTCTTTTATAGAATGGAGGACTTGAAATATTCTGCAGATTTTTTTCTGTTTGTTTTTAAATCTGATCATTTTCCTCTTCCCTGCTACCTATAAAGCCTCTCTTCACTAATAACTGGACTCCAAGGGAGGGGAAAATGAAAACTTATAAATTTTAAAACATCTCATAAAAGCGATGTAAACCAGCCTTATGATCTATAAAAACGTTACAGATTGTAAATCATCTATCTGGGGACCTTCCAGAGTGAGATGCAAGCATTGATGCTTATTGGGCAGTTCCCATCTCTAATTGCATGGGGGTTTATGATGCTAAAGCTGTAACCTGTAAATGGAACAATACTGGATGTAGTTTGTTGTGTTTTTTTTTTCTTGGAGCTGAGAAAAATATTTATGTTTTTTAAAATCTGGGGTTGGAGCAGTGGACTGGAATGAAACATTGGGGTAAACAAACCTTTTAAAAATCTGTGAATCTTCTCAGGGATTAGGGTTGTTAGAGATGTTAGGATGAATATTTCCTCTATTGGATGTCATATATTCAAAAATATTAGCAGTATATTAACAGAAGTTTAAATATTTCAGCTCCATGAGACTTGGGATTCTTGCCTTTCACATACTTTTTTGGTTTAATAGAAACTCCTGTTTTGCCTTGCAACAACAAAATCTGATGTGTTCTTCACTATTATTAGGTCCACTAGCCCTATTTCCTTTTACTTAGAAGGTGTTACTTGTTAATTTTTTGCTTTATTAGTTTTTATTGCCTTCCTTAAAAAGGTCTTGACTAACCAAAGGGAAAATTGTAACCTGTGAAGCCAGATACAGGTTGTAATCTCCAAGTTTTGTCCATGAGCTGCCTCTGTCCTCGGGGAATTTGTTCAGGAGAGATGAGGTCATTGTCTTGCTGGAGTCTTTAGCTTCTCTGTGGAAAGCTTGGGTATAAAGGTGACAGCTGTAACGAGGGTGTTTTTCTGTGGGCTTGTGCTCAGAGCAGCTAAATGCAATCACCCCTTCCAGACATGTCAGAGTAGCCCCCAGAGAGTGACGTTGGTGAGATTCTGCTGTCAGAGTTGAGATCATTTAGCACCTCAAGATCAGGCATCTGATAACAACCTTTGTGCGGTGTTGACTTGGACAGAATTAAAACTACTGACCTATAGCAAAACCCCCCAAAAATTGCCTTTTTTTAGTAGAATTTGTACTGCCAAGGTTCTCTTTAAAGCTTGGCAGCCTTGCTGTCACTAGTTGTTTTTGTACTGTGGGCACAGCATTGATCTTCCCCTTGTGTGTGCGGTGCAGGAAGGGAACAAGGCATGTGAGATGAGTGGCTGTGCTCTCCAGGAGAGCATCACTGTCTCATTTTCTACAGGAAAACTAAAGCTCGAGATGGCTAGAGATTATGTACACTCAAATCAGTCAAGTCTTTGTTAGTTTGAAAAGCACTCGTATTTTTCTGAAGTCTTTATCTGTGTAAATTGGTAGAGATTCCTGATCATTCATCAGTGGAGATTATATGGTGATGGAGTATAAATTTTCATTTGACAGGCTTTCATATGACATATTGAAAAAGATTGTCACTCTGGGGAGTGGTGGGGGAAGTGGGTGGGAGTGAAAGAGGAAGGAGTCTGGATGTATGTGAAATTCTATGGTCTTCATCACTGCATGCACTTCACAATGTCATTGTTATCCAAGATAAAAAGGATACTAAAGAAAAAAGGATTCTTCTCTGTTGTGAACTCTGAAAACACCCATAGGAGGTTCTACTTCCCTCAGTACAATAGGAGTAGAGTTTAAAATAATTTAGACAAGTGAGTTTCAGTTCAGTTGTAAGAAAATTTTTAGTCCTTGCTTGCTAGGGGACTGGAGGGCTATGCAGAATTCACAGGTGTCTCTTTGACTTCCTTTTCCAAGAAAACCGCTTCTGTGCTAGGAGGTTCTTGATCTTAACTCACAACTGCTAATTATCCCCACCAACTCTGCTGTCCTCTTCCTTTGGCTGAATGTCCAAGAGGTCGCTTGTCCAGCTGTGGTTGTGCCTCCCCAGCCCATGTACTGAAGTTGACAGTAACTGGCTGAGAAATTCTTTGGCTGTTTGTATGGAGCTGGGGCTGTGCAGTAGATTGTACTCTCAGGACAGCAATGTGACGTGAGAAGTTTGTTTCTTTTCTTTCTTTCCTGTATTTTTTTTTAGAACAAGCATTGGTCATATATAAGTAGTTTTTGTTGAACTGAGTCTTCTGTTGGCATCATGGAAAAACAAAGTACAAGGTTAGTAAGCCAGAGGGTTATGCAGTAGGACTGCATCTTCATATTACGCTCAGAAAAATGCAGAATTTTCTTGTGGGTTATTTTTGTTTTTCCTTCTTCTTCTATGATTTAAACAATAGTGGCCTCACTTAGTTTTCATTGCAAGCTTGCTCCTGAATAAGTCTTCATCACATTTCCACCCAAAACTCTCTTTTGGTGATCTAATCTATTCCTGCAGTGAATCAGCCAGTTGTGACTGATTTAGAGTTAAAAATTCAGGCGACTGGTGTGATAAAAAGCTGAGTTCCCCATTGTGAAACACGCTGTTACCTCATATAGAGGATATTGGTTCAAAAATGGCTATTGCAGAACACTTTTCAATGATACCCACCTGTATCAGTTACTTAAATGTGACACAAAAGCTTTTCCTTTAATAAAGAATTCATTTTTTAATGGTTATTGCCTTTTGGAAATCGAGTCTCTATTCTCACCTCCATGCTAGTGATGGTTCAGAAGGAGGAATATGCTTTATTTTCGTCTCGTAGAGATCACTGAGAAGTGCTGGGCTGATGAAAGTACCAGTACCTGTATCAGATATTTTCTCATTGATGTGACAAAGCTGCATGCCAGGTTGCAAGCACAGGGAGACAGATGAGCCAGAAAGGTTAATTACTTCTCATTTTCTTACCCTTATGTTTATTTCAAATGCTCATCTCTTTCAGTGCCTGAAGGTGGCCAATTAATCTTACGTACTTTTGTTTCTACCCAAAAGAATGGCCGTGGTGTGTCTAGCTGTTTCTGACAAAGGTGTGAAGAGTTCTCTAGTCAGGAAGAATACCAAAAAGAATAGAAAACCATTTTGCTTTCAGAAGCCTTTTTGAGGGTCTGTTTTAAGCTAAAACTTGTAGTGAACTTAGCATTAAAGTTCTTCCATCAGGAAGATGGTGGGTTATGCTTGAAGAGAACCATCGTCTCTACCTTTCTTCAAAATAGAGTCATTTCAGTCCCTGCAAGTTGTATTCAGAAGGCAGGCTTTCAAATTGAGACCCAGCCTCAGGGAGCCAAGCCACCTCCCTGAGTACATTGTCTGTGTGTCTCAGCTTCTCTGGTGTTAAATGATTTGCATTGCAGTGGTTTTGTTACTGCAAGCTCTGACTCTCCTCAGCTGTATGGAACAGGGGATGGAGCTCTGCTTGTTCTTTCACTATTTATCTTCATAGCTCCATGAAAATAGGATAAATCAGTGTGAGTTTCTCCTGTGGTGCCCTTCAATCTAAAGTAAGACACATTTGTATGGTTTTTTTTTTCTTTTATGCTTATTGCTCTCCATTGCATTTTCTGTCATCTGAAAATATTTTCTTTGGGAACCTGTGCAGAGAATGATATTGTCTAACAGCAGTTCTTCCTGACTTCTGCAGTCACAATTAACTGTTTTTTTTTCTATGTCTGCTACACCAGAAACAAAGATAATTTATTAAAACTAATGTAAGAAAAGCTTTCATATATTTTCTTTTTCAATTAAAAAGAGAGAGAGAGAGAGAGAGAGAGAGAGAGGCTGCAGTTGTTAGTGCTTTTTTGATTGCTTTCCCGTTCCAGCCAGGTCATTTCCCTGGACTTAAATTTGATTCATAGCCTTGAAGAGACCTGATTTTTTTTTTTCTCACTCTCATTCTGTAATAGAAGTTAAGATTTGAAAAGCAAGACTTCTTATACCCTTTTTCCTTCAGACCCTTGGTTGTTGAATTACAGAGCTGGATTTTACTGGACAGGGTTTAGAATGGACGCAATGAAGCTGGTGGGGAGTGATGAAAGATTTCTGTACAAAGTAGAAAAAAGGAGTGGCAAGAGCACTAATGTGCTTTAGGGTATAATCAGCCTCACTGGTGAAGGAGATCGCTAGTCAAATGAATGAAGAATAGGAGCTACTTCAGATCTTGCAAATGAATAAAAGAGGAATGATAGTTTATTAAAGGCCTCTGAGGCTGAAAATGGACACATTTTCATTTTCAGCCTGTTACAATTGTGCACAAGTTAGCGTGCAGAAGTCAGTACTTATTTATTGTAATGTTCTTCAACTTCAGTGCTTTTTAGATTGCTGTTTAACACACAGTAACTGTTGTATCCAGTTTTAATTAAATATAAAGTCATGCACACTAGAAACATGATTTACACATTTTTCAGTGTAATGATTCCAAAGTTATTTTTCTGGGCATTTCATGTGTTGGTTGAAAGTAAGATTCAGTGTAATTGTTTGGCTTTTCCTGATTGTAGCCCAGCTCTCTTGATCCATCACTCCTCTCTGTCTTCCCTACTACACACTAAGGTTTTTAATCTGAAAAACCAGCATTGAATTGTTATGTTCTACTACTTTGAAACTCTGCCAGCCTGTACTCAGTAATCTCAGAAGAATTAAGAAAAGAGTGGATGGACTCTGTCACATTCATTCACATCATCTTAGCTTGTCATTGGGTCACAGGCTAAAGGGATGATTGCATAACTGCTACAGCAGAGACACAGGAATTGTCATTAAGGAGCTATGACCCAAACAGGCTGCTGAGATACGTGTGTGTGCAGCCCTTGGGATGATGCTAATCACTAACTTCTCTTATGCTGAAGGTCTTAAATTGCACACTGAAGTCACCATGAGGTCACTTTTTTTTTTTCTTCAAATTCTACTTTAATGGAGTCAGAAGGAAAATCCTTAGATAGAAACATTGATGTGAAACTTTTCAGTGGCACTATATAAGTTAAAAAAGTGCTTTGCATTAAGGAGGCAATGCTGTACTCCTGTTGGAGACACTCTTGCTATGTCTGTACTTACTGTGCACTGACCAAGACTTGGGCTTCCATCCTCATCTGGGAGAGCTCAGCAAGGTACATGGCTGCTTCTGATGGTCAGTTTGGTTTCCTGTACCTTCTGTCCGTTCTGGTGAGTGGACAAGGAGTCACTCAGTGTAGTGTTGTGAGCTCTGCTTGAGGAAGATGGGCTGTGCGCTCCTAATGGGGTGGCTGACCTGGAAGCTTTAGGGGCAAAAATGCCCTGAAAGCCTTGGACTGCTTGTTGTCAGGGGTGACCGTGCTGCATTTGTTCATGAGTTTTTTGGGTGTCTGGCTGACTTAGAAGAAAGAAAACTGTGGAGCTCTGGTGGGAGAAAGGGGAAGGATTCTCTTTGCAACTCTGAACTCTAATTATTTGCATCTATGCTACTGTGAACTTCCAGATGGCATGATGCTCTGTTATTTTCCAGTGCAATGCACCCTTTGGGGAATTTTCCCGAGGAACAATGAAACATATTTGAATATGCATTTCATCCTAGTACCCTGCAAATGCCTTGTAAGCAAGACTCCGTTGTCTGGCAAAAAGCATCTATGAATTAAGAGCAACTTGGGTTAGGAGTCCACCTGCCAAATTAACTTAGTTTCGTTCAGCAACCCCAACAGATTTTATTTTGCAGGCAGTCTGTTCCACATTTGGATGATCTGCTGACATCATGTGCTTCCTTCCTCTAAATCATCCTGGATTTTATGTTGCATTGAACACATGCACATTCTCTTGCTCTCTAACCTGCTAATGCAAGATGGAACTTGCTTATTTTAGGTAAACCAGCTCTCATCATATGTGCATGTAAATGCTCATTATAAATACTTTCTTTAAAGAGTCCAAGATATAAAACATGCACCAGCATTAATATTTACAAATTTACAAATTTTCAGGCTCTTACTGCAAAATGTTATATGTTATGGAACAAGTGTCCTGCTATTTCAAATATTTGCACCTGTGGTTTCTTAGTTTAAAGTTCCATTCCCTCACCTTTTTTCTTGCTTTAATTTTTCCTTCCATTAAGCTTTCCCTATGCTTCCTGTGCTTATTTTCCCTTATAAAAATGTGCTCTGCCCTGTGTGATACTACAGGTGATAGTGAAACTGTAGCTAACAGTGATCTTATAAATAGGATTTTTTTTTAATATAAAAATTAGAAACTAGAATTTTAGTAACAAATGGAATGGGCTGCCCAGGGAGATGTGGAATCACCATCCCTAGAGCTGTTGAAGGGAAATCTGGATGTGGTACTTAATGCTATGGTCTTGTTGATATGGTGGTGTTTGGTCACAGGTTGAACTCAATGGTCTCAGAGGTCTTTTCCAACCTAATTATTTCTGTGATTCTGTGAAATAGCCTGTTATTGCGGTTTATGAGGTTATGGGGATCAAAATTAGGTATAAACATTAATTTTGTAGTCTAGATTATTTGATTTTGTTGTGAGATAAGGATTTATAGTAGGCAAAGCAGGTTTATACTTTAAGGAATACAAAAAAGAAGTTTTATTAACAGACTTAAAATAGGAATAATATCAGGCATCAACACTAAACCTTTTAGAACACTCTTTTCTCCTCCCCACCTTTTCTATTTTCTTTCCTACTGATCATACAAAAGGTAACACTTCAACTTGTAGTTAATCCACCACCTCTGGAACAAAACAGATTTCTTAATTCATGTAGAGAGAGAAGCTTTCTTTTGTTTTATCATGTTGACCCCTATAGGAAACATAGTTTCCATGGTTATTAGCTTTCCAGCAAGCAACCCTCCCCTTAAAGGGAGGTATTTGCTTCTTCAGACCCCTTCCCATTTCAGTAGCTTTCCCAGGGCTACTACCAATGGACATATGATGGTCATTGAGGTGTTCTTTTTGAGAGCAAATGTTTCTATTACAGTGACAATGATGTCCCCTTATTTCATCATCAGCAACACAAGTCTTCTTCTACTGTTTCCTGGGGCAAGGAAAAAAAAATCTTATACACAAAAGTGTTAGTCTACTGCTTACAACTTAGAACATTACATTCCCTTTTTCTCACCTCTTTTAGACCATTATTCATATATTACAGGGTATATTACAGCCAACTTTATCAACATGTTTTTTACAAAAGAATTTTCAGCATTGAAGCACTCCTCATTTCCTTCTTTGAAAATAAGCTTGGTTATATTCATTAACTTAAAGTCGCTATGTTGTACTTTCCCTAGGTGCCTTCATTCCCGTGCTCTTTCTATGTGGGAGGACAAAACGAATGCCCCCAAAGTCCCATTTTGTTATTAGAACAGAACAGTTAATTTGTCTTTTCAGCTGGGTGATGGTCACGCGGCTTTCATCTGTGTGGTTTGAATGTTATAAGTTCTTGTCTGAACCAGAGGAAAAGATCCTGTCCGTGCTGTCCCCCCATCCAAGCTGTGTTTTAGTCGTGGGGGCCCGGCAGGACTGCGCCCGTGCTGCAAGGAGTTAGTCCAGGCTTCTTTTCCGCACCGGGCCGCGTGGGGCTGCCCGGCGGGATTCACATCTGAGCTGCGTAAGAGGAGCCCAGTCTGAGCTGTCTCTCTCTGCTTGAGGCCGCCCGGCCGGAGCCCGATCCGAGCTCCTCTCTCTCTCTTGTGCCGAGTTCACTGAGGGGCTCCCTGGGCAGGGCGCCCCCAGGGTCCACGGGGCCCGACCCCAAAACCTCTTCCCGCTGGGCCGTGCCGCAGAGAGGGGACCGGCCCGGCCCAGGCTAGGCGAACGGAGCCGGCGAAGTCCCTCGGCCAGGGGCAGCAGAATGAGGCGGCTTAGGTTCTCTCTCTCCCCTCCCCCTCCCCGTGCCATGAGGGTTGGCAGCCCCAGGCCATGTGGCCTGGGGAGACCTTACCCAGCTCCTGCGCGGAGAGGGAGAGCGACTTCTTTCCTCAGTGAACGTGAAGCTTCAAAGAGAGCTTCTTCAGGTGTTCTGGTTTTGAGTTTTTATGTAGGCGGAGTTTTATGCTGGCTACCTCATTTCCGACTCGGCCTCCTCTTTCTACACTGGGAATTTTTAACAGCAATTACTCCATGACACCTGTTTTCATCTGTCATGTGTTAAAAGTAAAGGGAGAAGTGTGGGAAGTAGTGGCAGGCCTTAACAGCAGTCATCTCTCCATTGACTGCATTTTGGTTTATGATTTAAAATCAGGGTCTATAAGAATTTCCATCCCAAGAAAGATACATGTACAAATCTACACTCTGTGAGTAATTCTTTATCTCCAGGTTCAGCTGGTTGTTCTGCTGTGGTATAGTTGGTTCCCCAGCCACAGTATGTGCCCATTTGAACAAAGACAGCTCAGATGGGTATAGGTGTGCATTCTCCAACTTTCCCTGATGCGGTCTCCTCTCTGCTTGCATACTTGATGGAAAAACTTGGGGGAATAATGCATTTCATGCCAGCATAGCTGTGAGTTTCCTTTCCTGGAGTTGTTTCCCAGTTTTAAAAGGTCTCAGAGATCAATATGTTTATTTCATAACAACACTTGAAGAAGAGAATTCAGCTCTTTATGAGAGAGGCTTTCCAACTCACGTAGGGCCTGGGCAGTGGAATTGCAAAATTGAAACTATTGTCTGACTAGCAAAGGGATAAGTCTAATTTAAAATAGGGGATTTATGATTGTCCAGCTGTGCATCTGCTTTAGGGCCACCAGTACCCTGTCAAGTAGCTGGCTTCTTAATGATTTGAAAGATGTTTTCATGGTAGGAATTCCACTGTAACTGTCCTATTTTTCAATATGTAAAAATAGCTTATACCATTTTAATCTTTATTTCCACAATAAGGTAAGTTCCTTTAAAGTAAACAAACCCCTCCATTACTTTTCAAAGCAAAGTCTAATCATGACAGTGAAAATCCCTCTGTGTGAAGATGCTTTGAATGATGCTGGAATGGAATTGTAATAATATAAAAATTCTTGCTTTTACTGCCAATCCCCCTGAGTTTTAGCAGCCCTACAATGCCCTCAAAAATCAGTCCCAGTCTCAGTAGTTCAGGAGCCCCTCTTGGGTGATCGAACTTACTGGAGCAGAATCTAATGCTCATATGTTGTTTGAATTGTGTACACTATAATGTAGGAACTGTAGGTGAGAGGTTGAAGATCACATCTGTTTACGAATAAAAATTCTGGAGCTTTTTCTTCTTCCCGTGCTGGTAAGGAGCAGAAAAAAATGTACTGTATGAGCAGCAGGTGGGAGTACAAAACATCCTCATTTACTGTTCAGGTGGACTTAGTCTGCCAGTGGGGATGTATAATAAAATTCCTGCATTCAGGATGCAGTATGTACACAAAGGCTAATTTTTTTCTGATAGTGTATGCTGAGAAATATACTTAGAAGTAGAAAAAAGATCAAGTGCTGTTCTGTCTCATCTTCCTCTTGTTTGTGCAGGAAGTCTGAACAACCATACATTTGGGAAAAGGTTAATGTTTCAAGAGTTCTCCTCAGTTACTGGGCCAGCCTGTGATATATTTGGGATGTGGCTTTATTTATTTATCGTACCCAGGTCTGTCCTGTGGTTCTGGTCTCTGTTAAAGAAGGAATAGTAAAGTCCTCCTAGCTCAGGAAGTTGAAACTGTGTGGTAGCTGTTGCTTTACACAGGAAGTAGCCTATGGGACAAATGTTTTCTGTACCTGTTTCCATCACCTATTCTCCCCTGCCACTCTTTTTTTCTTTTCTTTTTTTTTTTTCTCCTCTGCCAGAGGCAGTTTACCTGTGGCTTGCTGCCAGTGAGTAATGAATAAAATGAAAACCCTCAAATGTGTTTGCAAATATATTGGTGAAGGCTGGCTGATGCTGTGCTGTCTGTGTGATTTATACTGGTGCCCATGAGATTTGATCTGGTTAGGTGGCTGTTTTTATTTTATGCGGTTTTGTCTGTGGGTTTTGTGACCAACTCCAGAACATTAATTTAAAGGAAACCTTGTAACCAGCAATGTAAAATACAACTATTTTTCAAAGGAATAATTGAAATGGAGAATGAACAAATAGAATTAATATCTTCTAGCAAAGGATTGTCTTTCTAGTTCCGAAAGCACTGAACTTGCAGAAAGAAGTTGGAAGTCTTGCCCAGCCTCACTGGACCAACAGCAGTGAGACACAGCACTGAGTGTCTCTAGGTGTGGCTGGGTGTTCCCTCCAATCCTGGGTAGACACAACAGCATTTCATGTCCTCACTGGGGGAGTCAGGAGCAGTGAAGGCTTCCCCCTGGTTATCAGCAGTCCTAGCAGTTCACTGTAAGAAGGAATTTTGTTTCTGATCCCTTGACACCTGACATCTGTGCGTTTTTCCTCGTGTAACTTTTGTACGCGATCACGTGCCAGTGTTGGGGACGAACATTGCTGGTTTGGAGATGCTTTGTGGGGATGAGTAAATTGTGCAGTTTTCAGTTGCTGTAGATCACAGCAACCAGACTTGCAGGTGTGTTTCCAGACTTCAGGAACAAGGCAGCAGGTACTTCTCAATGTCTGCATTCTATAGACTCGCTGCTCTGTCTCAAAGCATCAAGGGCACCTGTGGCACTGCATGCAGAACAACTGCGGCATAGAAACCGCTTTGTAAATGAAATCCCATGCCTCACACAGTTGCTTGTACTGAGGAGGAATTAGGGATCGCTAACTAGGAAAGAAAAATTGTTCCTTGTTATATTTGTGTGTCCTGCCAAGCAAGGTTCTGCATATAAACAAGCATTACTGCATAATTACAAGATGCACAGAAACTGAAAATATATAATGCTGTTCTTTATTGCATCAAAGTATTAGCAATTTTTTTACTATTCCTATCATTCCTATCATAGAACATTTCAATTAATTTTTTTTAACGTTTCATGCGTAGTCCAGGGAAGAAGTCTGCTTAAGAACTGCCTGAAGTTATCAATACTCACCCATTTTATTTTGCCTGTGGTGACTAATGCTTTTGCTTACTTGCCTATATAAATGACTGCTTAAGCAAAGGACAGAACTTAATTAAGATTCTAAGTCTTATCTTAATATGCATAATTCAGTAATTATTAAAATTATTTCCTTCCTGCCCCATCTATTTGTTACTGTAATTCGCACTTAATAATTTGAGAGGTTGAGAGCTGTTGGCAGAAATTCTGTGTTTACATGGGTTAATTTACTGGTTTATTACTGGTCTGAATTGCAGTAGTCAGTTCTGCCCCTTCTATCATGAGTTTATAAACAAAATGTAAAAATTAATACTAAATTACATGCATAGATATTAAAAAAATCAATGAGATGATACAACATAAATAGTAGTACTAGGTTACCAAGTGACTGGATAAGCCAACCAGAATTAAATAAAAGTATTGTGGGAGGGGGTGTTGAAATAGTAAGCCAAGTCCTTAGAAAACATGTTCTTTGTATGAAATGAGATGGATATTTTTGAAGCCTCACTTGTAGTTTGAACCTATACCTTCTGGTTTTGTTAGGCACGGGAGAGAGAGAACGTAGTGGCTCAAACCTCTCAAACACTCCACAATCATTCCTCCCCCCTTTTCATTTCCAGCAGCTGCAGCATCCTTGTTGAGCTGTGTGGATGAGGTGGTCTCCTGGTCTTTGCTCTAGGAGACAGGGTGGTGAAATAACTGTGTGCCTGGATCATAAAGTATGAACAGGCTGTCCCTTTGAAAATCAGGAGCAGCCTTCAGTGATCTGTAGAGCTCACGTGATGTTTTCCCATTACTGTTGCTATGCTCCATTATACCTGCAACAAAAAACATAATTGAGAGCAGCAGAATGCCTTGCCTATGGGTACAGAAAAAATAGCCCTGTGTACAATTAAAAAAGCCAAAACACCCCCCTGACATCTTCCCTCCTCCTCCCCTACTCTAAACCACAAGCCAACCCCCTCAGGTTTAACTTGGAAGTAATTTAGCTCCATCTGGCAGTGGAGGTCATGTGAACTAGTTGGTGTCAGAACAGGTTGAATCCTTTAATTTGGAAACTGCTACTGAGAAGTACTTAAAAAGAAAAATCAAATAGAAATGCTGCACTGGGGTTGTCATCCTGGGTTGTAAATGGTACGATGAACCTTTTGGACATTGCATATTCTACCCAATATTGTGGTCATTATTTTGGAGGCTTTCTAAAAAACACTGGAGGTCGTTAGAAATCTTAGGATCCTGCTTGTGAGTCCAGAATGTAACACTTTCAGTAGCTGTGTGGCCCTAAAGAAGGATACAACTCTGGGATAGAAAAAGAGACTTGTGTTAAGCAGGTGGTGTGAGGAGGTAAATTCTTCCAACTGTTTAGATTAGAATGATTTGAAATTAAAATCCATATGTTGTAGGTGTTCCCCAGTCACAAGTTCCCCAGCCATTCTGATTATGAGGTGCAACCAATTGAAACGGTTTCTTGTGAAAATTGTTCTGTTTTTTTTTGCTGGTTTTGGGTCTTGATTAAAATACGTGGGCTTGGAGTTTCTAACATAGTAGAAATTCAAACCATTTAAAGAAACACAGGTTTAGTCATAAATTTTTGCAAGGACAAAAACAGGTGGCTTTTGTAGGTTATTTTAACTAAACTTCTGTTTATTGTTTTATAGAATAAAGTAGTACAAGACAGCATTGCTGATGTATATATGTTATCAGGTACTGCATTAAAGAATCCAGAAACTTCCATGGTATTATTCTAAGCACAGCAAGGCGGTGGATCTAGTTATAATTCAAGTGGAGAAAATGTGCAAAACCCACAAAATATCTCAAAACTTTTGGATTCAGATGAAATTAGGAGAGGCCGGAGTAGGACTATTATGGTCTGTGCTTTCCAAATCTCTCAAGAAATGTTGATGGATTGGTAGTCTGAAAATATTACCTGCCACTCTTAAAATTTCTGGTAGAATTTCAGCTGTGTTCTCTGAAGCTAACCTAAAGGTTAGAGAGAAGAAACCAATTAATGAGTTCTCCTGTTAATGAGAAGCACAAGAATGGTAGTCAGTATTTCTTTGAGGTCTGAATTTTAGGATTATTTATAGAAGCTACAGAATTTCTCAAGACTCAAGAGGGTATCCTTCCAGGCATAATATTCCCCTAGGATTGCTATAAAATACATGACTTAGGGTTAGTTTTTCAGATTGTCGTGACTTGTTGACATTCGATTGTTGGGCTATTTTTGGAGAGTGGGCAAGGGACATGTCATCATGCTTATGCTGTAAGGTTTTTTTTTTGTTGTTATTTAAATAGTGCTAAGTAAAGCTCTTCTATTTCCATCCACACTTTCAAAACCAGACTGTGAAATGTGCTTTAAGCATCTATATTTTAAAAGGAGTCTCCTGGGTAAAAAAAAGAATAAAAGCAGTTTGGTTACCATAGAGATCATCGTGCTCAGTTTGCTCCATACCCTGAGGTGTGTGGAACTTAGGACTGAGCTACACTTGCAAAGCAACAGGTCGTGGTTCCTTTTGTGCTTGCTGTCCTCACAATGCAGCAGCAATCCAATTGTTCTGAGAGGGAGCTTTTCTATTCCTTCCTTCCATCTCCAGTGCTTGTCCATTATGGCCAGGGACTATTGCTTCTGGCTAAAGAGCTGAGGTGAAGTGCTGCTGTGGCAATAGGAAAGGCTCTTAGAATGCAGAGAAGGGACTTAGTGTTGAAATGGAAGCTTGTTTGGCTCTTGCAAACAAGACACAGAAAGGGAAGAGTCATTGCAAGAGAAGCAAAAGTCACAGCATCGTTTTGTGTTTCCTGCCTTTGTCACGCTCTTTTACAACTGGTAAGACACCAGTGCCTTTGCTAATGGCAATTTTAAGATCAGCTCTGGGAATGGAGTTTGCCTGAAGAAGACCATATGTGTTTTTTGTTTGGTATAGAGAACAATCATTTGGTGCTTTAGGGCTGTGACTCACCGGGAACATTATCGGGTGCTTTGTAGGTATGGAATGGGAAGCAAGTTTCCATGAAATCTGTAATGATATGAGTCTGGTCTTTGAATTTTCTTGCTCCGTAGGAGTTAATCCAAAACACAGTGAGGTAAATGTAAAGAGCCTGGTGGCTTGTCATGACTTGTCATCAAGCTGTTGAGATGAGGAGCCTATAAGCTTTTCATTTGATAGTCCTGCCCCACACAGTGCATGGGGACTTGTCCCTGTCTTGGTTCCATAATTGCTTTCTGCCTTGTTTAAAAACCAGAATGACAACAAAAACTGCCTTGTTGAGCAAACCCCAGAGAATGCATTGTCTGGTTATGTCCATTCTCACACTAAGCAGTGAGGGTCCATAGGCAAGAAGAATGCGGTTTCATCCAGTTGAAGTGTTGATGATAGATGCTGAAGAGAGCAGAGAAAAACTTGAGCAAAGTCTGGCATGGCAGGAGATACTTACCTGGCAAGCTTTTAGAATGACAGATTTACACTGTACTGTGTGGTGTGTCTTGGACCTCTCTTGAATAGACCTGTTGCAAGCCCATCTGTATTTGTTCCAAAAAATGCCCACTGAAGAGTTACCAAATTTTATTTTCATTTCTTTGATAGTTTACTTGAATTGCTCTTCTGTAGTTCATTCTGATTTCACGTTAAGTTGATGACAGTGTGCTGTGTCTACCAAATGCAAATTCTCCAAAGGCTTCAAGAGGCATTTCATCTTAATGAAAAATGCCACTTGGAAGGGAGATACGAGGTTTTAAAGCAGAGGTCAATTCTGGCAGCTAATGAGTTGGTATAAATGAAAAGAAATGTCTTCCTGAAGGACTTTTTTAAGAATAGAAAAACATGGGGTTTTTTCCTCAGTCGGGCCTTTTGGTGATTTAGGAAGGCAAGACCTTTTTCTTATGGCAGTTTCTGAGAGAGCCAACTTTGGCAAGGCTGCATGAACCTGGCCTGTTTCTGTTGCAGATGACAAGTGCCCCTTTTCTCATGGCCAAGCATCTCATGTGCCAGAGCCATGGATAGAGGGGTGGGGACATAGAAGGAGCAGAGTAAGCAAAAAGCAAGCTTATGTGAGTGCTTTGAATAATCCATGGGGACTGAATAAATATGTATGGCTTTTAATGAGATGAAGATGTTGATGGTAGGTAATGGGATTTTTCTGAAGCAAGAAGAAAACTGATGCTCAAAAGACTAAGAAAGTGTAATGTGGAACTGCAGTTCAGTGCTAGCTTTCAAAAAACAACCATGCAGTGTCAAGGTGAAAACATTTAAGACTTACTCATTTGTCAAGGAAAAATAGTATCAACTGAAAGGGTGATGATTTCCAATTTATCTGTGGGAAATGCCCTTGCTGCATGCTTTCCCCTCTTAAAAGGGAAGATAAATCCCTTTTATTCTACATGGTCCTTTATCCTGTGCTGTTCGTTATTTGCCAGGAAGCAGATAGGATTTGAACATTGCCTCAGCCTGGACATAGGGGAAAGTGGTTTGTAATTACCCAAATGGAGTGGAAAAGTTTGTATCCCATTAGCAATCCTCAAAGACTAAAGCACCATAAAGTGTAATCACTTCAGAATGTGTGTCTATAGTATTAAACACATTTGAATGAATGCCAATGAATGAGTTCTAAGTGTAGCCAGTTATGAAAGTCATTGGGCGTGTCTAAAGTGTTTGGTTTAAATTTCAGAAACAAACATCAAATAAAACTCAGTAAAAAATGGACTGATACAGTTAGTCTGTTCTCTGAGATGTAAAGTAATTTCCTCCTTTGAAGGAAGTCTTTTACCATGAGCAGCATATTCAGTGAATATCAATGACATTTAACTGGTAGGCTTGTTCAGGAAGAGAGGGTTTGTGGGATAGTTGTTTTTTTTTTTTGTTTGTTTGTTTTGTTTTGGGTTTTTTTTTTTTTTTGGGTGTTTTTTTTTGTTTGTTTTGGTTTGGTTTGGTTTTTTTTTGTGAAAAATTCTTCTCGAGGAACGTTTGGTCTCATGACTTTTTTTTTCCTTCCTGTTTTTAAGTTGAAACTGTAGAATGTGAGCATCAGAATTCAGATCTTTTCTAAAAAAGAATTTCTGGAGAGTGATTGAGCTGTGACAGGGAGGTGCCAAATGGGAATTAGATGCCCAGTTCTCACCGCCTTGAGCATGTTAACTGCCGTTTGTTCTTTTGTTAATCTCTCTTTTTGATCCGAAGCAATTGGCTTCTGCCTGTGTATCTTTATCTCCTTGTGAGGCATGTGTGAAAGGGAATGTGCTTTAGGGAGATTCGGACTGCTCATTGAACAGAGCATCACCTGTGTGCTGGCAGCTCGTTGGATGTGCCAGCATGCTGAATGCGGCTTGCAGACCTGGGGAGTGGGAGAGCACCAGAGCAGGAGTCACCTTCTGGTGACCTCATTATGCCAGCAACCAAAATGAGTTGCTCGAATATGTAGTAATCAGGTAGAGGCTGGATTTCATGGATTCAGTGCAAGCTCTGTATTGGCTGCCAAGGCATGGTTGCTCTGGCTGATAACCTCGGATGCTATCACACTCCTGGTATCTACAAATGTCTTGACTTAGATCCAAGATAAGATATCTCAATTTTGTTGCTCTTTCAAAGCTTAAAACAGCTCTCAGCTGCTTCAGAATGGAGGAAAAAAAAACCCCAACAAAACCAACTCTTCCCCTCCAAAGAGAAAAAATCCAGAAACAGGAAAACCTTAACAAAATGACAACCAGAAAATGAACAAACCAAAACACCCCCTCAAACAGGCAAACTGGAAAAACCCAATCCCAAACACTGAACCACAAAAATCTTTTAAGAGCCCTTGAGTTTGAATGGGGAAATGATTTGTATTGATGTTTCAAAAAGTCAAAACTGTGAAGCCTTTTTAGTGCAATTGTAGAAAAAACTCCACCAAAATGCTAAGCAAATTTCCTTAGCCAAACTTTCTGCAGGTTGCTAATTTCGTCTGACTTGTCTGATGCCTTAGTTTGCTTTACAAAACTCCTGATCATCAACAGATGTGAGAAAGACGGCTGGGAGCTGAGCTAAGGCTATGCCAATAGGTAATACTGAGGATCCATATCTGAGCTGAATTTACTGGTTTTGAATGGTTTTTCAATGTTTTGTGTGCTTACCATCACTTGTGCAGAACTGGTGCAATGAGTGACATAATTTTATTAAGCATCCAAACACTAAAAAACCCCAACAGCACAGAAGAATCCTGATAAACATCTGTTTTGGAAGGTAAAACTGGAAAACAAGAGACAGACATAGAAAGTATTTTTCTTTGTTACTCAGTCTGCTTAGTGAGTTCCATTTCTCCTCAGTGCCTCGGATGGCATGGGAAGGCTCATGGGGGGAAGTGGGATCGTAGAATTAATGATTATATAACAATGCAAACAAGACTGAACCAAGCCTGGATAGGCAATCTGTGCTGTGTAAGTAACTTTTGTTTTGCAGGGGTGTTTGTGGAGATATGGGGGTGTTTGTGGAGATGTGTGGGTAACTTATAAACATTAATTAAACCATATGGTGATTTTATAAGTGAATATTGTTCAATAACTAGGAGTCAATTACATATTTTTTCTAAAGGGCATTTGGACACAAGGTAAGCCACTACATGGAGAAATCCCCTCAGTTTTTGACTCATAGCCATAACCCCCAAGGCAGTAATTCCAAATAGTAACCCAGTAGTCTTGTGCTGTTTTAGACCATGATCTTTGCAATAGCTTTCCCTGTAATTTTTTGGTAATGTGGTTTGAATACTGTATTTTATAGTTTTCTATAATATAATTGTACAATAAACTTAGTGTATATATTTCCATATATAATATTAAACTATACAAGATATGTAATACTTTGTATGCTTTTATATTATTTTATATAGTATTAAGTTCAAAATGCTTTATTTTAAAAGTTACATTTTAATTTCTTGATTCCATTGATGATAAAAAGCAGGATAGGGTGCCCACAGACCTGTAGGGATATCCCATTATGTAAATAAATCCATTTACCAGCTTGTTTTATCATGTGTGATTCTGGCTTCTCTCAAGCACAGTTAAAGACTACAGGAGGTATTAATGCATAAACAAACTCCAATCTCACATTGCTTTAGAAGGCTGGAAAGTCTATGCAGAAGTCTCTTCTTTTCAAAAGCATGTAGGTATACAGAATATATTAATGTTGCACTTCTTAAAAATTATTATTAGCTAACTTCAGCAGTTCTTAAAATGGAGGAAGAAACCATGGGTTGACAAAACATGAAATATTTCTTTAATGATTTTAAACAGCAGAAAAAAGTCTTGAAACATTTGAGTTGAGTGAAACATTTGATTGGCCCAAGTAATAGTTTCATGATATTGATGTATTAAATCTGTCAACAGATACAATGCATTGTAAATGAAACTTTTATTGCTTTAAAATCAGTAAAATGTAGGGCTTCAAATTGATAAAAGGGTTAAAAGAAATCAATGTAAAGGACTAAAAACCAATTAAAAATATTAAAAATTGAAATGCTTTGCTAGAAGCATCAGCAATACTTTGCCTTAAAAATGTGCAGACAGTTTTATTTTTATGAAGGCAAATCTTAAAAACTTAATTTATCACCGTATTACCAAATCCTGTTGTTACTCCTACCTTCTTTTCATTTTCTGAGTTGAGAGGAAAGCCTGAACTGAAAGATCTCTCCCAGCCTCAACTTCGTATCCTCTTGAAGTAGGCAGCTATTGTGGGGAAAAAAATGCTGTTCTCAGTCTTAAAAGTTGTGGAGAATGCATCTTGCCTTTGATAAAACGGTCAGAGGGTTGATAGGCCCTTGGCAGCTAGGTAAGTGTGCACAGCAGCCTTTCCCCTCTAGCTGCTTGTGCTTGATTTCTCTGTGTGCAAGTGGAAGCTGTTTGCAGGTTGTGCTTTACCCTCCTTCACATCTCGATCCTGTTTGGCTCACTTGGCTGCCTCGGGTTTGGAGAGGCTGAGAGTGAGATAACAGAGGGATAAGCAGGTTAGGGCTGACCTGAGGCACGGGAAGGCAGCTTGGAGCCTGTCCAGGAGCTTGGCACAAAGCACCCTGCTGCTTGCTTGGGGTTTGGAACTGTCATTTGACTATCTCCTTCAGCAAATCAGGAAATCCTATAGCTGCTGGTCTCCCAAGGTGCTGTATGCTCTAATGAGTTATGTGCTGTGCCCAAGAAATAACTGGCTCATCGTGTGTCTGTTTTTGGAAGCACTGAAAAACCGATGGTGGATAAAGTGTCCAGCATTGCCAAGGGGATAGTTGCGATTTAGAAAGAAAGTAAAACATGCACTAGAATGAAATACCTGACTCCGTGGGACAAAAGAGACTTTGGAGCTTCTGAGTTTCTTGTCTAAGGGCTGTGCTTGGTATCTGATGTGCTGCAATGGCTGAAAGTCAACTCCTACAAAAGTGGCATAAATCCTGTCAGAATGCAGCTCCCTCTGCCAAGATCTAGGGCAGGAAACTCCTGCTGTGCAGAAGCCACAATGAGCTGAGTCTGTTGCTGGTGATGAGAAAGGAACCCACTTAACTCAGATTGAGGAATTACTGCTTTGCTGAACTGGATTCAGGCAAAGGTCTTTGTACCTATAAATTACTTAAATGCTTTTAAATTTCTGAGAGGGGAAACCCCTTTGGTGGGGGCTTTAGTATTGGGAATAGAATGTGCTTCTCTGATGCTACAGAAATAGCCTGGAAGTCTCAGTCTAACCAATTCTGATGATTTTTGTTGTGATTTAATGTCTTTCTTGCTCCAGAGTTGTCTGCCATTCCCTCTAGGGACCCTTACATCTGAGACAAACACAATAGAATAGTACTGACTTGTGAAGGGCTTAAGGCATTAAAAAGTTTAGTGCAAAAAAAGTGGGATAAAAAAAACTCCTTTAAGGTACTATTACTTGATGGATTATCTTCAGCTTCAAACCTTTGCTTAAGGTTTGAGGGAGGGGAGGAGACAGGGAACAAGAAATTATCTTGTAATGGGAAATAATTTAGGACTGTGTCGTGGGTTAACCTTAACTGAAGTTTCCAGCAAAGAAGGGAAGAGATCAGACTCAGAAGCAACCTATCCAGTGGAAGAAATATTGCTGTTTCCACTTCCAGAACTCATAAAACTGAGAGAAAATTTTAAGACTTCTGTTTTTTAGACTTCTAGCTTGCAGAGAGAAGAGGTCCTTTTCCCTCTCCCCGCTCTGTGGTGCATGGTGAGGGCCGGCCGGGCGATGCGGCTTGACTGCCGGCTGGGATGGCATGGAGAGGAGACGGGAGTTTGAAGCTGCAGCACAGCTGACTGAAAATGAAGGGCCTGGGCCAGCCTTCAGTTCAGCACAGCAACCACAAGTGGTGAGCCAGGTCAGCTCCGCTCGGCTCTGGCCAAGCTGAGAAAGTTTTGCTCTGTCGCTCCAGGCTGGGCTAGGCCGGCTCCTCGGTGCAGCCCAGCACGAGAGAGGGCTCGGGCTGAACCCCTGTGGCTCAGACATGGCTTGGACAGAGAGCGGCGCAGACAAGCTTCTCTCCCTCAGCTCAAACGCTGAAAATGCTACACTCAAACAGCGCAGGCAGGGACAACGTGACCATTTGTGGTAGTTTGAAAGCAAATCAGTGGGAGACTCAAAGTCAGAACTACAATTTAATAGAAAAATGCAATAATACAAAAACACTGACAGAGTCAGAATACAACCTGACACCCTGTCAGTCAGGGTGTTGGTAGTAGTCCACTTAGAAGGTGGTTGCAGTCCTTTGGGAGTGATAGATGTGGTTCTGTTGAAGCAGTGATCCTATGAAAGGTGTAGTTTTCCTCTGAAGGTCCAGTGGTGGTGTAGAAGGGTCTGATCTTCCTCTGGGAATCCAGTGGAAAAGCTGACTTGTGGTGTTTCAAATCCTAGTTTATATGCAGTTAGGGATACATTGATTCCTCATCCTGGGAGGAGCATCTCACAATGGGATGGTGGAGTTTATCAGTGGGACTCAATGGCCCATTAGCTGCAGTCATTAGGGATGAGCAAAGTAAAGTGCCCCACCTGGCTCCAACAGCTGGCCCATTAGAGATGATGTCCCGCAGCCATCAGGGATGAGCCAGGAGCACTGCCCCACCCGGCCCCAACATGTGAAGATGGTGATAGAATACATACCATTGTAACCTAAGACACCATTGCACAGCCAAGAGACAAATTAACCCTTTCAATGTCAGGATGGAACCTGCAAACATCCATTCTTCCCCTGCACAGAAAGAGAAAGAGTGAAGACACATGCAAAAATACAAGAGAAACACTCTAAAGTCAATTAAAGAAGCAAAACCAATACCCAGAGAAGGAGAAGATGAGAAGTGCCCCAACTTTAAGGCTGAAACTTCTTTTGTGAGGACATGTTGATAGACTAAGCTAAAATATTCTCTGTAACATATGAGCAGTGGTTCAAAGGGGGGGGGTGGGGGGGTGGGATGTGATGTTCTAGCTGCAGCCAGTGAACCAAGGCACCTGTGTAGAGATGAGCAGATACTGAAGTAATTGCGACCTGATGAGAGCCTTGAACAAAGACAGAGAAGAACCTGTGATCTAATTCCTTGCCCCAGGAATAATAGAAGAAGACTTATGTTGACAGTAATGAAAGAAGGGGATTTCTTTGCTCCTGTAGTAGAACTACTCATCCTCAAACCAGTACCTCATGGACCACCATAGCCCACTCTAGTAGTTGTGGGAAAGCTACTAGTGTGGGAGGGATCTTCCACAACAAGCAGATCTTTTCCTCCCGGGCAGCTGCTAGTTGTGGGGATGAAAACCGTAAGAACTGTATTTCTTATGGAGAAGTCAACATGGTAAATACAACAAGAGAAAACTTCTCTCCCTAAATGAACTGAGAAAAGACTATTTTAGAGGTAGTAAACTAACTAAAAGAAGAAATGTTGGGTTTTTTTTGTGTTGTCAGCGGGAAAGAAATAGAGAGGTGGGGGGAAGAAGGGTGTTCTGAAAGTTTTATTCTGGTTCTTGATTTTTATTATTTCTTTTTAAGTTTGTTAATAAGCTTTCTTTATATTCTTTAAAGTTTGAGCCTGCTTTACCTTATCTCACAGCAAAATTGAGTAATTTAGGCAAGTGTGCTGGCGTTTGGCCAAAAACTCGAATTTGCAAACCAAAACTACAACAGACTGCCATAAAGCTCAGTAACTCTGTGTTCTCTTGACCACTTGTAAATCAGGCCCCTGATCCTAAAGACACTAAAGCTAGTGAGTAAATTTACTCTAATTATTTCAGAAGGTTGTCCCAGTTTTAGAGACAAAATTTTTACAAGGAAACGTTCTGGAATGAGCGCCTCCTCCCAAGGGAAAAGGGCCTGCCCTTTTCCTCCACCAATGAGAAAAATTAACAAAAGTAAATGAAAGTGGAAAAAAAGCCTGAACTATTTATTAGCACAAAACAAAACTGGGAAAACAAAACGGGGAAAAAAAAAAAGGGAACCGGTGAGGAACCGGTAACTGGTTCCCCCCAGCCTCCGGGAAGGGGAAGGGCAGTCCACACAGCAGGCTGCTGGAGAAGGGCAGATGGAACAAAGCCTTATAACTCTTCTCCGGCGCCGGTTCTGCTCCTCACAGCAGGCGATGCTGGTGATCTCTGTGTCCCATCGCTCACCTGCCTGGTCTTCCTCGGGGTTCGGATGGGCGGGGCCATCCTGCAGGCCCACCGGGGTCACCCCACAGGCCCCTCTGGGCTGGAGATAAGGGAAGGAAAGCAGGGAGGTCAGGGGGAGAAAAAGGGGAAAACAAACAAAACCTTTATCTAACCCACAAGAACAAATAAAACCCTCCCCAAGCCCGGCCGGGAGCTGCTGCCCCAGGGCCGTTGGGCTGAGCCCTTGAACCCACCCGCACCTGCGGCCCCGCGGCTCCAGCCCCGCCCCCCGGGCCCACCTTAAGGTACAAACACCTTGGGCACTAAGCAGACGGTCAAGGAATAAAGGAGCTTCATACATCACCCCAGGACAAGGGTATAGATAAAGTTTATGCAAGTAAAGGTTTTTCAAGTCTAGACACACTGTATGGCTCATACCGGCTCAAAATTACCCCTTTAAAACTACTTGCATGTTTTATTAGAACCAAAATTGGTAAAGTATAACTCTTATATGGGAACTCAGTCACCAAACTTTATATTAATTTTCCCTCTTACTTCCAAAAAAATAGTTGGACAATGGGACAGAGTGTAAAACATTCCTGCACCTCCCATCATGGTGGGATTCTGCTGACAGACCAGGATGGTCCCTGAGTGCTCTGAGATCTGCCACAACTCTGCTCCTGTGCTCTCAAAGCCAGCTCAGTCAGCTGTGCGTGTCATTGCTGACGGGTTATTGGCTTATGGCAAAGAGTGACTCTGTGGCCAGTGTCCCAGTGTCCCTGCCCTAATCTGAGCCTTATAATATCATATTAACAGATAAATATGACTCCTGACCTATTTATTTTCAGAACGATTTGGGAAGTGCCGTGGGTTGCGTGATGTACAAATCTAAGATTTAGAGGATTACTGGGGAATATTAAATTGTTGTGGCTGGATCACATTCAGTCTAAGAATATAGATTTTTTTTTTCTGAAAGTTGATACATAATGTAATTTTATTCTTAGTCATCACAAGCTTCTCTTTTTTGTATTATTTTTTAAATATTTGGCTTCTTTGTGGAAGCCAGTAAACTACTGACAATTTCATACTCCAATTCGAAGGTCCAAGGGTTCATGAAAATCTAATTCCTACTAAAGACCAAGACTTTTGTTCCTGATCTGGTGAGCGTTATCAGATTCTGCATCACTCAAATGGAGAGAGGTGCATAGGAATTGCTTCTTAACATGGTAATTTCCTCCACTGTTTTCATTAGGCCACTGGAGAAGAGGGCAAGTACCCATTATTTTAATGCAAGTAGCAGTTGGAGGCCTCGTTATGCTGAGAATTTACCTCTGAGTAACTCCTGAGCTTAATCATGTTAGTAAAGTAAACGTTTCCCCAGCATAGACCACATCTGTGTCTTTTGAGTAAGATTTGATATGTAGTGGATAACAAAGCCATCCAAATAGTTCCTCCCTTTCTAGGTCAGTGCTTTCTTCAGAGTGCACTTGTGTTTTGAGAGGCAGAGGCTGTGAAGTGTCTGTTGGGCTCTGCATTATGTTAGTGTCACGTTTGCACTTATTCTGTATGTTAGAGCACTGTGGATGATGTTGTATCTGCAAAAGCTGTGCTACCAAAGTTGTCAGGCTTCAGCTAGCAAAGTGCGTGCTTTCCCCTCAGGAGATCACTCTAATTTTAGGCATTTGAAAACAGGGTATAACAGAAGTAGAGATGGGGAAAGAAGGTGAGAACTGGATGTATTATATCAGTAAACATTCTGAATTTACTCAGTGAAAGTGGAGTGCATAGAAGTACATAAAAGAATGAATGACCTTTGTTAGCTCATCATTACAGCTGTCAGCATAAAGGCAGATCTGGAGGAGATGTGAATCAGGAGAGCAGAGCAGATGGATGTGTTGAGGGTAGCTGAAGATGAAACTGGGGACAAGAAGTGGAGAGTTTTTTTGTGGAAGAAGCGGGTGCTCTGTGGAGTCTGATGTGCCAAATCCCAACTCCCTGAATATTTGATCATGTTTAACTATGGATCTGCATGAAAGAGTGAAAATGTATTTAAATATACAGTGAAGCCAAGAAGGTTAAGGCTAAAAAACCAAACTTTCTCATGTGTGAGGAAAGGAGAATTAGTGCAGGGACCTAGATTAGTGGAAGAATAGAGTAATATAAGTAATACAACTCTTAGTAGTTGTATTTTTTTCTTTTTTTTGGGAGTGTGTCCTTGTGTCTTGAGCACACAAAATGAGAAGGTTTTGCTAGTCAAATATCTGTGTGATGGGGGCCTGGATGAGAGTTTTAACTGTCAGAGCTGAAAGAAAAGGTCACTTCCTAGACACTGTGGTCTTTGTCCTTTTAGTTTTGCTCTTAGGGAATGCTCTAAATGAGGTAGTACAGGATGAATATGTGGCCCATGAAGGGTTTACAGTGAAGAACAAACTGTATTAAATTAAAATATGCATAAAAACTAAATTATACTAGCTTATAAAGTGAAGTTGAAGCCAATTATGGAAATTAAGCATGATGTAATAGTTAATGAAACCAGTGTAGCAAGCACAGTGAAGCTCTGCTGATTGCCAAGAACATCTTGCTTTTACAGTACTTATGTAACCATCGGGAAAGGCCTCAGTGTGTTTTTAATAACAATAAGCCTTTTTAATAACACTTTCTTTGCTTTTTTTTTTGCTTTTTTTTCCCTGTGATATTTTGTGCTGCAAGTGGGAGTGTGTGTGTGTTTAAAAAATTAATTTGTAATTTTCTCAAGCAGTATTCCAGGTTATACATGTATTTTTATTGTCATTATGCGCTTTTGCGGATTGCATGCATGTACTTCATTAGCAAGGAAATTTCTGGCTCCTGAGGATTTTTATTGCTCTTCCCAGCTGAATGGAAGATTTGTCTGGTTGTTTGTCTTGATTTGCTTCCGTAGTCAGCAGTCCAAATTTAATTTCATTAGAGGAAAGAAATATCCAACAAAAGCACAAAGCAATGTAATGTTGTGTTGGTTCTTTGATAGTAGCTGTTTTCCAAACTTTTGTGCTCTGAAGAAAATGGCATGATGTGGATTTGAGCATTACAGAACTTGATTTGTCACTCCTCAGAACATCTCATCCTTATTGCTTCAAGAGAAGAACTAGATTTAACTTCACAAATACTTGTCTAAAGTAATAATCAAACAAGTCTATTGGACAGGAATCTTCATTTTAAAACAGAGATTTCTTTTAGTATAAGCTGATAATAGAATTTAACCTGCTACAGATGGCCTTTTCTTCAGGTTCTAAATTTCTTCTGTGCTTTACAGATATATGGTAAAAAGTAAACATATGGCAAACTTGCTGGATTGGAAATGGAGAGATCATTTCTACCTGAGCTGCTAATAAGATCTTAGGTAATTTAGGTTACACGTACCAGATAAACAATAAAAACAGAAGTTAGAAGGTTTAAAAATGTTTTTTGAATTATTAAAGCCAATTCCCTGTAGAAATACCAGGATTTGCCAAAATTTTACCTGAGCAGCACTAAAGTAGGACATATACTCATGAACAGGAGAGTGAAGTGCTGGGCTCTGCTGTGCCTAAAGCTCATTACTGGCATCAGCAGGGGGCTTTACTGGCATTTTAAATCACAGTTTAATGATATAGTGGGGTGCTTATTTCTCAGAATACTCCAAGTGTCCATGCTTTTTCATATTTAGACTTTTTGTAATACTTGTAACAAAGATCCTCTGTTTTAGTATGTGGAGATTGTTGTTGTGGCTGCTGCTTCTGCTTCCCTGAGTTGGGAAAGCTCAAGGAGAACTTACTCCTTCTCTCTTGCATTGTGTGATCTTCCTCCTGCAGCCTAATGTCTTGTTCATCCTGTATTTTCCTGAACTAGCCCAATTTTGATGGGTGTTATTGGGTGGAAAACAGATCATCAGAACTAAACTACTGTGTGGAGCAAAGACCTTTGCAGATAGCAGAGAGGGTGTATTTAGGCAGTGCATTCCCATGAGAGACTCTGCCTCCTCTCTGAATTAAAGAAACTGTGTGGAAGCCTTAACCTGAGAAGTTTGATTCAAAGGTGCTATCAGTGAATTTTCAGTGGTTTTCTGAGAAATACATGATGGATTAAGTAAAAATATTTTTTCTCTAAGTCCCACTAGTTAATTTGCAAAATATCATTTTTTTAGTTGGAAGATGACCTGGAATGCTGAGACACTAATATTTTAGAAGGAGAACATGGTT
The DNA here is from genome assembly GCA_034509425.1 of Eopsaltria australis. Classification (NCBI taxonomy): domain Eukaryota; kingdom Metazoa; phylum Chordata; class Aves; order Passeriformes; family Petroicidae; genus Eopsaltria; species Eopsaltria australis. The sequence continues at coordinate 2,523,972 of JAVTVJ010000138.1, forward strand.
CTTGGAGTTGGTTATTCTGACAGGTCCAACAGTCTCCAAGTACAGATTCTTTTGGGCATCTATACTTGCTCAGTCAGGTATTACTTCAGGTTGTAGAGAAGACTGTCTAAAGACAGTTGTTAACAGTTTTGCATCATTAACCAGACTGTAATCTAAATTTGTGTCAATGTCATGGAATAAGGAGAAACTGTTACAAAGTCCTTAGAAATTCTTGTCTCTGAGTTATGCACATGGTAGCAAGATATACCAACTAACTTGTATTTCTGTCATACCCAGATAAAAATACCTTGAGCTAGAATCAAGGCCTGGTTTTGGGTTACTAGAGTTTAAGAGAAGCAGTGTAAGTGGAAAATAACCAAAAGCAGAATGGCTAAAGCTACACTCCAAAGATATCCAAGATGCTCACTTAGAAAAGTGAGTTTGTACTAAGTTAATTCTCAGCCAGAACTGCTGGAATTCTGTGGTAGGTTTTTGATAATGGTATTACTATGTCCATGAGCCGAGGCTAACTTTAATTAATTTTTAAAAATTAATTACATGATTTTCTTTGTTTTCCTCTCCCTCAGCTTAGGTTGTTGCCAAACCTAGTTTATTTTGCAAATAATTTCTGCGAGCACTGACTCTACTACACATGAAATAGTGGAAACAATACAACAGCTCATTGCATTGTATGTGTCTTTTTCCCTTGTCATCTATTCTGCCTTATAAAGCAAACATCCCAAACAAAGGATTAAATAAAGAAGTGTAAAAGGAAAGGGGAGTGAAACAAGAGTAGGAGAGGAAGCATAAAGCAGATTCATATTTTTCTTTTATTTCAGAGAAAAATTGATTATAAATGAGACACAAACAGATTTCTAAACTGAATATCACTCTCTTTCCTCTATTGGCTAAACACAATAGTGTTTTGTATCCGTACAGAATCATCAGACAGAAAGAACTTGATGTTTATTGTTTTTATAGCTAAGGTAAATATAATTACTAAAGAATATAATTTCCAGATTATATTGTAACTTCATGTATTAAGTATTGTAACTTACTTCATGTAAGTAATGACTTTTTTTTTATTGTCTTGCACAAAATACTCATTTTGATTTCAACAAAAGTTATACTATTTTTCATCTTAGTTAAGTACTTCGGTGTAACACTCCTTTTCTAAGCCTAGGGTTCTGTCTGTGAGCATATTACAAATGTTATTGCTACTTATTTTCTGGAAGGAAGATAAAATATTGTGTGTGTCTGTCCATTTTTTTCTGCTTGCAACATACCGCTGCAAATTCAGCGTGAAATCACTGCAGAGATAATTCATACCATTCTCCAATAACTTGCATTAAACCAGAGACTCCCCAGAGACCATAACATTATCTCTGGGATTACAAACTATGCAAATACAGACTTGCCATGCAGGGTTAAGCTAGACCATGTAATTTCTAAAACAACAAAAAAGAAAACAGGTAAAGTGTGTTTATTTCTCTTTTGTCCATTACAGCCAGGTTTTCAGCTACTGCCTCATAATTATTCTGTGGGAGGAAGGAGACTTTTCTCTTTTAGGAAAGGTTCTTGATGAAAAGTGATGAAATGTAAAGCACAATTTAACCTGAACAAACTTTTCAGTTGTAGAATATGAGACATTTAAAGGATATGCGTGAAGGGGGTTTTTCTGAACCCATGAAGGACATGGTAGCAGAACATAAATAATTCAGTTTATATTAGAAAAGTGAAAATTAGCCTAGAAATTTGTACAACCTTGGTTGTTTGCTCAAAAGAGCTCTGGTATATTTTGACTGCACTAAAATCAAGAAAGTAACTTTTGCCCTTTGTGACTAGACACAGGCTCAAAATATCACCATGTCAGAGATTTCAAAATAATGGGTAAATTAGCATTTCAATTTATTGGACTGAAACAAACACTAGAATCAGAAGTGACCTGTTTAAGGATGCCCTTTTTATTTGTCCCAAATGTCTTGTCTTTGATTATACACTGTTTACCATTTGAATAGATACAAAAAGCAATAAAAACTCACTGCTAGTCTATAGAAAGTTTTCTGGAACACCAAACGCTCAGAGAGGGGGAGAGACAGAGTAAAAAGTTTATGCAGGCTGCTACTTTGTGAAGTAAAATAGAAGAAAATGGGTTTTAGTCTAGTACAGACTTATCATTGGTGACTGTCTTGAATGGAATTTCTGGTTCTGGTGAGTTGGTTAAAGGCTGAATTTCTCTTCTGAATTACACTGCTTACAAAGACGCAAGCCTGGTGGTTGGAATTTTAGTTTATCATCATCTTTGTCCATGTCAGTATTTATACTTGTCAGATATTTGCCAGTTTTGTTTCTTTGGAACCATCATGAGTGAAATTACTGAGCCTAACTGGGCCGGTATGGAGCGTGGTCTAAGCGATTTACAGTGACTGGAGGGACATTGTTGGTGAATTGCATGGGCTGAGCATGGCCAGCTCTCCTTGCCATGTGCTAAACTGTATTGTGGCCAAGAGCCACAAGCCCCGCATCCCATACGTTGTAAAGCTGGAAGACAGGAGCATTCCAGGGCAGTTTGACTCTCAGAACCTGACAGTAGTTCCTCCAGGCTCTCATGATGGAGTTACCAGTGAATGTGGCTTAGCATTTCCCTGTCAATTTACTTTTGTTCTATAGCAAGCTATCATGAGAGCAGCTATGCCAGGAAAGTCCTGATGCTGATTTTGTGGTTTGCCCTAGCATAAATAAGAGCTGGACCATGACCATCTCATTCGTGGTGAGGAAAAGTGAGAAAATTAAAGGGTTGAAGCAATCAATGGGCAGTGGTTGCTGAGTTTTGTTTGCAGTTCTTTGAGCATCAAAAGGCGTAGAAGCAAGTTGACAGATTGTTAATTCCTTTTCTTACACATAGCACCAGTTATAAATATAGAAAAGGAAGGAGGAGGTTTGGGCTTATTCCAGGCAGGATCCCAGTTCCCTCCATTTGGTACATGGGTGGTGTTTCCTCTTCTGGCACTTAGGGATTTGATTGTTTACACAGGTTTGCTTAGCGAGTGCACAATTTAAAAAATGATTTGACAGGAAAACAGACTTGCCTGCATGTGTGCACAGGAACATGGGAATTTATACGTTCTGTATGGATGCAGGGCATGGACAAGAAACCCAGCTGCTGCACTCAAGAAGAATGTGGTCTGTGATGGGAACCTCTTGCCCCACGCTCAGCCTATCCCCTGCAGCTCTCAAGTGCGTGGCTCCCTCCCTGCCAGCTGCTGTTTGCTGGGGTGAGCAGGGAGAGCGATGTGGCTGTGAGGTGAAGTTATTCTTCAGAACTGGCCAGAATTATTAATTCTTGCTGTAGGTACTTGGTGTTCAGGGCACTGTAGGCCTGCTGGGGGTGAAAAAGGAAGAGAGAGCTGAGTGGGCTTCAGTGTCTCTCTGCAGCTGGCTCAGCTGTATTGTATATGTGAAATAAATCATGCATTTATTTTACATGGTAGCAATAGGGATTTGTGTATGCTATATTGCACAGGATTCAGCAGCTGTGCTTGCTGTGGTTTTGTTGTTGATTGCAACTTAGATTGTTTAGAAAATACTTAGAAATGCAGAACGCAAAGCTAAAGATATTTGGATATCAATTGTGTGCTTAGGTTATTTAATTAAGTTCATCAGGAGACTCAATATTGCCCTTACATGTTGATGAAGATCTGTCATCTCTTCAGGTTTTGTTGAATACTTTAACTATACCATTTGCCTTTTTCGCATTGTTTTAATGACAGTTCTTCTAACTAAAATGTGAAAAGAGAGAGAGAAGCTGAATTTGTCTTATATTCACGAAGTTAATCTTATGGTTGCTTAGCTTGTGCTTGTTTCTTCACAATGAATCACTTTAAAAGCTGGTTCAAATTTTCCATTTCAATATTAAGACATAGTGCAGGAAGAAAAGTGAGTACAGCATAAGAGTGGTAAATGGAAGAAGTCTTTTTAAAGCCTGCACAAAGTCTAATGTCTTTAACAGTACCACTCAAAGTCAGATTGTAAAATCTTTGGGTATCACCTGTGCTGCTGTTTTAAACTCCACTGGTTGTCTTGTGCAGTCCTCCTGTTTGCATTATGTTAGTTGTAGACTGAGTGAAAGAAAAGAAAGATATTTCAGTATTTTGTGACAGCTGCTTCAGTGATTTCAAATGAATCAGGTGAGCACTTTCAGTTGTCTTTTTCTCAATTCTCATTACTCTTTGGCAACACTAATAAAGAGGAATATAAATGGCAAATTAAAGACAAAAATTAGAAAACTTTTTCTCTTGTCTCAGTCCTGTGGGAGCCAATATTGTGCTCATATCATTTTGTGTTAGATGGATGTGGTAATCAGATTAAGTAAAAGTAGTGGAGGTTTTATCAGCACTAGAGAAACAGAGATGTCTTCCAGGGGTGAACATAGCACCTTTTGCAATTTGAATTCTGCTTCAAAAAAGCTGGGCTAGACACTTGTTCATTCTCATAGCCTTTATTTTTTTAATGTTGCCAGCCATGCATTTCCTGCCCACTGTGTGCATTCCATACTTCTCTCTTATATCTTCTGGATTCCTTTCCTTATCTATGCCTTTCTGTCCTTCACTTAATACTAATAATTAGCACTCTTCTGGAAGTTAGAGCTGTTAGAGATCGCTGAAACTGATTTGTGTTGATTGTGCAGCCAACAACTAATGGCAGAGCCAGGGCTGTTCCCAAGCCCCGGTGTCAGCATTGCCTGGCAATGTTGTAGCAGCCAAGAACTGGCTGGTTACAGTGAAATGTTTTTCTCTTCACCTTTTTTTTTTTTTTTTTTTTTTTAACTGAAGAATACTTCTACATAGCCTGAAAAAATCTGGGCTTTTTTTTTTTTTTTGGTGGTTTTTTTTTCTTGTTTTGGTTGTATTTTTCATGAAGTTGAATTGGTAGAACTTTCTTTAAAACTGGTAAGAGCAATGTAATTAGATTGCAATTACATGATCTGATTTATCTTCTGCAAAATAACCTTTCAACTGACAAACAACCCTTAAAATAATTCTGTTTCAGCACATGAAATAAAAGGATAAATCTTGGGCAAAGTTCTTTCAGATTTCTGAGACAGGCAAAAGACTGTTTTATATGACGGTGTCATTTTTGTGTTGTAGGAATGACAAATGACAACCAGTGATTAGGAAAAACTTTAGAAGAGTTGGTAAAGAGGCATTTAATAAGTAAGGAAATTGGTTTAAAAGATACCAGTGTACACTGAGGGTATGGTTTTAGAAAGGGATGATAGCTTTTTCTGTGACCAATAACCTGTATAGTGTTGAGAAATCATTTGAAATGCAAAACATGGGACAGGCCAAATAACCTGGACATAAAAATGGAAAAGCAACTGGAAATATGTGTCGCTTATTACAGAATGTAAAATGATGACAATTGGTGATAAAGGAAAAATTACCTCTTGATATTAAACTAGCTCATGCATTTCTTTGACTGGAATGCATGTTGGTCTGTGTCACAGACCAGTTTGGTCCAGCTGAGTAAGACTGGCTTCCAAATCACAGCCATTTCCTGAGCTGGCAGCTCAATAATGCTTTCACCAAGCTGTGCTCCCTGTTATTGCTGGCCCTTCTCCTGGGAGCTAAGCTTCCTGTACTTAATTAGATCAGAAAAAGATGAGCTGTTCCCATCTCCCTCACTTCAGGTTCACGTCTGGATGGTCCCAATTCAAGTGCTCAGTAGCACAGCTCACTGAGCTGGCTGCTAACCTGAGACCCCCCCTTCAGTGAGAGGATCTGTTTTGCCTTCTCAGCTTGAGAAGAGAGTAAATTCCTGCTAAAATTCCTCCTTTGCTAGCACCAAACCCAGTGTTACTGTGGTTTGAGGAAAGAGGAAGTGTAATGCTCCCACTGCCTTGGTCATGTTGAATATTTTCATAGCTTGGATTTAAAATCTTCCTTTCCTGCCCTGATTTACATCAATATGCAGAAAAAGATATCATGTTCTCTAATTAACAGTGAAATGAGTCCTGGCAAATACAGTCCTCCATGTACTGAGCAGCCAGAAATGGTTTAAAGGTTCCAATACCAGGCGATGTCAAGCTTGTCTGGGAAAGCCAGCTCTAATAGGAGCTAAGCTGGATCAGCTGAGTTCTTGGCTTCTCTAAAATGATCTGCAAAGAGCATTAATTAGTAGCATATAAGCAGGCTGGCATTTGAGAATCTTCAGTAAAATTGAGTGATGATACTGGTCAGTAACAGTAACACCATCTTGTCATTGAGGATTTAGGTCAGTAAGGTTCAGAGGACAGAGGTTGTAAGGGATTGGTATGAACAGGGTCAGTTGCATTTGGTGCCTTGCACCCCACACAGCTGGGAGATGCCAAAGAAATGCCAAAAACACTTGCTGTGGCCACTGCTTTTTTTTTTCCCCCTTATGTGTAGTTTTGTCTTTTACATTATAACAGAATAATCTCACATTAAAAGGATATCAAAATGCACACACATAAACAATTCAAAGCAGTAAATAATTATTCATCTTTGTATAGAAAAATATGTATGTAAGGGTTTCTCACCTTTCTAAGGAGAATGCATGGAACAGCTCATTGCAGGCAGCGAGAACAGGACCTTGTATTTTTACACACTGCTTTTGAATTTAGCAAAATACTGAGGGAGAGTGGGAGGGAATCAGCTTCATTTGTTACAGTATTTGAAACCTTTAACTCTTCCCAGGTAGTTACAGTCACTCCTCAGTAGGAGGACTGGGACCAAGTTCCCCCATTCCAGTGTCGGAAAGGTCACATGCTGGAATCCGGAAACATCATTCACCTCGTGTGCCAAATGCAGATTTTCTGAAAATAGCCATATGCCAGTTTGTTATGGTGATGTGCACATGCTTGAGCTAGTGTGCTGCTTCTGATGCCAAGTGTCTGTCTCAATGAGATGAGTAAAGCCGAGTGTCGGTACAGCGAGTATAATCCATTCTAATATTAGAACGTGGGGCTGCATCCTGCCGGCCCAGCCACGGCAGCTGCAGCTCGGCTGCTCAGCACCTCTGTGCTCTCTGCAAACAGCTTTCCCTCATTCTAATTATTTTATTTCTTTTTCTGGGAAATATGAGTGAAGGACAGCTAATCCCCTCACAAATACAGGTGCAGTATGGTCTAATGGACAAGTACTGTGTTGAGTTTTTGTTTATCTCAATTAATGCACTTCCAGCTTGACAGACAACCCTATCCATGGTCATCCTGTGTGGGAAGGGAGTTTGCAAGTGATGAAAGTAATGCCATTAAAAAACAAAGAAAACCCCACCCCCAAACCCCCAGATTTAACTTATCTGTGTCTGAATTTGAATACCAAGGTTAAGGACTTCTGAAGATGAAGTCATACAAGGAAGTAGCAGCATTGAAGTGTTGGGGGATAGGGTTGGTAGGTGAGAAGTGTTACTTCTCAGGCTCTAGCTTGCTTTATTATTAGGAAGGGAGTTTGCCTGCATATCTGGCAGTCAGATATCTCTATCCCACCCAAAACTTGAGGAAAACCCAGCTGAGAGTGCTTTGGTGACTTTGAAATGGCAAACTGGGTAGGACTGACAGGAGAACTGTTCAGAGCTGCTGCTGCCACCTTTGGGCCAGCTGGAAATATCTCCCATGGTGTCACAGATGTCTTTCAAACCACCAGTTGCAAATAAAATTTTGAATTTCCCTAACCTCTAGACATTTTCAGCACTAATCTAGTACAAAAGTCCTGTTCAGTGCAGGCCTGCTTATTGGACTTGAACTTAAAAGCAAAATTGCACCTATGTCATAGTATTGGTAATAAAATTTAGATCATGTGATTGTAAAGAGTATGAGTGCTCATGTTAGTCAGTATTAAAATCTACTCTTTCTTGCCTATGCTTCATCTCTGTTGATATTTACTTCTAATAAATAGATCAGTGTTGATGTTTAATTCAGTAGTGTATCTGCTTAATATTCACTTGTTAAAACATTAGAAAAATCAAAAATCCTTTTTCTTTGCAACCCCTTTCCACTCAGCACCTCCCACCTGTCAACTCTGTCTTTTTAAGTGCTTTTTATGCTTTGGTCAGTTATAAAAGCATTAGGGCAGGACAAAGATATTTCTAAATATAATTGAAAAATAAAGATACAGTGTCAAAAATGTGTGGTGCTGTGTCTCTGACTATGGTACTTATAGGAAACTCATCACCATAGTAACTAAGCCTCTGCTAAATAATTACCAACAGATTTGTTCTTTTTTGTCTTCTAACTCTGTCTAGCCTTGACTATAGTTTTAAATATAAGAATGGTATATATGTACATGTTAACACACTGCATTTGGAAGATAAGCCAAAGAATACACCATATAGGATCCTAATTCTTGCAGAAGTGATTTCTGATTTCTAGGTATTCATGGCTGCTGTTCTCTCACAAATGACAGAACAGTGCAGAACAGTTTTAATAAAGGCTATCTTAGTGCTACAGCTATCATGGAAAGCCAGACCTCAGGAAAAATGCAAGCATTTTCTACAAAGCCAAAGCAATTTCTTGAAAGACATTAGATTTGTGTTTAATAAGCAGCTATTTCAAATGGCAGAGCAAAGTTCCCCGCCTTGGCTGTTCTTCCTATTCCATCAGCAGCACTTGGGCAGTACCTTACTCTCAGTAGATCAGTGGAGTTGTGTTTCATTGGCTTTTTTTTTCCCCTTTTCCCTGCAGTATTGTGCAAAGCAAATGTTCTAATTTGGTTTGGAGGATTTGCTGCCCTGCAGGCTGTGTAACCTGGGTGAACAATGAGCAGAGGAGCCAGCTGCAGACTAGGGAGTTTCAGCATCTTCATTCATTTTTTGAGTTGCTGATGATCCTTTGTCTGAACTCTTCTCATGCAGAGTGACCTCACATTTGCTTCAGGAACATTTTGGAGAACATGGAAGTCTTTTACAAAATCCATTGCTGCTTATGGGGGAAGTGGTCTGCTTCTCCTTTGTTTTATTGCCCAGAAATGCTGTTTCATGGGCATATTCTGTTTGTAACTCCATTCTTTTGGGAGGAATTTGCTAGCTTATCATGCTACTCTTAGCAGTGAGATAAACGCAGTTCTCAAAATGTGCTCAGCTAGAACAGTCTGAAGAGATCTAGTGAAGGGGCCATGCCTTGAACGTGGTCTTGCAAAGCAGTGCATTTGGGTTGAATAATGACATATGAAGTCTTTGTGCTTCTGGCTGAGCTCAGTTTCATTGTGTTTGTTGGGAGATCAAATGGGTTTGTTTTCCGTAGTGGCTAATGCAGCTTGGTGCTTCACAGAGCTGACAGCCTTGTGATCTCTGACTTGTAGGGTTGTTGCTTGTGTTAAACAGGCCATGAACCATTTAGGACCAGACATCTGAAGCCAGTATGTGTTACCTGTGCTCACAGCAACTAACTGAGCTGAGGCACAGATAAGTCCAAGCTTGTAAATCCATTTTTCACCTTCATTTATTTACGTTGAAAGCCATGTCCTTTCTCCCCTGGTGAGGAAGAGCATCCAGGTATCTGACCAAGGTAAACATGCACCTTTTTTCTTCTTTTTTAAAATTTTTTGATGGGGAGGGAAGCTGAGGAAAGGGGAAGACGAAAAAATATGGTAAAGGGCAGAGATCATTCTTGACTTTTCTTGTGAAATTCTGACATGACTCCTACAGGTTGGAGAGGTTGGTGTTTTTTGTTGAGTGTAGGTTTTGGGATTTTTTTTTAACAAAAAAAAAGCCACAAACTGTGAATTGGAGCTAGTCTTTAGCACATTAAATATTCATCTATTTGAGGTACAGGCATGAGGTCTCTCAAGACAGTGGCTGCACTGTATGGTCTCGAGCAGAATGTAGGTTACCCTAGAAACAGTAATAGGAGCAAGACCAGTACCACAGAGGAGTCTGTCATGTGGTATTTTGAAATTACCACATGTAACAGCAATAACTTGGGACCTGTAATTTGTTGCCGCAAAACATGTCTTTAAAATTTTATTCTTCTAAATATACTCTTTATTAGATTCCTGTAATTGTTGAAGTGTGTGTGTGGACTGGGTTAGGAGATGCAAAAGAGTTCAGAGCAGTTTCTGTGAATATCATACAGGAGCCATGTATACACTTACAGTTTTAAAGCTGAACTGAATCAATGAGATGAACATTATGAAACAAACTCAAACTCTTCCCCAAGGAATCAAACTCGCAATTTTCAGCACTTACTCTCCCTTTGAAATCTAGGAACTTAAATATGTTCTTGAGCTGGATGTGGAACATCTCTGCAAATGAGAAGGTAGATCCACTCAATGTGTTATGAAATTTGTTAAAATGTGGTTCAGCAGGCCATAAAATATACATGCGCAGATTTCATTAGCTCAATCCATGTTACTTACAGAGTTGATAAGCACTATCTCAATCCGTTATCGAACAATAATCTTCTAAATGGCACTATGTTTAAATTCCAAATATCTTTACTAGTGAAATAAGTGAAAAGAGCTTCTCCCCTCTGATGATTCATTTTGGGAAATGTCCTTGAAAAAATCTCCTTGTATCCTAGCTAAGGATATGCATATCAAGTTTTATCCGCAATTTTAAATTCTGCCAAAGATGAAGATTTATGATCAAGGTTAGATTAAACCATGGCAATATGGTCTTGGTTAGTATAACAGCAAAGTATGAAAGTGAATTTTAGGCTACAGAAAGTACAATTTCTTGTTCATAGTATCTATCTTATTTAACCTCTATTGGAGAAGTCATGGATGTAACGTCTCAATCGTTATTACTCTTAACAGACAATTACTCTTCCACTGACTCATGTCCCCTGACATACGGTTTGCTGCTTCTCAAGCCACTTCTAGACTATTAAATAGCCACATGTCCCTTTTGAGCTAAGCATGTGGATTTTCAACTGTAGCTGGAATTTTTGCAGTTGATTTTTTGTCCATATCTCTCATTCCTTATCTTGGCTTGCATGTTCTAGTTTTTTTTTTGTTTGTTTTTTTTGGTTTTTTTAAATGTGAATGGATTTCTAATGTTTAAATTTAATTGGCTTGGAGGATCTGATTATTAAAACAAACCAATATCCTATTGCATGCTGGGAAATACTGAGCTATATTTCTAAGAATTAAATCTTGCCCGACCAGAGTTCTGCATGTTTGTAGTCACCAAATAGCAGTAAGCAGCTTGACAGTTTTTTTCCAGTTTCACCTTAAATGTTTTGTTTTAGTGTGTTTAGTTGGTCATTTGATTCTATATGACATCATTTGGATAGTTGGGAACACGGATAAAATAGTTGGGTATAATCCTGTCTGTGATAACTGAGAGAGATTTTCATCTATGTGTGCTTCAGTTTCCAATTTCAGCACCATCCTTTCCATGTATATTCCACTAAGAGAGAAAATAGTGCACAGTGTTTCAGCTAACTTTTTGACCTCTGCAGTGTAAAATAAGAGGTACATAAGGATTAAAAGGGTCTGGTTTGCTTTGAAAATAAAATTATGTTAAATGACTAAGAAAACCTAATCCCTCGGGATTTTGTTAATATATTGTGTAACAATCTGTGTGAGCGAACAGCTACTGAGAAATGTGCTTTTTAATAAAAATGCTGTGTTTATTTTGTGTAATGTCTAACAAGGGGAGTCTAATGATTTAGTGGGAATGAAAGCAGCAATGCAGTACAGAATTTCCTCTGAAAAGTCTCTAGAATTAAATCAAGTGTTTGTTTGTTTTCCCCAAAAAACTTGAGGTCCTTTATCCTGAGCAATGATTCTCACAGATTTTCTACTCTAATGGTCCTGAGCAACCTGCTGTTGCTGATCCTCTTGAGTGTGTGTGGGTGGATTTCCAGCCTCAGCCACTGTGTTGCTCTCTGGAATTAACTGGAATTTGCCCTAAGGGATAACTTGAGAGGATTGGATTTTGCCCATAATCTCTTTCTTTCACAGTTCAAAGAGGTGAATGGATCTGCCTTCTGTTTAGGGTGGCCACAAAATTTTGTGGAGTCAAATTTGTCTTTTTATTAACAAATTAACAAATTTTGTTAATTAACAAATTAATTTAGTAGAGGTGACTGTTGTTTGCTTCTTTGCTTTGAATTAGCATTAGGAGAGTCTGTGTTCTTGAGAGTAGGTACCAGGGAACTCTGAAATGAATGGCATCACTTCTTTAATGCTGGATTTCATTATGATTAAATAACAAAACTTCATAAAACCAAAAATTAATGTAGTTAGCTGAACTCAGTAATTTGTTTGCTTGGTTTAAGGCTTCTAGAAAATGCTTTCTGAAGCGTTTAAATCAGTCTGCATGATGTGAAGATTTCTAGTGGGTTTTTAAAGAGAAGGTTGTAGAAAAGTAGCTAAAACTTTTTTTTCTCCATAATAATTAGGTTCCTTACTAAATTTTAAAAATTGAGATGGGTTTGCCGTTGAACACTGACTGCCTTAAGGGACCTTTACTTGATGTTTTCAGATTAACTGCCCCTAGTTCTAGCAGCCTTTATTATTATAAGGACCTGATCAAATTTTTTAAAAAAGTCTTTTGTTTGTGAGTTTGTAGTGAATTCTAAAATTTCCCTGTGTTTACATGAAAATAATAGCAGTTTTTATATTCTGAATTTTGTTACTGCCATAAAGGTGATCCATGTGCCTATTCTCTATCAGCTATTCATTGCAAAACCACTGAAATGTATCTTGGTTTAAATTATGGGAGAGCTAAATTTCATGGCAGAACACAGCACGCCTTTGTTGCCAGTTGAAGCTCATTCTAAATCTAGATTTAAATCTGAATTCTGACTTCCATTATATGCTTATCAAAACCATGAAGTTCAGTCATTTATCTGAAGCTCTTATTCTGAGTGTTCAGTTTTTCCTTCTCCCCCTTCACCTTGTTTTGTATAAATCCTCTTTCCTGTATCCATATTATTGTTATTTTCAAGAGGTACAGGAAAAACAATGTGTTTTCTCCTTGTTGAAATAGATAACAGGAAAAAGATCCAGCAACTAATGCCATGGGTATTTCCAAGGGCAGAACAGTGCTAATGTAACAATGAACAAATAATAAAATCCACCACAGAGGGATTTCAAGTCTATAAAACAAATAACTTGTATGAATATGGTAATAGACCAATTGGGTACAGAAGTGATTTGCATTGGTACAGCCACAGGTCTGTTTTGAAAAATGTAGCTGGATGTCAATTTGAATATTTTCATGATCTGAAAACATCACTGTCAACTTCTTTCTTTACTCAGAAATTCTTATGCAGGAATTGCAAGAAAGCTGTGCTCATAGAGATAGATTAGAAATAAAGACAGTGTGAACCAGGCTGTGTAGCTGAATATAAACATCTGGAAGGTGGAAAGTAAATTATTTTTCATGTAACTATTCAGAAAATATAACAGGAGAGTTTTATGCTCAACATCAAGATATGCCACAGGATGGCCTTTCCTGCAAGATTTGTACTGAGCCTTGTGTAAGTTTAACTTCAGTAAAAGGCAGATAGGTGTAAGGCATGAACCCTTGGGATTGTGGGCTTTAACCGTGCTGTCACATGAAGCAGGTTTTAAAACACAAGAGTAATTCTTTTTACCCCTGTGAGATTGTGGCTGATGTTTGTTTGAGATGGCAGCCTCCTCTCTGCCTCTGTGGCTAGATCAGGTTACCTGCCTGCAGAGTTTCTCCATAGAGCTGGGGGCTTTTTCTGCATGTGTAGTCACCTAGGAAAGGCGTGTGATGTGTGAATATATTACATTAAACTAATGAAATGATTTTTCAACTTGGTTAAAGCAGGCACAAAATAATTAAACTTGTTTTTCAGGGGTGAATTCAGTCTATACTAGGACAAATCCAACAAAAACAATGGGGAAATATTAATAAGAGTAATCATCCAAAGGGAAAAAAACAATTCAGGCTTTGAAGTCAGCCTGAATCATGCCTGCTTTAAAACAAATACTTGAGACAAAGAAAATAATTAGTCTTCAATTTTAATTATTTTTCAGCTTGAAAACAAATCTGTATCCTAAAGATATGGGTTCACTTTTTGGTTGCATGCTTGTTTCCATAGAGTCTTAAGGTAGTTACTTAATCTATAATTTACAGCTTTTATTCAATAAAATACCTTGACAAAATGCTTTTCTCTTACTTTGTGTGTCATGCTTGCTTTTAGGTACAACTGCTTTGGAATCTAGTAATTCAAATGTATTTCAGGCTAACTGAATTCTTACTCCCCAAGAATTAGCCCATTATGAAAATCAATTACTTCAAAAATATATTTCTGTCAGATGGAATAATTCAGCAATAGAGTTAACACCTCATTCACACCTTAAAGAATTTAATCGCTGACTTAAGGGAATTAAGTGCTGAATTTAAATGCAGTCTTCCAGCACCATGTGTTTGGAAACTTGTAGATAAAAGCTCAGTTTAACAGAATTGTGGCCCTTCTTGTCTCATATCTAGCAGGGCACAGATGCAGACCACAGTATCTGTTCCATGTGATGCAGCTGTGCAAAACCACAAAGGACAAAGACAGTGGAAAAAACACCTTTGAGGGACTAGAGCTGCTGCATGTACACACTCATGAGCAAAATCAGATCCGAAAGGTAACTGAGAAGGTCACTCACCACACCATTTCAGGAGTATTGTATCAATGTAAAGTAGCTGGAAGGTGCCTTTATATTATGAGTGTCGTGTATGTGTCTGATCTGACTGTCATGTTGTTTTCTGAGTGGAGTCAGGGAGCTTCTGGCAAAAAAAGTGAGAGTTTAAAAACATACTAGCAAGGTATTTTATTGACTTTTTATTGCAATGTCATTTTACTGACACAAGTGACTTTTACAGCATGTTTGCTTCTGATGCTAAAACTGTATTTGATGTCTAAGGTTTTTCAGGTCTTCTGGGGGAAAAATAGTATGGTAGAGTAAACTTAAGTCTCTGAACTTGGAAGGCAGTAGTTTACAGAATTGATAGCGACCCTAATCCCACACTTGGGGGATTACACACTTGGGGTTATTCTGCCTGACCTGATCTAAGCACAGGACAAATCTGCTGGGTGTGTTGTTGCATTGTTTGCATTTAATGAGGTGTTTGATTCAGAATCTGGCCACAACTGCTGGAATGTAGCAGACTATAAATCTAAACCCTCTTTGCCTTGTTAAGAGTCATGGCTGGCTGCAGACCAATGATCAAATCCCAGAGCAGGCAAGGAGCACAGGCTGCTGGTGAAGACAGAAGACGTTGCTGTGTGTGGCTGTGCAAGCCTAACAGAGCAGCTAAAGACAGCTTGGAGATGCAGCTGATGAATATAAAGACAAAGTAAACCTGGCTCTCCCAGGGCAGTTTTGGCAGTGGGGTATAGGTTAGGAATGATAAGCTGGGAAAACAGCTCCTCTTTTTAAGAAAACTGGTTGAGGAACTGAACATTTTTAGACCATTGTTGTCAGTTCAGATACTTAGAGGTCTGAGGGAAATTTGATTTACTTCCATTAAAAGTTCATGCTGGCAAGGGAAAAGGTTGAAACAACGTCTTTTCCAAGCTATCATAGAGAAAATCCTCAAAGACTGCCTCCCTGAATGTAATCATCTGATCAAGAAACTGAATTCCATAAACTCCTTGTTTTTCTGACAAGCATGTGGGCTGAGATTGCTTTTTGGCAAATCAGTTATTTAACTCCAGCTCCAGGATAGTCTGGCAGAGCAAATGACACAAGACAGTGTGTGTCCTGGACTTTTTAATTGTGCACTACCATGAAAAAGGCGAATTCTGGCATGTTCCCAGGACTTGTTCAGAAGCCTCTGAAAAATGTCAGCTCCCCCATAGTGAGTTCATTTACTTCTAGGTGTAAACAACACAGGTGCCAGTGTTACCTGTGTGCTGGGCAGCAGAGGAAAGTGCACTGCCCCAGGGAATGCAGCAGTGGAGGCAGGGAAGCTGTAAGGAGTGCAGCTATCACAGCTACCAGCCAGGGCTGCCAGGCTCTGCATTTTCCCCTTTTAGTTTACAGGTGCTAACCTAGTGAGCACTACATGAGGCACTAGTGGGGTTGGCTGTGTAGTTTTTGACGTCCCCAAAGTGTCCTAAAGCTCTGTCCAAAATGAAAAGCTAAGTAGTAGCATTGCAGTGGTCATGACAAATCCCAGCAGCTATTAGAGGGTTAGCAATAGCTGAAGCTATGGCTAATGGTATCATTTTATTGAAAGAGGCATTGTTGGCTAGTACATAATGATTAACTCCCTCTACACTTTTTTAAAAGAGTCCTAGAGTCCTTAATTTCTCTTTAAAAGTCTCTAGAGGTAAGGAAAAGAGGCCTCGTAAGTACTTACCTGAAAGGCAGCACTTCTAAGCTGTGCAACTTCCCCATGCTGTGTAGTGCACCAGCAGGAGTACTTTAAGTGCAGGTTTTTGTGAGGATTTCCACATATGATTCCCTTCTAGTTCAGTCAGACTTCTGACACCTCTGAGCTGATGTTGTTGATTAAGTGCTTAATACATTCTGTACCCACACTGCTGGTGCTGCTGGGTTCCTAAACTTGAAGAATTGTGGGTAAAAGGCAACTGGCTTGAAAGACACTCTTCCTGTGATAAACTTCTTTGTATCACACGTACAGCTTTTTGGGTAACAGTACTTGCAGGCTTGGCTTACAGTTCATTCTGCCAACTCAGTGCTCAGAATGTGGCATTGAAGGGATGTTCAGTCTGAATTAGGAACAGTAAACCACCAAAATCTTTATATTAGGGAAATGACAGCATACTGGGGGGAGTTTAAACACTATTGGTTTGGCACAAAGAAAGTTCAAGGCAGAGATGTGTGTTCAGAACACAGAGGATTGAATTTTGAACGACCAAGCTTTGCTTTGAAAAACTCAATATATGGGTGGGGTGTGTGTGTATCTGTGTGTGTGCACCCACTTGTTAGATATTTGCTTTGTGGAGTAGGTTCAAGCACCTAAATCAGTAAAGTTGCACTGCTTTGAGTGGGCATATGTTTTATATTATACTTTGCTGGGAGCTTTGTGTGGGTCTGAAAATGACTTGCTGAATGGTTACTTCTGAAAGCAAAGATTGGAGACAATTGGGCTGAGTGCTTTTGAATGTCACATTGTTAATGGTTTGACACTGTTATTGTCTTCTGTCTTCTTAGGCCCTTCAAGGTGAAAAAATTCTCACTATTAACTCTTCCCAGTGTGTCACTAAATCTCCTTGAAAACTGGTTAAATGGGTGGTATTTAAAGAAATTGGCTTGTGGTCAGTAATTACTGATTACTTTATCAATTTCTTTAGTGGTTGCACGTATTACATGTCAGTCTCAGTTTCCATTGACAATTTGCACCTTAAACAGACCCTGGAGCCTTGTGTCAGTGTTAATATAAGAAAGAATTTTTCTTCTGACAACAGTGGGTGTCAAACCCTGATTTTAGGTGTAAATACTGTAAGGAAGATGTATCACTGAAGGTGATTTTGTGCTCAAATATTAGAGGCTTATGTTCTGAAAATAGGTGTTAGGATTCTGCAGCTCTGGTCTATTTAGGACCTGTGCTTTGCTGGATCAATGTGTTCTGAGAAATAGTACCTAAGTGATTTTTCATTCTACAAGAAAAAAAAAAAAATCTTTTAATGAAAATCCTTTTAGTAGCCACTCTAGAAAATAACAGCTGTTCACATTTACTGTTAAACTGTCTGTAAAAGAGAACTTGCAAACCAGCAGCAGTAACAGCAAAGCTCCTATACTTGAACAGGAAAATGAAACTTCCAACATACTAATGTGCTCTTTGCCCTGCTCAGTGGGTCCTTGTTATCTCAGTGGTGCCTGAAATTTACGGTAAAGATAGCCTGCTTTTCTTTATTGTGAGCCACGCCGTTCGCGAGCTCGACTGAATGCTTTGCTCCCTTTCATGCAGCAGAACTCAAAGGATTAAATGGTGCCCCACTATGGCATGCTGGGCAGCTGGTAGAGGGCTTGGGAGGGTTGTGTACAATGCAGCCTAAACAGGAAACAGCTGTGTAAAGTGAGAAAAAGCTGTAATTCTTAAGAGTTTAGGGAATCATCATCTTGTTAGTAACTACAGTCCTCCTGTATTGCAGAAACCTGCTAACTCAATTTGGAAGAGGAGCTGGAAAATGGATTTGCAGATTTTTATGCCTTTTCTTAAGCTGCAAACAAATACACTCTGTTTTTGAGAAAAGGAATTTATTGGGGGGCTGCAGGGGGCACGGGTTTGTCAAACCAAGTCACTTTTGAGCCTTTTAGCACAGGCCAGACATGAGCTCACTACAAATCCTGTTTGTTGAGTAATTTCCCCATATGCAAATGCTTCTCAATGTGATGTAAAGAAAATAGTTTCATTTTACTTGTTGATTTAGTATTCGACTTGTTGCTTTGCTATTGCTCATACATTTTTAGCAGCCAGAGTTTTCAGTTTTCAGTCCAGGGAAAAAGCAAATGGAGGATTTGGGAGAGCCTGCACCAACATAGTTTGCTCCAGTGACTTAAAAACAAATGTTAGGCTCTGCTCCCCTTCAGCTATTTGTAAGGCAGAGCCCAATTCCTGGCTCCATTTAGCCTTAGGATTATCAAAAAGGAAAAGGGTGAGGTTTTACTATCACTGAATTCTAGTGGCTGTCAAACACACGCAAGACCTTGGTACTTGATTCTTCACTGGATAGTCCCTATGGAAAGAAGCAGAGCATAAGAAAGGAGGATTTAAGGAACAAGGTCTACATGCACATAAAAATACAAGGATCTAAAACTTAGGAGGGTAGTTTTTACTTTCAAGAGGAAGGAATAAGAGCTTTCCAGAGTAAGGAGAGCTGTGCTGCAGTGTTCTCAATTCCCTTCTGCAGTTCTGAAAGCATAGCAATGTAACAAGATAATTTTTAAGGCAATTTCAGTAGTGCAGACAAGAATGAATTAAAGCCTGTATGAGGCTTCTAGCAGAAGCTGGGAACAAGGTAGAGATGAATTTGGCAACTTTTCCACGGCTGCTCTTTCAGCAGTAATGGTTACTTATGCTCAGCACCCCTTTTTTTTGCTGGGAATGGCAAATGATTGCTCCTACATCTGGTGTCTGAGAGATCTGGCCAGCTGGCGGGGAAGTACCAACTCATGGACTGAGTGACCCTGTCCCCTCAGAGACTGAATGTGGGTGCTGCATCTGCTGACTGGGGGAACAGGGCATTTCTGTGAACTCTCAGACTTGCATTTCTCCTGGCTGGAGCAGGAGAAGGCTCAGCACATTATTGCACACTACTCTTTGCCAGCAGCGGTCTTGTCAAACCATGTATTTGAAGTCTAATAAGCTCGGGGTGTTGTGGAATGGGGGAATATGGGAATATGGCTGGTAGAGAAGGTCATGTCCCTGAGCCTTGACTGTACTTGTATCAAAGGGTACTTTTAAAGTTGTTGATAATCTGTCAGGCACCATGATGAGATGCAGAGTAAACCAGAATCTCTTTGATTTCTTCACTGGTAAGGTTATCTGTATGCATGTCGGTCTTGTTTTTCTGTTCTTAGCCTTGGGCTTTATACAGCTATTGATTTTTTTTTTCTGGTTGTTACAACATTAATGCTTATTCAGGTAAAGATATTTGTTATTTTCCCAAGACAGCCTCACCATTCATTAAGGATGTGACGGGCTCCTGTATGCTGGTAATGACTGCTTTAATTCCAGCAAACAGAATGCCTTGCAAACAGCAGGTTAGATATTCACAGCTAGTTCTGTGGTCCATTACAGCAATTCCTTTTCTTCTTCACTGCAGCTAGCATTAGTATTCAAAAGCTGAAAGCATGTTGGTCGAATGCTACCTAAATATTTATGGACTATTGGTAGGGTCAGAGTAACAAGGGCAGCAAATGAAATTAAAGATTTACACCATGAAACAAAGCGACTTATCAATCACTTTTTGCCAAGTTGCTTCTGCTGTTTAAAGAAGTTATTTTCTTAGGAGATTCTTTTCTAGAAAATGAACTTCAGCATGAAATTTTGATCTGTAGTTTCACTTTAATGTCTGCATTATTTCTTCCAACAAGATGAGCCGGTGGAGAAGACCTTGCACAGCTGACAGTGCTGGCTGGTGCATGGCTTGATTCCACAGGAACAGTACTCGCCATCTTTTATCTGGATATATCAAAGTCTCTGTCCAACTTCAGGTCAGAAATACCCCTGAGTGAGTGAGGAAATAAATGAGAGGAGAAACTGAGATGCAGCAACTTTAAAAAATTCCTATGCCAACTCAGACTTAAGAATAGAAACTGGGATTTGGGCAGGCTTTATGTTTAAACTTTGCAGTCAAACCTCTGGCTGGACACAGAATCTTGCTGTGCTGAGCAGTGGGCAAGCTGAGATGCTTTTATGCTTTTCTGGAGGGGTGTAAGAACCTCAGTAACCTGGCATCTGCATAAATGAGAAATGACACTTTATTGTTTTGTGAAAGCATGGCAGAACATATATTTGAAATGGAAATTGCCTTGCTTGTTCAAATGAAAACCTCTGAGCACAGAAGCCCTGCTTTCATTATTTTGATTGGAAGCTAAGCATTTTGCAATAGCAAGCAGGTAGGAAAAAAGCCAAATTTGAGAGAAGAAAATACTTTTTATTCCTCCAATTTTTAATTTTTTTGTGTGTTTTGAGACGTATCTATTCATAAAAGAAGTTAAGCATGAATTTTTATTTTTATTTTGTTCTGAGATAAATTTAAGTGATTATCTAGCAAGGTCTCCATAATGAGAATAAATAAAGAGAAAATGAACTGAACAGTAAATGGCTTTAATAAGCAGCATGCCAGCTTTTTCCTTTGGATTTTAGCTGGGGATTGCATAAAAAAGAGCCCCAGGACTTGACTTAACATTAGTACATTTTCTCGTTTTCTTTCAAATTTGTGTTCAATACTGGAAGAGAATAAGTCTGGGTGTTTTATTACAGTATAATAATGATAATTTAAAAAAATTACATTTATATAAAAAGTGCATGCACATGTACAGAATATCTTTTGTTTTAGCTGGGAATATTCTAAAGTAGATCAAAACCTGTAAGAACAAGCATATAATCTCTCCAGTTAAATATTAAAATAGCATTTATTTGCCCAAAGTAGTGTACATATGTAGCAGTGACAGTTTGGAATCAGCATTTGTGTTTTGCAAATGAAACTGGTCTCTTTTGATGACTCACTCCAGTGAAGTTGTGTTGCTAATCACCCAAAAGGGATTTTGGATGCGCTCGGAGAAGATACATCCTTGTTTGTTCTAGTGGAGTGCCTGAATGTTAGCATTTGCAAATATTTTGGTTTGCAGTAATTCGTGGTTCTTTTGCTTTCCAGGGAAATAAGACCTTAATGAAGGTGAAAGAAAAAAGAAATCTAAGAAATACAGAAAGTGATTTTCATTCTCAGTATATAAGGCCAAAGGATTCATGGAGAGGATCTGAAATTTGTCCCTAGATGAGGTTGCTGTTGTGTGTCCTTTCGTGTCATCCCCCTGCCCTGAGGAGCAAAATATCTGCAACTTTACTGAAATCCTCAACAGCTTTTTAGGCTCAGCATCTCTCAAAAATCAAATGCAGAAAGGTAAATTTGTGTATTTTCCAGTATTGCTAACTGCACTGTGGTTTAAACTGTAATATTTTGCTTAGAATCACAGCAGTTCAGATCCTGGGTGTACCAATCGCAGTACGTCATTTGGGTCACCAAAAGAATCCAACAACAACGAAAAAATTTAATACCTTTAGAAATTCAAGTTTTGCTGATTCTTAGCCTGAAAAGAATCTTAGCCTGAAGACCAGTTCTGTTGCTGAGTCATTAAAGAAAGCTCTGGGCACTCCAGTCTTCTTTTTCCAGCTCATTAATATTGGGCTGATGTTCTGCTGTATGGCCAGTGTGGAAATTCCAAGAACTTCACCAGCTTCAGAGCACCTCCCTTATTTAGCATTCACAGACAGGCCTGTCTAAACACAGTCTTTCTCTTGTATTTTACTTTAGCTGTATAATCTTCTCCCCAGAGAAAAGGAAGGTGTACACAGCCACAGATGCCTGAGTGAAATTCTTTATGCTGCCCTGTGAAAAAATTCTGAAAAGTCCCTATCAGTTAAGAATTTTAGATGAAGATATTTACCACTAAGGATCATCAATAATAAATGTTCATGATTTTTTTATTAAAGATTGAACTTGTGACATTTCCTCAACTTTTGAACTTTGTGCAATACCTAATTGAAAATGTCTCTATTTCTCCCACTCAGGATGAAAGACATCTAACATTTCACATCTTTTTATCTCTGTTAGAGGAATCAGTTTATTTTTCCTGTGAAATTGATGCTTTCTCCAGAGCTTGTCTTTCCCTCAGTCTCCATTTACTGGCAGTGGTACTGCCTTTCTGTCTCAGCCAAGGTGGTGCTGACAGCATCAGTGAAATGTTTCAGTGCAAAGACCAAGTTAACCAACAGCTTTAACTGGGTCTGAATGACTGCAGGGAGTCAGACACTGAGTTACCTCATGGCTCTGGCCACCCTGAGAGATCTAAAGGCACATTGCAGAAAACTGAGGGTTTATGCATTCAGGTATTGCACGCAGGACCCTAATTACAGAATATTGGTTTAAAAATAATTCCTGACCATGGTGGGGGAGGGAGTTAGGCATGTTGTAGCTCTATAGCAGAGGGTACTCATTCTGAGTATCAGTCAGTCTAGAAAGATGTGGGTGTGGAGTAGATTTTCCTTGCTTCATTTTTAAAATTCAAATAGTAAATGCATTCTGGAATACAGTGCTTTGTGTATTTTAAAATGCATGCATCCCTTGTGCTTGGCTCTTTCCCATGGTGTGGGCTGTAGGATGAGCTGTACTTTTCTCACTTCGGTCACTCAGCTTGGACAAACTCTTTTCACAAGAAAGGCTCTTGAGCATTTTCCCTGCTATAGTACAGAGTTCCTAAGTCTGATGTATCATGTTTGAAGTCGAAGAGGAGTCTGTAACAGTGGATTCCCAGTATTTGGCATAGTGTTACATACTTACAGCCTGATATTTGAATTGGCTGTTGTTAGATGCTTCTCTAAGATGTACGTAACAAATCTTGTCTCTGTGGAAGCTGTATCTATTTATCATTTATTTTTAAAAACTGCCTGGGAAGAACTGTGGTTCGTTCCATGTGTGATAAGCTAAACACAATTTGGTTCTGTTCCCATCCCCAGGTTTCATTTATTATGAAAACATGTCTGACTTTCCTGAGCTGGTAAATTTGAGGGGGAGAGAAAATGAACATATATGGAATATCCTGGTATGGTACTTGGAAGTACAAAGTATTTCTCTGCCAGTACAATTTCAGTTTCCATGTTGTGTCTGTATTTTTCTTAGGTACCCAACAGAAAGGTAGCCAGTGACTGGACAAAGTGTTTTTTACGGGAGTGCTGTTCTTGCATGGTGCTGTCTCCAAAGGGCAGTTTTAAATGGCAGGTGAAGCAAGTGTTGTCTGCCCTCTGCCCTGTGTAAGGTAGCTCTCCTAATTTCCCAGCACTGGCACATTCTTATTAGGAGCTGCAGTGTGGGCACTTGAAGCAGAGACTTTTCCTTGCAGCAGGAGGCAGTGAAATGTGTGTGAGACCAGCTCAGTGTCATGTTTGCCAGCAATGCAGCCTCTCAGTCAGGAGGGCAGCAGCAGAGATGGACAGCTTGCTGCCTGCAACAGGGAGCCTGTCTGGAAGCAGTGTGTCCAGGAACTCTTCCAGAGTTGCCCCTTGGAGTGGCATTTGGGCAGCTCAGTCCCAGGGGCTGCACAGTTGCCCTGCTCTCTGCGCTCTTTTACTGCTGTAGTTGATTTCCACACTTATTTAAAGAGAAGCAGCTAGAGGCGTCATCTCCTGGGGATGTGATTTGCATTCTGTGTTTAATTAAAGCATGACAGTTTATGCCAGAGAATTTTAAAATGGGAAATGGAATGCTTTTTGCCAAATATTGGGATTTTATAGAGACTTGGAAACTCATTAGTAGAGATTTTTATTCATAAGTTGCAGTCTGTTTTGCAGGGCCCGTTGAGTCTGGCTTTGTTTTCTTCTGGGTTTCTCCTTCCCTGAGTTATTTCAGCATCACATAATATTGGTGGAAATACCCTACTCAGTGACAAAACTGTTTGAGAAACAGGGCACTGACCAAATTGCTTTTCTAGTAAGGAGCTGTGCCTGGGGACTGTTAATGAGAGTGAGAACCTCCTCTGTGCTAGGTCAGAGGCTTCAATTTGATCACATCAGGCAAATTTTAACCACCCTATAAAGCTGTTAGGTGGCTTGTAAGAAAAGTGGTAGGTGTTTCATTCTGCTTGTTAGTTTTTACAGGACATCTGTACAAACGTTGTGACCCTGACAGCTTCAGTGGTAGCCTCAGAAGAGAAGTCAAGTACTAAATAGGAACAATTATGTGGATAACTGTGAGAAAATACTGTGTGCAGTAGGTCAGCAATTCATAACAAGGCACAAACATTAGTCACTCAATTTGTGAATGAGATCACGAACTTATAATTTTCAAATAATCTGTTTGCAAATGAATTCACCCAAAATTCCTGTTACTTCTCATTAAGCATGAAAAGAATATTATATTTACAAATGCACAGAATTCCAGGCCACCTGAAATTTAATTTTACCATGTCTTTTTACAAAGGTTTACCAGAAGTAAACCTGACAGAATTTACCCTTCTCTTAAATATCACCCCAGGTCACAAAGCTGAGGGTTACTTTGCCCTTTTTGCTGGTTGTGCTGTAAGATAGGGCTGCCCACACTTCAGCAGGACACTGCAGAGCAGCTCTTTGGAGACAGGCATGGCTGGTCAGGCAGCCCTGTCCATGGGTTATTCATGTGCAGATTTAGAGTTGTTAGAATTATTCAAAATCCTATTCTTTCATCAAAAATTGAGCTGTAAACCATGGAAAGAAGAGACATTTTCATGTGCATTAATTCAGTGTCTCTAAAAGTCCTTTTTTTGGTGTTGTCAGATAACCTGCACAAAGCCAGAGAAAGCAACAGAATTTACTCTTGGGGGTGAGGGAGCTGTTGGTGAGGGTCAGAGATTGGGAAACTATTGGTGAAGTGTTTGTGTGATGGATTTCTCTCAAGATTGTCCACAGATACCTAAAACTTTACTTGATTTGGAAAGGTTTGGGTTTTTTGCAGATAAATCCAGATTGTATGTGTAATTATGTTAATACTGCTCCCTTCTGCCTACCCAATGATGTTGAAGGGCTTACCTTGGGTCCAGAGAAGGGAAAGAAGTCCCCATTCTGCAGTGTTTGGATTAGAGCAATTTATACTCAGGTCCCTGCAATCCTAACAAGACATGGAATGCTGGACCTTAGAGCAGCCTGGCCCATTATTAGGCTGTTTGGTTTCAGATAGTTAGCAGTGGATTCATTGTGAGATTCATCCTTCTGAGCTGTTGAACCAAGGAAGTGTGAGTTAACAATCCCTAGTGTGCATTACGATCTTGTGTAACTCTGTATGTAATTTGAATTTACAGTTTTCAGTCTTTTTGAATTGAATGTTAAATTGTACCTGTTTGAGGCTTGTTTTGCCACCTAAGAAATAAGGCCTTCTAAAGATGCCCTTCAAGGTGACATTTCTGTGGAGTGCAGGGAGAAGCTAATTGGCCCTGCTCACAAGGCCAGAGCAGGGAAGGCTGCTGATGGTAACTTGTTCCCTTGTAGGTTTTCCACAGCTATAAATACAGAGGAATTGTACAGTAAATGATGCATTTTGAGTGAGTATTTTCAGTGCTGTCTGCCCTGATGCTTCAGCAGCACGTACATCCAGGTCTGAGTGTTGGCTGGGGTATTCATCTTCCTCTGGAACAAGGCACTGCTTCTGCACTTCAGGAGGATTTGTAACTCTGGGCTTTGGCAACTTTTTCCTGTATACGCAGCTTCTGTTCGGAGATTGTGATTTCAGGTGGCCTTGGGAAATGATAGGTAAAGCAAAGGACAGGGTTTTTCTTTGTTACCACTCCATGTTGCAAGGGCTCATTCCTTGTCATTTTAATTCATAGTCTCCTGTAAGTCTCAGCAGGGCACAGGAAAAGCCCCTTTCCACTCCCCCTGGCTGTGCTGCTGCCTGGCAGTTCCCATTCTGCAGCCAGCCCCACTGTGGGAGTTCGCTGAACTGAAGCAAGGACTGCAAAGAATGTTGTTAAAACCTCATTGCTAATGACTGATTTCATGCAAAAGGGCCAGAACAGAACTTGCAGGTGCTTTAACAGAGAGCTAAGATGGCCCATCATGGAGAAGTTCATTCTACTCTTAAATACAGATGATTTATGTTAAATTTAATATGGAATTGCTAATTTTTTGATCTAAGGCCTGAAATGGGGGGAGTTATGGCTTTACCTACCATAAGCAGCAAATATTCATGCTTTTAAGTGAATTTCAGATTGTACCGAAGTAATTTCCTTTGTAATTAATAACACCAGTACAGTTGATTTCTTATTTCTTTCCCATACTAGAATTGTCATCCAGTAAATTATATACCTGTGATTTCCTGTTGATGCTGAAATATTGTCATTTAATGGCCTACTATGCTCATTCATGGATATCCAGAAATAAATAAATCAAAGGAAACAGTCTGTTAAAGTGCACTTTCAGCATAATTACTAACGCTGGATATGAACTACTCTTTATGCTATTTCTTGTATTCAGAAGATATGAAAGATGTGGATTTTAATCAGTTTCTGTGGGAGAGGCTTATTAAAGAGATCTTCAGGGATTAAAGAAGCAGAGCAGAAGAGATTATAGTTGTGTTAGTGAAACATCTTTTAAAGGACATTTCTGTGTATTTTTATCAAACATTGTAACCTATGGGCGCATGATGGCAGAACAAACATCATCCAGACAATATCCTTTGCACCACTGGAAAATGATAAGATCTTTTTTTCCCCCTGTTGTATCTGGTTATATTTTATATTATTGTGTTATATCACAGCCTATTACATAACCTAATGCCCCAGCAGTGAAAAGGGGAGTGGGGGACTGAGCCAAGTGTCTGTAATGTAGCAGAAATATAACTGAAAGAATTGAGCAGCACACATATTTTTGCATGTAACTGCAAATGGTCAGAAAGCCAGGCAGATACAGCAGCCTTTGCAGCTGCAGTACTAGAAATTCTCAATGATAGAGAAGAATTGCAAATGAGATATATAGAAAAGTGTTGTATGGGCTTTTTAATAGACAATACTCATAGCATCTATTCATCCAAATTTGAATACAGAAAATAAAATTAGATTCAGATTGTAGTTAGTATTTTTCTGAAATTACATTTTGAAACCATGGATTCTGTACTGCAGCTGTTTTTTTTTTTCCCAGAATCAGTGGAATTTCTAATAATAATGTAACTTGTTCTGAATTGCCTGTTTAAAATCATGTAGTCTTGTACTTGTGGTTCATCATTTAGAACCTGGCTGCTGTATTTATTTAAATGATTTGGTAAGTACGGGTTAAATACTGCTCACAGAAGTAACTGCAGAGTGTTCTGGTCCTGTGGACTGCCAGCACATGTTCTCTGTATCCCCAGTGGAAGAGCATCACTGCCATGAGACACATTGCTGGAATCAGAACTGTGACCTGGCCAAGGACAGCTTTGCCATCCCTAAGAGGGCTCTATGTGGTTACAGGACTTGTGCTTGCTGCTTTATTGTGCCATGCAGGTGACAGTATTTCAGTGTGAATTAATACTAAATAAATGGCACTTAGTATTAATTCCTGTATTAAAAAATGGTGTTTGAGTGTGGGTTGGGCACTGCCAAGATGTTCTTGTTTACATGGCTGTGACCTTCACTGAAAAATTTTCCATGATCGATGCAAATAGCTTACAAAACTTTGTCTTTTAATCTTTTATGAAATCTGTAATCTGGCTAGCAACCCATTCACATCTGCAGTAGATGTTGAATTCAAATTCAGAAAATCAATTGGGGCATACAGAACCCTACTGGGTGAGGTGTATGGTGAAAAGGTCTAATTTGGCTGGGGTGAAGGACACTCATCTTCCATGTGTAGTGACTATAGTGCTATGGATGCCTTACAGTTCCCCTGAAATCTGGATAGACCCACAAAGCTTTTCCAATTTCTACAGTGCCTTTTGGCCTGCAAAACTGGGATGGAAGATAAATGCAGTTTTACTAAAAATCCATAGTGGGAGTGTTTGTGTTTTGATGAAAAAAGTCTTTACATTTTGGTTCTGATCAAAACAAATTATTATGATTTATGTTACAATGTTTTGCTTATTTTTATTATGACACGTGCATTTTTGAAAATAATGTAGCTAATATTTCATGTTTGAGATTTTGATTTACTATTTTACTCTACCATTGTGTAATGCTGTGAAATGAATATGATTTAGCAGTCTTAGACCTTTAGTCTTTTGTACTGATTTAGAAGATGATCTGAAATGTCAGGATTTCATATAGAATGAAATATATATTTTCAGTCTTATTATTTCCAGTTTGCTTGGCCCTGCAAAACAGGGGAGGACCTTTTAACATAATGTGAAGGAGAAATGGAATTCCAGTGAAAGACAATCTGTCTTGAATTTTTCAAAGATTTAGGCTGAACTCTTACTCAAGTTTTTAGTGATTGCTAATTGCTTTGAGCTGTGCATCTCTGAGAAAAAGGAATACATTTCAGATTATTCCAGGGGAAGGTGGAGCAAAATAACCCTTTGAGGAGAGGAAAAGAGTGAGAATCTGGCCAAGAGGAATGAGCTAGGGAGCAAATACTGAAGGAGAGAGTGGGTGAGAAAAAGATGACCAAAAACCAAGGTTGCAGAGGTGAAGACAAAAGAGGGTGATGGGGAAGAGGAGTGAGAATGTTTTTGAGGGGGAGGATTGCCCAGTGTGCTGTGGAAGGATCTGTTGCTTGGTTATTAATGCCCTTCCCAGGTGAGCTGGTACCACTCCCACGGTGTGTGCCCAGTCCTGAGCAGGGCTCAGGTGTGGGTAAATCTCTGCATGAGCTGTGCACAGCTCTCTGCAAAGGGGAATGCCCCATATTCCCCAAGGAATGGGCAGTGCCTTCCATGGTGCTGTGAGACAGGGGCAGTGGTGAGTGTGTCAGCGTGCTGTGACAGTGGCCAAGGTGAGTTTGTCACCTGGGGTTGTTGGGATGGGGCTGGAGGCAGGAGGGAGCTGCCTGTGGAAGAACACGGTGCTGTTGTGCCTGGGCTGGAGAGGGCCCTGCAATGGGCACTGAGGAGCTCTGCTGTGGGAAGCCAGGTGTGATAATTCAGATGTCTGAACAAGGTCTGGAACATTACAGTCAGCATGAAAGGTAGTGTTCAGAGACAACTGATTGTGTCATTTCTGCTTCTGGAACAGGATACACGCCAGCTTCTTAATTTCTTGCTGTTTATTGTCTCATTAACTTTTGTCTCAAGGCTGTGTAATATTTTATTACCTGCTTTTCCAATACTTGTTATAAACACCTACCGAAGCTTCATATTAAAGTAATCTCAGTCCTGGCATTCCAGACTAGAGTTCTCAATTCAGATTTGCCATAAAAGGCAGCCTGTGAGATAATTATGTTAGGGAGAACTGCAGTCTGCAAAATGCTTTAAAAGCTGGAGTGTAATTAATTATAAAGTGACCTCTTAAAGAGAGTAGATTTATTTCTTTAGCATGAATTAATTTCCTGATAGAGATTTTGGATTGCCATCAAAACAGAATTGAATCTGTCAGTGTCTGTCGCTATTACCCCGTCTAGCAGTATTTACCAACTTTGATTTGATAGGAACTCTTCTGGGGGAAAAAGGGCTGCTTGGGGGCCAGAGCTTTCCAACCCTTAACTTCCTTTCAGAACGTCACAGTAGTGCTGATAGCTATTGATGTGTCTACTATAATTTACTAGAAACTGTAATGAGATCAACAGCTCCATTCACAGAAGTGGCTGTGTGCCAGTGAGGAGGTGTAAGGCTGGCTCAGTCCGACTTGTACCAAACTGTGATTAAGGCTGAGATGATGGAGGTTTGTACTTCTTTGCTGCTGCTCTGCTGGGCACCACAGCATTGATCAGCATCCCGTTGTTTTTGTCTTTTTAACTATCTGTGCTGTATCTCTGCAGGAAACGCAAGCTTTTCAATGGATAAACCTTGTTTTTCCTTGTTTTGTTTTTTAAAATACAGCTTCTGTATATAAGTTAGCTAGACAACAGTTCATTTTGGATATAGCCTGTTTCTCTCTGTAGCTGCTCATAGTTCTGACTAAAGCTACGTTCAGCTTGTCCTTGGTTGAATACTGAACCTTTCCAAAGTGCTTGGCAATAGCCAGCTGATGTGGATTGCCCTGTGCAGCTGCTGATGCTAAAGCTTTTGAAAATAATTGTTTTGAGTGTACATTTAATAGGGATGCTCAGTGTTATTTAAACTGTATTCGTTGCAAGTCCTTTAACTGTAATGTTATTAATCTGGCTGAATACAGCCAGTGCATCATTTAAAAATGTTTTCATTTTCATGACTGGCAGAATGTTTACAAAGATTTTTTTGCTGCTAGATCTACCTCTCTAGTCAACCTGCATGCCAGTGCCAAGCATATGAAATATATTTTGTTGTTTTCTTCCTTAATCATCTGTACTTTGAAAACATAAAGGCATTGTTGGTGAGTGTTTTAAAAGCAGAAAAATGGAATTGTATCCTTGAGACAGATCTGAGTGTTTCTAGTTTGAAAAGAGCTTTGGATGTTTGATTTGAAGGAGTCAATTAAAGGCCCTTGTGAATGCCAGGAACCTCGTGCTGCACCCTGGTGCTTGAGCATTGCAGTTTCTGTGCTGTGTTGGAGCTGTCAGAGATAAAGGCTGGTGGTGATATAAAGTTCAGCCTATTGCTGGTGAGGATGAAGCAGCACAACATTCTGCTTTGGATCCTGGCCCCTCTGCTGAACTGGGACAGGATCTGAGTGCAGTAATGCTCTCACTGAGTGGAGTGTGCTGCCCAGGAGGCCACAGTCAGGTGAAGAGGAGTGGTGGCACTTGCACAAGGATCTGGCCCAGCCACACAGCCCAGGGTGCCCCAAGGACTGGCTCACCTCCCTCTGTGGCAGTGTAGCAGCGACTTTTCAGAGAGGATGAGTGACTCCCACCCAGGAGAAATTCCCGAAGGATTCACAGCAGTAAAGGCAAGAGAAAATCCTGTAGTAGGCTATCATTTTGGTCTGGTTGTATTGTAGCTGGGAAAGGCTTGTTGTCTGTGGTTTAGGAGGAATCTGTTTTAAAGGACAGTTGGAATGTTTTGTTTTGTTTTTTTTTTTTGTTCAAATCTGGCTGTGCTGCAGGGAGGAGCTGACACATCACAATGTGCTTTGCATTTCTTTGAGCACGAACTTCTCACAAGGGAGTGATATCCCACTGGTGGGTCTGAGATGATTCTCTTGCTAAGGGCATCTGAATATAAAGATCAAAAAGAAAGCAGCTAGGGCAGAATGGGACAGAGCAACCAGAGTGTTCTGGACAAAGGCTACTGTATTCTCATGAAAAATTTTGCTTTTTAATTTCTATTGGCACAAAGAGCCAGTAATGTGTACCTTGTAATCTGCCTATCTGTGGATCCACTTCACTTAGTGGTTCTTGATGCCCAGTTTGGTTTGCTTACATGGAAAGCTGGTTGCTTTCAGGAAACAGTTATCTTTGGCTTCTCTCTTTTATGCAGCTACTCTTTAATTTTTTAAAATAAGGTGGTTCTTACTGGTATGATTGAGAAGGGAAGTGGGGGATATATTGGTGAAAGTCCTGCATAGCAGCAGCCAGCCTGTGCCTCTGTCCAGTTGCTTGTAGCCTGTTGCTTTTGCAGTGCAAACAAAATGCACACTGAAAAGTAATTGTATGCATTTCTATATCTGAATGGATGCAGAGCCTCCAGGTGCAAGCTGAGTGAGGGTGATTCCCCAGCCATTGTATCATGCATTTCAGAGCCAGGAATGAGGGAAGCCAGCAGATGAGAACAGCCATCCATAATTTGTCTTGCTTCCACAGTTTGCACAGCTTGACCTCAGAAGCAGCCATCATGTCTGGCTTTGGAAGGAAAAACCCCAACGTTCTGTGTGTTTGTTGATTTAAGGACACGTTTGTTGTCTGGAATTAACAGGATGCAGAGCCAAGTGGGTATTGATGCTGATTGCACACAACTCTGATTTGGATTTTGGAGCTATATACAATTGCACAAATTGTATCAAAGGAACTTAATTGCCCTAGATTTATTTGTGGTTGTGCTGAATCATAATGAAAGGTCAGTTTTCTTACATGGGAGATGAGATTTAATGAAATTCAGCCTCTGCTCACATGGTAAAGTTTGCTCCACCTCTAAATCCACAAAACTATTTCTGTTCAGCTTTGCGTGTGTGGTGGTTCTGTATTTTGCAAGTACAGTGTAATGAATGTGTTTTGGCTAGAAAATGGGAACGTTAAAAGTATGGTGTAAGGCATATAAAACCTGATTATCCTTCTGATAGAGTTACAGATCTGGTGAGTGAAGGGAATTCAAGAAATGTAATGGATTTGGACTTAAGCATTAATAATGCTTTATTATCATCTGCTTCATGAAATCTTACTCGAAAATATTGATTCAAATTTACTGTGATGGAGATACTGCCATATGATCTAAGGGTTGGCATGGCAAGTGTAAATGAAGAATAATCTGAAATGGATGAAGCTGGAGCCTCTGAAAAAGCCTCTGAAAAAGCCTGGGGAACAATGCTATATGTGTTCTAATGTTTAATATCTTTGTTATTAGTACAGAAAATGAAGTAGATAAACTAATGTCTGTGGAGGTACTGAGCCATGAATATCTCCAATATAGAGGAAAATAGTTAGATAATGCAAAAGACTATTGAGAGTTATTAGAAATGAGGATGAAAAATAGGAAGATGAATGTTGAAAAACATAATCTGAATCATGGCTGAAGGGAAGAATAATGCATAACAAAATTCAGAACAAAACAGTGAACCTCAGGAAATAAATTTCTCCTTTTCTAGTTAATTTTTCTCACATTAATTGAAGGTTGAAAAAGCTTTTCTTCGGAGCTTCACTTTGTTAGGTAAAAAGGCAGTCAACTGGAGTCCCACAAAAAACCACACCCAGCATCACTAGAATACACTAAGAGATGTGTAGTTATACTCTCCACACAGTCTGCTCAAGAGTTCTTGCAGGATTTATCACCTAGAAGAATACTGTTTGGAAGAAAAGTGATGCTATCCATGAACGTGTAACCTCAAAGACTAAAATGCTATTTGTAAAACTCATTTTTTAAATCCCCTTAACCAGTTTGTCCCTATGAAGCACATGAGTGGAAAAAGAATAGCAACAAGAAAACTGTTAGTAAAACGAAACATAAAATCCTGTTATCAATAACTCAAGTTAGTTTTCCAGTTTTTTGTCTGAATAGATGCATCTTGAGATTAAAACTTTTTTCTACAAGGGCTGTTTGACAAAAGTGGGTATGAATAAAATGCAACCCATGAAGTCTTCCTCTGGCAGTGTGCATGTAATCACATCAAAGGAAATGGCAAGGTCACTGTGTATTAATTCTCTGGGTATTTTATGAAGTTGACCTTTTCTGGTGTTGTATCCTAATTAGTGCAGGCAGACCTGCTGAGCAGTGATTTGAGGAACATGTAACCTCACCTCTGAGGTTTTGGAGGTCTTTGATCATCCTATGGATTAGAATTTCTATTCACGTCCCTTCTGAACTGTGGGCAAACTGAGCTTGGCATTTCTCTCACTTACATGGTTCCCCTCTAACTGGTGGGCGCTGCTGTT
Source organism: Eopsaltria australis (assembly GCA_034509425.1). NCBI lineage: Eukaryota > Metazoa > Chordata > Aves > Passeriformes > Petroicidae > Eopsaltria > Eopsaltria australis. Next base: position 2,557,671 of record JAVTVJ010000138.1, read on the forward strand.
ACTGTGAGATGCAGAGAATCAGTATTTGATGTCTGCATATGCAGAAATGCAGGCATAGAGTGGGAAAATGGTGACTTACGTTTTCAATAATTCAGACGCCTACCTGAACCTAACACCCTGCTTAGGATTTTTGTCTTCTGAGGGTATCAACCAACTGTAGTTTCTTTGAACATAAATAATTTTTAGTATCTCAGTAAAGAGGAGGAATCATTAAGGGGTAACCAAGTCAGTTTTCATATAAATTACATGGGAAATGTCTACAACTATGCTAACTAAAGATTTGTAAAGCAGGCTGATACTTCATTATTTACTGTTATGGCAAAGAGCATTTCTGTCCTGTAATCATATTAAGTGCTGTGAACTTACATTTCTAGAAATGCAGGGTGTGTATCATACTTGCACAGCACAGAGGTGTATTTTGATTTAGTAAACAATATGAGTCATTCTCTTCTGTGACTTCTAAACATAAGCTTTTAAGGATTTGGGTGAGGTATGAGTGCAGAATATTGATTAATAGCAGTAGTACCACTGTTAGAGTAAGCAGTCCTAAAATACAGCTTTTCTCAGTTGTGTGGGCTTTATGGAGGATATGAGGCAGTCACTGTGCTGGGAACGGCAAGGCTGATCTGACATCTGTTTCTGGTGCTCTAAGAACTTAAAAAAGGTTTGCCTAGATCAGAAAAAGAAAGTTTGACATTTTTTCTGTAATGACTTTGAGACAATTTTTCTGGTAGTAAGTTGCTCCATACTCATGTAGAAAAAGTCTTTACAAAATAGAGAAACTGAGGTTGGGAAAAACTGAGGCTGGAACAAACCACATGTTCTGAAACAGTAAGAGTGATAAAATATTGGATCACTGAAGCTGAGCATGTGGTGAATTGAAGAAGCTCTAGACTTGATGTGAGGGTCATTTGATAAAATTTCATGGCAATATGATACAGAACCTCAGACTTAATGACTATAATGAAATCTGCTGGCCTTAAAAATATGGAACTTTATATTTATTGTTGTAATTTCTAGCGGGTGAAATGAAGATGTCAGGTGTTTAAAGGGTGAAGTATTATTATTATTATTGTTTTTATATTACTATTGTCCCTATTAGATTTTTCCAAGTGATCAGTGACAGCTGCCATATTGACATGGTGGTAAATTTAATGTAGTTTATTTTGGCATATATAGATACTATTGAGTTCAAGATTGCTATTGAAGCCTGGAAGGGCATACCCTGATCTTCTTGTAATAATAACATCAATGTCTCACTGGCCATCCCCTCTGAAGAGCTGCCTACAGCAGCCAGAGATTCGCACCCCCCACCCAAGTGTAATTTTAAAAATTTTTCTGCCAGGTGTTTTATATTTTAAAGGCTGAGAACAATGGCATGAGCCCTTTCCCCAGATCTGCTCGAACTGGTGCCTGTTATAATGGCTAAAACTTGCATTTTTGGTTGGAGAAGAGGTGTGCTGGAGAGTGCCATCACTGAGGAGAGCACAGGAAGGGGGATGTGCTCGTGCCAGCTCTGCACTGGGAACAGCCCTGTCTGACCCTGGGGTTGCCCGTGGTGCTCTGGAACAGCTGCTGCTGCTGCCCTGAGCATTCCTCTGGGGACATTTGTGAGCTGCACTGAGCTGGGAATATCCCCAGAGGCTTTTGGTGCACCTGCCCTTTAGACTGTTGCTTTCAGACTTTGTGTGCAAAAATCTCATTTTAAAAACATGCAGATGACCTCCTGCCTGAATATCACCTGCTTTTTATGGTGGATCTAATTGCACACCTAAGGCTACAAATTTTGGGAAACGCTGCTGTAAATTTTTATTTGCACAGGTATACATTTATGGATTTGATCATAAGGTGATTTCTGCTCTGCAGTAGGCAGTGGAGTCTTGCAATTGGAATGACTGAGAATCAAGAAGAGTGATTCCTCAAGATATATTACATCCTTATTTTAGTTTTTTTGATCTTAAGTATGCCCAGTAGCAGAAGGATAATGACTTTTCTTGGGGGGGAAAAAGCCCCAACACTCCCAACTTTATTATACCTATTTAAAAAATACTTTAAAATCTGTAATATGTAAGCATTATCAAATATTGTTCATGATGTGTAATAATAAAAACGATTAAAGTATATTTTAAATATTATTCATGCAAGACTTATTCCAGATATTAAAAACTTTCAAGATTTTTCAAGCCAAACTAATTTAATCTGGTTTTCAAAGTGTTTCTTGTAATATCATTCTAATTTATTCTATGATTCCACTCCTGTTCACTGTAGGCCACTTAACAGTGCATTCATCTTGTAATTGTTGCTGCCACTTCCATACCATTTCCCTGAATTAGGAAAAAAAATCTTGCATGACTGATTTTTAGTCAGCTGTCCCCAGGTTCTTGCGAGGCCCTCAAGGACTGCTCAGCCTTTTGGAGAAGGTGGGGAAAGGAGGTGCTGACCCTTGCTGTGCTGCCATCTGTGGAATTTCCAGTCCCCCATCCCTCCACTGGAAAGCCTTCTTGCAAAGATGGAAAACCACTGACTAGCATTAATGTGATCAAGATTTAAAAATGAATGATTTTGTGAATAAACTTTCTAAATATTGATATGAGACAGATTGCTACATATGTCCAAAGACACACAATCACTTAGAAATGTAGCTGTGTGTTTTCTCGAGGCCCCGCACAGCTGTGTGTGCGAGTCTTTTATTGCACAGCATCTGGAATCTGTGTGACCCCTGTGTCCTTTGGGCATCACCTATGCAGTCTTCATGCCTCCCTGCACAGGAGCCATAACTCAGTCTGTCTCCATCTACCTGCTGCTCCTCCAGCTCCTGCTGTCCAGCTTTTTCCTGCAGTTGCATCTGTTGTAGCCCTCCGGGCAGGTGTCTCCTGTGAGCAATAGAGCAATAAAGCCTCAGCTGTTATTGATAAGATATCTCTGACAAATGAAGCCCCTGAAAGACAAAGGCTGTTTTTATTCTGCTTGCCATCGTGCTCTGTTTGAAACAGCACTGAAGTAAGTACAGGGATATCATCAGTTTTTGGTATGAATCAGGTTGACCTCGATGGGCAGCAAGTGGCTTCAGCCAAGTGCTCTGGAGATGCTATTTCAGTAGGGAAAAATAAACCTAGATCATGGTGCTCACAGAGAGTTTAACTTTCCTAAACTTTTTAATGTGGAGCATTTCAGGCTTCTGAAACAAATGAAGAAGTATTTCAATAAGTAAAGTATTTTAAACTCCTCCAAACAAGGGTGATGCATGATTAAGGTTAAAACATTGGCTGGGGATACTTTCTATTTGCCAGGCCTCCAGCCATGTTAGAGTATGAATTTTAGTGCTGCTTGGAAAGTGTGTAAGATGTGTAAAAGAGATGTAGGCAAGTGTAGGAAGTTAATGTTATGGAAAAACCCTGAAATTTTCTGTTTGTGAATTTAAGATACTTTTTCTATTATCTGTTTACAGCACCAGACACACATCTGATAGTATCTGCTTTGAGGATTAAATTAACTTGTTGGCATTTTTTGAATTAGGGAGCATAGAAAGGCCATTTAATAGGAGTGCTTCAATTGATGAGCTGAAATTGAAGACAACAAGATTACATATAGCCCATTCTTCAGATCCTGTTAGGATTGTGCATCTTTGTGATGTTAAGAACAGGCTCTGATGTTATTTGCTGCAGTGTAATTTTTCACTTATTTGAAACAACATGAAGTGTCTCACTATTCTTTCCTCTCCTTTAAGTTAACTGTGGATAATGGAGGATTTATGCTTCATGTACAGATCATAAAATAGTTTAAGGAAATACTTTTCCAAGCTGATTGGAACTAAGATAAGCTGTCTTGGTTTCCTGTGTCTTAGAGAATGAGTATTACTTTTGCCAGTATGTGGTTCTCTTTGAGCACTTGAGTTCAGTTGTTCCAGTTTGTGGTTGTGCCATTCTTTTCCACCTTTTACCCCAGCATGGCCAAATGCATTGCTGGAGCAAGTCTGGAGCAGGGGAGAACTAATGTAAAAAGAAATCACTCTCCCTTTGTGCAAATAATTTGCAGTGGCAACTTCATAAAATTGAATAAAGTAGCCAAACAGGATGATATATGCTAGAAGATGGAATTACCAACTGGAAAACAAAAAAGTTATTGCAGCAGATGAGCAGGCCAGAACAAAGGAGCTGGTGATGTAGCAGTGCTCAGTTGGGTGCAAATGAAAAAACACGCAGACAATCAGAAAACACAAATAGAAAAGCTGGCAAGAAAATACCTTCTGGTGCTTCAAAATATGCTCTTTGATTTCACTGAGGCAGGTAACAATGTTCTCAATATTTTCTGAAAAATATGAATTTACATGTAGCACAGACTTATCTGAAGGAACACAGTCATATTATTTGCAGTTACTAGAGATTGAGAGAATTTGACTGCTCTGTGTTTCTATAGGATATATGTTTTTCTTTTCTGACAAATGTATTCATGTCTGCTGTCTGAGGTGTACCTGTCTAGTGATTGTTACTAGATGTGTTCATCCCTGTTGTCCTGTGTGCTGCAGTTTTCCTCCTGGTACAGGTGGATGTGTTAGAGGTGCATGTGAAGGTGGCAGGAAAGAATCCTGCAGGCAGGTGGGAGTGTGGATGTGGGCACAGACACACGCTGCCCCCAGGGCTCTGGCCAGAAGGTTTGTGACAGCCCACGCCCAGCTGCTCCCCACACTGCCCTGCAATGACCTCAAGGTCAAACTGTTGCGCTGCACAGCCACTCCCAGCGGGCTTGGGGTACCCTGGGTCAGGCTGTGCATTATTCCTGCAGTCCCTGTGCTGGGCAGGCTTTGTAACAGCCAGCAGAGCCACTTATTCACCCCTGAGCTGAGGGGCTGTTTCTGTTTGAGCAGTCTGAGAGCAGTGACAAATCCCTGGCTCTGTGACAACCCCCTGCAAGCCGTGCTGTGTGGTGGGAAGAGCGTGTGATGGTGATCTGTGTGTCAGCTGGTGGGGACATACCTGTGCTTGCCTTCACTTTGGACGCTGGCCAAGTACCAAATGTGTGTCCTCCTGTTTTTCAGGCTGTCTGCTTTTATAAATAATAATAATTCTCCAAGAAGTAGACATAGTGATGGGAAGATGCATATAGTTCAGTAATTATTTTGATGTGGTATGGCAGATTGTTTGTTTCTTTTTTCCTGGGAATTTTGTTTTCTTATCGTTGTGGGGCTGTCAAGAAACACGTTCTGCTGCAATATGCTATGTGTGTGTTTCCATACAGAATATATGTGTTCACATACACAATAGTAAATTTGAAAACTGTTATTACCATTCAGGAAAGAGATCCTGTGTCTATTGTGGGTATTTCTCAAAAACCACTACTTGAATGCTTGGTGACAGTAAGAAATGACAAATAAATCTTAGGGATTTTTAGGAAAGGAATGGAGAACAAATCAACCTCATTTTTCAAGTGTACTTCTGTATCTCAGTTTCTGTGTGCAGATCTGATGATCCTGTCTCTTAAAGGTCACAGTAAAACTGATAAAATCTGGAAGAAGGACAAGAAGGATGGTTGAAAGTGTGGAGCTGCTTTTACAGGAGGAGAAACATAATAGATTAGGATTGCTGCATGAAAAGATATGATAACAGCATAATAGTAGAATGTAAAAATGTGGATGGGAGAGAAATAAGGGTAGGGAGTAAGAATTATCTGCATGTTGTAATATGGGATCTAAGGGGTGTCCAACAAAAATAGGTGTTTTAAAATAAGTCCTTTTTCATGGAAAGCACAATTAAATTGCAGAGCTTGCTAGCACACAATATGAAGGACAATTAAAAAGGACTTAAAATTCAAGAATTTTCATAAAAAATAATTATTTTGTAGGTTACATCCAATCCAAAGAGAGGATTGGAAGCCAGCTCTAACTCAGGTTAATTCTGTAAGCTGCTGGAACTGCTGCCAGTGTACAGGCAGGAGGGTCACACAATACATGCTCTGCTTCATGTTGTTTATTCACTAAGGGGTAAAAAAAGGAAGGTAGCATTGAGATAGGTGGTTTCTTATTCCCTTTTAGCTCAGCCGTTTTTGTGTTGGCTGACTGTGGCTCTTTGGTTGTGCATGTCTCTGTTTTCAGCTGTAAGAGCTAAGAGACAGATACTGTTTTTATTTTTCTAATTAAAAAAAAAGTAAAAGTGGTGCCATTTAGCCATGGTATTCCCTCTGTGTCAAAGAGGGATTAGCAGGGTTTGTTGGAATTAGTTTAGTTTCTTTGTTTGTAATTGTTGACAATGGCATTGTTTCTCTTGGATGTTCATGGCTGGATTGTGGCTGAGTGCACAGCCCACAAAGAATAAGTCAATTATTAGGGGTCACAGAAGAGCATTATGCAAGTCAGTTGCCTTGAAAATGTACATGTACGTGCACACATACATATATAAATATTTTAATACAAAGTCCTGTTTTCATTCCAGTCTGGTGTCTCTTATTCCAGCTCTGAATAGCAGACCTGTCTCTACTGCTGTAAGATAAATTGAATCTGAATTTGTGTTCTCAGAGGTTCCAAAGTGGAGAGGGCATTATGACAGTCCAGCAAAGATAATGCAAACAGAAGAGTGTTTTGTCAGGGGTAAGTGAATACCTTTGTGCAAGCTACTATGAGGTAGATCAAACAGAGCAGAATCAGCACTGCAAACTCTGAGGCTCCTCTTCAAAGGAGCACTTGATGCTGTAGCAAGGTTCTCTCTCCATTATCTGCTTGTTGTTTTATCCAGTGATGTATGTGAACCCAGTGATTTTAATTGATGCTTGTAGAGGCAGTAAATGAAAACTCTGACCATGATTCTGGTCTTTGGTTCAGAAAACAAACCAACTTCGATTTTTTTTTAAAATCTCCTTGAGGTTTATTCTTACAAGCTTATTTTAAGGACTTAGCTTTCTTCAGTAGTGTATTGAGGTAAAATACTAAGGTATGTGACATGCATATATCTGCACATGTTTTACTGAACTACAACAAATATTCCAAATTGAAAATTCGGTACAGTTGTGATCCAAGTGAAATATAAGATAAAGCTTCCTCTAACACCAGTAACAGCATTGTAAATGTTCACAGTGGTATAATAAATCATTCACTCTGTTAAAAAGGTTATCTGTATGTCCTGAAATTTTGTTTCCATTTAAAATGTCTTATGAGGGCAAAAGAAATGAGTCATAAGGATTCTGCTGCTGACAATAAGCAGCATGTGGTAATTTCTTACATCTCAGCCATGAGAAGGAACCCTCATTTTTACTTCTAAGCAGTAAACCCTGGGTCATCTGCATAAAAGATATTTGTACTGGGGTGAATAACACCACCTTCCTTCTCAGCCATATAATGGGGTGAAAACCTTGTTGAAAAGTTCTGTACAGCATTTTGTAGTATTTTAGAGGGATTTTTAGCTCATGTGTTCAGCCTGTGAATTCCAGAGCAAGGGTAACTGCAAACTAGATCCAATTCAATGGAATAATTCCTTTTTTTGGTGGTATCATTTCCTCAGGAAATGGTGTAGGCTTCTAGGGTGGGTTCTGCATCTCTCTTGAATCTTGAATTCAATCATATTTTGCAGGAGTTTTTGATGAAGGAGCCCACTGTAGTGTAACAACTGCACTGAGTGCGTCAGAAACACGTGGGACTCACCCGGAACGTCAGACCTTCTGCCCTACTTTGCATCTGTGAGATGTGCCACTTGTGAGCTTGTCTGCACTGCTCAGTGCACTGTAGCACAGAAAAACCTTCTGTGTGACTTCAGCATGACCTAGCTCATGTACCAGCAGCTCGTGCAGCTGTGCACTGCACAGTGTAGACAAAATGTAAAGTCCATTTGTAGGTTATGTTGGTTTGGCTTTTTGTGTCTTTCCAGAGATGGCAAGATTTGGCACTACTAAATCTTAAAAACAACCAGGGGTAGCTTCAGAATCAGCACGCTTTTCTTTTGATTTCCTTTATTATCTCTTCAAGGGACTCGAATGAGATGTTTTGCTGCAACACTGCAAGTGCAATTTCATTAAAATAGGACAGTTACAATACCTTTCAGATCCTATGAGACAGCTTGTGGCTTTTGCTGAAGCTGCAATGCTATTTCCCAAAGCAATACCCAATTAAACACAGGGTTATAAGACAATGTGATCTTCACTAAAGATGGAAGCACTTGCTCTAAGGTATCCTTTTCTTTTGTCAGAATGTTCACACAAAACTATTATAGGTCAATGGGTTACCATATGGAAAAATCATACTCTGACAAATGCTCGCAGAAGCCAGCAGAATATCTAAGCAGTTCTGGAGAGAGTGGAGGTGGGAAACTTGTAATTCAAGAGCTCTGTGAAGGTAGGTGAACACAAATGGTTATCACAGCAAAAACCTGATGTTAAGGACCCACAAGGAATAAGAAATAATTCCTTCCCAATAAGGGATTTCACAGATGTATTGGGGTTTATGGGAGAAAGGGCCAAAGTGTCACTGGAGAGAGATCAATAGGAAGGTATTAGGAATGTCATTGTTTTCCTTTTTCCTTTCTGGTGACTGTGTTTTGTACAGATATATATGACACATGCTTAAGTATTCAAAGGGAAGTGAAAGCTGATTAAAGATGTGAAAAAGAGCAGAGACTTGAAGCTGTTATTAAAAAAAGATCATAATTGGAGGAGGGAAAATGGTGATGCAAAGAGAGAGCAAGAGGGACTTTATTTCAACTCCACAGGAGGCAGCATCAATGCTTAAAACCAACAAGAACTTTGTGAACTCAGACTCAACTTATTGAGTGCTTAGAATCTTAGTAGGATTTTTTTATTTCTCATTTTTTTGGTAAGGATTAGACTCTATACAGATAATTAGAAAATGCGCAAGTATACTTGATAGGATTAAGAAATTATAAAGAATTTAAATCCTCATGCTTCAGCACAAAAGCCAATGAATATGACAATATTCTGAAGAATATTCTCTTATAGGAATTTGGTTTTGTGTATGTCTGCTGAAGACTTTAAAAGCTTTAGAGAGATTGGTGTGGTGTCAGTGACAGATATGGAAAAGACTCTGGCCTAGTCAAGCCAAGGTAGCTAATACCATAGATTCAATACTGTATTTACCTTCAGTGAAGGTGTTGCTTACACCAGTACAATATTGAACTCTGACAGAGAAACAGTTGGGGGATAATAAGTGTTCACAAAATGGCCCCAAAATTTTGTCTCAGAAAACCTTCACCTTTAGCCTTTCAGTGGAACTGTGACAGATGGCTGCAAACTCATATTGTATCACACTTTGTAATAGAAGAGAGCTGATCCTGAACTGCACAAGGGTTACATGGACAGTTATTTACATTAAAAATAGTTTATAAGAATTTCTGGTCATTTGCTTTTTTATAGCATCAGCCCTGTTTCGCTTTCAGTAGCCAAAAATAATTTAATGTGTGATTCTGCTGTGCAGGGCCTGAAGTGACATGACAAGTATGTATTTCTCTTCATGCTGTGTTAACCACTCCAACAGAATGCAATTGCATGCTTCGTGCAAGTGCTTCAGGAAGAACACAAATAAAAGAAATAAGCAAATGGCTACACAAATGAAATTAGACCTTGCTATCATTCATTTATCTGTATAAATTATCCATGTGACTCCTTCTGTCAAATTTGCAGAGATCAGAAATGGAGTTTCCCAGCTAAATCCAATTGACCCCGAAGATAACAAAAGTTTAATCTCTCCTGATTTGTGTAAGTGGCATAAAGTGTTGTGCTTGTTGTGGCACTCACTCCACTCTAAACAAACACTGGCATTCTTGGTGAAGGAGAAAGCCTATCACTCTTGGTTTGGGGTTCTGAGTGATGGAAGTTGGGGATTGTGTTCGACAGATTCAGTCCCCATCTCAGCTGGCACGTACCCAAGGTGTCCAGGAGAGCTTTATCCTAGAGGCTTTGTAAAACTTGTCCTTGAGATCTCAGACTTTTCGTAGCAGAGAACTGAAGCAAGAAGTTGCCAGCTGCTGCTCACCCCATGTGGAGCTTATAGAGGCCAATTAGCTGCCAAATTTTGTTGGCTTTCAGACCCTTGGGAAATATGACTGTCTTGTGGGGTGAAGTTGCACATAGGTTTAGGAAGTGTCAGGTGACGGCACTGGTTATTTCACTACAGCTGAGACCTGGGATCTCCTGCTCAGGGTGATGGTAAATGTGGGTCAGAACCTGAGGTCTCAACCTGAGTCCTGTCTTGAGAGAAGTGGGGAGGCAGGAATGGGAGATGGTAGTGATAGAAGTGGCTGGTGTGATGAATTTCAGCTGGTTTTCAATTTTTGTATTAAAAAGAAATGCATTTTTGTTTTTTTTTTTTCTCTCCCCAAGTATTTAGGTTGTAAAATAAAAAAAGAAACAAAAAAAACCCACTGAAATGTCAAGGTTAGATTTAATCATTTGACCTTTGTTTAAAAAAAATTCTTCATATGAAACTTCTTGTGGTGGATATTTTGCCTTGTAGAGCTTTATATTTTAATGACTTCAGTAAGGGTCAGTGGGCCAGACATTTGTCACTTCAAAATACCTGCCCTTTTTGGATCACATTTGCTTCCCAGTGCATCAGCACATTGTGGGGCTCAAAGAGATGTTTTAGCTGCTTGTCTCATTGGACTCTGTGTGCACCCAGGCCCCTGATTAGGGGTCTGTGTTGGCTCCTGGGCCTTGGTGCAGTTCAGCTGGTTGTATTCTGAGCATCTTGTGATGAATATTAGAAAGGGTATATTCACAAAATGTGAAAATTCTCTTTCAGTTAATGCAAAACAAAGATAAAAGTGTCTTGAGAGCATTGGTAGATAACATTGCCTTTCTTTTTATTATGCATTTTTGTGTGCTCTAAAATTAGTCTACAAATTGAACATTACCTACCTTTCTATTTTATAGTCTTTCTGACAGTTTAGCTGATGTATTTGGTCATTGCTCATAAAAACCTTCTCATCCAGTTTTGGTGTTCAAAGACACTGAAGTCCTGTGAGTTACCTGATTAGCTGTGGTCAGTGCAGTTAAGTGAGAAGATTTTGCCTTTTGTTACATTGCACAGAAATGTCTTTTAGACTGGAAGGGACCTGGAGTGGAAGTGAGAAAATTATTTTTTCTCTGACTGTGCAGGTTCTGTGTGGGGGAAGCCTAAATGTACAGAGCAATGACAGTCCTGCTGAGCAGGGTCTGCTCCTGAAGCTCACTTTAACACCTTGCTGTGCTTTGCTGTAGCTCAGGGAGCAGAAGAAGCAATTTGTCTTTACAGTGGATGCTGGCCTTGGTCTCCAGGGTGTCCAGCCTGTGTCTGGTGTGTTCAGCCATCCTGCACTAGGAGAGGGTTGTGAGGGAGGAGCATATGATATATGCCTTTATTACACCCAGATGTAACTGTGTAAAGTGTACAAGAAGGAGCCAGACTTCCCCCAAACTTTAACCCTGCTTCAGTCTGGGGCTTCATTAGCATCTTCCATTGGTACTGTGGCCAAGGATGACATATTGTGCCTTGGGCTCTACAGCTAAAGAAACCTGATATTGTAGTAAAAAACCTAAAACATCCCTTTTCTCTTGTAGAACTGAGAAATGGTTGTCAGTCTAAATACATATGTAAAAACAAGAGTGGTCTCCATGGAGTTCCAAGACTAATAAATGTGCAAGGTCATTGTCTGCCAGACAGACAGTCTCAAGATGTAGATTTGGACTACATCAAAATCTTACCATGTGGAAATGAAGAGCCTCTGTGACAAAAGCCCCCCTGAGAAATCAGCTGACATGTCTATCCAGGAGGTAGTTTTCCTGGTTGCACAAAATAGTTTCAGCCTGTGAGGAAATATATTCATTGGATTTCACAGCAGTTAGTTACTGAGATGAATCAGGTCCAAAATACAAGGGGTTCGTAGTACTGCATGTATAATAAATGCTGTAGAAAATGTTGAAGAGCTGTGTAGAACTCACTTTAGGTGGTGTGGGGAGGGGCAAGGTGTTTTCTACATCTGTGGTGTGTATTTAGACAGTTAGAGATCCTTGAATGAAAAGATGTCTTCTGGCCTAATGCTCATGAAATTAGATCTTTGGGAAACGTAAATTGGGAAGGTTGGAGAGCCAATAGTAACCATTGATTCTGCAGAACCAGGCTGCAGTGTTAGGGCTTTCAGAGCCTGAGACTTCATGATGTGTCTAGAGATTTAACCTCAGAAGGCAATGCCTCACTTTTGGAGAGATGTGGGAAACTTTAAAATGCCACAGTGTCAATTGTGCAGCTTATTATCAGTCAGACAAGAGGGTAATGCACTGCCAGGCCTGGGTAGTGATTCCCTGCAGCCCCGTACCTTACAGGCAGGTTGCTTTATGAAAACAATTCAGTGATTATGAGAAAAGAATAGATGGTGTGAAGAATGTGACGATTTAGGTGGTGTATATAGCATATGTTCTAGATGAGACAGTGATTTGAAAAAGATGATGTGCAGTAAAAAGAGAAGAAATGAGAGTATGACAGTCCTACAATGACAACTGAAACAAGCCCACCTCAGCCCTGCACGGAATACCATGGCTTTTGTCAGGATGTCCAGGCTCTCGAGCTGACTCTCTGCTGTCTATGGCATCCTGCTGTAACTTGATTTTTATCAGTCTAGAATTTGAGTGTTTCTCACAGTAAAATTCCCTAATGCTTGGGACAGTGTGAGAATTGCAAGAAGGCTCTAGCTGCTGTGGCTTTCTAACATTTGATTTCTTTTACTTGGCTTATGGCTTGAGCATACAACCATAATACATATTCTCAGAAAATCTGTGTGATCCAATAATGAATGCCTTTGGTGAGAAGCTGGTGACCTGTGGATAAACAAACAAACAAAAATTCCTCATTTGTACGGGTACTTCTCTTTAGACATTCACTTTTCTAATAAGTCAAGTATATTTTTTTTAACTGGTAAAAAAAAAAGATTATATATATTTAAAAGCAGGAGCCTTGTCTGTCCTACTCTTCCTGCTTCTGTATTTGAGGTGCATCTTTTCCTTTCCATAAACCAGTCTCTCTGTGTGCCCAGCTTGGAATTAGGCACTAGCTTCTTTGTTTTGATGTTAATCTTGTTAGTTTAAGCATTTTCCTTCTATCCACATGTAACTCTCTGCATGACCACTGGTTATTGGTGTTACAAAGCCCTGTAGAAACAGATTCAGGAAGGTGCATTTTTGAATTTTTTACTTGTCCCATGTGATAATGCTTTAGTAACTGTCCTTCTGACCACAGTGCAGTTCTAGCTCTCTTGGCCTTCTGTAGAATACATTCAAATGCAGTGGTGGGAGGGCAGGGACAAAAGTATTTTGGTTTTAGTTTCTGACTAAAGAAACCTACCTGAAGGTGTTATGTAATGAGATTATATGAATGCAAACATAAACCATAACAGCCAGTTAAGCTTTCTTAGTAATAAAGCCTAAGTAGCACCTAATAAGAAGTGTAATACAATATTTCTGTATAGATCATGCCACAGGGCTTGAACTATCCTGTATTACCTATCCTCTCTGACAATTTCCTGTAATGTAGTTACTGAAATCAGGTGCAGTTGAAGGAATTGTACAACAGCTGAAAGTAGAGCCTTTAAGTGAGACAATATCTTCCAGTGGAATGTGAGGTGTTTTAAAAGCAGATCTTTTCTACGTGGTTTCTTCTAGATTAGTCTGAATTAGTGTTTACCATAAAGTGACTTTCATGTGGAGAGAAACCTTAGGTGCAAGTTGTAATTAGGCCAATTTTTAAACAATTTTTAATAATAGGATATTAAAGGAATATTCTGCATTTCTGCTGGTTTGAGGTAAGCCTGGTTATCCCCAGTGTAATACCTGTTTGTCTTCAGAGACAGAGGTTGACACAGTTTAAAAAAAAAAGGTCTAGTTGAAAATGGGAAAAGATTCCAAGAGATCAGGTTTCATTTAAACATCAAAACAAGAGGCCTGGTCTTGCAGCAGCCTCTGGCAAAGATGTGTATAAATGTTGAGACTTTTTGAAAATCTGCCCTTAGGTACACAGTGGGAGCTATCAGGTGTTAAACACATTTGAACAACTGGCTAATTTCATGTATTCAGATGAGAACTCCTGACAATTTGGAGTTTTGGTCTTTTCCCCTGCTTTGTCTCATGCAGAGCTGAAGGGGAGAGAGAAATTCAGGGTAACACTCCAATAATTTAAAGTAGCTTTAGTAGGTGTTAAAAAAGTTATGTGTGCTGTCTGAAGTTATTCTGTGGTAACTGCTAAAAGGAAAACTGGAGAATGCAGATTTGCAGTGTTTTAATGCTACCCAGTTTATAGCACTGGATGGCCATGGGGGATTTGAGATCTGCAAGCAAAGTGGTTTTTATATCACGAATACTAGTGCTGAGTGAGGACAGGAACTTTTCCTTAGTAATGAGCAAAAATAATCTTGGCATTTGTTATGTCTTTCATGAGTGAGGAAAGGAGAAAGTGTTCCTTTTAAAGTTGATTTTAGAAAATGACATAGCAGCTTTAGACTGTTGCTAGGCTTGGGGTATTTGCATAATCTGTGAATGCGGTTGTAAGTGTGTGATACATTGCAGAGATCTTTCAATAGATCAACCCCTAAAGCTTGTCGATAAATATGTGCTATAAATACGTACTGAGTCACCACTAGATTCATAAACACTCCAAGTCTTTCAGCAGTTGGCATAAATAAATGAATGCTGTTCAGATAAGTGGGCTCCTCCACCACGGCTGTGCTTCCCTGGCTACGTGATGATTTCTGGTGTCTCCTCTGCCTTATGTAATATCATTGTCCCCTTTGCTGCTAGAAGGAACAGCTGTGGGAGGGGGGAAAATCATAGATGGGACAATAAGAGAAAGTTTTAGGGCTGTGCACTTGGGGTGCTGCTTGTTGGAGTATGGAACTTGCTGCCTGTGCATGAGACAATGGTTGCTTTTGTGAACTTGCCTTGAGCCTCATAACATTTTGCTTCTGTTAGTGCAGCAGCCCTGATAGCATGGTGTGCCCCAGAGTCTTCCTTAAAGTGTGAGGATGTAAAGTGCTGCTTTGGAGCCATGTTTGGGGTTATTTGACTTTGTTGTCTTCAAGTAGGCGTTTTAGTGAGCACAATGGCAGATTGGAAAGGAGATCATGCGTCAGTGTTTTGGTTTGCTTAAAATGTCTGTGTGAGTGGGAGTGTGCAGAGAGTGGCACGTGCTCCTAATGTGCTGGGGAAACAACAGGAATCTTTCGTAGCTAGTGCAGAAGCAATGTTGAGAGGCTTAGGCTGATGCTCATCCCTCCTGCTTTCAGCTTAAGGTGTGATGCAAAGGGAAAGATTTTAAGGCTCCCCCCAAATGGAAGTTTCTCTTGGCCCTATTTGTGCATAGATATCTTTAGATAGGCAGGCAGGGCTAATGTGTTCCTTGGCTGTCAATACTGCTCTGAATCCAAATGTGTTCCTCAGTACCAAAGAATGGGAGGTTTTATCAGCTTATCTGGAATCGCTGTGTTTGACTGCTTTTTGTAGATGGCAGAAGAGAGTTTTCCTTTTGTGCGTGCCCAAACTGAGCCTGAGCCACGCTGACATTAAAATAATACTCAGCATGTACAAGTAAAACAGTCCCAAAGGAGGCGACAAAGTCAGGCATCCCTGCAGAATGCTAACAAGTGTGTAAAAAATATTCTGTGTCATTGATTTGTCATGAAAGGCAGGTGAAAAAAGCAGAGAGTGAGAAAGTGCAGCTCATCCTGTGTTGAAGGGCAAAAGAAAACATAATTACTGAAGAACTTGCAAAGAACAGAGATCAAATATGCAGTGTTCAGAAAAGCAGTTATGTCCCGTGAATAATTGAGATGGTTTGCAGTTAATTCTACCTCAGAACTTGTGTTGAAGGGGAAAAAGAAAAAAAAAAAAGAAGTCAAAGCTGATTCAGTTCCACCTAGTGCCTTAAAATAGTATTGATGCCATTGTGATTAATGTGTAGTTCTGTAGAACCATGCACTATTCAAAATTACTAGAAATGCTTATTCACATTTTTAAGCATCATGCCAAACTACAATTCCAAGAGAAAATCTTCACTAATGGAGTTACATTTTATTGAGAAAACAGAAGTAGAGTTATTCCGCAGAATTTCTGTACCATCAAAGTTCTATTTAGCTGCTTTAAGGATCTTTTTATTATTAATTGAGAAAACTAGAAAAGGTTTAAATTCTGGGATGTTGCATATCCTTTACCACTCCCAACGCTAAATTATATTCAAAAAATTTTTAAATTCTTTAAATTTAACCTACATGATGCAGTCTTTCCCGGTGTCGTCTTCTAGATCCACCCAACTGCAAAACCAATAGCAACAATCAACTGCAAAGCAGTCAGAAAGCTGTTTGTGCTCTCAGAGCCTCTTACCTTCTTAGGAGGAGCTAGAGAGCAGTATCAGAGCTGTCTTTTGAAAAACAAGGCCATCTCTTATCTGTCACTAGTGCTCTCGATGGATGCACTTTTATCAGTGGAGTGTGCTTTTTGCTGATTTCATGGCAGTAGCTTTTCCACACAAAATGCAGCGTGTTCAATGAAGATTAACCCTAAAACCTTACTTGGAAAACAACTGGTGCATTTGTTGACCACTTGATGGCATCACTCAGTTGTGCAGAAACTAAACTGTGTTGTCAGTAGAGCAGTGCTACTTGAGCTTGGTGTTTTATTTTGGCCATCAAAGAGTGAAGGGAATTATTAATACACTCCCATAAATTAAACGACAGCCACAACTCTAGTTTTGATCACTGTTTTTGTTCTCTATTGTACATTACTTACCATTTTGGAATAATTTCTTTGTCTGCACAAATGCAAACAGAGGAGTGGTCTAGACTGCTCCTCCTCTTGCTCCTGGTTGATTTTTCAAGGATGGCAGTTAGTGGTTTAGTGGGTTAGTACTGACACAAAAAATGCTCTCATGCACAGAAATGGCTTTTTGGTTTGTCTTTCCAGGGATATTGCTTTAAATTTCCGATTGTTGCAGTCAATGTGAATGCTAGGAAAGGATTTATGCAATTTTGATGTTCATCATAGATCCTATAAAATGGAAGCATTTTGCAGCCTTTGTACCAAAAGCTGTCTGCGTGTGTGCCAGCCAACAATGAGAGTGTACTGAAAATGCTGAGCCAGGGGGGTAATGGAGCAAACAAGGCACAGTAGCAATTTTTTAGATGTAAAGGACACTTCTGGTAATGCCAGGGGAGCTCTCAGAATTTACACATGCTGAGAATTGGCCCACAAGACATCAGGTTGTAAAGCATAGAGTTGAAACGAAGCTGAAGATCTCAAAACTGCTTCTCCTGAGCAGTTGATGTCATTGAGCAGTGACAGGGCCCCTGTCAGTGCCCTGAGCACTGGCCCAGAGGGATGGAGCCAGCTGCTGATCCCAGCAGCTCATTCCCTTACTCCTCCTCCTTGAATAATGGAAAAACACTAAAAAGACTACCCAATAATTGGGGGATGACCTTTAGAAGCAATTTTCCCAAGGTTTTTTGGGAAACATTTTAAAGTCTTCATGCTTTCCTTGCTTTTGAGATGTTTTTCAGATGCTGCTTTATCAGAGATATTCTGACATAGCAATTATGAACACACACAAAAGTAGAAATGTTCTGGTGCACCTCTGTCCTGCCCTTTCTCAGATACAGAAGAAGGGGAGGGAATATTTGTTGGTCTCAAATGTTCTATCCAAAATATGGACGTATCTAAGTTGAGGTACTTTGGGTTGGTTTGATTTTTTTTTTTCCTTTGGCTCAAACCACAGAGGACAAATTGTAAATTTTCTTTCTTGTTCTAAGATGCATTTTGTTTTGATAATGGAGTAGGAAATATCCATCTTCACTACATTTAAGTTGATACAGCAATAAAAGTGCTACATAAAAGATTTTTGCTGTCTACCTTTGTTGTCTTTTCTCTGTATTATCAGTCATTATGTGACAAGTAACTATAGCTTTGTGTAGGTTTCATAATAAAAATAATAAATTCTTTCTTATTTGTAGAAACATAGTGTAAGTATAGAGCATAAAGGTAAGGAAAAGCCTACAGAAATGAAATAAAGAAAAAATATATTTATTGCTGAGTATCCAAAGGAAGAAAAACTACATAGCATGTCATTAAGTGCAAATGATGCAAATTCCTTATGAATTGCCTTTCTCAGTTAAGGAAAGAAGCTGAAGAGTAAGAAACATCAGAAAATGTGAAGCAAGAAATAAATTACTCTTCAGGAAACCCCATTTAGTGAAGCATGAGGCTCAGTGAGTCCTTTGATATCTAATTTTAATGTTTTTCTTAAACACCAATAATAGGAGCAAATCTTTGTATGGATCAATATTTTTAATAGAAGCATTCTCAGTGATATAGATGAGATTATTCTGTAATTTTTTCTACTTGATCAACTGGTTTTGCACAAAAGCATTAAATTTTAAAGGCCTTTTGAGGCCTAAAGAGGAGTAAAATGTAGGTAGCTAGTAGTCTTTTGCCATTTTTCTGAATGACTCAATTAGCTGTGGGCCTGTGCCCTGGCTTCATGGAAGTTTCTCATGTACTACACCAGAAACATTCAGATTTTGCTTAGATATGTGTGAAAACACTTCTGTGGGTTGTGTTACTTTGGCTTTACCTGGAAGAATTTTATCATCATCCCCTTGAGTTTGAAATATTGCTTGGTGGATGCAGTCTTCCTCCTTGCATCATTGTCTTTTCTATCTCATTTCAGTGCTCCAACAAACCTCCCAGAAGGATTTTTTCCATTTAATTTGAGAATACCTCTGTGGGTCTGTGTTTCCCACAGACCTTGCATCTTGATTCAAGACACAATTTTCCAAACTGACATATTTTTATCTCCTGTTGGTTGCTCTAGTGTTTCACCCCAAAATTTATATTTTATCCCTGTTTATATATAAATTGGCTAATGGACCAAATTGCTAATTAAATTTTATACCCATAAATAATACAATATTTGTGTATAGCACATGACACTCTGCATCTCCTTGCTAGTTCAGTTGGTAGATCTGCTAACTATGCACTTTCAGCAGATGATTTTACAGGCCTTGATAATCTCACGGAATATTAGGATTTAGGTTCCCAAAACCAGGGTTTTTTTTTTCCTCCAGAATCTGCTGTTTTCTCTGGAATTTGTTTTAATGATAACTTTTTCCCCTGCTGCTTTTCAAAGATAAATAATGTGAAAAATTAGTTTCCTGCCAGCTTGACTGAGACAGTAGTACCAAGGCAAGCATGAAGTCCCTCGTCTCAGCAGGAAGGTGGCTTTCAAACCTAATCACAGACACTTAAGTGCCAACTTAGTTAATCACTTCATTGCAGAGTAATACAGCATGTCTGAAGTTATCTTCCTTCCCTTGAAAATCTTTCCAAGCAGAAAGGCAGCAGCCTCTCAGTTTTCAGACTGATTTTTTTTTAAAAATGGAAGTTATTTGTGATTTGGATGATTCTCTATTTGCAGTAAAGAGTTCCTAAGGATTAGTCAAACTGAAAAAGAGGAAAAAGAATTCAACCATAAACTTGAAGAGGATTTATTAAATATGAGAGGGTGTCCAGAGTGGGCAGGATGGTGATGCCCAGAAGTGAGAGACAGAAAGACATTGAAGTTTGAAGAGGCAGTGTGAATGCCAGTAGGTGGATATATTGTTAGAGCTGAAATTACACTGGCAGCTGCTACATTGATAATGGAGGAAACAAAGGAACAAGTTTCTACCCTTTTCTGAGAATAGGAAATCACTGAAAGGGAGACTGAGAGATGGTCATGTTGTCACATTGCCAGGAGCAAGATAACAGTTTCTCTTGGAGTATTTTAATTCCCAGTGGTTTGGAGAGAGAGGGATTGAATTGCAGAGATCTGAGATAAAGCTCTTAATGCAAATATCCCCATGAAGATGGTGCCAAATCAGGACTTTGCCATCTGCACCTGTCTTCAGAAATAGGAAGTACAGGAAGCAGTGGTAGAAATGCAAGACCTGGAGGATGATTGCAGCAAAGTAGAAGTTCTGCATTGTCTCACGTGCCTTGAGGAGTCCCACTGATGAGAAAGGTTGTGTGGATAAGGTGCAGTCTGAAAATTATAAGTGTGGTCTTAATGGGATGTGTCTGGAGTTAGAGATGTGGGTCACAGAATGAGAGAGTTTTGTATGCATTGCTATGATGTGAGAGTCAAATTAGAGGCAATAGATGGAGAATAAGGCAGTGTCTTGTGAAACACTGTGATGGAAATAACAGTTCGGGATGAAAAATGCCAGGCAAATGTGTAAAGGGGAGTCTCTGAAAACAGACTTCAAAAGAATAGTTTAGGAGAGATACTTCATCAAACCAATTACAAACAGGATTAATCGATAATTTGGGAAACAAATGAAATCCAAGAATGAGCTTGGGAGATGGTCTGTTGATGGAGGCTGACACTTAACAAGCACCTTAACATGATTTAATTGGCTCAAATAGAATAATGTAGATTTGTTCTTTACGTATGATGATGTTCATGTTTTCATCATGTTAGACTGCACATTTCTTTCTGTATGGTTTGTATGATATTGGTATCTTCTTAAAATGAAGTTTGATGGTGGTAAAGTAATTCTCAGCACAGTAAACTAATACCTATTGATGTTTAAATAGCAGTCAGATCTGGGGCAGGATTACCAGAACACTTGTCTTTTCATCTGTGGAACAAATACTTTAAAAGCCTTATTTCTTAAAACCTATCAAAATAAAGATACCTGCAAGATAAATAAATATGGAAACATTTTAGTCATAGCAATATTAAATGTATATAACCATAACTGTAGTAGTTGAAGATCACTGAAGTTCTCAAGGTGTTTTGATTCCTGTTTCCCTTATGTTGGTAGTTTGATGTGGACCAAAGCATTTCAAATCAAATATATTCAGTTTGTAAGAAAATCAAGATCAGGGTTATGAAATTTTTATGCTAAAATCTCAGGTTCTTTTGAATGCTGATGAGACTGCAACTGATAGACAGAATTAGCCATTGACTCAGTCACAGAGTGAGGGATGTTTCGTTGTTGCTACAAATCCATAGTTGTTGTGAAGTTAAACAG
Organism: Eopsaltria australis; assembly: GCA_034509425.1. Taxonomy (NCBI): domain Eukaryota; kingdom Metazoa; phylum Chordata; class Aves; order Passeriformes; family Petroicidae; genus Eopsaltria; species Eopsaltria australis. The sequence continues at coordinate 2,578,691 of JAVTVJ010000138.1, forward strand.
AAAATTGCATCTCTTCTCTAATGTTCGTTTTCTGTGCAAGAATTGTAGGAATGTGGGGGAAATCCTAAAAAACAAAAAGTGGTCCACCAGTTTTCTCCCAAGATTGTATAATCCTTGTATAAATGTTCCCTTGCTAAGGAATTTTGAGATGCCTTAAGAACTAATGAGTTTTTTAATGGAGTCTGTTACGTTGTTGTTCCCCATTGTGTTACTCATGTAAAAAGTAATACTTTCCTTCTTTATGTGCTCAAAGCTTACTCTCACCCTTCAGTGCAATAATTGTGGAGAGGCTGAACTTCTTGGAACCCATTGTATTTTTGTATAATGAAAGTCTTCTATTAGAAATGACGTGTTCTGTTTCACATTCTGTAATTTGACTAAAGAAAGCAATTCGGAAAACATGAAACCTTTTTTTTCCCCTTAGTCATTCCGGTTTTTATTGTCTGCTATCTCAAAACAGAGAGGCAAGAGGAGAAAACACTTACTAAGTAGCATATGCTTTCAGGCAGAACGTAATCAATCGACAAAAATATCAGAATGTGGAAGCATATTGACTAATTCTTCAATCTGACCCATGGCCACAAACTACAAAACACCGGGAAAATGCCTCAGTTGAAATGGTCTTTACTGAGATATTTCAGCTGTGTGTGGTGGGCTGTGCTGGGAGATAAGGAGGCCCATTTGCCGTGATCTGTCACCTCTCTGGTCTTTCTGCTGCTAATAAGCAGCAGCTTTTGATTAGTGTCAGCCACAGAATAAAGGTTTTTTTTGTTATACAACTGGTGATCAGCTCTGAATTGCACAAATAAGTGACTCTCCGAATGCAGCCTCCCATCAGAAAGGGCTTTGTTTTTTGTCTCCTTCTGTCTGCTTTGCAAGTAAATTGTTCCTGCTCCAGCCCCTTGTGGCTTGCTGCTCTCACCCTTGGTGACAGCAAAGCTTGCTGGCTGGTGATCTCTGCAGGGGTTTATGGCTCAGCTCTGCGTTCTCTCCCTCTGTTCTCACTTCTCTGTTCCCTCCCCTACTGTGACTAAATAAATTACCTGTATGACATGTTCAGTTTTCTCTGGCAAGAAGCCTGGGAAATCAAATCTGTTCCCGAACCTGGGTCTCCCATTTGGCAAATATAATGCCTCCCTGCTGTTAAATCAGGTCAGCTCTCAGGAAAAACAAAGAACAATTTCATATAACTATAATCAACACAGAGTAAATTCAGATAATGCAGCTGACATATGTTTATTGTAAAGACCATCAAGGAAATAATTTTAAAAGCTCTTCATCTTTGTTGCATCAGGATACATGTTGAACATTCTGTGCACAGGGAAGATCAAACATTTTTTCTCTGTTATCCCATATCAAAGTGAAATATATCTATTTTCTGTCTGGTCTAAGAAGATTTTTGGTGGAGCGGTTCATTGGTTGTGCGAGAAACAGTTATGTATTTAATTATGGAGGCTTTATGTAATTAATATTAATTGATACTTAACTGTTAATTACTATTAATTATTCATAACCTACTTCCTTTAACTCTCTGGCCTCTGAAAGTGGAGGTATACTTAAAAATGTTTAGAGGAGGATAAATAAATGCTTTTAATAGGTCGTGTTCTCTTTGCTGCCGTTCACCTCGGTGCGTTTCCAGCGGAGCGGAGGCGGCAGGTCAGCGGCGCTGTGGCTGCGGGTCCCTGCTGCCCCCGCCCTGGCACGGCGCTGGCAGTGCCGCAGCCCCTGAGCTCTCCTGCCGGGGGAGGCACCAGCACGGGCAGCCTCCCCTCTCAGCTGGAGGCTGAATTCCTGCTCAGCTCTCTGCGTGTCCCGGGGGCTCTGAGTCGCACCCCAGAGGCTCCGCTGTTCATGCACTGTTAATGAGCTCCGCAGACTGCACGGGGCTGTGGAGCATCTCCAGTGCCCTCCTGTCCGGCTTTGCTGTGCTGGGGGAGCAGAGCAAGGGTTTCCTGTGGGCAGGCTTTGCTTGAGTGAGGGTTTGTTGGGGTCTGAAACAGCTGCTGAACCCCTGAGCTTTTCCCCAGCCCTCTTAAAAGGTGGAGCAGGCAGTTCCAAGTCAGTCCCTGGGGGGACTCAGGGCTGGTGCCAGCCTAACCTATGAGGGTCTCCTGTGCTGAGCTCCCAGGGCCAACTTTGCTGCCACTTATTCACTGGGGTTAGTAAAAACTGGCATCACTGGCTGCCTTACAGTCTTACACAGTCTCACCACTACTACCACAGTTTCTCACCACTACTGACTGAATAGCTGCTGAGGGCCCTGGCAGGACACATTTTCTAACTGCAGCTGAGTATCAGGTTGCCTTACCTGGAGAATACCTGGGAAGAACACACCATGTGGGATGTCCTGAGCAGCAGAGCAGGCTGCCCAGGCCTCTCCACGGTCTGTGTTTCAAATTCGGCATGAGAATAATGCTTCATTCTCAAAAACAGATGGGGTCAAATGTATATGCTGTGTTTTTAAATGATACATGCTTTTCCAGATCTTTTTAAGGGCAGCTGCAGTGTTGCTAATAATTATTTAGTCATTCATGAGTTGTCTTGGTTCTAAAGAATGCCTTTGTTGTTTCTCTGTTGCTCTGAGACACACAGTGATTTTTTTAAAATCAATTTTAAAAAACTCTTCTGTATGAGGCAAATCCTTGGAATGAAAATTGCTCTTTATTGTCCAAAATCTTCATCCAGTGTATGCAACAAGGATTAAGGGGTTAAAGCAGTGAAGTGAGTTTTAAAAAATGGGAATTCAGTTTCTGCGTGCACCAGGAATGACCTGAAGCAAGGGCCATAATCTCCATCCATATCAGCTGCTGTCTCAAGAACTGACAGCAGTTACGTTTTCTGTCCTCAACTTTGGCATATCAGGACAGATTGCAGATACAGTCTCCTACTGTAAAGGTACAGGACCTAACTCTGAAAGGCTTCAGCTGATAGTGTAACATAAATCATTTCAGCCTTGTGTTGACGGCAAAGGCAAAACCTTCCCCGTTCCCTTCTTAGCATCTAGGCTGGCCACAGGAATTGCTGAGCTGGCTCAAACCCTGCTTTACGTCTTGTCTTCTCCAGCCTGTGACCTGATGACGCTGGGGATCTTAGCCTTGGTGACGTCCACGGGCTGCGCGTCGGCCAACGCGCTGCAGTCGCTGACGGACGCCATGCACATCCCGCACCTGTTCGTGCAGCGCAGCACGGGCGGCTCCCCACGCACGGCCTGCCAGCTCAACCCCAGCCTGGAGGATGAGGAGTACACGCTGGCCGCGCGCCCGCCCGTGCGCCTCAACGATGTCATGCTCAAGCTGGTCACCGAGCTGCGCTGGCAGAAGTTCATCGTCTTCTACGACAGCGACTACGGTAAGGGAAGGACAGCGTTTCAGACACTGCTGCGTTCATTTCTTCTTGGCTGGGAGGTGGGGAGGGAAATGTGAAGGGAAGGGTGGAATGTGACTTGCTGGGTTTTTCACTGACAAAGGAGGAAGTGTTTCAAGTGGATGCAGGTCTTTGGCTTGAAGGAAAGGTTGCTGTGAAGACTAGTTCTCAGACAAGGAGCAAAGTTGCTTAGCAACACCTACGCAGACTGACAAAGTTTGAATCATCTCACACTTTCTCAGTAAAATATTAATCAAGAGTTGACATTGATCGGCAGGGGTCACATAGGTGTGTAAGGAAGTTCAGTATGGTCTCTACCTGTTCCAGAAAGTGCTTTCTATGAAAGCTGAGTACTGTTCTCTTTAAAAATTAATTTTCACAATAACTATTACTTTTGTCACATGCTTCCTCACACTCTTCTGTATCTGGACTAAATTTCACAGTGATATTCCTGCCATGAAACTGAAAAGTAGAGTTAGCATTTTCACTAAATCTCACAAATTTCCTTCAGCAAAATTTTTACTTTGGGCTGAAACTTGAGGAAAAAGAGTCTCTGCCCAGGCAAATTTAATACCTTATGACAGGTGTAAAGAATAATAAAACCCCAAATCTCTCACTGTGCCAGGCTCTCAGAGGGAAAAGGAACCGTGTATACTTTTTTTTATATCCCCCCCACCCCTGCTCAGGTGATATGAGCACTGTTCCATATGTTTAACTCATGGCATGTTCAGCACTCTTGTCTTAGGATATAGGATCTGTAATGGGGAAAATAACTTTTCTATGGTATGTTTTAAAACCCTGCTTAAACTTTTGCTTTAAAATGTAATGCATAATCTTTTGATATGGTGATTTACCATGAACAGAATATTAAAAAAATGGAAACTTAAGGTTAAATCATAGTAGGAAAAATAATCTTATGTGTGTCTATGCATATAGTTTAGATTTTATAAAGTGTTCCACTGTTGCAAGATAAATCTTTATTTGCATTCTCCCTATATACTGTCAGATTTTCAGTGACAAGTCAGAGAGAAATAGCATCTTTGGTTTTGAAGTTTGGTTAGTCCAGCTTTAAAAATCCTCAAAATCCAACAAGCCAACAAAGGAAAAAATGACAATCCTGAGTTTAAGAGAGTTCTGAAAGTCTTGGGTGCAGATTTCTCTTCTCAGGTGCTAGATAGTTACTTGCTGTTTCTTTAACAGAACATTGAAGATGATGAGGATGGTTTCAAGTAGGAAATCAACTGAGACTGTAACATCCTTTTAATGATGTAGAATTGTTTTAAGCATGAGAAGACTTCCATGGTGCTTGTAGAACTAATCTGTAGACTCAAAAATCTAGTAACTCAGCAAATAAACTGTCCTGTAATTACTGTCCCCTGTAGTGCTTGAGCAGTGAATGCTTTGAAAGCAGAAGTCACAATATACATGGTAGGTGTTCTCTTGGTGACCTTGTGGCAGTGATGAGAAAGTTGCTCTTTAGCAGGGGATTGGGTTTAAAGAGTCAGAATTATTCTAACAGTTATTTCAAGAATGAAAGAGGGAAAAAAAAATCTTATTAGGATGTCTAAGAAGCACCCCAGATGCTCGATGTGCAAACTGCTATTTACTGTTTTCCCTGCTAGCCAACCTGGTTACTGAGCTATGGTATCCCTTACTCCAGTGATGCATCTCTTTCTTTGCCTTTTTTTTCTTTTTTTTTTTTTGCAAAGGCTTAACATCTCAGTAGCAAATGCTGAAATCCTTAATTCACGTACCTCTAAATTCAGTTATGATCAAATTTATCTCTTCCATTTGGCACAGGCTGTATCAGTAAGACATTAAGGTTATGGAAGATTGCCACAGGCATTCTGCTCCTTGCAGTGGGGAGCGTGATGTGCATTGAGCATGGAGCTGCCCATGTGCTCTTTCCTCTCCTTCTCCTCATGGATGCAACATCCATCTTATGCTAATTCCACTAGAATAATTTTTTTCATAAGAATCTGGTGGGAGAGGTTTCCATGAAGAAGTCAACCTTGCCAGCTCTGGGTGTGGATTGGTGAATAGAGGATAAATAACTCAGTTCCCATGATATTGCATGCTGAGCTCCAGAACAGATGCCTGGCTCCCAGGGCATGGCCCTTTCCTCAGCACTGAGCTTCCACAGAGCCCTGCTCCTGCTTCTCCAGCAGCACTGGAGAAGCAGGAAGAAGGAATTCTCCAGAATTCCTGCTCCATGGGCCGGAATTCCCTGCTGGCCGTGATGAGGGAGGTGGTGTGTTTGTGACTACAGACAGTTTCCCAGCACTGGACTTTTGTAGTTTTCTGTAATAAGTGGTCCTTCTCTACCTGATCTCTGGAAGTTGTACTGTTCCTTTGAGTAGTTTTTAATTTGTTCATTTGCTGATCTCTAAAAGCCCTTGGTGTCCTCCTTGTGGAAACTGTCAGATTTTCTGAAGACAAAATAGCATTGCACAATATAAAGAGGTCCCACATTTATAGCAATGCTGTGTTAGATTGAAGCTGAAAATTATTTATTAAAGTTATTACTTGTCCCTTCTCTGACATACGTTTTGAATTATAATTTCTGTACTGGCTAAGTTATGGAAAAGTAATGAACTTGGCTGTTAGAAACACAGAGTAGTTTCTGAGCAGCCTGACAAGCCCCTAATATTCTTGTGGTTACAATAAAATGTGTCTTTTTTTACACTGAAATGACAGATAAAAGTGAATGCACAACTTCAGTGAAAGGATATGGTCCTTTACAGTAAAATGCCTTAAAGTCTACAACAAGAAATCGAGATATTCCTACTGAGCTGTACCAAGTGAAGGGTTGGTTGATAATTATCCATTCAGTTCTCCTGTACTTCTATAAGAAAAGGTAGGAGTTTGTACAGATATTGTATCTTCATGGTTTAGTTCTTGTTTTTCCAATTCTTTCATTTATGGTTTGTGTGTAATTCAGAAGATGCACAGAACCTGCTCTCCATTGGCCACACTGGGAGGTTTTTGTTGCTGAGACTGACGTTCATTTTTTTATGGGAAAAACCAAGCTGTCCCTAAGTTTGCCAAGGGCTCTCAGATGGTGCTCTGTGGACCCAGGTCTACCCACCTGTAAAAGAACTTGCAACAGAATTCTGATCTGTTGTGTCACCCCAAAAATCTTCAGCTGTGCTGATGTGTTTTGAATTGTGTTTTCCTCTACAAGAGCATCTTTTGTGCCTCTACATACCTTGCAACAGTGTGTACAGGCCTGCTGGGAAGTTTAATGTTTTATTTTGCTGACCTTCTGGATGTAGAGGCATCAGTAATCAAATTTCCTGACAGAAAAATTGGTAGTGGGGCAAGTTTCATAAAGAATCTTATCAAGCTGTAAAATGACTCTAAGTTAAAAGCAGTGGGTGCCACCCACCAGAAGATGAGGTTGGGAAATAAACAGTTGAGACTGTGCTTCTAGGGTGAGCAAATAAACAGATGCGTGGTTAGAGGATGGATTTGAGAAGGGTTTTGAAGGCTGGATGTAAAAATGAAAACAATGAGGAATATTAAGTCATATTTGTGAAGAGAAATGTGAGTAATAGCTCTGTTTTCACTCGATTAACCTTACTACTGAAAAACACTTTTTATCCCTGTAGTTAGATTAGGTCTCTGCTTTCCTTCATACATGTATCCACATCCATATTACAAAATGTAAGATAAAATAGGGGTGTTTTGGGCTCACTTTGTCAATGGAAACGGTATTAGATCTGTGAAAAGTAGGTGTAATATTTTATTATTAAGTTTTGGTGTCAATAAGTGAGCATTGTCTGCTGAAGAACAGAGTTGTGTAAAAGTTTTACAGAAGAAACTTTTGAAGAACATTTGACCTTCCAAACCTATGTATGAAGCTTGGTTCCTACAGGAGAAAAACCCCAGGGCCATAATTTATTGATTTTTAAATTATTTTTATTTTTTTAAGATTAGAGGTCTATTCTTTTTCATTGATGCTGCATTAACTTTGAATGCCACTTGATCAATCTTGCTATGTGGAGAGAACTCAATTTTTGATATGACTGTTTTTGTGGGAAGTTGTGTTTCCCACAGCAATTATGTGGCAGTTTTATTTCTGAGTCCTGCCTGTCAAGGGCCTCAGCCATGACTGCAAATTACAGGAATTGTGCTATTAATAATTTTACAACAGGATATTGATCTTGGAATGGTCTGTCTTTTGTCAAGATCCCTTTCTGCAGGCTGCTACCCTTGCATTTATTTAATTTGCAGAGGAATATTGTAATGAAAATTGAGAAATGCATGCATTTCCACAGTCCACATGGATCACTGCAAATCACTTGTGATGTGAAATGATGACTCTCACAACAAAAAAGAAGCAATGCAGAGCATTTACATATGAGGTACTTTCACCTTACCTGCTTTAAGTTTTTTTTTATCCTTGTCTGTTTATAATGTAAATTTTCTGCTTTCTGTGTCACGATTTCAGCTGTCAGACAACCACTTCTTCATCACTAGGGCTGCCATATTTCCATGAGCATGCCTTGCTTAATGCAAATCCAGGGAATCTGGCACCTGAGGTGTTGAGCCAGCTGCACACATGTTGGGAGGTGCCCGTTCAGCACATCTGACACTACCAGGAAGTGTCTGACTCTTCCTGCGTGTGCTGTGTGATGGAGTTTGCATGAGTTATTAAAAATAGCTGGATTTTTTCCAATTTGTTGGTGCATCCCAGCTGGAACTGTTATGGAGAAGCTTGAATTGGGATTGCTGTTTGAATAGGAAGATATCTAGGTTTTAAGAGCCAGCTGCAGAGAAATGTCACTTCTTTATGGCCATCGGTCTGCAACAGCAATCACTGAGGGAGGGAATCCTTGGACATCTCTGCATTGGTGCTGCTGTATGAGGTGATAAAGGGGAGGGATAGACTGGAGCTAAGCACCTTTTCACCCAGCAAGGAACAGAATCCTCTGAGCATTTATTCTACGCAATTTCTGCACTACCTAGTTATCCAAGGGTAGCTGCATACTGGATGTCTAGTTTCTGGACTAATATAAAATCTACCTGGAAAAAATGAAGACTTTCCTGTAAAAAGTTGGTGTCTTTTAATGTATGATGATCATTGCAGAGGCAGAGAATGCCAGGAAAGAAAGAATTCACCAAGTTCTCCAAGTCCAACAGGGAGTTTGTGGTGCCACGGGGTAGGGAAAAAATTGACCTTTTGACTTTTACATTGAATTTGATCTGGAATCTATAGAAGAAATGGCATTGTGTGTTCCCACACTTATCCTTGAATCACTTTTCTGACTGTAGCAGCACTTAAAGTAATTGGTCTGCTAAAATTAAGCATGGATTTTTGTCATTTCTGATAGTATTTCTTTTTATTTAGTAATGCATCACAGTGTATAACGCCAAATATAATTAAAGAAAGTCAATTTCACTTCAAATTATTACTTATACATTACTTTTAGTACTTTGATTTTTAAGGTATGTGAGTGTATGTGCTAATAGCAGCAGTAAGATTCCCCCTCTCTAACCCCCCCCATAATTCCTAGCAAGGTACAGGAGCATGGACAGAGGTTGTTTCCCATAAAAGCTATTAACTGCTTCCAGGACAATGCCTGATGTGATGTAAGAATGATTTTGAAGTTATGGTGCAGCCTTTATTCTCAATGTGTGCAATCACAGCTTACCTGTAAAGTTCTGTGGTAGCAAAAACCAGTCAGAGATCCCTGGACAAAGAGTTTGGGCAGTTTCAGGAACCTTGTCTTGCTCATAAATTCATGGCAAGTTCAGGAAATAATTCTGAGCTTTCAAATATTTTTAAAAGTGTTTTGCAAAGAGATGATGTGAATTCTTTTGAAAAATTAGAAATCCCCTGGACTAACACTTTCAGAACAGACAGTTTGCACTCTGTATTCAAAATAGATATTTTTTAAATCACTTGGTATCTTCAAAGACTTCAGAAGTCTCTATCTGGGTGGACGCTCATGAAAAAGAGAAATGAAAGGTGTTATTAGAAGCAGTTTTCCATCAGTTTTTCAACTCAGTCATCTGGTCAAAAGTGATTATTAATCTAGTTCTGAAAGCCCTCATTGTTCATTCTTGGCTGTCTCTTTTTCAACTCATTGTTTCATTTTAGTGACCAGACTTCAGGCTCAACTTTGCAGTAACTAGTGGCTATTGGTGATTCTGTTTCCCCCCTCCCTTTATATTCTCACACAGAATAACACAGCACACACTGTCTAAAGAAAGGGTTCAGCAGCCTGGAACCAGAGGGTGCAAATTAATTCATTTTGAACAGAGAAGTCTTTGAAAATTATAGATGTCATCTACAGAAGGTCCAAGTTCTTGACTTTCTTTGCGTGACTGATGGTAGATTGAATCTCATGAGCTTTGACCCATGGCATGAAGCTAAACAGTTTGTTCAGGTGTATGAAAAGGACAAGGAGAAATGGAAGGATGATTTGGTGTACTTGAGCAGGGAATCTGAGGAACCCATTTCAAAAGGAAGTCTCTTTAGTTCACATTTCTTAGGGACTCAATGTTTACACATCCACTTAGAAATTGTTCGATAAAAGCATAGCTGGAAGTTGAACAGAAAGGTCAAGTTTGTCCTGGAGGATGTACGCAGGGCTTCAGGCAGTGACATCATTCTAAGAAAATATATTCAGGTATCTCAATTTTCAATGAGCTTTGAATGAGTTCCCAATCCCTACTGGCTTTCGTGAAAGCAGTAGGGGAGAGGATTCATCTGTGTGTATACATATGTAATGCAAACACACACACACACACACATATATATATATATGATTTAGATATAGAAATATAGATAGATATTTATGTATGAATTTCAAGAAAAATAGTGAAGGAGTGTGTGTATTTATATACAAGCATGTGTGTACACTTTTGTGTAAATGTGTACGAGTCCCTATGCAGGATCAAGGAAACATTTCCTCTGCTCTTTTTGTGCCTTTGCCCTGTCTCCCCAGTAATCTTTCTGATGCCACTATGGGCATGACTTTGGGTTCTTTCCTGTTTGGAGACTGTTTGTTTGTTTTACCCAATTAAGAGTTGATGTGGCTTCCCATCACTTCTTTCTGTTTTCCTTATTGAGACAGAAATCCCATTCCTTCTCCTTCTTGCATTTTTTGTGTTTAGATCCTGTGCTTTATTTATTTACTTTTCCTACAGCTAAACCTTTTTGTGGGTTTGCTGGCTTTCTTCAGCACCCTGTCTAGATTGTTTTTTAATGTCTAGCTAGCTGTCCACAGTTGCACAAATCTCCCCTCACTGTCAGAGATGTGCAAAAGGGGCAGAGTTTTGCTCTTCATTGAATTGTGCTGTGCAGGCTTTTTATGCCTTCTGCATTTACCTTCTCATGTATTTAATGTTTGGATTTGGTGCTCTGGGAGTTATTTTAACAGTTATTTCAATCATTTTAGGAAAAATAAATCATTAGACTGTAAAACTTAAATAAAAAGCAGAGGAAAAAATGCTTCAAAGTTTGGATTTTTCAGAGTCAGAGCCCATTTCCAATGTAATTTGAATGTCTGAGTTCTGTTGGAGGGTGATTTAATATTCATCATCTTATTATAGCATTTGTTTAAGTGGAAATAATGCATTCTTTTCTGTGTACGAATTGAGTAAATAGGATTAGTCTCACTACTGGGGAACATTGAGTCCTACAGAGATCCTTTTTAATACTGGATATTTTGTTTTAGTATCTCTTGGTTTAGTAACCAAGACTCGAATGGACTTTTTCTTACAAAGCCATATGGGAGAATTATAGAGGGCTTCAAGAAAGAGACAAAAATTGAGCTGGGACATCCCTTGCAATAATTTCGTTGATTATTCCCTGTGATGGGTAGAGCACTAAATGGCAGTAGCTCCTGTAACACTATTTGGAGACAGTAGTTGAGTTCATCAGTTTGGAATGTCTTATGGGTCAGGAACTATTGACAGTCCCCATTTCATTGAATCATTTAGATTGGAAAGGACCTCTAAGATCTGAAAGTCCAAATATTAACCATGTCCCTAAGTGCCATGTCTACGAGTCTTTTAAATACCTCCAGGGATGGTGACTCCACCAACTCCACTGGTTCCCTGGGCACCCTTTTCCGAGGCTTGACAACCCTTTCAGTGAAGATATTTTCCCAATAACCAATCTAAACCTCCCCTTGTGCAATTCGAGGCCATTTCCCCTTGTCCTATCACTTGGTACCTGGTAGAGGAGATGGACCCCCACCTGGATACAGCCTCCTTTCAGGTATTTGTAGGGAGAAAGGAGGTCTTCCCCAAGCCTCCTTTTCTCCAGGCTGACCACTTACAGCTCCCTCAGGTGCTCCTCACAGGATTTGTGCTCCAGATTCTTCACAAGCTGTGTTGTCCTGTAAGCACTGCACTACTCAAGATCACCTGCTCTATGGCCTTCCCTGGCACCTTCCCAGTACCCTGCCTCATCCATCAGCATCCATCCACCTTTGGGGAGATAAATCTTCAGCTATTGCATAGCAGATGAGGAAGGGAACTCAGGATAGTGATTCAGTGCTGGTATGTGTTATGGCTGGCTTGAATTTAATTTCCAAAATCAGAGTGGTTTCCTGTGCTCTGCTTCTGGCCACCACTTGCTTATATCAACAGCAAAGTATCTTCCAGCAAAGCATCCATGGAATGGAAAATAAAGAAACTGTGCCACAGAAGAATGGTTGCTATGTTTATGCCAAAAGACCAAGCGATATCCAGTGCCTGAAGTACAAAATGCCTTCCTTGCATAACGGGCCATAACCCAGTGATCTCACTTGTCCTAATGCAGCTCCTCAGTAATTCTGAAAGTCATTTTGCTTTGGCCCACTTGTATTAATATTTGACATTGCCATTAGCAGGAATTAAGACATATCTCATCTTCCAAGAGCCGTATAATAATGTCAAGGGAACTTTGTTAAGAGAGGAATAATCCATTAACTAGAACCAACATTTCTCTGTTATCACCTTTATCCTTCAAATGACAGAATCTTTACAGGAAGGAACTGTCATTTATTTTTGTCATAGGAATAGTCCTCCTGCTGTGGGAGAATAATTAAAGGTCAAATTCTGGCATTGTATTCATGAGTCAGCACAGCCTGAGCACCAACACCTAACTGGACACCCCACCAGGCCCTTGTGGTGCAGTAGAAACCTTGGCTGAAGGAACAGCAGTGTGCTTTTATTTTCAGTGAAGATTTCCCCTGTTGCTCTGCATTAAGGATGCTTTGTAATGATTGCCTTATGTATGGAAGCATATATGAGTGCATCAAATTATTTAGAAGTAGTTTGGACCACCCAAAGTGCACTCTCCCAATTTAGCAAGGAGCATTTGGTGACATACTGTGGCTTTGCTGTGTGAAGTAGTATCTGTGGGAGTGTTTGTGGTGCTGTATATCTTTTATTCTCTCCCATCTTGTGCAGCCATATAAGTGTGGACAAGCTGTAATTAAGTGAAACAATATATTACGGTACTAAAATAGGAATAACAATGGCAGCCTGGCAATGGGAAGGGCAGGAGGAGAGGAAAGAGGATCATTTTAAATACTGGATTATTGGCCAGTTAGTGGGGTTGACTGAGAACTCATGACAGGTGTATTTTTCTTTCTCTCAAAACCTAATTAAATCATTGGAAAGAAAGAAAATTCCAAATTAGGGCAGAAGAAGAGCCTGCAAGCCCAGAGACAAGTGAGTTTGGCAAGTTCAGCAATCCTCAGTAACCACATACTGGCTTCAGGGAGATGTGACATTGGGATGGATAATGGCAGTGATGACACCATTGGAAGTGCTTTTGGGGGGAATCTCAGACCATCCTCTTCCTGCTCGGATTCCTGTAATTCAGCCAGTTCCCTTTAGATCTGATTTAGACAGAAAATTAACAAATTAAGAGTAAGAGAAATCTTGAATGTTTTTTGGTTATGGCAGAGAACAGGAAGACATTTACGGTCTCTTCAGATAGATGCATCAGAAAAGTGTTTGATGATTTATAATGGGCTGTGCTTGAATTAAAAAAACAAACAACCACTTAGCAGAGTTAAATGGCAAGATAGAAAACTACAAAGTTAGCAGTGAGATTTGTCTGCTTCCCTTTGTGGGCTTAGCTTTGGTAAAGAGGATAGAAGGGCTTAATTTCACTAACTCAGCAACTCCACTGCACTTTATTTAAAAAAAAAAAATCACCAGTGTAAAAATTAGCTAAAAGCTTCACTTTTGGGGGAAGGAGAGAAGGAACTTTGTTTTTAAGACTGAGATCTATTTTCTTGTTTAAGTTAGAGTCTGGACTGAGCCAGTTTAAATAATAAAGATGAAAAATGTATTACTTTCTTTTTCTCAAATTATGTAAGAGCTGATGTGCCACTAACTTGAAAAATGAGTGAGACGTCTCCTTGAAATCCAGATGTCTTCCTAAATTCTATATGTTTAGGAAATAGAGGTGATCAAGGCAAGGGAGAGCTCCAAACTCCTGCTGTGCCAAAGGTTGCACTGTGAACTTGATTGCAAGCTCTTGGACAACCAAGAATCAGCCCTGCAGCAGCAGGTGCTTGCTTAGATTTGACACCAGGGCTTTCCAGAAGAAACAGGGTTTTACAGAATATCCAAGGGCACTAAAACCTTTAAACAGAGACTGTTAAACATGAGGTAACCCAAACATCAGACACAAAGTCACAGGAGTAGTGAGTGCTGCTGCTCAGGAAAGGGTTTGTTCCCAATGTTCCAGTGTTTAATCCCTTTTGTGTGCTAATTAACCTTCTGTGCTTCATCTTCCTCAGCTGGTGCCAGGAAGATTCATTGTTATTCTTGTCGTGGGTTGGAATGGAGCAAACCATCTACAAGAGTTCTAAAAACCTGAGCCTACAGTAGTTACTGTGCTTAGGATTAGGTTTAGGATCTGCTAAAAATATTTGAATTTAATCATGGCTAATGCAAGATCTAACTTTCTCTCGTTCGCATTTTTAAATTTCTCTGAACATTGACTTTTCCTTTGCTTAAGACTTAATGAAATTTATTAATCACTTTATAATAAAACCAAACAAATTTGAGACCCTTCTGCTGCAGAGGGGCTGGCAGTGCCACCTGAGGGAAGGGAACATCCTTACAAAACTAATAATCACCTCAGGCAGGGGGGAGTATTTGGGGACCTCTGACCATTTGCAGGAGAGAATTGCATTTTCATAGCAGGTTTTTAATATAAATATATGAAGAAGGATTACCCTTGCTGTCTAGCAAAACAATAGCTAATTAGATATTTGGTTTTTAATAATGATGAAAGTTAGTGTTAGGCAATCAGGACAATCGTTTGGGAATTCTGAATGATAGTTTAGAAAACAAAAAGCCTACTTGAATTTCCTCCTAGTTGTGGTCACTGCTGCTTTTCAAGTATTGCTTCAGCAGAAATCTGTAGAGACATGTTTTTTGTCATGGATTGATTAGAAAATGAGGAGGTAAGAATACCTATGGTTCTTGCATGTAAATGTGAATTATTTTGGAGATGTTTAGATCAACATGCTCCTGAATGTTCTTATTTCTGTTACCCATCTAACTAAAACAATTGATAAAAAATATTGATTTGAGTATTCTCTTTAGCAGAACACACTAACCAAAAGAAGCAGCTCAATGCTTTTTTCCCTTAATAGTGGTGTAAAGACTGGAAATTGGCAAGCGAAAGGAGACCTGTGGGGATATATGCAAATAGCTTTGTTTTCCCATATGTCTTGGGTGGGAGGATGGCTGCTTTCTATTTAGCTAATTCTTTATGTGTTAAAGAGATGTGGCGTTAGGGGAAAATATCTTTATTTATTTATTTAAAGGAAAAAGGAAAGACTCTGATAATGATCTGAAAGAATTATTTTAAACATTTAATGTTTATTGCTGTTAATTACTGTGGTAGTTGTATAGAAGTGGTAATGTGTGATGTTAATTCCTAGTTTATTTATTTGAAACATGTTAATGCATCCACAAGCGAGTTTTTCATTAGAAAATCTTGTGTAGGATGTAACCATGTTGTCAGACACCAGACTCTGCCCACAGCCTGTCTCATGGTGGGGTGTCTCTTACAGAACTTGACTTACTGATATGAAATATCATATGTTTAAAATAAAACTAAGCCAAAACAGTCGTTAAACTTAAAGACCACAGAAGCTGGCAAGGTGCTTCATTGCTATGCTTTGAACTTCAAATACTTCTCATGGGGAATTCAAGTTTCAGTGTCAGGGAGATGACCAATTTTCATTGGCTTTTAAAGCAATCTCAGAGCTTGGTCTACCAACTGTTTTGCCTTTTGAATATATTTTTACCAAAACCTTTTAAAAAAAATGTGGCAAGACTTAATTTTACTGAAATTTAAGGAAATCTTCCATGTATCAGTTGAATCTGTTCAGAGACTGCAGGCCCTCATGGAGAAGAATTTATAAATACTCCTTCCAACCACAATTGCTGTACACATCCTCATCAATCATAATAAGCCTGATCCCATGTGTCAATCAGACTTTAATGCATCTTGTTCTTATCAATCAGAGTAATTTGCTCTTGGCCTTCATCAGTCAGGTTTAAACTTGTGGCCCATAACCCTCCAGTTGCCACATGGATTGCAGCAGCAAGCAGTGCTCTCATCCCTCTGGCTTTTCCACAGCTTTTCTGTTCAAAATGTTCAGGTCACCAGTGTTGTGTGTGTGGTTTAGATTTGTTTGCTTTTTTAAAAGTGGCAAACATTTATCACAAAGGAGGTTAATGGCTGTGGTGAGGGTTGAGCTGAAGTCCCGCCCCTAATGTTTCTTACAAAAATGTCAGTAACAGAAGCCAAGCTAAAATCTAGTTGTTCATAACTTTCATGTGAATCCTTTCAAAGAACAAGTGGTATGCCCCAATTTGTCATCAGTTTTGAAAGGAAACTCTGATTATTGCTTCATAATGGAAGTTGTATTTGTTACATTCCTGCTGGAGAAGGCACTTCCTCCTCTCTTTGGCACCTTGACCCAAAGGGCTTAATTAGGCAAGAGATTGTTGAACCAATGGGGATTTTTTTCCAAACTACAAGCTTCAGGAGGGTCCTCACTGTACTTGCAGGCAGTTTTGTTCTCCTTGTATTGAGGGTGAGGAAGTTAGATGAGTATTTATTAAGTCTGAAGTGGCTTCTGTGTTCATTTGTGGTTCATCTGACGGCCGTGCACTTTGCAGTTAGTGTTTCTATTTAAGGTACAAGCTTTGTCTCTCTCCTTGCTTCATGCAGCAATGGGGAAATGGAACCATCCCTATTAGAGGTAATTGGTAAAAAGCCATAACTACTGCCACTCTGTGCAGTGAGGCTTATATCTCACTTTACTTGCTGAGGCTGCAAGTCAGAGCCTTCAAAATGATTTGCTTTTCTCCCTTTTTTTGATCATGTGCTGCTTCTGGGGCTTCACTGGAATGCAAGTTGTGAGGACTGGGTTACGATTCTGTCCTTCGCTTGTGAGCTTTCCCTCACCATGGGAAGGGCTGTGGAGTCATTTGGGCATCATTAGTTGAGGGCTAATCAGGAGCTGGTTGTCTTCCTTCCCCTGAAGTCTTCACACTTAGGGACACAGCAGCTAATAAAGCTGGGAGAGCTCTGTAGATTTGGAGTGTCTGTCCTTAGAGCTGCCCACTACTGCTGAGACTGACTGGGGATGTAAAGGGTAGGAGACAAACACCTGAAACACACATGGACATTTGTGCTGAGACCATTTCAAGGGTGCATTGTGTTTGTGTTTGTGGCCTCATGCTGACACTAAGTGTCAACACTTACTGCTCTGTATATGTGTGCATATATATGTACAAATGTGTGTGCTTATGTGCAAATGAAGAGCAAAGACAGTTCGTGCTTGTCTTGATGAACGTCACTTACCTGGAACCTGTAATTAGAAGTTGAGCTTTAAATACAGAGGTAGCATAAATACAAAAAAAAATTGTGGGAGTAGGAGTTTGGTTTGGTACCATTTAGACACATGAAAAAAAGTGATTTTTCTGGGAAAAAAAAAAAATTTATTTATTTATTTGCTTTAATTTTTGTTTGTTTTTGTTTGTTTGTGGATTTTGTTTGTTTTCTGTTGTTTGGGTTTTTTTGCAAATCAACATCTCGCTTTTCAGGCTCCCAAGCAAGTCAGTTTTATGAATGCACAGCACTCAGGCTTTGTAGGAAGATACCTGCATTGAAACTGCACGATTCATCATGCTACTTCCTTTGTGTACACACAGCACAAATGTGAGGTGTGTGTATCATCTTTGAAAGTGCACACGTTAAAAAACCAACACAGAACCCACTGGTAGTGAGTCCTGCCTATAACTGTTAGAGCTATGAATGTTTTGAAGTTGCAACTTTGTTTTCAGATAACCCTGTTAGCTTTCTTTACTATTTTACTTTTCAGGTTTAATTTGTTGTGTTTGGTCTGTCCTGAAGAGTGAGTGATTTTGGCAAGGTCAGGTGATGTAGGTAATTTGAGGTTGATTTGTGAACACGCAGTATGTGGCAGACCCAGGGGAGTTCCCGTGTTTGAGTTCTGTGAGCTGACTACCTCTTCGTGTTTTCTTCTCTTCTTGCTTTTCCTTCTTTTCCTCTGGTATATCAAATGGAAAGTGTAAGATTTCCATCCCACAGCACAGTGAGTGCCAGGCAGTCTGTTGTCAGGGGCTTCCTGAGGTACTGCTGCCTTCACCACAGGCTGGGTGTATGAGGTGTCTCGTCCCTGCCATCTCCTGGCATGATCAACACTGTTATTAGTGCATGACACAAACTGGGAAGCACAAGGAAGTCCGTGTTACCTGAGTTAGCATTCGTTCTTAGGCTTTTCTCAGAGCTTCTGAGAACTGAGTCTGATAGATGTGGTGTTGGAAGTTAGCCCCATTAGCTCCGTGTGTATTATAATTAAAGTCAGGCAAGCTGATAAATATTGGAGATGGTTGGCTGTAAATCCTGATGATAGTCAAGGTAAAAGATGTTCTAACTTACATGATACTGAACTAAAATTACCTGAAGGACTTGTCTCAAGGACAAATTCAACTTCTTTTTAAGGATAAACGTATCTTCTAAGTTAAATTAAAAGATGAAAATTAAATGTGATAAGATGTTTGGAATTGTGAGAGCACAGAATATTTTGGTATGAATTTAATCACACCTTGAAGGACTTCAACCTGAATTCCATACGTTAGAAGAATGAGCACTTGGGAGACCATAGAGAGACATTTGCTGTGCTGGTCTTCCTGCTTGAACACTCTTGTTTACTGTTGGAAGCTTAAAATGACTGATAATAAAGCCCTCCACAATTTCCTTTCTGTCATGTGTAGTGTTTGATATCACTATTAAGGCAAGTGACAAAAGGTGTACAGGCCTGAAGAGATGTAAGTGTAATACAGCAGTGAGGCTTTCTATGCTAGTTCCCACTCCCTGAGACATTTTGATAATTGAGAGCTTGTTCCTGCTTTCCAGTGTGTATTAAAATGGCAATAATTACATAATCTCAGTCCTATCATGCCATATTAATTTTGATTTCCCATTGTACTGGTCTCTGTTTGCTTGTACCCAGATGCTTATATGGCAAACATTATGACTGGAAGGTAATTCTGCCTTAGGTAATGCTCTTTTTCTCTAATGTCCTTGTACACTGGTGATCGAAAGTTTAATATGTTTACACCTAGAGGATTCCTGCTTGAAAGTGGTTGTTTTCTTTTGAGACTGGGATATGTATAGACAGCAAGTGTTTAATTCATCTTATTCTCTTCTCACAGTTAAAAGATTTTTTTTTTTTACTGAAGATGTCTCTCAGTGAAAGGGGGAAAGAAGTGACACCAGGAGAGCAGGGTTATTTCTGTGTCTGTTGATTTTAAAAGTGTATTGGGGTTGGAAATTGTTTCATGGCACTCATGGAGGATGGTTTGTTTATTAGGATCTTCTGGACAGCATTATCCCTGAACAGTGGGGGATGCTTTGGTGCCTTGGAATGAGAGGTGGGATGGCACTGCTGGCAGCACTCTGCTTCACACTGCACTGTTGGGGAAGGGGTTTGGCACTGGGACACGGACACTTTGGGCAGTGTCAGAGGCTCCAGGGGCAGTGCTGGGAGACCCAAATGGCAGGGACCAGGTTATGGAAAAATGGCTGTAGATCTTAGTAAAAAATGGTCCCTTTTCCATAGCTCTCCTGTGTCACAGGTTGTTGTGAGTCACGTGGATTCATTGCAAGTGGACAGCACAAATGGCTTGTTCTGCTCTGCAGTGTCACAGTGGTGACCGTGACTGGGGTTGGGGATTTGTACAGGACAGGTCTCTACATCCAGCAATATTTCTTGCAGGTTAGGGTTGGTGAGAAAACAGCTACAATGCATTGCAGAATGACTGAGACCTGGGTAGTTTCTCTGCTGCAAATATCTTGAAAATGGTTAATATTTTTCTTTCACAAAAGTGCAGAAATGTTTTTTCACAGTAATTCCTGTCCACTGGTATCTTCAGACATTAGGAAGGAGATGAAACTCCAGAAATGCTGGTGTTACTGTGACAATATCAACCTGCTGCTGATAAACACTTGGGGCAGTTGGGCCTATTTGGTCCATGAAGAAAAGAATTTAATACCTTGATCATTAGTTCAAAATATAAAGAAGTTTGTATTTTTACGTAATTTTTGATTCATTTTGGGACATTTTGAGACAGTGTATGCAATAAAGTGTTTCAATAGATGCAGTTTTCATCTTTAGAGGTAAATATTATTTCTCATGCGTGCTCTCTTTCTGAAAACACTGGGGGAAAATGGCCAAATAAATTTAATATGCAGATTTCTTTTTTTTTCTTTTTTTTTTTGTCTTTTTTTTTTTTTTTTTTGGGAGTGTTGACCTTCCCAGAACAGCAGTAATGATTAGTGGTGTTTTGAAGGCAGACATCTCACTTTATCTTTATCTTTACAGCTTTTTCTGTATTTTTGAAATGTTAAATTGAAACATAAATGGAAAATGTTTATTTTTATGTCTGTAACTATTTCTGCGTAGTTTTCGTGCACAGTTTACCAACAACATTTCGACATCATTTTCCTTCCTTGTGTCCTTTTAACCCTTGTATTTATTGAAAAGCCCTTTCTATATATCAAGGCCTTATTATCTTTATTAATAAAATGGTAATAATCTCCAACTTAGAAAAAAAACACTGTTTGGGGACTTGGTTCAGCTAAACTTATACATCAAGACCTCTTCTTTTTTTACTCTATTTTTAATGAGAAAATTACTCTTCAGATTGTTATACAGAAGTGTAACATGAGGTATTTATGAAAGATGGCATTAAACCTAGACACTCTTCCCTTTCTACAGGCTTGTCTGTGTATTTCTGCCAGTTTGGAATATTTGCTACTTAAAAATCCCCAAAAAAAACAGCCCAAAAAAACCCAGAAGAAAACGTGTTTTCTTTGTATGAGTTCAAGTTTTTGTTTCCAGTTTGGACATTCCAGTTTGAATCAGTAATTAATATGGACTGAACATTAACAAAAAGCATTGACTACAAAGGATGTTATATTTTATGCCTTTTGTTTTACAATTTTTTAAAAGCACTTAAAAATTGCTTTTGTTCAGAAATGTTCCCAGTTTTTCCATACCTTTATAGAACCAATTCCTTTGAATTTTGGTTTTTTAGTTATTTTAAATTCTGTTGAAGTTAGGTAGCCACATAGATATCTTTTAAAAGTTTTTTTAATGGATTTTTTTATTATTTATGTGAGCTTGCATATACATGTGACTGTATATATAAGTAATATGATTTGACATGTTTGTTAAACTCTTTCTCATACTTTTGTGTTAATCAGAAACTATAAATCGGTATTAGGAAAAGCTTGGGTGGTATCTGATTTTTTTGTAGTATTTAAATTTGTTTGGAGCGTGGAAACCAATAATTATTGTGGATAAAAGCAGATTCAAAGGTATTCTGAAGAGCTGGGAGAGATTTATTTATCCTCAATACAGAATCCAAAGTTCTGGACTGAGTCTGTTGGCTCGTGTGCTTCTGCCTGTAGCAGAGCCCTTTATTGAGGCTGTTTAACAGATGACCATCAATCTCTGTTGTTAACCTGTTGTCAATGAGATCATTCACTGGTGGAATCCATGACAGTTCTCAAATTACAGTGTAGAGAGAAAATGTATTGCCAGAGAATGAAAGATCACCTAATGTTTTCTCTCTCTAGGAGGTCACTTCCCGAGGGCCGGAGTGCTCTGCATTTCCTGTAGAAACCTCTGTGTTTCATGTCAGTAGCTGACGTGCCACCTCAGCTCAGATCAGATTTGTGCAGTTGTTTTTCACCTGCTGGATTTAGAAACTGTTGGGAACTTTCTCCTCGTAACTCTGTGAAAGTGATCAAGTGTCGGTGTATTAAACTGCAATAATGCCCAATCCCTTTAATGTGATCACCTCAGTGTTAAAAACAAACAAAACCCCCAAACATGGTAAGCATAAAGTAGTGGGGTAAGTATGTGTTGGAAAGGGTGTCCCAAAGAGCTGCCTGTGGATTTTGCCTGCTCTCTGAGATAAAATTATTATTGCCATAGCAATAGGGCTGTGTCCTTTAAAGAGTGTAATTCCTTAAAACTCTTTGTAACTGAGTTCTCTGCTGAATTTCTAGTTAGCAGAGGAAAGCCTGTGATAAAAAATGAAAATAGGTAACACAAATGAGAGAACTTAGTCTGTAGAACATAATATCAGAAGAATCTATGTAAATGGATTGGTTTTTGGCTCTGCCACCTCTTGTGTTGTCTTCTGCAATTTGCCTCTTTAACCTATCTGCTTCTGAGCATTGACATTCACAGTCAAAACTAGTCTGCCAGTACTGTAAAAAATTAATCAAATCAGAATTGAGATTTCTAGCAATAATTCAGTACAAATACTTTTAGTAATTCTATGGAGTCTCTGTGTTGTGATTTCTGCACTGAGGCAGTGAGGTGCTTTGTGAGTCACACTGTCTGAGAGAAGCCTCAGGAAATCCCAAGATCCCACTCTCTATGTGTATCAATATATTTATTTTCAAATAAGACTGTGGATCTGAATATTGTGGTGCAATGCTGAAGTGGTTCTTTTTTGCATCCTTTAATTTCATTAGTAGATTTTTGAGAGAAGACATGGACTTGCAGAATGATTTGGGTTGGAAGGGACCTTAAAGAATGTCTGGCTCCAACCCACCTTCTGTGGACAGGGACACCTTCCACTCAGAAACCCATCCAGCCTGGCCTTGAACACTGCCTGGGATGGAGGCACCCACAACTTCTCTGGGCAATTTGTTCCAGAGCCTCACATCCTCACAGCAAAGGATTATTTCCTGATATCTTATCTAAACCTACTCTCCGTCTGAAGCTATTCCCCCTCATCCTGTCACTCTTGTAGATACTCTACATGCAGAAGAACTTACAGTTAGAAAACCAATGACAATCATTTTTTCTGAAGAATATTTTCAGTGGTTTTCTTCTAGGAAGAATGTAATTTCTTATTTGTGATCTGAGGGAACTTGACGCCACTGAAACACCTTGGCCTTCCAGATCAGAGTCCAGACTGAGGGGTAGAAAGGGGGAAAGCTCCTCTAATTAGTGTAAAGATATAGTGAAAGAAAATATAAAAGTAAGTTTTTTCCTCTTTTCCACTTAGAGTACAGAGGAAAATGGAATAGGTTGGGGTTTTATGCAAAGTTAGTTTTTGGACAGCCTATACTCAAAAATTATTTCATTGGAAAAAGTGTGTTTTAACATGGTAATTACTAGTCATTTGCTGAGACTGATTATACTGTAAAGGAGCAGTTTAAAGGCCCAAGGAGAAATAAATGACTCAGAAATAAAAAAGTTGTCATCCACCCATGCAATCACCAGAAATAGAGAAAACTTTTACACAATAACAGGTACAATTGTGGGTTAAGGAGCCAGGAGCCAAGGAGCTGTCAGCCTGGAAGGCAGCAGGAGGAGAGCCTGCTGTGAGGAGCTGCTCCCGACAAATCCCTCTCTGCCTTCATTTGCAGAAATGAGACAGCATTACAATCAGTTAATGCTCAGGTGATTTGAATTATTTTATAGATATGTATTAAGACCCACTAGATGATCTTGTTTGATTTGGTATGCTAGTTGTAATGCTTTTTTTTTTTGAAGGGCTAGGAAAGGCTCTGTGTTTCTAGAAATGCTCTTTGGAGTAGGATTTTTGGTACCACAGCTTTTGAAGGCACATCCAATTTTTTTATGTGATTAGCTCAGATGCCAAGAATAACACAAGGCTCATGAGGTCTCAGTGCCCTGCTTCTTTAGCATGTTTTTCTCCAGCTGGTCTCTTTGTCACAGTATAATTGGTATTTGATTTTTTCATTTGAAAGTTGGTTCATATATGGCTGAAAGCTACAGCCACACCTTTAACTGTAGTGCAAGCGAACCAAATATGATCACTACAGATCCAGCTGCTATCGCACAGCATTCCTGTAAGGGTAAATTAGACCTGCCAGGTTTGTTCTCAGCACTTTCCAGCTCCCTGAATTGCTCTCTGTCACTTGTCTTAGTTGTGTGAGAAAGAAACTTCCCAACAGTGTTCTCACTGACTCACTTCAGGAGTGCCAACCAACACCCAGAGAATGCTTGAAATGTAAAAGCGATAAGTTGGTCCCATGCTTGGCTTGAATATTTATTTGTGAAAGCAAAGTTCAAGGCACAGAAGTTTCTCATGCTAGGAGATAGTTCTCAGAATATAACTTGAAATCTCAAAGCTGCTACATAAGATGGTCTCTAATGGAGAAGTTTGGGGAAAGACAGGCAAACAGCACTATGATCATCTCAATGAATGAACTTCAGCTCTCCATGATTTATAAATCGAGTGGAGCCTTAAAGGTTTCAGTGGGAAATATTATTCCTGAAGTTAATGTGTGAGTTTTTCTTAATGCTTGATAGATGAATTTTGTTTCAGATGGCATCATTACATTGAGTAAAATAAGCTGTTTATTTCAATTCTTAATGCCCCACCCCAGTTCAGAACTAGAGTTTAAATTGATGTGTTTGTGTGATTTAATCTCACAGTATATGAGGGAAACAGTTCTTTACCTAAGTCACTTCAAGAAATGATAGAAAAAAATACCAATATATACAATGACATGTACATATAATTCTTAAAAGTTGGTTTGAGGTTGAATATGGCAGTTTTGAGTAGCCATTAGCTAAGACAAGTGATACAACTAATTAAATTCTGCTTTCACAGATGAAAATTATTCCCAACAGCAGCAAAAGTGTCAGGATAGAATGGAACTATTTTCTCTTTTTCAGGGTTCTCATTGGTCATTTTTTAAAATGTTAGTTCCTAAACTTGGCAGGTTAAGGAGAATGGCTTATGTTGCAGGGAGCTTCAGGCATTATCAAACCAGTCAAGAACATACAGATCCTGTCAATGGAGTCAGTAAGGGAGAAATGTCTTGCACTTGCTGTGTCTGCAGGGGTTAGATGTGCTCCAGTACAGTAACAGTCCAGATCTGGAACCTCTGTTCTCGACTGTGTGGATTATGTGCATTAAAAGTCACTAAAAATACTTTCACAGACAAAGAAAGGGAGGGAATCAAAGAATCAAATGTCAGACGAAAATTGTTTGTGATTAAGGATGGTGCTCCACCAGTGTGGAAATTAATGCTCAGAAAAGAGCATTGGCATCTGTTTTTTTAATTGATTAAGCTTTTCTCTCTGGTGAGCTAGAGGAAGAGGTACTGCCTTTCCTTTTAGTCTCTGTAAGAAACTAGAAGAACAGGAGAAGGACTACAATGTGAGTTGCTCAGCAGCCTGAGTTTGAGATTTGTCTGTGCTTTGGTTCTTTGTTTCATCTTGCTTGTCCATTCAGTTTCCATCTGGATGCTCCCTCGTGTTGTTTGAATGTGCAGAAGTGTGAATTGTTCTTTTGGGAAGCAGAAGAGCACAGGAGCACTTCTTATCAGAAGAAAATAAAAAGATGATCCTGGAGCGTTTGTCACAATGGTTTGAAGAATGTAGAAAGTCTGGATCAGTCTGTTTGGTTCTTTTTGTTTTGTTTTTGTTTCCTTCCACAAGGCAGAAATAAGAACCCTTTTTAATGTAACAGATGTCTGGCTGGTGAAGACTTATAAGTAGAAGTCCTGTAATGTTTTCTGGTTTTACTTTTCAGAAGAACTGTGAATAAAACATATGTTTGGCCATGGCCTCTTAAGCAAAACCTTGTAATGCCACAAGCCCAGTGTACCTTCAGTTGTGGAGGTTGCAAAGTCTGAATTTCTACATCAGCTATGTTCTGTGTTTTCATATTAACTGTCACATTAACAAAAAAGATTATTGGCTCCATTTATTGCACACTTTACTCTGCAGACATTTAGATCTGTATTTTCAGCTTCAAAGGTTAGCTGTCAGGTTTTGCAGCTGGGATAACTTGGACAGAATGCTAATCAGAAGCTCTCTGAAGGGTTTCTTCTAGTCCACTGGAGAAGTAGTGGACCTTAGGATGTCATATTTCCCTCTGTGTTCTTTTCTCACGCAATTCCCCCTTCTCTTTGTTTTCCAAAACATGTTTAGATGTAGCTTGCCCTCACTGGCTGTTTTGGTTCATGTGCTGGGTGAATCTGTGTGATAGCTAAATATCCATGAAATACATTATTTTCTTGCCCACTCTGTTCATGCAGTGGGAGCGCCTTTCTGTATTCAGCCAGTCACAGGTGCTTCACAGGTGAATATGGAAATGTAACTTTTGTGTGGATGTTGCTGACCTGAAATCTCTCTGGCTATAGAGTACTTTGCTTAAAAAAAAAAGAAAAAAAAAGAAAAATCTTTCTGATCAATCCTTTGATAATCTATAATTTTCTCCATGAAAGACTATTCTTACTCTCCTTCAAAAATATAGGATGCACAACGAGAGCAATTGTGATTTTAATTATTGATAACCTCTGGAGCCATTGGTAATCTAATCAAAACACAGTAAGAGAGTCAAACTGTGGAAAAATTAGATGAAGTAACTTTCAGTGCCATTGCATGAAAAAATAACGAATGTTAACTTTGATACATACACTAAAAGCTGTGGAGACTCCTTAATATGACTAGGATAGACATACACACTCCCTCACCCCCTAGATATTTCATTGTCTTTGGCAAAACTCTCTGTGATTGTTAACCAGTTTAAGAAGAAGCTGTAAAGACTGAGTTTTGTTTTATTTATGTGTTTCTTAAGTGACTGGTGGTTATCACAGATAGTCCTTGAAGTGTCCTTGGGAAGATTAACATTGACTTCCCACTGAATGGATAATTATCCTACAGTAGCACATCTGAATTCATATAGAGTGGGTGGGTTTTTAGGTGTCTGTGACAAAGAGCCAATGTAATAACTTGAGGCAGGATGCTTTGTAATTGAATGCAAGAGAGTTCAAATGTGCTGAGGACCATTAATATGTGTCGAACTTCTCTGCTACCTCTCGTGGGTAATGAGGTGGAAATGAAGAGAGATCATTCTGAACAGTCAGTTGCTAAGCCATCTTTGTTTATTGAAGACGTTGTTTCAACTGTTGCTTGTTTTCTTTTCTCTTTTGTTTGTTTAGTTTGGTTTGCTTTGTATGATGGAGATTGTAATCTTCTAAAAGTGACTTCTCTCTTTCCCCATCTGTTCTTCCTTTCTTTATTTGTTGGTGTCATTTGGATGTGGTTGGTTCTTTTCTTTATTTGTAGGGAGATGCCTTACCTACCAAGGGATTTTTAGGAGCTGTTTCTGACAGAAAGACTTAAAAGAAACTGTGCAGGTGCAAGATCAAATCCCAATCAGGTTGCTGTAAAATGGAAATGTCTTGCACAGATAGACTCACAGAGCTGACTTCACATTGCTATCGTGCTTCTACCCACAAGGAGACAGGCACAGTGTTTTGATCCAACTGAGAGAAAGGAGCAGGCTGAGTGAAGCAGGGCAGATTGTATAGCACAGCTGGCTCAACTAATTCCAAACATGGTGGGGAGTTTTTTCAGTGGCTCCTTGATACTATTCTGCAAATTGATGGAAATGTTTTTGTGCTGTGACTTTTAGAGCAAAGCAAGTTTTTACACTGTTTTGCTTCTCAGGAGCTCTAGAGCAGATACTCAGAGGCTTTACAATACTCTGGTGCTTTTAATTCCAGTTGGAAATACAGTGGTGGTACAGTAATGGGGTTTGCCATCTCTGACCCTCCTCCTGCAGGTGATAGTTTATGGGAAGGAGCAGTGCTGGGCCTGTGGGCAAAGAAAATCTCCACTGATTTGGCATATAAAGAATCCCATGCAGAAAGCAAGAAGAGATTTTTCTGGGCAGTCATGGCAGGTGCCTGCATTGTGGTTTGTTTTCTCCCACAACTTATTAATCTTCTCTTCTAAGCAGAGCTCCAGCAAAGAGTCAGGTCTGTTCTCTCCTGGTGAGAGGATATACAGCAAGCTAACAAACTGATTCTACTCTGCCACTGTCAGGAAGCAGAACTCCTACTGACTTAATTTAAAACAAAAACAAGCCACAAACCCAGAATACCAGAACAACAACAAATGGTTGGTGTCTCACAGTGTTCCTCTCCTCCTTTGTCTCCTAAGACATCATGGCATTGTTTCACTGTTTTTCTTCTGAAGAAAGTGACTTCATCTCAGTTTTTGTTGTTACTTCCCTTTAGAAACAAAAGGGAGACAGGCAGTGAATAGCCTGTTTGCTGATGACAACCTGATCTGCTCTTGTTCTGCCATAAACGTGCTTAAATGATATCATACTGATGAACTCAGCATCTTGCTCTCTTCATCATTTAGGAGTTTCTGTCACAAGGGGTTAGGTAAAATTTCACACTATTTATAATAACATCAAAGGGCTTAATTTTTGTTTTGTTAATTTTTTAACTTTAGCTTTGCTAGTTTGTAGCCCATATACAGAGCAAGTATCTTCCATTGACTGGCAGAGATAAAGCAATATGTACATATTTTCAAAGCTTATTAAGATACTCTTAATCTAGATATAAAAAATATTAGTTTAGTAACTCTTGGTCTTCAGGAGAGAACAGAACTGCTTTCTTCCAATCCCACAAAGCACTCTGAAAGGAAGTCTGTAGCCCTGTAAAATTTGAAAACAAATGAAAAAATATGTTTTCCTTTGCTATTGTTTAAATATAAAGACCAAGGAATGATATTGAAAGACAAATTAAGCAGCACAGCAGAGGTGATGTGCAGAGAAAGGAAGCTCTTGTCAATAAAGGACTGTGCAGTGAATAAATCTTTGCTTCCTTTTCGGTGCATACCTTGGAAAGTCCTAAAGGAGCATGATAGAGAAGTTTGCAAATATATACTAAGACCAGCTTTCATGGGAGTGGGATTAACCTTTAAGAATTCTTTATATCTAAATGCTTTAAAAAAAGTTTTATTTTTATCATAAAATGAAGTAGTGCTTAAATCTTACCAGAATATAACCTAGTTATTTCTTCAGTGTTTGGGGTGTTTACCTTGGAAATGAACTTTGTATTTTTCAGTGATTAAGGCATTATGCTTTTTTTAGGGACATGGATGGTAAATATCTATTGTCCCTGAGATCAAGGTGATGGAAAAGAGCAAATAATTCTTTCTTTGATAAGGTTTGCCCTAGGGTCTTGGTACCTAAACCAGTTATTATGCCAGTTTCCTCTTCCTGCTTTTTGCAATGGTTGATTACCCATATTTTACTTTTTTTTGCAAACTTACATGACAGGGTTGATGGAGAAGGCAGACTCTCTGACTGCATAAAAAGACAGTCTGTGGGCTAATTATTTTGATGTTTTCTTTAAAGCCAATCTAACTGTTGTCCCAAATTGATGATATGGTGTCCCAAACAATCAGAAAAGAAAGGCAAATAACTAGAGCAGGAAGGCATATCCAGGGGTGTCAGTGTCTGGCTTAAAAAATTATTTGACAATCACAACTTTAGAGCCAAAAGAGGGCAGTTTACATTTTGTCTTGCAAGATATATTGCCACAAATAGAAAAGCAGGCTTGAGTGTCATTGGCATAACTGTGATGCAATTACAATGATATATTACAGACATACAAAATCACTGAGAAATGCCAAGGAGTTTTAGTTATCTTCTTTTAATGCCTGTATTTTTTTTCAGCATCGCTGATTACTAATGTAAGATTACAATATAATATAATTTGCAGGGTTTTGCACTCCTTTGCAAAATGTGTTAACATTGAAACCAGTGTTTCTTGAAGTTAGGAACTAGTTCTTGAAGTTTTTTTTATTGCATGCCAGCATCAACCTATTTCATATTTTAGTGTTAGGATTCTTTGAAAATAAGAAGTGGAGTACTTTTTACACATAGAGAACAGGTGAAACCCACCCTGTTCCGTTCTACTCCTGATATAAATAAGAGTTTGCATCAATTCCTTTGGGGCTGGGATAGCTGCAGTCTGGAGCTGCTAAAGTGATCTGGAGTATTGCTTTGGGCAGGGATCAGCCCCTCAGTCATTGAGCTTTCCATAGCAGCAGGGTCTTTTGGTCCACAGATACTTAGGGAACTGTAAATCATCAGTTGCAATCCCATGTGTTGATTATTTGAGTAGGGTGGATAATACCATGGGCTGGAAAACAGAAATAGCTGTCCTGGCAAACCTGCATTCTCTGTTCATGGCTGCAGCCAGGAATGAGCACAAGCTGCTGCTGCTGCCACTCACTCACCTCCACAGGCAGAGCTATCACTAAGACTCCCTCCTTCACCCTTTTCAACACTTCCCTCCTCTTTCATGACTGGTTAGAAGAGACACTTTCACACAAA
Source organism: Eopsaltria australis (assembly GCA_034509425.1). Taxonomy (NCBI): domain Eukaryota; kingdom Metazoa; phylum Chordata; class Aves; order Passeriformes; family Petroicidae; genus Eopsaltria; species Eopsaltria australis. The sequence goes on from JAVTVJ010000138.1 coordinate 2,608,775, forward strand.
CCTTGAAGGGTGGTGTGTACAAGTGAATATAATGTCCTTCCATGTGTGGATTTGCAAACACAGTGCTGAAAATATTTGTGGGACTTTCTCCCCTCTCCTCCTCCACTGTGATTAACCACAATTTAAGAAAAATCCTGCATGTCAGGCATATTTTTCTCTTGGATTAGAAGAGAAACTAGAATGAATGTTTTATAGCACTGTGTTGATAAAAGACACCAGGTTAAAAATATTTTGCTGGAAGGTAAAGTAATTTAATAAAGCAATGGTTTGGGGTTTATTTTTGGGTCCTCTGTTGGCCTGTTAATCTTTCTCTGTCTTGCCATGCTTTGACTTTTCTGCCTGAAAACTGGGATTTTATTTTTCTTTCAGGTGTTCTGGGGTCTGTTGAGTAGGAGCTTTATGTCAGTGTTTGGGAAATAAAAATCTTTTGTAATAATTTAATTTGCATTTCATGTTTGAGATCTCTGTTGCTTTCATGTTGCTTATTTAAAAAGAAAAATGAATACCAAATTGAAAGCAGATCAAATACTTCAGTATCCAGCTCCTGCCTTTTTTTGACTGGCGTCCTCATCGGAAAGAATTTCTGGATTTCAGTATGGATGTTTCGCTTAAGTTGGAAATAATAGGGGTTTTTTGTATTTAATTTGCTTCAATGCACATGGTTTAGATACCTGGGCTTTAGTGACAGTAGCAGCCTGAAATCCAGATCATTTGCCACCTATATTGAGATTGACTACAATAAAGTTTGTTGCTCCAGCAAGACTGGATTCTGATCCAGGTTGCACAATTCCTCCATGAATACAGCACTGCAGGTGAATCACTTATAAAATAAGCAAAAGCAAAACCAGACAAATAAAATCAACCTTTCCTCCAAATCTCACTGGTATTTTTATTGTTGTCAGGAAAGAGGTTGAGTAAATATAATCAGTATTTCTTCACACTGAACTGCCATCATCAGATGGTGTAGATAAAGTAGAAGCTCATTTTCTAAGACCTCATGCTTCTCTCAGATATTTATAACTTCCTTAGATAAGGTTTCAGAGAGCATATTACTCATAATGATAATATGAAACTATATCAATTTGAACAAAGTGTGGCTTTTTTCCTACATAAACATGAAAATACTCCTGAAGTGCTTCAGTAACCCTCTACCCCTCTCATTATTAAATTAAGGATAAAACAATTATGTGTGCTCAAGATATAAATATGCACTTATATGTGCAGATATATTGAGCAAAGGATATGTCCTTGTGGGTTCCATTTTTCAATAAACTGAAATGACAATATCAAGCTCAGCAGAGAAAGTGTGAAGCTGGAAATGAGAGATGATTTTGAGTATACCCAAATTTCGGTGTCTTCCATTGTGCCCTTAGAGCTCTTGCATGTATTAAGTGTATCACGTTAGCTTTTCATATTTTCAGCTTGATCTTGCAATTTGTGAAGGGCACTCAACATTTTGCTGACTGCATGTGATGTCTTTAGTATCTTCTATGTGTATTGGATGGACTTTTAAATATTATTATTTATTTCTAGGCCTGTAAGCTGGGTTTTGAAGAGTCTTAGAAAAGCCATATTCCTAGGGGGTTTTTTTCTGTCTTTTTTCACTGTGTGTGAAAGCAGCACAGCTCCTTTAAGGACTGAGACTAAAATCTTAGGGTGAAGTTACCATCTTACAAGTAGAACTTGTTGGGCTTTTAATCATTTTATCAGCATTCATTTTTAATGAGGCTTCTTTGCTCCATTTCCCACAATTCCTCTGTGCATGTTTGCTTAACCTTTTTTTTCTATGTCTTCAAGTAAATTATTTTTCTCTGCCAATATGAGAGGAATAATAGGTACCCATAGATTGAAAGGAGGATCTTAGCAGTGAGGAGACAAAAGAATAGGATGCTCAGGTGTCTGAACACTGCAAGGAGGGACTTTAAAGACAATGTATTGACTTCAAATTCCCCATCAGATATTTTTTGTAACTTTATTTTGATGATGCAAATTAAATTCATAGCTTTTTCCAGTTCAGTCAATGCAGCAGAGAGCTGAGCTACCCCAAAATGGATCCAAAGTGCCCTAGGTTTGAGGCTTTTGCAGTGAAATCTGACATGGGGATTTTTTGTCATGCTCAGATGTGAACTTGTCTGATGAGCTTTTCATGAAACACATTTCAGCTCCTGTTTTTAACTCATGTGGTGCTGCTGCAATGATATGACCTTATTCAGAGCACTCACTTGCATGGTCAGTCTCTTCAGTAATGAGGCCTTATGTAGTGTGGGGAGAGCATTATTAGTTAGGTAATAATTTAGGTGTTCTGTGAGGGATCACAAGAAGGTAGTTAGAAAATCTTGCATGTTCTTTCTATCATCCCTGCTTCCTCTGGCAATCTGCTCCCACTAACCCTTACAGCAGTCTGGCTTCTTACTTTCCAAGCACTGGTGTTTGGAACTGTGGGCAGTCAGACTTTGGGCAGCTGGGAGGTGGCAGAAGTTGGCTGGATACAGCCTGCCTTGAGGCAGTCACCCATCTTCCGAGTGCTCAGTCTCTGAATTCCAGTTCTAGTTGGTGGCACAGTTTTGGGAGACATCAAGCTGCTTTCTCAGCAATTCTCACCTTCGGGATGGGACTGAGAAAATGTCTCTGGTACAGAACAGTGCTGTGAGAACACAGGTAGGGCTTCTGCAAGGGGCTTTGAATCTGCTGCTGAGGCAGGTTCTAAATCTGTTTCATGTCATTTCAAATGCATTATTTATTGAGCTAATGTTTTTCTTGTATGCTGCTCTTGTCATTATGGTAAATTCTTTAGAAAATTATTGTATTTCAATTTGGTTCTACTTGCTTCACCATCATTTGTTCTGTATTAACACAATGGCTTTGAGAGGAAATGCATTTATATTGGGGTTTTGCATTATTGGACATACTTTCCTAGACTCCAGGTAATATTTTCCTTAAATTCTTTGCTAAGCCTTTGAACAATGTAAGTAATATATTTAAAGAACTTCTATCACACTGTGGCCGTAATATTTAACAAAGAAAAGTCCTTTTTTGTGAATAAGGAGATTCAACATTAAAATGTTGTTTCATTGCTTATTGCCTCATTTTCAACATGCCAATACCGGGCTAAGGAACTTCAAATACAAGCAGCAGTGGTAACATGTGGAATAACAACACCCATGGCTGTCTTAGGAGTTCTGTGTGTTGAAATGAGCTCAAATGATGCAGTTGTGCCTCTAAAATATAAGAATATTATTGTGTGCCAACTACTTTATTCTGATGTTTGATCTTTTTCTTATGGCTTAGTAACGGGCTGTTGCAGATCTAACTAAATGTGCAATTCTTTAAATCTTACTTGCACATTCAGTGTTTGTGTATTCCTGCCAGTGCATCTTTTTTCCAGCTTTTTGTTGCTTTACTTTGTTAGACAAAACATCACACAAGGAGACTCAGTGGAAAAAAAAGGTAGAAAAATTAACATTGACTCATGCCGTAGCTGTAGTGTGGCTTCACAAGAGATAGATATTCAAGCATAAATTCAAACTCACATTAAATGTGAAACATGAAATGTTCTGAGGCAGCTTTCAGTGCTAGTAATAGCTACTTTATTGCTATTTTGTGTGCTTCAAGTCTCTGCCACTGGGTTATGTCTTTTTATATTAAATATAAATTTTCTGTCATGAGAACTGTAATTGTGTGTGCAATGGATTCTCAGGCAAAATAGCTGTGTAATTGCAAGCTTGGACTGGAAAAATCCACAGTTGTAAAAATACCTGCTAATTTTGGAAATACAAAGACCTAAATCTGTCTTCTGGGAACTTGTGTTTGTTCAGAGTTGTATGTCCTCTCTATAGGAGAATATTCTTGAACTTTAGGGAGTGATTAATTGTAAATAGGAAATACTTAGAAAACTTTGAAGCCTTCCAGGTACTATTTAATATCTTCTTTGAAAGGTGCAGGATGTCACGGAAAGCTGCATTTTTAAATTTGTGGGTGGTTTTTTTTTTGTTTGTTTGTTTGTTTGTTTGTTTTTGTTTTTTTTGGGTTTTTTTGTTTATTTTTTTTGTTTTGTTTGTTTGTTTGTTTTTAAGCTAAAACAATACAGATAGTGGTATTTATTTGAAGTCTAGGGAAGAAAATAATATTGGAGAATATATATATATATATATATGAAAACAAGCATTAGGCACTTAAAATTCCTAGTATGGTTTTATCTGTTATGAAGCTTGAAAACAGTGAGAATTTATTTCTTACCCTATTTGAAATATATTACATCATTCTTTAAGGTTTGCCCTTCCTGTTCTATAACCTCTGCTCACTTCCTTCTTTATCTGAGCCTTTTATAAATTCATATAAGGCCAGAGAGGATTAAGTGATTTGCTCTATCTCGAATATCACTTAGGCTGCAGACTGATTGAGTTATAGCAGATTGCTTGGGGAGTTACCTACCTTAAACAAAGGGTCTCAACTGAGGGAGAAGCTGCCATTTGCCTCAGGGAGATGGTTCTCCTGGTGTCACTAATCTGATTCTCACTGCCTTTTCCTGTCTTGCCTTTTTAGGCTTTGCACTTGGTCCTCTCTTGAAAAGAAAAAAGGCAACCAAAGCAAAACAATGATGTCTTCTTTCTCCTCTATTTACTTCCTTCTTTCTGCTTTTTCTGTTAAACCGTCTACGCAACTCTCATCTTTACTTGAATATATCTTTTATCTTTCTTGTTCCAATAAAGAAGAGAAATTGATAGATATTTCTGCTTTTTGGACCTTTCTTTTCTGCTCTGCTCTTGTTCTTTGATCTTTGGGTCCATGTGTTGGCCAAGGCAGGGCAGCTGCACTCCTTTTAAAGTTTCCTGGAAGGCATTGTTAAAAATGGTGTTTTCATTGAATTGTTTCTGTGTTCATCTGTTTTCATCTGAATCTGGGAGCACAGCACAAGGAGAAGCAGGCTACTCTGTGGCAGGATCTTGTAGCTTTAATGAAGGGAAAGGGACATTGGAAGAAACATTGTCATAAAACTCCTCACAATGTGATAGGCTTCAAAAACAGAGTTTGGAAATCTTTTACAGGAGCCACTAATCGTGGTTCTTTTACTGCACGTAAAAGCAAATGAATCATACAAGGGTCACAAAAGAGCATTTTTGGTTCTTAAGCTTATTGCCAACATTATTGCTGAAAATCCATGGAGTTGTCTTCATCCTGATCTTTGGAATTCATACCCTACCATGAATCATTCTGTTCAGGTGGTTGTCCTGTGTTATGCACTGTTCATTTCATGGCCCTTTTACAATGACATAAATTCTCCTATGAAACTAAGGAAATGTCCTTTCCTGGGTTGCACAAGCTGTACTGAGAAGTGATCTTGTGCACAAAGATTTATTAGCAGAGTCTCTAACTGATGTCATGCCTTTGTTGTAGTGAAGAAAATTACTTTTGAGGAAAAATAAGAACAAAAGCAATGTGTTAGGAAAGGGTGTGGGATGGCTGAATTACTATTTAGTATGTAAATATTTAGTATACTTCCAATAAAGCTGCTCTAGAGGAGACCCAAGATTAAAATGTATAAAATATACAATTTGTATATGTAAACAGTGAGTTAGTGTAGGACCTATCATGCCAAAATTAAGAGACTTACTGCATGGGAAAAAAAAATTGGTGAGATATTTCTCCAGTTCTTTTTCATATATTCCTTAACATTTTTATTTTTCTTTCTGTTACCACTTTGTTTTGGTTTGGGTTAATTTTATTTTCCTGATTTCACTTTTTCTCTTTTCCTGCATCAGGTCAGATACAGCAGCTGCTGAGGAATTGCAGCAGAAGTGACAATTGTGTGCACAAGTGCTGTACTCTAGAACTTGCTCCAGCTCGTCTGCAGCTGGCTTCTTATAGAAATTGCTTCTTCTTCTCTCTCACTATTGCTTTTTCCCCTGCTATTCACCCTTGCTGGTCTTCCAAACCACTGTGTGTGGAAGGCTGGCCATTCAGAGATCTAATACTTGTATGTGTGTGATCTTTTGAGAAAATGCTGCTGCATTGCTGCTTGAGAACAAAAGTGCAATTCAGGATACCAGGAGTTGCTTTTTCACTAAACACATTCTTTTTCCAGGGTGTCTTGCTCTAGACAGACCTGTAAAATGCACACTGCAATGCCACAGTAGACTCTCATCCCAGCTGACTGCTGCATCAGATCTGCTGCGTTAGAGTTTTCCCGTGACAGCAGTTCACTTTGTGGCAGTAATGCTCCTAGTATTTGGCAAATGGTATTTTATGTCCTAGGACTGCCTTCAGATTATTTGGTTTCAACTTTGAAAGTCTTCCTAGCTGCTTCTTAGCTTCTTGAGAGCAGTACAGGTAGAGAAATGATGCTGTTTCAGTCTGTGTGCTGGAAAATGTGAGCAGAGTTGAAAATGTGTGAGATAAATTGTGAGCATCTCTATGAAATATGATCATCATGTAGGTGCCTGATAACTGTCGGTGTTGATCTCCTGGGCTGCTGATGTACTGATCTAGCTGAGATCAAGGTAAGTGTTGTACTTGTGAGTTATGTTGCTGTGCACTGAACTGCACAGAATGAAGGAACTGTGCTTTTGAAAGGATAAATGGCTATTACTTTTTTTCTAAGTATCTTATCACTTATATCTGCCCACAGTAAAGCATGAGTCAAGAATAGTTTGGTTGGATATTAAGCATTCCCCTGCCATGTCCATATAGTGCTTTTTAAGGACGTGTTTGCCTCAGTTTTTAAAAAGAGTAAATAGGGATCAGATTACTGGTTTTCACCTGTGGCTTTGAACACAATTATGCAGGTATTGATGCTTTATTAATTAATTATTTCAGAGTAATTTCATAGTAATTTCATAACTCAGGGTAGTAGAAAAACTAAATAAACATTTGTTTAGAAGTAAAAACAATAGAAGTTACAATAAAAGCCCTGAGTTTATTCTGATGTCATAGGGAAGGGGAAAGTTTTATCTTCCTCCTGTTTGAGAATCATCTGACTTGTTAGGGGGCACTTTGAGTGAACACTCTAAAAACCCTCTGATCCTTTTTGTTAAGAGTCAGAATCTGTAAAACACTAGTATATCTACTATAAAATATTGCTTTAAAACCTACCTTTATAAATAGCATGAATAGAAAGTGTAAATTTCTTTTAAATGCACTTTGCTGCAGAGCCTGATAGAAGAGGTAACTGAATTTTTCTCAAGTACAACAAAGAGGAAACACTGTAAGTCCAGTATCTCAATCTCTTTTAATATATGATTACATATAATCAAAGTGCCAAAGAAATGAAAACTGGCTTTGACTGTGTGTTGATTCATCACTAAACTTTTTTGAAGTTATGCTGAAAGCATCACTGCCCGAAGATTACTGGAAGGAAATGGAAGCCTGAGGTTTCCTGTTGAGCACAGAAACCGAGGTGATCCTTGTGCTGAGCATCCTTGCCCAGCCTATTGTGCTAATTGTGTTAGTCCCTTTATGCAATCTGCCAGTGACCAGTCACAGAGAAGAAGCCAGCTGCACCTTCCTGAGAATAGCATCACTATTTCTGGCCTGGCCAGCTGAAGCCCAGGGCACAGATTTAACTGGTGATTGGCCCTGAGCCCAGAGCTTACACAATGTGTTACAATCGCCAATCTCCTCCTGAAGTTTTCTCTGATCTTCGTATTTTCTTAGTTTAAAGCAAGACACTCTGTCTGTTCATATTTTTCACTTTTTCTTGGCCATATCAAGATCAAACAGGTAGAGAGTTTGGATCTCTGAGGTCCATCCAAACTGCAAGAAGAACACTAGTCACAACTGTATGGTGTGTTTTATTTCAAGAAACATGACATTACTTACATGTGCACTGGGCCAACAAAATAATTCAGATTTTCTTCTGGCAATAGTAAATACATCACAAAGAATTAGGTAAAGAAAGAAGCTTGGACAGCAAGCAAAAATAAAAATAATAACTCTAGGTGTAATTCTGAGAAAGTAAAGGAGGTAATTCTCAAATGGTGATGAACTGAACAGCTCAAGAAATTCAACATGGAGGAAGTATAAGAATTCTTTAGAGAAACAACACACACACATTAACCTGGATGAATAATCACTTTAAAAGTTCTTGTGGTGATGGGGGAGAGGGAAATATTAATCCAAAGAAGGACAGATTTTATAAATCTGTGTTGAAAAGGAGTTAGAATTTGGAGGAGGGGGAGTATGTATTTTTTAATGGTTTTACATACATTTTTATGCATGCAAAAAAAGGAAATTGTATGAAAACGGATCACATTTCTGAAGGCAGTGTGTGCTAAACTGATGTGGGATCTTTCCTTGGTAGGCCCATTAATTGCTTAGGTACAAGAAATGCAGTGGTTCTTACACGTCTGCATTTTGGCAAAGTTTTCAGTGCAGTGTTGTGGAAATTGTTGGTTGCAAAGAGGGCTGATACAGGAATGCCATCACTGGCTCAGAGGAAGGAGTAACATGTGCTGAAAGTGGTATGGATAGATCAGAGAGCTGTGGGTTCTTTCTGGAACCGGTCTTATTTTCTTTGCTGACTCTGTCATGACTTTGCATGGTGTGTTTTTATAACACAGAATGTTGTGGGTTAGTGGGTATCTCAACAGGCCCTCACTGTGTGCAGTTCCCATTCCTGCCTCAAAAACCAGGCTGAGGCACCTGCCCAGCCTCTGAAACAGGCAGCTGGCCTCCTTCTTGGGGCTCCTGAGCTTCCTCCTGCTCTGAGTCACTTGTAATTTACTGTGACCTTTGCCACTGCTCTCTGCAGAGGAGCCAAATGGAAGCCAGGATGGAAAATGTGGAACTGATACATTTTTAACAAAAGTGCCTGGGAAGATCCTGATGAACTTTTTCCATCACCTGTTTTGTGAGATGTTTAGAAATAGGCCTTCCTTTTTTTTTTTCCTGTGTTGGGATATATGTGTTATGGAGTACGGAAGCAAGTACTCCAATATATTTTGAAAACGGGGCTACTAATCTCTAATCTTCCTTAAAGGGATGTGTAACAGCTGGTATGCTGATGACAATGGAAAGATAAAAATAAACCAGCTTGATGACAAAAAAATAATGCTGACTGGTTTTCTTTTGTGGGGTTGTATGTAACAACTTTTTCTTTTCCACGTGGGAGAGTTGTTGCAGGTGCTGCTTGCACAAAACCTGATAGCTGTTATTAGAGAAAAAGAGTACTTTCATGTGGTAGAGTTCATAAAGAATGTAGATTGATGACATCTTTCTCTCAGGAAATTTATAATCAAAAGTGTAATCCCAACCCACGGGATTTTTCCTTCTCTGTACTGCTGATAAGCTCCTGTCTTGAAGATGTTATCATGGGAGATTTAAATGACTGCTCTGTGCTTTGTAAGTACAGGAATGGGCAGAAAGGCATTATTGCAATAAATTTTAATGCATTTTAAAAGCGTCCATTTGGGATGCAGTGTTGAGGATTCAGTAAAATTCAGGTTGTTACCATCAGAGGAATTGTTTTGGTCTTTTCAAAGTCCCCTATCTTGTCAGCCATGTATTGTCAAGTTCTGTCGATTCATCAAGGGTATTGTGCTATTTGGTTCCTTCTCTTCCCATTCCAGCTCCAGGAGTTATAGCAGAATGTGATTGCCGTAACTCTTATTTACTTGTTTATTTAACATGAATATCTCCTGTGAGAGACGATTTTTAGGGAGGTGAAAAACTTCAATGCTAGGAAATCTACTTGTGAGATAAGCTAAAGGTAGAAATAATTTTGCACGTCTCCCATAACTATCTGTGTTTTTCCAGTAAGCACTGTGGGTTTTGGAGTCCTTGTTCTTGGATGGTCAAGACTGGAAGTACAGACTGCACAAAGTCATAAAGCTAAAAAAGATAATATTGATACTAGGAAACACAAAAAATAAATAATACCTCAGGGATCTCCTCTGCCAGTGAGTAACAGTGGTGTGACATCATAGGTGTTTGCTGCATCCATGGTTAAAAATAGTGAGACAGGGCCATGTCAGGGAACCAGGGCATTCTCAGGTAGCTGTGCAATCTTTCTGTAGGTCTCTACGTTTTTATGAGGTGTGTGCTCTGAAGAATGTTCCCCAAAGTGGATATTGACTGCAGCATTTCTGCTTGTCAGCATCCAGTCTACTCCTGTGGTTCTGTAAAACCCAGTGGGCAGCTCTGCAGCCTCTTCCTTTTGGGAAGCTCTGAAACACGGGAGGGAGGTGGTGCAGGCCACATCAGAAATGCATTCACAGCCGTGTGGGAAAGATGGCAGAACTCACACAGGCTTCACTTAGGCCATCCTTTGGCCTGTTGCTATTAGCTCCTACTTTCCTGATGAGTGTAAACCCCCCCCTGTGTTTCCTTGGGGTTACTGGTGTTCATCCTTTGTTTTTGGCTCATGCTGGCCCAGCCTGTAGACAGTAACCTGCAGGTAAAGCCACTGATGCACCTTGTACTAGGCAGGTGTTTTTCCCTTGGCTAAGATAGTGCACATTACAGCCCAGGCTCCTTTCAACAGCACCTAGATGAGCTGGAGCTGAGCTGCTGGCTGGGGACGAGGGGCAGCAAAGTCCCCCAAGAAAGTCAGCTTCACAGGAAACTGCTCTTGCTGAGGCTGACAGGTATTTTGTCTGTAATACTCGGTGGCATGACACGTGGTTCGCCCATCCCTCCCTGCCCAGTTCCTGTGGAGAGGTTCAGCAATGGTTACTCACCATTAGATCAGAGTGATTGTATCAGTTCCATGCATTCTCAGCTGTGAATGTTAATTTTACGGATCTGTTCATAATCTGCACAATTGAAGCCACTGATTGGCACTGAAACTGAGTCATCTGTGAGATGACTGGGAGATGTGGAATAGACTTTGAAATACCTGAAAATATTCAGAAGCAGTGAGCTCTGAGCAGTGAATATGAGCTGATTGTGTGTAGACAATTTTGAAGTGGTAAACTTGGGATAAATTGTTGTCAAAATAGTCTGGACTGTGACTACCTCACTGGCGATTTTAAAGCAGATATTAAAAACTTGAAACAAGTGATGTATCTACTCTCCTTGAGATTTATTTTTTTTTCCAGTTTTTACTGTAGAGAAGGAAATTGTAGCAACTGTGCATTAGTAAATGACAGCTATGCAGGCAGAGGCAGTCCAGATGTTAATTTGTCTAGAAGCAATTGTTTTAATATGGTTGAAGTCTGGGATGTATAAAAGTTTTTAAAAAGCCACAGGCAGCCTTTTTATGTCTGTGTAGAGAGGAAGATAGTCTACTTTAAAACATCCCTTTAGGTTGAAGATATAGAAAGGTCATGGCAATAATGGTGTGGTGTAGTTTTTAATGTTTTCCTACATCAATTAACTTATAGGCTCACCCTTTCTGAAAGTTCTCTTTGCCTCTTTTTCTGTATGGGAGATCAATGCTACAGGAGTTGCTCCTTTATTTCTTTTTGTGGAATGGTTGCAATGTGGGTTGCAGTGTAGCTAGAGCTGTTTTTTTAGCTTCAGTGGACTCAGGTACTAAAATGTGAACAGAGCTGAGCACCCCATCAGTACAAACAAGCCTGAGCAGTTTGTGGGGACAAGCCGTAATTGCCACCTGTGTTTTCAGTTCACATGTCACAGCCCATGCCAATGTCCCAAAAAGCACACCTAAGCCACCATGACAGAGCAGGAGCTGCATGCCATGTGCAAGCCCAGATTAGGTGAGCTTGTGATGAAAGTGCAAGATTTAACTCTACTCTGGTGCAACCTCCAGCAGGCATTTCCAGTGATAAGAGGCTTGTGAATGCCTGGAGGCAGATGAGAGCCTGCTGCATCTACTGTGATCATTTGATTTCTTGCTTGCCTGGGCTCTGGGAGTCTGTGGGCATTTCATCAGTAATAGTAAAACTGCTGAATTCATTAAGAGTGAGAAGGGAGTTCTCCTCATGTATCAATGAAATTAAATGTAGAAAAGGGTGTTTAAGAAGTGATAATAGATTTAAACAGTCCCGTAATTTGGTAGGAGGCACAGAGCATGACACTATCGCACAGCAAGATCAGTGACTTTTGTTGTATATTCAGATAATTTCTGTGCTTAGTGCAATTGGGTTTCCTTCATGCTTCATTTGCTTTAAAGAGCTGTATGTTTGTGGAAGTGAGCATTAATTGTTGTCCTGAAATTTCATGGAGCAGACATTCCTGATCACAGTGCACTACAGACTGCTTTTCCCAGAAGTGTTCCTCCTTATTTCCTGAATGTTGTGCTTCTAACATGCTTCACAGCACTCACAGGTTTCCTTTAGAAAACCGGCTTAAAACAAAGGAGGTAGGTGGGTATATTTGTCTTGCAATCTCACTTTTTTTCCCCATGCCTGGCTAAAACCCTTAGCTGGCCTGTTTCTGTACATTTTGTATTCTTCATTCTTCCTCTCTGCTTAATTAAGTATCTCTTGATTGAAAAAGCAGCTGCTCCAACTGAACACCCTGTACAATCTCTCTACCTTCTCCAGGAAGGACTGACATCATTCATAAAGTTCCAGTTAAGCTCATAACCGAGCCAATGAAGCAGATAAATAAGGTTCCAGCCATAACTTCCAGTGTTTTTCGAATATTTTTAAAGCCTCTGTAGAAATCTCTCGACTGGATGGAGTCAACAGGGCCAAATATCTGCTGTATCAGGAATACACCCTGAAAGCTCCCGATGCTTTCACCAGTTTGCCAGGCACAAAATGTTCCCTTCTAGCATGTGCCCAGAATGCCCCTGTCTTGATAGAGCTGGGCTTTTGGGCCCATATCAGCTCTGGCTTGGTTTGGGATCCCAAGTCAGTGCTTCCTGAGAGGCACAGCCTCGCTGCTGCCTTGCTGGCAGTGCCAGCCAGTGCTGTGACTGTGGGCACTGCACTGTTCCCATTGCCAAAGGGACAGGGCTGCAGGCCTGGGGCTGCTGTCACACCCTTCTAAAGAGTGGAACTGAGCGGCCTTTGCACTTGTCATCACTTGTCCCTTTTCTCAAAATAGAGCTTTGCCTCCTGATGGGTTAAAATGACTGTTTGTGCTTTGTCTCTTTGGATCGATGTGTCCTGCCTGCTTTTCACTGCAGAGGAACAGCCTTGGCAGAGGGGACAGGGACGGGGTGGGCTCAAAACAATAAAAACTAAGCTTGACAGAGGTGCAAGCAGGCTGAGAAGTTGCTTCCCTCCTGCTGAGATGTGTAGTTGTTCCATGTACCGTGAATAGGCAAACTTACTGTTTCTCTAAAGCATCAGTTACTGCCCTTTGCAGAAAGCACACCAAAAATAGGGCTTGTGCTCAAGAATCTAATTACTTAAAGGCCTAATCTGATACCTGTTGAGGGAAATAAGAAGTTTCCAGGTAAATATATGGCAGGAGGGAGCTCTCATGGCTTCATCCATGTTATGTGCTAATGAGGTGGGTTAGAGGAATGGAATTGCACAGGTATTAAATTTAGATGCATACAGAAAATGATAACAGCTTGTAGCTTGTCTGACTGTTGGCAATGTGGGCTTCAGCTTCTTTTAGTGTTTGTCTCAGGAAAAATTAAATGCTGGTGCCTTCCCTGGCTGCTGCAGCCTGGTGGGAATGGTGTGCTGCATGCAGTTACCTGGGCACTGAAGAGAGGGCACTGCTTACTACATTCATAATTTATTATTTCCATGGCAACTAGCAACCAGTGTCACTCTCAGAATATTTCCCCACTATAAACTTTGTGTTTCATATACCACCTGAATCAGGCTAAGGTAAAGGAACTTGTCTGTCAAAGAAGTATAGTTGGGTTCTTATTAGACTGTGATATATCATGTTGAAATCAAAGGTTTTCTCCAGTCTGTGCATGGATTACTGGGTTCAATTATTTTATCTGACAATGACATTTATACTGTAAAGGTCAGCAAAAAAAAAAGAGAATTGGTGCATTTTAAAGGATAAAAATCAGTGGTAAAACAACACCAAACTGAAACTCATGCTTTAAGAAGCAGGTATTGCTATTAGTGCATTTGCTCAAAAGCATCTACAAGTTTTTAAGGGCAGAGGTTCTTTTCATTAGAGTTAAAGGAATTTCTGTAGTGAAGTATATGGAGAGAAAATTCAGTTATATTGACTTTGGGGTAAAACAGATGGAACAGGGTTGTGAATTTTAAACATCATTAGAAGATATGTTGCCATTATTAATAATGCTTTAGTCTGCATGATTTGATTTGTGATAATGTTTTTATATACTCACAATACATACATTTTGAATTGGAAATTGGGGAGAGTTTTTCTTTATGTACTCATTTTTTTCCCTGCTGAAATGCAGTGGTAGTAATTAACCTGTTGCTAGAAAAATGCAATATGACTGGATGGAAAATTAGCTTTCTGGTGGACAGCTGTCTGTCCAGACATCATCACGAACACTGAGCTGGGTTGTCTAGGATTGGAAGACACAGGTTATTATGAATTCATCTCACCTTGCCTTTTTCAGTGTAGGTAGGGCAGTGTGCCTTCTACATCCACTAACATGTTGAGTTAAAATCTGCTGGGCTATTTACATAGTGGCTAATTCCTCCCAAATCCTGGTTTAGAGAAACCAGTATGGGGCATTAGAGGGAACTAATCTTTTGTCCCAGAAATAAGCTTATCTGAACAAACGAGACAGTCTTCATGCTGCTCCAGCTTCAGTTGCCCTGCCAGTGTCCCCTGCAGGTCTGCTGTGAAACACTGACATCACTGTCAGTCAAGCATCTTTCATCTCTCCCAAACTGGCTTTAAAGTCATCACAAATTTGCATGAAAGTCACCCCAAGAGAATTAGGAGCCTGGCATGCCAGAGTTTTTGAGGTCAGAATTGGAGTAAATTGGCAATATTGCTATTATAGAATCCTTTATGTTGTAAGAGAGCCTTTAGATGAGCCAGCCCAGCTGTGAGGGGCCTCTCTGCAATGCGCTGCCCTTTAGCCCCTTCTGACTCTGCCACACAGGGCAGCTCCGCCCTCAGCCTGGCACCAATTCATCCCATTTTGTCCACAGATGCTCTGAGCTGGCACGTGCCTTGTCTTGTGGAATGAATATGGAGAATTACCTATTTCTTATTCTGAAAACGATTTCAGAAGACAACGTTTAGCTGATTAGATTATAAATGTGACCCAGCTGAAAATAGTAAAACATGAATAGTGCCAAATTCTTGGTGTATTTGAATTACTTTCAATTGTCTGCTCAGACTATCAAAAAGCTTGGTGGGGGGAGTATTTCTTTTTTGTGTCATATTTTGCTCTCTGACCAGCAGGATTAAACCTCCAGACTCAGGGCTAGACATTTCTGCCCTCATGTTGTGCTTATGTGCAAATGAAGAGGTTACAGCTACCTTTCTATCAGGAGTGCTACAGAACTACCAGAAAGAAGTAAACAGAACAACAGTTGTTCTTTTTAAGTCAGATTTGATTCATTAAGCAACTAGTCATCAAAGTATACAAATGAAAAATTACTCTGCTGGAGGGAAAACCTTAATTTTTGGTTTCAAGAGGCTTTTTCAATGAAACAAAATGATTAGCAAAGGGCTACAGATAGTGATGGATCAGGTCCTGGATGTTCAGACTCTGGGGATTCAGAAGGTGTGCAGAGCTTCAAGGCAATCCGGCACTTTGTTTTCTTTCTGTTAGCTGGTTATGAGCCAGTCTAGAATGTGCTCCTTTCCCCTTCTTCACTGAACAAGAACATGTTCTTTCTTTAGAAAGAAATAGTTCTTTAAGCCTGCATCATATAGGGGAAAAATGAGAGAAGAGATGCATCTGTAGAGGTGGAAACCATGTGTTATGTGGTAGTTACTGTACTTGGACTTGTTTTCCAACTTTTCTTCTTCACTTTTTAGTACTTTTTCTGCTGTTAAAGAGCAATGAATCATAGAACAGCAACTTTGCTGCACATCCCTCTGTCATGGGAGAATTTTTTCTGCTTCAGAATCTGATGAAACCCTGAAAGTTTGAACATTTGGCAAATTTGGTCTTACCCAGTGTGGGAACAATCAGGAATTGACTCCTTGTAACTTACACATTTTGCATAAAGTTGGTTCGTTTTGAGACCAAAATAAATAAATTCATATATTTCCAATAGTTTATTTTCTAAGTATACTTGGAAAAATATGATGTTGTTCTGAAAGTAATTGGAGAGCACTAATTATCCCTTACTTTACATTATTAATGACAGTATGTTTTTCCATCACCATCTTAATTTGGATTTCCATGGACCCTTAAATTAGAGAGTGCTTTGAGTGCATGATTAATACCACTGTTTAATCAAGCTGTGACATGTAGACTGGAGTTTTGTCATTTATGGCTCTGTGAACTGAGGTTCTCTTGAACTGGTTTTGTATAACCTGTGAAAATATGAATATAGTAACTCTGTACTTAACAATAGCTGGTTTTAGATTGTCCAGGGTGTCTAAAGTGGACATTTACACCATTTTCCATTAGGCCACCCCAAAACAGGCAGGGGTCACTTGCAGACCCCGTGTTTTATCTCAAATGTCATGAGAAACTTATTTGCTTTGTATTGCTTTGTTTGAATTGCTCCTAAAGGGTCTGACAATGAAAAGCTTCAGTTAAAGATGGGGAGCAGATGGGGATAGTTAATTAGGCTTTATTTTACTGTTGGCTTTTTTATTTTGTTTGGTTGTTTTGGTTTTTCTTTTGTGTGGAAATTAATTTTGGAGACTACAGAAAATACTGAATGAGATCCACAAGTAAAATTTCCAAATAATAACACCATTTGGTTCTTAGATGAGATATGACTGCATAATTTCTTTGTTCTTTGAGGTGCTCTGGATTTTTCCATAACATTTAAATGAATCTCCAGGTATCCTCAGAATACGGCTTAAATTTTGGACTCCTAGCAACTCCAGGCTTTTTTGTCATTACTCCTGATAAAGTTGGTAGTTAAGTTTCAAAGAAGGTATAAGCCCTGAGTCTCTCTATGCCTCTTCTGCTGATGGCTGTAGAAGTGAAAATGCAACAATTCTAAATAAAAAATCCTGAGATTGTGTGCAATAGAACTATGGTATTCACCTTGGGCAGCATAATGTGGTGCTGACCTCTCTGCACAGAACTTTTTGTGGCTCTCTACACCCTTGGTAGGTAGGGAAGAGCATGGAGTTCGTGTAGGTCTGGCCACTGCCCTGGGACATGGAGAGCAGTGAAAGCAGATTGTGCCAGTTCTCAAAGTAACTGCCACTGGAAATGAAACTGCATGGATCATAGAGGGGAGCAGCACAGTATAAGAGGATTCTTTCAAACAACACGGCACAAATGTCAAATATTGCCAGCTGTAGCATGTTAAATTACAAGTGGTTTATTATAGCCATTCAAGTTTTAAAATGGCAAATGTGTCAGACGTAACATTAGCTTTTTCCTTTCCTTCTTTTGTCTTTCTCTCCTGTTCTTCAGGGGAGTGCTACATCCTTGCACTGATGTGTGTTCTGTTCAGTGGCTGCCTTGCTACCTTGTTCAGTCTCAGGGAAAGAAATACAAACAAAACATCCTTCCAAGTCCTACTTGCTCATCATGACAAAAAGGAAAGATGTGTTTGGAAATAAGAGTTTAAACTAGGAAGGAGCACAAAAGAGGGCATTGGCTTTTGAAACTTCTCCAACTTAATAACACTGCTCCAAAGTAATTTTAGAGATCACTTGCACACCACAACCCATTTAAATCAAAATGTTGTCCAGCTACTAGAAACAAAGGGATTAATCTTGATCATCAACTGTTGTGCATTCACTGGTGTTATTTTGATGGAGGCTGAACAGATATCTTGTAAAAATCTGGAGGGGAATAAAAGCCAGGGTAAATGCTTAGCCTCAGGCAAGGACACTTTATTGGAAGATTTTTATAATACAGTCCAATAAAATTTTATTTTTATTTGGAGTTCTTATTGTAAACAACATTGTAAGGTATTAAACAAAGAAAGAAGAGATAACCTACCCAAACACTGGTTTTCTAACAACCACAATAGAAGAAGAACCCGTGGAGGTAAGGAAGTATGCTGCTAGAGACACATTGAAAAAAACAAACAAACAAACAAACAAACAAAAAAACCCTGACCCAATAATATTTTTTTGATAATTTGTTAAATAAAAGGAGAGTGAGATGTACTCTACTGGTTTTATTTAGAAATGTATGGTTGGTATTCTGTACCTGTTTTAACAGTGAGGGTAGACTATGTTAGGGCTTTCTGTTGTCATCATTACACTAGTGGTAATGTGGACATGAATATAAATAATTGCATCAAAAAGCGGCATATGCTTTCCTACATGGCAAGATGAGGGACTGTTCTGCTGTTTGCAAGGTGTTCATTTTCTGAAGCGGAGAGATACTGACAGCAAAGGCCTTTGGAGGTGTCTGTTTGGTGCTCGTGTCCGAGGAAGGCTTGCTCTGCACTGCCCGCGGTGGGGCAGGTGGATACAGCACAGTTCCTGCAGTGCAGCTCAGTCCTCACTCTGAGCTCTTGTTCTTGACTGCTTGACTTGGGGAAGAGCCGTAAGCCAAACCCCACCCACTGTTTTCCAGAGATCTGGGGTGTCTTCAGGTAATTCGGCAGTTTCTGGAGAAAGGAGCGTTGGATTTAGGGTGAGTGAGTGAGATCTGTGTCTGTTTCCTGCCTTTGAGGCTGAATGGATTGGAGGAGAAGATACAAATTTCTCTTACAGGCCACCCCTGGATGCTTCCAAAGTCAGGTGTTATATGAAGACCCAGTGCTTCCTGCCAGGCCCTGGTCATTAGTAAAATACATTTAAAAAAAGTTTATTGGACCTTTTAAACCACATGCCCAATTTTGACACCTCTAAAGAACAGAGCTGTGGGCATTCCTCTGGTTTTTGAATCTGACTGCAATTTGCATGGCTCCATCACAGTTGTAGCACTAGGAACTTTTGTGACTGAAAAACTGGAATTCTGAGTTGCAGGGTAGGGGTATGGAAAATGAAAGATCTACCTCAATGAGTCACTGCCACCTGTTCCCTTTGGAACACTGCAGGTATTTGCTGTAGTAACTGAACAGGTAAAGTGTGATGTAGAACAAGGTTAGTTTATTAAAATTGTGTTTAGTTTTATGTACATGTCTTTATGCTCACTAAAGAGATCTTTCTGCTGTGAGTCCTGTGCCTGTCTCAGTGCTTGCTGTTTCCCCAGCAGTGGGAAGGCTGGTGCAGGCAGCTGTGTGGCTCTGGCAGCTGCCTCGTTTGCCTGTAAGGCACCGTGCACACCTGGGGTATGAGCTGAGCAATAAATAATGGTAATAACTGTGATTAGAAGCAGTTGTCACAAAATCACAAACCCACTGAATATAGCACAAACTTCCATTTAGGCATTTGCATACACATGTGCAGAAATGTGTGTGAGCATACACAAGCAATCTGGATGATGTATAATTGGTACGGTGTGGAGAGGAACACATTGGCTTGAATAAAGCAAACCAAAATTTATGACCAGTATTGTTTGTTTAAGCTCTCCAAACACATTTCACAAAATTTGACGTGTGTGTTTTTCAAATGTGCTAAATATTTATGTACTGCTTTCCTAAATACTGAAACATGGAATCAGACAGACTGTGTAGAGATCTAATTTGATGTGAAATGTATGCATCTACCAAGGAAGGTGTTATTGCATTTTGTGAGGTAGTTCCAAACATAGAGGGTGATTTTATTTGGTTTTGTTCACTTCTCTGCTTGTTTAGCTGTGGGTTTAGCCCTCAGAGGCGGACCGAAATTCTCACCACTGGTTTGACTTTGAAGCAATTAAACTAAAAAAAATCAGTAACATGTAGTGATCTACTCCATGAGGCAGTGCTGTGTAAGTAATGCAATAAAGTCTTACATTTTGCTGGTGTCTAAGAAGTTAAGACCCTTTCAATTTACTTCCAGCTTGGTTTGGTTTTAATATTAAAAACACCTGAGGGTCTGTAAATACATACAGTTGCCTTTGAGTTTTTCCTGCTGATGATTTCTAAGTGTATTTTTGGTTTTTTTTTCTTCCTTTTCGTGTTTCTTTGGGGTCATTTACATTCAATTTGTTGATAAACAGTGGTTTACTGCCCTACGACAACCTTGGATTAAGCATTTATCTGTCTTTGATTCATCCAAATAGTGTACAGGAATCTTCTGAAAATTAGACCACTTTATAACAGCTCATAAAGATTTTTATAGCAGTTTTTACTACTGAGGTGGATTGCTGGCTCTGCTAACTCTGACTACTTTAAACAACTGGTGTGAATTAGAAAATTCCATATTCTTCAAATATCCACATATCTGGTCTGAGTACTTCTGTTATTTTAGAAATAAGATACAAACTCTTTGGTGTATGAATGCTTTTAAATCTTCATTTGCAGCACTGAACATTCAATTATGAACTGGATAGCTTCTTGTCCTTACAAGGCAGTGGTAAACACTAATATTTAGAGTATGTGACACAGGTTTAATCATCCGTGTGAGTTTTACTTTTAGTAAAACAAGTCATAGTAGAAATTAACCTGGAACTAAATATATGTTGGACCCTTAACTGAGCTGAATAAATGAACTTCATACAAAATGATCCTGGTGGATCAAAACCAAGGCAGGGAGAACAGCAGAGTAGCAGCTTGTGTTAGAGCATTTTATGCTGTATTTATTCAGGGAGTAAGTGGAAATCTTTAATCTCTGAATGCTGTCGTTTTGGTTTTTCCTAGCTGAGATTTGAGGAGCACTGATCGAAGTCATGACTTTTAAAACAGTCACTTGAGACTTGGTAGCTCTCTCTAATCTTGCACTGCAGCCAGGCACAATGCAGCAGCAGCCCTTTGACACAGTGGGTTAATGTGAAACTCAGGATCAAGATTGGGACTAAGTGGGTTGAAGCATTAAAACAGGTTGAAATGTGGAAAAGAAAAAAATTCCTCTCACCCTTTTCCAAAGTTTTTTGCTGCTGTAATGAGTGGCTGCTGTTATAAATTCCTCACCTGAAGTCATAGATGTCACTTAGTGGCATCATTGGTTAGAGCTAAAATAATGACTGTGTCAAAATACAGGAGTGTAACTACAGGGGAGGGGATCAGCAGCAGCAGAAGATTGCAGCTTGTCTCTTAAATCAGATACAATTGTTTTGCAAATGTCCTTTGCAATATTAATAATTTAAGAGCCAAACTGTGGTTAAATGCTTGGGGAATGCTAGAACCCTTAAATAGCCTTTTAGGTGAAATTGTTTGTTATTTATGTTTGCCTTGAACTGTCAGTAGTCTCTAATGTGTGCTGGTTTGTATCCCAACCTGCCAAGCAGGAGAGGCATTTTGATAAACTCCGTGAGGCTTTGGTCTTTTGAACTGGAGGAGGATGCTGTGTCATGAAATTGATGGATTTTGTCTTTGGAGGGGAGAGTTTTGGCTGCTTCACGCTGCAGTCCTTCAGAGTGGACAGGGTGGACAGTCAGATGCCATTTCCTGTTAGACACCCAGTCAGTCATGGCCTGCCCAGCCTCTGAGCTGGAGAGCTGCTCCTGCTAACAGAGCCTCCCATTTTGTATGGTGCAAAAAGGACTTTCAATTTTTGTTATAATCCAGGTGCACACTGAAACACACTTCGTGTGCTTGGGGAGGTGGGTGACCCGTGTCCCCTTAGAGGTAATGCAGTTTGAATCCAGCTGTGAAGATGTTTTACACAAGACAACATAAACACACAGTCTTGTCAAAACAGAGGAGCTTCTCCTCCGATTGCCTCAAGTGTGTTATTGCTCTTCTTATGGGGGGCCGCCTGTTAACTTCAAAGGAGAGTTGGCACACGTGCATGAAAACAGATCAGGGCAGAGCTTTCCAAACTGTGTCTATCATTTGTAGCTGTCAAATGGTACGTGCTTGTCTTCTCCTTCTGTTTGAACTCAGCATTGTTCTTGCATCTGCCCTGCCCAAAATCTGAATGCTGTCAGAGAATCATAGAATATGATCTATCATGCTGACACAACCAGTGTCTTTTCTTCAGAAGCAGGTTCATCTTACACTGAGATAATGGTGCCAGTTTTAGTTCTGTATTTTGTCTTGAGAGTCTCAGTATGCCATGGGACAGAGGTGGTTTGAGAGGCCAGGAAGCTCTGGAAGGACAGGGATCATGGTCAGGATGGGGTTCAGTAAAGAGAGAGGGGGTATGCTGGTGGTAGCTGGAAAAGGCTCCAGAAACTGAAATCCACAATGTGAAATGGTGTTTGTCTCCACTGTTCAGTCTCCATCCTCAGATTTCTATGCTGGTTCACCAGTGAAAAGGAAAAACTTGACCCTTATTTTTGTAGCCAACTCCCTTTCCCCAAGACAGGAAGAAATGAGCACTTACAAGACAAATGCAAAATTGCAGGTGTGTTTTTTGGTGCTTTGGTGCGTCTGTTCTCTGCCTCCCTCTGAGAGATTACCTTCATGGCTCTCCACTGATATTTTTACCCGTCTTAGTTTGTTCAGAAGTTGACCCCTAAGTCTCTGACCTAAACTCTTTTATGTGGAAGACATGCTGTAAGAGATTTCTTCCCTCTGGCATCTTCCCAGCCTGAGAAGATCCACCACCAAGTCCTTGTAGGACTGAGAGAACTGGGAAATACAACTGGGGGTTTGTTTTCCCCTTTACCAACACACTTTGCAAGTTTTTCTTCTGGGAGTTCTTTGTGTTAGAAGACCTGTTGGATGCTATTGAAGCTAGTGCGTAACCATAGGAATAATTAGTTTGGATACTGGAGACCACAGCAAACTGCATTTAAGCAAACCAGGAAGCTGGAAAGGTGGTTTTCTATCTGGAAACAAGCTCCTCAAATCAAGATTATTTCCAAAAGCAAATATTATGCAAATATCCTCTGTAATTTCTGTTTTTAAAAATTCACAGCTCCTTTCTTACCTGGAATGAGCACATCCTCAACTGCAAAGTTGCATTCTGGACTTGTGTGTGCATTCTCTGTCACTGCATTTGGAAGAGAATGATCTGGAAGCAAGTCTTAGGCAGACTTTAGAAGTAGAGGTCGGATTGACCTTTCCTGTGTCTGAGAGCTATCCTTGCTCCAATGTACTGCTAGAGCAGTAATTGAATGGATCTCACAGTGAATAATAGGAAGTGAATCATGCTTTTTAAATTTTTTTAAACTCTCCACCAGCCTGAAAAGAAATTAATCTGGCAGAAGTTGCATGTATTGCCTTTTTCCCTTTCTCCTGAGTTCCTGCCTTCCATGATTACCATGACAGGGCATAAAAACATGAAAGATGAAGGAATCCTTCTGAGCTGCTGTTGTGCATGCTGCTCTTTGGAAGCATGGCGATCCCACAGGGGGAAGTGGAGTGCATGGAGACGGGAGTTGTGTGAGGAGTTATGTGCACAGGTGTGCTGGGACAGGTGACTGCACAGCTCTGCTTCCCTGCTCTTGAAATGATATTGTCCTGTCCAAAGCACTGCAAAGTAGTTCAGAGAAAAACGGGTGTTTTTCTGTTAGGTCTGACCTCATTTTGGGGAAAGAGACAGGGAGAAAAAGGAGATTGATTTAGTCTGTGTGTGTCTGCCATATGCTGAGGGAGCATTAGCCTGCACCTGTGAGGTGGCAGAGGTTGAAGGATATGAAGTCTGAGCTGGTGGAGTGATGAGGGGGAAAGGATGGAGGCTATAAAACGATTTGTTTAGGAAGCCCATGCAACATGTTGTACTGAGGGGTTAATCTAATTTTATCTGTGTTACTTGTTTACTGAATCATTTTGTGTGGTCATATTTATCTTCAGGTCCATGTACTATAGAGGGTTTTTTTAGCACTACAGAAAAGTGGTTACATGTTCAGAGGCTGTTTCACAGCCAGCAGTAAGAGCTGATGTGGCCAGACAGGTGATATTAGCCTCACATTTTCAAACCTCTGCCTTCATTTTTAAATGTACAAATCAGGAGAAACTGTAGAGCTAAGTGTTTGCAAGCCAGAGTTGAAATCTTCAGGATTACATGTTTAAGCCAGCAAAAGGAGTTTGCTTCGTGAATGGTGGACCAGCATGTTTGAAATAAGCAAACAGGAAGGAATCATCTACTAGAGTGTACTGGGTACCATGGTGACAAGGAGGGCATCAATGTTTCAGTTCAAATCATTAGTTAGCTGCAGAATTCGTGGAGTGTGCGAGGCTTTTCCATATAAATAAAACTTTTAAGGAGAAATAGTTTAAAAACCAACTGTAAAGGGGCCTTATATAAAATCAGTGGTGAGCTCTGTATATGAACTCAGAGATTTGTTCTTAAATGGGCCAGGATTGCTGCTAGTTTCATTTTTGATCCTAAAGGAAGGGAGTTTGTTACTCAGAGAGGTTGAGGTTATGATGGGCTGTGGCTGCCCTACAGAGTCACTGGAAACAGAGCAGCTTGGTGTTATGTTACACTGATATTGCTGCTAGGGGTAAGATTTCCTTCCAGCAGTTTGTCAGTGCAGGGCCATTTTCAGGAACAATCCACTAGAAATTGCACACTGAGCCGAAGTCAGGAAGATAATAAGCAGATAATAGGTCTTTCAAGTGGTCCAGTTTACCCTTTATTTTTCCTGTTCCATCTGAAATAGAAAAAACGATGGAAGAATCATGGTATCTGATTGAGAGGAGATTAAAGGCCTTGAGAGTTTTTTTCCTTAGCAGAGAGATATCTTTTTGATTCTGTACAGTGTAGTTTCCAAAATGAGGACTTTATTGCTCTTATTGCTATGTTACTTTTCAAAGTGGGTGTGAATAAGTTTCAAAAAGCTAGGATCTCACAAAATCCCTTCATCTGGTGCATTTCATGCAACTTTGATTAGTCAAATACGCTTTGTGCTACCTTTCTACAAACTTCTCTGAGTTGTAGAATTGGATGCTCTCCTAGGTGCATCTTTACTCAGTTCCTCCTTGCTGAGGTGAGGTCTAAACACTGTGGTGTAAAACTGCTATGAGTTTTGCACTGCAAGAATGGCAAAAGCTGAAGGGTGTGCACTGGGCCATATCCCAGACAGTTCAGGTACCTTTCTGTTCAGTGCTGCAGGTGGGACATGAAGTGGTACCCCTGATAACAGCTGAAATCTCACTCATCCTGCATTAGGGGTGACAGGAGCTTTTGTTCATCTCAAATCACTGTTGAGTTCCCAGACATTAAACAACTGTATCAGACTTTCTTTTGAACTTTTAAAAGCAATACAGAAACATGGTGAGAGAATGCTTGTGTGTGTATAGATGTGTATAAATGAAATACATAGGAGCATATTAATATTCTTGTTTTGTGTGGATCTGTAATTAATGATGGTATTTCTCATCAATTTCTGGCTTTTCTGTAAGAAAAGATTGCAACAAAAAAGCATTGTCATCTGACAGGATAAAATTCTAGATGTAGAAATTTCTAGTTTTGGAAGTTCCTAAAAGTGCAGCCAAAGGTACAGGTGGGTAGGTATCAGGAACTCACAGACAGGCAGATGAAATTGATGGTTTTGGTGTAGCACATTCAGGGTAACACTGCAAAAGAGCAGACTGGAAAATGGAGAGGGAACAGCATGAAGGAAGGACACTGCTCCAAGCTTGAACTAACAGGCTGTCACTTGTGCTGCTCAAAGTTTTCCTCACAGGGGTGATAAAGTCTAGCAGAAAAATTACCAGATTTTTGTGTGGACTGGAAAAAGTGCAGTGGCTGTTGGAAAAGCTCAGAAAAGTACATATTCAACATCAAAAATAGGAGAATAAATCACAGTGTTGACAGGGGACAGTAAAAATGAAAGGAAGAAAGGAGCAGCTATATTTTGGCAGACCCAATGTACAGACATTAAAGTCTCCAGGAAAGAGAATGGAACTCTGCTTCTGCAGTTCAGCCAGAGAGAAGGGGATGAAAGAAATACCACCTGGCAAGGATACTGGAAGACAGGTTAGCATTTGTGTAGGTCAGAAAAGTTAAGGCTTGTCTGCAGAAAAATGTCTCATTATAAGATGCCAATTTGCTTAAATTTATGAACATGTATCACTTTGGACAGTAAATTCTCTTACACTCTTATTCTAGTCAAAATGACAAGCAAAATTTTCCAGGACAGCCCTTCCAAAGATGAGGGGAGTTTCATCCTCAGGTTGTTGTTTGGTTGGATTCCCTAAACTCTCATTAATATTAACGCTTATTGTGTGCAGTAATTGGAGACTGAGTTGAAATGGCATTTAGCCCTCTTATTATGTTTGAACTGTGTATTTTGTCTGTTCTCAAATGTCTCATTTTGAATTAGAAAAGGAAGAGGTAAGATGACCTTTATGCAGACAGAGGGTTTGCAGTTTCTTCCTGCCTTAAAATATAGTGGTACTCCTCACTGATATTTATACTTGGAATTTGAAGAAAGAAAATTTAGAACAACTAGGTTGGCACCATAATTATCATTGATCTATAGTTTATGAAGGAAAGCAGCAAAGCTGAAATTGGAATTTTTGAGCTCTGTTAAGGACTTTGATACCTTACTCTGTCTGGTGAGCTACTGCCAAATAAATACGTAATGGAATAGTACTTTTTTTATTCTAGCTTACAAGATTTGAAGTGAAATAATCATATTTCACTCCTAACTGAATTTTAGTGCTACTTCTGAAGGGAAGGATTAATTTTAAATGCTTTCTTGGATATTCATTTCCTTTAAACTGGAAACTGCTTTAATTAAAGTCAAAACTCTTGACATTGAATTTAAATGTTCGTCTTCTGTTTCCCACCATAGCTTTTTTAATAGACATCTACAGTTTACTGGAGAAAAGCCATTCTAATTCCTCACAGGAAATGATAGCAATTCTTCTATTAAAAGTTCAGCCTCTGTGGTGGATGAAGGTTAGAGTACTTTGAAAGGTTGCTTAATGATTTGTTTCTTACAATTTATTGCATCGAAGGGGAAGACTTCAAATGGACTGCCTGAACTATGTGAGCACACCCTCAAGAAGGTTTATTCTAATTATTCAATTTAGATTTACTTTTTGAAAGTGCAAATATAAAATAATCTACCCTGGTAAAGTCTTTACCAGGTATTTGTCTAAAGCACCTTGTCTGTGGTGGTCTTCAACACAGCAACTAAGACTGTCAAAATGCTTTCTGGTAGCAAGATACATAGTAATAGATATAAAAATACTGGTTAAAAAGTCTCTGCAATAGCTTGCCAAATTATCTAATGTGATGTTACTTGTGGATTGTTTTGGATATACACAGTGAGATTTTTTTGGATATCCATAGGCTTGCATTAGATTTAACCTGTATTATTAGCCTAACTGGGTCTGATTTTTTTTTAAATTGAATTCTTGTTTGTAAGTATGAGTGGCCTGAAATGGGCCTTTCTCAAGCTGAAAAATGGGCAAATAACTTGGTTCCTGTATAAAATCCATTCCTAGAACCTTCACTTTCTGAGGCTCCTGCAAAGCAGCCACCAATTATATTCTGGTAATTGGTCATTTTTTCTACCTGAATAACTCTTTCACAGCTTGAACTTCTTCCAAGGACATTTGCTTCCTCTGATAGAGCAGTATATAACATCTCTTTTGAGTAAGCTTTTAATTCCCAGTGTCTAAACGATTGTGCTCTCCCATAACGCCTTTTAGCTTTGTTTCAGCTGCATCTCTGTGCTGCTTTTCTGTCTTTTTCAATTTGTTTGCTTTAATTAGTTGTTATGTAAGGTTTTATTAGTCCTGCACGCTCTCTCTCAACTTTTCTGTTTGCTGTTTACCAACACACCCTCCATCATGAATAATCTGAAATGCATGTACTGGACATGGCAGCACCGTTTGCTCTCGGAAGATTGATTGTAACCATTGAATCATAGCTTTGATTTATTGTAGGTCTGGGCAGTGCCTGTGGGTGATGGATCATGATGGTCGTGGTATTTCAGAAGTAAAGTTCAAATTATATTTTAAAAGAATTTTCCCCTCCTTTGAAGCATCACATTTGTAATCTTCCCATAGAGTTTATGGCAGCAGATGATTATAGTGATTGATTCTTCCAGGATCCTATTAGGCCAGCTTTATTTTGCCAATATAGCTTTTTAATTAGTGGTTTTTTTTTTTATATTTTCAGCAAGAATTGATTTTTGAGTAGAATCACTGGTAATATTTCTAATAAGTCTCTCTAAAGACTAAGTTCCTTCATGCTGGCAGTAAACAATGTAAGGAAATAGATTTTGTCACGGGGTGCAAATGGTTTTGAGCTATCAGACTGTAGATGTTAAAGATTTTTATATTCCTTAATTTTATCTTAATAACTGAAATCTACCTACTATTTAATTTTAAAATTTAGTTGATGGTGCTGTTTTGATTGTCTCTTAGTACTGTGAGGTTGAAAATCCATTCATTCAGTTAAATTCTGGGGCTGTTCTAAGGCAGGACAGGGATTGAAACAGCAACAAATGTTGCTGATAGCAAAATGCAGTGGATGGCTTGTGAAGGAGCCTGGCTGGGATGCAATCAGCTTTCTTCAGTCCATACACTGATGGCAACGCTTGCTGCTGTTCCAAGGCAGGTTTGAAACAGGGAAATTGAGATAAGAGAAGAAGACTTCTTTCCCTTTATTTTAAAATATCTCTGAGTACAGCACGGCACAGTGCCCTGGTCCAGAATAGCAGCTGAAATATTTTTGTAAAATGCATTGTAGTACAAAAGGAGAAGCCACATTCAGCTTTTAACTGGGCTGTGCAGAGACACAGTTGGTGGACAAGGCAGGAAAGACAGAACTGTTAATGTGTGAATGCCTTTCCTCTTATGTAGTTGGCTTTGAATGGAATCATTAAGGTTGGAAAAGACCTCTAAGATCATCAAGTCCAACCATTAACCAAACTCTGCCAGGTCCAAAGATGCTTGGATGCTAATGAAGATAAAGTGCAAGGGATTTCTGAGCCTTTGGATGTGTTTCTTAATGATCTATTTAAATTAAGTGAATATTGCTGCTGTTAATGTAGAAACTGGATAATTTACTCTCTTAGAAGCATTTTGTCCTTGCAATAACCATGTATAATAATGCTCTAAATGATTTAGATGGGGAATGGAGGAAGACACATCCAGAATTAAATTTTAGGGGTTTGTTTTGGAATAGTGTTAAGAGTATCCAGCTGCTTAGCAGTTTTATTGGGGATTAGACTGGAAAATCCTGAAATTGTCACAAGTCACCTCTTTACAACATCAGACCTCTAACTATGTCAATGAATATGATCCTGTGAGACTTGCCAGGAGCCAGAGGTGAATAACTTAAGTGTAGGAAGCCTCTAAGATCTTCTCTGGTTTACTTCTAATGCAATTGTAAAGACTAAATAATTTTACTCTAATTTTTTTCTTTCCTCACTTTTCCTTTTTGTTTGGATATGTAATTCCTCCGAGACAAATCCTCTCTCATGAAGTGCTGACAGGACCTATCACTGGGTAGATGACATGCAAGTTAGGCTGCCACAAAGAAGTAAATTCATGATTACTTGATAATGAAAAAGAAATGCCATGAAGAGCATTGGCAAGTTATTTATTCAAGTGTGTGTTGGATATAAAGATTTTTTTAAAGATAAAACTAAATGCTAGAATTTTGAAAATATTTACTTTTCTCTCAGTAGTAGTTGGAAGTTACATATCTAAAATCACAGTTACAGATATCACTTTGCATCATTTAGGCATTTTTGGGAGTAAAAATGGAGTCTGAAAGTGTTCCCTCTTGTTTTGTGGCTCACGCCCTTCAGGATTTTTTAAAAATTAATAATCACATGAAATAAACATACAGAATTTAGCTTTGTAATGTTACAAAAAAAACCTGATTGAGACTAATCACTGTCAGTGATAAAAATCACATTTGAATCACAAGTTAAATTTTTGCACTTCCAGGCATGTTGTTACTGGTGGTCAAAATACTCCACTCTCTCTAACTGTGCCCTATCTGTATGTGATGAAAAGACTGAGTGTTCTTATCACTTAAGTCATTGCTCTATTCACTTGACAGCATTTTCAAAGTTTTTTCCCACATCTCTTTTATTTCTTCCAGCATAGCCCAAGCACTTGGTTAAGGTTAATATCAGAACGTGAATATTTATATGCATGATAATACAATTCCTTAGACGAGTAATAAAAGTGTGTGTATTCATCCAGTGTATCAGATTTAATAAGCATTATCATGATCAGAGCCTGCTAGTACCAAAAGGTTCCTTGCCAGTGCTTTTCTAATATTATTGCCTTTGCAAAAGAGTTGGATGGTGCTTGCTGGGGTGGCCACCTGCAGGGAAGGGCATGTCAGCCTGACGGGCACAGGCTGATGAACACAGTTAGCTACAGATTATTCAGGACCAAGGCAGCAGGGAGCCGTGAGAAAAACTCATCTGCTCCTGCATGGAGAGCTGGCATTTTCTCTCTGTGAGCTGGCCATCCCACCTCCATCCAAATGGACTGGCTCTGCCTGCTTCTTCCTCCATCTGGGAATGTCAGACCAAGCTGTCTTTTCTGATCTTAGCCACTGTCAGGCAAATGGAGAAGGAGCAGAGGGGGATACTGAGCTAAGAGCTTGTGCACACTGAGCCTTAGAGTCTGTGTGAGAGGAGGGGTACTGTGCCACCCAAAGTGATGGGGGATTTAGAGGTGTGCTATGGACTCTTACCTTCCTCATTCTGCAACAGTCTATGAAAAATGGTACTGCAAACCCTGGAAAAAACCTCTTCGGAATGAATTTGTTCTTGTAGGGAATAATCCTGGCCTGATCATTATAAGTTACCAACCCCTTGCATGAGTTTGGTGCTGCTGAAGTGGAACCCTGGACCCTCAGGAGCTGATTGTTTGCTTTCCAAGTTACAGCCAGGTTCCCTCCTACAAGGCTGTGGTTCTCTAGTCCAGGGGAGGTTCTCCTCCATCCTGCCATCCCCTGCTGCAGCAGCACTGGGAGCTGTGGGAAAAGCAAAGCTCATGAGCAGTTGACAGGAACTGCAGAGACCTTCAGGGACAGGATGGGATTCTGGCAGTGAGTTCTATAGAGTCACCTCTAGCAAGGGCACTTTTGGGGTAAGATGACCTGCAGGAGTGAGACCCTGTGAATTAGGAAGGGCTTTAGGGGCTCTCCCTGCCTGGCCATCCTGGCTGACTTGCAGTGCTTGGGAGAGCTCTGCCTGCTCCACTGAACCCCTAAGGGGACCACACTTTGGTTTAGAGACACATTAAAGGGTGAAGCAGAGTCTTTTTTTGGGAGGGAAGGGGAGAAGGTGGTAGACCATTAACAATTTCATGACTGAAACGTGAGTGAGGAGCAAGAGTGAGGGTGCTCTGGGGTAGAGGTGAGTAGATGGGGGCAGTTGAATCCAGAGAACTACACCAAAAAAATGACACGAAAATTTGATAACTGTGGCTGTGAAGAAAAATTAACTTTATTAAGTTGCCATTAGTTATATGTGCCCATTGAAAACAAAATTATAAAATCAATGCTTTCAGTGTAGCATATTGCATAAAAATTGTATCAGATCTGTTTAATAAATCTGCAGGATACAATAATTTCCACTTTCAGCTATTTTCAGTCCAGCCTAAAAGAAACCAGGCAACTTTAAGAGGAGCTTGACCCTTATGTTTGTAACAGTAATCAGATTACATGAAATCTATAGTTAGAGCATTAATATGAGACATTCAAATTAGTTGGAGTGCAGGCTGCAACAAAAATAAACATCAGACATCTGATGAGTCTGAGACATCAGGCATTTGAGTGTGTATGCAGACCTTTGGAAAGTCTTTAACAAGGAGAAAGTAGTAGTGTCTGTCTGAAAACAGAATAATATTCAACCTTGAGTTTTAGGTCTCCTGTTCTTGTGACTCTCCAGTCGTATTATTTATGTAGAAAATGCGACAAACAGCTGCTTGTATCTTTAAAGGCTATATTTGCAGCTTATTTTAATCTTTCCACTGACAGTGTCACACTAAAATTGTAAATACAATTAGAAATTGAAAGAAAAGGAAGTTCAAACCCTTGTCTTAAATAAAGAACCTTACAAAATATGAACTTTCTTTTTGTTTTTTATGAATTTTTTTAATGTGTGTAGATATATAATCCTGTTCAGTTGGCTGAAGGGAATTGTAAATCAAAGTGACTATTTATTGCAATGGGAATAAGGGATAGGTTGGATAAAAAAAAGGAAGAGTAGAAATTAAGATATGAAGCATCAAAGGCAGTGTCAGATAAACATCACCAAAAATAATTTGCAGGAGTAAATTATAAAATCAGAAAAAAGGAAAAGTTTCTGAGCAGTTCACTTTGATTATTATCAATTCCTTTTTGGTTTGTGGGTGGTTTTGGATTTTGTTTGTTCATTTGTTTGTTTCTTTCTTCAGAACCAGGTCAGAAATGTAAATGAAGTAGCAGACTTGAGGATACACTTCACTTTGTGTTGGTTCTTTCCTTTCTGTTCTTTAGTAATTGCTGGAAGAATTTTCCTCAATATTCCCATGGCACTCTTCAGTGTCCAGTTCTTTCATTTTCACAGTCAACCTTGCTATCTCTCTTCACATCTCCTTAGCCCATGGGACTCTGCACTTCGCTAAATCCACTGCAAATTGCACATGATTCATTCTCTCCTAAGTAGGTTTTTTTTACTGTCCCTTCAAATTGTCGTCAGCATACTGCAAAGTTCAAGAAGTCTCTTTCTTTTTCCTGGTGTGTTTATCCTCAATTAACTGGTCTATGTTGATTCTAATATTCCTCCTTTACCTTCTGCACTTAAACTACCACGGCTGCTCAAGGGGAAAGTTTTTATTGCTTGCTATTTACTGCTATAGCAGTGCAATCCTGTTACCCCCTCCTGCCTCTTGTGCTACAGAGGTTTAAGCAGATTTTCATGGTTTTGGTCAAACTTATGCTTGTGGGGCTGGGAAAGAGTCCTTGGGTATATACACACACATATATGTATACACACACACACATGTATATATATACATACAACGGGTATATGTACACATTATATGTATACATATTTATGTATACATTCTATATATATCAGTAAATCTCAACATTGTGGAATCAATAAAGCAATCATTGATCACTTCATATAGAGATGAGGGGTTCTCTGTAAAAGGAGCAAAAGTGTTTATTTCGCTCATTAAAGGTCAATTTAAACTGTATGTTTCAATCATTGAAGTATAAATCAGAAAAATTATGATTTAAATTCAGAAAGCACAGGAAAATGTCTCTCTTTTTTTTTTTTTTTTTAACTTGTAATACTTAGTGATAGGGGGTGAAAGAAAAAATAAATCAGGATACTATTATAATATAACCAGAAACTGATAAGCTTGTATTTTATTTCTACATTCAAAAAGAGAAAAAAATTGTTCCTGCTGTCTAAAGAATGCAATCAGTGACCTTCTAAATCTCGAGAGCTCAACTGCCAGCTCTCTCTTTTTCCGGTGTTAAAGCACATTGTGCTGATCATTCATTCCACTCCTTTGAGCAAAAGACCTCTGTTCAAACAAACACTGAGCACTTGTTTCCAGGGGAAAAAAAGTGTTTCTTTTTCATGGAAACAGTAGCTGTGTAATAAAGCCTCGGAGGTGGCTGGGGTGTGTGGTTTCGAGTACTGTCACTGGATACGCTCAGCGGTGTTTCTGGGGACATGTCAGGAGAAATGAAGTGTGAAACTGTATCTGCAACCTCTTGCTAGAAGGTTTTGAAATCAGGGTGTTTCCAGCAGCTTACATGGCTGTCTCATTCCCCGAAGTTTACAGCTATATTGTCTGTGCTGCTCTAGAAGTCAGTGTAGTGCTGTGTCAGGAAATGCATCTCAATAAATCACAGAACATTCTGAGCTGGAAGGGACCCACAAGCATCTCAAGTGAATGGCCCATATGGGGATGTTCAGGGTGAGAAGGAAAACGGTGCAGATGAAATCTGTTGATGTGCTCTGTGACCAAGAGCAACCTCTTGGTAGTGAGAAAAATGATTTTATGAGTGAATGAAGAGATTTGAAGAAATACCTGAACTGGAATGAACCTCATTTTTGCTCAAAGGAGGAAATTAGAAAGATAAAATGACAAAGTAATCTAAGCAAAGAAAACAAAAAACCCTATTCAGAGTTATTTTGCATTCCAAAGATTGTCAGCTGGCATTTTTAAATGGCCTTTCAGAGGTCTGGAGCACTTTCTCCTGGCAAGAAGTCTCTAACCCTGCTTCCTCCTGCCCCAAGTTATTAATGATAGTAACCAAATATATTTCAGATGCAGAAGTGCTTGAACATATGTAGGAGCAAAGTACTGCAATTATCATGATCAATAAACTCAAACCCTAAGACAACTAAGAGAGGCCTTACCTGTACTTGGTGCATAAACGAGCTGATAGAATGAGAACTGTTAGCTCTCATCTGCTCCTTTTATGATTAATTACAGTATGTGGAAGTTATCTTAAAGCTACAAAGAGGCAGAGCTTGATGTGTTGTGTCCCCAGAATAAAATCCTGAGATTGATTCTGCCTGGAGTGAAGAGCAGAATAAAAGGTAAAAATAAAAATAAAAATAAAAATGCTGTATGGTTCATCTAGAGTTCAACTAGACTTTCCACGTCTTTATAAAACATCACATCATTGAATTGTTCCTGTGAACTCAGCAGATTCAGATTTCTTTCCCCTCAGAAAATGGAATATGTGAAAGTAATGTGAATTTATTAGCTATAGTTTTAATGTTTTCTGTTTTCCTTTCACTGCTTTGTAGCAATTGTAATCTTTTCTTAAGAAGGGGTTTCTGTTCTCCCCTTTCCAGCTTCTCAACAAGAACAGAAAAAAGAGAAGTCAGTAATTAAGTTAGTCTTGTCTTTACCTGATTGATGGATTTTGAGATGTCTGGCAGTAACATATTATCCTGTCCTTTCTGGCACGACATCTTGTCCTCTTCCAAGCCATTGCTTTATTTAAAGTAACTGAAATTAGCACAGTGTCTGCTCCTGTGAGCTATGTTCAGATGTGTGGATTTGCCAGCACCCACCAAAGATAGCAGCACCTTCATGGTGTTGCTCAGACAGAAATGTCCTTCACATCCTTTTCTAAGGATAATGTTTCCTCTGGTGACTTTTGGAGTTTCCCGACTCCTTTCCAGTAAATTAGCAGACATTAGCTAAGGAATTAAGTTAATTAGGGGGAAAAAAGTATGACCTCTTGAAATACTAACCTTAGGGTATATTGGACTTCCTAAATGGGCTTCAGATTGATGGCTGTGATAAGTGGATAAAAGCTTGTCAGATTTTGGGGGAGTTGCTTCGTCTCTGAGTCTTACAATCAAATTTAAATTTACTGGGGCAGATAGATCTCTCAATTCATTTACTCATAACTACACATAAAGGAGATGCTATAGGAATCCCCAGTTTCTTAAACATGCAAATAGACCCCTCCCTGCTGCCACTGAAGTGAACTGAGAACTCTGAATACATCTTGCTTTTGGATGTGAAGGGTTGTCTCCTCAGGTATCTGTTTCCCATTATCCCTTTCTACAGCTGAGTATTTAATGAGAAGACACTGTTGTCCTAAGCCCTGTAAATATTTCTCTTTGTTGTTGCTCTGTAGAAATAAAGTAGAAAGAAGAATAAAAAGTTTACAGTGCCTTCACAAAGGCTATATATTCCATCATGAACATAAGCTGTTAAACTCTCAGGACTGTAGTTTGGAGAGAAGAGTTGCACATGAGCAGTGATTAAAAAGCTGAGAAGCTTTTTTTGCTTGTTTTTTATTGCTGTTTTGAGAAAGAATGGCTTCACATCTGGGAAGATGTAAGTGTGTCCCATGTGTTTTAAGTGTTTGTCCTGATTGGCATCACCAAAGGAATCAATTGCAGTGTGTAGTAACTGTGAGCACTTACTCATGTATTGAGAGATCTTGTACGTGGGAGCAGACTTGGCATTGAGTTTCCTCACACAGAGCAAAATACAGACTTGAATGTTTGTGGGGCTGAGCCCTGCAACATCTCATTTTTTTGTTTGTAAAAATGTGCTTATTTTGTTTCCAATGTGATGAGTGGAGAATCTTCTGACAGTAATCCTGCTGCAGTGTTCCACCTCAGTGACCAGTTGTCTTTTGAGTAATCATCACTCATTATGTTCCTAAAGCATGGAGCCCTGAGGAGGTTTTAGCTGATAAAAACTCAAGAAGATCTATGTTTTTGTTCTCTAGCATGTTGGTTTTGTGGTTCCCCCCCAAGTTCAGAGTTCTGTTGTTAGAGAATGGAGTGCTTGTATTTGCCATTGTACTACAGCAGTTGTCATAATGCAAATGAATAATCAGCAATTGATTTTTTCTGTTTGTTTGTTATTGGCATATTCCTACAAGAGGGAGTAATTGGTGGTCATTATATGTGACATGAATTTAGTTTTTATTTTCAACTCCCTCTTTCTCCTGCCAAGAGATTGGTTATCTCAGTAGGGATCCTTCTCATCTTACTTTTGTCAGAAAAATCTGGCAAAAAGAGGAGTCTACAATTGATTTTTTATCCCTTTGCATTTTTCTGCAGAGTTTTATGGAGACTATATTGCAAAAATGGGCTTTAAAAAAAAGTAGGAAATTAAAGAAGAATACATACTTTTTTCTCATTTTCCAAATTCAATGTCTGTATAAAAATGCACTTTGTGAGTCAAACAGCTATCCAAGGAAGTAAAACTTCCAACACTGCCATACTCATTACAGCCTGATGGACATCATGTAAATAAGATAAAGATTGGCCAAAGGGTCCTTCTTCCCTGTTTCTGAGCTAAAAATATGCCCACTGTTGTCCTTGCCTTGCCAGCACATGAGCAGATACCAGCCAAGCTCAGGGTGGGCTTGGCAGGGCAGTGAGCTCCGTGCAGCTCGGGCTCCTGGTGAGCCCGTGTCCATCTGGTGCCTGTGGGGTGGGGACACAGAGCCTTGGTCAGAACTGCAGCCAGCTGCCCACCCAGCCAGGGAGGGCTCCTGGGGACTGGGCTGCAGACAAGGACTGGGCTCAGTGCCCCTGAAACACCTTGCACTGAATGCTCTGGAATTAGGGCAACGGAGGGAAACTGTGGCACCTGCCCAAGTGGCAGTGCAGGAGATTGGAGATAGTACCAAATTAACAGCATTAAAGACTTGGATATGAAAAATCTGAGACTGGTTGAGAAGTAGTAACTGTGTAGAGAATTTGTTTCCTCAGTAAAGACTCCATCCCTGAAGGGTGCCAACAGCATTAGAACTGTCAGCTCTGATGGCCTCCCTGCTGTTTGTGTGCCCAGACACACAACTTCTACTTGAACCTACGGAAATGAAAGAAAGTTTCTTCAATCACAGATTTACAGAGCAAGCTCAGTTGAAAGGGACCCATAAAGATCATCGAGTCCAACTCCTGGCCCTGCACAGCACCATCCCCAAGAGTCACCCCATGTGCCTGAGAGCATTGTCCAAGCACTTCTTGAACTCAGGCAGCCTTGGAGCTGTGACCACTGCCCTGGGGAGCTGTTCCAGTGCCCAGCCACGCTCTGGGTAAAGAACCTTTTCCTGATATCCAACCTCACCCTCCCCTGGCACAACTTCAGGTCATTCCCTCGGCTCCTGTCACTGTCACCAGAGAGCAGAGATCAGAGATCAGTGCCTGCCCCTCCTCTTCCCCTCCCGAGGAAGCTGTAACTGCAGTGAGGTCTCCCCTCAGTCTCCTCCTCTCCAGGCTGAACAGACCAAGTGCCCTCAGCCACTCCTCATACAGCTTCTCCTCAAGGCCCTTCACCATCCTCGTGGCCTCCTTTGGACTCTCTCTAATAGCTTTGTATCTTATATTTTGATGCTCAAAACTGCACACAGTATTCAAGATGAGGCTGCACCAATAAAGCGTTGAATTATTATTTGCTGACATGTAGTTAAGTAGACAAGAGCACCTAGCTGCTGTGGCATGTGTTTATACTTTTTTATACTGTCCAGGTGTTTATAAAGTACACTGAGATCCTTAGCTGAAAGGTGGTGTATGAACACAAGCAATAATTACTGTCACACATGTGAAAGAATAAGGTCTTCCTGCCAGTAGCCTTTCCTGAAGGGGCCATTTGATTTCTTTATCTGCAGTAATTTCATTGCCATCTCTCTGGAGATCGGAATTTGCAGTATTTAAAACTGACTTAAACAAGAGAGAGACTCACGCTGCAATCCATTAAATCCAAAGAGATGTGCTTCTGACTTCTCTGCTGGACACTTCACTGTACACACAGAGAGTGAATCTCTCACATTCTCAGGTGACTTCTGATTTTCTCTGAATGAGAAGAGAGAGCCTTTGCCTCTCTATTTCAGGCATGCCCTTTGCACATTTGCCTTGTTTTGGGAAGCTTTTACTTGCATTTGCTTATCCCTGGTTTAGGGTTACTGGTCTTATTTCTGAAGGGTGTTCTTAAATGTCAAAATAACCAAAGTTTCCATACAGTAACAGCTACATTTGTGTGAAAGCTGACAGGCCAAAAGTCCCAACATCCTAAATGGGGTACTGTTAATTCAGATATTCAGGCAAAATATTATGGCTTCAGAAAGCTGCATCTCAGCCCTTCAAGACAAAAAAAAGATCTGTTTTCTTAAGGTACTGGTGGATGGATGTTTAGATTTGCTGGTACAGTCATAACAAATATTAAACTCAGCAGTTTAATGCAATGATTAAAATTAGTTTATGTGAAAAATATTTCATTGCAACTGAGGCTATACATCAGCAAACTCATATTTTCTGCCAGGACAGCTGGTTTTGGTCTCACAAGAGGACACAGCAGTTGCACTGTGTAGTGTCTTGAAAGGTATTTTAATGTATAAACAGCAGTAGTGAGGTGAGAAGCTGTTACAGCTAATTTCAGTGGTTTACCATTGGGCAAACAGTTGGCAATTATTGCACTTGGAAGAATTGAATGGATTATTTGAATGGAAATGCTGGTTCTTCAGTGAATTCCCTTTTTACATCAATCGTAGCATATGTCCACGTTTTTTCCAACAGTAATGAATTTCCTGAGGTGCTTTCCCTTGTGCCTTTGAATGCTAAGTGTTAAAATCCAGCAGGAGAGACCTGTAGCTGACCTTTCATGCTAAATGTGAAAGGGCTGTTGTAGCCTTTAAAAGGCTTTTGTGCTTCTGGGCCTCCTGGGAAGCTCCAGTTACCTTCAGATTGGATCAGGTGTTTCAGGTGTGAAACATCAGTTGTGCAGAGTAACTTAAATATTGTTAACCTTTTATGATGAGTCTGGCAACATCTGTTTATGCATGCAACACATCTGGCTATATGGTGCATTCTGTCCCTTTTCCATCTGTTTGGGAGTGAGAATAACCTTTGATTTGACTCTATTCAAAGTAGTTTTGATTTTTGAAAGTCTGTAAATAACATTGATGTGGGCAGTATTGAAAATTTCTGCAGCCATTGTAGAAACTTCAACCTTTGATATTACAAGGAGTTCGAAGTTTGCATTTGGTTAATGCTGATGCTTGGATCAAAACACGCTTGGTAGGACTTTCTGTTTCTATGGAGAGGTGGTCAAATGTCAGTTGGTGATTTTGATTTAAATGGTGAATCAATATTCTATGTGTTTTTCAAAGTTTAAGTTTCTGATAGCCTGCTTTTTTTTTTTTTTTCCTGAAATGTCTAATTTCTTGCTTTTCTCTCATGTCTTTGAGAAGGGGCTATGCAGCTTCTAGGCCTGTTTGGTCAGGCAGTGCAGGTGCTGGCATGTTGCTTTGTGTTTGATCCCTGTTAGTAGGACTGTCCAGGAGAGAAAGGTAAAATTAGGAAATGGGAGATCCAGTGGGATTCAAAAAATTCCCAGGTTATTATGCTGGTTGTCAACTGAATTGGATGCTCACAGTTTACATTTGCTTAAAGGAAACTGAGCTGTTTTGTGGAGGAGAAAGCTGT
Source organism: Eopsaltria australis (assembly GCA_034509425.1). Classification (NCBI taxonomy): domain Eukaryota; kingdom Metazoa; phylum Chordata; class Aves; order Passeriformes; family Petroicidae; genus Eopsaltria; species Eopsaltria australis. The sequence goes on from JAVTVJ010000138.1 coordinate 2,648,511, forward strand.
GGAGGTTACATGGACCATTAGTGCATAGAAATACAGAGAAACCACTCCTGAGGAATTCCCTGCACTGCAAACTGAATTGCTGGGAGAATATTCAAGTATCTGCAATTCCTCCTGGCTTACACTCTGTTTGTCAGAGAAAGGTCATGAAGCTCAGCAGAACTTCCTCTCAGGTCTCATGTGGTCCAGCTGCTCTTAGCTAAGCTGAATCATAAAAAGTATCCAATTTAATTAATGGATTTATTGTACTTTATATTATATCCACTTGCTATAATAATGACTACTTAGTTACTGGCTTAATTTCTTTATAAAAAAGAGGCAAAGAAAATGGGATATAGTTGCAGAGGTGTTACTGTGAACTCTGGCATATCTAAAAGCATACAAGAGGCCAAGGATTTTTCTTTTAGTAGAAAGTTCTTGAACTAAAACTTGATTAGGAGTGAGATAACTAAATTAGACACAGTTTGAAATTGTTAGTCCTAATGTTTGTAGAAAAAATTATCAGCACTGATTGTGGGAATATGGCAGGCAAAGACACCTGAGCAAATGATGCAGGTGAAGTGAGAAATACAAGCTTGGAGAGATGTTCTTAGAGCAGAGAAATAAAAGTAGAAAATATATTGTACTAATATCATTTCACATTTGTGCTCAGCTCCAATAAACATTTGTGTTCTAATATTAATGCAGTCATATCTATTGTAACAGACCATGTTATTCCTTCTGGTCTAATCACTGTACTTGAGCAGTTAAAATCATTCTGTGAGTATTTTAGATTGACAGTTTCAGTGCTTGATCAAAGTCTGAGTCTTCTAGATGATTTGGACAAAATAATTCCCTTTTGGAAATATAAACAGTAGTCTTCTTTCTATTGTTTGAAGAAATAAAATTTTCTTTATTTCTTATAAAACTTTTATTTATTTATTTATTATTTATTGACTGAAGAATAAGAACTACTTCTAAAGTATGTCTACTTTCAGTTTTCTAAAATTCTAGAATATGTCCAAATCCTTCAAGTAAGTAATTATCTGCAGCAAGGACACTAAGATGGTATTCAAAATAATTTATTCAGAAAGCTGCCAATGCAGCAGGAGTCTAATCACAGGGATATGTGTCTCTGTTTCTAACACCAGGCATATTATCCCTTATTTCTAATGCAAACAATTTGCCGTTGTGAAAATTAGGGAGAACAGCTCATGTAAAATAAAAAGAATTAAATCCATGAAACTGAAGTGGTTTGGGAAACATATTTCAGAGTGCTTATGTGTTATCTTTCAAATCAATGAATCCTAGAAATGTGTGTTTTATTCTGTCCCAAGAAATGAAATAATTGTCCAATTTGAAGAGGATCAAAATGACAATAAAGCATACCTTTGAAGGAGAGAGAAGAAGCACTGATTTTTTTTTTTTTTTTCTTCTCTTGGAGTTTAAGTATAAAGAACAATGCCTTGAATACCCTTCCAAAATTCTTGGAAAAGGTAAATTTATTTTTGAAAGTGTATAAATGCTAAAATAATGAATCTATCCAAGCCTCCCTGACACTCTTCTCACTACTTTAAATATCATCAAAATAACTCTCAAATAAAACTGACACTGGGAAAAAAAAAAGTGTGAAGTGTAGAGCCTGCAATCCGCAAATGAGAAAACTCCAAACCTCACCATCTCCTGCCTGATCTCATTGTTTTTCACACTTATTTATTTTTCCCTTTTACAAACGTACCAGTGAAAGGATTTGCGTAGGTTATTTGAAAACAGAACTCGGTGACGACACTTGGTCCTCCCAGAGTCTGCTTGGATAAGAATGACAGGGTGTGAAATTATATCCTGGTGCTTCTTCAGCCGTGCTTTCAGCTCCAACTTGGTGCTTCAGTTTGCTTCCAGCTGTTTTCCACCCAAAGTAAAATGTTTTCCGGCCATGTGCTGCCTCTATTTCTGTCAAGTGGGGTTAGGAACTGGTGTTGAAAAGACGATATAGTGCTCTTTACCTCCTGGAAATTCCTTTCTGCAATGAGCCATCCTAAAAGGCCAGCTGTGCCCAGCCACGCAGCTGTTTCACACAAAAATAATAGCTTCAAGCTCTTTTGTCAAGGCCAAGAATCAGCTCCTGTAAATTCATGGAAGATGAATGCTACAGTAAACTCCAGGAACTTTTTTTGTACAAAAAAGATTATAAATAATGTAATAAAAATGAAATGCTTTGTAGGTGACAATAAGCTTTACAGGTAGCTAATGCCATATTTAGTACTATTCTTTTATGTTTATGTTCCAATCAGCCAGCACAGTACCCAACCTAACCTCCAGCAGGAAATTATGCATTCCATTATTTCTTATAGTACAATAAAGCTCTTTATTTATGGCAAGCATTAGTTTTGTAGTCACAGTGACAGAATTCATATCTTAGCAGTGTATGAAGGCTTCCCTTCCCTCCTTGTAATGGTTATCCCTAAAATTGTCCTGTTCTTCTGCTGTCAGACCTGCATGTGTGGTTTATCTGTCAGTATTAGGAAGAAGGCTCTCAGAGATTCTTTCTCTGGTCAGATGTAAGAGGAGAGGCACAATGTTCATAGGAAATTTGCCTTTTTTCCCCCCCCCTCACTTTTTTTCTAGTTCCAGTTCCAACCTGCTGATCCCAGGATTGTGGGTGACACTAGAGTGTTGTGAACATACCCAATTATTGTATGGTTTTATGGGTCCCTTTTATGAGAGGTGCATTTTCTCTAGCATAGTTTACCTTCTGAAGTGTTTCACCATCTTCAAGAAACTGATGTTCTCTAAGAGGAAATGTTCAAATACTGCCTCTGAAAGTCCTCATGCTGAGCATGCACAAATCAGGGGGGCAGTTAGAAAATTAAAATATGATTATGTGATTTCAAAGGCTGAGTCTAGGCTACAACCTGAGCAAAAGCAAGTAATTGTAAGACTGAAGGCAGTGGTAGCTGTAGGTTGTGCACCTACAGCAAACTGGTCTGTCCTTTGTTCTAGACAGAAGTGAGAATTTGGATTGCTGTACTTTCCCTACAAAGTGTGAAATGAATGGGCACAAGGAATTACTTCTGTAGTAATGGTTCAGGATAACTCTGTAATGTTAGGATACAAATTTTTCAATAAAAAGTCACTGTTAAGGCTACAAGAGACAGGAAACAATTGCATTTTAACAGAAAAACCGTTTATAGAACCCTTTATTTTAATCAAATTCTATGTGAACTGTATCAAACTCCTTTTAGTTTTGAAGAAAATACAGGATTAACAATCCTAAATTATGAGAAGTGGAAAGAAATTTGAAAGTCTACCTGTGAATATTTCTCCTTCAGCTGCTGTGGAGCAAAGCTCAGTTTTTAGTGTTGCACGGACTTGTGATCTTTTAAATGGAGGAAAAAAAAAATGAGGGCACTCACTTCCTTGTATGATGTCAGATAAAATAAGACTGAGCCTAATTTATTATGTCTTATAAACAGATGCTCCTGCATATGGGCATGTGTTTGTGTATTTGTGTACTGATACATTTTAAGAAATGATTGCCCTCTTGGTATGGTTCTGAATAATTATTTGTGAAAAAAGCCTCCATTATGTAGGCACCTAAAGCTGTTAGTCACCATCTCAAACAATTCTCTTCAGTTCCCACTTCCACCTTTGAATTCCCACCAAGCCTCCTTCTTTTTCCCAGTGTCAAGTAGAAGCAGGCATGTCAGCATTCAGGAAGATATCATCACACAGTTCTTTCTAATTGCCAACACTGAATAAATTCACATTCACTTATATCTATGAAAAACTCACAGATTGTGCTTGTGCAGTTGAGCTTGGGCAATCTCATCCATCTCAGATTTTGCTTTCTTATCAAGCTGAAAAACTCATAATCCTTTCTGTTTGTCAAACCACAAAGCAGTCCGTTTTCCTTGGGGGAAAGGTTTGTAAAGGAATATAAAATGCCCTTCCGAGTCCAGCTAGTCTGACCAAGTGCATCAAGTATTTTGCCCTGGTCTACAAGAATATTTCTAACCAGTAGTTCATCAGGTCAGATGAAAACGTGAGGCAGAAATCCCCCAGAGCAATATCAGCACAGTTAATCTTCTGTAAACAGCTTTCTTTTGGAGGCTTGCACAAAAAGACAAGTCGTTGCTAAACCATGAGAAAGGGAATTTTCTTACTGCTTGTCAAGCACTGCAGTAATTTTGAAGGACTAAACATCATTGAAAGAAAAATCTTTGTGTTTTGTGTCACACACATCCATAAAGTTTGCATAGGTATAGTAATGAATGCTGTCTAATGAATTTAAATTAACAAAATTCAAACTTACTTTGACAACTTGAGCGAAATGCTTTAACCTGTAAATGATAGTTGTTTGTCACTGTCACTGTTTCAGCACCCCTGCAATATTTAGCAGTTACACATGAGCTGAAGTTCTCTTTTGCTTTCCAGAAATGCCTGCACAACAATAAACCCCTTCCTTTCCACCCTGACTGGGGATTTTGGATGGTGAGCAAGTCTAAGGTTTATGACAGTGTGACAAAGCTGCTCTAGACTTACCTAAGCTGAGCAGCAAAAGATCAGCACAGCCCTTGTGAGTGCCCCTTTCCTGTTGGTCTGGCTGGCCAGATGGTCCCATCAACTAAACCAAAATTAAAAAGTCACTAGGGAGTCCACTACAGTTGGCAAACCCAAGCTTGGTTTCTACTATTTCTGATGTCTCTCTGCAATTCAGCTGATTCCTGAAGCTGAATTAATCACATTAACAAGCATTCTCATGTTTGGATAGAGGTGTGAAGCTACTCAAGGCAGCTTGTTTTTCCTTTGGATCTGATATTTGCTAGTTGACCCTAATACATTGCACTTGTACATGAGCTAAACTGGTGTATCCGCACAAGATGCTACTGATATCAAGTGTCATGTGACAGTTTTTAAGGTGGATAAAAAGGACTTCATGTGTGTATTCTGTGGCCATGAAACACCCTGTTTAGGGGTGGTCTGAGAGCCCACTCAGGTGGGGCAGCAGAGAGTGCTGCTGGCTGCAGCTGGACGGGTTCCATCCTCTGACTTCAGCAGTGTCACAACGTGGTTACTTCAGGATTTAAAAAAAACCCAAAACTAAACGACAACTGTTACAATGTAGTATGTAGAGATTGTTAGAGTTACAGTGAGGTTTTCTGGAGAGAAGGTTTCATTGTGGGATCAGTAAATGTGCTCCAACTTCCACCATTCAGCTTAACCCATGAGCTGAAGTTTAACGACAGAAGTGTGAGAAATGAGCGTGACAGGCTTCAATACTTTCTTCTTCAGGACAAGTCAGACATTTTTCCCATAAAGTAAAGGTTTTCTAAGGACATGGTACAGCTGTGATCGAGTCACTGCTAATTTTGAGAGCAACCTTGTTCAATATAAGCTTTGACATTTTTCTTGTTCTAAATTTCACTGCAAAATAAAACCTCGGACATTTATTACAGACAAATACTGAGAGTCATGAAGACAGAGTACAATTTGAACAAGAAGATTTCAGCATGAACATATGAAATGTATTCCTTCATGTTAATGCCCAAAAATGTGGTTAAGGAAATATATTTTATCAAATCATCCTGAAGCTGAAGCACAGAGCTCAAGTGAACATGTTTTGAAGGGCCTTGTTTGCATAATTTGTCTTCTTGAACCACTCTATTTTTTTTTTTTAACACTACAATATATTCTAATACACTGTGGTTTTGTGTATTCTTTTATGAGTTTATGGATAAATGGTAAACCACTGGTTAGGCAGATTATTTACAGGAAAAAAAAAGGGGAAATCAAAAGAAGAGATGTATGTGTATGTCCTGGATATTTTATTTCTTTTTCTTGGAAGAAGCAGCTGTGTGAGGTCATGGTACCAAGTGAGAAGTTTAGGGGTGAATGATTTATCCCCTGCTTATTTATCTGCTCCTGGCTTTCTGCTTTTGAGCTGTGGTGCTGTTGGGGTGGGACTTTGTTGTTTGAGCAGTGTTAAACCCTGTAGCCTTGAGCCTCTGGGGAGGTTTGCAGAGCCACCCAAATGCATGAACTGGCTCTTCTTAAGAGTTGTTCTCAGACCTCAGGGAAAGGTAATTGCTGGAGTTTCCCTGCTGGCACTCACTGTGAAAGGGAGCTGTGGAAAATGGCTGTGTGGAATACTCTTCTTCAGAGAGCACTGCAGGAAAAAAAGTAAAAAAAAGTCTTTTCCACATAATTAGTGCTGCTTGCCTAACTGGAGGAGGTTGACGCAGTGGCTTTTCTCTTTTATCTCTTTTTTTTTTTTTATTTTCCCCTCCTCCTGTGTTACAGATATACGTGGACTGCAGGGATTTCTCGATCAGGCCTCAAGACTTGGACTTGATGTATCCTTACAAAAAGTGGACAGGAACATCAGCAGAGTGTTTTCCAACCTTTTCACCACCATGAAAACAGAAGAGCTGAACCGCTATCGGGACACGTTGCGCAGGGCAATCCTACTCCTGAGCCCACGGGGAGCCCAGACTTTCATTAATGAGGTCAGTGCACAGTTTTTTTTATCATTAACATTTCAGAAACATGTATTATGACCCATGTTTTGCCCTTTTGACAGTGCTGGTTGTTTAATGTCAAATAAGACTGTCAGACTCTAGTGGCAGGGAATTGAAATATCACATGCTCCATGGAATGCTTGCTTTGTGGTTAATGCAAATGGGGCAGCACGGGGATAATATATAATATAATATAATATAATATAATATAATATAATATAATAATGTGGGGTAATTATTTTTTGTCTGCTTGTCTCCTGTATCAATACTTCTGATCTGAATTTCAACCACTGTTAACAAGTGACCAGAAAATCTGCAATAATCTATTAGAAATGAAACATAATGTTCCTGAGAGAGCTGTCTTTGCGGTTGAAATCTCCAAATTCATGTTAGAAGGGCACATTATTGATGTTTGAAAGTTGAGTCAAAGAGATTTTTATGAAATGTGAAGTTGGAATTATATGTTTGTCTTCTTTTCTTAGTGATTTCTTGAAATCAGCGATGCTAATTAGGACAGGGAGGTAGCGGTTCGGCAAACTTTTAATTAATGTTGTGCTGTGGGCTAAGTTTTGGCATTAATTAGTTTTATCCAGCTTTCTTAATATTAAATAATGAATTATTTTACAGTGCTTTATATGTCAGAGTTGAGCATGAGAGTTTGAGCCTCAGTTTAAGTTTGTGTATTCATTAGCTAAGAATTTGGCAATAAAGCAGGGGTTTTAATTTTTTTTTAACTAACCAGGGATATGACTGAACCAAGAAATTAAAATGTGGGTGGGACCTGTTTCCAATTATCAGTTTTGCTGCATCAAAGCCTGTTAAATTTAAAAAAAAAAATCAACTCAAATTAGCTCATTAGGGTTTTTTTACCATAACAGCATTAGTAAATTATCCACATTTGTGTTCATCAGTGATTTTTTAAAAAACAGAGTAAATTTTATCCTAAATAAATGAAGCAAATAGGTAGTTTGGAGAATACTAAGTACAGGGATAAATCCTCCTCAGGTTTGTGCACACACAGGTATTTCCAGTAGAGGAATGAGGGAGTCACGTGCCCTCACAATGTGTGCAGCTCTGCACAGCTCAGTCACTTGTTCTCCCAGCAGAGCTCCAGCAGAAATGCACATTGCTTGGCTTGCCAGGGACTCCTAACAAATATCCAAACCAGGTGGTAAAAGGAAATGTTTTGTTCAGACCCCAGCTGAGTGGGAGGTGTTTTCTCCCTGGGGACACAGGGCTCTGGGATGGTTTGGTGAGTCAGGTGAGTGCCCTGTTGGAACCCTGAGGTGTCTTGAGGGGAGAGGCTGGTATTAAACTGTATTAAACTGTATTAAAATCTTTTACTACTCACTTCACCTTAAAGCTCTGTGTATTATAGGCATTAAGACTAATGACCCTGATACATTTCCAGCTCCCTGCAGGAGTTAAACAGTGGGCAGAAATGAAAAGTAATTTATTTGGCAATCTTCCTACATTGAATCTTGATTGATTCAGAAAAGCTTTATAAAAGAAAATTTAAATCTTAGAAAGGAACTCTCAAAAGGCTTGAGATACGAGGTGCACAGTGTAGGGGAGAATCCTTCCCAGGCAGAGGCTGAACTTACATTTTGTGGAGAGTTACAATGACTGCAGTTCTTCAATATCTCAGTCAATAAGTGCAACTAATTATCCACAGCACATTTTCAGGGAGTCTAGAATAACTACCTGCAGCTTAAATGAAAAACGTGTTTTTATGTGTTTTACTGAAGTGCATCATTCACAATGTGTGGCAGTAAGTGCCTTCAATGGGATTGTTCCATTCCACAGTTGGTATTTTATAATATAGATGCCATATAGCTCTGTACTGACTGCTGCTGTTATCAATCTACTCTGCACCCTGGAAATTCTTTGAGTTTTTTTTCAGCTTTTGGGGAAAAAAGCCCTCTGAAAAATTCTAAGTAGCAACAGTAGAAGAAAATGTAAAGATTTTATTTTTAGATTTTGCACATATTTATTTTCTTTTTTCTTTTCTTTTTTTTTTTTTTTTTTTTTTTAATTCCAGTCAGAAAAAAAAAAAAAAATTGAAGAACAAAGAGGTTTTAAAGCTCTGTTTCTGGAAATGGAAAATTTCATGTGAAAAAGAGGTTTCTTTTTAAGATTTTCAGTTTTGCTGAGTTGATATTTTGTAACAGGGAAAAAATGTCTGACAAGCCGCTACCAGATTTTTATGAAAATGTGCTAGCTAATAGCATATCTTCACATAAACCAGGTGTTGAATACCAACCCTCTGGTGAAATGCAGAACAAAAATAAGAACAGTGTTTGGATTATGAAACCTGAAATAAACAGTTTTAACAGATTTTTCTTAGCACAAGTCATAGACATCAGCCATTGGAAGCTGGTACAAGATCTATTTCGCCTGGTTTGATACTGCAAGTGATACATCTTTCTTCCTAAAAATATAGATCCAGGTTTCAGTCTCACTTATCATCTCTTGGGTGGGCCAGAGGGATCTCATCTGATTTTGGATGTACAAAGTGAGGGGACTCTGCCATCTCATATGTGAAAAACTTTTGAATCCTGGAAGAATTCAATTTCTCTCATTTTTATTTAGGCATAGTTTTCACTTAACTGTCTTAATATCTCAGTGCCTGCTTCTGTCACGTGTCAAAGTTACTGCAGTAGAAATTATTGACATTTTGTAAGTTTTTAAGATTTAGTATTTTGCTGTGAAACTGCTTTGCCTGTAAGAATGAAGAGGAAGAGATCTTTCCAATGCTGTTGCTATAAAATTGGAATCAGCCTTTATTCAGAACAGGGACAGTAAATGCATTTATAAAATGTTAACTATCTTTGCATTAAAAGGGCACTTTGAGACTGAAGCAAACCTTATCTAAAGAGTGTCCCTCCTTAACCAGTTGAGAAAAATGTTCCCTTCTCCGTCTGCAAAAATCCCAGATATGTTTGTCTCAATTGTAACAGGTGTTTGTGTGCCAGAAAAACAATTTCATATTTTGAAAAGCACATGATCCTCTTGCAAGGCAGCAAGGTGATAAGAAAAACCAATAATTCAGAAATGGGAAGATTTAGCACTTTTAGCTTTTCTGTTAGTTTCTTTGGCCCAGACACAAGAATCTGAAACTCAAAAGGCTCCCTCTTTGAGACAGTGAGGATTCACCTGCCTTTTTCACTTAGCAATGGATATGTTTTTTCAATTGCAAGTAGAGATATTATTTGTATGGATTGCTTTTATCATTAAGGGCTGTGTAGTGAAAAGAATAAGTGGAAAAAAGAGTTCAAAGAGGTGACAGAAATGATGAAAGGATGGGAGAGCACGACCCCTGAGGAGAAGCCTCAGGAACATGCTTTATACAGCCTGCCTAAGGGAATACAGCTGCCAGGTACTTGAGAGGAAACACGAGCAGAGGAGGAGGAGGAGGAGGAATTATTTAAGGTGATCATGGGTTGTCTAACAGGAAGTAATGACCCAAAGCTAAACAGGGAATGCTTTCTAACAGGGAGGTCAGTTGGACAATGGGAGTGCTGGGCAGGAGAGTTCAGGGAGGCAGCGTTCTGCAGGGTGTTCAGGAGTTCCCAAGATAAAACGCTTTGGTAAATCAGGCTAGCAGTCTGTTCTGAACTGGTGTGCAGGATGTTCTAGGTGACCCAGGAGCCCTTCTGAAGACCTACCAGGAAACATTTGTTGTGTGAATAAGTTTAGACTTTGTATTTTTTATATACAACCTGTCTGAAGTGGAGGAAAAGATCTTGTAGTTCCGCGCTTCCCAAGTTTCCTGTGACAGATGTGCAGTTCCTGACCTCTGTGGAGGGTTTGGTTTCTTTTTCACAGAACACATGGCTTATTTGGGATATGTATTTTAATAGGATTTTTCTTTACAAATGTAGGTGGTATCAATTGCTTCATAGACTATGGTCTTCCTTCTTTGCAGTGTTTGTATACAAGCTTTGCTTTTGAAAACCAGTGAAATGGAGGCTGTAACCCAGTTGCATGTACTTATTGACTTGAAAAAAGAAGGCACTATCAGCTTTACAAAACCTTTAACTCAGCATTACTTGTATTTTTGGCAGCTTCAGTGAAGTGAAAAATGTTTTTGTTGAGGTAGAACTTTGAAAATGTTCCTTGTGAGCCTGCCTTGCCTGTGAGCTGGTGAGCTGTCTGCAGGAAGGTTATATGCATATCCCTGCAGCACAGCAGCCTAAAGCAGAACTCTGCATGGATAGTAAGCAAGTTAAAAAAAAGGCCATAATAAAAGAGAGCAGATTAATTCCTTTAAAAATTAATACAAAACTGTGCATCAATGCATCAGGGTTATGTGAATCACAGCAACTCCAATTTGAGCTGAAGCTAAAAATTTCCAGTATAACTCTGTGTGTTAAACAGCTGTAATTTATCTCTGCCCTGTTTATATTATCACCTCAGTATCCTCATTGGAAAGCAAAGACTTCTCTGTTTCTCTTTCACCCTAGTTCCTGCTAAGTGTTCTGACTGATTCTTTAAAATAAATATGGATACCTTGCTTTTGGGATCATTTCACAGTGATTTGTGGCCTTCCTTCAATCCTGGTCATTGAAGATGCTGAGCTCCTTCCTCCCAGAGCACTCTCAGCTGGCACTTGTTAGAGAACAGTGCTCCAGCCTTCTCTTTTCCCTTCTGCAGTTGGTGACAAGCTATTACTTGACTGGAGCTGAATGAATTATTTATGGCATCTTGAAGAGTTTGCACCCACAAGCAATTGTATGAAATGGTTTTCCAGGGACATTCACTTCCCAGAATTTAACAGAAAACAAGTTCAATATTAATTTTCTGGCACTTGGCACTTTATCTCTCTCTTTTTTTTAAAATTTTATGTATGTTGCAAACATTCAACATATCTCTGTTTTATATGCAGTATATAAACATCTCAAAATATTGTTGAATAATTTTGGGAAAAAATATTATGCCTTTTCTGTTTTTAGAAAGCAATTTCTATGTTTAAAGAGCTTCTAGTGATTTGTGAGTGTTGGTAACAGAACTGTAGAAATAATACATTCTTCTTTCAATAGTTCAAGTTAAATTATGCCCGCCTTATTTCTTCTAAATCCTCCTCTGGTATTCTATTTCTTCCTTAGAGCTAAAATCTTGTCTGCTATTGTTGACATTTCCAATATGCTAAGACTCTTTGTGCTTAAAGAGAATAATAATTATAATTAATGCCCAAGCAAACCTCATTGAATTGCTAAAACCTAAGTGAAAACAAAGCCCTCCCATTCTGGGATAAATTGGCTTTGAAGCAAGTTTCTTTCCACTGGGCCAAAAACCCTCCCAAAACACAAACCCTCCTGCATTTTGCTTCACTATGACTAATCCAAGGGATGGGGTTATTCTCACAGGGATCCCAATCAAATGTGTTTGGAACACTCAATTACATGGATTTGTAGACACTGTGAAGAGGGGGAAAAATTGTTGAACAAATGACTTTATGAATTGCTAACATAGCTTCATTTAAATGGCATTCCTTTTACTACTGCAGGTAGAAGTGACAATAATTCTAAATTACATTTTTTTTTTGCTCCACTAGGATGTGACATGAGATTTTGAACCTGAATGTTGTAACCATGAGAGACAGGAGGCTTGCATCCAGTTTTGTGTATCTAACAATAACTGATAGCAGTTTTGTGAAGCTTTTTGGGTCAATTGAGAAAAAAAGTACAGAAATTGGATACACTGGCCAGAGGTACACAAAGCCCTTTAGTGTAAATCCTGCTTTACTGGCAGTTTTACCAAGTCTCTCAGTGTCAGCAGTGATGATCTGAAGGAACCTGATTTCTCAGCTCATGTTCTGAATCTGATGGCTGGGTGTGTCTACATAGAGGATCATGTATTTTTAAATGTCATTAAATCTGTATGCACAGGAATCAGGCATTCCTCCTGCTCCAAATGCTTCATCCTCAGTGCACTTTTGGGTCCTTGTTTCATTGCAGGTGTTCAGCTGCTAAAACACGACTAATTTCAAAATTTTGCTGCTGTCCACGCATAAGGATGTCAAGTCCAAAGGAAAACGTGGCAAACATCTAGCTGAAAAAAATTGTTAAAATATCTCAAATTAACATTCATTTGTGTTGTGAGCTTCACTAATTTTTTTTTAACAAACCAATTTTTTTAACTTTTTTTTTGTTATTTTTCATTTGCTGATCTAGAGCTCTGAAGAGATTTAACCTCAAGATAGCGCAGATTCTAGCTGTCAGGAGAGGCTGCATTTATGTTTGGGGTTTTTTGAAGGAACAGGATCTGTTAAGGATTTGGAAACACACAAGTGTTGAACTGGGACACAGACAATCCACTTTCCTTAGTACTGCCTTCAAAGCACTCAGTGCTGGCTTTTGCATGAGCTGAGACAGGACAAATCTAGTGGGCATTAAAAGAACAAGGCTATCAAAAACTAACCACACCTCCTCCTACTCCTTCATGGGTCTGTTTTTCAAATTATTTCTCTTCAGGTTGTTTGAGTGACCCCTTGAATACTGTGCAATTTAAAGATAAAGTTCATATATATGTGTATTTTAAGCATAGTGCAAATTGAAATTGAATACTCTGACATATAATACATTATGTCATTATAATACATAAATATATGCAAAATGTTTCTCTGAAATACTGCAAATCTGTAGATGACTTTATCATTCTCAGCAAGGATAATTTTCTGCAATTTAGGTATAATTTACCACAAAGGAGATATTACTAATTAATTATGGATGATTAATTTTAAAATAGGCTCCTGCAGTTGCATTTCATCACTATACCAGTGTTTGCCTATTGTAAGACACTAACAGAAGCAGCACAGGTACATGAGAAAATATGTTTGCCTTACAAAAATCAGAAAAAGTAATGGCCATAAAAAAGCTATTTACCATCTTCCAGTTTTACTTTTTCATATAAATTTAGTGCATCGTTCAGCTGACTGTTCGGGGGAAGCTTGGCTTCGAGGATTAGAAAATGCATACTGTAATTATTCAGTATTAAATTTCTGAACTTACAACACCAGTATGTACATGCCATATGTACAGGTTGACTTTTTCCATGTTTCTAAGCACAGGGACTGACTTGGGAGTACAGGACTCTGCACAATCATCTCTCCCCTAGAATGCACTTCTAGACCTTATGCGCTGGATTGAGAGAATCACTGATTCATTTTGTTTGCTGTCCCAGAGGTCATGGAAGAAGGCCATTATCCTTAGAAGGGATGAGTAATAATTGCTGATAATAATTTGCACCTGCTTTGCATCTTTTCTCAGGAGGTTTTTAGCAACTTCCAGCAGGTGAAATAAAATTATATTTACCCAAGACTTATTTTTAGTTTCAAACTAATTAAAAAAATCTATTTAAGCCTTTACTAATTGCTGGCAGCGCACAGTTTAGTGCTGTCTGTGTGTGAGAGAAGAGCTCAGGTGAGATTTATATGGGTTTAAGATTAATCCCAAGGAAGGCATCCTAGGACTGGGGCTGTTCCTTTTCCAGTTCTGTGCCAGGCAGGCAGCACCCAGTGTAGGTGTGAGGGTGAGCCTTGTTGGGGCTCTGCCCCATGTGTGGGAGACAACAGAGTGTTGTCCCTGTTCCTTCACAGTTCAAAGGGTAAGAGTTCCTAAAATTTCCAAAAGAGAAGGTCAAGGGAGCTCTCTGCAAAAGGGGAGAAATTTGGGAGCCTTGTTCATCAAGGAGAGGCAGTGAGTCTGATGGAGTTAAGCTTATAACTTGAGACAGTGTGGGAACTGTGCAAGGAGATTGTCTTTTCCTGAGGCAAAGAGTGTTCTGTGTCAAAGCAATAGCACAGTGTCATCAGCTCAAAGTGTCAGGTGTCACTTCATTTACCTTGGAGGGTGGCAAGTACCACAAAACTAGCCAGGGTTTAAGAGCTGGTTTGGAAAGGAGTGTAGTCCTACACTAATAATTATTTTCTTGGTGTGTTTATGCTTGTTGTACTCAAGTGGCTTGTTATGAATTGGGATGTTGTTTTACTGGGTGCTATATGAATTTGTGTCCCTAAGGAATTTGCAGTGAGACATCTGGGGAGTAAAAGGGATTGATGATGAATGTTGTTCTGTGACACAAAATAGCGTTTTCGTTCCAGGATCTTAGAAGTTAGCATTTTGAAAAGAAAAGAAATTAATTAAACTAAACTAAACTAAGGATTTTAAAATATTTGTGGAAATGTTTTTAGAAATAGCGGTAGGTGAAGGACATTGACACTATAGCCAGAATCTTCATAATGAATTAGAAATAACCTGAAAGATTGGAATAAAAAGTGTGTGGTATTGGAGGTGAAGATTGTTAGCGTATCTTTGATGTGACAGATAACAAGGGAGCTATTGAAGCAATATGAAGAGGTGGGTGAAATGATCAAAGAAAGGGGTTAGAGATCCTCTTTGCAGCAGAAGTTTCACTGAGATATGAGAGGAGCTTGTGATTCTTAAGGTCAGAAAGATGAACTTGGAAGTAATCAATATGTAATATCATCAGAGCTGGGAAAGGAATTTCTGCATTACAGATGGGTAAAAAGACCTGTTTATTAGAAAGATCTTGTCTAAAGAATCTCTGAGATTTTGGGCTTATCCTGGATGAGAACTAAGAGTCAAATATGACACTTGTGTAGTGGTCCAAATTGGCAGCTCTGATATTCTGGCTGTCCATTTTGACTGAAAAAAGGGATTTTCTTTGCCTTTTGAAGGGAGAGTGTTGAGAAATCTCCTTATCCACATGAAACTTGTAGGGATATCCTGAAAGCAGTCAGTTTAGACTGACCAGAATATGAAAAATGCCTCACAGAGAAGTAGATCAAGACTCATCAGCATATGAATGATAGAGGATTTTTTTCCTAGTTTGCTTGCTGGATGGAGTTAATGTAAAGAAAGAAGATTACAGAGTAAGTCAGTGTGGGACCCTCCTTGGGAACTTGAAGAATTTCACAGGAGGTATTCCCTGGAGAGGCTGTGCTGGAGTATCATGGAAGAGAGGTGTTGGGAACAGGAGGTTTATCAAGAAGAAATGTGATCAACTGTTTTAAAAGCATCTGGCAAGTCCAACAGGAGTCAGTGGCAATTTTTGAGTGTGGTCAAGTAAGTGAATGTCAGTAGGAACAGTTTCAGTCTAGTGAGCCATGTGTTAAAGGGTCTGCAGGTGGAAGGGAGAGGAAGAATGGGGTGATAGGTATAGAGATTTGAAGAGAGTGAGAAAGGACAGGTCTAAAACACTTCCTGGTCTCAGGGAAGAGAAACAGGGTAAGAAGAAACTACTTTAAAGGTATGTGGTGAGATCATCTCATTCTAATGAAGGCAACTGTGTGGAAGGTGCTTGCCTTCAAAGGTTCCAAAGGCTGGAAGGCATTGGACATGTGGAATGAAGGGACAGGCTGGCAGTGGGAGCACTTTGTGTGGGCTGGGGTTTGCATCACCATTCTGGATGGGCGCTCTGTGAGCTCCAGTGTGACAAGCTAGGAGTCAGCTCTGTTTGTCTTTGCAGTTCTTATCAGATGTGCAGCTGCTCTGTGTGCTGTCCTCCAGTCAAAGCTCTGAATTGGTAGACAGCAGAAATTACATGTTTTTGTTGCTAGTTGTTCTGCTATGTGCAGAATTTCTTGAGAGAGAAAAGAGAGTTTTTCAGGTCTTGGAGCATTTCCTTTGCAGTGTGAGGGCTAAGGGAATAAACGCAGCTCTGACAGTATCCTCTGTGGGGAAGGACTTTGTGTCCTAAGGATAATTTCTGATAGTTTTCCTTTTTAGTAACACCTTTTTACTGAATAAGTCTTCGTGCTGAAATTTGCAGAGAGAAAAGTATAAGTAGGTTTCTGTACACAGATTTGCTGGTTTTCACATTGTTTTTGTTCACTGCTTTTTCAGGGTTCTGTTAAGATACGTTTTCACAGCTTTTTTCAAAGATCAATTTCCAAGGTTGATCTCTTTCTATTGAGACGGGTACCTAATGATTATTGTTACAGAACATTAAATGTGGAGGTAGAGGGTCATTAGTCCCTTTTTTACTAGCTGGGGCATGGGGTTACAGAGAAAGTAGGCAATTTACTGAGTTTACCTGAAACAGGGATTGAAGTTCTAAATGTCAAACCAAGAACTTGCCCAAAAGGCCATCCTTTCATTTGATACTGCCAGGTATGTCTTTGCCACCATTGACCCCTGGTTGTTTCATTTGAGAGAACTGATTGTGCTGTCACTCCAGTGATCCTTTTGTCAGACATGCAGCCTTTAACCCCTACATGCTGTGTCAAATATTAAAACTCTCTTTGAATAGTGTGTGTTGCCTTTAGTTTCAGGTAAACAATGCAGCTTGCACATACAGTCCTACAGAGCATCTAAAGAGGTGCCCAGGTAACTTTAAAAATCTGTATTTTATTTATTGAATGGAGTCCTTTCATTGTTAGGGAGATACAGTTCGTTACAGACCATGCACTGTGAAAGAGATCAATTTGTTTGGCACTGACCCATCCATTTAACTTGAAGCAATCAGATTTAAAAGCTTTGCACTTTATTAATGTGCGTGCAGATAGCAACTGGGTTCCAAGGACACTCTTTAGGAAAGCACCTTGAGTGATTGGTCTTGATATATAATTCATATTTGGCTTCCAGCTTTCCAAAGGAAAAAATCACATTAAAATTATTTTTAGATAATACTGTAAAACAAAAAAAAAAAAACCCTTAAGCCCTGACGTATGACAATGATTTTGTATTTAATGGAAGTATATTGGCTTGAAAATATTACAAGTTGTCTAACAAGTTTTTCCATAAAATTATTAAAAAATGTAAAGAATATTTTGAGATGTACATCAACACGTTAAAAAGTCCTCCAAACAAAACCCATTGCACTACAGTGTTCATTTTCTAAACTGAACTAGCATTCAAGGTATTTTAAAAATCAATGTCAGTTCTGAATGCATCTTGATTGAGAGTAAGAACCACCTAGCAAATAGAGCATTTCAGCCTGGATATGGTTATGAATTCTTAATAAAAGTGTGCAGTTCAAGACAGACTCATCCCTGATGGCTCCCATGAACACCCATGAACCCTGGAAATGCCCCTGTGTAAATAAGGTGGTTACAGCATCCAAGGCAAATAAGCAGTGGAAGTGTCCAATTTGAAAAAATCTGTGGCATGCAGAAGTGCTAAAAATAATAACCAAGAAGAAAAAATAGTCATAAAAGGAGGACCCTAAACCCCCATGAAATTAATGAATAATTAATTACTTAATACAGCCAATTAATAGCTACTATATTCAGTGCCAAACATGTTTGTGAAAAATATATGTGCTTATGTAATATATAAATATAAAAATATGTATGTACTGCATGTATTTTATATATATATATATACACACACCATTTGCAGATTATGCCATGCCCAGGTCAGCCACTTAAGAAGGAATTTGTATATCTGAAAATATGGAAGAACAGAGAGTAAATGTTTGTGTTCTGTGCAGCTGAAAAGGAGAATAAAGATATTGGAGCAGAAATGAACCAAAGAGTGCAAGCTCTTCAGGGTTTCTCTGTTTCAGCTCATTAAGAACATTCACATTTCTGATGTGCTCTACTGATATTTGCAAATAGTGTTGGCACCTTTCAGCATAAACTGGATGAAGAACTGCATCTTTAAAAGCCTTTTGGAATTGGGCATTATTAATGCAGGGGACTTGCAACGCTGACCAAATGGAACAGGAACAGCGTAGAAAAACTGCCTCACTGAGGCTCATTGGCCCTGGGTAGAAAACCCAGTGAATGATGAAGACACAAAAAGTAAAATAAAGAAAGGTCAAACCTTTACTATGAGTGAGCAGGGAAAAGCTGTATCCTGGCAAAGGCAGAGGTCTCTTAGGGGATATGAGGAATGCTTCAGTGTGAGTGATAACGTCAGCCAAGCTTTGATCCCAAAACTCTCCACAGTTTAATGGTGACTTGAGCAGAAACTGCTATTTGTGATTTCCAAATGAAATTTGTGGAATGCTGCAGTCCCAGCTGATAAGGAAAGCAATCCTGAATGCAATGACTCAGTGGCAGTGTCAAAGCATCAACAAAATTGTGAATAACCGGAGGCTGAATAGTTGACTTTGGCATTTCAAGGCTGGTCCTCCTGGCATGTGCAGAGGAAAGGCCCAGCTGGCTACATGGAATTGGAAGTTACTGAGAATGTAAAAGGAAGTGTTGAGCTCTGTAGTCTTTTAAGTAGAAAATCTATGGATATGTTTAAACCAACGTGGCTGTACTGGCACTTGTGTTGCTGATAGCAGCTGCCTTATATGTCAGGGGTTTTGCAGTCACATTGATGTGGCCACAACGTGGTGTGCATAATCCTTACCTGTGGTCTGGTTTTTGCTACTTCAAAAAATGAAATTCAGCTTTTCTAGCCAGAGAATTTATGTCTTTCTCTTGTTCCTTTTATTTCACTCCCCTTTCCAAAGTCTCCCTTTCTAATAGATTTAACTCACTACTTGTGATAAATAAAAGAATTTCAGAGATCCTTACAGTAAATAGTAGTGCTGCTGATGTTAAAGTGGTCTACACAGGCACTTAATGAGATATGTTTGCACTGTTGTAATTGGTGATCTAAAATTAGAATTAAGAATATATATAAATCTTTACCAAGAGGTAACGACCCAGTTATGCTGTGTCTGGGAGCTTTGCTTATGTATAAAGCTCAAGTAAATTCTTGTCACTTTGACCAAAAATTTTTTAAAAAGACACCACTCCAAAACCACAAAAACCCACAAGACCTCACTAAACCACTGAAGCTTTCATGCTGGCTGCTGTAATTACAAGTGAACACAGTGAACTGTGTTTTACCACAGCTCTGGAGCTGTGAACACCCTCAGTGGCTGTGGGCAAACAGTTAAATCAAGAGACCAATGGTTCTAGAGCATAATGGCACCTCTCAGTTTCCCACTCTGGTATTGATTTGCAAATGAATATGCTTGTTGGTTTATTGGAATCACCATTATTTCAGCAAAGTGTTCCAGCCAAGATGCAGCAACTTCCAAGGGCTCTGGATTTCATTGTTTGTCACTATCAGTTGCTTGTGGAAGGATCAGGAGACCCAGCAATGGAGACTTGTAATAAGAAAAAAACAACCCACCAAACAAAACAAAAAATTGTGAGCTAGAAAAGTATTTTGGTACTCAAGTTCTTAAAAGGACTAAATGAAATCTAGAGAATAAGAATACAGCAATGTTTCAATTGCTTTAATAAAGACAAAGTAGTATGGGAAATCAAAGCATGCTGCTTTTGCTAATGCTCATTATTTACTTGTTAATATAAGCAGTCCTGAAACAGTTGTTAATCTTCTAGAACAAGTCTTGGGATATGGAGAATC
This sequence comes from Eopsaltria australis, assembly GCA_034509425.1. Taxonomy (NCBI): domain Eukaryota; kingdom Metazoa; phylum Chordata; class Aves; order Passeriformes; family Petroicidae; genus Eopsaltria; species Eopsaltria australis. The sequence goes on from JAVTVJ010000138.1 coordinate 2,668,345, forward strand.
TGTTTGCAGAAGGTATATAATTATATTAATATTTCAGGGATAACTTCTTCCTATCTCAGGAAAAGTGTGAGGATAAAATCCAGTGATGTTCGTAAGATACCAGAGAGCAAAGTAATGAGAACAAGGATGGGGTAGTTTAGATAACTGGGCAAGTCAGATGTTTGTGTCAGTGTCTTGCATTTGAATTATCCATATAATGAGTGTTTGAGAAAACTTTGAAAACTCTTTTTGTCAACAAATTCTTCAGTTACCAAGATTGACTGTTTTCCATACAGTGTGTTAATGTTAGGAAGAAAATTACTGATTCTGATGCACTGTCCTTCTCCTGAACCTGCCTCTTTGTTGTGTACGTTGTCCCTCAGCCTCGTGCTGTTCTCCCTTGGTCCTGCACAGGAACAAAGGCAAGGGAATGGGGTTTGTCTTTTAAAAAGCTGGGTAAGCTGACATCATCAGCATGTAGGGCAAGAGGAAGAGAATGGAATAGCGCAGTGCCGCATGTGTCTTGCCCTCATTCAAGCAGGGAATTTCCGCTCATCAGCTGCATCTCCTAAAGAATGTCAAAATGTTATTGAAGAAAATCCCAAGCGAGCTCCCTCCAGCTCTTTGTTGCTCTTGACAAGAGTACATGAAGTTCTCTAATGCGCAAGGGAACTGGATCAAAATGGCTGGGTTTGTGCATTTCCTGCTGCTGTTTATTGGCAGTTACGGCTTCTGGAAAGGTTAGAGCCTATTCATCCAGAATTCTGGCAGCAAAGGTAGCCAGGGTTTTGGTGCCAGTCCCCTCATTTGAGTTTGACCTTGCTTTCCTCTTGATGCTCGCTGTAAAACTTCTCTCTTTCAACACTCAAAATGTTCTTAGTTTGAGAGGTGTCAAACCTCGCGATAAAACAGATCCTTCCCTTTTGCCCTGTGTCCCCGCTCAGTCTCCTTAGCTCCCCCAGGGCGTGCCACCAGGCTCCTGGTGTCAAGGACCACATGTAGGCTGAACAAGGTGTGGAATGGCAGCGGATTTCTCAGTGGATCTGTGGAAAGTGGCAATTGCCACTTTTGCACCGGGTCTGTATTAGGATTTTGAAGTGCTCTCCATTGCTCTTTTCTGAGGGCAGCGCTGTTATTTGATGCTAAAACAAGAGCTCTACAAGCACAGGTGAAGGCCATCTGTCTTTTCCTTCTAAAATTAGAGCAATGTCTAGTCAAAGGAGACTCTTAGACATCTATGTGAACAGCCTTCTGCTTGTGTATTTATTGCATTTTTCTTCAAAATGAGCAGATTTTTTTTTTCTGAGAACAAGAAGGGAGCAGCTTTTTCTCTTATTCCCTTGAAAGTCTTCTAAATCATTTGGGAGAAAATATTTGGAAAAAATTGTCTGTGCATCAAAGACAAAATCAGATCTCATGGGACAGTAGCAAAAGAGAAAGTATAGAGTAAAGATGAGATTTCAGAATGTGCTGCTGAGGGCTCTTGATGGTGCTTAAAAATAAGTTCGTAACAGGCTGAAGAGCATCAGGAGGGGCTGCAGAGTCACAGAATTTTGATAGAATTAGGGGAAATGCCATCTGCAGATTCATAATGTTAACATTACCATTATATCTCATGTCTTGAGTAGGTCAGCAGGATTAAGTGGAGGCTGTCTAAACAAGGATGAATTTTACCCTTAAGCCCTCAGGGATCAATAGAAATCTGAAACTGCAAAGACTGAAAATTGAGGGCCACTTCTTTTGTGTAGAAGGCATTAACACTAATAGAGAGACATGAATATTTGGAGACATCCATTGATGTCTAAGACCAAGTATGTCATGGAGGAAAGAGATTCAGCAAACATCTTCAATCTTCTGCTTCTCATAATTTGAATATTGCTTGAACTGCTGCTCTGCTATTTTATCTATATTTCTATTATATAACTGTATGGCAATGAGAAGGCAAATTTATGATGGAAAGCAAATGATAAGTTTGGAAAAAGGATGAAGAGACTTGTATTTGTTTTTGGGGAGTGTTTTTGGTTTGCCTTGCAAGAATCCTGTTTGTATTTAATTTAAATATTTATAAGCAAATAGTGAATTTTAAATGTAATTCAGTGAAAAGAGTTTGAGTTAGCTGCTAGTTCTGCTAGTAAATAGTAAATTCCCTTCAAGATTAGCAAATGAAGTATGATATAAGCTATTAAAATACTACCAATAGAAATCTTCATTAGCTATGTTGCTAAGGTTACAAATGAGTTTCTTCAAATTGGCAAGCAAGTTTTATGCACATGTTTATGTAGAACTGAACTTCTGATTTTGTGTATTTGCTATCCCTAGATATAATAAAGTAATGCATATTGACTTTGATTGTAGTTAAATAGTAGAAGTATGAATTTAGATGCATAGACTATGAGAAAGACAGTAAGAAAATCTTTTAATTTAAGGGTTTGATAGAGAAATCAATAAATGCAACCAGTAAAGTGCTCTGTTCAATAAAATGTATGAGTTTTGGTAAGGGCAATGTTTTATTTTCCTCTGATATTTGGGTTCTGCTTTACCTTGCTTCATCTGCAATTATTCCCTCTCTGAAGAGATCCCAGTGTTCATTCTTGCTTCCCAGACTCTGCTGTTCTCAATAGCTGGTTTGGAATAATACATTAACAAAGTATAACAGAGACTTCCACGCTTCCTTTGTCTGACTGCGTCTCAATATTGGTTGGATGATCTTTATTTATAGGATCAAAAACAGTTTAGCCATGAAAAAGCTCCTTTTGAGAAAATTAGGTTATTGAAAAATGCTAGGAGCTCTACTTAATGGCATGCCTCTCTCAGAGAAAATTGATAATAAGAATTTGATATTAATTTATTAATAATTTAAGTCATACTTAGGGTCAGATCACACTTTCTGCCTTTAGATGTCAAAGAAACCAAGCAGCCAACACAACCTTGTCATATCTGTATCAACCTACCTACAGAATGTGTGCAGAGAACACCAAAGTCATTGGACAGATTTTATTTTGCTGTCTTAATTCAGTGTTTTACCACAGAGCGTTTCTTCCTGATGAGAAAGTTGATAGCTAGGTTATACTAAACTGAACTAATCTCTGATTTAACCTTATGGCTTGTTATTTCAAGTTATTCCATGACCCATTAGTTGTCCTGCCTTCCCACAATAGCTGGGCTGGGTCCTGGGAGAAGCAGATCAATAGGGAGTACTTGGATGCAGGGTCATTTACAGATGCAGCTATCTCACACCCCTGCAGTTTGGAACATTCTTTCAGGCCATTCTATCACTTCATTTGTAGTAGGGCTATCATTATTTCGTGTTCTTTCAACAATAAAGTGTAATTCAGATGCTTTATCCCTTCATCAGTGAATGTCACAGGCTTTACACTGGTTTTTTTGTTGATCCTAGGAAATTAAGGAGCTGGGCTGTTGACTTAAGCCGGCTTAGCAATGGGTTTGTTTTGTGATGCTGAGTCAATGTGGTTATTGTGTAAGAGAAATTAGGTGAAATGGAGCCCTCTATTAATAAAGCAGAACCCTATAATTCCATTGCTGCAGTTTACCTTGTGATGAATTGGTTTTTAGTGCGTTGCAGCAAAAGCTTAGGTTATCAATTAGAAAATTGGTTAAATCTGACTCCATGACACTTAAAATCAACTCAGTTTGTCAATCAGAGATAAATGCCATCGGAAAAAACCTCAAATCTTAGAGGAGGGAAAATTTAGATGAGACGATGACTCTAGGACCTTATAGAGCAGAGCTACATCACAAAGACCTTCTTTCTGTTGTGTGTAGAAGAAAAGTCATGATTATGAGGGCGTGAATGGATGCACTCCTAGCACTTGGTCTGGAGCAGGACACGTCCTTAAGTAATGCTCCTAATTTCTGTGATTAGGTTTTTCCTCTGCTGATACCAATGCATCCAGAGTTCTAAAAACGTGTGTTCAGACATGGCCCAGGGGAGTTCCCAGTGCCAGTTGACTCTTCTGAGCTGACTGCAGGCTCAGGGAAGCACTGTAACATCTCTTTCCCTTGTGTCACATACTGAAAGCTTGGGGTTTTTTTCTCACAACTGGTAGAAATAAAAATTTACTGCAACTGTAACACAGAGTTGGGTTCCCTTTGTCCCCCAGACCCTGGTCTTTTAAAGACTTAGGAGCTTCTGCTTTTATCAGGTTGTAGGAAATCCTGCTCCTCCAGCCTCTGCTCTGTGTGTTGACATCTACATTAGCACAAATCTGAGAAGAATCTGCACCTTTTGCTGGGCCAGACTGCATTCATTTTCCAGGGCTAAGCTTTCATTCCTAAAAATGGAGTTCAAATTAGAGGCTTTGAAAACCCTCCTCCTAACTCTTTTCTTCTCATGACTGCTTCCTTGCTGGTGCTCAGTTCCCTCAGAAAGCGAATTCCCAGCAGTGGTGTAGTGGGGACAGTGTTCCTTGCCCAACAATGGGCAAATAAGGTAATAACTTTCTATCAGAGTGCTGTTTTTGGGCAAACACTTGCCAGGCTGCAGCAAATAAGTTGGTATTGACCAAAAGTAATTACCTCCTGAGAGATGATCAGTGTGGCAGTCTGCTCATACATCTGAAATTACCCCTGCATTCCCTGGAGTGCGTAAAGCAATTGCTGAGACCCAAAAAATGAATCGTTGTGATGTCAGTTCTCCTTTCCTGATGGCCTCAGATGTCCTGGGATGGGTGAATTGACACTTGGTGCTCTGAAGTCCTTGCAGTGTAGCCACAGCCTGGCCACACCAGACTCCAGAGATGTATCAAGCTGGGAAATGAAATAAAATCAATCTTTGCTGGTGCCCAGCACTACATGGGCCAAAGAAAATCAAGAGTACTCTGGAACAGGTAAACCCACATGCTAAAGTTGCTGATACTCTCTGAGAGAGGACCTGCAACATTAGATTTGTAATCAGTTCTAAAATATTTGTTATAATTATTTTTTAACTCTACATATATTTTGTCTGAGTTAGTGTCAGTTATTTTTCTTTTAAAGCTCACTAAATTCTTGATCTTGATGATTTCTATAGTAAAATTTTAGTTTACTTAATGTCATGTGAGAAAAATGTTCTACTATTGTGCTTTGAGGCGAACAAAACAATTCAAAGCCTGGTGTCTCTAGATTCTTTGTTGCTCAGAGTATTTCCATTACATCTCCTTTTATTAATCATCTTGCTGAATACAATTCCATCATTTGAATTCTTCCTACTAGTTTTCCTTGGCTTTTGAGAATTCCTCTCACTTAGAGTTCTTTTATTTAACATAGAAGTACTGTGGCTTTGTCTGTGTTGTTCTGCAAACTTACCCCATTGGTGAGCTTTAGAAAAGACATTTCTTTTTTAAATATACCAAGAAATTGAATAAAGGGAGGATAAATTATGTCTGCAGCTTATCTAATCACAAGGTGAAGAAGCAATGTGGGCAACAATGCAAAAGAATATTACTGGATGGAAATGACCAGAAGGAAAGTGGTGTAGCACAGGAATGACCTCAGATAACTTTCTTAAACTCTCATCTGATTTGAACTGGGAACAGCATGCATTAACCAGCCAAAGACAAATTCAACCTTTCATTAAATACTGTGACTCTGTTTTAAATAACTCTGTAAAGACTGATGGACTCATTCACATGTACTATTTGTCTTTGGGACTTCTATCAATGAATCAATGTCCTTTATTTGACTGGCTGACACGTATTTAATTTGGTGTAATATATGATACATGGAAAATGCCTTTCAGTTTGAAACATTAATGACTGATAGTTGCCATCATTCAAGTTCTGCCTGTTACAATTTAGTTTTTTTCTATACTCATCACGTTTACTAATAACGATTAAGGATTTTCTTAGTTACATTGTCTTTGACAACAGTGATGATTAAAGACACGGGCAACTTGTGGTATGGAACAGTTCACTTCTGTCCATCATTGATCTTCCTTTCCATATTATCTGCCAGTTAAACCTAAACAGAAGTATGGATGAGCAAGGTTATTCAGCACATTGAAATGAGTTATTGATGAGTAGACATCAGTTAACCCAATAAAATGTATTTTTAAAAATCTGTAATCAAGGGAAGGATATTTCATGCTTATGGGAATATTGGCATTACATTGGAAATTGGATACTTGCAATTAAGATGAATAATGTATTACATTGTAATAGATGGTATAGTGGTAGTACATGGGTTTCAAATATTTAAAACTGAAGCTTCATTTGCGGTTTAGGACATTTTTGTGAATTCTCTATCTGGTTACATAGAGATCCCACCTTATTGTATTTTTTGGGGGGGGGGAGGGGAGAAGAAATACTTCTGTTTGTTAAATATAAAGACTTGAAAAATAAATCAGTACATAAGAAAATAAACCGAAATTTTGAGCAGGGCATATGTAATGGATCTGGAGTTTTATTTCAGCACTGTGTACCTTTGGTAAGGTTTCCTGAGCTGAGATGTTTGGCACTTGACTGGACTTAATTTCAGTTCCCAGCTCAGTTCTTGCTTGCTGGCTGACCCTGGGCCTCAGCCGGCCATCACTGAGCTGTGTGCCTCAGTTCCCATTTTGTAAGAACACACTTAATGATCCTGACCTGCTCCTTAAATGTATTGAAGATCAAACATATTCCTGTGGACAGTCATAAGCAATGGCAGCTCTATTTAAAAGACCACACAATTCATCTTCACACCAGAAGTTTCCTGGTCGGTCGCTGACACAGAAACAGAGCTTTCTGTCCCAGGCTGTGGCAGAAGGTCTAACTTCAGGAAATTACTTCATCTCAATTCTGTTTCTTCTGTTCCCATCTGTCAAATAGGGATCATCACCTTCTTTTTAAAGTGGTTTTGAACTGATAAGAAAAGAAAATGCTGTACAAGAGATACAATTTACTTGTACTCTGTTTTCAACTTTGTGCCCTAAATGGCCTAAAGTTAGCAGTGTTTGGGGAGGCTTCATTAAGGGTTTCAGTTGTACTGGAGTAATTGGGTGCAAATATTAAATCTTAGTGTGTAAATGAGCTTCTACACCATATTTCTCTACTTCTTTTGCCACTTTGTAATGATAAATTTCAAAATTCACCATCAGTTATACTTCTAAGCCATCATTAATACTTCTAGTTCAATAGTTTCAGAGTGAGAAAAGTGTAGCTGTCTGGTTAGTGATTTATATCCAGTTTCATGTCTTAGAACCCTATCTTATTTTTGTAAATATGCTTTCTAGCAAAATTGAATAATAAATCAGAATAATTTAGGGGTTGTTTATCTGAAGTAATAATGTGCTTAATGCATTTGGATATCATTCATCATTTTCTTACAGATATTTGAGCACTACTTTTGATATATGCATAAGCTGTGATATATGTATGAAAGAATACTTCAAAATGTATTATATTCTTAGATGTAGTGTTTTCATATTAAACAGACATCATGCACGTATCAAACATTCTGTAGGGTACATGTACTTAAAAAATTTGTATTTTTCCATATTTTTTAGTGAATTAAATAAAAAAATGCATTTAGAAGAGCCTTAATAGCACAGTCTTTAGATTTTTGAGAAGAAAATAGGTAAAGATTAGGAAATATGCCTGTATATTACTACTTTAGGCATACATATGTGGTAATTATTCTGCAGTCTTTGTTCCTTCTGCTTACATTGACTGAGAGTGAGCTCTTAAGTCATAATACAAGGACATGGATGCATTCTGTGCATGAATGTATTTATTAGACAAGAGTTCTAGATGAGGATGTAGAAATATCCTCTTTCCCTTGAGTAGATTTTCAGGCTTGAGCTCAGAAATACACTCTGGCCTCTTCCCAGAAGTTCACCAGACCTTACTAAATAATCAAGTAGAGAATATGAGGATGGCTTCATTTTCTGTCCTTGCTACCTGGTTCCTTGATGTTCTATGTGTGTGTGTGTGGGTCTGTCACCAAAGGCTGAATTCAAACTGATCTGTTTACAGAATATTCATCTCTGGGGTATTGCAGTGCTGGGCTGCTGCTTGCACTGAATGTTGACTTGCTTACTTCAGCTGCAGTTCTGACCTTGACTGTCTAGTACTGAGTATGATATTTAGACATTTCACCTGGTTTTTAAACCCATGGAATCATGCTTGGTTTAAAGCTTGCATCTTGCCATCTGATTGCAATGAAGTGACTCCAAATCCTAAATTATTCTTCCTTTAGTTTTCTTTTTAACTGCACAGATTTTGTCACAGGCTGGACACTCAGGTAGAAGAGTGCTGCTTTAGCAGCAAACATGATCTTTATGTGGAAGAGGTAAAATGGCTCATATCAAGGTAAGACAGAAGAACAAAAGGAGTCTGAAGGGTTTGCTATTAAAAAAAAGGAAGTATTTTGGAGACTACAGCTGAGAAGGAAAGCTAGAGCTAGTGATCAAATGAGGATAAAATCAATGACTTTAGCTCAAAACTGTGTTTCCAGAGAAATAACAATAATAATAATAATAATAATGATAATAACTTGAATTCCCTACTGGGTCATACCAACATTTCCATCATTCTGTCTGTGATGGTGGCAGGACGAGATGTTAGGGGACAATAGGCAAGCCTGGCCACCCTCTACTGCTCAGCATCTCCTCAGCATCCATCTGTTGGATCAGGAATATTAAAGAGAACAGGCAAGAATACAAGAATATTCTCTCTTTATATATATATATATATATATATAAAATGTTTTTTTCAGCCTTTTATTTATTAATTTGAGCCTACTGGAAATGTTTTGCCTCCACAGACTCCCGTAGCAACAAATTCTAGTTTGTGATCCAAGGTGTACCCCCTAAGGTTAAGAAAGGATATGTTTAAAGTGTGTGTGGGTGTATGATCTTAGCTGTCTGATCCTGATGGGACAGATGACACCTAGCAGAAGGACCTCAGTCAGTGTTCTTGACACAAAAAAAAATAGAAATATTAAAGGTGGTGTCAGCCTTCAGGGTCAAAGTTGTCTGGGTTTTGGGAATAAGTGGATTCAGAAACTGAAGGATAAAACCCCAGCACAAGTTAATGGATATAGAATGGATTTCAGAAGTTTTCTGCCAAATACTAAGTAAGGGCATGTTCAGCTGTGAAAATGTAAATGAGTTTGTAATTTGGAATAAATTTCACTCTGTGCTTGCTGAAGACTATATCACATGCTCCTGTTCATTTGTGCTCAGCTACTACATTTTAAAGTTTGTGACTAACTCAAGATGAGGAGAGGCTGATGGGTAAAGAGAGGGCTTGGCCTTTGGGATTCTGGTATCTGTGATAAGATTTTGAAATGCCAATTTTATTTGGATGAATGGAGTTGCAGGTTGTTATACCTGTCTAAGACAATTAATAAAACTCTTCTAGAAAATAGTGTCCCACCTTACTCTTTGGGTACCTGGCCAACCTTAAAACAATTTATTCATTGATTTATAGGATGCAAGTGTATTTCCCGGAATTAGTCCTAGCTTTCATCCAGCTTTGTATGGTTTTTTAAGAGACAGTTCCTAGGATGGAGAAGTTTGCAGTGTGCATCTCTTCTGTAATGTTGCAAAGGGTAAATATCCTTATTGTAGAGCTCAACCTCATGCCATGAGTAAACTGCAGGGCATTCCTGCTTCAATCCTTGATTTGTCTTTCCTAACCTTTCCAGGGTTGTCCTTCTGTGTAGTTTAGTTCTTTGTGGTTATAATTCTTTCGGTTGCTGATGCTTTTGAGGCCTGTCATTTTTGTAAAATGGGATGATGCATGTGAGTTAATTAGGCTAGAAAAACCCTTATGAAGGAAAAAAGGAGAACAAAGGGAGTATAGCTGGAGACTCCTTCAAATGCTATTAGCAGGCTTTGAGGAAAACAGATGTTCTTTTGAAATTTTGGAAGAAAACCACAAATGTTTTTAATTCAGCTTTAAGTTGGGAGTAATACTTGACCAAATTAACATGAAATGATAAAGAAAAAATCTATCTTTTGAAATTAGGGCAATAATTTGATTATATTAAAATGCACCTCCCTACACTAGTGAGGCATTTAGATAATTTGTTCTAATTGCCATTCCTTCTCATACCCAGTGCCTAGAATTAAGAAATGTGGTTTGTTGGGTTTTTTTTCCAAATCTACTTCTTTATAATATCATGCTCTCTCCCTCCAACTTTGGAAATGAGAACAATGAAGCCAACAGTAGGGGGATATCTTTCTCACTTCTTGCAGATAAACACATTGCAGGATTGGGGTCTGGCTGCTCCCAGCTGTGTTTCAGCTATACCTGCTTGTCTGCCAGTGTTTAACTCGTTGGGCTGTAAGGTATTTCTACATAACTAAAGTAGGACTGGCTGCAAGGAAAACAAAAACTTCCATATGTCTATGTGCTGCCTAAATAATGGACAAAATATTTATTCTATTGGGGTATTTCTAGGTGCTGTGCTGTAGTGAAGATGAGGGAGAGAGGTACGATTATATCCTGTAGTAATTAAATGGAGTTAAGTGCTTTCTTCTATTCCCCTGGTTATTCTGTGAGAAATTCTTCTGAAAATACATCACACTGATGGTATCCAGTGTCGAGAGCCCTTCCACATGTACAGGCTTATTCCTTATATTAGCTTTTTGTAGAACGAATGTGGTTGTAAGGGGACTGATCATTCACTGAAGTGCTGTGACGGGTTAATTTATTGTAGGGACACATCAGTGGGGTTCTGTGTCAATAAATGGCATTGTTTAGGAGTTCATCCACAGCAGCAATGAAACAAAAAGACACATTATTTTTCAGGCCATAAACCTCCCTATTGGTACTTCTGTATTTCAGTTGCAGGCTCTGCACTGAGCAGTGTGAAAAAGCACCACTTGTGCTTTTGTTGCACCCCAAGTCTCATGAAAAGCTGTAAAGCTCTCTGCACAGATATAGGGGAGGATGCAGTACTCAAAATGCAGTTGTTGTGTTGTCAGTCATATCAAAGTATTTCAAGTCTGAGTTTGTAGCACTGATGCAGCACAGCTAGGGTTCAGTTCAGCCACTTATGAATGGGCTGTCTGGGGTGCAGCTGGTGGCCAGCTTGCCAGCACTGGTTTTAACTGGGTCTGTAAAATGCTCAGCCAAGTTTGTTTTTTTTGGGGGGGGGTTGGAGGGGATAAAAGTATTACAGAATGCCATGTATATGTATAAAATACATATATATATATAAATAATACATATATATGTGTATGCTTATATTTTTGGTGATCATGACCAGTGCTTGCTTCTTGCTTATGCCTTCTTTTGGAATAATGTTTGATGTCAACAGCCTCACCATGTTCTACTTTTCTAAGCTTTTTTCCCTTGGTGATGTGTTTCTGCTCCAGAATGGAAGTTTTAATTTGTCTGGAAGGATGTGAGGATAAATGCTGTTCAAAAACCACAGAAACTCGTGGGCAGACATAGGCATGTTTCTCAAACTGTCACAATTGGCTTTATTCCCTCTATTCCAGCAAAATTAGAGGACAGCACACTGAGTTGCCCAGGACTGTTCACTAGACCAGTGGCAGTCTCAGAATCGGCTCTCAACTCTTTCATCTCAGCCCAAAGCAGTAACTCCTAGACTGCCTTCCCTTGTCAAAGAAACCTTTGCTAATTATATTAGAGCTCTTGGCAGACTTCAAGGACTTGACAAAAAGGATTTGTTGACTCTTTCCTAGAAGTGGTTTCCATGGCTTTCAGTGGGTATGTTTCTTTTCCTGACGGATCATGAAAGCTGCTACTGAGATAGTATTCTGCAGGCACCAATGTGTATTCTTTTAAGTCCTGTTTTTGATGCTGATAACCGAATAATCATCTCTCTTATAACCATCCTCTGAAAAACTATCTGGTTCCCACGGCACTCTTGTCAATGGAATTCTACATTTTCCTGTTGCAAGGAAAGGAAAACATGCATGCAGGAGTTAGAAACATGGAAACCTAAAAAATGTTAAATACCTCAGTCATTTCAGCTCATTTAAGATCGAAGTTTTTGTGCTAGGGGAGCACTGCAGTAGTTTAATACCATCCTTTCCTGCAGGCTCTGCACAGGCATAGGAACTTCTGTGATATTTGACTGTGACAGGGCACTGTCTTACCATGCAATGGATGTGTGGGTGTCCTCATTATGGAAACTCACTCACTTGTTTATGTTTGCTTTCTGCTTTATTGAAAGGCTTAAGCTGTCATGGAATTTGTTGAAAGACTGGAATGAGTAAATGGGGAGAATAATGAATATTTTCATTAGTTCAGTTTTTGCAATGTAAAATTTCTCCAGGGATTCAGCTGAATGCCCTTTACTCCAACAAAATATGATGAGTTGGTCCTCGTTTTTTACATCCATTATTTATTTGATGGACACTGAGCTTTTGAGGGACTGTCTTTGATGTTCAGCAGTAGCTGTGTCTAGCATGACCCTTGATGCTTCTTCTTGGCTGGAAAAAAATTGGGTTGTTAAAAGATGGACAAAATCCCATTTAAGGTCATTATGTTTCTATTGAATTTTATGTTGTACTTCTGCATGTGGTCATTTGTCTTGTAAAAACAACCACTCAAGAAAGCCGAACATATTTGCATTTCTTTCTTCCTTCCGTGAACTCTTGACTCTTCCACCTTGGTTTAGTCTCTTCTTTACCAGAAGCAGCAGCTTTATGGGGCCTCATCAACTGGCATTAATAAACTGCCTTGAAAGGTTTGGGGACATCACAGATTTTAAGAATTGATTTTTGTATCATCGAAGTGAATTTGCATTTTGTATTGACCTCAGCAGACCAATATCCCGAGCTGAAGACAGCCATGTTCGCGACGTCGCATAAAGCCCTGCAAGACGAAATGGAAACGAGTTTCCATCCATCTGCCTTGCTATTAGATTAATATTTTTAAATGAAGCCATAAATTAAACATTTACTGCTATTAAAGTTTTCTGGGTAATCAGTCTGTGTCGAAGCATGTTGAACAATGCTGACACTGGTGCTGTGTGTTGTACAAAGACAGCATTACAAATAGTTGCAATTTCAGCCACGAAATGAGGTAGTCACAAGCAGAAAAAGCCTTTCCTCCTCTCCCCCCAAATACTCATTCTGTTTCAATATGTCCTTGTAAAAATTATTTTCTTGTAATAAAGACCAAACCACCAACTTTCAAAGCTCAGGGTGAGTGTAATTGAAAAGGATACCTAGTTTTAGTAAATGCACCTGTAATTGCCTCCAATCCTTTCAGACAATACCGGGGGAAATAAAATTAGCTGCAAATAGCACATCCAGAGATTCTGAATGGAAAACAAAAAGATAATAAGCAGTTTCCTGGCATTTAATTTATATCATGGATTTGTAAGCAGAAGAGCAGAAACCAGTGGACAGCAGGGTATGAATTCCCTGTTACATTTGGAGATTGACAGCCCTATCTTGCAGGCACTCATGAGTTGTATTTTGGAAAGTTGAAAATAGAGGATAAACATCGTAGCTTCAGATCTGGACATCTTTAGGAGCTCAGACAGTACCTGATTGAGTCTGTCAGGAACAAGACATTGGACGAACAGCTGTCGAGTTTACTTAAAACCTCCCTGCAGTTTCTTCGAGCTGGGGTTCAGTTGAGTTTATTGCTATTTGCAAGCTTGTATTGGTAGTGCCCGTCACTGCAAATGTTTGTTTACAGCAGAGTTTAGGTCAAGGTATTTTTTTTCAGTGGCCAATTTGTTATCCTCAGTTTTTAAATTACATGTTTCTTTAAAGTGCACTTTTCATCTTTACAGATGATTTTCTTCCTGTTATGTTGAGTTGAGGTTGTGGTGATGCAGTAAAATTGTTTTGAGGCCACAGTCACATCAGTCACAAGCAGTGATGTGGAAACTGACTGGCTCCACTGCTCAGGTTGTACTTTAATGAGGAATTAGTCTGTAGACAACCCTTACATGCTGAATTTGGATATTTGTTTGGATGGAACATCACTAGGGAGAACTCAGATACTGTCAGGTAGCTTTATTCAACTGGGACTGAACGGAGAGCTGCTGCACTGGCATGTCTGGTAGATTATATGAGATTTCCTAGGTGGCATTTCCTACAAATGTTAAGACTTCAGACACAGATACATTGGCTAAATTCCAGTCAGAAACCCTTCAGCCTTAGCACTAACACTTTTATAACATTAATTCAAATTTGTTTTTATCAGGCTTCTTTCTTCAGCAGTTGTTCAGTTGTGTGAATACTCCTGGAATACAAAAGCTCCAGGGAATATGAATTCCTCTGTCAGAGGAATGATTTGTTAATCTGATCTTTTGAAATGCTCCTGTCCCAGAGAGGGGACTGTCTCTGTCCTGTGGTGCTGCAGCAGCCAGCTGTGCCTGGGCTGGCCCTTGTGTCCACCAGGGGAGGCAGCCTCAATATTGCATGGCCTGGCATGGCTGAGGTGCCCAAAAGGGCTAATGTCTTCATAAAGAGAGGGTCACATCCAAGGTAAAGCTCTCTGCTCCTGTGTCCTCAAAATTTTGGGATATTTTTTGTCAATTTCCAAGTTGACACTTGAAAAATAATCAGCTCAGGGTAGTGGTCCTGTTGGCCAGCAAACTCAGGGGATGGACATTCAGTGGATATCCGGGGGGTGGTAGAACAAACAGTGTACTTATTTAGGAAATAGGGAAGACCTCCAAAGAAACACTAATTTCCTTGATTGTCTGGAATTGTTTTTATCTTCCCTTGTGAGATACAGTTAGTGTACAAGTTTTTGATAAAGTCACAGAATGCCTGTGATCTACACAGATGACATTTTTATCTTGGCAAACAGCAGTAGAAATACATGAGTGGTGGCATGAAGCAGTTTTAAACAGTCTGAACAATGAGCTGAAACAAACACCTCACCACCCCCTCAAAACAAAAAGTAAATGAAAGGTGGATGCATCTTAACCTGAGACAAAATGTAGAGTGAGGTGAAGCCACCTGTAAAATACCATTCCAAGAGACAAGGAAGGGACTCATTGCAGCTGTGAACTGTCAAGAGAAATTTGGCTAAACTACCTGCTTAGTCCATGTGGTTGTAAGGTGAGCACAAGATATGAATCAAAGAATTTGAGAATCTGAAGGATTCAAAGACATCCCTGCTACTTTTTCTCAATTGGCTCAGTTAGTTTAGACACCTTTACTCAGGTGCAGAGAGTATCTGCAGTGAGGATATACCTGAATTTGATACCCTCCAGCACATAAACAGCTAGTTCTGGGACAGGACTATCTCTGTATATAGTAAATATCTCCACAGACATTTTAAGGTTTTCCATCCTGAGTCTGGGACCCAGGAGTGGGATAAGAGTACTGAAATTAGTGAAGAGAAAAAAAGACAAAAAGCTAGATGCATTGAAAAGGCAATAAATGCTTCCAGAGCAATGCCCTGGCATGCAGGGGTGCCCTCAGGTAGAGGTGAGTGCAGGGCTTAGTGATTGTTGGCTTTTATTAAACGTGAGTCTCTGATGAAGGTTTTCCTACTGCTCTTTCTGAAGAGCGCATGCCATGTTTATAATAATCATAGAGAGGTGAAAAGGTTACACATACTCTGTTATGCAACTGATTTTGCATTCCCTGGACTGGATTTGAGTGCATGAAAAAGTGTGTGTGTGTTTACATTTATACTTGAAGCTTACCTAGGACATAACCTTTACGGAAAACAAAACATCCCTAAAATGACATTTGTTTCCTCACATTAATTGGAGAGAAAGTTGTGTGTAACATGATGCCAGATGCTCGCTACCATCACAAATCACTCCAGAAATAAAAAATGCAGGCATAATTATCTAAGGAAATAATGAAGCTAGAAGTTTGGGGGAGTAATTTGTCAGGTAAATGAATCTCAACATGAACTGTATGAGCATGGGCTGGCACCTTATTTGTCAGAAAGCTGTTACCTATTGAGGAGGACAACTGCTTCATTGTTGTTTTCTTTGCTTCTCTTCCTGGCTTTCCCTGATGCTCTTCCTTACCCAAAACACCCATCTTGAAGTAGACAGCAAAACTGAATATCCAAAGTGACAGGTGTGAAAAACTCTGGATGCCATTGAAATAAACACTGATGGAGAAGGAAACTCAGACCCTTCTAACATTAAAAACATTCTGCCTATAACTGTTGAAGAGGATAACATAGCCAAAGCATGCTGCTTCTGTTTTCTTATTCTTGATACTCATTATTAGATTTTTAAAAATGCCAAACCTCACCTAAAACCCAATTGTTTACAGCTTTATTTCAAGTTCAATAGACAGCTGACCATCTGACAGGGGGATTCTTGATCTGGAGCCTGAAAGCCACATACAGAATCACTTCAAATTGAATCAAAGAATATTTTTTAAATTTCTTTTTAAAAAAATAAAGAAAACCAGTCCAAATAATTAATTGTGTTTTGCCCAAAATAAAATGTTTTCATGTAACATAATTCTGCACTTCTAATTGTCATTTTTAACAGGATCCCCTCCCTGCCTGCACAAACACACACACACACACACACTTTTTAAGATGCTAAACAATCAGAAGGAAGCAAGACTATGTAATGAAAGCATGTGGGACTTGTCAGTGTGGAAATTTGAACTTGTTGACCTATTTTAGCCAGATTTGAGGTAGAAGCAGAAACATCAGAGTTGCTAATTTCCAGCATGTCTTCTGCGAGGGAGCAGGGGCATAGCAGTGTTGCTAAACCTGGTCCTTCACTTCCAAAGTTAAAACCAGAACAAATGTATCACTTAAAAAGATAATATTTGCCTTTTAGAATAAATGAACAAATCAATCCAGGGCTGAGGCTACACTAACATAATGCACTTCCTCTAAGTAGAGCACTGAATACAATTAATCAAAATCTTTATCTTGGATGAATCCAATTACATTGGCTTAAAAACGTAAATTGTTCATTTGTGTCAACCTCCTGGTTTCCAGGAATTCAGACTCTGGGAATAGCAACATGTCAGCTAAGCTGCTCAGAAACAGACATATTTGAGTTTTAAGTGACTTCCTGACATTTGCCTCTTATATAAGTTATTATGTAAATAGAAAAAGGTTATTTTAATGTACTCATGGAGTACACTGTGCATATCCCTGTGACATGTGTGAGCCACATTCCTCAGTCCAGCTTCCTTAAATGCTTCTTTTGGCTCTTCTTGTGGAAGGTTGCTGCTGCTCCTGAGATCTTGCTGGGCTTTTCACACTAGTATGCTGTAGTTCCTTAGTGTATAATTTCGTGCTGTTGTATCCCAATCAATTCCTTTCAACCAAAGCAAAGGTTGCCCACGTTGGGTTCCTAATTGTGGATGCTGCTGCTGCTCTGCTTGTAAACAGCAGTTGCATTTTCCCCTGATTTCCCTAGTAATGGAACAAATGTGTGTGCATGGACATGCTTTTGCAAGGAGAAAATGTGGAACTGAAATAAAAATGAATATTTAGATCCGTGGGTCCAAATATTTTTAAATTAAAAAGTGTAAATACACCATTTCTCACTTTCACCAAGCCTCAGAAGTCAACGGAGTGAGTCTTAGGAAGCAGATGTAGCAGATGTGAACACAAGTGCAACAGAAATGGTGTGTGTAGAGAGGAGTACAGCACCAATTCTTTTGGAGATTGCAAAGAATAGAAGATTTTAATAGAAAAATGTAATTTTGAGAATTGAGAGTATAATGGAAGGTATTTGGCATTATATGGTACCCGTTTCTGGAGGCAATGTTTCCAGTTTTCCCTAGGCTTCTTTTTTAAGAACAAGTGGCTGTATTAAACAATAACGAGAGCAAAATGATGCATACAGTTGTATTTATAGGGTGTTATTGCCTGTTAAATATAATACTGATGGTAAGTTATTCTCAGTTACTGATGTCATGCGATGTAACACTAGGTGTAACTTCTTTTGATGGTGTGCAGACAGTCATCATTGAGAAAAAAAATGAGTCATAATTGGGAAAAGAGAACAAAAGTTTTCAGAATGATTTTGATAATTAGCTCTAGTAGAATGAGGATGGGAAGGAGGACAGAATCCACTTTTAAAAAAAAGGGATGAAGCTATTGCGAAAGGAAAAAGTTGGGATGAACTCACCTGGGATCCAAATATTTTGAAACTTAAAAGGATTTCTTTTCTTTTGAGGTTCACTCAAAACAGTCTCTGGTGCATTTTAAAACCACATTGCTAATTGTTTCTCCCAGAATGCCTGATAGTCAGTCAGACTTTTAAATACTCTTTCCAATTACTGCCACAAACTCCTTTGTATTGCATCAGTAAAATAGAGCAGTTTTAGTGCACCTTGCTCTGATGTAGCAAGTGAGGTTTCCTGCATTTCTTCTGTCCTATGTCCTCAGTCAGTCACCGAAGCGATGTTCCAGAGAACTTGCCTTTGGGTCAGTGGAGACACAGTCCTGCAGGGGCTCCGGGATCTTACTGGTGAAGCCAATATTTGGGATCACTCGGGAGTAAGGGGGAAAGGATTGGCACATCTTTCTGTAATCTCCTCCTGCTCTTCCCTCCTGAGCAGTCATGAGTATTTCAGGCACAGTGTAGTCTGACTGTAATCCATCACAGCTGCTGTCAGTGCTGGCTCTCTTTGAAGTGAAGCTTTCCTGTCGAAGTGTTTTGGGAAATGTCTGGCGTGGCATTCCTGGGGGAGCTCCCCACGATCGGGTTGGGTTAATGCTGCAGGGAGCAATGAGGGAGCAAGGGCTCACCAGGGCAAGCACAGTCAAAAGGCATAAACCAATCCCTGTTTCACATCTTTCTTAATTTGGTGTTTTGACAATGTGATGAAGACCTGAAATTGAAGAGAGAAATTAATGATGGTATGTAAAATAATTAAGCCTAATTTCTTTGTGGAGTCCCAGGAGGGGATCGTGGAGCTACTGGTCAACATTGAAAACCAATCATTGGTCTGTTCAAAAATTAAGAAGTCTAATATGTTCTTCATCCTCTGATGTGTTCAGGGAAGCTTAGGAACAAGTGTTCCTGGAGAATATTGATTGGATTTTGATTCCTCACTCTTTAGTCTTCTGTTGGTATAAGGAGAGCAAGAGCAGCTGTCAGTTCAAACTTCTGATTTTAACATCAGTTTGTTACAAAGGCACCTGACACTTAGCTCTGGGCATTTTTAAAAAAAATTTTAGAGTATATTGCAAAAAATTATTCAAATACAGGATTAAATGGGATACATGGCACTTTGGAGTGAAGGCTTTGGATGTTAGAGGCACTTGTGACTTGGTGTAAAAAAGCAATTGGAGTCTCTTTTGTGCTTACCAAGAAAGGTGTGAGGGAAAAATGACCATTCTGAGCCTAAAAATGCATGTAAGCACAAAAAATATTAAATGCCCAGGATAATATAGTATGGTCTAAATAGTTCTAAAAATATCAGAAGCTGACACCTTGAACATACAGACCCTGCTCCCTCACATTATATTAGCAAGCACTATTTTAATCTGATAAAAATATAATCCAATCAAATAATGTGCAAGATGTCATGCAAGGGATATCTGATGCTGCCTGGTATGTGCTAACATCTGTTTATCCCATATGGGAAGTTTTACAGCAGTCTATATTGAAACCATTTTGGTAACTGAACATATTTTGTTTCTCCTGACTCATTATTTATTTTAAGAACTCCTGTTTGGTGTAGCAGCTCTTTGTTTCTCAAGATCTTCTTCCCTTATTACAATTAATATTTATCTATATTTTGCTTTCATTTGTGAGCTATTCTCGTTCCTACAAAAGTTGAAGTGTTGATGTGCTGCAGAATGGCAGCTTCAGGTGAGGAGCAGGAAACGGGGAAAGAGTTGAACAGGGGATGGTGTGGATGGATAATGGCATGGGGAGGGACTGGAGGCAGGCCATGCAGGGAATGTGCAAGAAATGAGCTTTGTTCACTCTGTGTCACCTATCTCAGCACCATCCTTGGCTGTGACAGCAATGGGAGCATTACAAAACCTGTTCGGTGCTGCTGGACCGTGCACAGGAGAAACTTTCACCCCGAGCAAGGCCGTGCATTGCAAGCAGCACAGGAGCAGAAGGATCAGAGCCCAGGGTGGATCTCATTCCAAGCCTGACTGTGTTTTGTGTTGGACATGTGTCTGTGTTAGGGGTGAGCAGAAGAGAAGCCTAACAAGAGTGGCAGGAAATAGGAGGGGAACCCCAGAGGCTTCTGACTGTATTCTTGTACCCTGACTCTTGTTACTCTGTCACAAGAAATTCTGTGACTCCGCTGAATATCTGATTCATTTATTTAAAGAAAAGTGACAAATTATATTTTTCTTTGGAAAGCCAACTTTTATCCCCTGTTGCCTCTCCATTATTATATAGAGCTTCAACTTATGTACAGATGATTGCCTTGTAATCTCTGATCATTTTGCATAAGTATTAGAAAGCTGAAGCTGACCTTGAAGTGGTGACTGCTGTATTTATAAATGGGAAAAGGATTACTTTTATAAAAGATTTGGTTGTGGTGTTAGTCTTAAAAAAACACAACAAAATTACCCTACCAATACTCCATAAAAATGCAAATAATGTTCTTTCAAGCCTTGTTAAAGGAATAAATTAATTTGCACTATTTAAAAACATAACTGGAACAAAATATATAAAACCTACCAGGTAAAAGGTAGGTGCTCTATAATGAAGAGCCAATTGATGCTTTATTACCTGTTTTGTTTATTGTTTATATTTTCATTATGTTGCTCTCTAACAGACGATCCCTTTTGTAAGAACAATTTAATATATAAACAATCATATCTCAAACCTTTAACCGAGTAATTATATACATTTTAATTTTAGCTCTGGGGAGGTTTTAGGCCTGCTCTTTGGCAAAGACTTTCTTTGCTAATTGCTGACTGGAAATGTTATTATGTCAACCCCAAAACAATAGGAGACTAAAGAAAAAAAGAAATGCCAGTTCTTCAAAAAAAGAATTTTTTAATTGAGGTGAGCTTATATAAATTCTGTGTAATATAAATGGTAATGACTTCTGTGTGAGTGGGAAGATACTGCAAAGGATGAATAGGAGAGTTGTAGTTTTGTATAACTTGAGCTCAGGAATGAACTTCAGGAGAACATTTGTAGCAGAGGTGCACACTAGAGAGTGTATTTAGCATCATTTTTATTATTCTGCTTTCAGCAAATAATCAGGAGGCTCTGAAGACTTCTCTCTATAGTGTGGGACCAAACGTTGAAATTTTGACCCAATTTTTTCTTTGTTACACTCACAGTATACATAGTTTGCCTTTTGGCCTTCATTGAAGTATCTGAAGTCTTGTTTATCAAATGTTTGTGGCATGATTTAAGACCCTTCTCTTTATTGGAATGATAGACTTTGGTAGGACTTTAGTAAAATTTAGATCAGCCTCAAGGATTTTAGTAGATTACTTTCAAAATTCTAATATTTATCCCCCGATTTATCAGCTAAGCTTCAATTCTAGTAAGGATTGTGCTGTCTAACTTATATTGCCCCCCTATGAAAAGCATAATTTACAAAAGTTGAGGGTTAAAATGCCTCAGTGTTAAGAATACAGAGGTAAGGGCTCACTGCCCTTCTCTGCATCTCTGCATTCTTTTATTTCATAGTTTCATCTGGGAGCTTGCTCCCCTAGTCTGAAAACTTACTGCAGGACCTGAGTTATCAGTCTATAACTGCTACCTTTGGAGGCTGCACTGATCACTACTGTAATACCAGAGGATGTTCTCAGCACCTCTGACAGAGGATTTTGCTTTGGGAAAACATCAGAACATTAGCCAGGTATCCCACCTTAAAGCAGAGTTTGAATATACTGACATTTGTTGGGGCGTTTTTTTTGTGGCAGCAAGTAAAGGTTTTTCACTACTTCTGCTTTAGTTCATGCCATAGGTGGAAGCCAGAAGATGTGGAACGAATTTACAATGCAGGTCTGCCTTTGGGGGAGATGCCTGGGGCAGGTCTGGCCTGGGGGATGAGCCCTTTGTGAGGCAGCACGGTGAAGGGCACAGTTCCTGCCTGGTCCACAGTGCATGGGGGTGACTAAGGTGTGGAAGGGAGTGCACAGAAGAGGAAGGAAGAAGAGAAGTGATCAGAGAATATCCTGAGTTGGAAGGAACTGAAAGGGTCACTGAGCCCAACTCCTGACCCCACACAGGACCACCCAAAGGCTCACTCCATGTCCCTGAGAGCATTGTCAAGCACAGCTTCTTGCACTCTGTCAGCCTTGGAGCTGTGACCACTGCCCTGGGGAGCTGTTCCAGTGCCCAGCTCTTTACCCAGTGCTCTGGGTAAAGAACCTTTTCCTGATATCCAACCTCACCCTCCCCTGGCACAACTTCAGGTCATTCCCAGGGTCCTGTCACTGTCACCAGAGAGCAGAGATCAGAGATCAGAGCCTGCCCCTCCTCTTCCCCTCCCGAGGAAGCTGTAACTGCAGTGAGGTCTCCCCTCAGCCTCCTCCTCTCCAGGCTGAACAGACCAAGTGCCCTCAGCCACTCCTCACACGGCTTCAGCTCAAGGCCCTTCACCATTTTCCTTGCCCTCCTTTGGACACCATCTAAAAGGTTTGTAGCACTTTTATATTTTGGTGCCCCAGAGTGCCCCCAGGACTCGAGGTAACCCCAGTGCAGAGAAGAGCAGAGCAGAGCAGAGCAGGACAATCCCCTCCCTTGCCTGGCTGGCAATGCTGGCCCTGGTGCACCCCAGGACAGGGCTGGCCCTCCTGGCTGCCAGGGCACACTGAGATGTAATTCTCATTGACCAGGTTTGGGAGGGAAGGGCTAGCACAAGAAATATGTGCACACATGTAAAAACCCCTTGAAGGGAGAGTTCAGCATCATTAGATGATTAAGGAGGGAGAACCTCAAGCTCACATAGGATCCTGTACAATTGAGAGGAAGGAGCACAGCAGGTCCTGCTGAGGGATGCTTAAAGAAATTTGAGAGGAGGTTGGCTGATAGCAGTGGGAAGTGAAGGATCAGTACAGAATCAGTGATTAGAGGGAGAATGAGAAACAGAGATCATATAACAGTCTGAACAGTCCCTCTACAGGATGTTGGAGGGGCATCCCTGTCAGGCAAAGGGCAGGCAGATGTTGCAGAGGACAGTGTTTTGGGATCTCTGATGTGTGACAGACCTGGTTTGTGATGCAGTGTGTGGCTTCCAGCTTCTTTGTTGTGTTTTCCCTGTTATCTTGTTTCATGCCTCCCTCCTTTTTTCCAATAATTGCTCTGGCCTGCAGGATTCCCCTTCAGCATTTGGCTGCTGGTGGCTCCCCTGCCCCTGGAAGATCCCTTCCTCTTGTGCCTCTTTGTAAATTGTGCACACCCATCACAGAGGCTGGCCTGGGAGGTTGATGTTAAACAGTGTCTCTGGAAAAACCATAGGTGGGTGAGGCAGCTGCACTTTTTTCCTCTTTCTGTTTGGCCTCAGACATTTGCTATCTAATTACTGAGCACCTTGTGCACTGAACCATACAACTGGCCTTTTCAGTGAGCTTGTAATTCAGTCACTGAATCCTACTGACCCTCCTTTTTATCCTCTCTCTGATGTATTTATAAACTTGCTACCTGTGCCTGAGACAGCAAAAATTACTCTATAATCTGGACTTCAAAGATGGTGAGCAAATTCAATTCTCAGTGATTTTTTTTGTGTTCTCTGCAAAAGTAAAGCTCATCTACAACTTTGCTTTGTTCTGCTGCATCACAATAGTATTGCATAAGAACTGAGGACCAAACCTGTTTAATAGTCTGATTTAAAACAGAGCTGAACTTTAGTACTTGCTATTTATGTGAAGATATGAGAAAATGTATAATGCAGGGAAGTGCCAGCAGAGCAGCAGCTGTCAGCATTTAGCTTGCAGGTGTAGGTGCCAGCGCCGTCCGGTGAGAGACCCGCGAGCTCAGCACTGGAGGTGCTAAACCCAGGGGCACCAGAGAAAATGCTGGGTTTCAGAACACTGCTTTCAATCTAAATATGTGACATCTCGTCCTTGTAGGTGCTACACAGAAGTGGTTTTCCCCTTGGAGGTTTAAACCTTGGGAATGTTCATTCCTGATTGCTCATCTCCAGCTCTTTGCCGGTCACTGATGAGCTTCATGGGCAATTGGAAAGTTCTGTGCCTTTGGAAGTCTTTTCTACCCTCTTAGAAGCACAAATGTATCTATGTGTATATTATAAAAATATCCAGTATTGTCATCCTTGTACTTACAGACTTTTAGTTGCAGAGAAACAGATTAAAACAAAGACTTGGAAGTTTTCTGATCAGTTGTGGAACATAGTATAAGTATTCCCTATATTTCAGAAGATCTCACAAAATATCCTTAGGATGAGGAAGGAATCCTCTAAAAATAGAAGACTACTTCTATTAACAGATATTTTGTAAATGCTAAATTGTATCTTTGGAAAAATGTTTACAAACGTGTAGAAAATAGCTGTGAGTCAAAAATAGTCCCCTGATTCATTAATTTATGATTATTGTTTTCCTTCTAACAGTGGTTTTCCCCATCATTCATATTTCCTTCTCCAGTCCCATTACTAGCCTGTGATTAAATTGATTGTACTTTTTTCTTGAGCTCTGACAACAAAAAAATTATCTCAACAAAGTATTCAGCAGTGCAAATCTGGGCACTTCATTATTTTGTCTGCAGCAGCTGATCAGAAGGTATTGTTTGCTTTTTTTTTTTAAAGAAAAATGAAGAACATCAAATGTTTAAAAGTGCTTGTACTCAAACATGAAACACATAACGATATTGTACTAATGGCATCTGCTGTGGGTTGGACCTTTCAGGAGAAAAATGAAAGTCACTTACAATCCCACATCAGATGATGCTCTCTACCCTTTTGACAGCATCCATCCTTTCTCCTGTAGGCATCTGCTGCTCCCACCTGCAGCTTTCCCTCGTGGGGGACAGGCCCAGCAGTCTGTTCTGGCCTGGCAGATACACAGTGCTCTGTGTTTCTGGCTCAGGTGTCAGGAGCTGCCTGTGCTTAGTGCTCCTAAGGAAAACCTTGGTTTTCCTTGTCTGTCTTGAGCATCCCTACATGGCATCTTTCTCTGTATAAAGACATCCTCTAAAGATGGTGCTCAGCAGTGATCTTTCTCCCTGATTTTAATGGAGTCTCATTCATCTCCTGGAGACCTGAGAGCTTTCTGTGATACATTTTCAGACCTTTTGGGATAAATGTGTGCCTTAGTCCCCACTGCCAGCACCGCTGTTTGTCATGGGATGCAAGGAAAGGGTTTATTGGTGTCAGCTGTAAACTGTGAGGCTTGTGAGGGTGCTTTTTGGAGCTTACAATGATAATTTGAGAACCTCTCTGGGGTGGGGAGTCAGAATATCCCTCACCGTCCTTTTTCATTGGCAGAGAGTTGTGATGATGGTATCTATTTGCACTTTTGATTTCTGGACATAAAGTCAGGAGCCAAGATGCTACCAATTTTTTCAGCGCATTTCCAGGCTGCTGGGGGCTCCAAAGGGTTGGCACAGCTGGCAGGGGGAGCTGCAGAGTGCCCAAGGACACGGGTTGGGCTGGGGAGTTGCTGCAGTAGCACTGCCTGTGCTGGGGTTTGCAGGCTGGAAAAAGGTGGTTGCAAGGAAACTGAACTGAATCTATATAAAGGAACATCTAGGTCTTCATGGCCCTCTCTGGCTTTTGAATTTTTCATTTCCATACCTCCTTTGACAGCTTTTGATGGTAGAACTGAAGTGTTTTCTGTCTCCAGTTCTGCCATTTTCCTGTGGAATATGTTGATGCCAATAAAATCATCTGGAGGTAGCTGTTTGGTAGGCAGGGGCAGTAGCAATACCCAAAGAGCAGAGGGAGCATCCACACATGAGGACACGGCAGAGGCTGTGCTGGAGCACACCAGAGGCTCACAAGGATGAGCTGCTCACCAGTTGCTGGCAGCAAACGGGAGGAATTACCTAATATCAGGGGAGGTGCTGGGCTCTGAACACATCCACACAAGTTTGGGGTTGTGAGAAGAGGTTTGTGAGCATGGAGAGTCTGTAATAATCATTCCTGGTGGTGTCACCAGCTCCCTCCCTGGCTCTGATGGGGTGCAGCAAAAGAAATGAAGTGTTTCAGCATTATAATGAAAACTGAGGGATGCTGGATGTGACCTGCTCTCCCGACAGTAATTTTGCTGACAGAGATATATCAAAACTTTTCTTTATAAAATATTATCTAAAATATAATGGAAATAAGTAGAATGCCTTGAAGGCATAAAATGGTTTTTTGTTTCCAAGGTTTATACTATGATTCACTCCCTTGATTTGCATCCCAATAATCTGATTTATACCCATTTGTTGTTTACTTCTGTTTATGTATAATCTGTTGTCTGATCCTGGTTATCTTCTTTTAGGGCTAAGAGAGGATAATAAAGTTGGGATGCAAAACAACAAAAAATGCTTAATTCTTCAAAGTCACCATTTTTCATACATTGCAATGGATATAATGGATTAAAATAATGCAATAAATTATGGCAGCCAAAATGTTTGTATTTCTTCACTTTTCATTTAACCATAAAAATCACAATATTCTTAGGTTATTTAATAATCTCCATTAAAACAGAGTTTTCCCCCATTAAGCAGTACTGGACTCTTTAGAAAGGAACCACTAATAATACTCTTTAAGCGATCATTTAATAATATTCACACTCTAAGATTTTTAAAATCAGTTATTCCTCACACTTCTGTGTAGTGTGTGGCTGGATCTATTAAGTTTATATAATTATTATGAAATGCCATTAACTGGAGCTGAATAAGTGAAAAAAAAGGTTCCATTTTCTAGTAAATTTTTTAGCTTATAAAAGATGAAATTTTGAAACATACTTTGTGTAAAGAGATTTTAATAAGAATATATTCAACAAAATATATCTTTCAGTCCCAACCATGGTTTTCAAACTGGATTTTAAACATTTTTTTCAGTTTGTTTCATGCAGTCAGACCTGGTACAAGGTGCTGAGGACCATTTGCTTGGCAAATTACAACATAGTGACTTTGACTTCTGAAAGAACAGTCAAATTTATCTAATCATTATAATCCAATACATTTTCCATGTATTCTCACAACTTTGCTGGACATTCTTAGTCCTGGGAATTGTATAGCTGGTTGTGTACATACTAAATATTTTCTGAGTGCCATCTTTCTACCTTTAGAGTTTCTCTTTTTTTTTTTTTTTTTTTTTTTTTAACCAGACAAGTTGATTAAGCAAATCTTTGGCAGAACTTTGAGAGAGTGCTCTAATGGCCTGTATGTGATTCATGGCACAGGAATGTCTGACTTCTTGCATGATATTACTGTCAGGGTGTGGGTTTCTCAATGTTTTTGTGTTTTCAGGTTTGTTTGTTTTTTTTTTTTTTGTTTTTTTTTTTAAGATAAAACAGCTGAGAAAGGATTGTGGCAGGATGTAGAGAGGAGCTAAATTGTGTAAGCAGTAAGAGTAATTAATAGGATTACAGAAGATAAGAGGAGCCCACAGAGCTGTTCAGGGTCCTGACTGGGCCCTTGAGAACCCTTTTTCTTTACAGGCACCTTGGTTCTTGCAGCAGAAGGCTCTCCCTTGCTTGTAGAGCCAGAGCTGTGGGATGGGACAGGCAGTAGGTGCAGCCTCTGAGAGACTCACACAGATGAGCTGAGGCAGCTCCCTCTGCTCCCTGTGCCTGGGTCCCCTTAGGATGGAGAAGGATCCTTCCTCAGTGATAGGTTCAGCAGAAAGCCCGAGTGATGAACTGCCCGTCATCCTGAATTATCTTCCCACTCTGGGAAGGGTCTGTGCTTTACCACTGTGGAAGAATGCTGAGAGGGAAGTAAAAAGGCAAGAAGGAGAGGGAAAAATGAGAGGACACATTTTGTATTAGTGTTATCATTTGAACTATAAAATCACTGCAGGTATTGAGGGTTCTTTCATTTACAGTGCCTTTACAAATACTAAATTCACTTTAAATGGTGTGAGTATTCCCTCACTGAGACTTTATATGCTGAGTTTCTGCCCAGAGCAGATTTTTATGATTGTTATAAGTCCTTAATAAAAAAGCTTCTGCAAGAAATGTCAGAGATTTAACTAGAACATCATGAATAAAGTTGAGGAGGAAAGTGTGTTGAATAGAAAGCCAATGCTATGAAGCTTAAGTTGTGTGGAGTAATTCTCCCAGTATTCCTACAGTAATAAAACAATTAAAAGTCAGTGCCTCATAAAAAAGAGGGGGGTGGTGCTGAGGTTTACTGGACAGCTGGAAGACAGAGGTTTGTGCTACTGATATTCTGATCAGCACCCACATTGTTCATAAGCTTTGGCAGCAGCCCTGTCCTGCTTAGGATTCAGTTCACATTCCTCTGCCACATTCTGCAGCCATCACATCACCTGCAGAGGCAGGAGCCTCGAGTAGCACCAGGATGGAGCAGCCAGTGACTGAGGTAATCTGTTTGCTGAAATAGTTAAAAGAAAAAGATGCTCACAGCCCCCAAAGCATGTCCCTGAGAAGTATTGTCAGGTCTCAGTCCCCTTCTGCAGGAAACTGTCATTGCAAATCAAGAAGAGATAAAAGTGTGGGGAGTTGGTGTCTTCTTACACTTTTTGGAACATGGATAAGTGAACATGCTCCTTACATTCCAGAAGGGTAACAAGCAATTATTTTCTATATAGGGATGACATAAAAGGTTTTATTCACCATTGAGTTGACCATTGCTAGCTCTTTTTCATTATTAACACAGGACAACTACTGTTGCAGTTATTAATGCTGTGTCTCATTTGCTGAGTTCCACTTTATTGATTTTATTTTGATTGGAGTAAGACTGATTGCCACCTTGGAAAACAAAGTTGTCCTTGAATGACACTATTTAAGTATTACATTCCCCTAAACATTCATTAAGCCTCATGCTTTAATTAAACCTAAGTATTACCAGTAAGTGTTGGAGGTGCTAAAATTGGAGCAGCAGTAAGTGGACATACCTAAGGGCTCTCTCACTAGAAAATGTCTAAATTGCTGTGGAAGAAAACAAAAGCACCCAGGGAGGGTTTTGAGTTTTGGGGAATATTTGGAGTTTTTTTTTAGAGAGAGATCAGCTACAATAAGATACGACTTTTTTACCTGTCTTTGTTCATGATAGTTCATGAAACACTTTTTACCACTTAAAGGGAAAATCTGTTTTATATATGTATACATGGCATTTGATTGTGTCCTTTAGTGACTCTGTGAAAGCTAATGAGCTTTTGGGCAAAGGAGAAATCCAGTCTGGTAGGCTCTTGTTCTGGATCCATAAGGTCTAGGCTCTGTTTCTCTTACTTAGCTGTTACATGATGTTGGAAATACAATCTTTTCTATCTTTCCTCTCCAGCCCATTTTGCTGCAGCCTTAGTGGTTTTGTTTAATGGGAGCCTTGCTAAGTTTGCCTAAGTTTATTTATCATCGTTTCCTTCCTTGCTGCTTTACAGGCCACTGTATTTGTTTTGCATTATATCTGTGTTAACTTCTCTAGTAGTTTTGGCATGTCCCACATACCTCTGTCAGTCACTGCAATGCCACTTCTCACTCATCAGTGAAGATCCACTTCCCTTGGCTCTGCCACACTGCTGTCAACCAGCATTCCCCTCATGTGTGGAAAGAGCTAAAAATATCTTATTTTTTTGTGTGTAGAACTTTTTAATCTGTAGATGTAGAGTCATTTAACAGTTCCCATCTCTGTCTCTCAGTGTCATTACAGCAGTGCAGAGAACACAGGCTGACTTCCCAGGGTCACACAGCCAAATTAACAGCAGAATAAAATGCTGGAAGCAATCACATGGCTTGACCTGCTTATGAAAATGTCTGTGTACAGGCAGGTACCTTAATGTTTGACATAGCTCATGGTCCCCAGGATGAACAAGACTGCCTAATAAGAATGCATTTCCTTCTATCTTTGCACATGTATCATAATAGTAAAGTATTTTGCTAATATTTTCTGCGTGACACATCTGTGCCTACTTAAGAATTTATCCATTCTGCAGCAAAATAGCTGCTGTTGAATCAGCAGTTTCCTAATACGATGTAATAATAAAGAATGTAAGAGATTTTGGCAAAAGAATTTGCTTAGTGTATGCTGTTTTATGATTAGAGGTGGCACTTGGGCTTTCAGGTGAAATGCTTGAAGAATTTAGATAATAAAACACCGTATTTTGTGCAGTTTTGCCTCCTAAAAAGTGACACGTACTTGTTAGAAATAAATAGAGAACTTAAACATCTCCAAATTTGCTTTGGTCCAGTGAACACTGGAAAAATAGGGAGATTCTGTCAGTTTCCTTTTGTTACTTATCATGGCTCACTCAGGTGAGCAGACTCAAACATTGCACTTCTGGCGTTTAATTTACCAGCAGTGCTATCTGGAGAAAGTGTAACAACATCCATAATGAGACAGCCATAATCGGAATTTGATAAAGTTTATTAATGCCTTATCAGGACTTTGGAAGGCTCAGCACACATGTACTCCTCCTGTGCTTTATCTCACTTAATGAAATCTGAAAACAGCCTAAGCTGAGGTGTTCTCCACGGCTCATTAGCTCCTCAGAGCTTTGTCAGGGAGACACTGGTCAGATAAATCAACAACAGGTAATGTTAAAAAAAAAAAAAAAAGATATTTGGTTTTAATTGTATGACTGCAGTAAGGGATGGGTGCAGAATCATTGTCATGGGAATCCACATTTATAGAAGGGAATCCACATTTATGGCGGGAATCCACGTTTATAGAAGTATCCCCCTGGGTAATGGCAATTACTGTGGGTAAGCTAAAGGACTCTATGCCATGTATGGCACACAAGGACAAAATGCCATGCTTTATTTTGTAGTAATAATGGAGACTGAACGACATCTAAATCATTGTTGAAATCTGGTTTTTAAAAGATCTCAGCAGACATAGCCTAATGTAACTGAAAACAATTATGGTAGTAATAGGTAAAATCTCATAGAATTTACAACAGTTTCTACTGGTGAAAGAATTCCGGTACATACAGAAAAGACCAGATGAATAAAGGCTAGGAGACAGTATTGTTTGGTGTTACCTTCTTGGGCTCTGCTGGATGAGTGTGTTTCTAATGGGAAAACCCTTTCCCAGAAAGTGAGCATGGCTCATCAGGCTGTGAAATTTCTGGGGAGAATGGATAGACTGGATTTGGGTTTGGATCACATGGACCTGATCAGTTCTGATGTTCTGTTTTCAGATTAAATCCCAGTGCAGACTGGGCCTGCTCTCTCATGCTGACACACCTACATTGCTGGGAAATTTAGTTTCTCCAGTATATTTGAGTCATTTTGAACACATAATTAATCTCTCCACCTTGTCCTGGGAGCAAGCAGTGGCATGTTCCTACTGTGGAGTGGAAAGCACTGTAGATGGTCCCAAGGGACCCTGCAGTTGCACCCTCCAGGTGGGATTATTCTCATGTTACTGAGCTTGTGTTTCCATCTGCATTAACCTGGATCTCCCTGCTCTGCCATCCACTGTGCAGCACAGCCTCACCCCAGATTCCCTGTTTGCAAGGCAGGACTCTCCCATCATTCCCTCAGTGTTGAAACACATCACAGAAACTTCCTCGTGATTTTCGTCTACTTCAAAAAATCAATTCAGTCAATTTGCCCTAATAAAAGGGTTCCTTATTTTAATTGTTTCCTCTAATGCCTGTCCTTCCTGAGCAGTCCCTGGCCAGAGCTGCAGGCAGTTTTAACATTTCAGAGTGCCCCCTGCTCCCCCAGCCACTGCTGGCTGCTTTGCAATGCGAGTTCATCCTTCTTGGGAAACTGGATTAAGCAACACTGCCCAGAGACCAGGATCAGTCCAGTGCTGGTTTTTTTCAGGAATGGTTCATTCCTCAGGGCAGTGGGATTCCCCTGTGAGTACTATGCCTGTCCAGTGCCCCGTGCTGCCCCACCACAGAGATGCCCAAATCCCAAGCAACCAACTTGTGACTTATTTAAAACAGCACTGTTTCCTTCATGGCCTCATTCAGTACCATCTGTGGATATGGCCCCACCTGTACATCTTTTTCTCCATTAAGTGTTTTTTCAGAGATTTGTTAGTTATTTATGGATTGCTCCTCCTCTTCCTTGTCCACCAACACTGGTGTCTACAGTTGTTTTCTCACATATTCCCAGCTGCAATTGTGCAGTTTTTCTTCCCCTTCTAGACGAGTTATCCCAGTGATGCCACCACCATTGCTGGTGGGCTCAGTCTTGGCAGGCAGTGGCTCTGTTCATGAAACCTGAAATTAGCAACAGATGCTCACCTGATCTGAGTGCTCCACTGACAGCTTTGCATATCTGCAGCCAGTCAAGAGGAATTTCAAGGCAGGTTATTTTGAATATTAAACCAGTAGGAAGAGGTTAAGTCAGTAATTTTGAAGTATTAATATTAGCTACAGCAACCAATAATCAAATCAAAATTGCTCCTTGCCTTCCAGTCTTCCAGCTTTTTATTTCAAAGTACTATACTTTTCTAAAATCATGCTTTGAGAGTGAAACTTGACATTAAATTTGATCAAGTGCATTGACTTCAAATGTTATAATGAAGTAGAATACAAAAAATCATCTCTTCCTTTTTAGGTGGATAGTGTGACTTACATGAGAAAGTGAGGGCAAGGGAAACTAATAACTTTTAACTAACCTTTAAAGTTGGATCATTTCATTACAGTAGTGTCTTCTCATGGAAAGCATTTTTTAGTAAGGACTAACCAGTTTAACACTTGTATAATGTTAAAATTTTCTTATGTGAGTTAGTAATTCCTAGAGTAAATGAAACTTAAGTTTTATTTAAAGGAATTGCACTATTTCATGCTTTTTAATTTTTTTAACTATCTTTTCAAAATATTCTGTCAATCATAGAATGTTGTCAGTTGTAAACATTGCTGAAGAAAAATCTCCATTACCTCTCCAGAACTAGAAGAATCTGAACTAAGGAAAAGAAATTGTATTGTTTGAATTGAATTTCACTAATCAGAACTCAAGTTTTGCATACATAATTTGAATAGTACCTCCTAGTTAGGTAACATTTGGAGAAGGTTTTAAGGCTGAACAGGCTCAGCTGAACAAGAGTAAATCAAACCAATTTAATCATTGGAATTTACTAGGGATGGATTGGCTTCCACTGGTAAACCTGGATGTGTATTTCTTTGGGATAGCTGGAGTAGCTGCCTCTCTCTTTGAGCTCTTGATGAGCTCTCACCAGATTGGAAATGCAACTTCAGCTGTGTCAGAGGGAAGATACAATCTCTGATCTGCCACCAAATTCCCCAAAGCTGTGTCCACTCCACCACACTTGTGTAATACTGATTTGAAACTGATTTCAGCTGCACTGTGCAGTTAGGGATGTGCTCCCTCTCACTGAGGGCTTTGAACCTGGCTTGCTCAGCATTCTATAATATTTTGGGAATTGCTGGGTTTGGGTATCTGGGGGATTCTCTTTTCCCATGACTCTTAAATTAATCATAAATAATTCTGACAAGAATGGAAGAAAATGCATTGCTTGTTCCCTTCTCTGTTGTCCTTTCATCTGACATAAAAACAAAATTTTCCATGCTTCAATATTGTGACTGAATGGAATTTCTCCAAACTTGTAAACCAAATTTTACCTATAAACAAGTAACAAAGCAACAGGATATACAGCATGAATTCTGTCTGGGGACTCCAATGCTATAGTAAGTTTTAAGACATTGACTTTTCTGATGCAAATACTTTTCAAGAGTTAGCCTAATGCTTTGATTAACTTTGAGTTCAGTAAAATGAGGTGGTTTTGGCTGGGTTTGGGAGGCTTCCTTTAACATGGTTACTAAATGCTTTCACATTTAATACAGCCTGCTGCATATTACTGCTTTTAAATGTTTGTATGTATACTTCTGTCTTAGAAAAAAAAAAAAGGAAAAAAATCATTTAGCTTGTTAATAATACAAATTCAGGTGCTCATCATGAGCATTTAACACCACTCAGAGAATGTAGAAAGGCTGGTGTCCTGTGGAGACAATTCTGACAAAAAGACAGGGAGGAAAGGTTCTGTGATGTTGTCAGGTTTGACAATACCAATTTGAGTGCTTTCCTCTGCCTTCCCTCACACTGAGCTCAAGTGCTTTCCTAGACACGCTTTGCTGTTGTGCCTTCGAGCACCCCTGCACTGCCTTGGAAGGCACTGAGGCAGTGGTTGAATGTAGTGCTGCTGTTCACAGATAACAATCCTTTTTATGGCTCTGATTGCTGCAAATACATAATATTTAACATACTACTTACACGAATTCTTGGTGCACAAGGCTAAGCTATAACAATCTGATGGTTAACAGGACTGTCTGTACAGATCACCAGTGGTTATTAAATAAGTAAATACTTTATATGCGAGATATTTTTATACTAATTTAGAAGACATCTCTTTTTCCTTACTATACTGGGCTTGTAGAATTATTTGTATTCACTTACATAAACTGCAGACTGTTGAATTTGAAATGCAATTTAGTTTTTTGCCCTGAGACTTTGCACAGCTTTGTCTTTGGGAGATAGAAGAAAAGGTAATAGAGAAAGCATTTGAAGAGTGAGAGATAGGGGGCTGTAAAATAAAAAGTTAAGACTATTAAACTGAAAAATAAATTATAGCAATCCTGCCAGGAACTGTGGAAAAAAACTGTAATGACTATCAAAGGGAGAATTAAGAA
Source organism: Eopsaltria australis (assembly GCA_034509425.1). NCBI lineage: Eukaryota > Metazoa > Chordata > Aves > Passeriformes > Petroicidae > Eopsaltria > Eopsaltria australis. Next base: position 2,702,873 of record JAVTVJ010000138.1, read on the forward strand.
ACCTCCTCAGTCTTTCCTATCTAATTTTCATAATGTTTCTAAGTTTTGGGTGTTCGAAGATTCAGGTTTGGTTTGAGGTGGTTAAAAGACTTTACGTGACAACCATCTTTAATTAATGTGGGTTAGGCAATTTATTAATTGCAAGTTACTCTGTAACAATGGGAATGCTGGAAAATTAGTGGGACTAAGAGTTGTGTTTAGAAAGGCAATGAAAACATTCTCTAAGAGTGTTAATTAAGCACCAGACTGTGTGCACTGCCCTTTAGGAGCAAGTCTTTTCAACTTCAGTCTTCAAAAGAGGTAATTGCATCTTTCTCAGGGCTGCTGCAATACTGTGCAAAGGGCCAAAATCATTAATCACAATAATGCAGCATAAGTGATTCCAAGCTTGTGTTTTTATGATCTGTGCTCAGCTCCCTGAATATGAACCTTGCACTTCACCTGTTCCTGTATGTGTGTACATTAACATATCTGCATGCTAATTTAGATTTTCTGCCTTCCACATGCCCAGGTCTGTGGGTACCAGGGATGGCACTGAGCTCTTCTCCAGAGCTCTCTCCATATCAATGTGTTTATCTGCACCCAGGAAATTATTTATCTCTTAAAGCCATTTTGCATGTTTCTACTCCAGTAGAAAATGTTCCTGTGTATTCTGCAAAGTGAAGCTGATGCTGAGAACAAATAGCTGCAGTCAATCACTTGTTCTGGAATTGAAAGATTTGGCTTTGAAATCTCAGTTAATGTTATGTTATCTGAAGAGTGGCTGGTCGAACACCCAGAGCATTACTCATAGTTCTAATATCGAGTCCAAATTTTGGAACATTTGTGGCTAATTTGTTTTCATACAAATATCTGTACTGTTTTTCCAGAAACAGAAAATAAAGTTCTAAACACCCAAAGAGAAGCTTGTAGAAGCTTATTTTTTACAATAGCTTGTTTATGATTATCCATATCTAAAAATATATTAAAAATGTTAATTAAACAGCCTGTTGAATCTAAGCACATGAGAAAATGCAATTTGAGTGTTGTACAGATCCCCTCCCTGCAATGTGTTTATGAAAGTCTGAAATGAAGTTTTTTACTGTTATGGCTTCCTCTAATGTCATCTTTTCTTCATTCACATCTGCTGCTCAACTTTCAATATTGATTAAATGGCAACACTCCCTTTGCTGTAATCAAATTATTTAGCAAGTCATGCTAAAATGCATGAAAAAGAACTAAAAAAAAAAGCAAGACCAATTTTTTAATAAAAATGAATAAATGAATAATCAAATAGCTAATGGAATGGTTTTGTGTGAACACTATTTATCTGTGCATAAGTGTGGAACAGAACTTGCAAAATTGCAGTCTTGTATTTTGTATGCATTTATAAATAAGTGTGAATAAGAATATTCTATGCAACTCCTCAAAGAAATGCAGATATATTATTTCTTTGTATAATTTTTATCCTCATGGATAGCCATTGAATCTAAGCAGACAGTAATCTCTGGTTCAGGAAGCATTGTCTCCCTTTTACAAAGCAAACTGAAGCAGAAGTTAAATCATTTTTCGTCATGATTTATATGAATTTGCTTGTACTGGTGGAATTAAGTAAATTCATTACTGTTGTTAGATGTAAAAAATGGATTTCTCTGTTCAAGGCTAAATAGAGCAGCATTTTTCTCTTTATATACTTGAACTTTATTGTGCTGGTGAATTGCTCTTTAGTAATACAATCTTTTTTTTCCCCCCTCCCAGCCAGCTTTGTTCCATTACCTCATTTCGTTGCATATATGAAGGTGCTTTGTGCCAGCATCTTAATGTCATGTTTAAATGTAGGCACATGCAGATCTGTGTTCAGGTCAGAGAACTATTCCCATAGGACGAAAGCAAGTAAGGGGGAAATATACCTGTATGGCAGAAAACCCTTTATGGCAGAGATATATTAGATTGAAAAAGAGCTATCTTAGGGAAACATTATAAACCAATTCACCCGAGACTTTTATAACTGGAATTGACAAAACACTAGGAAATGGTCTGTAGAGTGAAACTTGTGCAGTGCAGAGCACTAGGTGAAATGGGAAAATAGAGCTTTTTCAATCTTGAAATGCAATGATTTTGGGATAGTGAGATGGCTCACATGTGTGGTGTATATACTTCTGATTTCACGTGGTACCAACACTGTCTGAAAATTGACCCATTTAGACACTGCATGTCTGACTTTTCCTGTTACCCCTCAATACCTGGCTTGAAAGAAATAGTTTGGATCACAGCAGCCTGCTCTGTTTGCAACACGTGATGATGCTTTAATGAAAATATCCTTGAAATGGTCCTGGTGTTGATAGACTGCTGGGGTTTATTGTGGGATTTTTTGGTTGGTTAGTTTTTACTTTTTACAGTACCATTAAGCTTCCTGTTGCAGTTCTCTTTCTTGAACTCTACTTTTATGTCCCAATATGAAAATCTGTTCATTTTTAGTAGCTGGAATGACTCAATCTTAATGAACAACTGAGTTTTTTGTACTATTTCCCTTACAATTCCAAGTTACACCATTAGCTTGTTGATATTCCCTAACAATCTTTGGCCAGCAGAATTTTCTATATTTGTTTCATCTGTAGGAAAACATAACTCAGCTACTGCCAAAAAAGAATTTTTTTTTTTTTCTGAATGAGTTTTAAAAATTATTCAAATTATTTCTGTAGTGTTAGGTGTTGGCTTTTTGTTTTGTTGGTTTTTTTTTTTCAAAAAAGAAGAAACTGGAATTGCTCAGAAACTCACAGTTTCAGCTCTCCAGAGCTACTGCAGCAGTGATCAAAAGTCATTGCCATGGGCAGGAATTTGACAGGGTTGTTGCTAAATTTACACAAAAATTTCAGGAAGTGGTTGTAGAAGTGAAGTTTCCTTAATCTAATGTTTGAGACAGAAATCCTGTTAAGGCATTTGAGGCAAACTGAATGTGTAATATCAACATAATTTGGTTTAAAAGCCTTTAAAATGAGTGTCCTGAAAGGTGCTGTGGTAAGTTGTGCTTTAGTCTTTAATGAAAACCTAATTTAGAACATTTTTTGCTGGAACTATTTTAGTACAAAAGCCATGGAATTTTGCCTTAAGTTAAAAATTACTAAAAAAGGACTCATTTGCCTATTTGCTCTACTTATATTTTCTTTTGATCCCTATAGACTTTTCTTGTGCAGAACTTTCATTTGCTGCACTTGGTTTTATCTGATTGAGATACGGGGTCAAGTTCTGATACTACAAATCCAGAAATAGTACTAAAGCCCAAGATAATTTTATTCTGCTGATACTTGGATAACTCAGTAAACTTGCAACCTGAAAGTGCTTCTCAATTAAAAGGCAGTGGAATTTCAACTGGTAGAGGTGATAGTTGAATCAGAACTGAATGGATGGCAGCTAAATTCCCACAGTGCTACTCTGAGATACACCTTCATCTTGGAAAAGCAGATGTTTTCAGAATCAGGTATTTTATGTATTGGATTAGAAATGAAATCACGGCTGAAGTTTGGATTTGAATTCCTACATGGCGATGGAAATCTCCCACAATGCTGGGAAATTTTCTGCTTAAGGTCATGGAAATTGCATGTGAATGCAGCCTGGTTGTGCAGTGAAGCAGGATTGAATTTGATATTTTGGAATGCTTTTCAGAAGCTGGAGAGGTTTTGAAGAAAGCTCACTGTGGCATGTTAGTGTGTCTTTGTTAAAACTTCCCAAGAAGATGTAACCAGCAATAATCTGTGAGGTCAAGGTGGTTTTCCCTCTCCCAGACATGCTGTGGAAAATTTTCATTTTATTAGCTAATAGAATTTAAATGAGGACTTGAAGTTCACTGTAAAAGACCAATAATTTGTACAAAGAAAAATTCCCAAGAAGACACAGACCTCAGTCAAGTTTCCAGAGAACCTCAATGCTGATAATTTGCAATGCTGGAAAGACAAAACAGTGAGTACTGTGCATTACCTCATCAATTAGTGACTAATTATAACATGTAATTTGGTACATGCATTCAGGTAGAGAAGAGTATGTCTAAAAATATTATTTCCTTTCCTGAATGCTGTGCTGAACTAATTGTGCCTTGCGAGCCTTGTGTTTAATGGGAAATGATTTGTGAAAGGGCTGTGCTCCTGTTGTCAGATTAGTGGTTTCCATGGAATGGGGGCGTGCACACGTGCAAGCAGTGACAATTTGTAATTTCATATTGATCTTTTCACCATCAGGGACTCTAAATCTTACAGTTATAATGCAAAATTGATGGCTTTGAAAATTAGGCTGTCAGATATAAATGTTTCAAATGTTGCCCTTGCCTCAATCACACCCAGAACATTTGTCCAGAAGATTCTGAAACTGCAAGATTTTTCTGCTGTTAAAATGCTCATACAGTTCCACAGAAGTTAAGACTACTTGGCTCTGCCAAAGCAGTGAAACAAAGAGATACCTTTTAGATTTCTTTACAGTTTATTGTCATTATTTGTCTTAAAGAACATTGATGAATAACGTAGTTGATACGAAACTTGTGGAAGTTGTTACCTTTCAGACTTATTTATTCAGTTACATAATGCCCTGTCAGATACCAATAACTTTTGAGAATGAGAATCCTGTTGATAAAAATCAGAATATTTGTAGATTTGGACAGCAGAACTACTACTGCACTGGCAGCGCTCTGCATCTGTTCCCAGCTTCGGAAGGCAGCAGTTTAAAATGTGCCATCTGTAGTCACCAAGTGCTTAAGAAGAGGACAGTGGTTGTTTGCTATCAGCTATTAACATGGATCAAGACATTTAAAAGATCTTGTGAGCCAAGCTGGGTGACATTTCCTCTAGTCATACTCTGTTTATTGGGAGCGTGCTGTAGGTACCAACTGCATCCTGCACTGTGTCCTCTCTCTCCTATAGCATAAATTCACTAACATATTTTTTCTTTTTCTATGACCTGAGGCTCTGCTGAAATAATTAATGCTCATTCTCAGGTTTCTTTTTCTGTTTCTGGTCACCTTCCCCTGCATTTCTTGCTGGTCTGTTTATTCTCCTGATGGAGAGAATCCCACTCAGGGCATTTCTGCCACCTATGCTTGTTCAACTTCTTTGATTGTTGAGTAGCAGTTGTGTCTTTGAACAGAGCTGCTGCTGGTGATGTTAAATGGCCATAGTTCCTATATGGTTGGGAAACAGACCAAAACCATTTTTCTATAATAACAAATAAGGCTAATAATGTGAAAACAGTGTGATGGAAGTTTCTCTAGAGGCTTAATTTTCCATCTTCTGTAATCAAGGAAGGTCTCCTGAGCTTGTTGGTGACAGAGGTTTGTGAACATCAGTTTTAGGAGACATCAGACCTCAGCAGCTAAAGGTGTGTTTAGGTCTCCAAGTCACCTTCGTGATTTCAGCACTAAGTATTTAATTTCTGCAGAATAAACAAACGTGAAATATCTGCAGCTTCCCACTGGGGTATACAATAGCTTTCTCCAATAAACCGTTTTCATTTCCTGCATTTTAATGAAAGTACATTCTGTGATGGAGATTTTAAAAATTAGCAGACTGTTAAATGGTTGGTGCAGTTGCAACAGCAGTGGGAAATTACCATTTTGCCTTACCAGAGGCAGGATACCTTTTAAATTCCACTACCATGGATAAGACTGTACCTTCCAAAGTGTTATTGATGTGCATGCCTGGCCTATCTGTGTCAAAATGTATATGGATCTTGTGGCCAATGGTTTGGGTTTTTTTTTTTTTTCTTTTTCATAATTTTAATTGCTACAGGAATTCATAATAGCTTAGAGAAGCAATAAACTGTAAGCTGAAGAAATACATGACAGGGAGGCTAAAGTAGAAGGAATTTATTCGGAAGGACTTTAAAGAGATCAATATTTACATAGTTTCTGTTATAAATCTACAAAAATATCTCACATGCAGGAAAATTTGACTCACACCTGAAGATTTATATCTCAGAAATAGCAGGGCTTAAAAATAAATGCATAAAAATTGTTTATGTTCAACGGCAATGCCTACTGGTATTTGGCTGATGCATGAGAGCACAGTGTATCTGTGGGAAGTACCTTTTCCCATAGATTAATTCCAATTATAGAGAACACAATTGTTCACCTAAATGGATTGCCTTGATTGAATTTTAGAGTGCAGCACAGTAATGCCTGCAGCATGGCAGCCAGTAATAGATGCAGTATATATATGTAAATAAAATTGGTTTATACACCAAGAGATAAACAAAGAGAAAGAGTTATGCTGTAAGGAAATAAAGGAAATGATAAAAATAATTTTGAAAGGAACTCCAGAGTAATATATGAAGCCTTTAAATGACTGGAAGTCTGAAAAAACAGTTTTGATAGTAAATTTCCTGGACTTTTCATTGGGAGCCTGAGCAGCATAATGCAGTGCTGTGATTGCCTGTCTCTTCATTTTGTAACCCTTCGTTTGGTTTAGGGTTTCTTTGGGGGAGTGAGGATTATTAATAACAGAAAAGTCCTGGAGAAAATCAACATTGTTGTAAATATCTAGTGGAAGATGTCTTGCAGTGACTGCTGAGGGAACATGCATCAGATGAGAAAGTATATATTAAAAATCTGGCATGTTCCACCTGGCTATTTTTAACACACTGCAGAAAATGTGGCTGATTCCCCTATCTGCTCACACTTTTCTCTTTGAGCACTGGCTGTCATAGTCCTGTCGCATGCGCCACATTTTTAATGGGTTTTCTCTTTTTCACTCTATGCCTCCTCTTATTACTCCATTATGGAGATTATAAATATATGCAATTGATGTCAAAAATAGAATTATCCAGTCCTATTAACTAGCTGACTAAGAGAGGTGTGTAAGGCTTCTTATTTTCATGTTGTAATTTTAAATTTGATCCCACATTCATAAGTGTGGGGGTTTTTTTTAGTTTGGATTGTTTGAGGTTGGTTGGCTGATTGTTTTGGGTCTGGTTTTTTGGAGGTTGTTTCATATGAGAGTAGTTCTGACTTGGAACCCTTTCTAGTGAAAAATATTGACAAACACAGAAATAAACTAGATAGGCTTGCCTTTGACTTTTCATTTTGAGGAAAATACTTCCATTTTTTTTAGACTCATTTGAAGTCCTAGTCTTAACTGAGGGACAGTGTTTTGGTTTGTTTGTTTTCCACAGAAGTGTTTTGGCAAATCATTTATGCAGAGGCATTTGGAAAAGTAATAGCCATGGTTATAAAGAAAAGTTACGTGGGTTCTGTTTATTATGGGCTGTGGAAAAGAGAAATTGTTTGCTTGTGTTATGAGTAATAAGTTCAAATGCCATTGGTTAGCTGCTTGTATTTAGACAAAAGCATCTCTGATGGCTTCATTCATTATCATATACGGTATAAAAATAATATCTGTGCTTTTTCAATTCCGTCTCAATATTTATAAAGCTCAACGCAGTTGTTTTTTTCCAGGCTGACTTTTGAAATAAATGGTAGCATGAGAACTGTTTCTCCTTAGGTAGACGTGGCTCTTTTCGTTTTACTAATTAGCTGCTATTGATTAGTGCAGCATACTGAAAATATATAATGTGTCAAAATCTGAGCAAGCCTCATTTATCTAGACAAACGTTGCTATCTCCTTAATTTTCATCCAGATTCAGTTTCACTTGAGCAACATTATCATCTGGCTTTAGATGTGATAGGCTGTGTCTGCAGAGGTTTCAAAGCACGTGATGCAAACTCATTAATGGCAACGGAATGGACTTTTCTGTTGGCTTTAACAAGTTTTAGTTCAGGTACAGAATATACTGAAACTACAGAAAAGTATCTCATTATGCCCAGATACTGAAGTGGGTTGTGACCTGATTGTGTTTGGAGCGTGTGGAAGGGCTGCCCTGCCTGGAATGGATCAGCACTGCAGCAGGGAGGCTGATTCCAGGGCAGTGGGCAGGGAGGGGCAGTGGCTCCACGCCAGCCTGCACCAGGCACAGCAGCCCCTTTATGGCTATTAATATATAGGCCACTTAGAGCTGCTCTTAGGACTGGAGTTTTAAAATTAGATTTTATCTTTAAATGACCAGTAATACCATAATAATAGTAACAAAATCTCTGCAGTGTTTCCTTTGCCCTCTATTTTTCTCCATTATTCGCCAGCAGAGAGTTAAAAGCTTTGCTCGCTAAAAAGAGCGCTTGGTAAGTTCTTTGTATGGGATGAATTTTTTACAGTCAAAAAGAATTTACAGTAGTGGTGTTCTGAGTTGATTATTGACCACTGCTCTTCACTGGGGAAGGCAGGATCTATAGAAAAGAACCTGTATAATGCTTGTGATGTTATGAAATACTTTTTAAATGAGCATAATCTATAAAAGAGTACAGAGCATGAGAATTATTGTATGTGTCAGCAATTCTTTAAAGTTATTTGAAGTAAAAAATTATACAGCCACCAGCTGAAGTAAGCAGGGACCCCTATTAGTTTAATGTGTATCAGCAACTCAGAAATGTTTAGTTATTCTAGAAGATCTGACTTGAAGTCAACCATATTCTGGTGGGTAATGCTGCTTGAAACAGAGTAAGGTGTTACATGCTTTTATTTCCTTTTAATTCACACTTAATTAGACAATGAAGTTTTAAAGCACTGAAGATGGAAGTAAGCATGCACTGGAATTAGTATGGTTATGTTTAAGTGAAATCACTTTCTGATTTCAGATCTATGTTGGGCTGCACATGACAAAACTGCAAGTTCAGAACCAATTATGTTGAAGCCAAAGAAAAGGGAGAATCCTGTCAGTAATGGGACTTCTGAGATGGGAAGTCTGAATGGGGAGTGTGATGGCCTTTACTGGCTGGATTTAAAAATGAATGGGGAAAGGAGAATCTTTCCTTTTGTGGCCTCATGTGCTGCCAGGTCAGTAAAGCTGTGATTGCTGTACTTGTGTTCAGGACACAGTGACCTGAACAAACAAGAAAACCCAAATGAAAACAATCATGTGAGGTGTGCCACTGTCCCCTCACACATCTGTAACACCTTTTGTAGATGTAATTCCCACCTACACCAGATTCCATTGGAAGGATCCTCTTTATCCAGGTACTCTTTGGGAAAACACCTGTGGGCAGTGGGCTTAGGTGTCCTCTGTGGAGCCACTTTCTCCAGACATGGTGGAGCTGAAGGCTGAGGATGAAGTTGGCTGCAGCACTCAAGATCCCTTGAGCAGTCTCATGGGGCTTCTGACTGAAAAGATCAGAACCTCCCATATCTTCGTCTTTTCCTAAAGATTTAAGGCTAAGAAACAATCTGTAAAATGACAAATTATGATGATAGTCTGGAGAGTCTTAGGATAACAGTGACTCTTAAAACACATTATTTTTCCTACAACTACATATTTTCTGACAGTCAGCCTGTTGATTGGAGAGACATACCTATCATCACATACTTGTGTCAGAAGCTTAAAGAGAAGTGTCTTTTGGCAAAGTTAGAAATGAAAAACAGTTATGAAATCCTTGTTTTCCAGGGATGCAAAACCAGAGAGTTTATCTTTCAGTATGTGTGGCAGGTAGATTAAAATTATTCACATCTTGAATTCAAGTAATCATCAGAAAGAAATATCTTTTTAGTTGCTCAGTTAGTTCTTGTCGTAAATGACTCAGAACAAGTGATATATTCCAACAAATGCTTTAGTTATGTCTATGTTTCCCCATTGTGCAGTATGTGTTATTGTTAATTGAATATTGCCTCAACATCTTGATTGATTCTCTTTACTTTTTAAACCCATTTAAACAAGTATTTGATAACGTTTTGAATTTTCTGGAAATAGCTAAGTTCAACATAACTCCATTATGCAGCAAGGGGAAAAATTTATCTAATTATTGCGTGGTAGAAAAACAGGATATGTTGTCTGGGACTATAGGAAGATACAGATCAAGGGTGCATTCCTCTTACAGGAAGAAGAAACTCCTGAGGCCACTGGGTTTCTGTGGAGAAAAGAAATCCACATGTCCAAGTTCATTTGTTGTATAAAACTCCCTTAGCAGCTCTGTACTGGGCAACTTGTATTAGGGATTATTGAGTGAGGTTGAGCATTTAGGAGAGAGCCTGATTTATCCCTTTTCTTTTAGAAATCCTATAGTTTGATGGCAATGTTAACTTTTCATTGTGCATGTTGTTTTCTGGTACATCTTTATTCTTAGCTCTGGGAGAATGAATGCATAAATAAAAATCCACTGTTCCTCTGCTGCTCTGCTGCCATTTTAATCCCTATTTATCTTACTCTAGGATGCCAGAGAGGAAATTTAATGTTTAGTATTGGTTCAATAAATGTCAGGGAGGGTAGGCAGTTTATATCCTCTTTTGCAATAAACATTTAGTTCCCCTGACAAAGACAGCATTAGAATATCAGGGGGTGAAAGCTGGTCTAGTGGCCTCTGCTTCTTTCAGCAGCTGAAAATGTGGAGTGGTACTGGTGACCAAGCACACAAACCTGAGCCTCCAGAAGAGCTAGATATGCTGTTAGGGATTCTGACTCTTTCCTGATAAAAGTAAATAGTTCTTGTTTAAGAATTTGAACTACCTGAGACTTGGAAAATGTCTGCAATTTTCCTCTCATCTGTAACTATTTTGTAGGCATAAACTTTTCATGGACATGGTCTCTTTGCATGTGTTGTTTTTTGTATGCTTTGTTTGCAATCAAATAAAAGACAATTGCATCTCTTACCACTCAGTTAACGAATAGCATGAGACTTATTAAGCTGAACTTGCTTGTATTAAAATGCAAGGTGAGTGTTGGTTAGGAAAAGGCAGAAATACACACGTAGAATATAATATCATGCAAATTATCTAAGCATTGTTACCATATCAAGTGAGTTAAGATGACAGGTTAAAGAACTTAATATACAATTATTTGTTTTATGCATAGTTAATATGCATCCTGTGTATTTTACGGTGAGGAAAATAAGGAAAAATGGAAATGAAGGAAATTTTTCTAAAATTAAATGTTTATCAGTTAAAAGTAGTGAAGTTAAATCTCTTGTATGAGATAATTACCATATTGTTTTAGTCCTTTCCTTCTGCATCCATCAGGAGACTTTGGAGTAACCAGGCTTAATTTCTAAGGGAGCTTTGAGTGCTATCATTAATAGTTGGAAAAATTTAAAAATAATAGGTTTATAACATTTTTTAGAGTCAACTATTATATTACATAATAAATAAAAAATGCTTGATGTATATTACATCATAGGTATTTTATATTCATTATCTGTATGTAGTTTCCTATACATACGTATCATATACACCGATACACTGGTTTATGTTCTTTGCCAATACCTGAGATCCTTACCAGTGAGCTTCTCAAATACACATAATTAAAAATTCTTCTGAGTCTTGAAACCTAAGATTTCTCATCTTCATATATACCCATGACTGATAAACTTAAGAGACTTTCCATTTCTTTCAGAGCTTTTCTTATGACATTGCTACTTTTGCTTTAAGCTTGTGTTTAAAAATGGGAGAAAAACTCAAATGAAGCCTGTAATTTGAATTAGGATAGAATCAGAAACACACACTTAGAGAGAGACTGTTTCATCTCTAGGTGTGGTGAGTCTTTCATACTAAAGTTCTTCTGAGCACCTGAGTGCCTTCTGCAGAGCAAAGGTGCAAGAGAAAAGGAGAGGAATGATGAGACCAGGCATTGACATACAGTACAGTACAGCCATGGCCCTGGCTGGAGATTGCTTCTTGGGCTCTGTTAAGCAGGGTCTGGCAGATCTATGCAGCCAGACTGGTTCCAGGACCTGGACTTAGCTGGGGCAGGAATGGTGCATCAAAATTGTCTAGAGCAGATGAAAAATTTCAAGGTGAGGAGAAGCGTGGAGGCTGCGGAGTGTGGCTGCTGAGTGGGATGCCCTATGGCCAGAGTCAGGCTGCAGTGGGGTCTCTCTTCTGTCTCTGGGATGTTCTTGGATCCTTCCCCGAACTTCCAGCTGCCAGCAGCCACATCCTGGAAGTAACGATCCTGTTAAATAACCATCATGTAAGCATGTCATTCAGGCTGTCAAGAACACAGAGGCCAAGCAGGATCATTTCTTCTGCCCTTCCTCTCTCCCAATTAAAGAGCTTATTACATCTTTCTGATAGTTTAATCATTGAAAACTGTGGCCATGAATGTTGACGAGATGCAAATGAGGGCTGCCATCTGTTGATCGGAGCTCACGCTCCCCGCGCTGAGTGGAGAGCTGTGCTTGCTCTATTTCCCTGCACATGGGAGCAGTCACACAGGGGATCGGATTCAGAGCCTTGCAATGGGTGCTCCTCTCTTCACCCTCATGATGAGTTTCTTTCAAGTAGCAGAAGGACAGGTTTCCTTACAGTCCCTACAGGACAGCCAGGGGATGGGACCCAGCCAGCAGCGGTTTTGGAAAGGCAGGTCCTGCCTGGCCAACCTGACCTCCTTCCATGAAGCTTTGTTGGTGAGGGAAAGGCTGTGGATGTTGTCTACCTGGACATCAGTAAAGCCATTGAGACTGTTTCCTGCAACATTCTCCTGGAGAAACTGGCTGCTCATGGCTTAAACAGGTGACTCTGCTGGGTGAAAAGCTGTCTGGATGGCGGAGGTAGCTGTTGGGAATACGCCTCCTCCAGATTAAGGCAGATCTTTGGATCTCTACTCATTCTGTGGAGGTGAGTTACACACTTTAATGTGCTTTGCATGGAGAAGTGGTTTGGGTTTTTTTTAAACTACAGGCTGATAGCATCATTTGACTCTGTCTGGTTCTTGAATTGTGAATAATCATTTCCTATCACCTTTTCCAGACTGTTTAAAATTTTAGAGCAGTTATCCTACATCCCCTCAGTCATACCTTTTTCCAGCTGAAAAGCTGCATTCTATTTAGCCTCTTCTCATGTGGAGGAGTCAATTGACTGACACGGCTGACTTCCTTCAGCTTTCTTCACTGAAAAGTTATCATACTGGAACTATTTTAGGTCATTAGAAATTTAGAAAGTATCACATTGTATCTGAAATTACTTAAAATATTGTACTCTACTAACAGAAAGGTTGCAGAAATGGTATACACTCCTAAATTGCTGATTTCCCCTTGTCTCTCTCCCCCAAGAAATCATCAAATCCAAAGACAGCCCCATGTATAGTAATTCAAAAGGAAGTCTTATGTACAGTAATTCACTGTGAGGATATCTATTCTATCAGCTCTGCTCCTTCCTTCTGACAGATTCATCTAACATTTATTGACATTCAGCAGAAGTTGTTGCTGCAGGTTGAAGCAGAATAGAACCCCCAATTTCATAGTAAATTTTTTATGGATGAAGCAAAGTTAATGTTTTCTATGATCTACCAGAAAACGATCACTAAAACATCAATTACCTATTATGTGATGATAATTGATGTTTTAGTGGTTCTATTCTGGTCCAATCCCAGGCTCAGAACAGGCTTGACTTCGAAGCCAGCTCTGCACTTGAAAGATGGATCAGCTTTCTCATGACACTGGCACACTGGTGTATCTGCTGTCTCTTATTTTGGGTTGTATTTGCCTTTCTTTTTTTCCTGATTTTGATGTTTAAAAAAAAAAAAGTTATCTTTTCTTGCTTGAATAATGTTTTTACAGTCTGTGGGTTTTGAATTGTATTTATAAACACAATGAGCTGCTTTTGATTTAATTGTTCACTACTTCAGAGGGACAAACCTGCTGTGTCTGCTACCATGTATTTTGGTGTGTCCTTCTGTGACCCCCCCCCCCCCCCAACAATTTGGGTATTTTTTTGATGGTGGTAAGATACCAAGTCAAATGCTTTCCTGTCTGGGCTGAGAACTGAGAAGGAATTAACTTTATTATCACCTTTTGGTTTTTTAGAAGCTGGATTTTCACAGCATCCCATGTGGGCAAAGTCCCTAGACCCACATTTCCTATAGCAGACACAGGGTCCAAAGTGCAGGTTCTACTGATAAGAAGATTCATTCTCTGAGGACTGAGTTGTCCTTTGCTATTGCTCTTCACTTAAAATAAATACAGTTCTATTACAGTGTAGAATATGACTAACTGTAATACAATCTAAATTGCTAATTAGAAAAACACTAAATTGAACATGGTTTTTGGTTAATAATTTTTATGGTCTGGTCTTTCATAGCTCCTAAGTGCCTTGTAAAACAGGATTTCTATGCCGTATGTCTGTTATTTGTGTTCATTTGGAAGCTGAAATTCTACTAATACTAAATGCACATGGTTAATAATGGTTTATAAGGATGCCAGAACCCTGGTATCAAAAGGACCAGCTGTATGTGAAACATGTAGACTAAATGCTACTTAGGAGCTTATATAACCCACTTTTCCTCCTATTTTGATAAATTTGCTTTTCTGTGAGTTAAGCAGTGAAAACTTGGACAAGAGAGTTTCTTGAATTCATTAACTTAAAAAGTGGTATTTTTGAGAGAATTAAAGTTAGTTTATAGAACAGAAGTCCCCTGCAAAACAACAGATGCAGATGACAAAGCATCAGAGATTTTAGTGTGGTTTTTTTCCCATATGTACCAGGGTAGTGAATCTCTCTGAGATATATCTGGATTGATGGGACACACATTACAGCTATTTTGCCCTGTAGTTTGATACTGGAGAGATTATTTCCCCCTCAGCATGCAATAAATAAACAGTAAATTTATGACAGTGGACTAAAGGTGATGTAAAAGTTGAACTTAATAAACATATTGAAGATTGGCTGTTTATCTAGATCTCTTTGGTTTGTTTTCCTTGGAGGAATATCAATATTTTGACTAAGATATAGTCTTCAAGTTCATAATTCTGGCATTATTCCTTTTTTAGCCTTTTACTTAAACTTAGCTGTTTACCTAAAAAAAAGTTATATTGCTTTACCTAAGGCAGTTTTGTTCTGCATACATCACACGTTATCTTTCATCCATTGACTTTTTCACTCTTAATTTGTGCCATGAGTGGAGATGCACATGCACTTTTCTGATACTGCAGGGACAGTTGGTTGTTCAATATTTAAGTCTGTGAAGCACAAAATTGACAAAGTCCAGAGATCTTGATTATACAACATTTACACAAAATATTCAGCCAAAGACGCTGCCAGTTGTTTGAAGGTATTATTTTTAATGACACAGGGGTAGGATATGAGCTGCCACTAACCATTACAGTGCTGCAGAATAAGCAGGATTCTTTTCATTCAGTGTGGTGTTATTCTCCAGGCAGTGGTTCTTCTGTAAATGCAGGATGTACTTTCTGACTAATAAAACTGGAGACCATCATAATAACTAATAATGTGTCAACATGTGGCTGACAGTGTGTGCTTTGGATAACTCAAACTTTTTGAAATAAAACCCCACAATGAATAGAAATGTTTTGCACTCTTTTTTTTTTCCTTTCCTTTTTTTTTTCTAATTTTAAATTGAACAGTTTTTAAACAAATCAATACCCCTGAATTCTTTGCCATCCAGCACAGCATTAGAGAAAACCAAACAGAACATAAACATGCCTAATATGATTCATTTTCTTTGCCAGATACAAGAATAAGATACAAGTTAAACTAACAGTAGCTCATAGAATTGCATTTATTTCTTCACAGTGTGACTTTTAAATGTCACCATTCTTTTAAATTCAGTTGAAATCAAAGAATCAAATTTACTTTTCCATTATTATTTTTGCATTAGGCTGTGAGAATTTACAGCTTGTTTATTCTCTTGTTCCCCTCAATTCTTCAGTCTCTGAATTACATTAGAGCTGTTGAGATTGTGTAATGTTCCAGGCAGACACATTTTCTTTGCATGCTACAAACAATGCATTTTCTGTATTTCTCCTTGTTCTTGCTTTAATTATCAGGAAAATTTCCATGAAATGGGATTTTATTTCATAAGAATTTAACCCACTTGTGCTGCTAAATCCTGTAACAGTAAGAGCACAAATGTCAAGGGGATAAGTAGCAGAAGGAGATGAAATCTAATGGAGAAAGCATTCAATTTAAAATAAACCTAAGTATATGTCCAAGAGATTTGTAAATTATCTGCACAGGTGAAATATTGTACCCTCATGTCTAAAAAGTTTTCACTTCCCTTCAGGAGTGTTCACAATATGAAGTTTTTGTTCTCTTTTATTAACACACTTTATGAGAAAACAGAATGTTCAGAAAATAGTTCTTGCAATATTAGAAAGAACCCATTAATTCTTATCTTTATTTGTTCAGTATATAATTTCCACAGAAAATTATTTTTATTAAAATTGATATGAGCTCTGAGCATATTTATACCTCCCATTGCTTCTAAGGTTGCAAGTCATCATTGCATTTTGACTCTAGGATAAAAGTGGAAAAAAGGAAATTCTCTGGTTAATGAACATGTGAAAATGTGTGAACTTTTTATGTCCCTTTGTGATTTACATCTTTGTCTTTCAGCATTGTTCATAAGAACCTTTAAATTCTCTCTGTCACGTGTTTTTTATACTGGGCTACCAGTGTGAGGATATTCTTACTGCAGTTGAATGCTGACAGCTTTGGCTGATGGACCTTTTGGTTAACTTGAAACCATGTTTCTGCATAGTGGCTGTGAAGTCAGTGGGTTAGAGCTGTTTATGCAAAGTCTCAGAAAACCCTTAAAAGGTTTTTAGAAAACTCACTGTTTTCAGGATTTGAGAGAAAAAAAGTTATAAAATTTTTATAACATGAGTACCTGCTTAGGCTTTGGGCATAATGCAGAGTTATAAAAGACTGAAGTACTAGTGATGGGGATTTGCTGCTTTTGTTCACTTAAATATAAACTTTCAGCTTGTTAGAAATCAAGAATAAGAATTTTTTACTGAGCCAGAGCGTTGTTCTCTATGTTTTTAGTTTTGGTTGGTTTGTTTTTTTATTACATTTATTACTATATTCTAGTTATCCCTCATTTTTCCCTTTGTACATCTGACTTGTAAGAATACAAAAGTGTTTGGAAGTTTTTCCCAGAAAACTCTAAAGCAGGAGATATAAACAAAGGCTAAGGTCAGAGATTTGACTCTTTAAAGTGCTGTCTGTGTTGTAATTAAGGTTGGTAATTACAAGGGGCTCCGTGTTGCCATGGCTCTCCCATCGCCCTGATCCACAGGCAGCCCCTCTGTTGCTTGTGGGAGGCTGTCAGCTGCCTTGTGATCTAACTTCCCATTGCTCTGGGTGACTTAAAAGTTGTCCTGGGCTGCTATTTTGCAAGAACTGAAGTTGCTTAAACAGCAGAGGGAAACTGTTATTTGTCCCTTTCAAACCGGAGATTTTGCACAGTGGAAGAGGCCTAGAAACAAACAGCACAGGACAGAGCTCTGCTAAAGAATTCTCTGCTTAAATCATCTGCCCATTGAGACAATTGTGTGCACACACTCCTCACAGCCCACCTCACCTTCCCTCAGAGCTCCTAATTACTCTCAATATCCTGAAGTTCACTGCCTGACAGAGTCCTGTCTCTTCAGTGGGGAAGTAGGGGACAGAGACAGCAAATGAATCATGTAGAGCACAGCTGTAGTTTATGGATTCAGGCTGCCTTTGCAATCCCAGACCAGCATTTGTTCCCAGCACAAAGAGGCTTGTGGTCACTATAAACAGGATTTTTACAGACTGCCATATGCTGTGGAGGTCTTCCTGCTCTGAAGTGCTCAGCATCTTCAGCACTGAGGACATCTATAAAATCGTTCATACGTGCAGAGACTCTTGTGCTGCTTATGTTCCCTCTGCCAAGTGGCAGACAGGAATATTGCTGTTTCTATTTTTAGAGTACTTTTGGTGAGCTTACACTAAAAAGGTCACCTACATATTCCTGTGGCGCCTTGTGCCAGGGAATAGGGTCTCTAGGCACTACCACGAAAACAAATAGTATTTCCTAATTATAACAGAAACCGAGGATTGTTGGAGGTGGAGTATGAGTCACAAGTCTCCAAAGTACAGTAGATGTTATTTAACATTTTCTTTGCAAAAGTACTTAGAAACATTTACAAGATTGTGCTCTTCACTAGAATAGACATTTTGCAGAATTTGAGTGAATGACTGTCCTATTTCACTTCAATAAACTCAATGAAAAAAAAAAAGAAAGCAGTCTACATCCTCTGCACAATAAAAGTCCATTATATTTCCATTTATCAAGGACATATTTGCATCCTATTTGTAGCCATTTTCTCTCCTGAATGAGTTCTAACCATATTAGAGTGTTTTCTGTAGCTGTGAGGATGTGGTGCAGCTGACAGGTTTGTCCATGTTTCAGATGCTGTGCTAGCAGAGGCATCAGCCAAGCAGCTTTTTAATAATCTCTATCTGTAGCTGCAATATTAGCAGATAGTGTTGAAGAATGATTCCCACTCTAGAAGGAACTAGCTTCTCCAATTTCCTCCTAAAACTGCTAGATCCCTGCAGTGCCATCTTTTTTCCTCTCTCTGTTTTTTACTTGCTAATATTCATTGTTTGTGTTTGTAACATGATGGTGCTCAGTCTGGACTCACATCTCACTACTCTGAAATTACCCTGAGTTGTTTAATCATAAAAGATTAGTGTGAGTTGGGGTAGGCAAAGAATTGATAGGTGGTGTTGATTTTTATTCTCTGGAGATCCAATTCACGCCAATTTTTTGCATTATGCTGTTCCTGACAGTGTGGATTTCTCCATTTCAAATATTCCTGAGAGTCAAGTGAAAATGTGTTCTCAGACATGCATTTTACTGTTCCCTCACTGCCCTTGCAGTCCAGTAATGTGTAACAACCAACATCCCAGATTACAGGTACACATATAGGTGATGCGCACACTAAATAATCCCCTTTCAAAAAAAGCTGCTTTTAATTTATTGTTTTTTTCTGTTTTCAGAAATCAGAATTGTCTTATTGTGAACTGTACCTGTTGTCAGGGTGAGCTCATCTGTCTTTTTATTTGGGGATGTGAAGTATCTCACAGTGATGAGCAAGAAATTAAAGCCCTGCTGACAGAACAGGAAATGCCTCTTCATCAGAAGCTTTATCACTACTGATAATGCAGTGCTTTAATCTCTCCAGATTTAATAAGAATATATATTCTTTATTCTTGTTATTTGTTCTGTTCTTGTGGGAGTTGGTAGTTATGACTTTTGTGAACAGTGTAAATCACACCCTCACTGTGGAGTTAAATTGAATTATATCCAATGAGAACAACAGTGCAATGAAATGACCCCCACCCATCTAATAGCACCTGCCTTTGTTCCTTAAGCATTATCCAGTTTGGACTGTGACTGGACAAACGTTTTGCTGGAGTTAAAAGTCTTCTGAAGAAGTGGTTGATGCAAATTCTGGTACTTAAGACTTTTTCTTACCAGAGGATTGGCCTCTGGCTACTGAGAATTTATGTAAGTGCTTGGCACCAGGTTTGGGGTAAATAGACAACCTGAGTGTCTGTCTGTCCTTATCCCAAATAGTGCCTTAGAGAGCTGAACGAATGACAAAACTCCCCTGGTGTGTGTGTCCTGGGGACAGGGGGCTCCCTGGCAGGCATTTTTGTGTCTGTATTTGCATCATTGCTGAGTTCATCACACGCTTTGTTCAGAATAATGCACTTGGCACTTGCATGGAGGTTTTCAACAAAACATCTCAAGGCATTAAAAAACTTACAGGAGCAACCTACTAGGGATTAACAGCACTGTGTGCAGCTCTAGAGATGTAGGGCATTATTCTGATGATAACTTTTTCATCAAGCTGTGTCATTAAATTAAAGCTAAAAATCTTTGTCAGGGTCTTCTTTTTTTTAAGAATGTCATGCTGGAAAAATAATCAAACAAGTTGTTTTAACGTTTGCTAAATCAAGCCTCTTATTTAAAATTAGTTGTTACATTTTTAGAAAAATAATATTTTTACAAACTTCAGAAAGGAGGGAGGGGAAAGTTGAAATTAAATTTTCATGTGAGATAATAAAGTAATTTAATCAAGGCTCTAGGATATGCACAGCACTAAGGAAGTTAATTAAGGCAATATGGGGTAGGAATACAGTGTACTCCCAACAAAAGCTTCACTCCCAACATTCCCTTTATTATTTTAATCTTTCAGTAGCCTTCTCTTAACAAAAAAATATTATTCATTTGTATATATATCATTCATAGATTTGGGAAAGAGCCAGTTCCTTGTGATTTCAAAGTAATGTCTGGAATATGTATTTTGCAAACAGAATATTTTATTTATGGTTTTATAGTAAGAAAAATTTCATTTTCTGATCTGGTGGTTAAGCAGGAAGAAACTACAAATTCAAGCCTATGCAGTTTGATGCATGTGATGCACAGTAAGAGCCCCCTTAAAAATTACCCAGTGAATAATGTTGAATCCCTTCACTTATTTCATATTTGCTGCAGTAAAGTAGTAAAGCATTAAGACCTATCATTCAACTATGTGAAGGATCATTTTAGTTATAAATATAACTTTTTGAACATTTGGTGGGAAATATGGGTAGTAAAATTTTGCTGGCTGTTATATATCAGTAGGAATCTTTGCTTGCAAGAATTTGTTAAATCTCTTGACTACTAATAGAGACCCTTCAGTAGTAAAAGCAGTAAATTGGAACTTCAGCAGAGGTAGGAAAGCTTAGCTCTCTCCTGTCTCTGCAGGTGCCCTATGTGACCTCTACAGGATAAGTTATCCTTTTTAAATATACCTGATATTTATAAGCATGGGAGCATCCTAAGACTCAATAAAGTGGAAAGAATGTTTGCCCTTCTCTTCTGTTGTATCCTCATGCTTTTTATTCTGCTTGCTTTCTCTTATTTTCCCAGCTCTTGTTTTGGCTATCATATCTTTGAGCAAAGAAATCTGAAATACATTCAGAACCTCCTAAATACTAGTGATCATTGTTTTTAGGTAATGTGGATGCTTTTGGTCCACAGGGACACAAATGTACTCTGTCTGTTCTGGAATTAGCAAAACCTTGGCAGGAAAGGAAAGCTTCCAATGTTGGTAGTGTTTGAGTTTCCTCTGGTGTTGGAATGAAGCCACTAATCCATCACAGGAAGGAAAAGACGATATCAAAGTAAATAATTTTTGTAACATACATTAAAAAGTCATAGCTTCAACCTTGGTCATGAAGCTGTGTAAATTTTTCTGAGTTGCACATTTCAGGTGCAATAAAAATGCTAAGTATTAATTCTAAATCTGTATATGCTAATAGATACAACAAAATCTTTCTTCCTGTCACTGACAAACAAGGGATTTTGTTTATTGCTAGGCAAAATGTGACATTTTCTCTTTAGAAGATTTACATTTTGAAAGGTTTGGTTTTGTTTCCTACAGGCTTGAGGCAGAATTTGTGCTAGCCCTTGGGAAGGGAAATGTTTCACAGCAGTTTAAAGCCTCATTTGAAGAAACAAATTAAGAGGTCCAGTCAGTTTTTGTAGTGTGAGGCTTCTTGAAGTTCTCAGGTTACAAAGTGGCATTGGATGGTGAAATTTCATCCCTGGAAATTACTAAATCATGAGCACTAATAAAATATAAGATAAAACCATCAAAGAGCAAACACTTACTTGCCATCAACAGTTACTCAAGGCTTCTTAATTGAAACCCAGCAAGTGAGAATAATTTATAAGGAGTTTAAAAATTGTGCATTATGCTGTACTTTCATTAAGGAGTTGTAGAGGAGTTGTACAGAATCATACAGAGGAAATTCTGGTAAGCTTTTGCCCAAAAGAATCACTGACTTTTACTACAGAGTCAACAGTAGTGAAACCTATTCTTTCCTCTCTCCAGAATCATCAATGATGTTATTGCAGTTTTCAGTCATAAATATGGGTCAAAAAACTGTAATTTTTTTATCTTGCAATTTTTTTTTTCTCCTTGAAGTCCTTACAGCCAAATGAGGTACCAGCACTGAAAATTCAAATCTAGCAAGTGATGCTAAAAAAACAAATATACAAGTGACAAAGAGAAAATGAAAAGAGGACATTTGAAATAGCTAAATTTTGGCTTAACTCTTTTGAAACCTTTAATAAAATATTTTTTTCAAAAAGAAAAGAAAATTATTAGTAATTTGTGCCAAAGTGAATAACTGGAATACCACTGCAAAGAGAACAAGGCTACAGGGGTGAAATACTGACCCATTTTGAGTTTTCTATGGAGATTTTACAGCCACTCTTTAAAATGCTGTGGCCTGGCCCGGTCTTATCACCTGGTTGTTATGTCTTCAGTTACCAAATTTTTGTTTTTCAGCCTTTTGAAGTAATACTGATATAATTTGGCAATTTATATCAAGTCTGAAAGTTTGCTATAGAGGACTTCTGTTGATTTGTCATTACATCAATTCATCAACAGATGAAACTCAGTACAAGGCATTTTTTAAAAGCTTTTCTCACAGTGTCTATTGGCTACTGGCAGCCAGAAGGGCCAACCCTGTCCTGGGGGGCATCAGGCACAGCATCTCCAGCTGGGCAAGGGAGGGATTGTCCTGCTCTCCTCTGCATTGGGGCGGCCTCACCTCGAGGGAGGTTTTGGGTGCCACAGATTAAGAAGGGGATAAAGGTATTAAAGAGTGTCCAGAGGAGGCCACGAGGATGGTGAAGGGCCTTGAGCAGAAGCAGTGTGAGGAGAGGCTGAGGGCACTTGGTCTGTTCAGCCTGGAGAGGAGGAGGCTGAGGGGAGACCTCACTGCAGTTACAGCTTCCTTGGGAGGGGAAGAGGAGGGGCAGGCTCTGATCTCTGATCTCTGCTCTCTGGTGACAGTGACAGGAGCCGAGGGAATGACCTGAAGTTGTGCCAGGGGAGGGTGAGGTTGGATATCAGGAAAAGGTTCTTTACCCAGAGCGTGGCTGGGCACTGGAACAGCTCCCCAGGGCAGTGGTCACAGCTCCAAGGCTGCCTGAGTTCAAGAAGCATTTGGACAAAGCTCTCAGGCACATGGGGTGACTCTTGGGGATGGTGCTGTGCAGGGCCAGGAGTTGGACTTAGATGGTTCCTGTGGGTCCCTTCCAACTCAGGATATTCCATGATTCTCTGAGAGTTACTCTGATGTCTCCCATCTTGTCTAATGCAGTGCAAATGCCAGTATTACGCTATGGCTAAGCACAAATAGAGCGGAGAAAGGAATAAAAGGGATTTATTTCACTTTCCAAAGGCCTGTTGTAAGCTGCTTGGCGGACTTTTATTGTAATTTTAATTTATGCATTTTTTGTAGCTAAGTCAAAGTAAGAACTGTGACCACCTCCAACCATTTTACAGTCAATCCCTCTGGATAAAATACAGGCATTATTGGTCATTTCAGAATAAAAGAGTATTTCAGAGAAAAGAAAATGCTTTGATGTTTTTTAAATGCAGTGTTTTGACTTCTCTCTCATTTCAAAAGAACATTTTGTCAAAAGGAGAAAAGCAGCAACATTTTAGGACACAAACAAATCTCTTGGTTAGAATTACTTTTGTCAGTTGACCTAAAATTGAATTTCTCATTATTTTAAAAAAGTTTTTCAGAAAAACTTTTTTTAAGAAAATACTCTTTCAATTAAGTTGAAACTGTTTTATGCATTTTTTAAATTATCTGCCAGGAAACCAAACAAAAAACCCACCATTATTAACTGAGCTCTAAGCAAAGGTATTTAGACATAGAAATTGTAGCAGCATATAACTTTCCTTGCAGATAAGGCATATCTGTTCATCTATAGTCTGTATAAAAAACCAGACTGTGCTTCCATCACAAAAAAATATGTTTTCATGAAAGAACAAAACATTTTCAAGTGTCACGTAAGTAAAACATTTGATGTCCCTAATCATATGTAACACAACCCCCTCTCTGCCTTCCTCAGCAGTATCTTTTCTGGAAAGAAAAGTGCTCTTTAATTACTATGAAGGCAGAATCTTACTATTAAATTATAGTAGGGATAAATGGGAGTGCTTTTCTTTCTTTTGTAATTACTCTTGAAATAAAAGAGTTTTGAACACAAACAAAGAAACAAAACCTGAGTTTTCATATGAGTGATTCGTTGCTCATTAAAATTTCTTCTATAACAGTCTCCTGGAGTGGAAATATCAATAGATTTAATTGGTGTATTAGCCAGTTTTTTTATGGACCTATTAAACGAGAAAACTATTGTATTAAAGATGTGTCATATGGTCCAAGTTGCTCTCAAAATTTTAGCATAGATGCTATGAAATCCTTAAATATTTACTTTCTTGCTGGCAGGAAGAGATACTGCACAAGCTGTTAATGGTATTAGAGAAATTGCACTGTCACAGAGCATCTCAAATCCAGTTTTGCAAGATGATATTTTCTTTTGAGGCTTACATGGCATTGTATTACCTGGTAGCCTTTAAATGTTAATAGCACCATTATCTATGTATATGATTCACTTTTATTTGTTCTGTAATAGGATTTTAAAAAATAGCACTCTAATCCGAGGAGAGCTTTGTGGAGGAATCTGCTTGGAAATCCTTCTGCCTTTGCAGAGATGGTCAAGAAAAGGAGAGAAACTGCAGAAAGTCTTCACAAAAACAAAAAAAGTTTCACAGCATTCTTCATAAACCTTGTTGTGCTGCTCCTTTTAGTGGAATTTTAATGTTGAAGCCTTTTTAAGGCTCCTTAAGTCTTTAAACACTAAAACACTAAAACTTTTGTTCCTTAGTTTGGATTAGTATATATTTTGTATGATTTACAACAATATGATTATTTCTTTTCCATGAGACTGTTGCATTTTTAAACCTGTTTCATGTTAAATTCTTAAGTGGATGTATTTTAAGGTAGCTAATATAGAGCCTTTGAATTATACAATATGGCACATTTAAATTTAAATCAGTATTTAATATGGAGTTTATGGTTTTAAATGTTTGTGACTCAGGTTTTCTTATTCTGTGCATTTTTGCATTTTCTGCTGTACTAACACAAAAATGTAAACCCAGTAATTTCAGTTAAAAAGCAGATTCTTGTTCAGGAAAGTACCAACATGTGCATTTAGCTGAAAACAAACAGAGAGATATCTTCAGAAACAGGACTGAGAGGTAACTAACTCAGAATTAATCATGATTAATTTCTGGATCAAGGGCATGGCTGGCACTTCTGGTGTGGTTCAGGCACAAATGCATTTCTTCTGTATCCTTTGTAGTGCAGGCGGTCACAAGAAATGAGTTACAGTGAGATTTCCATTGCATGACTCATACCACAGTTGTTCCTTAATGGTGTGATTCACACCCATGAAAACATTGTGTAATGAAAAGCTGCCCACTTTGTGAGATCACAAATTGGACAGCTTTTTTCTTTGGTTTATTTTTTCCTTTTTTAATTGTATATTAACTTCAACAAACAACTCTGAGTGTTTGAAGACTGCTCACAGATTTCTCTACTGTGCATTGCATAAATATGCAAATATCTCTTCTAAATGGTCTTCACGTTTTGTGCTGATTTTGAGACCTTTTTGGCCCCTTCTTTACAAGTCCCTCTAGAAGTCTCTGGTGGTTGGTTTCTTCTTGCCTTCTGTTGTCATTGGTCCCTTGGTCATTACTGGGTCTGCACCTTAGGGGCTGGAATGCAGAGCCAGAGGTCCTGGCAATAAAAGGGAAGAGCCATAATGGAGAAGAGTTTGGGAGAACTATGCTTACTGCTTCTACTGGTCATGTTGGTCATGGTGTGCTGACCTGACAGTCTTGGTTGGAGTTATAAAAAGCAAGGGATGGACAAACCAGGGAAATACACAGTAGTCTGGCCTTCTCTAAACTTACCAGCGGGGTTTCCTCTGCAATCAACAGACAGACACCTTCAAAGGGTGATTCATTAGACCTGCCTTTAATAGGATAAGTCAATCTGGAGCTATTGACTTAGTGAGCTGCTTGGATGAGGCTCCCAATTTTACATACCTGGAGTTAGCTGAGGCAAGTCTCTTAGTGCACAAGAAGGAAAGACTAATTGTTCTAATGCTGGGAAAAATTGTGGCTGGAAATAAAATGTTGCTCATTACCCCATTTAGCTTTCTTACCTAAATGAAAAGTCGTTAGGTGGTGCTGGGTGCTGTACAGATCTCTGTAAGGGCCTGGGGCTTGGACACCCAGTGACATGGGATATTCAGGTCACTGTAATGATCATTTCATGAAAATTGCTTACAAAAAGCAAAATATTGGAGTCATAGTACCTTAGACACTAAATAGGACTGCGTGAAACGCATAGAAAACCTAATTGCGCATCAAGGAAATATCCTTGGCTTTAAAAGAGGTTTAATATTATGAGTCATTAGTGATATTTTCCTGAGCAGTCTTTTGAAAACTTCCCCCTTTCTGTTCAAGTGAAAGGACATTATTTTCCTGTGAACTAAAGAACTGGGCAGTTAAGACCAAAAGGCATTTACAGTGTCATTCAAACTGAATGTCGTTTGTTATTATAAACCAATGTTTATGGGTCAGAAATTGGCACTTTAATGAAACTACTTTTAGGGCCTTTGGGATGGACTGGTAAAAAACTGTAAAAAAAAGGAAATAACACAAAAAAACTAAAATAAAACTAAACAGATGGAAAAGAAGCTACAAAAAATGTAAACCACTCCATTAGTAGATATAACTGTCATTCTTCATATGTCCCACCCTGACTATCTCTGACCTTGGAAAAACACTCCAGTTTCCTGTCTTTGCCCATGTCCTTAGCACCACTGTTACTACTCTCAATTTCCACAACACACTGTGGAAGTGTGGAACCATTCCAGGATGCCACAAAACTCTAAATACAGTCTACCAGGAATCTGCTGGCCTTGCCTCATAAAGGGACAGCACAGGAGTTTGGAAGCTGTGCTACCCAATAGCAGAAATGTCTGTCCTGTCTCAAAGGCTTCAGCTTGTTTCCCAAAACAAGCTGAGATTTTTGTTTCCCAAAATCCTGCGCCAGCAACAGCAGAGGTTGGTATTCCCAAGATGCCATTAGTAGGAGAGGGCATTCAGCAACTCCATGGCAATGGAACCAGAAGGTTACTCAGTTTGGGACATTGTCTTTTACTACCTCAGCATCAACTGGACTGAGTGTAATTACTAAGGTAGTGTTTGAGTAATTGTAAATATACACAGTCCCCTTTGGAATCAAAGAGCTTGCTCCAGCTCTATTTGGGAATTTTCAATAGCCCAAGTGCCGAAGCTCTGACATTCAGTGCTGAGGGGCTCACAGGAAATACTGTACAAAGATGATTATTGAATGAATTTCATTTTTGTGTGTAAAACAGACAATCTACAGGATTTACCCAGTCCTATCAGGAAACCATCACACCCAGATTTTACTTAGCTTCTCCTTGTATGATTTAAAAATATGTTATAATGTAGATACTTACAACAATTGACTTGATGTAATTTCAGCTAGCAAATATCTTAATATTACTGGACACATGCTCAGTGATCAGTATTGACCAAGACTGATTTTGATCAGATGTGAAGAGGTCAATGCTGTTTTTCTGTTCGCAAGTGGAATGAAGTCATGTTTTGTTAAAATATTGAAGCCATAAAGATGATTTCTTAGTTAATGATTAATACAGAGATTTGGAGAAAGGCAAGAAGTCACACTTAGAGGAATATTTTTATATAAAAATCAATAAAAGATATATATAATTTCTATATTCACTTATACTTCTGAGTAATCAAGCTCTAAATTTTCCATGGTGTTGCAATTGCTATAGTGCATCAGTTTCAGAGTAGGAAGCATACAGGTGCTAAATCTTAACTGTCTCATAATGTATAAACAATCATAGACCTATTCAAAAGCTGCAGACCAACCAGTCTGAGTGGTTACTTTACCAGAGAAAATGTCATGCAGTTTTTTCCACTTCCAGGTTATTCATGCAAACAAAATAATTTTGCAGGTTGGGGTTTTTTTGACATCTTTTCTGAAATTAAGCTGTTAGTGATCCTAATAAGTTCTGCCTTTATATCCTATGTCAACATGTCTTGCCCATCCTGTCACTTTTAGATATCAGACATTACCTTTGTGTATTTACTTAATTCTGGGATACTCAGCTTTTCTTTAGAGCACGTTGGAAGTGCTGGAGGGACTGTGAGCTTTGGATCAGCTCTGGAGTCATTCAAGTGTGAATTGGCTGTGAGTCTCTGCTGCCAAGTCTGCAGGGGAACACAAAAGGTCTGTTTTCATTTCCTGCCATGAGTAAATTCTCAGGGAATTTGTGCATTTCTTTTGCCAAAGAAAGATTTGTTCAGATTGTGTTTAAATATGTAAAAGTCCACTTCCAGAAGATTTTTCAGGTGTTCTTGTTTTTTCTCTGAAGCCTTTCTTTTCAGTAATCCTTATGAGCAACATTTTCATGAGAATAGTATTCTAGCTCTGGATTTGAGTACACATATCTTGACTGTGTTGGATTTTTAAAGATCCTTTATTACACATTCTCCTGATTATCTCTTTGCACGTATATAGTTTTAGACGAATGCCCTTGAAGGAGCTGCTATTGGAACACCCAGAGCAGAAAACACCCAAATCCCACTGAAAAAGAGAGTGCAAATTCATGTCTGAATACAAACTTTGTAGCTTAAGAAGCTCACAAGAAGTGTTCATTCTGAAAATCTGCTCCATAATTTAGCCTTTTTGAAAATGAAATATTTGGACTTGGTGATCTTAAAGGCCTTTTCCAACCTTAACCATTCTACAGCAGCTGGGCAAATGCTGAGGAGTGGGAGGAAGATTGGAGACGGTAAAGAAACAATAATTCCATCCCTTAATAGGTTTTTTCATTTGTTGTTACTAATTATTGCACATGTCATGGAT
This sequence comes from Eopsaltria australis, assembly GCA_034509425.1. Lineage (NCBI taxonomy): Eukaryota > Metazoa > Chordata > Aves > Passeriformes > Petroicidae > Eopsaltria > Eopsaltria australis. The sequence continues at coordinate 2,731,495 of JAVTVJ010000138.1, forward strand.
TAAGTGAGTTGTTAAAAGCAAGATATTTTGTTAAAATATATTAACTCCCAGCCTGTGTGTGTCTAAGGCAGTAGACTCCAGGGGCAGACCTTAGCTACACTTGCTGCTTTGAGGTTCACACCCTGCCACTCGCTTTCCTTGTGCAGGATCTGAGTTAACATTTCTCTGTACAGCTGAGTCAGTCTCAGAGTATTGCTAAGGTCCAGCCTCACTGGTATTCTGGCAGGTTTAAACCATTAACCCCCCAAAATTACGGATGGATTTCTAAATACATTACACTTTACCCATCAGAAATCGTGTGCAGCTGTGTCCACAAGATTCATGACTTTCATATCTTTTCATGATTTGGGATCCTCTTTTCTTCAGTTCAGTCTTGTTTTCTGCATGCTGCTCAGAAAAGATCTTGGCTTTTCTGGGTCTTTCCAGTTTCCAGTGTCTCATGATTCTTCTGATCAACCTTCAGATGCTGAGATACAATTATATGGGAAATTTATAAGGCAAATCATAATAGGAGTTAGATATTTTTAACTTTTATGCACATAAATTTCCAGACTGCTTCAGTTGTAGAGCTGATGGCTTACTTTTTTTTAAAATGTTGAGTTTGATTTAAGATTTCTATATTTATATTTGAAATGAGAACTTCATAGCATGCATCTATGCCTCGTGTACTTTTTGAGGTTTTGCATTTATAGGTTCTGAGCCCTTAGAAAAAATATAAATTTTACTCACCTAACACCTTATGATCTAAATAAGCGTTTCTATGCTCTTTTGCACTGGTTAACCAAGTATTTGGATATTGAATCACCTGTTCAAGGTTGCAAATGAAATCTGTGAAGGTGAAGGGGTTTAAAGTAATATGTAATAATCTCAGGACAGTTGCTTTTTTTTTAATAAGGTTATCTTTTGCTTAAATAGACAAATATTCACATTAAAAATACTCTAAGCTACTGCCTAAAGAGTCATGCAGTCATGATTTTTTTTTGTAGGAGAGAGAGATGCTTTCTGATACACTGGATGTAGAAGGTTAATTGAAGACCAGTTTTTACATTTAATTTTTTCCCTGATGAATGCACTGTGCTTTGGAATGGAGCTTCAATTTGCAATTAGTATTTTTAGGCACATTTATGAATGTGCAAATTTACTTTTTCTCAAAAGTGTAATAATTTAACTGAATTTCCTCCCTGTAACCTATAGTCTTCATGTGTCAGAAACGTGAATTGCTTGGTGAACAAACCACATGGTTTTTCTAAGTATAAGTGGCAAGAAGTACCTTTGCAAATGCTGCTTTAAGTATTTCCTGAAGCTTCTGTGAATCCAGTAACACCTTTATGCTGGGCAGACAAATGGTGAGGGATGTGTGGGTTAAACCTTTTTTAACTATCTCTGAGTTTGCCTCAGTACTTTATACCTTCACAACATATAATGCTAAAGGGTAGAAAAAGATAATCTAGCCTTTGTGGTTATTGCATGGTGTCTAAATTATTCCACACATTTAATCAGAATTAGCACAGTGTTAGGGCAAGGGGAGTTAACCAGTCACTAATCCTTCCACTGTTTGTTCTCCGAAATCTGTATAAAATCTCTCTTAAAAGAATAAATAGTATATATAGTTGAAGAACTTGTATCAGTAAGTTAGTTTTCTGAATCTTACCGGAAACCCAGTTGAAGGGGGAAAAAAGCCTCTATATAGATTCTCTTAAATATCTCATTATTGGTTGATCAATCATTGATAAATTATTTTGTTACCTCACATGAACATCAGGATTGATCTGATATAATTCTCTACACTCCTTCATTGTTTTATAATTGTATGTTTTAGAGCTGTTAATATTTTGGGTTTTTCTGGGCTTTTTGAGGTTTGTTAAAAATTGAAATTACTGGTTTAAGCTGCCCATCAGTTAACTCCTTTAAGATTCTGTTATGTCTTTTTTTATTTATTTGTAATATTGAAATATTTTTCATGGCATATATTTTCTGAGCTTCCATTGTCTAGCAGTTGAAGATTCTTCATTTTAATCTATAAAGATTCCTGAGGAAAGATTGCTTTGACCACATTGCCAAACTAACGCATCCCATTCAGCTTTAGTGAGGTAATGTGTGTGTACTGTGTATGGGTTACAGAAGATTTAGATGCACTGCCAGAAAAGAAATTAAACAGCAGTTTTGAAAAGCAGTTTTTGAAAGGATGAATTTGTAATATCAAGGAGACGGAGGAGCTTTTCAGTTTATTTGAACAAGTAAATGAATAGAGAGGGAGAAAGAGAAATCTTTGAATTATCATTAGATATGAATCATCCTCTATCTTGTAAAGCCTTTTCTCCATGTATCTCTCTGTGGCTGTCTGTCAATCAGAGTCAGCTTGCTTAAGGACCTGAAAGAGGCTGGGGTTTGCTTTGTGTCTGCCAAGGACTGTGATTGCCCTTCCCCTTACTGATGTAGGCTGGTACTTGCCTTAACACAAGTGTGCACGTAAGGATAAATACAGGATAAATACAAAGGAAAGCTTGGACCTGTTATATCTGCTGATAACACCTTGGGTAGCAGCTCACACCTTGCATAAAGACCTCCAGGTCTGGTAGGAAGTAAGCCTGGTTTCCATGAAATATCTTTATAAATTAACAGTCTCTTAGAGAAAAAAAGAGATCCATCCAGGGTTAGCAATTGGTACAGATTTTTGCTAACAGTGGTAAACAGCTTGTTTTCCAACCTTGGTAATTGCAAAGCCAAGACTTGTGCAGTGATAGGTTGATTTCAGCTGGAGATAATCTGAATCTTTGGGCAAAATAGAAAAGCTGCCACTTGAAGCAGAAGTGTCACCACAGCATCCTGTTGCCACTTCATGTTTTTTGAAGGGAAAAGATCTATCCTGTTCTCCCAAGCTCTAGGACGAGGGAAAAGCGAAGCAGAAAAGGGAGGAGCTGGAGCTAGTGACAACACACCAGAAATCAGATGGTCTCAGTCAGGTTGGGGAAGAGGGTGGTGAGAAATGTCAAAGGATGTTCTCAGTGTGCTGCTCAAGCATCCCCACCACGTGTGTGCAATGAGAGCCTGTGAACACATGAACACTCGAGTGGTGGCTTTTGTCCCACAGCCCCCAGACACGCTGAAGGATCACTGTGTTAACTGCTGCACTGAAAACCATTCTTTCCCTCAGGGGACCTAAGAAGGCTTGACAAATTAGTGTAAGAACACAGAGTATATGAGGGAGAACAAAACAAATATTAGAGCTAGTTAGCAAATGATCCGAAATGCTTAATGCTTCAAATAAAGAAATTTATTTTGAGGAAAAAACCACAGTGCCAGCAGCTGTGGCTCTTACCTCTTCCTCTCTGCTTCCACACCCTCTTGTTTTCTCAGGGCAGAGGTGGGGAAAGAATGTTAAAGCAAAATTTAGAAATGTGATACTTTCCTACTTGAAAGGAAATAAAAGAATGCGAGAGATTTGAGTTACAGTTTCACACTTTTGTAGAATTTTGTAGATAAACAATATCTTTGGACAAAAATGGGAGCTTTGGTTTGCCATTTAAGATAAACCCATATTTATTTCAGTGTTAATGCACACTGATACATACATTTGTAAAGGACGAGTAAGCAAAATAAATATCAACCTCCCTGCTACTGCTTTGCTGTTGGGAGTTTGTCATTGGTATTATGATAGAAGAGTTAAAAGGGATTTGAAGGATGATAAGATCTTGCTTTTACCTTTATAAAATATATGTGTGTCATACATTTATATGCAAATGAGAAAATTCTGCTGTGTGACAAAAGGAGAAAATTGTGTTGGTGCTTTCTGATTTGAAGAGGCATTTGATTTATCATATTTACTGCAGTATATTGTTCCAGCTAATACCATACCTATTTAAAAAGGTATAAAGTCCTTTCAAATTTCTTTACAATGCTTGTGGTCATCCTTGCATGAAATAGCCATTTGTTCTTCTCATATTAAAGCTTGTGCTTTCATGTAGTTCTGAGAATTTCCTATTACTGTAAATTAATTTCACTTCATTAAGTGGCTGGGTCACAGGCAAGGGAATAATAGCAGCCAGAGACACGGGAGATTACTGGTTTGAATAATCATAAATTGGCACCCACCACTTTCTCTCTAATATTGGAAAGAAGCTTCTGGCTGTCAAAGCCATTTGATTAATCAAAAAAGCCTATGAATGTGAACTTTAAAGTTAGACAAGATAAAATTATTATCTACACAAACAACATTTTACAGTGTGGAACAATGGATTCCAGTCCCTGTGGGAGACGATGGTAAAGATTCAGTTCTCTGTGTTACTTTGCTGTTATTTCAGGTCACTTGTGATTATTCAAAGTCATCGACTCAGCAGTCTTACATTATGCATAGAGGGCTCTCTTGTGAAGAGATGACTCCAGAGCATGGAGAGTTTATTATTTAGATATTAATTTGTCCTCTCATGTAAATGATTATTTCTTCTGCCAAGATGATTATGATAGGGTCTAATAAAAAAAGATAACTCTCGCTTTATTCATATTCTTTTTTCCAAGTCTAGCCCCATGTTTGTTGAAAACAGCTGAAGAGAGATGCACTAATTTCAGTAGATTTCTCATCAAAGCAGTAATATCTAAAGAAAGCTGAGGGGAGTGATTTTTCCAGTATCTAACTCCCCTTACACTGAATAGAAAGATGATGTGTTGAAAAGGATTCTCAGTGCAGGTTTTCCAGAAAGGGGTTTAAAACTGCCCTTTGAGCAGCAAACTGGAAACTGCATGGTCAGAGAGGCTGAATAAAAAGGTACAGCAGCTGCAGGGAGGTGCAAACAAGTTAGCTGGCCCCCAGAGCTGTTGGAATTACGGTGGATATTCCTGCAGTATTTCCTCTGAAACCTTGCACAGGGTGTGGAAGGGAATTCCTGCTGCTCTCTTCTCAGCCATCCCCACTGCTCTCTGTTTAAACAAGGGTGAAAATTTCAATTATTGCTCTTTCTGCATCAAACACAGCTTCTGATATCGAGTCTGTCTCCTCAGCCTGGAGCTGTATGTGGCACAAAGGCTTTCAGTGTTGCAGTCCTGTCTGGGAGAGAGAGGGAAGATGATGGCTCTTCCAAAAGCACTTTGGTGGTGGCAACACATTGTCAGCTCTGTCAGAGGGTGGAGGTTGAGGAAAAGCTGACAGGTCTTGCCTTGCTCTGAAAATACCACATGGTATTTATTCACTCTGTGCCTCTGACACACTCAGATGGAAGGAGTGGTGGTGCTTTGTTCTGATTTTCTCCTTGTACCCATGCTTGTCGTAGGATTACTCAAAGAGAAAAGCTTGTTGTAAAGATTGATCACTAATTTATCAATGTTTCTATCTTATCCAGATCGTATATGATATCATGTAGCTAAGGGTGGCATAATTACTTGGATAATTCTGCAAACATTTGCAAATGTAAATTAAAAAGGGGAATTTGTATCAGCTCAATTAGTCATGCATTTTAAATCCTATTGATTTAAAAAGTATGGTACTGAAAATTTATAGCCATTTTTGAGGTGCTGTCACTTTACTTAAAATGTTGAAGGAACTTTGATTTTTGTATCAGACAGATGCTTCTAACATTTTTTTTTCCCAAGGCTCCTCATTTTCTGTGGTAGTAATTCAAGCAGTGATAAAAACAAGACATTTCAGTTTATTTCAGTTATTACCACAATTATTCATCTGAGACAGGTTTTGAGCCTTCCTTGGCAAATTGGATGGAATAGGAAAGCTCAAGATTGCATGTAGTGGTTTCCCAAGCTGCACAGGCATGGAGTTCAAAAGCAGAACTTGAGAAACATCAGCATATTGAGCAATTCATAATCAGTTACTAAATGGAAGTTCAAGTTTTGTCAATTAATAATGCTCAGTAGTCAGAGAGAAGGATTCAGGCCCATGTGAAGGTAGTGAAAGCCTTATTATGTCCTAGTTGTTTTTAAATTACAGGAATAAAACAGTTTAAAATCCATCCTGAGATTATGTTTATTGGTTGCTCTTAGTCTACCACAGGTCCTAGCAGTGGAATTTCAAATGAGAATTGTGTAACAGTGCCATAGAGTAGTTTTGGTTGTTGTTACTGTTTTGGGGATTTTTTTTTAACAAGTAGAGCTTTCCTGGCAAATTTCTGGTGCTTGGGTTGGCTGAAAGATGGACCCTGTTGTAGAGGGTATTTGGCAGAGTATATATTCATATATGCATAGCTTTTTCTCAGCTAAGACTAAGCATTTGTAGTTATGCTAAATGAGAATTGCAAACTGCAGTGGCTCTTTTTGCTGTTTACTGAGCCTAAGAGAAGAAAAGTCCTCCCCATTTTTGTACTGGGTAGGTGTGTTGAGTAGGAAATAATTTTGTTTGATTTTTGGAAGCTGGTGAAGACTTGTTCTGCTTGTTCATTTCTCACTGCAGTTTCAGATGGTGTAAGGTCACATCTCTTACCAAATGAGTGGGAGGACTGGGAAATCCTGTCCTTGACTCCATCCCAAGAACAGAGGCAGAGGTCTCTGGGCAAGAAGGCTTGAGTACAAGGAGAACAGGTGTTGGAGTAACCAAAAATGAGTAAATGAAAGTTTATGTTACAAATTCATCTTTTTGAGTACACCTTACTGAGCCTATTACACCTTATTTAGGCAAGACCCAGAAAACAAGAGACACAGGGCTCAAAATTCCAGGTGGTCTTTTACTTTAAAAAAGAGCAGGAGAACCAATGCTCAGGAGTTTTCACACAGCTGCAGCAGACTCTTCAGTCTGTCTGGGGACACATGGGGTCAGAGATGCTGTAGAGGGGGAGGAAGAGTTGTATGTTTGCAGAGGTTTATCTACAGCTGGGGGCAAACAGCTCCATCTGTCTCTAGGTTTGGAATGGAGTAAATAGCTGGTGAGAGTTTCAGAATGAAGACTGGCTGTGTACTTTTAATTAATTTGGGAAATAAATCTTTCTGTGGAATAGGAGTACAGAGTAGCTAAGGGAAAGCAAAATAATGGTATAGGAGTGTGCTGCAGTCTTCTCACTTGACTGATAGTTTTTGTGTTTCAGCTGTGCAGCACAGACAGGTGAGTAATGTCTTGTGCTTGTTGAGAGGGGCAGGAAGAAATCAGCTGACAGAGAGACAGCCAAGACACAGATTTTAGAGAGAATTGCTGAATAGACTTAATGAAAAGAAACAGGGAACAATGGGAGGTGAGGGAGGGTGATGTTTGAGCATGGTAGGAGGCTGCTGTGAGAGGCAATTTGCACAGAGCTCAGCCATGTGCTGTCTCATCTGACATAGGCAGCTGAAGTGCTGGAATGTGCTCTCAAAGGCAAGGCATGAGGAAATCTAGCAGGGGAAATGGCTCCTTGCCTCTTGTCCCAGAAGTGTCGCCCTGGATGGGAAAGGCTTGTCTCTCCCAGAAGCCAACAAATGGTGACATAAAAATGTACTTATTCCAACTATTCCAAACAGACCACCCTCCTCTGTTTTCCTTTTCCTAAAGCCACAGAAGGGAATGAATGCATGACATGTAGGTAGAACAGAAACAAACTGTGTGCCCTAATAATTTACACTGAATTTCCAGTTGCAACGATGGTTTTCTTACCTATGCCAGTCCTGGATTTGCAACATTTTATGCATGAATATATGTGTATGTATCTATCAAAATACTATGTGTACTATCAAGTTACATCAAACTTGAGAAAATTTGCTCATATTTTCCCAGGAATTGTATGATAAATCCAGAAATAAATTTTTGATTCTCCATCCATTGCAGTGAGAACACAACTTTGTTTAAAATACCCTTCATGCTTTGGATGTCACTGCTGACCTGATTTTCTTCCTTCCATTTTCCTTGTTCCTGGTTTATTTGCCTGTCCCCAGACAGATGTGTGGATGTGTATGTGTGGGAGCTTAGCCACAGAAATGTGTACATACAGAAATGTGTATATTTACCCAGGGAAGGGGTACATATGGATTATGGATTGGCAGTTCTGGCTATGAGCTTCAGATTCATGAAGGAACAATTCTTCTGCCACCTTCCAGGGTACAATCAGCAATTAAGCCACAGACTTAGGAGCAGCTGCAGGAATGATGCAGTAGGGTAGAATTTGCAAGTTCAAACTGCAGTGGTATTTGTATAAGCTAAGCTTTAGTTGGAATGCTGTAATGGAGAAAGTGGTAAAAGGCACAGATGAATGTGCATAGCCAGGAGAACACATCTCTAAAGCACTTCTCAAGCAGAGATACCAAATGAGCCAACAGTAAGGGTGTGTTTCTGGTCAGGGCCTCGGGGACACTGACAGTGTATCTCCAGGTGTGTGCTCTCTTTTGCTTCTTCTGGGGCAGAAAGCAGCAGGTTCAGCACATCCTTTGCTGCGACAAACTCTTCTACTGAAGGCAAGAAAGATTCCACATTTTTAAAGCAAAGATACTGTTGAAGGTCTTGAACGAGGATGAATTACTTGAGCTCCTTGTTCTGTCACATTTGGGTGATGTTTATCATGCACTTCATCTCTCTGCCCTAATTTCCAACTGCAAGAAAAGGTCTCGTCATACTGTATTTATATTTTTCTTCCTACTCTTTTCTATTGAAAATGCTTTGTATAATGTCTTGGTTTTCTCCAGTGGGACTGGTATCAGCCTGATTTGAACATCGCGGTGGGTGGGTTTTCCCCCTCCCCAGAACTCTCTCATACCTGCTTTCATCAAGAAAGCAGAGCCCCAGATTTCTTTACTTAGCTGTGGTGTGTATTTTTTTTGGTAATAGATAGTGTTTTATAAGGACCTATTAACTGATTTACTTTACTAAAACATCTGGGCAAACTGGGTCTTAATAGTCTTCTAAATCCATCAGTTCTCTAGGATTTGAAGCAATATTGGAGAGACAAAAGACTCCTGAGGAGAAAATCTTGTCCCCCTTGACTTGAATGGAGCTAATATTCATCCCATATTATTTTATTCATTCTTGTATCTTTGTTTTTTTTGGTGCAAGGTCTTCAGAGCTGAAGTAATCAGCCTTTTTTTCACAGCCCCAAATGCAGAATATAGCAATTCAGCTACGTAAATAAATGGACTTTGAAAAATGAGTTCCTTTTCTTTGGCAGTCAAGCTTTAATAAATAATAAACATTATGGTAGACAATCCTTATCACAATGGTAAAGGATTACTGCTTTTGTACTTAATGCTTTAAAAAATTAGAACACCTTAATCTTTTAAAAACAATTTGGGTTTGGAAAAACAAATTACATTGAAGCTGACAAGGTGCTTGCCAAGTTCCAGGAGATGCAATTTACAACATCAGAGATATTAAACCTTGAATGACTGAGTTCCTAATAGAAACAGGGTCCCAGTATTAACTCTTTCAGCTCTGCTGTAGTCTAGAACACATAAACTGCTTATTTTTGTGTCTTTCTCTTAAAACCCAGGAGGCTGCTGCTCCTGAGCCACTGTCTCAGTGGTACAAGATAAGAAATGAACTCCTGGATTGCATGCTACTGTCCCCTGAGAAGAGAGGCCATAAATAAATAAATACATAAATATGTATTCCATAATCACTTTCTTAAACTGATCATGAGTCTCCTGAAATGGAACTGTGTGTTTTGGCCTGCCACTACTGTTGTGAGGTGAATATAGGATCTCCACATAATGCTTAGAAACCTTTTTATTCTTGGCCAGAATATGTCTGTGATAATACTTGTATCCATATACTATAATACTTGTCTTTCTGCTAGCATGGCCATGTGAGTTCAGCAGGTGGGATGCTTTCTTTTTATTCCTATGGGGTACTTAATACAGTACTTGAAATACAGGAAATATATTGTGTTATGGTTCTGCTACTCAACTATCCAAACTTAAACTCTACTTTCAACCTGTCACTGACTGGAGGAGTCTCTCTTTGTTGGTATTCGTACTTTCTTACTCTATTGACAACATTTCATTTGTTATATGTGTGTATATATATATATATACATATATACATATATATATATATATATATATATATATATCCAGCTATGTCTATATCTGTATATATCTTAATGTCTATTTGTTCACAGGTGTACAGATTGTGAGACTACAGATAATGAACCTGTAATAACACCTCTGGTGTTTTTCAAACGGATGAAGTTTCAAATAATAGAATTTCCTTTATTCTTTGAGTGCATGACCTTATTCTTCATGGTAGTGAATTTCAGTGTAATTATATTTCCTGGCTTTGGAAATTATTACTTTTTAAATGCTCTCTAAATACCTTTGTATTTCTCATACTTCCTAGTTTTCTGTCATAGTTAATTTTGATGGTATTTGTCAGATTCATTGCTGATAATATTAAATAAGCAACTGAAGTGCTCAGGTTCCAAAGGAGTAACTGCTGAGTAAATTGGATAGGTGAAAACTTCAAAATCTAAGGATGGCAAAGGATATTTGGAATTTCTTAAGGTATCTGTTGTGAAGCTAGGAACCTTGACTTTACTCAGCTTCATTTAAATAATGATTGCAGTTTCTTACAAGATACGTTATTATTTTTTTGCCCTGACTTCAAGAATTTAAGTTTTATTAAATGCACACCACCCCTACAGAACATTTTAATAGGTGAGGATTATTATTCTATGTTCAGCTTTGACTGTAGGGCTGCTAACCCAAGTAGTCTTTCTTTACTTCCCTCACATTACACAGATTCCATGATATCCCTGTTAATTTTTTGTTTTCTGTTATCTTACTGTGTAAGTATCATTCCCTTTCTGACTAAAATGTCAGCACACTTGTATTGTTCTTATTGCTGTTTTTGCATCTTGCACTGCCCTCTTTGGAAATGGCTGTTAGTATATCCTCATTAAAAAATTTTATAGTCTCACAAATTAAAAGTAGTTTTAGAGATTGTGAGCCCTGTGTGCTTTTTAATATTTAATTTTCTTCTAGTAGTTTCAGACTTAATCCCTCAAGCCCAAAACTGAAGTATTATCTAAAAGAATCAGCTAAGAAATGTTCACTTTAATGAAAATACTTTTCAGTGGTTGCATTTGCTGACCGTTTCTATCCCAAATCTTATCTCTCTGTTCCTCTTCATTAGCTGCATCCTGCTTCAATTTACTCTGTACGTCTATCTCACCTATATATAAATCTTTCTTTATCCAGAAGTAACTTTACAGTGACACCTGACCTAAGTGAAGAAAGACTTTTTTTTTTCTTCCTTTATTATTTCTTTTCTGTCTGAAGGCCATATTTCTTGCCTAGCTAGCTGACCTCTTCCTTCTGTGCTCTCTGATGGCAGGCCAGTCAATTTGTCCCTCATGCAATTCAACAGTTCCTGGGATTGTGTGAATCGCCAATCTTCTCAAGTTTATTTTTCCTTCATGTAGTTTGTGGTTACTTCCTACCTCCCCTGTCCTCTTTCCCTTCTTCATTTATGTTTTTTAATCTTCTGTGTGATGTCCTCACCACCCATAGGTCTCAGCCCTTGGATTTTATCTTCCTATGTGCTTGCTGAGTTCTTCTGGTCTCTTTATTTTCTTGTCTGTTTGCTCTCTGCAGCATCTCTTTCTCTTTGCAGAGAAGAGTACCAGTCACAGCCCAAGGTACCTGTACCACATGGTCAAATGCAAGGCCTTGTTCAAAAGGTTGGTGTGCCTAAGTAGATTCTGCAAACAGAGAAATTTGTCCACAGCACAAACCTTATGAATAAAGCAATCAACAACTAATAGGCTTGGTTCTTGTTTCCATCTCGCACAGATTTTCCCTCAAGGAGGATGGATTCCATGCCAAAGTCCTTGTTCAGCACTGTTTGTTGTATTGTTGCACAACAGGTTCCTGTCACATCATCTTCAGAAAAAGAAATTAACACTTGATGGATGCTTTCATACATTAGCCTGAAATTTGAATCCATTTTAATGGGATATACTCTGAAACAATTTTGTGTTTTCTAGACATAACTTGTGACAAATGTAATCGTTAAATTAAAACTCTGTAGATTCTGTAATATTTGGGGACTGGTTTTCTTCTCTCTATGCAGATCATTAGAGGCTTAAAACATAGACTGATAGTCCTTTACATAAATTATCCTGCATAAGTGATATTCCATATAATGGACTTCATTTTTTGGTCACTGAGGTGTAGGCTACTTTAAATAAACATAATAGAAGTTTCCCTTGTGGATCTTTTCACACCTGCATGAATGGAATGATAGAAATCAGTGCTAGGGGAAGTACATCACAAGTCAAACCAGCTCATATTTTAAAGTTAGAAACTTACTAGTTTCCCATTTTTCCTCCTCTGGATTTGTAGAGAAACTCAGGTACATGGAAATTCTAACAAAAATCTATGTTTTGTCTAAATTCTGCCTCAGAAACAATGGGGGGAAAATGGCACTACTTAAAATGCTAAAAATTACTTAGTTTCAAGAGCAGAATCAAGGCATAGTCTGTAATGTATGCAGGTGTCCCTTGAGTCAGAAGATAAGCTGTTGCTCCAGACAGTGTGGAAAGGTTCCATCTCAAAACCCATTTGTCTATAACTTTGCAAACACTGTGTGAGCTTGTGTTAGTTAGATGAAACAGAATTTTTTTCCAAGGATGAAATATGTTTTTTTCTAAAGTCAGTATCTTTGCCATACGCTTCTGAATAACTGTGTGCAAGCCTTTAGGAAAAGTAATTATATTTTCCAGTCAAATCTCCTCATGCCTCATTACTGTAATGTATATTTTTAATATCATTTTTGCTACCAAAGATAGAGTTGATGCAGACTGGCAGTAATGAGATCACCGTGGGGCTTCCAGCGTATATCTGCAAGCTTTGAGAAAGTGTAGGTGCAAAACATCGCGGGATTGGACCCAAGTGGTGAATATTTGAACATCTGCTTCAAAAAAAGAAAAGTCTGCGAACAAAAAGTGAATTTATTTGTGTCTGCTTCCCGTTGGCATGAGCTGCACATGCACACCATGCTGGGTGACTGCTGCCTTTGTGTGCCCTTTGTAAGCTCATAAGGCTTTGCATAAAGTTGTTAAGATTGTGGACATGGAGAGAGAGCCCTTCCATACCATCATTGCTGCACCCCAAGGGTTTCCCTCCTCCTCCAGCATCCTGAGAGTTCTCTCTTGCCAAATGCAGAGCAGGCCTGTATCCTTAGGCAGTGTAAAGAACAGCAAATATTCATTCCTCTTGGCAAGGCTGATCAGAAAGGGTCTTGTGGTTTGACGTGGTTAAGGTGATCTTTAAGGTGTTGTTTAATGCTCCCACAGCCTGTGGCACTGTTTGTTCATATAAAGTGCCCTGCGACTGACAAGAAGGTCCTCAGACCTGTAGGACTTTGCTTTATTTATGTATTTATTTTGCAATTTAAAGTAGAAGACTGCTGTAGGCAGAAAAGGACTGTTTCGAAAGGGATTATATTTCAGACTGACTGTTGCCATATTTCCTTTAACACCAGACGTGATTTTTAAAAATTTTAAGAGAAGAGATAGAATGTATGTGAATGGATGAAAATATGGATATTGGATAGGGTAAGCTTTGATGTTGATATACCTTTCCAAGTTCATAGAGTTTAAAACCCCATAACCTACGTTAAATAACAGCTTTGCAGTGTGATTCGCAACTTTGTGCTGGAGGCAGTAAATCAGTATTAAACTGTAAGTTCCTGAAAATCAGTGTGGTCTCTTCACCCTATAGCTGATTCTTTCATTTCAGAGTCTGTTGTACATGACTCTCAGAGCTTCAGCTATCATGCTATCAGGACAAGTATGAACCTTTTGAAGGGGGGAATTAGGAATGTGTAAGTTGTGTTTTCACTGTTTGGTGTTAGGCGCATGTCAGAGAGGTAAGAAGTTTGCATCTTTAATGGAATAGTTACCGTCTGCTGTTTATACCTGCAAAAAGATCAAACTCTGGAAACCTCTGTGCAAACTCTACATAGTTATGCCGAACTTGCAGTGCAAGCTGGAGTTGGAGGTGAAGCTGTTGCTCTGAGCAGAGCTGAGAAACCCCAGAGAATGGGACTGGTGGTGTTTGCTAAAAGTGCAATGGGGCTCATTACGAGGATGGAGAGCAATCCTCCATGCTGAAAATAGGTTTCTTTGTCCAGGGTCTGTGCCTAAAAAAGCACGTTCAACCTTCAGAGCAATGTCCAGTCAATCCCCTGTAGGCATTCCAAACAAATTACTTGAACTGCTATATTGTTTCAATGGGAATTTCTTCTCTTAATGGAAGATAGGTGGAGAACCAAATCAAACAAACCAAAAAAAAGCACCAACCTCTGAGTGCTGGGCAGTTCTCATGAATTTTGGTTTATTCTTTGGAGTGTGACTCAGGTCATTAAAACATTACAAAATTCTTTGTAAAAAGTCTCTAAAAAGCTGAGGCTTTTTAATAGAATATAGATGTACAAACCTGTTATGTTAAAAAAAAAAGTGGTGTCGAAGTGAGCAAAATTTAGTTATTCTTTTAAAAGAGTTCATTGGGTCTTCAAATTCAGCTTGGCATGTGGCTGTGGTAAAATTTTAAGTACCATATTTCTGGGAGGTTTTGTTCTTTAGTTAACATTAGATTCATGTCTTTACAGAAATGTTGCTTTCTGACAGCTGTGCAATTATCCGGTGTCACTACTGTGCCACGTAGTTAAATGGTCAATAGTTACCATGTTTATGAACACTGTGTGACATTTGAGCTCTGAAGAGCACATTCTTACTGAATGCTTTTGGAGGAGTTCCATGCATGGTATTTTTATGCCTCGTTCAGTGGAATGTGTGCTAAATGGAATGGCAGTGGAGATTGACTGTAATAAGCATTACGTATGAAATGGGAATCAGATTAAACACAAATCCCAGTGCATTACATCAAAATGATTAAGGCTAAAACGATAGGCAGTGCCACATATATTAGAGTAGTTACTCAAGAACAATACAGCTGTGTAGCTAGGGGAAGTTTCTGCAGTCTTCTCACAATCTTCCTTTAGTTTTCTTCATCTCCATTATTAACATTTACCTTTTAATGTAGGTTTCCTCCAGTGTATTTTTTTTTCTGATCAACTATGACCTAAGTAACAGACAACTAGTGCAGTGCAAACTTTAAATTATATATTGTGGTTTGAGTTGTTATCAAATTATATTGATAAATGCAAAATGTCAGGTACACCTTCTAATTAGCATTCAGCAACTCCAGGGGTGTGTGCTAAAAGCGGGTGAAGGTTTGGGTCATATTTACTCATTTTTGTGTGAAATGCCTTGTTAGCAACCAAAAATGGGATTCAGCTGTGGATGGCATTTGGGAATTTGCTCAGGGATGTATTTTATTTTTTCCTCTTTTTTCTTCTTTTTTTTCCTCCTTCTTCCCACCCTTATTTTTTATTTTTCTTCCCTACCCCGTTAGGCTGAATTGTTTATCTTGTGAAGGAACTGAGACAGAGGTCAGAAAAGGACCATCGCATATCGTTTGGACAGAACATAAATGAAATATTACAAAGTTTATGGGGAGCAAGAACCCTGGAGAAATGACTCAGACTAATGAGTGTATAGAGATCTCCATGCCCGATTTGGCCTCTCTTTTGTGGGGGATTCAGGCTGAACATGCCAGGTTTATAGGCCTGTATTAATGGAGGAGCCTGGAATGGTTAAAATGCCATTGGATCTCATGATAGCCTTTCAGTTATTACTTGTGCTTCATCAGGACCACGGAGGGAAGAACAGCTTTTCTCAGCAGTGCAGTTCTGCAGAAGTATCAGGCTTTATGTTTTAATGTAACAGGGCATAACTTCAAAAATGAGAGGGCCATCAGTAAGGTGTTTATAGAGTGTAGACCAAGGATGAAATCACACATAGAAAAATACCAAAAAATGTGGATGCTACAGGCACATTGTGGTTCATTAATGGCTTGTAGGAAGCTCATATATACCAGGGTTCAGAACTGACAGCTTCTGGTGTGAGTGTAGGGAAATGAATTCCATCACTGACACGAGGTGTGGTGATCAGGGAAACAGAAGTGAGCCTTCTAGGTGCTTTGGAAAAAACATGTACATACACAGTTCTGGGAATATGTTTGGAAAGATGGAAGAATATGGAGTTTCTGACAACACTTTTTTTAGTAGAAGTTCAAATTGTTGGAAAATGAGGTTCAGTTAGAAAGGGGCAGTTTCAGTGAATTTTCTGCTCTGAAAAAATACATCATGGAAACTCTTTAAATTCCCACTTTACTGTTTAGAGAAGAAAAATTTCATATTTCAATTTAAAATTATACTTAGAAATTTTATTTACCCTGTATTAAATAATAAAAATAAACTTACAGACTTGATCCAGTTCACTGCAACTGAGTTTTTTCTCTTCAGGATTCTAAGTCTGAATTGTCTTAGTTTTATGACTTTTTACCTAGAGTTGGGATGTTTTACTGGAAGATTTTGTTTAAACTTCTGTTCTGATGGTACCATTAACAATTAAACTTTAGAAATAGTATCAGTTTGGAGTGCTTTTTAGTATGCTGTAAGAATTATAATATTTATATAAATAATTTATTTATTGTGCCTAGTAATGCTTACTTTATTTTTAATCTAATAACGCTCCTCTGGAGATACTGAGCCAAGAGGTATTTATTTAAAATACAAAGGAAAGAAGGTTCTAGGGAAGTACAAAAATCTCAGTTATTGCTACAGAGAAACTGTTTTTCTGTGAAGTGCTATTACCTATGCAAGTCACACCTGGACAAGAACTGCACTATTTTAATTGAAGAAATTTCTAAATATAAGTTTGGTATCTAGGGGATATAGAATGAACCCATCTGTTCTACCAAAATTGACTTTTTCATATCTGCTATCTTAACTTATTTGTATCCAAGACATACACAAAGCTTCTCAGATAAACAGGTGCACTTTGATATTGCCCAATTAATTACTGTCAGTTGTGTTGCAGTGGAAACATGGTCTGTAGCTCTTCTTCGGGGTCAAAATCAGTTTCCTGATTCTTAGGATGCTTTCCTGGACATTTAAATCAAGAACAAAGCTATTTTTAAAAATCCAAATCCAACTCCTGCAATGAAACCCGGCAGCGGGACCTGTTTGACTCAGGTTACAAAATCCACTACAGAAGATAGTGACTTTTTTTCCCTCCTACTGCAGTTTTACTGCAATAGATTTCAAAATGGTTCTAAAGATTTTTTTCTTATTTTGGGGGGATGGGAGAAAGAAAACACAAGTAAATGATTTCTCCAAAGATGTGAAGGGAAAAGAAAAAAAGAAAAGAAAAAAAATAAAAAAAAGCTGCTTTTGGAAACAGCTTTACCTAGGACAAGAGCTGGAAACAATTTTCTTTTGAAACCTGTTCAGGGGCAAATATAAATTGGGCAGGTAATGAATTAATGAGACTGATCCCTTATGAAAGATCTGCAAAGAGCTGAGATTTAGACATGACTCTTTCCCCAAGCCCTCCTTTGCTCACACCTTCTTTATGAATAATAATAAAAAAGAGTTAAAAAAACAAAGGTTAAAAATGGGTTTATCCATCATTGTCCCACTGTTCTCTAGGCAGAGCTCAGCTCCTCTGCAGGCTGTTTGCTCAGATACCCCACGGCCAGCAGGTTCTGCTCTCAGTGCTCAGGGAGATGTTTGGTGCAGGAGCCCTGGGTGGGAGCCTGAGACCAGGGGCTCTGAGCTGACATCCCTTGGCATGAGAAAGGGCCCAGGGAGTTGTGGCCTGGCCAGCTGAGGGACACTGAGGGACATGGCAGAGGCCAGTGACCCCCAGGCTTCCCCTTCTTTACACTGTGAGGGGATAAATCTCAGGGGTTCCTTCGTTTGTGGTCTCTCCTCAGAGACACCAGCTCAAGCTGTTGCTAATCTGTTATTGCACCAAGATTAAATTATTTTAAGAATGGCGATGTCTGAGACACTGCCATGGGAAATGTGGGATTGAGGCAGTGAGGAAACCTGGTGTGAGGGAGCGTGGGGGTGCAGCTGTGGAGCGGCCTCTGTCCCTCTGCTGATCACTCAGTGCGAGTGTGGTGGCCTGGATGCTCGGACAGGGAAGTTCCCCTAACACAGGCACCCCGGGGCTGGCCGTGGTCTGTCTGTCTGTCTGTCTGCAGGGTGGGGTCTGCAGTGGGAGGTTGTGCAGAGGGAGTGCAGCTGTGGAGGAGGAGCTCTGTATCAGGGCCCGGGCCCGGAGCTGTGTCTGGGGACGGTGGGTGACACGGAGCACTCGCTGCAGTGCAGGTGCATCTGCTCCCTGGTGACAGCTGTAATTAGTCATCGCTTCGTGGCCTGCTTTCAGCTGGGATAGAGTTAATTTTTCTCCATAGTAGCTGTTCGGTGCTGTGTTTTGTACTCAGTGTGAGAACAGCACTGGTAACACCCTGATGTTGTAGTTTTCGCTAAGGGGTGCTCACTCCAGATCAAGGACTTTTCAGTTTCCAAGCTCTGCCCCTGAGGAGGTGCACAAGGAGCTGGGAGGGAGCATGGCCAAGACACTGACCCAGAGTAGCCAAAGGCACATTGCACAGCACAGAGCATCATGGCCAGTATATAAACTGGGCAGAGTTGGCTGGGAGCACTGATGGCTGCTCGGGAAAGGGCTGGGTGTTGGTCAGCAGCTGGGGAGCAGCTGTATTGTGCGTCATTGTCATTCTGGGGTTTATTTTTCTCTATCTTTTTGTTCTGTCATTTTTCATTACAGTTATTTTTCAAAAATTTCTTTTTGTTGTTATTAAGCTGTTCTTATCTCAACCCACAGGTTTTACCTTTTTTGTCCTAATTCTACTCCCTATCCCACTGGGAGAGGTGAGGGAGGTGAGCAAGTTGCTGCGTGGTACTTAGTTGCTGGCTGGGGTGAAACCATAGCAGTTGGCAAGAGATTTGGTTTTGAGTTCTTCCAGTGTCTCTTAGGACACCCTTTTCAAATTATTTTCTGTGAACTCCCCAGTTTGCCCTCTGCTTTGTTTTTTCATGCTCTTTATGATGCTCTTTTTCCTCACCATTAAGTTAAAGGATGTGCAAGTAATAACTTTTGCTACTTTGGTATCCCTCCTAGCAAAACAGTCTGGTGGTTCTTTTATATCATGGATTTCAGGGTGGCAACCTTTGTTTCCAAAAATTGAGACACAACAGGAACATCTGTGTTTGCCATCTGCAAGACATTTCCTTCTAGGATCCCAGGGTTGGTTACAGGGCTTCCAGACATTCCTGCTGCCTGGTCCCCTGGGTGCACAGGGAGGAGACAACAGGTTTGCAACTATAACAATGCTGCATGTAATTCTGAACTCTGCAGCACATCCTGCTGTCACTGGAACACAGCCTGCCTGGGTCTGTTTGAACACCCACAGCATCTGCTCTCAGTTGTGTCCGGCCACTCATCCCTGCCTCCCTTTTTATGCAGCCTGCTCTTTGCTGTTAACAGCAAGGTGCTGACCCCAGCAAAGCATCCAGGTATGTGGAAAAGAGCCTTCCCTATTACTGGCCAGCCATTATATTCTTGGAGAAGTTTTCAGTTTCAGATTTTTTGAGAAGATCAGGAAAGGATTGTTTCTGTTCCTTTTTTTTTCTCCCCTCTGCAGAATTATTTCTGAACATAGCAGTATTTATTGCTTACTTTCCAAACTTCTCCTTTTTAATCCTGCAACTGCCATTAGATAAAATAATGAACCGAGTTACTTATTCATAAAGGCAAACTAAATATTTGTTTTCCACTGTTTTCCAATAGAATAATGTTGTCATGGATTATTGGCAGTAAATTCTTTTAAGTTATACATTTAAAAGTAAACAAAACTATATACATGAAAGTATCTTTGATTATTTGTCATGAAGCTTCTTACTCTTTTCTTTTATCAGTGTTGCTATGAGATCTGAAATCTTAATGCTTGTATTTTGATTTTCAGTGTCTTCTTATTTCATTTCTATTGCAAATGCTTTCTACTGAGAAATTGTAAGCAGTTTCCTGCATTCACTGCTCCCCTTCCCATCTTCCAGTTCTGGCCCAATTCTCATACTATCATTTAATTCTTATCACTTGTAGTGGTCCACTGAGTGAATTACAATTCTCTTGTTTGGGTTCTGCATTTTACATTTGGCTCTTGAAAGGTAGTTGGGGAGGAAGAAGGGAACGATCTCAAATAAACCTCTTTTTTTTCCAAATTTGTAGAAGTTATTTGCTACTCTGAGATAAAACAAATGAAAGATGGATGCTCTTTAATTCCCAGTGTGCTGTTTATCTCAAAAGCAGATTTTCTATTTGATAGAAATACTGTGAAGCATTACTCCCAAGTGTCACCTAGACCCCATCTACATAAAAAGTATAAAAAGAACTAGGACATTTTGCATCTATATTAATAATTTTTCCATACAAAACTGTAGCATATTTTCACCTGTGAATCTTCCCCAATAGATGGCAGCGCTTTTACTCACAGTGATCTCACAAATTCATAGCCTACTTTCTTTATATAGAGTACATTCATCAAATAGGATGGAATAGGTCCTTCAAGGATGTTTCACAGACAGTTTTGTTTTTTTCTTTTTGAATGGATGGACACAATCTCAAGCAATTGGCAAGATCCTGAACAACTTGAATGATTAAAAATGGGTGACCATAATCTCCCAAGTCCTGATACTTTTTTCCCCTTTAGAGTAAAAAAAAACCTTGGTAAGTTCTGAACATTAAATTCTTTCTTACTTTGAGAATTCTCAATAAATTTCCTTATGATAACACATGTCTGCAGGACCTTGCTTTTCACACTGCTTAACTTTCATGAGCCTCCAGCAATACACTGGTGCTATCAGAAAGTTGAAACCTGAGAGATGTTTTTCAATAGGGTTTTTTTAAAGATTTTTTAGGGTGGCTAGTCCGTAAATATGGTACAAAACCTGAAGCACAAAATGCAAGAAGTTTCAGCTCCCTCCCAGCACATTTTAGTGTGGAGTAATGGTTCACACTATGTGTTGCAGTTCTGAACAGAAGATATTTAGAGGCATTTAGACTTGACTACCTACGGTGATGTTTCTAAATACATTTCAAGCTATTAGAATGCAGAGCCGTTGGCTCTGTAGGAGGAGCGCTGAATGGTCTGGCACTCTGATGACTAAAGATAAACCCTTAGCAGCCTAAATTTAGGCACCTCGTTTTAAAAACTTTGGCCCAGATATGTGAACCCAGAAGAATGAGATACGATAATTCATTTCAGATTCCCTGGCTCTTGCGTGTCCCCAGACTGAGCATTTATTCATACAAATTGCTCACTGTTGCAGATGAATCACAAAATGTATCCAGTGCAATAATGCACCTGAGCATTATTTAATTCTGCTTCGCTAATGCTAGCAGCACTTTGTTCTTTCTCTATATGTTACAGCACCTGGCTATTTTGGCTTTGTCTGGATGTGTTTGGGAGGTGAACAGGGAGAAAATGTACACATTTTTGCCCTCCTGTTCATCACTGCTATCTTTCCTAAGAGCTGCTGTTCCTCAGTTAGGTAGTCAGGTGTTCCTCCCAGCTTAAAAGAAATGCAAGGGAGGCAATTATCTAGGGGACAATTTTTCACTGCGTGTTTAGGAGACGATTATTTTGTCAGAAGTGTTATCTCTAGTGGTTCTCATCTGCTTTGACACCAGGTTTAGTTACTTTCCTATAATGATCTTTATGATGATGAAGAGAATTACTGTGTGCTCTCTGTGTTGGTTTTCCTCTTTTGATGAGTTTGCAGTTTCTCTTGGGATTTTTGTCTCTAAAGGAGTATTTCAGCTTGTGGACATGAGAAATAGATAGAGGTATGTGTGTTGCCCACTATTTTCTCTTGTGGTTGTGTGGGCTACACAAATGAGCAAAATTTTAAAACACAGTTACTTAGGCAAGCAATTTATACCTTTTTTAAGGACACAGTGTAAGCTAAGGTTAATGCTGAAGATGCTGGTGTTGGCTACCTAGTGAAGTTTTGCTTCATATTTTTGAAGGGATCGGATATCCCTTAGCCTATATTAAGGATGGATCTCTTGTCATTCCACTGCAGCCTTAGAAGTCGTGGGCGTTTATTCTAAGCCAGTCATCTGTAGTCAGTGTCATAAGAGAAGGTGATTCATCCCATCTGACACTAAATATCTGAGAGGCTTATTATGCAAATGTGTTCTGAAGAGGAAGGTGGTTGATGATGTTCCTGCTCAGCCCAGTGCTACAGTCTACAGAGCCTCTCGGTACCACTGCAGTCGTTTTTGAAATAGAGTGTGGAAATTATCCAGGTTAAAAACCAGTAACTGGAAGTATTTTGTTCATCTGTATTTATTTGCAGTTTGGTGTTTTTTTAACGGGTTCATTTCAGTGATTCATAGGGCCATTTATAACAGAGAGATAAGAATATCTGTTCAATAAATGGGGTCATACTGGCACAGAGGAAAGAAGTGGTTGAAGGCAGGAACATTCAAAACCGTGTAATGAACTTCCTCCTGAAATACATGTGTGCACTGTTTGATTAGATGAACACACAGCAGTAATTGTTTAACCATGTATAAAGCAGGACATGAGCAATATCACTGGCAGTGTAGTGTACACCTCTCCATGCTTGCTATCACTTTATTAGCACTTTATTACGTGTCTTGGAGTGAGCTTCTCTGTGTCAAACAAAGGGGGCGGTACAGAATTTGTGTGTATATTTCCAGATCCTTCCACTGAGGCTCTCTCTCAGTACTAGGAGTGCAATCTTCTCCAGTTTTAGCTTCCCAGGGTATGGATAAATATGCAAATTGCTGAGATGGGCTGTTTCTTTATAATATGTAGTGATTATCCAAGTTCATACCAGGAAGACAAAAAAAGTGACCATGCAAATCATACCTTTGTCTTGAGCCTTAAGTAAATATGAAGAGAGGATGAACTCTCATATAAACATACGAACTTCATTTGAGCATCTCACTGTCATGATTTTAATTAACTAGATTAGTTAACAGATAAACTATCAGAGGTTATAATGAACCAGAGACAATAGATTTTGGGAGGCATATTGAAAAGAAACCCAGCCGAGTAGGATGCATTAGATATATCACAGAGAAGTCAGATCTCCTGAACTGCACATTATGTGCAGTTATTGATCACAGGATCCCTTATGCTGATGTACCACCCTGCCCCAGTGTGCTTTTGTGCTACAGGGACATGGTCAGGGTACTTTGTTTTAGGAACTGAAGTCAGAGTCTACTACCAATTAGACACTGTTCCATGAAGCAGCAGAGGAAGAGATGAACTATACTGAAACAATGTCAGTAGCAATGAAAGCAATCAAAATGAGCTTTATAGTACGTTTTTATGTAAGTTCTTTCTAGAATATATTTCCCATGTTTTGTTTATTTTTATTATTATGTTTCTTTTTATTTTTGTAGGCTGTGGAAACCAACCTTGCATCAAAGGATAGTCACTGGGTCTATGTAAATGAGGTAAGAAAGTCAAAAGAGAAAACACAGCTTGCTGCATTCACTCATCACCATCTTTTGTTTCATATGTTTTGACACACCATACTGAGCATACATGTAGCATTTTTGCTTTTTGAATGGCACAAGATTCAAACTCTGTGGTGTCATTGCTTGTCTGTCTTAGATGAATTGGCATAGGTTGAACACCAGAGGTCAAGGTAAAGCTTCCAATATACCTCAGAGGAGCTGGGAGACTTTATTTTTACCTTCCTGCTGACACTATTTCATTAGCTATTTAGGAAGCAGAGAATACCTCAAAAAAAAATCTCAAATACAGGCTTCTCTCTGCCAGAAGCCTGTATTCCACTGCTGTGAGAGCCTGCACACAGAAGCCAGGAGAGGAAAGAGCGCTTGTGAGCTTAGTCCATTTAAATATGTATTTACATGATACACAGGCTTTCTCTAGTGCAGAACTGTGCTGGTGTATTGGCCAAGATCCAGAATAGCTTAAATTCAAAGTGTGATGTTTCTCCCTGCAGCAAATGGGATCCTGTTTTACTACAATGATTATTTATTTTACCTTAGCGCCATGATGCCCTAATGGGAATCTGTTCAGATTCTTATTTAAAAAAACAATGAAATGTTGTACCCTATATAGTAACCTATAAATCACTGATAAATGGCAGTATTTTATAAATTTCTGCTTTTAATAATGATTTAAAGATAGCAAAATATCTAATTTTAAAAGAACAGTGTTCACTGTCTTATTTTTATATTATAAACGCATAGCCTCTAATTTAATAGCCAATTCCTTTGTTAATTTCTCACTCCTTTCTTTGCACCTAGCTAATAATTTTGGATAGGCAACTTTTAATAGTAACTATAAATTGTATTGTGTGGCATTAGACAGGCTCTGTAATTAAATAGGGGTTAGGGAAAGCAAGTGAAATCCCTGCTTGTAAAGGCTTTATAAATTCTTTCTAGTCCTTGTTACATTTAAGTACCTCCTAGTTTGTCAGCTGCTGTAATGACCCACTACAAAACATCAGCAAGATGCCCAGAGAGTCAGTGTTTATATTCACATAAAGATAATACAGTGCATATTTCCCTAAACATTTATAGAGAGGGAGTGTTTGTGAATTTTTTACTGCTGCTGTTGTTGTTCAGATGTTAAAATTCCCTTCACAAAGCCTGAATCTGTAACATCACGATAAAAGCCTTCAGCACTCATGCACTAATGTGTGCACACACATGCACACGCAAGCACATCACACAGGGTGTCAGTTCTGCTTCTCTTTTGGAAGCTCGTCTTTTTCCTCCTTTGTGGCTAAAGACTGGGTAGGGAAGATATGACAGCAGCATGTGAATTTGGAGTATAAATTTCTAGTGAAAAATATCAGTGCACATAATTTATAAATATCCCAAAATGCGATGAAGTCCAAATAGACAATTAGAGAAGCTTTTCAGACCCACAAAACTTTGGAGAAGTCTTTGCAGACAAAAGGAAAAGGAGATGTCTTGTCTGTCCTTTCTTTAACAAAAGTGGAGTTTGTATGTGTGCTTAAAGCTGCTGTAAAAAGAATGTGCATTGAGCATCTCCATGGATGCATCTATAGAAAGAGGAAGGTTCTTTAGGGCTTGCTCCATATTTAACTGTGTATCCCCCCATGCCAGCAAGAGGACAGACTGATTAAGATTTCCATGTACATGTTTCCAGTTGGTGGTAGTGGGAACTGCATGAATATTTGATGGAAAAATGATACTAATTCTTACTAAGATTTGTGGAATGGAATTAACTTTTAATTCCCAACAGTCAAATCAGCTCTTTTTGATGTGTTTCCACAAGAGCAGAGGTCCATTATGCAAATGGACCAAAACCTCAGCTGTCCTTTAATTGTCCCAGGCAGACTGAGGACCCTACACTTCCCTGTTCACCCTGTGACCCAATGATCCCATAGCAAGGAAAGAGAGCTGTAGGGCTGACTGATTGAAGGGGCAGTAGCAGGAAGAGAGCACGGACATTTTTTTCCATGGAGGTTCCTTCCAGAACACTGGATTAAAAAGCCAGAACCGGCTTTTCAGGCCTTTTGCACTTCAGGGAACCATTTAAGGGATTTGGACAACTTGGACCACTGAGATCTGCTGACCCAGAGCACCTTACAGTGTGCTCTGTCTCCCACCTCTCATTAAGCCAGCAAGGACTTGAAACTTGGACTTACCTTGCTATAGTAAGAATGACTGTATAGCATGGTGTTATTCAGTAAGAGATTTTATTGTGTTCTTACTCTAATTATATCTACTTCACCCTCTCTGTACTGACAATCCAATAAACATTTGTGTTTGGGTATTTTTGTCCCTTGTGCACCTTCCCATGTGGTAGAATAGGAGTTAAGTTCTAGAGGTAGAACAAATTTTATCACTTAAATTTTGTTAGGTAAGCAAGACCACCAAGCTTTGGATGAGCTAAGGCAAATTTATATGGCTGGTAATTACACAGCAAATGAATAAACAGCTGTACTGACAAAATCTTGTTTGCAGGTTTTCAATAGCCCATGTCTGTGCTGAGGTATCTGTTCACTTTGGTTGCCACTGCTGGTGAGAAAGGACTCAGTCATCTGTAGACAAAGGCTGGTGAATTGGGAGTTGAAATTATTGTGTGGGATTGGAAGGCTGAAACATTACCTGGCAGGTTTTCTAGGGTAAGAGAATACATGGGGATGGGTCTTTTCAGGCAGTATCGTGCCCTCATATGTCCTCTTTGGAGACAAAGTCATAAAATCCTCACTGCTTAAAAATATATATATATTTGTGTGTCCACTTTTCTGGTTTCAAACAGGTTATATTTTAGTATTGCAATAGCTGTCAAAAATAGTGGAGATTAGAGGGGGAAAAAAAAGAAATGTATTTCTAACTATGCACCCCCTTTTTGATTTATATTCATCATCTGCACTTCTGTTTTTATTCATCTAGAAATACTAAATGATCCCTTGCTTTCATTTAGGTAGTAATTCTACCTGAATTCTAGGTTAAATATGCCAGCTAGCTTTCTAAAAGCAAGAGCATTTGTGATTCCTGTATAAATCTGTGTAAAAGCAAACTCCTCCAAACAAGGACTATGACGTGCTTAGCTGTGTCTCCAGAATAGTCCAAAACACTTTATTATCAATGACTGTGAGGGGAGTTGTCAATGACTTGCAGTTTTGACCCAATGGAAGATTTGTTAGAACGTATCTGGTGTTCTGCTTGAACCTTGGCTGTTTATACCTTTGATGGCAGCTGATGCCTGTTTATACCTTTTTCCTGCTGCTTCTTTTGGCAGGACTGGCACAGTTACAGATGGCCCCTGTTTTCTGGATGTTTATTTCCTGCTTTTTTCCTCTCATTTTCTTTATTATTTTTATTTTTCTCTTACTTTTCTTTCTCTTTCATACCTGCTATTAAGCATCTCTGTTGGCTCCTCATGACATTTTTCATTCTCCCCTTCTCTTTTTCTGCCTTTTCTGAGAAAATGCTGTGCCTTGCCCAGGGCGTGTGTCTGTGGGAGAGGTACAAGAGCAATACTTGAAACTGAATTTGGATGTGCTTGTACCAGGAGCAGTGCTCCAGGGGCCTGTGCCTGCTCCTTTATTAGCAGCAGCAGTAGGTCTGGAGGTATAAGTAGAATTAGAAGACATATTTCCCTTTTTGTGGGACTTTTCTTGGTTTTAAAATTGTCCCCATTCCAAGTCTAAAGAAAAGATAAATTGCTCTGCAAAACTGGAATAGGGAACAAAAACATAATCAAATTAAACACAGTATTTTATTCCCTCATATCAATATATTTAATTCTATTTTCAAGTTTCTAAACATTCACTATTTTTAAATGTAAATCTGTACAAAAAGCAATGAACTACTCTTCCTGAAAGTGGAATGGTACAGAATTCAACAGATAATTCAAATTAGTTGTTTCACTATTATGACATAATTTCTTTAATTTTTTAACTATACAGAAGTTTAATTGAAGGCTGTAAGACATGGTCAAGCAAAACACAAGACTACTCATTGATATAGGAGAACATTTTTTGTGAAGGGCAGGTTGGGATGGAAAAAGACAATGTAGTGTTACATGTCAAAACCATCCGTACCTGCTCTGAAGCTGAGGAGAGATGAGGGACAAACCTTTGCCTGGAAATATGCAGAAGACACTGAGGCAGACTATTTCTGAAAGTGCATTTTTTTGGACAGAAATGCCCCAAAGACAATACATTAAAATAAGGGAAGATTTTAATATCCCTGGCAGTGGAAAACGTAAGGTTGGGATTCAGACAGGGCTTCACGAATTTCCTTTGATTGGCATTATCTGTACATGTTTAAAACATTAAGGCAGCCATCAGTTCAGATTTCATTATGGCTAAGGAAGAACGGGCTAAGGAAGCCAGAAGATGGTTGGTGTGAAAGTGATCACGCCATGGTAACATGCACTTTTTGGAGAAGAGGGAGAGATGGGAAAAGGACCATGGGGATAATGGGCATCAAAAGATTGTCCAATTCACAGCTTTGGGGAACTAGTAGTGCATTTGGAAAGATAACACAGTAAGTAAAGGGTGGCAAAAGAACTATGGGATTCTCTGAAGATGAAGGCATAACAAGGTATCCTTATGGTTCCAGTGGGTTGTCTTCACAGAACTCGGACTCAGAGATGAATTCTAAAGAAAAAGTGATTTTAAAAAAGGGGTAGGGAAGAGTTTAAAGGTGTTAACAAAGTAAGGGATTATAAAATAAGGCTGTGTTGCAAAATGCGTCATACTGGGGATCATGAAAAGTAGTAAGAAAAAGTTTAGATAAAGCAGAAGATAAAGAAAAGTGAGAGATGATTACTTGGAAAATGGGACTTCAATGTTTTTACTTAGTTCCCTGATTCTGACTTTATAGAAACTATTAATTATGGCCAGACTGTTAAAAACATATTGGTCTAGTTCCAGTTTATTTAGATGAATCTGAGGCACTCCACCAGGTGAGATTTAATACAGAGAAGTGCTGAGTAATTTGCCTGTGGCTACAAAATGAAGTATAGATGGTGACCATCTGCAGGAGCAGCTTAGAATCCTTGTGGATAAAACCCAGAATGAGAATCAGTGCTGTTGTGGTCCTGCTGAGTTAGCAAATGTAGCCCTCAGATACGATACCAGAAACATCCATTGTGAGATAAGGGAGGCAATTATTTCACTCTGCTTGACATCAGCTTGGCTTTGTTGAAGCAGTATTGCAAGTTTTGGACAAAACACTTTAAAACAGAACAAGAAATGCAGAACAATGTTGAAAATGTAGAGGGAAGCACTTAGTGTGATGAAAGCTTGGTAAAATATGACCCGTGTGTAAATGCTGAAAAACGTGGGTACAAATAAAACAAGAATATGATCACATCTTCAATCTGGAAATAAAAGGGAAATACAGTTTAATCTTCTGCAGTGGAAATTAGATCTAGTATTGGAAAATGGTTTATGGTCTAAGTATGAGAGTGTATAGGAACAACTTCCTTGGTTACCTTCTTCCATCCCATCATCTGTCTCTCTTCATACCTGGTTCTGCTCTTTTTTTTCATTCTTCATTTTTCAGCATCCTACTCACATTATATGTCAGCTAAATAATTTCAGTGTCAGTATGGAAAGACAAATACAACTGTGCTTTGAATGCCACTGGATATTTTCTGATCTGCACCTTCTGCTCTAGGTCTGTCCATATATCTTTTTTCAATATGGTTATGACAGTGACAGTTTATGCAGAGAGTCACTGCATATACTTCTTACTGAGCCATTTATTCAGTACTTTTGGTGGTAAACATGAATGTATGGGATCTGTGACTCATGGTTGATTTCCAGCCATCACAGAATTCCATCCTTCTCTGTCTAGTGAGTAAGCTGGAATGACTGTGTTTGATTAGATGCTGTCAGCCAAATCCACCCTTGGGGCCACCTCGGTGATTTGACTTAGCCAGGGATGAGCTGAGCATTGTGTTTCCTGATATCAGTCATTTGCAATGGAGGATTATGTTGTAATTGTGTGTGGTTTGGATAGAAGGATGCCTAGTGATGAATTACTTGCACTTTTAGTGTTTTAAAAATAGATTTAATTGTAAGGTGTATAAAATAAGTCTGAAAGCGAAAGATCAGAGCTCCCTCTTACTACAGTTTTCATTTGTTGCTTTTACATTACATTGATTCTCAGTGATTCAGATCAATCCACATCAGAGTAGATATAAAGGAGCATTTGTCATTAACACAAAATAACTTTTTTTTAGCTTTAGAATCACCACATTCTGTACCATATGGGCTAACAAATGCTGAAATTCAATATTCACTTCTAAATTCTCAAACTGCAACCACAGCTATAGTGGGGAGAAATAGCTGAAATTTCATTATGTTAGTTTTTTACTGTCTAAAAGATCAGGTAGTCACTAGAAAGGAATGTACTGTGGGGTAAAGAAGTCCTCCTTGTAGGTTAAGTGCCAGCCCCTCTGGGTGTTTCTCATGGCACAATGGTTTAAGAAGTGAGGAAGTGTTCACAGGGACTGCCCAGTGGGTGACTGCATTTCTATATTCCTGTATTTCAACATACAGTTAATGCTATGCAGAGTAACTTCAATCTAAGATTGAAAATGGGCTCGTTTCTTTATCTCTTAGAAAAAGTTGTGCAGTTATTTGTCCCATTTAAAAGCAAATAAGCAGAAATCAAACAGCTTCTGCTGCAACATTGTGGGGTGGATAGCAGAAAGGTAAGTTGTATTTGTAATGGCCCCTGCAAAAAGATGCTTTTTTAAATAGATAAAATGTGATAAACCAGTTGCTCCTCATGTACTAACCTGAGCTTAATAAACGGGGCTTTTAAAAAATCATCCATAGCTTTTACAGCGCTAAGCAAAAACATGCTTAAAAAACAAAGATCAGGGACCAGTTTGTCATTGGTGGAAATCTGTTTTCAATAAGAAATCTGAAACAAACAGCTGTAGAAATAGAGTATTACACAAATTCCAAGTCCATAGGAAAGCAAAGTATTCATTACTAAAAGCACAACTGAAATTCTTGTAAGCTGTAACTAAAAAATTAAACTCTGATTAACACCCAGAAAAAGTTGTTTTTTAATATTTTCTCTTTTCAAGCCTCAATAAAGGTCCTGATTTAAAAGAAATTGAGTCAGTAAGCACAGAGAAACTACTAAAGAAAATGGAGCTGTAATGTCTTTGGTTAAATTCTTCCCAGCTACAATGATACTTGTCAGAAAAGCCCTCTTAGCTGAGAAAGAGAAGGGAGAAATGAAGTTAGAAGAAAAGTTCTTGGAATTTTTTTTGCAGGAAAAGTAATAAAAATGTTTGGAAATATAGCAAGAATAGACAATTCATCAGAGAAGCCTTAGACAGGAAGTTAGAGTGCTGAGGGACTTGGGGAACTCTGGGCCATGTGGAGATGACATTGTTCTCATCACTTGAATACCAGTCAAAAATTTTAGACAGCAGTTGACCTTATTCTTCCTTTTTGGACAGATGATGCTTTCCAAATGATGCTGGTGGTGCTGCCAGCAGATTAATTTATAGATCTTCAGTGGACAGATAAAACTTTCCCAAGCTCAGCCCAGGTGATCAGTCAGAGCATAGTGCAGAAAAAATGGCTATTGATGCTTTTCCTTTCCCCTCTCAGAACATTTGCTCAGAGCATCTTCTGCTAATCCTTCTCTGGACTCAAGCTCAATTCCTTTTTCTGCTGTTTTCACAGGTCTCTCTTCACCACTGTTTCATTGTCTATAGGAGGCAGTTTTCTCTATGAGGGATAAGAAAGTGTCTCATCAACCTCCTGGTGTGACGTTTCTTACTTTCCATTTCCATCCTGCACTTCCAATGGTTCTGCCAATATTTGTTTGCTGTCCTGTCACCACATCAGACATGCCCAGTATGTCTCTAGTTACTGGTCCTCTTGATTTGAGAATCAAATGGCTTCTCAGCTGTCATCTGGGCACTTCTTTAGTATTTTTCTTTATAAAATACTTTTTAAAAGTTGAGAAAAATGAGCAGAAAATAGAATAGTAATTATCAGATAAAGTCTATCTCAGCAAGATACTTTTTTTCCCCAGGGGCAGCATGTAGGAAGGTGTTAGATAATGAATGATGAGCAGAGTTTTCTTAACACATGGCTGTGGAGCAATATTGGGAAAACTCACTTTGGGAGGAAAAAATTTATGAATGCAGTGATTTTCCTTTATTTTTTTTGGAAAATATTTTTCCAGAAATGCCTATGTTATATGCATGTTGGGTGATCAACAGTTAGGCCCTGTGCAAATTGTTGTGGTCTAATTTTTGCTTGGGTAGAGCCAGGACTGGAGTTCTGCTCAATTTTTCTCTTCATATGCAAGTGCCTAAGATTATTTTCTTTGTTTCATTTTGAAGCACCCATCTGTGTAATGATAGTTGTTTTTACTTTGATAACTAGAAGTTAGCAAGTTTTTAACACTTCTGCATGTCTTACTTTTTTTGGAAAAATCTAGACCTTTTAATGATCATTTATGAATGCAAGTGGGGCAAGCATTCGAAGCTATTCTCAAATTAGACAAAAATACAGGGTAAAAAAGTTTAAAAATTGAATAGATATACAAGGAACACAGCGTGGAAATTTCGTAAGATTTAGGAAATGACACATTTCAATGCAAAATGTAGCAATTTGCAATTACAATTTATTCTAATTGTATTCCAGGTACTCTATATTTATTACTTGCCTAAGGAAATCTCACTTCTCTCCTTTTGGCCACGATCTTTAACACCGCAGCATTTGTATTTATTTATTTCCACATAAATCTGTGGGGTTTCTTTTTCTGAGAACTGTTTGAAAGTTATACATAGACTTGGAACAGTACTGGATATGTACCTGCATCCTGCCAAAGAAATCTGTAGGGTTTAGGACTGGCCTGATTCTAATGCTGTGGAATTCCACAGAAAGTCTCAGTGAGCTAGGAGCAAGGTCACAGAGGAGCTTTGATGAGTTGTTTTATCAGTTAATTCTACACTAATATCAATGGTGGGGTTTTTTGTTTGTTTTGTCCAGCTTTTACGAACTATCATTTTGTGTGCTTCCATTTTTAGTATGGAATAATATTTTGTTAAATCAGAGGATCTTTTACTTTATAGGCACTCAGTATGACCTGAGAAAGACATCTAGACACCCAGTGCAGTCCTTATATCTGGAAATAGGGCTAATTCAATTAGATTATGAATGCATCCCTGTAGAGACTTTTAGGAGTATTGGGTAAAAAGAAGTGAGGTGTAGTGCTGGGTATGTGGGAGGACAGTGAGGATGGGAGTTGGACAGGTGATCGTGCACACTTGTCTTAGAATGTTTTTCTGTGGTAAGAAAAGTGGATGCTGTTCTTTCTTTAAAGGATTAATATTTTTATTTACATATATGTGTGTATATACATGTGTGTGTGTGTGTCTGTTCATGTGGGATGCAGAGAAGCCAGCAATATGTAAGTGTTGAATAAATCTATCTACAGGATAAGCTGTGGTGAACCTTCTAGAAAAGCAGCTAATTGAATGACGTTTTCTGGATTTTCAGCAAGTGTTCATTTATAAATGTAAATAGTGCATTGAAGGAGTTAAAATAACTCAATTAACAGTATTGTTACTACTGAAAAAATCCAAATAGATCTCTAGCTTGTCTCCACGAGCGTCCTTGTTCTCACTGCTGTTCTGTTAATCCTCCAGTTTTCTCAGGGATGTGTTTTCTGGAAATATGTTTCAATTCTTTAAATTATTAATGTCATTAAAATTTATAATTTTCTGTCATTACCTCTAGGAAAATAGAGATTGTAATGTGAAACATAATTGTCTCATTTTGCGATTTGTGTTATGATAGTTGAGCACAGCTAAAGCAGATTTAAGTATTCCCCTGAGCAATATGATGTGGCATTGCAAACTAACTGAACTTCTGGGTGTGCAGATAAATAAATAGATAAACTAATTCCACAAATGGCCAATATTTGTGTTTCTGAGATGTCTTTTAAAGGCTGTGTAACACTTAGAGGGGATACAAAATCTGTGTGGTGAGAGCTGAACTGAAGGTTTGGATGATTTGTGATTCTTTTTTTTCAATTCTCAGCCATTTGTTCTGAGTGTGCCTACCAAGGGATGCAGCCTAGGAGAGTATGAGTTAAAGCTATAAAAGAGAGTATGAGTTAAAGGAGAGTATGAGTTAAAGCTATGCCATAAAATTGTCTCTTCCTCAGACTTCAGCTTAGACATGGTGTGTGGTTTTAACACCCCTCAGATCCACAGAGGAGAAATCTGGAGGGATCTGTAGAGCTTGGGGGGCTGCTGCTGAATTGTCTCCTTGCAAGGCTAGAAAATGCTGCCCAGCATTTTCTGTTAAGCCTCAAAACCTTTGTCTTCTATAAGAAAATATTTGTTTTCTGATTTACTGGTTTCATGCCACACCAGTTGGTTTGTCATTTGTTGTGGTGGTTCCAAGTCCCCAGAAAACCCTTTTCCCCCCTACTAGGAAGCCCGGGGCTGGGACTCCCCTGGGGCAGAGCCCAGGGTGGTTTGCCCTGTGGATGAGCCGGGCTTCCCGGGGGCTGGCTACCCTGTCCCCAGCTGCCACTCTCCTGTCTTAGAACCTTTAGACTCCAGAACTCTGTACTTGATTGTATTATCCCCTGCCAATCTCCCTTCTCCTCCCCCTTCCTTTCCCAGTTGGTTCCTGTCCCCCGATCCCTCCCTGGTTCCTCCCCCGAGCTCATCAGTGATTGGTTTGTAATCTCTCAATAAAGTCTGATGCAGAAGGTGCCCCAGGTCTTTCACCTGGGTGCCCAGAGAGCTAGCAACACAGTGTCTCTATTATCCCAGGTGAAAGAACCCTGCCACGATACTCCAGCTTCTTCGGTTACAGTGACCACCGTGAAGGGGGACACAGCCTGCGGCAAGGGGCGAGAGACCCGACAGCAGGGAACCCGCTCAGGTCGGGGACACTGGCTGTAAACGCCGTGGGGCTGCAGTCTGAGACCCTGGTGGGCAGCTGGCCGGCCCAAGCCAACGGCCACAATCATTAATGCAATGAATTTCACCTTCCGCAAAGTTAAAAATTCATATTCCTGAAAAAACAATGGGAAACTGGCAAAGAAGCACTCAATTGAGCCAAGTACAGTACTAGTCAACCATAACAAGTAATTATTATAACCCCATGGTCATTTCACTCACAGCTTGACAGAGAAAATGGCAAGAAAACAATTTTTTTTTTCTTGAATGTCAAATGTCCAGAACCAGGTTCACTTCTGCTGATGACACATCACAAGGTGTGGGCCCTGTTGACCAAGTAACTGCGGCACCATGAGTAATTTGCAGCCCCCTGAGTGCAAGGGGCTGAGAGAGCCCTGTGCAGGCTGGGCACTGGGCTGGCCCAGCTGTGCAGCCAGGGCAGTCCAGCTGTGCTGGGCACGGGCGGATGTGACTTGCAGATGCTGCTGGTGGCCCTGGTGAGGAGCTGGGATGTACAGCAGGTGCCTGGGGGCGTGAGTGCAGGCAGCAGTGCCTGCCTTTTCTCACAGTGAACTCCTGCCAGGATGAAAACATCACAAGTTGCACCTTTGTTATGACTTCAGGATCAGCTAAGCCTGTGATTTTCAAACTGGGGTAAAAAAGGAGGTTTTGGTCTTGTGTATTTCTTTGAACACAAAATTTGTAAAGCATGGAGTTGAGCTGGCTTCAGTTTCCCTATAAGAGCAGTAGGTGCAGGCTCTGTCCCAGGATGGATTAGGAGCTGGGGCGTGTGAAGCTCTGCAGAGAAACTTTACAAATTGTAAAGCCTAGAAAGAAAAGCAGCCTGTCCTTGAGATCTCCTTATATCTTACCCCAAATTATTCTGTGTGCAGAAACTGATGTTCCTAAAGGTGTCAAACCCCTCCATAAAGTTTCTCCTATTTTTTTATTTCCTAATACAGACAACCTCAAAAGACTTCCTTGAGTCATTATCAGGATTGGTCTGCAGAAATGATCTACTGTACTTAGGGGAAAAGTGCTTTCTTGTAATGTTGTTCACAGGTGAAAGAGCCATATTTCCTGAAGACTGTTATGTTTTTCGATTGTTATTTTGTCCTGAGGATATAGTGAGGTTCTAGTCTGTCAAACAGAAGTTCATTCTATATAAATTTCATTTCAAGGCTTTTTTTTTTTTTTTTTAAATCTATTGAGACCATTTTGGCGCTTTCCTTTGAGGAACTACATCTGCAAAACTGTAGTATTGCCAAGATAGATGGTACTGTGTTGGGCTGTTTTCTTTTGTTTCAGATGATGTGTAAAGAAATAGGATTGTTGTTATTAAACACAGAATAACATTTGGCCTAAACTAAGCATACGCATCTGTAACATTTTTCTCCTGTTGTCTTTTAAAAAACATTTAACCAATAATGAAAGAAATACATAAAATGTCTGGACAAATACGTGTTTTTAAATGACTGTGTCTCCATTGACAGGAAATCACTGATAATGAAATATTGGAGTTGGTGCACAGTGCTCTGGGGAGGATGACAGTGATCCGGCAGATTTTCCCTCTCTCAAGGGACAACAACCAGAGGTGCATGAGGAACAACCACCGGATCTCATCCCTGCTGTGTGATCCACAGGAAGGCTACCTTCAGATGTTGCAGGTCAGTAGCTGTGTGCAGCAGAAAAAGGTCCATCTTAGGAATTTGCCCTGGGACAGTTTTATGTGGTTGCATTAACTCAGAGGAGGAATCAAATGAGTACAAATAAATCTGAGGATGTAACCTTTGGTCACTTTTCTCGACTTTATTAATTAACTTTATTTCCCAGGACTGAGCGCTTTAGATGTGATGTTACATCCATGAAGTATCAGCAAGTGGTTGCACTCACTCAGAGCTGATTTTGTGTATTTCATTCTCTTAAGAATCTTTTTGTATTTGAAAATATTGTGCCATCATAGTCCTGTGTTATTACTGCTTGCTTACTGTATGTATGCTTGTTAGACATCTGTTATGAAAGAGTTTATCTGAGAGGATAACAGAACTCCGATAGGTGTTGGGCTGTGGAGCATTTCATATTTAGGTAATGGACTGAATCAAGCTGATGTATTCAGTCTGTCCCTTTTCAATGGTCTCAGAAGTCTCCAGCAGCTGATAATTGTCTGAGTGTGTGAAATATGCACTGCTACTTCAGATTTCAGGTTTGGTAACACATTTGACTCTGGTGTTAGCAGCATCTTGACATTTCTTGGCTATTTAACCCAGATATCAGAATTTTTCTTGCAGTAATTTATATATTATTTAATAGGTGCTATTTCCAATGATAGTGCAATAATTTAGCAACACAGGCCTTGGACTTTCAATGGGACTTGTGTGTTTTGCTTTACTTTAGACACAGTTGAGAATCTCATTTGTATCACTGTTGAAGGTGTTGGATATAGCTG
The DNA here is from genome assembly GCA_034509425.1 of Eopsaltria australis. Classification (NCBI taxonomy): domain Eukaryota; kingdom Metazoa; phylum Chordata; class Aves; order Passeriformes; family Petroicidae; genus Eopsaltria; species Eopsaltria australis. Next base: position 2,768,234 of record JAVTVJ010000138.1, read on the forward strand.
TAAACTTTAGTGGGACTTAGAATATAAACTTGCTTAAAACCTTTTAATTGCAAGCATAGTCTTAAACTGAGATGGATTGGGTGAGGAAACAGTGGTTGAGCGTGTGGATTGTGCAGTGTGGGTGTGAGTGATCGAGAAGGGGCTTGGTTAAGCTGTGGGGAGGGGCTGTCACCACCCTAAGCTGCTGCAGCCTGGTCAGAGGGTGGTGTGGGGTCAGGGCTCCTGCAAGAGGGAACTCATGTCCTGGCTTGGAAGAGTTTCAGACCAGGAGAGGCAGGGAGATAGTCAGGAAGGAAAGTGGGTTAAGATTTCCCAAGGGATAGGGGTGTTAATTTAACTTATTTGCACCCTACTAGAAAGTTGTAGCTGCAGAGATTTAAATCCTTTAAGGGACAAATATGAACAGCTCCTCCTTGAAAAGCAGCTCTGCTGGCTCAGGTTCTGTCCTAGCCATGGCAAAGTTTGGGAGAAGCCAATCACACCCCCTGTAGTTCTGAGCGTGGCTGTGTTCATTCTGCACAGGGGAAGGTCTCTGCCTGTCTTGGCTCAGAAAGAAAAGACACTTTTGATCTTTGTTAGTAACTCTGAGGTATGCTGTAATGAGAACAAAGGCTGCCCATTTCAGAGGATCAAAGCAATTTCCAGTATGATGAAGAATTATCTATGCTGCACCAACAAATCACTCATTGGGGAATAATCTTCCATTACAGCAGGATTTTGAGTATTGCTGCCTATGCTGGTTTATGCATAATCTAATTCAGAGACTCATCTGAAGGGCTCTGACAGGCCTGTGAGCAAGTTCTAATTTGCAAATTTGCTGTAACTGGTTTGCTAGCACAACAGCTTTATGTCCTATTACTAAATTTCATTGATAAGGACCTTTAGATAAAGACCCCTCTTCCTGTTGATTTCCAAGTGTGGATTGTAGGAAACAAAGCATTTTCAGTTTCTGCTCCCAGAAATATTATACCACCTTCGAAACTGTCTTTGAGAGAATGGTATGGTAATGTTATGCTTTAATTCCTTCTCCATGAACTTAAAGACAAGAGAGATAAAGAGGTGCAGAGGTAAAATGTTTTTGGCAGCTGATTCCATAACTTTCATGTCCAGTTGCATAGGCATGAAAGACAAAGGACAGATGTGAGAGCTCTCCGAATTAGCTGCCCCCAGTCTATTTGTAAGTGTCAATAGATTGAATACAGGATGCTTTTATCATGCACAGGTACACCTGAAGTGTTCCATAGCTGCATTCGTTTTTCATAGGTTTTGCCAAAATATCTTATATAACGCCTTGTGGACATATGGCTCATATTAATTTGAGTGTGACTGACATGTTATTAATGGTCTTGTAATTCAGGTACTTGCAATTTTCTGTTTCCTTTTTTTGCTTAAAAAAATAGATGTGACCTTTTGCTGTACAGAATCACATCACGGAATTACCCCCATTGCCAGAGGCTGCAGGAGCTCCAAGCTCCTTGTCAGGCTGCATGAATCCACCAGAGGCAGTGACCGCCTGCCAGCACCGAGTCTTTGTGTTGCTTTGAAGTACTTTGATTAACACCACAGTTTGGAAATCCCTGCCTCATTCTCCCTTGGGCAGTCTCATGTTAATAATTGTTTGTTGTCAAGGTAACTTACCAGCTATTGTTAGTTAATTATTTATTTAATGACTTTGAAGAAGAATAAGCTAATCTCTGTCAACCTCTAGCTGTAGTTATTTTTCTGGGGGGGAATTTAGCATTTTTAACAAACTAGTGAAGAAAGAAACATTTGCGTCATGGATTATTAACTTTCTTCTGGCTAAATTAATGAAAATCTTTGTGGAACGATTTTGTTCTCTGTGTCTTTAGTACCATATCCTGGAAGGTTGTTTTTCAGTGGGTGATCATCCCGGTTTGGCATTCTGACAAGCCTTTTAAAGATCAGGCTGTTCTGCAAGCTCATCCAAAAACTCATCTGTTCTGAATGCTTTGTGGAAATCCAATCTTATTCCATCAACCCACTTGTCAAAATTTTGCTCATGCCCTTATTTCTTGCCCGTATAATATACTCAGCTGGGTTTCTGCTTCAAGGGGAGAAAAAGCTTTATAAAGTTTCCTGTCTTGATCATTTTATTTGACTTCAGAGGACTGCATTTCTCTCTGTCTTATTCTTCAGGTGGGATTTTTTGTGTGCATCTCGTGTACTTTTGGTAAATGGAAAAGACACAGTTTAGAACTTGCTTTTTTCCACTGGCCGTCGGTATCCTGTGGTTTGGGCCATCCATGTTGTCAGTGTTGCCTCATCTGGAGAGAAAGCACTGAAGCACTTCAGGATTTATAGTTAAATCTAGTTAGTCCTAGGTAGACCTAGTATGTATCCCCACATGGCATTTGAATGGTATATAATAGTGTAATTGCTATTAAACTCTTTAGATTATTTCAGAAATGTTCTTACAGACTCAATTTGAAGAACTTCTGCTGTATAATTTGCTTCTTTCCAAAATGTTTCCCTTTAAGTATTAGTTTTGATGGTACTCTACAAACTTGATGTCTGATGAAGGTATTTTTTTCTTTCATGAGGTTCGTCACGATGCATTCATATTTTCAAAATCAGATTTTTTTTTGTTTATGTTTTTTAAGAAAGATTTCTCTTTAGAAATGTAATTCCCATTAGTTTGTTTTTGCCCTTGCTTGCCATTTATGTAGGTGATGAGTTCAATCCATGTAAGATTCTAAAGATATTAAAATATATTACAGGGACACAGTGTATCTGAAATAATTTAGCATGACCCAAAATACATAGTAGGATTGAAAAGGCAAAAAGAAAACCCTAGCATACTGTGTCACAATGGGGTTATTTCTGATTCAGAGTCCAGCCTCTCTACTGAAGAACTATTCCACACATTGCTTGGACATATTTGAGGAGAGCCTAATCCTGCAGTTTTGTCCAACTAAATGACCTCATTGTCATTTGGCTTGTTAACACTTCTGTTATTACACAACTGTAGAGTGCTACTGAGGGGCAGTAAATATTGATTAAACCCCATTAAAGCATTCACTTTCTCCCATAAAGGATTGATGAGTCACATTTTTCGTTTTCTTTCAATGCAAACCTATATTCGCTTTTCTCTTTAGCAAAGTTTAATTTGGATTTTTGGCCAGATGTTCAGTCACAGTGAAATTGTTTCTGAGTACAATGTGAATGTAAAGGATCCTTGAAGTGACTTTACTGCCCATTGCACAGTCCAAATCTCTCTCTGAAGCCCAATGGTGTGTGTTTTCTACAAGGTGAGTTAGCAGAAGAATTCATTAAAAACCCCAAAGCACTGCAGGTGTCCCGTGGCCGTGGGAGATTTTGTGATCATGTTGGAGGCTAAAACCCCAGGTAGGCTCTGCAGTGATCTTTTCCTCTCTGCCTCTTTTGACTGCTGGGTTTCTCTATTTGTGTAACTATTTCATTGAATTTTTTTCACTCCTCAATCAGGAAGCAGACAATAGTGGCTAGAAGAAAGCATTAGTACTTCCATTTTTCATTTGTTATTGCCTCTGAAACCTATATTTATTTATAAATGAGGTAGGATAAAATTGTACGCTGTTTTGCAATTCCAACATTTACCTCTTGTCCTTCTCTCTGACTATTAGTTGTGTTCAGTTTTCTTTATCAAGGCACTCCTACTAGACTTTCCTTGGACAGTGAATGTTAGCTGTGCCAAATTCCCGAGATGTTTAGCGAGTGAAGCCAATGCCTCCAGCTAACAAACTTGAGCATCACAGGGTAATCCAGGCCTTGTATTATTGTTGTCATGTTGTTACAAAACATACTGGCAAAGAAAACACTCATAATGATGTTAAATGCCCATAATAAATAGCTGAAGGACAGCGAGCATTCAGAGAACAGAAGCTGTGAGAAGGGAAGAGAGTTGTGATATGTGTAACTATGTAAAAACAGGAGAAAATTAAAAAGGAAAGAAGAGCTGCTTATCAATAAAAAAAGAGATTCTGAGAGTGCAGTCTTACAAAGAACTCTTTGAAAAGCTCATTGAGATACTTAAAACTAGAGTGGGCAAAACACCAAATAATACACTAGTTAGATTCCTTACTGTCAAAAGGCTTGAATAAATATACAATTGAGGCCTGGTTTTGGTGGTTGTAGGAGAATTTCAGTCATTTTATTTAATTTGCCTCACTGATAATAAATAAATAGCCCTTTGGAAGTTTGTAGCTGGCATGTAAGTTGTAAATGAACACTTGTTTTTTGACTGTGTTTCCCCATGAATGCCAGACTGCTGGCTGTGATTTCGCTCTCCCTGAGCAGCACTGTATGTACTTGTAATGTGGGCAGTGGTGCACTGTCTCACCAGAGGTGATGGGTGTGGGCTGGGCCAGGAGAAGCAGCAGCCAGCCCAAGGCAGCCCTGGGGACAGTGGTGACCGGGACAGGGACGTGGTGTGGCACTTGGTGTGCCTCCCCCAGCTGGCACTGCTGCAGGGAGAAAGGCCTCGGTCTCCAGGCATGGCCAGGCCCCATCTCCTGGTGCAGGGACCTGCCTGTGAAAGGCGTGTCCAGGCACAGAACCTCCAGCCACACCTGGCTGAGCTGCAGGAGGCCATGGAAAGGGGGAGGAACATGGGGAGGCTGGGGAGGAGTTGGAGAGCTGGCTCCAAGCGCAGGCTGCAGTGGACCCACAGCTGAACAGACCCAGAGTCTCCTGCTGGCACACCCAGAAGGGAGGGAGGAGGGCGGTGATGAGGAGAGTGAAAGCTTGCAACAGCAAGGACTTTCCCCAAAGCCTGAAGTGCCCTTGCAGAGTCGCTTCACTGCCCTGCAGGCTGAACAGAGCCTTCACATCAGGGGAGGGGCTGGAGCTGAGTAAGGCGGCCCCATGTGCTCCTTGTGTAGCAACCAGCTCAACTAAGAAAAGGCAGCAGGTGAGAGTAGCAGGTGACTTCCTTCTTAGAGACACCGAGGCACCTGTTTGCTGATACAGCATTGTAGCAGGGATGTGACTGAGAGACCACCAGGCCTCATACAGCCCACTGACCATTACCTGCTGATCCATGTGGACACCAGTGATACAGCCAGGAGTGGCCTGAGGAGGATCCAGAAGGAAGAGGAAGTCAGTCAAAAATGCCAGGAGGCCTGCATGGATGAACAAGTAGTTCCTGGACAAACTCAGACACTAAAAGCAAGTCTACAGAGGCTGGAATCTGGGACAGGAAGCTGGTGAGAAATACAGAGAAATTGTCTGAGCAGCCAGGGGTCAGGTTTGGAAGGCTAAAGCTCTGACCATGAATTAAGTCTGGCCATGAATGTCAAGGGAAGACCCCAAATCTTCTATATGTACAGTTGGTGATAAAAGGAAAATGAGGGAAAATATGAAACCTCTCTGAATGGAAATAGGTGCCTTGGTTACCCAGGATAAAGAGAAGGCTGAGGTACTCAGTGATTTATTTGCCTCAGTCTTCACTGGCAAGTGCTCCAGTCACAAGCCGTGAATGCCCCATCCCTGGCAGTGTCCAAGGCCAGGATGAGCAACCTGGTCTAGGGAGTGGCATCCCTGCCCACAGCAGAGGGATTGGAATTAGATTACTTTAAAGGTCCCTTCCAACCCAAGACATTCTGCCATTCTTTGAAACGTATTTAAGAAAATGAAACAGGTCAAATTTTCAGTCCCTCTGCTCTAACAATATCCTTGTTAGCACACCATTATACCATGGATAAACCATCAACCTTTGCTGCTCCTGGTAAGATGCACTCTGTCATTAGAGACACAAATGTGCAACTGCAGTACTTGAACTCTGAAAGTTGACACACAGGTTTAGGGCATGCTGGGAGTGTGCATAGCAGTCACCATGATCCCCCTCCTCAGGCAGCAGGCATTTCTGGCAGGCTCCACTTGCTCTGAACTCCTCTTCCATCTGCTTCATCCTTGGAGCTGACTGCTGTGGCCACTCACAGAGCAGTTTTGGCAGCAGCAGGGTACAGATGCCCAGCCTGGGAATGAGTTTTTGAAGTAGTGGCATCTCAGTGTCAGCTTGCCTTCCAGCTGATCTCTTCAGCATTCCCTGGCTGGATTCTTGGCTGGCTGCTCAGGAGTTGGGGTCAGTCTTTGTGGCTTGCTGGCCTTCTCAGAAGAGCACTTGTCTATGATTAGTCCTTCTGAAGGAGCTAAGAGCTTTTTTCATACATAACTTTAAAAGTAAAGTCATTCTGGAAAATCTCATGAAATTCGCATAGAAACTGCTATGAAAAGACATTTAATACTGTGATAGATTTCCATTCTTGAAAATTTCTGCTGTGCTCTAGTAGTGTGTGGTGGATTTATTTCTTCAGTGCAAAAAAGAGCTTCACAAAGTCTGGAATAATTTCCAGAATATAAACCAGAACATGCCTAAAATTATTCATGTACAGGGCATATCCTTTAACGTATTGGTGAAGCAGCCACCATCATTCTTATAGCAAATAGATCAAAAACCATTTCAGTACCTCCAGCTCTTACACTGTCAGCAATGGAGTGAAAGAAGAACTAAAAATTAGTCACTTCCTCCAAACATGAGCAAAATGAAATACTTTGTTCTAATCTAGGACTTTTATTCTGTTAAGGGGAATCTCTTCAGGCAGATATACATCTTTCCCTCCTCTGTTCCCCTGTGAATATCCAAATAGGGGAAATAACAAGTGCTCCAAAGCTTTGAAAATCCAAAACAGCCGAGTATGTTGCCTCATTTTGCTTCTCTTTTGCTTTGCTACCAATTCTGAATGCTACCTGAAGATGAATTTTTGAAATTCACTGTTTTCTCATGCCTCTGACAGTACTGGTGGAATCAGAGTACAGCTGAACCCTTGGGTATCTCAAAAAATCCCTTTCAGTGGTCATGTCCATACTTATAGGGAATTTGACAGTTCACTGAAAATTAAAATATGTGTGCAGGTGGAGAAACAAGGGCATACTGGCCATGTCTGCTGAATCCTTTTTCTTTTCACACAGCATTGCTATTCTGGAGGTTTCAGCAAACTCACGTTGCAAATATGATCTAGGGCATATGAAGAGATTTTGCTGTATTTAAGTGTAATAAAGGAAATTATTCTAGCCCTGAGTTTACTGCGAGATCTGGCCAGAATATTTTTCTTAATATCACAGATCCAGCCTTAGTTGTGGAAATTTTGTTACTGTTCTTTTCCTAGCTTGTGTATTTTCTGTTCTAAAATAAAGTGTCGATTGTGTGAGTAAGATGCAACTTACTCTTCCATAGGATATTGACTCTTCAGTGAGTAATGAGTAAAATGTAGTTATGCATGCATGTCATTTTTACTGGAGTAAATAGAGTATGATTATATGAAGGAAGGAATTTTGCTGATTAAAAAGTACCATTTGCTTATGTTTGGGATGAGGCTTTCAGCAGAAGAGAACCACAGTGGCAAATTACCAGTGGATAAGTGTGTACTATAGAACACGCAGAATATTCTTTCCGTGGCAAAATGTAACTTGCTGTATTCTCTGCAACATTTTCTTCTGCCTTGGTTCATTCTACGTCTCCAGACGTAGAATAAGGACAAATGTAGTGGGAGACTCCTCTTGTGCAGACTCTGTCTTGTTGTCTCTCAGTTTATATCATTCTTTCAAAAGAAATTAATGGAGCAACAGTGATGCAAAGTCCATTATAGGTCTAGCTGAGCTATGAGGGTTAGGTTGGTAAACACAGGATTGTTTTGTTTTGCTCTGCAGCTTGATTTGGGTGCAAGGTCATGCAGGCTGAGATCCCCAGTGCAGTTCTCCCAAGCTCTGTCAGTCGTGTGCAGAATTGTGGCATCCTCTCCCAACACAAGAAAAGCAGAAAACAGTGTACCCAAGTGCATCTTATGTTTTGCCTCAGAGCTCTCTGCTAGCTAACTAAGCTCTGTTTTTGGGAATGAGGCTGCAGTTTTCCAGAACTGCAAAAGAACAGTGCCAAATGGAGAAAACACAAAACATTTCTGATCTGTGGGAGTTCCAAGGCAACAGACAATGAGTTGTCAGTTAAAAGTGAGTGTGTAAAAACAAATTCAGTTGGGAGCAAAGAGGATCATGAAGGCTTATAAAAAATGGCCTTTTTCCTGATGTATGTAAACGTATGCATGTATGGCATTTTTCCTTATGCATGTAAAACCTATTTCTAAGAAAGTAGATTCTAAGAAAATGGATTTTGTGGTGTGTGGTTTGGGGGTGGTGTATCTTGTGGGATCTGAGGTTTGTTTTGATTTTTTTCTCTGAAGAGTTGTTTAACCCAGAAGAAAAGTGCTCTCTTGAATAATAAGGATCCGCTTGGTTGCTTTATTTGAAAGTTGCTTGGAATATCTGCAGGATAGGGAAACAAATGCAATTAAGCAGAAGAAACTTGGTTCCTGGGACTCGTATTAACTCTAAAACTACTTTTCTTAAAACAAGAGGAAGTATGGCATATAGCTACTTCAGAAACTATTCTAACAGGTAGGATAAAATTTAAAAGAAAACATTTAACTGGATAAAATAGCAAATAGAGGCAGTGTTCAGCAAGGCTGGAAAGAAAAGTAGGGAAAAAAGATGGCAATGCCAGATGGGAAGAGATTCTCCCTGATAGTATCTCATAGGTTTTGCATTGTTTTCATGTTAACATCCCTTTTTATGCTTAGTCACTTAAATAAGTGTGTATTTGCCACATATGTCTTTCTTTGTATTTTGATTCTTTCAAAATTAATCTTTGCTTATATATCTTTTGTTCAGATTTACTTACGCTGGAAGATATTTCAAAGTGCCTAGGTTTTCAGTTCATGTCAAACTCCAGATTATGGGACATGAAACACTTTGTTTCTGAAGATTAGCATCTTACAGACATCAGAAGTTTACTTGCAGCCAGTGATTCAACAGTATATGTTTAACGATATGTGTTTAAGCTTTCACAGAGTGACACTTTTATTGGGACACCTAGCAAGTCATGTTTATAGGAAGTATGCAGCTGAATTAACTTCCACCTCCAACCCTTTCCTGGTCTCTAGGCATTACTTTCTAAGGTGTATTAGAAAAATCAGGATATAAAGACAAATTATTGTTAATAATAAAAATGATAATAATAGAAAAATATTTATCTGGCCAATGATATAAAGTTAAGATTTGAGTTTATTAAAGACTAAATCAAACCCCCTGTACAAAGGTTTGAAGAAGAGTGCATTTGAACTCTGGAAACAGGTGAAGAGTATCTAATTTATTTTTTTTAATGACTTGTCTCAGCCAATTTCTACTCCTAAAGTTTTACTAGTTGAGGTGGATACCACTGCCTGTCAAAGATCTGATCATGTATTGCTGGACATGTCTTGTTTTGAAAAATTAAATACCTAGCTCAGCATTACTAGTGTGGTGTTCTGTTCTTACTGGAGTCTTTGTCATCAATTGTTTATTTCTCATGTCAATTGAAGAGTAAGGAGGCTAAAATCAGTAGCTCCAGAGAAAGTAGCATATAACCAGTCTCCTGTATATTTGGAGAGAGATGGAGAGAGATGTTAAGACAAAATTATACTGTCATTTCTCCTCCTCTATTCTTAAGAGTAGCATATTACATTTTGCTGTGCCAGAAATTACCAATTGCTCAATGAATAAAACCCCCAAGAACTTAATTCCATTCTGTGTTTCCCTCCTTGCTGAAAGGACTGACAAAGTAGCAATCCCTGTCTTTCATTGATAGATAGCTGTACTCCCTCTACAGCTTGAGTTTGTATGTGGAGTGTGATGTCTCTTTACAGCACTGCATTGCAGTAACACTCAGGCAGTGCCAGTGTGCCAGAATCCCTTGGACACAGCGACCCAGGAGCACAAGCATTTGGCTCTTTTAGTTCTTACTTATGCCTTCTTTTGTTCTGTTCGTTTGCTGGTTTTTATAGTTTCTTTGGAAGGTGCTCACATAATAAAAAAGAGGCTCATTCTTATTATTGTTTGCAGGTTTCCAACCTGTACCTGTATGACAGTGTGCTCATGCTGGCCAATGCTTTCCACAGAAAACTGGAGGACAGGAAATGGCACAGCATGGCAAGTCTGAACTGCATGAGGAAATCCACCAAACCTTGGAACGGAGGAAGATCCATGCTAGAGACTATTAAGAAGGTGAGAAAAGACAAACCACCATCGTGTGAGCAATTGAACGAGTTGCTTCACGTTGAAGAAGGTTGTCACTTCTATTCAACTTTTCTTTGATTTATTACAAGCAAGCTATCTACAACAACCAGGGACAATCTTCAGCTATTAAACAAGCAAATGATTTATGATAAACAAGTTACACACAGTGCAACACATAGTGTGGGTCCCGTGGTATGTGTTCTACTTCTGTTGTTCTCACAGCTGCCTTCTGTGGAAGAAATAGGATTAGGAATAGTCGTGGGAATTGATTCATGCATTTTTGCAAGGGAACAACTTGAGGAGCTTGAGGGGGGAAACCAATGATGAGGTTTAAGACTTGTTTTCCATTTTCTACAACTCAGATAGCTTTTTAAGTTAGCTGAGCATTGATAAGGATCTATTGTGTACTGTAGCCCAGAGCAGAGCAAAAAGGATCTGATTTGGCTAAGCTGTCACTAACAGTTACCCTGTCTTGCACTATGCTGAAATACTCAAATATCGACAGAACTGTGGCTTTGCAGACACATGGCAACTTCTTGTATAGAAGTTACTTGATCACAAGTAATAGTAGAAAAACCCCTAATTTTTTACTGTACTAATTTTGCAGTTATTCAGAAGAAACCCCCTGCTCCCAAATGTATATTGATGAAATAATTTTTCTCTAGTAAAATGATGCAGTTTGGTCATTCTGACAAGTCCTAATGACACCATCCGTTGTTGCTAAATTTATTTGAACTTTGGTGTGACTTCAAGCTTCTTTGCCTCAAAGCCAGAATCAAGCTCTGTGATAGTTTCACAGAGATGCAGTTTGATCTTTCCTTCATGCCTCTCTTGGGAGCACAGCAGGCACACCCTTTGTTTTGGGCTTGGGAGTTCATGCCTTGGTACTCAAGCCCAGAACTGAGCCCGCTGCCCTCAGGTACACTGGGAGGGCTGTTGTCTCACAGTCCACTAAGGCCCTTCTCTTTTCTGTGAACAGTAATGACCTGATGGCCATAACCACCGGGTGTGTTAGTGCTAAAGTAAATTTCTGAAAAAATTTAAAAAATGAAGTCTTTTGTCTGGTGCTGGTTTTGAGCTACTGAAGAGCATTCGATTGCCACGTTTAAGTTCACTGTAAACATGATTAAAGCATATTTGGCGCACAATGAAATTTCTGAAACTTATCTCCTTAGGGCCATATAACTGGGCTAACTGGTGTAATGGAGTTCAGAGAAGATGGAGCCAACCCCTATGTCCAGTTTGAAATCCTGGGCACCAGCTACAGCGAAACGTTCGGCAAAGACGTGCGGAGGGTAAAGATGTGCTGCTTCCTTCTCTCTTTTGTTTTCCTCTAAATAATATACATCCTGCTTCACAGGAGGAGATGTTATTCTTCAAAAATGAATTAGTGCTACGCTGCAGAAGGCATTTACTCTATGAGAAATATTTTCTAATTTGTTATACACTTAAATCTTGAAAACCAGTTTTATATTGGTAGGCAGGAATCCTCCAAGTTATTTCCCATGTGCAGTAATGCAATGCCGTAAGCATCCTGTGAATATAATAGTGAAGACTGCACAATTTAGCTTATGTATTTTATTGTTAATTAAGATAAGATTGCTGTAATATAAATATGGAAGATGCAACACAATTGGCCCTTGTCTTACTAAGGAAGCTAGCTGAAAATATAGATTACGTAAATACACTAGGATATTTTAACAGCTGCTGCAAGAATTTGAGATAAATAAATAAATTCTAGAGAAGAAAATTTCCAACATTAAAGATGCTCTGTCATGAAAAGTAAAGACTGACCTATCAGTGGTAGCTGGTGGAACAAGGACTGCCAAGGATTAGAAGGCAGTTAAAGTGGTTCCATGGGATTATTAACATAAATTGTCTTGTTCTTAGAAGCCAGCCTTGAACACACTCAGGCTGAGGGGATGCTCCAAAAATACATGAAACTCTCAGTTGAACAGCGAGGTTCTGATTGGAACCTATGCTATAAATAGTTTCTAAACTGCTCAGATGGTTGAGATACAGACATTACCATGGTATGATCAGTGAGTCCTACATTAAACAGAGCTGACCAAAGAGGATTTCACAAATAATTAAAATATATGTGATTTCTTATTTTCATTTGGACATTGGTTTCAGTGATTTGTTTTTATTTGCCTGAATTACAGAAGTGTAAGTGGAGAAACAAGCAAGGAACTTGTGTTTACATAATCATCTTTATCAGCTAAACATGAGATTCTTTCAGAGTCTAATTTGGCACAAGGATTTTGGACATGGAGCCAAAGTTGTGCAATATCTATTAGAAATTCAACAGAAGGGAGACAAGTATGTGAAATGTATAAAGTTCCAGGAGATATAATTGAAAATTTTCTGTTGCCAGAAATATGCCTCTGAACACTTCAGTTTGGCTAGGCAACTTCATATATTGGGGTGACCAGAAAAAGCTGTTTCTTGGTCTACTTTCATTTCCAGAAGGTTGAAAATGAGAAAGTCTTAAGTTTCAAATACTACGTGAATTATAAAAGATTATCTTATTGTCTTAATTTTGGAAAAAGTGTTGCCTATTTAGTAAAACAAATTTGGTTTAGGAGGTGTAGGAATCAATCCTGGTTCTCAGACAGAAGTATGCTCCTCACTTTATGCACAAGTATGCAAAACAGAAGTACCTGGTGCCGTGTGAGATGCTGTGGACTGTCCCAGTGTTTCCAGCTGCCACTCCAGAAAAGCCTGAGTGTCCTGGCAGTGCTGTGTTATCCCAAGCATATGGATACCATGGGGCATTTGTTTGGTCCCATTTTGTTACAGAATTCCCAAGTGACTTTGCTTAAGTCACATAATTGCTTGATGCTTTGATACTTACCTTCCAGTAATGTTGGCATGAACACCACAGAGCACAGGTTTGAGCCTTTCAGGCAAACTGGGATGTGTGAGGTATTTTCTGTGTTTATTAGGTGTTTTCTAATCTGCCTTTCAAATATGGTGCCACAGATACAAATGCTCTCACTTTGGTATGTGCAGCACACTGACCAAATTGACGCATAATCCAAGAGTGTGAGGGGGAGATGACTTAAATATCACTCAGCAGCAACCACAAGGCAAAGAAATAGGTAAAACGACTAAATGGGAAAATTACTAAAATGACTGACCTGGTTTACTACTGATTACTTTTGATCCTTAATGTGCTACTTTGAGATTGTGCTACTAGGTGGTTAATATAGGAAGGCTTAACTCTTTGAGTGTTAAATGCAGAACACTACAGAGTTCCCAAAAGTTGAAAGGGAATATAATTCTAAATGGGTAAAAAGCTAATGGCTGTGGAATACTGCTCTGAGCTAAAATGAAGTTCTGGAAATTATCCTTTCAGTCTAATATATAGAGAGAGTAAAAAGTCAGCAGTATGCTACAGAAGTTTGGAGAAGAACTTGGAAGAGATCATACCTCTTAGAGCAAATTACCATGGAACTGCTGGAGTTCAATTATATAGGCAGTCTGACTTTTTATTATTGCAGCAAAAATATGTTACAGCTTAGAAGTACTTTTAAAGGCTCAGAAAGTCATGCTTATCTTATTTATATTACTTGAGTAACAGACCAGTTCTGATTTATTGTCAGTTGTTTCCATTTCAGCCTGTGGTCAGGTTCAGCTGTGGAGGAAGGTACTTTGGGTAGAAAACAGAGGGTTCTTTCTGCATGGTTTTATTTATGTATGGAGAGCATCTGTAGTTATTCATCCCTGTCCAGACCTTACAAGAAATCTTTCCACTTAGGATCAGTGACAGGGTAGGGCAAATTACTGTAACATTGAGTGTTAACCTTAGATGGAATCCAGTCAAAAGCTTTTAACTGGATTTTTAGCACTCAACATCCGTTAAAAAGTTTCTTGAGGATCATTTCCACCAGACAGATTCCTGGGAGGATGTCCAAGTCAGTAACTCAGATCTGCAGAAATTTTCAGGGCTGTTTTACAGAGGCATCTTGACTCTCCAGTTGTCCTGAGATCTGGTCTTTCCGCAGACCATTTTTCCTCCTGCTAGTTGTGAGTGCAGATAAATATATGTATTTGATTACTTAGTGTAGCTCCTTTATTCCATGAGTCACTTAGTCTGTCTTCTCCTTTCTTACTGCAGTCTAACACTGTGTGGTTTTGGTAAAGGCTTATAGAGGCTTTTGTGTATTTTGTATGTTACTGTTTGTTTTTCCTTTGGGTGTACTTTAGTGAAAGGGAAACTTCAGAAAATGCTCTAATTTCTTTGGTTTAAACATAAAAGCACAGGGTATGTCCCTTAAGGTATATCACCTTGTTTTACAAAAGGCTGGGTAATTGCCTTCTATTCACTGTGTACATGTGGAAGTTTAGAAAGCATCGTGTATTCATGCTTAAAATAGAGATTTGTGTGCTGGCTTATCAGGGCATTTGAAAGTTGAAGATGGCTAGAGGAACTGAAAAGGCTTAAATGTCTCCTGCTTGACAATTGCCACTATGATTTATGTTCCTAGTGTCTGTAAACACCTTCAGAACTAGCAACCAGAGTATCTGTATATTTTTAAAAATCAGGAAAATAAGTGGATATAAAGTGGTAAGGGAACAGAATAGATCAAAAAGGAAGAAGCAAGAATAAAACGGATGTCCTACTTTCACAGTCCAATGGTCATGGAAGGGGAAAGGAAGGCAGGAATACATTAATTCACTCCTTAGGGACCATCTGTATTATTAGTTCTTATTAATGAGAGCCCTGATGGAACTTCCAGAACATCTGGGCTGCTTCATACTTCTTACGTTCCTGCACTTGGGTAGATCCTACACAATATAGGAGCCGGGCAAAGCAAAACTAAGGGAGCTGGAACTGCAGGGTGGCATTCCTAGCAAGTCACAGTGTCACCATGAGCTCTTGAGGTGTAAAACTATTTGGTCTTGTTTGACCATGTGTGCAGAGCACACCACGACAGCTACCACGCCTTGCAGGGATGTGATCAGGCTAAGTTAGATGATGCCTGTAAGGAGCTTTATGATAATCTTCATCTTCATCCTTGGCAGGAAGATCTTCTATAAGTGTGAAATGATGTGGGTATTCAGTTTATTTTATGACAGGGAACATATTTTTTCTAAAGCAATCTGCATTTCTTTCCCAAGCTGGCTGTAATGAAGGCAGAATTACTGGTTTGCACACATTTTGTATTTCATAAGAAGCATTCTGTTCAAAATGATACTGTTTATGATTAGTTATTAATTTCTGTCAGTTGGTATGTTTTAATTTTTTTTAATTAGATTTTCTTGAAATATCATCAGCTTTGTAAACAATTATGGTTGTTTCCTACAGCTCTTCTGAGGCAGACTGCAGAAGTCACTGTAAGTCGTTTTTGTAATATGTTTTACAGTTGTTGAAACCCCATTTTTGAATTCTGATACCTTGGTGTAGTTGGAATTCTTACTTTTAGACAAATGTCATTATTATCATGATGACAAATCCTATGCTTCTTATTCGTTGCAAAAAGGAATGGTATTTTTAGAGATCTGCAGTATCAAGTGCTTTCACCTCCAAGAATATTGCCAAATCCCATCGTATGCTGCTAGAAGTTATATATACACCAAAAGAATGATATGGTTCCTACTGTAATTGAATCAGTTTTACTTACATGGAAAAATACATTACTTAGTTGCCTGGGTTGAGCTGTAAACCAGATTCCTGCCTCCTGTTTGAGCACTTCATAAACAGGCACTTGGGTGTAGTATTTCAGTTTTACCTGTTTGGCCAAGGTATCTTTCAGCAGAATTGTGAGACTGAAGTTGTGGCTACTTTTAATCACTGGAAACCCCTTGTTGCTTTGCAAAGGGAAGGGCGAATGGTCCTCTCCCTCTGAGTAGAAAGCAATTTCCACACTTCCTCTTTCTGCTTGAGTTGATTGAGTGTCATGGTGGAATAATTTGGAAAAACAGCATTGTGATTCATCCTATAGCCACGTTGTGTCAAACTGAAAAAAAACTGATGTGTTTTACTCAAAATAATAAACCCCCTTAAATTTTTTGTTCTGATTTTGTACACATGATGTATAATGAAGGATAAAAGTAAATGCAATCCTTGCATATTCCGTAAGTTGAATTATTCATGGTGAAAAATACAGCTTAACATATAGGAAATGGGTATGATCAATTTTTAAATCATAGAAGAAAGCTAAAGAAGAAACATAATAACCTTGAGCATTTTGGTTTGTTTTTTTCCTGAAATGATGTGGGGTCACTGTTTGCCAAGTTCTTAAATTGGGCTGTAAATTGGGCTTTTTTTTCTGATTGAAATATACTTAATGTTGTGTATGCTGTCATTGTAAAGTTCTAGCTGAATTATTAGGCATACTGAGGAGTTGGTAAGCAATTCTAAAGATATATTTTCTGTTGCAGATATGTGATACATAGTTCTTTTAAAGTGTTTTTTTAAATTCTATTTTATGTTTTTGGAAAGCATTGCCAGTGGGACCTGTGCTCGTGTATAAACTGTTACTTGTATTTGCAAATTACACCAGTGTCAACACCGAGTAAAAGGGATGTCTTGCAAATTTGAGTTGGAATTTCTCCAAGCATAAGATCGTCCTGGTCTTCCCCTTTGGAAGACTGTTAATATGACATTTTCACAGTGTGAAGCTTAAGGGTAGGTTTTTAAAAGCAGCCATATCTGAGGTAAGAGTGAGGCCAGGACAATGAGGGAGCTGCAGAAGTTTCCACAGTCCACATGCACCACTACTGGTATGTTTAAAAATTCTGTTTAATTTCTAAATCACACATTATATCATACCTATCAGGTTATAATGAATCTTGGGTATAACAGTCTCCTTTTTTCACACATATGCAGTAGTGCCTAAAATTGGGATAATAGGAGTGCTAAAATCAGCCTTGTAAAAACAGTAGGATCTTTAATTATGGAGTTTTCACCAAAGCTCCTGTAATTTATTGATTAATCCTAGGAGGGTATTCAGAGTGGGATGTCAAGAAAAGCCCCTTTCTGTAGCTCAGCCCATGAAGAATCTGTGCTATGAAAAAAAAATGTATTTCAAATCAGCAACAGGTCAAGATTTACTGAGCTTAACAAAGAAAAATAAAAGAACTATTTGAAAAAAAAACTACACCTTTTTGGAAATCCAAAAATGGAGATTATTTACAATTTTCTTTTTCATAGTATCAACCTTGAACAAAAGCAATAAGCTCACAACTCCAGAAAAGAGGAATAGTCTGTCTTTTTTAATTTCCTGCTCTGAGAAATATCTTTGATCCATGATTATTGTCTATCATTCACACCTATTCCAGAACTTTCTGTTGAATGTCAGAATAACTTTTTTTAGTATAATGTCTGTGTAGCAAAATTGCTATGAAAGAAAACAGTAGTAATAATAATGCCAAAACACTGTTATCTTAACTGTCAGATGGAATAGATGTCATCTTGGCTTTTATAAGGACATAAACTAAGGAAATCTAACACCTCTTCATTTACAGCATGATCTCAGTGTCAGGGACAGTTGCAAGGACTGTGAGTTGAGGGAGACCATGCACAGTGTCTTCTTTGCAGTATTTGAAAAATGTATTTAATTCTTCTAATGGTTGCTGCCTTGTAGCATTTGATAAACTGCAAATACATGTAGGCCAAGCATAATTTATGAAGCAATTTATTTCAGCAGTAATATTAAAATCCAGGGTAACTCTAGTGCCTGCCTGTGTATATTGCTCTGATACATTCAATATGTCCAAAAGTGGATCTTTAAATATAGATAGTTAATCTATTTGGTCATGCTTCCATCGTAGTTAAAAAAAATGAAAGAACCTTATGGTTTCTCTTTAGTCTTATTAAAATAAACAACATATGTGAGAGTTATCTAAATTTCTCCTTCTATTTGTGTTTTTATTTCAGCCATTTCATGCCAGATTACATTACTCTGTGTGAGTAAATACTTTCACATGCAAGTTTTCAAAAGACACAATTTAATGACAAGATTTCTTAGTGGTCAGCCCAAATGTGGAACATGAGGAACTTCTGTGTCACTAAGGGCCAAGAACTATCTGGCTTGCTTTGGCTTGATTCTTTAATTTCATTATTCTTAAAAACAGAATAATCCTAATTCCTCAGTTTACCTTTTTTTGGAAAGACACATTCAAAATGGCATCAGAATTCTGATTCAGTTTCTTTGTCTTTATTGGCTAATTCACTGCAATTACAGTACTTGGCAGAGAATGCCTGCTGCTGTTCCAGCTCCTCACAGAACTGCCTTTAAATTGAGAACTTTCTGTTTTCAAACTACACAGGAAACACTGAGTTTTACCTTAAAACAGGTGCAATCTATAATCAGTATGAGCCTGTGTCAAGGAAAGAATTCCAAAATACGTCTGGTCCAGTACCACAATATCTCTTGCAGTGGGAGTGGATGAGTTTATGTATTGGGGTAAAATACACGTAATAAAACTTGTTTTCTATTTTGAGACTACATCATTTTACTGGAATGAAGACAGGCTTACATAACAAGCAAAATGGAATATTCTTTCTGAACATGCCATAGTATGTCTGTGGTTTTAATATGTTAATGAGTGCGGTGCTCAAACATCACACAACAGTATCTTTCCTATGAAAAGGTAAATTGCAAACTCCCACAGACTTTAACGATGAGGCCTGAAGAACTTGAGAATATTTGGCTTTGTTGGAAAGCAAACACAATGAGGAGTAAAGGAAAAACAGCAAATAGCCCAGGAAATCTCTGTTATAGTGAAGGAGTTAGGAAAATATCCTGCTGTTCAATATTGACCAAAGCAGGTAGCCAGATACAGGCTTTCTTTTAGGAAAAGAAACAGCATAAAAATAGCTAAATCTGACACCAGTTACTTCCTTTTAATTGACTTCCCAAGGTCAGTTTCCTTGAATATGAGCAGAACGAGAAGAAAGAGAGTGTCCCTATGTGGCTAAGGGTCTGGTGATTCCACCAGCCTGTTGAGGGAATTGCTGTTTGCAGCAGGTTGGCCACAATATCTCCCTGCATTGTTCATTGTAAAGTCTTCAATTTTTCAAGTTTTATGCACTGGTAATATTTTGTTGCAATGCTCTGAGAGAAGTGAGTATGTTTTAAAGTAGGTGAAGTAGCACAATCTAGGGATGGTATCTGGTTGATACCAGTTCTTGAGCATTTGTCTGGGTTGTTTTTAAATAAGGATTGTTATCTAAATATATGTGAGGTTGGCAAAATTAAAAATCAGGTGTACTTTTACAAAGCAGTCTAAAGCTTTCCAAATACTGTGGTTGGCCAGGGAGGTGACTAAAGGTACAGATGCTTTTAGTTCCTGGTGCCTTACCAGAAAGTAGTCCCGGACAAGTACAACAATCAACAATTGCTTACATGGGAGAAAAAAAGCTAATATTTAGTAACTAGGAGCGTGGGTGATATTTAATTGTATGAGAACATTTCAGTTTGAGTAGTTCTAGCACCATCTGTAATTTCCTTAAAGCTTTGGGTGCAATTTATTCTGCCATAAGATTAATAATACAGTAAGGCACAAGTTTGCTTTGCAAGATTGCTGTCTGAGGTGTATTGAATCTAAACTGAGCTCATGCTCTCATTCAAGAAGCTGTTCAATACCAAGCTACAAGGCCACTGTAGCTATTTACATTTCAGGAGCACCTGGAGGCTGTGGTTTTGTTACACTGAGAGATGTCCAGGCAATTAAATGTATAATTATTGTGTAATATATAAACCATGTGGTTGTGTGTTCGGAAATCTACTGCAGTTTTGCCATTCTGACAGGAAAATGCTGTCATAATCTGAGTTTGGAGAACATTCAGTATTGGGACTTCTCCAGGGTGTTTGCCAAGATAGGGATGAATAGTTCCCTGGATCAGGTGTAAGATGTGACTTTCAGGGTAGGTATAACAAACAGTGCTGCTCACGGCTCAAACTTGCAGTAGAAGCATCTCCCTTCTGGAATAGGATCTGAAGCTGTGTCTGCTTTTCTCTTTCTTTTTCCCTAAATTTTAAAATAATAGGGAGTGAAGTGTTTCATATAGGCTTTCCAAACTTTCTCGGTAATACTACAAGGTAATTGCATAGAGAAATAAGTGTTATTACTCCATGGCTTTTGGGTTTTCTTTCTAGGGTAAGACAGGGCAAAAGAGAGCACAAAACACTTACTTTATGCGCATGAGGGAAGTGCACTGAGATTTTGTTGTTATTTTTCATTAACTCTGATTGGTTTCTGAGTGTTCAGTGGAGGACTGTTCCTCGATAGACTCACTGAAAGACCATTCAGCATTCAGGGCTTCATTCTTTTTTTGAGCACAAATAGGAACACAGGAACCAGTGAAGTGAAAAACACAGATTTGCTGGCTGAGCTGGCTTAAAATGAAAAAATTAATCTGGATCTAGGGTACAACCCAGACTCTGCTACTCTAGTGTGCCTCTTATTGCAGCACATTTCAGTTCCTTTCTTAATTAAAACAAAATGTCTAGTCTAGTCAGGATCTCAAGAAGAGTCTCTTATGTCAGAGGCTTGCTCTCTCATTTTGCTTCTCCTTCTCTCATGCACCTGCAGTTTCAGACCCAGCCAGTGCTTCTCACTTGTGTGTTGTGTCCTGTTCCCCATAAACTCCTCTCTGTTGAGGAGAGAACCCACAATGGCCCCATTTTGGCAAGAAATCTGGGGTGACTCTGTGTGCAGTGTGGCTCTGAAAGATTGGTACCTCCCTCTGCTGCCCAACCACAACTTTTTAATAGAACTCAACATATGGTCATACTTGAACTGAGAGATTAAATAGATGCCATCCATTCCTGAAATCTGTATGTTTCCTTCCTGTTTCTATTTTGAATGACAGATGAATTGTTCTAAGATCTATAGCTAACCATGGCTTGATTTATTTAAAAAGTAAGGAAAAAATGTGAAATGCCTAGTGTTAAATCTCAAAAGGAGAAAGGGAGAACTTTTCATATATGTTTTCATTCTTTATGTAATGTGCTTTTGTATATTTTTCCTGTGGGTGGTATTACAAGACTTCATTATCAATTCTACTGTGTCAGACAGGACTTACCACCATCATAACACTTTATCCATGACAACTTCTGTTGAATCATTTTAATTACCCACATACCATGCTCCTTTTCTATTTCTTCCATTCCCAAGCTGCAGTGCAAAACAGTCAGTAGAGAAGACCAAATGAGAAATATGAATTGGATGGCCTTTTATTATTATATTCTTTTTTATTTTGGTGAGAGTTAGATTTCATAAGGAAAGGAGCTCAGATTACACTAGAAGGGCACTTTTCAGAACTAATCAAAATTTTAAGGCAGTAAGTAGTTTTGGCTTTAGAACAATTACTGCAATTACGTTTTATAGTATAATTTATTATGATTTTTCAAGTTCACAAGAAAAAGTTCCTGCAGAGCTAGTGAGCTGTTTTAACAATCACACTGCAGGCAAAACCCAGAATAGCTTGGATTGGAAGGGACCAATTCTCTTTGTCCTGTCACTGCATGAGGATAAAAAGTCCCTCTTCAGCTTTCTTGTAGCCACCCTTAGATAGTGGAAGGTGCTATAAGGTATTCCTGAAGTCTTCTCTTGTCCAGGCTGGATAACCTCAGCTGTCTCTGTCTTGTCTTCCTAGGAGAGGTGCTCTACAGCAGGTCTACATCCTTGTTTTATGTTGGGGACCCCAGAGTTGGATCCTAATATTATCAGGAAACAAATTTTCCTGCTTAAAATACATCAGTTGCCAAGAACAGGTGCAGTAGAGCCTGTTTCTTCTTCATAATATACAGCACTCTTCACCTGCCCACTGCTCCTGCTGCCTGCCAGATTATCTTTCTCTATTCTCACAGATTTTGAGCAAAATATTCCTTAAGAACCTGCGCTCATTTTGCTTGTGTCTCTGTACAGGAGGATTTATGGTAAGTCTTTTGAGTGATGATACTGGATTTTGAAGATAAGCTGCCCTTTTTTGGCAAGGAAATAGAGGTAGCAGGATCTCCTAGAAGGTTGAGAAGAACTGGAGCAGCAAGGATCTCTTCAGCTTCCTTCCCTCCTGTGTCTCCCAACTCAGCCTGCCCACATTAATAATCTCCACTGCTCCATGGCAGTTTGTCAGGCTGCAGCAAAGATTAAATGTCCTTTCCTGTATCTGAATTAACTTTCTAGATGTAGGTGGTATAAAACAGGTATGTCAATGTACCTACTGCCTCTCTGGCTTTAATTATTTCAGAAATGCTGTCTGTTCTGATTTCAGAATAGCTGTGGGTATTTCCTGACTTAAAAGTTTAGGATCAGACTAGCAGCAAGGCTCTGTAGAGCCTGACTTTCTAGTTGAAGTGAGCTGTTTTAATTCTGATTTTGAAACACCACTCTAGGAAATCTCCCTTCTGTAGCTCTGGCTTTCTTCAGTAGGTATTGCATGCTCTAGTCCAGAAAGACAGTGTGTGGATTAATACTGCTCCAGATCAGTGAGCAAAGGAAGGGAATTTTTTCTCCTCTTTTTCCATTAGAAGTAAACACACCTTAAACCCAAAACCATTTGTGTGTTTGTGTACAGCCACAGTCCTGCCCCCTGTTGCTCCTTCAGATCCTTTCCTGTCACCAGAAATAAGCATTAACAATTGGGATGGCTGTTAGTTTGATCTATCTTAGTTCCAGGATTTCTTTACCTTTCCGTAGGCATCTCAAAATCACAGAATCATAGGATGAGCTGAGTTGGACAGGACCTACAAGGATTATGCAGTCCAACTCCTGGCCCTGCACAAGACCAGCCCCAAGATCACACCCTGGGCTTAAGAGCATTGTCCAAACACTTCTTGGAGCTGTGACCACTGCCCTGGGGAGCCTGTTGAGTGCCCAACCACCCTCTGGGTCAAGAACCTTTTGCAAATATCCATCTCAACCTCCCCTGGCACAACTTCAGGCCATTCCCTTGGCTCCTGTCAGTGTCACCACAGAGGTCAGTGCCTGCCCCCAGAGCTGGGCAGCAGCACAGGGCTCTGTGAGGAAGCACACCAGGAGCACAGGCAGCTAATTTGTGTAGTCCCAGAAACCTGGGGATGCAGTGATTGTGAGGAAAGGACCTCCAGCTGGCCTGAAACTTAAGCAAGCTGACAAAGTCTGTTGATTTAAATATTGGTTTGATTAACAGCATCTCTGCTGAAATCCACTTCATGACTAGTTCTGTTGCCTTCCTGATGTATTTGTATTGAAGGATGTCTGGTCTTGGCTGTCTCAGACTTTTTTATGTCACAATGTGCTCAATTGTAAATCCAAATGGTCTCCTTATTTTTATTGCTGTTAACCATTTCCATAAACATGCTGAATCTTTAAATTTTGGGCAAGGCTACAAAACATGCATACAGAGATCTAGAGATTTCATTGTCTCTTAATTTTCTCTGTGGCATATTAGAATCTGATTTTTGTGTCAGTCGCTTAAAAAAATACAAATCAACAAAAAACAATTCTGGGAGCATTTTGAAGGCTTTATATGGACACATTTTTAGGATGGATAAAGCACAGCAGAAAGATTAATTATTTTACTTTGGTGTGCTGACTAATGCTGTCAAAAATGCAATGTTGAGAAACAAGACATACCCAGTGGAAATGCAGGGATAGGAGAAAACCAGAAAGAATTTATGGGTACTCGTCATCAATAAACCTGACAGACAATATCGGTGCTTCCTTTAGCTGATTACAAGCTAGAAATACAGCTATGCTTTCCAGACTGTACATTATATTAAACAACCTAATACTGCTGCAAGGAAGAGCTTTTCTGTATTATCTCTACATAATATTTTGCAGGCCGTCCTGCAATGTCCCTCACAGCTCCCTGGCCCAGCCCTGCCCTTCCCCTCAGCAGAGGATCTGAGCTCCCATCAGGATAACACACCTGGGGTACTCCTGGTCTGGGTTCTGCTCAGGGAGAGCAGCCTCACAAATGCTCAGGGAGAGCAGAAAACTGTAACACTGGGGATATTTGGGATGCTTCAGTTGCCTCCAGAACAGGAAATTGTTACATTCCTGTATCACCTATCAGCTGATGAGGATGTCAAAGATATTTTCGGACAATGCCAAAAAAAAAACGGCAACAGGTTTTCTGGTAACAGTTTAGAAAGAA
Source organism: Eopsaltria australis (assembly GCA_034509425.1). Classification (NCBI taxonomy): domain Eukaryota; kingdom Metazoa; phylum Chordata; class Aves; order Passeriformes; family Petroicidae; genus Eopsaltria; species Eopsaltria australis. Next base: position 2,792,436 of record JAVTVJ010000138.1, read on the forward strand.
AAATAGAGCCAATTTGGATATAAAGAAAATGCAGGCTATCTTAGCACATGTGCAAATATTTATTTAAATCAGATAGCATTTTTAAAAATAATAGATTTTTTTCATAGCTTTTAGAGTTAGTTCCTCTTCTAGGTCAACTTTCCTCTTCATTTTCAGAAAGCTAAGAAATGTTTTGACCATCATTTTTATTTGTGTGATTTGCAGTTTCAAGAACTAATTCCATATAAGGAATTTTTTGGTATGTGTACATATAAATACATTAGCTTCTTTCATGTAAAGATAAGGCTTTTATGTAAAAACCTAACTAAATTTTACCCCAGTTTCACCAATAACAAGCAATAATTCCTTCCACTGTAACTGGCAGGCAGTGAGTACAACCAGTGCAAGTGGGGGTTCTGTTTTCAGAAAGGCAGCATGTGTAAGGCCATCCAGATAAACACAAAAAGCATACAGCAGTCCTTTAGCCTGTTTTTCTCTGCCTGTTGCTTCTCTTTGCAGCCATTTCAAACACCTTTGATTGTCTGTGCAGCATTACCAGGCATATATATGCCTCAGCTGAGAGCTTATTAAAACCAGGTATTTTCTATTCATTAATGTGTCTCTGATATTAATTTATAAAGTCTCCTTTATTGAAACTTACTCTCATTTGGCATTTTGTTTAATTATCTGAGAGAAAATGCACAAAGTTTTTTTTCCTTTTAATTTTTCTTTTGCAAAGACTGAAATATTGAATTTTAGCTAGCTGGACTTTGATGTCTTTCTTCCTACTGCTGCCTTTTGTCTTCATAGAAATTCAGTCTCCCTAAAGTTGCCTTCATATGAAGACCTTTGCACATCTGCAGATCTTTATTTTTCCTTATTAGAAAATGAGGCTGCCTCAGAAATGGGTTTTGAATGGATTTATAAATTCCCAAATGTGGCATTACTTCATTCTGTAACATTTAATTGCTTTTTATAAATACTTTCTCTTACTGTTTTGTAGTAATCTGCTTAAAAGAACCCAAACCTGTTAATTTGCAATGATGGAAGATGTGCCCTACCTGAACATCTCCCAACTAGATAATTTCTAATTCTCTTAATAGATGTGTTTGGAAGATAGTGACTGATATTGAATCATAGACTATTTTGAGTTGTAAGGAACAACTATAATATATATAATCTAAATGATTAATTAAATATAGGGGACCAGGACACAAGTACCTAGAATCCACCTTTTTCACAAAAACTCATCTAACTGCATCAGTAGTGTAGGTTGTTTTTCTTTGCATGTTTTAAGGGATTTATCTGGAGAATATGGGGTGGGGGAGAAATTACATCCAGGAAAAGCAGCTTCCTAACTTCTTGTGAAAATTGTGTGCCTTTAATGTGGCCAAAGTCCAGTGGATGAAGTGCAAATTGACTTGGATCTGATCACACTCTGGCTCTGTCCCTTTCCCAGCCTAGCTCGTGTTTCCTTCAGGTGTATAATATTGGCCATAACCTCCTGTTTAACTTTATTGCTTGAATTGCTGTGCAAATTAGCCCATTTGTGCCTAGCTAGTTTCTTCTTGAAGTTTATTCTCAGTTGTGTTGTTTCTCTGAGTTTGAAGCAGATTTGTAGCTCTATTAGTTAATATGTGATGCAAATTGACTTCTGTTGAGATAAATACAAGCTGCTAGTTCCCATCCTCCTGAAAACTCCCTTGACTTTCCCCTTCTCCAACTGTTGTGTACTTTGATTTACCTGTCATGTCTCAAACTGTTGACATGGTGAAGTAGTTGTTACTTTTCACTGCAAAAATTACTGAATACATGTGCAAAAAGATGAAGGGCCCTTTAGGATGAAAATCTCTATACTACAGTGATTATGCCGACTGATGAAATTCTCAACTCCATGTGGTTCTTTTTTCTTCAAAACAAGAAAAAAATAAAAACATTAAAGCTTTCAGATGTGTAATAAACCTCTGATGTTGTTTTTTGAAATAAAATGGTAGACATCTACCTCAATAAGGTTTTGAAAAATCTTTCAACTTCAGTACTCTGTTAGATTATGCCCTCAGGAATCTATTCTTATTATAATTATGACCCAGAGGAAATATTCTTGAACAGTAAGATTTTTCCATGCTAATAGCACAGTAGATGTAATACTGAATTGATGACTGTTTAAAAGCTTTCTGCCAGTATGAGGTAGAATGATCCAGCATCTTTGAAACAAGATACTAACTTTGGGTTGAATCAAGAACTGTAATAAATGCGAAATAAATTCTTAGAAAACGGTGAAAATCAGTAGGTTGAAGATGAAAAGAGTGAAATTATTAATAAGAACGTTTCTTTGATTACACAACAATAGGTGCCATTTGTGCTGTTGGGAGATTTGTGGTTAAAATCAAAGAGTCTGTGTTCTCTCACTGCTGTTCTCTTGTCACCTTTTACTTCAATGGCACTTAAGAGGTGTCACGGGGTCAGTTTCATAACCAGAAAATGCAGTGTTTTGTTAATGCTCGGAGTAGTTTGATCAATGTTATCAACACCACAGCCATAATAATTATTCTGTATTCTAGAATTTATATTGGACAAAGACTGCAGTGCAGTGGGACTTCCAAATTTGTGTATGTCTTTTCTCTGTTTTTAAAGAGGAGTAAAATGTATGAATTTCCTCTTTAGTTTTTCTACATGAGGAAAATAAATGGTAGAATAAACTGCTTAGAGACATGACGTTTCCATGAGTTCATTCATCAGGTCAATGTTAGATGTCTCAGAAACATGCTATTATTTTCATGGAGACTATAGGCCTAAGTGTTTACCTTCAATTCTTGTAGTAGAGGAATCCAAAATGGAGTCATTATAGTGACCTCTCCTGGCCTTAAAATCAAGTCTAACATCTACAAAATCTGGTAATAGAACTCTTTCACAGTTGGTCTCCATCATGGGGAAAAAGCCCAATGTTCTGGGTTTCAGCTGCCTCTGATTGACCTTGTTTGGGACTCATTTTTCAACTCAGAGTCAGGTTTGAACCTAGAGGTACAGGGAAATATCCCTTAATATCCAAATGCATTTATTTATCTGATATTTTTCACCTTACTAAATAGAAAACTTTGTTTCAAAAATAGGTATTCTTTGTCCTAGTGTGAGACTGGAAACACTTGGAGCTTGGTTTTAGTAGATGTGTTGTTTACATTTTTGTTTTTAATTCAGAATTTTGGAATCTTTTTTCCTTTTCATTGTGACAGAACAATCTGAAACACAATAATGACAGTGCCTAGTATCTGTACATAAATGGTGGAAATAAAATGTAAGCTTGCTGACTTCTTCCCTCAGACTTTATTTTGTGTCTTAATTTCATGTTGCAAAGCATATTTAATATCAAAATGCAGGAAGGGAAAAGCTGGTGCATCACTTTGGTGGTGTTTTGTATTCTCTTTGAAAATTGTGGTTGTTTTATATATTTTGAGCTATGGTTATTTTTCTGTATGTCATATCTGCCGTGAATGTCTTGCTTTGTAATAGACATAGAGGTCAGGTGGTGATATTCCATTTATATGTGACTGTTCAGGAAGTCAGAAAGAACCGTTTGACTACAGCAGTACAACAGAAGTTGATGTCCCTGATGAGACTTGATTCTGTCAGGGCTTCAGCTTTCCCAGCCTGATCCTGGCTGCTCAGACAATTTCTCTGTATCCCTCCCACTCTTCCTGTCCTTGCTTCTGCCTCTCTGTGGGCTCCCTTCTAGTGTTTGAGTTTGTCCAGGAGCTCCATGTTCATCCATGCAGGCCTGCTGGTGTTTTTGCCTGGCTTCCTCTTTTTGGATGTATCACTCCTGATCTTGAAGGAGATGATCCTTGAATATTGACCAGCTTTCCTGGGTCCCTCTTGCCTCCAGGACCTTATCCCATGGCTCTCTACCAAGCAGATCCCTGAAGAGGCCAAGGTCTGCTGTCCTCAAGTCTGGGGTAGTGAGCTTGCTGTGCACCCTCTTCACTGTCCTAACACTTCGACATTCCAGCATTTCATGGTCACTCCAGCCAAGGCTGCTCTGGAGCTTCACATTCCCCACAAACCCCTCCTTGTTGGTGAGAATAAGGTCCTCACAAATTGACGTGGGGAATAAGGAGAGAGCTGTGTGAGGGAAGATACAGAAGTGACTGAAAAGGGGAGAAAAGAGTTGAAAAAAAGTTAAAGTTAGAAAAGAGAGGATAAGTGGCAAATAATTATATTTTCATCTCAAAATATAATTTAATCTTATATAACCATAATGACAGTTAATTGAAGCAGTATCTAAAAAACATTAACCTGGACAAGAAAAAAAAAGATGCCAAGCATACTGGTAACAATTACTGGAATAGCCCTTTGATAGACAGATCTAAAATTAAAGTTTGTCTTATTCATTTAGGTTGTAATAGAATGTTTGTCCCATGTCTGTTGTTAGAGATTAGGAGACATTATTGACTGCTCTTCCACAAGAAAACTGATAGCAGCAATCTCCTGCAAGGGTAAGTCAGACTCCTTTAAACCAGACGATTAACCTTGTCATATTTCTGCTGGTGTAGTGGGTAACACTGTCAAATGTTTGTGTACTTTCTCTATATTCAACATCATTTAATGAATTGAGTAGAGAATTGAAGAGATCAGCGTAGAACAGGAAAGAAAAAAGACCACTAATATTCTTATTTTCCTGTGAGCCTATGTCGAGAAATTTACTGAGCTGGATAAACATTTGAGATTATATTTCTAAAAATTCTTTTTCCTTTCATATAGAAACTTTTGGAAAAATCTCCAGATCTATAAAGTTAAATGCAGTTTTATTTTGTGCTATAGTTCCAAACTGTTCTTTTCCTATAAATGGAATGTCATGTTGGCAACTTTCATTACATTAAAATGGTTTAAGGCTCCTACTGTACTTTAGGAGGTGTAGAGAGATTGGTTTGCTGTTCACTTGTATTAGTGGTAATTTAAGAATGACCAAATGAGGCCAATAAAAAGCTTTCCAAAAAAAGAGAAAACTGTAAATGAGATAATTAATCTCTTAATACACCAGTTTCACAGAGAGTTCACTATGGTAGTCTGGTAATGTAATCTATGACATGGATGTCCAGACTATTGTAGCAATAATTTAAGAGTCAGTTCCTGAAGTGTTCCCATACAGAAAATCACTTAGCAGAGATATCACTGCTAAAGAGTGAGCTGGAACCTCAGTTCTTGTACAGTCGTGGAAGAGCAGTCAAGTCAAAGGGTATTGATCAGATTTTGCCAATTAAAGATCTTGCCTGGAATATTTTCCCAGTAGAATTACAGCTTCTATTCGCTCTGCAGGCTGTGTAATAACAGTTCACCTAAGCATATCTAACCTAGCTTTAAATTAGCTTAGGCATTGCTAGTTTTATTTCCACAACACCATGAAATCCATACAAAGACTGCAAAACCCACTTACGTTCCTGCTAAAAACCTAGCAAGTACAGTTATGTGGATGCAGTAGATACAATGCAATTACTGTAAACAGGTCTGCTATATTAACTGCTCGTGTTTGTGAAATTTTATGTTCCTTTTGGCATTATGCTAATAAATGGGGGTTAATAGGAGAATATCAGCGTTCTACTAAAGTATTTAATTGTCTTAAGCACATTATGTTCCCTCTGAAAAAGCTTGTCTTTTACCACATCATGGAGTGGTGGGATTTGTCTGTCTTATACCTCTTGTGGTGAACTCAAGACTGTGGGGGGTTTGAAGACTAGAATTCTGATCTGGCTTTATTTTAGACCTCCTGTGTTCACATTTTACCTCAGTCATGCTCACAGTCAGAAAGCATAGAAAGCAGTAGCATACCAAATTCAAAATCAGAGCTGGGGTTTTTTTATCCAATTGATTTTATATTGCTCATAAGATTCTGACTACCCTAACCAAGGTTTATTTTGTGGGTTTTGGTCTTGTCAGACTTCTCTGAACACCAGAGGAATTATCTAGGCAGCTTGTGAAAAAGGCTAATAATGATATTTATTTGTTTGATGTTTAACACTTCAAGAAAGGGGTCCTGATTCAGCAAGGCCTTTAACCCAAGTCTAACCTAAAAATTCAGAGTGACTGTTGGCATGTTTAGTTTCTTTGCTGAACTGGGACTGAAACTTTGCCCATTGTTAACACCCCCAGTTCTTGCTGACTCCAGGGAGAGCCTCATGCTTGTCTCCAAGGGCAGATGGCTGGTAATGCCTAAATTCCAGCCTACAGAGAAAATCTGGAGTGAATGTGATGACTGTGTCAATCTACAATGTAATAACCTTGCAAGCTCTCTTTACCATGTATTAGCATTTCTTGATATCAAAAGATAATACTATTGGTTTGTGAACATGGGAGAATTTACTGAACTTGTTTATTGTACCTTGGATTAAATTATAATGTCAGCGCTACTGTTATAGTTCATAAGTTAGACGTTTTCAAAACTAACATCTCCAGTTTATAAGAAAAAAGGGAGAAAATGAACAGAAGTAGTATAATTGTGATGTGTCTGCAGTTTTCCTTTGAATATTTATTCTGCAATAGTAAACTGATATTATCAAATACAAAATCATAGGCGTACTTGCAGATGCTAATGCTTGATATTATATATTTTGGAGTTCTGCTTACTGTGCTGCAGAGAAATTTTTATGTTAAAATAGAGCAGCTTTACCAAGTAATTTGGAGTTTGTGACCTAATGGTGTCTTCCTAATGGTGGAAGGAAGAACCTTGAAGATGTCTTTATTAGATATCATATCAAAGACAAAACTAATAATATTTTGCCATGACATCTGGAGGGTGTTCTGGGAGGAATAAACAAATAATCCTCTCTTTCTAAAGGATGCTATTTGGTTACTAAGCTGGTCAGCCTGTCAGGTGTATCAGCAGTAAGTGATGCTTCTGCTGACTGCCATTAAGGACAATAAGCTGCATGTCCCTGCTTGCCTGCCATCTCTTCTGTGCTGTGGTGTTCTGTCTGCTCAGCCCTTACTGCCTTTCCTTGTGTCTCCCTCTCTCCATCTTCCTTCCACCTCCTGGCCTTCTTGCTCATTTTTTCCTGGGCATTCCCTCCTCTTCTTCTCAACCCTCTGTGCCATTGCTCTGTGGGATTTAAAGTCTGTCCATACAAACATTCATGTTCTCTCTTCTATGTCCATCCACTATATGGTACCATCAGGTTCCCACAAATCTCCTGTCACTTTTTCTTTTCTAGCTGTTTTTCTTTTAAAAGCTGTGTCATTTTCAATGTTGTTTCTATAGAAAATTAGTATTGTCAGTGTACTTTTCAAATGAAGTGCTATGTTTGTTTGTTTGTGGGGTTTTTTGTGATTTTTTAAAATATGCATTTATTTTATTTCACTCCTCACCTGGGAAACTTGTCTTGCAGCTCAATTCTCTTGATGAAGAATGCTTGATCCCCACTTCTGGGAAGTGACCCAAGTCTAGTGAACTGCATTGTCTTAGAAGAATGCCCCTGGTGTTATTTCATAGACGAAAATATAGTTGAAATTTTACACAGTGAACTGTTTGATTATGAATAATATTTGAAATGAATATTTTAATATGAAACTTTAAAATTATCATGGAGAGTTGACAGGGAACCTGCAGGAGGAAAGCTCATAATGTGCAACTGAGATTTAACCTGCAGAGTTGATGGCTTTTGTTCCATTTTTTCATTCTCTGCATTTATTCTCGTGTATTAGAGCTTTTTCTGATATATGGATAGCAGTGGCCAGATCTTTATGGAGGGGAAGGTTGATAAACCCGATTATTTTACTGCTTAGGTTCAAGCAAAAAGTCATAAAGGACCCACAGATGTTGCCACTAAGTCAGCTACTACCACTGGCACTTCTGTTTCCTCCTATAACTTTGCTCATTTTCCTCTCTCCATTATTGTATACTTTGCCATAGGGAAGAGGGTAAGCTGAACTCTGAACAATCATATTTTGAATGTCAGTACCTAAAACCTTCTATTTCTCCCAGAAAATGTGTTTGATACCTCTTATGTTTTCCAACAAATATGTCCTTTCATAGCTTCATGCAGAAAGAAAGACAGGAAGATAATTATAAGAGCTTTTTGATTTTTCTCTTTAAAATTAGAGATATGATGGCTTTGTAATTATATTACTCTGTCATCTGGATTCTCCAAAGCTTTTACTCTCACTTGCTGGTGGCATTGCAGTTGGTCATAAACTAACGAACTAACTCATAAACCAGCTAACCTCATACATTAGCAGGAGCAGAATGACTCTTATTTTGATAAATTACTTCAGGCAATAAAAAAAGAATTTATATGCTTTCTGAGCAATTTTTTTTCCTGTTAGGTGGTAGAAGTGTGAAATATGCAGATTTTCTCAGACTTTGCCCAAAATGTGTGCTGCTGTGTCTTTTGATGCAGTTTCAATATCACATATTATTGAGTTCTGATTATCCTAGCAATGGCATTTTCTTGGAATGTCACCTCCAGAAGATCTGTGGCCAGCATCCTTGATTGCACAAACAAACCTTGCTGACAGTAAAAAGGACTGAGCCTTGATAGCTGAGAAAACTTAATTAGTCAAGTAGACTGAAAGAGAGCTTTTTAACATTGTGTTTAGAAAAAATGACAGCAAGAAAATCAGCTGTAGTGATAGCTATGGTTGGCAGTTGGCAATTTTTCATTGATATTATATTCTGGTGGAAAAGTTGCACAAGAAAAGCTTTTATTTTGGTAAAATGATATTAAATTGAAATTCAGAAATTTTTAACTGGCCTGAAGGGTTTAATTTTGACAACATAATTGAAAAAACACCACAATATTGACCTGGTTTAATATCTTCTGCCTTGTATTGTTCTCTCATATATTTCCTGTGCATGGTGGTCCTGAGGGACTGGAGTGCAACTGAAGGAATTTATTCAGTGGGATATGCAATATTCTTAACAACTGGTCCAGAGAAGGAAGTTGAGAACTGGGATTGCAATGGATACAAAACAGGGAAATAGGATTTAAAACTGGAAAGTATGAGATGTGCAAAGGATTTTTCCAAGGATTCCACTTTGTCAGAACATTTTACTTGAATTAAAAATGTCTAAACAGAATGTTTTGACACTGCCCAACTTAGATTTCTCTCCATGGAAAAGCATCTTATTTCAGGAGAAAATCAAACTTCCTGGTTTCTCATATGGTAGCAGTTTCAGCTTTTCCTCAAGTCCAGTCATCACACCTCCTTTAAATCTATCCATGAATTAGTGTGATGTTTCAGATGGGAGGATTTCTTGGGCTGCTTCTGGAAAGACAGCCATTCTCCTAGGGGAAGGATTCTATTTAAATAGTGGAATTGGTTCTGAAAGGGTTCTAGAGCACCCATGTTTTGGGAAGAAGGCAGAAAGAGAAGACATCACAGTGATCAGTTAAGCATTCCTGCTTGCATTCTTCCCTGTTTGAGTGGTCCTGTGCAGCGTAGGTACATCATTACACCAGGAGTGCTCTAACTCAGAAGCATTTTACTAGTGAGCTGCTGTAACAAAGGAAGGCTCTATTAAAGTATGCATTGGGGATTTTGGTTATTATAAATTACATTCTTTGGAATCTCATTTAGAACCAGGAACTAAAATGATGTTGGAAGGCTCAAAGGATTAATTCTTCCTGAACAATAGACTGTCACTGATCACTCTGTAAAGTAATTATACTAAATTTAATTATAATACAAGTGCATTGTATGATAGTCATAGTGGGCCCAAAAGAGGGTTTGAAAAGGTTCCTCACAAGCATATGGACTAGCTCTGGAAGCACAGTGGCAAATTACAGATGTTGTAATTGAGTACAACTTAATATCAGCCTTTCTTAATTAAAGGTTTGAGGTTGTGTGGGGTGGGTTCTGGCTGGCACACTTTGCTTTTCAACATCATCAGGATAATGGAACATATGAGCTCTTCCCATTGTATAGGTTCTGCCAAAAGCCCTTATGACTTCCAGTGGCATTAACGCACTTAAATCAATTCACTGTCATGGTGAAACCAAGAGCAATCAAACTGTTACAGTAGTGGAAGAACTGTTGCTCATTCTGATATTTCAGCTGCAGGAACCGCACATATCATATCATATCATATCATATCATATCATATCATATCATCATATCCTGATGATATTTCATAGTAATCCTCTCATGAAAACCTAAGGCTCCTATTTCCCCATTTCAGTCTCCTCTCCTCACTTTTCCATCCATCTCCATGTTGGATTTGGACTAGTTATGCAAATATCATATCCCCTTGAACTATAAAATTAAGCACTGCTCCTGTTTCCAATTCCACCCTGGTGGCAGGCTGGAGTCTCAGGCGCTCCCTAAACTGAGGGAGCCACCCAGATCACAGCCTTAACAGAACTGGTCCAAATTTAGTCCAGTGATGTTAAGATGCTTCGCCAGAATCTTTTCTTGGCAGTGACAAAAGTTGTGTAAGTCATACATAAGCAAATGAAATGAGTACCAATGCTTGGGCAGCAGTTCCACAGCTGGAATGGCATGGTGTGCAGTGACCCTGAGAAGTTTCATGTTCAAGTTATGTTAGGGCAAGTATCCTGGGAGAAAACTAACAAGATCTAGAGCATGGATATCAGGAATTAGGACGCAGGAATGGTGGCAGTGAGAGGTAGATGCCTTTGGTTTGTGTTGCAACATAAAAGGTGCTCATTATAAAGCAACAAAAAGGGTTAGGACCACAGGTCAGCACAAACAAAATGAGTGCAGGTCTGTTGAAGTTCCTGAATGTATTCACAGCAGGCTTCAATTTGGCTTTGCACTTCAGTGGAAAAAGTTAAAAACAGAAAATCTGTGACAAGCAAGAAAGCTGGTATAATATGCCTTCTTTTCCTTTTTACCTTATTTTTTTCATATGCAACTGCTTTGTTATGTAGGAAATCTGGTCAAAATATAAGTCTGGTGTTAGTCTTCTGACATCTATTTGGCCTAACAATGTGATAGCCTGGAACACGTTAATAGCAAGTCTGCTGTGGTAATTTACACCATCATTGAAATGATTATCAGATCCTAGGCCGTATCTGCCAGAGATGGGAAGAGTGTCAGTTTATTTTATTGAAGAATATTGAATGTGAAATCTTGCGTGAGCTGTGGTGTCAGCACTTTGTCCAACATCCACTGAGTGACCTTTAACATGCCTGTGCAGAAATCTGTGTTGATATGGTGGGCTGTTAGGAGGATAGGGGTGATGTGCTGGTGGCTGTCATTGTTTGATGTGATTGCTGGGCTCTTGTGAGACTCCTTAACCAAGAGGTTCTGACATATTGGTATGCAGCCCATTATACAGATAAGCCTTGGCTCTCTTTGATTTCCTATGTGCACATGCAGCCTCTGTAATGTTGCCAGACTGACACAGACCAAAGTCCTGATAAAAGTCATTAATGTGAGATTCATTCACATCAACAGCCGACTCTTGCTTTTGAGAGATCTGCTGTTCTTTCTCCTAACTGATATGGTAGCAATTCAAGACCAGGAGATTTGGTATAAGGAGATAGAAGCATCCCAAAAGAACAGGTAACTAGGTTTAAAAAACTATGAAAACTAGTTAGGAGTATTGGGAAAAATATTTTCAGTCCTGTAAGTTTTTTTAAATCGTAGCTCTCTATAGTGATTGTGACATTTAGTACTGAAAGGCAATTTAAACTCAGCCAGATTCTTATGAGGGATAACTGCACAGGCTTCTCTATGCATACATATATACATATATATCTGTCTACATATATCATGCGTATCATATTATATATTTAATGACAGCTGTGTGCTTCCTAAAGGAGAGATGAAGAAACGCCGTTTTTATGGCAGCCCTAGGTGAAGGAGTGGGAAGGAGTATATTTTTACAGGAGTACATTTTAGCTAATTCATTTATGATCTTGGATTTAGCCTGTGTTGCTCTATCAGGGTGAAAGAAAAGCCACCCACTGGGGGAGCTGTCTCTAATCTGCCTTTTGAAGGACTTCATGTTGTCGCTCTTGGGATGCAGGGTCTGTGACCTGGGTACCCAAGCCATCTCTCTAGCCAGGCTTTTCAAAATGTTTTGGATGAGGAACAGTCAAATCTTTTTCTCTTCCTGGAATTCTAAAATGAGTGTGTACTTGTGCTGGTACCAGCCTGACAGCCCTCAGTGTAGGAGACCTTCTTCTGCTTCTGAGCAATAAACAGATGTAATTTTGTATGGTCTGAGCTGCCATTTCTGGAAGGACCTCAGCTATTGGAGTTTCTTCCCAGTCCTGGACTGTGTCAATTTAGTAGGTCCATCAGAGCACAGATTCTCAGCTGTCACCCTGGCAGTGCTAACAAGCAGCATTTTAGTAGCATCTCCTGGGCTGATGTGATGATTGTATTTGTCACCCATTCATTCATCCCTCCCTGCAGCTGCCTCAGTTTGAAGCCTGCAGTGAAGCTCGTTGTCAGTCTCTAATGCAGGCCCTGAGAGTTCAGTAATGGGCCAGTTTTCACTCAAGTATCACAAGCTACTAAGTTGATGGGCATCCAGCAGATTTTAGGGCCTTTCAGCCATCAGGGCTTGTCCCAAGCCTGCTCCAAAGCAGCTGGGAATATTTCACCATGGAGATGTGGAAAAACTCACATAATTATCAACATGCTGTTAATTTTGTTTCCTTTAATTAATGGGATATGTGAGAAAAGTCTGCAGCCTTCAGATATTCTGGGATCTATACAACAATCCTGTGAGTTACAAAAAAATCACGTCGGCTGGAGCACTTGCAGAGGCCTCCTGATGTACTTTATGGAAACAGAAATACTGGAAAATCAGCAATTGCTGCAAATTCCCCTTAACTTTATGAAAAGTTGCAGGCAGTGATTACCAACAAATTGTTTTACTGTAAACCTAGTGAGAGAAGGGACATTACTGCAAGCTCATGGCTTTCTACTTTGTTTGTGCCACCTTCTGCTTATGCAAGGGAAGGGATTTAGGAAGAGTTCCCAACAAATACAATGAAGGGTGTTATCATTTTTTTCTAATAAATGAAAGTGCTTTTTTTTCCCAAGAAACATTAAATAATTCTGCATTTTACTGTGCATGTAGTAGGTAAGAATTTATTTTCCATTTCCTAAGTATATATTATCTAAATATATACAATTTCTATTGTTGACATTTGCTTTCTACTTTCCTTGTTCAGCTGTTTCTGCCTTTTAATGCTGAAATGCAGTGTTGAAGATTTTTAAGGCAACTCTTCTCACATAATTTTAAAATATAGGCTTAATAATGCACTCAAAAATTCACTTTCCTCAGTCAGTTTTCCAATTTTCCCTGGGCTGATTTTTGGCCAGCCTCTATAATTTGGATTGAGTTGGGTTTTTTTGTGATTCTTATTTCTTTTCCCCTTTCAAAAAATATATGGAAGAACCAGAAAGATGTAAGAGGAAAAAGGGTGAGTAGAGATATCAGATTGCTTCTATATGAAGAGACATACAGGCCACAATTTTGCGGCTCACTAAGCAGACAAAAGGAGGGATTGTGTCTAGGTGCTTAGGAAATAAAGAGATTAAAAGACGAAATGGGAACAATTATTCATTTTTTCTTATAATGGAAACCTAGATGATTCTTAATAAAATGAACTGGTAGGCGGCTTACAACCTATAAGAGGAAATACATTTTCAGAGACTGCCTGCTTATATTTTGAAATTCATTGCCACACAATGTGTGGAAGAGAGAAGTTTAAATGGACTCGGAAGACCTTAGGAAAATGAATGCCTGATGGGTCCGCTGAGGAAATAGTCTTTATATTGCATTAAGGAGATATTTCTCACACTTTGAATTTCATGAGAGGGAATACTGATTTTTTCTTTAAATGTATAAATGGCTGGATAACAATCACCATAGCAACGGAAAGAATATCAGGTTAAGGCAGTAAGAAAGGGATTTAATGAATGTAACGTGTGTGGTTTTTGCCTCTCAGATCTGTTTGTGGTAATTCTTTGCCATATTTCTGCATCCATGTTTCTTGGAGGCCATTGTCCATTTTAGCCTTAATTCTGTGTACAAATGCTCTGCTGTTCACTGTTGAAATACCACCTGGCCTGCAGTGACCAAGAGCCATTTAGAGTGCAGGAATAAATCTTGTAATGTTTTAAGGTAGGATGATTTTCAAATGAGGTTTGACCGCTGGGTTATTCCCAGAGAGCTGCTGCCTTTCCCTCAGCAGAGGTCCTGCTGCTTATCTGTGGCCCTCCCTGCGCCCAAAGTGTTTCTCTCCCTCTGCTGAGAAGTTTGGACCATGCATATATCATGTCTTGTTTTCTAATTTGATCAGCTTTGACCTTTCTAGAAGCTTTTCTCAAGACTTGGAAAACAACAGCGCATCAGGTGCAATATCAAATAAGCTCTGTAGTAATTACATAAACCTACTAAATTATTGAATCCTCCTAAACAAATGATGTAGGGCACTCTAATAAAGCTTCCTGGTGATCAGTTCTTATTTTTAAAGCTGGAGTAAGGAATCTGAAAGGAGAGCCTTTAAGCATTACACATAGTACAAGCTGTATTTCTTACCTGCTTTTATTTCTTACTTTTGACTGCTTTGCTGAAATTACCACATCCTTTCTAGTGATGGAGTTTTGCTGGTATGTGGCAGTTTCTGGAGCTGGGGGAAAGTATTTATTACTGTAATCTTTCTTATATACCCTATGTACACTGTCTGTCACTGTGCAAAATTGCTCAGAAGTTCTCATTGTCCAGTATTTTTTTAAAGCTAAAAATTCTCCTGAATGTTGATTTGAAGTAGGGAAAAATGAAGCAGGGCAATAGGCTATAAGCAAAAGCTTTGTAAACAGTAACATTGAAAAATATTTTTCATGCTTACCACAGTTTCTATATGAAGACTGTGCAAAGATTAGCTAAGTGTATTGTTATATTACTTGTGAATACTTAGCAACTGGTACATAGTTTATATAAACTATAATTTCTGTGGATCTGGTGTTTGTATATTCTCTGCTAATTGGCTTTGTGAGCAAGCTGATTTTATTTGCCTTACAAAACCTGTTCTATGTATGTAACAAAGCCCAAGGGATAAATATATTTTTGAAAGCTGTCTCAATATAGCTTGTTGTTAATTAAAACCATTAAATGCCTATCATTACAGAGAAGAAAATTCATGTTTTCCTTAATACTATCTACAGTTCTGTTTCTTGGAGAGGCAATTTTCCATTACCAAACACGCAGTTATGTTTTTTTTACTCAGTGGCTTTTGGCATAGAGAAAAAAAAATCCACAAATTGTTGAAGCCATTTTGTGTCACTTTCTGTGATAAGCAAGGATAAAGATAAAGTCATATTGTAAAGATCAAAATAAGGGAGAGTTCAGTAAAAATGGAACTTTTAAATTTATTACAAGAATTTTCAGTATTCCATAGATATGAATGTAGGTTCCAGTGCCGATAACCAGAGCTGGCCAAAATTCGCTGAAAATCTTTAGCAGGGAAGCTTTAGCACTTAGGGTTGTTACTGATGTCAGGAGAGAATATTAACTTGTCTTACCAGCAATTCTGATAAAATATTATTGGAGTTTTTTAATTGTCATTTTTAAGTATCAACATTTCATCTAAGACTTTGACCTCTTTGTGTTTAAGTTTTGAATTTGGTTTATGAATTACATTTATGAATCCATACCTTTTGAGCTAAAATGCAAAGAGGCTATCTTTTTCTCTAGAACATTGTCCTTATTATATCAAGGCTACCAAAATATCATGAGGTAATTAGATAATGCCAATACCTATTTTTAAAATAAGTTTCTACAAAAAAATTACTCTTGATGTTGTGGAGCTTTTCAAAAGTGTTTGGAGTTTGAGAGAAGAGCAGTTTTCAGTACAGGATTGAGAACTGGCTTGATAGGTGATACCAAAGAGTTGGCTGAACTTTGCTTTCATTCTGAGATCACTCAGTGCCTTTAACCAGAATCAGAAAGTGAATTCATGCTGGCCAAGCCTCAGAGGGTGAAAATCACAGCTGGTGAAATCACACCGTGGTCTGCGCCTCAGGGGCCAGGCTAGGAGAAGTTCTGATGTTACAGCTGCAGAAATATGGATGGGTTTCTTGAATGTGAGGCATCAAAAGCATTCAGCTCACATAAGATCCAAGAAACTCAGTAAGGAATTGCAAAAAAAAAGAGCAGTTTTGGCATAGCCCGTTGTAGTGTGCTGGTTAATTCCTATGTGCTGAGCTCTCGTGTAGAAGGACTGGAGAAAGCAGGTCCTGACAGCTGTCCAGCTGCACAAGCCTCTCTTGCTCTTCCTCCCCAGTAAAATTCTTAGAGCAGCATGAAAGGGAGTTATTTGGTTACCACATTGTGTAGAGCAGGACAAGACCCTATAGGAAATCAATATGAATTTGCATTTGTTGTTAGATCCAGCTTTTCGATGATGAGGTTTATTTGTTTACAAACAGTCTGCTAAGGTCACTATTGCATTAATAACAGGGATAGTTCTGCTTTCAAAAGTTAGTAATTGGCTACCAATTACGAATTGGAAGCTTTGAAAACAATCTGTTCTCTGTGTGGAACGGATTTGTTTCCACTTTACCTACACATAACAAGTAGTGGTAAAGGGAATTGGTTCCATTTTGTCCACAAGCAGCTATTCTTGAGCTTTCTGATTTTCAGTAATTGGTGTAGAATTCAGAGTATCCTTGGAGTCCAGGGCATGTTGGATCTCACTGGACAATGACTTTGTCTTTTAAACTGCAGGAAAGAGAAGAGGGGTTTGCCTTTCAGATAGGTAACCCAGTGGCAATGTTTTTTTAGACACTAACTTGTGACAGCTGTTGAGGACTTTATACCTGGATTGGTCTAACTATTATGGTTACTTATCAGTTTAATTTTATGCTTAGAAACCTGGTTGTTCATATCAAAGGGTAATTTACAATGCCCCTGGGAAGTGCCTGATTCAGCAGTATCTTGGGTACTCACAGTTAATTTATTTGACCCTTAAAAGAAATGTGGTACTGCACACACGTTTTGCTGTGGCAATGCTGCCATCTGATTCAACGACAGCATTTCTACACTATGGCACATTGTTTATATCTTAAAGCCTTGAAAAGTGGGTAGAAGTTTCTTTCCTGCTTTTCAAGAAAGAAGCCTGTGAGAGTCTAGTAGAAAATACCTCCAGTTTATTTTCAACACCTTCTTCACCACATTTTGATTTTATGTCAGGGAAATGAAATACAAAAATTTTGGGATAGAGTAATACTTCCCTGCACTTCATAAAGAAGCCATCAGAGGATAAGATTCTTGTTCATATTGTTTTCATCACTCTCACAATTGCTTCATTTAGTACTACATCTTTCTCACTGCCTGTGTTGCTGCACTAATAACATCAGCATGTTGCAGTCACTGCTCCTTCAAAGACTAGTATTAATTGAAGCAATTTATTCTAGCAGAGCTCAAGATGGCCTATTTATACTTTTATATAATGAATTACAGAATACATTTATCTTGTCATGTCTTTTCAGCTCCTTTTTCTGCCAAGTGTGAATTTGGACTGCCCTAGACAAGCGTTGCCCAGGCCCAGCACAGTAGAACACAGGGGTTTTTCTGTGTTGCATAAGAGGTCAGAGATGTCCACCAGCTATCACAATATGAAAAGAGGAGCAACCCTGAATTGGCATCAATGCTGCTTCATTACCTGCTAGCAAAATAATGTCTCATTCTGCCACATAATGGAGCACTATCTTATTTCAGCAGAAAAGATGATTCTCATAATTGATGTCCTTCAACATAATATTGAATGGGATGTATATGCAATAAAAAGTGGATGGTGCTGATTTGTTCCCAAGAGGTATAAGAAGTCTGACCCTGTGTTAATAAAACCTATAGGGTTACAGAAAATTATTGCTTCAATTCTACATGAAACTCCTTGGTCACGATTCTGCAGAAAGCAGTACATGAGGCTACCTTGGCTTCCTTAATATTAGTAGTATAAGACATAATGTGTCTAATCTTCATTTATGTTGTAGAGCTCTATTATATGTAAAATAGTTGGCTTTTAATAGTATGGTCATTACATTTAATTGAATTGATCTTTGGCTAATGAAAAACATAAGGGATAACATTTTGTCTCACATCAAAATATTTGATATTCTCTGCAGTGAAGGACCATAAAAATAGTGGAGCAAGATAGTGCTGAGTTATGATAGGTAGGGTCAAAAATGTTAGCTGCAGTGAATGGCAGAATTTGTAGTGCAAGACCTGAATGAATACACAGGCTTCTAGAGAATAAGAATATGAATGCTGAAATACCTCTAACAAAGCCTCTGTCCTCCTAAACTATCCCAACAGTTTTGGGTTAACTGTATTGGGTTAAATGTCTAGGTTTTCCCTATTTATTATGTAGGAATTATTGTAAATGACATGGAGAGAGAGATTCCATATCCTAGACTCCAGTTATTCTCTCGATAATAGCAGTTAAATATTGTTATTGATCTTACATGGCAAAAATACACTTCTGATACAAATTTGCACTTTGTTTCAATGCCATGTAATTTTTAGCGTTTTGCATTGGTTTTGAGCTGTTAGAATTAATTTGAAATTTTAATTCCAATTTGTGTAAATTCTCTGCTTGTTACTTGCAGCTTCTCGTCAAAGTACATTTGTTGGCACAGTTGGAGATTTGTTTTCTTAAATTCTAAATCTGAGTTTCATGGGACGTGCCAGTGACTCTGTTAGTGCTGCTTTTCTGTGTTAATTGTGAGCCCTTTCCCTCACATAGTTTGAAGGGCATTGTGCTGCTTCAAGGGCAGACTTCCTGTGGCATCCCAGTCCCAGACATTTGCCATTTGTCTCGCTGGCTGCTCAGGCAAGCAGTGGTGTATATCTGGTTCCTTAGATATGTCAGTTCAGGTCAATTGCTCTTTCCTACTCAAATCCCTCCTTCAGCGTTCTTGAACTTTCTCTGTTTTCTATTCTAGGTCTATGCTCAATTAACTTTACATAAGTGTGGCTCTCGGGACTCAGTGGTGTTACGTAGGCTTGCAAAGTTAACGATTGTAGGCTGGAACCTCAAATTGCTCCTGTGCACTTTTGACAGAAATTCTCCCTGGCAGAGTTCTAGGAATGGCTTTGTTTCAGCACTGGGGAATGGATTTTTCTGTGGGAGATGAAAGTAGCTGAGGTTTTCAAGTATTCTAGAATTATGACGTTCTTTGAAAAGACTACACCAATACCTTTTAACTTTGGGGTGATATGCCCCGATACCAGCCTTAAAGATGGCAATCAATCCACTTACCTGGGAAATGGCAAACTGAGGAGATGACAGGTTAGACTTTGCACTCTGGGACAAAAAATCATCCTAATCACCTTTGTCTGGGATCCAACATTAAGTGAAACAATTGTTTGGATCTGGTATCTCTGGTGAATTCAAGAACCACCAGAGTGTTCTTTGATTTCCTTTATATATTGAACTTCCTCATGTCCTGGATGTGCCAAGGCTTTCCCATGAAAAATTGTTTCGCTTGGAAATACTGAAAAAATCCCTGCCCTTTTATCTATTTCTCATTTAACAGTCTGCATTGAGAATGAGTGAATGTTTCTAGGAAACAATTTGTATTTCAAAAAAAAGGGTCTCTGTAGATTACAAAAATTTACTGCAGTAGTTCTGCTGTCTTATATCTAGTTTTGTTTCTCATTTTCCTATTTCTTAGTTATCATTATCTTAAATATTCACAGTTGCATCTTTCATCCTTTTTGTATGAACTGAACCCTCCATCACAGTAGTTCTCCCTTGATATTCTTCCAGCATGCCTGAATCTTGTTCAGACACATGCTAAACACAGTGTAAAGGCTGTGCATTCTTCTCAGCTGTACTATGGCTGCTCTGTTCAGCCTGTGCCATGAGATGTGGAGTCCAGGACCACACTGGTACTTTTGCAGCAGCACTGTTTTACAAGCTCATCATCATCTGCACCTCATTATCACCCTGCACAACTTTTTCATTAATTTCTGTATTTGTTTCTTCAGTTGAAGTATCTCTTTCCCATTTTTCAGTTCCGTAAGTGTTCATTTCTACTTATCCAAGATGCACGTTACTGTTTCACACTGGAATTCTTACCACTCCCATTTTTTTTTTCTCACTCTACTAGTCTGACATATTTTTGGCACTCCCCAATTTTGACATATCTTTTAATCTTAGATATTTCAATATTAGTAATTTCCTATTTCCTGTTCCAAAACAGTAAAAAAGCTATTAAGTCAAGAAGATCTTAATATTGACTTGCTCTAAGCTATTCAGAACTTTTCTCCTCATCTTGATATCTCCCTTTTCATTATTCCATAGAAGCTAATCTGTAAATCATGTGGTATTGTCCTTTTTCAGGAAACAAATTGCCCTAGGTGAGGGTTCATAAGACCTCGTATGAAATAGCTCTAAGATTCAGATATAAGCATATTGTCCTCTTCATTTCAGCTACTTATTAATTCTGCAGTACTATTGAAAAAGCAGTCAAGTTTTCCCAGAATGACTTGGTAATTTTTAGGTCTTACTGCCTCATGCTCATCTTCCTGTGGTTCTCTGGAGAAATTTTATTATCATTGATATAGCACCATGAATTTGCAAAAAAAAAAAAAATTGCACTAAAATTGGAATAAATGGAATTCTTCTCCCTGAAGGTCTTGCATTCTTAAAGACCCATTAAAGCATCAACAGTCACATCTATGTCCTTTGTTGTCCTGGACACAAAACCAGGGTCCTCTTGCAGAAGCAGCAGTGGCAAAGCAGCCCTGGGGGAGGCAGCCCTTCCCTGTCCTCCGTTTTTTGCTACTTTATGCAGCTTTCCATGATGTCCCTGCCCTTCTTTGACCTTTTATCAAGTAGATTCAATCCTTATAGTGCCCCGTAATGGCAAACTGAGTCTCTTGAGCGTTGAACAGGATGGCATAAAATCTTCACCCAAAAAACTTGGAGTTTATGTACCATTTGAGACTTGGTTCTCAATCCTCTGTTTCATAGTTTTAACTTGTTTTGGAGTTCTCTGTTGCTATGGGTGCTCAGGTATTCCAGTCGCACTGCAAATGTTTGGAAGCAAGATACGTTTTTAATACAAACAAATGCGAAATATCAGAATAGTATATCCAGATATAGATGACTTGCTGGTATTTCACTGCAAACAGGATTGGGTTATGCTGGACCACAGAATGTATCTTAAACCAGTTCATCTAGTGATCTTGTCCAGTATCTTACCCCTATATTGACTATAAGCTTATGTTTTTGAGTAGAAATGTTAGAATATTCCTAATAATTATGTAGCTCTGTTGGAAATAAATTGTATCAGTGCTTGGATTTGCTTGCAAGGAAGAGATCTGATGCCTTTTTATTTTCCAAATCCTGTTTTATATTACTGTGGATTACACAAATATGAAAGACTTTTTAACTACTACTAATGCTGCTACTAATTCAAACTGAGTCCTACTACTACCTTGTTCTGAATGGCAGCAAATTCTGTAGATTACTGTTACACTGCATTTGAAAATTAATTGTGAACTTAAATGTTTTAAGTGGACTTAATTTTTTTTTTTAGCATTTAATTGGAACTCCTTTTATTCCTTAGAACTGTAACAGAGGAGTATCCAATTTACTCAACTTCTATAATGGCCCACTCCCTTATTTCATATTTTTCTCCTGTGAACATTAATTTTCTTGTTTATGTGTTGTTTTATTATCAGGTTCACTTAAAATCTGCTTTTAGCCATTTTGCAAGGCTTGCAGAGGGAATGAGGCACCAATGTGTAAAATACATGTACCTGGTACAAGGACATCATACTTGACAAAAAGTCTGTTGACTTCAAGGTTAAGAAACAAGTTGTCATTGAAATGTTTGAGTCCAAGTTTAATCTAAAAGCATTTTTAGACTGTGCGTGGCATAGGTTAATTTATTTAACTCCATGGACAGAGCAGCTTTCATATTCACAGAAAATGTGCTCTGGTTGATATGGGTGTCTCTGTCTCATGGTGTGAGAACTGCCTGCCCCACACTCTTCTCACTTTCTTAGTTGTTTTTCAGATTTCAAGTCAGGGGTTCCCAAATTTACTTTCATTTGGATAGTGTAACCGTAGCTCCAAAGAAGTTGCCGAATCAAAGTTTTTGAGTTTTGGTAAAATAGTAGATGTATACTCCAGATAGATTGTAACCATTTCAAACATTAATATACATCTGCTGAAAAGTATCTTTCTTTATTTCTTATGTGAATTGTGTTTTTCCTGAAAAGCAGATCATGTTTAGGATGGTGTCAACTTAAAATGGTGTTAGATAGCAGTGACATGCATTATTTGGACAGTGACTACTGCATCATAAACTAAAATAGTCTAGATAGTCACATTCAATACTGTGATAGAAACACTGAACACTTTATTTGCTAATGTCTGTTTTCAACTGAATTTACTAGTAGTTTGGGATAATTTGCATCTCCATTTGGTTGGGCCTGTGACAGACATTTGTTTTCCTTGTGTTTTGAGTAAGTGTCTTTGTTTCATCCTGCATTGTTTGTGGAGGGTGAAAATAATGTTAAAAATTGTGATTTTCTCTCTCCTAACCTTTCCTTGCAGTTCTAGTTGAAAATACAGTAAATACTGACAAAAATTGGAAGCATGTTTTGAGTCAGAATTTTCCAGCAAATTACCTTTTTGTCTGAATTCCACATTTGTTTCCTCTGGGTAGTCTTTACTGCATGATTTTGCTTCTGCTGTATGGCTAGAACTAGAGGATTCCCAGCAACAGGGCTGTTTCTGAAAGAGAAGATAGAAAGTGTTAAGTTGAAAATCTTTCATAAAGTAGCTGATTTCCAAACTTGAACTTGCATAACCAGGTAACTTGAGAATCAAAAAAATCCAACCCAGAGTGCCATCAAATATATGTTCCAGAGGCCACTGGTTTGTTTTTGGTTTTTTTTTAAACACATCTTGCAAGTGCTGATTCTTCAAGCAGTTGTTTCTCATAATCAGATCTAAAGGCTCTTTATCTCCTATCAGCTGATGGCTGCGCTATAACCTTTGGCTCCAGACTTCTGGTAGGAATTTGTACATATTTTTACAAAGAATGAAACTCTAATGGCCTTAACAGCAGTACTCCTGGTGTGTAACCATGCTGGAAATTAGTTTCTCAGGCACTGATCTTGACAGGTCAGCTGTCACAAATTGATATACATATCTGTAAATACATCAGTCCTATAAACAAAATTCTGTCTGCAGGAAGTGGAAGATAAAATTGGCACAGTTCTTAACAAATGAAGTGTTCCAAAGCACAAGGATGCACAGGGAAAATCCCTTCTGGAAATGGTTTTCCTTATGTTCCATTTAGGATTTTTATCTCTATAGTTTGCTTTTAAGAGACTGAAAAGTGTGCCTCCACAGAGAGCACTCTGGAGTTCTGTTCTGAAGCAAAATATGCTCTTTCTCCTTGCACTTACTCCTGCTGCATAGAAGAAGAATCTCTGTCTGCTCCTTTTGAAAAAAATAATAAATTCATGTGTTTGCATTGTCTTATCTCCAGTATTTTTTGGAACTCTTTGAGGTAGTGCAAAATGTGAAACATACGGTATTTGAGCAGTCTAAGGCCCTTATATGAAATCAGATTTTGAAAGGTGCATGTGTAGGAGAAGAAATTGATGTATCAGTCCATCAGTGGTGAAGTAACAACTTGAATGTGTTACATTTCCCATTTTTTAATGACTCTTTAATCATCACCTGTAGATTTTGCAAGCCATTTTGGCAAAAATCTTGATCATGTGCCTAGGACAAGCAACGAAGATTTAAACAGTAACTTTTCTTTAGAGATTTGAGACACAATAGATGCTACACACGCCTACACTGATCTTTGAAGTCTGTTGAACCATGTTGATTTATGTCAAAGGAAAGATCTGTCCATTTGGTTTGGCAGTAGCAAGGGCTAAGGAATATCTGGAAATATTTCAGAGCAAGCATTTAAATTCAAATTCAAAAGATACCATGGCTACAGGTATTTATCTGCCTGTGTTGCTGCAGACACTCAATGTGCAGACGCTCCTCTGTCACTCCAAACTGCCACCACAGGAGGAGAGTGTTCAATCTGAGATATTTTAGCTTTCAGGAGTATCATTAGAAAGCTGAAAATTATTCATACATTCTCCTCCTCCATCCTCCAGGTCATCTGGATAAAAGGAGGTGCACCTTAAGTCTTTTTTCTCCTGCGTCTCAGCTTTCAAGATTTAGTGACTGCGGAATAATTTTCATCAGATGTGATAGTTGCTGAATATTCACTGGGTGTCCTATTCTTTTCTAGTTCCCTGTTTATCAGTTTAATGCAACAAAACAAAAATAAAACTATACAGATCTCTTCCATCATATTTTATTTGTTGATTTGATTTGTGAGGCTTTAGGATAAAACTGAAGTCATGGAAATAAATCATGTAAGACATCTAGCCATAGGCATTTTCAGTGAAAGAAATTCTTTCCAAGAAGATTTTGACTTGTTACATGAAAATTAGCTTCTGGCAGGAGGAATCCATATTTTGCAGATCTTGGACTGTGTTTAATTTCTACAGGGCATGCCTTCAGCTAAGAACACTGCTTCCAAATATGTGAGCATAGTATTGGTGTTTAAGAGTGGAGCTGAAAGAAAAAGAAGAAAACAGTTTCTACTTGATACTATTTATGTCTCTTCTGAACAAAATGACAGTGTGGATTCTGTTTGAAGGCAATGGAAGTGTCTGACTGCTGTTGCTGCTCAGGAGCATATGTAGTTTGAATAATCCAAAGGTCACTAAAGATTGACTTTTTATTGAACATGTTCTATTGAATTGGACTGTATTTCTCTTCAGAAAATGCAGTAAAATTGATTTTTAAAGTGATATATTTAATTGAAAAATAAAATATTTAGATGTAATGTTCCAGGGAGATGTCCTGAAAATATGCATCTGGGTACATCTGGTAGATATGAGATATTTGTGCATCAGGAGCCTGGGAGCTCAAGAGGCTGTCATTGTTTTAGAGATGAAGTAGAAGTAGGGCAAGAATAGAGAAAACAACTTAAGATAGGAGCTGAAGAAGATGTGAGTTGAGACAGTTTGACACCACAGATACCTGTGTCAAGAATTTACGATTATAAGGTGAGCTAAAACACTGTGGAGAAAAAGATTGGTGTTTGATAAACACAGGGAATTATTTGAAAGTAGACAGGGATCTGAGCAGAGAGGGCAATCTGGGATAGTGCAACCACAGGTTATCCTGAGGACTCTCAGGCAATATAAACTTACTGAGGAGAAATAGAATGTCAGAGTGAACGGAGTGAAATAATGTGACAAATACTACAGATAAAAGAGCATTTATATTGCACACATCAAAGAAAATACATTCAGGCAAGATACTTGTTTATGTCTGTCCTCTGAATCACACTAATTCTGATTCTACATTAAAGAAAGCCACACACCTCTCAACCTCTCTCTGTCAGTTCTAGATTCGGTCAAGCTGCTGTTAAACATTTTGTAAATGCTGTAAGATTCCTGCCTGGCAGTGCTTCATGCTGTCTGTACTTTCTGTTCCAGCTGGCAACGTGGGACTCTGAGAAAGGACTGAACGGCAGCCTCCAAGAGCGACGTCTGGGCAATGACCTGCAAGGAGTGACACTCAAAGTGGTGACTGTCTTGGTATGATCCTTTCTGAGTTCAGGAAACAAAATGCTCAAAATAAAAAGGATCTGACTGAATATTTTGGGCACTTCCCGCAGTGTTTTCCCCTATCATTTTCAGTTCTGTATTTTTGGATGATCAGTTACATAAGCAAGGAAGATAGATGATGGCCTTTTATTATTTTATGTGAAGCTGTGCACTGTCAGTGGTACAGAGCATTTGTTTGTTTGCTTATGCTGTTTTTCTGCATTGTAATTCCTACCAGGCATAGAACCAGCACAGGGTGCATTCCAGATACCATCCTCCAGCTTGGATAGGCAGTTTTCAGCATTTCATGGATTTTAAGATCAGATGGGCCAATTATGATAATCTAATCTTGGCTCTTGTACACTGCAGGCTGTAAAATTTAATCAAGTGTTTCTTGCATCAAGCTCATAAATTCCCATTGAGATAAACTATATCTTTTAGAAAGGTGTCATCTTCCCAAAAAAAATCATTACGCTTTTGGGACTACTGTCCGTTAGACTCTGGAGTGGTAAAGAACTCCTGTCAGCCAAGTGTTACATTAGGGGTAAATTAGGGCTTGAATGCATACCTGGCTGGATAAGATATTGTAGTCTGCAGATTGCAGAATATGATGTCTTCCTTTTGTTTTCTGAATCATGGTACAAATAGGAAGAGTACATATGTACATGAAGTCACTCCCTCCAGTTGCCAGTTTTATTTCCTCAATTCATGCTGTAGCTGGTGTGAGAGGTGAGCAGATCCCTTCTGTGACAGTACCAGGCTACAAAGGCAACCAGCTGCAGTAGCTGTGCCACCAACATCCCTGGGAATCCCCTGCAGGAGAGCAGAACACCCAGCCCCAGCAGAAAACATACCACAAAATGCTGCATTTCCTTGGTCCCAAAACAGACTTCTTAAATGAAAATACTCCAGAAACCAATACCCATGAAGGTTATTCTTTGAATTTTCAAAATTTTAAATGTTCACAACATTGTAGTGGTTTTAGCTCGTGTTTCAGTATGTGTCCTGGACAAAAGATGAGGCCTTGTATATAAAAGCTTTCTAAATCTGGGGTTGAATTTCTTCTGGAGTCTCTGCCTCTTCTCAAGAAGTAGGGAAAAACCAAGGCTATGGGTAGGGCTCAAATACTGAGGCAGTGGTGGGAAGCTTCACAGTATCCCACGTGTCCTACAATTTTTGCTTCAGAAGGTTATGAGTGTCTCAAAATCTGTGCCAAGTTGTCCAGAATTAACTCAGAAAACACCCGGTTACTCAGAGAAGCAAACTAAAAATCCTGTTTCAAGTGTCAGTTAAGATACTGTTTTGTTCTCAGGAAGAACCTTTTGTGATGGTGGCAGAGAACATCCTTGGGCAGCCGAAGCGGTACAAAGGATTTTCCATTGATGTTCTGGATGCACTGGCCAAGAATCTGGGTTTCAAGTATGAGATATATCAAGCTCCTGATGGCAAATATGGACACCAGCTCCAAAACAGCTCCTGGAATGGCATGATTGGAGAACTCATTAACAAGGTACACAGAGAAGAAGCTGCATTTAAAAAATCACAAGACAGTGAATTAGGATGAAGGCACCAGTAAAGAATGCTTTTGAGCTATGGATGATTTGAGTGTGATATAAACTGCAATTGAAGAGCCTGTATACAGGATAGGAACTAGAGAGTATCTTGTTTTATTTGCTCCCAGCTGCTCTCAACATAAATTATATTGGTGTAAATCTGTGTTTACATTCCTGTGAGAACAGAGGTCATGTATGTGTGTGTGAGGGAATGACTACAGAAAACAGATTAAAAAATAAGGTATTCTCCTTAAATATTAGCTACTAGTATATTTTTTTTTTGTAATTTTTTCTTTGAAACTTGTTTATAGGTGGGACTTTATTTCTGTCATTCTGTGACAATGTGTTTGATAATGAGCAATGAGTAATGATAATAAGTTTGACTCCCAAACAGGAAAAGTAGCCCCAGTAACAGGGGATCTGAATTTAAACTCTCCTCAAGATTATTCATTCATTTAAAACAGAGAGGACCAAATTTCCTAATTACAGTATTGCAAATCCTGGAGTAAGTTAATTGTACTCCATTTAAGTAAATGGGTAGAGTCTGTAGGTTAGAATCACCCAGAGAATGAAATGAGTGTATTTTGTTCATGTTCTTGCAACCTAACATGGGACAAGTATTAATCAAGAAGAAGAATCAAAGGAATTAATATTCCATGTTGCTGCTTGTTGTAGAAAAGGTTACTCTTCTGCAGTGCAGGTTATTAGTGAAAGTGAAAGCTTTCTCATTATCTAGTAAGTAGGCGGCTGGGTATCTGTGAGAAGATGTTTAGGAAGAAACAGAAGCAATTAAAGCAATAGCAAACATGTGTGTGATAATGGGATGATCTTGGTTGGTGCTAGAGAGCATAAAGAATTCTTAACTTATTTTGCATTGACATAAACTGAATTTCATTGATTTAAAAATAAGGTAAGAACTGCTGATAAATTTCTTTGGAAATTGCTTTCTTTGAGGCAATAAAGTATCTATTATGGTATTTTTAAATGGTATTTCTCCTACCATTTGTTCCACAAACTCCAAAGGATTTCAAAGCAAACCTCCCTCATCTAATATTTGCTTTATATTCCCAACACAATTAGAAATAGGAAATGGAATGTATATTTTGGTTTTTTTGATGAGAACTCTTTTTATTAAGACAGAAAATATTGAAAATGTAATTGAAGCTCTTCAAAAGCTTTAGGAATCTTATTTATTAACTCCTATCTTACCCTTCATCGAGTGTGCATACTCTTTAAGGATTATCTACATGCAAAACCTACTTGTTTTAAATATTGAAGTCAAAGCAGTTTCAGGAACAAAGTTGCCTTTGTGCATTCTTCCTATTACGAGCTTTTTCCATCACTTTATTCATTTTGAAAAACAAACAAAATCTTCTTCCCTGTTGTCCTATGAAATCTCTTCATGAATATGGAAAGTTTGCAATTCTGCGGGGAGAAAAACAAATATTAGCTCTTCCCACCCTGCTATCAAATACACAAGCTAAATAAATGCTGTTTCTTTCTTTATTGCTTACATTGCATCAGGTTAATATGGTTTGGAGTTTTAGACCTCCTTTGGAAAACAAGTGAGGGGTAAAGGTTAAATAAGCTGTCCTTCTTCTAGAGAGGAGTCAGGGTCATGCTTTCTGCCCAAGAGTACCTTGACAGGTTATGTTTCATTACTCTTCTTTAGACCAGTGCAATCAACTAATGTTTAAGTGGTGAAACTGAATTTGGTTTTATGTTTAGATAATTTCTATAAATGCATCTAAATATTTTAAGTAATTGAAATAAATGCATGGAGTCACTTGGTTCTTAGAAAGCCTCTCCTTAAGGCCTATGCTGGCCAATCTCCTGGAGCAGGGAGATGTGATGTGCTGCCTTTGTCTTGCAGAGAGCAGACCTGGCCATCTCGGCCATCACCATAACCCCCGAGCGGGAGAGCGTGGTGGACTTCAGCAAGCGCTACATGGACTATTCCGTGGGGATCTTAATCAAAAAGCCCGAGGAGAAAATCAACATCTTCTCTCTCTTCGCTCCATTTGACTTTGCGGTGTGGGCCTGCATCGCGGCGGCCATCCCCATCGTGGGGGTGCTGATCTTCGTGCTGAACCGCATCCAGGCCGTGCGGGCACAGAGCGCGGCCCAGCCCAGCCCCTCCGTGTCCTCCACGCTGCACAGCGCCATCTGGGTCGTGTACGGAGCCTTCGTCCAGCAAGGTACGAACCCTCACCAGCACCACTGACACCTCCAGACAGCTCTGCATCAGGGGAGCGGGTCAGGACAGCTCAGGCCTGCCCAGAGAGCTCTGCCTTGGGTCAGGACAGCTCAGACCTACCCAGAGAGCTCTACCTTGGGTCAGGACAGCGCAGTCCTGCCCAGAGAGCTCTGCCTTGGGTCAGGACAGCTCAGACCTGCCCAGAGAGCTCTACCTTGGGTCAGGACAGCGCAGGCCTGCCCAGAGAGCTCTGCCTTGGGTCAGGACAGCACAGTCCTGCCCAGAGAGCTCTGCCTTGGGTCAGGACAGCGCAGTTCTGCCCAGAGAGCTCTGCCTTGGGTCAGGACAGCGCAGTCCTGCCCAGAGAGCTCTGCCTGGGAGGAATGGGTCAGGACAGCTCAGTCCTGCCCAGAGAGCTCTGCCTTGGGTCAGGACAGCTCAGTCCTGCCCAGAGAAAGCTCTGCCTGGGGGGAATGGGTCAGGAGAGCTCAATCCTGCCAGAGAGCTCTGCCTTGGGACAGCAGGTCAGGACAGCTCAGTCCCACCCAGAATGGGCTAAAGATGGAAGAGAAGGCCCATACGGGGAGGTAGCATGTTTTATTGGCCCAGCTGATCAAAAGTGGGAAAGGTAGGCAAGTTTGGGGGTTCATGTCTTTTTTTATGCCTGTTCTGTCTCTCAGTAAGTCCAGAAAAAACACTAGCAGGCTTTTCCTCTTTGCGAAAATTGTTTCACTAGACATAAACTGTGGGGCTACTTGGTGCAGAATTGCAACACTTCTCTCACTCTGAAACTAGCACCTTTTTAATTGTTTATTGTATAAATAGAAACAGAAATGTATATATTTTTGAACTCAGGTGAGACAGTTCATCTCTTGGTTGTTTGAACTGAGTGTGTGACTAATTTTACACACAGAAATCTCTAGGCAGAGGACTACTCCTGAATTCAGTAGGACTGATGCCACTAACAAAGTTACTTTTGTAACTAATTGCTTACAAAACTGCCCACACGGCTTTTGTGCCATATCTGTAATGTTAGTTGTATTCTTGGAAGGCAAGTTTTATTGAATGCTGACATATGGGTAAGTTGTTAACTTTTTTCCATATTTTTTTTTCATTGTGATTGCAAAAGCATCTAAAGCTTCAGCTGGAAAATTCATCCTATTGCTATGAAACTTGGTCTCTCATGTCATTAAGGTGGCACCCCTGATGGGTTTAAGTGCAGTAAAATGTAATCAGCACAAACATTTGCTGAAGTAAGTAGAACCAGTTCTATGGTAAGGTTTAGTCTCCAACGAGGCTCAAGCATAGCTGTGCTTGAAGACTGCTGGAAAGAAATCTTCACATGATTTGAAATCTTGTAAAGAGTAACAAGTAATGACACTAATGCTTCAGTCTTTGCAGATTTAAATACTGCAAAGATAGCACACAAACCATTAGGCAGTTCTGTGGAGCTTTTTTTCCAATTCTAAAAGGGTAATTGAAAACAGAACATTACTATATTCTGAACACTGTAATGATTTAATTCCTGCATATTAGTTGTGCTTCACCATTCAACTTTATTTAGACAATTTTTCATGTTCTTTAGATTTGATCCTCAGTAATTCTCAAGGGAAATATTTTGAAAGATGATTTTCTAGAACACTGTCTAGGGCAAGAGGTGACTGGAGAAAATACTGTGAATTATCAGCCTTAACAGAAGCAGTGCTTTTCCCACAGTGAGAGGGCAGACTGGAGGGGAAGCAGAGAGGAACTCCAGCAAAGTTGAACATAACAGGGCACACAGAGGGCGATTGTACATGGCAGCTGCTGAGAGACCCTCCTTTTCTCTGTTTATTTGTAGGGGGTGAATCCACTGTCAATTCCATGGCGATGCGCATTGTAATGGGAAGCTGGTGGCTCTTCACCCTTATCGTGTGCTCTTCCTACACAGCGAATTTAGCAGCATTTCTCACTGTATCAAGGATGGATAATCCCATAAGGTAAGAGCCTCTTCTTAACAGGAAGCTGGAAACCTGGATTTCACAGGAAGGTATTCTCCATTTGAGCACTCATTCTTGCAAGAAGGAGATAACTCTCTAATAAAATACTCTGCTTATTTGCAGTGGCTGTTTTTCTCTTCTCTCCC
The DNA here is from genome assembly GCA_034509425.1 of Eopsaltria australis. Taxonomy (NCBI): domain Eukaryota; kingdom Metazoa; phylum Chordata; class Aves; order Passeriformes; family Petroicidae; genus Eopsaltria; species Eopsaltria australis. The sequence continues at coordinate 2,823,920 of JAVTVJ010000138.1, forward strand.
CCTCTTCACCTTCACTCCAACAACCCCTAGGCAGTTTTGATGGAGGGGACAATGGCACTTTAATTCTGTATTTTTCCAGAAGAGAGGTCTTTCATGTTCTGCTGGTTGTTCAGTTGCAATTTGTGTGTGTGTGTGTAACTTGGGGTTTTTTTCAGCAAATTTAAAGGCTAAAGGTTTTCATTTTTTTTCTCACAAAAAAATTGTGACAAAACACGTGGACAAAATTTCCACCTTCGTGCTGGCATGGAGTACTGGGAGGGCCATTGACCTTTCACACTCAGTGCTGACAGGGTTAGAGGCTGATAGCTCATGTTTGATGTGGTGGTGATGGAGTGGAGCAGTGGCAGTGCAACACAGGCTCTCCTCCTAGAATGTGCTGAGCCAAGGATTTCAGGTGTTAGAGGGTGACACAGTTAAGCTGCTGCTCTCATTTGGGATTGCATTGGAAAGACTGGAACTGAATGTTTGTGCTCACTTCCTGAAGCAGAAGAATTGTCACTGAGGTGAGGCTGGCACTTAAAATAATGCTTTTGCCTTCTCTGTGGTTTCTGTACAGAAGGACACGAGTCCATTTCTTCTAAGCATGAGTTCAAGAGAATTTCCAGTTTTCAGCTTGCCAGTATGCATGTGCAGATATTGTGATGCTTTGTATGGATATAGCATCAGTCATCATCATAGACAAAAGCCACAAAAAGCTTTGGTTTTAAATTTACTTTCTGTTAGTTTGGCCGTAATAAAGAGGTCTTAACAGTAATAGAAATAAGTACTCCAAGTAATTTCTGGAAATAACATGAGGAACTATGTAGAATAAAACTATCTATGTGTGAGGCCAGGATGAACTGGGAATAAGGTTAAGCTCAGTGAATAAATTGATCTTGAAAAGCAAGACACGAATAGCTATCCAGAAATCTTGAATAACGATGTTCTCAAAAATTTCAGAAGTTTCTGTTTCTTTCATTGCAGAAGAAACTTTCTGTTTGGTCTAATCAGCACTTTCCAAAACTCAGCAAAGTTCAGAGGAGGACAGAACTTGGAGTGTAATTACGTGAGGAACCTCCAAAAAAAGAGGTTTAAGAGCAGAACTATAGATTTTTAGAGGAGGCCTTTGAGCGTGAGCTGTTACAACATTTACAAGGGCTTTTAAATCCCCTTCTTATTAAGATGAAAGGACATTGCTAAGAATCTTGAGGAGAAGTTACTTGAGTAAAGGAAGTGCTCAGGATTGTTTCACAACTATAGAACTCAGGCACCCTTCTACTGCTAGAGATGGCAGCTGAAGAATGACAATTAAATGCCTTTCTGTACCTAATGGTAGCTGCCACGTCCTCACAATGTGGATTGTTCATATTGCCTGAGATGTCAAAAGTGGTCCTGGACCCCACTGGATGTTGTGGCTTAGGCACCCAAATAATTCGTGAGGTGCCATCAGAGAGAGGGGGTGGAATAAAGAAATTGTTTCTCTGGAAACTCTTACTGAACCTTCATCCATCTCTGAACTCTGATTTTCATGTCCCCACTCTTCAGGTGAAACAGTTTCTAAAATGATTTGTCAGATTTAGAACAAGTATTTTTTTCTGAGAAAGTAAATTATTGCCTGACATGAATTTATTGTGGCCTTGTGCCTCAGCTCCCAGTTCTAAGTGGCTTTACATCATATGATATGCAGTGGCTGTTTTTGCCTAGCTCTGCCACTCAGCTTTCCTGCATTCTGTCTTTCATGAACCCAGAAAGGAATACTTATGTGAAATCCATTTTTCCCACCCGAAGAGGCACAATGCGCTAGAGCTGAATATTTGCTCACCAGCTGAGAACTACCAAATCCATCTGTGTACACTTCCATTGTTAAGAGAAAACAACCCCCATCCTTTCAGTAAATGTGTGCTGTTATCTCTCCCTCCATAGAGAAGTCCTCTGGTGTTCAGTGCTGCTGCCTCCAAATTACCAGCAGGAGAGAAATAAGTATTATGGTGCTGCAGTAGCTGCAACATAGTTAAGATTTTCATTACAAGTCTGATTTTCTTCCCAAGCCCTCTCCAAAATGCCTAATAGAAGTTGTTTCAGTATTAAATTTGGCATGTGTGGTCTGTGACTAGTGAAGTAGAAGTATGTTTGATTGAATAACTAGGTGTCAATCAACCCAGCGATCACTGCCTCCACAATTTCACTGCAAAACAAGTGTGTCATAGAAATCATAAACAATATTTAATAGAAGGGGCTTGGTGAGACATTCACTGAAGCAAAGCTGAACTGTTGGAAGGCAGATTCTTAGAATTATCATGTCAGATGAAAGCCTTCTCATAAGGGAATACTTTTTTTGTTTTTAAATCTGGCATCGGCAAGTCTCACAAGGCTATTCCACCCTGCTGTGAGTTTCAGAGGCTGCCTGTGGCTCACAGAAAGGTGAAATACCCAGAGGAGGAGAAATGGCAGAAAGCAACTTTGATCTGCCACCTGTATTTGTTTCCTGACAGATTCTTCATAAATCCCAGGCTGGACTTTTTTGTCCAAGTGTCTATATCCCATGTAAGAAACATGCTTAACTTGGAAAGAAAAAATATTTTTCTCCTTGGATTTTCCCAAAACCTCAAGGGCTTCATATCAAGTGTGCTAACAAGAAGAGGCACTGGCTTTCTGGTCTGGCATGGCAGCACATGCTTCCTTGCTCCTCACATGTCCTGTGTGCCCATCATTCATCCTGGTGTGACACAGTGGTGGGACAGGTCCAAACATGGAGTTTGAGACCCACATGAAAACCTCTATCCCCTCAGGAGATCAAAACTAACAGGGGATATGGTGTACCTTCCTTGGCCGCCCTCAATTTTTCACCTGCTAGTGCTTGGTGCTCCTGTTCCTTGTTAATCTTGCAATGCTGCTTCTCTAATCCCTTTGCCCAAATTACCTCCTGCACTTCTCATCTTCTCTGTGCCCCACCTCCCAGCCAGGTTAAAAGGCAATGTCCTGGTTATCTTCGGATTTCTGCATTTGTGGAGATTGACAGGCAGTGACACATCAAGCAGATCTCCTGGCCCCTTATGGGCAGAGGAGAGAGACATTACCCAGTTCAGTCAAAAAAAGGAAGGCAACTACTGGTGGCAACTCCTTTGGAGCTCAGATTAGGAAACTGTGATCCATGTTCTAACTTTGTAAATGATCAATTCTCAAACTTTGTTTTTAATAAGAAATCTAGGTAATGTTTAGAGCCTGTGCTAAACCTCGACAAACTCATTTAAACCCAAATGATTTACATTCATTATTCTAATATTTGCCTTCAGTACTGTATGCAGCAGAAGAGTCTTCTAATGGGTCAGTCTGCCAAGTAAGGCAGAATTATTACATGTGAGTTTGTTCTTTCTTTTGTCTTATTACATTTTCAAACAGCTCTTGGATCTGCTGTCTGACCTTCCATTTGTAATTATGAGTTTAATTAGCAGTGACTTACATTCCAGCTTCATTTCTTGTTAACAAGCAGACTACACGCAGTTCAATAGCTGCACAGATATTCTGAAACTCAGGTTTAGGAGAGCTTGTCTGACAAGAGGTTAAGAATCATGCAAGAAAAATAGGACATAAAAAAGGTATTCTATTTGCAAATTCAAGAGAGTTTAAGATTTTTTCAAACTGATACTTAACTTTTGCATGTGCTATGGATGTCTTGAGAGGCATCTGTATTATATGAGTTAATGGGCTGCATACAAATGCATGATATATCTGCTTTAAGATCACAGCTGTTGTTCCATGATTTCAGATTACCTTATTTGTATTTTAATTCCTAATTTCTTGTGTATTGGTAACAGCTGAAGATTTAGTGCAGCTTACTTGGGGTGATAGGCTGGCACTTGGAAGACTTGGGTGCAAATTCTTTTTCTACCACAAGCTTTGTTTGATCTTGGCAAGCTTAGCCTCCTCTGTCTTGGTTCTCTTTCTGTTCAACACAGTAATAATATTTTCTTATGTGGCATATCGTCAGTTTAGCTGTTTTAAAGATGATGGCCATAAATGACCACATTATAGTAGCACTGCAGGTGTCAAAAAAGATAGATTTTCTGGGTTGCATACAAAACAGAAGCAATCTCAAAATATTTTAAAATAAAATGAGAAAAGTACTTGGAAAATGCCAGCCAGAGGGAAATGAACAAACATTTCATCTGCTATAGTTAAGTGGATTTGATAGGGTTGGTGGCAAGAACCTCACTGGAATCCCTCTGTATTCACAGCAGTTTTGTCTTAAAATTCCTCATGAAAACAGCCTTTCTCCTGTTAATATCCTATGTGGCTTTTTAAATATTTCATTGGATTTTCTTTCGTTATGTTTAATTTGTACTATGTCTTTCAGTGTCTCTGCAGCACCTCAGGCATGTTGGCAGGAGGCATGTATGAATGAGCATGATAAAAAATAATTATTGTGATGATTATTATTAAAGGCCTGTGAGCAAAAGCTTCAATCATTAAATAACTAGATTAAGTCTCTCCATAAAAATGAAAGCTAAAAAAGAGTGTAAGAAAGATGCAAGAACTCAAAACTTTTTTTCCTTTCCAGAACATTCCCTCTCTGGAGCGCAGGGGTGAAATTTCCTGGGAAATGCTCCATGCAGCAGTGCTCAGGGTAGAGCTTGCCAGCATTTGCCTTCAGGCTCTGTCCAGGACAAGGCACTGGGCTGCTGCCAGTGCTCCCACTCCCATTGTTTGTCTTTCATTTCGCTCCTATTGATGGTGCTGCCCAGTGGGTGCTGCCGGGAAAGCCACAGAGTCTGGAGCCTTATAAAAAGCTTTCTGAATGTTGGCATATGCTGTTCAAGCACGGTTTAAAATGGATCCTAATTACTCCTGTAATTGAACAAGCAGGCAAGCATCTAAGTGCAAATATTTCCCAGGGACATTTTTCTGAGAAAAATGAGAATGCACAGCTCAAAATCAAGCTTGCATTCCATCTCTCCAGTTGCCATTAAAAAAATGTGGCGTAGATGAGATCAGTGGCAAACCAAGAGATTTGTGATTCCACACCTCTCCAACTTGACTTTTGAGACACCTATATCATAGCATCTCTTCATTTGTTCTGGTTACTGAGAAGTTCTGTGACTGAGGTGGGTTGAGGCATTAAAATTCAGATGCATGCACAGTTTAGAGAAGAAAATGATTTGGATATAACATTAGCGAAATCTACCATCTGTGCAGGTAATAAAATCTTTATCATTTTTTTCTTTTGTTCTGAAAGGACAAAAATCTAGCAAGAGTAGCAGCCCTCAGGACAGCCCTTCAAAATGTACAAGGATTGGTTTAAATCTGATATTTGATACCCGTCTCTCCTCGGCTCGGATGGAGTTGCCTTTTGGGTCAGATTGTCTCATAATAATATAGGTTATTCCTTGGCTGTCCACAGAGTAGCTGTGTGCTTTCTGCATTCATTAAATCCCACTGGCCCCTGACCTACACCTTCCTTGTTGTAGGATGAGGTTTCTTTTTATTACACGGATAGCACCTATGACTTATTTTGTCAGGTTATATTTTCCATTTGACTCCTAAGGGATAAACAATACATAACACAGTAATAGAAGGTTTTAGCTCAATAGGATACTTAGATTTCTATTATTTTTCCTCTAAAGAAGCTGATTTAATGTCTTGTATGAACTGATAATACGATCTAATATAGCAGGATATTAAAAAAGCAAAATAATTATTACTATTGCAAATCAAACAGAAACGGCCTTAAAGCTTCAGACATCTCCTAACTGCTCAATCCATCATCTCTAAAGACAAAAACAGGAGGAAGAAGTGAAACTCCATAGTGAATTCTCTTTTGGAAATTATTCTGTCTGAACTATTAAAGATGCTGGCTGATGGGGGTTTTTTTCCACGTTTTCAGGCAGATATCTTAATGACATTGTGAAGTGAAGCAGCTGCCTGCAAACCAACCCAAACCAAACCAAACCAAACCAAACCAAACCCCCTGTTAAATAACGTGTATTTTATATGATTTATCTGTACTGGTCAGAGTCATTAGTGTAACAGTGGGCCCTGTTATAAAAGCCATGCAGGTTCTCTTACAGGGTAATATAGTGAACATCACTGCATAGGTTTCCAAATTGCCAGGTCTCTCTGAAAGCATTCCTGAAGCCAGAACAAGTAAATTGTATTCACAAAATTACCAATAGTTAGTAAACACTTAATCACAGTAAGTTCAGTCCTGGAAAACCGTGAGATGAAAATGAAAGTCACTGTTGTCACCTAAAAGAAGGAGAGGTTGTACCTGGTTTTCTAACTACTGCCGGTTCAGACAGGGCATAGATAGGCTTCCAACTCTGCTAATGTCTTGAAATATTTTGGGAAATGCTTCATTTTTTTCATGTAAAAAACCCCTGTCTTCTCACCTTGCACAATTCTTCACCAACATCCCCACATAAGCAGTGGTTCTGTCTTTTTTGTGCCATGATTGTTCAGCATCAGATTTTCTCACCTACCTGACAGCAAAGGTGATTTTCCCATCTTCTGCTCTGGACATTGCAAATTCAGTCAAGGGATAACACAAATTGCTTTCTGCAGTGACAAATCACGAAAACTAAATTTATTGGTATTGTGAGGAAGATTTATGTTTGCTTTTTGATTCTTTTTATCTCATGCACTTGCACCATTCCCATACATTTATAGTATGTATGATTAGCTAGTCAAATGATTGCACTACTCTTTAAAATGTAAAGAGAATGCTTTTGGTTTTCTAGGTCCTGAAAGAGCTTTTGCAGCTTCTTACAATTTCTTGTAATAGTTCCTCTTGTTAAGATAGTTTGCATCTGTGTCTTTGATACGGTATCTTTCAGGAATTGCCAGCCCTTCTGTATCCTTTATCCTTTCAAGCAACATCCCAAAAGACTTTCTTCTCTAGTTCTTGACGTTTGTTGAGTCTGGTCTTTTGAAATGTATTATTTTTATGTTGTTAATCTTGTTTGGGTTTTTCCTCTGCCTCAGGATATTGAGCTCTAACATCTTGCAAACACTTTTAATCTGGGTACTTTTCTCTTTGACATTTCCATTTAAACCTATCAGATCTAAAATTGCCACTCCCCTCATGTCTCCATGATAGAAGATCACTCATTCTCACACCTGACACTCTTAAAACCTTAACTGATCTATGGGATGATATTTCATCTGCTGAAAAAAAAGTTGTTCCAATACATTCTAAAATATTTATAGACCATCTTGCAATGAAGTAGAAACCTGTAAACTTGCCATTTAAAGAAAAGGCTTTAAAAATTGAGTATCTTTATAAAGAAATGTAGAAACTATTCCTGATGATGTAAAAACAAACCCAAAACAAACCCACAAAGCAAACCAAACAAAAAAATAAAAGCCCAGCAAAACATTATTCGATGATGCAGGTTATGGATGTTTAGGGGAGAAAGTAACTTACTTTCCTTGGGCCACACTTTTTTACCATGAGCGCTATCCTTGGTTCTTACATTGCAAAATATTTTCTGGAGAGAAAGAAAACTTTTCTGGAATAGTACTGTGTTTCTAAGAGAAGGGTTGTATGTGTTCTTTCCATTTCCTGGGCTCATCTGCCTTACTGAGCAATGTTCTCTCCTTCTGCACGTGTGCCCCCTCTATAATATAATACAGGAGTGTTTCCAGACTCATCTGGGGATGAGGGAGAAAATGGCATTGCCTCAGAAAAGTTGTTTTGATACAGCTGACAAAGTTTGTTACATTAAAAGAAATGTAATCACAGGCATTGAAGTTGTTTGCTTTCTAAACCATTAAAACCAGCCTGAGAGAATGTGCCATTGATTTAATTTAATTGATTTATGAATAGTCATGTCTATCTAGAAAAGAATAGAAAACCATCAGTCAGAATGGGGCGGATGTTAAATACTGTGTTTCTTACATATGGCAATAATGCAATTTCCAAGCTCATATTTCAAGGTATATAATTAGGCTACCCAGTAAACTAATTAATCTCAATATAATGAGCAGCCAGTTGTTTTTTATATGCTTTTTTGGTGCTTTCTAGTATGAGGTTCAGTATTCAAAGAGACTTGTTCAGGGTGAGGAGAAAGAGAGGACAAAGGATAAGGTCTCTCTTCCTGTCAACTTTCCTGTAGATCAGGGTGAGATGGGAAGTGCACCATACACCATGTACTCAGTCTGGGTCCTCTGAGGACCAGGCATGGAGACCTCCAGGCTTTAAAACATGCATATGTAATGCATGCACTTTAGGCATCCGTAATAACTGATGTGTGCTATATGTGCTTTCAGTATTAATGAAGAGCCCTGTATTTTGATTTCCCCGGAGTATGCAGCACATGCTCTAGCAATCAAGGTGCCTCTTCAGAGCCCCTCTGTTTTCTTCTCTTCTTTCTGTCAACAGTGATAGCTTCTGCCTTACTCCCTGTGGTAAGGAAGGGTGTGAAGCTGTTTTCCAGCATCACATTGTACCTTTGACAGATCTCAATTCATCCAGCCCCTCCACCCCAGCTGTGAGACTGCTGACATGAAGCAGCTCCTGATAAATCAAAACTTAATAAGAGTTGTGCAGGACCTTACTCTACACTGGGATTTCGTGGACTTTAATGATATCCTAACTGTCATTGTATAAAGTACCACTAACCCAGAGTAAAGACTTCATAAGCCAGCACCAAGAAGCCAAGCTTATCTGTTCCCCACTCTATTTAATTAAAAAGCTACTCTTTGTCATCCAAGCGCAAAACAGAACGGCAGCGTTATCAGTACTTAGAACAGCAGTGGAAAAGGAAGAAAGCAATTTCTTCCCTCTGGATCTTAATCATTAATCTTCATTAGGATTTTTATCTTCTGAATGTGAGTGGTAGAAGACATCAGCGTAGCAAACAATTTAAAGTGCATCTGCATATATAATAGGTAGTTTGTTATTTTCATTATAGGTAAAAGCATGTGTCAGTTGCCAGATGTGTTTGAATTCAGACAATATGATTTTCATGCCAGCTTTATGATATGTTTGATTTAGGTGAAGTGACTAAAACCTGCTGTTGGGACTGAGGTGCTGTTAAAAACTAGCTGCAGTTTTTACTTTAATTAATAATTTAAGGAGTAGGATACCTTGCTTTAATTAACATGTTAACCCTTCGAGCTACTCAGAGAAAGGCCACAATGGGGAGTGGTTTAAAAGTAAAGCAAGAAAATACTCAAAGGTAGTTCAAACAGGAATATTTTTTCCTCCAAACATGCTCTTGAGATGTTTTCACCTTTTCTTTGCATTTTAATTTCCTCCTCGCTGTTGAATGGAATATGGAGTATGGATAAAGGATCCAGGATTACCCAGATTTTTTAGCAGGACTGATTTTTCTGGATTTGCAGGGTGAACAGCAACTGCTCATAGCTGCTCTGAATCCCTTTCCAGACTTTTGACTGAATCTACCAATACTGTACAGATGTGCTGTTGTGCCAAATCTTTCCTTGATCTGCTCTGAAAATCTGCCCAGTCATGTAGCAGTTTAAATATGGATCTGAGCGTACAAATTAAAGCTCCAGACTTTGAAAACCTGGTCCTGCATCTTAAAAGAAACTCTAATGTGTTAGACACTGAATGTCTCTTTGTCTGATAATTTTCATTGTTAAATTGCAAGCACGGTGGGAAAACTGGGTAATATCTCAAGGTTTAAGTTTTTAGAAATATGGAAAAATGGGGTGATGAAGAAGGGTTCCATAAACAGCCTATGTAAGTATAAAGGAAAGACTGCCCTCTGACTTCACTCCCTTAATTAGACAACAGATGAATTCATGTGCAGTCATAAATACTCAGCCATGAGAGAAGCTCCATCCAGGGATCACAAACTATGGGGCCCCAGTGGATTCAGCTTCGAGATGCAAATGCTCAGAAACTAGTTTCCATTGCTACCACTATTAACGGACTTGTTTATTATGCTGGTTTTTGTTTTTGAAAACATGTCAAGCAAAACAATCATAACTTCTACTGTAAGGACCCTCATGATTTCTTTACAATGTGATAACAATTCAGAAAATATGGGACATCCAGAAAGAAGAAATAAATTACAAATAAGTTATTGGAAAAAATCAGCAATCTATGTGACTAATGCTTTTATTGCCTGGAGGAAGTTTGGAGAGGAGAAGGGTTGGAAGTATAGTTAGAAACACTGGACTGACAATGAGGAGATGTTTAGCTTATTTCTAGCTGTTTAACACATTTCTTCATGTGCAGTGCTGGAGCAGAGCCAGTGTCAGCTCTAGGCAAAATGAACTTTTAGGATCCAGTGACAAGTCAAGTCACACTCACACAGATCACTGCAGATGATTGGGGTTGCTGAGGTGGTCTTGAGGGCAAAATTTAGAAATAGCAATGCATAGGAATACCCAGAGGTTTAATTTTGTTTACAGAAGAACCTGTTTTACTGATTATGATGAGAATCCAGTTTGATTTTTGGATCCAAATTTGAGTCTTGCAGCCAGAAATAATGTTGAGTCCTTTTTGGAAAATGGGCATGTTTCCTAAACTGCTGGAAGATAATAAAAACTTATGTGAGCAATGGGACACAGCCTGCTTGTATGGGGTTTTGTCCTACATCCTCCACACCTGGACTTCAGCAAAAGTGCTGCAGATTGTTCTGAGATCAGTAAACCAAAAGTGGAATTTCAAGTGCTGGTAATAGAATGTATTTCTGCTGCATCTCAGATTCTGAGAAAGTACACAAAACCTCCAAATGTTTTGCCAATGCAATGTGTGTAGCTGGTAATTAAAACTACTAAAATCATAAACATGACAGTGTATTATTTATTTGCATTTCAGTGGGTTTACATTCTGTTTGTTCCCTTTTAAAACGTAATCATGCAGTAGCTCTGCAAGAAATGAACCCCAGTGAAAACACCCAGTCTGCAGGGAAGCCAGTCCTGTATAAGGAGTTAAGGAAACAGTTTAGCTTAGGTTCCTTGTCTTTCCTTTGGCATACAGGAACAGAGGCTACTGGAAGTTGTTTGAAAGAAATGAAGTCAGTTTGGAGGCTGTACAAGTTTAGTGCTTCCAGTGCTTTGTGTTTGTATTTATTTGGCTATTTTGTTTTTCATTTTTCTTACTGTTTGTCTCCAAACCTGGAAACCTTGAGCATGTGTTTATGTGTGCATGACTAGTTTCACTGATCTCAGCAGTACTGCTTTACCTGTTGAGTCTGCTAGCTAGCCTAAAAAAGAAGTTTCTTTGGGGCAGTAGGAGAGAGAGGGTCCTGATGCTGCACTGGGTGGGTGACAGAACTGTTGCCATCACACATGGCATGTGGGATGTGTAGCAAGCCCCTTCCTCCAGGGGCAGAAATAAAGCTGGCTTTTGTCTCCTCTCCCTAGAACTGAATGTTACATTTTACTTTTGGTTGCACCTCATGTAGGGCAGTGAGTCCTAATTCAATCGGAGTGTCAGAGATGCCACCACACTGGCAGCAGTGACCATTATAATCATGAAAAAAGCTGCTGCAGTGCCATTACCTGCTGAGGAGTTCAATCACTATTTGTTTTAACTTTAGGAAGAGTAGGTGGTTGACATGGCAACGTGTTCTGTGACATGTGTCGATTGATTGCTTTTGCCACTGGAGGAAAGTCCCTGCTTCTTTGAAATCCTGTGCAGCAGCTGTTCCTGCCCCACTGGTGAGGACAAGAGCAGACACAGCCCTGGCTGTCTGCACTGTTTGTCTCCTCCTGTGATTTGGAAAGGTTCAGTCCTGGTGTGAAGGGCTGCAACTCCACTGATTCAGTGTAGTTTATCTGTCAATACTTACAGCTTCCCTGGTAGAAACTCCTGTGAGGCTTTTTCTATTAAGGCTTTTGTTTAAAGTTGATGGTATTTTTCATGGAGAGCAGATAAAATGAGTTTTATACGAATTATAAAGCAGTATATATTTGCTGGGGAAGGACTTGACCCAGAAAAGTGTATACTCATCATGCAAGTACTCCTGCTCATCTGTACTGGACTACCTCTGTTGCTAAAGTCAAATTAAGAGCATTTAAAGTGACTTGCAGTGAAATGGAACAATGCAGAATTTGATCACATCACTGTAGAGAAGTTGACAATTTAAGGATTTATTTAAGAGCTCAGATTAATTATTCATACTTTCAAAGAAAATCAGAGATGCCCAAATTAAAATCATGGACCCAATTCTTCTGAAGTCTAAGGCTGTAAGAAGTGGAGAAAAACTTGTTTTCATTTTAATATTATCTGTTCTAACAATACTTTGAACAGTTTTCCTGACCCCACTAAGAATAATCTTTAAAGTAGCCTATCTTTTAGTTTATATATGTCCAGTTTAACACACACTAATAGCATTCCTATGTGTACCTGGAACAAATGTTGAAAATCTACCAAAATATGTCCTAATACTGTTTTTTTAAAGTATATTTATATTTTTGACTTGTTGGTGCTCAAGAAAGGCCAGTTCTAATGTTCAATCAATATATCCCTCTTTTTGTACAGCTGAAGGCTCACGAAATACCAGTTGCACTAATGTTTAGAGACACTAACTGCTATTCTCTTCCTTTTTAAGTGGGCTTGTGCTTAAAAAGTTTAAAAAACTTGCATTTAGCAAGACAGCAAAACTCTTCATGCAAGGCTCTTGAGTCAATGAGACTATCATCCCCTAGTGGTACTTTATATCCATAACAGGGGGAAGTTTTGGTTTTTTGCAGCTCTTCAACCAGTTAAACTGTTCAGCTTGGGTAGACTAGCTCAAGAGAATGTCTTTTTGTGAAAGTTTGAATTCAGTTTCAGATGTCTAAAGACAAGCTTTACCCTACCCACTCATAAATTTTACTTAAAAATGGAGTTCCAAAGATTTTTCATTTGTGAATAATGGACTGAGGCTCAAATCCTTTGCCTTTTGGATTCATGAGTGGATATAAAACTTAATCAGGGCTCAGATCAGGACTGAGGTTCTGAATGGTAAGATCTGCTCATGTAGACATTGTCTGTCCCCCTGCAGTGCCACTTCAGCCTTGGTTCAGCTTTGCAGACTCTTTTCTCACTGGGGGCATCTACAAAGGAGAATCTGATGTGGCAAGGATTGCTTGGCTTCCAGGTTCATCTCTCAGTGGGTGGATTGATGTGGTCAACAACAACTTACACCATTTTCTTATTTGTCCTCATTGTCATGGAAAATTCTTCCTTGGAGGGAGGAGTTCTGAGCAATTTTAGGTCTCAAAATTCTGCACTTTTCTGCAGTTCACAGTGGGCAGAATTCTCTTTCAACTCATTGCTTTCCACTGGGTATAACTTTATCCAATAAATCTCCTTTCATATAGGATTTTATGTTCTAGGTTTCAGCTCATAGGTGTTTCTTAGGCTTACAGTGGTGGCATAAGCTTGTCAAATCTGTTCAGATACTTCTGTTTTTACTTTGAAGTTTCCTGGTTTTACCATTTTCCCAGTGCACAAACGCATATTTCCCTGTCACATAATAGTATAGAGAAAATAGTTCTTGTTAGGAAGTGCACTTACATTTAATTCTGTAGATGTAATGAATTCCTAACTTTTGGAGAAAAAAGTTTAAAAGAATATAAATTAGCCTCAAGGCATTTAAAGATAGAAATTTAGGACTTGTACTATACATTTTATGTATCCATTTTTAAGGTTTCGTTTTGGCAGAGCAGCTTTAAAAGTCTCATCATCTCTGGGACACTTTATCTTGATGGCAGGCATCACCTAGAATATTACGCTGCATTGAGCAAAAATTTCAGGGTCACTACAAAAAAAAAATAAACTCCCCCCCACACCTTTTTTTTTTTTTTTTTTTTTTGAAATGCCAGGAACATGTTTTTCTTTTGAAAAATACTTTGATCACATCTGATGATCCAGGTGCCTCCAGCTGAGTTAATTGATCAGCAGTTACCTCAAAGCACCTGGTGTCAAGTTTAGTCTGTCACTTATTATTCATCCAGAAGTCTTAGGCATAGAGTAGTAACAGAGTAAAATAAACCCATACTGGCAGCATATTTTTAGTCTGTATATCTACAGCCACATGATGCTTTTACAAGTAAGAAAACATCTTCAAAAAGGGTATCTTAACCAGTATTGTTATTCTGGCAATTACTTCTAGTGGTCTAATTAGAAATGCAAACACTGCTGTTGCCTGTGTCTTCTGCAGTATTTGTTTTATGTCAATAAGTTTTTAATAAACAAAACAAGCAGAGAGCCCAGTCTTCAGTTGATTCTGCATGAAGTAATTGCAGTTCTACTGGGAATACTTATCAATTGTTGTGTTCATCTAGCAGGCATAAATATGGGCATTAAATATTTTGGCTGGTTATACAGGTTTAAAAGACAACATTTTTCTTTAGATTGGCTGTAGATACATTTACTTAAATCAATTGGTTTACATGTACTTATCAATTATAACAATCACACAGTGGATGTATTTATCTACAAATTGAAGTTGTGTTCCTGTAACTGTAAGTGAGGGACATTGGCTTTTTCTGCTTTACTGGCTTTATCTTTAATCACACTTACAAAGAGCCTTTAATGGCTTGTGAGATCCAATAACTGAGGTGGTGAGGTTAATGGGGCATCTTGTTATGCTGCACATTTTTGTTGCAAATAATTTTGTACATTAAATGCATGAAATATTTGCCATAGGAAAGTGAGACAAGAATTTGAGTGGCTAAAGGCGATGGGTCCAGCTAACAGCTGGTTTCAGAAAGAAAGCTTGGGAATAATGACAGCAGCCACCTTTAGAGAATGACACAACTGTCAGGTACAGCCAGTATCTGAAATGTAGCAGTGAATGATTTTGTCTGGCAAAGGTAAATTTGAGGGACTTAAAATAACAGTGTTTAAAACCTACCCTTGTGATTATCTTACTTCACCCTGTAAAAAGTAGATGTTCATCTTCATCCCATGTAGCTTGTGTACGTGCCCATGCCCACCCTGCCCAAATCTTTTGACCACTTCTCTAGCCATGGAGCTGCTGAGCATCACCTCTACTTCCAGTGCAGAAATACAGCACAGAGTAAGAACTGTGGCTGAGACCACTCCCTATCAGGATTATTTCTGGGATAGGTTTTTGGCTAAGTGGTCCAAAACACCAAACAGTGCTCTGCAATAAATCCTTAGGACACACAGTACCCCCCATTTTCTGTTCCAAGGAAATGCTGCCAGCTGAAGGGGTAGAACTTGCACACCCAGGCCAAGGCTGTGCTTCCCTCCCGGCCACCTGTATGCTTGTCTGATTATTGCAAGCACTTGATTTAAACTCCAAATGTGCTCCCTCTGCCCTGTGATGCTTAGAGAATTGAGAAAACTGTGCTGCTCGTAAAGCAACATGTACTGTGATTTTGTGCAGTACTGATTGTCAATAAAATGTAATTCAGCTAAAATAAAAATACTGATTGTCAATAAAGTGCAATTTAGCTAAAACAAAATGCACACTACTGGATAAACGCTTCCATGGCAATGCAGGAAAACAGAAAATATTGATAATATTAAAATTGCAAGTTTAATTATTTTTTAACTATCCAAACCCTCATGTTCAAACTTTCAAACAGAGTAGTGGTATGAGGAGTTGGCATTTATGAAGTTGTTAACAGCTGAAAGCAGTGTTAAGTATATTAATTAAACATATTTTTGGTGCAGTGCTTCTAACCAAACGTGCTTTCCTACACATGCCAAAATCTCCACACTAAACCTGGTAGGAAAGGGTTGCCAC
Source organism: Eopsaltria australis (assembly GCA_034509425.1). Lineage (NCBI taxonomy): Eukaryota > Metazoa > Chordata > Aves > Passeriformes > Petroicidae > Eopsaltria > Eopsaltria australis. The sequence goes on from JAVTVJ010000138.1 coordinate 2,839,579, forward strand.
AGAGGACCCTCCTGTGTATATTGAGTAGCTTTCTTTGCCCTGTATGCAGAAATGTGTCTTTTAACAGCCAAATCATCCATTCCAGGGGTTTAAGCAGTTCCCTGGGATATGATGAAACTTACTTTAAAAAATAAAGACAGAATTAAATGCTGCATGTAATCATGTAGATTGAGACTGGAGGAAAAATGGTGCCATATAAATGTACAGGAAACATTTAGGGGGCAAAATAGACCTTTCAGGATTCTTACAGAAAGAAATAAAATCTAAGCAAATTCTCCCATTTTTGATTTTTCAAACACACACAATGTGTGTTTGTGAATTTCCAACAACCTCCAGGATGTTTGTTTTGTACTTTATCAATTGCCATATGCAGAGCTAGGGAAATAATGGGAGGTTTGGGGTTTGGTGGAACTCCTAGAGGTAGCCCAAATCCACAAGTGTGCAATGTATATAGAGAGAAGCTGTTCACACAGTCTTACTTAAAGCTGCTTAACAGCTTAAAATGATAAAAAGTCCTTAACACAATTTAAGAACTTAAACCACTTAAACTGCTTGAAGCAGCTTGTGAGTTGGAAGAGTTTGGGGCTGGGGGTGTGCTGAGAGGCAGCCCTGTGGAGCTGCAGCCTGGGGACAGGGCTCCACACCAGGAGTCCCAGAAAAGGGCACCTTTTGCAGCTAAACTTGGGAGGCCTGGGGGTGATGTAAGGGAGCAGAGGGAACAGTTTTTTGCATATTTTTTTGTGGCATTGTGTATATGCCCAGATTGCTTTGCTTTAAATAGTGTAGCAGGGAATCTTACAGGCATGTGAGGTGTCAGCAGTGGCATCTCCCCAGTGAAACAGGGAAGAGGGTGGCATAAAAATATTGTCTATGACAAGTCTTCAGCTGTGGAAAACAGCTTTGGCTCGTGGGCCAAGGGAAGGCTCCTCAGGAGCATTGTGAAGAAATATGCACGAGCTGTAAGCCAAAATGTTCTGCTCTTGTGGCTCCAGGAACTGGAGGTATGGGAGAGGTGGCAAGAGTGGGCCTTTCAGATCTACCATCAGGAAGTTGTTGTTTCTGAAAGATTGTTTTTGGGAAAAAGAAATGTGGTGAGGGACAGGGGCGAGGCAGGGAGGGTTGTTTTAGTTTTACAATATTAGTTGGTTATATCAGAAGTATGTTGTTTATACGTGAAGTCACACATTTATGAAGCGTTTTAAAGAAAATGAGCCATCATTTATGAGATGCAGTTTGGTCCCTGCTGCGGTGTGTGGTGGTCAGTGGTTGGATGTGTGTTTGTATATTTGTGTGCTCAGATGGAAAAATGGCACCTCTCAGAGGTGATACTTGAGGGCAAAGGAAGAATGCACAGGAATGGGAATTAACCTCTGAGAGGGAGAAAACAGCCGGGATGCTGCTTCTGATGGCAGTGATGCCACCTTAAATGTTTTGAAGCTTGGGCTGGTTTTCATTGATGCAGGTAGTGATTTACACCTTTTGGTGCAGAAAAGGCTGTAAAACAGGAGTGAATTACATTCTGTACAATGTGAAAATAAATTGTGCATTCACAGCCACTCAGGGTGAGGCCCATTTACACTTCCAGAGTGGTATATGATGAGTAAATGAAAGTTAGGCCTCTGTGTGAATGAAAAATGCCTCTTTTACCAGAGGCTGTGAAAAGAGAGAGCAAGAGAGACTTAGTGGAAATTGGAAGCAAGATTTTATTTGTTTGTTTAAAACAGTCATTGATTTGGAGTCAGATGGAGCATTGGTATAACTGCAAACTAATTCCACTGAATTCTGCGAGGTATTTCTGGTGAAGTTGATAAGGCTGGAAGTTTATATTTATAATCTGAGTTTTTCCTGTGTTCAGGTAAGTCTTTATCACATTATATTCTTGTGCAATCTTAGTGGCATATTTAACATGAATGTTATCTATCCAAAAAGAAAAATCTTCACTGGGGTGAAACAGAGCTTGGGTGTAGTTAAAATCAAATGATCTCAGTACAATTAAATAACTACTTGGTTTTCTTTTTTGATGAGGAATGAAATACGGAAAAGTTACTTAGTGAGGATAAAGGCTTTCTGATGAATGGCAGACATAGAAAGAAACCATTTAATTAATGAGATCTTGCTAATGTGCTATGTAACACTAATTTCTCAATATTGCTTGAATTTCAGAACGTTTCAGGATCTGTCCAAACAAATGGATATATCTTATGGTACAGTCAGGGACTCAGCAGTGTATGAATACTTTAAAGCAAAAGGGACCAACCCTTTGGAACAGGATAACACATTTGCTGAACTGTGGAGGACTATCAGTAAGAATAATGGGGCAGATAATTGCGTATCAAACCCTTCTGAAGGCATCAGGAAGGTAAGACTGGATCACAGGGGTTTTCATTTAATTTCTGTATCAATGTTGTTTCTATGGAGCTAATGTTAAGTCACAGAAAAGAAATTTCTGTCATTTAAAACCCCCTAAATTCCTATGTAAAGTTCCTTTTAGTACCTCGATTGCAGCTAAGAATCATATTTTGGTGTCACTGTTCTGAATTTAAGTGGTTTGGCTCTGCTTGAGTCTTCAGTATGTAAGTCCTTTGGATCTGGTCATAAGATTTCTCAGTTTTGTGGGAGCTTTGATAATGCCTTTTTGAATGTAATTCTTTACATTATCCAGTACTGACTCCTGTCCTTTGCTCATTTGAGTTTTTCTTTTTTCTGAGTTCATGGTTGGAAACGTGAGTAAGAATCAAGGGATTCACGGAGTGTATACTCATTTCTCTTATAACAGAAATTTAATGCACGATTTTTTCTTTGTTTATTCCAGGCTTTGAAAAACACATTCACATGACATTGTGTTTTACCAAAATTCTATTTCTTTCATATAAAGCTACACATATTTTTGTGGAACAGAGAATTAATGTGGGAATCAAGGATTTATGTATAACAGCTTAGGATGCTGCATCTTTGTTCTGAGTCCTGTGATAAAGAGTATTGGCCATTACAAATTCCCACTCTCCCACTAATTCTATCTCTCTCTCTCTCATAGCCTGCCTCTCCCCTCTGCTCCCCATCTTGAATCTCAACAAAACCAGGCAGTACCTTACATCAAACACATGTCCAGGAGTACTTTACACAGAAAGGATGCAGACATGCTGAAAGCCTTGATGTGCTGCTCCTTTAGTGAAAAGTGTCCTCTTCATCTCTCAATTGATTTTTTTCCTAAAACAAGCTAACAGTTTTTAGTACCATAGTGAATGTTTGATCAGAGAACACTCTTGGCAGTGAAACACTGATTTACTAGTTCTTTATGCTTTTGTACGTGGTACATAATAAAATGGTTTTGGCTTGCATTTCCTTTTTCTTCTTTGATTTTTTGAAACCTTTTCTGAACAGTCAGAGGGACAGTATCCAAAATCTACTGGTTTTAGAGTGCCATAAAGAGGGTGAACACAAGTAACGCAAGCCATCCCATTTCCCAATTCAAATTCCTTTAGCAAAAGAGTCCCAAGCCTTTGCTTGACTTTTGGAAAAAATCTATATGCAGACACTCTCATGTCTTAGCATAGGAGTATTTAGTCAAAAGTTTGCGTTCACGCTGCCCATCCCTCAGCTGAGCTTCCCCAAAGCCCTCTGCCTTCAGTTCCAAAATCCTCACTTCCTTGAGGACAAGCTAATCGCAATAGCAAAGTCTGCAGTGGTTGGTTTTTTCTTTAATCTGCTCTGCACTTTATGAAAATGAGGCCTCTTTTGAGATGTTTTAGTAGCATGTAGAGGAGAAATAGAAACATTAAGTGCTTTTCCATGTACCCTAGCATTTAAGCCAACAATAAAACAGTTTTCCTTAGAAAAATATACAGTATATTACTTTTCTTTTTTCTTTTATAGCATTCTTATGGTAGTGGATGCTCTTTATCCATGAAATTGTAAATACTCTTATTCTGTAAGCCTAGTTCATGCTGCCATTTATGATAGCTACATTTGCTAAGCCAGAAATGTAACTGTAGATTGGCAGGCAGTTGAGAATACCAATTATATTGTCTGTATGGAGCTGGCAGCTCCATCCTATCTATGTGATAATAACTTTTCATACTAAGTTTGATTTCAATGTTGTAGGGTGATTTTTATCTAACGAGATCAGCTCATTCAATTAATGTCAACAACAACTAAATTTTACTTCAGTCCCCAAAGATGACCGAGGCCGCTATTTGATTAGACACCTACATAAATTTGGATTAATATTTAATAGCATTGTCAACTAAACTATTGTGTTTGTAGTTTAAGTGTCACTCTTCCTAGCTCATTGAGCTCTCTGAATAAACAGGCAAGTTTTCTATATCAAGTATTATAGCTAGAAATTCTGGGGTTTTTTCTAGAGGAGAATTGATGTCAGCCAAGAAAATGAGAGTTTGCCTCCATAAACACGTACTGCTGCATGAATGAGATGTAAATGTGCCTTACAAATGTGTTTCGTAGGAAATGGGAACTCTAATCTCTCTAGCATCAAAAGATCCATAAAACATTTTACTGAATGAGGACTTGCCTGACACAATACAAAAAAAAGAAGAAAATCACTACTATTCTTTCTTCCCACCTCCTCCTTTCCATTTTCTTCAGACAGTATCACAGTGCAGCTGCAGTTACAAACAAAGCAATGCCACTTCAGTGCAAAACAGGGAGTGCTGGTTATTTATGCCACAGACAGGTATTTCAGGTGTTTGTCCCTATTCCATTTATCTTTCTCCATTTCTCAGAGATTTCCATACTCCCTTTGTCTGTCTGAAAACCGAAGGATGGCAATGGAAGGAAGTCCTGGAAGCTCTCATGGTGTTTGGTTGCCATGGCAGAGGTGTCTCTTCAGACACAGCAGGGTCCCTGCAGCCACAGTGCCCATCTCCCATGGGCAAGACACAGCTTTTGCAGCACTGGGAGAGCCACGGAAAAGGCAGGAATGCACTTCAATGTCACTTAAGTGACAGGAGGACTCTTGAGAGCCGAGGGTGGTGGGGGGAAGTTGCTTTTGCTGTATTCCCAAGATAGTTGAAAGTGGTCAGTGAGGATAGAAAACCTCCTCCTATTCAACAGTTTCTCTGCACAGCACAGGAGCAGAAACCACATAAACCACCAGTCCATACAAAATGCTATTTTGCCACTTTGAGCTGTCTGGGACTATCACAGATGAGGACTGACTAATGCTGGCACAGGATAGTTTCTCAGTGAACTGTTTGCATTATATCCAGTGGCAATCAGTTATGCAGGGTAATTATTGATTGCACCAACATACATAATAACCTGTGGGTTTTATTTCCTTTGGGGGCACCCATTTTTGCATTGAAAGAATGAAGTAGTATGATCCCCATGTAATCCTGCATCTGCTATATGTACAGATAGGAGAATTAAACTCATTATTGCATTTTATAATGCCCTGCTTTGGTTGAGATTGTTTGTTCCCCTGTCCAATCAATGTGGTGCCAAAATTTCTCAGAATCCTTTCTTTTCTTCCTGTGTATCACTTTTGATCAAAAACGATCAAAACCAAGTACAGCACAAAAGGAGAATGCATCATTGATTTAGGCAATGGCACAGTAAGAATTTATTCCTTCTCTTTTTTGCTTCCTTAATGATCACTGAGCATTAAATCAGAGCGATCTTCTTCTCTCTTCATTCTAATTTTGAGAGTAGAAGTAATTTAAAAGTTCATTTAATATGATTTTTTAAAAACTACTTTGTCCACAATGAGTTTTATATTGTGAATTGTGATTGCTCTCACAGAGCTTCATAAATTTCTTCATTTCTTGACCCATCAGCCTTTGAAGCAAAAGCAAATGCTTCCTTAAACTTGAATCCGTGGCATCCTATAGTGGTTTCTTAATTATTTTAATGTTTGAAACATTTCAACAGGATTAAATGGCATGTTTTTCTTTTTATTAGAACTGTGTTGCTTCTCTTAAAGCACTTTTTTTATAGATAATAAATGTTATCCAACCGTGTTTTTGAACTACTCCACTAATGCCAATGTAAAGGTCACTTTTTGATGTTTCTGTGGTACCAGCCATATAATGGGATCAGCTACACTGACACTCTGTTCTGGCAGTAAATTAGTGATAAATTTTGCATTATTCTGGCAATTCTGTCTTTAGTATGATAGCTTCTTCATAAGTTTCAGATAAATTGCAGATATATCAGTGATTAATCTGGAATCAATCTTTTTTTGTGTTACTCTTATTTTTCATTGTGCTTTCTTTGAAGCAACATTGTTTAACCATCGGTAAGCCAGGACCCTTTAAACAATATTCTTCCACCTCCATCCATGCTGAAGAATGGCATTATGGGGTGGTTTACTGCTTTTCTGGAGTATTATTTTCTTTGTGGTCCTTATCTTGTCTGGGAAGAAATCTTCTTTGGCCTTTTAATTTCTTAAGGAATGTGAGGAAAAAATATTTTTTTAATATAAGTTTTGCCCAGAGGGTTCTTCTTTCTTAAATCTGTTTTCTTAAATCTCTTAAACCAAAGATAAATCTGGTGTCAAGCCAAAGTAGTTGTTCTACCTGGGTGGAATAAATGAGTGCTGCTTTGGCCGATTTTCTGATAAAGATGTTTTTGAAAGTTTAACCCAGTGATTTTTGTTTTGCTGTGCAACATGCCTATATGCTGAGAGTCACAGTAAGGCCATAGCAAAGGAGCAAAATATGAAGTACAATTAGAAGACTGAAGGATAAATTTGAGCTCATTATTCTTTGTTTCATTCCAGTCATTTTTTATTCCAGCTGTCTCACCTGTTCTCAGCTGGCGTTTGCCACAGGCCCTTTTGCCAGTCTTCCTACATTGATGGCCTGGAGATTAAAGGGCAGGCACGTGCACACATGCAGTCTTACATTAAAAAAAACAAAAATGACAGTTTAAGCTACATTTAAAATTTGAGGTTGATTTTTCATTAAAAATAAATGTCAATTTGATTTTATTTGGCTTTTACTGCTTGCCTAGTGAAGGTATATAAAAAGTCATCCTACTTCAAACACATGTGGATGTGTGCACTTATGTGTCTTGTACATATGTTTTTCAAAGTTTGACAGCTTTTCCTTAAATTGAACAAATGATACTGCGTAGCTGTCACAACAGATATTAACAGGGAAGTGAAGGATGCTGAATTTAGACAGCAACTAAACATTTTGTTATGAGAAAACTTTCCACACAATGAACACACTAATAGTATGAGGTCTTCACTCTTCAGGGAAGAAAATTTCACGAGCAGAAATTTGGAAATAACTAAGTCTTCTCCTAAGAAAAAGGGGTCTTTGGAGATTCTGGTTTTGGCAATCAGAGAGGGAGGGAACACAGCCTTGCACCCAGTATTTCTGGGAATTGAGACACATGCACAACCAAGAGTTTAAAAGTCAGATTCCTGATTATGCTAAAATCATTGAGCTGTCAGAGAAATAATGCTCTACAGATTTGATGACATTGGATAGAATGATTTATGTCATTAAAAAGATGTAAAATAGATATGAAGAGATCTGGCAGACTTGATTTAATGACCATTTACAGTTGCAGGATGTAATTTAGGGTAGCAACACTACAAATGCAAGAGTAGACCTTTACAAAAGATCTGCTGTCCAGCATTGAGTGTCATCCAGCTTTGACTGTATAGAGCTCTTCTATATAAAATAACATACAGAAATCTGAGGCTTGAAAAGTAGAATCAATAATGTGATTTTTCTCTTTAGCCAGTGCATTGTAAATGGAAGTCAAATATTTGAGGAATACTGTGTTCCCCAAGTATTACTAAGAGATAGATAAGTAATGTATTGGTATTGTCAGAGTTCTTTTCTAAATTGTAAATTTGAAAAGGTGATTTACTGACCAGTTCTGAAAGAACAAAAGGTAAATACAGCTCTTTAAACTGAACAAACCACCAAAAAAAACCCCAAAAAACCCAAGAACCCAAACAAAAAAAAAACCAACCAAACAAACCCCAAACCAAACAACAACAATATAAAAGGAGACAAAAATTCAACAAAGAAAAAATACCCAGACTAGTGTAAGACAAATTTTACCACAGTGACTTGGGCCAAATCTTTCCTGGGTGTCTGATTTCTGTGTATTCATCTGGCAGGATTTTTGTTCTCCAATAGTGTGGATTTCGAATAAATTCTGTGTACAGTAACAAGTGCTGCTGGTTTTGGTCCCATGATGATGTATTTTTAATGCTGACAGTTTCCTGTCTTAGGTAGGGAAATCCCATGTATTATTATTTACCATGGAACACAACATGCCTGAGTAATACAAATAATATTTTCCAAGGGTTCTGCGTACAGACCCTTTCACATCCTACCAAAGAGAAAGGATGTAACGTTTCTACTCTGTTTTAACCCAGAAGCAAATGAATTTGTGGATCTTTGCCTCGATGCAGATAAAAGGGAAGCAGGGAAAAGAGGTGGATTGCAGCGAGTAGCTTACAGAAATTCCACGCAACGTAATTTTAATCTTTGTTTCCCTGAATTCTGCCTACTAGAAGATACCTCACCCACTTGATTTGTTGTCATGTGTAAGCAACTGTAAGGGACTTCAGAAAGGTACAGTTTATATCAAACTATACTGAAGTAAATTGTCCTTTTTGCTCAGCTGAGGAATCCAGTATAATGAAATAACTGGTGGAGTCTTACAAAACCTACAGGTGAATTCAAGACTGAGCTTACACAAAAATTGAAAATATGCAGAAGGATGAACTAATTCTGTGCCAGAGCTGTAGCCATTTGCTAGGGGAGCTTTGTCAATCAGTTCCCATAAAGTAATATATACAGAACTTCAGCTGTTTAAATACATTAGGCATCCAGTGGTTACTTTAACCAACAGAATGTTATTTTATTTTACTTTACTGGATCCCTATCCAGATATGTTTCTTACATCTTGTGTTAAGTAGGTGATTTGCATTCATTATATACACTGTGTGCAGGCATTGGTTTCAGTCCCAGTTAAGGCTGATGTTTAAGGATATCTGCATGGACGTGTGTTAAAATAAAATGGTATTTATCCCCAAACTGAGATAATTGTAGATGCTTGTGAATCTTCTTACCTGTGAAGAAAAGGGGGAACTCTTTCAGCTCAGTGCATGCCTTCTGTTACAGGACTAACATAACTCTCAGAGGGCTATGTTAATTTGCAAGGAAATATTGTTTATTTACAATTTTGGTGCCTGTGATGCTCATCAGTTAATGCTCATACTATGCCAGTCTTGCCACATAAATGCATGGAACCAATCACGTTCAATGTCTCCTACAAAACACGCATCAAATTTCATCATCTAAAGCAGTAACTTTCATTTATAATTAATAACTTGTGACATAAGCCTTACCACCACTTATAGTTAGCTGTGTTATCCTATGTATTCCTACTAAAAAAAAGGAAGATATTTTAGCAAGATTTGAAGTAGGTGACGTCCTGCTGGGAGAGAACACTGTTAGAAATAATAAGATGTTGAAGGTATACAAATAAACTGTGACCTAATGAAATACCACCAAGGAATAGTGGCCAGATCTGGATTTGTTTGCTGGCTTGGATTTTGTCCTACCTAGAAATGCAGTTTAGTTTAGACTGTTGTGTTCATGCTGCATTTACAGGCAAAGAAAGGAAATTATGCTTTTCTGTGGGATGTGACAGTGGTGGAATATGCTGCGCTGACAGATGATGAATGCTCTGTGACAGTCATTGGAAACAGCATCAGCAGCAAAGGATATGGGATAGCACTCCAGCATGGAAGTCCCTACAGAGATCTTTTCTCCCAGAGGTAAACTGAAACAAAGCTTGTTTTATGGGATTTCTCTCTATAGCCAGCAGCCATTTGTGGTTCACATTAATTTTGACATTTCATTAATAAAGAACAATGAATACATAGCAGCAGAGTGGTTATGAGTTCAGCCTCCAACAAAGCTGCTACTCCTGCTCCTTGTGCATCTGGTTTGGGAGGAGGGGACTGGAGGTGACATGTGGCCTCACACCTTCAGACAGCACTGCCTCTGGCAGAGAGGACTGATGTCCTCAGAGCTCTGTGTGAGGCAGAAGAGAGATTGAAGAGAGATCCTGGACTCATGCCACATTCTGCAGGCTCTGAAGCAATGTGTTGCTCCCTGCAGTAAGCAAGTAGCAATGCCCTGGGTTAGCCTTTAGGGTGGAGGAACAGGTCAAATACAATGATACAGGGAAACAAGAATTGCCAAGACCAGGAGACTATAAAACAATGCCATTTAGTGATCTGTGAGCTGTCAGCTGGGAAGATCTTGCCCATGAGAATGTGTACCCTAGAATGAAGACATGCAGTTGTGCAGGCATGTGTGGCCTTAGCAGAAGGTGAGCGGGTGCTCCGCTCCAGGCAGGAAACTGAAGCAAGATTGCCTCATCTTGTTCCTGCTTTATAAAAAGGAGCAAAACTCCAGCTGCATAACTAGAGACAAAGCTGCCTCAAGAGAAAAGATTGTTAGTAAACAGCTAAAACAGTTATCAAACCAAATCCAAAATGAATCATTCATGCAGAGAAGGGACACTTCACAAGAGACAAAACAGTGATTAATTAGCAACTGTTAACACAGTAATTCAGGCATTAAGTAACAGCATTGAAGTAAAATCCTTTTGAATAAACTACATTTGCTAAAGTAAATGAATTGGTCGCTGCTTAAACAGATTTGTACTAAGTGGTGCACAAACAGTAGCATGTTTAGCCTCACATATTTTTGGAATTATTGTAGGAGAGCAGCAGTGGAGTGGGTTGAGCATTTCACTAGTGGGACCAGCTGCTGCAGCTGAATGTAGCCAGACCAGGCATAACTAACTGGAATGTGGTGATTTCCCTTGGAAATGCTGTTTGCATTGCAGTGGAATTTTTGACAGTCTCTTTTTTTCCTAAAGTTACCTGGTGGAGTTTACCTGCTGCTGTGAGTAGAAAGAAATCTTGGTATAAGGGAACTTCAGATGAAGAATACAACACTCTGGTGGTGGAGGGGGTGGAGTTTTGAATTGTGGGATGGTAGATTTAAGAGTTGTGAAGCATAAGGAAAAGACAGAAAAAACTGTAAAAAAGTATCATTGCAAATAATGCTTGTCTTTTGAAATTTCTGCAGGATCCTAGAGTTGCAAGAAAGTGGAGACTTGGATGTTCTCAAACAGAAGTGGTGGCCACGGATGGGACGTTGTGACCTGAATAGCCACACCAATGCACAGACAGATGGGAAGGCACTCAAGCTGCACAGTTTTGCAGGCGTTTTCTGCATTTTAGCAATAGGCCTTCTTCTTGCTTGCTTGGTGGCAGCATTGGAGTTGTGGTGGAACAGCAACCGTTGTCATCAAGAAACACCGAAAGAGGTCCATAACTTTTATTCTTATCACAATTAAAAGTAGAAAACACAAAAGAAAGAGAGAGCAAGTGGAAGTTGTGGGATTTTAGGTGCTCTCATGCCATAAATTTGATTTATTTTGATTTGCCATACTAAGCTTTGCATATAACTTTTTGGGTGGTTGTTTCTAAGAAAATAAAAGCAAACAAACAAAAGTGTCTTTTGTGCACATGGAAAGTGCCAAACTGACAGCCCTGGAGACTAAAGTCCTCTATTTATTTGTAGAGCAGATACAGCATGGGCAGCAGCAGTGCAAACTTCCCCTCATTGCCCCACCAATGTGCCTCAGCCCTGACCTGGAGAGACCACCTTTAGGGGTAAGAGAGTGGTTCAGAAACACGCCCTCGGCCACTCTGCTGTGAGTGACGGGGAGGCCAGTCATGGACACCTGGCTGTGCCATCTGTGGTGATGTTTCCTCTGATCTGAGCCCCCATCCATAGGCTGGGTGATCCATGTCCATCCTGCACAGGCTCTGCAGTTGCCAGACGTCTGGTAGCTGCTCTCCTTCATGGCTGACCTAAGCTGAGTTTGAAGAGGTACACAAGCAATTAAAAATAAATCAGCTAGTTAATAATTGAATAAGCCATACTGCCATGACACTGTTTAAATGCTTCCTTTCTTTTGAAGTCTGTTTTATTTCTAAACGTAGGGGCCTCTGAGGAAGTTGACCTTCATATAACATGTTTTATCTAGGAAATGATATCTGAGAAGTTCTTGGGTTTGAAGTTTCCATGCACAGCAGCCAGTAGTAGTTAGGAACGCTAAGATAGAATAATCAGTCTCTACTCAGCTCTGTCTTGCATGAAGCCTGTATTTGTTTATGTAGATTAAATGTTTAACAAACTAACCTCTTGTAATGTTGGAGACACTGAGGTATTTGTAGGTGTTTTCATCTTGGAACAGATGTTTGTTATAAGCAAATAACAGCAATGAGCTGCACTACAGCTGGAAAATAGGATATAGCCCATCAATTCTAATCTCTCTTTCTCAAGTTGCAGGAGCACTAGACTAATTGACAAACCTGTCAGCTATAAGCAATTTTGGCAAACTGACCACCTGGTCTAGTGGATGGTGTCCCTGCCTTTGGCAGAGGGGTTGGAATTGGGGATTTCAAGGTCCCTTCCAACCCAAACGGTTCTATATCCTATAATTTTGCCCAGCTGCCTTGTAGAAGTTGCTCCTGCTGTAACCCCAGAGGTGTCCCCACACTAGCTTTGTGAAGGCCTTAAGCCCAGCAGTAGGTGTTTCACTGCACACTGTGAAATCCTGCAGGGCAAGGGCAGGGATGCTCTCCAAAGTGTCCTCATGCTGTGTGCACAACCACTCATCTGACCATACCATGTGCTGTGTTCCCCTCTATGCTCAGGGACTTGCCTTTGTGTATTTTTGCAGAGTGAGATGAGAATATGACCTAAAGGCAATTTCATATAGCTAAGGTGAAATAATTCACTCTTTTATTGCAAGAAGTTTTCAATACTCAGTTTCCATTGCTGAAAAAGGATCTGTCTTCCTGAGTTTAAATATTTTCTTTTTCACCCATCCCCTTAATTTCTTTTTTTAATAACTGTAAGAAGGTTTATTGCATGTCTTTGCCTACCCCATCCCATCTTTTCTCCCTTTCCCATCCTTCTCCTCCCCTTCCCCTCCAGTGTGTTCTTGATGAAGATTGCTCTGTACATCTGCAGTGCTCTTTGGCAGTTTCTTTGTCAAACTTCTAACCTTCCGTGTTTTAAAGTAAACTGAGGTTGCCCCCGTGATAGGGCTGTGCCTGGGGAGATCGATGTGTGTGGGGCTGGGCCTGCCCTTGGAGCACAGCTAGGCTGGGTTAGAGGCAAATTAAACTCGGGTACAGAGCATGGACAGGTTCCAGAAAGATCAGTGAAGGGTGTGCTGCCAGGAGAGGGGGAGCAGAGTCAGCGGGAGCCCTGGCACAAGCAGGTGTGAAGGCTGAGTGAGGAAGTGCACGTTCCCAGTGAGAGGGCACAGGGCTGGGCCAGGCCAGCCAGAGGAGGGTGTATGGAGGGTATGCCAGGCAGGATGGGGTGAAATGAGGCATCCCCTGAAAGGGACAGCTGGGTGCAGTGACAGGCAGGCAGCTGGATGCACCTCTGGATCAGAGCAGCCAGAGGGAAGGGTGACAGCTGCCCAGAGCCAGGGACAGGCAGGATCCTCAGGAACCCTTTGCCTAGGCCAATGGGCACACGTGCCACATGGCCACATTGCTCCAGCCCTGCTGCAGACTGGGGCTTGGGGGCTCTGGTCACAGTCACCACAGCGTCCACTCAACTAAATTAGCTAACAAATGTAGCAGTATTTCCTGGCAGATTAGTGGCCAGACTTATTTTTTTATGTACTTCCAGTGAGGAGGGATTGAAGTGGGATATCTGATGGCTACTGCAATTAAGGTAGAAAACCAAGTTTCGAAAGTGATGGTGAATATAAGTTGAAGGTTTTTGATGTGTTTAGAAGTTTCAAAGTTTCAAAACTGTGGGAAGGACAGGATCCAGGGCTGAGGGGAGTGTGGACTCCTGAGTGCTCCTCTTCTTGAGCCAGGAGCAGTGGCTGAGCCTGGCATAGGGGACCAAAAGCACAAGGAGGATTTGCTCTCCAGGAGGAATGTGTTCAGGACACCTCATTTCTGCAGCAAGAGCTGTGATGACAGAGCTACAGCACAAGCAGCATACACAGAACATTAAATCTGCCTCTTAGCTGCATCTGGTACTCCAGCCAAGTCATTAGTTCAGTAACAGCTGCAAACTCAAGCCACGCTGCTGATTTTCTTCTGCTTTTGGGAAGGCTTTGGCAAAACATGAGTGTTGTGGTATCACCTAAAAATTGTGGGAACTGGGATGTCTCCCAGCTCCTTTCTTCTGTGAAGCAGAGCTTGTGAAGGGTCACAGAAAAGACTGATTTTCTTGCAGTCTAAGACTAGACTTCGGTGTTGCCTATGAGACAAAGACATCTGACTTCTGTGACCCTCATCCTGTTAGGGGCTTTATAAATCCCTTGGAAAAAATTATAGTGGAACCAGAATTGAACGAGGAGTTGTCCTGGTTTGTGAAACCCTTGGGTAGCATTCTCACTTTGGCATGACCCACTTGGTTGGTTGTATCATGTCAACAATTGCCAACTCAAAAAAAAAAGAGAAATGTTGGGACAATGAATGTACAACTACTATGGCAGATTCATGACAGGGTTGGGTGGCATGAAGCTTGCTGGAGAGAGAGGAAAAGCAATTTTTAGACACTTATTTTTTATGTCAAGCATCTGTGAAGTCTGGGGCTAGAAAAATGTGGATTGCCTCCACTGACATTGGAGAAATGTTTTCAGCTGGCATTAAGGTGGTGTTTTTTGCCTGTTTGTTGTCTTTTCTTTTTCCACTTTGTATTCCTTAGGCTTTTGTGGAGGTTAGGCTGAGCCAATACATTGATGTCTAAGGACTCAGATGTCTGCATGGTATAAATCACATCTCTTAATTACAATGAGTGTGAGGAATGTAGTGTTAATTATGTACCTGGGAGGAACAGGAAGCCTGTCTTTTGAAAATTGACAGCGTAACTTAGACTTTGATATTAACCTGATCTGCATTTTTAGAGACTTCATAGGAGAAGTTATCTCAAGGGGAGACTGCTTCCAATTAGAATATTTTTTCCATTTTTCACACATGAAGAAACTCTGTTCCACAAAAGTTAAAAAAAACCCAGTATTGTTCCTATGCACTAAATCAATTCATTAAGACAAACCTCCAGGAAAGATTAATTCCCTTTATTTTCCATGTTGCCATTGGTTCGCAATTGTATCTTTCAAGGAATAGTGAAATTTTTTGCTAGAAGAGTGTAGGCTGGGTTGATATTTTCCAGGATGTTGATACAAGATATTTTGATTCTATTTGAAGGAGATCTGTAAAAATGTTTCTAATGAGTTCTGCTGTACAAATCTTTATGTTATCCCCATTAATTCTTCATTTAATCCTTATCAGATCAGATTAACAAAAGAAAGATTAGCTCCAACATCAGGAAAAAATGTACTGCTGCAGCACCATGCCACATTCTTCTATTAGGGCTCAAGTTTGCAATCTCTTCAAGCTGGAAAATACCTGGTAATGTTAATACTGCCTTATTAATTTCTAATTTGGAAAAACTTACACTAGGTCATCTTTTTCCAAGAAGATATTCTGGAATTTATAATCACCCTCTCCTCATTGTTAGTGGAGCTATCCAGTACCCACAGTGAAATTTAACCAGCTCATTCCTCTGTCTCTGTGTGTTAAAATCTTGAATTTACACAGCTGCTACTCAGCCTGAAATACTGATACCTAATCTTTTGACTTTGATAAGCTTCAGAAAATTAGGGAGTTGTGAAAAATTAATATTTATTCTGTAGTCTTTGTTCAGTCACTTTACGTCCCTTTTAAATGACTGAGCAGTCAGATAAAGTTATTAAAACCTGGTACCTTATAAATGTTGAACTTCAGACAATTGCCTCTGGATTTCTTTAACTTTTTGTATGAGACCTGTGCATTTATTTCATAATATCAGTAAGCCAAAATGTAATTTGGATCATTTAACAGCCAAGGGCTTTGCCACATCATCAGATTGTTGGCATCTTTTATCTCCTTTGAAGGAATGAAAGGCAGTTTTCACATCTTTGTTGTCATTATGATCCAGTGTGGCTGCTTCCTGCAATGGGCTCCCCAGCATCCTCTGTGCTTTATCAGCTGTGTCTTTTGTGATGTGCTATTCCTCTAAAGATTATTACTTCTGAGATCTCTTCAGAACTATTAAGAAAGCATTCCTAGTTCATCCACATACTACAAAACAATGGAAACTTATAAGCAAAGATAAAATATCCTATCCTTAATGGAAAGAAAGTTAAATTCTCATATTTTTCACTGTGCATGAGATTATTCACTAAAAAAAAATTAACAGGCAACCCCATGTTAAAATTAGTCACTTATACAGGATGATTTTTTTGTTTTCTGGAAACTGATACTTGTTGCATCTCTCATAAGAGGTGATATTGATTCATCTATATTTGATGTAGTTCATGAAAGATAGTGTTAGAATGACCCCAAGATAATCTTGGTTTGATTTTTTCTTTTCAAAGATAATATATATGATTAGTCAGAAATCTATTTTTCCAAACCAGCTGTGCTGTTCCTAGCAATGTGAGTGTTTCAGAAACTGGACCCAGTGTGTTTGGGATTCTGTAGTGTAGGAAGATTTATGGGTTTTATTGGTTAAGGTGTAGCATAGTTGCTTCTAGTCATTGTGTCATAACTTGTGTCAAGTTTATAATTCATTAACAATCACAGTCTTCACAGCTTAGTTTGTGATGTCTTTCTCACGCTTCTGCAAAATTGTTTTATTCAATAGACTCTTTTAACCTTCTTGTCCTTTTTATTTCTAAATTATTAAAAGGGGGCAGCATTTCACGTACTGTTCAGAGTGGGAACAGTCTTGTGTACTAGTAACAGCACCTTATAATTCCTATTTCCTGCTACTCCGAGCTTAATAATGTCTTGCATCTCAAAAAGTCTGGACTCTGCAAGCTCTGTGAGATAGGGGGAGGTAGCAACATTACTCTAAAAATTGTCATAGGTATTTTGGCAGTATGCAGGATGAAAGAAAAACACCCCTGTATCTCTGGCCGGGGCAGCTTTTTGCGATCTGCCTTAAACTCTCTTCTTTCCGTGCCCCACTGATGTGCAAATCCCATCCTACCTCAAAAATCTATTCTTCCAGCTTTAGCAGTCATGAAAGTTACCCACTAAAGCTCTCCTTTGGTATTAGAAGAGCAGGAATCACAGTGCACCTTACAAATGGAAATAGGAGCTCGCAGACACGAGTCCAATGGATCCAAATTTGTCACTGCTAAGAATAATTGTGGTTTGCACCGTGTTCATCTCACTTTAGTTCTCCAGCCAGATACTGTTGCAGGGCAATCAAGGCTTCTGTACTTCAGCATGATGTCAGCAGCATTGGTTTTGATTATTAAAGAGTCTCTTGCTTTCACCATTATTTTCACTTTCCTTGTCTTTTTCCTTGTCACTTCATTTACCTTGTCTCCTTTGTGGTGTTATCTTTTTATGTGACAATTTGATTTGCCCCAGGATGGTTCCTTTTGAGAGTGAAAGGAAACATGAGATCATCAAACCGATATTTTATTTTCCCTTCATTGCATGTTCTCTATATTTTATCTTGTTTTTATTTTAAATTATTTTTTTCTGTATTTTAATGACATGTCTGAAATCTTTGTACATTTTTTGCTCAGTTGCATATAAATTATCATTTGTTTGTACCACTGTATTGTATTCTACTTTTCTAAGAATAAATAAAGGTTTGTTTGGGGAAAATAAATCATGCAAACATTGGCAAAATAATGCATTTTAATGCCATCTAGAAATTCAGTTTCAAACCAGCTTTGAATGTAATAAGCTGAGGAACTTCATTTAACTAGCATTTTTAAATCAGCAAAGCGGTGTTAGGAATCAGTCAACCCAGAATACAAAGTTGAATGTTGTTTGATGATAAAGTATAAGCTGAAAGAATCAGTCAAAGAAAAAAGAAAAGGCCTATATAATATATAAACTACCTTGTACAGAAGCTGATAATAGCTGGAAGGGCATCTTAACTAACTCCATGTTGGCTTTCTATGTGAGTGAAAAAACAAGATTTTCTCTTTGGAGATGCCTGTAGTGAAACAGATCTTCCGTAATTCCTGGTCCCAGGCAGGGTGCACATACAGAATCCAATTAAATCACTCAACTCCTGCTATTGATCACCATAGATTTTGGTCAAGGCTGTAATGGATTTAACAGTGACATGTCATCCCTGTGATTTATGGCACTGGGCCCAGGCTTCTGCTACCCAAAGCAGTGGTGAAGCAATTGAGTTTTGTACCAGCAAATTTCCCTAACTGCAAGGAAGGGATTTTTGTGTTTGGTTTAATTTTTCCTTGTCATGTAAGAAAACCCTGCTAATGGGATCCTTAGGGATATAATCTGGATTTACTTGGCATGAACCTTAGGGGGGAAGAAAATTATTCAACAGAAATAAGCTTAAAAATGAATGTTGCCATGCAGGGAAATCAAAAAGAAATAACCTGTTTAAAGTTTCAGTTTGGTGATGAGTGTAAGTACTTGCCTAATTTGCATTACATTGCCTATCCCAGAGAATTTCTGTGGCTACTCATGAGCTTGGCGTGAGCTTATGTATTTTATTGAACTGGAGCCTTAATGTGTCAGATTCTTTTAGATTCTTCACACAATGTTTACAGAGCTAATTTTTGTATGTCTTATCTCAGCCTACGGCAGTACTTTAAAGTTGACTTTTTGAAGGGGGTGTAAAATAACAAAATCAGTAAAAGTTTAAAATAAAAAAAAAAGCAGAAAATGTGACTTTTTCTCAAATTTCTTTTGCATTTTTGTGGTTTTTAAAATGCCTTAGGTGTTGATCTGACTAAGCATTTAAGCATGTACATAAAATTAAATAAGAGGTGTATTTTGATCTCACCCAGAGCACCAAAACATTTGCATTCCTTTTAGTGGCATAGGATCAAACTTCAGTTGCTTTGAAACCACCATGTGTGAAGCAGAAACTGGGAGTTACGTGTGCATTGAAGTTACTTACTGAAGATTGATCTTACCATGCAATAATATTAACATGCAATTTATAAACCTATTTATCAATTGAATTTAAATAATTTTATAGCACCTGAAATAACATGTGGTCAATATTAGCAAAATATTAAGGAATCACAGATACCAATACTGTGGAAAATATTTTTTTTTAATTAATCAGTGGCTTGGGTATAATTTTCCAAAAGTTCAGACCCATATTTATAGGCACATATATAGAAAAGAGCTACTCAAACTCTCTCAACATAAGAAGTACTATTTCTTCAGAATTACTCAGTATGCAAGAGTTACCTTTTGGGAAACTGGTGGCCAGATTTTTATTGTGCTGAGTTATTTTAATGATTTGGCTGGTCCTGTCTTGTCTTGTGTCAAAATAGGAGCTTGGGAAGTTTCCAAAATACTGCCCTGAATGGGGGTGCAGAAGCCTTTTCAAAGGCTTTTTTAATTGAAAAAATTGTGGCTAACAGTCAGGAGTAAGGATTTTGTAAGGCTTTCCCATAGCTGGACTGGAGACGAGAGGCTTTGTAAGTGAACTACCACTGGGCATCAAACAGGTTGTAGAAGCAATTCTTTGTCTCCTATGCCAACGCCCTCTTCTCCTCCTGGCAAACAGGAAAAAATGGGAACTTTTGAGCTTTGGATGTGTCTAGACAGGAATGGTGAAGAAGGAGGGTGTGGAGCAATCTGTTATGCCTGATGCTCCAATAGAGTCATTCAAAATGTTAAAGGACAGCGTTGCTTTGATTTGGGCTCACTAGAGTGAGAAATTGCATCCCTTATGGACTAGATTAAAATTTAGGATAAAAAAAACAACATGTAAAGCAATGTAAAGAAACCATTAAGTTTTAGTGAGTTTTGGAATGGAACCTTCATGAATTTAATTTTTTCTTCATCAAAGAGCAATCAGTCACCTCAGAGTGTAATTTTGGATGATGTCAAATTCTGAAAACACCACCCTCTTGAGGGCCATCCTCTTTTACTGCAATGCTATTTCAGACCAGAAGTATAAGAAATAACAAGTATATGTTTGCTGAAAAGAGTGAAGTATGAATTACATTAGCCTCACTATCTTGATCCTTTTTTTTTTCTCCCCACATCTTCCTTTCCCTTTCCATCTGGAGATGGCCAATGATGTGAGGCTGGGCCTCAGAAGCATGGTGAGAATTTATAACAAACATACAGATGATTGTTTTTTTATTGAAAATGCCTGCACAGATGAATCCCTGTTAGTTTCCTCCTCGTCTTTACCTTCCCCTGGAAGTCCCCTTGATCCTAACCTCTGTGTTGTTGGAAATGCCTGTAACTTCAGTCTGTAGTGTGTACACAGTAGAGGTTGCTCCAGTTGCAAGTTCTCCTTCCTCCCACGTTCCTTTGCAGAGACACTGACTGGCATGCTCATCAACCAGCACTCTTTCTGTACTGCATTTTGCTGCTTGTGTTGAGAAATGTTTCTTTGCATTCTCTTCTTGTCCTGTTTATTTTTCACATCATGAAAACTGTGGAAACATCTGTACCATGTGAACCACTCACTCGTTCTCTTTGTAGTTGGGTTACCAGCTGGTGAACCAAGGTTGGTAAGGATTTTAAAGCTTGAATATCTCAGCGTGAGGCTGAATATCCCCTTTCATATTGAGTAACAAATGAAAATGCTATCGCAGCCTCTTCCCTGGCAGGTTTGGGTCTGCTGTGAGTTGTGAGGTCTAGACTGTGCTCTCTGTGATTGTACTTAGTTAATGGATGGTGGTGAATGTGGGAGAAGGTCACTCAAGACACTGTGGGGTGACCTGCTGTTCCCCCATCAGCACTGTGTCCTGTGTATTTATTCACAGAGACAGGGATGCAGTTGAAGAGGATGAATAAGACAAAGAGAGAGGTTTAGCTGGTTTGAAGTAGTGTGCATTGTCAGCTTCACTGGCCTGCTGGGGAGATCACTGTCTGGGGCATTCCTGGCAAGGCTCACAGGCAGGACCCGTGGGACACGTCAGAATTAGACCCCTGGTTAGATGTGATTTCAGGTGAGATAAATCCAGCCTGGGTAAGGGGTGCAACAGGAGTGTGGGAAGATGTGAACTACTTCATGAAGGTCCTTGCTACTTGCACCAGTTCTGTGGCAAGTCACTGTTACTTGTTTGGTGTCTAGGCTTTTGGTAATAATTTATTTACACCTATTTTCTGGCTGAGGGTAGCTGGAAATAAACTTTGGCAATGTATTTGAAACAATTTTCTATCACATGAACATAAACTTTGCAGTATTCTGTAATATCTCACTTTTTTTCAGGTTTACTTAGAAGGAAAGAGTGTTACTGTCTCTTCATAAAGGAATTTCTGCTCTCTGGTGAAGGAGAGCGTCACCTAGTGAATAAGGTGGCCTCTTGTACACAATTTTTATGAAGTTTTGTTTCTTTGCAGATGATTCCACATTGAGCAAAATTAACATACCGCAAAACTTTCATTTCTTTTATTCTTTCAATTAGGTAACAGCCAACTGGACCTCACCTGATGTCAGTCTCAGTGCCTTCTTCTAACAGCTGGTTTATGGATGATAATTTAGCTAATTGCTAATTTAAAATACATGGTAGAGCTTCCACTTATAAGAGCAGAAGCTTGATTGCAGGATTGGGCCTACTTCTAAAAGCAGGTTTTCAAGTAGACTCTTGAGGTGCATCCCTGCATATTTCTAATAAGATTCTGTTATGGTCAAACCAGCTTTGAGCAGAGCACACTCAGAAACCACTCAGCAAATTTTATGTAACATAAAGTGCTATTTGACTGGGTCAGTTGCCCGTGTTAAATTAATGACAGCAGACACACATCATCACTGCATCTGTTTACTCGTCTCTCTGCATTTCACTGCACTGTCAGCTGTGGAATCTCCGGAATAATGAGTGTCACACACTGAGCCGTATTAAAAGGGGTTATTTGTATTAATGTAACACCATACTGTGTTGTCATTGTTTTGCAGCACATCTATTACATATATCATCACTGCTTTTTCTTCTTGAGCAAGCCAATTATGCCGGGTTTTGCCAGTCTGTCAGAGCCTCCTGGAATAAATTAAAATTACAGCTTTGCATATGCGGTAGCTATAACTGAAAGTAATGATAATGACCCTGGGTGAATACGGGATTTCAAAATAATCCTAAACAATTGTACATATGCAGAGCTGCTGCTGCTGTATTTCTCCTTAACAAGCTAAATGTTTGAATCCACGATGCCTGAAACCCCACAGACTGAAGGTGGTTGCTGGGTGGAGCTGTGGGTTTTGATGCTGAGTAAGAAGAGAGTAGTTTGTGAGTACTTGAGCATGAAAACTTCACTGTTTCAGTTTAATCTCTGCCTCTTTTTTCAGTTTTGCAGTATGGCTGGCTGTGCATGGAATGCCTCAGGGTGTTCCTTTCTCTCTAGCTGGTACAGGTGTGCCTGCCAGCACCTGTGTCTCATGACCTCTGACACCTGTCATTATGAACACACACGTATGAGCCAAGAGGAATTTTATTTGGGTGGGAGAGAGACCAGCATGTTTTCTGGTCAAGGGCAGAAGAGGAAATGTCTGTCTGACACTGGCTTTGTCTCAAATTTTGAACCCCAGTCCTGATCACAAAATTACCTAATTTTTTAAAAAGTAGTTCTTGCACAGAATGAAAACCTAATATTAGCATTTGTGTCTTGGTTTCATTCTCTCACCAAAAGATAATCCTTTGTGTTGTCACCCAGGACAGGAAACAAACACAAACCAGAAATGTGCCCTGATTGATGATTAAGGCTATATTACCTTAAAAGCATTGTTTTCTGTATCTCCTGAGTTTTATTAAGTACTTTAACAGGCTTTTAATTCTTGGCACAGTTACCAGCATCTGACTGGGAGGTATTGACATATGCAAGATATTCCTTCCCTGTATGAGCCTGTCTGCCCGTATTGGCTGCGTTTCTGAAATTCTGATCCTTCTGGGGTCAGGGCCATCAATCTTTTTCTTCTCTAGTCTAGTGTGCTTTTATTTGCATGTGGTGGATGCCGATGCAACTTATCACAGTTTTGGCATAGTTTTAGCATCACCTTTCTGCACATATTAGACTTTCTTGTTTGGGCATTTGTCTTCCTTTTTTGCCTCACTGAAACTGCTTCATCATCTTGTAGCATTATGTCTTCAAGTGGCTTCTCTTGAACTCTGTGATAAGCACACAGAAATCACAAGTAAAAAATGAGGTATCACAATGGTGTCTTTAATAAAAATATTTTTATCAAAAATTATTACCCTTGGAAAATCCCAAGCGTTGCAAACCAGTCAGCTAAGCAGTATTACCTTTTAATTAATTGTGTTTAGAGTGATGTAGGCAATTTCTTGAAAAACATCAGCAAGTAGCTTTTTTCCAACACCCTCGAATTTGATCATGTTAACTGACTCCAAACCTCCCAATTAGTAGCATATTCTTTCAGTATGACTGCCAATGGGCTTATATTAGACTCCACTGTCAAAAGTCACAGAAAATAAGCTAGGGAAAAAAAATTGATTACTCTGTAAATCATGGTGTTTGTAATTATATCTTGCTGTAATTTCTCTCTGTGTGAAAAGGCCAAATTTGGTTAGTCCTGAAAGGGAGTAATAATTTCTCTCAGGTCTGGCCATGCAGGTTCAGTCAGGCCCGGATAATTCTGGTGAGCATCCTCCAAACCCAGTCCAGGCCAGGGTGTGCTCCTGCTGTCAGTCATAGGCTACTGAACCTGGTGCTCAAGATCAAGTGCTTGAAACATATTAGAAACCTGCCCTTCAAATGCCCTTCCAGAACTCAAACTCACTGGGGGACAGTGACATTTCACTTTGTATTTATGACTGAGAGAATTTCCCGACCAGGAGCAATGTTTGGTTAGCTGTTTTCCTTAAGCCTGCAGAGGATAAGCCTGGATGTATAATTAATTTTCCTTACACGTTTCTTACTTTCACTGATTAATTTCTTCAACTGATCTATTTGGAGTACAACATTAATATTGAAAATAGAATTATGAAGCCAGCAAAGGAAAAATATTTTATCTTCTTCTGGCAACACAAGCATATATTTGTGTCCAGCACAGCCATAGATGAGAAGTGAAGGTGAATTGGCATGAAATGTCTGAATGTGACATATTTATAATATTAACTAAATTTTGTATATTAAGTGCAAAAAAGAAATTTTAATGAATTACTGATACTTAATGAGAAGCACAGAACTAAAAATAAAGGAGAACGTGGAGCTGACAATGAAGCAAAACATCATAATTTTTAAGATTTCTTTTTCTGCCTTTGTTGCCATTTAGACCTTTCTCCATTTAGCTTGTTAGTTTTCAGTAACATATGCTACGTTACTGAATTTCCCAGAAGAACAATAAAGGAAAAAGAAGATTAGGTATACAGAATTTACAGATTCTGAAAGGTTGACTTGTCACATAAAGCTATCCCAAAACCTTCACTTCTGGAAATCTTGGGATTCAAAGCAGTTTTATGGTTTGCAATGACAAACTAATATTTTCAAGGGTTTCTGAATTTTATCTTAGTTTTTTTTTAAAGTATCTGAAGAATCATTCATTCACCATTAAGATAGTCTCATACAAACCTTGACATTTAGTTATTTAGCTGCTCTTTTTCTAATAAGACAAAGAAAAAGGGAAGAACCTTTAAAAAAGTGATTTTATAATTCCTCAGAGACAAGTTGTTTTCCATAACCTTTGCAAACATTTTATTTTGACAATGAAAAGAAGGAATAATGTGAATTCCTGGTCCGTTGAAAGCCTTTAAAAAGTTTTCTCTGATCTTAATAAGGCCAAAAAGTTGTCCTGAATTCTCAAGAAAGAGAAGTAGGCAGATGAAATCCTCACCACTACCTCTTAAAGAGATCCCAAGTGTTTACTTCTCTACGTACTTCATAAAGTGTTCTGCTGTGGATAGAATGGGATGTCTGTGTGCAGGAACTGTTTTTAATTTTTATTGAGATTGAAAATTTTAGCACAGTGGAACATGAGTTTGTATTGTGAAACATTAGCAACTGCAAATGCACCATTTCCTGAGCAATGCTCTCCCAGGGTGGACTGTGCATAGCAGGAGAAAAGGCCTGTTAGGCCAGGAGAGGGGAACATTCCAAAGGACGTGGTCCTTAATAATCCCTTTGGTCTGGACCAGGAGATGTGTATTAAGAGCATCCCAGCTGTGGCTCTTCATGTTTACATCTTAAAAGGGCTCAGCTAAATACGTAACCAGGATTAATTCACGCTTTGAATTTTATGACCTTTTGTGCACAGATGCTCCAAATGAAGATCCTGCTTCATTCATGGATTTATTTTCACTCTGCAAACAATTAATGACTACTTTTTGCAATTGATGGAACCTTACCTTTCTCTCTGGCTTGGGTTTATCCAAGTCACATTTTACTTGTTCAACTAGCAAAGCAGGATGAATACACTTAGGATGTACTTGCAATCAAAAAAATTGAAATATAAATAAAACGTTGATGTATGTTTTCACTTGAAATCATCTGAAGAAGGCACTAGTAATTGGCAAAAGCTCAGAAAAATGTAAATGAGTCATGAGCATTTTGCCAAATCCTCATTTAGGAATATTTGCTCAGTTCTAACCCGAATTCTCTTTTGTTTTCTTATTTTGTAGTGGAGGCTTGATAAGAATATGAGTCCCAGATACCCAGGATGCCAGCTCGGAGTCTGCACCACAGCTGGCAGCATCATTTAGAAAATAAATAGTACAGGGTACCTAAAGAGGCATTGCATAATGGGCTTCTGGGAGTTAGCTGCTTAGACACAATGTCATCATGCATGGTGCTAGCTGAACTTTGCAGCAAGCTTTTGTTGGCAAACAGGTGAGGAAAGTGCAGCAGTGAGTGGCTGGACATCTGTTCAAAAGGCATCCACCTAGGGAGGTCGAGCTTTTACTCCTATCAGGGAATAATGTAAGAACTTTTCTCACTTTTGCCACAGGTCTACAATTTTACTTCAAGAAAAGGGAACTGAGGAAATGATGAATTAAATCCATGTAATCCTCTGGCCACTGTACCATAAATCCTGAAGTCTCCTAGCTGCAGAATTTAGGAAAGAGCCTCTGAGTTACCATCAGCTTAGTGCATTGTCTAATGTATTGAATGAAGGGCCTGAGAGGTCAGGTGTGGTTGTTGTCAGGAGGAACTTAATACAGCTGCAGGGGTTATCTGATTAAGTGCTGTGGGATCCTTTCCTGTCAAAAAAGTTTCTTTTTTATTTTATTATCCATTGATTTTTCTCTAACTCAAAATTATCTGATTAGAGGATTTGGCTGAAAAAGCAGGATTTTTAAAAAATTATTTGTTTCTTTGGTGAGGAAGATCATATGCCCCAGGTTTCTGGGAGCTTCATTGGGATTTTGGTGGATTTATGACATAAATTAAATAGGAATTCATTTTCCACTGATTAACAAAGAATTTGCAACATGCAGCTCGGCCCTGTAATTGTGGAGCAATTGTATTCCAGTTGAAATCGATATGGATTTAGCCTAAGCTAAGGACACAGGTTTGGACTGTACATCATGTAACACTAATTCATTTCCAAACCCATGCAGGGATCAGCAAATTCAACGGTTCTTGAGTAATGTGGAAGGGGTGTTAAATCACAAGGTTAGAATTGAATCTGTAGTTGACATTGACTGGAATCAAGGACTTTGGAGTTGGCTTGTCAATTTACAGGGTAAAGCAAAGCTGGATAGCAGAGGAGACGACTGGAATAAGATTGTAATTCTCTGTGCTCCACCTGAACACCAGTGGCAAAAGATTAGGAGGAGTGAGTGGCAGTGACACCTTGTACTTCTTCATTCCCTGAGCCTAGACCTTGGTATGAAACAGTAAGGCTGCTGATGTTGGGTTAAACCGACACTTAAGTACAAGCTGACCTTGGTCAGTCAGGGATTACAAGAACACAAAAGTTTTGGGTAGTCCTGCTCTCTAGGTTGGAGTCTTGCTGTCTGACCACTGTAATTACAAGTTTCTATCAGACTAGGGAACTTCTCCAGTTCCAGGGTTGTTGGTCTGTTATGCTTTGCTGCTGTTCTGCTGTGTGTTAACACTTGCACCAAATAACTACAACTGCAATCATAGCTGTTCTTTATGGAATGTAGAAAAATGATATACTGTAATACCTTTTTATTGGCAATACAATGCTAGCTTTAAAAATTCAGTCAGACAGCATCCCAGGTGGCTGACTTTACCCTGCCAGTTTTGTTGCTTCCCAATTTGAGCATCTTGAATGCCGTGCTGAGGTGATAAACAGCCCACTGTAGGTCTTTTCTCCTTCAGGATTTAAAGACAACTCCTTTTGCTGTATTTCCTCATGGAAGCTGAAATGTGTTGAGTGGTCCTGACAGTCCAGTTGAAGAGACCACTCTGGGAACCTTAGGAATTGCATTCTCAGAAGATAGTGATGCATTTTCTAAAGAACACCTTTCCTGAGCTCTGACCACAGACAGAGTTTTTCCAGATAACATGTCAAGGCGACAGACAGCTTATGGTCAGTTTGGAGCAGTTGTTCCAAACACAAATGTGTGGTCCCCTCCCCAGGGCTCCCAGAGTAGGTCTCTCTCAGTGCTGTTCCAGTAGGTCTGTGTTCTGTGCCACACAGGTGACCCAGGGCTTCCTGATGGGAAGGCAAGAACTCACCTCCACCACAATCCCTGGCCAGTAGATTTCAACACATGAAGCAACTACCCTGAAGTCAGGGGGTGTTTTACTGATGTGTTCTTTAGAAAATGCTCTGCAGATAGATGAGGCAGTGGTGAACTGTCATGTGGTGATAAGGGGGTGAGCTGCCCACTGGAATTTGGAATCCCAGCTCATCTGTTTGCCTGCTGTAGGCTTTTTTCTGAGCTTGTGCAGGGTGAGCCAAGGGTGTGAGGGATGTGCTGGCCCCTGATGCCAGCCCCTGTTAGCTGAAGCACAGCCATCAGTTTACCTCCCAGGAGGATGAGGTTGACAATATCCTCACTGGAGCTCCAGCAGGCTGGGATTGAGCTGGTGTTTTCTTCAGCAGGTTTTTCTTCTGAAGATGTTGGTGGACCTTGAGGTTTTGCACGTGCACAGTTGAAATCCAAGTGATGTAATGAGTGATCAGCAACTCTGATCACACAGAGGAAAGGAAGGGGAGGCCAGATGGGGTTGGAGATTGTGTTTGGACTGATTGTTCTGGTTTCTTCCTCACTAGGACAAAGAAGTGAATCTGGAGCAGGTCCATAGACGCATGAACAGTTTAATTGATGAAGACATAGCCCACAAGCAGATCTCCCCGGCGTCCATCGAGATCTCAGCGCTGGAGATCGGTGGCATGCAGCCAGCTCAGACCCTGGAGCCAGTGCGCGAGTACCAGAACACGCAACTTTCTGTCAGCACCTTTTTACCAGAACAGACAACTCATGGTGCCAGCAGGACACTCACAGCTGCCTCGGGCAGCAACCTGCCGCTGCCCCTGAGCAGCTCAGCCACCATGCCCTCCATACAGTGCAAACACAGGTCACCCAACGGAGGACTATTCCGGCAGAGCCCCGTGAAAACCCCGATCCCAATGTCATTCCAGTCCGTGCCAGGGGGAGTCATTCCAGAAGCAATGGAGCCCTCGCATGGAACATCCATATGATGAAAACAAACAGTAAAAACAACCAGCAGAGATTTTTAATACAAAATTTAAAAGAAACAAAAAAAAAAAAAAAAAAAGAAAAAAGAAAAAGAAAACAAACTCTTACATTTTTCTTGTATATACTTGTAAATAATGAAAGAATGAAGTGGGGTAAAAGTGTATTTTGAATATTCCCAATTTTCAAAGTAAGTAAAAAACAAAACAAAAAACAAACAAAAATGTATGAATGACTTTGTAAATTTTGTTCTATATGAATAAAAAGGCAAACTACTTGTGGTCGTTCTCAAGTGCCAAAGAAGACCTGTTACTGGGACTGAGGGCCATACTTTTTTTTTCATGGATTTCAACACTTATTCCCTTACAGGTATGGTTTTTTTAAAAACAAAAAAATTTATCTGTTTCTTGCTAGAAAGATTCACCATGCTCAGATCTCTCCTTTCCCCAGAGCCCTATTTTACAGCCAAGATGACAGTTCAGTCAGAGAACTTAGCATAGCAGTAAAAAATGCTTTAAAGGTGAATTATAACTAAAATCCAACAAACAATAACCAGAGAACATTTTCCTTCTAACAAGGATTTAAACTTCCATGCAGTTTCTAAATTTAAGCACAGGATTATTGGATTGTGTTTCTACATGTCTGCTGTGCTGTGTGGCTCTTTTCTGTGTGGCTCTTTTTATTTAACTTTCTGGGTTTTGTTATGCATATATATAATATATATTATATATTTTATGACGTATATATTATATATATAAATGCTTTGATGAACAACAGGTTTTAGGTTAAGGGGAAAGCTTTTAAGAAAAACCCCTTAGCTCTTTTTTGTTTCTTGTGTACATGACTGAAAATGGGAGGAACCAATGGGATGAAGCAAGGAGGAACTGTAAGGGCACGAAATAATGGCACTGCAGTGACTGTGCCCTCTGGTGCCATCTCTTTCTTTAAGATTTCACTGAATTTGTTGCATAATGGATGCAATGCTCCCTGTTGAAGTCGTATCCCTAAATGACAAGACTATAAGCACAGCTCTGCTTTTTTTCCATTGATTCTGTAAAGAGAAACATTTTAATGGCCATGTCTATAATCGTGGTAGAAATGGCTGTACAAAACCTTTTCTTTTGTCTGTGAAACACAGAGGACAAAGATAGAGCAACACATATAGCTAATTTAACGTCTTGTCGTGCAAATATTACCAGTGCAATGTCATATGACAAATACAAACTAAAACAGAATCTAATGCATTGTTTCCTTCCCAAACAGAAGTTTGAATAGCAAACATAATGCATCCCCATCCCCCCTCTTACTCTTCATGGACCATCACTCTCTTTCAAAATTGGGATAATTTAGTGTCTTCTCAAATGTATCCCTAATACTAGGTTGTAATTTCCCTTTGTAGCTGGATTTCTTCACTTTATTAGAGCACTGCTATTTGGAAAAGGCTGTAGATCCTGGTGCAGCAAAATCACTGTCTACATTGAGGTGATTCTGTTTGAACAGAGGTAAAAATGCATTCACGTCCCAGGAAAGTCAGCAGGCAATCTGGGTCAGGTTTTTGGATAAATAAACATTCCATTCACTGCTCCTAATTTGATTTGCATAATTACACAACACATATATTTATGGGGTGATTAAAGTCCCCACATTTTTACATTTCTACTTTAAACAGTAGGGAGGAAAAGTCAAACTGTGACATAAAACCAGCCTTATGGAAGAGTATACTCAGCCTACTACTTTTTAAGTGAGGAATATTGATGGTGAGCTTACAGAAGGAGTACTCTTAGAGGGATTAATTTGTCTCTCTTGTCAAGCTGGTTCCTCATGAAGATGGTGCAGTTTTGTAGCTTGGCACAAATTGCGCTATTTGCTTCACACTAATTAAAAATGAATAATAAAGCTGACTAAATTTATGCTATTTAGAGGTTTGGCCCACAAAAACTTTGGATTTTTCTTTTTTTCTTCTTTTGTCTTATTTTTTTCTTTTTGTTGTCTTAAACCTATGGCCACAGGAAAAAAAATCTTCCATAAGTACACTAATTAGACATGGCAGAAATAGCAGCACTAAAACACTCTGCACGCACAGGAATCTGTAAAGATGCTTTGGAGAAAAAGTGCAAGGATTTGCACTGGAAAAATCTCTCATTTCGTGACCAGTTTAAGGTTTTAGCAGCAGCAGAGGAACGTGCTGCAGAAGAGGTGCAAGGAGGTGCTTGAGTGGCTACGAGGCTGCAATCTGTTGTGGCATACAAAACTCTTGGAGGTTTCCCGAGCTGCTGCCATGCTGTTCCTCACAAAGCATGCTGCTGATTTGCTGCAGCAAAGCCCAGAGCAGGGGCTTGAAAACCTCTTTTACTGAGGCATCTTTACTTCCACAAAACATTAGATCATTTTCATATTATAGACTAAAACACTGTATGAGTAATTTTCACAGACATGCATTTGTGGAATAAATGTGAATAAAATATATTTTGGGGAATAGCTTTAACATTCTTAATATTTAGTGTTCTCCTCCTGGCTTAATCTCGCTGTGTGCTGTAAAGTTTGGAAGTGTGGTTTAACTTACAAGTGATGTTAGATCTCTTTTATCCTCATACACAGAATATGACTCACCTGTTTGAATGCTTTGCAGGACTACATCTAAAATGAGCAGGATCTTGGAGAATCAAACCACGCAGAGCTCTTTCAGAAAAGTATTTAAGCATGTGTGAGCCCTATAGGGAGCACCTGCTTTATGCACAGGTGAAGTGCATTGCTGCTTAATGGTGGAGTTAAAACGCATGTCTCAAATTAAATATGTGCCTAAATTTAAGCAGGTGAGTGAGCTGGCCAAACTCCCTGGGACTACTCAGCTGCTTTAAGTTAATCATAAGTCTTGAGTGCTTTGCTGCACCAGGGTTTACACTGCAAAACTAGGAAACTGCAATGGATCTCTCCCTGCCTAGTAATTATTTGTTTATAGAAAAGTTAGCAAGTCATAGCTTGAGCCTGTCAGCCCTGACAGGAAGCTGTTAAATCCTTCATGTGCTAGTGGTTTGGTTTTAGATTATTTAAGCAAATCACAAGGTTCTCCTTGAACATAAACAATGTTTCTTTCCCCATAACTTTGAGTTTTCAGAGTAAATGCAGAATGTATGATTTTCATATCCTGTCTCCTGTTTTATATTTGTATCTTCCTTTTGACAGATCAAAGCATTCACCTTCTATATAATATGTATTCACCACACACAGGCATATAAATATATACATGTGCAATTACTCACAGAAGAAGTGAGAAATATAGTTTTCACGTGATGTAAATGAGCATAAGGTGAAAGCTCTCACAGAGATGTGCTTATTTACACCACCTGCAGATTTGACCCTTCATCTTTAATATCTGGCAAGTTGAAACAGAAAAACTGCAGAAGTTTCTGAAAACTTTGAAGACCAAACTGTGCGCTGGTTTTTCAACTGGAACTTCCCCGAGTGTACTTAAATAGGGAATAACATATGATCCCAAATACTCTAACTCCTCTGGAATGTTTACATTGCAAAAGTGATTGTACATGAAATGTACCTTCCTTTTATTGTGCTCTTTTGATGATGAGCTTTCACAAAAGTGACATCTGTGGCACAGCACTTCTAGTGTGTCCTGTTCTATCAACCCATTAGTTTAGAAATTCTTTTCTTACAAAAATGTGACTCAGTTTCTTCTATTTGCTTGCAATCCATGGCCAATCTGCTTTCAATCTGAAGAATGCATTGCTCTTATTTCTTAGTATGTCATGTTTTCCTATTGCAATGGAAAAAAAAAAAGAGTAATTGTGCTTTTTAATTTCCGAGTTGAAACTTGATAGAATGTTTTTATGCTGAGTTACAACTACATGTGTGCAATACTTGTCTTGCAAAGTGAAGTTCCCAATATCTGCCTTGCTTTGATAACCATTGCTGCATTGTAGGTGAAGTCTCAGCAAAACAACTCACTTTTTCTTAGTCTGCTGATAGAATAAACCACTTAAACCTGGGTTCTCACCTGTGTTAATCAGCTTCCCTCCAGGGAATGGGTCAAGCATACTGAGTTTCAGCAGGTGAAGGTTTAGCTCTTAATATTGGGCTCAAGAGCACTGCTTTCCGTAAACTGGTATTCAGGAGTAGCTCTGAAAAGGAAAATGTCTCAAAAATTAACCTGAAAGAGGAACTTCATTAAAATTTTGAGTATGTAACATGGATTACAGTTTAAACTTTATGCTGGAATTGCTTAAAGAAAGAAAATTCTTCCTAAAATCTGTTCAAATTTTGGAAGAGCTGTCCTCTGAGATAGGTTTAAAGCTGTTGGTTTGGTGACAAGTGGAGCATTCAGAGGAAATCATGTTAGTGGGGCGGTTCAGCAACCTGTGTTCAGACCTTGATACTTTCTTTCATTTTGCTTTACTGACTTGAACTTACATTGTGAGCAGCTAAGAGTGACATAAACCTAAACACAACACATTTGGGGGACCCTGTTGGAAATTTCTCAGAGAAACCTCATCCTTTGGCAGCGTCCTGGGAAAAGCAAGGAGAAAGTCAGAAGAAAACTCTGAAGAAAGGCTAAATTAAAGGTAAAAACTGACATGTGGTGAAGGGGGAGGGAGAAAAGGATGGTTACAACTCATGTTTAGTAAAGCTGTATTACTTGTATGAGAAGCCTCAATTCCATCATACAAGCAGTTGCCTCAGCTAATTATTATTTTTCTTAATTTTTAGGAAACAAATAAAAACAGCATTTGTTCTACCAGAAACAGTTGTTATATTATTTAAGAGTTGCACTGATTTGTTTTGGCGGTGCCTGTTTTTTGGCTTGATTGTTGCTCAGCTGGGGAGAATCAGCTTTAATCAGTGATTTCACCCAAAGCAGCTGTGGGCTGTTTGCTGGGAGACACTCCCAAGGGCTGTTTAGGTCTGCAGCTGGGACAAATCAGCCTCAATCAGCTCCAGTCAGCTCCCCATGAAGCTCTCACTTCTCTGGGTGTGGGGAGGAGTTTGGGTTTTGTGCTTTGAGCTGCACACGTGGCTGGATTCCTGGAGATGGATGGTGTTTTTTCTGGTGTTGGAGGGAAGCAGAACAGAAATACGGGTTCTCCAAGCTTGCAAGGCAACCAGTAAGAGAAGCAAGTAATGTATGAAGCTTTAGCTTTTACTGAGTTTTGTTGTCTCCTGAATTTACTGTCAGCCTTAATAGAGCTTTCTGTATTGTTTTTTTTTTTAACTGTACACTTTCAGGGGTATTACCTAAATTACTTTCTTTTGTCCCCACTGAAACTGATAGCTTTCTCTGAAGTCAGTTAATGCTGGTAGAAACTTCACATCATGCACAACTATGAGAGAGTTGTTTTGTCTTTTTTAATTTATTTTTTTAAATGTTTCTTTGAAAGATGTCTTATCTTTCAGTAACTAGTTCTGTTGTTGCAGTTATAAAGCTCTGTAGTTATGAGGAGGTCTGTTTGGCCTCTGTATCATGTAAGCAGGAGGAGAAGTCCTCAGAATCATAAATACACACAGCAAGGTAAGGAAAAAGCTTGAACAACAACAACAAAAAAATCTCTGCCCATCTTGCCAAAGTTTCAAATGCTTGGATGAGTGGCTGGGACAGAATCTGGTTTCTGAATAATATGCTACATGTGAATGTAATGTAGATAGCATCTTAAAAATTTCTCCGTGGAAACCCCACAACACAGCTCATTGTGCCCCCAAGTTGTTTTCAAGCTGAAAAATTTTGTTTAAATTTTTAACTGTTTTGTTATAGTGCCGTAACTGAAACAGTATGGGAGGTGAGATGGAACCTGAGGGTTTATTACCTACAGCTGTAGGTTATTATCAGTCTGTTTTTAGGCTCTGATTCTAGTCACTCAGTTGTAAAAGGAAGCATCCTGGAAATGTTTCTACATGTCAGTATTTTTCTGAAATTCTTTTCAACTGTAAAATGTGTGTGTTTGTTTCCTGATAGAATTATTTCCAAAGTGGTAAAGTAGAACACAACAGAGCCCTACGCTTCAGGTGAGAATTGCAGCTAAAAGAACAAAAGGGATTGATGGTGGAGTTAAAGTGCACATCTCAAATTAATAATGTGCCTAATTTTAAGAAGGTGCGTGAGCTCAGTAAATTGCTTGGGACTACTCAGCTGCTTTAAGTTAACCTTAAGTCTTGAGTGCTCTGCTGCACCAGGGTCTACACTGAACAACAAGTCTACACACCATGGCAGCTGTGAAGCCGAGATATCCTAGATTTATGTAGCTTTTTATATATATCAGCAGAAAAGGAATTGACTTTTGTTTAATGTTTTTTATACTATTTATCTTGAAGTAATTCTGTCAAATTAAATACTTAGAAGAGGGAAAATATGCCAGCCCACCAAAGTGCTGGAATGCATAACTGCAAGTAAATCTAAGTAGACATGGAAATGTTCTGTGTTCAGTCTGCTGTAGTGGGTATAGGTATGGGTTGCTGATCCTTTTTCACCTTGAGGGATCATTAGGGATTCCAGTGGGCTTGGTCCTGGGTGCTGCCTATTTTCCCCAGAAGAAGGGACAGGGGTTGTGAGGCAGTGGAGTGTGGCTGTGTGTGCTGTGGGCTTTGCATATGCCTAAGGATGCTGCTGGGCAGATAATGTGACAGGAGAAACTCCTGACAAGTGCTGGGTGTGAACAGGTAGAGGATTTACAGGCTGTTAAAATTTAGTAGTTCCTGCATTTCAGCTGCCATTTAAAAGCTGGCCAGGAAAATCTATTGCCATGTTTCACTTGATTCTAAAGCCAGCTTGGAGATGGTGAGAACCAATTTTCTGAGAGGGTGCTTTGGTCATGAAAGCTTTCAGCTTCCAGTCTGGCAGACTCCAAGGTGTCAGTAGAGCCCCTAGCTCACCTACAGTGGTGTGAGGTGGCATGTAAAGGCATTGTTTGCTGCAAGCTTTCCAGCACCTGTTCGGGCAGGGCAGGGAACCCCAGAGCAGCACTGGGATGGGGAGCTGCTGGGGAAGGGGAATTGGAGGCAGCCCTGGAGAGCAGAGGGAGGAGCTGGTGGGCTGCAGGTCACCAGAGAGGAGTGCTGAGGATGCAGGCCCATTGCCAAGGGTTGGTGAGGCCTGGAAATAAAATGGCAAAAATGCTGTGTTCGAGTGTGAATGCACCCTGGCCTATGGACTGGGGAGCACTGGAGGTGCTGGATGCTGCTGTCATTATTTACATAAAGGTTTCCTGACATTTGTGTGATCCTAAATGGTGGAACTTGCTGTTAGACTGGTCCTGGCACATGGAGAGAACAAGTAGTGGTTGCACTGGGCTGTGTGGATCCTATCAGGCTGTTTGAGTCCATGCTGTTTGGTTTCCCCTCCTGTTCTGTGTCTGTAGGTCGGCTCACACATCTTTCTGGGCTGTGATTAGTTGTGCAACATTTTACCAACTCTTTGGCAGGGGGAATGTGCTTTTACAACACAAGAACAGTTTCTTCTTGTGCATTTGCATTCCTAGCTTTGTCTTGTCATTCATGTCAAAATGTCAAGCAGAGAAACATATGCTTTCAAATGGAGTTTCTGCAAACCGTTTGGATCAATAAGGACTGTCTGTCTGCATATTTGTAACATCTGCCACGGAGGAATATGAAGCTCTATCAATTCAGTGGCTTTGTGAACCATATTTTACTCCAGACTGTAGCTTGTTTACCTTCAGTGACAGAAAAATATCGCTGCTCTGGGCAATGCAGAGGTCTATTGTAAAGCAAATCCTGCTTTTTGGAAAGTAGATGTTTAATCTTCTGCACACAGCAAATACATGCTATCCTGACAGGCCGGGCCATTAATCCATAGACATGTCATTTTTGGCTCCTGACAGCTCAATGCAGGTGCTGGTCGTCCATGGGATGCTGTGAAAGCTGGTGCAGTCAGTAACTTCAGTTATTGTGAGATAATACCTGAACAACTTCCAGGGTTTCAGAGAGAAACCACCTGCTGGGGGACAGAGAGAGGGGTTTGGATTGGAAGGAGTGTCTGGCCACAATCTATAGGGGCACTGAAGGTGAAGGCTTCCCTGTGCCCTGCCTGGTGGGATTTGGACATTGAGGAACACCTCTAAGGGCTGGACTATCACATCCTGAAAATGGTGGTGGAAGGCAGGATAGGGGAAAGATCTCAGAACTAGGGAGAGTCAGTACCAGAATGTGAGACAGGTAAACAGCTTGCTTGGCCCCAGAGAAAAACTTGCACCAGGGCATAGGTATTTTGCCATGAAAAGCCATGAGGTTGCTAAAGAAGCATCCTAAAGTGGCAGCCTGGATATTAAATGGTTGGGCAAGTCCCAGACCTTTGGTTATAAAGCTGCTTAGTTCCACAGTATTAAGTTCCATGAAAAGTGTATTAAACCTTTTATTAAGATCTCAAACAGCACACAGTGAAAGCACACAAAATGGGAAGTGTTAAATTAGACTGTCAATGTAATTACTCTTTACCATGTAATCCCTTTACCTGTGTGGTTGTTGAAGTCAAACCCTTCTCTGCTTTTCAGGGAAGACTTGCAGAGGTCCTGTGGGGAAGAGGGAAGGAGGGGAATTGGGGAATGCTGTCACACAGGGGTGGAGGCAGACCTGAGCAGGGAATGAGAGTTAGGGTTGTGGTGGAGCAGACAAACCTGGCCAGCAGTGAGCCTGGCTTTCCCTTTCCATGTGGGAAGAGCAAGGCATGAGGCACAGTGCCACCAGCTGGAAATTACACCTCTCTTGACCTGAGATCTTGGGGGTTTAGTTTGGCTGAGGAGGGGAATGGGAGCTGGTTCTACTCTGACACTCTGAGCCAGCAGTGCCCGTCAGGGTGCACAGGTGCCTTTGGCAGGAACAGGCTCTACACCAGGCACTGGGACTGGCAGTGGGTTCCCTTCAGTGGCTGGGACCTTGTTTTTCTGGCTTGACTTCAAACTGTTTTAAGAACAAGCATTAAGAGAAGATAGATTTTAAAAAAATAATTAGTGCAGTTTAAGGAAGAACTCTAGTTTTTCCTCACCAATGAAGTGCTTGTTTTCTCAAAGACAGAAGCTTCTGTATGTGTGGGATTTGATGAAAAGATAACAATGTATTAAGAAAAAAAATACCAGAAAAAAAATTTCCTCCTCTGCAGCTCCTGTGCTTCTAGGTTTTTTTTTTTTTTTTTTGCATTGGAGTATGTTAGTTGAAATTTTCTGAAGTTGAGATTTGATCAGAGCTTACAATGGAATTGAGGGTCTGTAATTCATCTAGTTGGGAGTTGTGTAGGATTTTGGTCTTAAATTAGCTGGTCAATATTATATAAACACCAGCAAAAATCAAAATTATTACTCTGTGAGCTGCAAATGAGAAGTATTCATAGTTGACAAAGAAACATTAAAATTTCATTTTGCTTTTGTTTTTAAAAGAAGCAGTTAATTGGAAATAATTAGCATTAAATTACTCACCTGGCTTTAGTTATGATGGGTTTATTAAGTTATTATTGAGAGATTGAATGCTGGCACATGTTGATTATGTTTAGATGTCACTTGCCTTTGTTTTTTCAAGCACTAGAAAGAAATAGCTCAAGTCTTCTGACAGCCAAGGAAAAGAAAAGTAAAAGTTAGTGCTGTGATGGAGTCTGAGACATTTAAAATCTCCCAGCTATTAAATTTCGATGGGACTTATAAGCTTAACTCTACAGAGCCCCTTTGATAGTCCCTGACCAAAGCAGAAGTCAGCTCAACATTATCTTGTGCTTGTCATGTCAGATGCACGGATTGAGATTTCCAAGCTGCTTCACTATTTTGGAAGATTAATTCAAACCCTTATCCTAATATTTGTGGGATGTGGGGGGTTTTGTTTTGGGTTTTTGTGTTTTTGTTTTTTGTGGATTTTTTACTTTTATATGTTTCATTATTTTTAAATATGTTTTCATCTTAATAATTGGAAAGCTTCAGACAAGTTTTGCATCCCCACCTGCAAGGAGAGAATACTGAGAAGAGGACTTTAAATCACAGTTATTGCCCAAAACACCCCAAGTACTTGCAGCCTTGTTCTGTCTCTGGGCAGAGGCTCATGCCATGGGGCCTTTGGTCTCTGTTGTGGTACAATATATAATATAGAAAGAGATGTGCATTTATGAGTTTTGATAATATAAAATAGTTCAGATTGAATCTTCAAATGCTTAATGTTTGCTTATGTCTTCTATTAGCTGTCCTGTATAACCTGCCTTTGTGGGCTGTGGAGGCCTTAAATCCTATGGAAAAATACAACTATTCAAAAATCAAAGCTGTACAGGAGCCTTTCAGCACTATAAACAGCTATTACTTCACTCATAATGCTGCGTATAGAGAGAGAAAGTGTGTTTCAAGGACTATTAATGCAGAGGCCATTACGTAAATATTGCTTATATTCTATTAATGCTAATGTTGTTTGTACATTTCAGTCCTCTTTAGTTAATTTAGTTCAATAATTTCTCCTGATCGAATAGATTTTTAAAATATTGTATTAGTGTATAAACACAAAGGTGATGTTAGCTGGTTCCATGGGATAAGGGAGGAATATTTATTTTTGTCTATGTTTGCTGTATTGCATCTATTGTTCAAAGTGCGCTACTTTTAAGAGCATGAGGAATTGTCTTGTGTTAGTGAATCAATCTGGCTGAAAAAGCAAATGCACTTTTGACTAATGGGGCACATAACAGGGTCCTTCTGCCTTCTGGAAAACCTTGAAATGAAAATGTTTTGTTATTGTCTTTAGGTAGATTTTTAGTTTCCCTGTCAAGTGTTTGAAATGTTTGTTTGCCTTTTTTTAATCTTGGATGGGAAGAGACAAAATGTGCAGTGTTTCTCTGGCTTTCCTTTGCATGTTTATTCTTAAGGTTGCTGTGATATGTGTGGCAGATGAGGATTTTGGGGGATTATAGGGTTGGGATTTTTGTTGTTTGTTTGTGGATTGTGTAGGTGTTCCTCTTGTTGTGAAGAAAATGGCCACCACGTCTCAGCCTTAAGACAAGGGAATTATATTCTGTCTAGCAGGATCTGTCCTTTCTGTGACTTAGTCATAATCAGTTCTTACTCAACTTCCCAGAGAACTAAAAGCTTTGATGTATTGCTTTGGCTGGTGCAAATGAGGATAACTTTCTATGGATTGTGATCTATCATGCAGTGCCTAATTATGTCACCTTCAGGCTTGACCCCTCTGCGCTGTCACAGGCACAGTTGGCAATTTTCTCAGATGTTCCAACCAGAACAAAATCCCCATCTGGTTATAAGTGAAGGAAGAGCAAAGCAGTGAGAAAGAGAAGCATTCCACTCCTCCCAGTGCTGCTGCAGTCCCGTGTGCCTGCACATCAGGTGTGGCTCCTTACTGGGGCTGCAGGTGGACAATGACTGATTTGTCAGCAAGGTTTGCTGGAGCTGGAGGTCTGCCTTGTTGCCCCAGGAAGATGAGATTTCTAACTGGGCTTTATCTTTAGATCTTCCCGTGTACTTCAACAATTCCAGCTGTGGGTATCTAGGAGAGCTTATCCATGCTTTTCAGATGCTCCTTGCTTCTCTTTTTGGGATTTGCCTGCATGAAAGTCCTTTTCCTTCCTGAAGGAGTGATCTGCTCTGTATTTGACATGGCTCCCATAAACAATATTTCTTTCACTGGAATCACTTGTTGTTTTCACAGAGTAACTTGGGGATTTAGGAATACCTATGTTCTTGTTGGCTGACATACTTGTACAGCTGAGGGAATGGAAAAAATGATGAGGAATATGTGTTGGGCAATTCAGCAGAAAATGACTAGTAAAAGAATTTCAAATTCTAAATTTTGGTGTCTGGGGATAATTCTGTTTAGCCAGTAAAGATTTGCAACTTTGTCCCTTGAGTACAGTATATTAGCAATAAAATCATCATTGTAAGCAAGAGGATTTCTCAGCCTGGCCTGTGCTTGTCCTTGAGGTTGGTTTTGTACAAAGCAGCTGAAGCAGAGCTGCTGCAGCAGCAGAGCCCGGCCTCACCCATGGGATCAGTGCTGGATGAAGTGGTGAACTAAGAAAGCTGTCACACTCTGAGACATGGCAATTGCTGCCTTCTTTTCTTTTGTTTTTCTTTTTTCCCCTCTTGGTAAGTTATGTTCTCAGTCATCATGCACTCCCCTTTGTTCTGAACATCACCACTGGCTGGAAAGCTGGGGTGCCTGGGCAGAGGCTTGGCCCTTGCTGGGGCTCTGCAGGGCTAACTGGGGCCTGGGTGTTTGTCCTCCACTGCTTCAGACCAAAACTCTCCTCCCCACAGAATTACTGGGGGTCTGATTTCTACCCAGCCTGCGTGTCTCATGCTCCTTGGAGCATCTCTAGGCACTTTGACCCTGTGTCCCTGCAGATCCAGAAGGGCTCACACCTGACCTGGGGCAGCCAGGATCGATCCCAGCTGTGAATGCTGCAGGGGTCAGTCTGATCCAAAGGACAGCAATCAGCTTCTGGGGGGAGAAGGCTGGCTGGAATATTCATCTGCTGCTCACAGTTCTAATCTTGTCATATAATTTTTTCTTTTTATGTTTTGTTGTAGGCAATTATGAGACATTGATGAAATCACAGGCTGGGTGCGTGTCTCTGTGGCTCTTTTCTGTCCTTACATGTGCAGTGTAGCTCATTCGTGTTTGCCTGTGTGGATTTGTTTTGTGCTGGGTAGTTCAATTTGCATGTGTGAAATGCCAAAGTTTTAGTTGTGTGACCTTTTTAATTGTTTGGCTTTTACATGTAAATTGGTTCTATGTCAGCCAAATACTACCTTAATTAGAAAACAAAATATGCAGCCTGACACCTAATGTTTCCATTAGCTTGTTTAAATAGTCTGGAGATTTGGGTTTGGGCCAGACTGTTTATTTAGAGTGCATTTTTAATTGGATTATTGGTACGTAATAATTGATATCTCACTGATACATTATTAAAATATAGATGTGTTTGGAACACATCCCAATGGAGTTTAATTGAAATATTTACTCT
The DNA here is from genome assembly GCA_034509425.1 of Eopsaltria australis. NCBI lineage: Eukaryota > Metazoa > Chordata > Aves > Passeriformes > Petroicidae > Eopsaltria > Eopsaltria australis. The sequence continues at coordinate 2,881,169 of JAVTVJ010000138.1, forward strand.
TATACAGCAGTATAGGCCTTTCTTCTTTCCATGCTAAATAATAAAAAAAAAATGATTTTGTGGTATGTTAAATAAATTCCTCCCTTTGCCAAAAATGGATTAATCTTTTACTGCTATTTGAGATGTATCTTTGAGCTTTTTTTTTGTGTATAAAGAAAGCTATTGTTTTCTTCTAGACCTTCAGAATTAATATTCATATTTTTGAAGTATGAAACTGGAATGAGGACTATTTTTGGCTAGAAAGCTAGGAAATAGCTCTTCTTGGAATGCACTTCCTTTGAAAACTGACCACTTGCTTATCCTTCTTTCTTTAAGTCGTGTAAAGAGATAAGTTGCAAAAAGATTAATCCATGCTTAATCCAAGAAAAGATCTTTTGCTATCTCTTAACAACTGAGTTACACTAAGAAGCACTTTTGAGAAACAGCTTCAGATGCTTTTTTGAAAATGCACCTTTGTTATGTCAACTGGCTCATCCTTTGGACCCTTTCAAAAGGCCACGAGATTTAAGAAGTGCAGCTTTTTCCTTCTGAAAAGCCTGCGAGGCGTGTGCAGGGTTTTTGTCCTACCTCTCACACTGGTTCCTGCACAGACTGCTGCACGGGCTGCGCTGGTAATTCGAGAGGATGGCACTGGAAGAAGAACCAGACCTGAGTGTTTCCCTGCTCGGTGATGATTTTCCTGCCAGCTTGCAGTGGGGCTGCCCCTGGGATGCCTGTCTCTGTCTGAGTCAGTAAAACACAATTGATGGGCCTGAAGTTGATGCAGAAATTTTCTGGTGAGGGATAAATGTGTAGCAAACAGTTCTGGATGGCACCTTCATTACTTGATCCAGCTCTACACCACTTTAACTTCTGCTTTTCCTGATTGTAGACATCTCCCACCCTGTAAAGCTACTGCCCATGCTCAGTTCCCATCCTCTGAACCTTGTTAGTGTTTCCTTTGGAGATTTCTGGTCCAAGATGCTTCTTGGCTCAGAGCTGAGCTAGTGTCTCTGTGAGAAGAGATTTCATAAAGAAGCTGCCTGTCTCTGTGTTCTTGTCTGGAAGGATGTAATAATTCCCTGTCACTCAGAGCTGCTCTCTATTTTGGAGAGAGTAATGATATTTCACCACACTTCTTGAATGATGCACTGAATATTATTTTTTTAAGTAAAGTTCATGATAAAGCTAAAACTGTTTTAAGCAGACATTGGCTTCCAGTAACTGTGATTTGTCCAGCCAGAATCAGACATGTTTGTGGTGGTGTTGGTGTTTATGTTTCAAACACCTGTATGAAAGTGCCAGCATAGTTAAAGCCCCTACAGGTGGACTTGGGAAGCACTTCTCCCCAGGGGAATAATGTCTGCTAAGGATGGAGCCCAAGGGATCACGAGTTGTGTGCTCTTTCCAGTGCAATGTTTAAAGCCCAAAGTCTGAAGGCCTGGGTTGCAGTTTTCAGCTATGACCAGCCCATACAGCTGAGGAGAAATTGGATTTGTTTCACATTACTTCAGTGCTTGTTATGTTGATGGTTATCTGTGTGCTTTCAAAAAAGAAAGTGGGGTGCAGTGGTGAGGAGCTGCTGTCTTACTGCCAGGTGGAAGTTCTCCTCAGGAGTGTGCAGGGTAATGATCTCCTTGTGTTTCCAGCTGGAATCTGACCCACAGCTCACTCTGTGCTCCTGAGCCAAGTGTGACCAAGGGTACTGAGGCAGGGAAAATAGCAGGAAGCTCATCTGTCCCTCGCTGGTCGTCTTGTGGGAAGTTTCTTTGTCCGATGCTGTTGAAAATCTGAGAAAGCTAGAAAGTGAATTTGTTGTCCTTTTAGTCTGATTAGATTTGAAGCTTCTCCCCCTTCCCACCTTGTATACCTTGCTATCTTCTTAGCTATTGTCACCAACTACTTGTCTACATCCTTTCGATGTTTTCTTTGTTAAACTGAAACCTTATGATTTGTGGGTTTAGGGTAAACCCTCTGTTTCCAGTTCCTAGGAAATTTATTTTTATTTGTACCAGTAGCTAATCAGGGGAATGAAGCCTCTTTAATGACACCTGTTGCTGAAGGCTCACTGCTTCTGTCTGAGAAACAGTGATTCTGATGGATGGAAGATGAAATAATTTTAGTCCAGTGTAATGACAAATTCATTCTAGAATATAAGTTTATTCTCTGCAGCGTTGTCCCTCGTGCCTGCCAAAGTCACCAGATTGTTTTAGTCTGAGGCGTGTCTAAAAGGCCTACCCTGCTGTAAAGGTTAATTATGGAGGAGCTGGGCCTGGGGATCACCTACTGCTCAGGATGAAAAACCAAAATGCCATTTTTGTGACTTGTTAGCTGCTGTAATCTGCCTGTTCTGGCCAGGATAAAGAATTGTTGCCTCATCTGTCACTTGATTTGGCTCAGGTTTCCTTCAACTAGAAACAGTTTACAGCTCTTGCCTTCTCTATCCAGGGCAGCTCTCTAAAAGCTGAGGCTGTCTGTCTGTATGCTGAGCACTTGTGGGTACAAACCACTCAGTTGCATCTCAAAGCAGGAAACCCTTTCCTTGTTTGAGATGAGAGGCTGGTTTCTGTCACTGTGGTTTTTGCAATCCCAATAATCATTATGGGTGTCACAATTAGAGTATGGCAAAGGTGACCCTCCTGGTCACTGCTTAGTCACTGTGGGAGCTGATTGTCAATGGAGAGTGAGAGATGTGTATTAATATAAATTTATTTTCAGAGTGATCTTGCTGAAAGGATGTCCATGCTGCCTATGAAATCTAAGCTTGGGATTCAGAGCCTCAGTCCACAGGCTAGGAATGGTAAGAAAATGCAGCCATTCCTAGCATACAGAGAGCCAGTGTTAGGAGTTATCCTGGTTCTTACACATGAAAAAACCCCAACAATTTTTGTGTAGAATGAGGAAAAGTGCCCTGGAGGATTACACAAATAGAGGCTTCAGCTTTTGCCTCAGAAGGTGAAAGAGTGAAAATATGCCAGAGGCACCTTCTGTTCACATATGGCACAGATTCACTTATTCTTCTGTCTGTACTAAGGCCAATGGTCAATTGAATCCAAGGCCTTTTAAGAGTAGGGAAAGCTTTGGCACCAACATCTCTAATTCAGCCTGGTGTTTGTGGAAGGCTCTATCGCTTTGCAAAAAAGCATTTTTCCTGGAGAGAGGAGCAATTAATACCTAATACTCTGGATACATTCCTGGATACTATTTGTTATTTTTACAACATTTCCTGAGCAATTTGGGGTTAAAAAGGTTGGGGTTGAGCTGGTGAGGGAAGCTGGTCTGGCTGTGAGTGTGGGATGTGCAGGAATCAAGCAGGACCTGTCAGGTCACTGGAGCTGCCTGATGTGAAGGGGCTTCTGCCCCAGTAGTGAAAATCTTGAAGCTGGGAGTGTGACTGCCAGGGACTCTCGGGAATGGTCACACTGGGAAGTTTCCTTAAGATTTTGGTGACCCTAGGCCACCACATTCAGGGCCTACCTTCTCCAAACATCTGACTGCTGACACTGTGTGAGTTCACCTGGCATCTTTAGGTTAAAATTCCATGAGCAAATCCTGGATTTGAGTCTCCATTGGTGTAACATTTTCTGTCTCCATTTATCAATCACTTATTGCCTCTGGAAGACTCCCAGCAATCTCTCTGGAAGTCCCTGTGCCTGTTCTTCAGCCAGGATTTACAGTCCTTGCTAGATTCCCAGCACCAGTATGCTGTTCCTTAAATGAATCTTAAAGGGCTCATTTCCTTAGTTATATTCCCAATTTTATTTAATTACACTTCCTGAAGAGAAGCCATTCTATTTTATGTTTAATACTGCTGTCTGCATGGGAAGTGAGAGGTAGATGAAGCTGGGAACAGTCTATAGCAATTAAGCTTTTTTTGACAGTAATGAAGCTGTGACCATGCCACCATGATATCTGGAAAATAAATTCCTCTAGTGTTGTTTTGTTTGGTTTTGTTCTTTGAAAGCATTTTATATAAAGTAGTTATTTAATTATTTTTAGAAAGCAATGCTTTTTTATTTTTCCCAAGGTTTTACTTGCTGCGAAGTTTCCTTTGGTTATAACTCCTTTGTCTGAAAAGCTTGAAATTGCTTAGCTGAAATAAGTCTTTCTGTGAATCTAAAGGGGAATTCAGTGTTTGTTTCAAGAGAGACTGTGTTTAACCCTTTATTGCAAGTAAGAAAGCAGGTTAAAGGAAAGAGAAGTGATCTTTGGGATGCATCAGCTGCAGATTCCTGAGATAGTCCCATCTCTGTGCATGGGTGATGAAAGCAGTAGGTTTCCTTGGCATCTCTGAAATGCCCATTATGGTTCCTGTAGCCTCCCCTCCAGCACACACTCTCCCTTAATCTCAGCCCTGACAGATAGTGATCAGCAAAATTGCTTTTCAAGGTTATGGCTCTGGGCAGAGCCCTGCACCAGAGATAAGCAGCACCTGCCTGGCAGGCAGAGCGATGCCCTGGGAGAGGAGCACCTTCAGCAGTCACGGGCTGTGACCTGCAGGCAGGGCTGGAGGCTCCTGGGGGGGATGGGGTCACTCAGATGCTGTCTGGGACCACTTCTGCCCTGTGGCTTTGTTAACTTGAGCTACGTGGGCTAACCCAAGATTTATCTTAATTTAAAGGTAAAATTTTTACTTTTTTTTAATTATTTTTTTTAATTCTTTTAATTTTTTAAAATTTTATTATGAATTTGGGGGTTTTTTTGGGTTTTACTTTTAAAGTGAGATTCTGAGGCTGCTTTGGTTTCCTTGAGTTGGTTTGTTCGTTTCTACTCTACATGAGCTACTCGATATTTCAATTCATGGTCAAAACTTTCTCTATTTGAAGTGTCACAAGTTCAGTGAAGAATTTTTAAACAAATGGTGAGTCTGTGGAGTTTGTATGGGGATAAGCTAAGTGATTTTTATCGCTACTGGAAGACTGCCCCCAACCCCAGTTAAAATAGGGAGCAAATCCAATTTTCTTCTAATGAAAATTATTGGGAAAATTTTACAAAGGATGTTAGTTGTCTGCTGTGCTGAGAGTTAAAAATAGAACTGAAATAAAAGAAACTTTGCTGGAATATTTTCTGCAGCAAAAATCTTTGCTTTCAATGAATCTCCCTTCTGAATGACAAAAGCTCTTCATCACTGAGGACAACTGAACTACATGGCAAAAGTGTGTTTTTGGCTGCAGTAGATTCAACAGGTGCTTGAATAACAGTGGCAAATACTTCATAATTTAGTTACTACAGCTTATGGTTTGGGAATCACCTAAGCACACTCTTTTGGGATGCTGTAAAACATGGAGCCTAAACTATTTTCTGGTTACCCTGGAAACCCACAGTGATGTCACCAACCTTTGCGCAGAAAACCTTCTGAAGTGAATCCAGGCTTTTTTTGGTTCTCCTCTGTTGGGTGAGATGAATGCATAATGAATGTCTCAGGTTAATTATTAAAAAGGAAAAGAACTAGAGAGTCACCTGATGGACAGCATTTGTTGTAAACTCTGACTGCTTCACTTTGCAGTGAGAGACCAAGTGCCCAAAAAATGGCCAGGAGGTCCTTCAGTGTTAACCATATTATTTCTGCTGGAAAAGGATGGCAAAAAGGGAAGGTGTACCAAGCTTAGCCTCATTCAGACACTGTCTTATTAGGCCTTAATGCACAAGTAGCACATTAAAACATTTGTCAGCCCTAACTCTGGACAGTAATCTACTTTCTGGGGCAAGCTGGTACAGCTCCAATGATGCTGTAATTTGTATTCACCTGTGCTGGGTATTAGTGCCTGCAGTAGCAAATGGAGTTATTGTGGCCTCCTTGGCATCCTCAAATCAACTTATCTTCCTTCTGAATGCCTGCCCTGCAAACATCAGGGCTAGAGTTGGCAGGCTTGAGTAGTTTTTATAAGCACACCTCCACTTAGGTGTGACGGAAAATCAGCTGACGCGTAATCAATTTATTTCTCTGGTGTGAAGAAATAATAGGTTGCAACTGGTTACCATTTTCTAATGATCTCTGTGCACTGAAAGAGTCATCAGCTTTGTTCCATGTAATTGCATTCTCTAAATGTGGCTATTTGTGGTAGATTACAGCTTGCAACTACAAGTGCATTTGAGTAGGGAGCTGATGAAGTCCATTGGTTCTCCTTTTAGCCTTACTCAAGCAGCTTTCTTGGTTTTAGTGTGGTGACAGCTGGCTTAACTCCATGAGAGAGGAAAACCATGCCTGAGGTGCTCTTCAGTTCCACAAAATATATCCCATTGTCTTGGCCTGGTTCTTCTGCTCCTGGAGTTATATAACTACAAAAATGTCAGATTCCACTGCCTTGAAATACTCCTTAGAAAACTGCAGAATTAGCAAGGAACTCCATGCAAAATCTCCAAGCATCCTTTCATTATGCACTGCATATTTTATGCAACACTTAAAGTATAGAAAAAAAAAGTCAGAGTTTTATACAATACTTACTGTATTAGTATAGTCGGGAAAGGTCTTCTCTGACTTTGCTGTCGGCTGTATCATGTTAAAGTCAACATTGATCCTGTTTTCAGTGCATCAGGTAACTTACAGATCCAAAGAGCAAAGTTACCATTTTTAACCTTTAGTTCTTATGTGGTAATATAGGCTAGTTAGCTATTTTTTCCAATTTATTATTAGACTTGAGAGGTAATTCAGTCTTCATGCTAGCTTAATCTTCAGCTCAGTGAATGCCAATTACCAACAGAAAAGTGGTGATGCTGCTTTAGCATGCTTTATGATCTCAAGGTTAAACAGAAGTGAGAAGTGACTGTTCTTGTTTCAAGGTGCCCAGGCCCAAGATTTGAAGTCCCTTCCAAACACTGACCTTATTTCACTGACAAAGAACCCTACCCTTCAGACTTTCCCAAACTCTTAAAGGCTATCCACCTCTTTGCTCTACTTTTCCAGTGCTTATTAATATTATGTGGATGTCTCTGGATGGAAAACATGAGACTCTTTCATATTGAGTTTGTGAGGAACCTCTTCCCCTAAAGTAACCACAGGGTCTGTCTTTCCCCTGTGCATGTGATTGTCTGTGTGCACACACTCACCGTTTATTTAAAACATAGGGGAACACTGTAAGTGCAGGGCAGGAGGATTCTTGCACCGTGGTCTGGGGTTTGCCAGCAGTTACATTTCCTGACCAGGTGGCAGTGCTGGGAAAGTGCGAGCTCCAGAATACATCCCCACCTGCATCCCTGTGCAGCAAGACACCTCACCTGGAGCTGTCTTGTGCAGTGGAAAAAGGCATTTGGCATCTATTGCTCCTTGCAGAAAAAGGGTCCCTTTTTCTCCTTGCTAAAAAGTAGAGATGTCAAATGAGATCCCTATTTGTTTATTTCCACATGCCAAGAGGTGTTGACTCCCTGAAAAGCAGGTCCCTCTCCAAACATTCTGTTTCTTGTTCTTTGATTAGCAATGACCTTGGCTCATAGCCAGCAGACTTATCTTTCCTCTGAAAGAGAGGCTAATTTTCTACAGCTCTAAAACTCCTCTGAAAAACCATCCCTTTTTTTTTTGTGCAGGAGCACTTGTGTCTCTGAAGGGCAAGCTTCTTGAGAATCCAGAGGAAACTGTACTATTGTCCTCAGAAAGGAGGATCTCAAGGACTGTGCCTTAGCTAGGCAGGGGGAAAAAGCAGAGAATGTGGTCCATGCAAGCCATGCTCAGCAGCACACCATGCACAGCCCTAGCTCTTGTGTACCACAGGTCCTGTCTCTTAAATCCACAAGCCCTGGCTTCATATCTTAGCTTCAATTTGCTGCCAACACATGCAAGCTTAGATAGCAAGTGCAGTTTGGTTTTCAAGAGATTGTGCTAATAGTTGCGTGGAAAAGATACCACTTGCAGCACTTAGAGGCAATTTAGGAACTCTTACACTGAAATTCCATTAGCAGATGGCACAGGAGTGTCAGGAGATACACAAAGTCCAGGTGTAGTAGCTCAGCAGTCCTTGCCCTTTGGATACAGGACTCATGCTGGGGGAAGAACAGCAGCTTGCATTAGTGTCAAAGCTAATTGACTTCCCCATGCAGCTGCTTCCCTTCTTTTATGCTGTTGCAGGTACCTTTGTTTTTACCTTTTCCAAGTTCTCATGGCTGTTCAGAAGTGCTCCCTCCATGTGCAGATGCTGTTTGGGGGAGCATCCTGTGCTCCTGGCTGGAGCTGTGCAGCCCTGTGCCAACGTGAGCAGCTGAGGTGCTCATGGCTGTACCCTGTCCAGCCACCTTCCCTGTGCAGTGGCATCTGTGCTTGTCCAAGAGAACTTGTCTCAGTAGTTCCTGTTCTCTAATATTTGGTCTTGGTTGAAGTTACAGCATGAAAAAAATGAGTTAAATAATTTAAATATTTCTCTTTCTGCCTCTTGCTTTCTTAATCCACCCTAAACCCCAGTGTGCTGAAATGCCTGGATTTGTATTTCCAGTTTGCTCAGAGGGACTTGGGTGCTTTTGAGGAATTTTAGCCTGTTGTTAACAAGCATTCAGTGACAAATGGCACTCTGAGAGCTTTGTCTGTGCCCTGGCCACTACCACAGGTGCTGCTGTCTTTAGTTATTATGGTTTGCCTTGGGCATTGCTCCTTTAGTTGAAGGTGGTTTGCCTGGGAGCAAAGGTTTTGATGTCAGAGTGGATGGCACCAGCTGCACAGCTGGAAATCACCTGTTAGAAGTAGTATCTACTCCAGAAGCTTCCCAAAACACCATGAATGTTATGTCACCTGCTGGTCTTGAAAGGGGTGCTGTGTCAGGAGCTTTTTGTATGTGATTACACAGGTGGTCTTTGTGGATTGTTTTTCGGCCATGGTCTTGCAATAGTGGAGTGTGGTAGAGGTTGGGTGATTTAGAAAAATGTAGAGCTTTTATGTGGTTTTCATAGTAAAAAAAAGGAATAGTTTTTATCGTTTTCTCCAGAAAACAAAGCCTAGATGGACAGCCAACATCTTGGAAAATGCACAGCAAACCCCACAGAGGGAATTTAGTGAAGTCTTTTCTTTGGAAATACTCTTTACGTGTCTATCAAATTTGAAATTATATATAGTAAGTGGATGAAGACATAAAAGTAACCTAGGTTGTAAAATCAAAAATTATTAGGAGGAAAAACAAAAAAACCTCAAAAACTTGACCCCAAGAGGTAGCCACAGCAGAAATGAATTTCAAAAATTATGTTTCCATGCAAGTTATCCTGTGATTTTACAGTATTAAATCCTTGGTGAAAACCTTGTGTTCATCCTTAGTGTGGGAAACAAAGACTGGTGATATTTCTAGCTCATGTAAAGCATTGCTATTTCTTTATATACTGTTAAATGCTGATCATAAATATTTCATTTTAGCTCTAATTATTCATATTTCACATCAGTTTTGAAATCAGTGAAACTGTTCTCATATATAATTAAGGAAGAAGGGCTACAGTGTCCTAGGAAGGTACCTCCCAGTGCTGCTGCCTGCCTTGTCTAGCAAAAGCATGAATGAGGCAGCAGCCCCTGACAGACAGGAGTGCATCAAGATAGATTACCAAACATTTACCAAATAGATCAAGCACAACAAGAACTTTGAGAAATGTTGCATTAATGCTTCACTGGACAAACCTAACTACTGTAGAATATTAATAAATGAGGCATTATTTGTTAAATAAATGGTGGGTGGGTGTGGATGTGGGTGTCCATGCCTATATGTTATACAAGAGCATTTATTTTATTTTATGGAAGATAAAGCCCTCTAGTTTTCAGGAACAGAGGCCTCTTTCTAGTTGATTGCAGTCACTTGTTACAGAAATACCCAAAGTCACCCCAAATACAATGAGGTGCTTACCTGAGTTATGTGTTCACATTGTAACGGATTGGAGAAAAGCTTGGCAAGATCTCAAAGTAAAAAAAAAAACCCAAACAAAGAAACACCCCCCCCCCACACACACACAAAAAAAAAAACAAACCCAAAAATAAAAAACCACCAAAAAAACCCCACCAAACACATCCAAAACCAAGGCAATTCCCAAACAACAACAACAAAAAAAAACACCAAAAAAAAAAAAAAAAAACCAACCAAAACAAAAAAAAACCCAAAAACAAACCCAGAATGTGTTTGGTTTGAAGCTACCCTCCAGAGCTGGTAGCAGCCTCTGGTGTTTCCTCTCCATCCTACAGAGGGATGCTCCTGTGGTTTGGGGTGTGAAACACCAACTGACAAATGGTGGCACAGGGTTCTCCAACCCTCAGTGTCCCCAAGACTGTAGAAACTGGATGTAATAACTAGATGCTTCTGTAAGCTTTTCCAGAGTGAGCAAGCCTCTGGTGTTTTGGGGAGCCAACAGGAATAACTTTACATGTTCAAGGCTTCACTTGAAAGAGATTCACATGCTGGAATTGGTTTGTCAGCTCCAGCACAGAGCTGGGCCCGGCAGTGGCTGACCTTGTGATGCTGTTCATAGGCATGCACTGTTTCCAATATTTTCCTTTTGGCAAGGAGCAGGAAGGAGCAGATATCAAAACCTTTTCTACATATATCTTTGACATGTGACAATGAGTGCATTGGTTCATCAAGTGGATGTGGTTTATAGGTACTGTGCATTTGTGATGTGCTGCCCTCACTGTATACGAGAGATTGTCTGAAACGTTGGCAGCAGCAGAGGAGACTGTGGCTGATCCTGGTGATCCCTCTGACTTGTTTGTGCTGTACAAATTATCCATTTTAAATGTATGTTTGATGGGCCAGGAGTTCAGTAAAAGAGAATTTGTGTCTGACCTTGTGATACCACAGTTCTTGGGTGCAGGGGTCTCTGAAGCCTGAGATGCTGCTGGGAGTGCTGCTCCCCAGCCCTAACACCCAAATGAGCCTCCTCCCTGCAAACAGCAGCTCTGCTGAACTCAGGGTGAATTATTTGTGCTTACTTGTTGACAGGAAAGCTTAGGGGACAATGTGCACCTTGGGATGGTGGCTTGGTGTTGTGTCCAGCCTCAGCCCAGGCTGCCAGCTAACTCTATTATCTGAGTTGGCTCAGGCCACCTTTATACCTATTACAAAGATTTACTGCAAACCTGTGCCTCACAGAATGGAGCAGGGTTTTATCAGAGACTTTGTGAGTTCCTGCTCAGCACAGTAAGGGCACTGCTGCTGCCTGTCCTGTTGTCACCTGATGAATTCCTAACCTGTCATTCCCCACACTGCAGCCACACATGGACAGGGCTGCTGGGGGTGCCTGAAAGGGTCTGAGGGAAGCAGAGAAATGGCAGAAAACAAACTCCCACTGAACCAAAAGGAATACACAGCCTTTTCACCCCTTGTTTGTTTGAATTCTCTGGAATTGAGATTAGGCACGTGAACATTCAGAGTTCTGAGGGAGGTCTCCAGAATTAGTGCTGGAGTTCAGAGTGTCCCAGGGATATGTCCCACATTACTAGCAGGAACCTTTTGGGCAAACAGGCTGGGGTTTCAGTCATGTTCTACTCAGCTGTATGTCCTGACTTTTTTTGGAGGGGTAAGTGCTGGTCTCCATTTAGAACCCTGGCCAGAGAAATATTTTGTTCTCCAACTGATATTTTCTCCCAGAAAGCCTCTGCTTTAATAAATCCTCAGATTGAAAAGGGAAAGAACAGTAACTCCTTTTTGTTTCCTTGTGAATGGTTTTTGACCTGTTGTATTTCAGAGGATGTACTACTATGAAGGTTTGGATACCACAGAAGTAAAGCTCCTGCTATTACTTCTCAATGAAGATCCTAAATCCTTTAACACTTGAGAGGTGAATCAAAGCTCAATTGAAGTGAGTCTGAGGCTTTTGCTACTGTGGGATATGATGTTTCCAAGGCACCTCTCTGGATGTAGGGAAGCCACATGAAAGCTGTGATGGTTGGAGTTAAAGGCCTTCTCCAAAGCCCAGTGACTTCAATAAGTCCCCGATTTGCCCTTATGGCGTTCTTTTGTCTTGGTGGGGAGTTGGAGAGAAGGTCATAAATAACTTGGCTTGGCCTGAGGAGGCTGCTTTGGGTTTGGTTCACGTGTGGATGAGTGCTCTTGCTCCTGCAGAATGCTTTTTGCTCTCATGATGCACCTAGGATGATGGAAATCTGGGTGCCATGTGTAGGAAGGGGTGGTGATGATCATCTCCTGATCCCTGCTCAGGGGTGTGAGTTCACAGGGCATTGATCATGTTTGGGAAGGTCAATGCAGAAAGGTGATGAGCATCTAAAATCTCCTCTTGGCCTGGAGCTGCCCAGCACTTCCAGGGTTTGATTGCAACACATGCTTGGTTTATCTGCATGATCAGCACCAGTCTGACTCTGCTGCTTTATTTACCTGTGAAGTGCAGTAATGCAGCATAAGCTTTAAGGTTCTCTAAATTCCCTGTGCTCTCAAAGGAGGGATAACAATTGTAAAGCTGAAAATTTTCTGCGTGCAGAATTGCTATCTGGAAAAAACCCACCTGCAGAACTAAGTGTCAGAAAGATATTTGGGTTTTTAGGCTTTTGGCTAATGTTCCTTTAGTATTCAGTAATAATAGAAAAACGGTGCTTTGGGGCTGGTGTATGTGTCACCTTTACTATAGGGGGGAAAAATAAAAATAAATCCCCATGCATTGGTAGCTGTTTTAGGTGAGGAAACAGTCCACATAGCACTGATTTGCCCCTGGAGCAGAAATGTCAGGAAAGATTGTGAAAAAGTATTGATGGTAGCAATTATATTGATAACCTACCATTCCCAGAAGTACAGAAATCAATCTTGCACTGACAGGATTCTGACAAATTCCTATGAAAATCAGAAAGCAATCAATATTAATTGTTGGGTAGAAATAGTGCTGAGGACTTTCTTGTTTTGCATGGCTTCCCCCTTTCTTTATTCTTTTTCATCTTCCTCCAAACAGCAAGGTTGAAAACACTGTAAAAGAGAGAAGTAAGAGAAACATTAAAAGACAAGTGTCATTAGATTCATGGAGTGACCACCTGACTAACCTGGCTTTCTTTATGCTTAGCTTTATATAGTGTTTTAATAGCTTTGACATTTAGGAGTGCTCTCTGTGAGTCCCTTGTTCTGTGCTGAGGAGCGTGGGGGGTCACATTACCCATATTGAGTTTTACACCTTTTTTCCCCTCTGACAGCTCTACATCAGAGGATTAGAAACAATTTACCTTTTGTCCTGCTATTAGTTAATGAGATGAGTTCATTGCTCTTTTAAAGGGATATCCTCCTACAACTTCACCTGATCCTTTACTCACAGCTTTGTGCCAGGTAATGATTTTATTCGGTAGTAAATGAAAAGTTTTGATGCTCCACAAACTTGTCTTGCCTCCCCTTTTCAGCACTGCTGAAAAAACTTTTCAAATGCTGGTTTCCAGCCCTTTGGTGTGTCACCAGCCATACACCTTGCACTGCATTTCATTTTCCTTTTCATGCTGTAGTGGATTTTATTTTAGTTCTAACACGTATGGAAAGGAAGATTTTGGACCTCAAGAGAGCTTTTTTGAAATATAAGTGAATCTCTGATTGGGAAGCTGAAATAAAAACAAATTGTTTTGAACGCACTGAACGTATGGGTTTTTTTCTTCAGATTTTCAGTTGGCTCCTCTGAGAGATTTCTTTTTTAACCCAGTTTGTGGTGACAAGAACTGCAGAATTGTTCTGTAGTTCTGTGAGCTGAAGTGGGTCATGGAGGCTTACAGTGGTGGAAGTAAGGGAATGAAGTTCCCTGTCCCATCTGCATTCTGCTGAGCCCTTGTTGCTCACTGTGCCAAGAGCAAGGCATGTTTGGCAAAAATAGGTGAAGTGAACATGAAGCCATTTGAATTCTGCCAGATCAGAAATGATTGCAGAAGACACGAAGGAGATGGTTAAAAGTCCATGAGCTGAAACCAAATCACATACTATTAACTGAGAACCTGTCACTTTTCAGCACCGTGGGCAAGAAAACCAGAGGCTTTGGAATATATTAGATCAGGAGCATTAATTTTAACTAGAAATTGCAAAATGAAATGTTTTAATAAAATCTCAGAAAATAAAGAATACTTTGTTCCTCAAAGCTGTATTTCCTGGGAAATGTACATGCACCCAGCTGTCTGGGGAGAGCACTGACTCTGTATTGCAAATTTTTGTGATGGAGATGTGTGACTTTGAACTGCTGGAGAGGTCCAGGAAAAAACCGTTTATTCTTGCCATAAGTAATAACCCAAGGACCAGGAGAAATTCTGGGGCTGGGCCTAGAGCAGGAGGATGTAGGTGGAAGGAAAATATTCTGTCATCCTTGGAGTATCTGGGGTTCAGGGGGTGCCTGTAACGGGTACAGTATCTTGATGCATTGTTGCGAGAATGCTTTTTCCAGGAGCAGGGTTAGTTAAAATAACCCTGATGTTCAGTATCTACTGCCCTCTTCAATCCATCCTCCTTTGTCTGTCTAATGGTTGAAATTCTAAAATAATCCTGACATGGGGAAGTGGTAGCATGCTGCTGTGAGTGTAGTGCCAAGAAACGCGGATCGCAAACCCCACTTTGTTCTACAGTAAATGGATTTAAAGGACGTGTAGCTGCTGTAATTAGACTATTGCAACAGTCTTTGGAAGCCTTAATTAACACCACCAGATTAGCAGCTCAAAGAAAACTGTAATGCCAGCACCTAACAAGCTTCTTGAGTCAAAGAAAGTTAATCCTGAGTTACTCACAAGTGGCTCTGCGTCGTGAACACAGAGCAGGGGAAGTGACTCCTAAAAAACCCAAGTAATTGTTCCAGTGGAAATAGGATGAAGTGAGTTTAGTTTGCCATGCAGAATCTTGTGCATTAGAATTGCTTCTCAGGTTAACAGACTGGCCTGGTTCTGTTTTCAACAGAACTGGTTGCTGAAATTAATTTGTGATGGAAAATGATGTTTTAAATTAGAAGGTTTTAGTTCTGGACCTCAGATTAGCATGAACAACCTGACTTGGAGACTTTCAGGTGTTTAAGATGCCCAACAGATACATAAATCAAATTCCCTTACAGCACTTAGTTTCTAGTTTCTTTAACTCTAATTTGACCTATCTTCTAAGGGAAAAAAGATGTCCTCCTTCATCAAAAGGAGCTGTGTTTAGCAGGGTCATAATATTCCACTCCTTCAACTTAAATATTTTAAAAAACCTAGCAAACAAAAGTTGCTGTAAGTGACCCTCTTTCCACAAGTAGCTGAGCTTTAACGAAGTGTTATTTCCTGGTGGAAAAATGTCTCTGTAAAAGCAGCAAATTATGTTCCATAGGAACTGGTGCATTTTGTTTTGGCATCCCAGTGCATTTTTAATACTTTCAGTGAAGCAAAATGTGTGTTGAAGTGGTCATGCCTGGAATATTCCATGTCATGTGCATGTTCCTGTTGTGTAGAACCATAATACTTGTGGTTTTCTGCTTCTAGTATTTTAACATGCTTTGGCACTCCTTCTTTCTTGTTGAGTGCATGACAAAGCATAATTCCTTCCAGCCTGAAGTTCAGAAATGAAGGTTTTCCTGCCTTCCAAGGCAGGTCAGTGTCGCTGTCTGTAGCTGTGAAGGTTGTCTGGCAGCTGATGGTGGCTGGGTGTAGCACTGGAAACACAAGAGCAGCACAGTTTGGTAGAAGAGACATCAGCAGCTGGGCCCTGAACTTAAGGACTACTAACAGGCCAAGCAGCTGGCAAACCCTGTTTTTAGAAGTCTTTGTATGTGGCAAAATATGACAAATATCGTTTCAGTGTCTCCACGAAATGTGCAATGTCAGTACACGGATCATCTTTACGTGGAGAAATGGGGCTCTGATTTCCCCTGAGCAGAGGGATTCTTTGCATTGTTTCATGCTTTGTTCTTCTGTGCACTTCTCTAGTCTGGGTATTATTGCCCCTCTTTATTTAACCAGGGCTGTTTAAATTCTGGGAAAGCAGCCCTTCTATTTGGCAGCACCAACTCCTGCCACAGGCAGTCAGCTGAGTGTAGTACATCTGCAGAACATCTATTATTCTATGTCCATGTAAAAACAAAGCACTGGATTTTTTTTTATACTAATGACTTATTCTACTAATAAAAAAATTCCACTGATGCCCACGCTCATAAAATTGTTAAATGAGATTGTCCATTAAATATACTGGGTTTTATTTTCAAACACACATGTTGCATTTTACTCTTTAAGTCTATTACACTCTCTCTTTAAGGCAAGTTTGGCCTTCCTTGACTTCCAAAGCAGAGATAGGTAATCAAAATAGTGCTGAAAAAACAAAAGGGTTTTTCTTTACCTTTTTTTTTCCTATGCTTTGCTTGCTTACCTTGTTCTTGTGCACAAAAGCTCTGACATTCTTGACTAAGACTAGAAGTTAGTCAAATACAGAGGTATTGCTCAGGTTTGAGGCTGAGGATGTGAAATATTTTATCTTCCTTTGCTAACTCCTTTGTTATTTGGTAAAAAATTATGTTTGGCTTCAGTTAAATTTCTGTCAATGATTTTTTTCTTGTTTCATGCTTTTGCTAAAGCACTACTTTAGCATGTTATAAACAGCATTTGATCTCTGGTAGAGAAAAAAAAAAAAGTGGAAATTCAGAACTTACTGTCTAATTGAACATCCTATAGGTTCAAATCTGAGTTAAAAACTTCATTCAAACTGAAATTTCTCCAGGCTTTTGTGCTAGACCTTGGGCCCCTCTTAAATAAAGAACCTCTCCTGTTTCTGCTAGACCATTTCCATTTAACTTTTGGAGCAGAGGTAAGAAAGCCACTTCACAAACACTTGCCCATCTGTTGACACTGACCTTTCTGTGCTTTAGCAGTATGGGTAGAGTAGTAACATCCTCTGAGAACCACAGCATGAGGTCTCTCAAGTGTTAATTTTCCACATTTTGTGCATTTTTGCATAGCCTTATGATGAAATCTTCCTGCCCAGATCTGGACTAAAGGTTCTTAAATACCTCTTGTTTCCATTTCAAGGAATGGTCATTTACTTTTCTTTCTGAAATGGCCTTTGGAAAAGTCAACCATATGCCTCATTGCTTATAAGAATAATAAATACCTTTGGGCTTTGGCAAATCCTTAGCTAAATGACTCCAAGGTCAATTTTCTCTAATAGACTTAGTCACTTGGTGCATGCTAATTTCTGAGGGAAAAAGAACAAAGGAAATTTCTGAAGGAAAAACCATGTTAAAGAGAGACTGTACAGTGGTTTTCATGTGTGAAAAATTTCACTGTAAATCCAGAGAAGGGCTCTGGGCACTGTTTGACCTGCCTTGACCTGACCCTTCTCAGAACCCATTCCTGGACACAGCAGATGATGGTGAATTACATGGAAGTGGGCACTGACCATATTCCTCTCCTTGGGTGTACAGGAGCCAAGTGCCCACCAAAGGCTCTCACTGATTCTGTCAGGTTTTAAACCTGGCCGTGGAGGCAAATCAGACCAAGCTCACACAGGTGCCTCACCTGTACCTGAGAGCAGGGTCTGAGCTCAGTGTTACCCTTCCCTGTCCCCCTTCTCCCTTAGGGCACCACTGAACCTTGCTCTTACCCTTTGGCCATGGCAAGTAAATCTGCCATTTCTGCTCTGTCATGGTTGTTCCTGCATTTCTTGACCCAATTAACCCAGTTAAGCCTCACACTTTTACTTTTGCTCGCAAGTTCTCTTTGAAAGGGAAGAACAAAAGCAAAATGCTTGCTGCTTTGGCCGATCGGAGGGAGAGCAGTGACAAATGGCTGTGTTTACTGGGAAAGCTTTCATAAGTTACACTTGATGATGCTGTCAGGGGTTTTGTCATGAGCAACTTGTGGTTTCAGAGGTGCTTGTGGCATTGATGGTCAGCAGTTGTCAAATGAAACAGAATGGCAGCGAGGGAGGCAGCACTTCAATGGCATCTGTCTTGGGCCCAGGGAAATGAGACTCCAGTTGAGGTGCTTCCACTCTGAACTGAAAGATAATTAGTGAGAAAGATTCAGGAGCTTTCCTTTCACTGTGAAATTCTGTGAAATTTGTGCTCAAAGTTTTGTTTCTCTGTCTAAAGTGGTCCTGATAGTGAAACCTAAACCAGGCAGAAGCACTGGCACTGGAAGGGAGGTTTCTGAATGCTTATGCAGGGACTAGAGATATTTCCTTGATGTTTTTCTGTTTGAAGCAGCACTCTGGAGGTAGCAGCTTCTGCAAAAGTCGGTGACAGTGGGTCAGTGCTTTTGATACCTGAGTGTCATTAGACCCAGAACAAAGGCCCCCTGTGCAGCAGAGCTTTGCCAGTGTGTGCAGATTCTTTGGGATATAATTGTCCCTGGGGTCTATTTTGATTGCTGGGAGACTGCCCGAGTCCTCTCTGGTTCCTTACCAGTTTGCTTTGCTGTGTAAGACCCCAAAATTATGATCTCCTTGAAGGCAGTAGCTCCAAGACTTCCCAGTCAGCTGTCTGTCTGGATCCTCTCACTCCATCAATGTGTTGAGGGGGAGACAAAAATCCAAAAGCTCTACAAAACAGTGTCTGGTGCTCTGGGCTCCTGAACCGTTGAAGGTTCCCAACATTTCCAAACTGGAATAAAGCAAAATACTAGAACTCCCCAGCTCTCTGGGAATTGTCATTCTCTGCACAGCTCCCAGATATATTTAGAAAATTAATTTCAGGCTCCTTTGGTTTCAGCTTTTTCCTCTTTCTTCTGTAGAAGCCCCCAGAGCTGAATTAACTTCCAGCATCTTCAGTGTGAATTCAGCTCTAGCACTGCTGTAGCCACGTCCTGAGCACTGTGTGAAATGAGCCCCTGGTCTCACAGGGGTCCTCTCCTGGCAGTAGTCATTGTCTCACCTGATGCAGATTGGCTGCTTCAGCTGGAGTCTCATTAGAGATCTATGAATAATGAATGAGCCCGGGAGATGAATTGTCCTTTCCTCCCTGTTACAGGGTAAGGCCAGGTAGGAACTGAGTGTTTTCAACAGGGCAGAAAGAGCTGCTCTCTAGATAAATAAATTATTTCAGCTTGGAGAGTTGTCGAACCAGAACATAGGACCAGTGCAGAATTCAAACAGCCCCTTGGCACAGGTGTAAAATAAACTGAGGGGGAAGGGTGCCCTGCAGAAGGCTCACAGAAGCTGCCAAGTCCTCATGCTATGGTCTGTGCTGGGCAAGGCACAGCTTCCTCTTCCTCCCATCTCTGACCCAGGGCCAACAGTGTTGTATCTCATAATGGAGTTGTAAAGAAGGATTTGCTCAGTCATGGAATAATATGGGGGAATTCCATACATACGAAATTTTAACGCCAGCTATCACATCTGGGAACTTTGTTTTAATAAAGAAAAGTGTCTTACTTCCACGGTGTTTCTGGCAGGGCCAGCTGCATTAGAAGCAGGAGGTATATTCCATTGCTTTACAGTAGCATGTCCTATGTAAGTGAAGAGCATTCTCTTGAGGGCTTTTTAGAGGGCAGACACTGACATGACAACATTCGATGGCATCAGAAAACGTGTGGGTTTATCTTGTCATTACTGGACTGTGGTGCCCAGAATAATCTCTGTGTTTCCTACTTACCTCCCCTGGCTAGACAGGAAATTTAGGCACCTGCTTTGGAAACTGCAATGGATGTTGGCCCTGACAGAGTGAAGAAACTCTGAGCTACACTTCAGCGCTATTGGTGTGATATATGAGGGACTGATTTTGGGCACTCTCTTTCCTATTAAGGTCCTGCTTTCAAAGTCAGGTGGAGTGGAGTTGTGGTTATTTCCTGTTATTAATTATGGATCATGTGTTACTTTATTTGTATCTCAGAAGTCCCTAGTTGTGAATGGGAGAAGCAAAGAATTGCAGTGTCTGGGGAGAGAGAGCAGATTACATTGGTTTGGTGAACCTCCCACTCAGGAAAAACTTTTTCCCCTCTCTGTATCTCTTTTTCTTTTTTCTTTTTTTTTTTTTTTTTTTGGTTTTTTGTTTTGTTTTGTTGTTGTTGTTTTGTTTTGTTTTGTTTTTCTTTTATGATGCTGTTGTGGAGTCTGTTTGAGTTTTGACTTGTAAGTCCTTCACTGATCTTAAAAACTATAGAGAAGGCCAAAGAGATAAGGATAATGTTTAATCACAGCTTTGAACTGCAAGTGGAAGTTTTGAGGGTGGGATAAGGAAAAATGAAGAAAAAAAAAACCACCAACAGCTACCCAGTCTGTATAGAAATATCCCAAATATAAAGAGAATTGTAGAAATGTAATACATTTCTTCGACTATTTTAATAGATGTAGAGAAACTGGTAAAATTCAAAGATTAAAGCTAAACCACAAACATTTCTCAAATTAAAGGCTGAATCTTTTACAGTCAAGAACACTGTATACTCAAGAAATGCTCATGCTCATAAAAGGATGCAAAATAAACACTAAAGCATCACTGCCTGTAGCAATAATTGGAGCAGTGTGGTTCAAAGGAAGCCAAAATCTGGGGAAGTCAAAGCTTAGCTGGAACTGCTAAAATAAAGGGGGAAAGTCAATGTACAGTAAACTACAAGGCAAAACAAGGACAATTGCATTTGCTGAACTTGTCAAAGGGCCTGTTAGTAATTGTCCTGGTGCCATGTGATGCCGTGGCAGAGCTCCTGATGAACCAGCATGCTGGCACTGAGCGCTGCAGGGATGGTAGCTCAGGGCTGGGCAGTGGTGCCAGGGCAAAGCAGAGCCCCTCTGCATGGGCTGCATCCAGCACAGACGTGGTTCAATAACTTAAAAATTACCTAAAAGATAAGCAGGAATATATCCATGAGAATGGCAGCTGGCGAGTTGCATCCCAGGGTAGATGGAATTTTGTGATTGTGAGATGTGCGCAAAATCCATCAATTGACCCAGGAAGGTTCTTGTGTTGGGTGTGACCCAATTCTTCCACCCTTGGCCAAGGTGGGATCAGTTGAAATTACCACTCATTCAGGATCTAGGAAAATAAGTAAATATTTGCCCTGAGAGCTGAAAAACCTGCTCTTTCTTCCTGACTCTGCTGCAAAATTAATAGGTGCAAATGGCTCCAGATGTTGTCTGCACTGGAAGGAGCTTTGATGTTCCTCAATCCATTTTAGGGAAGCAAGGCCTTAATATCAACAATAAAGCTTCTCAGCCTCTTAGGCTGCATCTTGTAGATGTGTTATTCATGTCTTGGCTAATAGATGAGTATTTCTGACACCATTATGCTGGGGGGCAGCTGCAGCAGAGGAGCAAAACTTTTCCTCATTATTGTGCAGATGGCAAGGCACAGGCAGGGTGGCCTGTGCAGAAGTGTAAAGGGAGAATTCTGTCTTTCTTGTTTGAACAGGCTGTTATTTCCTGATTGCATTTAATTTTTATAAGATTTTCAAGCTCGTTGTGGGCTGTATTTCCTTTTTCTTGACAAGGAGCCTGAGGCTGTGTTATTCCTTGTGATAAGTACATTCTCACCAAGGCTGGAACGGTTTTGTTCTGCTGTCATCCCTTGCACAAGTGTCAGGGTGAGCTGTGGCATGGGGAACTCCTTCTCCCCCCAGGCATTCAGGAATCTTCTACACCTGCATATGGGAAGAAAAGTCCATGGGGAAGGGAGGAACATGGTGCAGAGCTGGGTGGCTTAACTTGTACTGGGGATCATTGCAGTCAGGGGGAGAGGGCAGCCAGGACATTGGCTTCAGAGGTGACAGCAGAGCTTTATTAGGGTTCAAAGTGCACTGCACCTTGTCCAGTGTTTCAGAAAGTTATTGAGCAAATAAAACCATGTAATGAATCTGCCTGAAAAGACAAAGCAGGTGGGAAGACAGCTGGTAATGGTTTTAGTGGTTTTTCTTTCTCTTCTATGATCTACCTTACTCTGAGTTGAATGTGTGTCAGAAGGTCATTATTTGAGCTTTCTTTTTTTCGTTTGTTTTGCAAAGCTCAAGAAAAGATGTTTATAATCCTATAGATTTGATATTTTCAGCCAACTCAGGGCTGTGGTAAGCATGCACATTACTAACAGTGGTCTCTCTGTCCAGATGCCCAAAAAGTTTATTTGGAGCTAAATGTGATTATGTAGCTATGACAATGCTTAGTAGTGCTCAACTACTAGAAATGTATAGTGGGGATGAGAGATGAAAGCAGAAACATGCCAAGCAGTAATACCAACCAGAACAATATGCAAAGAAATCAATATTTCCCACTTGTGCAGCTCCCACAAAGGGAATGAATGGCAGTGATTTTCTCAGTTATTGTGAAAAGCATAGAAAATAATTGTTGCTATAGTAAGGAATGTATTTAAAAGCAGTCATGGGGAAATTTGCAGTGATGGGGAAAAAACCAAACAAACCAGGCTTCAGGTTGCCATTTCAGCCCTGTAAGTGATCTGTAGCTGGAATACATTGAAAAAGAGGTTGCCATGCTACTTGTTTATCTTACAGGTCCCCAGCTTGGTCACCAGCTGAGTCCAAGCTCATTTTTTTTCTTATGATCAAAGCACAAACCCCTCCAGTAAGTTTAATGTAGTGATAAGAGAACATTTACCACCACAGAGTACCTATGCTGTGTTCTCAGCCAATGTCAGAGATGTTGGTTGGTGTTGGTGTCAAGGACCACCCAACAGTGAAAAATCCATGGGGTTTGGGGCTTTGCCCTAAAAGTACTACTAATGTATGACTGGATTTCAGTCATACATTAGTAGAATATGGAATCTGTGTAGTTAAGAATTTGTAAGAAAGCATCCAGCACATAAAGCATTCCTGTAAAAGGACTAATCTAGCAGCCATGCAGGAATCACTGGAAGGGCTTCAGTACAATGGGTAGTCAAAGACAGCAGATAAGCAGCAATCAGAAGGCAAATAATCCAGTGATTTTGCAAGCAAGTGCATCTTAGAACATGCAGATAGGCCACATGGTAATATGCATTTCCATGATGTCTGGGCTTAGATCCTTTATATGAAGGAAGGCTGAAAGAAGTACAGGCATTTAGCATTGCAGGCTGCCTTTGCAAATCTCTGCTTTTGTTAAAGTACAGCAGGAGGGTAAGCAGGCAGAACAAGTCACCTCATTCATAGCTTGTTGATCACACAGTGAAAATATTTGATGATAGATGTGTGAGTGCAACCCAGGGGCAAAGGAAGAATTGCCTAGAGAAATGCTGCAAGAGCAAATATTAAACTTCCATAGTTTGTTCTTTTGCATTTCTGTCTGAGACATATCTTCAAATAGTTTGAAACTTGTCTAGTCAGACCTTTCTTTACTTTAATTTCATGAATTCTGGAAGATGCTCACTGGGTCACATAAATTATGAGGGGAAAAAATTGCCCAGGTGAAGATTTCCTAAAGTTTGCTCAGAGAATGAAGAAAAGAGGAACATGAGAGTTGTAGAAAGCATTTGTTGCTTTTGGCTTTTTCAGATTTCAGAGAATACACAGATTATCTGCAAGGGCTGTAATAAGCCATTTTTGCAGTATGTTTCTTGTTGGATTATAAGTAAGTTATCCAACATCCTGCCTTAGTCACCTTTGTAACACGAAAGGCATTGCTAAAATGTTTACTTTCTCAGAAAAACTGCATGAACTACTTAGGCTGCATTTTGAGTTTAAAAAAATGTTTAAAAATGGAAAGCACTTGTAATGGAAATTGGTTCATTTTTTTGTTCCCCCTCTGGTTCAGGAAGGGCTATTTGAAGGCACAATTATCTAGCACCAGTGTTCTTAGCAGAGATAGGGGTGGTTAAAGAAGTACTGTTCATGTGTCCCTAACTATTACTGAAGTAGCACTTTGTCTGGATGAATGGTTCTTCTAAAAGTCCTGATAACAAAAAAGAGTAAAAAAGTTGCTTGTCTGTATTTACATAAGACTTCATTGCTTTTATGTTAAATAGGAGTTTAGGGGAAGGGCTGCTCTGGGCAGGGCAAAGGAGAGCAGGAATCCTATTGCACTTAAGGACAGCTGCCTGCCTACCCTTGCAGGCGTCCCTTGCCACGTGCTTCCAAAGGCCCTGGCTGGGAGCAGAGCTGCTGCACACAGCACTGCCATCTGCTCCTCAAGTAACCACAGAACTGGTGGCAGGGATAAAAGGTGCCATTAATTTTCCTTTAAATAGGGCTATGTCTTTTTGTGTGTGTGCCTCTTGCAAGGAAGCGAATTATGCAGTCCTGCCGCCTTTGTCAAGGACAGAAGTGTGACGCAGGTCTCAGGCTCTTGCCCAGGGTTGTTTATGCACAGTGACAGACTCCAGCAATCCCAGCACTGGGCTCATTTCTGCCAAAATTAAGCAGCCTGATCATGCACAAAATGAAGCCAAATTAGGTCCACTGTGCTTTTCTTCATCCAGTTTTTGATGTAACTCAGAGCAATACTTTTGACTTTGCCTCTTTTTTTTTTTTTTTTTGTCAACCATGTACAAGATTCAAATTTCTGGTAAAGAGCTATTAGTATAAAACCAACCACATTCATGTAGTTGCAGAAGATGCACAAGTTACTGATGTACCCTCCACAGAAATAAAAGGGATAATTAACGAGTGCAGCCATGGGAAGCTGGAGGGAAGGGCTTATCTCTGGGAATGTGTCTCTGATGGGCTTTGCAAGCTTGGAAGACTTTGGCTGGCAGCCATTTGCCCTCTTCTGCTGTTTGGTTAAATGCTGACACCACCCGAGAGCGTGTTTGGTCTGTGTCTGCAAAGCATGGGCTCTTCAGGCATGGGAAAGGGATGGTGCTGACACCTGGCCCCAGCCTGAGGAGTTTTGGTGCTGCTGGGGAGAGTTCCTGGCAGATGCACCCTTGCCTGGGTCTGGCTCTCAACTCTGCAGTATCACAGTTGTGTTATTTGACATCTTCTACGGATTAAAGATGAATTGTGCCAAGACTTGCAAAAATA
This sequence comes from Eopsaltria australis, assembly GCA_034509425.1. Taxonomy (NCBI): domain Eukaryota; kingdom Metazoa; phylum Chordata; class Aves; order Passeriformes; family Petroicidae; genus Eopsaltria; species Eopsaltria australis. Next base: position 2,905,884 of record JAVTVJ010000138.1, read on the forward strand.
TGTGGTGAGAAAAAGCCTCCTGAAGAAGTTGTTTCTAAATAAGAAAAACTTGTAAAGAGTCAGAGAGGACATGGGGAAACAAAGCTTTGCAAAAGGTCTCACAGCAGGGTTGGTGGCGGAGTTGGCAGTACAAGCTGGTCAGAAAAGTCAATCTCTTTCCCACTGAATGTTCTCCTTGAAAGCAAATGAAATTACAAGAGCTTTCAAGAAGCTTGTTGGAAGCTAAACAGCCTGACCCTTTGCTTTCTCAGCTCTCTGTGGTCTCTCAGCTGTTGGTGAGGTATCCAAGCCTTGTTAAGGAACAAAACATCCCTGTCTGTTGCTTACAATTGTATCGAAAAGCACACGACAAGAACACTTTCAGCACTAAGCATCGCTATTTATCAGCAAATCTCTTCATAGATGTGATGTGTGCTCAATGTGTTGGCTGCTGTGTTTAGGAAATCATATATGTTAGCTGGCTAAATGCATGTTTTTTAATAGGTGAGGAAGCATTGTCTGTCAGCTTGCTGGGAATGACTGGCTGTAACATGAGTGAGATTCCATTTCTAGGGATTTCTGTTGAAAATAGCCAACACAACTGCAAGTTAGTGCTAGCCATAAATACAAGTGGGGTGGCAACATACAGGACTTCTCTACTCCACATTCATTAATTGAAGGGTTAGAGGAAGAAAAGCAGAGTGGCAAAGAAGGAAATGCACTAAAATCCAGAAAATATGCCTCCATTTACTCCTTTTGTGCCTCCTTTACTCTTGTCTAGAGGAGATCTTTGTGGGACCTTATTGCTGTCTAGAATTACCAGAGGTTGAGGTCAGTGTCAGTAACAAGTGACAGGAGGAGAGGAAATAGACTCAAGTTTACCAGGGGATGTTTAGATTGGAAATTAGGGAAAATTTCTTCTCTGAAAAGGTGGCCAAGCATTGGAATAGGCTGCTCAGGGAAGTGGTGGCATCACAATCCCTATTCATAAGGCAGATGCATGTGGCACATGGGGACATGGGTTAATGATCAACCTGTCTGTGTGGGGTTAACAGTTGGACTCAGAGACCTGGGAATTCTTTTCCAACCTTAATGATTCTATGGTTCTATATTAGGTGAGCAGATTTCATCCACCCAAGTCACACCAGCCTTGGGACTTTGGCCTGGGATTCTTCCCACAGCTGGGCCTGCCTAAGGACCTTGCTGACTATGCTTAACTTCTGGGGTGGGAGAACCCCACTGCTGTGCAGGCACCTCTCCTGCTCTAAGCAGGCCACTATTTCCAGCATTTCTGCCACCCTAACCATGCTGAATTTACCCCTGCTGAAATTGTGAGAGTGTTCTTGCCTCAGCTCTCCCCTGTGGCAGCCTCGTGCAGTCACCCATCCCATGCTGTTAAAAAAAGTACGGTACTTCTATCACAGGCGTATTTTAGCTTTTTCTCTTATCCTTTCATCTTTCTTTTTGTCTTTTGAGAAGGTGATTCAAAATCAATAGTTCTGCTTTGAATTTAATCTTGTAAATGTATGTAGTTTTGTTGATTCAATGTTTGATAAAAGATATTTCTGCTAAGGAAGTCAGTGAAAATATTCTTCATGGTGTTGTTTCAGGCACATCTTTCAAGTTCTGTGTCACCTTGTACTGGACTATAAGCCAGTTTTGAGTTGAAATCATATTCTGAGTGGAATAAAAGTGGTGGTTTAAAATTACCTTTTTTGTTGTTTGCATTTTGCTTAAACACACCTTGCAAGGTCTGTTCACTGTTTGTGTATCTTTGTAACACTGACCACCTTTCAAGAAGTTTCTCTGGAAGAGCCTGCCTGCTATCTGGTTCTTGGAAGATCAAGCAGTAACTCACCCCTCTGCTGAGGAAGAAGTCCCTGGGAATCTCTGTTTTCCTTCTGGTGCTCATTCATGTTTCTCAGAGTGTTTCATGGACAGCTGTTCCCAGCCATCTGTTGTGCAGTCTGGGATGCTGCTCGAGCACATATGGATTAGGATATGGTGGTTGGGATTCAGGGGTTTGGTGCCAGCCTGGTGCTGGGCTCGGGAGCCTTCAGCAGGGCCAGCGGGGTCAGTGCAGAGCTGGGGGTGTGAGGGATCAATGGATGCAGCTTTGGATGCAGCAGGCCTGTGTCTGCTTCCCATAAGCTGTTGGAGATAATGTGCCTTTTCTGGAATAGCTCATTGGCCTTTCCAGACTTGAGGCAAACCCCTGACTTAACTGAGATTAGATTCTGCTGTGTGTATGTGCTCTGTCACAAAGGAACTGCCGGGGGGGGCCGTGGCCGAGTGTGGCTCGGTCTGGTTTTCTGGGGAGAGATTTGCATTCAGTTGGGAGGAATGAATAAAGTGCCCCAGATTTAGAGCAGAAGCAAGCAGAGGCTGGTTGCTTGTCTGAAGAAACGTCAGGCAGAGCTGCTGCCTACCATGCCTGTCTCAGCCCCAGGGGCTGGAAAAACCTTTGTGGAGTCTAAAACTGCTGCCCTACATAGGGAGCGTGTCGTGGGTATTTTCAGTGCAGTCTCCTGGGAGAATGGTTTGTGTTTTTCTGAGTTGCTCATGTTTTGACAAGGAATGCTGAGGTCTCTGAAGGACTGTTTCTGTTAAGACTGACCACAGCCCATGATCACAAGCTGGATCAGGTTAATCTGTCTGATATTGATTCTCCTTTACTGTTACAACTTTTGCTTTTGTTACTTAAGTCCTGGTCCCTCAGTATCTTTTCTTTTTCAAAGTAGTGGCTGCCCCTGCTGACAGGCAGAACTTTCTTGGATTTTAGAAAAGTTCAGGGAAGTGTTAAATATATGAAGAATTACCTTAAAAAATCAATGAGTCAGTCCGAATAATTGGCATAAATATAGCCGGTGTTTACAGCCACATCTAAATGCAGAAGTTATTTTGGGTCACCATGGTATAAATAAAAATGGCATAACAAAAATGTTAACATTCTTTGTGCGTCCTCCAACTCATTTTCCATCTTTATGGGCTGCATGTCAGATCAGTGCAAGTAAAACTGGGAGGGAAAAACAGAGAACAGCATTTTAGGACTGCAAAATACAATGGGATGCAGGTTACCGTGTACAGCTTTGAACTCCGAGCCAGGGTGAGTTAGTTGGTGCTGAGCTTCTTGCTTTGGTGTCTGAATTACTGCTTGGCTTTGCACTGGATCTGCTGGGCCAGGCTGGGCTTTGCTAAACTCTGCTGCAGGTACGCCCACACCTGAACAGACCAAATCAAACAGAACATGGATTAGGATGCAGAACAAAGCACATAAAAGAAGAAAGCTGTCTGTCTTGCATGTCTTTTTTATTGTGTTATTGAAGTGAGTAGGCTCAGGACTCAGAGAGCAAGACACCATCTCAAATATCAGTCAGGTTTTGGAGGTAATGCCTAATATTTAGGATGTCCAGATATTGTTAAGTTGTATCATATAGTTCTAAACATTATTTTTTTTCAAGCTTAGCTTGTTGTTTTGTTGCTTTTGGAGGGTTCTTTTTTTGTGTTTTAAGGGGGTTTTTGTTGCTGTTGTTTTTGGTTTGTTTGGGGTTTTTTAAATTTTGGTGCATTTTAAAAATAAGCTTTTTGATTTGTTTCCCAGCTAGCGTAAATGTTCTTTTCCACAGTTCTCCAATTCCCTACCGTTCTTTTCTTCCCACTAACAATTTCTGTACCTCCTACTTTAACATCTACTAAAGCTCTGTAACTCAGATGTTTCATGTTGCTTTCCTTCCCTTCCTTTGCCAAGTTTAGATGTAAGTACCTAAGTCGTAGATGATAAGAGCTTGCTGTGACAGATGCTTGAAGGAGCCCTCTTCCCAAGTGCTTCCAGCTTTTGCAGTTCAGCACCATTGGTGCTCTGCTCCATTCCCTTGTTGTGCAGTTCCCTGTCATTTCACTTTAACTGGAAATAAAAGGAAATTCCTAAAGCAGTCAGCCAACTTGCTTGTGGGGTGAAGTGAGGCCATCTCCACTGACACATAATGGAGATCAAGAGGCAAAGCACAGGCTAGAAGATGGCAGGTTGGAAAAAAAAAAAAATCAGGATTAAAGATCACATTTTCAGAAGAGTGTGGTGGGAACAGCCATTATGAAAATAATCTAAACTGCTCCATGTGCTCACAGCTTGGATGCTGTGTTGCTCTGGCCTGTGAATCTCAAGCTGGCTCCTATTGCTGACATAAAGGACAACACTGGATTTAAATGAGGGTCAGTCAAGATCCATCAAAGTGCACAAATGACTGTCCAGCAGATTTCAATCTGTGCCAGTAAGGTACAGAGTACAGCCAAAACAATTCCTCCTGGCAGACTAAATCATACCCTAAAATGTCCCCTCCCCACATGTCCTTGCTGTCCCAGCTGTGAACTGAGCATTTCCCATTGGTTTGAGGGAGAATGTCACTGCTGGCTCTTTAGTCAGCAGCCCAGTTTTCCTAGGGTTGAATTGCCTTGGCTGCCTGGGCACATAGGGTGCTTTGCCAGGGCTTTTGTTCATTTAGTTGTTGGATACATTGAGCCAGTCCTTCATTACCTGTCACATCTTCCCTGTCTTGCTTCATGAGGAGCCCCCTTCTGCAGCAGGACCCTGGGATCTCTGGCAGGAGGATGGAGGATTTGCTCCATGCAGCAGTCAGGAGAACAGCAGGAGCATGGCACATGTCTGGCATTTCTTTGCTTTCCCCCACTGGCTGCATATAAAACATCTTGAAAGTCCCTGGGCAAGAGCACAAGAGCCCAGCTGACATCTCAGAGTTTGAAAGGCAGTAAGACAAAACATGAGTAATAATAGCTTAGGTAAATTGTGCCTGTAAACTTCTTGGGAAAGAATTACACTGGGGACACAGAACTAGCAATCATCAAGGACTGCTGATGTCTACGTTCTTGCTCTTTGATATGCTGGTATTTTGACAGCAGTGGCAAATCACTTCAAAAATCAACATAGGCAAGCAAAGGACATTACAGTACTGCAACTGATAACTGAAAAAAAAAGTCACCAGGAAAATATCTTTATATATCTAGCAAATATGTCAAAATGTGCTCCATGCTACAGATCCAGCATCTGCAGAAATCCTGTCATTGACTGAGTGCTGCTCTTGCTAGAAAGAAAACCCCAGACAAATTAACTGCTGATGTGCACTGTGCAGTCACAGCCCTGCAGGATCTGAATTAATAATGTTACTGAGTTTAAAAGGTCTTTGATGCCTAATTTTACATGTGTGTAAATGGTGGAACAAACTGGTGGAGAAGTTGGCAGCCAGGATTAGAATCTGTGGGCTTGGATTCACCTCTGCCTGCCTGCAAATGCCAAAAAGGCGGTGGAGAGCTGTGGAGAGAGCCTCTGCTGCAGTGGGAAAGAAAGCACTTTAAGAGCTCAAATTGTTACTTCAGACTGGTCTATCTTGGGTGCTGATAAAGTTCTTAGTTTTATTCCTTACTGAAGGAAAAAAAATGTAGATAACACATTCAGATAGAAAAACCTATATTTGTCTATATTTATAGTTAATTGCACCCTGTGTGCCCACAGCTTCCCTGAAAACAATGCCAATTACCAGCTCCTGGGGATTTGAACCTTTGTGTGACATTTCAGTGAGGAAAAAAATACCTGCAAGCATTTAACTCTGAGAAAAATGCTGAACAAGTTCATGTATTAAGAAACATCTTTTCTATCACAACTTTGTTGACTAAAAGTAGACTGGTTTGTAAATCTTGGGGGAAAAAGAAACACTTGTACACACTCATCCTTCTTGCTCTTCTTCCCCTCTTGTTGTCCTGTAGTTGTGGAGTAAATGAAAATGGAGCAGGATAGATATCCTTATCAACAGTCTCCTGACTCATCTTCTTAGGATTTGATTATTTTCTTTTTAAGTGCAATCAGGAAGTTGGTGCTTTTCTGATAGAACTAATTTGACCATAACACGTCCCTCTCTTCCTTTTGGAATTTTCCCTCCATTAGAAAGCTGTAATGATTAATATTGAGAATATACCATATTTGGTCCTGGATTTTTTGATAAACATAAGGTTTCCAACTGCCATCCAGAATTGTACCCAGAAGATTTTCACCTATGGGTAAAGGAAAACTATGATTTTCCAGCGTGACAGACTTCCTTCAGATTCTGGTGGGTTGTGAGTTCTGAGAAAGTAAAAGCTGACAGCCATAAGTTTGAGAGGTGTTTTAAATTTTCTGTACCCCTGAGCACAGTACAGCATGGCTTATTTTAATTAAAGCCTGGTTTGCAGTTGCAAGGATAGAAGAGATGATCCCCATAAAATTTTTTAAGACTCTCTAAAAAGTGTCTTATACAGAGTTTTGCCTGTCCTGTAAAATAAGTTACATATGTAGAATATACGGCAATCCCATATAAAAGAGGTTTTATTGGCACTTGTAGTAATGACTTTCATAACTTATTCATGAGTTCACTGCTCATGAGTAATTTGGTCAGCCAAAATACAGGCCAATAAAACTTTTATACCATCCTGTCATGTCTTCTGCTCTTGGGGTGGAGAGATAAACAGGGGCATAGCAGAAAATACTTTGTATACCCTCTAAGGGAAAAATTAAAATAGAGACTGAGTTCAGCTGTGATTAAAAGAAAAGTGATTAGCTGAAGAGGGACTGATGAAAACCACCAAGACCAAAACAAGTGTGTTCCATTTTTGACCTGGTAAAATTGATACCACTTTTTAAAGCATCTAGGGTTATGTGTAGATTTGGATCAGAAAGTGGTGCTGGTGACATTTCCTGCATATTCTTGCAGATCTACCCTCATTCTCCCCTTGGGTTTTGTATTTAGAATATTGTTGTGATTTTTCATTTGTTAGGTTGGTTTTTGTTTTTTGTGGTTTGGTTGTTTTTTGTTTGTTTGGGTTTGTTTTTTTAATCCTGGTGGGTGGTAGTGGCACAGTTCTATTGCTATGGTTGTATTACACTGGACTTTTTCATGGCCTCTGCAGGTGTTCAGGAGGGATCACTTCTATGCAGTTGGAGCAACTAAATAAATTCAAAATCCGGCTGTCTGCACCCAGAAAAAGTGATCTCTTCTAAATGTAGTTTGACACAATTCCCTATTTTTAGCTCCATGGTACAGTATCACGTGACAGAGAGCCCCGAGGGCATCTGCTGCTCCCTCAAAAGAGGGAGCACCTTCTGAGGGCACCCACCCCCAGAAGGCAGGCTCATATTTGCTATGCTGCTCAGGAAATATAATGAACTCCTGACTCACCTCACATTTTACAACCAAGAAAACTTTGTAAGCACCTGAGCTTGGAAGTAACAAATTGATTACCACTTATTTCATTTCTCGACCACTTTATACCAGATATTTATCATGCTTGAGCTTGCTTCTCTAACCTTTTTTTTTTTTTTTTGAAAAAGCATCTCCTGTGCATATTCTCCAGTCCAGAGCAGGGTGGGTGTCTTCCCTGCCTGCCACTCCTGGCCATTTCTTAGGCAGAGGCTCTTCCCTTGACACAGAGAGCACAATCATGCACCAGGTGCATTTGTAAAGAGAATATTGTCCCTTTGGCACCTTGGCAAAACAGCACAATTCAGGGGAGTGTGGTACTGCTGACTCCATCCGTAAAACTGGGAAAGGGTGCACAGAGGAAGGGACCCTTTGGCAGAAAGAGGGTGGGTTGGACATGTACTTTTGCAAAGGACAAAAAGTCTTCTTTGTCCAGTAAATAAAGGGAACTTTTCAGCCTGGGTAAAGGGAAGAGGATTTTTGCTCAACAAGCTGAACAGCACTACCTCTTTTTATTTGCTGTTGAGCAAAACCCGGCCTGAGGCTGTTCTCTTGGAGTGCCTGGTATTCAGCATCCTGGGATGCTGGATGCAAGGCCAGGCTGTAGAGGAGATAAAAAGGAGTGGGCTGAGGGCATGGAAATGTGCAGCTGGAAGGAATTCACAGAATTCTGTTCACAGAATTTCTGGTGATTATGTGGGGTCACCTGACAAGACTGCAGATTCTGATTGAAGACAAACCTTGTGGTGAATATGATCTCCAATAACAAAACCACTAAGGATATTTGCCTACTAAAATGCTTTAAATGCTACTTCGGTAACCCAGGAGGGTCACCAAAAATTGTCTGATTCAGTAAAGCAGAAGCCTAAACGTTTGTAAGGGTCTCTCACTCTTCAGACTGGCAGTCCAGCTCATAACAGTGCTGTTCATAGAGCCCTGAGTGCACTTGTGATGAGAGCTGGAGAGATTTCTAAGTTTAAGGCTGTTTTCTGGGTACTCTAGGTGTTGAAAATGGTGTCTGGTATTTACAATCTTGTTAAAGTAGGCTCATTTTATTCGAACAATTTTTCAGCAAAGGAGACCTTGTCACCCGTGGCTCCTTGACTTAGTATACAAATATACACACACATCTACTGTTCCTAGTCTTTTTTCCCCTCACAGAACTATCATTAACCTTTGTAATTTACAGTGGTTCTAGCAGAAACTGTGTACATCATATCCCAATTTTACTGCAATCTGAAGCAGATAAAATTGTGCACCAGGCAGTTTGTGTATGTCCACACCACCACATCCTATGAGTAAAAACACAGAGATGCAAGTATTATGTTAACTCTTCCTTAAGGCAGTATTTTAAAAGGCTGTTTAATTTATTTTCTTTTGATTCTCTCTGCCAAGGAGAACTGTATGTGTCCCTCACGCCTTGTGTGTAGTTAGAGCTACTGCACTTAACAACGTAGGAGGTCCCATCAATTACATTCTTCAATGCATCCACATGAATGCTGCAACACTCAGACTTCTGCACCCCGCTGCCAGCATGAGAAGTTGATTGTCAGTCCTCCAACTGTACAAGCGTCATTTGCAGGTTAAAATCACTGTAAATTAATTATGTCTTTCTGGAAGATGGGGGGAGTGGATAAAAATTCCTAGGTTGCATAACTTGTGACAGCTCTCTGCTGTCTGCAAGAGGGGTTATTAATTTTCACCTCTGTGCCTTTCCTCCTCACCTCTTCTGAAGGTCAGTAATGAGGATACTACTTGCAGCAGCGAAGTGGCTGTCCTGTTAACTTTGTTGCATATGTGAGGTTTTTTTCTTTTCTCCTTTGCATATTTAATTTTTTATAAATGGTTGAGGGAAATATTATTTGAATGATAGCTTTGTAATTTGTGGTTCGCTGGGATGGGGGAGGTGAGTTTCCCTGGAATCTTCTGCTGGTGTCCTGGGCAGAGATCATACACAGGTTTTACCTCCAAACAAACCTCATCCTTTGTTTTCTACTGCTTTTGTCTCCTTATTGGCAACAAAACACTTCTCTAAATAATGCAAAGATTAGATCCACAGGGTGAAAATATCTTGTGTCTATCAGCTTATTATGTGACAGAGCCTAAGACATACAGGAACTGTGGACTACTTTTAATTGTGTTACTGGTCATGGTTCTCTTAGCAAAATTTCCTTGTTATATACAGTCTTTCTTCGAAGTGCACCTAGAAAAGCCCTATAGGCTCAGCAGCTGGAGCCTAAGGACTATTGGGACCTACAAATCCCACAGAAGTCCTTACTTCTCCTTCAGCTCCTGCTCTGAGAAATCCCAAGACATGTTTACCGAGCCAGATCCTGTATGAAATGAGGGACCTCTGTGCAGTGAGAGACCTCCTTGGAGAGCCCTCCCTCCCCTGTCAGGAGCAATCTGGGCTGCTGCCCTTGTGTGAACCCTCCTTCTGACCAGCTCTGTCAAAACCTGCACAGGAGCCTGCCCAAATTAGTCTGCTGAAGCTGTTCTGTTCTGTGTGATGCTAGTGTATATCATGTGTGTTCAGTGAATAGTTCATCTGCTGGCAGGAAATGCAGGTAGCGCGTTTCCACATCCACAAACAGTGAAATTTGGTATTATTAAATTGCTTTTCAAAGAGATAGCTCAGTTCACTGAAAAATGCTTGGTCCTTTCTGAAAATCAGGCCTAGCTCACTAAGTCAATGCTGAAAAGGAGTACTTGCTTTTAAAACACACCTTCACGAAAGAAGTGCCCTGAGGTGAACATCAAGATACTGGAAAGAATACCAAGACCATTTTTATTGTCACTCTCAGTAAGTTATTAAGGATACTTCAGCGGTGCAAGGAGACCAGTTCTTCCAGTGTTTGATATAAACCACGTTTATTTATTAACAGTCACATCTGTGAAGAGAACTGTCCTCTCCCCTTACCCATGGCTCTGTTTAGCTGCAGTCTGCATGCCATGAATCATGGATGGGGTAATAATAAAGTTTGTTATTAACAACTTCTTCTGGTATTAAAGTTTCTCTTCCAGAAATACTGCAAGTTTGTGCACATTCTTCAGCTGCTGCAAATGCTTCTCAGCTGGTGTTTATATCCTCGATGGAAATGACTACTGGAAAATGTGGAACTTTCTGTAAAAACTTCAGCTGAAAATATTTTTTGTTTTCAGCTGTAAATCAAAGCCTGATATATTCCAGGAGCAAATGAAAAAATATTTTAATTCTGAATTACCTCTGTGTTTCCTCTGGGGAGATGATTTAAGTACCTTGTGCTTGTCTGTGCCATCCTCAGATTCTGTATTCAATAACGCATCATGATTTTTCTCTTGTGATGGGACTTAGTGGAGTGTGGTGCTGGAAGTGTGAATGTAATTTAATGGCAGATAAAGAAGAGAAAGGGGAGAAAGACACATTCATTTTCTGTGAAGTATTGGTGGGTTTTTTTTCACATGGAGATATTTTGCTGTTTGTAATTTTGATAAGAAAGTGAACTTGCAAAAGCAAGTTATATTTTATCATTATAAAAAAAAAGAAAAGTGCTCAGTTTTTCAATGTGAAAGAATGTTGACCTATCACAGCACCCAGGAACACCGAGCTGTGTAACTACTGTCAGTATGCAGAACACATCTTTTGATCTCAATGCATATGCATGAGAAAATTATCCTGTGAGAGGCATGCAGTGAAGAAATCTTGATTGCTTTCTGGTGTTATTTATATATTTAGATCAGAATTTTAAAATTAGTATATGCGGAAGACAAAGGGGTTATTTAGGACTTACCAAAACGTCATGATAGTACTCTTATTACTAATAATTAGCGTGCTGCAAATCTGATACAACTTGATAGAAGTCGCTCCATTTAAACCAGTATGAAAAAGTGGAGTAACAGACATTTAAATAAATTTTTTATCACTTTTGGTATAAGGAAGAGATCCTCTCTTAGGCTGCAGTGGCTTGGACAGCAATGCTGTTCCAGTAGGCTGAACAAAAGGTGTTTGTTCCAGTGTCAGTCAGTATCTGGCTCCAACGTGTTGGACAGGAGAAGCTGCTCCGTGCTGACAATTTTTGTAATTAATAGCAAGAAAACCTGTGAGTGCCATGGGGCTTAGGTGGGGATCCAAACGTGCCGTGTGTCTCCAGGCCAAGGTCCTGCTCTGAAAAGCAAGTTTGTGCAAAAGCAGATATGAATGGAGAAAGCACCTGCTTTGTCAGGCTCCACCAGGAAAGCCTCGATTGTCCCCATTTATTACAGAGCAGTGGCTGTGCTGATGTGAGCTTTCTTGCTGCTACTTTAACTCTTTCTTCTGCTCTACATTTTCCTCTCACTTAGATGGATTTGGTCACTTCAGGAGGGTTTCTTTCGAAACCTTTAATCATAATTAAGCAAATTGATTTATATGTAGCACTTGTAATCATATTCAAGTGGATGCAAGAAGGGGCATTCAAAGTGCCAGTTAACTGCAGGCTACAGGCACTGGGTGATGACTTATGTGCTGCTGAATAAATCAGTGTCTGACACTGTAAAATCAATTTTGTTTCATGTTGTTCATCAAACAATTATTATAAAGAATCTGATTTCAAAACTATAAAATCAGTTTAGGCTCATGTTGTTTCATGAGGCGATTAAGACAAACGATGTGACTTCAAATGCCTCATGAGCCACTGCATCATCAGCCCTAAAAACACCAACAAGCCTCTGATGGCCTGAGCTCAGCTGCCAGGTGAAGGGAGCACAAGAGGTGATGTTTCAGCTATTGATGAGGCTAAAGAAAGGATGTAATAAAACTGAAGGTGGTGATCCAAGTGTGCTTCATTGCTTCTATTCCCCGCCAAGAGGAAGTTTTGCCCAACAGACTCTGCCGTGGGCTCTGTAGCTCCAGGCCCTCCTTGGAGACTTAGCTCGTAATTTCTTATTTCTATAAAACCTAGACACTGTTCAAATAGTTTCTTTAGGATGTGTTAGCAGAGGTAATATTTGAGGAAAGACAGTATCCTTGCTGTAGGAGAGTGAAATGGATACAAATCGGAAAAGGAATTCAAAGGAGTTTCTGGATGCAGGATAGAAGTGCTTACATAAGGCTGATGGAGGTAAACAAAAAGAATGAAATATTTAATTTTGAGACAGATCTAATTTTGTCTTTCTCACCCATAGCAGTGACCCATTAACAGACACTTTCTGTGGGAGGGTAACATGAAGGATATACATCTAACAGAGTGTAAAGGGAAAATTCATGGAGATAGAAGGCTGAGTGAAGCTTTTTACATGAAACTTTTCCACAAAATATGCAAACTTGACAACAATAAAATGTTTTGCAAATACTTTCTGACATCAGTAATTTTGTTTTTCTATTTCTGAAAGAATCAAAACTCTAGTCTCAGCATTTAAAAGAATGTATTGACATACGGGTTTTATAAGACTTTAAATTATAAAATATTTTTAGTAATATTTTAAAATACATGAAGTGAAAGAATAATGCAATAGAAGAAACTTAGTATGATACAATGTTTTATTTTTTGCAATGATAAATTTGGCATGGATCCAAAGATCATTTTCTTTCTCTGTGGTATAGTTGGTTTCAGGTTTTGTTGGTGCCTACAGACTCTGCCAAATTATTTTTGCTGCTCTAGGAACCAATATAATAATAATAAGTAATCATGAAAATGGAAAAAGAAAGTCTCCATGGAAAATGCTGAAAGGAGAGCACTACCATGCCTGAGGCTGTGTGGTGCATGTGGAAAACACATCACAGGCACCTCACCAGGTGTAAAAGTTGTTGGTAGGCAGGTGCACGTCCTGATCGTGGCCCTGAAGTGCTGCAGGTGCCGGGGCTGGTTTTGAGCTCAGCAGAGGACTGGGGATGGCACAGGGGGCAGGAGCAGTTAGAAGTGTTTGGGCTGCTGGCTTTGCCCACAGCAATCACATTAATGTTGGTTTTCTAAGCATTTTGTCACTAAGGCTGTGCTCCCTGCCTCATAGCTGATTGGGGGTACCCAGGAGCTGCTGTCCTTCTAAAGATTCTTCATTCCTTTATTTCCCCTAGACAGAACAAAAATGGAAAACAAGATAAAGCAGATCTGGCACAGAGCACACTCCAAAGGCTCTTTAGGCATGACAAGGTGGCAATGTGTTGTCACAGCCCATGGGAAATCCCCGGACACTGCTGTGGGCTGAGGCTGCTGTCACTCGCTCTTACAGAGGGTAGGGGGAGGAGGACTCCAGCTGGAAAGCTGGGGAAAAGGGGAAAGGAAAAAAAGCTCCCCAAATGAGAGAATGCTGTGCCAGATGGAGCTGACACAGTGGGCAGGTGAGAACTGCTCTTGCCAAGGGACTGGACTCTAAAGCAGAATTTTAGTGCAACATGTGCAGAGGTGCATCAGGCACAGCATCTCCAGCTGGGCAAGGGAGGGATTGTCCTGCTCTGCTCTGCACTGGAGTGGCCTCACCTCAAATGCTGGGGGTAGTTTTGGCTGCTACAATATAAGAAACATTTAAAGCTATTAGTGAGTGTCCAGAGGAGGCCATGAGGATGGTGAAGGGCCTTGAGCAGAAGTCGTGTGAGGAGAGGCTGAGGGGACTTGGTCTGTTCAGCCTGGAGAGGAGGAGACTGAGGGGAGACCTCACTGCAGTTACAGCTTCCTCGGGAGGGGAAGAGGAGGGGCAGGCACTGATCTCTGATCTCTGCTCTCTGGTGACAGTGACAGGACCCTGAGAATGACCTGAAGTTGTGCCAGGGGAGGGTGAGGTTGGATATCAGGAAAAGGTTCTTCACCCAGAGCGTGGCTGGGCACTGGAACAGCTCCCCAGGGCAGTGGTCACAGCTCCAAGGCTGCCTGAGTTCAAGAAGCATTTGGACAATGCTCTCAGGCACATGGGGTGACTCTTGGGGATGGTGCTGTGCAGGGCCAGGAGTTGGACTTGGTGATCCTTGTTGGTTCCTTCCAACTCAGTTGATTCTGTGATTCTCAAACAGCTTTTAGGAACTTGTGCCCTGTGCAGGTGCAGGTGGAACACACGATTTCAGGCCACGTTCAGCAGAGCTGGGAGCAGGGCTGCTGGCACTGGTCGCTGGGGAGTGGATGTGGGATCCCTGAGAGCTGTGGAGCCCTGTCCTGCACAAGCCCCATTCCCACTGCCTCAGCAGGGAGCTCTGCACACAGAGATGGATGTTCTGGACATGCAGGTCTGTGTGTTGGCTGATCAAAACTATGGGCAATGCACATTTGCTGCTTCCTTCTATTTAGAAAAATACACGTATTTCTGCTTACATTACCTGATCTGGATCTGGTTTGGGGATTCATAGCATAATCTCCCATTGACTGCTATTCTGGATGTATTTATAGTAAAAAATTCCCAGTAAAATATAAATTAATTACCATTTATATTGCAATATTACCCTTGATCCCCCAAGGCTGCTAGTTCTGCACAAACTTAGACTGTAAAAAGTGCTTCATTCTCAAAGAGGTTACTCTTATTATATGTAATTCTGTAAGACAAAGAATGTCTAAAGAGGCATTATCTCCATTATTTTCTCACTCTTGTTTCAGATGGGAAACCTGAAATAGAATAATTATATTTTTTCCACAGGTCTTGAAGAATTTCATACAGGAGACTGGGAATTCAGCCAAAAATACCTCAGATTGTAGACCATATCCATAAACAATCAGTTATTTTAACAGTCCACATAGGTATTGACACTGAGTATCTGTAAATATATATGTAAGTAGCAATAAAATGGTGCAGTAGCTGGAGTAAAGAGATTACAGTGTTTTAATCTGCAAGTCTAGAAACTAAAATGTGCTTTCTGGCATTTCACTATTATTAAAGTTCAAGCTAAAAGTTCAAGTTATCTTTCCTGGGTGGAGATCTATGCTCATGAATATGTCCTACCTGAAGCTAAAACCTGAGCCCTGCAGAAATAGTTTACATTTCTTAATTTAGCA
This sequence comes from Eopsaltria australis, assembly GCA_034509425.1. NCBI lineage: Eukaryota > Metazoa > Chordata > Aves > Passeriformes > Petroicidae > Eopsaltria > Eopsaltria australis. The sequence goes on from JAVTVJ010000138.1 coordinate 2,921,035, forward strand.
GTCTTTCAAACTCTTGAGATATATGCACAGCACATAGACTGTACTGAATGCATTTGAGAAGGTAACAGTTGGTGATATGGAAAATTTTGTTTTAAGGTGTTGCTGTCTTTTTTATTAATCACCATTGAATGTATTGGGGATCCTGGCTCCAGGGTAGCATCCTGCTTTGGTGAGGGGTTGCAGTCCTGCTGCAGGGAAGCAGGACAGTCCCTGTCCTGAGCATTTCACCCCATTCAGCAGGGAGAGGGGTCCCAGGGGGTTGTTCTCTGCTTCCAGCAGGATTTGACATCCCTGCACCTCTTGGGTCATGGCTGGTCTAGAAAGGTGCACAGGATGGGGATGGGAAGCTCTGCTTATCTGAGGATTGCAGTTAAAGATAAATAATACTTTACCTGCCTACTTCCAGTAGCTGCAGGAAAGCTTAAAGCCCTGAGTTCCAGCCTAATCAGAGTAACATCTGTAATGAAGAACAGGGACAGCCTGTGCTGGAGAAAACTTGGATCTCATTCTGTTTTGTGCACAAGTCAGTGTCTTGCTTACAGCTGGGCTGATTAAACAATACCCATCCATTTTAACAGATCCTCAGTAAGAGCTTCAGTGAAATCAGTATGATTAATAAGTTCCAGGTATGACTCAGGTGGAGATGTTTCTGTGGGAAGAGGGAAGTGAACTTCTGGCTTAAAAATTTTCTTCAAGGGGTTTCAAATGTGGATTGTTTATTCTGTTGGCAGGGCAAGGCTGTTAAAGACCTGCTCCAGGTTTCAGTTAATGAATTCCTAATTGAAGAGAATCTTGGCGTGATGCAAAATGAGAGCTGCAGTAAAGCCCTCTGCTGAAGTTTCAGGCATCCTGGAAGTACTTAATTTCAAATAATACAACCTATTTCATGCTTATACAGTAGTTATCTTTTTACCTTGGGGTTTTCCCCAAGTAAGGTATGAAGGAAATTATTATTACAATTGAGGTATCTGCCAAGAGAAGTTAGAATATGCAGTGAAATAAATTGTATCAATTATCACATTCCTGCAGTCTGAAAGAAAATTCTCAAGTCCCTAATACCAGGTAGAAAATAGCTGAGGTCATATCTCCTTCAGGCCTGCTGAACAGAAACTCTGGTTGCAGCTAATTTTCCCAAATAAAGCTCTAAATCTGGAGGGCTTTAACATAATCCATTGGAGTAGTGAGTGGGTTTCTAACTTTGAAAAATCATTAATGAGAAAAAGGGGCATCACCAGGAATGCAACTGATGGTGTAAAAAGTTACAGGTATTCAAAACTGGATATCTGAAGGCCTCAGAGCTTCCCTGACTCCCACCTGCCAGGGAATCAGTGTCATGAATGTGCTGGAATTGAAGCTCAGCCCTCTCTGTGTGCTGGACTGCAGCCAGCCAGCAGCTGCTGGGCAGGAGGGCTCTTGTGCCTTCCAGCCCTTTAGGAAGAGCTGCCATCCTTGGTGTTAGAGACTTGGTTAGGGCTAATTTTAGGAGTTTGATGAACCATGGTTTTCCTTTCATTTGCTCGTAGGAGTTGTAAATTGCTAATGATCTGCAGCAGAAATTAATTATTGCTAATTATTCCCTTTCAGCCAGAGCTCAAATCTTCTTTTAGCACAGTGTGTGGATGCAGGTTAAATGAAGTCCAAATCCCATTCCCTTTTCTGTCCTTGAAATTAAGCAGCAGTTCCTGCTTCTTCTCCACATCCAGACTGGCTCATGCAGGAATGCACAGGAAGGATGTTCCTCATGTTTTCAGAGACAGAGAGGATGTCTAAAAAAATCCCATTTTAAAGCCTAAAATGGGACTAAGGCCTTTCTTTTATCACAGGTTCACTCTTTCTTCAGGGCTTTCAGCAGAACAGGGTGACACTGATAGCTCTTCCAAATACATGTACTGAGGGAGATTCTATTTCTGAGGAGAACAGTGCATCTGACTTGATGTCAGTGAAGGTCGTGATAATGCTCCATGTGTCCTATGCAAAAATGATTATATTTTCTGTGCAGTCTGTGTGGAAACAGTTGAAAAACATAACTTTGAAAATTTAAGAGATGGAAATTATTTATATAAAGTGATTCCAGGATAACTGGTGTTGAAGTAGCAAGGCCAACTAAATGAAATGTCAATCAGTCTGTGGTTATCTTGCCTAACTGGACGTGTGGCTGTAACCAACACAAAGGGTGCACTGCAGCCAGGTATTGCACTGCCTCTCTCCTCTAGAGATAGATTGGGAAGTACAAAATCAACCCCCAGCAAACCACAGAATTGTCAGGGGACAAAGAGCATCAGAGTATGAGGGGTTTTCCCCACTCTGTCACTAAGTTACTGCCATTGGTGTTGTAGTGAACCCCTTCACTGAGGCTGGCACACGCTGGCAGGGTGATGCTCTCCCATGTCTCACCTTGGAAACACATCAGCTCTAAAGGCACTTGGGAGGTTTGCTGGCAGAAGAGCAAGTGCCTCAATTTCTGTGCTTCATCACACTCATAATTGCCTGAGTACTGAGCTACACCCTCATATGCTGTGGCAGAGCCCTCTCAGCAGTGAATGTGGCATTTTGTGGGGCAGGCCAGCACAGCATGCTCTCATCAAACATAGCAGCCCTGAGCTGCTCTCCTTTCACTTAATAGTCCAGAGCTTAAAGGAATCTGCAAAGGAGATTGGAATCTCATCTCATCTCTGACTCAGAGCTGTTATTTCAGCTAAAATAAGGCAGTGATCTTTGAGACAGGAAGAGTTCAGGTGGTTTGCTTAGTTTGTGGTAGAAGCAGCATGTGATTCAGTGAGTATTTCTGCAGAGGAAAGCTAGGCACACCAAAACCCTCAATTTTAGGTGTTGTTATTTTAAAACAGTCCTCCTGTTGAATGTTGCCTCCTGTTGACTTTAAACCATCAGATGAGAAGCTGCTTCTGCTTCTTTCACCTGTACCTGACCTGTCCTCACACAACTCCTGTGATGTCATTCATTCACTGGTAGGAATTTGATAATTTTGTCTGCATTGCATTTGAAGCTGCAGGTTAAAAATCATTCCTCCAGCAAATCTCATCCTTTTGACACAAACTACATAGCTAGAATATTCATTTATAGACAGGGACAGCATTATTATCTGAACAGTGACAGCGAGTGCTGCTAATTCCCACATGCTGCTTGATGACACAAATCTGTTCTAAAGAATGGCTGTTTCTGTGGAGCCAACTTTTCTTCACCTCACTGTGTGTCTTTATTATAAACCACACAGAAAATGGAGCATGCTCTGGTCCTCAGCTTCATCTCTTGTGGTGTGGGAGGTACAAGAACGGATCTCTTCATCAGAGGGTTGTTAGAAAGAGCAGTGGGCTTTCCCCTGCCCTGTGTCACAGGAGGGAGGATGGCTTAGGCTGGGGATAATTTTGGTGTGTGCTGGACATCTCTGCTCTCTCCAGCACCTGCCACTCCAGGAGGACCCTGAGTGCTGTCCCTCCTCTGAGCTGAGCTGAACAGAGGCTCTGTATGTAACCATGTGCCTCGCAAGCTCATCTGCAGACTTTATTACAACAATTACTAAGGATCATTTGACTGTAAGCGCTGGTTCCCTCTTGCTATGAATCAATGTCATTAACCTTAGCAGTATTGACGTGCTCTCCCTATGCATTTCAAGCAGTTTAATAAACAAGTGAAGAGTTAAGAGCCTGTTCTGCATGCTGTGATATATTCCTGCCTTACTCGTTCTGGATAAACACAGTGACACTTCATTGTATGCTGAGATTTATGATGGAGCTACGGTGTGGGAGAGAAGGGGAAAGAGAGGCTTTTGCTGAGATGTGCAGATAAAAAAGCAGGGCTTGACAGAGAAATGGGAGTAACATGTGCTCAGCTGAAGAGCAGGTAGCTGACAGTGACCTGACGTGCTTGGTAGGAAGCACTTTCAATTCCTTCTGCCACGTCACTGGGATTCTCAATTACTTTGAATAATTCTGAGAACAATAGATATCAATACATTCAAGGGAAAAGAGGAAAACAAAGAAGAAAAAAAAACCAGATTCATGCAAGTTGTTCTTTTTGATGTGTTTATTATGTGATCATAGTTAAGAGCACATGCTTGTATCATGCCAAAGTATAGTTCTTTGAATTATGAGGTCCTTGACTCTTTTATGGCACTCTTTAATGATTAAAAAGCCCTAAAACAAATGAAAATAAACACCTGAGGAAACAATGGAGTCATCCAGAAATCCAGTTTCTGATAGCATATCAAGTGACTTGGAGATCTCCTTTCCTCCCCTTTCTGAGATCTTGGACACCCTTTGTTTTAGTTATTTCTTGGCCAGCAGCCCCCAACCAGGGCCAAAGAGATTCCCATGAGGCTCTTAGGCATTTTCTGGAGCAGTGTCCCTGTGAATAGTCCAGGTTGAGGGAATGCTGTTCCAAGCAGAGCTGTCACTGCCCAAGGTTTCTGCTTGGAACGGGAAGGGTTGGACATCTCTGCCTGGGGGCCTGGCAGCACAGCTGGCAGCTGAGGGGAGGGTGAGGTGCAGCCCCTGGGAGCAGGGACTGGACATTGTGGGTCACTCGCCAGCTGACTCTCACAGCAGTGCCAGGACCTCTGCCAGGCGGCAGAGGCCTGTGATGTCAGCCAGAAATCTGTGAGGAGTGAGAACAACCTGCTCTTCATTACCTGGAGACTCCTGGGTAAATCAGGAAGCAGACGGGGCAGCACAGCAGAGGACACTGGGCTCCTGCACCCTGCAGCTGGCTGGAGGTGCAGCCAGACTTTCCAGCTCTAATCAGCAGAGAACAGGCATCAGCTCTGTAGCTGTCTACAACAGGAGGTGTGGGAAATAATGTCCATCCTAGGAAACATGAAGTACCTCCCTGAGCCTCTTTCCAAGGGGTAGGATCTGAGTCTGCAGGTCCCCAGCGGGGAGCAGCCTTTGTGAATGCACTCCCTTCACTGAGTAGCCATGCAGAGGGTGCCCAGATGCCATCTGGAACACCTGCTTGTTTCACTGCCCATGCACCAAGCATCATCCTGGAGCTTGACAAGCCACCAAAGGGCTTGGCAGCTTTGTGTTTACTAATTCCTAACATATGTAGAACATCATCTATGACACAATCAATTTAAGCCATTAGTGAGAGCTGGATCCAGGCCTTTGCAGAGCAGAGTGGCCCATATCTTGTGTTTTAGGAATGCAGCGTGTTCTGCTGCTTCTGAATGGAGGCTGCAAAGGAATAATCTGCTTTTGGGTATTTCTTCTCAGCAGCTTTAAGCAGACCTGTAGCAGGGTGAAGTGCCCCACACTCTCCTGACTCTTAAATGCGTGTGGGGACACTCAGGAGCCCACTCAGGAGTGAGAACTGGGCAGGAGCAAACAGTCTGAAACATTTCAGATAGGGAGGTATTTCCAAGCAGACTGGGCTGAAGCACTTTCCTTTGTCTCCTTTCCCCCTTTTTAAGCACATTCATTGAGGTCCCACGCAAAGACCTTTAGAGTGTCCTCCTGTTAGCTTCTCTTTCATCAATGTGAATGCATTTGCACCAAGGTTTGCACATGCATCTTCACAAAATCATGGCCTTTAAAATCAGCAGTTGGGGTCTGGAGCTTTAAACAATCCTCATGTATGCTAAAGAATTTCAGTTCAGTTTAAGTTTTTGAATGATATTTTATATTCTAAATCAACAGATATAAAAAAGATTTGAAGCATATCCTCCTGAATTTTAGACATTTTTGCCAGTTTTGTTTTACTGTTTTAGTCTATAGATATATATATATATTAGATGTATTTATAGAATAAGTAGCTCTTACACCTGAGTAATTTATACAGTTTTTTCTACTTTAGACTTCATTAGAAAATCATAATTTTCTTTTCCAGTTTGGTGTCTTGTACTACTTTTATGTAACTATACAGACTGAGTTGGAAAAAAAAAAAAAGAAAAGAACAACAAAACCCCTCTGTGAGTATCTCAATTTTTAGTGAATCTATACTGATTAGTTGTGTTTGGTCAGATGTATAATATGATATTGTTCTTCTGCTGTGACTGGATGAATGCACAGATAATCATGATATGAATCATTACATTTACAAAGCAAAATCCATTTTCTACCATAATGCTCCCTTGAGCATATTTTATAGAGATGAATTGCTGAAAGATACTATTTTTGAGTATGTTGGCCATTTTTAAGCGTCTCTCTTGAACAGCTTTAAAAATTAATTCCACCTGATTTCCAGTGGAGCAGAGGAGCTGGGGCTGCGAATAGGCACTGCTTGTTTGAGTTGAAGGAATGGAGGGTGAGCAGGTGTGGGGAGAGGGCCCATCTGCCCCATCCCCTCCCTTCCTACAGCCTGAGCACCGTCCTGCTCCAGAGGGGCTCCCAAAGGGTGTGGGGAAGGCTGGTGCTGAAGCAATGCTCATCCTTCTGTAAGTGGAAACACAGCTCAGGGAACGATTTCCTACTCACTTCCTCACGGAGGGCTGTGCTGGGACTGAATACTCCTATTTCACTAGTGCTTTCTGCCTGAATTGTCTTCAGTTTAGATGCCCTCTGTCATACTTTTGGGGATAAGTTTACCCTGAGCAGCTGAGCTGATGGCTTGAGCAAGCTAAGCTTAAGCCAGTTTGCACATGGGTGAGAAGATGCAGGAATCAGAGGGGTAGATGGACTTGTAGTTGCTGGAGCTCATGAGGATCAGGCCTGTTTCAGATGCTGTCTCTGGTTTCTTGTGTTACATCAGGCACGTTGGGGATTAGAGCTTTCTTCCTCTCAGCCTGCCTGGTCTGTCTGTCTGTCTGCATGGTCAGAGGTGCACTGTAATAGAAATTATTGAGGTGGAGCATCTGGTGCAGCTGGGACCCAATATCACATGGTGTCATTAGCCCCCATAGCTCTGCACGAGTGGCCAAAACACAGCATGAGTTAATGCAGGGACAGGGACATGCACAGAATTAAAGTGCTGACAACCCTGTGCTGGTAAATATCAACATCTCATAGACCTCCTTGAAAGCAGGGAGAAATTCTAGCTCTTGTCATTTATTTGTAATTACAACAGCATCTTATGGCTGTATTTAAAGGAAAAAAAATAGAGAGATGATAATTAGTTGATATATAACATCATATACAATAGATGATGAGTTTGATGGCTTATGGTGCCTGGAGGAGAGAGATGTGAAAGGGTTTATCTGTGATTACACACAGTTGTGAAGTTGTTACCTCATGGTTCAGCCCAAAGAACAACGTCAGGAAATCAAGCTCTTGAATTAATACCGCAGAAGTGGATTAAGGCTTTTGGAGATCTCAAGGAGAGTCAGATGCCTTAACCACCCATGGATTTAATGCCAAGTAAAGAACTTGTGGGTTTAAAAGAGAATCCTTCTCTGATTGGGGAACTGGAGAGAGAGTGCACAGTGAGAATTCTCAGCACCCCAAGCTCTGCACAGCAGGAGAGTTTCTCTGGGTGGAGAATGTCGTGGCTGGGTGCAGACCAGCACAAAGGAGTTCAAGGCACTGATTAGAAGGCTCTTCCTCTGTCTTTTGTGAAGAACAGCAAAAGGAAAAAAATAATTTAAAAATCTCGAGAACTAGAGGTAGCAAATTACTGTTGGAAAAGAATAGTCGCTGGTAGAAGTGTGAAGTGTTGATCTTATGTATTTTTTGCACATTGTAGAGATCCTTAAAGGCTGTCAGCATTTTAATTAAATATGACAGCTTGACAAAAGGAGCAGCTAGGTGTGAAATGCATATACTGCTGGAGGGGAGCTTTCTGTGCAACAGTGACCTGGAATTGGGAAGTCGCTGACTGTGACCTTCGCTGTGCTTTGAGGAGCAGCCAGAGCTGCAGGCAGGGTTGTCAACTGTGCAGTCCCCAAAAGTGACACACCACATTCATTACTGCATGAGTCAGGCATGGTGAGAGCACTGCCACTGCTGCTTGCTGCTGCTCCTGCTTGCTGGCTCAAGCAGAGAAAAGAGCTGACCCTTCCCCTTGATGTGCAAGCTTGGTTTCCCCTTGGTGTAATGGATCAGCCTGGAAGAGTTATATAAAAAAAGCATTTATACCACCTTCTTTCTGTTGGGAGGGGGGGAAAAAATCAATCTTAGTTGTAGGATTCTGACACTTAATCTTATTATTATCATCAGATACCAGCCATGACTATAGTCTGTAACTAAGTTCTTTCTACCATTGCATGGCTTTTCCATTAACTGCTCTCTCCAGTGAAAGGCTCCCCAGCTCAGTAACACTTTGCTGCATTTCAGGCGTCTCTATTATTAATTAATTTGCTGTTCACTGTAATAAATCCCATCACAATTAATTTATTTAGCACAATATGGATATTTCATGTCTTCTGATTTTGCGTCTTTGACGGTCTCAAGGATTTCCCTGCTGTTAGGACACAGCACCCTCTGACATCCGGATGCAGCAGGTCCTGACCTGAATTCTACCAGTAGCTGCTGAGTTTTAAAGGCCCCTTCCAATGTAACCTATTCTATAATTTTTTGTGACTCTTCCAGCTTCCCAGCTGCAAAAACCACAGCCAGGCAGACCTTGTTCAAGCCGTGCATTCTCTGCCTCATGGAACTCCTGTGCTCCAGTGTTCAGACCCTTATAGCCACTTCCATAACTTTCTTAAACAGTACATTAAATCCACTTTCACGATATGTTACACTGTAGAAATATTATCTTTCATCTGCAAATACTGTGCTTCTGTTTTCTGCTGTCTTCTAATAGTCATTGTACTTAGGTGAATGTAAATTAAGGTCTACATCACAGTGCATACCTGGGAGTAGTTGAAGAGTTCGACGAATTCCTCACAACCACAGAGTAATTGATCATTCATTATTATCCCAGTGAATTTCTAGCACTCATTCTGCCATAATTTTTCACTCTCGTATCCTTAAGCATAAACAGTCACTGATGAAACAGCCTTTGAAAGGAGCAAATTAAACATTAGGTATCAGTAACATTATGATTCAGTGATGCTTATTACCAAGCAGTAAGTATGTTGTTTTGTTCCCCTACATCAACATATAAACAGGGTGATTAATGACAAAATCAAATGTTTCCATTCCATTCATGCACTAATAGTCATAACCACAGCAGCTAAAACTCAAAAGCTGTGCAGCAGAGAGCCAACTCCTGCTGTGAGGTTGGTGCCGTGCAGATGAGGAGGACAGGGATGGGAAATGCACTGGGGACTTTGCCAGTGGAGTTCAAGGTAAGCTGTGAACCACTGGAGACCCTGGAGAGGCTGGGCCAGTGCCTCTGAAATCAGCAGGAACACTCACACAAAGCCTCAGAACTGTTGATTTGGCCCATAAAGCCCCACAGCCATTTCAGAAACTTGTACAGAAGTGAGTGACACTGCAAACCCAGCATGGGCAGAATCCAAGCAAAACGTGTGTGCAGCAGGGTGATCAATAAATGTGCTGCAACAGGGCTTGACAGCTTAGCTGGTCATTTTCTGACTTCCTACTTTTGAGAATTTTTTTGGGAAAAACCCCGACAGATATCTCTTTTCCCAAACTGAAAGTAGATTCAAGCTTCTAGAGAAAAAATCTGCTATTTCAACCATGTCAACTTTCAAGCAGCTTCAGGTTATGAATTTAGCAGGTTCATTGCATTTTATACTATTTTGTATGGGTGATTCTGCTGTGTACTTCATGCTAAAGCATTTGTTTAATGTGGCTGTGCAATTGTACAGCCATCCATTACCTAGTACTGGTAGGCTATGTAAAATAAATATTATTTAATGCCAGTTGTTGTCATGAGCGCAGGTATGGTGTGAGTTACAATTGTTGTCCCCACACATCAATCACAGGCTGTCATTAGCCTGACATGAACTTGAAAAGCCATAAACCCATTCCCATTTGTGTTTTACTCTTCTGCATCCTCTGGTTACCAGGGTTAAACACACTTCACTGTGTTTTGTGGGGTGGGACTAGCTCTCATTTCTCACAGGAGAAATGAGAGTGGTTGTGTCTTCAGACTGAAACTTGACACATTCCCTTCAACTTCTAAAGGTTTTCTGTGCATTCCTGCTGTGAAAGAACAGTTGAGCCTTTTAGAAACTGTTTTTATAAAAAAAAATTTGTTATTGGAACAGTAATATTTGAAAATAAAATCTATCCACTTTATCAGAAATCAAAAGGACTTTGAAATGTTGACATGTGCGTGTAGACATCTGAAAATACTGTGCTTCTGTTTTCTGCTGCCTTCTCAGATAAAATTAAATGATGAAAAGGAACCCAATATGCTGTTTACAAAAGGAGAAGAATTATATTTCTTCTGATATAATTAAAAGCTACTGTGCTGGTGGTTTTTTTGACTGTTGCTTCTGATCCAGAGCATAACATATAAAACACATGGGAGAGCTGTAGCACCTGCCAGTCTTTACCCCAAAATTATTTGTAATAGCCCCTCTTTCACCTCCCAAATTTCTCCCATATAGGTTTTCATTTAACTGGGAATACTAAAGCATCTATTTCTAGATGAATCCTCGCAGTAAAGGTTACACTGGAAAGAATCCAAATCACTTTTTGCAGTTTAGAAAGGTATTTTAAAGCAATGAATTAACCAGAATTTGCATCACTTGCAAACTTTTTCATACTGTTCAAGATGATGTTTTTCTATTTCTAATTGAATGGTTTTCTGTCAATTAAAAAAATCCCCAAAAATTCCATGATGGGAATGCATTGGATTCAACAGAGCTTTGATTTTTTTTATTTGGTTGGTTTTTCTTTTTGATTTCCCATTACATTAAGTCTAAACTGGCTTGTACCATGCATTTATTGGTCTAATTAATCTGGGGTTTTTGATACCTACAGCATATTTGCTTCCTTTCCTATGTCTTTTTGAGCCACAATTTCCCTTCCCAAGCCACCCATCTTCCATTACTCTGAAGTTAAATCATTAAATAAAGATCATAAAGAATAAAAGTAACTCTCTTGATTCTCTCATTAAGAGTGTCCTCTGGCTTCCCCAAATCGCTTGGTGAGGCAGGAGTGAGGCAGCACTACAGCTCAGGCTTTCCCCCAGCCCTGGGGAAGTGCATGGGGAAGGAATCCCAGTCCTAGCATCTCCATGCAAGCTGTGGTTTGGGCTTTCACCTTACAGCTCAGCAGGAAGGATGGACCCATATGCAGAAAAACCAAAATGTGTTTAGCAGCAGCCCAAGGGTGATGATCAGTGTCCCCTGCACAGCAAGTCCTTGGTGAGCACAGCAGCAGCTTAATTGTTGCTGCTGCTCTGGGCCCTGGAATTCAGGCAGGGAAACCTCCTCTGGAAGGGATTAGCAAAGCCTGGTGAAGTGCCACTCAGAGAGAAACTGCTGGCTTCAATCCTGATCTTGCATGGAGCCTCTGTGTGTAGCAGGGTGTGAGCAAGATATTTTCAGGAGGCTGAGCAGAGAGCAGAGTCAAATTAATTTTCGAGGCCAAGGAGGGAAAAATTTCAGATCTGTATGCCCTTGATGGGGGAACCCAACCCTGTGTGATTTGAATTTGAGCTCTCTCTTGTGAGGCCAGAAGTCATTTTCTTTTAAAATATCAGCTGAAGATCACATGAAAATGGGAATGATGGGTTAGAGCCCACCTCCATCCTTGGCCCCTGAGCTCTGAGGAGTGCACCTGTGGTGCTGCACATCTCCTCCTCACCTCGAGCTCCTGACCTGGGCTGCAAGCCCTGGGCACACTTCCTTAGGGACATTCCAGCAGGGAACCTCTTCTGCTTTGTACCTTGGTGATTGACTTCTAGGTAAACTGGGGTGATAAACTTGTGCACCCCTGCCAATGTGCTCCCCAGCAGCCCAACCAGCTGCAGCAGCCTCTCCCTGCACACAGGAAAGTTGCAGGATTTATCTGTGTGGTTTCTCTGTGTCCCATTGTTCTTCCCACGTACAACAGAATAATTACAACCTCGCACAAAAATTGAACAGACCAGAGCTTTTGTCCTTATCTCTTCCTGCCTCCCTGTTGTTTCTCTTCCTATTCAACTGTGTTTGAAAAAGAGTCATCCTTTAAACATTTCAAAAGCCTCCCCATCTTCTCCCCTCATTTTTAGTCTATTTTTTGTTAAACATTATTTTATGAGAATCACCACAAATTAATATTTTATTTTTTTTACCCCCAGAAAGATATTCAGATTCAAAAAGAGTGGTCCATTCTAAAAAAAGGAAAAAAGAAACACTCAGGTATTTGAAATTTCTGTTCAGATCTACTTTTGGTGCCTGCAGTTCTCTCCCAAGTCAGGGCAACATTCACCCCTGAGGTAGCAATTAAAGATGGAAACCTTAAGTGGAATTAAACTTAATTCCCAGGGAAAGTCTGACTCTCTTTGAGTAATTCCCCATACTATTGGACAAGTGATTTCACGAACACCATTATTCTGGATTGTTTTTCACAGTGGTTGTATGGCTTTTTGCTAAAGTCACCACGGTGTTACTCATTCAGCATTCATTAGGATGGGTTTTTTCTGTCTAAGAATCACTTTTCTCTGTCAAACATCCAGTCATTGCAGTGAGGGGTTGGGGAACATTTTACTGAGGGATGTGCAAAGCAGAATGGAAACCCATCCCCAAAAAGCACCTTTCCAGCAGATTATCTGAAAATACTTCTGGGATCTCAGTCACTTCATAAGCAGAAAAATAAGACTCTCCACTATTGTTGTAGTTTAACCCCAGGCAGCAACTGAGTACCAAGTAGCCTTTTCTCTCACATCCTCCCACCAAATGTGTCCTCAGATGTTGGGCACTGCAGGGCAGAGGCATCCTGTGCATCCAATGTGCATTTATTTGTTTGGCTCCCAAAGAAGCCCAAGGTGTTTGAAATTTAATGTCCACAGATGTCAGAGGGAGGCAAAGAAAGGAAAAGAAAATCCCTCTCCTGTAGGTGGTGAGATCCTGCCAAGGACTTTGTGATGGCACTAACTCAGTGTGTATTCCCACACAGCCAAGCAGGGCTGCTGGGGACAGGATGCAGAACTCAGCCTCTGCACAGTGCTTTGTACCTGGATCCAGGCAGCTCCCTTTTCATTGATTTCAGCCTCTGTCCAGGCAATGACACTGAGTCCCTCTCCCCAGACTTCAGAATAATTTATGGTCTATCATTCCTCCTCAACCCTTAATGTATTCCTTCTTAAAGCTCAGTCTAAAATTTTAAGGACAGAGTTTTTACAAAGAACACTGCAGTTCTGAGATTTGTTTTGTTCCTTTTCATCATTGCACTTCTTTAAATTGTGTATGCACTAAATAGAAACATCTTCTAGGCTTCAAGCAGAGACAAAGCTTCGTGCAGAATATTTGGGCTTGCTTTCACTTGAGTGGGCTAAATAAAAAGCAATCAGCATCTATATCTGACAACTGCTCCTAACCAAAGCAAGCCTTTCAGGGGCTTCAGAGCTGTTAGGTAAAAGCCAAGAGGTGTTCTGTGTTCTCTGGTTCTGCAAACATCTAAGTTTTCTGAAATAGAAACATCACAATTCCTTACATGAGTTCTCACCTGTCTAAAATCAGCAGCCTGAGATTCAGCTGCTGGACAGATTGTGACACAATTTGTGTCTGCACACACAGCTCTCTGCTTTCCAGAGCAAGGAGGCTGGGTGAGCTCGATAACTATCCAGAGTTTTAGATGTTTATTCAGAAAGAAGCCTTTGAAATTCATCAGCTGCTATTTGGGATATGAGAGAGACTCCTGCTCTGAAAATTATGATGCCACACAGTCAGACTTAAAAGCTTTCTTAAAAATCAAATGCCGGAAACTTAGGAACTCTGTGAGGGAAAAAGGAAACCTGGGTGGAAGTATCTTTTACATCTTTAATTGCATCCCCTGCAAGAATTTGTTCCCATAATTAAAGGGCACATGATAATTAGCATGAAGAGGCAAACTACAAATGAAAAGTCAATGGAGTTGTGTTAAAGTGGCATATAAGGTATTTTCATATGCAGTTAGAAAGTCCTTTTTTGAAGTGTTTATTACAGAGTTGTAAAAAATAATCCATAAAAAAAAGCAATTTTCCAGGAAAATTATGTCTAAAAAACTTTTCCCACTTTACAGTCCAATGCTTTTCCTTTGTCTTTTTTTTTTTCTTTTTGATAAAAATGCTCAGCATCTTTAGGGGTCCATACTTATTTATCCCTTCCAATAGTTAGCAAATGTCAGTAGTACTCAGAAGGAGATGGAAATGTCAGCAGTGCCATTCTTAGCAGGAATTACACATTTCAGTAGGTAATAATTTTTTATATGTCATCATAGAGACAAACTGGTATGTGAGTGCCTGCAAACAACCTGGGGGAGACTTTTACAGTCACCAATACCAAAATTCACACTCACATAAAACTTCTCAATTTTTGACCACTAAATGTAATTAAAGTCAGCCTTTTCCTTTTTTCTCAAACAGATGGGGAGATACCAAAATGTTAAGTACCTTCATTTTCACCACAGGGTTCTTTCAAAGGCTTTAAACCTTGGGATGGCAGCCAGATTTTCAGTTGGGTTTTTCTCCTTGTGTTCAGGCCTCGCAGCTCTGAAGGCACAAGAAAGGAGCTACCTGCAGCTCCCTTTGGTTTGCCCTCCTTGCTATCTCTGCTGCTTGCTTAGCAAACTTTGCTCAAAGTAGGTGAATGTTCCAGCAGGCTCCAAAACCAAAGCTTGATTTTTACTTTCTTTTTAATGTATTTTTTTAAGGCTGTCAGCACTCATTCATCCAAGGACCTATTCCATCTCTCTGTTTACCTACCACAGGACATTTTAAAAATCAAAGTCCCAGGCCACTCTTTTTAGAATTCAGAGGAGTTACTTCAATCAACCATTTTGTTTTCCTGCAGTGACAATTGGGATTTATCTAATTGCTAAATAAGGCTTTGCTCGTGCGAATTTGCATGGGGAGTCATCCAAGAAAAACAGGAGGCAGTGGGACTTGCATCAGAAGGCAGGTGTATTTTTGGGTAGTTCTCCTTTAGCATCTCGCCCTCACCATTACACTTGTCTCAACTTCTCAGGCTCTGAAGACTTTGGACTGGGCCCTGGATCAAGCCTTCTGTGATGGAAATGAAGGAAGGCAGGGGCCTGTTTGTGGCAAAGAGAGAGGGGAGCACAGTGTGGAGGAGGCTGCTGGTGTGTGCATATAGGATGGATATATATATATATACATATGTATGTGTGTGTATATATAAGGGTGTGTATACGCCCTTTCCTTCTTGCCTTGTCAGAGATATTTAATGTTCTCTTCCCTTTCCCTATGTAAATGGGATTCAATGCAGGCAGGTTCCCTGGCATCCTGGTGGAATCACAGAATGGAATCCTGGAATCATGGAATGACCTGGGTTGGAAGGGACCTTAAAGATCATCTAGTCCCAGCCCCCAAATCTGTGCTTTCTGTTACTTGCCAAAGCCACCTGTGTCCCCAGCAAGTATTTGTGATGTTTAGTATTCTCTAAGAAGTATGTCTAGAAGCTAATAACTGGATTTTGGGAAGACAGGGCTGTGTCTCAAACTTATCTTTAAGGGGTGGGCTCATTTGTCAAGAAAGGGAGGAAATAAGCAGTGCAAAGTGCTCTCCACAGTGTGTCTGGAGTTAGAAATGGAAAACTATTAACGCAAGTGTGTGGCCTGGAGGAATAAATATATTATATGAGCTCCTAAAGTATGATTTAAACTTTAGCTTCTAACTTGGAAGGGGGAGAAGGGAGTTTATATTGCTTATGTTGCTTCAAGGTATTTGTCTGATAATGATAAGTATTTCTCTTTCTGTGTCATTGTAGTGAAGAATCACAGGAAGTTTCTTCATCTGGGATAAGAAGAGACTTGATACTTCACATTTTAATATCTCTGCACTTATGAAATATGTTGCAACTTGGGATGCTTCTCCTGAGAAGCTCTAGAAAGCAGCAGGGTTGGTTTCAAAGGCAGTAGGAGAGTCAAAAGTACCAGTGTTAAAATAGCAATCTGTGTAAGCTGTTTTACAACTTCAGAGTTATGCAAAGCCATAACTTACCTTGGCCTCACGCCCCGGACTGCCTGTCCATAAAGCACTGCCACCCTGCCTTGACACATTTTATAGCTTGGAGGGAATGAAGCGTTGTTAAAATACTTCTGCACTCCTGTAGTCTGTGCCTGTGGACAAGCAGAGGGGTGGCACTGCCCTGTGTGTGCCCAGTGAGAAATCCTGCAGGCTGCTGTGCTCCGTGGGGTTTGTACCCTGAGTGAGGGGCACTCTCTGTCCCCAGTGGTGGTGATGTGTAGGATACAGTGACCATGTGTTCTCACTGCCTGTGATGTAGCTGCCAGGTCATTGCATGGTTACTGCACATCTTTCTGGAGCTGCTGCACTGCCTGGTACATTTTCTAACCATAAGCAGCAATAGTTGTATCATAACAATGGCACCTCCAGCTTGGAAGGGGTGCTCGTTTAGGATGAGATAATCAGTTTTAGAAGGCAAAAATGGGATCTAAATCCTAATTCTTGTGGACAACAATGAATAGCTGATGCTCCATGTGCTGTGCAGTTTGCCGTGCCTTAATTCTGAGCCTAAATCAGGACTCATTCACACATCTCTAGTTTTGTGCGTACAAAAACCTCCCAGGAGAATCCCACGGGTGCAGAACCCCACAGCTGTGCAGGAGGCAGGCAGCAAACCATGCTGAGTGTGATCATGTGCAGGCACTTCCCTGAAACTCCCCAGAGACACCTTGGCCTGCCCACTGCTCTCAGGGGTCTGCAGGTGGAAACCTCCCTCAGCACTTCTGCAGCTTTTATGTCTGATCCCAGATGGATCCCACATTACACGAGGAGGAGGGAAAATGGAAAGCTAATGAGCAGAGGATCTCAAAAGCAAACTGCTTTTTATCTATAAAGGGCCTGATCTGCATTGCACTGACATGTTTCTTGCAATGCAAAGGAGGAACTGATGTGTGAATTAGAGCAATTTATGCACATTTAAAGAACTTTATGATACTGTAATTAGATGGGCATCTCTGCAGAAAGTACATGTCAGCAGCCTAAATAGAAGAGATGAGAAAACTGTTGTATTTTATGTTGTTCTCTGTGTCTCTTTTAGGTCCAGAGCACTGTCCAGCTAAATGTTTCTTTAGATTTTATCCCTGTAAGAGGTTCTTAATGCAACATCATCCTAGAAAGACAGCCTTTCTATTATTATTTTGAGGTGTTTGTGTGCACTGGGATAATGCCACTCTATATATAGAATGCTTTTTGCTTTGATTTTTAAATAATTTTATGCTTTTAATGAAATGGTTTTAAAATAGTTTCTTGCTTTCAAAAGAGCAAAATACAGCTGCTACTAGGATCTGATTAATGCTTGTTATTTCATGATAACTGTAATTAAATTCGGCTAATTACTGCAATATTTATGGAAAACAAGGAACAAAAGCTGTAGTTCAACACTTATGCTGCAGAGTATGGGGGCACAGGAGTGATCTAAGAAAAGCTGTAGGGCAGAGGGGTGACTCTGGGGAGCCCTCAGGGAGCCCAGCCCTTCCCTTTGCATCCCACTGGGTGATATGGAGCCAGCATGTGCACTCCTTTCCCTCACAACATCTTCTTCTTGCTTCCATTTCTCTTCTGTGCTATGAAGGATGTGTCAGCAGAGCAAATCTGTCACTGAAAGGATTGCTCTGAACTGTGCCTCAGCCTTCAGCTCTGTGGAGATGTCCCTCTGGCTGGACAGCACCAGGGGGATTTACAGCCACCTTCATCTGCCTCCAGTTTAAGATTTAAGGGAAGAACAGAGAAACATCATTTTCCTGGAAACTCCTCTCTGGTGACAGCTCCTGAAACACTGAGCTCTGACAGATGGATGTGGTGGCAGTTCATGGATATGTTACTGGTTACAGCAGGGCATTGCTCTCAGCTCATCACACAGACTTGAAGCAATGACAAACGTCTCCAAAACTGATTGTGGGGTTTTTTTGGTTTGGTTGTTGGTTTTTTTCCTATGTAGCTGTGCTGGTCCAAAATGATCACAGGAATTGCTGCAACCAGCTCTCCAAATCATTGCCTATACCCACCCACCTGTTCTCATGGACAAGAACTTTGCTAAAACCAAGTTTTCACTTCATATGCCCCCCAAATGGTGGCATGGTCTGCACAGTGGCAGGCAGGTAGTCCACAGCTATCGTGCCTGGAAGAGCACAGCCTGGGAGGGGCTGACTGCAGGCAGATGGACAAAGATGCTTGGACATCACAACTGACTCCCCCTGGTTCTGCTGACTGTTTTCTGGACAGAACACCAAGTACAAAGCTGCCTATCTTGAGCACCAAGTCTGTTGCTCAGAGAGCAAATGTTGCAGTAGACTGTCAGGGAAGGAAAACAGAGCTAACCCTGCAATTTTGATAAATTTAATCAGTGCCCTCTCCCCCACCATAAGCAGCTGTGCTTAAACACTACTGATGCATTTCCCAAGCTCAGAGCTCCAGGGTGTGATTTGTGAGCAAGCCTTTGACCTGGTCTCGCTCAAAATACAAGTTTTGTCTGTTCCATGAATGGTGGATGCATGTGTGGGTTTGAGGTGGGGAAGCACATACAGCTTGGGGCACGAGCCAGAGAGCTGCCTATCCTAAAATCAAGATGTGCTCAGGCACACAGAGAACAGCACATCCTGCTGGTTACACACCAGGGGAATATCTTGTCCTGCAGCAGCAGAGATGCCAGGGAATGTGGTGCATGTGTTTCAGTAAGAGGGGATAGAGGACACATGGTGTGAAGAATCTGCTGATGTAACCTGGATTGTTGCTGTCTGCCAGCCACCAGTTCTTTCTCAGTGGTTCAGTGAAGATGGTGCAGTGGTTCAAATGCTTTCAGCCTTGGGACATCTTGGATAACTTTCAGTCTTGCAGTAGATTTGTGGTATCCGCTGTCCTGGCGGGTGTAGCAGTTGGTGTAGCGTGGGGATTAAATATTAAGAACATTTCACTAGGCCATTTCCTCATTGACAGAAACATCCTTTCTAGAGGAGAAAAAAATAACCCTACCACGAAATATTTTTGATAAATGTGACAGGATTAGAATAGAATATTTCAATTTTTAGTTTCAGTACAAGATGCTTTTTTTCAGTGCCCTACTTCCTCCGCCTCCTTTTCTAATGTTATTTTGTGTGGCTAAGAGACAAGAGCTTCCTTGTCTTCCTCAGGTTATTTAGAGCTTTTCATTGACTAATGCCTTTTGTCACAAGTGACAGTGAGGGACCTGTTTGGTAATAGAGATCAATGGAGATGAAGGTGACATTTCAGAGCAGAGTTTTAAAACTAATGCATTGCTATTTATCTGACCAGGGCACCCAGGAGCACCAGCTCTCAGTCTGAGCATCACAACACTCACTGCAAATTCTGTCCCTGCCCTCCTCCTAAAAACATACATTTCCTGTTTCTGTCACTCTTCTCCAACCCAGTGCTTTCCAAATTTCTTGCCTGTTTTAGAAAACTCTTTGTCAGTCTCTGGTCCCATGAAATTTTTATCAACAGAGTTCTCACTCTCTTGGTACCTGTTGGCTGAAGTGAGGCTTTGTCAGCAAGTGATGAGTGACCTGTTTCCCCGGGAACTGCACCCCGTGGTTTTTGCAGGGACAGAGCCTTGAGTGGTGGGGAGGTCCAAGGTCAGGAAGGGTGTAACTTCCTTCTTATTCCCTACTGAGAAAAGTGTGGTGTTGGCACTGAGCAAGTTAAGTGTGATTTCATGCTTCAGCTCTTTCTCCAATTCTAAATGCACTAAAGATTCTTGTGAGAAGTGCTAAAGTGATAGACAGTGAGGAACTTAAAGCCCCTTTCTGCTCAGAGAAGAGGTACAGTAGGAGCTAATGGTCATCCTGCATTATATACTGGAGTGATCAGCTTTGCATGCACAGTTCAATTCCCAAACACATTTAGGATTTAATCAACACCTTCTTTGCTGAGAAATCCAGGAAGGGTGGCAGCTTTCAATCCTGCAGTGATCTGAGACCTCCATACACTCAACAAACTTTCACAGCAGTGGTCATATTAAAGCCCTGGCTTTAATGCTGACTGGCTTTGAGTAAATATTCACTACTTTGATTCCAATTACTCCTCTCTCCCTACCTGTAAGCTTTGCCATCTGTACCCAGAAGTACTGCCTTTCGTGGCCTGTTTGCTTGACATCCTCCCCACTTAAGTCTAGAATAAGAAGGTCAATTTAGATAAAGCCTAATGCAATTAGGTCTCAAACACAATCTCAGTAACTTCTGTACATAAATGAAATGAAAACACATTAATAACCTGGTGTACATCGTGCCTGGCTGCCTCGCCCAGTGCCATGGCAATGCATTTAGTACAGACCAAGCAAGAGGAAGACAGATTGCTTTCCCAGAATTCGCTCAGTTAATGGAGAAAAATCCACCCTGATCTAAGCTGGCTCCAGCAGTTTCTCAGAAATATTAATGTCTCAAGCTCTCATGGCTTTAATAAAGTAAAATATAATGTATTTCAATGGAAAACAAATTCCCCATTTCTTTTCTCCTGGCACTTGGTACAGCTGATAGCTACAGTATTGGTTTCAAGCAGAGCATGCTGAGCTAATTATATTTCTTCTAAACATTGTTGATTCCTTGATTGCTAATGTGGTATTTGAGAGTCAGTGATTCTTAAATGTCAGCTTAAGAATCCATCTTTACCAGTCTGAAACTTCTAAATGCAGATCTTGTTTTACCAATATTCCCAGTAAAGAATTACTCTACTGCTTGTCTAGCAAGTGAGACAAATAAAAATTTCTAAAGGCTGTATGTTTTTTTCTGCACCACATTTAATTGGTGGGAGCATGAAGACACAGAAACATTTTCATTAATGCTCCATTATTAATCAGTAAAAGATGGATGCAACACTTGAGGGAAGCACTGAATGGTGAATTCCCTAATCAATTTACTGTAGCTCCCTTTGCCCTATTAGTGTTGCAACAGCACACTGTGAATGTGCTTCTGCCTTAATGTGCTCTTTATGAAAAAGGAAAAAATCCCTGTAACTGGATAAATCTAAACTGTTTGGTAAACAAACACAAATGATATTATTTTTTCTTGATTTTTCTGGGCTTCTGGTGGGCACGGCATCCATGCAGTTTTGGGATGATGAGTCGCATAAATATTGCCTCCGTATTTGTGGTACGTTTCTCTTTTTCTTTATTTTGCTTGTATAATATTTCATATGTTGTATCTTTTTACATGTTGCAACATAACAGTAACTAAGCCTGGGTTTTGACTGGGATACAGTTACATTCAGATGCCCTGCAGTGAGGATCTCCCATCACAAATCCTTCCTCGAGGAGAGTTTTCCTCACTGCTGCTCAGCAAAGCAGTGCCTCTCATTCCTAAGCTTGCACCAGGCAGGCAGCTGAGCAGAGTGCAAGGTCTGGAGCACAACAGCTGGGACTGTGAGGTGCAAAGCCACATTTCTGTGGGAAAAGGGGAGGGAGTGGAAACCAGTCCCTGGCTGCTGGCATCAAAATACTTTAAAAAAGTTTTGAAATCTGGCTGTGCAAATTCTTACCCAGTCCTTGCTAGAAGTCTGTGGAGTCTGTGAAGATTGGCCATGGGGACAATACCTGAGTTCAGTTGCTCTTGTATGCAGAACTCCTGATTTTTGGGAACTTTTTAGAAAATACCTTGATTACGTAAAGAAACATTTTCCATTTTTGCCATTAGCAGCAGTAATGCAGAGAATGAGGAACTTTCTTTTTTACTGCCTTTATTGAATTGAGACCTCTAGGCAATAACAGGCAGATGGGATGTGATGGATGGAGCTGTCATCAGACAGTGAACCATGAGGGTGTTTCTCCTTGGGGTCCTGATGTGTGCCCAATCCTGCTGCTCTGCCCTCAGCTACCCAGCAGCAGTCTTGGGATCAGCCACAGTCCACTGGGGCCAGGCAGGCTGAGCTCTGCCTTGTCAGGAGGCCATGGCCTGAGTAGGGGTCTCCTGGAATCACCAGTGACCAGAGCAGCTCTCCAGCATGTGGTACACATTACTGGATGCTGAAGACAGAAGAATCTACTCTTCAGTCTCAGTTTATCTCCATTCAGTGTCCTAAAACCTTTAATTTGTCACCTGGTTGAGCTAAACCTCCCAAACACTGCTGTCCTCCTGATGTGCTTGGTGCTGCACCTCCTCCTCTTCCTGTGCATCTCTGCTTGGGTGCTGCCCAACTTGCTTTATTTTTTCTCAGCTGATGCTTCTGACCTAATTGGTTTTCTTGTTCATTCCAAGACATGGGGGAAGTATCCCATTACCCTATTAAGCAGTCAAGTAATATTCAAGCACGACATGCCAACATCATAGACCTGTAACCACTTTCAGGACCTTGGATGAAAATATTGGGGAACAGAGAAACTGAGGAACGCAGTTAAATTGAAGATATGGCATAGTACATTCTCATCCAACGTGGATTAACACAGACTGAATGAAAAGAAAGCAGTACATATTTTTTGCTTAGTTTTCTCTCTCATAGGATTTACTTTCTCAGCAATGCAAATCAAATCAGATACATCCATAAGACTATTTACTGCTCCCAACTCAAATTGGAAGAGTAGCAGATAAGAACTGGAATATTTATTTTCTGTTTAAATCTCAGGGGCATGTCACAAACCTGGGATCTATCATGACTGAAAAAGCAAGTCATTAGATAATGACACAGAAATCCCTTTTATTAAAACATCTGTGATAAAATGTGCCTGCTAACCAGAATTCTGATAGACCATGAGCCTAACTCCCTAAGCTTTAATTTGGTCACAGGGAAACCTCAAGCATTTTCAGCATTATCTTAAAAATACTTTAGACAGATCCCATTATAGGGCAAGAGCTTTTGGAGAGAGATGATATTTTGCTTTGACATCAAATGAAATATTTGATAAAACACTTATTATGATGTAAAACATAAGCACAGTTTCAAGCTACAATGTCTGACTTATTTTTTGTTTCAGCCTTCCTCTCCCTCCTCACCTTTGTGCCATCTCATCAGCTCTTTCCTTTCACTCCAGTTCCTCTACTACATTTTATTCTTTTCCACTGGCTGAAGAGGGACCAATCCTTTGTGTTATTTTGATGCTTCACCAGACATTACCCTTCCAGGTTTCTTAGTCAGCAAAGTCCCAGACTGTTGACCTTGGGAATCCTCCCATTCCTGTATCCCAAGAAGTCCTGGTCTCTGGGACTATGCTGATGTTAGCAAATGAGTGCAGCCCAAAGGGGCCGATCTGAGGATGATAGGAGCTGGCATGCAGCTGGTGGTTGAAATCCACCCTGTGCACATTTTAGGAGATTTTGCTTTGGGCATTGTCTGGTCTGGTCCTGTGGGGAGCAAGCAGAGCACACCTTTCAGTTAACTTCATCTGAAAGGGGCCCAGTTTGCGTGTCCTGCTCACTGATGGAAAGCAAAACACAGCTTTTGGTGGTACAAGGGCAGTAGGAGCTGGAATGTTAACACAGCCTCTTTCCTGGCCTTGCATATCCCTCTCTGTACTTTCCATTACCCCTTTGTCTGGTCAAGGGGCACTTTCTGTATCTCCTAGGACCCATTTGAACGTAATGAGTGTCTCCCTTCCAGACATGAACTTTCCTGGCTCACCTTTCCTTCTCCTCGCTGCTCAAATTCCAGCAGGAAGAGAAGGAGAGAAGATGCTCTTCCAGCTTTGCACTAGCCAGGAAATCCCAACAGACCCAGCTCTGGAGCCCTTGCTAACATAAAGGTAATATTTTCCCAGGCAGAAGTCTAGGCACAGGACTGTATTGCTATTTCTTCTTCAAAATCATGAAGTGTATCAAATCTCTTGAAAAAGTGGTTCTTAGGGGGAAAAAAAACAGTTGTAAGGAAAAAAATTATTTCCTTAATCTTGAATTTAGCCTGACTTTTAAATATTTTTCTTCAATTTGGCCTAAATAAGGGAAAGTTAATCTTTGCCTCTAGGAATTCAGCCATAGAATGAGCCCTATCCTGTTATAGGAAATAGCAAATGTCCCTATAATTAAGTATCACTACTCTTTTCCTTGTGCTGTTGCACCCTAGAAATTCTCCATGTGTCATAGCTCTAGAGTTGAACATATTTTTATTAACATTTATGCAGCAATATAAATGCATGGGTTTGTTTGGGTATTTTTTTGCCCCAGCAAGTCAAGACATACAACTTTTCTCTGTTGTAAATCTGCCAAAAATCCTCAGGAGACCTGGAATCAGGAGGCTCTGAGTCAAAGGTGCTTTCAGTAAAAGCTTCTTCATGAACATAGCTTGAGCTATCTGCTCTACAGTGTCTGTGAAATTACTTGTACAAAGGGGAATATTGGAATGGTTTCACACATTGACAATCGCTGTGGGCTTCAGTATGAAGCACCTTTTCTATCAGCTTCCTCTTCTTGCAGGCCTTCCTGTGAGGGCATTCTTCTAGCACAGATCCAAACAGATCTTTTACATTTATAAAATCTCAGGTACCCATTTGAGATGTAAACAGCAAGCGATGAAGAGTACGTGAAAATACAGAAAAAGGAATAAAACATTTACATGCAACATGAAGAGTCAAGGATCTTTGGGAATTGAATCTTATGTCAAAGTTACAGCATCATCATCCTTTGTGGGTGATAGTCATATTCAGTTATTTTGCTTTTTGGAACAGCTGTTGACATCTTTTGATGTATGCCATGTAACAATTCTCCTTATATTTCTTTTCTATTCTCTTATATTTTGACTTTTGTTTCCTGACCACATACTGTACATGTGTACTGTACTGTGAAACAAAACTCCCAAACCTTGAAAAGAAACTCCCTTTTCTTTCAATTCTGCTTGTGGGAATGGAAGATTTATATGCATTGTGCATTGTCTGAACAGGCATTGAATGAAACTCACCAAGTGGCACCACTATGTAAAACCTGTAAGTATTCTATTCAATTGGCTTGCCCATATCCAAATAAAATGAAGGGACAAATAAAAAGCAAAGACTTTAGCTGGAACCTCCATCTAAATAATGACTTTGCCAAGAAAAAGAATTTTCTGAATCATCCCTTTCAAACAGAGATGCAGCCATAAGACAGGGGTACAAACCTTTGAGTTTAACAGCCTCTAACTCTGTGTAAACCAGAAACCAGTTAGAAATATTACAATAATCAAACAAAGCCTTAAAAGCCACCAAAACCATTTGTTGCTCTACATACTTTTCCATTATAAATGCTGTCCCTTAGCAATTCTTCCGGACAAAAATTGTGCCTTTATACTTTACCCCAGTGACAAACTATTAGGAACATGAGAAATGACTATGGAAAGTTACAGGTATTCAAGCTTCCCATTCCCCTGTTATCCCTGTTGCCTCTCCACTGATGTTTTCCTCTGCACACTCATATAGAAAATCAAGCAGAACTTGGGTCTAAAGTACCTTTATTAGTGTTAAATTGGATTATTTAAACTGTTAGCCTAACATACTTAATTTGGCATTTGTGTTTTCCTAAGAGCATGGGTTTGGTTTAATTTGTTTCATTTCCTCCTGTACCCAGCTGTCTGTAATTTTACTATCAATTTCTATACTTTTATGGTGACTTAGATAAATATTGCTAAATTATGGAGATTTCATGAAAGCCAAACAGGTAATGCCATTAACCTCAGCAGTCAAAAATAATCCTATTAAATTTCCAGTCAAATTGCCTTGTAATGAATGTGCAGTGAAGCTCACAAAAATTAACCATTTCACTGCAGATTAGTAAACCATGTACTGAATATTTTTCTTCACCACAGAGTTGCAGCAGCCAGTGGATGGTGATACAGGGATCTTCTGCTCTTGAGGGCCACCTTGAGCACACTGGTGGTTTTTAATAAATACACAGTCACATCTGCACTGCTTGTCTTTGGCCACAGGAATGGCTTTTCCAAAAGCCTAGAAGGCCAATTAAATACTAATTTTTTTTGGCTCAATGGACAAATGCCCACTTTGCATCTTTTCCATTCTGAAAAATAGGAGATTTTGATCAAGATATACCTGCTTTTCTCAAGACTCTATAAAGCCATTGGATTAGGAAATGGAATCAGCACAAAGAATTTCCATGTGGAGATTTCTATTAATAGCTTTGCATTTTTACTAAAGCAGGATAACTCTTAAAGCCTCAGAGATATTGATGAGCTGAAGGGCTGAGGGAGAAGCTGGATGGCAATTTCTGCTTTGAAGGGGTTTTCTAGGGGCTGAGCTCTGGCTGATTAATCCTGGGTGGTGGGAGCTTCACTGCATGATGACTGATCCAAGTGGTGCCTGTCAGAGCCTCTGAATGATTCAATCCCCTACAATCTGGCAAGTTTTGTCTCTTAGGTCTCTCTCAGGGCTTAACATCCCTTAGCATAATGGAGAAGAACCACAGCTGATGTTCATAATGGGCAATTGTCACTGCAAAGCCCCCAGGCCCCTGGATGATAGCTCAATGCATCAAATGACCTTCATCTCTGGATGAAAAATGTGAAATAATTAGCCTGAAGAGCAGAATGTCTGAAAAAATGTTCCAAACGCTCCAAATTCCCAAACCTGGCAACTGCTGCCTCCTTTTACCAGGAGACCACTCCTGGGTAGTGCACAATTTATGTCTGTGAAAAGCTTTTGGATGGAGGTCTGGATCTCAGTGTGGTTTCTCACACCTTTCCCCCTTCCCAGTGAACTCCCCACTCCTCCTCATCCCAGGGCACTCTCCTGCAGAAACAATGGAGAGGTTCAGAATTCAGGCAGCTGTTCCTGCTCTCTTCAGCCTTTTTTCACCCTGCTCCTAGAAGGAGCAGCTCAGCCCTGGCTTTAGCAGCACTGTCTTCATCTCCAGCACCTCTGGAAAAAAACAGGAGAGGGGGAAATACCTGGAAAAATAAGTACATTGGGAAAGGGAGTAAGACAACTGCCAACAAGAAAATAAATGTACAAGAGAGGAGATGGAGAAAGAGGAATGAAAGCATGAGAGAGGGTAAAAACAGATATAAATAAAGAAAAAAATTAGAAGGGGTAAAAAACCCAAAACAAAAGAAACAAAAAATGAGAAATGGAAACACATGCTGGGGAGGGGAATTTTTTAGGAATTTTTTTATTACACTATAAAGGGAATTCAGCAGAGAAAAAAACATGGGAAATGCTGACTCAGCACTCTCTTCTCCCCTAAGCTGTTTATGATGTGGATAATTTGATTGTTTCTTATAATCTTTTCTAGCAAATGTATTTTTATTTTGCCTGAATTATATCTCCATTTAACATACCTTCTATTATTATTCTTGTGGTAAGTAC
This sequence comes from Eopsaltria australis, assembly GCA_034509425.1. Classification (NCBI taxonomy): domain Eukaryota; kingdom Metazoa; phylum Chordata; class Aves; order Passeriformes; family Petroicidae; genus Eopsaltria; species Eopsaltria australis. The sequence continues at coordinate 2,948,234 of JAVTVJ010000138.1, forward strand.
AGTTAGTTGCAGACAGTGCTGTGCTTTTCTTGAGTGTAACTTTTGTCTCTCTCTGATTCCTATCGAATGTGCCAAACTGTAGCTGCTGTTATTGGTGGAGAAATGTGGCCTTTGGTTAACTGTTGGAAGTAAAGCAGCAAAATCTGCCTGGCACTTGTGGGTGCAGCATGAACACACAAGGCCTCTAAAACATCTCTCTGGGATGGGAGCTGCAAGGGAGAGAGCACATTTTCAATCTCTTTAAGTAGACAAGAATAGTACTTTCAAGGTACAATGCTATCCATTTGAAGAATACCCATCAGCCTTTTAAATAAATCCTTTCTTTTAGTACACAGGGCAAAATGTACAAAACTCCACAAAGCTCTCTTTCACAACCTACAAATCATGTGCAAATCACTGCATTCTACAGCTTCCATCATGCCCACAATGCTATTGGAGCCCAGCCTCTGTGTAGTCATTATCCAGCATCCACCTTATCTTTCACCGTGCTGGAAAAAAATTAAATTCAGGATTTATTTTATCCATAGAAGAATGAGCAGATCCATGAAATGTCACTGTTCCCAGAAATCTTAATATACTTAACATCCACAGTTCTTTGGTTTTTTGAGGGCTATATAAATATGACTGAATAACCTCTGCAACTAAGAAATACATTTGCTCATAACATGCAAAGATAATGGAGAGGAGGCACAAACAGCTTCTCAAAGTGCTAAACGCTCAGCTGGCAAAAATCCCCATCTTTTCACTGCCTTCTGATTTTCATAAAAGTTCACATCAAGTTTCATAAAGGTTCATAGGTTTAATAAAAGTATCTTATCTTTGGGTTTATTTAAAAAATGACAGAAGCATTTTGGTTTAATGATTTTTCTGTTTCAGTTATTAATTTAGCCTTAACAAACTTATTGGTCATTGCATTCCTCACTGCATACACAGAATATGTGTGCTTACAGATTTGTGAGTATTTTGAAACTCACACATTTAAACAAGAAAATAAAACCTGTCTGCTATCTGTCTAATGCTATAGGAACTGTCAGTGCCCTAATTAAGTCTTAGTTCTGACACAACTGAAAAAGCATAAAGACCTGGTTTCTTGTAGGAGCTCCCTGCAGCTGAGAGCTGACACAGGGAAGGGACAGCACAACACTGTGTTCACTGGAGCTGGCCTGAGCTCAGGTATTCCCTGCTTTTTGTGTTGTTGGTTTTGATTTCACTACAGCTGCCAGGATCCCTGCCTGACTCGAGGCTTCCCTTGCTCCAAGCCCCAAGCAAACCTCCAGGCGTACGTGCCTAATCCAAAGAGACAAGACTGGGAAGAATTGCTGCTACACACTTGAAAATGCAAGGAAGGGAAAGTAAATCTGCTGTTTAAGGTATTATTTGACTGCTAGTTTTACCTGAGGTGATATATGAAGTCTAGGGCAGAGGAGAGAGATGAACCTTAACCTTCCATTCAAGTGCCTTTAACCATAAAACTGTCATTTGTCATGGCATGCATGATGAATGCACAAATACAACTGCTTTCCACATTGTTCCTCGTGGAGGATTTTACAGCCATGACACTGCACAGGAATCAACTGGCTTGATTTAGTTCCCTACCTCTGCTGTGCACCCTCCTCAGCGCTGCGAGGAACCCACCCTGAAGGCTGACATGCCTCTTCTGAGACACCATAAAAATGCACGCGTTTGTGTTTGGGAAGTTTTTGGTGGGAGGATGCCAGGGCCACTGAGATAGATAAAGATCTTTAAACAGCTTTCTGAAAGCTGCTTCTGCAAAGTCTTTCTTTGCAGTGCTCAAAAGCTGTCTTTTGGATGAGGATGAGAAGAGAGCATCAAATTAAGAAATTAAAGCATATGCAATAGTAAAAAAAAAAAAAAAAAAGGAAAAGCCCAAAACAAAACAGATGCCCTATAAGGGTGCTCTGTCTCTAAGCTTGGTGAGTTTTAGACAGACGGGGTATAACTCATACCAAAGGTCTCAAAATACTTGGTGCCTCAAGAGACTCATACACTTTTGTCAGTAACTCTGTCCTATAATTCCTGTAACACCTACAACCTTCCTGCCTTTATCCCAATACTGATGTGAGCTTCTGAACTTCCTGGAGACAAACACTTTTACTCCCTTCACTGGGCCAGTAACTGAGCTCCTGATGCCTATCCTCACTTGTCTTCCATGTCTACTGTTTAGAGGGAGGGTGCTCCAGAGTGGGTTCCTTCAAGGATGCTGCCCATGCCATGCAGCTGAGCCCCTGCACCATCCCTCCTGGCTGCTGCCTGCACTTGAGAAAGGAGGGACATGTGCCACCATCCCTCCTGGCTGCTGCCTGCACTTGAGAAAGGAGGGACATGTGCCACCATCTCTCCTGGCTGCTGCCTGCAATTGAGATCGGAGGCAAATGCGTCACCATCCTGTGCCTGGGCCAGCCTGGCTTCGGGCTGGGCCATCATTGAGGGGCAGAGACCTGGTGGCTGAGGAGCATGGCCAGGAGAAAGCAGGTCTTGATTTAGCAGCTCTGGAAGGGATTGCTATGTTTTTTTTTCCTAGCACAGAGATAGGAACCAGGAGCACTGTATGAAATGTTAGAACTTTCCAAGAAACCCTAATTAAAGGAGCAAATATCAGACTGCTCTTCTCTTTAGACTGCTGCCACATGGTCATTTTTTATTTTATTCTGCAGGTCTATCTTGCTCTAGTGCCCTTCCCTCTTTTACATCCCACAGTATTTTCTTTCAGATGCTGCAGTTTAACACCTTACCACTTCACATTATGCGGTATTCAAAGCTTTTTACATTATCTTATTGTAACTTCAAAAAAGGCAAGTTATTCAGAATGTCAAAGGAAATAGCTTCCATCCACTGCTGGGGCTGAAGGCAAAGGTTTGTAATCTGTCCTCAACTTTATTAAAAAACATAAGGCATCAGCCTTCATGTAGCTCAAATACATTTCCTTGCGTGGTGACAAACCATGTCTGATACCGTAGAATGAACTTGATATGAATTTCTATTCAGTGCACTCAGCCTCCTGAATACTATTTAATTCTCTAGCGCTGTGTGATTGAGCACACTGATCATGGAAACAGAACACTTGCTCAGCCTTGCACTGCTTTGCTTTACTCTCTCTTGGGGCGTTTTGTCGTGATGTTTTTCCCTTCCCACGTCTGAGGGTTGAACACTGCCTTCCATGAGCAAGAAGAATTTAACTCTCAGACCTGCCCTTGGTCCCAGGATTGCATGGCCCTGCCTTGGCAATAGCTCAGCCACTGCCTCAGCAGCCGCCCCATGCTCTCTTTACATACATAAACAGAAATGCAGAAAAACTGGAAGTCTTCATGCAGCTGAGTTTTCTGTTTTGGACTGTCCCCAGGGGCCTTCTGTGGCAGTGGCACGAGGGCTCTTGTGTCACTGCTGAGTCCAGGGTCTCAGTGACACCCGTGACTCGGTGACAGCCAGGTTCCACCCCTTGGCTCTCAGGGGTATGACTTGCTGGTCTTGGTATCATTAAGTTTTGTCTTGGGACAAGTGCCTTGAGATTTAGAGCAGATATTAAAAGATTAAGAAAAGCAGATGATTTTATGTAATTGGGCCAGAAGCTGGAGAAGTATGGAGGTCAATAAAGGAAAGAGGGTTTTTGTTCAAGCACAAGGCTCTTATTTCTCAAGTGAATGCAAGCTATCAGCTTTTCTATAGCAAATCTCCAACTATGCACATCTTTTTCTGAGCTGCCTGTGCCTGGTAGGTTTGGTTTTAGCAGTTACAGCTGGCCTAGAGGAATGTAGCACTTGGACAATTTACAGGGTATCAGTGCCTGTGTCTCCTTCAGGTGCTGGGGTTGGAGGAGCATTTTATGTTACAGAGGATAAAACTCCTGCATTCTCTGCCATGTCTTGTGCAGATTAAAGGAAAGATAACCTGCCCAATCATCATTATATGCTCAAGAGCATAACTGGAAAAATCCATGCGTGTCGGTTCTGTGAGTCTCAAGGAGATCTGCAGAGGAAACAAATGACCCACGGTAAAAATGGATAATACTTCACAAAATTGGAACCTGGGAGCCATGTGGCTAAACTAGCAGTAAAAATGACCCATTCTTTTCAACATCAAATTAGTTCTCTGTGGAAGTATAGAAAAGAGATTTTTATGCTGTTTTACCACCTGCTCCTCATCCCTGGGATCTGTGTATTCAGTTTTGGTTTATGAGGGAAAGTGGGGGGAATCAGATGACTTTTAACTGGCATATATCAAGATCATAGGGGTTTGGATTTTTTTCTCTCAGGCTATATATTTTTTAATCTATTTTTGTAAAATAGCACAATTTTTACTTCTTGTAAAGCCAGAGAATTTTTGGTTACTTCTCTTCCAATATTTTATCCACTGCTCCTCTGTCAAGCATCACTTTTGCTAGAGAGTAAAAGCAAGTTTTTTGATATATGGTGGGACTTGCCAGCAGATAATTTGATCATAAGTCAGCTCAACTGTTACAATAATTTCTTTCTTATTTATGTTAATAACGTGCACAAATGTGTACAACTGTGCCCATGGGTGTATTTAATACTCTCAAAAATGTTAATTTAACTGCTCTGGCATCAGACATGCTGGGCAGCAGTGGAGTAATTTTGCCATTGCTCTTCAAATATGGGAAACAGAGTATGCTGAACCCATTATAAGGTCATTAAAAATTGAAATAATATTTTGGCAGGTTGAAAAAAAAATTCTCACGCTCATGGACAGCCAGGAGCTTCAGTGTGCAATTTGCCCTCAAAACTTAACAATTAACTGACTTAGGTCAGTGCATTGCACACTTCAGTCACTGTGGAGCAACGGCATCAAAGTTTATTTGTTAGTGCCCACCAGGAGCAAAAGGTAGGAGGGCTTTGGAGTCAAAGTGTTGCAGATGGGGTCCAAACTCTCCATTTGAGGGGGAAAATTCAGTTATGTAAGTACATTTTCCTGTTTAGAGCTGAAAAGTTACATGCATATTTTTTAGGGAGAGACCTTACTCCTTCTGGGCCCAGTCTGCTGGTTAAGGGGGATAAAAATGGAGATGAAAAAGGCAAAAGAAATAAAAAGAAAGCCCTGTTTCTGTGGATGTAGATAGATTAGCTGGCATCGAGTTTAATGACTGATATTTTTAGGCAATCTGGGAAATTTGGATATAATTTATATTAGGACTCAATCAGTGGTTAAAACTACTGGTCTTTGGAGATAAAATTAGGTGCAGGTTCTTTGCAGAAAACTTTGTGAAAAAATACTATTGAAAATTCTGCTGAAGTATTTTATTTCTTCCAAAGCTTTTATTATAAAGACTTTTTGATATAAAGTCTCTGTTTATAACTAAACCTTTCCTGTACTGTGGTCTTAATTTAAAGCTTATATTTTCAATTTTCAACTCAAACTGGATGTCAGGGGTAATTATCATTCCTAAGGACTTGTGAATAGAGATGTCTAATGAATTGGAAGAACAGAGTCTTTATAAAGACTCAGTTTTTAAATACAATATCACTGTGTGTTTTTCCAAAAACCCCAGTTTTTCTCAGAGTAATGAAGTTTTTAATGTTTCTCATTAAAAACATCCTGATGGGCAGAAATTACTCTTCCAATCAAGAGGTCAGGAAACTGAGAGAGAAAGAATGAAGAGCTCCTGCCCTGGAGATGCCTCTGTAGATACTAAAAATATAGGAGTCCTCTGGGGTATTTTGTGACTAATATCTACTTTTGAACCTTCTTGTTGAAAGTCTTGTCTAACTCCAAACTAAATTTGATTTGAAACCGTAACAAAGAAGGTATTCTAAAGAAATACTGTTTTTCCTTCCATCTTTCCACATCAAGAGAATGTTCACTGCATGACAGAAATGGAAATCCAGGGAGGGAAATATATAAAATGTATAGAAGTGTCTTTTGTGTTACTCTTCTTTTTTTGGTGTGTGAAAATTGTGATATAGATTAAGTATTTAAACAAGAACCTTTGCTGAAGAGTATTTATATCATGGGCTTTTGTCTTTAAAAAGGGAAAAGTTTTAAAATGATCCAATTTCAAAATTCTGTCTTTTAACAGGCTTAAAATTCTACATCTCCCACTAGTCTTTAATCTTTTTACTTTTTTTTTATTATATGTGACACCTATATATATGCAATTCTTTCAAACTCTCTACAGGAAATGTATGATATTCTTCACATTAATCATAAATCAAAATCATTGTGGGGACTGACCTTTGCACTGTTCCTCATATACACCTGGAATTAATGTCATTTAATTATTGTGAAGAGAGAGATTTTACTTGAAAAATGGCTAAATACAAGAGCATTAAACTATACTAAAAACCAATAAATTCTATTTAGCCTGTTTGTTTAGACAGCTATGCTTCTGAATGGTTTCTCAACATGGGTAGGAGACTTCCCAAGGCATGGGTTACTGCTCAAGAGGTGTGGATTTTGATCCACAGTTCTGGATGTGCTCCAAATGGTACTGCTTGATCAGAGGAACAAGCTATTATTTATAAGGGAGAGCTGATTCTAGAGAAGTTTCAGGATGAATGAAATATACTCATCTATTTCAAGGCTTTATAGTTCCTGAGTAACATCTGAAAGAAAAAAAAAATTAGTTTACACAATAAAACAGAGCAATTTGGATTTTCAATTACAGCAAAGGACTCTTCCATAGTCTTTGAACAAGCAGTTGGGTTTAGTCCTGACACAGCCCTGGTTCTTGGCTTGCAAAGATCTTGTCCCTGGTGAGATCATTCCACACTTCAGCATTTCCAGCTGGTTCTGGTCCCACAGTCCCTGTGGTTCATCAGGATTTCTGCTTTTCCAGAGGATCCAATGCACACTTTTCCCTGTGTACTGGTTTTGTGGCTAACAAACAGGGTAATACATGCAGCTGGTGCCCTTGCTTTAACTTGGAAATCCTTGTTCACACAAACCCCGGTTCCAGCACCCTCAGGCTGCCATGGAATTAGCTAAATAAGACCAAAGTCCCACAGATTCATTGCAGGACCTAATTCAACTCTAATTTACTCCTTTATTGATCTGTATTTGGTGTCGTTATCTTTAAAAGTCAGGTCCCTATTTAGGCTATAAAAACCTCATCCTTCATAGTTTTTCTATCTTTGCTGCTGCTTCTTTATCACCATTTATCTTTATCAGTTTCTGTGGCATTATGTCCAGAACAGTGCACAACAGAGGAACAAATCCAGTCTGAGATGAGCCAGTGAATTCTATCATGCATGGATGCAAAAATTTACAAAATCATTTGTTCACTCTCAGCATTTCTCACCTTTAATGCTATATATTTTAAGATATTGTGTTAAAGCTTTATTCCAGCTTTCAGAGACAGTGCTCTGTCTCTATTTTCTCTATTTTTTTCTCTTTTATTTTTACATGATACAATGTACAAGATCCATATGAGAAGAATGATAATGCACACAGAAGGAGTTACCATTCTAAGAGCAGGATGTCTGTTTGCTCTGTCCAATTACCATTAACATTGTGCTGTTTTAAGTGCTAATGAATGAGAACTGAAATTTCTAATTGTGATGAGACTTTATATAAGAGGATAGGTAAATAGTGAATATTAAAGGAAAATACAACTGAGAGATTATGATACATTGCACCTGAAGTCTCCTGAAGGGACTGGTTCCTATTATAATTGGACATGTTATTAGTTATCATCATTTATCCAGCCACATATTCTCTTTTTCTCAAATGAAACAGAACTACCTCCTTCAATATATGAGGAAAAGACTCACAGGGCACCTACTCCTATCTTAATGCTCTTGCTGTGAGTCAAAAGCAGCTAAATGGAAGCTTCTGTGCTGCCCTGTGCTTTAGGGCCTCCATCAGCTGTGGCTGATGACCAGGGTAGAGTAAAACCCTTACAACAGCTGACAAGGTTGGAGGTGAATTGTCAGGTGAATAGTCCTTAAATGAAAATTGTGACTCCTGAGTGTCCAGTACTGGAGTCCTGTAAAAGATCCTTCAAGACTTCTCACTTTTGACTCTGTCTTTTTTTTTTTTTTTTTTTTTTTTTTTTTTTTTTTTTTTTTTTTTTTTTTTTAATCTCAGGAGGTTGCTGTGGGGTTTGGTTGTTTTATTTTGGTGGAGTGACATTTTCCTCAATCCTTTTGGATCTTGCATCAGTCATGAGGACAGTCTGCTGCAGAATCCAGATTATCCGTTGAACAAATAAGCACCAAACTTGATAACACCAGGACAAAGAAACACAGCTTAGCAGAAACTTATGTATGATAATTTTCAATAGAATCCACGACAGTCAAACAGACTTGAAATTGAATTTTAGAGTACCCAGAAATTAGGTGCCTTGACTCTTTACTATTAATAGAGCTATCAGACTTTGAAACATTCAGATGAAGAACCAGTGCTAATTGATAGCTGTGTGCTCAAAGAATAAGTATTTATTCCAGCTCCTCCACTAGAGACATCGGCAGTCCTTGGGAGAAACAGGAAAAGTCCTGTTTTTAAAGGCAGGATTGGGATGGAAGGTGGTCAATGTCCAGCACAGAGGGACCAGGGCTGTGTATGGCTGTTGCAAGCTGGGACAAAGCTTCAAGCTAGAAGCCTGGGGACAGCTCAGGCTGCATTTTGGGGAGTCAGGCTAAGGCAGAAGCAGGAGCTGGTGGTGTGGTTTAGGCAGCGAATAACCAGGTTAACTCCCAGGGCAAGCAAATAGGCTGAAAGGTGGGAGATGCACACAGAGCTCAGGGCAAAGCAGCAGCAGCCCCTCAGAGCAGTGTGTGCTGCCAGATCTGGAGCTGCTGCTGCTCAGGAGAAGTGACAAAGCCAGGGCACAGCACAGCTCCTCCTGCAGCTGCCCTCACTCTGTACGCTGCAACTTCTAATCAACAGCTAAAGGTCCCAAAAGACAAATAACATCACTGTAATGCACATCAGCTGGCAGATTCCCCTATAACCTTCTTCACCACAGCTGAGAGGACAGAAGAATGGATTTCAAGGGCATTTATTGGACATATTCATGCTTTCTTGTCCTAGGGTAGTCAATACATTTAGAAATATTCAGTATTTACACACCGAAAAGCTGTGGTAGTATGAACTAAGCATTCACCTTTTTTTCCTGGCAGTTTAAGCTGAAACTCAAATATTTAAGGCACAGAATGTTGTGTTTGTAATTGTGCAGCCCAGCTACATATTTCTACCAGCACTGCTCACTGGCTAACAAAACCTCATGTGAAGAGACCTACAGACATCAGAATGAATTACCACTTTTGTTCACTGAGCTGATACCTGCCAGCAATGCTACTGTCTGTAAGGGTATTAGTTGTCATTTTGGGGAAATTAAGTCTCAAGAGCAGGAGCTCAAAGCTCCTCTGGTGTTGGTATCTGCCTGTTGAAGGGTATTGAAAAAAATAGAAGGGGAAAAAATATCTCCTCTTATTAATGAGGGATCCAAGAAACTGAAAGAGGTAATGGCTGGATCTGCTATCCTTGGAATTGCTGGACAACTCATTGGTCCAGCTGAGCAGGAGTCAGGTCCTGTGTGACTCATGCAAGACACTGAAAGGATCCAGTACTGCCTAAAATTGATTCTTGCACTGCTCCTTCCCTTTGCTCTCAGGGTAAAGGGATGGTTCATCTCTGATGAAATTGCCCTACTTCACAGCCTGCTCTCAGCCACCCCTGGAAGCCCTGCTTGCCTTAGTTTGCTGCCATGTGCTGCAAATCTAGTGATTTACAGCACTAAAAGTTCCAGCCTCCATGATTCACATTGCTGGTGCTCTTATATTAGTCTAATCACCAATACACATTTTGCAAAAAGTTGACAAATACGTCAGGTTATTGAGGTTCATTTTAGCTTTGGCTGTGGATGATTTAATACAGAAGGAAATCAGGTTAGGGAAAGCTCTGAATATGTATTTTCCAGGGGGAACAAAAAAAAAAAGTTTTTTCTCGCCTCCTCTCACTGCTTCTCAGTCATCGAGAGAGAAAGAAATGATGAAAATGACACATGAGCTGCTGCAAAGCCTAAAAATAAGACAGCTTTTATTTTATATTTGGAAAGGGAGATTAGTTTGTTCTGGGGCTATTTTTCCTTTTTTTTTTTTTTTTTTTAATCTCTAAACAAGGTGGCATTTAAAGTAGACACTCACTACATCAAACGAGGCAAACAAATTTATTGCATTTTATTGCTGGTGAGGTGGATAATGGGAAAAGATGTGAAAAGTGAGGGAGAGTGTGGGAAGTGGGGGCACTTACAGGGAAATGCATTTGTGTGGGTTGGGTTTAGCAGTTTGAGACAGAGAAGTACTTAGACAAATTGCTTTGCATTTACACTCAGAAATGAAGAATAGCCTTTCTCTTAAAGGAATTACATATGAGCCATTCTTGAAGCTGGTATTAGGTAGGCAGGGCTGAGGATGCTGCTGGCAGGACACTTAATGTGGAAGTGCTAATTAAGGCCAGACCAAATGGGTAACCTTCCAGGTCAGTAATAGTAAAGGTCCTGAGGTTAAAAAAAAGAGGACAACTGACTGCTAAGGAACTCCATGTTTTTTTCCTAAACTAAAAAATTAAGTCCTGCTCCTTACAAAGAGTTTTGACATTGGCCTCAGACACAAACTGCAGAAATAAAAAAATAAAAGCCACCGAGTTCATGCTTTGAAGTTCACTAGGATTAGCCACACAAGAGCAAATTCCAGGAAGAGAAGGTAATCAAAATGCAGGCAAGCAATTAGATCTGCATATTAAGTATGAAAATACACAGTGCTGGGTTGCATATTAAGTAAGTGCAGTAACCTTGTGCTTCTGGAGCTGCTCAGTGAGGTTACTGTGCAAAGGAGCTCAGAGGACTCACCTCCTGAGGGGAAAATTGCTTTTCTTTGGCTGTAACCACGGATATGGTGCTGAAAATGCACTTTGTGTTTGATCTTACCAAGCAAGGGGCTGGGGACAGTGGGCAGCAGTGAGCCCTGCCAGGCCTGGGGAATCCCAGCCCTGTGTGGTGGGCACCCCATGGGCCTTGGGCAGGGCTGTGTGGGGCACATGGGGTGAGGGGCTGCCCCTGGGCTGCTGCCAGCCAGGCTGCACGAGAGATTCCTGAGACACGACCTTGGACAGGTTTGACTCTGGACCCTGGTCTGAGCAGCAGACAGGGCATTTAAAAATTTTTATTGTTGTAGTGGGCTTTTATGGCCATAGAAGAGCCTATTCTAATTTTGGAAACCAGCGCTTCCTGAACAAACTACATTTTATCTGTAATTATTATTAGGTTTTTTTTCTTCTCTCTGAAACGGAGAAGTGAGATTTTCAAGAGTCTGTGCCTTGCATTGGGGCCTCCCTGCTCTCTGCTGTTCCTCCCTGGCAGTGACTCCCTGGCAGAGCTGGAAAAGGTCTGACCATCCCAGCACCCACCCAGGTGTGCTGTTCAGCACTGCCAGCACAGTTCATGGGTGTCTGAGGTCAGAGTTACCTCAATTGTGAGGTTTCAGCAAGGAGCTGCTGCCCTGTGCCATCTCCTGTCCCTGATGGTCTGTCTGTGCACACTCAGTGACAGTCAGGTGTTGATAACCCCCCACATTCAAGCCTTGGGCACATTGCCTAAGGTTCCTAAATGCTTCTGTTGGTTAGGACTCAAAGGCAAGCCATGAACTCCTGGCTTGTTGGCTCAGCAATTGCTTTCTAAAATCCTGTGGACTTGCAAGGGAGATGTATCCTCACCTTCTCAAGGAAGATCTTTGGGGTGTTGTGAGAAACATGAGCACAAGTTTGAGGTCACCTGACAGTTTATGTGACATGGCACATACAGAATAAAATAAATGCCTGTTCTTCCTGTCCCTCATTTTCTGTGTACCTCTAACCCTTCTATTTATAAAAGTCTCTTGAAGATGAGGTAACTTGTTCAGAGTGGCTTTTGTTTGGTTTTTTTCTTCAAGGAGTTTGATGTTGTGGGAAGGAAAGAAAGTAATAAGCAAAGGATGGGGAGAATGATCACCTCTAAGGCAAGCAGCTTAGTATTTCAGGAGCCAGGCGAAATCATTTTGGATGAGCATCAAACACACAACACAGCCAAGATGATGTACTGTTCTCTTTCCCCCCTCTAAAATATCATATTTGAGAAACTGTCCCTTTAAATCTACTCTTGAGTGTCCCACTTCACCAAGCTGGAATTGCAGTGTTTATCAGCCCTGTGTGTCGGTGTGGGTGTCAGAAATATGCAGGTGATGTCATCTTCCATTCCCTCACCCAGGGTTTAATTGACAATATCATTCCACACCCCTCCTCCCACCCTTCTTCCACCTCTTCAGTTTAAACCTTGTTCTCCCAGGCCTTTTGGGCCAACACTCTTCAAAAATGTGTTACCTTCATCATTTTAAGTTTTCTCTAAGGCAGGGAATTTTCATGACTCCATTTTTACATCGTTCTTGGTATGGAGATGAAAGAAACGTCCAGTATGAATTTAGTGTAGTAATCCTATCTAGCAATAATTTCTTTGGCACACAAAATGAAGAGAGAGCTCACTATTGATCACAGAATCTGGCCATTAGTATACTTTGAATTTGGGAGATTTGTTGCCTTCATTTTATTATCTTTTTAATAAACAAAACATATACCTTCTGAATTATCTCTTCTGCATAGAATTTGGTGTTGGAATATCTATTTTTATAGATATTTTTTAGCCATACTAAATAAATCATGGCAATAAATCCTTGGGTAAAGTATTTTTATCATACGTTTAATCAATTCAGCAAAGATTCCAAGATAAACAGAAAAAGTTTTCCCTTTTTTCCCCTCAGTGGGATACATCATTACTAGAGGAACTGCAAGTTTAGAAAAGAAGTGGTTGGAAGGTATAGGGAAAAAAAAAGGCAAGAATTTAATTGCATTGAGAGAGAAAGGGCCTCGGTGGCCTGGCTCCTCTCTTTTTCGAAGGATCTCCCTGCTCCTCATGTCCGAGGGGCTCTTCTGGGACAAAAGCCCCAAGACCAGCAGTGATCCACGGACTTCACATAGACAAGTGTCCTTGGGACTGTGCTGGGCACCAAAAGTCAAGCTGTGAGGCAAAGCTCTTCCTCTGCCCTCTCTTCACCCACGTGAATGGGAACATTGATGTATTCAGCTCTTGTTTCTTGTCCCCAGCTGCCTCTGACTCAGAAATGGAGATGCAAACAAAACCACCTCCACATTCCAACGGAGCTGTGCCTGGGAGGGAGCAGGTAATACCTGTGGCTCTGGAATAACTCAGGACCATAAGCCAGCCCTTTCAAAAGCCAGGCTTTCAGGCTTCTGAAGCTGCCAAGCAAAGCCACAGCCTAGCCTGGACTCCTACATCTTAGCACCTCCCTCATTATGGTTACAGTACAGAAAGTTGTCTGGGATTACTTACTGAGCCAATTAATGAGATAAAGTAAAAGTGTGAGTGAGAGTGCACTGGGTAATTCAGGGGCTGAAAGGCTGTATTGAAACACATCTGGTGCTAATTAAGTTTAACTGTACAATTTTATCTGGCCAAACATAATTATGTGAAACTAAATGTATGTCAGTGCAGCTGATTGACACATGCACTGTATAACCATGGCAGGCAGAGGACAAGGCTTAGGTCAATTGCAGGGAAAAGTGAAAAAACATCCTTACAGGGATGGAGTGGGACAAAGAAAGAAAATATTATTGGCAATTAACTTCACACAGATTTTAAGACCTATTTTTAAAAAAAATGTATGTCCCAACCTAGAGCAAGATTTTCTTTTATTTTCTTCTGGACTGTCTCTTCTGTCAGGTTAAATGCAGGCATAACACATAGTTAGAGTGATTACAGTACAGTCCTTTGTTGTGTTTAATGCTACAAATGGAAAGAGTTACTGAAAAGAGGCAGGAAAACGTAGGGTTCAGTGTGGAAATGACAGGAATCAGTAGAAGTGTCTGATGGAATCCACAGGAGCTGGTGATTTGCCAGTGTTAAACAAATACTGAAGCTGGCTTGTTTTTGTCTAGAAGTGACACCTCTGTGTCCTGCTTCACAAGACAAGTCTTATCCAAAAAACAACAGAAAAAAATCTCCTTGAAATGTGGTTTGAGTTGACCCTGAGATTAGCTCACTTGGTTTGAGCCTGATGCTAATAATGCCCAGGTTGTGGATTCAACCCCTCTATGGGCCACTCATTTTAGAACTGGACTTGAAGGTCCTTGTGGGTCCCTTACAACTCAGAATATTTTGTGATTCTGTGAATAATGTAACCACTGCTTTCATTGTCCTATCTCTCCCTGTGCAGCTGTACTGACCTATTGCTCCAGGAAGGGTTGCAGCTGTGCAGCCCTGTGTTTGTGGGTGTCTGGCACAAAGAAACTTGAAGACTTGCTCCAGAATTCATCAGGTATTGAAGAAAGGAAATTCTTAACTAAAAATTGCTTTTCACTTCATTTTTCCTTGCCAGGAAAGGCTGACTTCCCACAGGCGCCGTAATTCACCGCGGGCTCTACGAGGATGCCAGTTTTACTGAAAATTCAATCTCGTCACTACAATAGAAGGCTAGCTGAGCTGCCATCCACAGCAGCACTCAACTAACCCAGTGCCAATAGTGTGTGATTCATTGATTATTATCAAATGAACTTTCACTTCTAACTTCAGAAAAGAATTAGACAGAGATGAAACTCACTGTCAGGGCAGCTGAGCAGACTTAGTTGTAACGATGAAAAGGAATGGTTACAACTCTCAGCTGTACCAAGAAACACTTGTGCCTATTCTGCTTTTACATAAATATTATTTAGACTTCTGCAATTTTGTTTACAGCATATCTCAACATAAGGTGCCATATGGCAGTAGAGGAGTGGGTGCTAATAAGAGCACATGTGAGACAACTGTGTCTCTGTGCACCCCCTTCCCAGCCATCCCAGGAGCACTCTGAGCTGAGATTTCAGCCTGCAGGCAACTGAAGTTTGCTCAAGACTTTTCCTGGTTCCAGCTCAGGTGTTTGGGTGGCCATCTGACACATTAATAAATTAATGAACATTAAGATAATTGCCAGCCTGTGTTTTTCAGGAAGATGTATCACCAGGATGCTCTGTGAAACTGTTGATCACTGCAGAGGACCTGGAGGCTTTGGGTCTGGGATTGTCACTGTAGGTACCAAGGTCTGCCTGCACTCAGCTCCTCACCTCTGTTTAAGGTCACACAGCTGATGCACAGTGATGAGACCGGGCTGCTGGCTGCAATTGCACCCTGGCAAAGCCAGCTGAGCACAGGAAAGGCTGGGACACGCTGTCCCCAGACCCCCCTGCAGCACAGCAGCAGCTGGGCTGACACTGCCAGCACTGGCCTGTGCTGTTGTTTCATTTCCCATTTCAATCTTTGGCTCAGTGGCTGTGCCCCTACATTCACTGGGGACTGTGCTGAAGCACAACCCTTGTTTTCTGTTCCTCAGAGCCTCCCAGGTATTGCACATGTGTACCTGAGATACTCCACACATCAGCCTAAGGTGAGCTCTGTGACCTCTGTGTTTGCCATGGCTTGAAACCACCCTTTAATAATTTTTATCCTGGTGGAGGCTTTACTGGGTGCATTCCACACACACACACACGATGAAAATATTTCATCATCTTTCAAGGAAGAAAGAGTTCAAAATGGAGATAAATCAACATCCAATGAAATGGATATTGATTCATTTCCTCACCTTTGGAATGAATACCTCCTCCCCAGTAAAAAGCTATGAAGGGGAAACCATTGTTCATCTGAAACAAACAAGGCTCAATAAATCTTAATCCTGCTA
This sequence comes from Eopsaltria australis, assembly GCA_034509425.1. Taxonomy (NCBI): domain Eukaryota; kingdom Metazoa; phylum Chordata; class Aves; order Passeriformes; family Petroicidae; genus Eopsaltria; species Eopsaltria australis. The sequence goes on from JAVTVJ010000138.1 coordinate 2,963,962, forward strand.
AAAGATAGTTCTGAGAGGAGCCCAGATAAATACAGCTTAGCATTCCTGCAACCAAACATGACATTACCTTTCTCTTTTACTGCTGGATCTGCTACTTGGGCAGGGTTTTTAATGTAAAATTATTTAAATGTGGAACAAAAATCTCATTTTAATAGCAAAACTGTATTCATATTCTGCCAGGGGACTTCATGTTTGTCTCATTGAATATCTGACTTTGACCTATGACAGTACCAGAGGTCAGAGAGTGCTTTAAGAGCTTCCAGCAGAATATCTCTGGTCCAAGCAATCTGGTAGGGCTGTAATCCACAAAGTAAGTATTGTAATATGGGTACTTGTTCTGCTGAAGACCTAGGCCTGTCTCAGGAATCCAAGGAGCTACCATCAGGTGCTTAGTGCTAAGGGAATGTGTCAGTAACTTGCAGATTTGGGGCTCCAGTTCATGCTGGACATATTCCCTCTGAATATTTTATACAACCCTTTTAAAATGTATTCATTTTGCACAAATTCATCTTGTATTTGCTTTCCATGAATATTTATAGAGCTGGCATTGCTGCTGTGCAAAATCTGCATGGAAGGTATTTTAAATCACAGTCTGGGCCAGTCACACTGGCACTAGAGTGTCCCACACTTCCCATGGCCAAAGTGGCATGGGGTAGGTGCCTTGTGGGGTCAGCCACAGCTCACTGGGGAGCTGGGAGCCTCCTGGGGCAGCAGAAGTTTCTCATCAAATGCACGTGAATGTTCTTAACGCCTCCACAGGCTGCCCTTCTGGCTACAGCATCAACATGCAATGACAAAGGAATGGCACTCAGAACCATTGCAATCAGACATGTCTTGGGAGCTGGGCTTGGGTGTGGTGGGGGCTGCCTCAAAAAGGCCCTTACACATTTTCTTCTGTAACATTAAGAAGTGGCAATGTGAAACTGTCTCAACTGTGTCTCAGATTGCCACACAGGAAAAATTATATCCAGTAATCCACAGTAATTGTTTTCTTGCTGCTACTCAGTCCTTGTTATTCAGGCAACCTCCTCCCTAATGGGCAATTATGGAATGACCTGTGTGGAAAAAATTGCTTTTTATATCAATCCACAGACCTGTAGAACATGATGGCATCTCTTCTTCTATATATATCATATATACAAATATGTGTGTGTAGGATTTGTATATGTTATAAACACAAAAATAATTAAGGTTTTATTTGTGTATATATTTTCTGAAATATGCATTTTAAACATATAGTTCAACATCTGCATTCTAGAAAAATATACATACTCATATAATCTAAAAATCATGTAGAGATTATATAATTATATCTAATACACCTATGGAGTTTCATCTCATTCACCTCAAATTCCTTTCTTTTATTTCTTTCCTATATCTTTGTCACCTGTGACCAGAAAGAAATTGGTGTTAATATATTAAATCTGCATTTGGTTAGATTTTTAATTTTGTTTTATATATATACATGTACCTATAACATTGTATGTGCATACATTGGAAATATCATACATAATGTATTGTAACGTGGATATATACATATAGAAGGTATCACAATGTAATATTACAATAAGTTAATGTGGTCCTTGATAATACACCAGAATATTCTATGTCATATGCCACATAACATATATGATAGGTAACATTCTGTAAAACAATGTTTAACAGAATAATAAACATTTAATATAATGTTTATCATGTAATATAAAGTTTATCATGTATGATCAGTGCAAGCTTAGCAATTGCTGTTACCCACCATAATTAAATCATGTTTTATTTTTTAAAACCTCATTTAAGAAGACCTTTCTGAGAACAAGTATGCCGCTAATTACTTTGTCTAACAGGAGCTTGCTCTGTCTGATTTATCACATCCATGATAAACAGGTACTGTCACTTCACATTCTCACCTTATGGACATTTTCCTACAAAACCAATCATTTTCTCTCTGTAGACCTGTTTCTGCTCTTCATATTTTTGAGATACAGCCAGCAGAACACACTATCGAGGGTGAAGGACCAGTGATTTCTGAAATTACATCCTGAACTTTTCCTATTAATCTGTATTCCCTTTCTAGCTGTGTTATTGCTCTGGTTGCCATCCCACAGCCCTTGTACACTGAGCAAAATTGTTTATGACTCCAGGTCCACTTCCTCAGTGAACACAGTTAATTGAGATACAAACAGGAGATGCCCACAGAAGTGTTTCCTGGGTAGTGTTGCTCAGGATGAATATCTGATTGCCCAGTACACTGGGTTGTATATTTTTACTGTTCATTTCAGTCTGCTTGAGTGGTGATTGATTTGAAACAAAGATTTTTTTTTTTTTTTTTTTTTTTTTTACTGCTGCATATTTGATGGGTTTTTGTGGGATATGTTGTTTTCAAACTTGATCAAACAACAGTAGCCTCAATAAGATACTCCTGTCCCTCTCTCTGTGGATTCCCCATCGGGGCTGAGGTGAAAAGTCCATCTAGTTCCTCCCCTACAGTGAGGTGCCCAGACCACTGAGGTATCTGAGGTGGGAGGGACAGACCCTGCGTGTCTCTGACTCAAAGGCAACTGAGAGATTTCTCTCACCAGCTCCCAACAGAGGTCAAGAGATGCCACAGATCTCACCTGAATTTCCTGTTACTGGTACACTGAAGGGAAAGAAAGCAATGGCAACAGCTCCAAAGCTGCATTTGCTAACCACAATGGCAGAATGAAACCAGTGCTTCTTAGTGAGGTTAGCGCTGCAGTAACAATATTGTCTTGCTTCAAGAAATGGACCTCAGGGTTTACCTCCCCTGCAACATCAGGGTTTACCTCCCCTACAACAGATGCCAAAAAACAGCCCCCCCTCTGTGTTCAGCAGTGCCAGGGACAGGCTTTACCCACCCTGCTCACAAACTAATGAACTTAAAGTGTTTTCATAAAAGAAATCTGATCATCTGGTTAAGTTGCCCACTTCAGTCTCACAGCACCTCACCTTGGCTGCATGAGTCCAAGACCCAGCCCTCTGTGTTGTGGGGGTTATTTCTCTGCAAATGGATTGTTGTGTATGTACAAATCTAGAGTCTGCAAAGAGAGAAAAAAAATTAAGTAACGGTTAAAAGGCAAAAAGCAAGGAAAAAGACCCCTCAATTAATCAATCAATCAAGTTCTAGACTCATTTACATTTCTCAGTGATGCATAGCAGTGAAGCTGCCTGTGGTTTGAAGCTAAGAGCTCATTCAAGAAGTCACAGACACATTGTGAGGCCTTGATTCCAACCCCATCCTCAGTTTCCATGATTTTAGGCACAGCAAGTGTTTTGACATTCAGTTCTGAAGAGAAGCTAAGGTACCCCTTCCAGTCAGGGTAAGTATTCTAAATGACCCATTGCTTACTTGCACAGCTCCATCCCAGGTTCAGGTCACCTGCTGGGGGAACACAGGGGGCAAAAAATGAATTTCCATTTCCTGCACTTCAGGCTGGCAGAGTTTTTGTTATTGTTCATTTTAGGGAGGCCTTTTTATTTTGTGTGGTTTTTTGTTGGTTTTTGTTTTCCTTTTTGCAGGGCTTACATTATTGTCAGTTGGAATACTAATGGACATCAACATAAACATCATCTCCAGGGCTGCTCAATGAAACTAAGGCGGATTCTCTTGAAATTAGCTTGACTCATATCTGAAAATTGCCAGTGATTAGCTGGTTATGGTTTGAATTGAAGTCAGATTGCTACAAAAAGCCACAAAAAGTCATCCGCAGATAGATTCTAGTAAATGATGCCCTGGATGCCTCAGTTGCTGCCAGTGCTTGCATTAGGGATGGAGGTCTATTACCACATCACACTGATGGCAGTCATTTTAAAATATGGATTCTGCCTGGGGAGAATCAGTCTCTTGGGGAAAATTCTGTCTTTTTACTTTTTAACCTACTCACTAAGAATTAAAAAAATATAAAAGAAAAAATAAAGAAAAAAGAAAAGAGACCTCACAAACAGCAGAACAAATTAAAACATTCTCCCTATGAGAGAAGCTTGTTCCTCTTCTGTAAATACAATTATTGTAATTACAGAGTGATTCAATCCTGGTGTCTTAGTAGAAATCATTCCTTCTGTACTGATAGTATGTGACATTTAAAATAATTTTGAATAAATTGAAGGCCAAGTGTTAACAATGCTGATAGATGTCAAGTTTATTAAGGAAAAAAGAAGGTATTATTTTGTCATAATTATAAAGTTCAGTGAGCACTTCTGGTTTGATTAAATTCTGTGGGTTTTAGGACTTTGATGCAAACAAGATAAGACCATATCAGTTTCCCTGTCCAAAACTCCTAAGACATTCATTTGTCACATGTGTGTCTACATTTCTCAGATTTGAAATAAAAGCAATTCAGCTTCATGAAAATAAGCAAGTCCTTTATTTCAAAACTGAGTATTTTTGAGTTGTGTCTCTGCATGGTTTATTGGCTGCTCTGCTCTCCAGCGCCTCATTTTTTTCTTCCCAGAGAAAATTCCCTTCCCTGTGAAAATGTATTTGAGCTCCAGTCCTTGTTGCATTACCAAATATATTGCACAGGAAAATACTCAAAAAGTATCTACAAGTCAGGAGTCATATTTAATTCCCAAAAAAGTGGGCAACAGGATACTGCCATGCCATTTCTAGCAGGTTTTTGATTTAAATGACTCACAATTGGTTCTCATTTCTTTTCAGTGCATATTTGACTTCCCACCAGAAAAATAAATTCTTACTTGGTATCTCTGATGATGTGAGAGAATGTGAATGAGGTGCTGTGCTGGAAACACTTACCTGGGCTGGGGATTTGGTAAATAATAAAGACACTGTCCCAGATATTAGTGGCAGAAGCCGTTGTGAGACCAGCAGGTGAACATCAATTGCTCAGCCCCAGTGGCAGTCACAGCCCCACAGACCCCAGCTGGAAAAGGTCTCAGCAGCCACCCCTGCCCCAAACCCTGCTCTGTGCCAGGCAGCAATGGGGACAGAGCAGGTGGCTCCGTGGCTGTCACCCATCACAGGAGTGGGGTGTCTGCACACCTGGCTGCCCTGTGCAATCCACAGCTCTAACACCACCCAGGAAATAGGAACTGGAAAATTCCAGGCTCCATGTCAGGCTGAATTTTTACCATTTCCAGGCCAGATCCTGAAGAACAGGGTCAAGTATGACATGGGAACATCATTTTCTACAGGAGAGGTTTCAGAGAACAATGCTGGCAGACACTGTTGGAAATGACCCAGAGGGGGCTTAACAGGGAGAGGATGAATCTGCCCATGACAGTGAATGCTGTTCTCAGAGAGGAGCTCATGTTCACAACCACAGACTTGCTGACTATTAAACGATTAAAAGATGATTATTTTTAAGATATTTTTTAAAATGGCAGAAGAAATTCAGTGGTGGAAATGAACATGAGAGACCTTTACCCTCAGCCCCTACCCCCTAGACTTTTTCATATGCCAAAAGTCTCCACTGGCAGCTTTAGGGCAGCTTCAGCACAGTGCTAACAGCCAAACAACAACAGAATAAAGGAGAACTGATATGAGCAATCCTATGCCAGGCACAGAGCACGAAGAAAAGCCATCATTAGGCAATACATAAATCTCTGCTTTGCCTACATCAAGATTGCTGCTTGCTGTGCTGCTTTCCTCCCTCTTCACTATCTCATAAAAGGGTGCTGAGAAATGAAACGTAGTTCAAAGAATGATCAGATATCAACCAGCTTCTCCCATATGGACTAAGTTAACAAGACCACTCAGAGCCTAATGTTGCTAAACAGGACTTGGGAGAGGCCTTGGGCAAGGGTGTGTGTCAGGAACAGCCATGGCTATCTCTAAAGCAGGGACTAGGAACAATAGAAGGGTATAAGAAAATGGTTGCTAGTTTTAAAACAAACAAAAAGTTTCTTCTCTTGGTATGAATTTCCACTGAGAAAAAGCTCTGCTTTTGAATGGCTTCAGAGAACCAAAAGCAAACAAGACACAGCCATGGAGAAAAACAAAAACCACAGAGGATGTAGAAGCCAAAAGATGGCATGTGTGACTCAAATCAGCTGACACAAATCCTTTATGGATGGCAGAGTACTCTGGGGACATCAGCCTGCCCTTGCCTTGTTCCCGAGCTCATACTCAGGCATCTACTGGAGATCTGATGAGGGACATGTTGGGCTAATGCAGCCTGACCAACAAATGAAAAGGCTTAAAAATATTCAGGTTGCTCTAACTATTAAAGTCTGCTAGCATGGAATCTGTGCTTGATGATACAAGATTTGAAAAGAAATATGTGATGTCTGTGCTGTTAAAAGCACAAGGTGGACTTCTTACAAAAAAAAAAAAATATATAAATGTGTTCATGCTACTTAACACCTAAAACAGAAATCTAACCTTAGTTATGCAGTGTATATTGCTTGTCTGTCTGCTTGCAAACCACAGTGACTAATTATTCAGGCTTTATGAATAATTTAAATTATCATTAGAATCTCTCATGGTATATTCTAGCAAATGGGACTGTCCCCCAGTCTTCATTTTTAAGAAGTAATTTTAAAAATCATTGCTTTTGTCTACACGCTCTCAAAAGTTTTAAGGTGCATGCAAAAAACGCCCCAAAAAACCCAAATCAGAAAACCTGTAGCTGGAACTTAAGCATCTGTCTTTTAAAATACTAAAGGCTTGCAACAAAGATGAATCTGATATTCCTAGCCCTTTCTGTTCAGCACCATGGTGGCAATAAACTGGTACTTAATTTTATTAGCTCTTCATTTAAAATTTAAGTTCTTGCATACAGGGTACCCTTAGCGCCTTAGGACTTTGAAATTATCTACACAACCCCCCCTTATAATTAGAATAACAGATGCATAAAATTCACACCTAGCTCCATGCAAATCAAAGAAAGGATGCATTACTAAGTTGACTCTCTTCCCCTAGTGGCTTTCCTTCATTATCTCATTAAACATTAGAGAAGCAAAAGACACAGACTGAGAAGTCTCAGGTAAAGCAGAAAGCATACTCATTTTTATGGTGCTTCCAGAGGCTGTAGCTGGCTCCAGGAACTCCTCCACCCAGCCAGGACACTGCAAACAAATCTCCATGGAAATTCCTTGCCTGTGCAGTACTGGGGTGCTGGACTGGCCCTCACAGAGGTGACAGAGTTGAGATTCCCCCAATACCATCATCCAACTCAGTTCTCCTGTCAGTACTAATCACCTTACCTTGACAACTAAACCAGGATGGCAGCCATTTAGAAAGCTTAAATATTTAATTCAGGAACAATAGTGGGTCATTTAAATAATTAAATCTGAAGGAATTTGAGACAAGCCCACAATACCAGAAGGGTTTAATTCTGACATCACTGTGCACACTCACTACAGGAGCACCTGCAGTTGTTAGCAAAAGCCACTTCTCCCCACACCTACATACACAAAAATACACTCAAATAATTAGCAGTCAACAAATGGGCTTGATATGAACATCTTTGATGTCAGTTTAAAAGCACTACCTTAACATAAACTATTTATATATGTTAGCTATTTCAATATGCCTAATTAGTGTTTCTTAAATAACTGCTACCAAGTAGGTAAATAATATATAGGATCATGATCCCTCAGCTGTGAAGCAGAACACCCCGGGTTACACTGGCTGTGCAGAATTTTGAACCTCTGCTGTGAAGCTTGGACATGGACACAGAGCTGTCACTTTAGCCACCTGCAGGCCTGAAGGAAAGCTTTTGTGTCCTTCTTTGAAATACTGGCTTTTGGATCAAATAACACAACAAACGTCCAAGCACGAGGCAAAGCTCTGATGTCCAAAGCTAAGTTATTTAATGCATAAAGAAATATTGCACTTTTGATAAAAATCCAGTATTAAATCTAACATACCTGCAATAAACTTGATTTTATATGCTAAACATATTAATTTCCAGTAATCTAAACAGTGGTGTTGGCAGTCCCAATCCTGTTTGCCTCACTTACATGTTTGACTAGGGAAATAGACCTCTAGCATCTTTGCTGGTTTTTGTATTTCTCACCTTGATGTAAAGCTGTCAGGATTCCCAGGTGGCCTCTCTGGGACTCCACTCCACGTTCCTCAGATGCCAACCAGGCCTGGCAGTTTCCCTGCCTGGTGGAGGCTGTGGGGCTGGTGCAGCTCCTGTTCCAGTCTGGTGCTCCTGTTCCAGCCAGTGCAATCTCATTTCCTGCTCCTGGAAAAGTGCAGGCTGCAAGTCAATAGAAAGGGGAAGGATATTTCTTATTTCCCTGCTGCTGTGGACAGCTCATGAACACTGCACCCCAAGATGCAGCCCTGTCTCCAGACACTTGGCAAAGCTGCCTCTAGAATTATTTCTGTTCTCTTCCCATTAGGAAAAAACCCTCTCTGTCCTATCAACTTATTAGCAATTGGATATTTTGCTTTGCATTCAGTTATGTTCTCAGAGAAAGAACAAGTGATGAAAGTGTCTTTTGGAGGAACATCAAATGCATTTCTTGATGAATTGCAAACTGGTAAACTGCTTGGAAGCTTTTGAAATATGAAATCTATTAAGCTTTTCAATACAGTAATTCTGTAATGTACAGAATTTTTTCCCTCTAAAGATGGCGAATATAAAAGATCACCTATTACTGACTGGAGCTTGTGCTTCTCAGTGAGTGTTTGTGCTTTCAATTCCATTTTTCATAGGGTCTCAAGCCACCAATTAAACCCAGCCCAGCAAACTCTTCAGTGCACATCTCAGTAACTGCTAACAAACTGTTGTCTCTCTGAGTTGGGTACAGGCACCCATTTTCCAGAGATCCCTCAAAACAGGGCACTCATCCTGCAGTCAATTCCTTAAAGCAGGTGAGCTCACACCTTCCAGGAACCAGACACAGCCCTGGTGGCAACTGCAGCACAGACCCTGGACTATAAATACTTGTTAAAATTAGAGTATTGTGTATGATCAGCCTTAAATACACAGAAATAAATATGGCTAAGCCTAGTTTAGCTGGAAGATGTGACCTTATCAAGACTAAATGGCTACCAAAAAATTATCAGCAATTTTCTGCAGTAGATGGAAAAGTTTTGTCAGTTTTCAGCTTCTGTTGTGAATGAAATTCAGTCTGATATGGAGAGAAACCAGGCAAGAGATTAGAACCTCAGCTCTAACAACCTCTCCCTAAAGGATAATGGCAAATGTTCTTAACCTGACACTCAACAAGGTCTTTACACATAATTAGAAGATTTTTTCCAAAGGACCTGCAAAATTAACTATATCCTAATGTTGACTTCTCCAGCATGAATTGAAAAAATCCTCCCAAACATAATTTCTGAGATTCCCTGCAGTGCCTGTGACTTCACTGAAAAATGGGAAAAGATGTCCAACTCCTTGAAACATATTTCTGAAACTACTTTCCTAAAAAACTTTCTTTTAATCATGCAAGAACTCAGAAACACATCTGAAATCTATTTTCTCATTTACTGTGCTTCAAGATGGTTTGGAAGGGGGTGTTTTAATACTTTTTTTTTTTTTTTAAAGCCCATTGAATTAAAACTGGATAAACACAGAAAATGCTAAACTGTTCCTGATAGGGGCATTACCCACTGAGTTGTAGAGCTCCCCTATGTTCTCCATGCATTATCAAGGTTAGTTCTGCCCTTCAGAGAAACTTGAATCAAGACAAATTTCAGTCATAATCTCTCCCAGACTTGGCTGCTTCCAGAGTTGTGTGCCAAGGATTAATCTTTCCAGGTAGCATTCCCATTTTCCCCAAACATATGGCTGGACTGCATAGCAGCAGGAAAGAACACTTCAAGTGTGTCCCTAAAATTGCTGCTTTTGAAGAAGGTGATGTTTCCATGTGCATTGGAACCAACAGCAATAATCACCCTTATGCACAGGAAGCCATATGAGGACTTTGCTGTACAGTCAGTCAAAATTTTCTTCTGACCAGGTTAAATATTTTCAATTCACATTTGAAACCCCCAGTCCAGAGGTCCCAAACTGCAGTAGCCATAAGTTACAAAAAAAACCCCACAATGCAGGCAAGGTTTTTAGGTCTCTAGAGAAGTTTCCCCAACATATTATTGCCCAAAGGGGAGAAAAAAAAAAAAAAAAAAAAAATCAATTTTATACATTTGGGTAAGCCTCAAACATTAAAAGAGAAAAGGTCATAAAAAACCAACCATTTTGCAAATAATTATATAAGAATATTGCCCACAACAATGGTGCTCTTAAAAGCAGTTGCTTTGTGGTCAACATTAATGTCATCTAACAGCGTTTTAATTTTTATTCTTGTATACCCAAACAGGTAAGTAAATAGGGTAGAGAAATCAAAGCACCTATAATATTGCTGGGGTTTTGTGTGTGTTTATGCACAATCATATTTTTCTCCTCAAAGTACTGTAAATTATTTACCATGAGCCAGAGAAGACACACACCTATCCATAGACCCTAAGTGGAATCCAGAGATTAAATCACTACAAGATCTCGTCTTTGAAAGATCCCCTGGCGACTCCAGACAGAGGGTTTTTAGCTCAAACAAAGAAGCACAGATCCCCTGGGCTGTGATCCCCTAAAGACTCCAAACAGACATTTTTTAGTTCAAACAAAAAGGCACAGAATATCACTATGTCATTTTTGCAGCACTTGATCTAAAGTGTCCTAGGTCAACCAGACAGGTATGGGAGGATTGGGCAAAAAACCAAAGAAAACCTGCAAAAATACAACAAGTCATGTGCTAAGCCAGGACAAACCAATTAAGAGCTTTTGAAAGCAACTTCAGTTTACACCAATAAAACCTGTAGGGTCCACAAAATCACAGAACACAAGGGAACCTTTAGAAGATGACACAGTTCTCACATTTTTTGATGACCAGGGAGAAAAAGGGGAACAGAATATTGTGGCAAGGTGTAGTAGGAAAGAGATGAAAATACAAAGTTCATTTACATAAACCTTCTGCTCAGGCTTACTCTGAATTGCTTCCAGAGCTCCTAGTCTAAAATAATATTAAAAAAAGGGGGGAAAGATCCATGAAAACAAGCAACTGCAAAGGAGCAGACACCTTTTCACCTGTTTGCTGTTTATTTGCTTTCTTCAAAAGGAATATTTTTACAAAGAAGGAACTTCTTGGTGAAATGCTGCTATTTACTGAAACCTCAAAGCAACAAAGAGCCAGTACAAATAAACTCTGGAGAGAATTTCCCACTTAACGTCTGAGAAGCAGAGAACAATACACTGGGCTAGATAGCAGAGCCTCTGAATCTCTCTGTCAAGTGGGAAAGAAAATCCTAACTGCACTTCTGTACTCAGGCCATTGTATTACTGGCTTTTTGGGTCCATTAATAAGAAATTATGTATAACCGCACATGTGGTGTGGGAGATGGGAAAGAAGGAAGCCACAGTTATAAAAACCTTCTCAGAAGTTATAGAAGTGGGTAGAGAAGTGGCATTAAAGGCTATTTCATTGCTAAAGTACCTTCTATTATTTATAATTATTGATTTTTTTGTTGCTGTATATACTGATGCTCTGTTCTCTCATGCACTGCTTTCTCCTGCTTTCAATAGGAAGAAAAACATCCAGAGGAACACACCCTGATTAGGTTTTGCTGAGCATCTGAAACAGAGCTTCAGCTGAGCTCGTTTGGAATTGCTAAGTAGAGGCACACCCACCAGGGCATGCCTGTGCTTTCAGCTTTTGCATAAAGGCTCGTTCATGAGGTCTCTGCTTATTATGCTCAATCCCAAAACATAATTTAACTCTGAGTTAAAATAATTACTATACCCATCAGGTATGATGGAAATATTGAGATAGTTATTCATATATCATATAATATTATGGTTATTTAGCCATTGATGCAGTAACACAGATGACACTGACTAGATGTGGGCATAGGTTCATAGGCACAATGTGTGCAATAAAATAACTCAAAAGGTGACAGAAATTGGAATGACAAGAGGAACCCCTCCCAGAGATCCCCAAGTTTTCTTCTTGGCAAGAAAAAGAGACCAGAATGAAGATCCAGCAGATTTCCCCCATCTCAGGTACAGCATCACGACACACAGAGTAATTTTATTGTGAAAAACCATATTAAGCTTAAAGCTATTTTGAAATATTGCATTATTTTAAAGATACTGATCACTTTGTTTAAAAAAAACATTGAATTAAATGTTTTGTAGGAGCACCCAGCATATCCCCCAAGTTAGTGACTTATGCAAGCATACCTGAAAAACACTGGTTTAAATCAAACATCATATTTTGGATCAATCAAACATTTTTTGGATGCAAACTCACATTGTCAATGTTGAGGCTTAAACCTGTATGAGTAACAGTCATTATCATAACACTGAAGGAGTGAAGTGGAAGTTCTAGGCAAGAATTTTACATCAGCTCTTAATTACCAGTTTTGTCAATATAGACATGAACTTCTCTTACAGTTATGTACTTTTGGGAAGTGCATGTGAAATTCTAAAAAAAATACAAAATAGCTGTTGCCAGCTAGCTCTAGCTGTACTGTAAGAGTACTTCACAGAATACATTAAGGGATTTCATAGAAAGAGAGAATTAAAAAAAGGAAAAAGAGAGTATGTTCTCATTTTGTCTGATGCCTCCTGATGAACGGATTTGCAAAGAGCAGGAGGAAGAAGCATTGGTCTCTGGAGTCACAGAACACACCAGGGCTCAGGGAGCCTCCTGCACTGTGGGTGATACCACCTGAAAAACACTTAAAAGGAGGAAAGGAGCTTGCCAGCATTGGGATTACACAGCCAGCTTCAGAGGCATGGTGCAAAAGTAGAAACTTTTCAAGAGGCTTTGGACTAGGTGTGTGCTGGAAAGTCCTCCAAATGTGCTGGGGTTCAATAAACAGTGGAAGAAGAGCTCTTGACTCTGAGGTTAGAATTCTTCACATGGTGGTCAGAAGAGAACTGATTTTCAGGCATTCTGTTTAGTTCATCTCAACCATTACCCTAATTTTGAGAATGGTGTTATTCTAGATTGTTCTCTGATCTTACCAAAACCATAGCTCTAAAGCTGAGAAAGTGCCCATTGATAAAGGACCCATTGCAGCCCTCAAATGAGCTTGAATTTCTGTAGTGTGGAGCACTGAAAACCATAAATTATTTTATAGTAACTGATCATTAAAAGAGAACACTTAAAAAAACTCAATTTATTTTAGAGGTTAAAGTGTGACTGGTTGTTTTAATTTGATTGGTAATCTTCAAAGAGGCAACATTTTAATTTAAGGGTCAACTTATTCTGAGAGGCTAACCAATCATGTAATCTAGATAAGTCTCAGTCTAAAGAGGGTAAAGATGGCTATGCATGATTAAAGTATCCAAAGGCACCTTTGTCAGTTCACTGCAAGCTTTTGGGATGCCTTGAACCATACTAAAGGAACACTCACTGAAGCAAACAGCTTGAGAGATCTATCATATTAGTATGGGTAGTGAATCCTGCTTTATATCAAGAAGTAATTTTAATATAATCATCCTTACGTGATGAGAATTTATAAAACAGATTAGCAAGGTCTGATTATCTCTACTTCAGAAAACTTGAAATGTTCCATGTTAAATTTGCAAGTAACTCTATTAGCTTCTTACAACTTTCTTGCTTGTACTTCCCATAGTTCCTTTTCTACTAATGTCACTTAATAAAGCATAACCATTCACATAGTTCTGCCTTTAACTAAACACCACAAAATCTCGTATGCTAGTGAAGAATGTTTTATAAGTTATCTTTCATTTACTTTTCATTACAAAGTCTTCTTAGGTACTTTGCACACAAGTACCCTACTGAAATATACTATAATCCTTTTTCCTTGTTATTTTTTACTCAGCAAGAATTGTCTTGGGGAAACAAGAAAAGCATAGAAGTAATAAGGTCCCAAAAACAGAACTTGATTTGCCTCTTCACACCCATGAGCACACCTATCAACCGATCCCTAGTGAGCACAAACTTTGTCCTCCATCTAAAAGCAACTTCTTTGCACATTGCCCTGTTTCATATGCAGTGGGCCTCATTCCTGTAGGAAGTGATGGAACAACAGTTTCTTCTTATTTTCAGAAACTAATTAAGAAACTTGATCTCAGCCCTCTGGCTGAAAGTAGAAAAGAATAAACACATGCGGTGGGCACTTGCTAGCTGCACAATTACAGCAGTTCAGATCAGACCTCTTGACCAATTAATCTAAGTCCTGGAGCCTCAAAAACTAATTCCAAATCTTCCTCCCTCTCATGAACACAGCAGCAAAGGTGTTTGCCAGCCCTGGAACAAATTCCTGCTGTGATACCCAGAGCAGGATCTGTCTGATGCCATGAGAGAGATTGGTGACAGAAGAGGGAAGGAAGGTTTATCTCTGAACAGAAAACACAAGTAAAATATCAGGATGAAGTCACAGCTAGCAAGGCAATAACCTAGAGATTACCTGAAGTCTTCCCTGTAATTCCCTGGGTTTTGTTTTCAGGAAAAGAAGAGATGGATAATTTTTGCAGGAGACATGCTTTATATTTGTGGTTAGCTCCAGCAAGTTCATTTTGGAGGCCTGCTAAGGCAAAATACCAGCACTCAGCCCCTGAACCCCCAGGGTGGTTCTCAGGCTTCCCCCATGCAAGCAAAAAAAACCTTCCAGCTCTTTCACAAGACAGTGTAGAAATAAAGCAAGCTTTCCATAAATCAGAATAATATCCTGTATTTGCACATTAACTGACAAACAACCCAGTACAAGAGACATTTTAATTCAAGCTAAATATTGACCATTTTTTTCCCTCTTTGCCACCCTTTTCCTTATGATCTGGCTCTACAGCTTCAGGAGAGAGAGAGAAGGTCACATTTGACCTGAAAACTCTGGTGGTGCAGGCAGAATAAACATGGTCCCTATGAAAGGTTGACCAGGGATGTGCTCAAGGATGATTTTATGTTTAACTAATGAATTTAACATGTGCAAGCACGGTATTTGGAAGCCAGGTTCATAGTGAGAGGTGGTAGGTCTCATTAGGCCAACTCACATCATCTGAAAGCACAGAAAAACTTACAGAGGTCCTTCTTCATGTCCAAAACCTCTTTCTGAGGCAAGCTGAAGTCCAAACCAGGCTGTGACTCCAAACTGATTGTTTTATATGGCTCCTTGCCAATGTTGTATTTGATGCTGAACCTAATTACTGATCCATCTGATATGGTTCACTGTAAGTTAAAGGAACACTTAGATTTTAAGGTACCAAATACAAATGAAATACTGCAATAATACAAAATCCTTTCCCTAGTGGTCATTTTGGGGACCTCCACGCTCAGCTGACAGAGCAAAATCTGGTACAGTGAACAGTTCATATTAATTAAAGTCATTGATGTAAAAATAACTACAGTTGTATAACTGAGCTCTTCCTGTTAGCAAGATTTATTGTGAGAATTATTGACTCTAACAGGTATTTTATCTAAAGCAATGTCCATGAAATAGGATGACCTTTCATCTATTACCTGTTGGATTTGCAGCACCTATGAGTTCTAGATTGATGAGTTTCCTACTCAGACTTATTTCATTACATGTTCTAGTTATATCACCTTTTTATTTTTTTTTCCTTGACCGACAGGTGAAAAAAACAAACTCACCAAAAAAAAAACCACCCAAACCTGACATGTTCATGGTATGCAAATGTGATCAGGTCACTACAGTGATTATCAAATGAACAGCAACTCTGGGCCCTTGGACAGAGGAGACAAAGCTCTGAACCTCTCAACCCAAAAGGTTAACAGTGTTAACTATTGCATTATTTGTCATAACACATTCATTTAATGCATGAGGAGATAAGGCTCCAGTGGTCAAAAGTAAAGACATCACAGGGATGCTTGTAGCTTGAATATACTGATATTAATAGAAAATTTTAGTTTATAAGACTACAGCCAGGGAAAATGGCCAAAGCAAGCACTGAAACATTCAAAACACTTCCTGACTTGCAAGAATCTCACAGCCTGGGCTGCCACCTAGGAGTGGCACATGGCAGGCTTCATCAAAATAAAGACCACCTCTAATTTTGGGCCCTCAAGGAGCAGCTGGAGTTTAAAAATGCTCAGCACCAGGTAAGTCCAAAGGGTACCACAATCCCATGGTAATCAGACTGAAGGATGCTGAGCCACATAAAAGGCAGATAACAAGAAAGGGTTACTTTAAATTACATGATGACTGCTAAATTACATGGTGGCTGCTAGCGTAAAGGGAGAAATTGCATCCACTTTGCCATGTTCTCCCCTCAGAATATTGCTCAAGTGCTTTCAAACCTGGTCTCACAACACCTCTCAAAGACCAAATAAATTATAGAATGCAGCAGTCATACTCTGGTGGAATTGTTTTAAATAAAATCAACCATTAAAATTATCCAGTCTCCTAGAATATCTTTATTTCCCCTCTGAGCTCTACAAATCACACTTCTCTGCTTTGCTCTCAGGCTTTCCACTGAAGCACAAAAATCTTTTACTGGGTTATTATTTGATCCTTTATAGCCCCAAAATTAACTTTTGTTGACTGGCCTCTTAAAAGGCTTCAAATCACAGAAACACTCCTAGACATTTCCATGAAATAATTAATAGTGCTGAAATTTGCACCACAATCATTAAACCTTGGGATTAACAGCCAGCAGAGATAACTGAGCATTTCAGTAATTTCTGTAGATTAATGATTTAAGACCTTCTATGGGGGAGGGCACATCAGGCTGAATCCTTCTGCAGGTAAAGAAGTAGCCTTTACCTTCTTCATAATGTTTGGCTAAACAGTGAAAAAATTATGAAAAAACCCACCCAACTAAACATAGAAAAAAGTTCAAGAAAATAAAAAAAGTCAAATATTTGTAGAGAATTTGAGCAGCACATGGAGAGAGCTCAGGCACTCAATGTCTTTTTTGCCTCAGCCTTCTCCAGAATGTGCTCCAGCCACAGAGAAGTCCTGGATGCCCCATCCCTGGAAGTGTTCAAGGCCAGGATGGATGGAACTCTGAGCATCCCAGTCTAGAGAAAGGTGTCCCTGTCCAAGGCAGGGGGGTTGGATCTAGATGATCTTTAAGGTCCTTTCCAACACCAACCATTCTAGCAATGTCTGAAGTAACTTGAGAATTTCTAGATCATCCCTGCTTGGCCACCTGCTCTGAAAAAAACACCTTCCTAATTAGTTTCTTTTCTTTTTTATAAGACTGCTGTCAAGGTAACTGTTTATTGTATAATTTGCAACAAAAGCATCTGGCAATTCTAACTCCAACAATTGGCATTAATCTTAGTATTATTTTCAGGTACAACACCTCAGTGTGAATAGAGCCTGGTGTTTCACACACACCCCCTGTATTTAGTCTGCTGTGTCTTTATTTAAGTGCTTGAATTAATGGCTTCATATTCAGAAGTTCTGATTATCTAGCAGTAGCTCATGCTGGCTTTTAACTCACTTCTAACTTGGTGAAGGCCTTTATTTCCACACTGTTTCTTTTCTCTCTAAGCAGCAAATACCAATCTTTACCATCCACACTAGTAGTTATAATGTTATGCATTGGTGAGAGCTTGCTTTGTTTTAAACCATACCACTGCTCTGTGAGTATAAAACTATAGAACTTTTGGGATAACTGATTACTTCTCCTAAAGGCATCACAGCTTCAGAGATTTCTGTCTTCCTTGGAGATGAGTAGAATCTGCATAATTTGTACTTCATGACAAAACAACAGCTCACACACTGAATTAGTAGTGTTATACTCTGATGCATGTCAGCAATGGCAGTGAAGTGCTGGCTCGTTATTTAACAAAGATAAATTAATTTGTAGCTGTCAGTCATGTTTTCCAGATCTGCTTAGATTCTGAAATTTATTGACAAGCTATAATAACTGACATTTAAATTTTCTGTTCTTGTAGAAGCAAACATGAAGCATGGACCTAAAATATGACATTTAGTTCTAATCCCTGTTGCAAATAGAGAAAAGAGATCATTTGATGCTTCTGTAATTCTTCTATTTAAACTGAATATTCTCAAATGGTCCGGCATCCTTTTAAAGCAGTATTTGAAGATCTTAAATGTACTTCTTCCTGAAATATTTATGTCTATTTCTCAAATTCCTTGAATGCAGTTGATTTTATTCTGTCAGACAAGTACAAAAGGGTACATTCATCCCTCTCTGTTGCTATACCACTGGCTCCTTCAAATCCTCACTAGCAGGCAGTTTGATGGGGATGGAGGGGACCTGGCTGCATCCTGTTTGCTGCTGCCACTTGGGAATAGGACTTCCAGCTTCTTGTGTGTCACTTTCCCTCTCTACATGAGTGCCCTGCTGCTCACACACTCACAGTGATGGGGAGGAAAGGGACAAAGCCTCCAGCCTGTTCCACTCCTCCAGCAAGGTGCTCAAGGGAGGGAGCAGCACCTTGGGACAGCTTTATCCCATGGCATTTGATCATAACTCAGCCCTGAGGAGACAGCAGGGACAACTGAACTGTTCAACAGCTACAGTGGTGCTGTAGGAATATTCTACAGCAAATCTTTAACAGGAGGAGAAAGAAACCAAACAGCAGACCAAATCCCACAAATTGCAAACCTTTTTTCTTCCTCTTGATGCCAATCACTCCCCTTAAGAGGAACAGCTTGGTGAGCTATCCACTGTCTTGTGTTCTGACCTGAGGCCATTGCCTGCCTTCAGAAATGTCACAACCAAAAGAGAAAAATAGGTTTCTTTGCTATTTTAAAATAAATGCTTCACTACCTTAACCAATAATCCCCATTAATAGTCCATCCTTCCATACTGATTCAGCTACAAATCATCAGACTTGAACACACACAACAGGTGGTGTTACCAGTCTGAAGGGCTTGGCATTGAGGTTTGGCCCAGACAGGCTCAGAAGCTCATTTGCACAACAGGACTCAAACCCCTGAACAAAGCCTGTGAAAGCAAATGAAAAAAAATCACAGGAATGGAATGCACTTCCTGGATTTTGAACATTGGGATTTTATCACAACCTCAGACTGCACACATACAACAAAGTGGGGAAAGTCAGATTAAATTGTCCAGGAAAAAAGCCCCTGAAATTACAGCTGGAAGATGGAGGAAGGCTGATGCCTCATCTGCACAGTGCCTCCTCTCCACCTGTCTGAAAAGCCTTTTTGATGGCTCATGCTTTCAATCCCTCTGATTGCAACTGCCAGCATGGAAAAATCAGCCACTTGTATAAATCGCTTTTAGCTGATTATTTTAGAGAGGCTCCACTTCAAATAAGGGGTTAAATCCTCTTTTTGTTGCATGATAATGTTTTTCCTCAAGGGGTTTGATTGGCCTGGTGCTCACACATTCACTCTGAGGAGAAGGACTAGGGCAGTGATTGCAAAAACGACATCCAGCACAGCCCCAGTAAATCTTCTATTGTGTCAGAACACAAAGGACAAAACTAGCTCCTGGTTGCCTTAAAAGCTAGAAGTAATATTTTCTTTCTTTTATTAGTGGACACATTTTTGAAAAGCAACAACAGCTGATGCTTTAAGTCTTTCCCTGGTCCCCTAACGATGACCGACTGGGAAAGTAGAGCATCCTTGGCTTCCCTTCAGGCCCTTTAGCTGCTCCAGCTGGCCACTAACTGCTCTCTGAAAGGGCCTCTGTGTGACACATTTGTACACAATATGGATCCTGCAGGTTCCCCAGCCCCATGGTACCACTTAAGCAAGTGTTCCCTTCATGTATCGGCTGTGTCCTGCCTTACAGGCATGTATCTATATATTTTTCCCTTTTTGCCAGTTTCTCTGAATTCTATTTTTAATATTCAGTTAACTTTGTAGAAAGTAATTATATTCTGCTCATTCTACACCAGCTGGTATTTACTTCATCCTCCATCAGGCATCAACAGAGCATGGGGCTGCAAGACAGAAACATTACTCTGGCAAGCATAAATATTTCATTTTTCACACCACAAATGCGTTGATGATTTATTAATTAGCCTAAAGGCCTGCTGCTTCTGCATAGCTGAGTAGCAAAATAACTCAGCTATGATGACTGAGAGAGTCTGTGGCTCACATCCCATTGGAAAGCTCTGACCAGCAGCATATCTGAAGGCTAAAAAACACTTCCAATGGGCCGGCACTAAAATTACCAAGATAAATCTTGGCCATCGCAACCTTTGGACCAGCTTTGGAGAGATGCCTTGTCCAATTCCAAGCAGCAGCAGCTCTGGTGCTGGTTCTGCAGAGGGAACCTGTCTGGCTGCTGTCAAACACTTTCTCAGCAGAACTGATACTCCATAGCAGCCATAACACTCAAGCAAGCCAATAAAAAGCAGGAAACTGAGCAACTGCGTATTATTATTCCTCGGTGTTCATAATTTCAGATCCAGGCTGGCAACCATATCTGTCTTTTTCCTTTAACAAAAGAAAATTAATATATATATCTTGAAATTCTCCTTTAAATATTCAAAGGATCATTCCTATGTCTTAATTTTACTTTCAGAACAGTCGAGACAGTGCCTACTTAATTTTGTTTAAAAATTCAATAATTCAGAAGTTGATTCTAGCAATTCCTGAATTTTAAATGAAAAGCAGAGAAAGGAAAGATGACTATATCAAAATAACTTACACCAGTTTCAAAGCATGCTGAAACACCACTTCAGTTCTGGAAAACATGCCAGTCTTCCCATCTCTATTTTGTTTGCCTTCAATTATAATTAAATCAGAAACAATATTTCTTATAATCACTGTAATGATTAATTGTCTTTGGGCATGAGTAAAAACTTGAACAGGGCTGAAGTGTTTGAGTGGGCAATGGCTCAAACCAGTGGCTGGTTATGGGTGTCATCCTTAGGAATCAATACAGGGGCACGTCCACCAGGGACCAAATAATTGGGAAAAAACCCAGAGAAGCCTCAAGGAGCTCAGTAAAGGCAAATGCAAGCCCTGCACTCTCATTCTGGGCAGCTTTAGGGGGCAGCCAGCAGGCTGAAAATTATTTCCTTCCACTGGGCATTGGGAAGGTTCCATGACATGTGCAGTGTCCAAAATCCTGTCCCTCCCTAGGAGAGAAGTATTGAAACCCCCATGGAGAAGGGTGGAGCACACAGCTCAGGAGAGGCCCTGGCAGCTGGGCTTGCTCAGCCTCCAGGCAAGGAGGAGAAAGGGGGACCTGCCACAGTCTTCAACAACCTGGAGAATGATCCAGAGAATGTGGAGCTGACCTTTCTCAGAAGTGGTCAGTGAAAGATTGAAGAAATGTTCATAAATCATAGCTGGCTATAAGGTGAGGAGGAAAAAAGCCAAACAGAATAGCATGAAAAGGTTAAGCACTAGCAAGCTTGTCCAAAATGTCTGTGGAGTCTCCATCACAAAGGTGGTCAGGACAGGCTTGCATGAGCCCCTCAGCAAGCTGAGTGTTCAACCCTCCCAGTGGCCCCTTCTCACCTAAATTATTCAATGATTTAATGAGTGAAAGAACTTAGTGGCAATTGTTATTTATACAGCCTGCTTAATAATGGATGTTATTTAACGTTTATATCATAGAACCTTGACCCTATTCCAAAAAGATTTCTGCTTTGTTTCCCTGCAAGGAATTATCTTGTGTACTCTGAAAAATGACCTGACACACCAAAAACCAGAAGCATTTAAGTTCTAAGTTCTCAAAATGCAGCCTTTGTCCATATTAAAAGATCAGAAATTTCCATGGAGTTAAGTTTTGCCTGGCAGCTGTGCATGCACACACATCACTTTGACTCTTGCTAAAAAAAAGCCTGTGCTTTTCACTGTCTACCCCTCTTGCCTTTTACTGAGGCTTTTCGGTAGAATACTTTGAAAAAAGAAATACTGAGATTGGTCCTATTTGCCATTTCCCTTTAGTTTTGTTATTTATCTTTTGCATGCAACCAGAGACCCCAGTAGAGCCTTGGTAGGTGGTGTAAAACTGCGCAGCAAAGAGCAGAAAATTGATGCCCAAGAGGGGTGGTGTATGACAAGCCAGATACACGGTGGAAGGTTTGGAAAGGGATAAAGAGAGGTACCAAAAACATCAGAGCTGGGAATACAGGCTGTGTCTCTGGGTCTCAGTGCAGTGCTATCTGGCAGAAAAAAGCTGGTATGAGGGAAAAAAAAAATCATTTCAAAGTCTCTTGCTGACACAGTCTGCCTGAGGTTAAAGACAGAACAAAGCCAGAGTTAGACTTCTTCCCCAGAGTTATTTTTAAGGTTACTCCTGCTCACCAGATAAACATCACAAGCTGACACAAGGGAAAAGGTTCAGGAGACACGGGTGTCTGCTTCATCCTGTGCTGGCAGCAGGAGGCAGCTCGGGCCAGGACAGTGGCAGCAGCAGCATTGTCACCCTGGGGAGCTGTGGTGCCACCACCTCCCTGCCTTCCCCAGCAGGCAGAGGTGCCAGTCACAGCAGCACTGCCTGGCAGAGGGGCTGGCACAGCTGAGAACCAGCTCAGCACAGCTGAGAACCAGCTCAGCACAGTGCTGGGCAGCCAGAGGAGGGCTGGGCAACTAAACCTTGAAAAACTGTGATGGGAGCACTTGGCAAATGGGACAAAAATCAAACACAAACCCCTCCTTCTGGAGGATGTCCCAAGTGGGTTATGCCCTCCAGGGAAGGCACCACTGCCAGAAAATTCAATGTGCACCAGGTCTGGACACTCAGCACTGTCTCCAAAATGTGTCTTGGGCGCTCTAGGCCCAGCATTCCCATTCAGGCTGACAGCAGGGTGGGCAGCCCACCACAGAGCATGCCCAGCTGAGCATCAGGAGAACTGCTGGCCTGTGCTTCAGTTCTATTAATTTGTGAGAACAGGATCTTTAACATCATGGTTATTTCCCAATTTTATAGTCCATATTTTGAAGTAAAAAAAAAAAAAAAAAAAAAATTAGGCAGTATATTTTGCTTCAGCATGGTGTTAGCATTAATACTCATCTAGAAAGACCCCTCACAGCTGTGTTTTAACATGGCAAGAATTGATTTTACACCTGGACCCATTTCTCTTTGACACCTTCTAGCTGTTCCTGTCAAGTACTACTTTATATGCTTATATTATTTCACTTTATTCTGCATTAATAATGTATGCTTTGTTATCATCCTTAGTGTTCAGTGAATAAATGTGGCTTTATTAAATTTTTCATTAACACTGTAATGAATGTGCATGCTCATATACCTGTGATTGAAAATGTTTTTTAGATGGACAGCAACCTATGCTTCTGAAACAAGGATAGCACCATCCCAAAATCTTACCCAGAACAACACTAAAGATTCAATTCCCAAGGCAGAAGTTTTGCTTTCTTTTTTTTTTTTTTTTTTTAATGTTTAAAATAATCCTGGCAGTTCTGTGCAAAATAAGGTGCATAGCCATTGTTACTGTAAGAAAAGAGGTAATGGAAAGGTTCTTTAGGTTTTTTCCTATCTGAAAAATTCCAGACTTTTCGTTTCAAGTTGTTGCACAAAAACATCTGAGATCTTGCACACATTTAAGACATCATCACTCTTCCTGCCAATATTTACTTAGAAGACAGAAGGAAACCAGCAGAGCACATAGGTTTGTTTGCTTTTGACTAAAAACATCAATAAAATATGATAATCTATATCTGAGAAAAGTGTCTTTTTACTCATTTCTAGGCAAATTCCTCATCCCATATTGCTTTTTCAAGAGGAAGGCAACATGGCAATAATTATCTCCTGAGCACCTTTGCCAGTACTGACAATCCTTTGGTTGCCTTATACCCTCAATTTTTTTGCTTAAGTAAAGAATTCAAAGTTATCAATTGCCAGTGTGCTGACTTTTTTTGGGCTGCCTTGAGCATATGTCACTTATTACAATCTATAAGGGACTGTAGCTGTGAAATGGAGCACCATAGCAACAAGGGCATGTAGGAGAGGGCTGTTAAACCAGAGGAGTAGGTGTGACAGAAGGCCTGGGGTTTGTCAATAATTCACACTTTATGGCAAGAGGAAATTGATAAAAGCCATTTTAAAAGAGTTAAATCTATTCTATTTCTGTGATCACATAATACATCCTTCATCAAGATGTGAACTAACACCTCTAATAAAAGCTAAAGGACACACAACTCAGTGGCTGAGCCCTTCAATCCCATTTCCATGCTGTTCCACACAAATCAAAATTAAATGTTCTCCTTGAAGGAAAGACACTGTAAGTATCTTCCCAGAAAAAGAAGGATAACAGCCAACATGAAAGGGACAATCACGTTCAGCACTCCTAGTCTGACCCTGCCTGAGTGTCTCAATGCCACTCTCATAACTCATGCAAATGTTTGGTCTCTCAGAAGTGAGGCTGAGGGGTCTGGGTGTGCAACAGCCGTGTCAACAGTGACTGAATCCTTAAAACCTTTGCCTCTGACATGACAGGACCTCAAGTCACATTGCTCTGCACTTGGATGAGGGAGAATTTAAAAAAAAAAAAAGTTTTATGGAAGAAGGAAAGGCCTCTATCAGAATACAAGACTTGCAACATAAAACCAAGAATATGAACTGGTGTAAAGTAAAGGGATCTTACTCAAATGTAACACTAACTCTATTGGCTAGAATTCCTTTTTGCTTTGATATTTGCTCTGTTTTAAAGTCTTTGGTGCATACTCTGAATATATTTACAAGTAATAAAAGCCAATATTTTATTATAAATTAAAACATTATTCAAATCTACTGGTCCAATCTAGAATAAAAAGAATTTATGTCTTTATTATAACCTGCATGGTCAAACAGCTCAGAACTTTTTAATCTCAGCACTATCTTCTGCCTTACACTGGAGCAGCACAACTACCACCATGTGCTGAGAAAAGGACCAAAACCCACCCTGAAGTGCAATCAGATAGGATAAATACTGCATGTAAAAATCCCTACATCAAGCCTGGTTTCTCCCCTTACACAGGGGTTAAATATAGAGGTGTATTTCTGGGTGTCATGAAGGCTTCTAGAAAGCAACTCTGGAAACACCCTAGAACTCCAAGTTATTAATGACTGCAAGCAGTATTTCAAAGTTGAAAAATAGTCACTTTGTCTCTTACAGAGCTTAAAGGTTTGTGCTTTTGCCAAGTGCTGGCCTGGGGTTGACAAGGCACAGACAGGGGCTCTGCACAGGCTCCCTGAGTTCATTCCTGAGCTGCTGCTCCCCTGGCACACAGGACACTCAGACACACCCAAACTGCAAATCCTCAAAGTACTACTGAGGCATCTTGCTATCCATGCAGGAGCAGGAAAAAGGCAAGGGATTTGGTTGGTACAGGACCCACACATTAATGCTACATGAACCATGCCTCTCAAAGGTCAGGAATTTCCTGTGAGTTTTACAGAAACAGGGAGTTAGGAAACAAAGGCTGGCACTTTACAAAACCCTGATGATGGTCACTGCAGCTGTATTCTGCCAAATCCTCAGTGTAGGGAAAAGGGGAAAGGCTTCAAGGGGAAAAAGCAGAGAAATCATTTTGGTCTATGCAGCATCAGCAAAACACTCCATCTATAACTGAGTTTAAAAATGAATTGACCCAAGTGACACAAGTCAAGAAGAAAGCAGTTTCATTAGTTGTGCTTGCTCAGGAGTTCCCTCTGGGACCAGGGGAGAGAGTTCCTCTGCAATTATCCAGGGTCTCAAGTACAGGAAGATGAACAGACAGTGCATTACCCTGCAGCACCATCCAGCATGTAAAAGCACAGTGAAGCTTTAACACAGAAAGAGTTTGTGGGCTTGTTTGAAAAGTTCTGAATGAAGTTACATTGAGATAAGTTCTGGGCTGCACACCAGCCATGCAGACTTTAAGAAGCAGTGTATTAGAATGCTCTACGTCACTGAAAAGCCTGTTGTTTCAAGTGTCTTCTTAGTGCCTTGCTTTGCTCTTCTGAAGATGATCTTAATGGCAAATACACTTTTCTTGTTCCTAACAAGAAGTTCTACTGACAAGGGTTTTGAGAAAGCCTACAGTTGCAGACGCTCCTGAGAGGAGTAATCCATGTTTCATTCTTAGTTTTTTGTTGTTTCCTGTTTTAAAAGCTACAGAAAATTACCTTGAAAGACTTCCCTGAAGAATCAAGAGAGCTTATTATATTATGTTCTGACAGAATGGAGAACAATTGTCTCCTTCTTTGCAATTTTTTTTTCCAAATAAATGTATTTTCTTCCATTTCTCCTTCTGTATGAATTTAAGATATTTTTCCATACTATTTCATGTTCAGCAAGACTGAGAACTTTCCAGCTACTTTTTGTGGCCCGCTTTTATTCACTGACAGATTTACATTTAGATTATGTATTTTTACCTTTTTATTGGAGCAAATGGCAATAAAAGCACACTTGATATAGTGTTTAC
The DNA here is from genome assembly GCA_034509425.1 of Eopsaltria australis. Classification (NCBI taxonomy): domain Eukaryota; kingdom Metazoa; phylum Chordata; class Aves; order Passeriformes; family Petroicidae; genus Eopsaltria; species Eopsaltria australis. The sequence continues at coordinate 2,990,186 of JAVTVJ010000138.1, forward strand.
ATCCAAATATAAATAAGCATCAGTAACTGGTCATGAATTTCTCAAGCCCTACAGCAAGGAATGGAAATGCTGCACTGTTTCACCCAGCTGGCTCAGTCTGTAGGGGGGGAGCAGATGGAGACACAGGTACAAACCTGAATGCTGGGGTGGGGGAATCTAACAATCCTAGGGTGTTACAAGCTTCTCTCCATCCCACAGAACTGCCCTACCTTTGGGGGAGCAAACCATTCCTCAGCAACCTGACCAGTTCCTACAAAGCCCAACAGCACCAGTTGCACCAGGAACATGAGCCTTCCTTGTCACAGAGAGTCACAGGATTCTCTGCTCCTGAATGGGCTGTGTGTGGTGGATGTGCTTGGCTCACACCTGCAGCTACTGAAAGGCTCAGCAAACAATAAAATGTCTCTTATCCAACAACATCAGGAATGCCTGCCCAAGCAAAGAGCCAGCCCTGGAAAGCAAGAATTGCAGTCTGCTGATCGTTCCTGATTCTTGGTAATCTCTGACCTCAAACTACACTCATGCAATCTGTGGAATAGGAATGGAGGGCAATAACTTCCAGAAGCAGCTACCATTGTAAGCCAAATTCTGCCTGATCACCTTCACGTTATTAAAAGAACATTCAAACTGTTTTCTTGCTAATCATTCAAATGCTGGGGCTGGGGAACACTGAATTCTCAGTTATGTCTTTAACAGCAAATGCTCATTTCTTCAATAGTTTTTTTTAATACACTCCACTCCCACTCCCCCTACCAGAAAATCCCACAGCAGGGAGCTTAAAAACCTACACTTCAAAGTTTTCACTGCATGTAATAGAATCATTCATGCTTTTTTTCTTTTTTATTTACCTACAGTAATCTCACTTTTAAAAAGGACAACCAAAAAATGTAAACTTTCCAAAAGCTGAAAAAGATCTCTTCATCTGAGTGTCCTTTTTTGCTACAGAAAGGGAGGAAGGGTTAGGAAAGCTGCAATATAGCAACAGAGGATGAAAATGGGTAAGTGGATAAAAATAAGCAATGAGGAAGCATAGATATCACTTACTGCACACAACATCAAAATAGAAAATGTGTATATTTGTGCCTATGCCTTGCCAAGGTTTGCTGCGAGGAAAGCATTCGATATTGAACACCTCGAGTTATAATTTCAAATATCACGTTGAGAAAGCCACTCCAAAAAAAAAAAAAAAAGGGGGGGGGGTGAGAAAGCACCCAAAAGAATAAACACAAGAATTCAAATTCTAATTCAAATAACTCAAAATGGCAACAGCCTCGAGCACCTGGAGGGAAGGTGAGCAGGGAAGAGAAGTGTTATCACTTCTGGAAGGAGCCTGGGGTGGGTCTGCTGTTTGCAGCTGTTTGACTGCTTTGCCTTCTCCTCCAAAGCCAGGGCAGGAGATGGGTACAGCTCTGCTGCTCTGAGTCCATTGCAGCAGCACCACACACTGTGCTTCATGTGCCACCTAACCAAACACTGGTCCCACAGGCCCTTTGGCTTGCAGTCAAGGGCTGTGAGGGCACAGCTGTGCAGAGGGGGCCTGGCAGCCCCAAGGCAGGTACCAGGGGAGGGTCAGGACCACGCCACACTCAGCAGCCACAGCTTGTGCCAGGCAGAGCCAGCCCATGCCATCCTCATTGGGAGCACAGGGAAGCAGCCACCACACAGGCAATGAATGATAAATACTCCACAGATCCTGGCTTGAACAGCAGCAGAAGAGAAGGAGGCTCCCCAAGGATGCCCAGAGGGAACAAGTACAGAACAAGAAACTACCCATCCAGCCACATTTATGACAGCAGCTCATTCTGAGCTTTAGCTCTTGCTGTTGAGTGCAGAGGTACCAGAAAGAGCAAATGATACTGAATCATCTGAGCTCTGGACTGTGCCTTTCGTGGGCTCTGAGGGCTCTGCCAAGAGCTGGCTGGAGACACAGCTCACTGCTACTGAGTGTTCAGCACTGAGAGCTGAGCAAATCCTAATTCTGACAACATTCAAGGTGCACTATTCTCTATTTCCCAGGCTCTCACTGATCTGGGAGGAAAGGATTTAAAGCCATTAATTAAAAAAGAGAAAATAATAACATTTTCTAGCAACAGTAGAGTGAAGAAACCTCCTTTTCACTGAAGCTGATCCTGCACAGGTCTATTAACTTTAGCAAAGAGAAGACACAGCTGTTTAAAATAACAGCACAATAGTTTTTCTGCCTGTTGTGCTCCAACAGCAGTGGGAATTCTCCATGCCTCACTTTGCAGAGCTCTGACTGCAAGATGCTCATAGGGTAATGTGCTGCAGCTTGGGAATTTGGAAATACTATTCTACTCTGAAAGCTGGGAAGAAAAAGGTGGGATACCATAAGGAGAGAGAAAAAAAAAAAAGGCAGGTTGACATAAGGGAATAGGCCATTTAGAAAGTTTATCTGCAGCAGATAATTTTTAAATGTAAACCCCATTCAGAGAGAAGAAATCAAATAGAAATACACCATTGAACATATTCCCTGGTCTCTCCTCAAGACAAGAAAGAAAGTGTATTGGATCCTGTTGAAAAATCTGAAAAATACCATAGCTCACATACCATACCTGTGCTCTGTGTGTGTGGCCAATGCACACTGGGCCTTTCAGCTGTTTGTTCATTATTCAGAAAACATTTGCCAAACCACTCGTGTGCACATCCAGCTCTCAGACAGGAAATGTGCTCTCAATAGGACTGCATGCTTGCAATTTAAGAAAAGTACTTGAGCAGTGCAGGAATCCTTCATGATGTGCATGGGTTGCTCAAAGCAAAGCTCTTACAGAAAATGACCATGGTTTGTCCCAAGCTTTCTTTCAGTGAATAAGGTGCCTGAGACCTGAGAAGGGAAAATAAAGCAGGACAGTTTGGAGGGAGCCTGGCACCAGCCAGCCAAGCCCTGAGCTCTCAGGCCTCAAGTCACTGCTTGTGAGTGCAGGGTGACTTCACACAGCTTTGCAGTTAACCTCACAGTTAAAAAAAATCCAAAAATTACTGGGTTGAACTCAACATACCCATAGCTCTGCAGGGCTTTTCTCTAAGAATATCAGATAAAGGACCTCCTATAGCCACCACTCTGCTATTTCTTGCTATTTGCTCCCCCTTTCTGAACTTCAGTGAGTAAATTAGAGCTATTTTTCTCCCCACTATTGTATTTCAAGTCCAAGCACGCTATGGAGCTAACACATTTACAGACATTTTCTGAGCTGGAATCTCTGCATTCCTACATTGAGTCCAGAGGGGCTGTGAGTAACTCACAGCACACAAGTTAGTGCCCAGAGCCCAGTGGACTGGGCTTCACCCCATTCCTACAGACAGGGCAGATGGAACAGGGGGTGATGCCAAGGGGATCCACTTCAGGGACTCTGGGATGTGGCTGCAGTGTGTGACAAGAGATACAACCCAAGCAGGCTGGATTTCCTAACATGAGTAAGCACTTTGTCCAAGAAACTGCAATTTGGTCTCTGACCACCAAATTTTTACCATTTTGTTCAGTCATTTGCCACTCACTTGATCAGGCTACTCAAAGCCCCATCCAATGTGGCCCTGAACACTTCAGGGATGGGACATCCACAGTTTCTCTGTGCAAAGGGTAACACAAAAGTACCACAACAGCAGAGGAAGGCTTTATTCTCTTCCCTATCCAAGCCTGCATCAAGCTTCACGGCTGTATAATAAGCTGCTTTTTTAAAAGACCAACTGGATTTGTTATTGAAAAAACTTGGAGTTGAATAATTTGATTCAGTTAGCAAAAAAAAAAACCAAAAAAAACCCAAAAAAACAAAACTATTTTGTATGTAGAAGGCAAAGCTTTGTTGGATGAAAGAGATAGATGCCAAACTGTTTTAGTAAAGCTGCTGGGATGCACAGGAAAATTGGCTCAAATGCTCATTTCATTCAGTCTCTGATTTATTGCTGTTTGTTTACATTTCTTCAGCAACTCAAAATGCACTTAAGTAGGAAAAATGTTCAAGAAGATTTGCTCTACTCTTTACTACAGCAGGCTTTCACAAGACATGGGCATTACTCTGAGTCAATTATTTTTTGCTTCATTGTCTTTGGCTGGGTTGGACTTCTGTGCTCAGTCAATGAAAGCTGTTACAGAGCTGACAAGGAATTTCCCAGCTGAAAAACACCGAGTGCCAGTGGAAACTCACTGAACAAGTTCCTTGTTTCATCAGGAGGCCACTGTGCCTCTTCCCAGTAGAGATGCTAGACTGAGGCATGAAGTCTCCAACAGGCCCATGGTTGCCTTGGCCTCAAACTATGTTTGCCTGCCTTTAAGACATCTTGTCCTAAGTACCAGCTCTTATTCAAGAGGATTTTCAAATATACTGTATCTTCTGGGATGTTGAAGTGTGCTCTCATTTTTTTTTCCTGTGTGTGAAATGAGAGCACCTGGCTTGTTTACTACAGGAAGGAAGCACAAGTCATCACCAGCAATCCTCCTGTAAACTCTGAGATTTGGAGCAGGAAGCACACAAAGGTGACCATTCAAGGTACACATCGAGGAACAGTAAAGTTGGACAGCCTTGGGCTGCAAAAGAGGCTCTCAAAACCCATTCCAAGGAAATTAAATACCTCAGAGCTCTTTGCCTTCTAAAATTTTCCATAGGGATATAACCTGTCAAGCAATTTGCAGAGTAGAGCCACCCCTGTGAGTCTTCATCAGCCTCCCCACTAAAGGTTCAGGTCATCCAAACAGATCAAAGCTGGACATGAATCAGAATTGTTACCAGTTTTTAGAGTCCACTTTTCTCTGTTCATCCCTGTGACCTCAGTCCTCCTCATGTAAATACCACCTGTGCCCTGTTGATTGAAATGAGGATGTCCTTAAATCCCTCCCAGCTTTATGGCTGACCTGCAGACTTTACTGAACTATGCCCCTTGCACCTCTGATGGGTTTTGCCTACACTTCCAGGAGCTGCAGCCACATTTCCCAGTCTGTTTGTCCAAGTTTGGCTTGGACAGAACTACTTCTCTGTACAAGTGAAAAAAGTGGAGATCCTATACCCTAGGGTCACAATTTTGTCAAATTTTGCCACAACTTTTGAAGGCTATAAAACATTCAAGAAACTGACTACATTTGTTTCAGGAGAATAACTCACAGAAAAGTTACAAAGGTTGCTTTTACCCATCTAGTTTATATTCTGAACTTGATTTACCCCTGAATGGTCCTTTGTAAGCCATTTATGTTTCCCATTTAAAATAGAGCAGCTACAAATTCTTCTGTTATCTAAGCATGTCAGAAATGAAAATTAGATTGTTTTTTGCATTCCTTTTATCACACCAGCTCGATTCCACGCCACACATGAAAGCTTGGTCTCTGCTTTCTTCTAGCCAGAAGCATTTAATCCTCTTAATGGGTGACTCACCCGACTTACTTAGTCTGGTCAGATAGGAAATCATCTGCACAGCCAAAGAATTACAAGTATGGAACAACACTGCATGAAATTACCTCAAGGATTTCCATATGGATCTTGCTGTCTACAAGACTATCCTACCTAATAAGCCCAGGGGATTCAGATAATATATTTACAAACCCTACTTTCATTGATTTTTTTTTTTTTTTTTTTTACTCTTTTCCTCTTCTCATTAAACAAGACAGATACCCAATTTGAAGTCACTGGTTTACAGCTAAAAGCAACTTTTGTAGGCTTTGTAGCAAGTAGGAGTGACAAAAACACCTCTTCTATCACTTCCTGTAGGTCAATAAAATATAACATGATGAACCATCTGCTGCTTGTGTAATGGGTAAAGGCTGGAATAACACATCAGAACTAATCTAGTCTTTTCAGGGTTATCTTCATGAGTTTTAAATGTAACTTCCCACTGGCTACATGAAAGAGCTGACTTAGCTCTGGAATAGCTGAAGTCACTCTCTGTGCTAACAATTTTATCTGCTTCCACTCTCACCATAACCAATTGATCAGGCAGTGAAAATATCATTAAATTACCTTTTAGACATTTCTCACAAGTCCTCAAAATAGACTGGTATTTTACCAACACATCCAAAGAGGTAAAACCAGGGAAGATGTAACATTAAGGGTCAAATCTTGCATTTGGGATTGCTCACATCTGGGAGAAAATCTCTGAGAACAATAAGGCAGGGAACTCATCTGCTGCACAGAGCAGATGGGGGGTGGATGGTGGGCTGCTGAGGAGCCAGGAGGGGCTGAAGGCCCCTGGGTGTGCCGTAGGAAGCTGCAAGGCCTTGGAAGGGGCACATTGTAGAGCAGGTAAGGGCCATCCCAGCCTCCTATCCGGCTTCAGGAGAGCCAGCTGGACACAGGGGATAACACAGAGCCTAACAGCCATCCCACACATCACTTGACCTGGCAAACCTGGGAGCAGCTCAGCACCCTGCTGGGAAAACAATCACCTTTGGAGAACCTGTCCCAGCCCAGCTCAGGGGAAGCTCCCACCAGCTGCTATACATGATTATTCCTTACCTCTCCTCATGCCATGAGGCTCTGCAGAGTCTGATGGGATTTTCCATGAGGCTTTGTAACACTGACTTGTGCCTTTCAGCTGGTGCAAAAGCAGAAACAGGAGATTAAACTCCCACTGTTTAAATCTTATGAAGGATAAGGAGAGGGTTTAAAAAACAGAGCTGTGATACAAAGGGATGTATTTAGATATCCTAGCTTACTCAGTAGTAGAAATTACATTTAATTAAGAAAACACTAACCTTATTCAAATAGCATTAACTTTAAACCAACTAAATCCATTAAATATCTTCAGCCTAATTTCTAAATACTATTATTTAATTACTGTATCTCTTCAGATATCAATTTAAGCAGAAAATTTAGTCTCTTGAGGCACGTTGAACAAAGGCTCAAACATTAGCATCAGTATCTCCTTGTTATTTCCACAATTGTCTTTCTTAATACTCATCACTAAACACAGTTTTGAAGTGGTACTTTAAGTCTAAACTTGCTTTGAGTTTTTCACTTCAGCTGAAATTAAAATAATACAAGGAACATTAGTCCTACAAAACAAAACTAACACAACTTCTCACATTAACTTGCAAACTGAGAAACCAACTATGCTAAGAAGAAAGTGAAAACCCTGCATATGTGAATATTGTAAGTAATGGAATTTTTTATTGCGTTTTTTCCCCTGTACTTCATTCCCTGTACAGCAGCAGTGGCACACTTCAGCTGGGGGCAGCCTGGTAAACACTCAAACTGTGGCTTGCTGAAAGAAATGCTCAGACTGATCTTTCAGGGACATTTCTTCATTTGCTTTCTCATATTGGTACCTAAACTTACAGTAAGAATATTTTAAATACTCTATGTGTATGTGGGTTTTGCATAAAACAGAGGGATTACTAAATTTCTCAGTGTTATCATGAAAAGCTATTGTCTGAGGTTTTCTAGGGCTGCTTGAAACTGAAACCAAGGACAATTTTTAGATATTTCAGAGCCTTATGAACTGTCAGAAATGCTAAGTGATAAATGCAGCTTTTTTAACTCTTCATTTTTCAGACTCACACATCCCAGAAAACAGACATTAACAGGAAAGTCTGTACAATAAATCATGGCTGAGATTGATAAATACAAAATCATTCAAAACCCATCAGTGAGCTCTTCAGAACACTGATGCCAATATAATGCAGTTCAGTTGCTGAATGAAATTTGCCAAAGCTCAGATGGGGTGATCTCATGTGCACGTGGATTAACAAACCAGTGGCAGTGACATGCCTTTTCCAAGGGAAATTAGAGCTTTACAGCTCTAAATGTAAAGTTCCACACACATCTGGCAACAGTCCCACTGCAGGAATAAATAAACAAATAAATGTTCCCACCTTAACAGAAGATTTTGGCCCTTACACAAAGCAGACCTGACCTATCAAGACGAATCAAGACAATGATGCAAATCAAAACCACTGGCAATCTGGTGTCCCTGTATCACCTTGCTATAGCCAGGTGGCTGCTGTCACCAGAACTGACATGATCCTTGTGCTTGGAGCATGCTCTGAACATGGCTGGGACTGTGGACTAAATTCTGCATGCCAAGGGAAGGATGTCTTCTTCCTCACTGTCACTTTAATGTTAGACCCTGTCTTTAAGCTATTTAATCCAGCCAGCTAAGGGACATTGGTCTGCTGCCCCATGCTGACCTACACATTTTCTCAGTATCCTCTGTGCTTGCCTGCACTTAGGTATTTCCCATGCCACTGCAATCCAGAACATCCTTCTGCCTTATGTGGGACTGTCACACATTTCTCATGAGCCTACTGTGCCCTAAGGCTTTACCCCACCTTTCCATCCCAGGAGCTGGAGAGCATCAGGAGGGTTCTGCCCTCAAAGCAGGCACACATTTTTCAGCAACAACAGTCGCCTACTATACCTGTCACTAAAAACATTTAAATATTCTTCAAGAGAGTGATATGTTGTCCACAAATCATTATGTCTTTTCCCTTGGAGAATACAGCAAGAACGGTTCATAGAACACTAAAGTGAAGCTGTGTAGTAAGGCTTAAAATACCCAAATCCCCAGCATTTTCCTAACTACCCACATTGACAGTAGAAGCTTTTTCCCAGCTCACAGCTGGGGTTTTAGATAAGTGTTGTAACTCTTTAGTATTGATGAATATTACATACACTCATAATGGAGGTACATGGCTATAAATCAGGAGCAACGTGTAATCCAAAAGTTTCTGTTACTGAAGTGAAATGTCACAGAAATTAACATCTCAGGGCACCCCAAGCTTAGCACATGTATCAGCCTCAGCAGAGTCTGAAGTTTGCTACAGCTTCAATCATCCATTTACACAGAAACGTGCACCTACCTCATCTGCAAAAGCTGGGCTGAGATCATATCCACAACATCCCACCTTCACCCAGACAGTGCAGGAACTAAATGTATTCATTTCAAAGTTCAAAGAAACAGGGAAGACTATCATCACCTAGTATTTCTTTCCCTGTGTAAGCTCTTTATTTTACCAGTTGGTTTTCCAGAGTCCTCTTCTGCTGTCATGTTTGTTCCCAAAGCTGCTTTACCCCACTTGGCCAAAACATCCCCTCACTGTATAACCTGCTGCTTCTCCTGAGCAGTTTAGACTAGGTTAGCTTTTCTCCTCTCATTCAGCTGAAAACTGATCATGTAAATCCACATAACTCAAGATTAATCATTGCACTTTGAAAAATGTCATTGACTTCTGCTCATGTCTTCAACATGTTTTTCCTTGAGGGCTAAGCAAATGGTAATAGCCAAAGCATGGCTTTATCTGGCAGATAAAGGGCACTTTGGAACTCCAAGGATATGACACAAAAGTGTTCCAATGGAATTGAAGAAAACAAACCAATTAACACTGTGAAAGTACACCATGTAGATGCCCATGTGCCCAAAACAACGAACAGGTAGATAAGGCCACCAAAATTGGAATAGCTCAGGTGGCTATAGCCACCTGAATAGCTCAAGTCAGTCATTTATTTCTGACTTCAATAGTTACTTCCCCTCCTTCATTAGTTATTTCTTATTTTTGCAACCTCATAAAGAAAAATAACTCCACTTGTCTTTGTAAACACAGCAACAAAGCATCTGAAGCCCTTCCTGGGCAAAGTTTGTGCTTTCCAGAGCTGGCAGGTGCAGGCAGTGAATGTGACACAGAGCACAGGTTGTGGAATGTGGTAGAGAGTGAGGCCTGACAGGCACTCACTGCCTCCATCCTCAGCATCCCTGCCTTTCCTCAGGTGCTCACAGCAGCTCTGACACCCCCTGCAGTTTGCATTTTGGATGCCTGGGCACTAAAGGCACAGGAACAAGCTGTACAGTGTGGATTTATGACCAGGATATGCAAACCACTGCTTTGGAGTGAGTTACTTCAGGCTTAATATTGCACTTTCCCAGAAAATTTTAGCAGCAAAGTAAACCTGGCTTTGCTGGGTGCAGCCTTAGTGCTGAGCCAGGTCAGGGAATATGAACAGCCCAACAGGTGAAGGAAATGAGCAATCTGTGCTGAGGGATACGGGATGGCTGAGCTGGTGCTTAACCCTAGGGGGAATTGCACAATAGTCCTCATGGCTTTCTATCATATTTAAAGTAAAGTAAACAGGAGTTTTCCCTTTCTAGCTAACTCTGAATAACCACACCTCAAAAGATGCACAAATTTTCCCAGGAAAATCTTGAGTGAGGACAGCACATAGCCACACACACAAGGCCAAATTTGTGACTGAGGGATACCCCTTCACAGCATCTTTAAGAAATAAAGCTTAAATATTTTCATCATTTTCCTTGAGCTACTCAACTCTAACCCCAGCTACAAAGCTATCTGCTACAAGAAAATACACTGCCTACAGATATAGCAATATAAAAACAGACTATTTGCTCACACACGTGAAAGCAGCACACTCCTCAGTGGGAGAGATGTTTCAGAGCCATATTGTTACAGGAGCAGTTAAAATGCATACAAGGGCTTCAGCAGGAGCTGGGAAATGCTATGTGCTCCAAGAACATTATCTCATGGCTTCAATGGAATATGGACACTCAGACCTCTTCACAGCCCTTTATCCTGTCAAAGATCAAATTGAGATTTTTTAAATACGTGCTTTGAAGAAGAAATAGGAAAATATTACCGAAGACTTCTTTCTTTGCGTTAAAGAGACCTCTCATGCATTTGTCTGAATCAATATGTGAGTCTACAATAACTGGTCAAGCAATTTCAACAGATCAAAACAGCAAAGAAACAAAACCAATCAAGGCAACAGCTTAAAAATGAAGTCTCTCGTTTTCTCTTAGAGGAATAACATTTTTTGTTATGGAATTCATACAAGTTTATTTTTCAACAGTCTCCTGCTCCCCACAGAAAGTAAAATGCTTACTTGAGGATTATATGAAACTGGTTAGTTACTTACAGTGGTTGCCTTTCTCTCCATCTCTCCAAAACATAAAATAAAGAGAAATTTCATTCCTATGCAACCTGAACTGTATTTCTATTCTAAGCAAACTACATGAAAAACCTGACAAAAACAACACAACCCCACCACCCTCAACTGCCTATTTCCAGCCATATATTTCATAAACCAAATGAGACAATACCTTTCCCAGCTCGATCTAGGGAGAAATAAACTTCCTTCCAACAAAGAGAAGGAGTCCCAGCATACAGCAGAGCAGACTGCCGGGCAGCTCAGGCATTTCTGTCCCTCCTGCCCTCCCTCCTTGTTACCTCACTCCTCGTTACCTCCTTAGGGTCCATTGGTGTTTGCAGCTGAGCCCAATTAAGGCTCACAAGGCTCAGGTGTGAGGGCAGCCCTGAGCCCTGAGCCCCGGCAGTGCTGCCATCCCGGGGAGCCTCTGTTCCAGTGCTGGATGCTGAGTTATGGATGTTGCCCTCTCAGAGCCAGTCAAGCAGCACCAAGCTTTATGCTCCTCCTGAGCCTGACTTGCCATCCTTCTCTTACACATGGACAGGGGTGGTCTCCTGAAACTGAGGCAGAAGATCATCAAAGTGTAGGTCAGCTTTAGCACTTTCTGTAATATAGAATTGAACTCATGACTTAGTTTGTCATTTCAAAAGCAATGAAATTACCTTTCCTTGGGAAGTAGAAAACCTGGAGACAACCAGGCCTCTTAAAAAATTCATGTTGTTTTCATGCCTTTTTCCTTTCTCCATAATTAGTAATTATCTTAACATGTGGTTCTCTTCAGAGTCTGGCACTCCTGTAAAGTTGATGGGTCTGCACTGAAAACACCAAAAGAAAAGCAATAAGAAAGGAAAATGAAGAAATCTCTTATTACTTGACTTCCCTACCTACAGTTCTGTGTGCCTATGAATCCACTGGTATTTTGTTTGTTTCTATTCAATATGCAACTTCTACATTTTAGGTAACACACCAAAAAAAGTAATTTAGTTTGGAGTTTTTTTATATATGCTTCTGATTTTTTTAACTGGAGAATGTGACTTACATTTCTGAACATATGAAGAGTGGAAATGCCTCAGCATTAAAAAAACACAATGGGAACAATTTTAAAGCTTGTAATTTCCATAAAACATTTAGATACATTTCAAATCTAAATGAGCTGCTGATGAGAGCTGTTTTTTGTGTTATGTGACAGCAGAATCCCAAGAACCTTGTTCAACCATGACTCTCACTGAAATTTAGGAAAAAATTATCTGAGCCAAGACAGCAGGATCCAGTCCCAGAGATTTCTCTGCAAGGCCCTAGGGCCAAATTCATTCTTGATTTAAATCACACCAGCAGAACTGAAGTCAATAAAATGCCTCTGATTTATACCAGCTCATATTTATTGCTATAGCACCCATGCTTACTTCCATGCCCCCACTGAAATAATTTTCCACTGTTCATTAGGTGCATATATAAAAGCTGACAGAGATCACAAGCCAACTGACTGCTCTTTGCAGAGCTCCAAATGTCAGATTTCCCTCATTTGCAAATAAGGTCTTGATCTTACTAATGCTGGTGGAAAGAAGGATTCCTACAACCCAGCCCCCTGCTGCTCCATTGGGATAAATGAGATAAAAATCAAGAACTGGAACACAGAGCTACTGTGAGCTTTACTGTTTGCATTGCTTTGAGGTGTGACATGCAGGGAACTTTAGGGCTGGCTCTTTCTGTGTTATCTCACTGGTAACTCCAGTTCTATTTAATAATGTGAAACCTCTTAGTGACATTTCTAGACAGATTCCCTGTTATTTCCTACTCAGTTGCTTTATCTTTTTTTCCTTTTATCATTGTTCTGCAGAGATGCTCAAAACTAATTTACATCAAAATGCCCTATTATGCCATTATTTATCGGAAATTACAAATCCCTACAGTGTCTGAAGACAGAATGGGGGATGCCTGGCTGTGTTCAAACAAGTGGCTTACTGAAAACTAGTGGAGGAGCTGTGAAGTGAAACCCCTGACAGGGTTCAATTCTCAGAGTGACTTGGTGCTTCCAGGGTAGATTCCTTCTGGAAGGAACCCACGTGGTGGCTCTGTGCCCCAAGGAGGCCCTGACACCTCACCAAGGCTCTCTCAGTACATCCCTAATGCTTCTTTCTTGCACAGAGCTTCAGACCACAAACACTAGAGGCATTTATGCTCAAGGACCAGATTATCTCTCATCTGGTGTAATCCCCCAAGAAATGCAAAGCATCAGTAGATAACAACTCTGCATGGGTTGTTTTGGTCAAGCAACTCACTCATTTGAAACAGAATTCCTGCAGCCATAGATGTAACCACTCTCCTGTGAACTTCTAGGTTCCTTCTCCAGAATCTCCACTGAGACTCAGACTTAATTCATTATGCCCCACTAATGTAATAAAAAACAGCAAAAAAAAAAAAATCTCCAAAGCCAGTGTGGGAATATCTACCCAACCAAGCTGTTTTCTGTCATTATCCTAGTGGGTTGTCACAGTTCAAAGATATAATTGTAACATGTTGATCATTTATCTTTTATTCTGGCTTCTGCTAATTTTGAAGGAACAAAAAAATTGTGCAAGTATAGAGTTATGATTCTAATCTTTCTTCCCCCTTTTTTTTGTTTTCTTTGTTTTCCTTTCAGAGGTACTGCTGGAGCTTCATTTAAAACAGAGAGATCTTGTCTTGTATCCCACTGCTGCACAAAGAAGTGCTCTCAACTATGCACTGTGACTGCACCATTCAATTTCTTAGGCATGTGCTACTTTAAATAAATGGAACAAAATTCCAAAAGTAAATCTGCAACACTTTCAAACTGAAAATAGTCTTGTATACATGATGGAGTTACTATTCACATGGGCTGAAGCACAAAGCATTTGGTCAAAATTCATGAACTATAAATAATCTTCTGAGAATGTCCTTTTTTTCCATGCTAGCTGGTTTTTACATGAGCACATCCCATTGAAAGATGGACAGATTGTTTGCAAATGAGTGAGTCAACATGACTGTGAGAGAGATGACTATTCTGGTGACTAAGTGTGGTAAAACACAGGAGGGCAAGGGAAGCCTGAGCTTTAAAAAGTCATTCCCCCTTTTCAGTCCAAGTAGTTTAGACTGAATCACAACTACAGGCCTCTAGGTGCATTTCAGTATGTGGGGCTTGATTCTGATGGAGTAAATCAGTATAAGGAAGACATAATCCAGCAGCTTGTACAGGAGCAATTGCCTGCCAGAATTTTGGACCTGACTGAATTTCCACTGGAGTTACACTGATTTCATTGACTTTATCATTGATTTCAACTTGACTCAAATCAAGGCATTCATTACTGCCTTGAGATATTATTAAGTTGCTGTGTAAGTTTCTTAAAAGTTAAGATACTTAAAGAATATCATCTGAGCACAACAGAGCCAGGCTGCTCTTTTTTCTTATTCAGATACCTATCTAGTGTTTTAAAAAAAACTTCCCTGCTTACCTTATTGAAGTCTTCAGGCAAGGAATACAGTGCATTAAGATGGGTTGAGTTTGATTTGTTGATTTGTTTGAATGTCCATATCAGTACTGCACTAGGGTAAAAACCCCATATGTACAGCTGTGTGCTCCAGCATCTATATCAAATCACAGTTTCTTATTTTTAATTGGTACCTCTTGTAAATGTCAAAGCTTCACGTCTGTCACAGTCAACTAACATGCAGAAACTTCTGGCTGAGATTTTGTAGTTCAGTATTGTTGGCCTGAAACTGAAAGAAATATATGTAATCTTAATTTAAAGATCAAATGCCTGAATACCCTCTGTTTTGTAGGTTGTGAGACAGCTTCTATTAGTTTTTCCCATAAGTGTTCTTTATAGAGACAGTAAGATTAAAATGCAGAAGATTAAATGAGAACACTCATCCAGCTGTCCAAATAGGCATCATATTTTCAACAGTAATAAATCCATGTTTACCAGCCTATACAACTGTTTTCTAAAACACTTCACATGCACAATTCTCACTAAAGCAAACAGAACTTGTTCCGAGACACTTCAGAGACAACGTCAAATGAATTTCTCTCTACAAGTTCCTGTACTCATCCAATAATCATTCCTCAAGGCTTTCTAGCTCTGCTGCCATATGGTTTTCTGTGGGGAGAACATTAGAGTTGAATTTGTTTTGTTCACAGGGGCATCCTTCACTGCAACAGACAAGCATATATTGTCAATAATCATGATGGTACTGCTCCATTCCCCTCAGTGCACGGAGCTGACACCTTTGCTGAGTCACTCACCATGACAGGGCTTCCTTCACATTACTCATTTCTCTACAGTTTGTGTTGCATTTTAATTCTTCTCAATTGACGTCTGCATCATCATCTCCTCTAATCACCTTAGCTCTGTGAGGTCCTCCTTGGATTCCTTAAAATTCTTCTTAGCATTCATAAAGCAAATCAGTATGTATGACTGGGAGATGTCTCTGCCACTCTCACTCTTGCAGCACATGGCAGCAATTATGTCATTCTAAGCAGCCAGTGTAATCTTGAATACTTAATGCACAAAGTCCTGGAAAGGCATGTGGACAATGGCTTGCATTTGAACAGAAGGACTTAAAAGGAGCAAAACTATTGCACAAGGGAGTGAGTCCATAGGAGAGGAGACAGATGCATCAAAGCAAGGGATGCATCAATGTATTTATGAGCATTTGTCTGGGATGAGGAAATTCAGCTGTGAATAAAGGGACTGCTCCTGAAAAGCAGCAACAGGTGGGCTGCCTACACAGATCAAACTCATGGAAAACAGGGGGGGAAAGTCACTGGATGTCACTTCTTCTCTGCTGACATCCAGCTGAGGGAGTACAGTGCTCCATCTGGCAGAAAAGGAGTCAGAGCTACAGAGGGGAAATTTTAACTGTGGCTGAGGCATACATCTAAACATAAAAAGCCTTTCATGAGAAAGATGAAATTTAATTTCTCCCTTCTCTTTTCTCCTTCCCATTTATTTTTTTCCTTACTTTTTCTCATGGGAGCGATTTTCTTCATCATTACTGGCTGATCGGAAAACAGTGAAATATCTAGAGCACTTCAATTTTATCCCTAAGGGTTAAAGGCATTTTACTACTATGATGTGTAACTTTATTTTGTCATTTGTTTATCTCTAATTGTGACATGGATCGTATTTAATTTTTTAATTTTCTCTGTTTAAATTTTTCTGTACATGCTTGAGGTGAACTAAATGCTCCCCATTTGTCATTTCTTTATTTCTGCTCTGCAGTAGAATAGGATTTGGACATCACATCCTCTCTAAGATGTCTTGATAGTTCTTTTTTTTCTTTGATGTATTCTGAGTGTGCCCTTTCTTTTGTCATATGCACTGCTTTCTTGCAGCAACTTTTAACAATTGTGATTGATTTCTTGGCTTTCCTTTTAACCACAGTCTAAAACTTTAGTTTTCCAACTGCCACCATCCTTCAGCTTCTGTATCTTGACATTTTCTCTAAAGATTTTTAAAATGATTCTCAAGAATCCATGGTTTGATAATTCTTCTCAATGTATCTTTATATACTGTGCTTTAGCTGTATGCACTGAGACAGAAAGCCAAAACTTAATTCAGACTTCTTCATAAATATTAGTTTAAATACTTCTGCCTTTCATATTGCCAGTTGCAATTGCCATGAGCATGGAAAGCACATGCTTGGCTTCACCTGAAATAATACTGCCACGTTTCTTACATCTTCATTCAGCTCCTTTTTATTGAGGAAAACCTGGGGAAGGTGGAGGCATTGATCACCAAACTTCATGGTGTCACTGAGAGCACATTAGAACTGTATAACACCTTCCTGTGCTCACAATACTGTCACCAGCATGGTACTGAGGATTTGAGGAATTTATGGAACGTGCAAACACCTGGGTGTGAGCAGGAGGCACTGCTGGGTGACATGTGAGGAACCCCATCTCAGCAAGGCCCACTGCCTCTGAGTTATTCAGAAATTAAAACCCTGTGAGGTTTACCAGCATACTTTTGCAATATAGTCTCCTGTGTGGAGAAAACTTCTTGAATTACAGCATAAGTCCTATATTGGAGGAAACCAGAAATAAAAACTCTGCCCAAGTCAGCATTTCATTTCAGTGGTCAACACAAAGGAGGAGCATATGTGAATTTTTCCTTGTCCTCCTATTTTGGGCAGGGCAAAGTAGCCAGTGTATCCATTTTTTCCAGCATCAAGGATAGTTTTAAAAACAACTGTGGTACCACATGAAAATTAGGAAGGAGTTGGGAAGCTTGTGGCAAAGGACAGAAGCCTCACAACTTTCTCAGTAGAAATTTATGTGCCTGATAGGAACAATCTCAGGGAAATTCTCACAGATAAGTCAAGTGCAAGTTGCCCCACAGCCACAGGAATGTTCATGATTTTTCATTATATTTTTTTAAAAAGGGACTGTGATAAAAATAAGATATTGTTATAACCTGAGGGTTTATCTCATCTTAATTCTCCTCCTGAATCCTTTCCCTGCAGTTTATTTGCATTTTGTGATAGTTCCTGTGAAACAGGATATTGATTTATTTTAATGCATGACTAAAAAAGGCACAACAAGGAGAGGGAGACAAAGAGGAGAAATTAAATATGTGAGATAACCCAACCATGCTTTGCAGATGTAAAATGTTAAGTTCAATGCACAAGTGCTGGTGATACATTAGACTAAAAAACCCCAGAGTTTAATGAAGATTTTGGGTAACAGAGGATATATTGCTTCCTGGCAGTAGTAAGAATGGACTAAGGGAACAGAGGATCTTCAGTGAAAAGCATCATTCCCAGAAGAGATAATGGAATGTGGTATTAGTTAGCTGAAGGAATACAACTGGAACTTTGCCTGCTGCTCAGTTTGATTGAAACCCATAGAGGTGGGTGCATTTAACCAGGTGAGAACTGCCATGGATGAGGCTAAGGCTTTGAAAGATAGAGTGAAGGAGTTGACTGCAGTTGGCAGGAGTGTCTGATGCATGTACAAATGGATCAATGTTCTTTTCTGTCTCTCTCCAATACCATATAAATCTCAATAGCTGTTGGATGAATCAGCAGAAGAGAAGACCTGAAAAATCAGTTTCTCATTGACTTAGGATCCCCAGGACTTAGCTCTTCTTTTTGCCTTTAGTGTTATTCAATATAGACTATTTGAAAATTAATTGGCAGTAAAATTCAATCCTCTTGGAAGCCTGAGCTTGGTTTCAAAGAAAAAATGCCCATTTAAAACAAACACTTGCACATTCACTTTTTGGCAATTGGTTGCATCTAAATGTGCACAAACCCAACACCCAAAAACTGACCTGAAACTTCCCTCAGGTGTGCACATAAGAAGGCCATTTCTCAATGAAGACACTACAATTTGGAAAGGTAATAGCAATTTCTTAACACATCTTTTTCCTATCTGGGGTACCAGTTCTGTTTATAAATGTGATGATATCAAGACAACAAAAAGCAGACTAGGTAGTGAAGGATCAGTCACACAAGTGGTGATCCCAACATCATACAGGTATGAAAAGAGCCCTGGACAACTTGCCAGCATTTAAATAAGCATGTGTAGTCATAAAACTGTGATTCCATTTTTATTGCCTATAAAAAGATGTCTAAACCCCCTGCTTATATTGTAGAGGGCTCAATTAAAGAAAAAAGGCAAAGGAAAAAGTAGTCAAATTCTTTTGAGACTGATGTGTCCTTGATAACCATGTGGGGCAAACCCACTGGCAGATAAGTGAAAAGAAAGTTTATGATACATTCCTTTCCCATGAAAGTATGAGCAATTAAAACATGTTCCTGTTGAAGCCTATAGTTAGGTTTTCTAACTATGTAAAAGTTATTACTCATCAGCCTCTTCTATGTTATGAACTTAGATGTGAATTTAAACTGGGTTTTTAAAAATGTTATGGCTTTGAATACAATTTTTCTGATGAAATTCACACCCTTAAATCCTTAAAATTTCTGGAGAAGCCCTTCCACAATTTATCTCTTCCATATTTTCCAACAGAAGCAGTAAGATGGGTTTTTCTCTCTTCTTTCTGCCATGCAGCATCTCCAATCTCTGTCAGCAGAGGCAGAGTTGCAGCCCCTCACAAAAACAGGTGACCACTGCACCCTTGTCCCCCGTGCTGCTCCAGCCCTGAGAAGAGGAAGGTGCTCTCTGTTGGCCTGTTCTTTCCTCAGATGGGAAAAAGATACAAGGTCTTTCTGGAGAGGAAAAAGAAAACTAATTCTGCTGTGGAGAAGAGGCAAAAATGTGAACCCTAAGCATGAATCCTTAGAAAAAGGCTGGAATCCAAATTTGGTTCTCTAATTGTAGGGACTATTGGACAAATCTGGATTTAAGGCAACTGGGGGAAATAGAGGCTGCAGGTGACTGCCCACAGATGTCTTTGGCTTTGTCAGACATGGGACACAGAGACAAGGAGCTGCCTGCTGCTCATCTGCGCTCTGCTGAGAGCAAAGCATATTTGCACAGACTTTCTTTGGCACTCAGGAAGGGGAAAATTTGCGTTTCTGCTGAAAAATGAAACACTTTCTTTCCAGATCAGCTGCTGATAGCACTCTGTACCTAGCAATAAGAAAAAGAGGGTTTAAATATTGACAGTATTTCTTATGTTCTGAATTAGGAGTGAGGGGACACATTCCTTATTCTCCATTTATCCTTTCCTACTTGAATTTTGCTTTTCTTCACCATGCTTCTGTCCATTTAGGAAGCAAGGAAAATTGATATTTCCTCAGTTGAAGCAATATGCCGTCCCTGATTTAATACACGTTTGCAAATTGTCTGTTTAGTTTTATCTTCTTGCTTTCCTAATTCTCCGTTTTGTTTGATCTGCAGCACACTGGAGGCTGGTAGGATTACGGGAGGAAAATGAGCTGCGTAATGCAACCTGAGGAGGGCGTGGCTAAAGGGGACTTACTGGCAAATTGATCCGAAGGGATTATTTTAAAGTCATCTTTCCTAAAACTCTATTTTAATGGGATTAGAGAGATGTCTGATACATATTTGATTTCAGCAACCTTTTAGAGACCCTTGCCTGCCTATGATAACTCTGTGCTCTAAAGGATGCTGCAGCTATGATATTTGTTTTATTTCAGGGTAAATTCCATGGGAAACGAGGATATTTTAAAGCTGTGAAAAGGTGTCAAGAAATCAGAAAATACTGATCATAAGGCTTTATAAATATCCCCTTTCTTTTTCTTTTCTTTTTACTCATCATTGCAGCCTACAGTTGCAATATCTGAGGAAGTGCTAAACTTTCTCTTGTACACGAGACACACATACATATTTTATCAGATTTTATGTTTCTTTTAAATCTACAGTAATCTCATTGGCATAATTTATGTTTTAATGTAATTACTTCAATTCACTATAGACTCTAGTTATATTTAAACTGACTTAGATATCTTGGTTGAGATCTTGACTCTGGTGAAGACAAAGGGAAAATTACAATCCCTTAATTTCCCATCTAAGTAATACTTTAATAGTGTCATACTTACTCAGGCATACTTACTCAGGCATTTTTTCTCAGCTTTCCTCATGTTCTACATACAGCTAAAAGATGAAGTGTGGTGTCCCACTGGATAGCTCTCCATGAAGGGCTTGTCCTGCTGGATGTCCAACCCCCTGACTGCAGTTTGTGGGGCCACACAAGGCAAAGCTTCTGACAAGGCAGCTGGCAAGGACCTGAAGTTGTTGTTGCCTTCATTAACTTTGTCACTTCTTTGGATTTCAGATATTTCTGCAACATAGAACTTTTCCTAACATTGCCATTGATTTACATTAAAATCCAAGGAAAGCTGTTTTAAGAGGATTTGAAGGCTACCTAACTCCAACCACTTCAACATGAAAACAACACATCTGTGCCAGTCCAGCTGAGCTCAGCCCTGGTGCCTTTTAAGAGAGCACTCAGGTCCAGGTAAGGGCTTTCCAAAGGATTTCTAAGAATGTCTGCTTCCACTTCGCTGCAGCAACAGAACAGGAGCTCAGACTGACTGCAATTAGTTCTGTGTTAAATGTTAATAGGTGGATTTGGCCCCAGGGTTTGCAACCAGATAAGGGTCCTGCACCTATTTCACACAAAGAAAAGGATCCAGATAACTCAGAGGAATACTTTTGTTTCTCCCCTTTCTCTTCTCCAAATGTACTTTATACTGTTTGGCTAAGCAATATGAGACTGTGGGGATGGAAGAAGTGTTTCACTGAGAATTACAATATTATTGCACAAAAACAGAGACAAAATGATCCCATTTATTTATTTAAATTTTAGTCTTCTGTGTTTTTACACAAGACTGAACTCAAGTTCAACACACTGAAACAAGTGGTCTCAGAACAATGGCCTTAATTTACTTCACAAATGAGACACGGGAGCCCCAGCAGCAGAGACAAAACAGGAGATAGGCTGAGGGGAGGTTTCAGTGTAATTAGTTATGCTTAATGTACTTCCAAATTTAGTGTGGGGTTCAGCTCTTCCAGTTCACCTTAAAAAGGTAATGGGGCCCTTCTAAGCTGCCAGAAAAGATTTGGCTCTGGCATTGAGGGGCCTCCAGTGCAGATTTACTTGTATCATTAGAAAAGCCATTTCCTTTTACGTGTGAGCCTAATGAAAGTACATTTAATTTGTAATTTTGTATAATTATAGATCTTGATGAGACAGATGAATGTGAATTCAGTATCAGCTTGTGAGTTCATCATTCCTTGTATCATCCATTTCTCAATTATCTCTAATGATTGTCTTCAGGAGATTTATATCTTGTCACTTTCCTCCTAACCCATGTAAAATAATCTTGCAGATCTGCACCAGTGATTTGTCCTAAGGAGACCAGTATGTGACCCACACCAAGTTTCTGAAGTTTAGGCTTCTAAAATACTTCTAGACTATCTCAAATGGATAGAGCAGGGTCATCCTTCCAGCTCATGGTATTCCCACTGTTTGCTTTCCTCTTCCAGAACAACAGCCAGGTACTCCAAGACTGAAGCCTTCTCACCTCCCATTTCATCCCCTTCCCTTCTTTGAAACCTTGCTCAGGACCAAATTAAACCTCAATAACACAGACAATTGTTTCTTCATACACTTCTTTTTTATATATACATTACTACAAATTCTTAAGTGTCCTGTGGTGTTTTCCAAGTTTATTCTTCCAGTCTCAACTTTCTTCTTTTTAACTCTCCTCCTTTGTCCTCACAGACAGTTCAATGGCAAAGTGGGCACCCTGGGTTCTGGGCTGTATATCACAGCAGCAGCCTTCTGGGTGTCTCCTTGCTCCTCTTATTCATGGTAATATTTTTCTTTTGGTAATTTTTTTGTTTGGTTATGGTTTGGTTTTGGTTTGGTTTGGTTTGGTTGGTTGTTTTTTTTTTTTTTTGGGTTTTGGGGTTGGGTGGGTTTTTTTTGTTTGTTTGTTTTGGGGGTTTTGTTTGTTTGTTTGTTTGTTTGTTTTAACTGTCTAATCTACTCCTAGAGGTGATACTTATAAGAGAACTGTAAGGCTGAGCACTAAAAGCAAATATGAGGCATCCTGGAGAGGACCTCCATGCATTTCAGAATTTGTTGTTGAATTTGTTCAGAATTTGTTCTTCAGGAAACTACATGTATCTGAGAAAAATCATGTTCCGGACAAAGACCTGCAGTTACTCTTGCACAACTCTCCTATTAGGAAAGTGGCTATCTGAATAATTCTGATATAAATAAAATTTTCAAAAATCCCACATTTCTAACCTCTCTTTTGCCCTTTACCTGCTCATCTCCCAATACTCAGGGCAGGGATTAATTTCCATTTTGGAGTATGGAAAAAGTAAGCCCACATATTATGGTGGTTTTTCTGTGCTCATTCATCTTGCTGACTTTCATCTTGAAAGCCTTCAGGATTAACTGAGAACATTTCTTTTTAGTTTTTTCCTTCTAAGGTGATGGAGGCAGCAGCCTTCGTAGAAACAAATTCTTTTCCATCAGAAGGAGAAGGGTTCATAACACAGCTCTGTTTATCATCCTCCAATATAAGAAATACTGCAGCTGCTTGGTCTGCCACTTTGAAATGTTCAGAACCAGTCATGCTTTGTCATTGCAACACCCACCATTATCTGCTAGACCAGGGAAGTATTCCAGTGCTCTCATGATAAATATTTTGGCTATGAGTGCTGTTCATTTTTCCCTGTGTGATGTAATTGAGTTCCCTTAAACATCCATAAATTGTCAGGCACTCCAGGTATCTATCAGCATCCTACCTGTTTATAGAAATGCTTGGAGAATTGTTTCCCTGAATTTAATAAGCATGGTTTTATGAAACACCTGAGTAAGAACTGTTTAGAGATGTGCAGATTTAAACAGGTGAAAAGGCAGAAAATATATCTAAGGCAGATTCTATCTTACAGTGCAAGAAGAGATAGAGGTGACTTTCCAACACTCACTGATCAATCCTTATTGTATTGCAAATGCTAAAGTAGTTTTGTTCAGTTTTATGAGCAATGAGCTGGTTACTCATCTCTACAAGAGGCTGAGAAAACCTAAGGAGGAAACAGTGCCTTTTCCAGGCAGAACTACTTGACAGGACTGGCCTTGCCCTGTCTCAGAGAAACTGTGATTGATGTCAGAATAACCCCACACAAAACCCACACCATCACTCCACACTTCCAGCAGCTCCTAGGAAATAAGGTTTCCCATTCCACTCAAGAATGAGGCAGAAATTATACTTCTCAGGCTCATAGGACAAAAAGATTCCTCCAAGGGCTCTCATAACTTAACTTTATTGCTAAATATGTACATGTTTGGATGGCATTTAGAGGAAGCTGTCACAAGAAGAAATTGTGAGCCCTTCACTGCATGATTATCACACATTGACCTGGGAGGGATCTTGCTCTTGCCAATATCAATATAGTTTTTGTAAAAAAGGTATTTACTGCAGTGCTTCTTAGCTTAGTAGTAATTCTTGAATATACCTGGCTGAAAATCTATAGTGGAAAACGTTTTGAAAGAGAAAACCTTGAGATTGGGTCCCTGACTACTACATTTTTACATTATTTTTTACTACATGATTCTTTTTTGGGCAACCCAACCCAACCCCCTCCCTCCAGCACATCATCTGCTCCTCCACTACAACCCTGATGATTAAATAGACGCAGACAAGGATAAAAAACCCCTCAAATAATTGTGAGAAGAAGTGGTATAGTTCTTGAGAATTGCTCATACACTAACAGCAGTACACAGGACTAGATTTGGGAACTGGCTAAATCTCCAGCTTCTAAGGGATGTCTCACACCTGCAGTAAAATAGCTGCATATTTGAAGAAATGGAATGAGAAATGATTTTCCCTTGAACTGAGAGAACTACTCAAGGAGTAAGAAGATCAGCAGAACAAAGAGATTCCATGAATCACAATTTCCTCTGCTTTATTTTCCTTTTTCCATTTATAGAGTGAAATTATCAAGCATGCAGATAGCTTACCTATGTAATGTTTCATTTCAGAGGTTTTTTGAGAGAAGACAATAGAGGAATACTACAGTAATCACATCTTGCCTGTCATACCATAACCACACTGCAACCTGGAAGATTTAGAAGGGGATCAAAAACTGAAATGTTTAGAAGATTGCAATGCATGGATGTGTATGTACAAAAGAAACCCTTGGCTGAGAAGTGATCTTGTTCACTTTTCTTCGTTAAAATCTGGCACAGACAAGGGGATTTCTAAGTAAAGCAGCAGCAATAATCCTCACCCCTCCCCCTACTGCCACAAGTTTTTCCAGCTATTTGCAGAGTAGGAGTTTCTTCTGGATTTTCTGACCTCCCCACGGAGCTCATCATATAGATTTGTCTCATTCTACATGGCTTTGTTTCAGCCTAACATGCTGTGTTCTTCTCAGTACTGGCACACAGTAGCAGCTTAGACTTTAATAAGATGTTAGTTTCTGCTCGTTTCCATCCCTGCTGTAGTCATTGGTGGGGATGATTACTGTGTTCCTTTCTCTGTCCCCCTTTCCTTTTGGAACCCACTGTTCCAACTTCTGGCAATGAAGGAAACACTTAGGATGCCAGCATCACCTCCATTTCACTGCTGCACTGCCCTGACTCTGTTTCCAGGAGCTGCTTATTCCACCTCTCAGCTGCCCAGGGAAAATGTTGGAGAGCAGAGGGAGGGATCTGGGAACCACACAACTCTCTCTGGAGAGGCAGGACTCGTTGGGTCATTTGGCCTCATTTTGTGGGGAAGTCTCACTGCTTCCAGTAACTTGGGTTTCACACTGCTCTGTAACTTTATACCTCAAACTTTACACCTTCCCCAGGAAAAGGCTGGGAAGATCATTAGAGTTGACTTTGCTTAATTTCTTTAGTCAAGGCTTTAGGAAGGAAGAGAAAGCCACCAATGGTTGTTTGCTTCAGCTGACTCAGTTACTAGATCCCAGTTTGACATGATAGCCCTCTCTGCTTTGAATCACACTCCTACTCCTTACTTTTCCCCTTATTTATAGTTCTTGGGTTTTTCTCTTTCAGTGCACTACCAGAAAGTGAAAAAATCCCCAACTTTTAAAAGCACAGTATAAACAAAGATCAGATACAAAAGTCACATCTGGCATGAGATATGACATCATCACCATCATGAAGCCAGCTTAAAACTGTCTTTCTCTTGAAACACTGGGCTCTGGAAAAAGCCCTCAAGCCCAATATTACTTTTAACTTTTTTAATCCCCACTTGCTTTAGCACTGATCTGACAAAATGTTCTGCTAGTGCTGAACTCACTATTATTGGATGATGGATTGGCAGATTTCTCCTGTCTCAGATAGTGGGGCTGCTGCTCAGTCTGTGCGCCTTCATCTGAAAGGGATCAATGAATTTAAAGGTGCTTTCCTCTCCAAAGAGCCTCTTTATTACCCTGCAGCTCTTCTGACACTTCAGAAATCAAAGTCGAGTTTCCCCTCTGCCTTTTCACTGTTTGGGATGATTGTTTTGATGCATTTTGGCTGCACAAAGGACTGCAGTTCAAAAGTAGCACCAACTCTTTTAAATGTCAGACAGCTGTTAATCCACACCCTTGGGCACTGGTGTCCCAGAGCACAAAAATGGGGAAGGTTGGGGTGGCAGTGGGGGTGAAGCTGGGCTGATGATAAATCTTTTACACCTCAAATCCTCAACAAAGCTTTGACAGTGGAACCAAAGGAATGTGTGATTTATCCCAACCTCAAAAAATGTCTTCATTTATGACAACTGGATCTGAATTGAACTTTGCTGTGGGCTTGGCTAAAATCTTGTTCTGCTTTATCTCTTTTCTTCCACACAAATTATAATGACCCCAAAGACATAAGACAGCAAGATCACCTATGGCACTTGAGAAGAAGATCTAGTTCCTTTCTTCTGGAAGAACCATTGAAATGGATGCTTGTGATACACAGAGACTTTCTTCAAGTCCATTTCCATGGGAAGCCATCCCAAATGACAGCTGCTGCATTTCTGCCAGAGTGTTTAATAGCTTTAGCAGTGAAGCACATATGAAGAGGTGGCAACTGAGCTTTTCTGGATTCAATCTAATGCAGACCCTTCTTTATGAACTGGACCATTTAGCTTCTGTGTACCCCCTCCAGAAGCAAAGTATGCTAAAAGAAGTTTCTCAGTGCCAAGATTATTAATTTATGACTAGCATCTCTCATTTCATAAGCTCTCAGCTACTATTTAAAAGTAAAGCTGTCAGCTACTCTTTAAAAGTACTTTAAGTAAATATGTATGCCACTCATATGTATTCAAATTTTGCTAACACAGAGCTACTGTCACAGTGGTTAGTTCATCCATTATTTACATTAATAGCATTAAAAAATATTATTCTTCAGCTTCAGCATAGTCTGCATTTAAGTATTTTAAAAGTTTGGCAAATGTTAACCCTTACACAACTCCAAGTCTGGAAAATGTTACCATACCTGTGAAGAATATACCAAATATAATAATTTCTTCAGAGGTTTCTCACTGAGATATCTGATACTTTCTAGCTTGTTGTCCTTTCTGATAACCCTTATGTTTTGTAGACTTTCAAGAAGCAACTAAAAACTGGAGGTAGAAAATACAAACCAAGGTTGTTTGTGTGTTGCATGTATGGCAGAATAAAAGGAAAATCTAAGTGAGGCAAACTAGAGCAAAACTGGAGCTTGGCAAGGACCAGAGGATGGCTGCTCTTCTGTCCCATGACAATACTTTCATTTTCAAATGTCTTTATCAGATACAGCACTGAGAAACAGCACAGTGTGTGTAGGCAGCCTAATTAGTTCATTAGTGAGTTTCATCATTACATCAGTACAGTACCCAACTCTCTGCTGTTATCCACCCCAAAAAATTAACTAAGTTACATGGGGATTTTTAAATTTTTTTGTATTAAGATACAGCTCTCACCTTCAACCTCATACTTGATAAGTCACATTTTGGAGGCCATTGGTGAAGACAGGAAAAGAATTTGCAATGTTGATTCATGTATTTAGCAATGCTAATGGTCTTTTCTGGAATTGGGAAGAGAGATCAGAAATGAAAGAAAATTTCCAAAGGGTGGTTTTATGCTGCCATGGTTTTGGTAACTGGAAAAACTCCATCATTTTTCATTTAAGTTTTTCCTTGAAACAGCATGGCTGGACATCTTGTTTTGCACTAACTCCAACTGCAGTTTATTGCTCTCTGCTCACTGTCTGATAATATTTTTGGTTGCAAGCTGTCAAGTTAGGCCTTTTTTACTTCTTTCCTCACATTTAATGGAAATACACAATTCTTTGCTGTTTTATTCTCCTCTGGCTTTAGTTCTCTGCCATCCTTGCACAGGTACTTTACCCCCTGACACCCCAGACAGACCTATGAGAGGCTGAAAGAATTGCAGTATCCTGCAATGAAAACCATCAGTGTTATCAGACTTAAATCTATTTTTTTTCTTTTTCTTTTGTTATAAAATCTTTTGCAAGAGAATGACAGTATTCCCACCTAGCCTATTTCAATGTTGAGCTCTGAGGTCCTACAGTCCTTTACAGCCTGCTCAGAAAAAAAACCACACAGACCCAAGAAATGTGATTAGAATGTTCAACCACCCAAAACATTTTGATATAAATATTTGCAAAAGACCAGAGCTAGAAGACTGAAAGAGGATATAAAAGAAATGCCTTGACTTTAAAACTATGTTTCAATAAAATAAAACTCTGGTTGAACACCATGTTGGAATGCCAATGTGCTGTGATAAACGGAGGACTCAATTCTGTTTCACCTGCAGGAAAGAGAAACAAATTCTTTCTAATGCACTTTATTAAAATGCTGATTTTGACTTTTTGCCTATGACAGGGCAATCTGTAAGAGAAAGTAAAAAAGGAGTGAGGCTTTGAATTTTAACATCTCTCTTCCTCTTCTTCCTTTCCCTTCGTGTTTTTCTCCCCTCCCTTGGCTAACATAGAATTGGATGACTGTGACTCATATAAGTACGTACAAAATTAAAAGACTTGTACAAAATTAAAAGGCTTAACCTTGCCTGATTCTTTATTTACCTGTGTAACTCTACACATAAAAGCCTCAATAGTCCCAAGAACAGGTTCTCTGAGAGTATCAATGGTGTGGTTATGTGACTCCTTCAGAAAATTGACTTCAATAGATGATCTGCAGTCATTGTATAGGAAAACCAATTTGAAATAGATTTCAAATTAAACTCATTACACTTGGTATAATTTCCTGATGTCTATTTCTTCTTAGTGTCTCATGCTTTGTATTACAGGTATAATGTCCCACAGAAGTGGCCTCGAGTGGATTTAGAACAAAATAAAGTAAGAAATATCTTCCAAATTGTGTATTCAGCAGGATATTTAAATTGAAGGAATTGATTTTTTTCCAGCCAATTGTCACACTAAAAGCAAATCAAAGAAGACAATTGCTGTAAAACAACCAATCAAATAAACCAACAAAAAAAAAAAACCAAAACAACCCTGAAGACTCTGGGCAGAAAACAACTTCACTGGTATTAATAATATTCAATTTTAAGATCACTGTCTTGGGACTTCAGCACAGGAATGGAATCTTGCGGCAGAAATAAAGAAAAGAAAAGCATGTGAGAGAGGGGCATCCCAGGATCTTACAGTCTTGGCTTAGCCAATGACTTGGTGTACATCCTTGGATAAATCACTGTCTGATGACATCCCACGAAATCAGCTGGAAAATGAGCATAGAGCCTGGCCTCTGACAAGCTGCTTGGAACAAACTGGGGCGTGCTCCTGTGACAGCCCTCACTGACATGTTCCTTTAGATGGGGGGTTGCCTCATGGGTACCTTGTGGGGGAAGGGGAAGAATAACCCAACACGACAGATGGAAAATGCACCTGTAACATTTACTGCTTAAAAGGTTGGAGTTCCTACACATGTAAATTAAATGGTACAGAGGATAAGACAGCAAAAGATTAGTGGATGGTTTTCTTACTTATTGTCTTCAAATCTTACAAATAATACTTAGAATTTAGTGGTTGGTAAAAAGTTCAAAATTAATTTGAATTTCTCCCAACACGTTCCTCTGTGCTAAATGTCATAGTCTGTACATGGATCAAAATGGGCATCAGATGGACACAAGAAGTGAACAGGAACCATCTGGCACACGAAGCCTTGCTTCCTGTTTTACCCAGTTCAGCTCAATCTTAACCCACTCCACACACATCACAGACCTTGCAGGCTTGATCACCCTCTGTTATGAATGAAATATTAGTTTTTGAAAAGAGATGGGGGGCTGAAAGAATAGGAAAGGACAGAATTGATGCCATGGCTGAATAACTGCTGAGAGGTTTGGGAGTTGGTTTTGTTGAGTTTTTAATTTTTTAATTAATTTCAAGTTTTGGAAAACTTGAAATGAAAGAATGCACCATTTATGTAGGTGAGCATATATGAGAGTTAAAAGCCCCACTGTGTACAGGCACTGTGTACCTGGTGACTCCTTAAACACTGATACTTTGTTAAGCTCTGCTTCTCGGAGCAAGCATGTGTGTGCAACTTGGCAGTTGCTAAGGTAACAATCATTTGGGGGAAACAGGAGAGTAAAACAGACTTATAAAACCTACATAAAATTGACATGAAATGGCAATGGCTTCTCCAGGCTTACAGTAACTTCCTATGCATTCATGAACACACTTATCTAACACAAATGTTTCCATTTCCTGGGAATTACCTGGCTATGTGTTTGTTTAGAAGATGAATGGCAGTGCCACTTGTACTTGTTTAAGAAAGAAAAGATGTGAGCTAATGAAGGAAATGTACTTTTGACTAAAACCATCACCATTTAACACACAGGACATTTACACCCATTTCCTGCCACTGTTTCTCCTGCAAAGGGATGTGCCCCAGCACAGCTTCAGGGGCTGCTGAAGGGCCTGTCACCTGCTCTTCCCACCCTTGAGGCTCTGGGGCACAGGATGCACTAAGAGCTAGGGCAGTCTTCTGTTAACTCCTTTTTGTGTAGTGGTTTTTCCCTAGACCAAGACAATTTGAGTGTAGTGGATACCAACACCCACATCTGAGAAAAGGCACGTGGACACACACTGCACCCCATATTGCCTTCCCATGAAAATAATACAGTTAGCAATTGGTTATAAAGGTTATAAAGGATGCTCCTTCTATTTGAAGTAAAATTGTAACTGAAGGATGTTTCCCCTGATGTCAGTAAATCACCCCTTCACCCCAGAAATATTTTCTTTATATAAGGCATCTGCATCACTTTTTTGGTACGTGTGAGACATGTAGTGTTGTGGATGATGATAACTTGGAGCTTAACATCTCTTTAAACTATGAGTAAAACATCAATTTTTTTTTTAAAGAAAGAGAGGAAACTCCACTGCAGGAGTTGCTAACACTTTCTAGCAGGAAACAATTCATCATAGTGAGAGAATTTGGGGTGACTGCTTAACACAAGCTTCTTAAAGGCTCAGTCATCATTTTGTGATAGGAAAGCAGAAAACAAGGGTGGTCACAGCCACATAAAAATCTCAAATCAGATAGAAGCACAGATGTTGGCAGCATACAAACTAGGAAAACAACAACCACTCCAAAATGGCACAAATCTCTGTCCACAATTTAAAAACAAACATGTAAAAAGGCCTAGGTTTCTCTAAGAAGAGTCACTTAGCATTCAGTTTTGTGTCAAGAGTCAAGGAAAAGCTAGGATTAGAAACCAGGGTGATTCCTCTAGCAAAGACCCACCACCCAGAGAAGGAATCCAAGATATTGAGACAACTCAACATGATGCCCGAAGATAGGCAAGATAAATTCCAGTTAACAATGTTCGCTCAGTGTTTTCCGCAGTTCTCAGACTTCAAGTTGAAATTGAGTCAGAATTTTCACGCTGGTGAAAGGTCACTTGCATTGCTGTATGTGTTTCAGTTTCAGGAAAAGCAGAGGGAAAATACGAGTCCTTCAGGCTAAACACTTCCCAGATGTAAGATTCTACTTGTCCATAATAATAAGCATTACACTAGTTCAGATCTATTTTGTAAATGTCTTTGAACCTGTGTCTATCTGCAGGCTAGGAAAAAAAAAAGAAAGGAAAAAGAACTAGGCAACTTTCGGCATAGAAAGATGGTCATAGCTAAAAAAACCCCTGTGAATCCAACTTGTACCCTGAATATCCTTGGGGAATCAAGTTGTGCCTAGCGTTGTCTATCTTGATTCCCTGCCTGCCTGTCTGTGCTCTCAAATAATGATTTCTAAAATGTCAGTCCCAGTGGCAGGCTCTGGCTGGGGCTGCCAGGGAGCCAAGTGAGCAGCTCTGCTGTTGGCAGCAGGGGCTTGTGCCCTGTGCCAGTGCATGGGAGAGGATCACGGTGGGGAGGGGAGGCAAGGGTGGTGCCCACTGTGCCACAGGGAAGGAGGCAGCAAAACTCCATTTTGTGTAGTGTTCCTTCCCTGTGGCACTCAGAGCACCAGGGATGTGCTTTCTGGAGAGAGGCATCAGCAGTGCCAGCTCCCAGACACCCAGCAGGCTGCCAGAGGGAAGTGGTTTGGAGATGCAGCTGGGAAGATCCACCCTGCTGTTTTTGTCCAAGTTCATGTTTTTAACCTTACAAACTAGAAAGGCTGGGCTTTTCCTTGTGTTTATATGAATGTGAATGAGGCATCTGCCTCATGAAAACACAAGGACCATTGGCACAAAGAAACCTGTCTTCTCACACTGGCATTTCCTCTGTGAGAGAGCTTTTTCTTTACTAGGTACTGTGTTCAGTGTCCTATGCAAGGCTTTTCCTATTTAGGAGAAAAGCTCAGAGTATTGCATTAAAACACCTGATTTCATTCCTCACAGGGTCTCTCTCTCCCTGGGAATTTACAGCTGCTCCTCATGATAGGCACCAGGCAAAAAAAATAGTGAATATGTGTGGGCACATGGGGCAAAATACTCATCTGGGATACATTGATGAGTTTATAACCACACAGTAAATCTCAGAACAAACAAAAGCTGTCATTCATTACTGCTGCTTTGTCTATCATTTTCTACATCACATTTTAATACCATTCCTGCCCATGAGAAGAAAAATTATAGGGACCATTCAAGTACTTTCTTATCATCAGCAGAGGGAGAAATCTGGGACACGAGCCAGTGCTCCAGACGGATTTCACTGCATGAACTTACAGGTGTGCAAAATAATAAAAACCACATAGTTAAAAGAAAGTGATATTAAACTTAAATCAGCTGACTAAAAGCTGTAAGACAGATCAGTATTACATGACTAACTTAACAGTCCAAGAAAACTGATGGCAGCAGACAAACGTCACAACAAGCCTGGGACACAGAGTCCTCGTGATACCTGAGTTTTGATCCAGGATATGGCCTGGCAGTTCCTCACCCTCTTAATGATCTCTGAGTCACCATAATCAAATCCAAGTAACTCATTAAGACAGCACTTGGAGAAAGCCAGTGTGCCCCAAACCACCTGCAAATAGGAATTTCTTTAGGCTAAATCAATGTGATTCAGTGCAGTGTGTGCTGGCAGTCTCAGGAGGGACTTTCAAAACTTGCCTACCTCTGGTAATTTTTTCAGACCTAGAGCTACTACTTTGGCATGAGCAATAAGTAGTTGAGAGTGATTTAATTGTAATCTAAACACCTGCCAAATTTCATTTTTGGGACAAATGGGTAAATGGCAAGAAGAGTCACACAGTACAGCAGTAATTTAGTATTCTTTACGTAACTAACAAAGCTTTTCTTGAGGTTTTGCAGTGGCACCTCACAAGAAAAGTCTACTAGCTGTATTCTGTTGTACTTGAAATCTCTCTGTTGACTTAAATGGAATTTCTCTTCCATGAGACAAGCAGAAATGGTTGTCCTTCTGAAGGAAAAGATGCATTTGTCTCCTAGCCAGGAACAACTAAATCAATGTTCAAACATCCAGAGAGCCAGGGGAGACAGAGGGTTAGCTGGGCTGAAGGGCCTCAGGGCTGCTGGGCATCCTTTCAGCAGGACTGGTTTTTACACCACCATTTGGCAGCTTGCACTCTATTTTATGGTGAAAAAATGGACCCTTACAATACCTCTGGTGGGAGAACAGTGCATGGAAAGAAATTAATCCTGTGCTAAATTCGACCTGAGCCTCTGGCAAGCAAGCCTGACCCTCTTGAAATTATTGAATTCACTAATGGGATCCCTCTCTGAGAGGAAGGAGATAAATATCCAGACCATTTATCACAATCAGATTATTAAACATTTAAAAGTGACATTAAAGGGGACAATGCACAGACTAATGCCCATATCAGAGCTGGCAGCCCCAAAGGGTGTTAGCAGCCCAAATTGCTAAAGCCTCAGTCTGGAGGTGCTAATCACAGAGTGCTGGGCTGGGTGTCTGGTGAAAATGAGCATCCATCGCCTCGGGCCTCGGGGCTGCAGCTTGACTGTTCAACACTACAGTAAAGCAGTCAAACAGAAAAAGCAAACCAATATTCAGGAGAGCTCTGCACAAAAGCTCAGATCCTTGACACAGTCACTTTGTTGTGCTGCCATCCTTATTTTTAGCATATTTTGGTAGGATAGACTTTTCCTTTTTGTCTCAGCCTGGTGACAGTTAATTAAATAAACGTTTCGCTGGATCCTTATTCATATTTTATATGATGAACCTATTCAAAGGAAAAACCTGTTTGAACTGCAGTGGATAGATGGGTGTGGGGGGTGGAAGCCCTTACATAAATAATCACATCATCTTGTGTATCATCACTTAGAGGTTTTCATCATCTCTTCAGCTCCCTCTGATATTTCTTCTCTAGATGTCCGTCCTGTTTGTTTTGTTAGGTTGACACATGAACAAATCAATCTGTCTGCTACTCTGAGCAGCTAAGCCCTATGCATCTGTGCTCCTGAAAGCTGAGGAAAAAAGTAGAGGACAGAAAATAAATTCCTTGTAAAGTGTGGGAAAAAGATTTGTTCTTTTTTTTTCTGGCAATTCAGCTAAATCCTGAAGGGCCATTCATTAGGTTTTGATTGTATTTTGGATCAGAAAGGCTACTAATTGGAAGCACCAAATGGTGAATGATCACTTAAGTGCCTTGACCTCAAAAGGGAAATCAAATATATCCTTAGAAATAAATACAAGAAGACACACTGTGCCTCTAAGGATAACCACCCACATATTCTGTGGAGCTCTGCTGAGTAACTTAAAGAATGGGAGGCTGAAGGAGAACTGGAGCTTTTCTCAAGCCTTCATGACCCAAACCCTAAAGAAAGGAGTGAATGTGACAGCCTGTGAAGCAGGAACAGGCAGGAAGATGTTCTTACTAATTGTCTTCCCATTTTCTTATCTCCATGAGGAACCAGAACCTGTCTAATTGGCTACCTCTAACCCTGTGGCCACTATGTAAAAAAAGCAGGAGAGAAAATGTTATTCCAAGTAATGACTCAATTGCAGTTAAGTGACTTTTATCCTATATCCCAGGGAAACCTGAGTTTTAACATTTAATGTGGCTGGCAAGAGGGAACGCAGCAGGGAATCCCTGACGAGGACAGCAACCAGTAAGAGTGCATTAAGCTTTCCTGGACATCAGTGGCTTTTTTCCTGTGCAGAAAATTTTGATTCCTGTTTATCTTTAGAAATAATTTTGATGTATATTAATTAGCAATAACGTGGCAGGTAGTGGAGGAAAGTCTGTGTGACAAAAATGGCAAAAATGCAATGGATTTCAATGATGAGGTAAATGATACTTTCAAAGACCCAAAGATTTTAAGCACAGGATAAACTTTAGCTGGATTGTTCTGGAAAATTTAGGCCACCAAACTTTATACAGTCGCTTCTGTAATGAGCTTAATAACTTAAAGATAAACTAAAGCATTTATTTTACAGAAAGGCCAATCTTACAGCTGAGAGAAAATTTACTGCATCACTTGGAAAGTTCTGCAATTACAATTATCCTCATTATAAAAATGTGTTCCTCCTCATTATTTAGGTGCTGTTGTTGAAAGCTTAATGGTTCACACTCATTTATATGGAAAAAAATAAACAGTTTATTATGAAGAATGGAACTATGGCATAATGTTCTCAAAAATTAGTTCAATTTTAATGAGGCTGCAGAAAAAGTAAGTTATGTGTTCATTTTTGTTCTGGCTAGGTGCTGAAACACAGCTGTAAGGGCTGTTCCAACCCAAACAGAGAGGCTGAATTCTCACACAAAACCCTGCTCTTTCAGGAGAAAATGATCAAATTTTCATTAAGACCTTTGAATCTTTCTGTTGAAATCCTTGGGCTATAGGCAGATCCAAACCAACCTCCTTCTAAACCAAGTATTTAACCTTGGGGGGCTCATTTGATATGAAACACAGCTGCTTTTCAATTTCTAAGTTGACCAAAAACTATGCATTTGAAATATACCTTGGACTTTGGAGTTCACATACAGAAGCACTTGAAAATGCAAGTATAGCTCCACATTATTTTCCTAGAGGTTTGTGGCAGGAAAAGTTTATAAATTTGGGACAGCCCCCAGACTTCCACACAATTTCCATTCACTTTTCACGTGAGCCTTTGTAAACTGTCAGTATTTACCTGGCAAGAACAATTTTCCACAATGCCAAAAATGAAAATGGAAACATAACTTACAATTGCAGGAAAACAAAATGGTTTTCATGACACTGGATTGAAAAAAAATAAATTAAAAATAAGAAACAGATTGAGGCTAAGCCAACATTTTGTTTCAGTGCTTCACTTCATATAAATAAATCTGTGCCAGAGGAATAAGATTGCTTAGCATCACTGGAAGCTGAACAGATGCTCATTTCTTTGTGATTCTCAGTCCATCTCTGTGGAACCTAAATTTCAAGCTGATACTAAAACCTGCTACTGATAACTCTTTCTTCCCACTATCCCAAGGCTGTCTTGCACTTGGAGTAAAGTTTCTTTGATTTATGCACAGAAATACATTCTTCTAGTTTTCTCAGATTATTTTCAATTTCTGCTTTGTGACTTTACTCCCAGCTGAGATTTTCACAGGGGCAGTTAAACTTCAGCATCATCCCCCTGGTTTTAAGTAGCTTAACTAACCATCTACTCAAGATTTGAAATGAAAGAAAAATATCACGAATATTTTTGGGCTCAGAGCAGGGCTTAGACATGCACTTCTGTGCTCCTGGAACTTTTTAAACAGTTCCTTGTAGTCTGGCAGGAAAAGTGGAACAGATGTTTGTGAATAGCAGAGAACCCTCAACTCCTGCAATTAATGCTTTAAAAAAAAAAAGGTGCCACGTGCAAGGTTTAATCCTATTGAATTCTTGCAGCTGATCCTGGGTAACCCCCCTATAATATAAGATACTGATCAAGGTAAGTCAAGAGTCAACATTTAGTCAGATTCCAAAACAAAAAGGGCAAAGGAACAAATTGCCATTGAACAAGTGGTGATCTGGGACACACTACATGCTGCCCTGAGCATTGTAATGAGTGACAAAAAGTGTCAAATCTAAAACCTGAGGCAGTTGTATCAAATTTAGCTGTTTTATCATTTCCACCAGTATTTTCCCTCATTTTCTTTTGCTATATAAAATACAATCCAACAGTGAGCTTGCAATGGACTGGGTTCAGTCTTCAAAAACCATGGATGTCAGTTATGGATTCTCTCCTTTCCCTGTTCTGGGGCACACAGAGATTCCTCTCAGATTTCCTTTTCCTCCCAAAATGCTAAGTCAGGAAATAAGATCATACTCAAGATTAATTCTTCATAGACAGAGGTGAAAATCATATGCTCCAAATTAAAATGTACTGCACAATATATCAATCATATAAGATGAAAACACAGGTTCACAGTTTGAAAATTCTTTATTACAGTGGAAACTGAGGCTCCATTTAAAGGTTCTGTTTCAGGATGCAAAGAAAAATATTAGGGGGTTTTGTGTTTTATTTTGACCACAGTCCTATATATAACAAATAGTGTTCCTAATTTCAAGACAGCAGCTCACTCACAGAACCATCTGTAAGTTCTAAAGATTTCCTTAAAGCGTTTGACATAAGTTATATCTCAGCAAAGGTCAGCTCTCCCTTTAAGACTATTGAGAAGGTTAATTTGACCAGATGAATCCAGACTTCACCCCGAAACTCAGCTGACATTTTTAGATGAAAATGAGTGATAGAAGTAAGGGAAAGAAATCAGTGTCAGCTGCTTCTGATCAGTCACCAGGGAAAGCAGAAGAACCAGCATGAAAACCCCAAACTCCTCCATTACTATGTCCATATGAAAGTGGGACTCTGGAGCTCAATAGCTTCAAAGAATTTGTTTTTCACACTGTAGTGATAGTACAGTATAGATTTCAGTAGCCAGCTGGGAGAAAGAGGGAAGGGGAGAAGGTGTTTTTCTCAATTAGTGCTGGAGCCTGGCTAACTGTGGAATGGAACACTCCTTACCCTCTGCACTGAGTTACATGTGAAGGGTAGAGAAACAGGGATCTAAAATTTTAAGGACATAAATGTTGGAAATATTCTCTCCTTGGAAGAAACAAGAGACATCAATCTCTGTGTGTGCACATGCACACGCATGTGTAACATGAATACACACACACACACACGTACAAACATGTAAAGGAACTCAGCTGAAAATTCCTGAGAAACACCTGTTTGCCACAAGACAAATAGGAATGTTTAAATTGCCATTTTTACCTACAGTGCACAATCCACTTTTGCAACCCTGAGCAATTTTTAAGCAGGCACTCTGCCACTTCAGCAGATGGGTAAGAGCACAGCCATGCCAGCCAACCAGCCTGTCCCTGAAGTTTGGGACTCCCTTGCCAGCTCCTCATCCCAAAATGCTTGAGCAGCAAGCATTGTTTCACCTCTGCCTAGTGGGGATGTGTCACTGCCTGAACATGGATCATGGGTAAACTCCTAAAATTCTTCAATCAGCAGAATAAAATATCTGTTCTGGGAGGTAAATCCACCAGGGTTTGGATTTCCTGGGAAAGCGAAACAGGAGAATAAGCTACATATAGTGTTACATGCTGCCTGTGATCTGCCAGAGGGTTCCCACTGTTGATAGGAAGCAGCGGGAATTTTGGAGTCAGGGAAAGGGGCACAAACTACTGCTTCCCATCCATGCTTGGAGCTCAGCCAAGGTGTCCCAAAGCCTCTGGGATCTCATCCAGGATTCAGCAGCCTCGGGAGCAGCAGGGTGAGGACATGATTTGCTATCCCTGCCTTGAGTGTAGCTCATCCACCAGGACCCATCAGGGTGTCTCTGGCCACAGACATTTATCCCTGGGAAACTCCTGAAGAGCTCCTGGCTCTTTCTACAGAGAAGCAGTAGGAATTTTCACTCTATACATTTTTCTCAGCACTGCCTTCCTATCAGACCGTTTATGTAATTTCTGCTTCCTGTAAAAACAAGTCAGAAAACCTGTCTTTAAATTCATTACTACTTAATGCTTCCCAAACAGCCACAAGCGATACCAAAAGCTGCAGGTGCAAAGACTGAAATTCTAGATATCACAAAACCACTAGAGAGGGTTTTTTTGTGTCTTTCTGATAATGCTGTATCAAAGCACAGTAGTTAAAAGGATCTGTTATAAATTAGTCACACTGCTTTCACTTCTATTTAGGGCAGAGTTTTCTGTTGGGTAAATCCTTGCCTGTAAGGGGGTAACCAAGCCACAGGTAACCTGTGGGAACTGAACACCAGAGGTATTTGCAAAGTGCTGATGTAGATGGCTTTGGAAGTGTTTACCTTAACAAGAGTGAAAAGAAAATAGAACAGTTTTTCACTGTCAAAGATGCGTATGCTGCAAAATGTTTTGACAAATGGGTATGCGTGCATAGCCAAATATACATAAAAATATATACATGTATTTCCATTATTGTATTAATATGCTAATAAATTTAGAAGAATAATCTGGAAATGTCATCATTTACCTGTAAATGTGCATGCTAGATCAGCTAGCACTTGTAAATGTACAAGAGCAGCTAACAACTTTCCTTCAATCATGGTTGTAATTAAGTAGGAGGAGAACTCCAGTGGCTGAAGGTTCATGCGAGAAGACTGACACGAAGTCA
This sequence comes from Eopsaltria australis, assembly GCA_034509425.1. Lineage (NCBI taxonomy): Eukaryota > Metazoa > Chordata > Aves > Passeriformes > Petroicidae > Eopsaltria > Eopsaltria australis. The sequence goes on from JAVTVJ010000138.1 coordinate 3,029,520, forward strand.
GGTTTTATAAGTAATAAGATGTGGAAAATGTCAAATTATTGCTGAGGGAGAAAATGTCAAGGATGCACTTAAAATTAGATTTCCCATGCAAGAGTCCCAGAGAACAGGAGGATGCAGAAGGATGATTATGACCAATGTCCAGATGTTGGTCTTCAGGACAGTGATGTCTCAGACTCAAGAGCACAGATCTCTTTCAGTTCTTCACTGACACCTGAAAATTGTCTTCACTGACACCACAAAAACAGGATATAACTTCCTCAAAATACTTTCCTGCGGCTTTTCAGCTGTATTGCTTTAGTCTGAATTAGCCTTTTTTTTTTAGCCTTTCTGAAGCACTTTTGAATATGAAAGTGCATCATTTACTAAACCAACACATTCTGAAATTACACATCATGACAAGAAACACTTAATGGCTCACAGGACTGGCATGCCCCAGTTTAGAGAAGTCTTCAGTAAGGTAGGACATACTGCAGTCAACTTCTTCAGTTTTTTGTGATCAAAGTACTTGAAAGTGAGTAGGCAGCTTTTATCAGTAAATGCTTGGTTTTAAATCATAACAGCTATTCAGGTTTCCTTGTCCTTGTTTGTAAATTGCCTACTTTCTTTTCCCCCCAAATGTTCCAGACATCTACCAAGGGAAAAACTCTAAAACTTTATGGTGCATCTGAGTGGATGATTAATCAATCTTTGAACTTCTAACTTGAGTGCTGCACAGCCACAGAAGGTAGCTGTTAGGCAGCATTAAAAGTATGCAGCTTGCTGTCATTCAGTACACATTTCTTCTCTCCCCCTTCTCCAGTCCCTTTTAGAACTTCTGTTGCCATATTGCTAGTAAATTGTTTACAGAAAATTATGCTATTTTTATGGTTTAGAGCTATATAAACTATTGAACGGTCTTTAAAAAAACAAACCCATAGCCACTTGTTTTCAAAACTATGTTTTTTCAACTTTTTTTACAATGCTGTATTTAGCTGAATTTCTAAAGGGGAAGTCACAATTTCCTGACAAAAGGCTAACATCAGTAATTAGAGAACCAGGATTTCCCTGAACTGCAGGGGGGCAGTCACTACACAAGGCAGAGTAAGATACGAAGTGTGTATTGAGTTTGTGTCACTGTTAACTGCACACTTTTTCAGTAGAATAAAAGCAAAGGAAGGACTTCAGTGATGTCCCAGAAGCCCCACAAAAGGTGAGACAGATGTGTCTCACATCTGGAAATCTCTGCACACATATTGTGTGTACCCTGAATTTCAAGAACCACAAACCAACTCTTAAAATTGCATCCTTCATTTGCATTTTGCGAAGTTCATTCTTTATTAAACTGGATATATTGCACTCCACCTGAACGTGGAGTGACACTGGTGATGTCATAGAATTATAAAAATGTTTGGGGTGGAAGGCACATTAAAGATCCTTTAGTTCCAACCCCCCTGCCATGGGCAGGGACACCTTTCACTACCCCAGTTGCTCAGATCCCCATCCAACCTGGCCTTGAACACTCCCAGGGATCTGGCAGCCACAGCCTCTCTGGGCAACCTTCATGAATGTCATTTGAGGAATTCGGAATTACATTTTGGGTGGCTTCATAAAAGAAAGAACAGAACAAAAAAACTGGGTTAGAGAAAGGGCTATTTAATGAAAACCAAGGCACTCCTCATTATTTTGTTGCAGGTAAAACATGTGTCTGCTACAGTTAAATCTTCAGTGTCCCTAGAGAGAGCAAAAATACCTTAGGTTCTGCTTGTGTAATCTCTGAATATTCCATTTTAGACAATATTAACATCAGTTGGGAATTAAATATTAATATTTTTGCGGTGAAATTACTGGTGTTTGCACTTAGAATCCAAGTTTTATTATGATTTCAATAGTCTATGATAATTTTCTTCATGTAGATTTCAGTGGTTCAAATTTCAGTGCAGCCTCATCTATTTTTCATTTGAGATAAAAGAGTTTATAACTACACCTTCTTCTTTCCTAGCTATTATAATTTGAAAAAAAACAGTTATCAGTAGTTGAAAATATTATTTCATTTTATACATCAAGTCAAGATAGAATTATCTATATTAATGTAAATTTTCCCAGAGAAAGCAGGTGTATTGGTGTGGTACTCAGTATGAGATAATTTGGTTCTTATTAGAAAATGTCTGGCTAACAGAGGGTCACTTTTACTTTTAAATGCATTTTATTACTTAATTGACTTTATAAAGGTATAGAAAAAAAAATATGGAAAGGAAAAAGAAATCCACCTAGTTATATGGTAAAAATTATATATATATAATGTAATTATTTTTTCTCTAGCATGAAAAATAGAAGATTCTGCTGCTGCCTGGGGCATACACCTTCCCTATGTGTAGCTGAACTGTCTCTGACCTTTTTTTAGGCCTTTAGGTAACAAGTTGAGCAAGTAATGCTTTGCAGCCTACCCTTTGACCTTCCAGTCAGATGATTTTGGCTAGAAAGGCACCTTACTGCAACTTCCATCATGTGAAGAATAGCTCATCATCTGAAATACCCATTGCATACACAGAAAAGCTGAAGAAAATCCAGGTACATCAGAGGAAGTGATGATATGAGTGATGTTTAGCTGGACACCTTGGTGCCATGGGTGAAACAGCAATCATGGGCTGGAGGATCACTTTGTCTTGCTTTACCATCAGGGCTTTTTCTTTTTGTCTCAGTTTATGAACCAGAGAGTCAAACTAATGAGTTTTGTAAGACAAAGTAGGAAGGATACTTTATATTTTATAGAATTCTCAATTATATTTATTTTTTGGACTAAAAAGCCTAAATATGTACACATCCCCATCAACACATTGTTTGACTCCAGATATTTTTTGATCTTTACACTGGATGTTTGTATTCTATTTATAACTTTTACTTATTAATCTTGGGTTGTCTCTTTGTCTTTCTGCAGTCAATTCATTGCTGCTTTGGAACATAAGACTGATGGGTGTGGGATTGTTTTCCTTTCTCTGGAATTATTGGCTTAATTTATCCCTATCATGTCCACTGCCTCTCTTGTTATGAGGTCTGACATTAGGAGATCACAGTAGCTGAAAAAATACAGCAGGAAAACAAAGACAAAGAAAAAAATTTTTGCCTTCAGTGTATTTTCACTCAAAATTCTCACTGTGAGGTAAAAACCCAGATATTTCTGTGTGTAACCAGCAATCCTTGTGCTGGAAGTGTTACAGTGACAATCTGCATGGTCAGGAACTGCTGCTGTTCTCTCAGGTTTCTGTGCCTTTAATGGAACTAATCCACATCAAGATGATGAAACTCTAATTCAAGAAGATACACCAACAGCCACAGAGCACCTTTGACTATTCAACCTTCTTACCACTCTGCACACCACTAACTGCTTCCTTACCTAATCACAGATTTTTTCTGATTAGCAGTCTCCTTAACTCTCCTGGTGCTCATAGTGCTACGGATTCTAAAGAAATCACAAGATCCCACAATTTACTGATGAAATTATTTACATGCCAAGGATGCCAGCCAAACTGCTGGAGAGAGCACCACTCAATGTCTGCTCAATCCTGCTGAGAGGATGTGAGAAAAGTACAGGTTGTGAATAGAGCTTTGCTGGAGTTCTTTGTGGGGATTAATTTCACTAGGAAAAGATTACAGCAGCTGTTAGTGCTGCTTTCTAACAAGAGTCCTTTCTGCTGTAGGATTTGAGGATGTTATTTCTCCTCTCACTCGGATGAGGATGAAAATACTCATGAACGGTGCTCTTAGGCTGTGTGCCAGCCCTTGCATACCTGAAGCAGGGCTAATCTTACCTATTGGAAAGATAAATGTCTGGTGTAAAGTAAGTGCCTGCTGTCACACTCCCTGGGGGTATTAAACTCCCTTGTGGGCACCTCCCTTCTGCCACTGAGCACAGGAATTGCTGAGGAAGAGGGCAACACTTGTTTTGGGTGAGGAGACTCAGGTTTTCACACAGCTGAAGGTGGGCATGCATTTCCCCACTGCTGATCACCACTGGTACATGTGTAATGTGGTAATAGTACCCAGAATTGTCATTTTTGGTGCTTATCTGCAAAATAAATAACTAATATTCAAAATTAACAAATATGGACAATCAAATACGGCCAAAGCACAACACCAGCATGGAAAATAGAACATGAGATGTCCTTGGAAAAATTCAGCCTTGCTGATACAACCAACAATTGGGATTACTCTCTGATCCTTCTATTGTACTTACTCTGGCCAGAACACTTTCCTGGGCTCTCTTTGAAAATTCATTATCATGGATCTTTTTCCTCTTTTTTTTTTTTTCTTTAATTTCCTAAATGTTCCAGTTGGTGAGTGCAGAGTGCAGAACATGAGCTGATCGAAGTAAGCCAAAATACCTTAGATCAGAGTTTGATCCAGGTGTAGGTAGGCAAAATATGGAGTGGTGTCAGCAGCTTAAAAGGAATGATAATTAGAATGTGTTTGAACATTCAGGTAGCAATGAGAGGTATTTACTTATTTTCAGCATGGCACTTTTGTCTAACAAGAAGAAAGAGTTACAAGGCCCAGTATCTGGAGAGAGAAATGGGGTTGTCAAGGTGAGAAAAAAAAAGAGTAGCAGGGATCTTTTGATAACAGTGTATCTAAAAAAACCATTTTGGTTTCAACTTTTCATTGTGTTCCATGGGTATCGCAGAAATAGTACTCACAGAGATGTAAAGCCCTGAAATTATGAATCCATCTTTATCCAAGGTGTTGACTGAGATTCACTCAGGCTTTTCCCAAGACGTTTTCAACTCCAGAGTTCCCTGATTGATGAGCACATTTGAAGTCCACCTCTACTCAAACAGCCTCCCAGTAATTGTACCCTTCTGATTTGCTACAGACTCTTCCCTGCCAGATGCTCCTGCTCAAACCCTTCATGGATCTGTTGCAGGGAGGTGGAATTGTTGCGTATGCTAATCTTGCATTGTTGTCAACAACAAATCCATCATAAGCTGGGCTGGTAGAATATTATTCAGAAAATATATTTCCTGATTAATTTCTCTGTTTTGCATTTCACTAATGCAAATTCTCTTCTGCTCTGCTTAAACAGAGAACTCTTATATAGACCCAGGTCTGGATCAACCCTTAGCATGCTCATCTCCTTCAGATTTCAATGCAGTTCCTTATTTTGAACTCACTCTGAATACACTTTATTGTTCATTAAATATTTATTAAATTGACTATTTGGATGCAGCAGTGAAATCAGCAAGTAATAAAATACTTGTAAAAGCTCTTTGGTCCTAAATGATTAGCTCATGTTTCCCAAATGTCCTATGCAGAAAAACAACTACCTGATGGACAGCAGATACTTTTTTTTGTTCTCCCCCATCCTAGACCATGGAAAGAACTCTGCATGATGATGTTTATGAACATGAAATGTCTAATAGGAGTGAAACATAAACAGAACCTATTAAAATTTTCCTGAGATTTTCTTCCACTAAATGAAAGCTACTACCTATTGTGAGATTTAAGTTTAATAGAGACAAAAATCTCATGTAGACAGAACTATTTTTTTCTAGGTTATGTACACTGGTCCAGTGGCTTTTAGTTCCTACTGCCCTAAAATTTACTGAAGCCCCAATTTACAACAGTACCTTAACCTGAATGAGCATCATTTCCAGTGAGAAAGTGCTAAAGGGATTATTTTCATTTGTTCACAGAATACCAGTTTTAATCCAGAAATAATTTAGTTTGGCTTGCCACCTTTCAGCTCAGCTTTCCTGCCTGTATTGCACAGGTCCAGTCATACGAAAAAAATAGATTCATATATATTGATTTTCCTTCTGATGGCTGCCAGTCATCAGGCAGGTGTGAGAATCTCCGACAGAGGCAAATGATTGAGTCTGCACACAACTTCATGCTGTAGTTTTATTTTCTGCTTTTATTTTTCTTTTTATTTTTTTTACCAGCCATGCCAGCTTAACCTGAAGGTGAGCAGAAAAGCTGGTGAAACGTGAAATATTAAGGTAATTAATTTGGTCTCTGACCAGGCACATAACCTTTGCCATCTCTACTCTAATTTGTCTTGCACTACTTATTTGTGCCTTTTACTCCCAGAAATCCTCTTCAAACTGAAAGGGACACCAATATAAAAAAGCCACTCTCCAGCATGAGGAAGAGAACAACTTGTCTTTACAGAAGAAAGGGCTTATTAACAGTGTTGGGTTGCTATTCTATCTGCGTCCTTTTGGAAGAGGTACAAAGGAAATTATATATTCAACATGCATCTAACCCAGGGACATATTGCCAGTAGCTTTTCCAAAAAGTGTTACTGCTCAAATAAAGCTGATCTATGAGCCTCACAGCTCAGAGAGTTTTACAATGCAGTCAGCATTTTCTCCTTTGTTCCCTTGATTGAGCAGTCATAGATTTAAAACCCCGAGATTTACCAGACAGCATAAGAAGGAACACAAACCATGTGATTTAGGTATCCAGGGCAGAGCCATACATCCCACCACAAACCATGGGTGTCAAAAGGCAAAGACTTTCAGGGTCACACCCCATGTAACCCATAAGGAGGCAGCGATGGCTGGCAAGGAATGTTCTCAGGGAAAGGGGCTGGGGAGCACAATCAAAGCCTGCCCCCAGCAGCAGCACCCTGAGACCCACAGAGACCCCAGGCAGCTGCACTGCTGCTTTTGTAGGTGGTAACTGGTCAAATATTGACACATTAATTAACCACCATGCAAAACGCATTGATCTAACCCTGCTGTTAGGCAGCTGTGACCTGAGGAGGAGTTAATTTGTGCCACTGATGTGAGTAACCTAGAGATTTGAGAGTGGTAACTCCATACCCCAGAGGTGCTCAGGAAGCCAAGTTCTGACACAGATGCTAACAATAAAACAGTAATTTCTTTTCCCCTTAGTAGAAATTAATCTAATTTCCAGTGCCTATTGCTGTAGTGTCTTCTGACGACTGGTAGATTAGAATGGATTGAAACCAGCCAAGGAGGTTCTTTGTAATTCATAACGGTAGACACGGTGATGTGGATTTAAAAATAAAAATCAATCTGAACCCTTGCTTGGAAATGAAAGGGAAACCATTCTGAGTACTGAATCAATTACTGACAGCTTTTAACTGCCAGATTTTAAGATTTAAATTGAATATTCCAACTCGAGTCACGAATGAAAATGAGTGCAGATGCTTTAATCACTAAATATACTCCTCACCAAAAGTAGGATCAATGGGAGGGAGGACCCAGGACTTCAGTCTCATTTGGCATTTCATATCAGTGCTGAAGTGCTCTGGTGGACACCTGAGGAGACACGAAGAAGTTCAAGGCAAGGTGATCAAATATGGACAGTCTATCTCCAAGGTACTACCACAGTACTGTCTCCACTGCTAGGCTGATATACATTCTTCCTCTTTTTTAATTTTTTTTTTTTTCATGTTTGTCTTGTTTGATTGGGGTGTGGTTTTTTTGTGGGGTTTTTTTGTTTTGTTTTGTTTTGTTTTTCTTTTTAGCTGTCTTTTATCCCTCAAACTAAGAGAAAAATAAGTGTCCTGTGAAGATATTGGAGAGTCTCCTTCTGTGCCTCAGATCAACAGAGAAAGAGAGAAAGCTAACTGCTGCTTTTTTATCAGTTTCTGTTTATGTCCTTGCCAGCTATCATATCTCAGACCCTGTGTGTCACTTACTGCACGTGCCCTTTCCCTGCCACACTGCCCATCCCTGCCCGTCTCTGCTCCAGAATGCCACTGGATGCCAAACTCAGGGGGGGTGGATCACTTTCCTCCAGAAACACAAATCAGAGAGCACCCTGTGCTTTAACAGCTTGATGCCTGTGTGTCCAATATTTGGAAATATACGGCAGCTGGGGAAAAACTCCTGTCCATGGGAGCAATGTTGCTGAGAGAATGCCCAGCCCAGGAGCTCCATGCAGGAGAGGATTGTTCTGCACCTTCCTGGAGAGCCACAGCTTGGGTGTCATGTTTGCTTCCACACAGTGCCTTCCTGAAGTGGAATCTGAATGAAGATTTACAGGAGTTTTGCTGCCTAGACTACCCTATTTCTCCCAGTAGATGAATTTCCACACAGGCCTGTGAGTTTGGATTCAAAAGTTGCAATTATTGTCCCACGTTTATGGTGGGCTACAAGTGTGAGGAATGTTGTTGTATGTTAGTATCACACCTTCCTTTGGAACAGGTAAGAAAACCTCTGAGAATGCAAAGTTTGCATTTTAGAAGGTGTGTGGACCTCATTTAAAGACAGTGTGTCTTAAAAGGACCAGATTAATTTCTGGAGACCTATGGAGAGAATGAAGCTCATTTGAGAAGCTGCCCTGAGAAGACCAAGCACAGCTGAAGAGCTGGTGCCCTGGGAGAGTGGAAGGGAGGGTGGGTCACTGCAGTCAGAGGCTACAGCTCTGAGATGGGGCAAACTGGCACATTGACCAGAAGCAGGCAAGGGCCAGAGGTTCACTATGAACATCAGAAACCATGGATCAGATTGTGCTGCTCATGAGGCAGCTCCCTCTGCTGTTACGAAGAAACAGTGGGCTTTAATAATGAAGTAATTGATATTCTTGTCGTTCAGCTAATTAGCCACAATGCTTCTTCCACATCCTCTGTCTTCCATGGAAGTCTCCTGCCTGAGGACTGTGAGAGCTGATGAGGTCTGTGGATTAATACAGAGAGCAACAGGCACTAAGCTATACCTTCAATCAGTTCAGGATCCTGGGGCTGAAAAATATTTATGCAACAGTTGGAGACTAGGAGCACTACTTCCCCTCACCGTGCAGAAAATTCAGGAGACATTGATTACTAAAAAACTCTTTCAAGACAAATAATTACCACAGAGTTGTTACCTCTTATATAACTTAACAGCCAGCACAGAAAAAAAGTATAAAAATCTTTCAGTGGTTTAGGCTTACTGCAATGCTTATTTTTACATAACTAGCTGAGATGGTGATCTTACCAGGTTAAGGAACAGTTCTATATGAGGGAGGGCTAAGCAGATTAAGACTTTTCAATTTGAAGTACAGATAAGTGAGGAAGAAATGACAGAGATCTATAAAATCAATGGAGCAATGGAAAAAGTGCACAGAAGACATTCACTTTTCTTCTAATGCAGGGATTAAGGGGAGTTAAATGAACAGATCACAGATTTTAGAAAGCATATAAAAAACTTCACACAAAATGCAATTAAAACTGTGGAGCTCATTACCACAGGATGCTGGAGATGCTAAAAGTTTATGTGAGCTCTGGGAGTAACACTCTGGAAAAAAGCCCCCACTGAGATTCCCCTTCATGCAGGCACTCTACACATCTCAGGATTTAAGGTGCGACTCACAGGAGTTTTGGAGAACATACCTTGGAAATATGACTCTTAGATATCTACTGCTTTCTTCTCTGGGAGGTAAAACATCTTGCCTTGATATACTTTCAAGCTGGCCTGATGCAGTCATCTGGTGTCATTATTAATAGATTTGCAGCCACAGAGAGCTGCAAAGCTGAGACACAACCATGGATATTTTGCTGCTACTGTTGTTGGGTGTGGGATTAAAGCCACTCTGCTAAACACACACTTCCAGTGAAGAGCCACAGCACTGCTCTGCTCAGCAATGCCTCTCGTTTTTCCATCTGTAAAGAACTAAAGGAACTCATTTTATTTTAGCTTTTATAATTATTCAACAAAGTGATTTGAAGGTGGAAAATGAACCCCAGTGACCTGAATAAGGAGGTAGAAAATGGCTCATGACTCTGGCTTGGGTGAGACAGAAATCTGTGAAGGCTAATAAGGAATTGGGTGACCAGGGTTAAAGCTGCTGCACATCTCAGTAAAAGTCCTCAGGAGAGCCTGCTAGTGCTGGGTGCCAGGAAGGCTCTCATGGATGCCATGGAGAAACCTGATTTGTGTCACTTGTTCTCTCACATGACTGAATCAAAAGTTTCATGTCCCATACACAACGCATTGGGATATATGTAATTTATGTATTTTACATAGTACAATTCTGACAACATATCATTATATGGTTATAAGTAGTATTTTTCCCCTCACTGTTTTCTGACCTTTTTATTTTTCCTTCCTTTAACATGAGAGGCAAATAGCTGTAAGTCTGCAGAGAAAGTGCTTATCCATGTGTTTGATGTGATCTCCAGAGTGGCTGTGGCAGCACATACAACAGCCTGGCAATCTCCCTGCCACCTCTATTAAACAGAAACCTGTTTCTGGGCTTAACTGGATGTGCCCAGAGTCTTTTAGTAAACAACAAAAGATTTTTAGCTGCTTATTTCAGTTTGATGGGCAAAATTTTCAGGAAGTTCACGTAAAAACATTCATGGCAGCATTTTAGTCATCAGTTTGGTATCCCAGTAAACATCCAGGTACCAATTTAAAATTAAAAATAAAAAGGAAGGGGCTGGGGGTGGATAAGTACCTGGATTATTAATGAGTAACTAAATGCAAAGATGCAGTAACCTAGTGTCCAGTCACGGAAATGTAACTGTCAGATGATGTGGAAGCCAGGAGTTTTGAGGGAATCTGATGAATGCAGACTCATGGGAAGCTGTCACAATGATGAAACAAGCCCAGTCTGGGCTAATAGATTTATCTATTTCTAGCTGGCAGATTATAATAGGATTTGGAGCCATCCTGCTGATCAGTGGGCATCGGCAGGAAGCTCATCACACAGAAAGTGTCATTTGAAGTGGATCGAAGGGGAGTATTTTTTGGAGCCAGATATCTGGAGACATCATCACTTGAAGAAAAGCAGAGAGGGAAGGCTGCATTTTGGGGTATAACTTGCAACAGATTGTCAAACCATCTGCAAAGAAGTAGCTGAAATAGCTGATATGCTGCTGTTGTCTGCTCATGAAGAATTCCCACAGGAGATTCCTTCCTTTCCCATTTCTCTGGAGACCTAACAGTGCTGTAGATCTAGTGCTGCATATTTTTGAGTGAATGTATAGACATTTTGATAAAGCTGAGGCTGAAATAATCAGTACTTCCAAAGCCCCCAAAGCCTCCAGCTGAAATGCTGGAAGAGTCAGTCAGCTTTTCCAATTTGCTAAAGATAGATGCTAAGAGAACACTTTTGGAAAGCTGGACAAAGTATTATTAAGCAGATTTTGCATATATGAAAGGGAAAAGTGATGTAAAGATTAGTTCATCTAAAAAAGAAAAATGTTTTTGTACCAATGCTTTAGTGTAGAAAATGAAGAAGCTATAAGGAAAAAAGCACGAGAAAAAACTACTCCCCTTCCCAAGAAATTCAAAACATGAAAAAGCAAAATATCTAGTATACAATGAAATAATAACAATCTTATTTTCAAACCAGAAAGTTCAAACTGAAGTACAACTAAAGGGAGATTGTTAGATACACACAATACTGAAGAAATCCACGAGAAAACAAATTTCATGCATAATCCCTAAACAAGGCTCACATTTCCTTCCTGTGGTACATTTATAGTCATGCAGTCCAGTCCAGAAATAAAATGTGCAAACAATAAAAGGAAGGCATTTGATTCAGATATGCCCACCAGGGGTCAAGGACAAGCTTTTCAGAAGGTGCTAAGCAAACAGACCTGACATTTCTAATGGCCAAATAATGCACAGGTTATTTGTTAACTCCAATTTACCTGCAGTGGTCACTGGATTTGCTTTAACATTAGAAGGCAGAGTTGTGATCTGTGAGCCTTTCATTCAGTGAAAAAGGTAGAGAGTCTTTAAAAAAAAAAAACCCAAAGCTGGATCCCTGGGATTGTATGCACCAATGGCACCTGTTGTAAAGATGTGCAGCATCTCTCCGTGGGCAAAGATGTTTGAAAAAGAGAGAGGCAAAAACATAAAATTAATTGTGGTGTCAAGAGCAACTCCTCATTTAGCTCTCGATCTCTGTCACGGTGGGTCTGGAAGACAGTGAGACTACAGATACTCTGCGGGTACTTCAGGCAAGTACTTGGGTAGATCAACTTCTTGTCCTCAAATTTTCCTCTCACTTAGAGTGCAAAATGTCAGAGACAAACAGTAAATCATTTTAGAAATTATATTCTGTTTTTCTTCTTTCTCTTCTGAACACATAATGATACATGTTCTTCCACATGCTTTTCTGTACCTGCAACACACCTGCCCTTACAAAAGTGGCTTGCAGTAGATGGGACATTAAATGAAATCTCCTTTGCTCGTGTCCTTCAGAGAAAAATTTAGGATTTTATTGCTCACATGGGACCAGAGCCAAAACCTCTTATTAAATTCCATGGGTGTTGGATCACAAGGCTCTAAAAAGTAATAGGAATAAATGGATTCTCCTGGCTAACCTTTCATTTTTCTTTAAAACAGCATTTCATATGATTTGCCATTTTATGTACACACCTTTGGCTTTGGACCAAATCCTAACTTGTGTAAATCAGCCTCACACCAGAGGTAGTGGAGCTACACAAGCTAAAAACAAGCTTGGAACTGGCCCACTGCAAATAAGTTATAGATTTACCTGCTTCTGTATCACACTACTGGTTCCTGTTATTGCTTTGTAAAGTGCTTTGGGAAATTAAGGGAGTAGTAGGAGCTACATTAAATTAGATCCCAGTCTAATACAATCTGACCTGTATTTCACAAGGAAAGAACTTGCACTTCTGAAATGCTGAGCAATGATTTTTAGCAAGTATTCAAAGTAATGTAGTTCAGATGGCTCTATGCTACCCTGTTCAGAATCATATGGGAAAATCTATTACTGGCAATTTTTTTCTCTCCTCCTAATTACCATTAATGCTAATTAGTAAGTATATGTTAGTTCAATCTCATTGTTGCTCCATAATGTTTAGCTGAAAATTACGATAATGAATTCCAGCTTCTTCAGACAAATGTAATAAAATGGTGATTAATATTCCCCAGGGCTGTGATGGAATATGATTCAGGGTGATCTAACATGGTTGTGAGTGAAAAGTCTGATATCCATCAGGCACTGAACCTGACACAGTAAATGCAAGGTGTGATTAGCAATGTGATGAAACAAGGAGGTCACTGCCCTCTACTCAAATCCAGGTGCTGTGGCCACCATGGCATGGTCACAATTGCTTGGCTGAGTATAGACTGGTGGTGTCCTTGTTTTGCCCTGGTTCAGTTCTTACTCCTGAAAACTGCCCATGCATTGAAATCCACCCACGTCTACTTCTGTATGGATTGAAAAAAACAAACCTCCCACTTGTTAAATAAAAAAATATCTTTTTTTCCATGGGTTTATGTAGGCTGTGTATAGATTTAAAAAATAGAATAGAAATTTATCATAATTCAGAGACATCCCCAGTCCTGTCAATGCACTTACAACCATAAATTTTGGGTCCTATCCCAGATGTGAGTGCCTGTCCTGGATGCCATCCTCTCTCTCATGACAGTATCATGGAAAAGGTTTATTTGGAATGACACCTGGAATGACCTTGGTGAGGAGCCAGCAGGCAGGTGTCCATGAGAGGCTGTGACAGTCACTTATCCTGAGGAACTGTGACAAATGGGCCAAGGCCACACTGCTGAGCCCTCTTCCAGCAACACTTTCCAGGACAAATTTGAAACAAATCTGCTTGCCAGGGCCATGCAACAGGCTGAACCCACAAGAATGTACAGTGCTTTTATAAAAATATACATTTTCTGTTATCCTATATATCCAGTGCTGCCAAAATTACACTTTCTATAAGAACAGAGGAAGGTACAAGAGTGGGAGTTCTTGATCTCACTCTGGCAATAATCCATACAAATTCATGCCCCAGAATTCTTACTTTACATAATCCAATTTATACAAACATGTTCCTCTAGTCACATGCTGCCATGACTGCTGCAATCAAAGGGGTTGCATAGATGGAGAAAGGATATAAACCCAGGATGAATTCCACCCTGACCAGCAATCCTCTCACACTGCATTGCTCACCTCCACCTCCCTTTGGGTTCCATAAACTGAGAAATTAAATTTTAGAAAGGAGTAGCATAAGAGATGCACCGAAACCCACCCTGCATTGCAGAATTAGTTTTAGAGCTGCAGATAGATCTGTAGAGTGCAAATGTACATGGAGTTTAATCTCTCAGTTTAAAACTCTGAAAATTAAACTCCTTTCTATGATTTATAAAAATGCCAAACAAAAAAGTCAACATCCACCTCCCCTTAAGCCCAAGAAATTGCTGCTAAAACCAAAGTACATGAAAACAGCGTAACAGGATTCTCTTAATACTACAGGATATCTGTGGCCCTCAGTGTTTCCATACTCATTTCCCCAAGTGAATGAAAAAGCTCTTGCTGACTGTAATAAAAAAAAAGTTTTCTAGGTGCTCAGGTGATGCAGGGTTGTGCATGTACATGTCTGTGTGTACATGTGCAAATATCACCAAGCTGAGAAGCACTGCCCTATAAATTTTTTTTTCTTTGAAAACAAAATTTTCCTGGTCTCTCTCTCCACACCTCTATGTACAAAAAAAAAAAACCTCCCAGCTGTCTTTTGCATAATGGTGTTGCACATCTGGACAATAAAGAGGTGAATTTAGTGAGGGGGCAGCTCCTAAACTCATGCTTTTGGTGTTTTGCGGCACCCCCTGAAGCAGCTGAACAAAGGCAGTGCATATTTCACCCACCCTGTGCCACTGCAGTCTGGAGGGAAACTGTGGGAAGCAGACACAAGGCTCCATTCCAAGAGAGCGTTGCATCTATGTATTCTCTTTTTTTTCTTTTCAGCCCTAACCACCGAACATTTACAGAACTTCTTCATTTACGAGTCACTCAGAGGCAACACACAAAAAGTGCTTGAGTGCTGCAATGCACAAACACTGACTTTGTTGGGGGAATTGCATTGCTCCCCAACCACGGGTACCTGAGGCCTATTTTCATTTGGATTTCACTCTTGTGTCACCTTACTCAGACCTGTGTCACCTCTTAGACTTCATCCAGAAAGTGACACATGCCAACTTGCTGCCCAAATGTGCTCTGAGGTCAACCAGGGGGCAAACAAATCCATGTCTCTCTTGCCACTGATAGGGCATTGAAAAGGTGTCACCACCCTTCTGACCCGTGGAAAGAGGCCACTATTTTAGCATTACCCACTTGCTAGAAGAAGCAAACAAATGACAAATGAAAAGCAGGTTGTTGTTGTTTTTAACTGGCAGGGTTATACACAGGATATATACATAGAACTCTTGGCTTTATGTAAAAGCAAACAAACCAACACCCCTGTGCTCTCGTTTTTGCAGAGGTGGGGATTTGCAGTGAACTGGAAAGCTGTTGGAGGAGAGGTGTTACTTGTTTGAATTCTAGAGCCCTGTATATTTGCTAACTAAGTAAAAAATGTAGGAGAAGTTTCACATGTTATCTCAGAACATGTGAAAATAAATCGATGCAAATACGAGGAAGAGGGCTATCACTTTGTGAAATCATAAGGCGAACTCCACAATGACAACTGAAGGGACAAGTGTATGAAAAAATCATAGTTTTCTAGCACAGAATTTATGATTTATTTATAATAAAAACTGCAGATTATAGAGGTTTGGGATTTTTTTCACCTTTTTTTCCCTAAAAGAAACAGAAATTATTCTATTGTTTTGACAAATAGAATATATTTACTTTTGTTTTCATTATTTACTACATTAGCAACTGCTTGGTTAAAATATTCCTGCACATCAAAGTGCAAGTAAAAATATTCAAGTGAAAATGCAGTTCAGATATTTTCTATTTATTTTATGAAGAATTAAGAAGAAGGCAGGAGGTAAATGTTTTTTAGTGGAATATATTTTTTCTCCTTCACTCACAGAAAAAATTCCCTCCTATTCATTGTGTCTGGTATGTCAAAGGAATGGAAAACTAACAAGGGTGAGAAGTATTTATCCAAAATACTTGTTTCAAAAAGCAAGCCATCAAGCTTTTAACAGAAGACCTATAATGCTGTATAAAAATGTGCAACTACACAGAATGAGTGGCTTTCTTGCCTTAGACCTTCCAGAAAACTAAAAAGCACTGAAATCTCCTATGGGAGCAGTCTCCCCAGGGTCTTCTCAAACCCGTCACCCCATGACACCACAGGAAGGGAGAGGAAACCACCTGTTAAAATATATGTATATATGTATATATATATATATATATATATATATATTTAAAAGAAAGGCAGAAGACTTGTGTTTGTTTTTAAAGAATTTCTCAGTTGAGTTTAACACAATGCAAGCTAATGGTGTGAAAGGAAACTGAAATGTGATTAGAAAGGAATCCCAGAAGTAATATCCACAGTGTACCCTGCAGCCAAGAGGAGTCTGCTTTATCACTGAAACAGCACATGGACAATAGAGATTTTATCTGTGTTAGAATGATTGTAGAGAGTGATCAAAGGAAGGTCAGGAGAAATGTCAGCGGTAAATATTTCTAATCACTCACTGTATCTTTCTAAGGTGTCCAATAACGACGTCTGTATTATTTTATCTGGTGATCTTGCTCAAACTTGGTTTCTTGGGCATAAGAATGGTGGAAAGATGCAATCCAGAGCTGTGACAGAGTAACTGGGAAGAGATTTTGCAAGAGAAAACTCCAGTTTTGCTAACACTAATCTTCTAGAACTCAAAATTGATCACAGAAGTTAACTACCATGTGTTAATTATATTTAGGAGGCAATGATTAAGTAACCTACTCAAAAAATTTACCTCCTGCCTTCTTCTTAATTCTTCATAAAATAAATAGAAAATATCTGAGCTGCATTTTCACTTGAATATTTTTACTTGCGCTTTGATGTGTGGGAATATTTTAACCAAGCAGTTGCTAATGTAGTAAATAATGGAAACAAAAGTAAAATTATAAATATGGCTTAGCAACTAAATAAGTACAATATTAAGAAAGGAAAGGGAAACGGATCAGCAGGGAAAGGCTTTCAAGAGGAAAGAACTACCTTAAAAACACAGAAAAGATACTAGAAATCTGCATCACAGTACAGGTCCAAGGTCTTAGTTTACCCAGGTCTGAAAGGAAGGATTGTGTACACAGGGATGGGGAGCTGCTCAACAGAATGTGCCTGTTTATCAGTTTTGTACCAGACCCATTTCTGTGCTTTTTATAAGATGTATTTACTTAATTAGCAAGTTACTGGTTAAAAATGAGAAATTAATGTACTATAAAACATAATACAATTGGATATCTAGCCAAAGACTTTTAAAGCAATAGAATTTTCTGAGGGCAAGAAAGAAACCATTAGGAACAGGAATTATCTAGAGTAATATGCTATTTTGTTAACCTTTTGAATCCCTTCACACCTCGTGGAAACTATATAAATATTCAACACTTTCCCCCCAAAATAACTTTCAGCAGAGCTTCACTTCAAAGAGGAGGGGGAAAAAAGCAAAAAATACAGAACTTTGATAGAGTATGAGTTAAGTCTTACTCATCAGAGCTCCAGCAGAAGGTAATGAAGGAAAGGACCAGCTCCAATAGAGGTTCCTGCTATTACTTCAGATAGGTTTCCCCTTATTGCATAGCCTTGAGCTTTGCTTTTAGTGGAAGAAAGAGAAACAGCAAGTTCCTTATACAAAAGCCTTTTGGTGGGGTAGGGACAGAAGCTGGTTACACTGCTCCAATACCTATGCATTTCATGTACAGCTGAGTGTGCACAAGGTTCAGGCTGCCAAGAGAGAGCTCACTCTGACTTACTGATGTTCTCCAAGTCACAGCCAACAGTTTTTATCCAATTTTCCAACAGAAGATGAGCAGACAGGCAGTATCCACATGGGTGTATACATTCCTTCAGAAGTTTGTCTGCACAGAGGTGAGAAGCACTGCTGCCTGCACAGGAACCCAAGCCACATTGCAATATTCACCTCTTATTCCTCAAAAATATAAATTTGAGGAAAATCAGGCTGTTCCTATGCTGATGCCTGCAGGAAGGTGGTGAAGAGTTCATTGAAAATCCTCCTGGGAAGCAGCTGGGATGTAAGGCAGCACCACTGGGTAGGCAGAGATAGGAAGCCATGCTCTGTGCCAGGCTAACAGAGCTTTGAATGAGAGTTTTGGCTGTGCCACAGGCTAGATGCAGCAGTTTGATGGCTTCAGCTGCAGCAAGGCAATCAGGGGAAGGTGTCTGAGAAGCATTTTTAATGAATATAGTTTGCTGAGAAATATTTAAACTAAATGCCTCCCTGTCTTGTTGGCAGTACTCCCGACACAAGGTGGCAAAGGCTCTGCACTCAGCTCCTGAGGGAACACATTGCAGTATTTGGAGCTATGTTTTCAAGCACTGTTGACAAAATTCCTGGGGGAATTTGGACTCTGCTCAGTCAATGAAAGCTCACTTGACAAATGAGGGTTCCCTGGCCCTACACACTTCAGCACTGGTTGGTCAATTCTTTGAACATGCCTTTCCTCCCTTGACAGTGAATCTTGTGGAAGGTTCCCTGCCCATGGCAGCAGGGTTGGAATCAGATGATCTTGAAGGTCCCTTCCAACTCAAACCACTCTATTTTTCTATGATTCAGCTGCAAGAAGTCTTATCCATAAGCAGATAAAAGGCTTATAGACTTGATATTAGACTGGGTCACACTGTCCTTGCAACTAAGCATCAGTCTGAGGCAGCACAGTTTCCTCCCACAGTGAGAAGAATAGCCTCTAATCAGCCAAAGCATTTCTTCCTCTCTTGTTCAGAAACCTTTAAGAGAGAGTATTTCTGCCTCCTCCTTTCTGCACTGACTCCCAAGAAAAATGCCCCTTCAGGTGAAATAGCTTCTACTTTGAATTTTGTTTCAGCTTGCAGGCCCTGAAGTTTAAAACACTGGTTTTACCACTAACGCGCATTAGTAAATTTAAAATGCAATTACAATTCTTGGTCATAAAAACCTCTATATTGAGAGTTCATAATGTCAATAAAGTATGCCAACCATTCTGATCAGTCACTGGATCTCTGGGATTTCCATTGGTGCAAACCAAGTCCTGAAAAAATTCCTGCAGTATATGCAAAATTCCTGCAGTATATGCATAGGAGCCTTTAATCCACCTTTTCTATTTCTAACTCCCTTGTGTTGGCAGGGGGCTTGGTGCACTGTGGGAAAAGCAAGGGAACAAATATCTAACTGAAACTTCCATATCCTTTCCATACTAAAGGAAGGACAGACAGACTACACCTTCATTGCTGAGTTCTCCCAAAGTCTGCTGAACAGCGAAGCATTTTTATTGTAGCTCATAGTGGTGTCTTATAAAAGGTACCAAAGGTTTGGGAATGAGGGGGAGGGCTTAGGATAACAGCTTCAAGGCTGAAAAGTTACTCAGTGAACTGCATCATGTCTGTCTCCAGTCCTCTGGCAACAAATAATAGATGGATATCGAGCTTCAGAATGTAAAAGAGTCAAAGAGTGCCTTAAAGACATCATCTCAAACTGCCCAATGCTGTGGAGACTTGGCAAAACTTTCACAGATAATCTCCAGGCAATGCCCCAAGGAAATCTGCACACTTCGCCACTCCTGTGGAACACAAGTGGAACTAAAATGTGCTCAGCTTATCCTGACACATGGACAGGCACACTTCCTCAGACCTGTTCAGTACTCATTTATTTTATTGCCCACATGCAAAAATAAGGTGGTGAGCCATGCAAAGATCAATCTTTTTCCAACATTCAAAAAAGGTTTCCATATGAGCCTGGCCATCCCCTTTCTGAAAAGCACACCAAGTAGCATCCCTGGAGTCTGCTGTCACATTTTTCTGGTTTAATGGGATCATGGTGTGCAAACATTAAATGTTGGCCAACAGCAAGTGGAATGACTACAGGCCTGAAGTGTAATCACACCCAGTAATTTCCAGGGAAGGCAAATTATTAATTTGTAACTAGTAATTCTTTTCAATTACAGGGTACTTTTCCTGGGAAGCTGTTTTCCCACTGATCTTTCAGCTGCAATGTGCCCTCCATTGCCCTGACACATTCAGATCCTCTAATAAGCTGGACTTCATGAAAATGGTAATTGCTGTGTGTTGGGGCTGAAGAAAGCCTCAGAGATGAGGAGATGCAGGTCTCCAGAGCAGTAAACATTTACTTAATATACTGTATCATCTTCCATCGGTCTGTCATGTGACCTTTAAGGCTCATAATTTACTATGAAAGATAACTTTTAATTTGTGTTGTCATTCTGTTGCTGAATTACTGCTTTCTTTCAATGATGCATACATTTGTGCCAGCTTATTAGAAAAGATCTTTTTTAGAATTTACTGAAACTCAAAAAAATAACAAAGGTGTTCCACTTCTGAAGTTTTGTGATTACTCCAGCTGCATACACCTGTTCCTTGAATAATTCATGTGCCTTCTCAGTATTCGGATCTCAAAGGCAACTGTTTTAATATAGAGAGCAGGATATGGGCAGGGTGTGAAGTCAAAAGACAACAAATGGAAGCTGATCCTGGGGTGAACACGTTGCTGTTTTGTGCTGTGTCTGAGGTGGGCACAGACTGAATGGACAAATAGAAAGAGGTCAGAGGCCCGAGCTCTGCCAGGCCTGGGCTCAGCTGAAGCTCCACAGCACATCAGGTCAGGATTTCTTACAGATGAATTTTAGACTTCTATCAAGCACAATAATCACATTGTAACTGCATCCTGAGGGGAAGCGGATATGCTCTGAGCTGTGCTACTTTAAAAGGAACAACCATCAGGCCCTATTCTCTTCATGGGCCATTGTAGGACAGATGCACTTGAATATCAGGGTAAATTTTGAAGTTCTACTCATTTTCCATTGCCCTCTATTTGCTAGAACATAACTGTGGAATAGGGGTAAGGAAACAGCATGGGATGCTGTAAGTAAGCATGATCTGAACCACTTGTGCAAATTAGAGAAAAAGGACCATGGGTTTTGAGGTGTGCACTGTAACCATATCAAAAAGTGCAACTGCAACAGTGCTGAGAGAAATGTGCAAAACAGATTATTCTTTCCCAATGTTACAAGGAAGGGAGGCCTAGGCAATCTCCTAGAATGCCTCTTGGATGCCATCATGCAGCACCTTGAGTTGGATTATAAAATTGCCATGTGACTCCCAGAGATTTGATAAAGCTAACACTATCATTCTGCATTGACTGATGAGCAGCTCACTTCCCTTGCTGAACTTGGTCTGTGTTCACAAATCTCAGAGGCAAGGAGTTGCCACAGTACTTGCATAAATTATGACTGACTCATGGTATTATTAATCACTCTACTGTGTGGTAAATTCATTCCTTTTCTCTGCTCCCCCACATCTACCACAGTAGCTTTACAGGAAGCTGTAAGCCTTTCTTAGTAATTTTAATGACTGAGAGTTTAATCTATATTTTGCCAAGCCCTAAATTCTATAAGCCAAACCAAAAGCCATCCCACAGTGTTTATTACAGCTGTGAGCTTGTTATCAGGGTTCTGGGATACTTTAAGAAACTTTAGGTTTTAGGAATTGCCCAAGACAATATTTATCATGTCATCAGGAAATGAAGACTAAATCCTCTTAAGCAGTCTTTTAAACTATGTTCACTCTTATCCTCCCAAAGTGCCACAACTTGGCTCTTGGCTGGAGCATACTGATGCACAGAAGGAAATGATGTGTCTGGATTTCTCTTGTGCAGTGCAGATGCTGTCTCTTCAGTGTGGAGATCCCTTTCATAATGGCTGGAAAATTTTCATTACATTTTCCCTCTCATTTCTTTGACAGATATCTCCACCATTCCAGATCTGGTCATTTTTGGATTGAAACCAGGTTTCTCCCGAGTGTTATTTAATCCTTACAACTGTGGATCATTTTTATGAGAGTCAGTAAGAAATCCCATAGGTTCTAAAACCTGTTAAAGATTATAGAGATATAGAAGGCGGGGTTGGAATGTGATCTCCAAGAACCTGTCTATTTTATTGCTTCCAAGGGGCTTGTCAGCTTCCTATTGAAACACAATTCAGTAATTGCAGAGTGAATAAAAATGAGACGATAGATTTTTATTAGCACTAAATGATCAGGTTGATTGGCATTAGGGATCTTCTTTAGACAATTTCATTGACACAAGCATATGCTGAAAGGCATCTCTATTTTGCAGTAACACATTACTACATGTAGTAAAACAATTCACCACCCAGTATTAAGTTTTAACTTTACTGATAATTTGGAATATGCCTCTCTTATATCTAATTTCTAGTCCCCCCACCAAAAAGTATTTACCTATTTTTTTAATTTTACTTAAATTTAGTAAGAGTTTATTACGTGTAATTATTTAATCTATGGTTCAAAGATTCTCTGAAAGAAACATTTCACAGCAGGGCAGTACCAAGGTATTTAGTATGAGGTACTTACTGATGGTATTTCAGACAAACAAATTTAATAATTCCCATTAGATCCTTTCCCATTTTTTATGGAATCCACAGTAATCCCTCCCCCTTTTATAATGATGTGTCCTATTTCACCACACGTCTGAGAACCAAGCACAGCCCAGACAGAGATGCAGCACCTGATGCAATGACTGAAGAAAAGAAATTGCTAGCATGGGATAAAAGGGTCCATAACAGACTGAATTGTAGGATTGTCATTTCAAAATCTTATTAGTTGCTGACATAACCCTCCCTAAAAGGATTTTCTGTGACAAAATTTCTACTATTTCCTTCAGACAACAATTTCCACAACATAACTCTTCTCTCCATAAAATTTTTTCTCCATGCAGAGAAGCCTTTTATATTCTTGTAATGTTATGTCTTCCCCACTCCTTCTATCTTCTTCATGGTCTTTTCTTATCCTTCACTACCTCACTGTCATTCTCTTCATTTGTTTGAGTATTGTTTCCTAAATCCTGACATTTTCCATTGGTGCCCCTGATATCTCTGTAATGTTTATTTGTTTTATATCAAGTATCACATCAGTCACATATGACTGAAAGGACTGAGTCCAGAGAGAGCAGATGTTTTGCAATGCATTTCTTTATAAGTTTTAACAAAGTTTGGACTTCTAGAAATATTTTCCTGAAGTTTTTTGGGACAATATTCAAAAAAGGAAAGCCAGTAGTCATCTGACCTCTCATTGAGAACTGAATTAAGGAAAACACGCCTTCAAAGCTTGGTCTGAATTTTCACGATCTTCATTATTCTCTGATGGTTCAAATTTCAGCTGTCCTGGTCAGTCATACAGCCAGGTGGCCAGCTGAAATGAATGCCTGCAGTTCCAAAGATCACAATGAAACAAAAGGATAAGTTAGGAGCACCCAACAAAAACTCCAGAGGCAAATACCAAATCCTTCAATGGAACCTCCTTTACAGCAAGCAGGCTGCAGTAACTCAGTGTGGAGCCACTTCCTTCCTTGCCTTTGGCCAGAGATTAACCACATGAGAAACCAATTCAAGACATCCCACTGAAAGGAAAAATAATGTCCTGCTTTGCTTAAAGCAACACTGTATCATGGGAACTACCAGTGAGTTAATAAGAGTTGCACAAAGGCAAAAGATTTGTTTAAACAAAAAAGGCTGAAGCCAGAAGTAGTCCAGGGGTCACAGAACTTTACTCATGATCCCCCATAGATTAACTACTTGGATTAGAAGACAAGAAACCCACAGTATCAATGGCCTGAAATGTACACTAATAATTGCAAATTCATTTCCAAGATATGTTTTTTAATTTACTAAGCTTAGTTTCCAGGATTAAAAAAAAAATAAATTATTGAGGAGCAGTTTTTCTTCTCACAATGTACTTTTTTACAAAAAAAGAGAAAAAAACCACACAGAAAACCCCCCCACAACAAAAAAAACAAACCAGCCCAACCAAACCTAGAGCTTAAGAATGCATGAATAGTTATGGGATTTTGGGATTTTAAATCTCTGAAAACAGAGAGGTCATGTGAAGTGCAACTGAGATGCAGCTATTTGGATTTTATGAAGAATGCAATGGATTTGCATGAAAATTACTCTAGAAACTATTACATTTAATTTTTTATAAAATGGGTGGGAGTTGGAAATGAACATTGCTATTGCATTTAAAAGCTCTCTTTGGGATTTCTTTGACTGTGAACACAACTGTCTGAAAAGATATGAGTAACTCAGATTTGTAGGAATATTAGCACTCCTGGCAGGCAACCTTCCCAAAGCTGAATTTAGACTGGGGTTTTGATTCAAAAGGAAAACTCTCAGCCCTCTTACTCGCCTCGTGTTTAAATGCAGCACTACTCATGTGGGAGAGATGAGCATCTAAGGCTCTTTACTGATTTGCAAAATCGACATGTGAAATCATGTACAGCCTAAACCAAGACACTTTTCTTCATCTCAGAGCTATCTAAGTAGTTCCATTCACTAAAGGGTTGCCTTTTTGTGACTCCATCCTTTTCTTTGCCATTGAGCCCCTCAGACTTCCAGAGCTGAACATGCAACCTCCAAGCACCCTGTCAGCTCAGTGTCCTGGCAAAGCCAAGGAAAGGGAGTAAAATCTGCAACCTGCTGCTCCTGGCTGTGCTATTGATCAGCTCTCTGAGTGGGGTGATAATCCCTCAGCAAGTTGCTGGGTTGAAAAAAACCAAATCAAACAAATAACCCCACCATACACACAGAAATAGTGATTAGGAGACTGATTCTTTCTGGACAGAGAGTTATCTGACAGGGCTCTAATTTCCAGGAGAAAACAAAAGACTGGTTTTAGTGGTGTGTTACCTTTCTGTTTTAACTGATTGTATAAGATGAGACACTTTTTATATCATCTAATTTTCTTTTTTTTCCAAAATTTGAGTTGTAGTTGTATGTTCTTCATAATTACGGAGTGATGCATTTACATAAGAACTTTAAAACTCAGAAAAATAATTGTTGATAAAAATGGGAAAAAAAAATCTCAGAAATAGTTGTTCAATTGCTCAAAAAGTGGCAGAATTACAGGAAAACATGCAAAATATGGAGACGGAGATATAAGCAGCTGTTACAGCATTTCTACCAGCTCTGTCATTGGTGGTATGATCGGTTCCTTTTTGACTTGTAAAAATCAAGAGGAAAAAAAGGAGAGTGAAGCAGAAAAAAAAAGCTAAAAACAAGAAAAATAGGAAAAAATGTAAGAGAGGAAAAAGTCAACATTGGTAGGGGTAAAAGTGATGCCTAAGATTATTAGTTGATTCTCTTCTGGGGAAAGAGGATTTACTTAAATGTTATGAAAGCTTTACTTTCTGCTATTTTGTCACTGGTGTAGTGCAACTATCGTAATCATAAGGGCCATAGTTAAAGATAAAAGATTTATTGGAAGTCCCTTTGATTTCTAGTCACTTTCTTTCATTTTCAAGTAAATCATGAGTTGTTAATGGAAACATTTCTGGAGAAGGACACATTTTTGCTCTTTTTCCCAGAGATTACTGTAAGAATTACCATAGGTTTACACAAAAGAGCCTCAGCCCACAGTCACTCACAGCAATAAAACCCACCAGCACAAAAAGACCAGAAAGGACAGGTAAGGACAGCTGGACTCAAAATGACAAGTGTGAATTTTCTAATACACTGGAAAATTACTTCTTTTTGTTACTCTCCCTGTCCTGGCAAGCCCAGGCTGATCCACAGTTTCCATTCCTTACACAGCAAATGCATCATTCTCACTCATGCGCTTATGAATATGTTATAAATTGTGACTAAATGTAATTATGTAAATGATAGTCATTTGTTTGCTGTACAGATTAATGTTCTGCTTCACTGGGGTCCCAATATGGAGCAGCAGAAGTTTGAGCTTTGCAGCTGTGCCTCGGTGTGGTTCTGCCTCTCATGTAAAAATTAAAATGAAGATGAAATTTGTCTTTTGCTTAGAGGGAACAAAACAAACCATCCCTGTGTTACTTAATACATTATCTATTACTTCCTCCAGGTAGCAGAATCAATCACCTTTCCCAGTGGGGGTAAACTCCCAGGGAATAATTTCATACACCTCCAGCTCTATAACACAACGTCAATGTGTTAATTGGAATCCTAAAAAAATGGATTTGCTTTTTTTAGTGAAGCTAAGCTTCCTTTGTCAAACTGAGCCTGTCAAGAGGCATGAAAAGTAAAGTTCTGTCACACTGAGAAGATATGGCTAATAAGGATGTATATAAAATGGGTTTTCCATCCTATGAAGGGGTTTTTGGTAATTAATAGGCTTTCCTATTTTGCATCAGGATTAATCTGAGAACTTTAAAGGGTTGGAAGAGTGTCTAACAAGAAATCTTCTTCCAATAAGCAAATGTGTGCATGCTTCAAATACTTGCACACACATATTTCCTTTTAAGAAAAATCACAGTAGCAGTTCTGTGTATTTTGACTTTTCCCCCTTCCTTTAGAAAGTTGCCTGAGAAGTCTGTCAGAAGTAGGCTGCAACACTGCTCTCAGGCTGATACCACGTGAAGTCCCAGGTCTGACTAGTTTTCAAAGTTAGGCAGCCCATTTCTCTTGTTAAAACCAGTAACATCATAAAGCAGACTGAACAAGTTTCATGTAAAGCTGTTACAATAACAGTCCCAGCATTCATAATACAATTACCACAAAGTGTTTATATTCGATTTTCTAATTATGTTTTTTGAATTATGTATGTCTCTACCTAATAAAGAGGATGAGACATCAGTACCTCTAGGGAGGAAGGGTAAAAATCATCGGCCAGACTTCAGGAGACTTATAAAGGTAGCAGCTATTTTGCTAAAAGTGAGACCAAAAGATACACAACTCTCTCACAACAGTTCCTTTCAGTGACATCAGTCCTGAGGCTTGCTGTATTTTCAGCACACCATGGCAATGGAGACAGGAATAGGCTGCCTATGCACTCTAACGCCTTATTAGTAAAAATTCCATGTTCAGGAAAAGGAAAAATGTCTTCCAGGGCTCCTGCATCTAGTAACAATGAAAGAACATCTGCTGTTCTGCATTTCAAGTACACAGAATTTTAGCCCTTCATTACTTAATCAATCTTCTGTTAATTACCCTTATATCCCTTGAACTCGACACTGACTTCTTGCATTGACTTTCTCAGGTCATCTCTCTCATTCTAAGACCAAAAATTGCTGTCTACACTATAGAAACACAAAAAAACCCCAAACCACCAATTAGATGGTGATCAGGGTGCCTTGCTGTTTCCTCATGTAGTCCTAGGTGATGCAGCAACACTTTCCCACCTTAGGAATAGGCTGCTTGTAAATAACTCAGAGCATTTTAGGCAAAATAGAGTGTTGAGTTCACAGCTATTACCCTTTCAAGTCTCACCCATTTGAAGGAGTATGTCCAGGGTATTTGGAATCATTACAAATGCCATCCACAAGGTGAAGAAATGAGTTAAACTTTTTTGACATATCCCTGGTTGGTTCATGAGGATTAACACACATTATCTCGTTACATATACACACACAGTGAAAATTACAGGAGGGCAATTCATGCAGCATGTTCTTCTTTTATAATTTAACAGAAAATATCCTTTATCCTCATTTTAATCTTCCCCTACATCATGCTCAGATGTTAATCAGTGTACAGAGAGTCTGCCTCCAGTCAGCCTGGATCCATTTCTCACAGTACTTGCACGCCACAGAGAAGCACATTTGGGCAGCCACAGCAGAGCTGACCCACTAGGCTGCTCCAGGAGTGCAACCAACTCAAATATTCATAAATCTGCTAATTTATGGCAAGTGCTTGTCTCCCATCAGGGTTTTCCCTCTGACTGCATGCAGATTCCAAGTGTCATGTGTCTCCTTGCAAAGCAGAGCTGGAAGAATTTAGTATTTCAGGAAGTAAAAATAGGACGAGGGACTGATGCCACAGCTTTCCATATTTTCCCTAAGGGAAATATTTTTTATGTTATTATTAATCTCATGTGCATCCAATGATGCTTGAATAGTTATTTGGTTAAATAGCAATATATTGCTGTTTGATTTTTCATCAAACATGCACAAGTAATTACACTCTTCAAAAATATGTAGTTGATAATATTATTCTTTGTAAACATTGTTAAATGTCAAATATTTCAAGATATTATACAATAATATAATTTTTAATGTTTGTCACTTCTCATTTCCTAACAAAGAAAGCATGCATTTCCTATTTTTCCATCAGAGAAAAACAAAACAATGCAAAGAGACAGAATAAAACTTTCAGCATTAACTAAGGATCCTTGTGGCAGTAAAAGCATTTTTTTGTCAGAAGAGTCCAGTTAAAACTCTATTGCAAAACAGTTGCAGTCTAAGGGTTGGCCTGATGGCACTGGCTCCAACCCTTCCCAGGCTGTGAGTTAGGAAAGGTGCAATAGATACTGTCAACAAGAGGCAATCTGTAGTGTGATCAGCTAATGTTCAGGCTACAGATTGGAATATATAAACTGATAACAGCTTTAAAAGAAAAAAAAGTAAAGAAAAAACAATCCAATAGCAGCATTTGGCAGATGAGCAAATGCTAAATGTGAAGTGGCCATGCACTACAAGCACTGCACAAGCCAAGCTGTGACACTGCAAGCCAGGTCTCTGCATGCTCTCTTGCCAATATGCCTCAGCCCTTCTCTGGAAGGCAAATCATGTTGATGGTAATTCAGTCCTTGGCTCTTTGGCTAAAGCTACTGGTATTTTTTACTTCCCATCATAAAGCAAATTATTTTCAGTACTTTGGTTCTGGGTCTGAGACCTGTACTCAAAATCAAAACAAAAGAGCACCTTTAGAGGGGGCACTTAAGAAGTTCTGGTCATCTAGGATATAATTGACTGCTTTGACTTCATGTCAGGGTTGGGATCCTGGTTCTCAGAAACTCAGGAGTGCATTTGGAGAATAAGGCCTTCCTGACGGGGAAGGAAAGGTGTCTTTTTAAATTCTGCTAGGCTGCAAGTATCAAGATATTTGTGTCAGTGACACTGGCTAATTTTAGTCATTGAGCTAAATCACTGTCAGCATGTAAAGGCTGCAAAGAAATGCTAAGCTGATAAATGACTTCAGGTCACCAAAAAAGAGATGAGTCTGTACGGCCACTAACTGCTGCAGGGCACACAAGCTTCCCATGGAGTATGTCAGCTCCAAAGTTTTTCAAGCAAAATTGCTGCTTCTCTGTGTAAAAGCTCCCAGTTCCCCACACTCCCTTAAGGTTTGTCTTTATCTCTTTACCAAACTCTCCATGCCAGCTGTAGAGAGCTCTGCTCTAAACAGCTCTGGCAAAAGGCAGCTGGGAATGCTGGTGCTGTACCGCAGGGAGCTTCGTGTCAGGCATTACTGAGCAGCCACTGGATGAAGCAAATCCCGTAGGCATCTTGGCTCTGGTACTGGGAGTGTGATAGAGAAAAGCATCCCAAGTGGAAGCAAACACGGAGAACCCCTCAGTACAGTCAACAGCTCTGCCAAAGCTGGGGGAAAAGGAGAGGGGGGAATGAAAACAAACAAACAAACAAACAAAAAAACAAACCCCAAAAAAAACCGAACCAAAAAAAAAAAAAAAACCAAAAAAAAGAACCCAACAAAACCAAGAAAAAAAACCACACCAGAAAAGACCCCAACAAACAGCCCTCAGGTGTCTGACATGCCACTTAGACTGATGCTTATTCCCTAACTTCACATGGACTCAACTGCTTTGATACATCAGATTCCCATTCCTGCTGTGAAGTTTTCCTTCAGAGGTTCCCAACCTATGATATTTTATTATAACAGGATCTTTACTGCCTTCCTCCATGCAAGCATCTTTCTTTTTGCCATGACTGGTAATACTGGGGAACAGAAGAGGTGCTTGCAGGTGTTGTTGACTACAGAATCATGCTCAGGATGTCAGATTGCATGGGTGAAACTCTGGCCACAAAGGTGACGTTTGAATGCTCTGCAAAACCAAAAAGTTTGGAGTATCTCCTTCAGCCTTGTTCACTTGCTTTACTGGGCCATGAGATTCATTTTCTGCCTGCCCATACAAGGATGAACCGAAAACCACTGAAATTTTTCAGGAGCACAGGCAGATCCACTAATCACAATGAAGATGGCACAGCATCAGGGGGATATTACCTTGGCCTGAACTCATCACAGGAAATCTTGCCTGCATAGCTGCTTTCAGGACAATTACATAAATGCTCACCCATTTCTTTTGTTATTTCTGACAACATCTTTATACAGAACAGTGACTGTATTTCATTCCCTTGTTCCTTTGAGTGTTCCACATTTTATCTTTTGTTCTTGTTGGTTTTATTTCAATCTCTCTGAAACACTGCAGGAACTGATTGGACACTGGAAATTCTTTCCAGAACAGTATTGCACCTTAGGCTTCACCTTTGTGGGCTCAAGATGAAACACAGCAACCTCAGCAATGTGAAAGCTGCTGCTATGCTGAGAGCACCTTTTTTGTATTTTGTTTTATTCTTTAACCATACAGCCCCACAATGCACTCTCCTCCTCAGCACCCTGACATGTTTCTTACAGCCAGTGACAAGAGCTAAGGACAGCAGAGCTGACTTCTGCCCTCATGAGCCAAATCCCACCAGAGAGGTTTTTTGTGACAATACTTCCCCAGCTATGACACCTGATTTTTGGCATTCTGTTTTCTAAACTTAGTTATCTTCAGAAATTCTTCTCTGTATCTCAGATGCTCCTTAGAGATACACCCAATGTGTCCCTAATGTTTCACAGAAGTGCTCTGTTTTCTACTTATCTAGAGTGATATCAGTGGTGTCTAATCATCCCTAACCTGATTTCCAAAGGTCAGAAAGAAAAAGTAGAAAGAACTCTTGCTTCTAATTGCTTTTAACATTCAAGTTCCCTTCGTTTGCAGCCATGTAAGTAGTTTCATCCTGTGCTTCTCTCAGATCCTGCCATATGCAAAATCTACATGGTATCATCTCTGGAATCTCTCTTTGCTGAACAGACAGCCCTTGAAATGTCATCTACCAAATGGAGTTCTGAAAGCAATAAATTCTCTTCCTTTTTTGTCCAGCTAAGCCAAATGAAACAGTAGACTTCCAGTTATTTAAGCAAGTCTGGAATAAACATATTTTTATACTTCTGTACAAATGTCATGATTTAATCCGAGCCAGCAACTAAGCATGACCCAGCCACTCATTCACTCACCCCTGGATGGGATGGGGAAGGGAATCCAAAGCGTAAAAGGGAGAAAACACATGGGTAGAGTTACAGGCAGTTTAACAGGGCAAGCAAATCCATGAATGCAAGCAAAGGAAAACAAGGAATTCATTCCCTACTTCCCATGGGCAGGTAGGGGTTCAGCCATCCCCAGGAAAGCAGGGGAAAAGACAAATACCATCACTCCAAATATCCCTCCTCCATTCCTTCTTCTCCCTCCAGCTTTATGTGCTGAGCATGATGCCATGTGGTATATGAGATGTCTTTTGGGTCGCTTGGGGTCAGCTGTCCTGGCTGTGTCCCCTCCCAGCTCCTTGTGCACCCCCAGCCCCTCACTGGTTGAGTGAGGAGCAAAAAAGGCCCTGGCCCTGTGTAAGTGCTGCTTTAATTAAAAGATCTCTGTCTTATCAACACTGTTTCCAGACTAAATCCAAAGCACAGCTTTGTACTGGCTACAGAGAAGGAAAAACTCAATCCCACCCAAAGCCAGCACAAAAGAGTTTCCATTTGTTTGGGTAAAATGGGTAATTTCCGTATCCTCCTTTTGATGATTTTCACATGTCTGGGTCACATCTATAATTTCTTAAAATAGCCACACATCACCTCACAAAAGTTCCTTCATTTTGTTATCTCCATCACTTTTGGCAATACTCCTAATGAAAGTCAGTTTTGTGCTTGAAGCTTTTGCAGTGAGCAAGCAGAGCACCCTAAGTAAACACACACCTAAAAAATCATGGGTTTTTTCTCCCCACTGCCTTTTTTTTGTGATGCATGTGCCACACAACACCTAGCTGGCAACATTTTCTCTTGTGCATATCAGTGCTGTTCCCCGCTGTGCAGGGGAAACAGCTTCTCTGCCACATCTCAAACAGTTATTTGTGCTACAAGCTGAGTTTTCCCTCTCTTTCACCTCTGCCTTGCAGTTTACTTCTGTCTTGACATTAGTTGAGGGTTTTATAGGACAGTTAGAAATTTATTTTTATCTTTTATCTCTTTGAGCTTGTCTGAACAACATACCTGGCTTTCCCTGCACCCAGGACTCAGTGGGGTGCACTGAGTTTGGTTGGTTTCCTATTTGCAGGTCTTTGGGATTACCACACATGTCCAAACTGCTTCTTATAGAACTTCTTTATATCTGCTTTCTTCACATATTTTCTTCAGCTATTCTGATGGGTTTTTTTCTGATGTTAAATTTCCCTTTAAGATCCCATCCCCCAGTGTACTGATTCTACCTACAAAAGACATTTTTTATGGCTATACACTTATTTGTTGTCTTGGATATCCCTTGGCTGCTTCCTTGGGAAAATTGATTTTCTGTGAAGCTATTATTCTTTCAGAAAAAAAAATAACCTCAAGTAATCAACAACTTAACTGGATTTCTCCTGTTCACATGAGACTGCCACAAAGCACCCGTGTTCTGTATCTACCCTTTTCCTCCCTTCCAATTAGTTTAGAAACTGAGCAGATTTCTTCAGGAGCCTACCCAGATGCCTCAGGATGGGACCCTTCTGTATAGCTCTGTTCTCTGCAGTGCTTTTGGTTAAACATCCACAGCCTGGCCTTCATTGCCTTATTTTCATGAATGTCACAGTCTTCTTTTCCTTCTCATACCATACTTTTGATTGAGATAACTGCCAGTAATAGAAATTAACAGAAGACAGGATGATCTAAGCTGGCTTTTATTACAACCTCCTTAAAGAATTCTGTGTCATCCATACTGCTCACTGCCCACCTAGAAAGTGCCCAAGCTGTGAAACCTTTTTTATCTGTTAAAGAAGTAAAACACCATCCCAGGGGCAAGCACACACCTGAGTAATGTGATATTGAATTTATGTCATTAGGATGGTTGATTGGATTGCCTGCAATCCCCACCCTTGGGCACCTTCAGATGGGAGCTGCTGAAATCAGCCTGCAGATGCAGGTCTTTGCTAAGTTGCAGATGGAGCACTATGACTCTGTTTAAAAAATAAAAAGTAGGTGTGCTTACACATGTAAATGAAAAAGAGACATGAATAATGGTCCTGAACGACTGCTTTACACTGCTCAGGGATCACAGGAGGTGAAGATTCCCATGTGTGATAATTGCTGTCAGTGTTTAACGGGTGCACAAGGTCAGAGAACGCAATGCCTCGAGAAAATATTAAAGGATTAAAAATGAAAAGGTTGAGATATGTCATTTAGAAAAAAAGTTTGCATTTATGGGGAACAACCATGCAAAATATTAATAAAGTTAGAAATACCTCTTAAAATTGATCAGCACCTACTGGCATATTTCTGTGACAGAACAAATCACTTCACCTAAAAAATATCCCACATAAAACCATCCAAATATTTTATTGATGAAAAAACTCAAGGAGCACTTGCTGAGCTGTTGCTGTTTAACTTATGCACTAAACCACCAGTCTGCACTCTGTGCTCTCAGGGTTGTTTGCCAAGTGGTGATTCAGAACACCTCAGATAAAAGCTGAGTCTTTTTCACTGATTAACTGGAAAGTTTGAGTTTTGCTTTGTAAAAGTTCATCATTAACCATGTTCATGATGACTGATACTTTCTTACCTTTTTCCCCTCTCCAAGAGGGCACAGCAGCTTATAAAAACCAGTTACAGCTAGTCACATGAAGGTATTTTATTTTCAACATCTTCATAAAAGTTCCAAACCACAAATATTACCTCAGTTTAAGACTCTGAACTCGCAATTTCTATAGCTTTAATGGGATGTTTAGAAAAGAGTTTGAAATCTCCTTGTTCCTCCTTCTTGCTACTTAATTGTTTTCTTAGAGCCCCTCTCCTACCTAAGCCAACTAAGAATTTTTCTCATAAATGGTACACCATGATTGAGCTTTAGAAGTGAGGAGAAAGCAGCCAGATTCTTTGCTGCCAAACAAAAAGTCATTTTCATTGGGAGATGGAATGATTTTTAAAGCTAAATGATCAAATTAAACATTAAACCTTCAATATCTACAGATCTGACCAGGAAAATACAGTTCCACTGCCTAAAGAGTCTTAGCCAGGACTCCAGGAATCACCTAACAGTCCAAATGCAGCATGTTTCTGTTACTAGCAAAGAGAGCTTTGTCTTGCTCCAGATTACTCATTTATTTTCATAAAGCCAAGCAGTCTTAGTTCCACTAAATCAGACAGAAGCTATTGCAGCAATTCTATTTTGCTTAAAGGACAGCTTGAGCAAAATATTGGCCATAATGCTGCAGCCCAAATTTTCTCTGGTCATCTCGTTTTGTGGGAGAGGGCAAAGATCAGATAGTAGAAATCTATCCTAGTGTCATATCGCCATTAAGATCTTCACTCTCAAGAGGGATTTCTTCACCTTATGGGCCAATCTGCTGGTGGAGATGTTCCTAGGAGACTTTTTGGAGCAACAATGGGGGATGCTGACTCCTCAGAGAAAGAAAAGGGAGACAGATCCAAAATTTGTGTTTCCAGATCTGATCAGCTGCCTGGCAGTGTTTTATATCTGGCTGTATTAACTTCCTAGCAACACGAAGACAGCTGAGAAGCAAAATTTCTCATTATAGTTGGCTTCAAAGCTTTCTCAGTGAAATTACAGTTTTTGGGAAGTGCAAGTTGGTCTGACACGCTGAATTAAGACACTCACAATGCACCAGCATTGCTGACTATGGCCTGGACCTGCTTGTTTGCAGAAAGAGAGGAGGCTGCTTGTGTTGTGCCTTGGGGGCCCCTGGTGCACAGTTGTCTTCCTTCCCAGTGTCATGTGCACCAGTCAAGCGTGCACTCCCACAGCCCCACGTGCAGGTGAGGTGAAAGAATTTTGTGCTGTACAAGTGGTTTACATCAAGCTGCCCTCTGGGCTGGCTGGGTTGCGAGCACTGCGCAGCGTCTCAGCCACATTGAGTCTGCCCCCAGAGCCTTCCAGCCAGCCAAAGGGAGCTCAGGAAAAGCTGAAACAGCTCTTTAAATACTAAAGAGATGCTGGCTAACATGAAGTGGGGTGGGGATAGGAACTGCTAAATCCATCTCCCTGCCCAGCCCTCAAGCAGCCAGGTGTAAGGGAAACCAATCCATCCGTGCTATGCTTGGCACAAAAAGTGTCTAGGAGGAAGGAAGAACAGGTGTACATACAGTATTTTAAGTTTTTCATCAAAATGGAGCTCAATTAGTTTCTTTAAAAAGTGATTGTTCAACAAAAACTGATCTTTCTACAAAAGTTCACTTCGCCATCAGTGGGTAATTGCATGTTTGCTTACCTGTATTTGCAGATTGCCCCTCCCAGCCCCACCACAGCACACAATCCTCTTAAAGCCTGATCATTCTGCACTTCAGCAGCCAACCCTTACACCAAAACACACAAACCCACCCATGTTATTGCTATTGCCATAGGAATCTTCATTTTTTGGACATAAAATATTGAACAACAGGCCATACTCAACATTATATCGAACAAAAAAACCCAAAACAGCAGGAGCACAGCCTAGCCAGTTAACCAACAGTGTGTTTGTTCCTAGGATGGTGCTAAAGGAGAGCCAAGCTTCAGAACAGAACATTATAATTAAGAAAATTAAAGAATTTTCACTTGTAAGCAGTTATTTCATAGCTGGCAATGTAGAGCATGCAACTATTGCCATATGTAAAATACTGTACTAAACATCAATTAATTTCTCTGTAGATTATGTGAAGAACCACTCTGCGTGCCTTGAAAGACTACACAAGAAAACAGTTAACAATCTCATTTTTTAGAACTGAGTAAAAACTGGGAAAACACAGTCCCCATGAATTACTGCATCACTATCAGCCAGAAAAGCCAGGGGCAAAACCAGATGGAATTTGCTTAATTAGGTCCAGATCCAGTGAAGTAGATACATATCTCTAAGCCAGCAAGAGAGCCTATGGACAGCAAACAAGTTAAAATAATCATGTTGAAAGAGAGCAGAAAGCTAAATATGGCATGGATTTCAGATTTTACAAATGGTATCTCATAGGTTCAGGATTACCTGCAAGCTCAAGCATTTTACATGATTATTACTTTGCCTCTTGTCGGAGAATTGCCTAGTTGAAAGTTGTAGAAAACTGTCTTGAAGCTGATTAACCCCCAATTTCATTCCTCCTCATTTCTCACTCACCTTTATAGGAAAAAAATTCCCCTCTAAAGAAATAAAACAATTATTGGCACTGCAGACTTTAGGAAACTACATACATGAAATTACAGATTTAGGAACATTTGAAAATCTGACTAAATTATGATTCAAAGTATTCTCATGATAGGTCAAAAACACTGGGCAAGGAAAAAACTGCTTGCTACCAGGCAAAGCAGAAACAAGGCATGTTATTAAGCTGTGAGTGACACATGGGGTTTAGGTATATTTCCTATCTGTACAGCAAGACATTCCTTTCTCCATCTTTTCTTGAGATAAGACACCCATCTGTCAGATCATTACAGCAATCATAGATAAGATCTCTGCCAGTGCCTATTATGTGACATATTGTATATAAAAAGCAATTCTTGGCCAGAGGGAATTCCCCAAATGTGGTAAACCAGGATGCAGCTCTGCTGAGGGCCAAAGTGCCCTAAGATGTGAGGAAACTCACTCAAAAAATGAGTCATGCACAGGGGCAGAGCCACAAGAGAGGCCAGGGATACAGGAGCAAGCTCACGGGCCAGGCACACAGGCTGATTCAGACAGGTGACATAAATTATACTTCACCTGCAATAAAATCATTAACTTCCAACTTCCAGTCCAATCTAAAGGCCACAATTTTACCTAAGCAGAACGTTACATCTTAATTGTCCAAAAATGGGATGCAAAAACTAATCCTAGAGTAAAAGATTGATGTTATAAGATGTGCAGTATAAATAAAGAGATAAGTAATACCATGTATTTGTCATAACTTTAAGCCAAAGTTAAAAGGTTAATGTTTTCAGATACATCTAAACCTTGGGTACCTCCTGAGCCCAGAAATAAAAATGTTGTTTTGTTCCTAAAAGCCAAAAGTTTGATGCCACAATAATATGTTCAGATAATTCATGTCAACAAGAGAGACTGAGGGGACATAGCCATGCTGAATTTTGACCCTTTTGAAGTTTGCAACTGTTTTGCTCCATAGTGTACTTAAATATTCATTGAACTATTTTCTGGTTCTGTGGCCTGAGGAACAAAGGGCTCCTAGCTGATAAAGGCTAAATATCCCTGATCCAAATAATAAATCATGATAAAATTATGGTTGCGCAGAGGACAACTTTGATTTTTTTTCTCCCCAGGTATTTGCTCAGTTACTTCGATTTTCTTAAAAAGGTGAACATGTCTTTAAAGAAAAAGTGAACAAACGAAGCCAGCCTTAGCTGCAGTAGCTATGACAACAGACTTTGAAATAAGCGTGGAAAAAACTAGACCTGAATCTTAATTTAATTTAATTATTTTTTCAGTCTACTCTTCACACTGACTACTTTGCATTTTACTCTGAAATTGTACAGAAACTGGGATTCCTCACATACACCAGATGCACAGTATCTTACGTGGCCAATTCTAAAGATCTTATTTAGGTTAGAAATGAA
The DNA here is from genome assembly GCA_034509425.1 of Eopsaltria australis. NCBI lineage: Eukaryota > Metazoa > Chordata > Aves > Passeriformes > Petroicidae > Eopsaltria > Eopsaltria australis. The sequence goes on from JAVTVJ010000138.1 coordinate 3,066,970, forward strand.
ATTACTCAGAGAACGAGTAGACAACTCCTAATGTCTTCAGATGAAAGCCAGGCTGCTTTCTGGGGACTGCTTTACCTAAAGATGCTGTGTTCAGTGCAGACTGGCACATGTGAGAGACATGACTTCATGAAGGAACAATCCCATTGGATCATCCATTAGCAAAATGTATCAAATTGTCCATTAGAGGTGAGGTTTTCAAAATAAAGACACAATAGAGAAGGTGATGTTAAAAGTCTGATTTTCAGTGGGTTCAGTAATTGGGATGACGTGAGAAAGATTATACTTCAGTTCTAACATCTCTTCCTTTTCCTTTCAGTCCTTACCATCTTCCTTGGACAGTCTTTTATAGATTACATCCACAATCATGGACACTGCCACCTTGACTAGACAGGAGATTTGGCTCCTTGCTCCTGTCTCCTTTCCCATTCCTCTAAATTCTTTCTAGCAGAAAGAGCAGACAGCAAATTCTGCCCCTCCCTCCATCAAACACGGCACTTTAGCAATCAAGAATACTTAGAAAAAATAATGGAAAAGGAGAGAAACTCAGGCCATTACCACTAACATCTCTTCCTACTCCATAAATGTTCCTTTGCCCTCTCTGTCTATTTTCTTTGAACAAGTCCAGGGCTTCACAGGAAAGCCAAATCACTTTACAGCTGTGACTGTACAGAAGAGGAGTCACTTGAACCTCTTTTGAAGGGACTCATATTCACCTCTGCTCCCAAAGGCAGTCACTGAACTGCAGCCACCCACGAGCTCCCACACCCCTCCAGGCCAGGAGATTTTCAGCACCTTCCTCACTGACCCCACTCCTCTTCTCCAGGGCCAGTGATCCCAAATTCACTTTTGTGGACTGTAGGACACCACTGCAGAGGTTGGCACCGAGGCATGCAGGCACCAAATACAGAAACAGATGGGCATCATGCTACTAATCACTTATTAATTGCCTTAAGAACTGATTTTTGAGTGATCAATCTTCATTATTCTCCTAGAAAGACAAAAATGCATAAAAAGTGCATAAAACATAAGCCATTAATTTTCTTCAAATCTGATACCCTCAAAGTTTTTTCACCTAACTCTCTCAGCTTTCTCAGTAAGGTACCTCCTTCTGCAACAAATGAAACAAGACTGGTGGAACAAGGACTAGAAGTAAGCAGCCTCCATTATCCTTTTTAAAAGTGCATTGATTTTGAGACTTAGAAATTTATACAGGGTCCATCTCATGTATGAGCAACTACAGATATATTCACCAGTGGAGCTGCAGGCCTTGGTCACCAGAAACCTCCCCCTGCTGAGCAGTCTGGGCTGCCCCACAGACAAATACATTGCTCTTATCTTAAACCAGATACAATTCTTAAAAGCCTTTTTCCACTGGCCCCAGTGGGCACTGCATGCTAGGGAAGTAAAACAGAGCCACATTTTGTACTAGAGTTGATATGGTCTTTCCATTTGTCCTCTCTCCAGCATGCAACAGCATTGAGGGCCTTGTTTCAGTCTCTCATGTAGCAAATTTGAAAGTTATTCTGCTTTTTCCAATCATGGAATGAGTCACGGGCACTTGAAGTTCAATAAATCCCCAGAGGCAACCAGCTTGGTTTATTTTCAGCTCCGATGACCCACAGAAGGAATTTTTTTTCTTAAGACATAGGAATTGAATTTTTTCCCTTATTATATATAAACAATTCTCCTAACATGAGAGGGAGAAAGTTCATATTAAAAGGCAATGTTTATTAAAATATCAGCTTCTCCCTGCTGCAGGAGGATTATTAGCATCACTGACTTCCCTCTCTGTTCCAACAGTCTATTGCCAGGTTTCTCAGGGAAGGACTGGTGTAGTTGCTGCTCCTTGGCAGTGAGTGTCTGGGAAGTTTATCCTTTGTGTGAGAATAGTGCTGCAAAGAGGAAAAAAAAGAGGTGTTGAGTTTCCTGATGAGGTGGGTGACAGAAGAACCCCCCTTTCCACACAGGCCACTGAGGTCCTCTGTAGAAGCATGAGATTAATTATTTCCTTCCTTAGAATCAGTCTGGTACAGCCTGGAGAAATATCTCAGAAAGAAAGGCACATTTACTGCTGCATTTCAAACACTGTGCTACTGTGTGCAGAGACACAGAGGCATGGCACTGTTAAAGGGGAAAAGTGAGGGTGATGTGATGGCCATGTACAGTGACATCCAGCAATGAAGTGACCCAGAAATGACACACTCAAATGATGCAGAATGAGTTTAAATTGGCTCATATTATGTCTTAAGTATTGCAAAAGACTCCATATAATGTATTGCTGGGAAAAGTATTTAGTTTATTTAAGTCTTAATGCACTACTTCTTTTCTTTACTTATTTCTTGATTTCAAAAACTCCAAAACAAATCCAGATTTCAGTGCAGAGATTTAGAATTCAGGCTACAGAAGCCAACTTATCACTTAAGATACAAAAATAGTTCTGTCTAAAAAGGGAGACTTTCTTATTTAAGAAGGAGAATCTGAAAAGGAATACCTAATTAAAGTGTTTCCTTCGGGTTTTTTTAAGAGAAAAATGTATGAGAGATGAGATGTATTTAAATCTTTAAAAACCTAATCTCTTCCATGGGTTTCATTTGATTTTGAAAACATAACCTACTGTTGTTTCTCCCAGCTTGTTCTAGGGCAGACACTTAAGTAAAAATGTCTTTTTATAAAACGATCTCTTTATTTGCTCAACCTATTTTTTGATCTGTGCTTCTTTACAAAGTTCAATGAAAAACTACTGACTGTTTTCATGAGAGAGGATTGTTCAGTCAAAGTTCCATTTTTAGTTTCTGAATATCCACAGCACTTCCGTGCACTCCGGCCATAAAGGATGGCTGCCTTATTTTCAACGCCCATTCTGCTCCTACCCATTATTGTCCTGGTTGCCATGCAAGTGTGATTTTAAACCTCCTGGTGCGACAAACACAAAGACAATAAAAGATCTGGTGACTGTCTAAGAGTCAATTAAGGATATACAGGTACTTAGAACAATCCCAGACTTCCTTTCTAGGAATGTTTGCTTTCCTTGGATACCTCCTTGCATGACTGGTTTGTAATAACAAGGTCCCACACACGGATCCACCTTCCCTCCACCAGTCATCAGATGTCTACCATTTTCTGGGCATTTTAGTTTTGTTTTGTTTGCATTTTTTAAAATAGAATCCCTTGACTAGTAGTAACATGTAATTTTGTTTCCCTGTTCCTTAGTCATTTAGGAGTGTCAAAACCCCTTCTGTATAGAATACAGTTTACAGGGGTATCCTTTGCTTACCCTGAATGAAGCATGAAGCTTTTTCGGTCTGATACTTTAAGTTCTGGAAAAATTGTGAGGTTACAGAAGAAACTTTGATTTATACTACTGCAGCTCAGGTTCAGGCCCACCTGGACTCTTCTGTAAAAAGCAGAAAACACCTAACATGGGATGGTAAAAGTTTTCTCATCTCAGAACTGTTTTGTTTTTGAAAACCTACACAGTAACTGTTCTAAATAGCCCTGGAGAGCTCCACCAGCCCTGACTTGCACTTTTCAGAGAGCTGTAGACACAAGCCTCAGGTGATTTACAGTGAGTAAAGGAGCTGCATACACAAGGAAGGGAAAGCAGGATGTCTTTGAGAGCACCCGGCTGCTTTGTGCTATCTTTCTACTGCACCACATACCCAACAAGTACTAAACATAACAGCAACATTTAAAGTCTTGGCACAAAACCCTGCTTTGTCTTCCTAAGAACAGTTGGGCCATTAGTGGCCATTCAGTCAGACAGAGCAAGGCTGTCTCAGAGCTATTAGGTAGATGGGGGGAGGTTGGTAGTGAGAAAATGTTGTACTGGAGGATCACGCTGAGCAATTGCTCAGCTCAGCTGTGTGAGAACGGCAGCCCTCGCTGCAGGGCTGATGGACGGGTGGAAGCCAAAAGGGAAATCAGCACTTCATAAAAGTTAATGACCAAGGATATACTTCTTATGAGTCCTGACCATAGCAGGATTCAAGTGCAAAGCACTGGACTATTTTCTCTTCCATTGCTCCCTCTTGTTTTGGACCAATCTCCCTCTCCTTTTTGTTATTATTACTGTTAGTTTTTAATATATGCTTTTGTGAGAAAGCCCTGAATAAAGACAGCCTCCATTATTTTCTTCCATGTTTCTGTCAGATCTGACTCAGCTGGGCCATCCTTTTGCTTTCCTGCTTTCCCACAGGTAATATCTCAAGTGAGATTAAACATCCTCTTCCAGGTAGCCCATTTTTGGTAAGAAAGTTCATGCATGAAGGCAAACATTGGCAGATCTAAAATCATCACAGAGAGGGGCACTGGTGTTCTCAGTTCTAGGCATGATGTGTAGATAGCTATGCTGGCCAAGACTAACTGTGACATAATAAATAACAGTCTAACAATAACAAATGTAAATATAACATATGAATTTCTTTAAAAAAAAAGCCTTCTCCAAATAATTTCATTTTCTTTCCTTTTCACCCCCATATTTATCCATTTTACCGAGCATATTTTAATGCTTGCCTATTCTGTAACCAGCTCTGCAAATATTAATCATAGTATAAGCATTTTTTGTAAAATTTATACAAGGGGGTAAGGCATGGGAGATGAATTACAGTATTTATTATCCAATACAGGGTCAAACACATGAATTAGAGAGGAGGTCAAACACTGATGAAAATGTGCCCTGCCAGAAGTGCCCCCACCAGCTCCAGCATGATGGTTGTGTCTACACAACACAGCCCTGAACTCATAAAGTCTTCTTGCTGCTTTGAAAAATTAGAGTTTTACTCCAAACTCTGTCATTCACCCTGTGACTACAGGCTAAATATTTCCTCTTTGTTTTCGGTTTTCCCAGTTGTTAAGGACTCATAAAGATTCTACTCACTTTTAAGGCACTTTGAGCCATATGGGATGGGGTGGGGGGATTCAAAGACATTCATGCTCAGTTTTGATGATTATGGTGAGTGGCATAAAGCAGGAAGAAACCCAAGGAAAAAGTCACTTCTAAGTTTGGTGCTATAAAGAAAGCTCTTGGATGCATGAGCAAGAGATGAATCTAAAACCAAAATAATTCCAATAGAATTTGTAAGATATAGAATAAATATGAATACACTTTCAGTATTCTGCCTTATCAAAACTGCATTTATGATGGAATAAAAAATTATTGCACTGCTAAAGGAACAGTCATAACTGTGAAGAAAAAATGTTGAATTATTATGGCAGACTACACAGCAACAGAGCATTTATGGCTCCACTCAGGGCAGACTGCTCAGTCAGGATTTTTCTCACATATATTACCATATAAACCTCCTGTGCCACTTGTAGTTTTGCAGAGTTCAGGTGATGAAAGAGTAAGAGGGGGATAACTTTACTTATTGCTGTGGAAACGTGTTTATCATCCATGCCTAGAATTATTATCTTTTTACTTGAATTGGAAAAGTGTTCATTAACTCCCCGACATCTTCCCTTCACCCCAAAGTTTCTTTCTTCATACATGCACACCATTATTATTGGAAGATGTGCTTTTACAAATTGTGCTACCAAGGTTGCTGCTACCTATTGGCCATCATTGTGCAGCACTGACTTACCAGGTCCAAATAAATTATAACAGCACAGGGCAGTCCCAAAATTCAAACACATGAATAGTAACCCGACTATTTCTGGGATAATGAATAAGCTCAGGGGACTGCAATTTAAATATTTCATGGCAGTTATATGATTAACTCGTGAGGTTTTTGAGATTTTATGGGCAATATGATCAGGTCTATCTTTGTCCTTGTCAAGGAGATACATCCTTTGGTCTGCATCTAAGGTTTCCTATGCTACAGGTTCAGCAGCAAGAGAATAAATTCTGATTCTTGACTGGGAAAGAGAAAGAAGAGGAAGAGAAAAGACTATCCAAGTTTGCTGAGATTTTGAACTGCTACTCTGCCTCCAAACTTATCCATTTCCATGGCAATACCAAAGGCAAGTACAGCATCTGTGCTGCAAAACTTGCAGACAGTTTTTGAAATATCAGAATTTTTGTGGGTACAGATGATATTGAACATATGGTGTTTGAAAGAGTGGCCAACATTGTAAAATCCTTTGGAATCATCTGATGTTTTATTTTGTGTTTCCCCACCCTCAGCTTTTAAGTCTGTCATATTTTCCTTGTAGCAATATAGTGACCCATTTATGGCAACAGCTGCACATTCAGCTTGTTACTAGTGATGGTATTTATCACAGTGAAAAGGAAAGATTCAAGAATACAACGATGACCCTAAATGTCAATGGGAAAAAACAAACAAAAAAGCAATGTTTATACTTCATTGTATGGCCTGGATTATCTTTCCATAACATATTGGTAGGCACAAGTTGACTCTGCATGCTCATGTCACATGTGCAGCTGCAGCAAAAGTCCTTTCTCGTCTATGAGGACAGTGTTCTAGATATTTCAGGCAGAGAGAGCAGCAGTTTCTATCAGTGATGTGAAATGTCAGTCTGAGCTGGGAAATGTCATGAAGCATGAAGTGATGAATTGCTATCATTTTTGCCAGGCTTCATAATGCACAGTGGCTTCATATTATGTTGTTTTTACTTGTGCCTGTGTATTAATTTGGTTAGGAAATACCTAAAAAGTAAAGCCTTAAAAAATAGCTTTCACTTGTTTCATTCTCTCTAAAATTTTGTGAAGTTTTTCTCAACCTTACATTTGAGCAAAAACTATTCTTTCTCAACTCATGCATTATGCAGTTTCCAACTCTCTCTCCATGCATCATCTGTCTCACGCTGAGGGATTCTGGTTGAGACAATTGCATCATGCCACAAATGTGATTTTCTGCTATTAATTCTATGGAAATCCTACTCTGGAGTAGTTTAATTCCCTGGCATTTTCTGGGTATCTCATTATTTGTGAATTCAGGCTTCCAAAGCCTATCTGTATAAAACAAATCTCTCGATCCCAAGGTACCAAATTTCAGTTTGAAAAGTCTATAAACTTCTGCCTCAGGCTGTATTGAAAACCTGAACATCAGTACTTTGGGGCATCAGACTTTCAGTTTTGACCTAACATGTCATGAGACACGAATCCAAAACTGCATCAAACCAATCATTCAGATGAGAAACTAATAATTTATTCAGAAGTTGGCAAAGAGACATCCTTCATATTTCATATGTGTCTGTCTGTGCTCTCTAACTCGGCAAAGCAGGATGTTAAGCCTGTATATCTTTTTCTAATTGCTTGCATCTGCATTTCAGGCAGATCAGTTCACAGCAAATATGGGACACGTCTCAGTTTCTACTCACATATCTGCAGTTTCAAGTCACCCAAATGAGTTTCCAGTTGGGATTGTCTGTAATAGGTGTCAGGACAGAGAGAAACAGGCTCCCACAGGGTGCATAAAGACAAAATTAACGGAAATCCCAGAACAGATTAAAAGAATAGTGTTCAGAATTCCACCTCTAGAAAAGAATGCAAAGGCTAGTGAAGGATGATGAGATTATTCATTGGAAGCTCTCTTGCAGTCCGCTCATGGGAAGTCCATACACTGCTGAGGGGAGGTTAAAGTTTATAGTCAGTTATAGCTTTCAAGTGCTTTATGGTTTTTAGTGCTTCTGAAACGTTTCAGGAAAAAAAAATGGTAAAAAGAAACTCAACAAAGACATGAAAATGTAGACAAACAAAACAACAGAAAACAAAAGAAAACAAAAGAAAACAAACAAAAAAATAAACAAAAAATAAATGGAACAAAGTTTTCAAACCCTTAAGGAGAGAATAAACCTTCATATCTGGAAGAGATGTACATAGAAACATCAAGAACTCAACCCCATGGCAAGGGTCTTCAAAACTTACAAGGAAGAAACTCTTCTCTTTGATTCCCTGAAATCTGAAGGATGGTTCCTGCACTTCATGCAATCAGGTCAATAAGAGGAGATAAGATGCCAGTAAGTGGGAGCACAGGGCTGTTTCACATTTGGCCAACCTTTATGTCTTATTTAACTGATCACTGAGTTAATTGATTTGTGAGTGATCTTTCAAACCGATTTATGTTGCCTGGTTGCCAGCACTCTGTACCTCAGTCCTGACCACGACCTGCACAGGGCACGATGGTGAGGCCTCCACCACAATGGAGGAAGCATCTTGCAGAGGCAGCCTAGGTTGAAAAATTAGTTCAGAAACAGTGGAGGAACTAGTGAGTGCCACAGTTCCACTTGTATGGTTCAGCCTTCTATATTCATTCCTCGCCTTTTGGACTGAGACTTCCAACAAGAGTGACAAGGAAAAAATGTTTTCTCTTTTGCATCATAAACATCTGCTTACTGGGAACTACTCTGATGCCTCAAAATCCTCTTTAACAAGCCATAAAAAGAACTATAAATCTATTACGTATCTTTGCTTGGTAATACGATAGTATCAATTCATCATTTGTAGCCAGCAGTTCAAATAGTGTTTGTTGGGGGTTCTCTTTGGCAACAAACACCACTAACAAGATTTAGATAAGTAATCGCATGAGATCCCAGGGCTGAAATGTTCAGGATGACATTTTAAACTTGAAAGTGGTTTCCATAATATTAATCTCTTAAATATTGTACCTTAGAGATGGGTGGAGCTGAACAACTTTTGATTTGTATTACAACTCTCGTTGCAGAGATGGCCACAGAAAGAGGTGTACTGAGTATGTCTGTAGAATAGAGCAATCAGATATACAGGATTGGATTTACAACACTTTACGTTATTGTTCTGTAATGTCTTTTGCTTTTTCTTCTAGAGAACTTAAAGTCAAGGGTGGAAAAAAAGAGAAGAAATAATAGGATTATTGCAGTTCTCCCCTGCAACACTTTTGCAGCCAAAATGATACTGAAGGGATTGAAGTAACCTTCACATAGCAACACCAATCTTCCCTCCTCTTTTCTGCCAGCCAGGCAGTGAGGCTGTCTTGGGCATTGTCTCGCCTATTCAATGACACAGCTAAGGAATGAAAAGGGTGAGAAAAACCCTCCAAAAGTAGAGCAGGAAAGATGAAAAATGTTACCAATGGGAACAGAAGCATTTGGGGGAGGGTGGGAAGTGAACAGAGACTGAGATTGCAGCTTGCACTCCTTTAGTCATGACAGTCTTACAAGGGTGTGCTGTTAGCCAGCTGGGGAACCTACACCTTAACATTTGTACATTTGATATCCAAGCCATCCTTTGCCAAGACTGTGGGCTCTTCTCCAACCCATTCCATTTCCCATTTCCCATTTTATTGAAGTCACAGTTTACTATGGTAATTAGTTGCAGTGTAATGGCTTTTGAGCTGAGAAAATAAATGGGTAAAAGATGATACAAAGCTGGTCAATTTGAATAGAGGGGATATGGCTGCAAACAAGGCAGGGGATCATCAAATCTTCTCCCCCGAACTCCCACGAAATGGAAGGCAGCGAGAAAAATGCTTCATAGCTTCATAACTACAACATGGAGGCAGTTGTTTGCTGTGTTGCTGTGAAGCAACAGCAAAAGAAAACAAAAGAACATTTCATCTATTCACTTTAAGCATCCCTAACTACGCCTTTGTGGAAACTGCAGCTTGGTTTCATTGTGCTGCTGAAATGAGCCCAAGATCTTGTGCGACATTTCAAATAACAAGAACAATATATTTCTCCATTACTTTACTTACTTTAAGCACATGTGTTTTGTAGTTAATGTAGTTCCTGGTGTTGTGAGAGAGCAATGAAAATGAAATCCATGCTTAATGCACTGAACTTTGACAACAGCAGCTGCAACTCAAAATTAAAATCCACTGCTTTGCTTTGCTCTCAGGGTCTGAACCAGCTTTGAGGAAGTGCTGCAGCGCACTGTGAATGAGGACATCTGAAATGAAAAAATGCCTGAATGGCTGCCCAAAGGACAGATCAAATCACCAAAAGCAAACAGTGATGTGCCAGGCTGTTTGCTGAATACTCAGGTGAAATCAGACAAAACCCATAAGCCTTGGAAATTTCACGACAAAAGAGAGAGACTGAATTTTTATCATCTGCTGCAAGGCACTAATCATGGAGATAAAAGACTCATTTAGACTGGCTGACTTGACCCAAAAGCCAGAGGAGGCATTGAAGGCAATGAGGTTTCTGCCATCAGTCTCAGAGCACTTTAGATCTGGCCAGAAGACATATACACTACAATTGTGGATTAAGTTGTCTTGAGGGGCAGAGAGTGTGTTTTGATTTCGGCTTACTTTGAAGGGGTGGGGCAAGAGATGTGGTTTGGTTTTTGTCCAGACAGCAGTAGCAGTGAACTGAATAACAGCTATTTTTGTCAGTGACCTGATGATGTCCTTTAGGTGTTTAACTGCATTTATAATGACCCAATATATCCAGGTTTTGTTCATTTATTTTCCCCTTATGTCATCAAGGACCTGATTTGGATTTGTGGCTGAAGTGGGAATTATGCAGACCCCAGGCTGCCTCAAAAGAAGAGTTCTTTAGGACAAAGTCTGCTGAGATTCTGGCAGGCATCAGCCTCAGCTGTGCCCTGCCTGAGCCAGGTGGAATTCTCTGTAGTGATTTTCTATAAGTATCCACTATAGCGACAGTGGGAGAAAAATCCAAGGGAGCAAGGGTGTGCAGACATTGTGATCTGAAAAAGATTGTGAATGAGGACTGCCAGCAAGAGTCACTGGTGCCATCTTTTCCTGCTCACAGGGCACGAGCCAGCCAGAGCTTAGCCCTCGAAACTGGAGTCTTCCTGCTGCCTGTCTCCACAGAAGAAGCAGTTTCTTATCATACAGGGTTCATGGTAAAAAAGTCCCTCCTAGAGGGATAAGTGGCAAGTAGGAAAATAAAATGGCCCTACTAAGCCTGAAATTTGACATGTAAAGTTAGTCACTTAAAATGAAAGGAAGTGACAAGGTTTACAGCTGAATTAGGTTCCCATGATGTAGAAGATTATTGACTCTGTTAAATAATAAAGCCACATTACTGACTGCGCTTCTTGTTACGTGTTAATGGCAATAATGTAAATATCTTGCAGATCTCTGTGCACCATTCACCACTCATTTTCAATGAGGAATAGAAGTAGCAGGAGTCAATGGGTCTGACTCTGCAAGCTTTCTTTCTTTTTGCAGTTAACTTTCCATGTATTGAAATGCTCTGAATACAGATTGAGTTGCTTTGTTAGATATTTATTATTGTTCCACCTGCGTTGAAATGGGAACAGCTATGGCTTTGATAAATAGATTCAAAGGCAGTCAAAATTCATTGTGCCTCTTCTAAATGCTTTTCTGTCCTCTGCTGGAGCTCTTTTTGATTAACTCTTCCAGCAAGACTTCTCTTGAATCAAAATAGATATATTTCTTGCTTTCATAGAACCTTTCTTTGAACCAGATTGTCCTATGTCATGTATTTGTCCAATTTTTTGAACAGCCAAAGCTTTTTCCTCTTTTCCATGTTGAGAGACATGGTACTTCTTAAATCATGGAGGGCACGCACATGACAACTGATAGAGAATTAAAAATAAAGGTGTCAGAATCTGGCAGCAGAACTTCATTAGCTTTCCAAAGCATACCAAAGAACATTCACTATCACAGTATGAAGCATCATAAATAATTGGAACCAAATCCACACATGCCAAGGGAATGACTAGTATGTCTTCATACTGTAATCAACTTGCCTGGTTATTCCATTACTGTGTTCATTTGAAACCTCAATATTTTGCCAATTCTGCCATTCACACACATTCTCCCAGCATTTGTGTGAAGAAAGAAAAAACCACTAGGATTGTCTTGCCATTTTCTTTAGTCACGACAGCAGCTAATTATAAATATTTCACCAAACAATAATAGCATAATCTTGATTTAACTCTTCCTCAAGACGATTTGTTTCTGAAGGTAGGATAATATTACAAATGGCAGTTGCAAATTAAGGCAATATTAAGTATAAGGCTGATGCAAACCTTCCAAAAATGCAAGAAACTGAACTTAAAAATGTATATTATATGTATGAAGTTCTTCTTCAAGAATTCATGTTTGTGCCTGTTCCCTCTTCTTTTTATTCATGCCCCCACTGAATGAGGACCTTTTTCTCCTAAGAGAAGAACTGAGTGAACAGAAAAAGAGCACTGAAATTACTAACTTACATACACAACAGAGTTTATATATAAATATGCATTTAAATTTACTTCCAAGATCACCCTTGTTAGGAGCCCAGGATGTAACTCACTGAATAATGAAAGAGGGGCAGCATTAGCTTAAAGTGATTGCTGTGTTTGTTCCATTATTAAGTTTTGGTGCCTGGTGCTAAAGGGCAAGGCAACACAGCAGGGCTAAGTGTGGAGAGGAGTACTATGAAAATTTAACTGGAGGCATGCACCAAGAGTCTGGAAACAGCAGAACACAGAGACTCTAAGGCATCAAAGAAAGGAAAAAAATAATCCACTCCTCCTATTATGCTTCCTGTCCTTTCTTCCTCAGTAAATCTCCTACACCTGTTCCTGGAAGACACCTCCTGCTTTCACCTTTGCTGCAGGTTTAATCCAGATATCGATCTGGAACCACCCTGTTTCTTAAAGGCTGCTGTTGAATATACCATTACTGACAGTTCAGCTAACTGGAGTGCCTGGATGTGGCCCCAGGACAGGAGAGCAGAGCTGCAGGAGGTGTTCAGGGCACAGAAATGGCTCTTCAGCCCCTGCCCAGGAGCGTGGCACCACGGGCTCCTCTGTGAGCTTCAGCTGCTGCCAATTTGAGTAAGTAACTCAGAGCAGTCCACCTTGCTGTTGTGATATTTCCTAAATAATCCACAAGCACAGTAGTAACAGGTTCACCCCAGGCGTGACTATCACTAAGAAATATTCCCACTCCTTTTTGTTTATTTTTTTGAAAAAGAGATGTAAATTCACCGAGCACAAGTGGGAAATATCAATTATAATAAAATTCCTGATGCGGGAGGGAGAAAAACTGTGAAAGCATTTTAAAACTGTTGAAAGATTCCAATTAATTTTCCATTAAAGAATTGCTCATTGTTTTGAAATTGTACAGAATGAGACTAGAAGGTTACAAAATTATCACAGCAGCATAATTCAATTTACATAGATTGGGGTTTTTTTGCCTTCCTAGCATTTGTGGATGGGGAAGAAATGTACACAGTCTAAAATATTTTCAGAGGCTCCAAAGATGAGAAGTTGGCAAGAGTCTGCCTGGTTTTATTCCTCAAGAAAGCACTGAAGTGGCAGAACCCAACCGATCCCAAATTTTCACCAGACTGAGTAAAAGACAAGGCTGTTAACAGCATGTGCTGAATCGAAGAGAAGAGGGGCACAACCACATTTCTGCCACTGGGCAGCATTACCCAGCTGAGGGCAGGTTGGGGCTACCCCTCCTAGAACAAAGTCCTGACAGAGCCTGGCACAGCTGTACATGGAAGGCTGCAGCTTTCCTCCCCCAGGAGAAGCAGGAAAACTTTGACAGTAAGGAATGTGGGGAAGGAGCTGCCTGGGTTTGGACCACTCAGTCCTTGTCTGCCTGAGAGTATCACCAGCCTTGCAAGTGGCTTGGGACTGCGGCACCTCCTGCTTAGAGGGGGAGATGCCAGTCACACCCTGAAAGCCAGATGCCTGGAAACAGACAGAAGGAGTCCTGATGGAGCTTCTGAGTCAGCTAATATAATTCACCAGATTCCACAGAAAACTAAATAATAGGGTTTTGTGTCAGAGAGAGGCTGCAGGGAACTTGGTTGTCATCTACAGAAATTCATGGGAGAGATTGGGTTCCTGTTCAGTAGTTCATTTTCAGAAGGTGATTTAGCCACTTGTTTTACTCAATTTAAAACCTGCAGCCTGTTATTCATAAGAGAAAAGACATTACAGAGCCTGAGAAGCTGTATTTTTTTTCTTTACAATGGCTTCAAGCAGGTCCTCCAGTACTTAACCTGGCTTGGGCAGTTTCCCTCAGCTCTCCTTCCTCCATCTCCATGGGGAGGTATATCATAGTGAGAAATCAAATCAAAATTTACTGCAAGATTAAAGGCACTGGAGATCAGAGCAACTTGCAGGGAACCACTGTGCATTAGATTAATGCTCAGACCAATGCTGCTTTGAATTCCACTCCAGTTTCACAGATTATCAGGGAACAATAGTCAAGTTAAAACAAGGCCGTTTCTTCTTAGCAGCAATCATGCTTGGCTGGAACTTGTTCTGTCACTGTCTGCACTAATCAGTCACTTCAAAGTTTGCCTGACACCCTCTGGGGCTGCCCCACACACACAGCCTCTCCTTGCCCTCTCATTTCAACTTCTTCCCAGCTTCTGAGACTGGTGGGAGAGAGCTTAGAAGGACTACTCGCCAGATGCAGAGCAGGAACCTCGGAAGCATAAGGCTAAAGCCAAGCACAAAGGAAGATTTACTTTGTGAACTTGGTAGCTTGCTATTCTACTCTGTCTCCCAAGGCAGATTTCTCTCTGCCTTTGCAGCAACAGAGGCAATAACCTTCAGCTCTGCTCCCTTCCTTTTTTCTCCTCTTGTACAATGAAGAAAAACTGACTCAGGTTAGTGGTAAGAGAGAGCATAGTCTTTAACCATTGCAGTTCTCATGCAGCATTTTGGTAACTCCTCTACTAACAGAGCTCATAGAGAGGAGAATGACAGAGGGGAGGACATTCCCTTCTTGCTCCTTTTCTTCACTACTTTGAAAGTTTTGACTATTTTCACATAACTACAGAACTAACAAAAATGAGAAGTAAAATGGCTTTTGAAACATGAAAATTCAATATTAGAAATGTGATGAGAAGACACAAATGCAGCTATTTGAAAAGGTTTGCTGAACAGAGAACATAGGGCTGTTGTACAGCTCCTGCACAGGAAGAATGAAGAGAGCAAAAGGAGCAGACTGTGGGGAGACAGAGCAGAGATAGACTGAGATTCTTTTAATTGAAAATTCAATACAGCTTCATTCATTATATATATTTTATGAAACAGTGGAATTAAAAAGAAACAGCTTCAATGAAACATGGGGCTTCCAGCTTGCTCAAGAGTTTCACAAAAGCCCTTATTCAGTTTCCCTTGAAGCCAAGAGAAACATGTCCTTTCTGGTTCAATTTTCAGCTCTTTGAAGCAGAAACTCCATCTTTTATGTGTCCCTACAGTGCCCAGTGCAATAGGTCTCCTGTCTCAGCAGGGACTTCTAAGTGCTATTGTAATAAAATTGATTAATCATAATTTTTAATAACTCCTTAATATTTCCAGTAGTATCCTTAACTAAAAAATGTATGCGGGCTGAAAAGGCATGGAAGTTTAATTTAGAACACTGTAAAGATAAGTTTTTTGCTACAAGAAAATCTAACACAGAAGGTAGTAAAAATGTTGTTCATATTAAGCAGATGCAGAAATAATATTAACAGTGTAACAAAACAGAAATCTGGGCTTTACATCTATTTGTAGCCTAAAAATGAAGTGTAAGATGAGTGGGATATGCACTCGCATGCAGAGATGCTATTTATGACTTCAGGAAGAGGGAGATGTACTGTTACCCAGCTCCATCTGCATGGCAATGAAGGGCCACTCAGAGATAGAAGTGTAAATCTTCCTGATGTGATTCCTCCCCACTCTTTTGCAAAGTAGCACTTAATATTGACTTTGCACTGCTGTCATATAACCCCCACGATTAGCGTGGAAATGGAAGGGCCAGCTCAGATCTCTCACTGCTCTGGCTCAGGTTGCAGAGGTGGGCGGACACTGCTGCATCACTCTGCACTTCAATAAATGTTTTTAAGGCTTATTTTTCACAGCAGGAGCAGGAATGAAAAATAAGATTCAATTGTACATGTCGACAGGCTGGGAGAAGTGCCAGTATGCCATAACCCCGAGTACCAGCCCAGCCCCTCCACTCTGTGAAGGACAATTATTGCAAATTGGTTCAGAGCCTGCCAAACATACCAGAGGCACGCATGTGCCTCTCTGCAAGTATGCATACACAGGACTCAGAAATGATCCTGGGGGCTCCTTTTTCTCTCTGGTGAAGGGAAGTCAAAAGCCTTAATGTGAACAACCCTTTTCCCTCAGCTAGGGCAGATTTCTACCTGAGGGAGTTTCCGTAGGCTTCCCTCCAAGCCAGTGAAGGACACAAGCAACATAGAGGGGCTCATCTCCCCCTGTGGGGAATAGGAGGTGCTTGGGCCATTCCCATCTCTCTCCTGGGCAGCTAACTGAGACTTACCCATCTTACACTTGGCTGCAATAAATACTTGCTATTTGGATGCCTAATGTCATTTGAGTTGAAGTTTTGTGTAACTCCATAGCAAAGAACCACAAATACATCTAAATATGATGGCTTTATAGAGAGAGAACTGTCAATTTTAAAGTCTATTTTCCGTGGTTATTTCCAGCCAGAAGAAAGTATTAGTTCCACTGAACAACACAAAACACTTGTTTTTTGTAATTTAGTGTTATAAAATACAATAAAAGTAGAAGTGTAGAAATAGATAAGCTTTTACCCCAGAATTTAATCTTCTGTATCCATGACATGAAGCAAAACACAGCGTGGAATTGTAGAATACCAGGCTGGCTATTCATGTGGTTTTCCATCTCTGGTACACACCTGTTTTGGTATTGAGCACACTCAGAACCCTAAAGCTCAACCATGCTGCTGAACAGAAAATCCCATAAGTGGATGAACACGAGGAAATGTTTGCCTGCAAATTATTTCTCAAAAATATCAGCTGTGTGATAAAGCTGTGGGATTAATTAATTTAGTATGCATCTCTAATTGCCTTATTGCAATCCTTCTCTCCCAGGACTAAAGCTAATGCTCCATATCTTGAAGTATCTTTAAATTTCAGTTTTTTCCTTATCATGGCACGCCAGGAAATTATTCTCTTACCTTCAACAACTAAGGAGTTTTGGTACATACTAGATACAGGTATTACATTTATAGACATCCTGCCAGTCTGCATAGATATTGCTACTCCTCATAGAAACCATTTCAAAATGTAGTTGCTTTGCTTTTTTCCCCTTAATGCTAAGTACCATTGGGAAGTTAAGTGCAGGACACAACTCAGATATACAAGTGTATATCTTTCCTGTGCCACAGCTATATAAAGAGATTTTAAATAAGGAGACACCAGAGGGTCAGCTAAGGATTTGACCTAATTTAGCCAAGTTAATATTTTAAAGAGCCAAGTACCTTGTATTTAGCTCAGTAGCATCTCACCAAAACCATCCAGTTCTTGATTTGACTATTTTAACAGTAATTTACATTCTAATAGCTGCCCACGGCATTCAGATTTTAGTTTACTTCTACTGTGTGTGTTGAATTCTCCTGTGTGAACTTGTGTATCTTTTCTGAGTGAATTAAATGCATCATGAACTCAAAGAGAGAGGTTTTTTAACTTTTTCCTGGATTTACCAGAAGGATCATTCTGAAGAGTTCAGCTGGACAGAGAACAGAGAGTTACCTGGTCTGTTTGTATTTCACAAAAGAAACAAACCCTAAGCCGAGAATTATTCATGGAAGTGACTCAACTAATAGTTAGAATTAACTGTATTACATTCATTTCAAACTAATTATACATGATTGGCAACAAAAAGGAGATAAATTATAAATTGGATTTTAAAAAATTATTCCTGAAAGCACATATTATTTTCCTTGAAGACAAAACATGTACCATGATTTTTTTTTTTTTAATATAGGTCTTGGATGATGTCAGAGCCCATGAATAAGCATAGCAGGTGATCACAAAGCTCTCACTGCACCTGAACCCAACTCATCCTGCTCAAAACCCCAACTCACATGGATGCCCAGCACTCCCAGCCATGTAGGCCAGGAAAACACAGTGATCACATTTATTATTTAAGGAAAGGGACAGCACAATGATGAGCACGTCTTGCAGCAGGTACCTGCAGCCTTTTGGGCGGCAGCAGCGTGTCCTGCAGCCCTCTGGCTCCGAGTCTCTGTGCTCCTGCAGCTGCTCTGCTCCGTCTCCCTGCACTGTGCCTGCAGGCTGGGGAAATCTGCTGGGGAGCCGCCGCTGCAAGTCATCATCCTGCTTTCCTGGTACCTTAAATATTTCATCTTCATCCCTAACTAGAGCAGATATGTGATGAGCAAGATAAAGCAAACTCTAACAACCTGTCTCTCTTTTTTGGACAAGCAAGCCCTCACGTGCAACACATGGGAAAAGACAGTCAGCAGTTCCCAAGATGACCCTTCTGTGAAGCGATATCTTTTTTACTTCATTTGTATTCTGGTTTCCAGCTAAACCAGGACTTGCACTGTTGATCTACGTGTGTCTGTTCCATTCACTAACAATTTCTGGCCATTGGGCAATTTCAAATTCAAATTCAATAGTGGCAACTTTCAAATATATCCAGCCCCTAAAAACATTAGCTAGCAACAGTGTCAAATAGAAAAAGATTACTTACTTTCTGGAGGAAGGTCAGCTACAACTCAGTGTAGATTTACCCTGTAGAAGTCAGGGATGAGCCAGGAAGTCTCACAATATTCCCTCAGTAGCCTATGGGGACATCAGCTAAAAAAGCAAAGGGAGAACACAAATCAGGATTAGAAGTGCAACACGGATGAGCACACAGAAAACCATATACCACTGGATTATAGGATATCTTCTTTTTAAGGAGTGGTTGTTTAAAATTTTTTATACAAGTCTTCTTATAAATTCTTTTTAAATCACTTTGAAGTGTTATATAATTTCTTTTTCCTGTGCTTCTGGAGTCCTGTTTGCAGAAGCACTCACTAAAACTTCTGCAGCACTGTAAACGCATTTTCCTATGACTTAAGCCAGCCATATAGCAGCCTTCAGGCTTCAATTATGAAACCTTGGAAACTTCACCAGATCAAGACTGGGGGATGGATGAAGAAAGAGAAGCACTGGCAGACAAATGGTGGGCCAGAATCTGGCTCTGATTGCAACTTTGGGAGCAGTGAAGAGCAAGGAGGAGTACTCCCATGTTACAGCTCCCACAACAGACTGCTGGCCTTGTCACCCACTGTCCATGCTTGCTGAATCATGAAGTGGTCCTCAACACTTTTCTATAACCTCATGGTCAGTTTTCCTGTTATTTCTTTAACCACTAAAATATTTCACCTCCAAAGAAGGATATATTTAATTAGAAAATGAAATTAAATTAGTCAATCTCCCCTCCTTGCTTTAGTTTTATCAACGTCTTGACTTCACTTGGAGCTATTCCCCAGTCAGAGCAAGAGGGAAGCAAAGGCCCCTAATCTGAATGCAAGTTTCTCTTACTTAGTCTTTCTTTTTCTAATTTAATTTTTATTTTTGTAATTCTCACATTTCCTTGGGCTATTTAAGTTGACAGCAGCCTCTTGCCTTATGTGATAAAGGACTTGAACTATTTTCAGAAGCAGTAAACTCAAGGAATAAAAAATAGCATCAATAAAACTTGTCCAGTGGGTTGACTTGATCTAACACTTCAAGACACCTATTATTCCACATTTACTGGACTCCCTCCATCTCCTTCAACACTGTACTCTTGCTATTTCTTTCCTTGATAAGGAAACCAACACGATAACCCTAACAGGAGTTTTTCTTTCACCCCTGAGATATGTATCTTTATAGATTGCATGCTGTGATCCTCTTGATTCATAGGTGTTCCCTGAGGAAATGCTATTGAATCTAGCAGCTGCAATAATACACCCCTGCCATATGCATTTTCTATACAGATCATGGCCCTGTCCTCACTCCTTGCTGAAAAGCGTGCTGAGAATGAATGTGTGGAAGCTCCATGACATCTCTCTCAGTGTGTATTATGTTCTTTTTCCTGTAGCCCATGAAAGGCCACAACAACCAGAGCTGATAAAGGACAGAGAGAAAATGTGTTACAGAATAAAGTGACAATGCAGCTAATACAACTCATGGGAGAGAAAGGATGTGTTATTGTGGGAAGGCAAGAGCGTTGTGGGATGCCTGAGGTCAGGCTATGTGGTCAGAAAGGTGATTCCTGGCTTTCTGACCCATACCAGAGACTCTGCAGAGGAAAGGAGAGAGCAGAGGAACCTCATTGTGTCTGCTTTCAGCCTCTTAGCACCCTGGTGTGAGAAACTGAGTTTCAGGGCTACAGGAGGCTGCCCACTCTAAATGCACACTTCTGTGAGTCCCACCAGACAAAAATCACTCAGAGTCAGAATGCATATACATCTCCTGAATTACTGAACAGAAAAGAAATCAGAAAGCCAAATGGTTCCATCTCAGTTCAGCATGCCCAAAACTAATTTGCTTGTATTAGTATTTTCATTCAAATAAGCCTCCTCTCAAAAAATAAAGCACAGCACTAGGAAAAATCATTGGTCCTGCAGCTGTGATCAGGGAATGAATGAGACATGACAGTGCTCTTGTAGATGTTCAGACAGCCTGAGCTTGCCTCAGACATCTTTTCCTGCGGTGGCAACATCCTGCGTGATGCAGTTTTGTGTCATTTCTGACATTGTCATTTCAGATGTTGTAAAATCCTGGAAGCAAGAGAAGGGACCAGGGTAAGAGGGGAGAAAATAGAACAGAAAATAGCATCTGACAACACATATCCAGTCCCCTGTGTCGTTGCAAGGTTTGCATGGCTTGTCAGGACAGCCACCAATCTGATCAAAACGCGCCTAGCCTTGGAAACCTCTTGATGTCATAACCTAAATAGCAGAGGGGTCCTGCAGCACTTGGTCAGTTAATTTAGATCTCCCTTCCACATAACAACCTTTGCCCTTTCTGAGCAAAATGCCCAAGTCTGAGATGAATGCATTTCTGCTAATTAATGGTAGCAAACTGGACAAGAAAAAGGCAGGTTTAGCACAATTAGCAGCATTTAGACAGGCTGCTTTTCCACAGGTTTCTCAAGAGCTGATTGTCTGGAATCTTTCAGCAGGTTTGAACAGATATTGCACTTTCTTCTATTAGAGTGTGAAATTCTTTGGGCCATTACTTGGGCTTTTGTGTGTGTTGATAGCAGAAGAGTTTTCTGAAGTCTGTCAGGATGATCAGGCTTATAGAGAAGTTGTCAGGCAGATGAATGGATCTCTAGCATAACTGGAGATGGCAGATTTCTTTAGCAAATCATCATAAAACCATTTAACAAAGCATATAAAATGTTTCTTTCTAAATTATATATGTCACATGAACACTTAGAGCTAACCTGCTAAATTGTCATGACTTTCATATACAGTTTCTTTGCCACTATGACATTCAGGCACCTTTTAATGCAAATTCTTTCCTATTATCAGATTGATTCCTCAACATTTGGTGGCCTCTCCTTCTGCCTAATTAGATGATCAAAAATATTCCAGTTATTTTCTGTTTAATCAACCAAAACCTTTTCATTAGAGAACGATACCCTTCCAGTAGTTTCAACAAATATAAAATGGAATTTTTGAATGGGAATCAGTATGGCTATTGACAAAATTCCATCTCTTTCCCTGTCTTCCCTCCCTCATCTGGGTACTTGATGTGCTTCAGGTCCTGGACCCCAGAGCAGCTGAATGCTGAGATATGGGGAGCAGCATTTTTGTGACACAAATTCAGGAGGACACTGCAGAACCAAGAAAGAGATTCTAGACATTCCCTGGTGTCCAAACTGCTCAGGGGAGCCAATCTGGAGCTTCCCATGAGGAGGTCTCATGGGAATTTCACTGATTTTAATCACTGAAATCATAATTTTCAATTATGGTGACCCTGCAAGAGACTCTCATACATGCATTGCATTCCTTACAGACACGATAAGTTTGTGCACAAATCAAAGATGAACTTGCCAGGGCAAAAGGTTTAAAGGAGCTGTATGGATTGTGAGCTGGGGAAAAGTGACTCCTGGTTTAGGTAGCCTTCAGTTTTGAGTTCCCACTTCTCAGAAGGTACCTATTTTCAGGTGTTCAGATTCTTTATGGATAGTTTTCAGGTCCTCAAAGTACTGAGCAGCTGCACTGTGAAGGACAAAACCCTCAGGAATCTCCGGGGCTCAGAAACCCAAAGTGGAAGTAACCAGAAATCTCCTGCCACTCTGTGATGGCAGCTGGTTCTGCTTTGTGGTTCCAGCAGTAAGAGAATTGAAAGGGGCTCACTGCTCCTTGAGTGATTAAGAAGAATAAACATAAATTCTCAACACCCTCAGATAAAAAAAAATAGGCCATTCAGTTCTTTTTTGGGTTTTTTTCTTGATGCTCTCCTAAGAAAGGGGAGAGTAGCTTACAGGGAAAATCAGAATGATTTTAGTAAGCAGATATTCTGGTGTTTGATGTATGAATTAAGAGGTAACAGTGGTTACTAAAAAAAATGCACCACAGAAATAAGGAATTACTTACTTTGCACACCACAGACAGAATGAAAATGAAGAACCACATAATGATCTCATAAGAGCTAATAAAATTTTGTTCTCTTGCTTTTAGACTAATTGTACTTGAATTGCTTTATTACAAGACCATAATTTGGTCCACTTTTAAAAGCATTTCTATTTTTTTCCAAGGTGATTTTGGGTGTAAAACTGAAAAAGAATTCCAGGCAGAGGGCTCTTCTGCCACCAATGGAAAAAAAATTGGTCTAGCCTTGCACTGAATGTGTTACACTGGTAAATGTAAATAGTGACAATTCATGAACAAGATTATTTGTAAAGCAGGAGATCACAATACTTAAAAAAGGGATCGTATACCAAATTTTTAAAATTCTTTAGTTTATTAGCTGTTGAATTATTAGAATTGGTTTACAAGTTCTTTGCTTTAGCAAGCTGAAAACTTGCTTGGAAAAAAAAAAAGAAAACCAACAAAAAAACCCAAAAGGAATGCCAGAATGGGGTTCTGGATGAATTCTGAACTTACAAAGAAATAGCAGGTATGGAAAACTCACAAGAAAATTATACAACATACCATCATTACCCCCTTACACTGTCTCATAATATAGAGAAAAATTATATTAAGTTCTGAGTTTTATTTCAATAGCAATAAACTAGGAATTAAGTATTGTTTAATAATGATTTCTGCCTGTCAGTTCTATGTTTGTCCAAAACTACATCACTTTCTTAAATATTTTTATGTTGTTATAGTTCTTGTTTACAGCTTAGATGGTTATTTCTACAGTACTGTGAAAGGCATCGAGGGAGAATTTTACATGTGTCATTGAACACTATTGGATTTCTCCACAATGCCAGAATTACAAGTAAGGCCTAGTTTAGTGATGCTCAGTGTCTTTAGGTGATCATTAGAGATCTCAGAGACTGACAGCATAAATATATTCTAGACTCTTTAAAAGAGAAACTTCCATTCTGACTTAAAGTATTTTACACATCACAAAATTTTGTATATGACAAAGAAGTAATGTTAAATCAGTCTCAACTGTTCAATAGTTCTGCTTGTAAGTATTTATCTAGTAGGGAATGGAAAAGAATGAAATATGGTTTAATTAGCACTGTCAAATAGGTACCAAATTTAACTTGGCAGGAGGGACAAAGTTAACAGATCTTAGCCTTTTGTCTCTCTGTATGATCAGCACTCATATACCACAGTTATTTGACCTGCTAAGAGATGCATAAAACCACAGGGCCAGGCCTCCTTTATTGCAGCTCATTGTCTTGGGCACCACGGGAAGAGAGGCATAACAGCAGCAGTGTGGCTTAATTAGGCTGGAACTTGATTAACTCTGCACACTGGGGATCTCTCTCAGAACTCACTGGTAGAGAGCAGTTCCTGCCCTCTGGGGGAGGCTGCCCTGTGCCCTGCTGGCCCTGGGGATGGCAGGGGACTGTCCCTGCACTCCAGTGGCAGGGAGAGCCTGGCACCCTTCCAGCTGCTCCATTGCAGCACACTCATCTAACACTGGTTCAATCCCTGCTGGGCAGCAAATCCAGCTCCCCATGGACAACTACCCTGGAAGGGTGAATACCCAGCTGCAGCAGCATGACTGTGACCTGATCTACACTGCTTCCCTTCGCCCTGTCAGGAGGAGATTGGAGGTAAACACAGGGAGCAATCCAGTTAAAGACCACTATAAACTACCTTCATAGATTAGACTACTGACATCATTTTCAAAAACACTGAAAGCAATATCATCATCTTGTTAAAGATAAAAATGTGTGTTTTTCTCTTTTTTTTTTTTTTTTTTTTAGAAGATATAACATCTCATTCTCTTCTAAAATCAGGTCAGATACGAGGATATTTCCCAATGAAGGAAGCAGAGGCAGTGATGAGGGAATGTTTGCATCTCATCCAAACATCCCATTTTGCTTTCTCTTCTGATGTTGCCTGTTCCCCTCCCCGCTATAAATCTTTCATTTTTATCCCATTTTAAATTACATTTGAAGTGGTTTGTTTTGAAATGCTAAGCTGTAATGTTTTGTCGTGCAGGAATACTGCCTTTTTTCTCAATGAATTTCTGAGGACATCAACCTGTAGTCATGATAGGTTTCACATGGTCAGAAAACATTTTCCATCAAAATACCTCGGAACAGTAATGCTCCATATGTTCATATCATCCCTTTATTTAACTGTTCCAGTATGGCTATAAAAGTCTTGCATTGGGACTCCTGTCTCATACAGTCCCACCTTGGCATGGTAACAACTGCAAATGTAATAATGATCATCCTCCTGTGGTCACAGTGCTCTGCCAAAGCCATGGTTTTGGAATGACCATATGCATTCCAAATCAGCAGGTTTGTAAAACACATGATAATAACAGGAATGGGATTTCAGACCCTGCTCAGCTGCCTCAGTGTGCTTGCAAAAGGAACATGAGCTCTGCGAAATAAAATCCTGCTCTGGTGTGCTTCATTCCGAAAGTTCACTCTGCTCTTCTCCATCCTCCCACACCCACACAGACATTCACCTCCTGCCCTGCTCACACTACTCCCCTCATGGCATTGCCTCTGTCTTCCCCATGAAGATATTTACCCACACTCTTGGGTGTTTGCTGCATTAGAAATGCCCCATACATTTCCCATTTGACTGACTGCTCTTGGCAGGCAACATCAACCCACAAACGATGCAGCACAACTGTCTCCTACCATCCCTGATGCAGACAGGTTATACCTGGTGTACTGAGTGCCATCTGAACACATCACACCAACATTCATCCATAAGCCCTGATTAATTAGGTTTTGTTTTAGAAGAATCTTTCATCCCCTTGTACTCTCTCTTTCATGTTTTCATTCTATGTGTAATTTTCCTTTACAGCAATTTCTGTGGAATTTTAAAAGAAGCTGCAGAATCTCCTACAGAAAATGTTCTATGCAATTACTCAACCCCAAAAGGTTTCTTTCCCACTTATTTTTCTTCAGGAC
Organism: Eopsaltria australis; assembly: GCA_034509425.1. NCBI lineage: Eukaryota > Metazoa > Chordata > Aves > Passeriformes > Petroicidae > Eopsaltria > Eopsaltria australis. The sequence continues at coordinate 3,092,186 of JAVTVJ010000138.1, forward strand.
AAGAAAGATGTACTGAGAATACTACATATAATTTAGCCTGAGCCAAATATAGCATGTACTATGATGTGAGCATTGATTTGTTTTCCTTTGCCCATCTATTACCTCAATGAACACATCTGGAGAAGGTACAAGACTAAATCAAGCTGTGAAAATTATCCTTGAATTAAGCTGAGAGATAAGAGAATTCACAGCACTGTCACCCGGGCATGTATAAGAAACTGAGTTATTATGCTCACCTTCTCTACTAAAACAATGCATTAGAAAGGTCTGGCTTCTTATTAGTCATTTAATAAATACATTACTATCAACAGACAATTAAAAAAATCCCATTACTATCCACATTATCTACACATCAGCTGGATTCTGGAGGGCAGCAAGAATGGATAAGCTGAGAGACATCTTACATCAAAGGAATTAAAAGCAGCACCTGATAGTGAATGTGAATTTTACAGCTGCTTTCTGATCTGCTCCAGAGGGTGCTACTGCTTGAAGTCACAGCGTAAGGAAAAATCCAGATTTTACAACCTACCTTGTGATGGGAATGTGATTGCTTTTATAGTCCATATCTGCCTCCTATTACCTGTCAGCTACATCACTGCAGTTTTGTGCATTCCATTAAGAACACCTACCAAAATAACCTACAAATAACTACATTTTTTGAGGAGGCATGAAAAACTTCCATTTAGCCATAGTATGGCTTGTCACCAAAGCCATTAAGACATTGGGTTGTTACGCTGTATCTCTGCTGGATACAATTTGAAACACCGATTTTTCCAGCTTGGTGCCTTATTTCATATATATGTTCACAGGCACACAGTTAAACTCAGGCTTAATGCAATTTGACTGGAAAATCCACTTAAATTGTCCACAGAATAAAAGATTATTTCAGAACAAGGTGTCTAGACAGCACTTCTATTTAATTTTCAGTGAGATTATTCTAAGTCCTCTTCCAGCACTCATCCAGGGGATCTCCATCACAGGCTTTAGCTGCTTTAAAGGCAGTGTCTTCACTGGGGTATTATTCTGATTCTTGATGGCAGAGCCCAGTGTTGCCTCACTAATCTGAGCCCTGCCACGTCCTGCTGGAGATTATTCCAGCCTGGAAGCAGGTGGGTGGCACAGAAGCAGTTCTGTGCCTGTCAGTCCAGCCACCACACCCAGCCATAGGGTGACCAGCAGAGAGAGCAAACAGCCCCTTAATCACTGTATGTTACTGGTGACAAAACACCTCAGTGATTTTTAACACACAAGGAAGCCCCACACGTGTTGCTCTTTCAGGGAAATAACTCAGATGTGAAGCAGCTCAGCACTGGTGCTGTGAGTGGTCACTGCCACACTCACAGTTCATGCCTGCCAGGGGGACAGGAACTAGAAAGCCACCAGGCTCTGACTTTGTGTTCCCAGTCCGTGAGAAAACTGATAAACAAAGGACTGTCCTACCCACTCCCACTCTCCCAAGGTCTCCCTTACCCCAAGCAGGATGTGTGTGTCTCCTTGGAAACCAGTGCAGTGTCCTGTGCAAACAATCCTCTCCACACTGCATTTGCAGAACCAGGGCCCAGGTGCCTGCACACAGGACAAATCAAAGATTTCACTCTTGCAGGGCACGTCTTATTACTGAATTCAAGCAGGAGAAGTCATTAACATATACACATGGGTGCATTTTCTAGCGGAACTTAAGAATACAGCAGCAGTAAGGGACTTAGGAAAGTTTTCTTTTCTTCAATTTATGAATCTGTCAAGACACGTCACGGAGGAATTGTGAGTATTGTTTTAGTGATCATTTGGGGGCACCATAATTACAATACAAAACCATCTGCTCTTGGGGAGCACCTAATTACTCTGTGTCAAAACGAGATTAAGCTTGGATTTCCTTCCATCTCATTCTAACCCTAGTAGGGATAGATCATCCAGATCACTAAAGAGAAGCATTAGCCAATCTTATAAGAAATAGTTTTCTTCATTTGTACTCCTAGAAATGAGCTGCTGTTTCCTAGGAATTATCATGGAGACATCTCTGCAAAATCACTAATTCCTCTGTGCTTGGTTTCTTACCAAACACCTCCTGTGGGCAGTGAGCCCTGCACCAGCCTGGCCCAGGAGCCAGAGGCATTGCTGGTGTTCCTCTGACTGCATGGGAAAGCTTTCACTGCTGAGGAAGATGCTTGGGCATTTCTTTAGGAAAATTATTGTGAAAAGCTAAATTTTAAAAGTTTGTTTGTTAAGTCTCCAGTTGCCTAAATTTGTTTGTGGTCAGGCTTTACATAAACCCTGCCTTTTGACACACTCCTCTACCAATCTTCCTGTAGATTCAGAAAGTTTTTCTTTATCTGCCAATGAGAAATTAGTTTGATTAAATCTTCCCACACTGATAGCTTATGACTTTCAATGTGCTGCAAAATTTTATGTTAAAATGGGCTACTACAACACAGGAATTACTGAGAGGAAAATAAGAAATTCAGTCCCATTCCTCTCACCTTCTACCTTTCCTTTTTGTCTTCACTATCTCTTTTTCTTTAGCAGCTCTATATTTTATTTCTTCCTCCACCAGTGCAAATAAAAATTCTTTAGCTAGTTCTTTGCTATCTCTATGCATAGTTAGTTGGTTTCACCAAGAGAGAAGCACCAAATGGTTAAAAAGGGTTTGCTTGTTTTAAATAACGCATCTGGAAAAGTTTCTGCTTGCCTGAATGGGGATCTGAGTACTAGAGAATGCAATCATTTCTCGTCTCTCAGGGAAATTGGAATCATGACCTGACAAACTCTTCATGCTGTTTGCAGTGTTGAGGGTGCTTAGGGTGACAAATTCAGCCCAGGCTTCAGCAGTCTTAATCTTTAAAGAAAGCATGTGACAAGTATGAATTTTAAATATGGAGTCTGACCTTGCATAAGAGCAAAGGTTAGAGAGGTAAAATGCAATAATTTGAGAGATTTTTCTTCTCAAGGGTTGTATGGTCTCTCATAAATCTGTATATACTAATAAGCCTCATATATCAAGCCCAGTGCAATGTACAGGACAGCATTAACTGTAATTCTTGCTTTTTCTTTTAGAAAATAATTATTCTTTTAAAAGGTGCCAGATTCACAGCGGTAGCCAGTGATAACCTCTGCCCATCCACACCTAAGAATTTACATAGCATGTGGTGTGTTTTTCATTATAACATTTCATTAAAATCCTTTAGCCTTGACCTGTAAGAAACAGCTCTGAAGGTGAAAAAGTTTTATCTCCACATCTGTTCTTTGCAAAAGTGACCTAGCAGGAAGGTGCAGCAAGGATGCCAGTCGTGGGAGGAAGACTGCTCAAGGAAAGGGATTATTTTTGATACGCAACACCCATGAGCCTGATTAGCCTATCAAGGCATTTCAAAATCTTTATAAAAGTGTTTGCCTTCAAAATCACCTTGAAATATCATGGCCTTCACTACATGCACATAAGGAGCTTAAAACTTGCTTATTCTTAATTACTGGCTCTGGCAGCTATAAACATGTAACTTTTCTCTGTTGTTTGCTTTAGCTGCTGCTGAGATGAATTTACAGGCCTAATAAAATAGCAAAATGTTTTTGCAATGTAAAACAATCACATAAATTTATTTCATCAAACTACTTTTTTCTAAAGTAAACCTTTCTAAATAATTAAAATATACTAATATATAACATTGACATTGTGGTATAGGATGTATTTTGATTTTATGATAACAAGTAAGAGACATTTGAAATAAATACAAATAGTTTTCACAGATTATTCTATGGGTTATTCCATATTAAATCCATAATGTGCAGCTCCCCAGAGTTTTAGGGAAATGTATCTTTGCTCTTATGGTGGAAAAATGTATTTTTGCTACTGTCCTTACACACAGAATTCTGTATAAATGAGTACATTCACACAATTATACTTTCCCCCTAAAGAAAACATAAAAATAATTGTGGTTTTTTTTCCTCTCACTCTAGCAATTTCCATCCTCTCTGTTAAATGGAAGACAGGACTACGCATCCTACAAGAAACAAGATGAGCTATTAGCCAGAAGTGGTAGGACCTGCCTTTGCATCTGCTGAGGACAACATGCACATGCACTGAAAACTGACATTCCTGTCTGCCTTGCACAGCGACCACTAACAGCTTTATCCAATTAACCTTTGCTTTATCTGGCTTTGTACTGGTTGTACATATGCAGCTTACACATTTCCAGAGCACTGATAATGATAATGGCATTCCCAAAAAGAGAGACCAGCTTGTACAGCGGTGCACGGAGATACCTGGCAGCACAAGGTGTCAGAATACAGCACGGGGCTCAGGGGGAGGGCAGGGCTCTCCTTGGCTGGCCAGGCTTCACTCCTGCACATGGGGGATGCAAATGTCGGCAGGAGCCACTGCCTGTCCCCAGGGAAGGAGCACATGGGCGGCAGCTTCCTTCTGTGAATATTTACACAGGGGTGGCTGCTGGTTGTGTCCCTGGGATGCTCCCTGCCAGAGCTCTGTGCTCTGGTGACAAAAAAGAAGGCATAAAAACCATTTACATATTCCCATCCCCACTGCCATAAATACAGGCTGAGGGGAGAGTCTGTGAGTGTCTCCTCAGAATCAGAACATTCGTGCCATGCACTGGCAAAGTCAGAAGTGTGTGGAAATGTTAAGTGAATTTATGAGCTGTAAATGGAATTGAATCGATGTGAAATTCCGCTACAATATTTGCCTATTCACTGTGTCAAACTATTTTGTCATTTTATAATGTATCTGTGCTGTACATACAGGCTGCACATGAAGCACATCAGAAGCACGTACCAGTCCATAGATTATTAGGCAATCCAAGTGCCTTCTGACATCACAGTGCTACTAAGTTAAAATAACGTGGCTGTTCTGAACTTTCAGACAGCAGCAATATCTATTTTTCTTTCTCTTCTCATTGCATTAAGGCTCTGAGCTGACATTGTGGAATTACTGTGGCAGCCTGGGAATAAGGATGCACAAGGTAGAGAAAGCAGTGCCCCACGCTGACAGTGAGGGACACCATAGGGACAGAGCTGGGCTGCACTGCCAGACAGAGCCCTGGCAGTCTGTGTGCTCTGGGACACTCACAGACACACAGCTGTGTCCCAGAGCACTGGCAAGCCTGGGAGGAGTGAGAAAAATAAACTGCACCTAACATAGTTTAAGTGCTGGGTTTATGATTTTAATTGTGAGTGATTATTATTCACACCAATGTGGAGGTGATCACCACATAAACTGGGAAGATTTTTTTAGTTCAGTAAATGACAGCAGCACAGTTCTATTTATTCAACCAGTTTGATTAGATTAACTACCTGTAAATCCGAAATAAGAATTCGAAATAACCTTTTATAATGCCATAAGCTAAAAGGAGAAATTTGCCAAGATTGCCTCCTTGCCTGACCCAGCATATCCCCATATCATCCCTGCTGGGGACAATACCTCTCTTTTTTTCTCATTCTTTTTATGCTGAGGATGATCTCTGCCTCTCAAGCTTTGTTTCTGTCACCTCTGTAGGTGCTTAGTGTCGACTTCAGTCCTCTGAATCTCTCCCTAGACCTTCACAGTACAAATCTTTTGCTTTTGTCTCGATGAAGCCTCTGGAGCTTTCCTCAGAGGCAAGGAGAAGCTGTAGCATGATGCAGTTCTACTGTTAAACACAATTCAAAAACCATACAAAGGAAAAAGGATTCAAGAACATGAAGGAAACAAGTGTATTTCTGCTGCTTGCTTTGCCATCTTGTCAAAGCAGGTGCTGGATTCTGGTCAGAGCCTGACTGACTTTTTGCACAGCAACTCGTTTTAAATTGAGCATCATGATTCTGTGCATTTCTGGATGCACACAGCCATCACAATGTGCCTGAGCAGCACAGGGCAGGTGGGAAAGCTGCTGGGAGACATCACAGCATGGGAGGCACCCCAAGCAGGCCAGGAAAACTCAGCTAATGCCCACCCTGTCATGGGAACATCCGTCTCCTCTCCAATGAATTCATCATGAGCATCAAACTCTCAGTCACAGGGGTATGTATCTGGAATCCCCCATAAATTCAGGCCAAATGCAAACTCCTGCTTGAAAACAGGCACACTGGAGTATTGAATGGAGTTCTCCAGGCTGCAAACTGAGGCCATGCTAATATCAGGAGAGGATGATAAATGGAGGGAAGGTTCCTGAGAGTGCTGGTGGCTTTTGTTTGGTTCTCAGAACCCTTCGCTTCCTCTGAAAGAAGCTGGAATTGGGAGTACTCAAAGCGCACAGGACCTGACCTTTCCTCAGATAAAAGTGTCTCCATACTTACATATATTAAATCAGGTTTGGCTGTAGGAATTTTTAAAGATGTTTATTTTGTTACTTTTTAAAGTTATCATAATTACTAATGGACTGGATGGAACCTAGGATAAACAAAATACTGTCATTGGAAGAAAATCTCAAAAAGTTCTGAAAGGTACATTTTTTTTCCATACTTTTTTCAAGATTAATTTTCCCTGAAAAATTCATCCTAATTTACTCTTAGATCTCTTCATAAATCTGATTCATTAGAAAGTCATCCTAAATTATTTTCAGTGGTTCATCATCCCTCTCCTGAACAATATAGTGAAACCATTTTAAAACGAGAGAAAAGCCAGAATTCTGAAGTGGGACTAGGAGAGAAGTTGGCCAGATGCCCCTTTATTTCTTTTCCTATTCACATTTATCTTGCTGCATATTGAAAATACCTCTCTGTTATATTTCTTTCTTTTTGATAGAAGGAAATGTTGAGAAAGAGGTAGAAGGCAGGACCTCTCATTACAAAAAGGTACACTTTGAGAATAAAACACTGCAGAGAGTTCAGGTTTCTTTTTTTCCCTTGTAGCCACTGCTCTGACACCTCCCAGCTCCCACAGCCTCCCGGGAAATGCTGCTACCACAAACGTTAGCAGATGGCAGAGGCTCATTCCAGCTGACCCTGCATCTCAAACTCTGGTGTCCAACATGCCCTCCTGGGGTCCTTCCTGGCCTTTACTTAGGTAGGCTGATGAAGATAGTGAGAATCTGGTCTTAGATAATGAGCTTTTGAAAAGATTTCATCAGAGAGAAGGAGGAATGAGTGAGTGAGATTTGTTCGCTCTTTTCTGCTTCATGTTACCAAGCTATCCTGTCACAGCTTTTTGACCTAAGGAGGAAGCTCTGCAGTCTTCTTTTATTTTCTCCAGCCATTGTATCAATCATGTCCTGGAAGATTAAAATTTAATAAAGACCAGTGCCTAAAAAAGAAAAACCTGAATAATAGAGCAAATAGAGCAAAAGACTGAGCTGCCTTTATCCAGGAATAAATCCAGAATATATCAGATTCATATCACAGTATATGATACAGATTGCTGACCACAAGGCACATTGAGGCCAGCCAGATGTGCTACCCAGTGGGGGTGGCCAACAGGCACAGGGACAGCAGGGGAGGTCATTACAGAGAGCTGAGCTTTGCTGCCCAGCTCTGGGGATTCAAACAAGGACACCCCGCTCTTTTCTGCCACTTGTGCACATCTACAACCCTGCATGTCTTGGGACAAGCTGGACTGAATCTATAAAAAACAAATGTCTCCCTCCACTCCCAGCAAGTCAGATATTTTTGGATATGTGAGCTTTATGCTGATATCTGAAGGCTATTGGCAGCACTCTCCACCAAAATAAGCCTCAACAGGTGGAAACTGAAAGGGATCACCCGAACTCTGAAGATGAAAAACTTCATGTCTTGGAAGTCAGTGAAAGATATCCGTGGGAAGAGCAAAAACATGTAAAGTCTATTTCTCTTAACAGACATGTACTTGCTCTTTTCCACATTTCAATTTCTTTTCCCCTTTTGCAGTATCTTTCTCTGCTTTGAAGGCCACTTCTGTGTTCTCTCTGGCAGATGATCCGTTAAATCAATAGATCTTCAACAATCTGTGAGGAATTCCCAAAGCAAAGGAAATTTTGGTGTGGATTTGCTGGACATTTATCCCATTCATCTTTTCCTTACCCGTCAGGAGCCTCTGGCTCTTGACACATGAATAAAATCCTAAACCCATGTAACTCACAACCTGTTGTGCACTGTCTCCTGGGTGGGTGGGTGGGGAAGAGGAGGGAAGTCCCTCCTGTCCCCTCTGCAGGCCCCAGGCTGCTGGAGTGTGGGATTTGATTGCCTCATTATGGTGCAGCTGCCTCTGACTACAGCCACAGCACCACAAAGGCCTTTGTGAAACCCTGAGTTTGTTCCTAGGATCTCCTGTGGTGGTAAATTACAGTATGAATACACAATGTGGCAGAAAGTAATAATCTTGAGTAATGTAGCTGATCTTACTGCTCTTTTATTTCATTAAGTCTATTCCTGTCAGGCAAGGGATGGGCTTTCAGCCTCTGGGAGCAGATGCTCACATCCAAAACTAGACCTGAAATCCTTACCAGGGAGACAGAGGCCACCCTCACAGTCTGGACATAAATGAGGAGAGATGTTGGCATCTCTAGCTCAGAATAATTTCTGCTCCAGAATAGATGCACGAAAGAAGGCCAGTGGTGGTTTATGGTCTGGGATTTTTATTTTTAATTGAGGGTCACTCAATCAGAGGGTTTGTTATAAAACTATATACATAAATTCTGTGTGCATCCAGTTTTAATTTTTCCTTCACCATATTCAGAGACTTCAGGATATATTGGATGAATTATTGAAGTTTGATCATCCGTTCTTTACTTGAAAGATCCCAGATTAAAAACTGTGATTATGGACAGGTATTAAGGTACAAGTTATTTTATTTCAGAAACAGAGTCACCTTATATATTTATATATTTTTAAAATATGCATATATCCATAAAACACATATGTATATTTATGTCACAAATATATCAGGAAAAAATTGGACTAAATTTGATAAAGGAGATGGCAAAATCTGAGTTGAAGGAGATCTTGAAGTGCTAATGTACTAATGTAATATGTACACGCATTGTAATTTTGTGACTCCTTTGTGGTAATCTAATCCAAATTGAATTCTGAAAATAATATTAGTTTATACAAAATAGGGAGCCTATATAAATTCATCATAGAAGCAGAAAGCTTTATTCAACTAGCTGATTAAAGGATTTTTTCTTTAATCTAATTTTTATGTGTTACATCCCATTAGTGAGTTCTTAGTGAATAAATCATTTCAAATGTGTAATACCAAGTAAGTCAGCTTCAGGTTTGACAAGCCATTGACTACACACAAGATAAAAAGGAAGTATTGAGAAGAATGAAAAAATTAGCAAAGCTTAAACTCCTTTATGTATAGCTTAGTTATTACAGCAGTACCGAGAAGGAAAACAATCATTATAGTGGTAATTCCCCTTAGACTAATACAGTTTAGTGAACTAATTTCTCATGTGTGAGCAATATTGCTCTCTACTGGCTGCTGGCTGGATAGGGAGAGGCAAAGTTTTAACCCAAGGAAACTCCCTGTGGCCTATCAAACCCTGCCTCCCCCTGTAAGCTGAGAAATTCATTCCTGAGAGGTTTGATCACACAGCAGCAGCCAGCTGACTTTCAAGGCAGTGCTGCACACCCAGCTCCTTTATTGCAAACCCACCTTTTGGAACATGGTCCATACCAGGTGGGCTCTGTGGTACCTGAGGTTTCAATGGAAACAGGAATCAAACATCACAGAGCAAGAGAAAGGTGACAAAAGTGTCCCTCCCTCGTGGTGACCTCCTCTATTCAGCCAGCCACCTGCAGGGAGAACAAGGAGACCCCTGACTGACAGCCCAGAGTGGCAGTAAAAAATAAAAAGTTTTAAAATCTTTCCTAGGGTTTTAAAAGACTGCCAAATGCAGTATTTGCTACTGGTGCAAAACAGTTTAAGGACCAGTCAGAGTCTGACCCTCAAAGTTTACCTAACCTGCCCCAGAGGACTCTCACAGCTCATCCATTGATACAACTTCAGATTTCTGCACAGATGTAAGGGAAGGGAGGGAAAGCAGCTCACAAGGTCACAGAAAATTTCATAACATTTCCTAGTGTCTCCCAGATAATTTTCTTGATCATTTAGAGCATTTTGATGTCAAAACCAAAATGAACTCTGATAGCAGTGACACGCAGCCAAGGTTCACACTTCTTTTTTCATTGTTATTTTCATTGCCCAAAAATACCTGTTGACAAAAGCCATTCATTTCCTACTGCCTGCATGCTTCAGCAACATTCAGCATTCAAAGCTTCAAAATCTGCTACAAAACTAGGCTTTCTCAACTTAAAACAGTCAAAGAACAGAAATCAAAGATTTTAAAAGGTAGTGGGAGAAAAATCCCAACAACTCTGACTCAGGTGTTGATTGAGTTGGTGCTGAGGTGACTCCTTTTGCTGTTTGCTGTTTTACTGTGTAACTCTAAAGCTACATCAAGAAGCAAATCAGGTGGGCTCCTCCAGATGACAGGTGGCTGAGATGGCCTTGCTGAAAACCCAAAGTGTGTGAAGAAAGAAGACACAGACAAGATCAGAAGTGAGTGTCTTGTCTCTGGAGACAGAAGGAAAATATGGCTGTGGGAGCGGGGGAGCCAGTGCAAGAGAGGACACAGAGGGTACCAGACAAACAGATTCTGTCTGCTGTCTCAGGAGCCTGCACCTCACAGCCTTGAAATGCTGGGCTGATTTGAAGGATGATGTGGCCACGACTTATGAGAACTGAGTAAATGGAAGGGCTGGTAGGGATGAAGGTAACCTTCATCAAGAAAAAAAATAGATCATTACAGGGAAAGAAAGGCAGAAACTTCAGGTCTGGAAGTCTACAAGCTGTCCTGGGTGAACACAAACTTTGTTAACTTCTACTGAGAAGGTCAGGCGACAGTGAAGGGAAATTGAAAAACACAATACATTTTTAATGGTTTTAAAAATAATTTCATTCTGTTCACCTTGTAGGAAGCCAGTTCACTTATCTAAATGTTCATGATGTACTGACTGAAAAAGTTGGGTTAGAAACTACTATTTAAAATTATTCACTTACTTTCAGACTTTTTCAAGGGAATCTAAAGAAATTACAAAAAATTCCAAACTTTCCTAAAACCCATTTTACTTCTGGAGAATATTGCAATATATTCTGCATTTAGCTTGAAATTGGACTGATTCTGTTAGGGTATCTTCCAGCATGCTGGAAATAAATTATGGAAGAGTTCAAGATGTGCACTGGCACCCAGAAATCCTGAGATAGTCCCCTCCTTTCCCTTTCTTATCTCAGAAAAACTTTCTCCCAATGAACTCGTCTCAAAATGCCGTTCTAGGAATCTGAGGGTTTGGTATCATTTTTGATAATTAAATTACAAAAGTTTAATCAATTAAAGCTCTATCCATTACAAATTCTGTTGAATAGGATCCACCCCCCCCCCCCACTTCAGCCCATGGTTCCCCAGCCCCTGGCAGGAGTCCTCTGGTGCCAAAACTAAACAACTGAGGTTAATATGACAGCATTTGTCTCTGTGCTACCAGGCTCTGGTGAGCATAAGTTAAGACTTTTAACATCAATTTTTTCCATGCAGGTTTTGCCTTTAATTATAGAGTAAGGTCACTGTGTGTTCCAAGAGCAATCATCTTACTGACATGTTATTCTGAAGCCAGCCTTCATTCAGTGTGACACATGCTGGTTATGCACTGGGAAATAGAGCTATAATGAAGTGAGGCTGGGGAAAAATACACTGGAATCTGAAGTAATGCCAGCTAAGAAAGAGCTTATATCTACTTTATTATTACTATTATTATATTTAATAAACAAACTTTTATGCCTGCAGAAGAAAGAAACAAATGAGAACTTTATAGGATAGATATAAAAGCCTTGCATAAAAATGTGCTTACTGAGTTACAACTACCTTCCTTTTTGTGCTAAAATAATAAAAGAAAAGCAGGCTGAAACAAATGGAGATGCTTACAATTATGATGTGAAGAGGAATAAAACCCTGGTATATTCCAGGTAGTGGCTTAGGAGCAGCTTTGGTCAGGATCCAGAATCTTGTATAAAGTGCATCACAAGTTCTGGTTAATTCTAGGACCAATTTAAAGATCCGTTGAAGGACCTGGCAAAACTTTGTAAAATACGCTGATAAACAGTTTTGGACTTGGACTATTTCTGACATCATTTTATCAGCCTTCTTAAAACGATTTCTCAGCCATGACCTTTGAAGCTGAGGCTGCAGAGGTGGTGAGGATCCCCGTGCTGCTGGGGCAGCCCTGAGCATAGCAGAGCTGGTGTTTAAGCAAGTTGTGAGCTGGGACTGAGCATTCCTCACTGAACTCCTCATTTCACTTCCGCTGTATCCAGACAGCCTGTACCACGTTCATCCCTCTTGCCCAACAATTACATCTTGACTTGGGATGGGGCTTTGTGGCACAGTGGAGGATAGAAATCACCATGATTCCTGAAGCATGATTGAGCCTTAAGCCCTGTTACAGTGCAGGGCTGGTTTTTCTTGTTTTCCTAAAGTGCAAAACTTGCAGCAAAAAGTGATCAAAGTTTTCATATGTTGCAACAGGAGCTCTGAAGATTTCAAACCTGATTGCTATGCTGGATAAATTTTCAGGGTCCTTGCCACTGTTTCAAGACAAAGCCTGTCACTGAGGAATGCACTGCTCTCTCAGTATAAACAAATAATCAGAGATTCATTTTTCAGTTTCCAAATTATATAAAAATTATCTCGAAATAGAGAAGATCTCATTGCTATGTCCTAGGCTTTCACACCTCTCTGACTCACCATGGCCTAATAGCAAGCCAATGGTACATTAAGAGCTCTTTAGTATCCAGGTCTGTCTTTCCTCATTTCTTGGGCCCACCTAGTAAGAGTGCATGCATTCTATAAGTAAAGCCATCCCTGAGTAGTTTATGTTGTTTTATAAGGAACTTATTCCACAAACAGTATCAGGAAAACTCCCCATTAAAAATTTGGGCACGGTCAAAGCTTTGTGAGACCAATATAATGTACATTTTTGGTCTCAATTCTTATTTGTATTTTATGTTTCTTGTTATAAAAAGGTATTGCATAGATTACTTTGTACATTCTTGCTGCACTCATAGAGATGCATTCTTTAATATTTTCCATAATACACTTCACATCTGGAGGATATTATTTGCATAACAAGTTTCTGCCAAGACCAGCATCTTAAACTAAATTCCAAGAATATTAACTCACAGCAGAATTTTATAGCAAGCTCCTTGTGACAACTGCTCAAAAATAAAATCATTTCCCATGCAAATATGCTGATTTCTGGGCTGTACCTGGAAACAAAGCTTCTAGGGGCAGAAGCAATCTGTTTGGAAGCTGACTGTGTCCCTGTGAGGACACAAACTCAGTGCCAATCCGATTATTCCCTTAATTAATTTGCAGACTGTATCAGCCAGCCCAGTGAAACAGCAGCGTCCAAGTGGCTTAAACTCCCCAGGTTCCAGTAACACAGAGCCCCACAGCCAAATCTGGGAAATCTGTAAGAGCCTCACAGACTGAACCACATGGACTCTGATCCTTTTACCAACTTTGATTCTGACCTGCCCTTCAAATTATTACAAATCATTTTGGGCCTTCCTCAGCAAAAAAAAACAAGACAAAGCTAATCTTCTATTACCAAAGCACTTTTCCATCATAGTTTTGACACAAATTCTTCTTTACTTTTAGCATGACCTGGAACTGCAAGAAAGTCTTCTGACAAAAAACATTGTTCTGAGGAAAGCTTTAAAATTTGTTTACCTCATGCATGTCTTTGTATCTTTTCTAACCTCAGTTTTACATGATTATTTCCGTTCTCAAGCACTTCCAAGCTTGTATGTGATTTGCATATTAAGGCTTCCAATTCTAGAAACACAAATCCTTCCTTTACATCTATGGCAAAGCAGTATCAGCACTTATTACTGCTGTCAGGTAATTACTGCAAATCAATCTTGCACTTCATTACAAAATCAACAGAAACTAGAAACAGAAAAAATAAAAACACATACACAAAAACCTCATTGTAGCAATCAGAACAAAAAAAAAAGAAACTTTTAAAATTTCTAAATTAACAGGGTCATTACATAGAGTAGCTTCATTATGTTAACATATAATTATTATAAACCAATTCTTATGTCTAAGATTTCCTTGCTTGCATTTTTAAAAGAATTTCTATTGAAGTCAAAGCCCTCAATAAATTGACACTACAATATTTTCTGGGAAAGTAATAGTTAAAAAGAAAGATAATTATAATATTGTTACTAAAACTCCAGAGACTGATTTCATTTTATTCAAGTTTGCACACTAAAATAAATCCAGTATCCCATATTGTTTTAGTAAGGATAGGTAAACTATCACTTTCTCATATCCTTGTTGCCAAATAAACAAATAAATAAATATTTTCAGACAAAACCAATAAGTTAGAAAGAAATTACACCTGTGGGAAACAAACAGAAGAAAATTCTCACTGTATGAGGAGATTTTTCCTTAACCATTTCAGAGTGCCAGAAAATCCTGGAAAATTCTTGCTGATATTCTGTTGCTAAAAAGTTGCCATGGTGCTGGGTTTTACTGCTGGCTTTTGTCTCCTGCCTGAACGTGCAGCATATCAGAATCTCCATATGGGCGTTGTTCATTAAACTAGTCAAAGATGACTACAATATTCCAACAAATTGTTGTAGAATTTTAAGGAATAAGAAGCAACATTAGGAAACATCCCAAACCCACAGACCTGAGCAATTAAAGCTGATTAGTAACCATTTCAAACATGCATATGTACACCAGCTTTATGTGTATGTGCATTTTGAAAGGTGTTCAGTATTACTCTGCAATAGCCAAAATGATTATTGCATATAAGTAATGGCTTTCCCATGTTTATAGGCACTGCAGACTTTAATAATGCAACATTTTGGCCTTTTTATGCTAGAGGTGATCAAAAGCAGGGAGATGTGGAGAGCTGAATGTTCACGACTGTGTTAGCAGCAGTCTGACACCAGGCATCTACTCTTCAACTCCAAATCGTGCTTGTCTTTCCTTTGTACAAAGGTTTTTTAGCCTCATCAGTCTGACTCAACCATAGTCCAACATTTTCTAAGGCCTGATTTTACACCACCTTGCAAGCAGTATTTTTGGATTTCTCAATAGTATCTCCTGGCAATGCTGTTATCTTGTTTTATCATGCTAATCAAGGCTTTGGTCTCCAGGGGCTACACACTCAAACTGCACCCCTGGACCTGGCTGCTTTTAGGTCTGTCCTAGGGCATTCCAGTGAGCTGATACTTTTCCCAGTACTACCTGAGATCAGAGCACCCAACCTAGTCCAATTCTTGGCTATCATTACTGGAAGCCCCAGTAAGGGAGGATGTGATAAACCTGGCTGTGTTTAGTGTGTGCTTGTTAAGTGCTTACAGTCACCATAAGAGACAGTGTGAGCTCAAATTTGTCCAGATTTTCCCCCAGAGCCTCAGAGTTGTTCAGGGCACTGTGTCACCTGCTGTGGAGCACTGTGGAATACATGCTGCTGCTACTTGCAGCCTAATTAAGCTTTTCCTCTTGGTGGAAAACCCATCCAAATATCTCAGTGTCCATGCCCGATTAATTCCTGCAGAAGTTTGAAAGAATGGAAACTGTACCAAGAATACAAATTTTAACCAGTCAGCACATACAACCACAATTTTGTTTTCTTGCCTCACTTACTCATTTGCTTGGTTAAACATGAGTGGCAGCTGCAAATTGAGTTGTTGCTAACTGACACATCTGAAGAAACAAACTGAGGCATTTTTTACTAATTTCAATAACTTTGAATGTTTCTACATGAGAGAAAGGAAATATAATGGAAGGAAATTTTCCTATCAGCAGCCAAATTGCATAGCCTTGATAGTTTCCAGAATAGACACAGCTTCATGACACCATGAACCAAGCAAATAAACACGAGTCCTTGCTGGAAATCACATGTTAGTGCCATTTGAATTCATTAAGTTCTCCATGGTAAATTGAGATTATTCTCAATTTTGATGCAGCGGGTACAGAAGAGGCAGAACCCCTTCCCTGACAAAACAATACACATCAACCCCCCTCTGCCAGCTGACAATAAAGGAAATCATAATCAAGCATCACAAAAGAAACATGGTTTTCTTTCCTAAAAAACTATTTACTTTATTGAGTAGGAAGCTTCAGCTCTGAGAGATTTATGTTCTGTTCTTTTTTCC
Source organism: Eopsaltria australis (assembly GCA_034509425.1). Lineage (NCBI taxonomy): Eukaryota > Metazoa > Chordata > Aves > Passeriformes > Petroicidae > Eopsaltria > Eopsaltria australis. Next base: position 3,108,315 of record JAVTVJ010000138.1, read on the forward strand.
TGCCACCAAATGTCAGTCAATTCAGATATTCTCAGTTCCTGCACAGAAAAGGTGCCTCTGATTCCACATTATACTGAAATGACTAATTTCTATGGGAGTAACAAAAAAATGCAACCACACAAAATAACAGTTGCAATAACCACCTAGATTGCTTTCCATGTATCTGAAGTTTTATCTTTTGATATATGCAAAGATTCCCAGTGGGATATTTCCTTGTGTGAAGCAGAAATAGGTAATGCAGAATTCATGGTGGAAGTTTGTGTGTGTGAGTGAAGAGAGAGCAAGGTCTTTCATGAATGTCTCTTGTATTCCTATTAGGAAAACAAATTAAAATGACATTTTTTAATTCAACTTGAGGCATTTGTAGATATTTCCTTTTCGTCCTAGTTCCTTTTGAGAAATTACCAAAATTAGCCCACAGGAGTTTCCAGAAAAATTTGGTCAGAAGTCCCTTCATTATCAATTGCTGCAAAATAATGGTCACATCTTAAAACACAGCCCATGAAATGGCAAAATTCTGATTAAACACAATTTATAGAAAAGTATGTCTGTCAATGTCCTTTGTAATTTAACAAGTTTAGGTGTCTCCCAAGGGATAGCTGCCATTCCATTCCAGATTTTTTTCTAAACTCCTCCTGAAGATCTGCAGTGATGGGATTCCAGCTCCTCAACTTGCTTTTATACGCTCAGGTTGAAAAGCCTGCTCCAACACACTTAGGTATTTACTTTTGTCCATTATTTGTAATCTCAGGGTTGAAAACTCAGTAAACAAGAAAAATTTCCTGTGGGAGATGGGAGGCTTGTTAATGAGCTAGCTGAAGGCAGGGGTCTTCACAGCCTTCTAGACCTGACCTATTTCATAATTCAACTTGGATTATGGACTTCGAAATCATTATTTTTCTTGGGATATTTTCTACCTGAGGACAGGTAATTGTTTGTACCTTCCTCCTGCAGGAATCCTTAATGCTGACCCCTACTGTGACCAGCTGGCCATCCTTCCATTTTTTTCTCCTAGAGACTGCCTTTACTTGAGCAAAAGCAGCATTTACAGATGGAATTTTACAAATAAAGACAGAAGCAAGCAATAGCACCATTCTTACATCTTTCTTCCACACCACAGGAAAATCCACCCTTCTAACTATTCTAGCCCAGTTGGAGGCAAGAAAAATTAGAGATCTCACAGAAGAAGTTGAGATCAAGGTCTTCAAATGGTCAGGTACTTGAAATAAACATCTTATCTCTTGAGCCAGCCCAGCAGTGGACACTTTTGAGATTTTCCCTTTCATAAATTCTGACACCTTTTTGCAGCAGCAAAAGTCCACCACTGCTCATACTGTTAACACAAAAATCCAAATAAGGGGAAGATATTTGATCTGCAGTTCCTTGACATCTGGAGCCCAATTAAGAAGACCACTATCCATGGAACTACATCAACTTCACTGCCTTCTCTCCTGGCTAATCCAAGTTTAGGTGGACTGAAGTTTCCCTTACATGGAGCTTGTAACATTTTGGGGAAAGAAATCCCTCCATCTATCCCAATCATATTCTTGGCAGCTTTGAGGGTCATATTTGTGATTCTCTGTGAGTCTTGGGGAATGGACTGAGCCCAGCTGGAAGTCTCCTGACTTCTGCTAAGTCCAGTGATGCTCCAGTGTCAGCTCTGCCTGGTTATCAGCAAATGCACTAACTAGCCTGGTCTCCAGGCTATCAGATCTGACACAGAGGTGCTTCCCCCATGTAAATCATAATAAATGGTGCCCACACACACAAATACACTTGATCCACTTGTGATAACTATGTTTCAGAACCAATTATTTATCTCCCTCTAACTTTTATAGTTCGATTTAGCTGAGGAACAAAATGCTGTAGGGGGTGAACAGTCTTGAAAGTCTCACTTTATAAATTGCTGTATTATAATTACAGCTCAATTAAAATTCAGTGTTACTCTCTTCATTAATTATCATCTCGAGCCTTACAAATAAGTTGGGAGAGACTGCTGTTCTGTAGAACATGCAGCTATCCTCCACCTGCTTTGACTTTGAGAAAACCATGGCTGAGTTCTGTACTTCAATAATAGAGATGACAGCAGGAAGAGCTTCTGGTTTGCACTCTCAGCCTCACAACCACTCCATTCTGTGATACACAAATGCTGAAAACTCTTCACCAAATTAAATCAGAGCTCTTGCTTCAGGAGGTATGAAGAACTCCAGGTCCTGTGAGCAACAGTGCAATTGGAGGCCATGGGATGAGGATTCACAAAAGCTGGTGACGGGACAGCTAAGCCCATACAAAACATCAGGGCTGCACAGTCATATTCAGATACTGCATGAACTCATCCTGCTGCTTATAAAACAATAACATGCTTTAACCTTAATTTGTGAAGATGTTCCCCCTTCCTTCTGGGACCTACATAAAGGCACAATAAAATCTGCATGGAACTCAGCTTGGATCAGACAATGCTGGCAGGTGATGAGAAGTTCACAAGTCCAGTCTGAACGGGCAAGAACTCCCAACTTCAGGCTGTGCTAACAAACACAGCAACACAGGAACTCACTGCAATTTAACTATCTAGAAATTGTAAAATTCCCAAGGAAGTTGATGCAATAATTTATCATGTATTACACACGCCTTGTATTGCATAAAGAATTGCTTGCTTCAAATGCTATAGTGCTAGTGCTTGCTTAGGCTATTAATGCCAAAGTCTCTGTGAGTGCCATGCAGGAATTGTCAGCAATCAGACCAACACGAATACATTTGTCAGTTATGGCCACTGTAATGTTTCCCAGCACAAAGCCAGTGCCCCCACAGATTGCTGCCCCGTGCCACACATACATTTCTGGCTCAACCAAAGCTTAATCATCCTTCCTTGATGAAAATGTGGCCGCAAACTGAGCAAAAATACCATTCTCTTATATCCTTCTCATTCCACAACCAGCTCAAACATCATTTTGTTTGTCAGGCTCCCCATTTAGACTGATCACCTATTGTGTTACACTTGTACCATTTGAAGTACCTGTTTCACTAATTCAGAGTTTATCGACTTTAGTTGGTCCAATGCACTATTCCATCTCTAATTAAATGAGTAAAATCATAGTACATTAGCTCTGTAATATCTTTTTCCTGTAAGTAAAAAACATAAAAGTACCAAGGGCTGTTTCTTTCTGTTAAAACACAACATGGATCTAACCTCAAGTGAGATGTTTTCCAGCAGCTTGACTCTTATTCCAAATTAGTAACCCCATCCTTCGCACAGGTGCTGAAAACCCAAAAGGATTCCATTATCATTAAAAGAAATGTCTAAGCTATAATAAGAGAACAATGTGTTACAAAAGGGACTGTAGTAAAAGAACGACTAAACAGACGTGTAATTTAAAAGCTGTTCCTGTCTTAATAACATCTGCCAATTCCTCTGCTGTGTTTAGAAACAAAAGATCAAAGTATCTCTCGCTTGGGCAGGCTGGGAATGGGATCATGACAACAGGCAAGGAATGAGCTGCTCCAGGCTCAGGCTTACTGGGAAGTGCAGCAGGAGCCCAGTGCTGACTTGCACACCACAAACTGAAGGGAGGATGGCTGTGAGAATGGGTTTGGACAAGATCCTGTGATATCTCACACTTCCCTGAAGGGATTTCTATGAGCTTGCTCTTTTCCTTCATGCTGGCCAATGCACCAGTGCAGTATTTAATGCTTTCAGACAGTTACTGAACGTGAGAACAGAAATCTGTATTTGATATGCTGATCACATTAATTGCATTTCTTTTTTTTTCCACCTACTTATTTTGTTTGCTGCTCTGTACTTATGTTTTAAATATGCTTTCTATCCATCAAAGGGCTAATAGTTACTCTGAATTATACATGATTCCTAGGGATTGGCAGACCTTTCTTCCCCAATATGTATATACAAAACAAAAATAAAGCATAAAAGAAATGTCAGGGATAATTAGACAAAACAGTGTCATATATACTGACAAAAAGGAGACCCATCAGGTAGCATATGTAAAGTGGTATCTCCAGTTATCAAAGTACTCCTTTCTACTAACAAACTGATTTTCATATCTTCCTCTCTGGCACTGAAGCAGCAAGATTTGGAATCTTGCTGCTTTTTCTTTTAACTTTACATCAGTTATATATTTGGGCAACATAAAGGTTGATTTTACATTTCTTGCAGCACACAGTCAATCAACAAAATCAGCATGTCTTCCAAAAGCAGAGTTAGCTTTCCATCTTTCCTCTGAGGGTCTGTAAAATGTAATTAATGTTTGCAAAGAACTAGAATATTCTTGCATAGAAAGTGCTAACTTATTGCCAAACATTTAATACAGACAGTGCTGCTTCTGCCCAAGCTCCCAGATGTGACTCAGGGATTCAAAAAGGAGCATTGACTCACAAATAAAAAACAGCTGAGGACTTTCAGTGCATAACCCAATAAGATACCCCAAAAAATCTACCCCAGGACTACTCAACTCTGTAAGAAAAAAACTCACCAAGCCCTTTCCTTCTGACCTCAGAATTCATTGGGCATCAGGAACTGGGTTGCTGAACTTCCTCTGAGCTGCTTCACTCTGGCCTGAAGAGCTGCACATCCAGCTCCAGACATCCAAAAATTTACTTTTCACATACTATGTGGCTGAACATACTTTGACTAAATGCAACTGTAAAAAGCATCATCACAGAGATGAATGAGACAGAGGTGGACATCAACAGCTGACTGGTTTGTTCTCTCCTTCTACTTCATTTTGAGAAGTTATTTCATGCAACACAAAGAAATGGCTCTTCTTAACTGTCTGTCCCCAGTTAGGAGGACTGACAGTAGCACTGACTTTGGTTTGCAGGTGCTTTTTCAACAGGGCAGAGGGAGGCTGCTCACTCCATGTGGTACCTGTTCCAGCAGCTCACGAGCTCTGCAGGCCAAGAGACTCAGTACAAAAGTACCATCACTCACGGTGCTTGCTCCAAGTGCTAAATATGAGCACCTGGTACACCCTGAAACTTCAAGATTTAAATGACATTCTGTGTGTCACAGCAGCTCTGTTACCAATCCCAGTTTCAATTAAAGACCACACATGACGTGAAAATTATTAACTGTCTTCAAAGAAAAAGTATATGCATTAACCAGGCATGCTTAGACCCTGGACAAACTAAATTCCATTTGGGATCTGTAGCAGAAACACTTTCACAGTAAAGTCTCAGGATTATCATGACTCTACTTAATAGATACCATGTCTCGGGCAGTTTTCTTGGGTGCTGTATGTGATCTTTCAGTAACTGTGTCAAGTATGGGAAAAAATAGCACAAGCTATCTACTAGAGGTCACATTGTTAATCATAAATACTGAAGACATCTTCCCTAAAGCTATCAAACCTTTCTACTAAAACAAAACACAAAAAAAGTAAAAATACAAAGAAGCACTCCCACTGGAGGAGTGTTTTAAATGTCTTTAAATGTCTTAAACAACAACAGAGAATAATGAAAATGCAGAGAACTGAATTTATTGGCAGACTGACAGCATTTTTAGCAGCCTGGGGGCAGGAAGTGTGTCGGAAAGATGGAGGTCTTTGTAAACCCTTTGTTAGTGATGGACTTAAAAAGTCCTGGATTAAAGCCATTGCTGTAGTGATCCAAGTGAGAAACCATCAGATAAATGTTTCCATCAGCCGTGTGAGAGGAAAGCCAGCAGCACACCCTGTTCTCATCGAGTTATTGTCTGACCTTGGCCAAAAGGCAAGCGGAGAAGCAAAGGGGAGGTGAGAGGGTTTGCTCTGTTTATAGAGCGAGGCACTGGAGGGGCACTCGGTGCTGGAGGCAAGGAGGGATAGAGCTCCTGGAAACACTCCCAGAGGAGCTGAAGCTCGGAGCACAGGCCTTGGAATGCTCTGGGGGGAGGCTGCTTCTTCCCTCTGGATTCATTCCGCAGCACTCAGTGCCCAAAGCAGGGCTGAGGAGCTCTCGGGCTGCTCTGCTCCAGCCCTGCAGTCACACAGAGCTCCCCAGGAGTGCCTGCCATGGATGCAGTCACACAGAGCTCCCCAGGAGTGCCTGCCATGGGTGCAGTCACACAGAGCTCCCCAGGAGTGCCTGCCATGGATGCAGTCACACAGAGCTCCCCAGGAGTGCCTGCCGTGGGTGCAGTCACACAGAGCTCCCCAGGAGTGCCTGCCATGGGTGCAGTCACACAGAGCTCCCCAGCAGTGCCTGCCGAGGGTGCAGTCACTGCACTGAAGTCATAACTCAGGGATCCCCTGGAACAGCCTCAGCGTGGCAGGGCACATCATTAATTCCTGCGAGCTAAGATGCAGAAACTGTTTATTCCTGCTCAGGATTTGCAAGGAGACATGAATAGGGATGTTGCCATTGTTCTCAGGGTTTGACAAATTTAACTGACACATACCCCAGAGACTGAGAAATCCTTCCTGAAAAAGGAGCAAGGACAATGTTTATACATGCCTCTGCCTGAAGTACAGAAATCCTTCCTGAAAAAGGAGCAAGGACAATGTTTATACATGCCTCTGCCTGAAGTACAGAACATGCCACGTTCTCGCATTTAGATTTAAATTAGATAAGAAGCAGGGAAAAGAGAAGGAGAAAAATTAAGATGAACACAAATAGATTTACCGTGTCATAAATGTGAGCCGATACAAGAACATTTTAATGGTCCTGTAGCATTGCATAAAATCACTTACAATTTTCCTTTGCTCAACTAATGCAAGATTTCCTAAGAATTCCTGCTATATATTCTACAAAGCAAGAGCAGTGACTATCAAGACCTATTTATTGAGTTTTATATGCAGCACCTCAACAGTTTGATTGCATAGTGCTTTCAGATATTTCTTGAGAAGACAAGTTGCTGACTTGTAGGTCAAGAAAGGTACAGAAGAAAAGGGGAATTTAATTTTTTTAATGTAACATTCTCTCACTTTCTTATTGTGTCATTGAATATGTACTTTTGCCCCTCTGGAAAAGTTCCAACAAAGCTTTTTGAGGACTGGTTATGTAAACTGTATTTCTTCAGAAGTGGATACTTTCTGTGATACTTAAGTATTTTCTAAAAATTGATTAAATTTATACCTTTTTAAAATTTGCCTACATATCATTAAATGTAAGGCATTAATAATGCACAACTTTGGGATAGAAATTATGATCTGACAAGTTTTAGCACTTAAAGGGAATCTGGTTTTGACCATCATCTGTCTTTTAATGAGATTACTAAAATGACAGAGACCATTAAAAACAATCACCCATCTAGGAAAACACTCGCATTTCAATCCAAGTTATTTGTGCCCCTCCACCTTGCACAAATGGAGAACTTCAATGATGTCACAGAACACAAGGGTTACTTACTCATGTTACCTTCTGGATTAAAGGAAAAGCACACAGATAACACCCTTCACCTTCCAAACAACACTGGGGGGACACAGGGAGATGCTAAGACAAAAATAAAGTTGTCCCTTCATGCCTAATGATAGGAGACATAGATTAATGGGAAATCTTACAGAATATGTGCACCTGCCTCATACAAAAGTTAGTGAAATCACACTGCTCTGTGCTTAAAATAGATAAATTACATATGTAAGGGGTCATAAGCAGGAGATGGCACCTGAAAAGGAGCTCTAAAGATACAGAAGATTAAAATAGATGTTTGTCAACCAACCCACAACAAATTGGGGGTTTGTTCCAGTGGACACAATTGAGCAGTCCCTGCCAGGCTCCCTGTGCCAGGTGACCAGTTCTTGGGGAATGCTTCTCCACAGGGAAGCACAATTATATTCTGCTGTGTGTGCCCTCTATCCACACTGGCTCTGCATGATTATCTACTGCACAATTATCAGTGGAGAGCAAATTCCAAAATTGTCAATGGAAGCACTTTCAGAAAGTCAGTTGTAAATGAAACATCTAGCACGACAAAAAGAAACAGAGCTTTGCTTTTGAGATCAGGATGGTGTGTGGGCGAGCAGTTATATAACACCTAATATCACCATTTGGGTTATTTCTTTATTCCTTTCTAAATATCCATCAGCTTGGGCAAACACAGCAACACTCTGATAAAGATGCTTTGGAGTGCTGGTAGATCCATAATATTGTTAGAGTGTTTAATGGTTACAGCTATTACAGACCAAGGAAAGTGATGATGTATTTGACACTGTCTGATGCCAGTTTAATTTAAAAAGTATGTTTTTAGTAAACTTCATGTTAAATTCTTGGACAAGATGTCATTAAAGCAATCAAAAACCTAATGAATCAAGAACAATATAAATATATATGTATAGACTTAACATATAGCTGCAATATTGGTATAGGTCAGTATTTTGCAAGATCTATGAGGATAAGAATAAAAAGAAGACATTTTATAAGATACTGTTATTTTGTTTGGTTATAAATCTTCTCTGATAAAGCTTCAGTAGCTTCTAATAGTCCTCATGGCTAGACAAGCTATGTGCAGTCAATGACTCCTTCATAATGAGGCCAAAGGAAATGGAAAAATATATTAACAAAAATTGCCAAGTAAATTTTAGTAATGAGAAAATGATGTGTATATGTGCTGTATGATAGGTAGTAATGCAAGAACTTAACTCAATCAGACAGTGATCTGCAGATGGACATTACATTCAATTCAAAGATGAAGAGGCTACATTAATCAAATCCATTATCTATTGGAAAAATGTACTCAGTTTGAATAATTCTCACATCTTCACACTGGTCATGTCGCTGCTGCCTCAGTAACAATCTAGCAGAATGTGCTAGGGTAAACGAAATGTCTGATTTGAGGGGAAATCTTGAAGACAGTAGGGCCAAACATAACAAAATATAGGCCTGAACTGCACCTGGGTACCTTGTACTCCCAAGTACACTGCACTCATTGTCTTGCCTGGGAAGCCTGCTGCATATTGCAAAGCTACATTTCAGTCATCTGCAAGCTCAGGCAGCTGCTTTCCACTGTGCCCTGTTTACATTTCCAAGGCTTCCTTTAAACTTGCAAAAGTTAAAAGAATATGTGTGGGGATCAAGGGGTGTTGCTTCAATAAGGACAAACAGACCCAGAGTTCAAGACAACCACCTGATTTCAGAAGCTCAGGCTTCAAGAAAGGGAAGCTGTGCCAGCTGGGATTTATTTTATGTATAGACTAAAAGGGGTGGAATCATTCATTCCTGACTTTCTGGTCCAACTCTCCATGGAAATCTAAGAAAAGATCATGAGGGTATTATAAATATTATAAAGTGTTTGAGGGACAACCATATTTCCTGTGATATCAGATTTGTTTCAAGATTATTCCCTCACAAGAAGGAGAGAAACTGTTTTACATTTTTGTTCCTCTAACCCAGCTAAAGGAAAATGTCTGTGAATATTGGCTTATAAGAAGAATATTGGCTTATAAGGAAGATGAATTTGTTGTGAATTCGTAGCATTTATTCCTGTGGTATCTCAACTCACAAGTTAATTTTTTCCGATCACAAACTGAGAAGAGCAACTTGTCCAGTGTCATGATTCCTTAACTGCATGAACCAAGCACTTCTTCACAAAGCTCTGGGAGGCACTGAAATGCATGAAGTTCAGTATGACATCATGCTGGCACTTATCATATGACTCAAGTGAAACAGAAATGAGATTTTAAAAACAATTCATGGCTTGTATTTCTTACTCTAAGAGTGAAGGGAATGACCAGCTTTAAGCTGTACAGGGCAGGACTCAAAGCAGGGGCATGTCCATAAGGGTGGATGTGTGCTTCTAAGACCAGATGCCTCTTCCTGAGCAAAGACCGTCCCATAAGAGCAGATGCCAAAGATCTCTGTATAGGATGGGCTACATTATACCTTGGAAATGTTGATTTTCAATAGGTATAAATAAAAGTCCAGATGGGTAGGTGAGATACACCTGGGATATGGAGTTATGGTAGTAAATACTACTGTGGCCCTTGCTTTCTGCAGACAACACCCCTGGGAACTACTGAGTTTTCCAAGGGGAAAAAACCCAAACAAAAATAAAAGTAAAAATTCTCTTGCAGGGAAATTGGGAATGGTTTTCCTGCCGCTTGATCCATTGTAAATGGAGCCTGATTTCACTGACCTTGCAAATTCATTAACACTAGATTTCCTTATTCTGGGAGGCTTCTGAGATCCATTCACAATATCAATGCAAGCCCTTGTCCTGCTCTCTCTTACTGAGACAGCTGTCTCACAGGGTATTGTCCAAACCATTTTCCTGAGGGACCCAAGGAGGAGAGGAACATCCCTGTTGAGCATCACTCAGGAGGAACAAAAGTTCCTTTAAACGACCTTGCTTCATGGGTGGGAGAATTTGAGAGGTTATTCCTGTTCAAATAAGGGCCAAGAAGGAGAAATTATCTCAGAGGAAAACTGAAAATCTGTGATAGTCAAAATGAGTTTAGCATCATGCTTTTGATACGGGAAGAACACAGCCTTCTTACCTTAAATAAGATTTCCTGTTTCGGTTCTATATTAGATGACATGAATTGCCCTCAGCAAAACAAATTTTTATGGATAGTTGCCATAGGGAAATGTCTAGGAGAATTAAACAGTTCACTGTACTATGGTAGCCTTAAATCAGGCTCTGCTGGCGGCTGCAACGCTGCGCCTTCAGGGACAAAAAGGGGTAAGAAGACAAGAAGAAAAGTGAAGGAAGAAAACTGGCAGAGAAAAGGCAAACAATACAAAACCCGAAAAGAGTGCAGCTGGGGACACAGGAAAAGGTCTTAAAGCATTATAGTGGGGACACATTGATGTGCAGGTTACTGGTGCAGAGATGCCAGGATAACCACAAACTCCCTGGATTCTGTTTCTATGAATTCTGAGTTTGCAAACTCCTGTGTGAGAACTTGAACTGCGGTTTTATACATTCTTTAGAAGGAATGAGGGACTGTCCTTGCCATGTTTAACTGGAGTCAAAATTCTTCCATCTCAGGAAAAAAGGACACGTCTGAACACAAGGGATGCTGAAGTAACTTCTTATCTAGGCATAGTATCTAACAGTGCTGGTTTAGGAAAAGATACGCTTGCAGCAGAAGGTGAAGGTGAGTGCTAACTGTTTCCAGAAATGCTTTCTCTTTCTATTTAAAATCAAATAATTGCAAGTTTAGGAGAACATTTTTATAAAGGTCAGATTTCTCGGTGTGTTTCAGAGAGACTTGTTGCTCAATTGTTTACAAAAGTACTTGTACTTGGTAGTCTGGATACTTTATACTTAAACGTTTGTAAAAAAACTTGGTGTGGTCTGAATTTAATGTTGACCATTGCTCAAACAAGAAAACAGACAAGATGCCCTTCTAAAATCCTATTCAATCTAAATTATTCAATTATTCTGTCAGCCATTGAATTGTTCCATTTGATGACATTTAACAGGCATCAGCCTTAACTTGGTCATTTAAACATTCACAGAAGAGAACTGCGTCTGTGTAGAGACAGGGCAATACCATCTTTGCAATGATTACTTGGATGATTAAACTCTAAGTATTTCTCACAGTTCTTCTTTTAGTGGTAGCTCCTGGACTATTAAGTCTCAGCTATAAAGACTTTGATGCTTTAGGAGAAAATTAGCTTACTTGGCAAAGTTCAAGAGTCAGGCACAGTTGTTTGTGAGCTTGGGCACAGAGGTCTGAGCTACTGCACCACTTCATGACACAACACTCCCCGAATATGTTTGAAAAACAAAGCATCACTGCATCTTACTGCTTTACCAGACAAAGGCAAACAAAGGAACTGCACATCATACCTTTAGCTCTTCTTTGCCTGTGTTTCTGGTAACTTATCCATCTCTGTATTCCTGTACATTAAAGATTTTTCCAATCTTTAAATGTGTTGGAGATTTCTAATAATTCTACTGAGGGACTGCTGACTTCTGACTTTGAGAAGATCTTATCCTGTTGGACTAACAACTTTATTCTACTCATTTTCCTTATTAGACATGTTCACATCTTTGTGATATAAATTTAGGTTTTCATCCCTTAGCCTTTTTCTGTCCATGTGTAATTCCACTTCAAATCCGTGGACTTCTGTTAGCCTTTTATTTGCAGACTGTCTGAGCAGTACACTTCTCCATGCCTGATCTCTTTGGGGCTGTCTGTTTTTTCCTTTGGGGGTGTATGTATATTTCATTGTTGGAACACAGTGGATTATTCCAGGTACTGCCACCCCTGGAGCTACAGAAAGAGAAATGTGTCACAACTGTGTGTTGAGAAGTCCACATCTGAAGCACAAAATCCTACTGGGCTTTTTTCCCCCCAACAAAAATCTGACCCAACAAAATCAGATCGAATTTACTGCTGGTTATTCCTAGCTGTTCTTTTCAGTATTACTGATCTCCATGCTCCTCCTTCCCATTGAATATCAGTGCGTCACACTGCATCCCTTGCAGACAGCGGTGTCCCCTCTGGGAACAGCAGCTGCTGGTTACCACCTGCTGGCCACTCGGGCACTCACCACCAAGCACTGCTCAGCACTGATCACCACACCCCGAGCTGCCTGAATTTAACAGGTACATCCAGATCTTCGGAGAAGTTGTAAAGATGAAAACAAAAATCAATACAAGCGAGTTCTCATCTGTAGATAAAATAAAATTTTAAGAACGTTCAGGTGGTTGCTGTGTGAACTTTTCCAGGTATCATGGCACGTAGCACAGTTAGATCTGCACACAGGGAAATGAGCTCTCCAAATGTCTGGAAATCTGCTGTTCCTCACATATCTGGAGAAGTTCTGGGACATGGGGGCCTGGGGGCACCTCTATGGATGTAGAAATAACACTTGCCTTTCTTAGTTATGAGGAGAAAATGTCCTGTGAAGGGGTTACAACTCTCCTAGTGAAGGAACTAATTTTCTTCAGGAGACACAGAACAACCTCCCACACACCACACAGATCAACGTCCCTAGCCAGGACCAGAGCCAGGGTGGAGTGTGTGGGATGGGAGCAGTGGGTCCTGCAGAGAGGTGGCAGAAAGAGACGTGAACAGAGGAGAAAGGCGAGAGCTCAGGCACAGCCCATGTGAAAACTAGAAATGTCATCTGGAGAATAAAACCAGGATGGCACATTCAATGCTAATCACTGAGAGATGTGAAGATCTAAAGAAAGGTACGGGCCTTTTCCAGACTGTGTGTGTCAAACAGCTCTGTGGAGAATATATTCCACACCAAAGATTTTCCTGGCCTGTGTGACCAAGTCACAGACATCCTGAGCTGTGACTGATGTTGTGATTTTCTCATTTTTGTGCCAGACATCCGTGCCAGCACAAAGCACACTAGGAAAAGTCTGGTACCTAATATTCAATGGTACTGATCTACTGCCTGCACTAAACCCACTCCTGATACAGTACAACTAGAGCCAGCTGGCCAGCAGACAGTGTTGCTGGAATTTCAGGAAGATGTTACCTTTTTTGCTGTGTAATCTCTTCCATGTTTATCAGGAAAGAAACCCAGTTATACATTCATTGAAGCTGTTTGTTTCACCTGTTCCTACTGGGATAACATGAGATTTTCACATTACTTAAAGTGGTGCTATTGATGGAGACCAAACTGCATTCCCAGTGACTGATCTATCCATCAGCAGTGGTTTGATCTGTGCTGCTCTTTCAGCCTTTAAGGTTTTAATCTCTGACTCATGAACAACTTCACTGAGGTGTAGAATAACCTCCAGAGAAGAGTATTTTTCAATCAATAGCATTTTAGTAGGAAAGCAGGACATGCATGAGTACACTAATTGAAAAACGTGTTTCCTTAGTCCCAGCTCTGTTATTGTATTCTCATTTCCCACCGTTTTTACAATTTAACATTTCTGGTTGATAAAAAGTTCATCATGATACAGAGGATTTATTTAACATACATGAGAATTAACAACTAATTTTGGAGGCCATTTGAGCTGTGTGAGACTAAATTGAAGCTATTAACATGTGTGCAATTGCTCTGACTGGGAAGAAACCTTGACATCCACAAATCACTTGCCACAAAAGAAGTTTCAAAATCCTTATCAAACTGAACTGAACTTCTTTGTAATCTAGTGAAAACTTTCTGTTTGAGAGAAGTTCTAAGAAGGTCCCAGCTGGATTTAAGTTACTTTTCTTTATTCTAGTTTTTAGTCACTTGTCTGCTTGTCTTCCTACATGTCCCTTTTCCCAGATCTTCTTCTGGGACTAGGTGAGCTTTGTAGAAAGGTATACCAAAATTATGGTTTTATTCAATTTTTATAAATTGCAGAAGAAACAAACAAAAAACCCCCAACACAAGAACAACAACAACAGCAACAACAACAGAAACCAGTTGAGGACATAAAAGGAAATAAGAAAACAACACCCTTCAGATTTTTGTCCATATATTGCAAATAATACCATCTCCTTTCCAGGAAGAGAATGAGTGAGTATGTCATATTTTTGTTACTCTTTGGGGAAAAGCACTGTGTAACAGGAAAGAGGAGACTTAATAAAAGGGGGGGAAAAAGAAAGACTGAATGGCAAGTACTGAGGGAATTGTCTTTTTGTCTCCTGTGTCTTGCCACTCTGACCCAGACAGGATGATCACTTCTCACCAAGATATCCCTCCTTCTTGATATTCTTTGCATACCATGTCTAGCACAACAAGACACCAATCCTGACAGGTTGCTCCATGAATGACTGTAACAAACTTATAAAACCAAATTACCCTGTACTTCCCCACATAGATACCAACGTTTTTCTCCCTCTTAGAGCTCATATAGGCTACAGCAGTGTTTACCCAGTATATTAAAACATAGCAGGCATGAGATCTGTCAAAAACAATTCCTATTTCCTTGCACTGGAGAAGCTCAGAATGTATTAGGGCTTTATAGTTAGCTTTCATTAAAACCTAAAAAATTATATCTACACTACCACTGGGAGCTAATGAACTAAGTGCTATCCTAGCTGTACAGATCCAGAAAATGAGATGTCAAGTGTGGGGAAGTACACCTGTAATTGCCTCTAGTGAGAGAGACAGCTGGAGCTCATCACTGCTTTCTCCCCACACAGGCTCAGTGAAAAGATAACTCTCTGGCTCTCCTGAATACTCCCAAAGGGTCAACTTTCACTTCAGCTGGTGTAAAATCTCACACTGCCTTACTCTACTTATTAATTTCTTCACAGTTCAACCTTTCTTAACAATTTTGCAGCTAAAATAAAATCCCACAAACACCCTGAGAGTGCCACCTTTGGAAAAGTAATTCCAAAAGATACTCCAGGTTTCTGGGCTTGGTACATGCATATAGATGCATATCTACATGAATATATATATAATATGCATGTCAAGTCAATCAAAGGTCACATTAAAAAGCAAGTTCTAAAAGGAGAGGTATGGAAGGGGATTAAGTTGTTCAAGACCTATTGATAAACTCTAAAGTCTCTTGTCAAGACATGCATTTCCCTATAATATTATTTTACTGCAGTGATTATATTTCTTTTCTTCAGAGGAAGAAAAGAAATATATTCAATTTCTAAAGGGGAAAAAAAAGTGTGCACTGTCAAATTCATTCAGGAGGAAAAGTTAAAATAAACAGCTAAAGTTAACTGGAACACTGACCTTCCACAAAAATATTTTAAAGGGATAATATAAGATTGCAGCCAGAAACTGGCAAGTGTCAGTTTTCCTTCCAGTCATTAAACATGTTCATATAATTGGCTACCTCCATGAGATACTGAAAAGTTCTGCTGCTTTACTAGCTTTTTTATTATTCTCTTTTTCTGTATGATTACCATGGTAAATGGATCCCATTGCCTGAGCATGGGGTCCTCACATCAATGACAGAGCAGCTCATCCTCCACCACCTCATGTTGTACCAAGGTTAGAGACACCTCATAGAGTAGTGGAAGCTTTTTCATTTAGACTCATCAGCTTTGGGAATTCCCTGTCTTCTTGCATGTCTGAAGTCTGGACCAGGCTATTTTCAGGGTTTTGTTTTGCCTACCTACAACCTTAGGCTTACCCTAGGTTTGTCAGGGTTATTTTTCTCTCTCCTGTCTGAAAGTAGGAGCTGTGCCATAACCCTGAACAATGCGAGAGTGTAGCAGCAGCCTATGGACTCCTCACCGCGTAGGAAGAAGCACCTTCCAGCTCTGGGTTGGTGAGCTCCCTCCATTCATTGTGCCTGTGAGGGTCAGTTTTCACACATGAAAAATTCTTCAGAGCAAGAAGAATAAATCACTTTTCCCCCTTCATGTTTCACCCCTTGGTGCTGCCTTCCCTCAGCCCCAGCATGCACCCAGGGGCACCTGTCAAAGGCAGAAATGACAGCTATCCATCTGCCTGTTCCTCAGCGTGCTCTTTACCTCCAGCACATTTTTCTGGCATGGTGGTGATAGATTTTTATCATTTAATTAAATCAGTCACTGTCTATTTCTGTTTTCACTGCCAGTAGGCTCAGCAAACACTTCTGAGAACCCAGGATCCTTCTAGAAACTAAATGAAGCTCAGGGATACAATATTCCCTCTCTTACACTGAACAAGTGACTGCAAATTAGGGCTATTCCCATGCATCCTCCTCAGGTTTCATCCTTAATGATAATCTCCAAATCTCCTAAATGTATCTGGAAACATTTTATATCCTTGAATCACTTTTGTTCTGGAAGGTACTTTTTGAATCACTTGCCAAGTTGAAAGAGGTTTTAATGTATGGCTAAAAACTAAACTCAAACTCTGGAATTAAAAGTAGAAAACATGAATTTTTGTGACTAGTTCCCCAGTTCTAGCACTCATTGCAGCACAAGTACTTGGTGCTAACTAGTAATTGATAAAGTTCTTTTTGATTGACTTTGCTCTTTCAAACTAGAATTCCAGGTTTTACAACTGCAGGGTGGAGAGGACTAGTGAAGACAGTGACACAGCTATCCTTGCCATCCTTGCTATCCTTGCCATCCTTGCTATCCTTGTTATCCTTGCCATCCTTGCTATCCTTGTTATCCTATCCATCAGCAATCCTGGGGCAGCAATGGTAAATCTACCTGAGAAGGACTTGGCACATTTTCGTTTCAGAATGGATACATGCTCCTAGTTTATACCCTACCATCTAAAAAATGAAAGCCCACACCTGATGATAGTGGTTTTCAACCAGTGTCTGCTTTAAGGACCAATACTTCAGTGAAAAAAATCCCCAAAAAACTGTGAGGATGGAGAAACACATGCAAAAGCAGGGTAGAGGAAAAAAATAAAAGGCAGCAGAAAGACCAAATGAAAAAACTCACTTTCTTCCATTTCTGAGTAAGAAACAAGCATCCCAGTAAGGGCTGGTGCCACCCTCTAACTCTGACACCACAGATTCAACCTGCTCTTTCTCAGAAAGACAAAGTGCCTCATCACAGGTTAGCTTACAGCAGACAAAGATGATTTGCCTGTTCCACAAATTGCTGATAAATGGCATTGCAGTTTCTTTCACTCATAAGTAACATTGTTTTCTCCAAATATTTTGCTGGACTGCCTTCAGTCTATCACCTCCAAGGCTTCAGTTGTCACCCTTTCCCTTTCACTGAGAATAAGCAATCACTTTATTTGTAGGTAGATAGATTACCTATATAGTTGCCTGGTCTTTTTGGTTTTCCTCTCTCATCTCTTCCCTTACAGCCATGGCAAAGAATAAAACTGCTAGAAGCTCTGCCTTACTTTAACAGAGAACGTTAAGTAATCTTATCAAATTGCATTTCCTTCTGCAGCATCAGAAGTTTCTATCTACCTTTCAGAAAGCACGAAAAGGAAATTTGTTTTGCAGTTCGAAAAATAGCCCCAAAAAAGGAGGGGTCTGACTCTTTTCCCCATTTTGCTAGCAGCCACAAAGCTAGCCCATTAAAACCAGCTTCCAGGCAAACTGATGTTTTCTCAACATATGTTCCTCAAAGCTGTGCCAGCTGTGGTGCTCTCTACAGCCAATCACTGTGTTAATTGAGGTGAGCAGTGAAAACATAAATACCTAAGTTGCAGCACTTTCTAAGATATTTAAAGCTGACTTGGATAAGCCTTGCTAAACTACTGAAATTGTGTCTCCTGTTCTTTCATGTTTAGAGTAAGTGGTGGTTTTGTTTGCTTGTCACAGCTTCTGGCTGGCAGCAATAACAGAGACACCAAATGGAGCTTTGGTTTCTAAGCTCAGAATGGCCTCAGCAGTGTTTAACCAAAGACCCAGCTTGAGATATGAGGTATATGAACCTTTATGAGCATCTTCTTTGGCCCAAACTGGTTTTGCCATTAATCATTTTAAGCTAAATAGGCATTGACAAACTCAGCAGTCTCACTCAGGACAAGTTTCCTCTCCAGCATTCAATTTTGTTTATGGGACTTCACATGCAGTTGAAAGAGATTCCAGATTTGTCTCATAATTTCAAGTAATCAATCAGGTACTGGCAAATTTTTTATGCATCTGGGCCCAAGGATGTAAATACTGAATAATACATATTAAAATAATCCCTAGAATCCTGTGTCATGCATCTCAGAGAAGAGCCATAGGAGAACTACCCAAATCTGCTGAAAGTAACAAAACACAAAGAATTCTTTACTAAGCTACCTCAAAATGCACAAAAGCAGCACATCTCCAGCTAGTGAGATGATTGAAAAATTACCACAGGCAGAACTCAGAGGAGGTGTCCATGCAGAAAGGCCAAGAACTGATGCAGAGTAAGCACAGAGGGACAGTCTGGGTTTCTCCCATAGAGCCCTGTGCCACTATTCCACCTTGCAGAAGACACTGGTCTCATAACCAACAGCACCAAGGAAGGTGAAAGGAAATACAAGTGCTCCATGCTGTCAGGTTGTACATGCAACTGGGGTTTTAGGCAGTCTTAAGGAAAAAGCTTCTATTCTGCTTAAACCCTTATCTTTTTCTGGCAATGAACTGACCCTCCAGTGTGTTAGCAGCATGGGAATTGATATAAGCTGGAGTTTTTGTCCTCCTGACTCTTTTTGTGTCAGCATTTTGTTCTGTCACCAGTTCCTAGATGACAAGCCCAAAGGCAAACTGTATTTTTACAGCAAGTGTAAGTTGATTAAAAGAACTAAATCACTTAACAATCCTCATGTGCATGCAAAATACGTTTCTCAAAAAGCATAGGTCCTCTCTTCTTTCACATTATTTTTAAATGGGGGCATTGCCTGTGACTCTTCAAGGAGGCAGAAAAGTCCTGCAAATCTAAAAAAATTATCTTCTAGAGCCTATTAAATGTGAACTATTGCATTACAAGATGCAACCCTCTCCCTTGTAGCTAGCCATTTAAATCCTTATTTGCTATGATCTCTGAGATGCAGTGTCATTTTGAACTACAAGAATGAGTTATTAACTTGATGAGAGAAGCTCATAGTCACAAATTACTTTCCCTTAGTCTGGTTTTTTGGTGGTGATTGGGTTTTTTGGTCACCTATTTTATTTTGTTTTAGCTTCTCCAGGTCCTAAAAAATATGGTTTTAAATTAGGGTCTGTGACGACAAAATCAGAGCACATTTTTTAGCTCCCAGAGCTACAAGAAACAGCTGTATATAAGCATAAAACCAGACAGTTTCTGTCTGAATGTGCTCCAGGTCACTGCTGGCCCAGTTCTCAGTTGTATCCCAGCCCCTGTTGTGCTATTTCTCTTGTGCAAGGAGTATGTGAGCCAATTTCTGCAGAACCCCTCCAGCAATGGGTCAAATGTTGGGCAGCACCAAGCCAACAGAGCTGCCCGGTGCTGTGTCCTTGGTGGTCCAGAGCCTTGGGGAATGCAGGGCTCTGCTGGAGCTGCACTTGGAACAGTTCATCTGCATGCCAGGAAAAACTGGGTTATTGCACTCTGCAAGGGATTCTAACTGTTATAAAGAGAAAAGGATTGGGCTAAGACGTACAAATATTTCAATTTTTTTTTAAATTCACATGGTCTTCTCTTGGGGAACTGTTCCTGTGCCAGAAAATTTACGGGCACAAGAGCTTGGCACAGTGCTTTTGTCCCTAGGCCACTGTACTCATTTGTGCTGATTATAAGGTAAAGGTGGGTTTTCTTTTTCCTCTCCTCTAGTGGATTGCATATTCAACGATCAGATGTTCAACCTAGATTTAAAAATAAATAGATATATAACCTTCAGGCATGTTATTTCTCCTAGACTGCACAGAAGGAACTCCATCCAGAAGGGGCGGGAATTGAGTTTGAATCGTTCTTGCTTTTGGATGGACACTGTTGTTGAAGCAGTTAGGGCAACTTTTCAGGGAGCATACAGACAGCCTGGTGATTACTGAAATGCTGGGGGCCTCAATACCAGAGTAAATGAAAATTAACAATATTTAGTAGAGAATGCCCATGACGTAAAACAAGCTTTTATAAGTTCTTCTGTAAAGTCTCAAGGAAGGCTGTCTGAAATCTGAAATATTTTAGCTGAAACACTAGTTATGTCAGATTTTTCCATTTTTAATTCATAGGAAAAAATGTGGAAAGGACACCCTTGTTCTGAGGAAAAAAACCCTTAAACAAAACCCCCCACATTTTCTAGTACAAGGCAGTTTCAATAGAAAATTTCTCAGAAGACTTCTTTAGTTCAGTGGAAAATTCTTCCTCAGATTTTCTTAATGTCTTTGGTCAAGTCAAGTCATTTCTCCATCTCAGCAGCATATTTGAAAGTAGATAAGATAATGATTTTTCATCCATTTTTCTTTGAGTGTTGGCTACAGAGAAAACAAGCTGTTTTGTGTGGGCATTCTCTTGCTATTTTCTGCAGGACACATTGAGTTACCACCTATCCTTCACAGTTTCTAGGGACTGTCCTACTACCACCAATGAGAAATTAGAGTAATTCACATTTCCCTCAAGTATACTTGTGACTCTCTGAAACTATAAGTACATAATTACAGAAGCACAGCTCTATAAGGATTAGTTGCTTGCTCTTTAAATTGAATCAGTGTGTTTCCATAGTACCCTTGATCATGTTCTGATACTTGTATTTGAAAATTTACAAGGAGAATGAGTGAATAAATTGTATTGCAAAGTGTATAAAACCCACTAACTTGGAATTCTAAACAACAGTCAGCCTTCAGGGACAGAAGTAATAATTCAGTTTCTTAGTTACATCACCAAGGTTCTGTGCCTTATGTATAAATAAATTTGTTCATCTTGCTGGCTGCCAGGTGATCTCCAAGACAGATGGTTGATCATGGCTGGCTGAACATGGCAGCCCTGCACATATTCTGAAAGGTAGCCCTTCTGACAGCATCTTTACTTTTATAAAGGCTAGTAAGTTTTAAATGTACCTTATTGCACTGAAGCAGGACACGTTATTTGTGCTGTCTATGGAATCAGCATGGCTACCAAGGTGGCCCATGAAATGAGCTTCTCCTGGGAATGTCCCATCTCTGGCAAAGGTCTCTTGTCTCATATTGCAGCTCCAGGACTGCAGCTTTCAGTCTAAGCTGGGTTTTTGCCTCTCTGGGTTGACAGGACAGGGTCACTGTGAATGGCACAGCAGCAGTGGTGCAGTTGGAGTGCTTTGTGCTTTAAAGCAATCTAGGATTGCTTAAAGAGACTTTGAGTACCAGGCTGGACATAATGCAACCCAAAAACCTTTCTTTTTAAATATCATATCAACGGCTTATTCCAAATCCCTCTGTTCTCGCCAGCACTGACAGCCTCAGTACAATGAGCTTTGGCATGGGGAGATCCTTGTCAGTGTAGCAGGTAACCCTTGGAGCTGAGGCTCTTCACTCTCACCCCGAGCAGACATAAGCCTGAATGTTCAGCTGCAACTGAACTTTTGGTTAGAGAACGTATTTCACTCTCCTGAGTGCTAAAGGGGCTGTCAGGAAGGACATTTGACTGTAATGCCAAATACCCGCAAAATAAGGACACAAATAATCTTACTCAGGTATTATCAATTCTCACTGAAGCAGGCACTAGGTTAGGGTTGAGAAATAAAGTAGAATGCCTTTGAATCCTGCATACCTGGAGCTGCACATCAAGGGTTTCTGTAGGAAATGTGGAACACAATGCAGAGGATGCTTGATTCAGATGAAAAGCTGAAAAGTGTTTCTTAAGCATAAAAGAAAGCACGCTTGGCTGTTCTGAGAGCTGGGCATTCTAAACTTCCTGTTAGCACAAAGCATTGCAAAAACTAAAGATACAGTGGGGATAATGTTGCTGCAGTCACAATAGTCTAAGAACATTAGTGATGGAAGGTTTGTAAGTGGAGGCAATGTTCGGCATTATGGAGATTTATAAATGCATATAGTGCCAGCAAACTGCAGTTGGAAAAAAAATGAGATGGGTCTGCAGAGCATCCGGAAAGCTTTTGTTCAGCCAGCATTTCCCTGGGTGGTGAGCCCATTACATGCTGCAGTAGGGAAGCCATGGGCATTACAGGCAGGGTGATGTGGTCACCAATGTGAGCTGAGTAGCCTGGGAGAGGGATGCTCTGCTCCCCTCTCTCCTCCTTCCTTGGTAGCTGCAGTCATCATACCTAAACCCCTCTAAACCTTCCCTGCATGCAACCTAAGCAGGTTTGTCAAATAACAGCTTATCTATGCCATCCTTGTGATTTCTTTCAGCCTGGTTTTAAAAATAGTTTCTGAGCAATTATGTGTCACATAAGAATAAACCTGCATGCGGGTGCATCTTTCCTGTCACCACAGAATAACAGCACTACAGTTTCTACATTTCAGTCTTGTCGTTTTTTTGGTTTTTTTTTTCTGCAAAGATCAACAGCTTCTGCAGTGAAAGGACACAGTATAATCAGGAAATCATCAGCCTGAAGTGAGTATAAAACTTGCAAAATTATGCACTCTGTGAAGAAACCTGCTGCTTTTTTTAGCATCCAAGCACACATACTGCAAAACTAAATCCTCCTATAAAATAAGTCAACACAATCCTCTTCATACTACCAGGGCTGCACTTACTAATGAGAGCAATATTTTTTTTTCTTTGCCCCTGAAACTAAATACTTTTTATATTTCTGATGATCTGGTTTGGTTGGGCTGTTTTTGTAGCTTCTTTGTTTGGCCATGTTCATGGAATCTTTACTTAAACTGTTTGCAGGCATTTGCACCAACAAGGTGAGCCCCTGAGCTGTTCTGCCTTCCTGGTATTCGTACTTCAAAGCTGAGGAATTACCATTTGTATAGAAGCCAGCATCTCCTCCACACTGCCTGGTCACACCAAATAAAGACACAGAAAACTCACTCACGTCCTTCTCCATCCATTGAAATGCTAGGAAGAAAGCTGTTGGTTTTCCTGAGGATGTGTCGAGGCAATTGTTTTCCAAATTAGGAGCCCAGCCTGCTCCTCATGCCTTGAAATACTATTGTGCATTGCCTCTCTCAGAGAAGTGATTTGCCATTGCCTGCAGGTACCCTGGACTGTTCCAGAACTTGCTTAAAATTTTTTCCTTCAGAAACCCACTTGCAGCTGGCTTTGATAGCCCAGCTTCACGATTCATAAACATGTGAGGTGTCCACTGATGGAAGATCATGGCCACACGAGGAACTGCAGTAGTGACCACTGGATTTGTGCCAGTGAAGGAAAACTCAAAGCCTAAATCTCAGCCTCTTTGTGGTGGCAATATTTTCCCAGCATATTCACTGTACCCCACAAAGCCATGTTTCAGGTTGATGAGATTTCTGTGTGTAACTGAAGCATCTCACAGACAGTGAGTGTGAACTGACTGAAGCACTGATAAACTGTGACCAAAGTCTGCACAGGTAACTGCAGATACTTCTGAGAAGAAAGCTGACAAAGATTTTGGCAGATATTTTTGCATGGCTCACCATGCACGGTGAAGAAGTCAAAAGGGAATGACTTGAAATGACCCCTGAAAGGCAGAGGGACAGTGGCCAAACAACAGCAGCAAAACAAAGCTTCAGTGGCAGTGACAAAGGTATCATTAATATGAAGGGGACTTGACAGGATTTATGGCATACTGATTCATCATTAACAGGATTTTTTCCTGTCTTTCTTTGGAGTGATAACTCCAATAACACTGCAGGATGAGCAGGGATAACAAGGAAAAATAACACCACGGAAAAACCCTTCTGGGGTTTAAGATCACCAAGTCCCCTTTTTATTTTTTTTGGTAGCTCAACTTTATTTGTCTAGTTTTTCGAAGCCTTGCAGCACTGAAAATAATAAAATCCCTCTAATTTCTAAATTAAATAAATAGACAGAACTACTGCAGCCTATGAGCTCATCATTGCTGAGTGTGTGCTGCTTGAGCAGAAGGGGTGGTGGTGTTTTTGAAGGCAGCAAGAACAATAATATATGCAGAGTGGTTCAAGACCACATGCAATTATAAACCCCTCCTGCAGAGCACATTAGATCTGCAGGTTCATAAATGCTTTTTAGATTCCATATTATAATCACTCATCTTGAAAGAGTCTGAAAAAAAAAAAAACAACCAAACAAAAAACAACAAAAACAGATATCTAAGGTCAGGAGCAAAAGATTTTTTTTCTTGAATGGGAGGGACAATTTAGTGACCTTGCACTTCTCAGAACCATTGTCTGTTCTTGTGTACTGATGTTGGTCATAGGCCTGACATCAGGAGAGAGATCCCAGGCAGCCAGATGCATCAGGAGGTCCATAAGGCCAGACTCTCAGCTGGTACAAACAGTGACCTGACATTGAGTTCACGTGGCACCACGTGCCATGAGAAGAGCTGCTCTCACCAGCTGGTTGGCATCAAGTTACTATTTTGTAAATTTAAGCTTCTCCCAAGGAGTTGTTTACAGAAAAACAGTGAATTGCTCACTGATTTCTCAGACACTGAGGAAGCAAAAGGAAAAAGGAAGAAAACAAACTTCTAACTGTCCCAAACATCCAGAACAGAAGCAATCCTCCCCATCACTGCAACACCTGGAAGAGCTGATTGTAACGGCAGATGCCAATTACTGTGGCAACAACACAGCAACATTGATAGCTCTTTAAAAACAAACAGAGATGGAGAAGTGCTATTGATCACTATTATTAGCAGAGTGGGTCAGCATAATTTATACCTTTCCGTTAAGGCACAAAGATTGGTTTTTAAGATAGGGCATTGGTGCAATTATTGAGCTGAGTAGGAGGTAGAAATGTAATTATGTAAACTAACTGAATTAAGAGGATTGCACAGTTCATTAGGGTCCAGTTTTTTTGGTCAACATTTTGGATCACCAGCTGCTATAGAATTTAATTTCCATTAAAAAGCATTAATTGCACCTCTTGTGTGAGAGCAGAGCAGTTGTGTTCGTTGAGCGGCTCCATCCTTGCTACTCTAATGCAGGTGTGGAAACAGCCTTCTGCTCCACACCAGTGCTCCAATGCCAGCCCCTGTTCCCTCATTAAGCCTTGAATGGGACAGGATACCTCTGCCAACTCTGCCTACAGTCACACTGCTGGGTAGGAACTCAGATAGTTGATAACATTAAGGACTTTAAGCAGCATTTATTCAGTAAAAATGACTGAAGAGAGCATCCCATTTTGCTAAGTAATTTCTGAACACAGAGCAAGGCCCTTCCCAAAGGAGTTCCTCCATAGCCAGAAAGAAGTAAGTGATGAAATAAAGAACCCAGAAGAGACTTGGAAATCTATAGGTAAATTAGCATACAGCCAGTCTTCATTTCACACATTTCTTGTCTCTGACTTTATTGCCTTTCATGTTATTGAGGGGTAATATGAAGGCAAATATTGCTCTGTGTCCTATCAAATAAATGTGAACCGCACCTTTGGTCCTTAGCAACAGAAATGTTTTCCATCTGTAAGAGGCCAATCTGCAGATAAAATAATCTTCTAAACTGGAGACTTTGTTACTTGTGTGCTATATGTGTCTTGCTTCCTCAGAGGGACATCTCTGTCACTGACCATTTTCCTACAGATGCTGCTGGCTGACTGGAGCCCAGGGCAATCAGTCACCAGCTGCTCCTCTGCCTCCAGACGGTATTCAGCCTACAACAGGCAAATCTCATGCTGCTTCACCCCTGCCAGGCTGTTTCTTGGGGTTTTGTTGAGCTTAGAGGTTTCCTTTATTGTTTGAAGGTTTTCCCAAATGCAAAGGGGATGCCTTTACTATAAATGTTCTAATACATTTTGACTCACAGACTGGCTCCTCAAGCTCTTTGCATATGAGGGTTAACTTCATAAAGACATATCTCTGGTATGTAAATGAATATAGGAGTGTAAGTGGATATCGTACAATAAAGTGAGTGATCATACTGGCTTTATTTTCTGAAAATAGGTAAAAACTCCCTCGTTCTCCTTTCCTCCAAGAGAGGAGAAGCGTATTTATGTAATATTTTTCTATATGCAGGAGAAAAAGAGGATTCATATATCTATGTAAAAAGATGGCTGCTTGTGCTGTGTGAGGCTGCTGTGGATGTGTATTTGATTTTTGTACCTAACAGCTCCTGAACAGGCTTTACCTGCAGTAATCGTCAGGCTCCGTATTCGTTCCTTTTTAAATGAGCATCCTGCGGGTGACTGAGCAAAAGGAACCTGTGGAAACCACCTCTCACAGCATGTAAATCATCACCACAACATTTGCTTTTCCCTGGCTGATGGCATTAATGTGTTGCTTCATGGATAAATTAGGGACTCCGAGCAGCACGCTGAGCAGCCCTCGGTGCCCCCTCCCACGGCGGCCGCGCTTTGGCGCAGGGACTGCTCTGCACACAGCAGAGTTTCTGCAGTGACTCATTTGTAAAATGTGGATGTGATTCCACAGAAACCATCCTGGTGCAGTCCCCAGCACCAGCATCAATGCCATACCTAAGGGCTGTGCTTCAATACTCCCAGGAAATTCAACTAAGTCCCAACACACTGTGCACTGCTGTCCCAGGCTCAGCAGGTAGGACAGGTCTGCACTTCTGCTCAGACAAAATACCTCACCTCTGCAACCCTGTTTATTTTCACAGAATTTCTCAAGCTTTCCTGGGAAGCGAGCTGGACTGCAGTGTTCTTTTCCAAAGTAGAAGCTAAGTTTGGCTAGAGAACAGCAGCAGGAGGGGTGAGCTGCTGTCTCTCAAAAAGACCCAAACCTGCCAATCACCCTCTTGTCTCTGTGCCAGGCTGGAACTCGTGGGCCCCAGGCCTGGAGCAGCAAAGGAGGAACACACATTTCTGCTCAAAGATGCACAGCACCAGGGAGCAGCAAAGCCAGATTTAGGGGACAGGAGACACGTGCCACCTTCAGCACGTGAAGTGTCAGGTACCTCAGCCTGGAGCAGCAGCAAAGCCACAGAATCTGGCTTTGAGTGCAACAACTTCCGCCACACAGAGAGGACTGGGTTACAAGAGATGCTGTGAAAGAGCTGACCTAAGTACCTGTTCTAAAAGCTCCATGCAGATCTGCCTCAAGGAGAAAACCTTCTATTAGTTACCAGGATGGTTCATTCACCATGGCCTAAGTTCATATAAAGATACATCAATAGAGAATCACTATGAGACCCCCAGATTAAAATAAAAGTACACAGGGAGAAAAGAGGAAAGTTTAATCATGCAAGAGAAAACTTAAAGAGAAAATCATAAAACAAGACAGTGAAACTAAAGAAACAAATACATTTTCAATTCAAATCAGAATGTAAATACTTCCACACCATATCTTACAGATCTAACACTATATTTATAATGTCAATACATAGGGTTGAGCTGTGTTTGGCATTCCTTCAGCCAGGCCCCTGTAGTGTCTGTGGTGCCTGGTCACCCTTAAGTGTGCCTGGCTCTGAGAAGAAGCCAAACAGAGCCACACCTGGAGCTTGGCCAATCCCATGGGTTTTGCACAGTACGTTGGCCAATCCCATGGGTTTTGCCTTTCAGTACTTTCTGAAAAACTTGGTTTGACAAAGGACATTATTTTTTCACACCAAGCTTCCCAATAAGCCCCAGGCCAACTGATAAAAGACTTGACAAAAGCCAAATCTGTCTTTTCATATTTATTACTAATATCTACATTGTGATGCATATAATAGACTATGCAGTATCTTCTTTCTGGCTCAAAAGAACATAAGTTACCATACCTCCTAATTTTGGCCTCAGAAGAGTCACAAGAGTCCCCTTGCATGTAAGGAAAAACTTTACTTCTGCTGTAGGAAGTTTGTCTACTTGTTTTTGTGGCCCCATGATAAAAATTCCCTGGGAAAGCATACTTCAGTTCAACTTCCAGAGCAACTTTTAAAAATAGTTCTGCATTTACCTTTATTACTAATTCAGTTCTTCAAAAAGTATTGAGTACTTGTGGGTTTTTTTCTGTACAAGTAATTATTTCTCCAGTTTGCCTGCTTAGGGTATATTTTTCTCCAGTGGTATTATTCTTCTTTAGTTAGCTCTTCATGTAAAGCTTCTCAAATGACTGATGCTAATGCAGCTGTCAAAAGGTTTGAAAATATTTGGCTTTCATTTTCACAAGCCCAGATCCGTAGTTTTGCACATTCTGGATCTATATCTTCATCTCAAATGGCACAATGGATAATATTTTTACTAGGTTAATCAATACATGCCTCACCTCTAGCAATAGAAATCTACACTGCAGTTAATGAATTCATTTATAGGACTAAAAATAAACAAATTATTTATGAAGATTCTGACCATTTCTTGACAGCTTTCCATGTTTTAGAAACAAGAAGAGAAAGCAGGTTGGCCTAGAAACAGCAGGCTGTTAGACCTTAATATTGCAAACTTGTCCAGCATATCCAGTTTTAATTAGGGGAGGGAGATTCTTCCTGAGTTTTAAGCTCCCACTAAGAACAGTCTTGACTACCTCCATACATGTATAGACTTACAATATCTGGTTATTACTTCTTTTCATGCCCAACAGTCATGTTTAGATTCTCAGACCCAGCTAGCCACAGTTCACTGTCCTCAGTTGCCTCCTGCATTTCACTAATACAAAGTTTATGGCACATTTTGGACTTAATTTCCCACATTGCTTCATTTATGTATCAACGTTTTTCTTCTTAACTTGAAGTTGGTCAACACAACCAGGTCAGATGCAAAAGCCAAACCAGTTGATCTACTTGTCAACTATAGAAACTTTTAATTTCTTCAATATCCTGTGATTTGATAACACTTCATCTCACATCAACAGCATAAACTTTCGCAAATCTGACTATAAAATAATTTGGGGGAAAATTTCTTTCAAAAACTTCAACCCTTTTCAGATATTTTATGAAAAAAGAAACCTCCTGCATTTGCTGATCCTTAAAATGTTAAAACTTGCTAATTTTCTTTTTCTCTTTTCATTTCTTTTGGTAAAATTGCTATAATAAACTTTGAATTTCCTTTTCATCGATCAACCCTTCTTTTTTATGTTTCTAATTGCAACTTTTTGATCAGGGCTGTGTTAGAAGGGTCCCTAAGAAGCACAGATATCTGAGTGGATGAAGAAGCAATACTTGTGCAGACACTCACATGCATGGTGTCCCACATTTTCACGTTTTTCACTTGTTATAAAATCACCTCTCTGTTAATAGATTTTACCAGAAATACATTTTTGGGTCAGCCAGTCAAATTACCCAATTCATCACTATTGCACAAACTGATTCGAATGTCACCTCCAAAATTATGTTTGATTAGCTTTAGTTGTCTGTCATCACTGATTTGTCTGGTGGTCTCAAGTAAAACTTAGGAGTTTATCAGGTTGTTAATACTCCTTTGATCCTGATATTCCCTGGCCTGCTGCTATCTGACAACCAGTAATTTATGTGTGTTCCTCTACCTGAATTTATCATACCCAGCAAACTCAGATACTTCCAGTTTTTATGGGCCACCTCTTTGTTGCAGAAACTAATTTCATATTAAAACCAGTCTAGTATATTTTCCACATTCATTCATTCATTCTTGTTATCTTTGTTTGCATTCTGGGCAATATAATACAATTTTACGTCTACTTCTATTAGCTGACCACACATAAAGAGCACCAAAGAAAATATTTTTGTATAAAATGTAATCTATCTAGAGGCCAGAACAGAGATGTTTGCTATGTTGAGCCCACTGGAAAGGATGCACTTGCATTTGGGAGCATCATCATAAAAAAGGCAAGGCTGGAGAGAGATATTCCTTATTAATCTCCAGTTGCTGTCAAATTCTTTATAATACCATCAAGCCAAAAGAAAGCACTATCAGCTAACAACTCTGGCTTTGCTTTTGAAAACATCTCATCTCTGTTCTGTTATACTGTACCACCAGGATGTGATTGGAAATGACAAACCATAACAGTTTTGTAAAAATACAATGGCAAGATTCATGGTTCTATCACATTTATGTTGGAGAAATGACAGCTAACCTTGGCACTGGACACCAAATTAATAATATGTTCCATGGGGAAGTTTCACTTTGAAGTGTTGCTGAGTGGCTGCCAGCTCTTGAGTAGAAAGTAAAGGTATCAGAGTTCAGGAAAATGAAGTGCCAGGGCAGGACCAAGAGCTCCGAGCAGACAGTTCCAGGCAGAGCCACAGGCTCACGTGTGTGAGGGGGCTCTCTGGCTTCATGGTCATTGTGGCTGCTCTTGCAGCTCCCCCTCCCCAAGGTCTCTGTCTATAGGGGTGGAGATGAAAGAGCCTCACGTGGTTTCTATTCCGAATCTCTGGCAGTATCCACAAGCTACAGTTCCTCTCCTCAGCTCCCCACCATGCACATATTAAAATAAAGCCTGTGATTAGCTTCCAGATAAATATATCTTTTTGATAAAAAGCTCATGTGTGAAGGGCAAGTTGCAGACTCACAGAGGCAAGGCTGGTGCACTCAGAAGCAATCAGGACAAGCTCCAGCCTTTGTGTGCTTGACAGACATGCTCTCAGCCTTCAAAACTGCTGCTGAAAAGAAGCTTTCAAACTGCTTTTGAAAGCCAAGGCCATAGTCTGCACAGCACATAAACAAACAACTTTTAGATCTTACATTGCCTTAAAATCCCAGGGAAAAATGGAACCCTGAAAGCGAATGTACACTGGTATTGTTCCTTGGCTGTACTGTATTCTACTACCTAAAAATGTCTGAATACCTCTAAAATGTTTTAAAAGGTAAAATGGCATTGTGATGCATGCAAGAGTGAGACAAAACATCAACTCCAAAAAGGCAAAATAAAGCCAAAGCCTTCAACTAGGATCGTGAACTGAATTAAACTGGCTTTGAGGTTCAGAATTCAGCTACCAATGCTTTTCTATTTCTCTCCTTTCTTCAGTTCCTATTATATGTATTTTGAATGTGCTATCTACCACAAACTCTGCAGTGAGATGATTTTATTACTGTATTTTTATATCAGCAGTTTAGAATGAGGCAGGGACAGTCACACAACATAAAACCAAGCAGTCGCAGAAGAAGAAAGAAGTCTGCTGTCCTATACTAAGGGAAGAGCTAAGAATCTGAGATGCACAATACAAATCCAAAGGAAAAACAAACTCCAGCATTCTGGTAGTATTTTGGCCAAAAGTTTCAGTCATGGTTTAGAATTGATTGCTTGTACTTCAGAGAGAAGGCCCCAAGAATTCTTTATCTCGCTCTGGTGGGCTCCCTCCACACCAGGGACCCTGCAGGAGCCTCCTGCTAATTTTGTGGCAAATCATCTGTTGCCCATGCACACTTTGAGCTGCTCAAACACTGACTTTGCAACATCTGAGAGACATTTTTTTTCAACTGAGTCAAAGCCACTTTTCCTCTACTGAGGAGCAAGCTCACGGCCAGACAGAAGTTCTAAGAGAATCTATTTCTGAGTTATCTGAGTGTATACATAGCTCCTGAAGATTTTTTTTTTAAAGAATGGAAAAAAAACATCTTAAAAGAAATGAAAAGAGGATTTTTATGCTTCGGATCAATGAAAACCAGACAAACAGAATTTCACAAAATATAGCAAAAAACCCCAACACTAAAACAAGACCTTTACTTTGAAGAAAAAGCAATAGAATTCCAATAAAGTACATTAGAAACTGTTAGTGGGCTACTAAACTAATGCATTTGAAAGTAAAGTTCTTACTCAAACTCCAGCAGTAGAAATTATTGTAGGATTTCTCTTTTGCACTGAAAAGGCTGGGTTTTGGCATAGGAAGCTTAGTCTGTACTTTCATGAAACTTATCAGCAAGGAAAATCCTCCACTGATCAAGGCTCTGGACTGCTTAAGGAGCTCAGATTCAAGGGCCACCTCTAGATCACAGCAATTTCTGCAATTTTTTTCTCAGCCTGGTAACTGAAGCTACACCATAAAATATCAATAAATATCCAGTCACTTTGTTATCCATGCTTACATATGGTGTATTTTTAGTGACAAAGATAGCTCAAGCTGAATAAGAAAACGTTACTCAGTTGCAGTGTATCACTGAAAGCCTGTATTTCTTTTTCATTTTTTTTCATTTTTTTTTCAGAGTACCTTGAAAAAAAAGAAAAAAACAACAAAATGCTAGAAAGAATCCTTATTCCAGATACACAACAAAGCCCTGAAACAGGATCCCCTCACTCCCTGCCTGGTGCATGTTTTCCCAGTCGCTCTATCAAGACACATCCTCAAAAGTTATTTGGAACTGTTTTGAAGAAAGCACAGTAGAAGCAAGTCTGTCACAACAAGGGCAACACCTGTGCTTCCCTGGCTATCTGGAATCCCAAATCCAGTCTGTATCTTTTTGTGGTTTAGGAGTGAGACCAAGGATTTCAGCTGTCACTTGACAATGCAACACGACAGGATATGATAATCTGAATATTGAATCAGATTTCTGGGGAAGCTGCCTGTCTGAAATCATTGCATTTTTATTAAATTTGACACTACATGTAGAGATAAAATAGTCAGTGACTACATTTCATTACTGTAGTAAAAAAAGACTGCTTTAATATAAAGCCTCCAGACTGTCTAAAGGTTCAGGTTGCATTAACAAAACCTACTACACTGCTTTGTTCCTCAGATAAGCCTTCTGGAATGAATGCACGTGGGCAAAGAGACACCACTCAGCACAGGCTGTAGTAGCACTGTTTGTCAAAGAACAATTCAGCAAACTCAGGCATTATTTGGAATGAAGAGAAAAAGCAGAGTTTAGTCTGAGCGTGTCACGGGAATGGTACATGAGCCAGGTTGTGGATGACACACATTGGTGGGGTTGTGTTCCACATCCTGTGGTGTTTGTCCATGAGGGCAGATAGCTACACACCAATTTTCAGTATTACAGCCATCGAAGGAATTATAGTTCACTGGCCCTAGCAGGTATAACATGCACAGGCAGGCTGTATATATCACAAAACACAGAACACTTCAATTTCCATAGTCCCAGTAGCGAAGTTCTAGCAAACCATGCCAGACAGTTCTTGTCTGGAGAGGCAGTTCAGGTAGTTATTTATTTCCAGCATTATTGCTAGCAGACAGTTTCCAGGCATTATTAAATTCCTACTCCCTAACAACCAATGCCTTATTATTAACATGCATTGACAGCCACTCACTACCTGTAAGTGTACAATGTATTTGGCACAAATCAAGCTTCATTTGCTGCCTGGGAGTATGGATTCAGGTTGATGGACACTATCAAAAACAAACCACAGAACTGCTTGGGGCCAGACAACACAGATAAGTCAGTCCAAGTGAAATTTCGTCTAACAGCTGGGGAAGTAAACTGGATGCCATCACTCAGTGCTGCACGGTATAAAAGGACAGAAGTAATTCTCTGCATTTCTAGCAAATTAGAGTGTGTTTTCCAGGCTCACAAAAATTTTCCACTCCATTATCAAACAAATAAAGAACATGTTAGTGAAAATTGAGAAGCATGTCTCTGTTTTTTTTTTTTTTTTTTAAGAATATTACAAATACACCTGTTAAGTTGATTATTGAGGCATTGACAGTTAATGCACTGAAGCATTAAACTGTGAGGTCTTTTCAGCTACCCAGAAATACACATGTCAATTTGTTTATCTAGCTACCAAGTTTCATAGTAGACTCTTCTGACAGTCCCCCTCACTCCCCCTGGGACCATTCTGCTCCCACGTGGGGCTAGAACTGCCCTAGTTTGTAATATATGATGGACCTTCCTCCTCTACTCTGGGAAAAGAGGTTTTGAGCACTCACAGAGGTACAGTTGTGAGAATAGATGGGCCAAAATGTCTGCAAAAAAAGTTTGTCCTAATTTAGTTACTGAAGAGTTAGGTCTAAACCAGAGAAGAGTCAAGACTATGTAAATTCTGAGGAAAACACAAAACCCATAAACTGTGTATTGCACTAATGGCTTTCTCTCTCCTTTATGGAGCCTACATGGTGCCCTGTTGGAGAGAATGAGCCCTCTCTTGTTCAGTTCCCATATTATTTGCCATCCATGAAGGGGGTTTATATCAGGGAACAAAACTGGCTGGTGATGATTAGGCAGAAAAAGTAATTAGCAGGAGAGAGTCTGATCAGGAAGCATGAACTAAAAACTCAGGGAACTGTCATTCCTTGGCCAAGAAAAGCATGGATAATAAACCCTTACATTTAAACATGATTGGGTTTGTGGGGGGAATGTTTTGGAATGGAGGAACTAAAAGAGAAAAGTTAATATTAGTACTGGGATTACTATAATAATAAAGGGAGTGGTTGCAAATGGAGCTCTTAGAGCCTCTGGAGAAAAATCCATTATTATTTTTTAAATTTTGTTTGTAGAATACAGAAAATTGTCCTAACTTTTCAGCCATGGAAAAAGCCCACAACGTTTTGCTCAAATTTCCAGCAATGTGAACAATCAGTAAGTGACCAATTTTAATGAGACTTCCAAGAGTCATTAGAAAGCTAATGGTTTCTCAGATTATTTCACTTTGTCAGTTGATTACCTTGCTTCGTGTTGGGAGTGCATGTGATTACTGCCTTGCAGGGATCAGCAGCAGCACCTCTTATATCCAAAACAACGGGAAGTGGTGAAAAGTTGGACTTTTCCTGCTTGGCCTGGGCTTTGCCCTCAGCTCCTTCCCAGAGCTGGTGTTCAGCTGGGCTCTGCACCCCATCTCTCTGCCTCACACTTGCCCTGACTCAAACCCAAGCAGTAAATGCCTTGGGTGGCTGCTAGGGCTGGCTCAGAGACCTCATTTCACTGAGCACTTGTGCCCCAGGAAGAGAATAAACACAGTATTAAAGCTGAATTTCTCCCCAGTAATATATTTTCATGTGCTGATCACCACCTCTTGTGGTGTTTAACCCATACAATACAGCACTGGTATGTACTCAGTATGAGAATTCATTATTCAGAGTATGTACAAGCAATTCTTCTGCATGAAATTCCACTCCTTGTAAAAATTCTAATAAAGAGAGAAAAAATCTTGGAAGTCACACTGATGCCATTTCCAAGGGAGGATTCCTGGATGTGGCTGTCCTTAGGCAACACCAGTTATTGTTCCAAAGGTGAAGATGGACCTTTGCCAAAGGCAAAACAAGATGATTTTGAAGATGGTTATGGTTCAGTTACATTAAATCCCTCTGAAAATAGCTGCATTGTCTTGAAGGCTTTCCAGGTTAAATGTTGTCACATTTATCATGGCAAATGCAGAGTATCATCAAGAGATGTGTTTGCAGATCTTGGCTAATACCTAAAAACTGAATCAGCTCCATTATTGCCTTTATTGCTGACATCTGTTTCTCCCTGAAGATGTGTAAATAACTGTGGCCAACACAGCTGACAGGAAGGGAAGAGATACAAACCAAAAAGGAAAAGTGCCTCTGGGATATTTTTCAGGCCCCATGACAATAAATATCAAAGACTGCTACTTTCTTATGGCCTGTAGTTAGACCCTAGGCTGTATTAGATCCACTACTGTAGGATTAATCCCTCTCTGACACAATCCTTGTTTTCATACTACAGTAGAGTCTCATTCCCAGTGTTCCCCATACTCAGGAAGTGAAAGAATACATGTTTATCCATGAAAGCTGTAATGACGCCATATTAAGGGTAAGAAGTTTAAGAACAGAAGATGTGGCTAAAAGAATTACCCTTCCAATCACTTCTGCTGAGGAGAGCCATAAATTGAGGGTTACGCTACTTGAAACAGTCCCAGTGAAGCCTCTTCTGAACATTGTTTATTGTGTACATTTGGAATATCCCATCTGGCTCTTTTCTTTTTACAGAGAAAGATTTAAAGGTAGTAAAGAGCACATTCTTCACTCAGACCTATCCTCATGTATTGCAAATGGAGAGGTGACAGGGAAAAGGAAAGCTCAGCCAAGTGGAAGAAAGTGCATAAGTTATTTTGTTTATTATATCCATTACAGTTATGCCCAGGGAGATGACAAGTCTAGGGCCCTGTTATCCAAAAATCACTGTGCAGCACAAAGTAAGAGCTGGTGTGAGTCCTGAAGAGCTCACAGCCAGACAAGACAAAAGCCACTGCAGACACCAAGCACACAAAACGGTTGGGAACACAGCTGCCCTGAAAAACATCTGCTCAGGGTCATAGCAACAGCTTTATTAGTTTCTTATTGTCAACTGATTTGGGTTAGTTGAAGGCACGAATTACTGGTGGGAAAGGATAAGCAAAGTGGAAAATCAAAGTGGCAAGACAATGAGGAGAGGAAGGAGGAGAAAGCAGGAGCCGCAGAAGGCACTGAACTGCACAAGGTCCTGCAAGGTAGGACTTGCACTATGGACTGGGGATAGAAACAGGCCTGAAGACACTTGCCAAAATATTTACAAAAGCTGCAAAAGAACAAATTTCATATTCCAGATATTGCTATTGTAGCAATGTCATGCACTGATTAAAATGATGGATGTCAATTCTACATTGAAACTAGATATTAACAAAAGGCATGACTGCACTGCCTTCTCTTTTGCCATGTTTATAATTTTCCCGTTCATTACTACACCTCAGAGATAAGAATTCAAAAAATTCCCAACTCTAGGTTAGGAATTTCATTCCTGAAACTAAAGGGTTTGGAGTTTTCCTGCAGTTTCATCCTATGCTGTGGTATAGAGCACAGATAGGTACTTTTAAAAGAAAACCATCAGGTCTTACAGATGAACTACAAAATGTCTGTTGCCAACAAAATTCTTTCTAAGAGTGTATTTTGATCCTTGATCTAGACACTTTGGAGAAAATATTACTGAAAAATCATTAGACAATATTAAATAGCATCATTAAACATTATAAAGTTGATATCATTAAGTTACAAAAACTGATCAGATATATTTGGCAGATCTGTAGGAGCAGCAGAAGGACTCCCAGTCATTGAGGCCAAAGGTGGAGCTGCTACAATGCTGTGGCTTTCTGCAGTGGGGACACTATGACTGTTTAAATGGTTTCAGAGCTGTGCACAGAACAATTGGCAGTAAAATGATGAGCCTTTAATTGTTTAGGTCTTGGGGGAAACAAGAATCCGTTTTGCACACAAGTTTCTGGTAACTTTCCAATTCTTAGAGACAAATTACAATGGCTTAGCAGCAAACAAGCAAGCATTCTTTGCTTGTTTATGCCAAAACCAAAAAGAGTAGAAAGATACATGTACAGAAAATAAACTTCACTGCCAAAACTGCAACAGCTTCTCCTGAAGTTACAGCGCTGCAGTTTCAGCAAGGAGTGCATTTAAGGCTTCCTTCCTTGTCTCACTCTGGATGCCAAGGTCTGACCTGTCTGTCTCTCACATCTGCTCTGGGCTTCTCTGTGAGCAGAGCAGCTGCCTGTGCTCTCACCAGCACCACCAGGACCAGTTCCTCCTTCACCCTCATCTCAGTGCAGCACTGCCTTGAGACCCAGCTGAGACTGTAGTCTGCTCTCCAAAGAAATCTCAGTGAGATTGCATTCATTTTTGTACTTAGCTTTTTTACATACTTCCAACTTTTGAAGTTTTG
Organism: Eopsaltria australis; assembly: GCA_034509425.1. Lineage (NCBI taxonomy): Eukaryota > Metazoa > Chordata > Aves > Passeriformes > Petroicidae > Eopsaltria > Eopsaltria australis. The sequence goes on from JAVTVJ010000138.1 coordinate 3,145,979, forward strand.
CTTATTCTTTCTTTTTAATTTATGTGGATTTGAACTTGACTAAAGTCAAATCTTCTAAGGAGAGGCTAGAAGCCGAAAGGAGGACAAAATGTGATGATTTCAAGTTTAGGAGTTTCCTAATACATCACCATTTAATAATTATAGATAACTATTATATTGCTAAATGTATTTTTGTTTTCTCAGGAAGCCTTTTTAATTGTGGAAAAAAATAAAATAAGTGAGAGAAGAGAAATTTTGGTTACTTCCCCTCCTCTCAGCACAGTAATGAAGACAACTGAAGCAAAATTCAGTGTTCTGCATCATCAGGAGCAAGGCAGTTTCTTTTTTTTTTTCAGCCATAAATCTTGGTGTCAGTGGTGTCCCTGGAGGTTTCATCATTCTTCTCTTTATCCAGACATATTTACCTGAGCTTTCAAAGCGTTCGAATTTTGGAAGAAAAGAGCTCATCATTTTGTGTGTAATTTCAGCTGAAACTAATTCCAGAAAGCTCTGGTGATACATACTGAGGATTCAAGTTGTACAGTACAGCAAAGCCTCTTAAATTTCTGCTCAAGGTACTGACAGAAATTGGTTGCTCTGTGGAGGTAGTTTGTCAATAGGAGTGAAGCAGACCCAGACTCAGTGAGATGCTTTGGGGAATACCAAAAGGGGAGTCGGATAACCTGGAGCAACTTGTTATTGTGGTCTTATACAGTATTTGTATAAGGCTTTAGTATTTGTACCATATAAAATATTCCTTTATCCCTAAATAGGCAGCAAGAATGAGCTAGTTTTGCTGGATTTTACCAGATAAGACTTCAAGGTATTAATTAAACTGTTACTTCCAAAAGACACAGAAATTCTATGTAAGAGTATCTTTTAGCTGAAGTTAATTAAAGCAAATGGTCACTATTTTCCCCACCAGGGAAAAATGCAGTCACTGTGCTCCCACACGCACAGGAGGTGGACAATCCTGACTCGGTTTTAATTCTGCTTAGATTTTTTCTTTCTGCTACTCAAACATGAAGTTCAAATTAATTTTAAAAAAATCAGCTTCAGAAATCCTTGTTGGCTTTCTCTTGCCTTTCCATAGCCTGAAGCAGGCTCTGGCTGCTCAGATGTCTCTTGAGCTGGCTACAAGGCTGGTATAACAGTAGTGACTGAGTCAGAGGAGCAGAAGTCAAAGGATTTTCCCTCCTAAAATAATGAAAGACAGCATTGTTAGACCGAAACGTCACTCGGGAAGAGAAGGAGATGCAGATACACTTCTACTGCAGTAGTAATATCAGCAAGGAGACTTGCCCACGGAAAACTGAATGAATAAGGAGCAGTGCCTGGCCAGCAGCCAGGGACCGGCTGCACAAAGACAGAGCCGTGCCCCTCGTGGTGGCCTGGCTGCTGGGGAACCTCTGACCACACACCCACCTCCCTGTAGAACAACTCAGGCAGTGACTAACCCTGCAGGCAGCAGAGTTTGGGCTGGAGAGCACAGGGCAGCAAGGAGGGATTGTTAGAGCAGCGGGCAGAGGGAAGGGCCTTGCTGATGCTGTGTTTGGCTTGCACACGACAGCTCTGTGGAGTTCCCTGAGACGGGGCATCCGCCTCTCTCAGAGCACACAGCTCCAGAGGAGGAAGAGGATAACGCTGAGAAAAAGCAGCCCGAGTATCAGGGTTTGTGAACATTTCCATTTTCGCCAAGAGAGGCAGCAGCACTGCCTGCATTTGACAGCATCTCTAGACAGCCCACAGCAGCACACCCTTCTCTCTCCCCAGCCGGCCCCACTGCTCTGCCCGCCTGTCCTGCTGTGGCATGGAAACCACTCCCTGAAGCAGCAGATGGGGGTAATGGGGACGAGAACATTTCCTTTAAGGCAGGCGAGCTAAGCATCTCCGCCCTGAGCGCACCATCCCTGCCCTGAGCGCACCATCCCTGCCCTGAGTGAGCGCACCATCCGTGCTCTGTGCCCATCATCTCCGCGCTGTCTGCGGGGGCTGTGCCGTGTGGGCTGCGGAGCCCAGCTCCACAGCAAGCTCATCCTGCTCCAGCGAGCACTCGCTCACTCCTGCCTTTTGTTACTGCCCGTGAATGTTAATCACCAACACCTTGTTTTCAAGTAATGGCCCGCCGCATGAATCACCCGGAAGATGGTTGTAATTCAAGACACACCGCTGCAAAACAGCACAACGTAACTTCAATTGTCTCGCTTTCGTGTATTTCTTTCGGCTTATAATATGTCTAATTTCACTTCCCCAAAGTTGCAGAGATAGAAGCAGCGCTGCTCCCTGCAGCAGCCAGTAACTATGGTGACCAACGCCGGTGCGATGAACACACCTTCTGTTCTGAGCCCAGAAGCACTGGAGTTAAGAAATTATGTAAATAAAAATAAGACTGGAAAGAAAACCAAAGCTCTGGGAAAATTTTCCCTGGGTTTTAGGTGCAACACTATGGAATATGTGATTCATTAATACCTGTGTATGTGTACCTCTCAGAGCCTTGTGACCCTTCACCAGTTAAAAACAGCAAACAAAACCAGTAAAAAATATTTTTAATCTTTGCATGGGAAGAACACAGCAGATTTATTGCTGCTCCTGTCACACAAATGAACTTTGGAGTAGCTAGTGGCTGATTCCTCCCTTACAGGGTATTCTTATAAAAAGTTCTAGATCCAGCCATGTCTGGTATGTGGCACAAATGTGATAACAGGCAGATGCAGGCCTGGAGGACTCAAGAGATCTGCTGCAAAGTCAAGCAAGGAACGTCCTGATCTGCACTAGGTGTGTTCTGCCAGGGAAGGAAACACGAGGTTTGCAGAATGAGCAAAGTGCTGCCCCAACCTTACTCCTTAAGTGTGCTTTCAGCTGCTCCTGCCTCTTGAGTACTTGGGAGCTTCTGCTGCCAGTGAAAGCAGCAGCTTGGAGGGTGAGCGGCCAGACCCGAGCATCTCTCTGGTGCTTGGAGGTGACTTTGCTGCCTGGGAGAGAAATGTGTGTTGGGGTGTTGCCTCATCTCATCATGGAATAGTTTGGGTTGGAAGGCAACTAAAAGATCAGCTCGTTCCAACCTCCTTGCCAAGGGCTAGGGCTTCATCTGAATTCTGTCTTTTCTGCTCCCCATTGACACTAAAGGGTAAACTGAAAGGGAGTGATTTACCAAAAGCCTGCATAATAAAGGCTTTGCCAGAATTAAAAGCCAAGTTTTTTTGTCTCCAGTTAAGCAATGAGCTATCATACATAATTCAAAAGCTTTTTTCAGAATATTTTACACATTAATTAGTAGTAGTACTATGAATATTCTTCTAATTTTATCACTGATAGTTTTTTGCTTCTTCCTAACAATAAAAGAACTTCTTTAATCTCTGGAATTTATACAATACATTACATTACTTCTGCTTTTTCCTTTATTCACTTTTCTTTTAAAAATGTGTTTCTCTTTACCTTAAGTCTGTAAGAAAGTAATTTGCTATGTAGCTGGCAGCTGCTTTGCTGTACCACAGAGTTCCACTGGTTGTATTCCAGCCAGAAAAAGGGGTAGGGGACAAAGGAGGGCTGATTACAGTGGTATTTCAAAGAACAGTGTGCTGGTTTGTTCTTGGTTAAAGGGTGGAAAGGAAAAGCTATGGGTTTGAGGAGTTAAACAGGGAAGAAATCTTAATTTCATGTCTCTGCTCACAGTCAGAAGGTTTCAGGGCACTTGTGTATCCAAACTAATCAAATGGTGGTTTCTGTGTGACAGTCTCTCCACCCCACCTGACACCCCTCAAGGCTGCTTTCAACTTGCTGAAAGTATTCAGGCACAAAGTCTGGAGAACCTGAGCCAGGCACGAATTTTTGTTAGTGAGGAGGTAGAGCAAACCCTAGGGCACATTTCATGCTCCTTTTCATGTACTATCTCAAAGCCTCCTCTTCTCCCTGTCCCCCCCCCCCACTGCTGTCCCTTCTAAGCAAACACAAAAACAAAACAAAGAGCCCTTCTTGCCTCTCTGGAAAAAAAAAAAAAAAAAGACTGAAAACCACGGCAACTTTGCCTGAACAGCTCCTATACTTCTGAGTACTCAACTCTGCCAACATCTGTTTCCCGTCTGCAGTTAAAATGCAAATGCCATCTTTTCTCTCCCTTCTCCTTTCCCTAGACAACTGTGAGACCTGCTACCCGTTTTTAGGCAAAGTAAAAGAGCTTTTCCTTGTTGGCTTTCTCCAAAAACGGCAGGGAACAAAGCATTTGTTATTTTTAGATCCCACGGTTCCACTCAGTGTAGGAGGCTCTCTGTCCTGGAAAGATGAAGATTCTCATATGTAGCTTGAAAAATATTTATTGTATTTCTGGTTTAACCACTTGTTTTCAGACTGCTGCACTGAAAACCTGCTAATGGAAAAAACCAAAAGCTATTAGAAATTTCTGCTTGTCCAAGCACTCAAAGCTGAAATGTATATCCAAGCCTTCTCTGTCACATCAGACTCATCTTTTCTTATTCTTGTAACCCCATTATTTCCAGCCTGACAGTTTTCCCCTCTGTGCCCTGCAGCCTTCTCCCATCCCCTGAGCCACACTACATAAGTTCCCTCAGGTCAAATCTTTTGTTTTCTTTTGTGTTATCTCTAGAGGATCAGAACTAAGCAGCTGTCTGTGATTCTCACTCCCCCATATGCCCTGTGAGGGTGATTTCCATATCCTCATCACCATGTAATAAGCAAGGAAGTGACATCTAATGTCACTTCCCAGTGAAGGTGAGCTATTGGATGCCATTCAGAAACAGATGAAAGGTAGCTTGGAAAACACAAGGTCCATGGCAAACCTAGTTCCTTAGAGAGGGCTGAGGAACCCAGAGAGATGCAGACTGACAGCCTGGAGAGAGGAATGGCAGAGTTTAATACCTTTGAGGAGAAGGGGAGGCTGAGGAACACTGTGGTCACCTGTGTGTGTGCCACTCCTGAGAACACATTGGAGCACTAAGGACCTCTCAGGAGTGCTTGGGGTAAATGACGCTCACAAGACCACACAACCTGACAGTGGGGACCTTTTCTCCCTGCCAGTATCATGAGATGTCTCAAAGAGAAGCAAAAAACCAGAATTACTTGGAGATTTATTAACTGGGAACTGGATTGAAGAGAGAGACCCAAATTAATGGTTGCTGGAAGGTATTTTTGGAATAGGCCCTAAAACAAGAAACCTAAAAGAAGTGTTTGACACGAGTTACATTTGTGAGTAGGGGTTCGCCTGTGGGCTGAAGGCATGAGCAAAAAACTGCATTGTTGGACCAGAACCATAATCTCTGCAATGTGGGGCTTCTTCCAAAAGAGGAGAGGCACGTTTAATTCCCTGTGTGGGCAGTTTGTAGCTGAAACCAATTATATTACATATGGGATCATCTATATGACATGAGGTTTGTCAAACAGTTGGCACCAGAGATCACAGGCACATGAAAATACATTATTCAAGTAATTAAGATCTATATTTTCACAAATTTTCACCTTTTTTCTGATACTGTGAAATATGCTTACATATGCTTCCACCCCAAAAAGTGTCTTACTTTTAAAAGAATCTGACTTTATAGCCCAACATTTTTAATCACTAGTAATTATAACTACTAACTATAAAGCAATTTATACACATTGGAAAATGATACATAAAAGACAAAAAATATATTTTTCTCTAATTCTACTTCTCCCTCCTAAGAGCAGTAATCATCATTAGTAGAAAGTTGATTATTTAAGCAAGAAGCCCTCAGCACTCTCCCACAATAGCTACTAAAAAACTCAGTGATCTCTGGTTAATACACTGATATTTTAACAAACTACTTTATTTTGTAGAGAAAACCTGTATTATTTATATTCTGTTGGACTCCAAGCACAGTTAAGTTGCTCTTTTATTATATATTTCACCATCAGCATTTTCAAACACCAATAAAATGGAGACATTTAACAAAGGAACTTTTTCTTAATTACTCTTTTAGATATCAAAACATATTTAGTTTGAGAATATATGCTAGAGGCAAGTGTGGCTTGTTCAGAATTGTTTCCATGTTCCAAAAATAATTAGCTGTATTCTTTTGATGCTAACACAGAAATAAGGAGGAACAACATTAATTTAATGAAGCTACACCAGCATGGCGTGAAGTAGAACCCAGCTGCATTTTTAAAGACATTTTCTCTGAAGCAATAATTTGAAGGGGAAATAGGAAAAACCAACTGCAACAAAAAAATATTAGTAATCTCAGCTCCTGCACGGCATTTCTGTCACATCTGAAACTCAGATTGATTTGACCAAGAAATGAACACCAGCATTTGGGGATGCTAAATAGCAGCTTTGTCAGGATGGCTAAGGGAGAGGCTTGGAACATCCTTACTTGACTCGATGTATTGTCACAACAATTTGAACTGATGGCAGTTTTGAAATCTGAACAAAACTTTGTACCTTGACACTACCTGGAAAGTCAACATGCAGTCAGAACAGCTTCATCCAACACTCACAACATCTCAGATTAAATTAGTTCCCATCCATTACCTTCTATCCTCTAGGTTATCCTCTAACATTATGTTCACAAAATAAGGTCATTGGTGAGGTGGGGTATTTCTTAAAGGAAGCTGATGTCCCAGAACAACTCTCAAAGGGCACCATCGAGACAGTGTCAGTGATCTAGCACAGCTAGGCAGGATGCTGGTACATCCATTAACCTCTTGGTCTGCATGCTTGTATGCCTTAAGATCTGTCTCATCTGTTTCCTTTCTTTCCCTCCTGCTCTTTCTTGTTTTTGTATATCTCCAGGTACTGAAAATAAACATAGGCTCAGGAAAAAAGAAAAAAAAAAAAAGGAAAAAAAGGAAAAAAAAGAAACAAACAACAGAAAGCCCCAAGGAATACCCTAAAGGCTTTGCTTTTGAGACAGAAGTGAAACATCTACTGAATGACCACTGCTTCCTGAAGATTCAATTCTGTCACTAAATTTTATATAGCATATTATTCCAAAGTATGAGGCTATGGAGAAAAATTTAACCCAAAGAATAATCTAACCTGATGGAGTTCACGAGCTAACAATTCAGCCTCCATGGGAGACCTGAGAATCTTCTTTCTTTTTGGGGGAGAATGGAGGAGCAGAAAAGGAAATGTGTTAAATATAACTGACTAGCCACTGTATCCAGGAGAAAATATATTATGACTAAATTCAATGTCTGATTCTCCATTGCACAAAGCAGACTCCACACGAAGAGGAGAAAACACCATTTCCTATGAGCTGAAACAGCCATTACAAGGAAGAAGTCCTCTGAGGGTGAGGAACAGCATCACCCACTAATGACAAGGTAATTTCCAATGGCAGAGGGAGGATGCACCTGAGGGGAGCTGGGCATGGCTCTCCTGGAATGACATGGAGCTGTTTCCAGAGGAGTGCAGATACAGGACCACACAGTCATCCTTTTCAGACTGGGGTTGCATTGGCTTCCTGAGGAAAAAGCACGACTCCCTTTTTGTCTTTTGGTCTCAACTGCTCTGGTTTTGTTGTTCTGCTCACTGCAATCCCTTAGAGTTTTTGTCTCTGTGGCACCAATTTTTTGTATCTCCTGCCTGCTGGAATTGGAAGAGGCTCACCTAGCTCCCCCCAGCACACACCTGAGTGATGACACACACAGTTAGACGAGGCTACATGTTTTGACAACTGTGCTGTTCACAGCCATGGCTGCCCAGCAGACATGCACAGCTTCATTTTCGTGAGGCTGCTGCAGCTTCTGGGCCCTTAAATCACACTGGGTATTTTTGTTTTGTCTTATCTATCGCTCTGCATGTCTACAAGTACCCACTGACTCTGACATACGCTTCTAGCAGCCCAGACAGCCCTGTTTTCAGTTTTCTATTGAACAAGATGTCAGCAGATGACAACCCACGCTCCACTGATGTCATCCTGTAATTTAATAGCATTAAATATGGGTCAGAGTCTGACCTCCATCACCATTTTAGTAGACACTTTATTATTTTGTTTTCAATCAACAAGTTAGACTGAGGATAATGGGGATATGCTGTGCCATAATTCATTGCAATGGCTTAAGCATATGCTCATGAAATGGCAGCTTGTTGTCTGACACAATTATGTCGGACTTACCATGGCTAGCAAAAGCAGATTTAGTACAAACTATCAGCTGCTGAACTCTACAATCTTCTAATACAACTATGCTAAGAGACATAGTCAAATACTAGCTGATGATAAATAAGCTGCTGGCATTTGCTTGCCCATGTCTGTGTTAATAAATCTGTATTATTTTGTCCAGTATACCAGAGTTTCCCTGTCTCTGACAGTCTCTGACTTGGCAAATTCATCTTTTTTTTTTTGCTAGGCTATATGACAAAACTTAATCTTTTCTGAAGGTGACTCTTTAGGGGAGACCAGCACAAAATTTATATGGTCTCTGCTAAAGTTGCGACCCATTTATTGACCTCCCTGCCCACTTTATAGAAACGCTTGCAACACTTTTTGCCAGCACAGAGCTTCCTCTGGAACAGGTTAAAGGGGCTATAAAAGCTCCTTATTAGGGCCAGCTTCCCATAGCTACTACAGATTTAATCTGCCAATTGACTACTAAAATGCAGGGTTGTCTTCTTCTTACTTTATGGATTCTTGTGGGTCCCTTCCAACTCAGGATATTCTATGATTCTATGACCCTGTGAAATTTACTGAAGTATCCTGGAAGACATTTCACCTTACAGATTCAAGCTGGTAAGGCAAAATATCTGTTTCTTACTGAGCTCAAGAGGAAAAGCAAGCACTTACTGTGTGAATTCTTGGGACAGTGGTGGGGGGTAGCCTCAGACTCTACACTGCAGCAACTGAAGCAAGCAGAGGAAAGATTGCTCTCTCAGACAGACAGAAACTCAGGACTGGGTAAAGGAGGTCATACTACATTTATTCATTGGTTAATTTGTAGTGGGTCTCCTTGCAAATTATCTCATTTTTTCTATGTGGAAAAACCTGACATTTGCCGTCACCAGTGTCCCCCTTCACTGTGTCAACCCTGTGACCTAGAGTAACTCCTCCTGTAGCTTAAACCCAGCAATATCAATAATTATTTGCCCATGATACAGAAATAACAAGCACTTGACTGACTTAGCTTATCCCTACCACATTTTTTGAAGGCTGTGAAAAAAACCTTTAGTCTTGAAACATAAAGAAGAGAGGGATGTGACAATTTGGGAAGCTGGCAGCAGCACGTGGGAGCTGGTGCACCCACCCACCGTGACAGAGCTGTTTGATCGTGCTGGGTCTCACATGCCAACAGCAGTGGCAGATACTGTTGCAGATGCTGCCATGCTGATGTTGTGCCCATAATCTGCTCTCATTTCATGTCTTATTTCCTTTGAGTTAACAGTTGAGTGGTGTGTGAGATGCTATCCTTCAGGAGCCTTTCTGCAGTCTCCAAGGACTCCTCCTCAGCCGAGTACTTCAGAGGTGTAAATACAGCTGTTAATTTCCCTGATAAATAACAGAAGGACAAGGAACAGAGGAGAATTTGCACCGCTGTGCCAGTTTCATTACTTAGGAAAATTGTCCTTTTACTCTCCAGAACACAAAATGGAGATTTGCATCCTAAACGCTGCAGGTTTAATTTGTAGCCTCCCTTCCTCCCCTGACTCTGAACTAGAGCTACCAAACCACTAACAAACAAAAAATTTGGAAATAGCAGTGCTGCTTTTCTTACCTGTCATTTTATCACTGCTACTTTGAAGATGTTATGAATTTACACTTTATTATCACCAGCCTTGTTTGGGATCCTGTATTAAATGGTTCGCACACAAAAGTAAAGATCTGTCGATGCATTTTTGTCCTTATGTCAGCCCTATATCTACAAGAACACTCTCCGATATCTTATTTTCCTTCAACTTATTTAGTCACTTTCTCTCCATTAGCACTTTTTGCTTTTAAAGCTGCAGAAACATTCTTTCTTCTGATTGTATCCGTTTGAAAAACATCAACTTATATTTTCAGGATCATTTGTTGTGAACCTGTCTTTTATGATCTGACAACACCTTTATAACATGTACTCTGTAGCTAAAAATCTGTTTATTTGTATGGCAAAAAGAAATTACACTGGCACCAGAGCTGCAAGAATTTTTTTACTGTAGCAATTGTGGAGCTCTTTGAGATAATAATTCTACAGTCTTTAACAATGGTGTTGCAAGTCTGTCTGTGTGTTTATTATTCCACTCTGAAAAATATCAGTGAGAGATGGTTTTTTTTTCCAACAAGATATTGCAAGAGAAGAAGAAAATAAGTAAATCTCTCTTTTTTTTTTTTTTGACAGTATTTTTTTAAAAATACTTGTTTTAGTGTTTCAGTTATAATTAAATTTTACTTCTTTGAGGATAACATAACCTGTGATACACCATAAACCCAGAGCAGCAAATTAAATTCTACCAAGGTTTCTTTAATATAATACCACACAAATCACGTAACTGGCAGCACAATTGTTTTCCTACCATACTTGGAAGGTTTTGTAGAACAGAATATATTTAAGTTTTACTTCTTAAATATAATTTGCACTAATGACTAGATCACCCAGTGTGAATTACCAAAGGCTGCAAATTAACAAAGATGAGAAGATATCCAATTATTTTTAAAGGGCTAATGGATTCTAAAATGCACTGGTTCTGTACTTTAGAGATGATATGTTGTTTTAGCTATTCATAATAGAACTGTAATAGCAGAATACAGCTCAGCATATCTGTACAGGTAATGCTCACCCCCTGTAGCCATGGCTGTGCTGCTGATCTGACACAGGAAGGATGGGACAGGGAGGGATCTGGAGTGTCACCTGCCACTATAACAAATGAGCAGAAAGCAGAAAAAGGGGGTCTCCATTTCATGACAAGAACAGTGCAAAGGAACTCAAAGCTACTTAGGAGGTGCCTGTGCTGGAGACAAAGAAACCACAGTTTCCAGAGCTGTCATTCGCTTCTTGTGCTATTGCTGAGATTCGTGTAGTACCAGACACTCTCTGTGTAGGGAAAGTGCATTGATGCTCCACAGTGCACTCCCAGCAGTCTCAACAATAACTCCAAGACACCGGCTCATCTTCTCTGCAACCACTAAAGTGTGATTTTTCTGCCAGATATGACTGCAATACTTCACACATAAACATCAACCCAGTCCCAGCCCTTTGCTGCCTTTGACTCACCAGGGTTGTCACGGGAGCACCACTGTAAAAAATATTTACTTAAACATAGAGTGACAGAGCTGGATGGAAATGGCAAAGATACACATATGAGTTGACATGAATGAATCTTTGAAGTCATATTTATTAAAAATTAATGCTTGGAAATGACAAATGCAATACTACCCTAAAGTCTCCTTGCTCAGACTGCAGTGACTGTTCAGACCCTGCTCCAGGTTTGCTGGTGCTGGTGTGCTTGAGCTCCTTTAGTGCAGCACTAGCTTTCAACTTGGCTACTGCTATTGCCAGCCCTCCTCATTGTCAGCAAAGTCAAACACCAACACCTTTAATGCATTTCCAGCCGTGTTGGAGTGTGTTCCTAAAATGACTCCAGTTTCTCAAATTGCTCCTGTTAAGGTAAGAACTGCCAATTTTTATTCCTTTGGCAAGCACTGTATCTTACTGTGAGAATAACTGTTTTTACTAGCAAAGGAAAAAGGCCTCGTATTACTGGGCCCAAGCCTCGCTAGCAGCTCTGGGTCTCTTTCAGATCACACATGTCTATTAGCAGCAGTTGGGAAGTGGCAATTGTCTCCTTACAAAGCACTAGCCCCAAGCTGAAACCTCTCCAGGAAGAAGTGTGCTGGCCTCACACTCCCAGCCATGCAGGACAACACTACTTGAGGCTTCCTAAGAACTTACAGAACACTGTATAAAGCCATGTCTCTGGCACAAACAAAGGATAGCAGCTTGCCTACAGGTTTTACAAATCATGCTGATTCCACTGGAAGTGCTGTAACCTATTCAGCCTGAGCATTGGTTTGCATATTTGCATTTTTACTTAAACCACTTTTTGCTGGACAAGTCTCTTGGCTGTCAAACTCCACAAATAGGGGTTTATTGAAGATTTTCCCAGAGTTCAATTGAAGATATCTGGAAAACACATCATATCTAGCTAATCTAGATATTGTTTTGATGAAATAAGAGACTAGTTCAGGCTTCTCAAGATGATATTCCTCTGATATGAAGAAATTTATTAAATTATTTATTTTTGTATTTTTTTACAACTAAGATTTATAATTTTCCCAATTCTTTTTTTACCCTGGCTTCCTAAAGAGACAATACTTATGCAAAACAGATGGAAGACACCCAGGCCCCAAACCTGGAAAACAATTTAGATCATGTTTGAAAGAAAAGCAGAACTCTTGAACGTTTCACTGTTGTTGTGGACAATGGTGTTTGGCTGGAGGAGAGGGCCCAAGGCAGGGAGAACTTGGCTACTGCACAGAGTGCTCAGCAGTAACCAGTGAGCCAGACTGAATCTCCAGGCCAGCAAAAGCACAGGCTTGCTCCTTTCAGGGGGGATGTTTGAGTTCCCAAAGGCAGGAGGGAATCCTTCCTCAGTCTGATGAAAATCCTCATACCCTGTCACTTCAATCCTACAGTTTCTTCATCTCAGTCTTTCTTCACTCTGGGCTGGCTGCCGTTCCTGCACTGAGATCTACTCTGTGAGGATGCCAGCCCTCTACTCAGATTTTATGTTCTGGTAATTAATTTTGAGCCTCAGCTTTTCCAGCTTTCTTTCAACATGTCCATGCCAATCATCTTTAACCTTGTGTCTTGGTTAATTTGTACCTTGTTTATTCTTTTGCATCATTGTGCATATGCAGTGCTTTCTTAAGTTCTGATGGAGTCATAGTATTTCTTACTATTGTTCAGTTTCTCTTTCCCTTTCATCACAGAAATCATTGATTTTTCTTTTAGCCCAGGTCCTCAGAACAACTTCTGGGATTTTTTTGTTTGGTTTGGTTCAGCATTTTGTGCACTTCAATCCCCAAAATTACTTTGGCAACCCAACTTATTAACCATTTCTTAAAATTTTCTTTGTGAGGACTTTTACATCTAGTCCTGCTGTTCTCACTCCTTCCTTTCCTACTCATCTTGTAATCGCTGTCACCCAAATGATTCCTCACCACTGAAACTAATCAAACAGTTATTTCCTGCTGATAAGAATGAAGCCTAAATGAGTTACTGGTCTGGAATTCCATCTCCTGACACGCAGAGTTGTCTCTGACACAATACAAGATCGTAGTAAGCCATCAGTAACCTGTCATATTCTATTTCTAACTGCTACCCTATTAATTAACCTCATTATCTGGGGTTAATTAACCCCAGAATCCCATTAGCATCATATTCTGCCTCTGGGAAGCTTCTATCAGCTGCTCAGAAACCCCCAACCTCATGTCCTCCAAGGCAGTATCACCTCAGCAGCATCACTTAGCCAAAGCCTTGAGTTAAACCCTGGCACATTATTCTGGCATAGGGCACAAGCTTTGCACCAGAGCCACTTGTACAAGGTGGTGGTGACTCTGCTTGGGAAGGCCAGAGAGATGTAAAAGCTTTTCTCTAAGAGTAGGGTGTAACTGTCTGGCAGCTGGGGGTTAGGGGGATGGAGGAAAGATGACAGCAAAAGTAAAGAAGAGGAATGTATTAAGGGAGAGTAAATTTATTTTTTCCAGTGATCTATTTATACTGGGACTGTTAGGGTCTATCCCTTCCTTACACCCACCTGCTTCTCACACATTTCTCCCCGTTTCCATTCCAGTGATCCTAACTCCTGCATTTCTGAAGACAAGGCCAGCCTGAAGAATTTCAAAGCTTAGCAAGCACACAAACCAAAATATACAATAGAAATTAAAATTGATGTGTCATATCACGATCCCATTTCTGCAATCCTCTTCTTTAATGAGTACAAAATTGTTCTATATTTTCATTTAGCAGCAATTTGGTTGTCTTCCCTTTTATGATATGGACAACAATTTAATAACATAATTGTATATGAGAAGCACTTTTTGAAAATAATTGTAGGAAGCTTAAAATTTCATTGGAAATGTTATTTTAAATTGATCTCAGTAGTATTTTTAAAAAGTCCTGTAGAGAATGCTGATTGAAATTTATACGTGCAAGTCGTCTAAAGAATCTTAGCAAGAAAGGCAGATTGGGTATTAAAACACTGCAATGCTGATACTTGAGAGTGAGCTGACGCTCAGGGGGATTTTGAACAAAGTGAACTGGAAATATTTCCATAAACCATATCCCCAGCCTAATCCAATTTATGATACTGAGATTTTTTTATTGTTTGTTTGCATTTAAAATGCTAAGAAATTAAATACTTCAGTGTTGCTTAGTAATTTTTAGCAATTTCTTTTAAGTCAAATGCAATCCTTTAAAATTTGAAGGAAAATCTGAATTTGAATGGCAGGAAATTTAATTGCCCTCACAACACTGATCCTCCCCTCCTGTTTCTGCGCATTTTCTCGTGCTCTTCATGCTGTGTGTTCTTTGGGGCAGGTGCCTGAGGGATCAATCCCCTCTGTCCCACTAAGACAGAACACAAACCTTCCCAGCCTTGTGAAGCCCCTAGGGCAGCAGCAGCTGTTTGGCACAGATTTTGTGCTGTGACATTAATGGGAGCTTTGATTTGGCTTCACCTGAAACAGGGGCAGCCCCTACACGAGGGCAGACCCCAGCACCAGCAGTTTAATGCAAGACTTATAATCCTGTGCTGGTTCACTATAATTAACGAGCACAGCTCAGAGACAATGCAGCAAAATCTATTATGGATCTGTTATGCTATTAGAGAATTATGCCTGTTAGCACATTCATACAGAAATTTCTGCAGCCATAACAAAATTACAGTCTATTGTTGGGAGAAAAATTATTACCTGCAATGGATTCAGAAAGAAAGTAAAGAATAATGAGGTTTCTAAGTTTACTTCTTATAACCTCTCTGAAAGGCTACAAAAATGAACGTCCGTGTTGCAAATATTATGACATGTTTAATGATAATTGTATTAGAGCTCTGCCTCAGCAGGTGAAAAAGTTGTTAGTGTCACTGCACAGGAGTTTTTTTCCTTCATTCAGAATTCTTAGCTCAGTTATTCAGGGGTAAAGCTCAGCTTTTGCCCTGGACACTCTGCTACTTCACTGCTTTATGAAGAACAAAATTGAGATGTACTTGAAGAATTTCCATTTTAGTGCAATCCGAATTTAGCAGTGACCAGCTGATAACCCTTTTTGACTGAATTTATCTCTGTGTGTGCATCTTGTTCATGATTAGCCCGTGCTGTCAGTCCTAGAGTATATTCTAAGATGATACAAGGCAAAAATAAAAGATAGCAGATCTAATAATGTTTTGAAGACATCCAGATGTGGGACTTCATCTATTTTACTCAAAATAGACCCCTAAAAACCAGATTGTTGGTTGAATGATCAAAAATTAACTATTCTGTATTGTATTTAAGAATTAATTACTGGTTCTACCAAATTCCTTCACCTAATTCTCATAAAAATATTTGATGATGTCACCTCCTGCATATAAAAACTGCTATATCCTATTATGAAAATGTTTTTATCAGAGTTATACAGAAAAACAGAAACATACTCTTAGAATATTCTATAAGACTTTTGCTGCCTTTGCAGATGATGAAAATTTCTTCCCAGAAGTCTGACAAACCCAAAATTGAGCCACTCTTGAGAGTTGCCCCCATAGTCAAAGATTAAGATATATTCATAAATGCAACACAGACAGTTTTCTGTTCAAAAATAGTTTCTTCCCACTTTTAATTCCAGTTTTTGTGCCCTGGAAGAGTCTGTGTGTATGTCTCTACAGGAGAGACAGGTTTTCACATACAAAGACAAAAGAGAACTACTTAGCATTTTTCCCCTGATTTTATGAGTAGATTAATGTTTTGATTTTATTCTAGTAGCATAGACCACTTGATTGCCTTTTGTGGAGCTACCAGGGCATGAAATCACATGTGATCTCAATCAAATACCCTTATGTATTTATTAAAGGACTGTTTTCACTGATATTTCAACACCAGCATCTGCACACACACACACACACACACACACACACACACACACACAGACTTACTGTCAAGCACTTATCCATTGTTTCTTATCCATAAATAACATTTTCAGCACTCCATCCATACAGCATTACTTACTGAAGAAAAGTCGTACATATTTAACAAAGCTAAATACTTATTATTATCACACACTCTGTGAACACAGGAATGGCTCACCCACATAACATCTCCAGATTGTGCACTTAACCTTGAAATGACAACACTTTCTGGATCAGCAGGCTCAGTGTCTGGTACCAGGTTAGATCTGGGCTGCTGGGATGCCCTTGCCAGCTGCTGCTGAGCAGCTCCCTTCTGCTTATGCCAACACTGAACAGGTGTGGTGCCACAGAAACCTGCCTGGAACTCAGCAGGACAGAGCAGAGCCCAAAGGTGTCGAGGTGGGAGGAGATGGTGCTTGGAGCTGCAGTGGAGTCTCCCAGGGGATGATTTGCTAAGGCCTCCCAAGGGAATTTTTCTGCCATGAAGAAAATGTTTGTGCTAACAAGTACAGTGTGCACCCCATCATTAGCTGATCACCAGCCAGTACTACCCAGCATTTTAAAGCCTGGCATTCCAGGGATGTCCTGCAGCTCTTCCAGGGCTAAGTCCAAATACTACTGAAGGTAATGTCAATCACCTCTGTTCCTTGCAGCAGACTCACAGGAACAACCTCAAGGAGGTTGATGTTTTTATTCTGAGTGGAGCAGAGCCACATCAGATATCCAGGAGGTGATCCTTGAGGGAAGTAGTGCTGCCTAAATAAATAGATCAATAAATGCTGAGATAATTTATCTTCTTCAGCTACACATGCTGAACCCAAGTTTAACCAGGTAGTGTAATATCTTATAATGTACAATTACTACCCAGGATTTTATATAATTACTGCCAAGGATTTTGCAGTCTGGGTGATATCTCTTGGATCCTTACCCTGATTTACACAATATCTTCTTTTCCTGTGGGTACCTGGGGATTGAGATTCATAATGCAAAGGGCAACTCTCTGCAATTTTCCAGAGGGCTCCCAGTACCAAAGAGTGCTCTTGAACAACTGCTCTTCAGAGAGACACAAACACTTTAGCATACCAGAATATTAAAAAAAATACCAGAATATTAAAAAAAAATTAAGAAAAATGCACTGATTTTTCTTTGCACTTTCAACAGACTGGGGGAATGTGGTCATTTTTGTACCACATGCCTTGGGGTAGCAGTACCAGTTTTCACTCTACCATGAAAAAGCAAGAGAGAAGGTCATCAAAAGTAAATTTCTCAATTTCTCAGCCATCTCCCAATAAAACTACAAGTTGAGAGATGTACAACCAATGGCTGAGCTGTGATTTCACTCATTGTAGAGGCCTAGAAACACCCAGCTTTGGCTCATTGCTCTTTCACCCATGGTCCTCACAAAGCTACAGTTTTGTGCTGTAACAAAATTTACATCAGTTTGAGGCATGGCAGACACACCAAAATGGGAAATTTTTCTGCTCACTGTTGCAGCCAAAAGACCCAAATCCTGAACTGTTCACGACTTCTAAGGGATCCAGCAAATTCTCCACTATTGCAGATTGGAGCAGACTAGATATTAATAAAGGAAACAATACCTAAAAGTTTATCTTCTGTGCCTTAGTCAATCACAGAAAAACCTGATCAGACCTCAAGAGTCTGGGTTCATGTTCATTCATTAAGTGTAAATATCAGGCCAGAAATCTAGAGAGAAATATGCAGATACCAGCAAAGGCTAGGAACAGCACATTCTTTGAAATGTCAAAGTTCTTACAGATTAATTATGCAACTATGGAAAACAGGAAAGCTTTGTTTGCTTGAACCTAAGAATAGCTGCTAAAATGAATGAAATAACAAAGAAATAGGCAGAAGTGGTAACAGGTTATATTTCTGCACCCCAAAACCTTTAGTAAAAAAGGAATTTAAAAATATCTGATCTTCTCCAATAGCTTATGAGAAAATTCATAAGGTGAGGGAACCCAAACACTAATCTGAACCCACATCAAGGAAATTTTACTGGTGTAAAAATCTGTGAAAGTTGAGTGAGTATTAGGCAAACCCAGAGATCCATGTGGTTTCATTAATTAACCGGGTTTCATCATTACACAGATTCCATCAGGCCTTTTATTTTTGTTCGTGTGGTTTGTCTGGGGACACGTTTGCACACCTGGTTACTTGGTGAGAAGGGCAGAGTAATTTCCATTCCCTGTAGGATAGGCATTAGTATATGGAAGTACATGGAACAATATTGGGGGGCTGTTGTGCACAGGACAAGAGTAAACATCTGCCCTGCACTGCGTTCTGCCAACCCTCCTCTTTCCCAGAGCAAGAACAGGTTTGTGCACCCTGGCACTCTGCCATGTATTCACAAGGCTTATCATCACTTATATTCAACATAAATACCATCTTTAACACAGAGATTACGTCTTATGCACAGCAAATTTTCACTTTTACAAAGTAAGAGCTGCTGCTTCAGGACCGGGGTTAACTGGGGCTGATCTCGTGTCTCCTTGCAGTTAACCTACTTCTGGCATAAATTCAGACATACAACTGCTGCCTGTTTACAGTGCCAGACAGCCCCAGGGAGCAGAGTGTGGAATATTCCACATTCTGATGTGGAATGCACCCAGAGCACGTTTTACTTGGGACCCAAATAATATCTCACTCTCTGTACTCATTGCTTTCCATTTGGATTAATGCAAAGGAACACAGTGCACATGCCCAGGTCACCAGGCACCATCCTTCCCCACTTCCAGCCTATTAGATCAGTTTCTACCAGCTGGCTCAAAAGAAAGCTGATATTTGATAGTTAGATTTGCAGGTTAATATGAGATAGGCAAGTTGGACAGAAAACTTTGAACTATTGATCAGCAGTGGAAACATAGTACTGAATTAGCACTAAATAGTGATGTTCTTAGCGGAAAAAGTGGTGGCAGACTGCTCTGGTCCAAGGAGGCCTTGAAAATGAGGTGAGAAGGATAAATACCATGCAAGGGTTGGAGAAAAAAGCACATTGTTTAGAAAGCAAAAGTGAAAGGCAAGAGACAAACAGGAGCAAAGGTGTTTAGTCCTTGAGGAGAGCACCTATCCCTCCATTGTTTTTAAAGCATCAGTTTCACCTGCAGAAGGAGTATTTAAACAGCAAAATGTTGAAATAGCTAGCTGGACAGCAGCTCAAGTATTTAAAGATGTGATATCACATCGCTGAGTCAGAAAGTAAGGTGGATTGTTTCATCTCTGTCATAGATTTCAGGGGATTCTGGTAAGAGTCAAACAAGTCAGAAAGAGGGAAGATTATAGTTTTCCAGACACTGAAAGCATACACTTCGGCTGAAAAGGAAAGGAACAAATTCTGCCTTCTATCACACTGATCTATACCTGGAGCAGCTCAGCTGAAGTCAGTTTTCTCAATGGAAATTGAACAAGGGATATGAGAACAAAAAACTGTGCAATTGGTACTTAATGGACAGCTCGCTTTCTGGAAATTGGATCTCCAGCAATGGAAACACTTAAGGGCAAGTACTTAACACGAATTTGTTACAGAGAACAGTAGCTGTGTGAAGATGATGGATCCCCAAACATACTCCAAACCTGTCTGAAACCTAATGCTCAGGGTCTCTGGGGACTGTGCTCTGTGCAGTGGTGAATGAGGCTCCAGTTACACACAGGCCCATAAGCACAATAACTCATTTTCAGTGCAAAGAAAAGGAAAATACAAAAGTATTATGCAAGACAGCAGAATGACAGAAACAACAGCATTGCATACTCAGCAGCTGAGCTGAAAGCAACCAATGTATTCAACTCTTGCTGTTTTTCTTGCTACTCTTTCACTTGTTCACATGCCAGGAATTTCTGAAAAGTCAACATTTCAGCACACTAACTCAGGAAGAAGTAGGAGCTCCAGCACTCAGACATGAAGTGATGGCAGTGATTTGGGAAGGAGGCCCTGTCTCATGTGCAGGCTTCACAGGCAGTGCTGCAAAACAGTGTGACAGATGCAGGATGTGGCACCACACAGGATCCAGAATGATCCTGGGAATGGTTCATAGAGGGCAGACCTGGAGCTCTGCTCTGCCTGCCTGTCCTGAGGCAAATGACACCTCCTGCCTCCACAGGCAGCTATTATTTAAAATATTACACATCTGGCAGGACATTAATTCACAGGTTTACACAGTAATGACAAAGATAATCACTATGAAAGATGAATTATATATACAAACACATATCATTATTTTCCTGTTTCGGGACTTGATATTTGGCAGAAGGAAAAAAATGAAGAAAAAACCCCAATGAAACAGAAACCCCCCAAATTCCCTACATTGGTTGAATATTCTGAACATATCACATTGAGTAGTACCTTTGCAGTGGACTTAATACCAGGTGGACAAAAAAGACTGCCCAGCAATCATAGGGCAATAAGAATGTAACTCCTTTGGTACTTGGTATCTCCTCATCACCTGTGCTGAATGAATTCCATAGGAAAAACAGCAGGGAAATTGTCTTATTTCATGGTCTACTTAAATCTTCTAACAGGCACATTTTCTGAAATCCAAACAAAATGCTTAGATCTACCAAACATCTGAGTGTGTTTTTGCTTTAAATGGCAGCTGTGGTGTTATGAAAATGTAGCTCTACATGTAATTAATGTATATTGTGATAAAGCTGCCAGTTATTAATAAAGTCCTAAAAAGAATCAGAAAGCCATTTTTTAGTGTACTGTGATTTTCTATATGTGATCAGGCCTCACATGTATATTCTTAGCTGAAACTATAAATAGCATTTAATAAATGGGACAGGAGGTATTGTCTTAGTCTGCGTTCTATTCTTTGGCTGTCATGTCCTTCCTTTTAATATGTTTCTCCAACTTTGGGGTTTTCACATTAGTTCTAGAACAATCAGCTTTGACACAGAGGAAATATTATCTCTCTCCTGCTTCATACTTAGAAAACAAATGAAGGTTGTTCTGCTGCAGGACTGAACCTCGGTGACCCTCTTTATCACTCCTATTGCACATTTTCCATTACAAGTGCTTCCTGTTTTCCCAAAGAATATTACAGCAACAGAAGCATTTCCCCTGTGTGTACTGCTTTCAGTGAATCCAGATTGATGTTGAAGGCAGGGATTTCTGCAGCTGCACTAAGGGGACAGACCAAGCCAGGCACAGTATGCCTCTACTGCTCATTGCACTGCATGCAAATCCAGCCTCCTCCTCAAAGCAGCAGTGCATGGGAGCCCTCAGACTGGCCTGCTCCATTGCTGAGATTTTCCCCTTCCTTTTATCTGGCTTTTCCTGATTTACCCTTCCTTTCCTACACCTGATATTCTCCCTCTATTTTTTATCTTAGAAAAATCAGACATTTCTCCCACAAATACCCTTCTATTAACTGCCTGTCATATAAACCCTTAATCTCCTAATGTTGGCCCTGATTCTGCAATAAGGAGAATCTCCCTAAAGTCCAGGGAAATGCATTTCATGTCACCTAGCACAAAATGTCACCTTTTTTGTTTTCCATCAAAACCTTCCCTGGTTCTATCAGGAAGAAAACTCAGATTTCAATCAAATTATCCACCATTATTACAGCAGATTTGTTTAAATCCCACTTGTAAATGCCACTGATTCATTGATAATAGACATCCCATTTTGTTGTTGTTGTTGTCTCAGACAGACAGTGAACTTTATGCTGAATGAAGGAAAGTGGAAGAATTAAGAAAGCCTGGGACAGGCTTTTGTACAGAATGTGTGTATTTGTTGTGACATGCTGCATCAGGGATCATTTTGCAATTAGAGATTTCCATTTAAATCAAGAAACATTTGTTAAATAAAAAGGTAGAACTACAGGCAACTAAATGAACTCCCACATATATTGAGCTCTACCACTAGGTCTCAGTTAATCATGATGAAAAGTGTAAGCTCCCTTAATTAGCATAGTCAGAGTGAACTGAATTTTATTTCACATCAACTTTCTTTGGGCCTCACTTTTTCTGTGGTTCTTTTCATCAAAGCTCTGCAGTATTCTAGCAGGCAAGTCTCTTGCACAGAGAACACAACTTGATTTTTCATTTGCAAGCTTATTCCAAAATAGATCATTCTAATGGATGAAATCTAAATATGCATCAGAGCTGCTAACACCTGCATTTATCAGTCTGGCTCTGTGGACAGCAGCAGACTCCGCTGGTCCATGGCTAAACAGCACACTACACTGCCACACCATTTGTTCCTCCAGCTGTGCCCATGCTAACCAAGCTCAGTGCTGAAAGACCAGTGCTGTAACTAAATATTGCTGTATTTGCTGAACAAAATCCCAAGCTCCTTCTCACAGGCCATCCTACACCGGTGCACACAGGCCGTGACACTCCCAGTGCACCTTCCCAACCTTCCTCACAGCTCCCAGAGCACAAAATCACTGAAAGAACGAATGAAAACTGAAATAATGCTTATTAACAAACAAAACACAGCAGATAATGCTTCATCAGTCTGTCCACCTTTCCACATAAACATCTGCTTTAATTAAAATGTACTTACTGTAGCAGGCCTCAGCCTCACTCTGCGTATCCCTGATGCCCCCAATTCATCCAGCGCCTCCAGACAGACACAAACTCCAACAGGGTGAAGAAAGCTGCTCTCCACCTTCTGCAAGAGTAAGCCATAATTTTTCATCTATTTTCCAGAGACAGCAAAAAGGAAACTGTTGGAGGTCAGGCTATTCCCACCTCATGGAGCTGCCCAGGGAATGGGGAGGTAAGCACAGAGGCACAGAGCCTGCCAGCCACTGTTGGCGTGCTGCTCCCCCAAGCCCCGTGGGTTTGTTCCTCAGGATGATGTCCATGGAGGGCAGAATGTTTGCTAGCAAATATCCCAGTCCCAGGGAAGGGCAGACGTGTCACTGTGGTGTGCTGACAGCCCTCTCCCTGAACATGTCAGTGTCATACTGTCTTAGGATGAAAATAAACACATCAGGGCTTACATCTACATTATAGACACTACAATATGGCATCACACAATGCATATTTATGCTTGTAGCACGCTTCCTCTGAATAAATAGGAGTATTTCCTATTATGCATCCTGTGGATCAGAGTGCTGAATTTGCTTTTTGCAGCACCTCACATACTGGATTCCAAATAAGCTTGGCCTCTGTGCCTGTGTTAAGCTCTGCTTGTTTGCCTCTAGGTTTCTTCACTTGGCTTGGGAACCATGTATTTTCCTACAGAGCTCCCCTGGAAGTTATAATGTGAGAACACTCAGTCAAATGCCAACTCCTTGCATGGGTTTTAGGTTTGAGAGACAGGCTGTTGGAGGAATTCATTATCCCTCAGGACTCTAGCCAGCAGCCCCACTGCAGAGCCTGGCACCTACAGTAACCTCCACATCCTGTGGTGTGCCCTTGCACCTGATGAGCCCTGAAAGCTGTCCAGGTTTAGTCCTCTCTACCCCATTCTCAGTCCTGTTTCTTGGGGGTTGAGGGGGGAGAGGATCTGACACTCCCTGTGGTTTTTTTGCCTTTTGAACAGTTCATCCAGCCAGCAACCAGCAGTCTGCAGATGAGACTGAGGCTATTGCAGAACAGCCAGCTGGCCTTTTGTTTAAAAAGTCCCTAAAATATGGACTGTATTTAAAATTGTTTATGATCTGTCATCAGCAAGATCTTCCTCTCCACACACCTCCAGCCCTTTCCCTCTCCCTGGGTAGCCTGTGTGGAAACTCCCAACCCAAACAGCAACCACAGCCACTGCTGCAAGATCAAGCAAGCAACACAGCCCTGTGCAGAAAGCAGTTCCACTGCACAAATTCATATTTTACATCACGTCAGGAGAACAAAAAAAGAAAGAAAAAAGGAAAGGGAGAGGACTGCAGTTAGAGCCATTAATGTTTCATGAAACCTCTCACATCCTTGCTACAACTGACAGGATAAAAAAGATACAGTCATTAAAATTCAGATAACAGGATACTGCCTTGGTGTTCTTTATATTAAAATTCTGGGCTGAATCACTGCTTTGCAGAAATATGTGTCTCTCTCTCTATTCTCTTACATCAGTTGCTAAGGAAAGACCTAATACTTCAGCATCAGCAACTAGAGCCTGTATTGCTCATGCAGTGCAGTTTGTTGCCTTATGGGGAAAGGTTTTTGTTGTATTACAGGAAGGTGACTGTGGAGCAAGATGTACATGTACATTTCAAGGTCATTTTTACCCTTTTGTTAACAAGAAATGTTAACAAATGTAAACACCAAAGCTGGAGAATAAGACTGAAATGTTCATAGGTAAAGTTTCCCTCTACATCTGCAGGTTCTGGGAGATGTTTTGCAAAGGAGAAATTTAAGAACTGCAATTGGGACCCGCATTTCCACTGTACTACTCTGCATAGAGTAGTGTTTCCAAGGTGACAAAGAGGCAATGTAAATAAAAATCAGAATTTCTGAGCAAAACTCGGAACTTTTGAAGCTTTAATTTAATCTAGCTTTTATGAAAATATAAAGGTTTGGTTTGGGTTTGTTTTTACACTATTCTCTTATGAAGTCTAGGAGAAAAAGTAAATGCTTTCTCACCATATTAAAAAAGCTTTACAAAGCATTCATATTTAAAAGTGAAAAAGATCATGAACCAAGAAAGGGTTTTACTGAACTTATCTGGTGAAAATAGTTTTCAGACTTTGTTGAACACAAAGCAACATTAAGTTTTCCTAGCCCTACTTTTTGGAGGTTTTAGTAACCTCTTTCTTAAGCACAGAGTTTTGGTAGAACGCTATAAAACAGAAGTACAAGACACTATTTACATTCAGATGGAGCCCATCATTTACCCCACAGATGTAAAGCCCAGGCCGATTCATTACCCTCCTGCTAATCATCACACAACCAGGCTCACACACCTGGCAGTGATGGCTTTTCCTGTCAAGCATGAGCACTAATGAAGAAAGGAAAATTTGTTTCATGAAGAATCAAGCATACTGGTTCAGAAAGCTTCTGAAAACTAATGCCAAGCCCCCAGTGCGTTCAGGTAGGAGTGATGAGGAAAGTCTCTCTGCTGATGTCATTTCCTATCCCCAGAAAACACCACACCTTCCCTCCAGTTCTGAGCCAAGACCCAGCCCTCATTTAAGTGGGCAGGCAACTGTTTTGCTCTCAATGCTTATTCACAGGCTGCTTATTAGAAAGTTATTCCCTTCCTTTAAGTATGGTTCAATCTAGCATTAGGACCATCCTAAAAGAAGGTGAAATGATAAATGTGGCCTCGGAATCATGAAAGCCAATATGAACACAAACACTTGCAAACATTTTGTCTGATCTAAGGTTCAGTACAGAGTGCAACATTTCCTCCATATACCTTCCCCTCCCTTTGAGTGTTTAGATGAGTTCTGAGTTGTAATCAGGGAAATTTATATTCTAAGCAATTTATATTTCCCTGGAAAGTGTACTTGAAAACATTTTAAAGTGTGTCTCTGAATATATGAGAGTAAAAAATATTTTCCCTTATACTATGTATGCTATGTAGTTTATGCTATTAAAAAGGAAACTAAATTTTGATGGTACATTAAATGTTTGAATTATTGAGAATGAAAACCTATTATTAAAATATAAAGTTATTGCTTTTTTAAAGAAGTCTGGCATAAATACACATTGAAAATAAACTTTAACTTCTTGTTTACAGTAACCTGACATTTCTAGGTGACTGTCCTTACTCAATAGCCAGGCTCATGCCCTAATGCACGCTTGGAGGAGGTTGGCAGGAGAAAAAACCTTTCTAAGACTACCAGAGTCTTCCCTTATCTTTGGAAAACACTTGTGTTAAGTGGGTGACAATGGTAGTACCCTTCTATTAACTTCTGTAAGATGTCAGAAGAGACACAAAAACACACTCATAGACTCTTCTATGCCTTGTCTCTCAAGATTGCACTCATCTTCTGGATTTTTCTTCAAATCTCATCTCACCCTCTATTTTTGCCAATCCAATCTTCCAAGAATAAATAATAAAGCTTGCATCTGTGAACCTTTAAAAACCAGAAACTAAAAATGTTATATTTTAGGGTTCCAGCAACTTCAAAATTGACTAATATTAAAATGATAAATTTAAGTCTACACATAGGGACCAGAGAGAGTTTGAATTATCATCATTTACCCGGAAGTTGTATAGAAATAATAGGTCAATTTTTTGTGCCAAAGCCAAAGATCTGGTGTAGTCTTCAGGAGTACCAGGGCTCCACAGCTGCCCACTGGCCACAGGGACAGCACTGGTATTGCCAGTAGGACATTACATACCAATGACCAGCAAGGGGCTGAGACAGCTGCTACTCACAAAAGCAGGTTTTATCAGTGAAATGGAGTCAATAAATCCAAATGTACCAATTTCTCTTTTGGATGTTTGACAGGCACGAGTCTTTGCTACCCTTTTATTCTCAGAAAGATAACCCTAACTCTAAAGAGTAGCTAAGGGATTTTGAAGGGATAAACCTTTAAAATTAATCTACTTTTAGAACATGAAACATTTTTTAACAAGCTGTGCATATTCAGCTGATACTGAAGTAATGCTTAACTAATAATAATAAAGAAATTTCTCTCTGATCATGGGCTACAGATCCCTGGCAGGACTCATGGTGTTCTGCATTTTAGAAACAACAGATGATACTCAGTGAATATGTTTATATGGATCTCAGCCTGCACAGAGGGGCACATCCCTCAAGAGATGGCCAAGAGACCACACAGTGTCTGTCCCATGTGTCTTCCCATGTCCAAACTTCCTGGGCATTTCTTCTGCTCAGGCCAAACTCTGAACAAACTCCAAAGAAGAAATAAAATGAAGAAAATATTTTAACCTTAAATATCTTGCTCTCCCTTTCAGTTCAATTTCTACTGACTTTTCCTTTTTATCAGTTCAAGGGTTTCATTGTGTGGCAGGGAAAAATATCAAATAAGTCCAACCCCCACCTCTTATTGTGGAACACAAACAAAGCACCAACACTCACTGTGATATTCAGAAACAGGAATGGTCACTTCACTGAGTGAAACTTTTCCCTTTGCTTTTCTGTGCCCTAAGAAAGTCACTGAGAACTGCCTCAGGATTTCACACAGCTTGAGAAACACAAGGTGCCTTTTTTCAATAGATGTGTGCCTGTCAATACTGATACAGACAAGGAAAAGATAGAGAAGTCCAACCCTTGTGTACAGCCAGGAATCGTGCTGCTGTTGGGGGAAACAGAGAATGTTAAAGCAAGAAAATTGAAGCTGAACAGGAAGGGAGGGAAATGCAGTTCAGTCCACAAAATATGTTCACAGTGGAAGACTTGAGACTATATAAATTATATTCTAAAAATTCAGAGGAAACAATCTTCCTGCTCTGCATTTTTTTCAAACTGAAATATCACGAGACACCATCATGTGGGAAACAAGGATTAGCACAATGATGGATATACTAAGTAGGTATTTTCTGACTTCCCTCATTTCATAACAATGCTGTAAAAGAGACACAGCTTTGTTAAAAGCATTCCCATCACATCCCCTTGTATTGCCATGACTTATTCATGGAAAAGAAAAACTAAATATTTGTACAAGTGATTCCCACTCTTCTGTCTTCCTAAAATAAGGTTATAGAACTGCTTGATTACAACAACTACCAAGGAACATATATGATATTTTTGAAAGTGGCAGTTTGTAAGGGACATATAAAACATGTACTAAAGAACAGAGACATACCCTTGTGTGATCTGGAAATACAAGGTTTTGCATGTTGGCTGACTTCTGCAAAGCTTGAGGGTAAATTATTTAATTTCTTTTTGGGATGTCGACTCTTGCTTGTTCAATAATAAGCACAAAAACCTCAGCTTTGGTAAAAATAACATTTCCTGAGCCCTGCTACTAGGCATTGGTGGGAAGCAGAATTAAAAGGACCAGACCAGTAAATTGGTCTCCTGTTTATATCTGCAGGCTTTCCTGGGAGGCCAATGTCACCAAGGACCACGTCTGCAGGTGTGTCAGGGTGTTTGTGGAGCAGACTCACCTGAGCCCAAACCACAGCTCTCTCTGGGCTCTACTGCTGACACTGAGGAGGAAGGGAAAGGCAAAGGACTCCCACCTCTAGCCCTGGTGTAACTAATCCTTCTCATTTTCCTTTCAAGTCAAAAGGACAGCAAGTGGTGACATTTAAATGCTGTTCTGCCTGTTTACAGGATATCTTCCTTCCACACAAGAAGGAAGAAAACACACATGGGAATAGGCAGGGATTGACAGAGTGTGTTTGAAAGCAGGATGTCTCTGTCTCCTAAGTCCCTGACTGTTTCCTGGTGCCCTGACTGATTCCATGGCTTGCTTTTGCAGGGGTGCGACTGCAGCAGCTTTGCTCCCTGGGCCAGCCTGCTCTGTGCCTTCCCACATAGCCCACTGGCCCACAGCAGTGCCTCAGGCACCTGAGTACACCTCTCAACTCAACCAAAACTATCATTTGATCTCTCTGCTCCTCAGACACGTAGCAGTGTGTGTTTACTTCAGAGACCCCCTAATCAACTCTCCCCAGTAGCCCAGCGGTCTGAAAGAGATTTATCTTCCTGTCTCAAGTCCCCGTCTGCCAACTCTAAAGTGCAGCCTGTCCATCTGTGACTCTCACTATTAGCTCATTCAGACAGCCACTTATTTGGAAAAATACATCAAGACACCAGAGACAGGGAAAGAGAAATGTATCTTAAAAGAAACAAAATAACCAAGCAATGCGTAAATATGACTGAGGTCAACAGCAGAGTAAGTGAAAATGCAAGCTTCACATTCGTTTCCCCAGAGAAAACCAGAAGAAGGAAAAAGAAGTGTAATCTATTACAGCAAATATCTAATATCCTCACCTCCTTCAGTGGTAGGACTGATCCAGCACTATCTTTCACGAGGAAAAAAATGAAATAAGACCAGCTATTTATTCTCTCTCTATGATTTGAAATATCAACTCTCTTTCACCAGCTAAACATTCACCTGCATTAAGGGTAGCACAGTCACCAGAACCAACTGCTACTTCACTATTCAGCTGTGCTACTGCTTCCCTGCCAGAAACATTGATAAAAAAGGTTCACCAAGTCTCTTTGAGGTCTGGCCAAGTTCCTTCAATCTGGTTTGACCAGCCCTTCGTGAACAGTCCTTTCATGCCTGTAGTTTTTAGAGGTGAGTGGATTAGGGAGGTGATGGTGTATGCTCGTATACCGTAACTGCTGGTCTCTAGCCCCCCTGATAAATTTTAATCACCCAATCCCAGTGCACTTCCTCTCCAGTCTTTCAGCTCTGGATTTATCCCCTAAAATTGCTTTCCTTGAGAATTTTACAGCTAGCTAATTGACTTTCTGTTCCTTCTCTTGCACTGTGCGTGAATAAGGTCTCTTCAGAGTTCTGTTTGCAGCTCTTTCCTTTAATAAAAATACTGTATTTTATTCACAAACCACCTGGATGGAAGGTTCACAGAATTTAAAACAACAGTATTTAAAAGAGGAATAATCCTTGAACAAATACTGAGCCTCTTAATAACAGCTCAACTTCATATGAAAATACCTGAGACATAGGGCTAAGGAGGACTGGATTCTGGCATACGCTGAAATGGCAAAGCTTTAAGAAAAATTGCAAGAAATATATTATTTTCTTTCTTATTTTCTCTATTTTTTTAATTGTTTCTTGTCTCCTCTGTTTTAGTATTTGATTCTGGTACCTGTTTCCATAAAATCTTTGACTTTTTTCCCCCCCTCAATTTATTCCATGCATAAATTTCCATTTTGCAAATGTTATAGAAGTTAACGTTGATTATTAGAAGAATTTTGGTCATGGGTAGATTTGTTATTTTGTGGTTATTGATATAGAGGTGAGTGTCTAGGATTCCAGGAAGCCATGCTGAGGCTTTCCTGCTATGGATTACAGTCTAGTTATGGAGTAGACTTCAGTGGGGAGAGAGGGAATGGAACCGTGAAAGCCACCCATGCTGTAGTCCATCTTGTTTCTGCATATGCATCCAGCAAGGAAAAACTATAAAAATACAAATTATTCATTGACAATTACACAGTCATGGTTATGTTTCAGAGCCAGAGATGAAGTGAGGCCATTCTTCCTGCCTTTCCAAAACTTATTTCACTGAATGTCATTTCACATTTTGGACATCACCTTTGCATCCATAAAAGCTGGGCACTACTACCGTACTTGGCATCAGACACACTCTGTGTGTGTGTACACATGTTTTTATGTAAGGTAAAAAAAATATTCTTAATCTGGAACATTGTTCTAGATCTGTGTTTTAATTCTGTGACTACAAAATAGATTTTTCTCATGGATTTTCTCTTGGCTTTTTTTTTTCTTCCACTGATCTCAGAATTACATAAAATGAACATTTTGTGTGGTATTTGGGCCTTTTTGCATCTTAGCATCATTCAAAAGGAGAACTTTAAACTGCATGTAATGGGAAGGTGAATAACTGAGAAAATGCTCTGCTGCTGCCCCACAGAGATTCCTACACTGCTGCTCCACCTGTCTTTTAACTCTGAAGAAATGGCTGAGCTGGATCTTACTGATATTTTCTTCTAATATTGCCGTTCAAGATGAGGTCTGACACCGATTTTAATTTGGGAGGAAATTGTACCTCTGGCACCAAGTTCTCCGTTCAGAACATCTGTGCAAAGGCTTATGGGCCCTGCAGGGGCATCTGAGTTATTTCTAATGACCATTTAAGTGTCCAACAGTTTTCCATTACAGCTGTTTGCTCTAAACACCTGAACTGACCATGAGGTTTCCAGGGAACTAGATACTGATAGATCACTTTTTTTCCTCTAGTAATAGTTTGCAATGCCTCTAGAGTCAGGAAACTTGTCTGCTTACAGAATCAGGTGACAGATTTCTTTTCCAAAGAAAGTGGCCACTGTGAGGCTCAAAAAATATCTCAAAAATCTCTTCAATATGCAGACACAGCAGAGCTCAGTGACAGAGAACAGCTTTGCTTGCTGTCAGATGGGAGAGCGGGCCCTTCCTTGGAAACAGTACAGTGCTGGATGGGAGACAGCCTATTGACCAGGAGGTGGGGAAACAAGGGAACAGACTGCCTGAGGTATGGACAGGTATGAAGATGTTATTCCTGTTCTCCTGCTTCCCAGTCCCTCATGCATCAGGCAGATAAAGAGGAGGGAGCTGTAATAGCTCAGATAATCTCAAAATGCCTTTGTGCCAGCAAAAAGCGTTCAGGTATGTATTGACTTTAAAAAGACAGATCCCCCTCTGCTCCCCACTGCTTCCCCCCACAATATCAGAACGACTTTTAAGCCTTTTTTCACTCATGGACTGCAATTTTAGTAATTAATGTATCTTCCATAGCAACACATTTCAAGTTTGAATACATATAGTACATTTATTGTTCTTGGAAACACTCTCAAATGAACAGTTCAACTGCTTATCTTTCCTATATCATATTCACAACAGATGTTTTTCCCCTTGTACAATAATTACTTGTACTCTGTTCCCATTAGGTATGCACAGAGAGAAAAATGATATGATTACTATTTAGTCATTTTTAGCATGAGTAGCCTGAAGGGTTATATTTTATGATGAATTTCTAATCACTGTACCATGATAAAATAATACAGAACAAGTCTAGAGTTGCACCTAACCATCTACCTATGGACAGAATTTGTCAGGGATGACTCTGATGTTCAATTACTGCTCTGGAAGTCAGCATTGATATCCTGATCCCTTGCTTGCTACAGGGATAAGTAAAATCATAACTGAGCTATTCTAGGCTATTAAAAGAGTCTCAGGAGGAATTAAAACTACAAAATGGTCTGTCAAAAACAAATTCTGTCAAATTGATGCTAGTCAACTTTTTCTTAGCTTGTCATTCCCTCATCAGCAGTCTGAATGGGCTGCACAGAGTTTCCCAACTACTGCAGTGCTTCAGACATTGAATCCCTCCCTTTCCAGCTCTCTCCAGCTCCCCTAGCTGGGCAGGTTTATGCCACATCTTTGCTCCCTGTCTCACTGTAAGATTCAGTGGTTCAGGGTGGGATCTCTTGTCATGTCTGTGTTGTAGATCCTGGAGTGGCCCTGCACTGCAGCCAGTGCCAGAGCTTCCCTAGAAACCATCCTCAGGTAAAGCCCCTATGAGATCCACTCGCACCTTGGCCAGTTCTTCAATCAGGACACACACTGCATCCCACATCACACTAAAGAAGCTTCCAGTGAGGGCTTTTACCTCAGCCTATTTGTGTAGAGATGTTTCTGCAGTAACATATGTATGAGTCATATCTTACTTTTATCATGAGGGACCTACATCAGCATTAAAAAGGAAGACCTTATTTGACATTTCTGATTCCTATTAAAAAAAAAAGAATGAAAGCAAAAAGATTTCTTTCCTTGCAGAAAAAAATAATAAACACAAGCATACTTTTGACATATGTCAGAAAGAGCAAATAAAATGAAAACATGTTCTTTTTCCCTAGAATATCTAAGAGAAGAGTGATTAATGTGTTGGAACTTATGGCATAGAAGAGAGAAATTTGAAGGGTTGCTAGTGTTAGAACAAGTTATGGCAATTCAGAGTCCCTGAATGCGTGGAAGAAAAATAGCAGTGGCATCATTCAAATGTGTTGCAAGTTCTCCAAGGAATTTAACTTAGCCTTTCACCCTGGGATAAAAAACTAAAGCTTGAACTAAAACCTTGGCTACGTCCTGCATGGGGTATACATCCTGTGCATGTGTGCAGTTCTGGATAACATACCCTCCTCTCGGGGGATGGAATCAGTGAGACACATCCACCCTCATTTCAGACACAGAAAATGGATGGGAAAGGTGTTCCAGCTCATGAAATATTGCAGACTCTAAAGGAATATCTGTGGATACCAGAAAGATCCAAGCAAGGAGGCAGACTCAGGCTCTGAAATGTGAAAGTCATTTTGGCAGTTTGAGAGCTCTTAACTTCTATAAACTGTTCCTGAATGCCTGTTCTCCTCATGCAATACAGGGTACGTCATATAATAGAAATCACCTGACATTTTCCAAGCACTTTGGAAATGAGAATATCTTTTGATATCACTCAAATAAATCATAAGGTGTTTAGCAAGGCCCTAGTTACTAGAAAGTATGGTCAGAGGAACAGAAAACATCTTGAAAATTGGGTGTTGGTTCAGAAAATACAAACTGGTAGGGATAAATAAAGATGGAAAATTTCCATATATCTGCATGTCTCACTCTTTGCAAGTAGAACGAACAACCCACAGATTCATCTCTTGTAGGGCTACTGTCAATGGCTGCATTACAAAAGGTTGCCATAAATTTCTAGAAGTAGAACACACCTGGCTCCTGTAACACAGCCTCCTCCATAGACTAATTAATTATATTTGTGCCCTGAAGCTAAGAGCCTGAATGGTAAAGGATGTTGGATGGCGACCATAGCAGATACATTGGGTTCAGCATGCAAACCTGGCAGTCTCCAGGCCAGCAGTGTGTAATTCAGAGCTCCTCTCTCTCTTCTTTCCTCCCTTGCTCAGGGAGAGAGAGCAGATAGTGACAAAGAAGACAGGGAAAGAGCTGCTTGTGTCACTGCATGGAGACACAGGTGGCTTCAGGCATCTTGTCCTGTTTGCCACAGCTCAGATGCAATGTCCTTTTTAAAGACTAGAGGTGAGTGTTTCCAAGGCCAGCAAGGGCACCAAGGTCAGGTGACAGGCTGACCTCTGTGCTGCCACCAAGAGAAGAGCTCAGGTGGTGGCCCTGGTGTCAGCTCCTACAGCTGTACACTGAATATATCCTGTCGCAGTAGAGATGGACACACGACACATGAGTAGTCTAAGGACAAAGAAGAACTACTTTATTAGTCCGTGCTAACATCTTTATACTTTTTTTCTCAGCTACTGTGATATGCTATTATTGGCTACGTGACAAATAACGCTAAAGCTGTCTACATAACAAGAACCTTTCCCAGCACGTCCTAACAAGCTACACAAGCTACAGTATAAGTCCTCTGCTACATTCCTGATGCTTCTCAGCAAGGCCATTTCTTGGTCAGGTGCAAAACATCCCCCTTGATTATCTTCTTGGCTGTCTTTCACTGTGGCTGCAGGTGTTCATACCATCACTGTTTTAGGATGCTTTCTCGTGAGTAAATTCTGATCGCTTCTAAGTCCATGTCCAAGAGGCTTTCAGGCCTGCTGTAAGCTTCATCTATCCTCACAATATCCCCTGAGTCTGAACCCTTTTAGTGGTAGTAATTCCAAAAGGGAAGTGTGTTAATGGATACTTAAAATACCACCAAGTCCTTCAAATACATACTTGGAATACTGGCCAAGATGGGTGGAAAATGCTTCTAGTCCCTAATTTCAGACATGTTGCTTTCATTTTGAGCTTCTACTTTGAGATATCTTGCCCTCTCTGACCTCTACTTTCTCTAAAATTTCAAAATCATAGATTCAAGCCAATCCAGCTCTAAAAAAATCCAGGGCTGTTTATGCAAGGACTTCTCCGATGAAACTCCTGCTACCTTTACACGAGAAGTGCATGAGGAGCAGACAGGCACTCACTGGGCGAGACTGGCCTCCCAGTATTCCCTGTCACTTCACATCCTAAAAAACTGCCATGATGTGACACAGAGAACTTAAAATAACAACTAATTCCATTTAGAAATAACTACATTATTCATCACACATTTTCTGGGGTTTGTCCTTTTGTTTTTAATACTGAGGATAGTTGCATAAATATTGCAATGTTTGTTTCTCGATTAATTTTTTTCTTGGCAGTTTATCCCTAACATATACTGATGTAACTAAAGCTGTCAATTAATTTATTAGATTTATCTTTTTTTTTCT
This sequence comes from Eopsaltria australis, assembly GCA_034509425.1. Taxonomy (NCBI): domain Eukaryota; kingdom Metazoa; phylum Chordata; class Aves; order Passeriformes; family Petroicidae; genus Eopsaltria; species Eopsaltria australis. Next base: position 3,180,791 of record JAVTVJ010000138.1, read on the forward strand.
TGAAAAAAAATAATGTTGGAGGATATGCTTTTAATTCAGGAGGATTTGCTAATATTTTCTGTTTGTAATTTTCTGCACACAACTTCAATAAGTTTTTAGGTTTAAAATGGAAAAAATACTAAAGTATTTTATCTCAAAGTATAGGGTAACCAGATAATCTTTTCTTTCAATCCCATGGGATGGAAGCAATTCAGTTCTCAAAATGTTGTTTTCTAAGAGGAGAACTAAGGAATAAGAACAAAAGAACTTCAAAAAACAAACAAACAAACAAAATCCTACCCTACCTACAAAGGAGAGAGAAAAATAAAAGGAATTGCATGATGAGCAAGAGAACCTCTAGAAACTAACTTTTCCTTCACATTTCTTTGATGCCCCAGTCTTGGCTCCCACTGATTTTAGTCAGCAGGCTTTGAGTCACTCTGAAAGTTTCTGAAATAGCTGCACTTGTCATCCTTCCTATTTACCCTGCAAAGTTTATTTTGACCTTTGTGTTATAGATCATCTTGGTGTTGGCTTGGCACATTCAGCGTCCTTGTCACAAATCTGCTGCCAGGGTCTGGTGCAGGGGAGTTTACTTTCTCAGACTGGAGTAGATGACATTTTCAGTCAAACAAACTAAAAAAAAACCAAAAGTAAATAGAAATATTCTCTCTGAGTTTTGATCCATCATGTTAAGGTTTGTTTTCATTTCCAGACACAAAACCACCATGCTCTGGCAGCCAGGGGAAGGAAGAAACACAGTACTAATGAAAACATCTTATTACAGCATTGTCACAACAAATTTGTCACCAAAGTCTCCCCCAGTCCCCTTGATCTTTCACTGAGTGCTACTTCTGCTAAAACTGATTTACTTTTTCATGATATCTATTATTTCTCAAATACAACACTTTCATATCAGGAACTCCATTAGCCTTTAGAAAAGTTGATTTTTTTTACAGTGCTGTAACAGTAGGTTTTATTTTATATGGTCTAGACAGTGGGATTTCACTTTGTTGTAAAGACAATACATTGTTACAGAATTAACACTTATGAAGAATTCCACATTCTCTCAAAGACTTGCTCTAGGAAGTAGGTAGAGATATTTGTATTTTCAGTGTTAGCAATGAAGCATAAAATATGATAATGAAATAGTTTATTTCTATGTCTCTCATCAAAAAAAGTCTCTAAGTCAACAAAAACATTTGATTGGTTTCAATAAGGTCTAAGTCCAGCTCTAACCACCTGGCCACCTCTGATGATCAACACTGCATTCAATACATTTTACTATAACAGGTACCTGCTGTCTATACAAAAAGCTGCACCATGGGTTTTTAAAAATCATGTGCAACACAAAATAAATCTGATCTAATTTACTGCTGCAAAGACCATCCATTTATATACACAGATTTATAAATTTGATTGTGGATTTGTTTTTTCGTTAATTCACATGGTGATTTAAAAAGTAAGAACTAGAAATTGCATCCCATTTGCAGACAAGTAACTTGTGCCTTTCCCTTAAAAATTAAAGCTCCTCCCGTTCTCCATCCACTGAATCCATCATGTTAAGCAAATGCCACCCCACAGGTAAAAAAGTGCATGGATGTGCACGTAGATGAAACTCCTATTGACACAAATGAAATTTCAGACATCTAAAAGCAGGATTTAGCCCACAGTACTCAGAGTGTGACAGCTCATTTATTCTCATGGCAATGAACTGATGAAGGAAAAAGGCTCTTAATGTGATACAGCAAGCCTAAAAAGCAGAAATGAGAATTCAGGAAGCCATTCAATTGTTTTTTTGAAGATCCTCCTGCATTTCAAGTCTGTGCTCAGCATGGTGGTCCCTGCCCCCTCCAGTCTCCAATAAGAGCTGATTTGTTCTTCAACTACAGGCTGCAGATGTTGGAGGACCTGTTTTTAGGCTGTTAAACTCTCTAATTCACAAAAGCTGTCTATGCAGACCTGCTAAAAAACAAAAGAAATATAATCCAGAAGAGAGCTAGAGAAGCTGAAATAGAAGAAAAAAGACCAGGCAAGCCTCAGTTTTCCAGACCCACCTCTGAATTGCAGAGAAGTACCTTCACTACCTCATTCTGTATTTCTTCAAAAATTATGTTAAATGAAATAGTTCAGTTAATATACTCTCCATTTTGGATTTTAAATTATGAAGTCTTTCTTCTTTAAAGTTTAGTGCTTGTGCAATGTGCCAGGCAACCTCAACTTTGGGGACAGAATCTTTCTGCAAGATTCTTGCAAGAATATTAGGAGGGAGCTTCCAACCATAATCCCAACAGAAGAGGCAAACAAAAATCTTTTGCATCATTTCATTTCTTCTCTTTCCTTGTCCATACAAGCACAGAACAGGTGTGACAACCTGGGTTAGATTAGTCAAATGAAATAGGAGATAAAACAGGTGATCTGTGGACTTCACCTGCTTTAACAACTTGAATCCAACAAGGACTAATCCCTAATTGCACTATTCTAAATTGTAAGCTCTGCTGTCTTTCCTGCAAATTTAAAAGCACTGCACTACCACAGACTGGTTAACATAAGCAAAGAATACAGACCCCACTCTTACCACAACACTGATGTCTCGTCAGAATATTGGTCACAGACCAAGCCTTACCCTAATTTTCTGGGAAAATTAAGCCCGGGAATAAAATGGAGATAAAAAATAAAATTCAAAACAGACGTGGTAGAAAAGAACAAGACAGAGGAAAGGAAGAGAAGAGGAAGAAAGAGTGGCCCAAAATTTTTCTATTTTTTTTCTACTTGGCAGCAAGTAGACATCACACTCTGCTGGAGTACCACGTACTTTGGCAATAAATTGACCCAAGGTACTGAAGGAAGTGAGGGAGGGTTGTATTACCAAAAGAACCCCAAACCTCACAGTCCAGTTCTGATACCAAATACATGACAAAAATTTCAGTACTAAAATATGGTCACCTTCCTTTTACTTTCTCTGGTGGCAATTCAGACCTTACCAGAGCAGTTCAGAAAGCTAATATTTATCTTTGATTTTTTTTTTCTTTTTCCATTTTCAAGATCTTCCTATTACTGATATAATCACATTTTTTGCCAGGAAATAAAAAATGCTTAATTAGGCTGTATCATTAATTAGTTTTCATGCAAATCACTAGGATGCAGTATAGAAAGTGAGCTACTTCTAAAAGAAAACTGCAGAGAAATTACAGAACTTCCTAAAAAAACAGAGCGTCTGTAGCTTCCAAAACACAATCACAGCTGACAGAAATTCTCACCTCTATTTGCAATCTCACCAGACACCAAGGGCTGAGAAACCACCACAGGAAACTGCTTAATGCCCTGTGTCAAAGTGATCTCTTCAGATTTAGAGTGAGCAGAAAGGCTGAACTCATGTGAGGACACTTCCACTAACACTGCTCAATGTTTTATGTGATGTTCTGGGGAGAGCTGGGAGGTTTTGGCCTCTCTTGCTCCCAGAGTGGCATTTTTCACCACCAAAAAACAAAGTCATGGACAACAAAGCACTAAAGAATTTCCCGAAAATGCTCAAATATCTGCATCAACTCAAAGACATACACAGTGAAGTGAGAATTTTTATTTGACAGCTGACCAGCAAGGAAGAACCAAATGGCCAGATTAATGTCAAATATCATTCAAGAGCCCAGTTGCTGGGGCAGGCATGCAGAGGTATCATATATGTTACAACGTGCAGTCTTAAATTTTGAAGCCTAGAGAGAAAGGGGAGTTGGAGGGTTTGTCAGGAAGAAAGGAAAATAAAGAATGTGCCAAAGTGTTGTGTAAAGGCAGTAAGCTGGAGAACATCAGAAATGTGGCACAAAACAACGCTGTCAGGATGATGCTGGGAGCCAAAGACGAAGTGTCACTCTGAAAAACATTCCATCTGGAGGAATTTTAACCTAATAGTCAAGAATGGAAATTCAGGGACATCCTTAGTTCTTCAGCAACACCTTAAGAAGCCAAACAGCATAGAGGCAGAAAAATAACGAAGAAGCAAGAAGTTAACTGCTCTGGTTTTATTTCTGTAAGGAACTCGAGATCCCTAGTCATACTGCCAGTTATACCAACACAACTAATGACAGTTCTGCATAAAACCTGATGCCCTTTTCTTGCCTTTCTCTCTCTCTCCCTCTCATTCTAAATATTTTTTTTTAACGTGAAAGATGTTCTGGACTTGACACCAAATGCTTCATGCGTCAAGAAAACATGAATAATGCAGTGGAATACTATGGTAGCATGAACTGTTAGAGAAATCACAGCTGCTGGTCTTCACTGCTTGTCTAGACAAAAATTAGGTCTTAGGTACATGCTTGATGGCAACCAGAGGTTTCAGGACAGGTACTGAAATGTGGATTTCACATGGCATGTTAGTTCTGTCAGCACATATTAAATAACCCTGTGTCCCCCATCCCTGTTTCCCCCTCTCTATGCATCTTTCATGTGTTAAAACTTCTACTACCTTGGCATTTTCTCCTGAGAACTTTTGCTCCAGAGAGCTGAAACTAAAACATGGAGCAACAGTGGCCATTGTAGATATCAAGCTATTTTGACAACAAACCCAGAAACCCATATATCAAATAGTTGCCGATTAATATCAATTGCTCTTTTGTTTTGTTTGCTTCACCTTCCGGTACTGTTGTCCAGGGCCCTTAGCCCTGAATTATCTTTTCTGATTTTCAAGCAAATATTAAATCCTAGGTGTGTATATAAGATTTAATTTTATTTTTTTTCTCCCCCTCACTTACTGTCCTTCCCTTTTGAAGCAATGTTTAGCTGATATTCCAGCAAAAGTACCCTCCAGCTCCCAAGCACAGCACCACAAGGAGCACACCTGCATTCTCTCTGTGAGGCCACACGCCACTCTTGCATCCTCATTTCTGCTGTCTGAAACAGTCAAGCCCATCAGCCTGCTCAAGAAGGGAAATTAAAGGATATGAGGCTACAAGTTAAAGGGTGAAGTGACACCTACAAGTTAAAGTCCTACAAGTTAAAGGGTGAAGTGACACCTAATGGTGAAGTGACAGGTGAATTCCCATAATTCAGTTTCCCCCCTGAATTCCAGACTGCTTCAGTGGTTCAGTTCTCCCCTTAATAGAGGAGGAATGCCTCCTGCAGTTCTTAGCTGCACTCAAATCCAAATTCAGGATCAAGGAGAAAAGAAAACTATGCTGAAGAAAAGTGGCTGAGATGTAGAGAGCAGCGAGGAGGGTGGGAAGATGCTCTCATGTCTGTGCTGTCATTTCTGTCTCAATTACAGAAGGTACATCCCAAATAAAATCACGTACAGTCAGCTAAGACTTCACTCAGGGAATAAGTGTCACCACCAGATGGGACTGGCAATTCTCCATCAACCCTGAGTCATTTTTCATTGGGTTTGGAGTGACATTGGCTTTACATCACATTCATCTGAATGAGGAGCCTCTGCCCTCCCAACTAACCAACCTCATTACAGACAAGAAAACCCACAGGAAAAAAAAAGAAGGTGAAAATACTATAGCCAAAATTTGTTTTGTAATAGAATAATATTGAACTTCTGATGGGGCACATTCCCTTACTTTATGAAGGAGTTTAATGAAGTATTTTAAGAGCAATAAATAAATGGGCTACTTGAAAACATTCTCTATATTGCTTTTCTCTGGCTAAGTCTGCTAATTATGGCATTTTTCCATTAACTGAGAACGTGAAGTCCTCAAAATCAACGTTGAGTCAGTTCTCTGAACTGCAGCTCCTCAGAAGTGCAGCACTGTCAGAGTGTTCTCACTTTGCAGTGAACACACTGGCAAAGGGCAGAATTTCTGACCAAACGTTTTCAGGAGTGACCAAGCCTCTGCCACCCACTTTCTGCTAAAAAAGGAACAACCTGGGCATTTCAGTTTCCAGAAGAGCACTGCAAGTAGCATGTAAAGGTATAAGAATGGATCATTAGCCAGCTGCCAGAGGTTATGGCTTATTCTAGGTTTCACCTTATGAGTATTTGAAGCAGTAAAATGCAGAAGTAACTTATCTAAAGGAGCTACACAGGCAAAGTAAACTATGTTATCTGTGTTAATCCCTAATGAGAAAAACTGGCCCATACAATCACATTAAATATTTAAAGCCACCTCCCCCTGATAAATTTGCATCAGGTCCAATGTATTACATGTCACTCCCGAGAGTTTGTCAGCAAAACCCAACAAACGTATTTGCACTTTCTCATCTATTCTTAGCCCTCTTGTTTATTTATTCTTACATGTACAAAGATGTCTACAAATCTGAACCCGCTCTGTCAACCAGGCTTGTATCTACAGGATACATGCAAAGCTAACTTCAAAATGAATTTTTAATCATTTCTTTTTAAGGCTGAGAACAGAATGGATCAAACATTGAATATGTTGTAATTTTCCAAGTTCTTCTGGTAGGTTTTTTGACTCTCAAGTGAAGAAATAAGATATTTCTCAGCCCTTAGTTTTTCATCTTCAAAAATAGGAAATTCTCCTTGAGAGAAGAGTTGTTTTGCTATCGGGTTAAAAAAAATAGAGCCCCCAAAAAAACCAACCCAAGTGCAGTTATTTTTTCTTTTCAGAAATACAAAATATGTTACACTATAATCCTTACTTTTAGCTGATCTTAAAGCAGCATATGGGCTGCCATTTTCATATCAGGAGTGGGGTGAAGACACAGATCAGTTTCTCCTGGTTTAGTTCATGTACTTCCTTTAGAAAACACAGTGACCACCACAAGACATATTTGAGACTCCTGGTGACTTCTTGGAACCTTGGCATTCCAGGTATGAGAAAATGGTCACCTTGCCTTTTATCAGGTTAAGAACACACAATATAGAACAAGCAAATATCTCCTGACAATTCTTTTCCTGGCAGAGTGTGCAAGACAGACTTTGTGCTGCCAGAACTTTCTCTTCTGGAGTGATACTTAGATTATAAGAATATGCACTAATAATAAATTGTTTTTCATCTCCTTAGAGATACAGCATAGCTCTGAAAGTACACACAGACAGAGTCAGCCACGTATGAATATTTAAATAAGACATTACCTTGCTTGTTTATTTTATATTTTAATGTTAAATGATGTGTAAAGAAATCCCTAATATAGCATAACTTAAAAATATATATCTTCTGAAGTAAACCAAAACAAAGTCTAAATTGTGCCTGTGATAAGATTGTTTTAGCTTACTTTCCCTTCAGGTTACTCAACCTGCCTTGTTTATATAAATCTAATTTTTATTTTCAACATATTTAAATTATTTGCAATAGGATACCCTGTTAAATAAATGCTATTGAGTTTGAGGGGAGAAGAAGCTCTGTTCTGGTATTTTATTTCTAAACAAACAAACAAAAGAGTAAGAGAAATATGGGGTTTTTCAGCCTCCTGAGATTTCTGACAGATTATTTAATGTGTGTTTTTTGGTTTTTGTTTTGTTTTTTTTTGCTTTCCTCACTAACAAATACAGAGAAACACAGAAAAAATACCCTACAGGAACAGTTGATTGAACTGACCAGACACTAATGATAAAAATGAGCCTACCAACAGGAAATTGGTAAATTTGAAAATGAGGAATTATCAATGTAGCAACTATAATTTCAAGCAAAAGAAACAAAGAAAAATTTCCTCATGTCTTGGAATCCAGAAGTAAAATATTCTGATAATATAGACTCAAATAAATGTTTCCAGTTTTACTGTCACTGTAAAATTTCTGGTTTTTTAGTCTGAAAACACTTCAGTGGAACTTGAATACAATAAGAAATGAGAAATTGAGGATCTTCTTAAAGGAAAAACTATGATTTTGCATCTTCAAGATGAGATGGAAAAGACAAAGAAACACTTTGAAATAACATATGGAATGCAATTGGTTCAGAAAGACAGTGACTCAGGATTGGAGTTAGGAAAGGACAGTGAATGAGATTAATAGCTCTGTCTATGCAAATTCAGATATTCAAGTTCTTTAATGTTAGAATTCCTTTTTCCAACTTCCCATGCTGGATAGCAAATGTTAATACTGGGGTTTAATGAAAGAAACCGAAGCCCAGAGAGGAACTTTACAGAATTGCTGGTATTTAGATGCTCTAGGGTCCCAGACAGAGGTAGCCCATTGTTTTCCAGAAGGCAGGAGAAAAGCAGTGCACAAGCTCCATGGCCCTGCTCCATGCCCATTAGGGTGACTTTCTGAAGTAGCACAAACAATATTTGACATTAGTAGGGTGATATGCACTGATGCTTTTCCCAGATTGAGATTTTACAAGTTTGGCACGGGATGCCAAACAATTCCAGCAACAAAGAGCCCCTCAGGCCAATGCCCAGTGGTGAATCCCGTGGTGTGGCTGTCTGCTCTCTCTTCAGAAAGACTTCACCATCTTCATGGGACCAATGTCAGAAAGGCCTCAAAGCAGCAGCAACCTTTCCCTTCGTAAAGAGGGCTGAAGTAGTCAAGCAAATACCTGTGACTGTCATCCCCAAAGCTATCCCAGACTGGGATTTATGACCTTTACAGGATTGCTAATCCTAAAAGGATTTGTGGGAGCTTTGCTGAGCTCTCACATCCAGTGATACCTGTGGCAATGCTCTACTGCTGAGGGCCCTCTGAGATGGGGTTTGCCATGATGAACTGAGCTCTCACCATTCCTGCAGGAAATAATGCCATTCCCATTGCTGACACCGACAGCACAGCTCTAGGAAATTATTCCTTTTGGGATTACAGCTATTGGAGAGAAGAACTGAAGTCCCCATCCCTAAAGGAAGCAGTGGATTGGTGTGCTCCTCACGTTCCCTACCAGCAGCCAGCCTCCCCCTCAGTGCCCAGTGTCCACCAGAGAAGCCTGAGGGCTGAATTCACTGCACCCTGGCCATCCAGTGCTGCTTTCACTCCTGCTGGAGTGTGTCTCATCACACACATGTACAGGAGTGAAAAGAAAACCACAGAAATTCCTAGTGCTAGAACCAGAGGATAATACTCAATCATAGAGAGTCACACTTCTGTCAATGTGTGGTAGTAAAGCCCCTTACCTCCTGGCCAAGACTTTCCACAGCATGTGGCAGTGAACAAGTCTAAGGTGGAGATGCTGATTCATGTCTTCCCCACATATGTCTTTTCCCATCAAGCTAAGCATTGAGCAAAACATCTGTGAGAGAATTTTTGTTTCAAGAAGTGTGAAAGAACATAAAAAAGCAGTGATCTTTTTATTGCCAATGTGTGAAGGAAACAGATCTCAAGCTCCTCTCCTTTTCTGATAATATACTGCTAGTCAGTGGTCTGAAATAAAATGTGTATATTAACCAAGTCCAAACTTAAGTTTTGAGAGAACTGATGACTCTGTTGATAAGCCAAGACTCATGGTCTCCTGTATTTGGCTGACAGGTTCATCCAAGAAGTCTCTCCCCCTCCAGTGTTTGTTACTATCTGAGGAAATAAAAGGACTTGAAAAAAAAAAATTATTGTCTGAAATGTCTTTATAATGAGGCAGCAGAGGATGTGAGAAAACTTAAGATTTTTCCTAGTCTAGTCATTTATTTAAAATCAGTGGTGACAGGCCCAGTATGGTACAGAAAAAGACACCAATTAAATATTACTCATTTTTACTTGAGTTTTAAACACTGAAGTTTCATAAAGTTTGCACAGCCACTGAGACAAACACATAATCCTAGAGACGCTGGTCTACTGAGCAAGCCCCACTAAAGTAACATTCTTGCCTTATTTGTGCTTAAACTTCTGGCAGAACCAAGTATCTTTGTGGGTGGGATGCTGAAAGTCTAATACCCTGGGTCTGTAATGAGTCTTGAAAGGAGCAACGATTTCTGTGCAACCACTGATTGTTGTTGTTGTTGTTTTACCCCAAACTGAAAAGATTTAAACAGGTGGATTGTCAGATATAATTGTCTCATGAGAATGAGCAGCTATTAGGATGTCTTCTGTAAACTCCCTGACCTCTCCTGGAAGCAGAAGGAAAAGGAGTGGCCCTGTTGAGCTGTTGAAAGCTTCCAAACCATCAGCTTGCATTCATACACATCCCTTCATCAGCTCCACAAGAACAAATCCTGTGCTCCATGTGAGTTGGAAGGCTTAGGAGCATGGCTAGGATACATTGTGAATGTTTGCCATGGCGATTCAGAGTCTGTACACTGCTTGGAATGAGGAATTCCGCACATCTTTCTCAACAAGACATGAGTAGGTTGGGCTTGATGATCTCAAAGGTTTTTTCCAACCTAGCTAATTCTGTATTATTCACTCAGTCACCTTCCTGGTGTCTGCAGCTTGGTGCAACACACAGTGAAAACACCCTGCCACCTGTCTCAGCACTAAACAGCCACAGATCACCCAGGATGTAATAACTGCCCCTTCAAACACCGTGCACGAGTGTGCAGAGATGGGTCTCCTCACCATTGTTTCCTCTCATTCAGCTGCAAGGACAGCACGTGGAAAGCAGTGACCTGCAGAATGCTGGCCACTTGTCAAGGCTGATGAGAAATGCAGCTGACAAACGTGCAAAAAGCAGCAGCTGCCTCCTGGCTGTTTGGGAGGTGCAGGCAAGGCATAAACAGCACAAAGGCAGGATCAGAGACAGACTTTGCAATTCAAAACTTGTTGAATACACGAGACAGAACGAGAGTCCAGCTGTTCCCATTAGCTACTGTGCTTTTTGGAGCCATCACAGAAATAATTCCTGTATTTACTTCCACTGTTGTTCCTCCCTGGCAGACCAGTGGGAAATGCTGTTTATTGCATTGCAGACTGATCTGTTGAAAATCAGATTCACTCAGGCTTCAGCTGGGAGCTCCACAGGCTGGGCTGACATGAAGAATTGGAGTCTATGAGCCCAAACAGAGCCCACTGAGGCCAGACAGGAGTCCAACAGCACATGGTTCTAGCACAGGTTTCAGCACAGATCTTCTTTAAGTCCCACTATGAAAGCTTTAGCAATCCTGCCTCTGGCTGAAATAGAGCTCTGCCTAAAGCTCTATCTTCAAATGGAAAGTTGTTTATAAAGGATCACACTCCAAGGTCATTTAATGAATTGTTTGTCTCAAAGAAAGATCCTCACTACTGAACTTTCATAAAGTTGAAAGCATAGAGATAAAAAAATGCTTCCTTCTATGTAATTCCAAATAAAACCTCTAAATGGGATACTGGTCAAAGAACTAGTATCTTGTTTCAGGAAGAACATATAGGCTAACAACTGGTACAGGGGAAGTAGTTTATTCTGCTGTTTCAGCAGACTCTGCTCTCCTCTGGACTCTGTTTTCAGCCAGAGTCCAGAAGAGAGCAGAATGAATGGTTTCATGGTGTTTTTCTTGTGGTCAAATGGAAAAACAGAATCCACCCTTCTCAAAGTTCTCTCTGAAGCCAGGCATAGAAGGTACATTCTCCAATCTTCTAGGCATTTACAATATTTCAATGAGAAATTTAAAAACCAAAACCAACCAACCAAAAACAAACAAAACCCAGGAAAATTTGATTAAAACAAATAATGTCTATATTTTTACTTAATAAATACCAGAAGTGAAGCAAACTTTCCTGGTACACCTTCATCAACTGTGGATTACTCATAAGGTCAAACATTTGCAAAGGAGGTTATTCTGAAACCTCGGATTACTGCAGAAGCATAGCCTTATCTAAATTAGTTCTGCCCACACTCTCAGCCAATAAATTTCTTCACCTGTTTACATATTGATTTTTTCCCATCTTTTATTTATTTCAGCTTTGAAAAGAAAAAAAGTCTGTTAAGCAGCTAACAGGAAGTATGTGTTCAAAAAGGTTATTTTTTTGCTGTCAAATGTCTCTTGAGCTGGATCACCTTACAAATGTAAATTTAAAGGTTTAAAATGTTGTGACCCAGTGAAAAATTCTAATTTGACTTATACATCACATTTTCTCATTCAGAACACAATGTATTATGTCTGTGTTGTAACACCCTGCTGATGGGGATCAGAACCCATTAGCTCTCAGCTCTCTCCTGGGATGTAGAAAAAGGATTGACTAAAGGATCTTTATTCTATTTTTCTGCTCCATCCACTTTGCTTCCCTTTTCCTGAAACAAATAAAGCAGTGCAACATATACTGAGCAGCCCCACAGACATCCACATGTGAGAGTTAATAATCAACAGCAGCCTGTGAGATTTCACAGGTGGATAATTAAACAGTTCATGTTTAATGCTTCATGTTCTCTGTGGTTTAAGATGTGGACAGATTTGCATTCCTGTGACACTCATGGCCAGGGCACTCAACCTCTGATACCAAAATGGAACAGCTCTTGATGCTTCTCAGATGATCACAAATTACCTCTACTGATTTCACCTTGAGCATTGAGGTGTGGCTTTTCTGAGAGACCAACAGTGTTATACAGTCAAACAAATACTTAGGTAACACTCAGTCATTTACCAGCACATTTACAGCACTCTGTGATTAGTTTTTATTTCTGTTGGAGCTCTTGTCTCACAGAAGTTTTCAGAACAGAGTATAAGGGCATTTACTGTTCCTTGGAGACTCAGTTCTCATGAACATCTCTGGAGAACCAGTTGGGAGACTTGTACCTGCCTAAAAGGGGCAGGCAGACAATTCTTAGTGTGGGATCAATGCCTGCTGGGCAAATTTCTGCTTAGAAGCAAGGGCTGAGAGAGCTGTGCAGAAACAGGAGTGCAGCCAGCACCTCTGGTTCCTTGGAAAAGGCAGTACCCTTCAACACAGCCACCTACACAACCCTACTGTGGTCTCACTTCTGAGTGCATGAATTTAGGCAAAAGTACTGAAGGCCAGTTCAGTGTCGTCCATAGCTGAGGCACAGCAATTTTAATACATAAGTACATAAAAATAATCAATTCCAAAAATAAATGTATCAATATAAAAAGAACAAAGCTCACCTAGGAACACACATCTCCCAGAGGTAAGAAAATATGCAGATACTATTCAAAAAACCCTATTCCACCCCAAATCTCACATAGTGGCTGCTCTACAGTGTGTGTGCTGGTTTTGACTCGCCATCAGTGTTTTGTCCAAATATCCTTTCTTTGAGGACTTGCTCCCACCAGAAGTGGCAGAGAAATGCAACAGATTCAGAGCAACAGGTTAGCATAGAGACCTGCATTTATTTTAACCCACTGCTCCACTGGTTAGGCTCCAAGGCAAATTATATGGTTTTGTTTTCTCTTATTCAATAAACATTTTCAACAACCTGTGTAGTTTTAGGGCTTTGCAAATGGCTGCAAGTGCAATAATCCTGAGACAGACACAGGAGAAACTCTTCCAGTTGTCTTAAACTACCTTGTGTACAAAAATTAGAAGAAACTAGAAAAACTTTATAGCCTGCAGGTGTCTTTTGGAAGCACAGAAAGTTTTCTAAAATTGACTTTACATTGTGTCACTGATTGCAAGGCTCTGGCTAATAAGTTCTGCTACAGCTTTAATGCATTGACCTGATAAGGCTCATTGGTTGTCACAGAGCTCCGAAGTGCTGCTCCAAGGTGTTTTCTGGGTAGAGATTTCATTTTAGACAGGACAGGATCAAGGATCAAGAAACTTAGGTCAAAGCATTTAAGGCACTGAATAACGAAGTCAGAGCACAGCATCTTACACCTGCAATGAATATCATTACTGACTACAATAGGAAAAGTCAGCACAGAGCTCTCTGAGCTGAGCTCCCTGTTGTATTAGGCAATTGGATCAGGCTATGGTATCATAGCTGCCTTTTAGGATGACTGAACTATCCAGCAGCAAGCTTATTGTTTTTGGACTAGTGCCCACTGCTTCAGCACATCACCCTTCTGCTCTGGGGGTTGAGTGTTCACTGTGCTTTGAGACAGCAGCTTTTATTTCAAACTAGAGCAGGCTGCAGGTCCACACCCAGCCTCCCGGGTACCCCAGCTGACATCCTGGAACTCACTTGCAAGTCTGAGCTCAATGCCCTCCTTCAGAGCTGGTTTCTAACACATGACCAAGTCATTGCAGTAATTCCCTGCCTTCTTTGTTGTGATTTGTTCCGGGTTTCTTCTACCTTGAACGTATTTCCACCTCATCAGCTATCCCATCTTGTTCTCAGGTTCAGTAATCTCTCCCTTACTGAAAACAGGCATTTTATTTTGGGGCCTTGAGTAACACCTGCAGCCCCCTCCTTTTTTCCATATATATCACTGACAAGGTTTTTGCTCTTCTTTAGCCACACTGATGCCCAGATCAGTGTGATGAAGGAATTATCACCTTGTCCTGACTTTTTGTGCTGCAGCTTAATTTCCTGGTTAGATACTTCTGCATTACTTTAACTCATAACTCCCAATTTCATTTCAGTGATTTCATAACCCTTTTGAACACACAGCCCTTTGCCTTGAAGGCTTTTTCTGCTGTTCCTAAAATAAACTCCAGATGACTTTTCTACCTGTAACTTGAGGACACTGCTAGTATTTAAATGCTTTGGAGTAGCTGACATCTTTTCAAAGCTTTTTTGAACTCAAGAGCCTTAATACAATGTGCACTGCCCTAGGTTTTAATCATTCCTCTGTTCCCCAACAGTGACGCCATAGAGCCTCAGCTACTTAGCCCTGCAATAACAGAGCAATCCCAAAGAGTCCTCAAACATCCTTCTTAATCCTCTTAATTTGTTGTTCTTGACCCATGACTAAGGGAGGCTCTTCACCGTGCCCAGGCACATCCACCACTGCACAAGCTGAGGTGTTTCCGCAACACGAAATTCCCTCCTCAGCTCCTTCAAAGTCTCTCTGCCATTCCCACACTGCCCTCCCAACTCTGCTGCTGTCAGCCAGCCCATTTTCTCCTCAGTCAACTCCTACAATGGCCCTTCAAATATTTTCCTCTTGTCCTAAAACGCTTTGCTCCTGCCTCTGAGCTGCCAGCTCACCAAATCCCCATCTTCCACAGGGGCTGCCCCTGCTCCCAGTCACCCCTGTTTATGTGCTGCCTTGGTGGGGAGAGCAGGACAAACCCATTTCAAGGTCCTTTTCTCAGCTCTCTAGTGCAGGGTTTCCAATTCAATCATACTCATTTACAGACCTATTTTTATCTTCCTCTTTTAATTTTCCTTCATTTGTATAGTTGATAACTGTTGGGGAAGATGAAATAGGAAAGCCTTATAAATATGATTACCTAGCAAAAGATTCTGAGAATGTAGAAACTATAAGCAAGATTGAAATGAAGACAAGCTTTGAGATACCAAACCCCAGTTACTGAACAACTAGAAAACAATGGCATGGCTGCCTGCAGGTAATCCCCCCTTTGATTAAACAATCCCCTCTGCTTGCAGACAGGTCCAAGGGTCAGAGCAGACCCTACCAACCTGGCAGGGGGTCCAAAGAGCAGCTTTTAGAGTTTATAACACTGTATAGTAATACAACAGTTCTCATAGGCTGTATGCAAATGTTATAAGATTTGTAGTTTGTTCTAGATTGGCTAATGAAAATTAGAATATTCAACACAGAAGATGATTTATTGTATTGTAAGCGACAAGCTCACTCTCTTAGACCTTTGCTCTCAACTCTCTTAGATCCTCGCTCTTAGCTCTTCTCTCCTCTCTTGCCTCTCTGACCTGCTCTGGGCTGCATCTGGCAGCTCTCAGCAGGTCTCTTACACTAACGTTCTTTTACAATAAACCTCATGCTCTACAACCCGACTACAGAGATCTCTCGTCTGTCCTGGCCATCTGAAACCGACCCGCAAACACCACAGATAACAATTGTAGTGTAGTTTGTACCTGAAAACTACTTTATCACTCTTGCCCTAAGCAGTTTGAGTCCAGAAGGGTCCATTTCAGCCATGCTTTGCCATCTTGTTTCCATCCCATTGCAAGCATTTTCTGTTTGTCCTGATTTGCACAGGTCCTTCAATTTTGAAATTGATATTAAAACCTTTACTCCACTGTGGGTTTTGCCATCCTAGATATCCACCCTCAGGTTCTGCCCCAGCAGCTCCCATTTCTCCACTTCTCCCCATGTTCCTGTCACTAACAGGATTGGCACTGCACTGCTGGCTCATTAATCACACTCATTTATCTCTTTTCAGTCTTTGGGACCCCACTTTCACCAGCTGCATCTCTTATTTTACTACAGCCCTCACTAGTTTTGTCTCCTCATTCCTTGGTGTCTAACATGCTATCCTTTATTTCTGCATTTTCCCTCCATTTCTTTGTGTATTGAAAAAAGAAACCTGGAAGGCACTGGGCTTTCAGGCACAACTAATATAGAAGTCCCCTCTTACCTCATCTCTTCTGATTGCTGCACTCAGGAGGTTAAATATGGGTTCCAGGTGGTAATAAAAGTAATACATGATTCAAAAATTCATCAGTGCTTTGCTTCTATTTTACATGCTCCTCTCTAAAACAGGTGCACTAATTAGAATAAATTAAGTCTACTTATTTTTTTTAATAATGAAGTGTATTTTTGACTGTAATAGTAAAACTGCTCGTTATATTTTTTTCTGTGACTCATTTTCAACATACATTTTACAGTCACTGCCAGGGCCAATGTTAATTGTGCCTTGCACTATATCTTGAACTCTCCTTGAAGCAGTGCAAGTGTTGAAGGAGGTTAAATTTTCTTCTTAACTTGCCTTCTAGCTTCAAAAAAATTTAATAAGGTCACCTAAAAGAGACAAAGAGGTGTGTGGAACTTTTCTCTCTCATTCTTTTTGAAAGTGATGATTAAATTTCCTTTCCTTCCTGCTATTTCTTCTACCACAAAATGCATGCAAGTGTTGTATCTCTTTTCTACCTTGTCTCAGAAATAGCAGCTGTTATACATCTGCTGTAGAGCAAAAGCAAGATAAGATAGACACAAGATGCAAGAGGCCCATGTAGGCTGGGTAACAGGAGTGGAGAGCCTGATGATTTGCTGCTCAAATCATTATCAAAGCAATTATTTAAAAAAAAAAATTATGAGCATTTTGTAGGAAATGGGAATCTGTAGATTGAGGAGAGCTGTAAAACACAATTTCAGAAATTATATAGTGCTAAACCAAAAACAGCTGAGGAAACTCCCCGTGATTTTTGAAGCTCTTGGTGAGATTTCTATGCTCACATGAAGGTTGAAAGAAAAACTGGAACATTAAATATTTGTTCTGGAAAGTCTACAGAGACTACTGCTGAAAAAAGTTTCTGTGCCTATTACTACTGTATTTAGAGATAAGCAGTGGACACAAAAATACCCCCATAAACCTTTCACTGATTTTGAGATTTCTGGAAACATATTTGGGATGACATCTTCCTTTGAGGGCCACAGTCAGAACTAACGAACGAAAGATAAAACAGTCAACTTTCTCAAACCAGTTTTCCTTTATAAATTCCCCCACTTTCCCAGATGTGTTTCCTTTCAGCTGATGCAGGTGACCTGCTGACACCCCTCGTTCCTCACGTTACTGGAAATGGCCAGTTGATAAAATCACCAAGTCAAGAAGATGGAGTAGGGATCCTTTTAGCATGAGCATGAAGTGTTTAACCTTCCAAAGCCAACTTAATACTTATTTTCTCACAGACTTTGTTGTTAATCCAAGTTATTTTCAGAAATGTAGAGAGCAATGGAAAAGCAAGTAACAGGATTTTTGGATAAGGACTTAAAATAAATGTTCCAAAGGTGTGAGATCCATTACTTGGAAAACCCCTAGGCCAGATTAGAAATTTTTCATCTAAACTATTTCTCAAAGGTAAAGTGAGTTTTGACTGAACTGAATGAGCAGAACTGCAGAAATGTTTTGTATCAGTTTGAAATCCATCAGTGGTTTAATTACTTGGTAAAAATATGGAAGGGCTTCCTGGTTTATTTAAGAAATACTGTCTGCAGGGATGGAGAAAAAAGAATTGTCTTTTTCCATGCTATCAACTGGAAAAACCTGTGAAAGGTTAGAGATATTTCATCTTCATTTTGTATATATTCAAACAAGCTGAACAAAATTAATTTACATAGGAGAGAAACTGTTTTGGTCCTAGGATGGTATCCCAAAAGACATTTTAATATAAACAGGAATACATTTGGTATATCAACTGATTTTATTCTTTTTTAAAAGATGATGTGGGTATTGCCAAGAGTCTATACCTCATTAAAAAATAGCAGCAAAAGCATTAGTGATTGTCTGCATATAACCACATTTCACCATATCAGCCCTTTGCAGAGATTCAAACAAGCATTCGTGTAATTGTCTTTTTGCCCTTGTGTCAGAAATAGTCAAAATTTTGCTCATCCTTTCCCAGCTCTTATTTTAATGCATTATGTGGCTTCTCCAGGAACAGAATCGTAGTTCAGCTCTGACAGAGTGAGTTCACACTGCAGGAAGGCTTCTGTGCCAGGGCTGCTTCAGCCACAACACAGCACTTTCCTCCTTGAAGACCTCATATCTGTGAGCACAAATTGGATAGATAAACTCCTCACCATGGCCATGGCAGAATTTATACATGCCTGACAAGGACGGATTCCCTGCCACAACACACACAAACCCCAGCCTGCCACAGCTGCTTTGGGACTTGGGAAATCTCTGGTTCAGGGAACAGTCTGCATCTGACACTCCCCCAGGAAAGACAGACCTGGTTTAATTCCATCCAGGTTTTACATGTGAAGCAGGAATGTTTGATTTATGCCACAAAATGTCCTGCAAGTGACAACAGAGTGAGAGTGAAGCAGCTTTCATTGGCACAGTGCTGAGAGAGTGTGGAAGCCAGCCACAAGCTGCTTTCTACCAGCAAGAGGAGATATCTGGAAGGAAATGCAAGTGAACATGGATCCTTTATTAGGAAAGAATTTCATTCAGGATCTATGGCTTATCTATTTACTCGAGAGCATATATTTCATAACCCAGCTTGTTGCTCTGTGACCAATTACTCTGGGATTTTTATTAGTGCTGTTTTATAAGTACTACAAAAGGAAAATATGTTAGAATTGAATTATACTCATCTCTTTCAGGAAACATTTTTATTCAGAAATATATCTTAGCCTTTTCTACAGGGATTAGTTATAAAACAAAAAATATTTTATGTACCTATTTAGGTGTGGATCAATAAAACTTATTTTCATGGCCATTGTGTTGATGCAGTAGTGACTGCTGAATTTGCCTCATTCTGCAATCCTTAACACTTAATTCAGAAACTCCATCCTGCTGTAAACTGTAATGCTACAAGTTTGGGATTTAAGTGGATGTAGACAATGCATTGAACTCCACATACACAAAACTATACTCTGAATGCTGGATTTGTTTGATCTAAAATAAAAATATCAAATAAAAAAATGAAAGCACAAAACTACAGCCGCATCTCTTAAACACTCCATTTAGAAAAGGTACACCATTTCTCCAGTTGTTTTGTATCACTTTGGCCTCATTGTTAGTAACCATTCTCAATCATTCTGTAAAACCAACCAAAAAAAAATTTGGTGTGGACAATGGGAATTTTTAATTCATTCAACTCCAATTTACAAATTCACTCATCAGTTTAGTGTCACAACCTCCAAACTAGCAGCAGAATGGGTACTGATATCGGGTCTGTCCCATGGCAGACTTCTGAAGCTGCTGGGAAAAGTGTGAGTTGAAGGGAAATTTGTCAAGCCCCATGGAAATGCTCATCTGTTTCCCTGTGTGAGAGACCAACTTGAGGATCAAAATCTGTGAGGTTTAGAACTTTGATAAATGAATGTCCAGTCAGCCACAAACGGAGCTCCCAGAATTGAGAAACATCAGAGTTAAGTTTGCACAAAATTAATGCTGCCTTCTGGGGAGGTCCATGATAATTTGGCCTTTAATTAGTCCCAGTTATGGATTTTTTGGGATTTCCATAGGACTCCACAACTGATTTAGCAGCCACCAATGGAGGAATGAGCTGCCCAGTAGCCTGTTAGCATCATTTTTGGCTATATTCAGCCCCATCTCCTCCTCATTCCTGCAGACTCCTGCCTGCCATTCCCGTGGCTCACACCGACCCAGGCTGGCACAAGGGAGTGTCCCTGCAGCCACAGTCAGCACCCCCAGGCTCAATGGGACACTGGCACTCCTGCGCCTTCATAAAAACCACTTGTGCTTCCTTTCTGAGGATAACACTCTAGGGCTGCCCCTTAAACCAAGAGGTACACAACACAAGTGGAAAAACTGGGAAAATGCTGACTTTCTGACTGCCCTGGTTTTGGTTTGTGGCTGATGATGTTTTGCAAGAGCTTCCTTCCTTTTCTCATTTCTCCTTAAAGCAGGAAATAAAAAAATACTACAAATAAACTGTGACAAAAATCAAAGAACCTGCTCAGGTAAAACTATTTGCTTAACACCACACAGGAATCTACCTCCCTCCAGCCCTACTCCTTCATCCTCAAAGAGCTTCACCTGTGTCCTACTGCCAGGGAAAGGCAGCAATATCACTAGAAACAAGCACCCCACTCTACCTCAAAGAAGGAATTAAAAAATCACCTTTATAATGGAAACTCACAGCTTTCTTTATCTTTAGCTCTCACCACCACACATCAGTACAGCTCTGTTTAAAGGGAAGAAAAGTAAACTCTTGGAAAAATTCATACACTGCAACAGTGATGAAGCAGATGTCACAGCCAGGATACTGTAAATTTTAGTTAAGTAATAAAGGTGAGTGATACTAAAAAAAAAAAAATTAAAAAAATACACCAACAATAGCATCAGCAAAGGCAAAACCAACAGAAAAACCCCTGCAGCATCTCAGCTTTCCTGTAAATGACTGTGCCAATAAAGCAAACTGAGAGAATAAAATAGGAGGAAGTAGAACACTCAAGTCAGGAACATTTCTAAATATTCACTAATACGTTTGAAAAGGTTCCAGAAGAGGCCAGTGTCTGTTGGAGCAGGGCAAATCTATTTACATGTTCCTAGTGCAGAGGCAGTCATGTTCATGGCAGATGTTTGTCAGTCACACTTTACATGCCCCAAAAGAGATATATTGCCCAATTAAACAAAAAAAATGCACTTAGGGCAACTCTTGGTCACATCTGACTAAGAGCAGCTGTGTTGGAACAAAGGTAGACAAGTTCCCATGTTATGTAAGAAGCATCAACCTCCCCTGAAAAATTAAGATAGAAAATTTATTAAATTAATTGTGGTTTGGTTTCTTCTCTCTTCTCCTTGGAAAGATATTAATTCACTCATTAGGCAAGAATTGTCTTCAAGTTGGTATAGGGATTTTCCCTTCCTGATTTAGCCTAAGATGTAAGGACCGGATTATTAAAGGAAAATGAAGATTTCAGCTGCCTACAAAGGTGACAAAAGAAAGAAAATAGCAATGAAGGTATGAAGCTAAAACTGGAACAGAGAAAGCAGCCAGGTTAAAAATGAATTTGATCATTACGTTTCCTAAAAAATTCAGAAAATAAGTCTTACTCAGCTGCTACTATTAAATTGAGAATGACAAGCAAGTGGTGGAGTTAAAAATGCAAGTCACAGTTCAACAGTTACAAACAGAGACTTCTGAGCATTGCACACACCAAGCCTCCATTTCTGCAGGGTGTGAACAGAGCAGGGCTCCGGAGTCAGGAATGCCAGGGCAATGCTTGAGGTGTTGTGGACTTCTCTGTTTACTGAAGAATCCATCACAGATGAACTGAAACAGCCAGAAGTTTTATTACAAAGTATGAAGCTCTGGCAGTGCTGGCTGTCTGGGCTAAACCAACCTCTCCACCTTTGCTAGCCAAAGGAGGAGAAAGAATTCTAAACTTCTACCCCAGCTCCTCTCTTGGGCTTGTATATGAAAGATCCAGGACTGGAGCAAGAATAGGGGTGACTTTTTTCCATCTCCCAGCTGCCTAGTATAACTGAACTCCTTCTATCCCACTTAGGAGAGGAATGGGATAGTTGTCTGCATGGAATTGGTCTATTTGTGGCAGGTCCCCATCTCAAATGTAAAGCGTCTGTAAAACAGGGCATACCTTTACATATTCTGAAGATTTAGATTGGAAAACAGTGCCAAAAATCAGTTTCTCTAACTAGAAGTCTGGCAGCAGATGAGGGGGGTCAAAAGACTGGTCAGAGAAGGTTCAGGGAGTGCCTTGAGGATTGCTTTAATGGACAGATGCATTCAGTTATGAAAATGCACAATTTGCTTTCACCAACACTAAGTTGCCTTTTCTCGCTGTAAACAGCTACTTCAAAAGAGGCTGAACACGGCAGATGAACTTGTTAGTATTTGTTAATTAAATGCCTGCAGCCCCTTCATTTACCACATTTAAAAGTTTAGAAACACAAAGGCAAAACATAAAACTGATGGACCAGGTTAAGTCAGAGAACTGCAATCACAAAGTACAACTGAATCCAAGATTTTAACCTTTACTGCTCAAGAGCTGCTTCAGGTTGTGGCCAGAAACAAGAAACCAGAGTGCCCTCTAACAGAGGGATGTGAGTCAGGGACTTCAAAAAGTCCCCAAAAATTCCTCCTTTCTTCCTTAAACTTGCCACCAGCTGCTTCCTTCCTCTTACACTCATCTGCAAATCTCATCCCCTTAGTAAAAAGAAGAGAACAGAAATCTTTGCTTGTATTTTGCCTTTGGCTGGAATGAGAAAAACTCTTGATAGCAGAAACCCCCGAATTTTTAATCATTATAATTTGTAATTATTATGGCCGCATGCTAATGTATCCCTAAACATCCAAATGAAAGAGAAATGATTTGAAAGAGACTGGAAGGCAGATGCCACCAGCCTAGCAGATCAATGAAATCAGCTAGTAATTAAAGTTTTCTAAAGAACTCATTCTTTCTGTTTTCTTTTCAGCAACTTGAAAAGACAGCACAGAGGGGGTCCTTCCTTTAAATGCAATGATATTCGTCAAATCTATTTGTAAATATTAGTTCAGTTAAAACAACACATAAGATATAAAATGTAATTAAGTTGTGTATAGATTTCATTTTCATGGAAGACTAAGAACAGCAAGGAAGAAATGATGTTATTCTGTTTCCAGAGCTCATAGGAACCACTAATGATTTCAAAAGCCCACGACTCATCAGCTGCAATTAAAACAATTGCAATGACAGTGACCCCAGCAGAAGACAAAATATAATTGCACAGGCAGCAAACAATACAGAGAGATGAAGCTGGAATGCAGATGTTACTGATTCATGGGATGCCTAAAAGAATGATTCTCCTGCTAGTGTATCTGTGAGTACCTCCCAACACGGAGGTACAGCAAGGATGGCTGGCCAGAAAACAGCAACTCCAATGCACTGCACATCTCTGGGGGAGGATTTGACTTCTGCTTTGGAAAAAGACATCGGTTTGGGCTGTTAGTGCAGGGAAAACAACAGCCCAGCAGCACACACCCTGCCAGCAGGTGAGCCATGTGCTGCACACAGCCTGCCTTGGGGTTTGGAACATCTCACATTTATTAGTTTACATATTTATTATTTTTGTAATAATGGGCAAAGACATGCTAGCTTCAACAGAACACCTTCCACTGGAAAAAACAGCTTTGTACAATTGTCTTAATTGTAGCCCTGATGGGCAATGACTTTGATTAATGGAGGAGATAAGCAAAGTTTTAAATATTAAAGAAAAGAACAGTTGAATTTAAAAATAGTTTGTATGCCACCATCTGTCCATTATTCTCAGCAAAACCTCCTTTCCTATTTTCTCCCTCAAATTCTTTGCTCTCAATACCATCATCTTGTGCAGGTCCTTTGACCTCTCCTTCACTTGCAGACTAATCACAGCACAGACTTTGATGCTCCTAAGGCTAGACAAGTTATCTGCATTTGCATTGTTCTCATTTCCTCCTTCAGTCTCATGTTTGCAGCTTCTTTTCTCAGAGACCTGAAAGCATCATTGCTGCCTTCCCCAGTGAGATGTTTAGACCACATGGGCATTTTCTCCCTTCCAGCTAGGTCTCCAATGAAAATGATTGCTCTCTTTAATACACAGAAAGAGCCAGAAAAGCCATACAAAATGGCTGCATCCCATTTAGGGTATTACATATGAACAAAAAACCCACCCAGTTAAATAGCTTTGTGCCCAAAAGAGCTTGCAAAAAATGCCTTCTAAAAGTCACTGTCTCTTGTATCTGGTGCTAAGCTGCCAGCATAATCATCCCCTCAGCAATCTCATCTAAAATGAGCCATGTTTGCAAAACGCTACTGCTTCAGCAAACTCAACTCATCCAAGCAGAGCAAGTCAGCTTGCAGAGCTACTCCTCCTTTGGGATGCAATGTTGGGCAGCTCTCAATCCAGAGAAGATCTATGATCCAAAACCCACTCTTTGTCCCTCAGCAGTGAGAGCTGAGCCCAGCTGAGCCTACCTGTTTGCAGATAAACCCGATGTGATTAAAACATTCTCTTCATTCCATGTCTCCCCTCCCATTTACTTGCCTCGTTTTCACAAGTGCCAGAGTGCACTGGCTTGTGCTGGAAGTGAAACTAGTAGGCACACTTAAAGCAAAAAATATGAGAGGATCTCATTTAAATTTTTCTGTTTTGTTTTCCTTCTCTGTTAAATTTGATTCTTGTCTTTCTAGTTTGGCCTGAATAATCTTTACTGTTGGTGGTAACCAAGGAAAAGAAAAAAAAACCTTAAGCTTGTTTTAAAGATTCTAGACTGGAAATTAGGAAATAAATAAAATCCAGTAGTCTGATATGAAAAATAGTGAGAGACAAACCATTTTCTGAGCACAGAACTAGACAATAAATCACAAGTAATACAAAAACTTCACCAAAAGAAATTCTGGGAAAGAAACAATGTATTTCTCCCTGCTGATATTTCTTGTGGTTCGGACCTTTGTTTGAATGTTGATCTTGCCATGTCAGACACTGTTAATACTGCAATGAAAGCTGCTCAGGAAAAAAAATCTCCTTGCTACCACATGAAAGGTTTATTCCCTGACAACTTTCTAAATAATCTAATAGCTGGATGTCTAAAGGAGTATTTTTAACAGATATTCCTAAATTCCTTGCTCTCTAAACGTTTAAAAATCTCAAACTAGACCAGAGAAACTGAGAGCTTTTCCTGGCACTTTTAAACAATATTTTTCAACCAGGCCAAACTTTCTGTGAGCAGAGAGTTGATGAGTCAAACACCCATGAGATCCACAATGGTCTTTGTTCTCCTAGTCTGTTTCATGCAGCAGATGCACCGATACTGGAGGGATGAGTGGCAAAAAAAAAAACCCTAAAAAAGATAATCCCACAGTTCCTTGATACCTCAAGGCAGTTATGAAAAGCCACAACTAACACCTACTTCCAGAAATACTTCTTTGTTTACAGAGAAGACCTGCAGTCTATCAGCAGGAAGACAATCCCATTTTCAAGCCTGAGTTCTATTCATCAGCAGCAAAGAAAAAGGAAAAGAAACTAAATTTATAGTTAGGTTTGTCCTTACAAATCCAGGTCTCCATTTGGGAGACACATCCCAGCTCCTAACCAGAACTGGTGCTCTGGTGAGAGCTGAAAGGGGAACTGAGGGAATGAAAAAGGGGATTTCACAAGAAGAGGAGGGATATAATTGTGTGCATCCCCTGCCAGATGCTGTGCCAGAATCAGGCCACTGATTCTTTACCAGGTTTTCATCAAGAAAGAAAAAAAAAAAAAAACAAGAAAAAAACAAAACAAAACCAAAAACAAAAACAAAAGCAACCAAAAAAACCCACCAAAATCAAACAAACAAACAAACAATAAAAAAACAAAGGAGAAAGACTCAGCTTCTTTGAAGCTGGCCATTTTGGTAGCTTTTGCCTGTAGCTGTATTTCCTCGTCAGGAATGACAACAGAAATTTTATGTGGTATTTATGTACTTACTTGCAGGAAAAGCCTCCATAGTTATTTGTATAATGAAAGAGATGTTTCTTTTAGATCCAATTAGATAAATTTATCCTATGAATGGATGGACCTTCTAAATGCACAATAAAAACAAAAAGGCTGATTACAGTGGTAGTATTTTAGTCCATGAAGGGAAAAACTGAACAAGGTTCCTAACTAGAAAGAAATTATATGCCTCTTGACTCTGGATTAGGAACAACCACCCTCCCATGCCCCTCAACCACCCCCCCCCTCCCCTTTTTTTTTTTTTTTTTTTTTTACTTATGGAATCATCTTCCAGCTTAAAGAACTTATTGTGAAGGGAATTTTGGAGCGACTTGAGAAGCAAACACAGTAAAGATTTCATTCAATTACTGCTCTGTCTAAAATGTTCCTATTTATTTGAGTTGGCTTCAGATAGGGTCTTAAACTGGAAAATACAATGCTATGCACTTTGAAGTGGAGGACAGCTGTGCTCAGGGTATGTAAAGAGAGGTGTTACAGGACTGTTGAAATCTGCTGGCTTCTCCTTCTTCACTCAGGTGGATTACGCAGCTTCTTCCAGGGTCAGACAGGGTGTGTGTGCAGCCCCTTCATGTCACACAGCCAGCATGTGTGCCAGTGTCAGCACTCCCCAAAAGCAGCAGCTACTGCCCAGGTGGGCAGCACCTTGGCAGCCTGTGCTGTGCAGGTGTCTGTGTATTCCCTGTGTGCTGTTACCCTGCCGACCCAGGGGGTCCTGTGCAAGTCCCTGTGCTTTGGCCCAGAGGACCAGCACTCCCTGTAACAGCTGAAGGGTTTCTGAAATGGTGCAAAAATCCCCTGCTTCTTTGTGACCCTAGTGCAGGACCCAGGTGGAAATCACCTGATACAACCAAGAAACAGCCAGGCTCTCCTTAGTCAAGTCCTGCTTGTCTGTATTGACCAAAGCTTCTTCCTAGATCCTAATTAATCTCATTTGATGGGTGACACTGAAGTAGGCCAAAGGAGCTGTCTCAGAAGAGGAATTTGGGCTAACTGCAGGGCAGCAGATGAGCAGTTTTCTAGCTCTAGGTGAGGTGATTCCTACCCCAGGCCCCAGTTTAACATCAGATCCCTCATTCTTGCAATGGCTATCATGCTCTGCAACACTGTCATGTACTTTTGCTACAGATGCCTCCTCCCTTCCCTCCTCCTTCTCCTCTTTTTGTGAGAAGCTGCAGCAGTGTCCTAGAGTTCAGATGACCTGCAGTGCTTTGGACACATCTTCCCAAAACCAGCATTTACAATCCATCAGTTTGTCCTGCCCTAGCAGTACACCAATTTGAACCAAAGCTGCCTGGTTCAAAACATCTATCAGCTCAGCACTGTCTTTTTATAAAGGAGGAAGAAAAACTCCTTCCTCCTGATACACCAGGTAGAAATTAGGGAAAGGATGAGAACAGTGAGCACAGCACTGGCATTTTAAAACTCACAAAAGAGCAGACCTAGATGGCCCTACTGTAGAGGCACTGTTGGTACAGGAAACTTTTGGTTTTCCCAGGGCAGACACATTAAATATGACAAGGAATACTGGCTTTTCTATTTGACTTCAGAACAGCAAGAAACATATCCTGAATGTGAGCCAACTGCCTGGCACAACAGAACAGCTGGCTAAATTCTTTTGGCCTACAAAGCTTTTACATTAAAAATTCTACTTAAATTGAGGAAAATTTCATATCAGCAAAGAAAATTTTATATGCCACTAACATTTCCAGGGTTCATTTCACTTCTGTGCCCTGGTTCATGTTAGGGTGACATTGGCATTAGCCGGAAAGGGCACACATGAGGCTGAGCCAGTGCCCTGCTGGTGCTCCTTTAGCATTTTGGCACAGAAAGGATGCTGCCAGCCACGCTCCAGCATCACTGGCTCTGGGTAAGCAGTAGGGCAGAGCTAAAAGCTCACATCCAGCAGAATCCTTAAGACCCAGCTCTCATTTAAAGCACAAGAGTAACTTTGCCCAGCAGAGCTCGGCACCAGCAGAGAGCCTGGGTAACCACAGAGGAACATCTCATTCCCTTTGATGTCCAGGGCAGGGTGTGTCTGCACCCCTGGTTTATAAGATAGAAGACCCAATCTACAGTTAATAATGATGTAACATTTTTCTCCTTTTTCTTCTGCAGCATCTCCAGATGGTCACCCAGTGTCACAAAGGCTGTGCATCCTGTCCTTTGTGTCACTAACCCGGCCCTTCAAATCCCCCTTCCAGTGACTATTCTGAGTTTTATAGCACATCCTGTAGTTGAAAACCTCACAAATATGGCCTCATTAAGCTGCATGGCTCACATTTCAGGGTAAAAAATTACTATTATCATCATTTTAGAACCCAAGGACATAAAATTCACAGAAAGAGTGAGACAGACCATAGAGCAAGTCATTGTCAGAGGCAAGACCAGCACACTGGTATTCCTCCCCCAGCCCCATGCTCACATGGATGGACAAGACATACAACAGCCTGAGCACACGTGTGGCCCTGCCCTGGAGTCTCTGGGGGCCATGAAATGGATGTTTATATACATTACTGCTCCCACTGAACTCAGCAGCATTGCAAGTTCAGGCAGAAAAATACATTTTAAGAAATGAGCACATGTGGAATTTTCACTGACTCAGAGAGCCAAAATTACTCCATCAATTCATTTTGTATTTGGCAAGTGAGATAAAGGTTTTCATGCCCCTAAACAGCCTCCCCAACACCCCCACTTCCTCCCAACACCCCTGTGGTTGATTCATCCTAAGAGCCTGGCTACTATCAGAGCTAAAAACTTCCTTTGGAAACCCACAACATCCTCAGCACACTTCAAATCCCACCCACTCAACCGTAGCCTTGGCTGTGGACACAGCCCTGCATTCCTATCACACACACACACACACATTCCCTCTGTCAGCATTTCCAGCCAAGAAAGGACCCACAGTGCAACAAGCAATAAAAACACCCCCTGAGTACTTTTCAGATTTTCTGTTTGCTTACATAATCATGGTTATTGTTTCTATAGGTTTTCCCAAAAATATTCCATGCGATTTTAAATAATTGTGAGAAAATCTTATTTTATTAGTACAAATTCATAATGATATTATGACTAACTAGAAATATTTATCAAAGCAGTTGCCCTAACAGAAAGAAAGAAAAATAATCTGTTACAACTACAGCATTTCAAAATGTTTGTTTTCTTAGCATTTTATTATAAAAGCCAGATAAATTAATTAATTTAATATCTTTTTTAATTAAACTTTTTTAATTAAGCATTTTTTTAGAGTGATTGTTCAACTGAGCTTTATTTATTATACTAAGAAAAGCTTCAAAAATTTCATAGAAAATGCATGTCTTAGCTGATGAAACATTTTCAGTCCATTGTTTCATATTTGTATAATTCAAGAAAATAACAAATGCATATGTGCTTGCAGAACTCAGCACATGAAATGTAAATGAAAGGTGGGTTTAAGAATAGGTGGAAAATATTCCCTGGAATGGATGAAATGACCTAATGAAAGTCAGAAAATGGGCCATTAAGCCCCTAGTCTTTTGCAGTGTATCTTTTTAGATTTGAGAAAATGTGCAGAACTTCCCTGATGGGCAGCAAAACCTTTCCATGATCTTTATTGTTCTGGCTGATGCCCAATGAATTCTGACTGAAATTCTCCACTCAGTGCATCCTCTGCCTTTTTTCCCATTCCCACACCACTGACTCCTCCTGCTCCTTACGTCACATGGAAATACCTTGCCTGGGCTCGAGGTTGCTAAGTCAGATGTGTAAATACTGAGCTCCACAATAAACAACAGAGTGGGCCTGGCCTCAAGGTGCCAGGTCCAGCCTTAGCAGGAGGTTAAGGGATAGGGAGGCAAAACAAAATCTGAGCTCAGATTCAATCCCCAGGCTGAGGTTTGATGGAATGTTTATTCAAGCAGCTGGAATAGCAAGCACATGCATAAAAGGCAGAATTTGCCATTTGTTGTAGCAGTCATTTCACACCAGCACACTCCTGAACACGAAATGCTGTACAAGCCTTTCAAGCTAAAGCTGGCCTCACATCCCAGTTTCCACGTATGATGTAAGAGGTGTGCACTGCCTCAAACATCTGATGCATTTGCTTAAAAGGGTTGACCCAGACCAAGAAATGCATTCAGTGAAAATAGTTTCTTCACTTGCCCTGGGCTTGATCCCTCCTCTGTTTGTACTCCCCATCTGTTTGTCTGCTACAGATGTAGCAGCCTTCGAGTCGTCTTTTTCAACCTGCTCCATTTTTCATGCTTTTGAGAAAAAGACATAGTGATAAAAGGTTTTCCTTTTCCCTTCTGCCAAGGCTTTAAGGGAATCTGCTATCCAAGGGTTAAACATGCTGTCCTTTGGTGCAGTTATGGGAGCAGGTCTGCCTTCTGCAATGAGCATTAACCAAGAGCTGCAGCGCTGCTCTTATTACCCATTCATGAGTTCAGATAACTGATGGAATAATACCAGTTTCCCTTTCTATAAGGCAGATAAAAGCCACACAGGCCATTGCCACAGAGTCCCAGACACTCCTTCTCCACAGGCTTTTGCCTGGCACCGCTGCCAGCTGAGCATTGCTTGGGCAGCCAGGTAAGCAGGGTGACAGTTCAGCTGAAGAAGAATGGAGGTGAAAGTGCTGAAGATTTAGAAAGAAGCAAAAGCAAAACCAACGCGAAGAAGGGTCCCTCTTTCCCTCTATTCCTCAGAGCACGCCCTGCCAACACAGAGTCAGGATCATCTTCTGGCCCTGGCGTTACCACTGGGGCTGGAGGGGCCCTCACTCCCCTACAAAAGGTTCTGGAATGGAGTTCAGCTTGGAAATGTGCTTCACCTTATCATCTCTCAACAGACACCTCTTTCAGAAAAAGTAGGTGTTTCTTTAACACCCACAAGTGAGCTGTCTTAATTTACTTTCCACATGGTTACACATACTTTCCACTCCAAATACAAATTAAGAAATAAATAAATAAGAAACAGCACAGAACTGACAAACCCCTTCGTTTCTCCTACTTCCCCATTTATTTTTCTACTGGCATTTTGCTCTATTGCCTTTAAATGGTTTGTCCATGGTGTGTTTTCAAATGCTACAAGCAAGAGTGGGTTTGAAAAACAAGGAAGTTGTGCAGTTGGAAAGCTGAAGTGCAATTGGCATACCAATAAATGCCTTGATAGCAACTTCAATACAACTGCACTGATGTGTCTTGTTTGCAGAGCTTCTCTGTCTCATGCTCTCATTTTTTGAAAAACCTCGGGCCCTGCACAGAGGATGAACCAGGAGTGGCCCCCAGTGTTACAAAAGTGGTGGTTAAAAGGGCAAAGACTGCAAAGCAATCGCTGATGTTGGAGATACCTTGACTGGACTATGATTGTGTCTAATCCTCTTAAAACAGGGTAAATATCACCTGCCAAATGAGTGTTAAACACTGTGCTCCCAAGGGATTATCCCTACTGACTCCTTTCCTTTTTTGTTGGATCAGAGAAATGGCATCAGAAAGTAAAAATCAAAAGTTGTCTCATCACTCCATGGGGAATGTAGAGGGGAAGAGTTATGTCTGCATTTCCAAAAGTCGTGGTTTTATTATACAAGCACAGAAATCTCTGTGAAATATCTTAATTGCACAGACATTTGAGCCTGCACCTCTGCCAGTTCATATCCCAAGTTTGCTGCTCTAGGCCAAGACAGGAGAGGAGCTGCTCTTGCCATCCACAGTTCACCCTAGGGGTAAGAGTTCCCCACCACGCTGCTTCGGTCAGCTACAGGCAGCACAGAAACTGCAGCCACTTTTCTGTACATCTTCAGAAGCACAGCCCATGCCAGATGCCCACACTATCCCAGCAGCTTGCTCCCTGTCACACAGCTCAGCCTCTCAGAAAAGTCACACCTGCTCTGGGTCAAGCAACACTGAGGTTACCAGGGGATGCTCTAGCAGGATGTTCCCTCTCCACAGCCGGGTAACTATGAAAAAGGAATAAAACAGCTCTTCTTATTTCCTCCTAATACTGCCTGGTATGATGCAGCTTTGATGGTAGTGACAAATACATGGACTCTAACCAGGGATTCTTAGAGAGAAAACTAGAGAGAAAGCAATAGCATTCTTTGTTCACTTGGAAGGATAGAACCAAGTCTAGAAGTCTGGACATAAATGTCCATCCCTTGCTGTAGTCTGAGCCATAAATCCCTGGTCACATATTCCTGTGGTCCAAACATTATCAAGTCAGCAAACGGAGCAGGCACAAGGAGATGGAACATTCCCCAGGATGATGTTTGGTATAGAGGAGTGCTGCAAGGAGTTGAAAATTTGGCACTGCTGTTTTTGAGTAATGTTATTTTCTTAAACAAAGGAGAATGAGTGAAGAGGACTTATTCTATTAAAGGAAGAAAAGAAAAAAAGAAAAAGAGTCACTGAAAAGTATTAGATTCTGGGGGATACAAAAAAAGTTGTTTTTTGCTCTATGTGAGGTTGAGGTAGAGAAGGATTTAAACTGACCTGCAAATTTCCTGTTGTGTGGCTGTATTTTTTAATTCTGACTTTTAATGTTTCAACTTTTCTTTCAAATGTAGCATTTCAAGAAAAAAACATCTTCAAGGAAGACCTTGAAACCATAGGCATTTTGATCAAGCCCACAAGGATAAAGCCTAGGGCTTGACTCCTGAGCCCTGGTGAAGCTAGCTGAAGTGTTTAAAGCTGCTCCCATACCCTGCTGACCTCCCTGCTCCTTGGCTGACCTCCCACACGCCTGAAGAAAAGCAGCAGAAGCGAATGTGTGCAAACATCCCAGCCATTCCCACTCACAGGCTCTTTTACCAGTGTGATCTCACCTCTCTGGCCTAATTAGCCTGAAGAGTCAATGACAACATGCTTGCAATTAGGCAGGAGCTCTGCAGTCACTGCTGAGGTGCTGCATATACTCCTCACTGCTGACCCTGCTGCAGGCTGGCAGCTGCATGCACAGGGCAGGGAGAGCACAGGGCTCGGCAGCACACTGAGCTGCTTCAGCCAGATCCAGCACTCAGCTCTCTGGCCCCAGTCTGAAAGACAGGTGTATGACAGATTATAACATCCAGAGAAAGAGAAAAGACAGAGGCTTCATCTGGAGAAGGAGGGGGAAATTTTGCAGAATGAATTCTCCTTTTGCTTTCTCCCAGATTTGCTGGGCTTGGCTATCCTTTAACTTTCCGAAGTGCACTGACCACTAATTGTCATTTGCTGGGAAGAGATGGAATCCTAGACTATGGCTGGAGACTCAGCTCCTTCACTCCAAACACTGCCCTTGCAGTGGTTTATTGGACTGACAGGACAAAGGAGGTGCATCTGGAGGCCAAGTGGACAAACCATCACTGTCCACTAAGAACGGCAAACTCCACCCTGACCCAGTGCACTGTCCCCTCCTCTCCCTGCTGGAGCAGGTTCTGCTCAGGCATTCACCAAGGCAGAAGGCACAGGAGAGCATCTCTGCAGCCTGTGGGGGCTCAGCTGGGAGAGCACAGCAGGAGGGAAACTGGGATGTCCCGAAAGGCAGAAAGCCAGCCTGGCTCTGTGACATCGGGCAGGGAAAACTCAGACACTGCTCTGGGTAGCTTTACTGGCTTTTCTAGGAGGAAATTTATGTAACCTGTACAGCTGTCTCAAGGATCAGAAATGCTGCTTAAGTGACTTAATGATTGCTTGGCTAAGGGCTAAAGCTCCAAGCTTTTCTGGGAAGCATTG
Source organism: Eopsaltria australis (assembly GCA_034509425.1). Taxonomy (NCBI): domain Eukaryota; kingdom Metazoa; phylum Chordata; class Aves; order Passeriformes; family Petroicidae; genus Eopsaltria; species Eopsaltria australis. The sequence continues at coordinate 3,214,175 of JAVTVJ010000138.1, forward strand.
GCTCCTGCCTGGATGCAGCATTGAAGTACACACCTTGATATTGGGCAACTGCTGGCCAGGTGCAATAAATAGAACTCTTCTTTCCACAGTTTATCCGCATAGAAAGTGTTTCCTCTCTTTTAAATCCACAGGTGTCTTTCAGTTCCTTGGGGTTTAACACCTCTGTTAGCATTAGATCAATCTTTTTCTTTACAATAGACTTTTCAACAGTAACTCTATCTTCCTTAAGTTAAGGCTCAGAAAAATTGACAGATCAAGAGATACTGTGCTGGGTGAACGCTGAAACCAAAAGAAAAAAGGGCAGAAAACCTGTACCTGTAGCCAGAACTAATGAGATCTAGGGAATAATGGATTTTTTTTTTTTTTTTTTAACTTTGGTGGATGAACATAATTTTAAAAAATGGTTAGATCAAATGCAATTTATTTATTTTAACTATTGGGAGTTTTAATTAAGGAAGACAGACACCTCTCACTATACTATGATTTTGATGGTATTCCATTTTCTGAAAGGTTTTGAGGTTTTTCTTATTAGAGCATCTTTTAAGTGAAATTGTAATGCCTTATTGTAATTGGGAAACAGTAAGTTCTGTGCAAAAAGGTGGAAATGAGAAGTTCCTGCAGTTCTGGAATACAATGCAACTTTGAAAATAGCAAAGCAAGTTTTAAAGATATTTTTGCTTTTCCCTGCTCAATTTGGCCTGAATTCCTGAAGTTGTCACCCAGCAGTTTTCCTTGGGTGAGCTGTAGCAGTAGGTTAGTTTCTCTCACTTTGCAGAGCTTTGAGCATGCTTAAAGTAGTTCAGGGCCCACATTCTAACCTTGTCACAATCCTGACAAATCCTACTCTGTCCAAAACCAGTGGCTTTGATCCACTTCAAAATGAACTGTTCATTCCATGCTTTTTCAGCCCCATTACCCATAATCCCCATCCTGTGGAGGAGACACGATGAAAACCTAACCTCTTCTTTTCCAAGCTTTTCATTTTCTTGCTGGTTTCTCATTTTTTTTATGTTCCTTCTGCTTCTGATGGATCATCTCCAGAAGTTTTCTGGGTCCCTGCTGATGACCAGGATTTGTACATCTCCCAGTTTCTGGCCCTGTTTTGCTCTGTTCTGGTGTAACTCACGTTTCCATTATTTGATTCAATCTATAACCTTGCCCCCTCCTTTCACAGCTCACGTTTCCAGTCTCGTGCATGCTCTACTGCACCCCTACTCTTCATTCCCCCAAATTGTAAGCAATATTTTTAAATTTACAAAGGGGAAAGCAGCATGCATTATTCTGTAGACAAACAAAGCAGGGGTTCCACATGGCACAGATTAAAGAGCAGGACTTGTAAAACTTATCACCAGACTCCTATCAACCAATGTTTCTGCCTAGAAAGTATTATCCAAATATAATTTGAAGAGGAACTGGAAAAAAAAAAAAATCCCCAGAATGAAAATCCCCAGGGAAGCTGCATCTCCAGTGCTCTTTACAGGGTGCTGAGAGAGTTTTCCCTGAGCAGTCCCACATCACTGGATTCATATGGAAGGGAATCATCTCAGTAAACTTTTCTTTCTCATGAGCTGGTTAGGGGATAATCAAATGCTTTTGTTTTGCCACAAAGAACTGTTCCTGGTTTTCATCATGTGAGCTATTTTATATGTAATCTGTTGTATTAATCAAGGCAGAGGTAAGTGGAAGCTCTAAGTCAGCCTAACAATCTGATTTCCCTAAAACAAGCGTACATCATCATCTTTTATACAAGATAAGACCTCCATCCCTTCTCTTGCCATTTCAGAGTTTTTGCTTTCTGCAAAAAGCCATTTATCAGGCACATAAGTATTCTGTGCTCCCTTCCCTGCTTCTTTCAGGGCTCCAAGGGAACAGCACTTCATTCCCTTTTTTCCCCTTTTCTAAAAAAAATGTATTCCTTTTTCTGGAGGATTGTTAAGGGGCTGAAATCCCCCCAAAATAGAAAAAAGACAAGGGAAAAAAGACAAGGGAAAAAAGACTTTTTCTGGAATTTTTCTTCAAAGCTTTTACTGATCACAAAACTGTTTGTTTTTATCAAAAGTAACACAGCCTGAGAATGCTGGGGTTAAGGCCCAGAAGCCCCTGTGGAGGTCTCCTTATCAAAAGGTACAAATATTAGCCTGACACCAAAAGAGGAGAGAGAAAAGGGAAAGAACATCAGCACCTGGGAAAATCAAATTGTGACACTCCATCAAGAGACCATAGGTCTTCAAACCTATTCCTCCAGGCTGTTATTTAAGCAAAGCTCCAAACCCTAAAAGCTCCTAATTTGGAGACCTAATAGGCTTTAGCCAAGAAGACATGAAGAAAAGAAAGCAAAAAAACAGGGAACAGATATTTTTTTTTTTTTTTATATTGCTGATCTGTTGAAAAGAATCTCCAAGAAAGGGCCAGAAAGACAGAAAGTTCTCCATGGTAAAAACACAGTTTATAAGATTATTTCTGAAATACTTTGAATTCTCTGAAACTGAAAGGGATGGCTCTGGCTGCTGAGTTTGAAATTAAAGATACATCTGGTGGAGATCCATGAGTACCTACAGGCACGTCACAGTAGTGCTGTGCTTTGTGCACAGCCTGTCTTCTGGGGTAAATCACAAGGCAGGCTGCCTTCCTCCTGATTCCCAAGAAAGATGAGGAATGATGGAGCCATGTCACTAGCAGTGAAATAAAAGCTAAATGATCTCCAGGAATTCCCCAAGAAGCAGATGGTATTCCAAATTGTTGTTCTAGCTATTAGGAATCTTAATGCTCATACGAAAATCTCAGATCAAATAAACCTTGACTATATCTTGCATGAATCACTCAAACGTGCTGAGATGGCCTTTCATGCTCAAGTGCTATTTTTCAGGATGGTTTTATTCATTTCATAGCATTTGGTGTGAAGCTTCATGCCAGAGAGAATTTTTCTGAACAGCATTATTGTCACTCTGGCTTGACAACTTTGAAGTTTTCCTTTAAAAGGAGAAGGAAAGCATTTCATGTAATGATAAAGGAAATAAAGCACTTCTATTTGAGGCTAAGTACAAATCAGTGACTATGTGGGTTATTAAAAAACATGCTGTTGATTTCCTGCAAATTTCTAGGAGGAATAAGCCTCACATCAGCTTACTTTAAGTTTACTACTCAGCCTTTCTCCTAAATTGAACTGCAGCTATACTCGAACACACTTCTCAGAACACCAGTTATAAGCAGCATTCAGGACTGCAGGTACTCATACAGGCCAGTGCAATCCCACACAAGAATTCCCAGTTCTACCTCCAGGTTTAAACAAGTTTCAGATCCACCCAAACCTGAATCCTCACTGAAATTTATCTCAGCCATTGCAGAAATTTCTTCATGCTGTTGACCTTAATATTGACCTAAACTGATTTACACAAGATTGTCTCCATCCTCGGGCAAATTTGCATGTTTTGAAATCTGCAGCAGACCCTGACAAGCCAGAATGGTTTTGGTCCAGAATAATAGAATAATAAATAAAAATTGCAAATACACAGTCATCAGTAATTCACATAGCAGAAATACTTTTATCCACCCAATTTTACTTACAAACTGCACCTGAACTCAGGTTTACAGTGGCTGTATTTATTCAGCTGTCCCATAGGCATTGCTGGTGAGGTGACTGTGAGATTAACAGTTTTAATGACATTTAAAAGTTTCTCAGGATCTCTGTAGGGCAGCAGTGCTGACAGCCTTAGGCTGAGCACTCCCAGCAGTGCTGTTGCTTGCAGTGGGGCAATGCAGTGAGGTAGGTGTTCACTGGTATGAACAGTGTTAATATTGTTGATATCAGCTGGCCCTGAGTTATCTGGGCAATTACACCGAAGAGCTCTTCAACACAGCACTTCCATTCTTCCATGATCTCTCTTTGGGCATTATTAACCTTTATATATTTTTACAGTCATTAGTTTTCAGTGTCCCATTTCAAATAGTGTATTTATAAATACTGCAAAATTTTGCTGCCAAAGAGGTGGACATTCTCTCCATCTGCATGGCATTTAGCTGCATTATTTGTCATGTTAGAATGCTGCAGATCTGAAATGCATCTGTCCTGGAAACAGACATGATGCAGGCACACAAATCAGTGAGGGCACACAACGTGGACAATTTGTCATCCCTTGTCAAGGGAAGCACAACCTGCTGACAGCATCGTGTACCCATGGCTCTGCTCCCACACTCACTAATACTGATCTCAGAGCTGCTGCATCACCTGGCAGGACAAACAGTGCCAGGCAGGCAGGGGCCCACAGCTACATTTCCTTAGAACCTGGCTGAGATATGGAAGGACAAGCAGCTGCTGACATCATACATAGTCCAAAGCTAGCCCCGAAAGGAGCATGTGTGTATTTTCAGTAACCAGGTTCTACTGAGCAAAGGGAGATTGCTCAAATTCAGGACCAAAACTTTTCTTAGAGCTTTTAACTCCTGGATTTGCAGCTTGGCAGATGTGGGGTGGGTGGGTATTGGTCAAAGAAGATTTGGGGATTTTTTCCTGTTTCTGGAGTGGTTGGGAAAATGGGTTTGAAGAGGAACGGGAAACTGAAGGGATAAAGCAGCAATGCAAGCCCACGTGACAAAGATTTTCCCTGAGCCCCAGCCTTCCTGCAAAGGACACCTTCCCAAAAGCACAAAGGATGACAGCAGGTTTTGTGCTAGGTGTGATGTATATGAGAGCAACATGAAGAACAAAGGGGTTCTTAACTCTGTGGTCAAATATACAGTGATCATCTGTCACTGAACAACAATACAACCTGAGGGTAATTAGGACATCAATGGAGTAATTACCTCCATTCACACCAAAAGGTGACTGGGTAGTGTGGTGAGCCAAAGTACTTTAATACAAAAGGAGGAGAAACAGAGATCCATTCATGTTAATACAAAAGGAGGAGAAACAGAGATCCATTCATGTCTCTGCCAGATAAACGCATTGCATAAAGCTATCTCTGTATCATTTGGATGTGTCCTTGTTCATCAGCACTCCCAGTTGTTCGTGCCTGGATTTATCGATAGATGCTAATCACTAAGCACAGGACACATACTTCAGTTTAGCACTCAAATGAGGCCTTCAAAGTAAGTCATTTTTTTTCTTATCTACCATATGATTAGAAGATTCCTTGCATTTTTCTTTGGGGTGATAGCAATATGTAATTGCTGCACTTAAGTGAAATCAAAGAGCAGCTTTCAAAGTGAGTGTAGTGTACACATCTGACAGAACTGAAAAGAACATTACCTCAAGCCAAGCTGTTTGATTTTCCTTTTCCTACCTCGCTTTGCTATAAGCTTCACCAACACCAGATTGTCCTTAACCAGTATCTAAAGAGAAACAACCTTAAAATATTGTCAAGAATATTTGCCAGCTCAAAATCTACTCATCCATCTCCACTACCATAATGAAGATAACAAAGCAGGCTAATTGTACTTAATTCCTCTACTTAAGGTGTAATACTTTGGCTGAGCAGACTGGTAATAATTTAACAAGCTGCAATAAAAATCAGAGTATCTATCCACATGCATCTGCTATAGGGACCCCTGCATTAATGAAGACTCAGCACTTTGTATTCTCACCACAAAAAAGTCCAAATATATGTGTGTTCTAAAAGCCCACAACGTAAAGAGGAACATTTTATGTTCATAAAATCAGAGAAAGAGAAGAGGAGAATTGATGAGTGTCATAGCTCATTTAAAGTATTATCTTTGTGAGTTTTCATGTATTGATTTTGGCAGAAACAGGATCAAACCTTGCTGTCACTTACAATGGTAAGAAAGTGTTTAGGTAATGCCTGATTAGGTTTTAGTGTGCAAAACAAAATTGCCTGGTTATTCTGATGGTTATAGCACAGATCTAATAAAAAGGGGAATGAGCAATAAACAAGTTTTATCAGGTCATCATTTTGTCACTGAACCAGTGGTTTTTACAAAAACATCAAAGGCAAGAGCTCGGCACTCACTCTGCAACATCCAGTAGCTGCTGGCTTGCATGGTCACAGATAAAAAGAGCTTGAGCAAGTCTGGTCTTAGTGTCAGTATTATCTGTTTTGATCTTTTTCACAGTTTTTGTCAATGAAACTAAACTGTACTTATGTGAGATACACCAAGATCACATTTCAGTGATGTTCAGAAATAATTTCTGTCATTTAGATTGCTTGGGTTTACTTTGCTTTGGATGAGACTGATAGCTCTGTATGAAGTACTGCTTCAAACTTTGCTTGAAGACACAGAAACGCTGTGGTTTCTGTTACCCTCGGTTCAGATTTGCTGAAGTTTCAAAAACCACAACACTGAGAAATTGGCTTAAACTGAACACAAATTCTGTGAGGAGATCTGAGTTAGAGAAATGCATGCCATTACGTCTGGTCATTACAGATGAGCTCTGTCTCTGCCCTGGAGAGACAGAGATGGGTTAGCAGTTCCACTGGGGCCTTCATTTCCCAGCCATGGCTCCCATTCCCTAATTCTCAGCGATATTCCTAACCTGTCTTCAGCCTGGACAAACAGCCTGGGGAATGGTAATTCAAAAGGCACAGATTTAAAGAGGCACAAACCGAAAATTGTGGCCGAGCACTGGATTTAAGTTCTCAGCTCTTCATATCTGTGGCACTGGCTTTAGCTTCAGCCCATAAGAGAAACAGGGAGTATTTTGGAAGCACCTGTGCCAAACATATCCCAAACACAGATGTCTGAGTCTCAGAGTGGCAGTCAGTCACAACTTTAGCTCCAGGCCACAACTGTGCTAACAGCTCTGTATTAATGAAGGGAAACTTTCCCAAAGATTAGCACAGCAGTTCATCTTCTTTAATAAAATATTTTCTAGAATTATTCATCTGGCACATCATAAAATATCTGGTTTCCTTTAATTATTTTAAAAAATCTGATAGCCGACAATGAGTCCATGATTTGCAATTTCTCTCTCATTTCTGTAACCACCCATACTGTGACTGAACAAATCTGACCTGGAAGAGGAAACGGTGTAAGGAAAACTAAGCAAATCCAAAAGAGACACCACCTCTGAGTTAAGCAAAGAGAAGAGAACAAATAAATGAGTGAGGGAACAGACTAGCTTGTACCAGCTAAAGAATTAAAGGTCCATTAAATTAATTAAAGAATCAGGTCCAGACATCTCTGCATTGTTCCAGTACCACTTTCTCCGGGTTTCTTTGTTGTCACACTTGGGGGTACAGATACATACAGGCAAACAGCAAGTGTTCATTCTACATCCAGAAAGAGTCACTCCTGGAAAAACACAGTTCCAGTGTGCTGAGATGCCTTTTACAAAGAGCTTGGTTGTATTGGACTCATACCATACTTCCTAGAAACAGAAAACAGGGAAAATAAATCAACAACAAACCCAAGCTTTTGGAGAAGTCTCTTTGATTATTATCAGTCTCAGAACTTTGGAACCACATTTTCTTTAGCAGTCACCCAGAGGACGATGCAAGGAACTGTTCTATCACTTGTTTTTCTCACTCCTATTCAATAATGTTCCCCCACAGTATCAAGATTTACCACTTTATAAACAATAATAGGGTTGGATCTGTGAAATAAAACACACTTCTCCTGACTGCCAGTTAGTAGCAACCAACAGGTTGAGTGTGCCCAGGGAGCTGGGCAATCCCAGAGGATTGTGCTCTACAGGAGCACGGGAGCAGCACTGCCCGGTTCCTGCAGGCACACTCAGCCTCTTACCCTCCATACACAGCCCTGCTCCCGCCTGCCTTCCCGGCTGCTTCCCCGTGCTCCAGGCTCAGAAGAGGCTCCTCATCACACGGGCCATTTCCTGACCACTGTGCCTCTCTTCGTGGTTAGAGTCAGCACAGTTTAAGGGGCTGCACAAAGCCGCTTGCCATTCCTTCATGTTTGGTGCTACACTGACATCTTGTGGCCCCTAACCCTGGTGAGGCTGTAAACAAGGCCAGCAGATTTCCAAACATTCCAGCAAGGATGCAGCAACATGAAATTTGGGAAAGCAGCATTGATTTCCCTCTCAGTTCTTATCTGTTTGAATTCTTGTTCCAATGCTTTGTGTGTCCCACTTGGTAACAAACGTTTATGTTAATTATCTCCAGTTAAACAACAATCAAGTCAAAAGTAGTAACAAACAGACTGTAAAGCTAAACCAGAATTGCAGCAGATGTACCCCTTGTGCAGGTGGAAGCAACTTCTCCGTCTGAGGTGAAAGCAGAGTCGACAGATACCTATTGCTTTCATGTTCTGTTAGCAGACCCTGTCCTTGGTTTTATAAAGCTGAGGTTTCAAATTGCTGTAACTATCTACACATTACTTCAGCTGTTATTCAAGAAAATTTCCAAAATCAAAACCATGTGGGTGATAAGGTACTATTCAGCCACCACAGTTAATGATTAATAGTAAGAACAGAAGCAAGAAAACCTATTTGGTAACAATGCCAGTAGTTGTATCCACGTATTAAAGCTACCTGAGATTAAATCATATGCCTGTTAAGAGACAGGGCTGTCATACTGTCATAATATACCCAAATGGAGACTTTCCCTTTCTTTGCCTTTATCCTTAAGGAGAGTGGAGAAATAAAAACTGACACCACAGAGTTGGGCATAACTCCTTAACCCTAAATAGGTTTTTATACAGCTACAAACAAAATATGAAAAGGCCTGGAGCTGAAATGCAGTATGGGTGATACAGCAGTAAAAGGGATTTTAGTACTGGAAAACATGAGAGACAACACTTCAATCCAGATTCACTCCTGAAAGCACTCATCCACCTCAGCTCAAACAGGATCTCTGGTGCTGCAGGGTAGGTCAATGCAGAAACATATTCTTCTGTAGGATGACTGAAGTTTCTCCTTGCATGCACTGAGCTTTGGAGGCATTGATCTTTCCTGTCAGTAATTACTGTGTTATCTAACTAGCTAGATTAAAAGCTACGAGCTGAAGTGTTTCAGAGAACCATCCAGAACTACTATCCCATGCCTTATTTATAAACAAAGTACTGCAGCTAAAAGAAATGGGATTCAATATCACAGCTGAAATAAATGGGATACTGAATTTAGGGTAAGGGAGAGGATCTTTACATGCACAAATAGCTAAATGCAAGTCAATCAATTTAATTTCATATTCCTATTACTACACCAGGTAGCATTCCTTTTCTTATCTAGTAAATTATCAGTGTGTAACATTAGACAGATCATCACAGAAGCAATGTGGGAGACACACAAAGAGTCATAGGTGCTAAAAAGGCTTCCCTGTATGGAAGATAAAAGAAGATCTCACTGAATAACCTAGCCTAAGGGATTCAACTTCTTTTCTTGGAAAAATACTGGAAGAAAACCAAATGTTTTGCACATTCATCATTGGACCTGACATAATCACTGGCAAAAAGGGACATTGCAAGGGGTCATCTTCCCCTCCTGCAGATGTCACTGGCTGTAGGAGGGTACAGATCCCTGCATAGGAGACTCCTGAGAATGGGAGCAGGGGAAGAAGGTAACGAGAGACGACTTGGCTGGTGGGCTCCAACTCAGAGCAAGCCCAGGACAGTGACAGAAGATTAATTGGATTGTTGAGCCTGGTCCACTTGCTATTGTAGACAACCTATGAAATAAACTGTCTCATAAAACAGTCACATTCCTTCCCAAAAGCTGTGTTCTGTCTCTACCATGCCAGATTTCCATCCTTTATGGATGGCAACACCTCATTCTCTGCAGAGGAAACACTTGTCCCCACTCAGACTAAAGCATCACTGACCCTTCCTAAGGGCTGTACAGGACAGGCAAGCCCAGGGGTCCTCCTTTTCTTGAAGCTGCTTGTCTTCACTCTCTGTTTCATCCTGATCCTATTATTCCAGACCTCAAGATGCAGAAACACCCTCTAAATATTTTTTTTTCAGCATGTTGACTACTTGTCCCAGGCAGACCTTTTTCTTTTGCAGGTCCAGCAGCCTGTCACATCAGATCCCCCTTTGTCACAGGGAGCAGTGCACACCTCCCTCACCACAGCAGTCAGGAAAGGCTTCCTGCTCCTGAGACACTGCACACCTAAGGCACAACTTCTTCCTGATGAGCAGTGCTACCACCAGCAAAACCAACTCAGGCAAAGCAAGCATGGCATCCTAAGTGACTGGGATATTGCAATGACAAAATCAGTGAGGACATGCTGGATATAAGTGTTTGAGTTTGAGTCAAATATCCCATATCCCAAATTTCTGCATCAAACAGAAAAACATGCTGTACTAATGCTATCTTCTGGGTTGAAAGCCATTTAAGCAATCAGAAATATGGGTAGGGATAAGTTGCCACACATCATATTAAAAGAAGTGTCAAGGACTTCCCACACAAAGCTATTCATTGTTGTGTTTTAGTTTTGTAGCAGAAATGGCACAAAAGTAACTTGAATTTCTTTTAAAAACAACTAAGTTGAAGATTAATTGCAATTAAAAGGTATTTTCTGGGAGAAGTCTTTCATTGGCAGACATATGAAATCAGAATTTGATCTAGTATAGCTTTTTTACCTATTATGTCTATGACAGCCACAAATAAGGGAAAGAAAATAAAATGTCAGTAGATTGGAGCATTTTCAAGGATGGAATTGGAACCCCTTCAACACTTCCAGAACTGGAAAGATGACTTCTTTTCCTTCACTTGTTCCGTGAGGTCAGCAGACTCTTTGGTGCTAAAATACCAATGAATTTACTGAGCAACTGAGCATGGGATAAGGCTGGCAACTAGAACAAGACCAGATAAACCAAAAAATTCACTGACATGCTGTCATACTCTGCTCCTTTTAAACTACTCAGCAAACTCTGGCAATCTACTCTGTTGGATATAATCTTAACACAGAGAGAAGTTTCCAGCAGGTTCATGGCAGCCTGGAGCTGCCCACTCCAATGACACTCAGCCACAGGGAATGCACTGGGAGGCTGTAAACCCACTCCTTATCCCAGGCTGGAAGCCCTTGAAATCTGCCATCAGCAGACATGAGTTAGAACAAGATCTCTTCTTGTTAGACAGGAGCTATAAAGAAAACAGAGAATCCTAGAAGCAGGTCTCACTCTGTTGGAGACATCCACTTCTCTTCTGCACTCCAGGAAAAAAAACAGACTAGTAAAACAGGCAGAGTGCATAAAAATGGTCTCAGTACTACACTAATTAACCAGGTTGTAGCAGGTGACAAAAGGGAGAAGTTACAGAAAGAATAAAATCAGGCTTGATCTTCAAGTCTTATGCTATCTACAACAGGGATTTAACAGCAATTCTGCTCTTTAAAAAGCTGCTGGACTGACACGTTGAGATGCTGTTATCTGACACCCATCAAGTCAACACAGCATAATCAGAGGCAAAGCCCACTGCAGTCACTCCCCCTTGCCCTCCCACCATGGCCTGACCCAGGGGAGGTGAGCAGGGCAGAAAGCAGACAGCTCTGCCTCCCACACTGCCAGCCCTTGGCCTTCCTCTGACACATCCATGGTGATGGGAGTCTGCCTGAAAATGTGAATTCTTGTCCCTGGGCCTGGATACTTGCAAAGAGAAAACGTCATCCCAGTGTGTGAGAGGAAGATGTAAAAAGAAAGACACACAAAAAAAAGGCCAAATAGTGAACCCCAGGCTCCCAAGGGAAAACATCATGGGGCTAAAGCCACTAGAATTACCAGGTGAAGACAAGCACTTCATTAGGAGGAACAGACTCCCAGCATGGGCCACAGCCAGAAGGAGGCAAAGTGAAGTCAGATTCTGGGACTTCTATAGTTTTCAGCTTTGTGAGTGGCAAAAAAAAAGCCAGACTGGAAGAAGAGCCACAGCATGAGAGTATTTCGAGTGACAGAAATGTCAGCACTGTCTGGAGTGCTACTGCTTGCAAACCTATCCTCAGTGGCCTGTTATGAATAATGAACAGAAACATCACCAAATGAACTCATTTGTCACATATGTTTAAGTGCATTCCTCTATTATTTTGGAGGGAATTAAAAATATTTTGATGAGCACTATGCCTGTTCAAAACCAGTTCAACGCAGGGAGAAACAAATTACTGCAAATAGCTCTTGTGACTGGAGTAGGATGCTTTGGAAGCCATCTGCATGGCTTCACCCCTCAAAAAAAAGCCTCAGCATTTCCTAGGGAATAGTGCATTCTTTTACCCTGCTCAGTGTGATGTTCTGTGGCACAGTCCCTGGATCAGGCTATATGAATTCTCATGCTATGTCTTAACAATACAGCTGATGCCTAAAATACCTTTTTTTCAGTGATCTACTTTAAAAACATTTTCTTTTGAAATTTTCCTTTTAAGCTTTTCTCCTGCAGAGATTTTCTTATATTTGCATTACTTTTTTAGCTTAATGGAAGCAAACCTCCTTTGAACATTTTTGGTAATGCATCCATACTATTCTTACTGCATATTGTTTAGTGATGTCAAACTGTATCCTTACAGAACATGAACCATTTTCTAGTCTAACTTTATTTATACTATTACAGCAAAACAGTCATTTTAAACATAAGAAATTTCAACTCTGAGATAAAACAGAGCCTCAAACTGAAAGGGAATATCAGTCTTTTTACTTTGAATCATCAGGATATTGGAAAGCTGATCCTAGACAGGTGACTAGTAGCATTTCCAACTTTCAAAAATTTAAAGTGATATTGAGGCTGGTAGAGTGGCCTCCCTGCAGGTCTAAGATGATGTAATGAAGATGAATGCTGCCTGCCAGCACCACGTCCTGGGCAGCTCCCAGCCAGTGCCACAGCATGCACTGTGCTCTGGGAAATACACTGAGAAGCAGCAGGCTGAATGGAGTTTAAGAGACCACAGCAATTTTCCTTCAGAGAAAAAACTTGTAGGCATTTTATTTTACATGGAGAAAGTCCTGAGAGGTTTCTTCTGAAATGCTCTGCTCCAGCCACAAGAGCTGCTTGGAGCAACCCTCTCCGCTTGTCATACACACCACTGCACACCAGCACCCTCCCCTGTCCTGCTGAGCAGCACAAAGGAGCCTCACAGTACCTGAGCAAGATGATCACACCATTTCTTTTTCTTTCATTTATTCATAATACATGCTGGAACAATGCTAATTCCACGCCTTTTGGCTGCTGCTCTTTTATTATCTTGAAGTCAAAATGGGCACATGCTGGGTGCACTCATTGTCACAAAGCCATAAAACCTCCTTTTATCTTCCTTTAATACAGATTAATTTGCTTTTCCTATTAATGTTCCTGCTATTTTGATTTGATACTATATTGGTTCTAACTGTTCCCCAGCTTCCACAAAGATCCAAAGACTGACTGAGCTGGAAGAGAAAATACTTGTCTTTCTGCTACCTCAGGGCAGGGTGGCACGAGTGAGTCAGGCTCTCCCACTGTGCCCTCTGTCTCTGCCATGGATATTCAACTACTGCCCCTCTAGCTGGCAGCTTCTGGCACTCCTGAATAAACCAGGGCTAGCTAAAATAAGACAATACAACTTTTCACTCAGTCCATCACTCACCTGGTTCCTGGTTGAGTTAGTATTTAATGTTTATTCTAGGAGGAGCTTAACCAGGATAAAATTGGGTGGAGGTAGCAAAGGATTTAGTAGATCAAGCAATATTGATTTCTGCCACAGTCATTTTTTAATGAGAAAAGAAGCTAGGAGATACCCTGAGCACCCTACATAGCTTGGTTTATTTAACTTTTTCTTTTCTTTTTTTTTTTTTTTTTTGTGAAGATATTCTCTAATCAATAGTAAGGGCAGTTAATTTTGTTTTTCTGAAAAAGGGTGACCACAGCCCTGATCCACAGATTCTCATATTTCAGCAACCAGATTTAGCATAAATACCCTTAGCATTACAACCAGACAAAACCACCAAGCACTTTGTTTATGGAGGAAATTCTAACCAAAGTAGAAAGCTTAACAATTTTTTTCATCAAAGCACAAATGTTTCCATTTTATTCTTTAAATTTTTCCCACTTATTTCTTTTTCAAACAGCCAGCCTAAGAAAACTGCTAATGATCACTGCAGACATTGTCTCGGGCACAAGGAGCTCCGGAGGTTCAGGTGGTGTTGTACAAACATCTAAACCTGTGCTAATGACCAGAAACTGCGTGGGATCGAGCAGAAGGAAAGGGATGTTTTAGAACAGAATTGACTTTCATGAAAATACTTTAGGAGAGTTGACACAGGCCCTGGAAGTGCTTAGTTCTTTCTGGTGGCTCTTAAGTGAGACTTTGATGTGTCTGTGTTTGGTCACCTAAATCCAGCCCCTATGGCAATAATCAAAAGCACAAACTGCAGTGAAGGAAGAGAACTTGGGGAGTGCCAGAGGGGCTTTTAAGACTGTAAGACTACTCCTAGTTCCAAATGACTGCAATGGATAAGAAAACAGTATTTACCTTCAAAAGGAAACCTTTCTATTGCCTGAATCTCATGTAGTGCTTTTCCCTGTTTTTCAACCCGGAGTAAGTATAGATTTTCAAGGCTAAAATTAATTTCCCTGGCACTAGCTATTCAGTGACTTACTCCAGAGTATTTTAGGATTAATCACCACTGTTTTCACATTATGTCAATATTCTGCAATGGAATATGTATGAGGGCAGCTTGACTCTTCTAGAAGTAGCTGCTTTGACTCAGAAAGTCAGAACTAAGCCAGAGAAGTAAATTATTTTAAATAGCAGAAGGGGCAAAGAAACCTTCTTTTAAAAGTTGCATAAGGTCATTTAAAAAACTATATAGATTTTAACTTAGACCTGTTCCTAAAAGATCCACAAGGAAAATCAACCCATAACAATTAATTTAATCTTTTCCTTCAAAAGGTATTAATTTAATGACAGTTACAGCACGAAAAATAAATTGTTCAAACCAGAATTGTACCTCAGCTGACTGTATCCCTACCAATTAAACATGCAATGAACTTACTCTCTGGACTTCTGTCTCTTATTCTTGCACCTTTGAGCCCATAAACCAACAAGCAGCAAATTTAGGGCTGTGGATTTTCACCCCTTGAGCACATGACCTGCACTTTGTTTTCCAGAACCTATTCAGCCTGGGGCACATCCTGTTATGCTGTATTAGGAAAACAAAAGAAATCAAAAAACCAATCAAACAAACACCAAAGACCACCAACAACTTGCTTTTGAGTGACCAGTTTGAGAGCCAGGAAAAATATTAAGAATGTGCAAAAATGTTTGAATGAATCAATGCACTCATCTCTGTTTGTCTCAGAGCTGGAGTGCAGCCATCACCTTCCATGGCTAAAAATAGTGTCAGCAAGCAGCTCAGAATGATGCAAATCACCTTCTCAGTTTTATTTAATATCTCCTGAGTGAGGGACAATTCATTCCTTTGAGATGTTCCAGAAAATTAGTGGAATTATGTCAGCAGAGAGCAGATAAGAATCCAATGAAACTACAAAAGATTAAGTATCATTAGTTTGAAAGAAAGTCACTTAAATTACTTTTTCCTCCAGCCTTTCTTACCTCTACAATTTTAAAGACATGAAAAAATTTCTCCTGGTCATTGACCATAAAACCCTTATCCTCCTATTTCAGGATAATGTCTATTTCCTCTTCAAAGCAGTGATTTCTGTAAAAATTCTCTGTGTTTGATTATACCCAAGGTCAGCAGCAAAGTCTAAAAAAGCTGTCAACATACTAATAAAATCCCCAAACTTTGCTTTCTCCTTTGTAATCACCAAGGGCTCATCTCCACATTCAGTCAGCAAGATAATTGAATAACATGGGTGAAGGAACACGGCCCTGCCAAGCTTCTGGACTGACCTTGAACCCTTTGGCCAGCTCACCACGTCCAACACCTCTTTGTGCAAGTCCCTGAAGAACAAACTCTGAGTAAGCAGATCAATTTCCAGCCATCTCCTCAAGCATTGCATAGAAAGATTCAACAGTCTGAGTTATATACTGCAGTAAAACTGGCCCAAAACAATAAGAGTTTGAAGTCAATTTTGATGTTGAGTTTGTTGAATCTGAAGTACATCATCACCTAATGCCTGGACGTGTGTTGTGCTAAGTAGATGTGATTTATATATTTTTTTTAGTTTTTTTTTTAAAGGTAGTACAATAGATGCATACCTCAGGCAATATGTTTTCCTGTGACCCAGTTCTCAGATTTGCTTTATATTTCTATGGAAGTGTTATGGGCCTACAGAGTAAACATCATTATGCTTTCATCCACTTTTCTCTGCAAAAATGGTGACTAATAAAACTATTATGGACTCATTTATTAGGCAAGATTACACCCAAGGTAGTTCATCATCCAGGAAGAAATTAGTAGCCAGTTGTTTTCACATTACTGTGCAGAGTGATGAGTCTACAGCTGTGGGTCATGCCAGCTTAAAACAAGGCAGGCTGAGGAATGTGGTGCTCTCTGTTTCCCACCAAGTGCTTCTGAGACACCTCTACAATGGTTAATGCCAGGAACCAAAGGGTCAGGCTTCTTTGGAGAAAACAACGCAAGCAACTTATTCCCACTACTTTTTAAATTTCTTTTTAATTTGAAATTGCATTATTCCCTACCATCAGCCAGCTCAAGATGCACAAGATTAGCTGTTGTCATTCTGTTACCATTGTTTCTTCTGTTTGGGTTCCTACCAGGACAGGGTGACAGCAAGGACAGAACAGAAGCCTTATTATTTTTCAAAATTCAACAGTCAAAAGGCAAGAGGCACTTTTAAGATACCGAGGCATAATCTGCATGCTCCCCTTGAAAGCAAAATTTGTAATTAAAGCTGGCATTTCTGAGCAGGCTGCTAGTGCTGGTCATCTTGCTAACAAACAAAGGGGACATGCTTTGTGACACTGGCACACAATCCATGGGCAGGAGCTGCTGCCACTCCTGCAGGAAGCACACACGAGGGATATGTGGATTGAGATGTCCTAGAGGGAACCCAGCTGAGAGATGTCTGGGAAACAAAATGGTCATACAGTCACAGCAGAGAAACAGGAGATGAAGAAGGGATGTAAGAACACTGCTTTTCTTTCCCACAAGCTTTTCCTGTCATTTTGCCTTCCTTCTGTTTCCTTCTATAAAATGCAGAGGAACAAATCTAATTTTTTTTTAATATTCTGAAAGTGAGAACTTGGAAAGCAAGATAACAGAAGAGTGACAGACTTGAATACTCAGAGCAAAACCTCTGGATGGGAGATAGAAAATAATTTGGTTCTCCAAAACCCCATAATAAGGAATTAAGCAGTAAAATGCATCTGATTGTTATGCAGGTCATTTTCTTAGATAGAAGGATGGAGCAAAAGCAGCTCACTTTTCCTTTTTTCTTTTAATTTAAATAAGTTTTAAGTAGCACGGATATTAGGGCTTTGGAGATCACAGACATATTTCAGGTCTCACATTTTTATTACTTGCACTGGGCTCTATGAAAAAGGATCTTGGGTAATCCAGTCACGTAAATTATTTCATGTTTTATTGAAAACCTCACCATCACCAGGAAAAGATCTTAAAACAGTCAAAAGGCATATACCATACAGAATCAAATTTATATACAGTTAATTGCTTTGAAGCAGGAAGAACAAGTCAAACCCGTTGAGATTCAGAAGTGTGTTACCACTAAGAGTGTTAATCTGTTCCGCTTGGCTTCTCCACATGGGAAAGAGAATCAGCATCCACAATTCCAGCCCTCTTGGAAGGGCTTTTTAGAACAGATTATAGCACCACACCCTGTTTCCAGCATTTGTCTGCAAACAAGCAAGAGGAAAGCACCACTGCAATTAACAGGGGTCAGATAGGCTGAAATGTGGGAATATCCCTGGCTCAGGAGATGCTTGCTAGAGCATTCTGGTGGCAGTCTGTAACATGCTGTGACTCATGTCCATCTACCCCTTCTTATCTTCAAAGGGGAACAGAATAAAGGCAGGGGAGATGATGAGAAAATCCATCTGTATTTCAAGAGAGATTTCTGCTAAGCGTTTCTTACCAAGGCCACGTAACTAATTTATGCTAAATTAAAAAATAGATGAAGGCAAAATAGAGAGAAGACATTTCATAGTATGGAACATTTGCTTGGAAAGAGACAATATAGTAAAGACAAGCATGAGGTTCTTCTGTCTTCAGTGAGATCTCTGAATAGTTACTGTAACTCCAGAACGATGGATAAGGTGGCAAACAAAAGCAGTGATGATGAGTGTGGACCCCACTGAAGGTTATCAAATCCCCCTTAAGAGCTCTCCCCTAAAAATCACTTTTGCATCACCAAGTTTTGGGAGGCAAATCAAATCCCTAAACAGAAGAAAAAGGAAGATGCAGCATTTTGAAAGGGATGACATACAGCATACCCAGGGAAGAGAAACAGCAGAAAACCACAGGAACATGGGTGAAAGAAAAAAATATCAATATTCAGATCTTAATACAGATAATATTCATGTGACAAGTAAAGTACTTCTGAAAAAGAAGCAGTTTAGATCCAGCCAGGAGGGATGCTCAGACACATGTTCATCTGCTGTTCCACCTGGTGAGCAGAAACAGGGAGCCAGCTCCCCCAGCAGCCAGGAGCACTGCCAGGCAGAGAAGGCAGAAATCACAGGGCTCCAGAGACCAAACTCCTGCCTCTGTGCTTGCTCAGAACCTATTAATCTGACAGAGATTCTGATTTAAACCCAACTCTGCTGAGAGCAATCCTCCACGGGTGCACTGGCATAAGGAGCCAGAGACAGCTATACTTGTAGCATGGCATAGTATAAATTGTTAGAAGCTGTAATAAATAACAAAATAGGGAGATACAACTAATGTAGTGATGGGGAATTAACAGCTTTTCTAAAGACAAGCAGTGTCACAAAGATGTACTGCACTTTGGTTTTAAAGAGTCAGTGTACCTCAAGAAATTTTAGTGATTTTATACATCTACAATATGAAAAAATCCTCAACACAGAGCATTCCCACTGCAAATAAGGGACAAAGCCCCTACACAGACAACTGCAAGTTGTTATTCTGGGCTTCTGAGCAAAGCTGAGCGTGATTATACATTCAATTCTCATGCTGTCAAAGGCTTGATGCTTTTTGTCCAACTTGCTTTTCTTAGTTATTATCATTTCCCCAGAACACCACATCCCTGAGGGACAAACCCATGTGAAGCAGTGGTGTATCAAAACTCCAAAGTTGCCTACTTTAGCACACCACACCTTCATTCTTTCACCCAAAGCAGGACTGCTTTCTGTGGCTGATTTCCAATTTAATCTTAAAAATTCTCACCCAGTGTTGCATCTCCTCTTGCCTCATTTCACTGTTCATTAATGTCTTACAAGAACTTTTTCTGGCAGATCATCTCTCTGTTCTCTATGATAAAACTTGTTGTACTAATTTCTCTTCCCCAGCGATGTTTATTCCCTCAAATATTTGCAGAAGGTTGCCAAGTCACCTTGCAATCACTGCTTGGAGCATTCCTATCTCATCTGCAGCCCTTCTGCACACAGCCAGCCGGTTCTTCCGGCCTCCTTCATCATTTGTCTTGTTCATCTTGTCAGTTAGCTTCTCTGACCTCTCCTTTCACTTGGTTTTATTAATTTTTCAGCACACCCCTGTGAGGTAAGTACAGATGAGCAGCTTCCCTCCATCCCTCCATGCAGTGCAATCATTGTGGGACCAGGGAGGGTTGATTCCCACGCGAAGGGCTGGGATGTGCCTGTGCAAGGCAGCTCCTTCCAAGGGAATTAAATGGTTCATTACAGCAGCCTTTCACACTGCACCTGTGCTCACATCCAGGTAGGTCTTCATGTCACTTCAGAGCCTGAGTGGCCACTGTGGGCACTAAGTGTTAGAATTCCTCCCAAAACACTTCTCCCAGTGTGGGTTCAGGGCAAGCCCAGTCCCAGCTGCTCCCCTGGGTGTGGACACTGGCCCAGGATGGGACACTGAGCTCATTCCCTTCATTGCTTTGCTTTCTTTCCCACATTCCTTGTGCTAGGTTGGGAGAGGTTATTGCACTTCCCCACACAAACTTTTTCCTGAACAAAGGTATTATTTATGGTTGAGTGAAAGATAATGGAGTTTTCTGTCTGTGTGGGTATGGCATACCCACTGCAGTGATTTTCCATTTCATTCATATGCTCTGTAGCTTCCCTCCTAGTCCTGCAAGAAAATAAAACATATCTGTATTGATAGATACAGATATATCTGGGTTTTTGACAGATCTGGATGTTGCTGGCCTGTATAAGATTACATTCATCCCAATTTATCAGAGTAGTGGTTACACATGCGTAGTGAGGAACTCTATTATCCTGTCTTTAATTTACTCTCAAGGAGTTCATCTCTCACAAAATCCATATCAGAGCCCCCTTTCTCAATTATTTTAGCCAGGGAGGGGAGAGGTCTTTATCTCATCTGATAATGGAGCTATTTGGCTCAGCCCAGCCATTAATCCATCTGACAGCTTTCCTATGAAAAAGCAGAATTTTCATCCTACACTCCAATTTATTTCATCATCTGCACTTTCCCTCTCCCAGCCCTGGTTGGTGGTAATAATGAGAACTGTCTAGAAAAATATATAAATATGGCACATGTGTATAAATACAGATAAAGCAGGTGGCACAGGTGTGAGAAGAAGGGAATTCTGCCTTTACAAGAATTTTGAACCCAAGCATTTACTTGCCTTATAGAAACTTAAACCAGTCACCATAAGCAAAAATATCCCAACACAAATTCCCATTTTGCTCAATAAAAAGGCTCTTTGTTTTGTTGTGTGTGGAGGGATTGTTTCCTTGGGGGAGGTTGGTTTTGTTTTATTCTGGCTTTGTGTAAGTCCCTGCCACAGCAGTTCTCTTGTCCTAACGAAAAATACTGTATTGCAATTCCAAAGTGAGATTTACTCATTGTGACGACACTCCAGGTATCATGGAGCAAATCTGGAGAAGAGACAAGCCTGCAATGTGGATGTTGATGTCTCCTGTCTGACCTGCTGCTCTGCAATTATCCTTAGCTGACAGCATCTGACAAAGCTTAGAGTTAGACAAGCTGAAATCTCAGTGGAGAAGGGGTTTTCTCGTTGTTTTTCTTTTCAAGTAAGAAAAACTGATATATAAGGCAGCTGCCAAAATAATTTACAATTTACCCAGTATTAATAATATTTACAAGCATTTTTATTTTAAAATGCCGAACTTGTGAAATATTTAGCCAAAATGTATTTTAAATAGAAATAATGTTTTGAAATTATTCCAAATTCTCTGTTTCTTTTCAAAACTCTGGAAGCAGAAGATAATGTTTTTCAGGTTTAAAAGAGCATCTCATTTCCAAAGTTGGAATAAACAAATAAACAGGCAACACTCAGTCAAATACTCAGGGACTCTCACCGACTGCAGCTTGGATCCCTGTTCTTACAGGTGGCATTTCAGAAACATTTCAAATGAGGTCAGGAGAGGAAAAGAAAAAAAGGATTTTTCCCACAATGACATGCTGAGCAAAGGACAAATCAGAGTTTGTACTTTTCCTGCTTCTATATCTACATTTTAGCTCCAAAGTCACTTAAAGATAATCTCCATGCATGCAATTGAACACTTGCATTTTCATCAAGCTACTTCAATTTCTTAGTTGGAAATGAAAGTATGAACATGGAAGAAGTCTCAGCCATGCTGGAGCATCTCCTCCAGGTGTTTGGGAAAACTCTGTTTTCCTGCTGTAACTCCAGAAGATGAGACCCCACTGTGCAGTAGATGAGTAAATGGTATAAACTAACCATACTTTGAGACACCTCAGTGGCCTGAATATTTAAGTAAACCCCTTCTTTCCACCTCCTGCCAAAGCACCACTGCTGCCACTGGCACATTCCCACCTCTACAGTTCCCTGGAGAAATGGCTCATGATACAAGGTCAAAAATAGAAATGCAACTATAAACTGCAAAACTTCCCAATAGCCTGAATATTCTGCCACTGATGACTATGGTTTAGTTGTTTTACATTTTCCAAGCCTTTTTATTTTTGAGGCAGACTTTTCTGCTTCATGACAACAAAAATAATTACAATGGATTGATTTTTTAAAGATCCTCAACAACAACCTCTGTCTGCTCCCCACCACATTCTCAGCTCTTTGACCTGACAGTCTCTCAAGTCCTGCTGTGACTGAGCTGCCCTGAAAGTCTGCCACAGAATTTCTACTGCTTCCTACACAGAACTTAAAGTCTTTACAGGTCTAGAAATGAGGATGGACTTGTGTTTTATTAGAGGGGCTATATATCAATTTATCAGCAGTTTCCTAAAGGCAAACATTAATGAAGTTGAAAAATAAAGATACATTTTCAGTGATGTTTCCTAGGCCCAGCAAACACTCATTGCAAATCCTGGACCCTTTCAGGTTCATCTGCCCATGTCTGTCTCATATAAAATGTTTCTTCTGCACCCCTTTACTGGGAAAAGGAGAACAATTGATGATGTGCAAAAAGAGGGACTTCCATGGGTTTATTTCTGCAAACACTGCCTAAGTGCATTTCAAACTGAAGGCAGCTCACGGAAATCATCGGTGGCTTAAAAATGGAACTAAAAGGATTTACATGGCCTGGATAAATTTTAAACTACTTTAAACATTTCCCTGAAGTAAATTTTTTTCCTTCCACAGAGCAGTACTGAAAGAGGGAGACAAGAAAAAACAATTTAATTAACCATTCCAAGGAGTTTCCAGGACAAATTCTTAACTAATGCTAAGATTTCCTACTTGTAACTCAACCCTCTGTCTGGTTAAGCTTCTTTGAGTAAACATGTTTACTTATATGCAAAATCTGTTGAAATCAAATTATGAAAATTTGCCTTAAGAGTTCTTTTACAGCAGGACATGCTTCTTGCAGTACCTGTTTGTTTCTTCCTGGCTTTGGCAGGACATGCTTTCTTAGAACTGAGCCTTGCACACCCTGCTCAGCAAAATGGGTGACTAGTAGGAGCACTGGATCATGAAAAGGAATGAAATGAAGATTTCTGAGAAAACTTCAGTCTGGCAATGACTGACACAGTCAGAAAGGTTCCATCACTGCCTGCAGGTCTCACATTCCTGCCTCTGGCAGGGGCTGTGTGGGCTATCCCTCTACAACTGGCATTTTACCTACCAGCAGCATTAATTTTTTTTTCATAGTCCCTCAACTGCTCCACAGTCCTGAGGGAATGAAAACAAACAATAAAACCCTAATTACATAAATGCCAAAGTATTTGCAAGGCAAATATTTTAAAAGCAATTCAGGTGTTCAGAAATGTGAGTCTGTATGCAAATGAGTTATAAACATTAATGGCCTTTAAATGTGTTACTTAGTTATAAGACACTTCCTGTTGACATGGTTAATGCATTCTCTCAAGACTTTGTTCATCAGGCACTTATGCCCTGCAACAAACATACTTTTTTATACACTTAGCTCAAATCAAAGATAGCACTATCTGTTATACAAATGGATTGCATGACAAACAGGGATCACAACTAATGGTCCATAACAGATTTTGTCTTTAATCACTGAAGTAAATCCCCAGTTTAGAGAAGAAAAACTAACAAAGTGGTGAAGATTGTGCTAGTGCCAAAACCAGCCTGTCCTGCTGTGATGGCCCTCACATCTCCACAAGGGCCAGAACAACTGTGAGCTTGCAAAGCTTATGGCACCCTCCATTTCCTCTCCACTCTGTGCTCTGGATCCTGCAGCACTAAACTCCTATTGAACATAAATGCTGCACCAACTACTACAGCTGCCTGCAAGTCCTGTCAAGTATAAAACCTAAAAGCAGGATTTTTTTTTTTTTTCCTTTGTCAGTCTTCAGATTCTTTTAGCTTCTTGGAAACTATTTCCTTCAAAAATCACCACCACCCTCAAGCTTCTAGTAGTTATCATATTTTTGATGTGCTGTATTACTCACCCTTTCTTTTTGCCTCTCCCCTCACAGTCTCCCCTTCCCATATCACGCATCATCAAATTCACAGAATGGAAACCATTTAAGACACCAACTTATTGCTGAAGGTGAGCAGGACATGAAGGTCAAGCACTATGCTCTGCCTGTATTTTGGGATTCCTCACGTATTGCACTCTGTATTTCACTCATCAAAATGTCACGCTCAGAAAGTTACACAGCCTGAAGAACAGGGGAAACAACAGAAAGGAGAGGGCAAGAAAAGGCTTGACCCTCGTACTACTGCTCATGTTTGCCAATAAAAAAGCTGGAAAAAGATTCCCAAGTCTGACAGCAATCACAGCCATCTTGACAGTGTCTAACACATGAATAATGCGTTGTCAGCTCAAAAAAATGCCCAAACCTGCTTGTCTCCAAAGGCCATTTTACAGCTGGCGCATATATCTGACATGAGGGAAAGAGAGATTGCATCATCTCAGATAAATGACACTCACTGGCTATGCAGATGCTTGCTGGAGTGACTTCCATGATAAACATGTCACTTCTGCAGAAAATTGATGGCAGCCAGAATTGTCATTTCTTTAATTCATTCTTCCCAGTCACTTTGTTCTCCTGGTTCCAATGTGCTTTGTAGACTGAGACTCCACACATCTATTGATTTCCTTAGTGCATAAAGGTAAAAATATTTCTGAAGTTTCTGACTGAACTGGGTCCACAATACCTTAGTACTTTGATTTCTTTCATTTCAATAAAATGAATTAAAGTTGAGGAAAGAAAGGTGGAGACACGTAAACTTTAGAGACAAAAGCGTCATTTTGATTAGATAAAGTACCTTTGAGAATAGAAAGTCCTGTTAACATGCAGCTTAGTACTACTTGGTTATAGAGTATTTTGTTTGTTCTTGCCTTTAAACAGAAACACAACCCAGTCTGTGCATACAGATTTCTCTTCAGATGCTTGGGAGTAGTTAAAGTTTCTAACTGTGCCCAAATATAATCCGCAAACCTCATAACGGTGCTTAAACCTTTACAAAATGAAGGGATTTTTTTCACAGGTTTATAGATAATTTGGGTCAGTATAGCCCATTCTGGGCTATGAACATGTCAGAATATCTCCTTTGATTGCTTTCATATGGAGTGACACTCTGTGCCTACCAGGGAAATGCAGCTGCTTACTAATTTCTGTCTTTTCACTGGCCACCCCTGGTAACTACCCAATATATCGGATTGATTCAAGGGTGGTGTTTAAAAAAAACAACATAAAAACAAAGGGGAAGCAAAAACGACAACAAAAAACACATGTATAAAGCTTTCTCATTTTCTTGTGCTTTTCTGCTAGGTCAGTGGAGCTTTGCTGCTCTGTTTACAACATTGCTGTCACGTCTGTGGCACAGAACAGGTTTTGCAGAGCCCCACTTTTGTGTTCCTGGCTTCCCTGCAGGAGAAGGCAGCAGCACAGCCAGGATGAGGAGAGGAGAGCTGGGCTGCTGCCTTCTCCCAAGCACAGGCCTGTCCTTGTGTCACTCTGTCCTAGGCACAGCAGCAGCGTGGGGAGGGAGCAGGGACAGGCTGCAGAGTGCCACACATTTAGCTCTGCAACTCCCCACAGGCTGAGATGAAGTGCAGAGTAGCAGCTCTGCCCACAGGGCTGCCTTGTCAAGTCAAATCAGTGCAGGGCTCTGGGCAGGACCTCCACCAGTTACATAAAACACTGTCCATAAGAGCTGCTGGCCAGTGCTACAGAACAGGAGCTGGATTCAGAGCTCACCACAGGTCCATTTCCTCCAGTACTGTGGGGGGAAGAGATGCAGTGCATCCTTCTGATCACTCCCTGGCTTTCCCCAGGTCACTGCCAGAGCAAGGCCCTCTTCTTTGCTGCATGCTAATAGGGAAAGCACTGGATATAAATTGCCAGTGTGATACAAAGGATGTCCTTTTCACTCTTTTCTTCCCATTTTTCTTCCTGTGCTTGCCCCAGAGTGCAAGTCCTGCTTTCCTTTCCATGACAGTTACATCTGTCAAACCTGTCACATCTTGCATTTATTCATGCCAGATGCAAAAGCTAAAGCAGGTGCTACAGATGCTTCCTTGATTACTGCAATGTGTTGATATTGTTTCTTGATATTTCACAAAGGAAAGAGAGAGAATGAAAGATAAAATGAGAAAGGGAGAACAGTGGCAGCATTAGCTGAGATAAATGGCTTTAGAGTACCTTGTTCTGCTGTGACGGCTTCCATCAGACATGCCCAGCAAGGTAAAAGAGGCATTTTTTCAAACAGATGGTCTCAAAGTCTTTACAGCATTACAGCTCAGAGTAGCAGCACAGCTCACTGCCACACGCTGGGGAGGAACTGTGCCATGAAGGAGACACACTCAATTTACCTGCCTGCCTTAACAGCATCTGAACGCCTGCTCTGCTGAGGAGTTAAACCACACCTTAGTGAAAGACAGCTGCTAGAGGGACACAGCTGAGGGCATGGACAAGTAATAAAAGCCCTTTGTTAAGGCAGTGAATTTGCATTCTGAGGACAGAGGGACAAACCACATAATCTCTGTGACAAGGTTTATGCCACACGCAACTTGTGGACAGTGTGACATTAGACCCAGCCACCTTCTCTTCCTAAAAATACGATGGAGGCAGTCAGCACATGATGGAAATTCACATTACAGAAAGCTGGTTACATACAAAGTTCTGCAAATAGTATACTGGTTGTGTGCTGCTGCCATACAGAGCCAGGCTGCCAGGCACTTGTGGGTACATATATTGCATTCACTGGAGAGAAGCCTTTAGTCAGCACAGGAGACTCATTTCCAGCTGTCTAGACAGACTGTAACTCTGAATTTGCAGCTTGCAGTAGGTCTGTCTGCTTTGCAAAAGACAGAGTAAATACAACCCAGGTTTCTGTTCCCTGTATGTAAAATGGAGATAACAAATTAAAACACGATCTTTGCCTTTCTCTTTCTTGTCTACTAAACTCATAGTGCTTTAGAAAGAAAAAGAAATGTCTCATCAAAATGGTTTTTTGTTATAAATGGCCAACTGGACTCCAGACCCTTTAGGTTCCCTTATCCAGAAGCAGAAATCAGTGCATCAGTTGGATATGGTTTGGGTTGGTGCACAGCATCTCGAGACAGATCAACTCTCCTGCACTAATGATTCTCTGATAGCCTCAGCAGGCTTTGCTAGCCAAAGATTCATTTTGCTTAAAGAAGGGGCTATACCTCTGCACCACTGCATCAGAAATGAGCCTTCATATCAGGTTCATCCTGGGCCATAAAAATAGAAAAAAATACTTTCTCTGAAATTTGCCTAAATTGGCATGTTATTTTCCAGCTGCTGTCCCCTACTTGAGTGGGGCTGTCAGATTTATACTTTCAGTATGTATTTGCTTCAACTACTTCTACCTAATGATAAAGGAAATATTAATTCATAAATAACCCTAGGCAGTGGCAGGCCTGAAATGTATACATTACTTACTTATATCTGTGTTCAGCAAGCTGAAAAATGACAGAGTGCCCCAGCAGTGCAACCAGGCAAAACACAAAGCATTCAGCTGAGCAAGAGGAGAGGCCACGCTGTGCTCCTCGCACAGCCTGAGCTGGCACGTCCTGGGTATGTTCCTGTAGCAGATTAACCTGGCTGCATGAGCTGCCAGTGCCTGAGCCAGCAGAACAAGGTGAGACACAGCCCCAAACCATGCCTGGGTGCACGGGGCAGCCACACAGAACCTGGCAGGCTGTGGCCCTGGATCAGACACTGCTGGGTGTTGCTTCTCACCCACCCACCACCTCAGATATTTCCCCTGCTCTCCTGTTGCAGGAGACAGAATACCTTATTTTCCGTGGGGCAAGACATGCAGACACTTTAACAGATTGATTTTTCTTATTCTTCCTTATGAAGGTAAATCCCAGAGCTGCTGGGCTGGGCCACTTCCAACTTTTGCAGTCAGGGATTTCCACAGAAAGAGCTGACAATGCAAATGGCTCCAGCAAAGGCTTTTTTCATGACCCTAGTGACCTTTTTATTTTGAGCAGATAGCAGCTTTTATCTCTTTGCACCATTTGGTTATCATGTTTTTGTATCGCTGAGTGAATCTCTGATGCTGCTACCCGGGGAGAACAGGCATGAGAAATTCCTTCATGTGGATCTGTAAAACGCTTCCTTGCTGAGGCACAGAACCCCAGCTATCCCAGGCTCGGGCACTCCCATTAAACACTTCACTCTCACACTGCAGTGTCTCCTTTTAGTCCATTACTGAACAAGTAGAGCACCTCTCCCATTAAAAAATGCTACACTTCAATTGTGTTTCAATCACCACAGATTAACACATCTGCTAACCAAAAAACAGCCATGCTAGTCCGTTTTCTTCTTTGGGAGTCCATCCTTATTTCAACTCTAGCCTGGCACAGGTGGGAGTCTGAGAGAGAAAGGTCAGCAACACTCCTTTCTCTTACCTCACTCCTGTTGAAACTACTTTCTTAAAAGAGACCAGCCTAGCAATTATTGGAGTTCATAACCACATTCTTAATTATCTACATAAAAATCAAAGCTCTGCAAAACACAGGAAGACTATGAATAAACTGCCTCATGTTTTCCTGAAACGATTGCCTAATTATTAGTATTTTTAAAATGTGATTACACATGAATAATAAAGAGAAAATTCCTTTGCATTATTGTATTTCCTCTATGCAGTACATGGGCAAGCCTCCACTAATCAGATATGCCCTTCAGCAACAATGCAACCCATTATTTCTGAACTTTTGGTACTTTCATCCTGTAAGCTCTGGAGCAGTGTGACCAAGGAGACAATCAGCTTAAAGGTATTTGGATGCTAATGAACTGCAGATGTGCTGTACCATAGGCTGAGAACGATAGTGCCTTTAACTCTACCTTCACTTTACAGCGAACACTAGAGCTGGGAAACGGCAAGGAAGAAAATAGAAACATAGGACAGAGTGTACACTAATCTCTGGCATCAGTGTTTTGCATTTCTCTCTTTCAGGCAAAAGAACAGAATGCCCAGATCCGGGGTTTGGATCCTAAATGACAGATTAATGGTCTCACTTCGGTGTTTCTCTGCGGTAACAGCCTCCAATTTCTACACAGTAGCATTGGACATATGTTCTCACGCACCCTGATCTCAGGATTACCCTGGCAGAGGGATGGATAAACAAAGAGAAACACCCTGTCCAAAGGGTGTGTGGTGGCCAGAAACCGGCTCAGACCGCCAGAGAATTGCTGGAAGGGGCTGTGATCGGGCTGTGATCAGGCTGTGATCGGGCTGAGATCAGGCTGAGATCGGGTTGTGATCGGGCTGTGATCGGGCTGAGATCAGGCTGAGATCAGGCTGTGATCGGGCTCTGATCGGGCTCTGATCGGGCTGTGCCGAGGGGAGCCAGCAGCCCTGCAGGATCCCGAGTGCCAGCAGCTGCCCCAGCGGCCCTGAACGAGGCCGGGGAGAGGCACACAGGGGAGCAAACGCGCAAAGTGAGAGGTGTGCATGAAGGGTTGAGTGAATTGTTCTTTATTGTAAAGGTCAGACTCCCCAGCTGCAGCAACAGCGTTCAGCTGTGGCAATTTTGCCAGAAATCTTCCAAGAGATTTGTCTGGTAAAGCCACAGAAGGGCATTGGGTACCTCAAATGCAAGTGGAAGGAAAATATTTAACTAAATAATGACAAGATTCGACTCATTATTTCAGCCTGAATTTTGAGACATGCCGTCTTTTACCATTATTCTTGTATTTTTTTCCAGACAGATGCTGTCAGCACTGCAATCATTTATGCTGGTGCCAGCACTCAGCTTCTGGGCTGGCCCAGCACCCTGAGAAGATTGAGGCTGTGGCAACTGTTGTGCTGACTGACCCTTCACACCCAGGGAAAGGGACAAAAGGCAGAGCCACATCACTTGACCAAGCTGCAAACTTTGCAAGTTTATCTTCTCTCTCTCCCTGCCTGTCTGAGCATGCCAACTCCAAACTGCTGTAAGCAACACTGCGAGCGAGTGAAATGTTTGCAATTCATCTCTGACAAACACAAACATCACGTTACACCAGTGGAATCAAACTTTAATTTCACATTCAGATACCTTTTAAACCAGCTAGCCGGTAATGTGCTCTGATGAGTTATTAACACTTTCGAGAAGACCGATCTTCTGTCAATAGCATCGATTCAACAGTAATGGCTTTTTAAAATATCAGCTCTTTCCAAACAGGGAATTGGTTCAGGCTGCAGAAAGGCAGGCGGGTAATGTGAACTGCACCACTGCTGCTACAGGATTTGTATTGTTCCGTGTCTCTCTGACACCTGCGTTTACTAATTGATAAAGATTTGAGACCACACCAGAGTGCTTGTCTCTCTCCAGTTCACCTAGCAGCTAATAAATGTTTCCAGGATTCCATCCTTTCATTACTGAGTCAATTGAGGGGAAAATAGGTTTGCTCCTTGAGTCAAAACATCCCTGGAGAGTCTGAGGTGCCGTTTGCATCTCCTTAAATATTGCATCCTCGTTTCATTTTCAAAAGAGGACTGTGAATGCCTCTTAAAGAAACTTCCCCAGCTATTCATTTACCTAAAGACAATGGTATGAGATGTGCAGAACAATGCTGGAGAAAACCACAGTTCAGCTAGATTCAGGAGGGAACACCCTTCTAAAATTCAATGGAGAAACACCACTTTGATGTAAGCTTGTATTTCTTGTAAAATAATTCTAGAAAATTGCTGAAAAGCAAATGAAGAGGATTATTATATTTCCCTATGCTCTTTCTTCCACAATCCTGAATAATTTTTGTTTGTTTCTCTTTAACAGATAGGTTTTACACAACTATACAGATGTAGCAACATTCTGAGGTAATTTACACTTGTTGCAGATACCTGATTAATCGACTTGATTTAGGGTTTAGCCCTTTTGTCTTTGTTTATGCTGTCACATATTACTGATCTGGAGACAGTCAAGTGTCTTCCATTCACTGATCACACAGGAGTATCATTCCATACCTACATGGTGAATTCTCTGAAAACTAAAGTAGGTATTTTCTCTGATCAGTAAACAAAAACCCAGAATTTGGAGTTTCACATCCAGGGATTGCAAAGCTGTTACTCTTCAGAATTGAGATTGAATGTTGTGTTACATCATTTTACCTGATTAGCTTTCCTCCAGTGACTTAGTGAGGAATTGTCACAGATGGATATATATCCACAAAGAAAGTTTACCAAAAAAGCAAAAGAAAAGACACTATTAAGGAAATTAGAGTATCAATTGGGTGCTTTCACTCTTGCTTTCTTCTAATTTTCAAAATATGAAGTTTTAGGATTTCTGCATTCTTTGTGGATATTAGAACTCCTTAGCAAAAGAAATCACAGAGATTTCAGAAATAAAGTAAATAAGCAGGGGAAAGCATGCACATTGTAAAGCAAATCATATGTCCCTCTGGACTTCTGAGGGGAGGAAAAACATGGAAGACAAGGATACTGATGTCTGAAACAGGGAAGCCAGAAGAAAAGTAGATGAATTTTGGTTTCACTGACACAGAACATGTACACAAGGTTTAAAAGGAAGAAAAAAGATTCAAGAGAAATACCAAGAGCCCTGGGAAGCAGAAAGATGAAGCATGTAACCAGAATTATGTGATGTGGCAGGCACCAGGAAGTAAATCAATGAAAAATTGTAAAAATGAGAGTGCTGCCTTTAAATCAGATTTTTGGACACTGACAGAGATGTCCTCTGACATGGAGCAAGGGAATTGCTAGGATCTTAATAAGCCATTTTGGAGATAAGAAACCAAATTTTTCCATTCAAAAATCTTCTTGGGGCCTTTGGAGACTTCTGCTTTGAGCACTATTAAAGTTTGAGAACTCTGATCCTTTTTTAAAGTCCTCCCTGTTTCTCCTGTCCATAAGGGAGAGGTGGAAAGGGTTTCTAAAAAATGAAGAAGGCAGGTAGAAACAGAGAGGTTTTCCCATGGGATATTATAGCATTCATGCATTCCTATGAAGAACTTTTTCTTGAATGTTTCTCCTCCTAAAAGTAGCAGTGGAGAAAATATTTCACTAGAGATTACAAATTAAACTCAGTGTAGCATGGAGGAAGTCTTTAATGCTCGTACAAGCTGGGACTTCTAACAATGATCTCAGTCAAGAGTAGCACAGGCAAGAGCTGGTCTGTTTTCCTCCAGCTCTCTGAATCTATCTTTACTGATCATCCTTGCCTCAGGCTGCTCTTCTTGGGTCAGATCCAAAGCCTGTTTCAAACAGAAAGGTCCTCTAAATCTAGATAGGCTTAGGAGGACACTCCAGGCACTTCAGGCTGACTGTGACACTCTCCTCTCCTCCCATCACTGCAGTAGGAGATGCTTTGTTGCAACCATTGATGCAATTAATGCCAGACTGG
Organism: Eopsaltria australis; assembly: GCA_034509425.1. Classification (NCBI taxonomy): domain Eukaryota; kingdom Metazoa; phylum Chordata; class Aves; order Passeriformes; family Petroicidae; genus Eopsaltria; species Eopsaltria australis. The sequence goes on from JAVTVJ010000138.1 coordinate 3,246,337, forward strand.
TTTTGTGATATACACTGATAGGAAATATAATGAAGTACTCACCTCCTTTTCCCTAGGGAATTCAGCCAGGACAACTTGTTTCCTAATGGATATATGCCAAGGGCTGACAAAAGATGTGGATCAGAGTCAAGCATAAATTATTTCCATTGTTTGCTTTGCTACCCCAGAGGAATGAGAAATCACCAAGAAATAGCACTCTATCAAGCAGCCCATCTGCAAAAGCCAGCACTGCACTTGAACAAGCCCTGCTCCCAGGAGCTCCAGCTCTCAACAGCTGCTGCCACAAAAATATTGACACCAGCTCACAGAAAGGTCCCTAAAACTTCTGCAAGACAGATGAAACACTAAGTAGGCATGCAGAGAGAATTAGTCTTTCCTTTTCAGCACACAGTGAGCAGAAAGGAGCATATGAGCCAGCCAGTTTGAGGGAGCTCCTGTTTCCTCTGCCCTTGGAAATAAGAAGCCTTTTTATAGATGAGTCCTGGTCAGCAACTACCTGACCCGTTTTCTTGGACACCTGGGAAGCCATCAGTACCCACAGAACTTGATCCACTTCACCCAAAACAGTCCTAATTACAGCAGCTAGCCTGTTCCATGCTTGGATCCATGAGTTGAGGTAGCCCAGCTGCCACAGACACCAAATTCTTTTACTACTCTTCTGCTGACACTTTCCAAGGCTTCCATAAATGGATGGCAATTGTGTGTTCCCAGCGAGATTTTCCAAGTCTCCCACCAGAATTTCTCTCCCAAACGTTTTCAATGTATGAACTGCTGGTTTCCAAAATCCTATATGAGATTGCTCTCTTCTTCTCTGCCTTTTCATTTAAGGTTTCCAACACAGTACCTTTAATATTAAAATGGAACAGGTGAATAGCCCACATGTGTGTTACTTTCCTACATGGAAGAAACTCTAAAGCTATTTAAATCCTAAATTCTAAGAAGAGAAGAATTGCCTCTGTTTTCCACAAAGCTGTTCCACCAAACAATCACCTCTGCAGCCTTCACAGAACAAGGAGACATAGCTGCAGTATTTCACTCTGGAGAGCCTGCTGGTGGAGAAGAGCCTTTTTCCCAAGTTAACCTTCACAGAGAGAGTCAAAGTACCAAAAAAACGAACGAACCAAAAGCCCAGGCCCGAGGGCTCCTGTTGTTCTTAGTCATAGCCATCTCATGCTGCTTTTCTATTCCCTTTCTCTAATAAAGCGGTACAATGCCTTCTGGCATGCCAGAGACCTCATGACTGTAGGGAAATCTATTTTCCTCCCTCTTCCTGACAGAAAAGCCCTGTGTCCTGAGCAAAGATCCCCTCTCAGGCAGCAGAGCTACAAGACCCTGCTTTCCTCAGCCACCAGAGCAGCCATAAAGCTGCAATTAGCACCCAATTAGCTCTAGAAAGGAGTAATCACACCCTAGGGCAAGAAGGGTGAAGGGTCTTGGCAGTCGTGCCATTTGCTGTTATCCACGCCCCCCCAAAATATCATTTTGTAAGAGTATGGTTTTGTTTTAGGTTTTGCACCGCTCAGCACTACATCTGGCAAGTGAAACTCTTGTTTGCAGCAGCAAGCAATTAGCAGAGGCTGGGTCATTAGGTAAGGATTCTTGGCAGGGCTTTTTTTCCTGTAGTAGATGTTTCGCTCCTAAGCTAACGAGGCATCTGTCAGCAATTACAGCCAAAGCCAGGCAAGCCATCTAAAGTATACAGACTAATGAAAAAAAGTAACTAAAATGCTTTCAAGGGTGTCTAAAAGGCAAATCTCCGTGAGGAGAGAGAATTGGACTGACAGGATGAAAGGTGTTAATTGTGGGAACAGCCACCATAGGTTTTTGGTAACAGCCATGGAAACTTTTTTCTACATCTTTGCTCTCCAGTTTTGCATCTGGGAGTTCCCAGAAGGAAATACAGGGGCAGAGTGGAGAAGTTTCACTGATAGCTTCACTGACAGCAAATGGAGAGTCAGTCCTTTAAGACATTTTTTTCCAGGCACAACTAGCTTGTTTCTATATCTAGACTGGACATGAAGTTCACACATGACCTCAGATTTTGTCTTTCCTACAGTCTGGACTGTGTCCATACAGAGGAAAGAATGTTTAAAAGTGTTAACTTGCCACTGATTCACTGGGGAGTGAAGGAGCTGGCATCGGGGCGATGCTGGTGTCAGGAAAGAGAGATGTCGCCTATAATTTAAAAGTGGTTTATGTCAGCAAGAACAACTGCTAATTTTCTCTAAGAGAGAATTACAAAAACAAAATTATAATCCATGTGAATAAAGGTCTCTTATTCAACAAGGCAGCTGATGTTCCCCTGCTCTTTGAGCTGCCTTCAATGCTGTAGGTAACCAAAGCAAACCTTACTCTGATGGCACGAGCCTGGAGAATATTCTCACACACACAACAAAACCCATCCACACGCATACATGTTTGAGCACAAACGAATTCATTTTTAACATAAAACAAGTTTTGATAGCAGGGTCCCATTGTGCAGGAAATGAAAACGTATGCCATTGCTTAGGTTCCATTCCTTATTTATCTGTGCATTATGTCCTACCTAATCCTGCAGCGTCCGTTCCCATGTGAGTGATGGGCTCTAAAATGAGGGAGGAAACAAAAGTATCGGGCAGAGCCATGCAGGCAGCCTTTGTGCAGCTCCAGTTGCCAGGGAGATGCTGTCCACTCTGTGTCCAAATGGGAACAGCTGTCTCATTTGCAAACCGACCTGCAGGCAACAACGAGCATGCTGTGGCCAGTGATGAAAAAACGAGCAAAACCAGGCACAAATAATTATGGGCACCAATAAAAATGCAAAAATAACTCAGCCCCCCACCTTGTTGCTAAAATAAAATATTTGAGCTAGCGAGATACTTCTAATGTAAGCTAATGAAGGACATGGTTCCTTTTCATGGATGTTAAAAAGTGCAGTTACCATAATTTCTACTTTGTACATTAAAAATCGCCCATCCAAAGACTGCTACAGCTCAGTGACTCTTTGGAGGAGACTTATTAAAAAATTAAGGAAGTATTTGAGAGTGACATTGTGCAACAAGCTGCTGGACCTGTGCAGATACAAGACTGAATTCCTGCCCAGGTTCCTCTGTGACAAACCTGAGCTGCTCACACGGGCTCTTGCTCTTCCTGCCCCTGCTCTCTTAGGATCACAGTTGTAAAGTCCAGCAGAGACCAGTGCTGGCTGCTTTTGCTGCTGTTTAAGCTAAATGTTGGTGTCACATGGAAGAGTCCACCACATCTGATCTGGGTTCAATATTTAAAAAAGTGAAGTGATAAAGTGATTTAAGAAACTGAATAAATCACTGTACATGTGAAAGGCAGAATGTTTGTGTACTAAAATTGAGTTGTCCCTATTCATTTCAGGAGTTACTGTAAGGTGGAAATACCACCTTACAAGCACTCCTAACAACATTTTAAAGCTAATGCTCCTTCTGTTTTCTATCTTTCAGTCAAACAAGTCAATGCACTTGCCCTTAAAACTCCTGCACCCTTGGCTTGACAGACATGCAGGACTGATCCAGCCTGAGCTTCCTTCCTTCTTTGCCACTGATCAAATTAAAGCTCTTTTACCATTTCAGATATAAATATCTGCAAGCACTGGGCAAGATTTCAAAATAATATGTGTGTTTCTGAAATTAGGATAACAAGGCATGCACAAAAACAAAGAGCAAAAGTTATTTTGAAAATAACATCGCACTCTTCTATGTATTGTTGATAATGTCTAAGTTAAATAAGCTTTTTCATATGGCATCCTTAAAACTGCATTCAGAATTAGTCAGCTTGATTCCTTTTTCCCCTGATAGGTAATATGTTCTGACTACAGCAAAGGAGTTTGGGAGGGAGCCTGCCAATTTCAGTGAAGTTAACAGAGAAATTTCAAAGACGAAAGAGGACGTTTTGTTCCAGCTTTCTCAGGTTCTGTTGGGTGGATTGCTTTATGTGAGCACAGGCACACAAACTGTACAAGTACACACAGCGCATACTGGCAGCATGTGCTGGATTAATTTCAGCATTACCAGAAGGAAATATTTTGATGAATTCACTTATGTGTTTGCACACTCAAAAATTAAAATTTATATCATGTAATATAGATATTATATAAATATACATAAAATATGTCGTTTTTCCTGTTTTCCAGCATTCTTAAACAGGATTTCACATTCCTTATTTCTTCACGTTTTCCTTTCAATCAAAATTTTCAGAATTCCTTTATTGTATATCACACTAAATAAGAGTGATGTTTTCTGTACTACTCTAAAATAAACAAATTGACTATATTTAACAGGGAGAAGTAACTATTTAAAAAATAAAAAAACAAAACCAAAGTCACCACAGATTTGAATTTCAAGACCCTTAGGGTATTGTTACATAATGAACAGCCTGAGGCGAGATGTTTTACAGATGATGGGAAAGTATCTTGACAGGTTCCTTTAAACTGAGATCCTGTTTTAAATTTATCTTTATCCTTAACAATCTGAATTTTAAGGGGCAAAAGCCAAGCAATTTACTAGCAAGTATTCCACCTTTCTATGCTTTTTTGCACTCCCAAACTGTATTCTCAATGGATTTAGATGTTATAAAATATTACAAATGTACTAAAGAGGCCAGTGTCTTGGGAGTTTTTGTTTAGTTGGGTTTTTGGCAGGGGTAGCTTTATTTCTTTTTTAAGCACTCCTTTCCTTCACAAGGTCACTGGTTCACTGGACTGAAACAACAACGTGGATTATTAATACTATGTAATCCCAAAGAGCCTAAAAAATCTCTTGACCCCTGAAAGTTACTGGTTTGTGCATCTGCAACTCGGATGCATCTGACAAGAGCAGAAGCAGAGGTGCAGGAGAGAGGAAAGGAGGTTGGCAAAATCATGGCACAAGCAGGACTTTTTTGATGCTTTCTAGTACCAGAACCTCTTGGGGGTCTCTGCATTTGGGCTTAGCTAGAAATTTACACTCTGGAATGATATTCCTGGCATCTCTCTTGCCCTAATTTGTTGTTTTAATTTAATGTTGTTGCTGCTTTGAATATTAGCTGAAGAGCTTCATTATTTCTGAAAAGAAGGCAAAGCTTTATCCACGTGTACGTTTTGCTTTCAGAAACACCTGCAGTCTCTCTGAAAAACTTTTCCTCTCCCACCAAACAGGGGAAGGGTTGGTGAACTCCACAAATCTTGATTTTTATTATTAATCGAGCAAAATAACTTCATAAGCCATTAGCATCCTAGAGGGGTTTGGGTTGGAAGGACCACACAAAGTGCATCTGTCTCTTACTATATTTAGACTGTTTCTTTGTGGTCAAATACACTACCATAACATATATGCAAACCTGAAAAGCTTATGCTTTTAATTGTATTTACCTTGAAGAATCAACTAGATGAGTCATTTCTGCCCTAAAAAATCTACTGCCAAACAAAATAAGGGTACAAGGATCTGGAAAGGTAGCACAGGATAACATGCTTACATCTATCTCTGGAAGTCTTGCCAAAAGTCAAGTTCAAATTGTTTCTCAAATGTACAGTTCTGCACCCCTGTGAACAATGAGATAAAAAGAAAAGAAACCTGTGGACCTGGATAAATGGGAATCAGCCATGCTGTAACTTTGAATTACGGCAGGATTTCACAAACTGTGTGAGGCCCTGGTGTCTCTTATCTCCTGAAAACTTGCTTTCAATGTCTGGCGAGCACAAAGCAGCCTGAACTATGAGCTGCAGATTCAAATAATAAATATCATTCCTCATGTACTGATCACTGCACTACACAATGCAGCTTTAAAGGAAGTCTTGCAGTACTTTTGGCTGTCTGCTGCCTGGACAATGGAGACTTGAGCTGCTGGGCAAGACGGAAACTTCGTTTAATTCCTTCCAGCATATTTGACTAAGTGGCAGCAGCAGTTGTTTCCTCTCAGCTAAATAGAACATAATAGAGCATATTAGGTGCATTTAGACCCCAAAGGTGGAGGTGTTGACATGCTGGACAGTGACCTGCAGTGTGACAGAGCAGGTACATGTCCTGCTTTTCAGTACTGCTTTCTGCAGCACCAGAAACATCCAGCAGAGACACAGCTCTTTCAGCTGCCTGGCAGTCCAACACATGCTGCTGTCTTCAGCAGCTCTTCAAGAAAGAAGTGTCTTGCTTTCCAGCTAAGAAGAGAACCCAGAAAGGTCTGGATAGCAGAAGGTTTCCTTGGAAAAAAAGATAATCCAAGACAAACTAATGCTGCATATTCAGAAATTTCTATGAAAATAATTCTCAGTAAATAGGAGACTGTCACTGCAGGTGATAGACACAGTGATTGTGTAGAGTACATCAAGTAATGATAACTCAAGACTGAAGCTGACTGGGTCACTTTAAAGCTATTTCTGACTCACAAATCTATTGACCACCATTTGATAGTCAGTGTTCCTGGCATGTCACACCTCCCTATCTAGAGCTGACAACACAAGGCAGGGAGAGTGCTTTTAAGGCTGTGAATTACAGACTCTGGAAATTTCGCATTTACAACTAGCAAGATGTCACCTTAGAAAGCAAATAAAACTGCCTTTTTTTTTTTTTTTTTATCCCATGTGGAGTAGGCAAAGGACATCATCTCCTCTGGTGATATTTCAAATTGCTGTTTGATGAAGTGGTCAGATTGCACCAAGGAACCATTCTCTGCAAAGGCATGTTCTGGGGATTTCATTGCCTGCCTGTCACCACAGGACAGTGTGTCCCCACGTGTTTAGGCTTCTGTACAAATCACTGGCTTATCTCAAAATGAAGGCTCACATTGGTAGATTTAGGAGGCAGAGAAAACAAGAGTGCATCACCCCATGTATTCCATCCATCTCTACCACACATGATGGAGAATATGCTGGATGGAGTTTTTTTGTTTGCCATGGATCAGAACTATTTCTTGCTAAACCAATGGCATTCTCCACAGGTTCTGTGCTTCAAAAAGTAAGGCAGAGGGGAGAGGGATGTAGCATGAAGGGAAGCAATTTCTCTCTCATTTACTGCCAAATGCACTCAGTGCATGTGTTTGCTGGATGAACTGTTCCTCAATGAACTGCACTCCTACTATGCTTAGTGGCCTGTAGGGTTTTGAGTGTGTTTTTGTTTTCACTCTTTTTAGACCTGGATTTGAGAAACCCTTCTTACATCCATGTAAATGTGTAAAATGATCTTGAGTTTCTTTTCCACGTTGGGGAGAAAGCAACACCAGCAATAATGCACATTATGAAAAGGATATCTCTGTTCCCAGGAACAGCACCTGCTTGTGACCAGCACACCTGTGTAACTTCCTGTTACATTTGATTCATTTTAGGCACCAGTCCAAGGTAGTCCACACCTCTGAGACAGTCTGATGGGGTGAGACATCAGATGAAAAGGTACAAATGCCTCCCTGGCTACAAAGCTAAACTCTCCATTTAAAGAAGTCAGCGAGTCCTATAAATAAGGAAAAATGACACAACTTCATCAAAAATATCTTCTGGAAACACACTTTTTTTCAGGCCATTTGCTACTTTTCCCTTGCCTTTGACTTTGTGACCAGAATGGGTCAAAGTCCTGAGACACCTGTTAAGATGAGGTGCTGGGAAGCTGCTGCCACACACACAGTGAGTTCAGTTGACAAAAGCCATTAAATACATGAGTGGGGATTTGCCTCTGAGGACATTTTAATACCTCTAACATAGCTTTATTCCCATCTAAATCTCCTTGGAGCTTTCATTTGCTGTCAGAGACCAAGAAGGTACATTTACAATAGCCTCTAGAGGTATTTTCTGTTTCTCTAGAGTCCAACTAGAAAAACTTCACCCATACCATCTCAGTGAGGATCTAAACATTCTTCCAACAACAGCTTCCTCAGATACCCATCCATCTCCAGGAGGAAGGCAGGGTGACATTTTGGCTCTCCTGCTACATGGCTAAATAACTACTTTAATCCTGCAAAGCCACTTACATACTTAATACATTGAGTTATACTGCACTTGCCCTTCACAAGCAGCAAAGCAGAGAGTGGTCCTGGAGGGAATCAGCAGCAGCAATGGGCTGAGCACACAGGAGTTCTGCCCTCCACCTCTGCACCCATTGTGTCCCATCTGTCTTTGTGAACATCCCCAGGATTGCTTGCAAAGGACACTTTCTCATCAAGATAAAGCAAAATGATGCTGTCACAGTAGCTGTGACAGTACACTAAGCTCTGCTGGCTGGAGACACAAATCAGTGTTTATTAAACAGGAAAAAGGACAACTTGGAGGAGAGAAAAGCTGTCAAGCACCTTGTAACTCACAGCAGAATGCCAATAAAAGCACTGTAAACATGACTTGATTGTACTTTCTGAATAGCTCATTATGGTGTCGAAGCTGTGACAAATTTCATATGAATGTGAATTTAAATATTACAGTCTATTTAGCATCTGAAGAACCCTTCCTGTAAACCATTTTTTAGGAAAGGGTGCAGAACGTGACAAAAATGTTTGGGGGTATTTAAGCTACTTGTGCTGGTGCTTTCACCTCAGCAATGTCTAGACTTACCCTCACTATGTAGCCAGGATATCCTTCTTCCTTTAAAGGAACGTGGGGTTTTTGCATAAACTGTGCAACCAGCAGCCACCCTGCATGTGGAGGACAAATCCCCTGCCTACCTATAATGCTATTACACCACAATCCCCATATGGTGGACTGGAAATTAGTGAGCTGGGAGACCTGACTGCTGGTTCTACCCTTTCACATGCTCAGCAGAGTTTTACTTACTAGAATAAGAAATTCTTCATAGAATAGCTTGGTCTGGCTTTCTTTAGCTTTATTGTGTAGCAAAGGGCTTTTAGTCAGACTGACAGAGTTTGGAGTGGTTCCCACAGATAAAACAGAAAGCTGGCTATGCTGGGATGTAGTGTAAAGGATATATTTGTAGACTATTAATGCTTTTTGAATATATAGGCTCTTTTCCCTTCTCCCTTCAAGAACAATGATGGTGACCATTGTTTAGACTGTCCACAAACAGAACCAAACATAAGACATATTACAGCCATTTTAAGAGAAATTATGGATTGCAGACAAGTGCTTCTGCAATTGTTTGGTTTATCCTGTATCACTTCAGCCTGGATTTCTCCTCAGGAACAAATCTTTGTTTCTTTCAAATTCTTGACATACAGTGGCACAAATTCTCCTCACTTATTTCATATTGATTATGGAACACTGCTTATTGAGCTTACCACCTTTTCAGTGACAGTTTTCTTTGGAACACCCTGCACATCAGGGGCGTGGTAGTTACAGATATGAACAACTCATAGCAGCAACACTCCCCCTTCAGAATCTCTAGATTTGCACATTATTGAAGCCATGTCATCTTAAAACTGGATATTAATGAGAGCAGGCTCTGAAATGATGTGCAAGTTTGAAGATGATAATTATTGTGTAAAATTTTGCCTTTTTTATTTCCTTTCTCTGAGGAGGTGGCTTGAAGGGGATTTTGAAGCTTTGAAAAACTGGAAAAAATTGTGAGCAAATTATTCTTATAATACTGTAACAGAGGTGCGTGCCAAGAAAAATGGCTTTTTGTCTTACCACATCCTCCTCACTCCCAATTTTAATTACCCAATTTGGCACCTGATCCTGCACAGAACCATATAAAAGCCACTCAGGCCAGCTCTTTCCAGACAGAGATAAAAGAGAGGGAGGGAGGAATTAATTAAATCCTTTTCAAATCTTTTCAGTGAGTTTCCTTCTAAAGTCACTGTTCTGGTTTCTGCATAGCTAGTACAATGACATATGGCCATAAATAACAAACAGTTCCTGCCTCCTCCTGTTGTCTCTCTTTTTCCACCCTCTGCAGAATCAAAACAAAACAGGCTTATGATTCTGGTATTATAAGCAAGCCAGTCAGGCTCCAGAGCAAACAGGCAGCTGAGCATGTTTTCAATTCACAGCACAGTGCAGAGCTTTTAAATGAGCTGGTTTATTCAGCCTTGCAGGTCCCTGCTACCAGGGGCTGCCTACTGATTACATCCCAGGCACAGAATGTGGCACATAGTCACCAAACTAAGCTGAAACAAGCCAAACTAAAATTTGGTAACCCCAGTTACCAAAACATCGTTTTTCTTTTTTTATGACTGAAGTATTGTGAACCTTCTCCCCTGCCAAAAGGAGGGTGTCACTTATTTCTGGGATCTTCAGGAATAAGAAAGAAGGTTTCCTGTTCAGCTCATGATCCCTCCACCACAGATTGTTCCTGCTGTGCATTGAGCAGGTCTGACTGCCTGACCTTCCCTCTGTTCAAAGGGTGAGTGCCTTTGGTGCCTTTGGATCTGGTAACATTTAGCACCATAAACACCAGCAGAGCCCTTGAGAGGCCATGCTGGGGATGCCCACCTTTTGCACTAAATGATGAACTCTTTGTCCAATGTCTCACACAGCACAGAGGACAGGATGGATTGCAGCAGGCCAGCAGCCTCCACGGTGACCAGCTGCAGTTTTGCAGCCGAACAGAAGTGATTCTGAGAAAAGCAGCAGATGACACCATCAGTGCAACACTGGAGAAATGCCACAGAGTGCAACCCAGCATGTCAGGACAGCGGTAAAAGGCACATCCACTCCCAAGGTGTTTGTTTTCCATCTGAACAGACTATTACTGCACCTAACCATGTCCCTGTCCCAGTGAGCCTGCCCACCTCAGGGAACAAAAGGCACACTCCAGCATGAGGGCCAAAACATCAGTCCAGATGACTGGACAATCTAAACATTTTTTGTTTACTGCCTGTTTGCTGATTTTTCATACATAGAATAGAGCATAGAGCACAGACTATTGCAAGATGCTTTTTCTTTTGAAAAACAATAAAAGAAAAATACACAGTTTAAGTTCCTTTCTGCAAGTTTAACCCCAGATGCTCAAGAGAATCTGTAATCCCATTAAAATTAATAAAGTCTTTTCTATTTCCTTTGTTGATACTGGGAAGCTTCAGAGGGAAACTGTAAATGAATCATTTTTTAGCTTGTCAAACTTCCATTCTCTTTATTAAAAATGATGATGAACTTCTGTATGTGATTGCTTCAGCTGAAAACAGCCTGGCTGCATTTGCAAGGCAGAAACTGCCTGAGCACAGAGCAGAGCTATCAATGTTACAACTGGGGTACAGAGTTACAGAGATAATCCTGCAGCACCCACAGAACACACCAAGCCACAGATGCTCCCTGCATCAGAACTAATCAAAATTCAGACCTTCAGCTCCCCAGAAAATTCTAACATTTTGAAATGTGTTTGGGTTTCAAAAGAGAACAAAAATACACAAGCAAACTGTTACATACAATTTCCAAATTATTCTGTTCGGATGTGTTAAGCTGTCCAGCTTCAATACCATGAAAATATTGAGCCAGAAATTCAGCTTATATTGCAACACAAGAGAAAAATCCCTGATTTTTCAGTTAGGATCATAGAAAGGTTTTGCTTCAAACCAGGCCAGGAGTGGAGAAGCCTGAGTCAGCTACAAAGCCCTTGGCACCTGCCTTATGCACCTGAGCTCCTCTGAGCATGGTGCTACACCCAACAGGAGAGGCTGATTCCTCCAGGAGCAACAGAGAACATTAAAAGCAAGACTCCTGATGAGAATCATGGTATTGATGCACTGGAAAACCTATGACATTTGACTAATTGCTTCTTAAAGGGCCTTTGAATCATTTAGTAAGTCCTTCATAAAAACTGTGCTGGTGAAATCTTCCATGTAAACAAAGAGTTTCATAAGAATTAATCAGTTTTCAGCTATCAATCACTGAATATAAGAAAATTGAGAAAGTATGAAAGGCTTTTAAGGCTCCAAGGGATGCAGAGATTAGGTTTAGGTCCACCATTAACAAGAGGAACCTACATTAGATCCCAAGTAAGAGCAGCATGAAGGAGTACATGCTTTCCTTTAGGGTAGCGGGTTCTCATGCAGTGTGGAGAAACTCAAAGCAGGAGCTTTAAAAGTTACTTAGAGAGCACCAGGAATTTCCCGGAAAGCATTAGGAAGGGAGGTTTGCCATGGCCACCATGGAGGATTTGCAAGGGAAGATGATTTGCCTCACCTACCCTTTTATCTCCCTACACAGCTGTTCAGTAGCTGCAGTTGTCAGTGATGAATAAACCCTAAAGGAGCAAAACAAATGTGAAACCCAATTTTGTATTTTGCCAAATCAGTCTGGATCAACAACAAAAAAAAAACCTGAGGTGTTCAACACTGAAGAAACAATTTTGATTACACAAAAATAACCACAATGGTTATTAAGAAGAGAATAAAAATTGTCTGAGCATTTTGGATAAAGAAGCTAGGGTTTCTCTTAGCCCTCAAAACTTTCCATCTATTGTGTTCACATTTCACCCTGCCTCAGGCTTCCTTGGCTCTCTAACACAGCCCAGATGAGGAAAGCTCTTAAATGCAACAGAGAGTTCAATTAGTCAAATATCCACCACTAAATGAACAACGTGGCTGATACAGAAATCCCAGTTGTACTGGAGAGGGTTTTCTTTGTTTGTATTTTATTTTTGTGTGTGATAATAGACACCTAGCTTGCTGGAAAATATCTTTATAAACTGAACTGCACTATTTAAGTTAATTATATTATGTGGAAGGATATTATGTGTAGTACCAGGAGGATAGTAGAAACAATAAGCACAAAGGTAGAATCTTGTTCTTCTTTTGATTAGAAGACTTCCAAATTGGGAAAAAAAAAATCAATTCAGACAACAAGCCCTGGATGCTGGGAGAATATGTTTTATTACTGCCAAAATTATGTTTCCACCAAGATACCCAGCAGATTTTGAAAGAGAACATGAACTCTGTGCCAGTCTGGCTAGAGCCCACAGCCAAATTTGAAGCCTGTGATGCAGAATAAGCAGGGTCTAATAACCCAGTGCTGATGCTCAAGCTTTCTGCACATACTTGAAAAGCAACCTCTAGAGAAGGGAGACAGAAGAGAAAGAAACTGAGAAGCAATGTGGAAAAGCTCCTTAGAAATAACCACACCTAGCCATGGCTCTCCAGAACGTGTGCCTTGTTTGCACAACAAACACCACAAACATGCATGGATGTTACCACTTCCCACATGATATCCAAGTCTGCAACAAAGCAAAGTTCCCAAGCTCTGCTGTGATGGAGACATATGAAGCCAAATGTTTAAAGTTCACTCAAAGTGATGAATCCAGAAAAAAGGGAAAGAGAAAGCTGCAGGAAGCCAGTGCTCCCTCAAATAAAAGAGAGGCAGACAGCAGGGTGAATTAGCTTTTACACCCTGCCCCTAACATTCCCAACCAGTCAAACTAACTACAAACAGGAAAAAGACAGCATCAAATAGAATGTCACCTTGAACCCCAAATAATCCTGCAAAGTTATTTCTACAAGACTTGGCTAAATATTGCTGAAAAACTGCTAGGTAAAATGACAGGGACCATTCATCACTAGACTCTGCAGCATTGGCAACATCAGAGCTCTGTTGCACCAGAATTTTCTAACAAGATTAGGACAGGCAGAAAACCAAAGAAAATTTGGGATCCTCCTTGCTTTACGGACCATAGCAAATATTTGTTTTTAAGATATCACCCCTCATTCCTTACTGTTTTGAATCAAATCTGTTGCTCACCTTCTTAGGGTTTTTTGAACATTCTGATTATACATACAAAAGGGGAAAATTTCCTTTAGTGAGTCCAAAGAAGTGGAACACTCTTGCAAGTGGACACACGTGGACTGACCTCAACAGAGCTTCATTTCTTATCAGCACAACACTTGGTCCTCTCTATTGACTGTTATTATTGAGAGTATATACTGAGCATGCAAATAGCATAGCAAAACATACAAATTGTCAATTATCTCGTATTTCTCTTTCAATTAACAGGGTTTAATCCCATTCCCAGTTCTGTAAAATCTGCAGATTTTAGGCTGTAATTATTCTGTCTAGTAAAATGTGGGTGCATGCAATATTGTAAAGTGACCATTGATCCATGGTCAGGGGAATGCTGTTTCTTTTGAAGTTAAAATTGTGTTTCAGGTGGAAAAAACATGAATCTGTTTGGGAGTGAAGGGCTGTTGATCATTTGCCCCTAGTTAAGTGCTCCTCTGTATGAGGAACTTGCTGGAGTTGGTTATCAACTGCATTTGGTAATTTACCCAATACATATATGTATATGTATATATTCCCTACATAATTCCTACTAAACTTTGATAGGAGTTTTCTAACAGATACTGGTAATGAAAGCTATATGTATCTTATCCAAAAAGAGTTCCCACCAATATCATGCCATTTGATCTCATTCAGCACCAATGAAACAGTAAAATTTGATCTAATGTACAAAAGTTGTGGTTTGCTTTGTGCTGGCTCCCATGATTGGAGTTATAAAACCCCACTTCATTATCTTGGGAAGAGACAGCTTATTGCTCATGCTTTACCCCAGCATAAACACAAGGTACCTGAAGTATTGAAACTGTTTGCAAGCACCAGTCCATGTTTTCATGTTTACATAATAGCCTGGAAAAATTCACAGTGATAACTTGAAAAAACAACTGTCTAATGCACACAGCTGAATGGAGATGCAACCTGCAGCTAAAATAATTTTGTCTCTCTACCTGAATACAGACAGGCCAGGACAGAAAAGCACTGAAGAGCTGAGGAAGCAGTTATATATCACACTTGTGAATTCATTTAGACAAACTTCCATTTATTCCAGATGAAAGATTTCATCCTGTGTTCTTGAGCTATCTTTAACATAGAAGAGCTGTAGGACTAGAGCTTTGTGATGGAAAAAAACCTACCTTAAACATAGATTGGCCCACTGTTACCAGTTGCCATTAGCATTTTGTTTGGCTTGGAAAGAAAGAAGTCTGTGTCTGGAGATAATGCCCCAACACCTGAACTGAAGACTACAAGGACTCACACAGCTCAGTTGCCCTCTTAAAGCAAGAAAAGGAGCACACTCAAAATTCAGCTACTAATATGAGGCATCTGTTCCTAATCCAAATGTTTTGCTTTACTCTACAATTAGGTTTCTGAATGCCTAGTTTGAGATTTGGGTACAGATTGGATACTTTAGAACTAACATATTTGGAAATGTAAGCAATTATTAAAAGTCAAGCAGATGTCTGCTCAGCCCTCCTTCGTTTGCACTGCAAACACATTGTCTGCTCACACAAATACAGGCCCTGCAGATCAAGAATTTAAGAGCTGCATAAGGGATGGCTGTGTTCTGAGAAGACAGCACCAAAAAAATCCCTGTTCTGGGTATAAAAGGATGCCCCAACACTTCTGGCTTTGGGGTCCCTATGTACCAGCCATGGGAGAAAGTTAGGAAGGAGTGAGAGCTCCTTGGAGCTCTTTGCCTGCTTGTTCTCTTCATGGAGAGGTACATGACAGAAGTTTTGAAAGCTGAGCCTAAATGAAGGAGGCATTTCCAGCACACTGCCAGCACAACTGAAGAGGGTTGACTTCTGTCATCTGGGGCCAGGTGAGCAAATGGTCTTGAATTCAAATACTGCCAGTGTTTTAGGACAGCCTACACATGAGACTGTTATTATTATGCTGGAATCACAACAGCATTTCAGTGAAATATTTTTCTTCAGTGTTTATAACTATTCCTCATATGCAGTAGCTACAATGTTTTAAAAAGAGTCTTTATGACTGGCTTCATCCCATCCCAGCAAACATCCCATTCCTCCTCTATTATCTTTTAAAGCATTCTAGATTATGAGGTCCTTTGTGGAAAGCACTTAAAGCAATGATGGTTGCATGTAAATTACAGAAATTTCCATGTTTTCCATATTAAAACTACTTAGATTTCCTAAGAAATGTAGGTCTACTGCCATTTTCTTTTGGCAGGGGAAATAATCATATTTGGAGGATAAAGGATATATTCCTTGAGACAGATCCATAATAGTTCAGCTGTGGCCTGTCAGGTTCCTCTGAGTGATGTGGGCATGAAAAGCCAGTTTATTATATATATTAGCTCTCTCATTGCATCTGTTTATCATCTGTGTTATTTTCCATTTATGAAATTTCTCCAAGGATATTTCTGTTCTCTAAAAATCATTACCAGTGCCCACAGCCTTGTGGGAGACCCTCCTATAAATAGCAACAAAATAAACAAACCATATGAATGGAAGACAGTATAGAAGAAAACATGTGCTGTCAGGTGCCAAATGGCTTTTAAAAACAAGCATGGGGATAACATCACTTCAAAAATCAGGAGGCAAGAGAAGCCCCAAGAGAAGACAGAATATTTGAGCATAATAAAATGTCTGAAAAAAAATTATCAAAAAAATTCCAGACACTAAAATGAGCTGATGCTAGCTGGACATTGATAGCTGCATCCTGCTTAGAACAGTATTTGAAAACAAATCCACTTTCATCTGTGAGAACATCAACTGCAAGCCAGAGGGATGTGGGTTGTTTTTTCCCCTTTTGAGGGCTCATTAAGGTTTAAATAATGTTCCATTCATGTCTTAGTGCACCTGGTGACACACACAGCTTTACCAAGAGCTGCCACAGTGGTATTTCTCAGACAAGTACCAGATCCATGCATTCAGAGAAATCTCACTGCCTAATGTTGCTGTCAAAAAATCCCATCTTATGAGAGCATTCCTTACATGCCAGCCCTTCTAAACTTACAGATTATCATCAGACACTTCCAATTTATAGCCAGATCACAGAGACCATCAAAGCAACCACCTTCCAATTGACAAAGCCAATTTGGACTCTGTTTGGAAGGGACTGTGTCAATGAGCTACATTTTGAGGAACTGGTTCATTTACATAGGAATGCAAAAAAAAAATCCCCACGTACATCTGAGACAAGCCACAAAACAGAGGAGGTGCCACAAAGCACAAAGTATGAATAGATGCCATGAAACTGTACATGAACTGTAGGGAAATCAATGTATTTTTGACAAGTCACAAATCACAGCAGATACATTTTGTCCTGTGGCTCCTGCTGCTGCAAAGTCACAGCCAGAAATACTCTCAACTCTTCAAACTGCTTACAGACATGCAGTAGAAAATCATCTTAGCTAGGTCCAGTGGGTGTTTACAACAGCTGTAAACTCCCTTCTAACTTGCACAGTTACAATGACTTTTACATCCCTTCCCTAAAAATGAAGGAAGTTGTCCACTGCTGAGAAGATGCCCAGTTTGTTCTCTCTCCATCTCTACTTGCTTCCTGGAAACTGGAGCCTACCCCTTCTTGGACTGACATCCACCCTTTTTGGTTTTGACCTTTTTTCCTGCTCTAGAGCTGTTTGCTCTTGAAACACATTTCACAATTAATTCCTTTTCCCCACCTCATCAATAAGCAGGAACCTACATTCCTTCTGGATGTGTCCTTCTCTTTAGGAAATATTTATTTTGTCCCTCTCCTGGTGCTCCCTTCACTGTCATGGAGAAGATGAGCAAAGGACATCTCTAACATATGGAAGAGCTTTAATAATTCTGACCAGGACTGATGTCCTACTGATGGTGCTCCCTACCCTCAGTGAGGATCACCCACGTGCACAGACTTCATTAGCCTCTACCTTACCCCAAATGAAGTGCCTTAAGCCCACATGGCCACAGAGCAGTTCTGTTCTTACAGTAAGAGGATGAGTTATATGATCTGTCAATCAGGACATCAGCATCCTACACCCAGAGCAAGCAGGAGCTGGCACATTGCCTTACTCTGGACTCAAAGATTCAAAAAGGTTATGCCATTCTTGAAACAGAAAGTCAATCACACAAACAAGCTCCTCACATGTAATTCAAGACCCTCTTTCACTGAGAGATGCTCTCATAGAAGGCTTTTTATGGGAATGCTTGATTATCTACCATGTGTGACTGATGGGCATAATTTATTGGCCAAAATGCTGGGCCTAAAAATCACAGTATCACAGATGAATACTCATCATCAAAGAACAGCAAAGGACTTTCAGGACATCTGGAGCTATAATGCTATCTAAGAGAGCCAACAGCACAATTCCAAGCAATTACAAACTAACACACAACCATCTCAGTCCTGCTCACTGATTGACTTCCTTTTGTGGGAGGAGGTCATGGGCTTTAGAGGGGATCAGGACATGTTTTTATAACCAGCTGTTGACACTGCAGCATTTAACATCTAGGCAAGTCCAGCTGCTGTTCTCTGTTAATAGCAATCATAAAGCCAGACCCTTTGCTGGCCTCTAAGTAGAAGTTTAAGTGTCCCACAGGGCTTCTTCGAAAAGAGGAGTGAATGACCCTGATGTCTGGACTAACATTAGTTTCATCTATAAAATTCAGGTCGTAATGTACAAAGCTGTGTGTGAACTATTGCTGAGAGCATAATGACCAAGTTAATTGCCTATATAATCATTCTCCAATCCAATGAAGTACCCTGAGATAGTTTGAATGGGAAAAGCACCATTAAAAAAACCTTAGGCTAGACTAAACTTTAATTACATGACACCTGCAAATGATAAACTGAGAAGCAACTCAGTAAAACACATACACTGTAAAAAAAAAGTGCTCTGTGTGTGCCATTAGTGAATAAAGGATCAGTTCCTAAGGAGTTCACCCTGAAGGCTGCAAAGAGGTAGAATGTGGCAGATTACATACAAGAAAATCCTTGGGACTTTCACCTGTACTTCAAAAGCACAGGTCAGCCTCCCTCTTCCCCTAACATCAGTGATAATTTCATACAAGTCCAACTCATAAAACTTCTCCATTTGTGATGGACCAAGGCAGGGTCTGGTCCTGCTTATTGCTGCAATAGCCTGGAGAAGGACTGCATGGCAAAATAATTCTGATTTTTTTTTTTTTTTTTTTTTAAGCAGCAATATAAAATTCAAGTGTGTTTTGCTAAGACATGAGAGTGTTGGCAAACCAGGTGAACTTGCAATCCTGTTTAATTCATGACTGATACAGGAGACAGCTGTGAAGGTTATGGCATTTTCTTTTATAACAGCTATAGTTGGGCTAAAACAAGTAGTAATAGCTGCAGCACTAATTGACTGAGCCAGTGCATTTCCTATTAAACCTTAAACATTAAGAATTCATAGGCAGAACTAGAAATAAACAGTGTGTGGGCGTGAAGGTACATGCAACGGTAAAAAGCTAAGCCTGCATGAAATTATATTAACTTCAGCTGAATGGGAAGATCCATAGTTAGATTAGAAAACTGTTATTTTATTTGTTGGCTTTCAAGGATGCTATTGTTAGCCCGTTTGGCTTTGTCATTGCTGTTCTAGCTTTCAATGCAACACGGTTTTATCACATGCAACACGATGCCATTTCACATCATGTACCTAACTGGATAATGTCAGGCAGGATAACATCACGCCCTCGGAAAGACATCAGGATCACACTGTGCTCATCAGACATCCTCCCTGGCACACTGGAGAGCTCTCCCCATGATTTAATCCACAAGACTCTCCCTTTGACTTTGACTTGACATGCTGTTTTGAACAGTAAGTAGAGCCAACCAGCAGCTCTTAAAGCAAAGCTAGGCCGTGGTTTCAGGATCGTGTTCTAGTAGTTGTCTGCTGGAATAATACCAGCAAAGTGGGCAAGGCTAGGGGCAATTACCATAAGTTAAACTATCATTATGCGAAGAGAAAATTTATATACAAAATACTCCTCAAAGGAAATTCTGTTTGCATGTAAGTGGCCCAAATATATCAAGATGACCTCAGGGATGAGCCCTAAAAAATATATGCCTGTGGCCCAAACCTGCCACAGATACCCATCTGCAAACTGAGATATTTCCCTAGGATGCAGGTAACAACAGGAGCATCAACCCTACTTTTCTAGTGAGGTAAAAAACCCCAAATCAACAGACTTGTCATGTTGCTTGTCGTATCACAGAAGTAAATTCAAGTCAAAGCTCATGATTCCCTGAACTACACCTCATCTTTTCAACCACAGGGCACAATGGACAGGACACCTGGTCATCTTCCCTTGTATGGGATAGATCTGCACTGAAAGAAATGGTTTAGGTAGCCTAGTAAATAAGATTTTAGGAATCTCCCTGTCAGGAGGTAAATATCATAACTTTCATAGGAGACTAAAGATCCAGCTCACTTACAAACATACAACATAAATGTTCCAAGCACACTTAAAAAAATTAAGGCATTGCCTCTGCCCAGAGAATGTGATGGAAAATTCTGCTACTGAATTGTTCATACAGTAATTCCAATCAGGTGTTTATAGTTTTACTCCACTGAAGTTTCTCCAAATGTTCACCCTTGGCCTTAAAATCTCAGTCCTGTCTTTCTGAATGTTTATCAAGAAGTGAGATAGCTTGCAGATATTTTATTTCTCTGCCTTATAGCAAACAGACTGTGCCTTTGATGGAAGCTGTTCTCCTCTTACCTTCCAGGAGAAAAAAAATCAGCCTTCACATTGATGATAAAAAAAAAGCTTTAAAGTGTTTGTAAACTGTGCAGCAAGTAAGAATGAAAAATGTTGCTAAAACATTTTGTAGGTTAAAAAAACTTTGTATTCATAGAATTTTTAGAGACTAAGTAGAAAAAGCCATTTAGGAAAAAACTTTAGAGTAAAAAAAATCCTTTATAATTAATTTTCCCCAGTTTCTACTTGTTACCTCTCCATAAAAACTTAGCACTTTATTTCCATTTTCTTTCCTAGAGGGAAAGAATACAGAGAAGGATTTTTCATTCTTGACTGGCTTATCTGTCATTAATGAACACAGTAAGCATGTTAACTATCCAAGCATCCTTACTTTGAGTCTGGTTCACTCTAAACAGTCTCTCAGCACCTCACATGATTACAGTTGGTATGAGGAGAGAGGGGAACATTGTTCAAGTGCTCTTACAATGCATCTCCTACTCTGAATATCCTCTGTATATTTCCCTTGGAGTACATAGCCAGGAAAAGATGGTCCTTGAATAGTTACATAAGCAAACTAGATCAAGACAACCACATTTATTTTAATTCACTGCCAAACAGACCTGACTTTGGGCTTGGAAACAACTGTTTATTTATCTTCATTTAATGATACCTCAATCTCAATCAAGAAAAGTAATTAAAGGAATAGTTTTAAAATACTGAAAACTTTTTACTGGAATTATTCTGGTACAGAATGATGCCCCTCTCCTGCCTATGTTATGATATAAAGGATGTTAAAACAGCCAAAGACTTTTAATACTAGCAGTTTGTAATACCAGAAGCATAGACACTACCTCACCGGTGATCAGCTCTCCAGTAAAAAATACTTTTACAGCAGCTGACAGTGACATGAAGCAAATGGATGATTAAGAACAAAAATACACTGAATATTCAGTCACTAACTAGCCAAGTGCATTGTATCTCCTCTCTTCCATGCAGGGAAATCTACTTGGCCCTTCCAGCTGTACTTTGCAAAGTTTCTGACTGTCTCTGTGAACTTCTCATCTGCCACACCGTACAATTCACCCTTTTATGTGCTGCCTCACACAAGACATAGGGTCTCTCCCACGCCTATTGCTTCTGCTGCACCAAAGCACATTAGTGTTTTTATTAGATCATAAACCACTGTCTGAATCTAATGATCTAATCTTACACTTTTAGATTTGGCATCCCACTGAAGAGTGTTGAGCTCTCGTGGTTTTTATCCTACTTCATCTCTCAGAGTGAAGTCCCACATTTCTTCAGGAACACCTGACTTGTTTTGATTGCAATTCTCCTTTAGTGAATAAAGGGTAACAAATCCTACAAGTCTCAGCACCCGCTGGTTCAGTTGTACCAACATCATGAAAATCTCACAAAATGCTCCCAATCACACACAGCAGCTGCTGGCAGGGAGCCAACTCCAGCCTTATTCCCTCACTTTCTACTCAAGGAGAATTGTTACTATTCTATTTCCCTCCAGGGCTCAGGGCAGGTGCCCTGAATGGAGGCTCACAACACGTTCCTGCTTCCCCTGCACAACCCCAGGGCTCACAGAAAGGTACAAACTGGCACAGCCTTGCACCAGCTCTTCACCAGCTGCATCACTTGCTTACCACAGGGGAGCTTGGGTGTGACTGAATGAGCTCTGGATGTGCTTTTGTCTTTAATTTTTCACCACTGCTCTGAAGCCTTTGATAACACGTGACATCAAGGCCCAGATATTGCATTATTTGCTATTACTGACCTGCTGTGGAATGACTCAAGTGCAACTTCTTACTTCAATAGCAAAACTCAGCAAAAAAAATGCAGCCTACCAATATTGTAAATTAAATGCTCAATGCTTTCATACGTGTACTTATAGGTGCTTGCTGTTCCAAGCTTTGAAGTTGGCCTGCTTAAAATCTACTCAGTAGGCCTTCCTCCTCTCTCTCCACCCACTTTTCTTTTAATCCCATTCTGTCAGTACAGCAGAGATGAGACTTGAATCATTAAAGAAATATCAGACAAAAGGACAATTGCAAAACCACCTTGTCTCCATCCTTCCTCTCATTTTTCCTTCAACCAAATGGACAAACATTCCCTCACTGCTACCTTCCCCTTGAGTGTTCTGGCAAAAATCTGCCTCCTGTGAAAAGATCTCACAGCTCCACTGTACCCTGCATCTCTCTTCTGAGTTTCCAGAGCTGGGCCTATGAGTTTCTGCATAATCCCACTGACCAGGCTCATCAAGTGGGAAATAAGAGTCTTGTGGCTCAAGCAAAGAGCAGAGGTCAAAAATATTGCATGAACTGAAGCAACATACATGTTCTTGGCTCTCTACCACCCCTGTTATTTACTTCAGTGCAAAGGGAGCATAATATACAGTGAAATCTAAGTGCATTTGCTACCTCATATGGTGGCACATACAAGTTCCCCACTAAGGTGGGAAGCAATTACAGCCCGAGCACATTTCCCTTCCTCCCAATATTTTTTGTTGTTGTTTTTTTTGGGGTTGTTTTTTTTTTTTGTTGTTGTTGTTTTTTTCCACAGCTAGAAATTGAAGAGAATCTTGAGAGACATGCAGCTAAGGAAAGCTGCCTTTAATTCTCTGACATTTCACACAAGCTGAAAAGCTGCTTCTCAAATATTTACCTGAAATGCATATGCTGGTAAATTCCAGTGGTCCACAGCAGACTCAGGATTTCTTCCATTTATTGATATGATCATAGAAGACAGTTTAAATAGGTAACAAGCTCAGTCTTTCAAAATTTCACAATGAATTGAAACAAAAGGTTTGGGGCTTTTTGCATTCAAGATTGTTAGTAGCTGGCAATGATCCTGTCTGTAATATCACTACAATCCTTCCTTGGAATTACAGCTGATGGAGTTCTGCACTCTCACAATGTGACTTCAAGGCACAGTTCAGGAGGGACTGCTGTGCTGTAAGCTAGTTTGTGTTTCACTGTGGAGCCACAGACTCATGAGACAGGGCTGGAAACCAGTTGCAACACAAGCATATTAAGAAACCTCCATTATAACAGATTAAATAGAAACAGTTGGAATCATTAAGTCTTAATACCAACATAAGCATTAATTTACCCACCTGCATGCTTAACCACCTCTGATGTACACACAAGGATGGGTAAATTATCTTTTCCAGTGCTTCTGGGTTTCAGATTACAAGCTGGTGCTGCCAGGAGCTCTGTGTCCTGGCAGCTTTACCGTGCTGGGATGGCCAGCGCAGGACTCACTCTGCCTAACAGCTTTCATCTTGAGAACAGCAATTGTGACAGCACTTTGTCTTCCATCTTCACTCACTGACACTGCCATAAATCTATCTGTATTCTCTTCTCTCCTAGTCTGTTTCTAACTTTCAAATGTATTTTCCCCCTCTTACTTCACAAGGTCAAGGGAAAAGCTCTTTAACTTATATTGCAAGAATCTACCTCAGTTTACTCCAAACAGCCACTGTACAAGACTTGTACTTGCCCATTTCTATACCTGGCCTCTTTTGACATCCATGGGACAAACAACAGATGGATCAATTCTAAGAGCAGCCTGTGTACTGAACTTACTGCTGGGAGGAGCAGAAACAGCTCTGGGTGCAGTAGGATAACAAGAATTGGTCATAACAGGAAGAGCCATCTCAAAATGGAAGTCAGCGCTTGGAATTACTCTTATAGCAAAGAGCCACCACACTGTGTCACAGAGACAGGCAACAGAAGAACACAACACTGCTCCCCACAGTGTCTCAGCTGAGCCATGCTCTAACCCCACTCCTGTGCAGGTCCCAGTATAGGTTTAGGAGCTCCCTGTGAACTGCAGGACTTCTTTTGCCAGGTAGCTTGGAGCAAACAGCACACCAGCCCTGAGAATGAACTGTACTGAAAAAATATTCCCAGTCTGCAAGATCCTGGCTTTGGCTTCACCCAGCCACTGCAGAGAGGGGACAACAGTGTCTTGCTACACCATGTTTTCAGTGCTTGCTTGGGTGGGATGGGTCACTTTGGAGGTGAAGAAGCAGTAGGGAAAGGAGAAGGAAAAATATATTAAAAATAGACAGCAATATACAACTGCTTCAATCAAAGGTAACAGAAAACATGTAGCTTCATTTTGTCTTTAAAATAAGTAATTAGGAACATAACTGCAAGAGAAGCATAACAAGCTTCTCATTTAGCTGGCTATTATTTTCTGCACATGTGTATTTTTTTTAACATAACCTCAGCTCCAAAAAGTCACATTCTCTTGTTAATTTACGAAAACCAAGCAGAGGCTCTGTAACAGAGGTTAATTTGGGTTTAAAACAAATGAAGTGCCACAGAATCACATACTGCTGATTAAGCTGACTAAAAGCGGTGCCTGGGACAAAGCCTAATTTTTTCTGACAAATTTTTCATCACTGTACCTAGCCTTTTGTGAACTGGGATTATGCTTGTGCTAAGATCTGTCATCCAGGTCCCCAGTGTCACGAGGTCCCTGTGACACATGTGAGGCACAAGGACAACCTCTCAGGATTAATTCTAACACCTCTCTATTGCAGCTGCCTGCCTTAGAGACGGCTCAGTCCCAAAGGACTCACTGCCTAACTCTGCCATTGGACATTGTAAATTCAAATTATCAACAAATCGTAGAATTATTGAGATTTCAGTGTATGCATGCAGATCTTACTGTAAAAAAAAAAAAAAAGTATGCCTCTGACAAATGATTCCACCAAACCTTTAGTCCAAGCAGTGACATGGAAAAATTACTCTCATGTCATGCTTTTTAACCTGAAAAATCCACACAATTTCCTATCCTTATTCAAGGAATGGAGCATGGGACATGGAGCTGCTCTGTCCAAATTAAGTTCACCTTCACCAGCACAAACTTTATTTCAGGGGAAGGTGAGACAGAGAAGGTTGAAGCACTCAGTGCCTTTTCTGCAATAGTGGTGAAGGCTGCCACCTTTCCAGCATGGTATAATGGGCACTGACAGGCTCATGCACAGATCTGTGAGATTTGCAGCTCCCAGGCTACACTCAGTGAGCAAAGTTTGGGAAGCAATGGGGAAGGCAGAAGGTTTGGCCAGGCAAGGTTGTGCCCCTCACATAAATAAATAAAGTACTTTATTAGCAGCATCATTACAGCAGACTTCATTGTGAACCACAGAATTGCAGCCAGTCACTATTATCCCAGAAAATGAAGCCAGAACAATTACTCTTAATCCTTGTAAAATATATTTAGATCATTAGAATCCCTATACTAATTCAGCTAATTATTTCCCTCATGAGAAACAATTTCTTCTATACCTATATTATATAAGTGTCCTACTCTAATCACTACAGTCCCTAATACTAAAAATGATGACCTTACAGCCTTATTGTAAAAAATAAAAAGGTTTCACATTAGGGAAAAAATTAAACAACAGGACAGGACTCAATGGTAAAGATAAAAAGACATTTGACAGAACAGACGTCATTAATTAGCCAATCATTCCCCTTCCTGGACTCAGTCCTCTTTCAAGGACTGATGTGCTCACACTGCAGAATTGTAGTATTGACCAAAACATTGAGATTCATGTGAGTCATGGCTGAGGAGCACTCAGAGCACCATTAAATATCTAATTTCCCACAGGGCAGAGAGCACTTTTTGCAAATACATTCAATAACTACCATAACAGATATTTCTTTAGAAACCTACCAAAATATACTTAGGCTTAAATGAGTGAAATTTCATGGATCAAGGCATATACTTTCACAGAGACTATATCCATACTCAATTCCAGCTGAAGGAAAGAGGAGCTATAACTGAATGCAACAGTGCTCAGCATCACTGACTACCAAGAGAATTAGTGAGGAGAAATGTGCTGTGTGCCTTCTGTGTCAGTGTGTCCCAGCTACATTCCTTCTACAAGTCCTGAGGGTGTGCCTGATCAGATCTGCACAAACAAGGCATTTCCTACCCCTCAGCATCTCTGCTGCCCTTCTCAGTATTTGCTTTCCCTCTGCCATTTTTCAAGGAGTGACCAGAGCTGCTTGTTGAGTTCACTGCACAGGGAAAGCCTAGATTTATAGATGGCATAAAGATGTTTTCTATTTTGTTCTCCTTTTTTCCCCTAATAATTTTTATGAGTCTATTTGCCTTTTCAGTGTGACTGAGCACACAGATGATATTTGCAGTGAACTACACTCAGTGACCTTAAAGAAGGTCCTTCTGAAAGGGAGTACTAAGGTAAAACTTTCCATGGCATATGCCTTAGAAGATATTTTTCCAGATATCATTATTTTACATTTATCAGCATTAGATTTCATCCACCATTTTATCATCTAGTCATTCAGCATTCAAAAATCATTTTGCAATTCTTCCTAGGCAGATTTATGTTGGACTACCCTTACCTTTTTCTTCAATTGTAAATATTTTTGGTTTAATCCTCAATCTCATTTTTTGCCCAGCTACAAATGACAAAATTCCCACAACATATTCTCACAGGGTCCTTCTGGTAACTTTACTCCTTGGCCAAAATGACCATTTATCACAGCCTTTTTTTTCCTGTCTTTTAATAATTTTTTTTCTTTAATTTTTTTAGACACAGGTCTACAAGACCAGTAACAAAAGAGGAAAAAAGGAGAGTTGGGGGATAAATTAATGTAATCTGGTATTCATAGATTTACCTTGGCTGGATTTCACTTTACTGCCTCTCTATCCTGAAGTTACACAACAACTGCCCAGGTAATAATTTAGTACACAACACTCCTGGGGACTACAGGGAAGATGACCAGCTGCAAATTTACTCAAGTCCCTTTAAATAAGAGAATACCATGATTCCTTTGGGAATTCATAGCAATTGGATTGTTTTTAAATGCCTTAGGGTGAATTTCTTGGTCTGGTCCCTGTGGATGTACACCATTCTTTTCTATTTCATATATTTGACCTGCATTTCTATCTTCTCATTAATCCCCATTTCATTAAATACATACCCAATATAAGTAGCAATTACTTAAAGGAAAACAGAAATAATGTTTCAGTCTTTTTATAGTACCTACTTGGGCTTGTATTTTCTTTTATTTTCCTTCTTACTTTGAGTATATTAATAAAATCTCACTAGGGTTGTTTACATTTGTTTGGTTGGTTTTTAATTCTCTTTAGTCTTGGCCTTTCTGGCTTTCTCCCTCAGATTTTGTTTCTGAGTATTTTTAGTGATGCATTCTTCTTTTCATTGGTGTGTGATTCCAATCCAGCTTCCATGTTTAGGGCACATCTCCAGGACCACATGCATGTCCTGACTGCCTGTTCTAGTTCTGACTCTTCTTTGGATAATTCTTCCCTCATATAATTCTTATTCCTTTTTCTTTTTTTCTACAGTAAAAACAGTACACTATAAACATTAGGAAAACTGTAATGTCAGCATGAAATATGGAAAATTTATTGCTTTGCATTTAAAATAGGAGTGTAGAAACGTGAATGAGACAATGTGGACCCTTTTCTGCACTATTTTTTCTGATGCTTCATTACTTTTTCACTTTATTCCATCCTTACAAAGTGTTACCTGCAAATCTTATTGTGAGGACCCGAGAAATCTCATTTTAAAGAGAACAAAATGGTAAACATGTTTCTGGATTTGCATAGAGACACTAAGAAAGCATCTCCTCAATTTCTATGAGGCTGATGAGTAACCTGCTTTGACATTAACACTGATCCCTGTAATGGCAAAGTTTTACAGTGTTACCATATGCAAGTTCATTAGTTATGTATTTAAAAAAAATATTTAGTATTGCACTGGTCAAAACTCTTTTTTTTCCCAAGGAAAACAGATTGCAAACTCAGTCTCAATTAATTCCATTCTGTCAGACATTTGCCCATTTTTGGTATTTCATTCCAGGTCATGCTGATGCAAAATTCAGAGATGCCAACTGTCCTGCATGAGAGCTGTCAGACAGATTACCACTGCTGCACTGACACAGCCCCTGCTTTGTCAGGACTGGGAACCAGTGTGTTGAAAAATGAAGCCTCAGCTGAAGTGCTTATAGGAAGAGAGCAACTGGCACTAGATGGGGTTTGGTCTATGGGGAGTCTCGGTCCCTAAAACTGTGCTGTCCAAATTATATTCCCACTATTCTCTGAAAGAAGGGCCAAGATTTGTTAGCACCATAACTCTCCTGAATTCCCTCAGACCAGTTTATTCCTTCCCTCTATTAAAGGAGACTACACACATCCCTTCATTGTCTTCTTTCATGTAATATTTATGAAGTCTCTTTTTGCTTGCTCAGTTGAAACTGATTGTGATTCTTTCTTTTCCCAAATTCCCTCTCCACTCTGAATTGAGACTCTGCACTCTAGCAATCTTAGTTACACACTGCTGTTTCACCTCTTGTTTTTGTCACATCTCTGTGCTCAAATGCTGACACAGCTGAGCACACAGCGTCCCACCTTTTATCTACATCACAGAATGCTCTCCAAGAATCCCTGTATGAAGTCCTGTTGGATCCAGAGCAATTCAGACTTTGCAGCTCTACCCTAAAGGGTAAATTCCTAAAGTTCTTCAAATCTTTCTTAAGAATGATGGAATTCCAGGACTGTTATTCTGTAAGCAAAATTAGGAAGAAGTCACAGTTCAGTAGGACATAATTTTTAGCTCTCACACCTTCTTTCCTCATGCTGTGTAAACTTTTCAAGAGACTCAAAAATTCAGACTGCTGACGAACTGTGACCCTTGTTTATTCCACCTCAGATGTGGAAATAAAACCAAAACCCAGAGGATACACTTACAATGGGCCAGTTATTTCTGATTGGTATCAGAGTATGCAGATACTACCACACTACACAAAATCAAGGTCCATTTCTTTGAGAGCCTCAGTGTATGGAGAACTTGTTACAGCACACCACTAATCTTTGCTGTAAAATTCAGAGAGCAAAACAAATCCTTTTTCCTTATAGTACTTGTAATCCAGTCAAAAGCCCTATTTTTAAACCATTAGCATTAGTGTTTTGGAGCACAGAAACAGAACTTGTAAGAAGAAATGGGAACTATAACTAATACACAAGCAAATTATGCTACCAGCTCTATCTGTTTGCAAGTGGTACTTGCCTTAAACGTGGCTTTGAGAAAACATACGCTAGAAAAAATTAAGAATGTCATTTTACCACAAGAAACATCCAGCATTCTGGGATTAAGAATGCTTTATATCATAGCTACTTGGATCTAATTTTTTTTTTTTTTTTTCCTGTTCAGAGCACTGTTTCTGTTTTGCTTTCTGTAGATATGGCCATTACTATGAAGTTGTTGGTGCTGCTGCTGCTGTGAAGCCCAAAGGGTTCCAGCATCAGATGAAATTTCCCAGGATAATCTCCTGGGCAACGTGAATTGCTTTACATGGATTGCATTTTAAATCTCATTTGATAAAGAGTGTTTTAGAGAGGAAAAAAGTGCTTTCTGGCTTAATCACAAACCACGACAAGTTAAGTGTGCATAACAAGATTTGTCCACTTATCCAGTGTGAATAGCTGGAAAGAATTGTTCTGTTCTGCACTGGCAGCTTTAGATGTGGTTGAGAAATGGAAAGGAAAATCCATAAAAAATCATCCACATTCTTAATGCTCACCAGTTATGGTGAAAATAGCAACATTTGGGGTTCTTGCCCAGCATCAAGGTATTTGGTAGACCACTGCTATGCTGTTTAAATTTAGAGTCCTGATTTCCACTTGTGCACAGATGTAGCTCTTGCTCTGGTTAAAGTTTTGCTTCATTTAAACACGAGAAAAACTCACCACTAAGAGTTCAGTATGCACTCACTGAAATTTTCAGAATTCTGTTTTGTTTTACCTGGAGATCTATCCCTGGCAGCCTGTGAGCCAGATTCAAGAAAACATCAAGCAAAGAGCTCAGTCAGTCACATAACCCTCCCCACTCCTCTCTCCACTCTGTCCTTAGCAGCCACACACGAGGCAGGAGGCAACAAAAGTGTGGCAATTCCTGTGGCAAATCAGAATGGGATATTCTGCAGTGCTAATGACAGCAGCAAGGGAAACACAAAGCACAGAAATGAATGAAGGTACAGCGCAAAAGCCAAAGGGGGCAGCTCCTTGGAGTTTTCACCAGGGCAATGTTTCTACACACCCTGGGCCTACCAGGTTGTAATTGGATAAAAAAGACAAACAAACAGTTTCAGTTTTAGCACTAAAGGATGCTCACCCTTCCTGCAGCAGGCACGCTGTGACTTCCTGGAATGGTTTCACTATGACTGATCAGAAACACATTTAGCACAAATTTTAAGTGTTAAATGACCCTCTTTACCTCAACCTAGACTGAGTATTCAAAATGAAACTGAACATAAACCTGGAAGATTATGATAAAGATTAGCAAAGCAACCAGAGAAATGATAGGTTGACTAAGGACACAGTCCTTAGTTCCAAGTTGTGGAACTCGGTGTCTTGTCAGCCTGCAGAATGAGAGGGCTTCAGTTCTGCTACTGCCACAGGGAGTTCTGCAGGCACTGGTCAGATCCTGCTTTACTAATACCTGGAAAATGGTGAGGCAGTTTGACAAAATGCCTCTGCCAGAAGTATTCACCATTTACATAATTAACAGAGTTCATTTTTCTGTCCACAAATTAATCATGAGCACAAAACATTGCTAATAAATTTCATACTGAGAGTTATTCCACTAACAACCAATAGAGACAAAGATTTGCAGAAACAGTCCACTGCAACTAATATGTCAAATAACTTCTATTTGTGTTATTTGTAATCCATTTTTCAGACTGATCACCTGAGCTGTCAGTGCTTCTGCTTCCTAACTGGTTGATGTAGTTTCCTGAACAGAAACAGAGCACAAACAACGCGCCACAGACATCTCATTCCTTCCCCAGGCACTCTCACAAGCACTTATTCTCATAGTTTTAAAAAACTTTCAGCTGCTGTGAGCATTCTTCCACTCTTGGAAATTATGTATTTCTGTTCCTGGCTACCCAGTGGAAGAAAACATCAAGAAAACTGAATTGAATTTGCTGGTATTATGCCAATGAATGCCTGACAATATTTCACTGAAGAAGGCACCCAGGGCTGTGTGCTGTGTAGGCTGCCTTCTCCCAGCTCACTCCCAACACTAAAAAAATTTAAACAAAAGCCTTAACTCTACCTCAGATGCAGCTGTGAGGAGCATTAAACAGGTAGGCATCTATGCCAAATTCACATTGGTCATAAAGCACGCTCCATGGAAGCATTAAAATACTTCCAAAACTGCAAGATCCATGTGTCCCCATCAGCAGGATCTGCTTCACTCCAAAGCCCTGAACACCATTCCCTGTCCTCCCATTACCTTTTCCCTTCCACCACAACTCCACAGAGCCACCCAGTGCTGTGCAGACTCTGGGAGAGGGTTTACTCCTCTCTCACCATCAGAGTTTCTCCATAACCTCTTCCCAGGCAGGTCCTTGTTCACTGCTACAGCCTCAGTAATAAGGGGTGGATTTTATTTGTGTCAAATACTGTTAGATAATCTCATTCTTCTCTTCATTCCAGTAATCAGAAAAGAAAACAAACAAAAAAATCAGCCCAAATACAAAGCAGCACACTCTGTTGGACAGCCCTGAGAGGCCAGCTCAGTGGATAGAGTGAACAGTACATTTTGGAGACATTTTGGAGAAGTTTTAGTTCAGTGTAGCACTAAACCAGCACTAAATTATGATTTCCAAATGTATTTACATTTTTCTATCCTGTTTTCATAAGCACAGCCCAGTACAAACACATACCCCCTTCTCTCAGACTAAAGCTCTTTCTCCCACTAAGCTGGTTCTTTCATGACTGATTGCCTCTATGGATCAAGGCTATACTTTAAAAACCCCAAAAAAATCCCAACTAAATAAAGCTTTATTGCTGGCACTTTTGGTACTAATGGCAACAGGAAAAGGAATAAAAGGATACATAGGAGGAGGAAGGAAAATGTTCCTGATGCAATAATTTTAATTCCTTGAAATTAGGAGTGGAAAAGATCACACACTCCCTGTTCACTGGGCTGATCTAAAATTAACACAGTGGACTTCACTCCTTTTAAATTTTTAAGGGTACTTGAGATTTGAATTTCCCAATGTGTAAAAATTCAATTGTTTAATAATTGAAGGCTTCAGACTCAATCAAAATTTTGAGCCAGCAGAGCTGTGTTAGTTTATACCAACAAAAATCCTTTCTGTTTGAGCACTGCCAGTATCACCAGCTGGTACCAATGGGCTGTGGAGGAGCACTCAAGTGCAGTGCAATTATTTCCAGCCAAAGGAAACCACAGGACTGTGAACAGTGTTACTCCTGTGCCTGCCTCTGTGGGACCTTCACACTGCAGAGGAACTGGAACCAGGAACAAAACACCTGGTAAGAACCAGACACATCCACATATCACCAAAGATAATTAAAATATATTTAACCCTTCTTCTATATAATTGCATTTTATAGAGCCTGAATTCTTTGTACTTTGTACAGTCAGTATGAAATTGTGTAACCAAAATGCATCAGAAGTGAACACCTGTGCTTTATCTCATGTCTCAGTCTTACTCTGACATGGGACTTGTGACCTTCTCATTATGTTGTGCTTGTGCATATCTAAGTGTGACAGAAAGGGTGAATAATAAAAAAATATTGCTAAGTGAAACAAAATTAGTTTCCACATACACCAGGAGAGGGTACAGGGCAATAGCAGTTTTAATTGTTCCCTGTTTAGGAAATGCAGCAGTGCATGGGATGTATCACTAGCAGCTCATCGTGAAACATTTTATTCTCTGCCAAGATAAAGGTGAGTGCTAATGACTGTGGCTAAATCTTGACAGGCAAATGATCTCCTTGTAAGAGTCTGTCGTGTAATGAGCAATCAGAGCAGCTGAGCAGTAATTACAAACATTCACTTGCACTAAAAGCATTTCTGATGGACTGAAGAGTATTAAAGCAGAAACATGATATAATTATTTTCCTTAGCTTTACATAGGACATGAAATGGCAGTGTTTCCTGTTTATTTTTAGGGAAGGGTTCTGTTTTTTGTTGGTGTTTTTTTTGTTTGTTTGTTTTTTGTTTTGTTTTTGTTTTGTTTTAATTAAACCTAGAAGTCTTAAAAGCTTTTTATTTCCTTTAACTTAAGGTGCTCTCTCCTGCTTTTAATTAACACTACTTTAGCTTGAGACAGAAGACAGGCATTACATAACACATATTTCTTGTGTATTTTTAGGGCAAGCCCTGGAAGCATGGAGAATGATGCAGGCTTTCATATGATCAGGATCTGATGTGGAAGAGCACCAAGTGCCAGTACACATAGCAGTGCCAAAAGCTTTTGATTAAGCTAAACCAGACAAAGTGTGAGAAACCTTCATGTTGTTCTAACATGTTCTCTGAAAATTTGTGGGAGTAAGGAAAGAAAAAAATTCCAAGGTGGAACAAGGATTTGGACATTTATTCAAGCTGATAATGTTCTGAATTTCCAATGAAGGAAGTGATGGGCAGAACAAGATTCTTGAAGCATAGACAATGTTCAGTCTCCTGACTGTCTCATCTTTCCAGATCAACAAGTCCTTCCAATACTATTGATGTGCTGGTCTATTTATAACCACAAATCCAGTTTTAAAGTCTACTAAATTAATACAATAAGATAAAGCTTCAGTGTCAATTAAGATGCTGTTTTACACAAGGAGACAGATTTAGCTAAACTGTGCACAACAATAAGACAAGAGAAGGTGGTTTATAAGTTCTTTGCATCTGCTACCTGAATGTTGTTTATATATATATGTATATTTTTTATCACTATGACAAATTCCAAAAGCCCACTTGAGCACTCCAATCTGCACTTGCCATCAGCAACCTATTGCTCTTGATTAAAAATTTATGCTATATTCATATAGAAAGCTTACAAATATTTAACACTCCTGCATAAGTCCAGCTTCTGAATTCCAGCCCCCAAATACCACAGCAGAAGTTAATATATAAGGTGAACAGGGCCATCACATCTTCTGGTTTCCTGCAGTTCTGATGATTAATTCCAGTTCTATAAAGGTTTGGGAAGGCTCTCTGGAATCATTACAAACCCCAATTTGTGCTGCACAGTACTGCCAAATGTCATAACTTTATATCATAGCTATATATTTCCATGCAGTGCTCTCATTCCTTCAAAAATATTCCCTGTCCTCTCTAATTCTTTATCAGCCTTGCTACTTTTCCTACATCTCACCACACAGAAGCTGCTGCTGCCCTGAGCATTACAAGATTTGGGAAGGTATGGCTTCTCACTTGGAATAAAGAGGATTTAATTTTTTTTTTGTACTTCAGCAAGTACTTTTGTTCACATAATTTCTGATCTTTCATTTCTTGAGGGAAGAGCTCATAAAAATCAAATCTGCTCATTTTCATCACGAGTGCACAGAGTGTGCACAAAGTTATTGGTGGTATACATTTCAATGTCTAATATTTTAATATCATGAGAACATATACATCTGTGTACATATAAAAATCCCATAACTGCACATTTTTTCCATCTTCCCTTCCATTCTACAGAATTACATCTATATATTTGTTTTATACAGAAATGATAAAAACATATTTTGCCACAGGAACAGCTACAAGTCTACCAGCTCTGTGATAACTTGACTGTTGGTCAATTTATATGGTTCCATATTTTTTTCCTAGACTTGAAAATCTCCTGTCTGTTGTGGAGGTTAAAACTGATGGTGGAAAAGGTAAAGAGGAGAACTTAATCTCTAGCCTTCCATGGAAGAGCAGCTGTGAGAGGATTATCCATCAAACAGTAAAACTCACTGAGGCTGTCAAGGTCCAATAGGAAAACTCACTGGTGAGTAATGGATGCCCTGTGCATATTCTTCAAAATCAAAGTTTTGGCAATTTCCTCAAAATTTTGCTCCTTTAATCCAGAAAAAAAAAATTTCTTGGGGTGTTGTTTATTTTGTTTTGTTTTTAAATACATAAAATCTACTTTTATATAAAATTTTCAAGCATTGAGCTGAATTGCCACCATGGCACATAAATAGGTTAAAAAATAGGAACACAGATGAATTAAGCAAGTTTCTCCAAAACCAAAACCAAAAGTTCTATTGTTTTAACAAATTCAATTTTGTCTTCCTCTGAACTCCTGTACTACACTTATGTGGGTTTTTTTTCTGTAGGATACTGTTTAAAAAAATTAGGTATTCAAGCACACTTTTGCATGTTTCTGTAAAACATAAAATGCTAATTACAGTACAACTAGAGCACTGCTTTGCTGATCTGATGAAATGAGCCACAGAATTAATTGGGACCACTTTACTGATCTTTCCTCCATCAGATAAAGATTATTTTACCCAAACAATTTTTACCTGCCAATTAGAACACTTTTCTGTATTTAGATTTCACTGCTGTTAAAGTCAAGAGGATTCATAGCATTTTCCTTCAATATGATTAAGCCATTTTTTAATCTTCTCAGAGTAACACAATCACTTGCACACATCAGAAAAAGAAAAGGAAATGGAGAGATAATGACAAGCAGAAGAGGCAACGGGAAAAAGTACTGTGATCCATATGGCACAAAAGCAGATTTGATATTAATTAATAAGGCTTTATCTGTAATCTATTTAACTTCCCATTCTGGAAAATTGCCCAAGTAATTTGTTTTGATCTCTAGTTCCGTACTTACTAAGTTGTTTTTTATTCCTTCTAGTCTCCAAAAGTATCAATCTATATTGCAGGAGAGAGTGTTTTTTGAAGAAAAAGACAGAGGCCACTATTGCAAACAGCAAAGAATCCAGGAGTACTTCCCAACTTTAGGGTCTTAATTTCCTGTCCAAAGGTGGTTACCTGATGCCCAGAACATCTGGTTTCCATTGGGAAACTTGGATAGGGAAACAGAGCCCTCCAAAGGGCTCAGGTCCATGTGGGCAGGGAGGCAGGACAAAGGGTGTTCAATGATCTGTGTCCCCAGCACATGCATGGCCTTACTTCACCAACCTCTGTAGAGAAGGGACCCTCCAAGACTCTTAGAAAGGCAAACCAGCCTGAGACAGAAGATAAAACAGGGCCTAAGGAGCATCAGAGTCGGTCTAGCTTTACTCCATTACCAGAGACAAGAAGGCAGAAAAGGAAGAAATTGCAGCTCTTGTTCTCTCTTCTCTTTGCTTTCAGCAGAATTTTTTCAGCTCTTCCAATAAAGTTGAGTCGGCCCAGTCAGAGGGAAAAACAACCCATCTCACAAAAATAAAAAAAACCCAACATATCATCAGTCCAGCTGGGTCTTCCACCACAGACAAGACTCCTCTGACTCAGGGCAGAAGTCTGTTAAGCAAACTTTGTCTTACTGCTATTAAATACAGATCTACTCTAAAATAAAAGAGAAATGCAGTGATTTTCACTCCAAGTTCTTGTGTCTCTAGGACTCATGGTCAGTCAATATTGTGTTCTGCACTCACACACACAGAGGAGACCAGCCTGCTTCTCCAGACCCCCCCAAACTCCTGCTTAGCTGTCTAGTTTATATATAAGGGGCTGGAAAAGCTGTCAGTGCTGGAGTCACCTTTTTTCTTTTTGGTGTGTTGGTTTTTTTGGGGTTTTTTTTGTTTTTGTTTTGTTTTTTTGTTGGTTTTTTTTTTTGTCTTTTTGTTTTTTTGGTTTTTTTTGGGTTTTTTTGGTTTTTTTTTTTTTGAGAGGGAGGGAGCCAGGAAGGGAAGAGGGAGGCACCTTTCCAAACATGTGTGGGGCAGTTTGGCAGTACAGACAGCCAATGCATTGCACTGGCCTTCAAACAGCAGGCAAAGAGAGCCACAACTCTAAACTGCACAAACCTGAGGATTTAAGGGACACTTGGAGTGTGCTGGTATTTCTGCAGGGAGACAGAGATGCAGGCTCCTGTAGAGCACCATCAATCTGCACTTCTGATGGGAGGCATGAATTAGAGGGTGTGAATCACTTTTCTACTGACACCCACCCAATGAACAATCAAAACATTTAATAGAAAACATGAGCCTGATAATCTAAAGATCTTCCTGTGTGCATGCTGTGAGTGATAATCTATACAGTTAGCAGATACTTGCTTCCTGCTCCCACATACTTCACACAGTCCTCGTGGCTATTGCAGTCCCTAAATCTAAGTCTCCTGCACTAAATAACCATAATTGCTTCCCTCAGAGGTAACAGGCAGCTCAGAGGCACCAAAGCTTTTGTTGCTGGAACTTTGCCACGGGTGCCACATAAGAACTGCACAATACATTACTTATGAATGCCAACATTCATTTATCTGTTCTGGAGTATTTATTTTTGTACTTGGAGCAATAGCTCCAAGGAACAGATGATTAACTCTAGGTTATAGTGAAGGACTCTTTACAATATACAAGCCAACTTTGTAGTAGGAAAACTAGCCCCAAAACCTGTTTATTGAAAATGGTATTTAATAATGCATTTAGCTACCTGCTATCTCATCAGTTCCAAACAGGTTTTAGAAGGTATATCTCTAATTTTTTCCCCTTCTGACCAATGCTGCTCTTGTACCAACACAATCACAGCCCTCCTCAACACTTCCAGTGAAGCAGAAGTAAACACTTCTCCTCTCCTGTTGTTTTGCTTTCTATACTGCTCACATATATAACTCACATTATTCACAGTTAAGCAACTCATTACTGAAAACTCTGAACAACTTATTACTGCAAACTTCTGCTGACAATTAGAATACAGCAAGGCTTGCAGCGGTGTTTGGACTGACTGATCTGAGGCACAAGAGCTGGAGTATTGTATGGCAAGCAGTGATCACAGGAAGAGAAAGCAGCTGAGCTTCAATATTTCCTGTTGGGACTCCCAGTTTTTGTCTCAGGCTCGATTCATTTATGGTTGCCTAGCACAGATGGTTTTCCACCTTTCTGAGAATTACCTCATTCCAGATGCTCTCTTGCTTGCTAAGGATCCAGACTTCATGTTCAACATGTCATGCTAAATAGCACCTTCCATAATGTTCACCTTTTAGTTTTGAAAGACACACAATGAGATAATGATTTGGAATCAAAGCCACAATATTTCTCTTCGACTGTCCCTTCACTGTTACAAGTTGGCAGTTCTGGGAACAATTTGACAGGAAAGGGATTCACCAAGGAATCCATGTGTTATGGCAGCTCATGCGTGAGCACAGGAACAGGAATGCACCAATTCCCCTCAAGCCAGCAGGGAGATTGCTGTGGGTTTGCTCCCCACTGCCCTGAAGGCAGGCAAAGCAAAGCAGAGAGGTGACTGATCCATTGTCACATTACCTGGCTCCCAGCCATCCAGTCACACCTTGTGCTGAGCCTCCATTTACCAAAAACAAGAGGTACAAGATGGGAAAGAGGTGTAATTTGAGGGTCTCATTTTTATGTGGCCTGTACTAATACAGCAGATGTCAAAAGTAGGTTTAATTAGAACAGTAAAATCAATTTAGGAGAAGCTGCAACCTGTTTAAGCACTACAGGCACTTAACAAAAGTTCTACGTATTTTTTAAACAATACAAAGGGTTTTTTAAAAAATAGAGAGGAACAACCTTCAGGCCTGAAAGCTGACAGTGAATAGTTAAACCTGTTAACTGGGTGGCTCCTCTCTTTAAAATGTTATAGATCCAGAAATGGAGATGGCCAATGCCTTTGAGAAATGTAAAATATATCACAGGATAAAAATCTAATGCCAAAATTTCCTTTTCCACATGTTTTTTCCTCCTCAGCAGCTAATATATACTACTCATTCTATTTACGATTGCACACAGAGGATTAGTTCTGCATTTGATTGTCCCATTTGGTGTAAAGATAATAGATTTATATTTCATTATATCTTGGCTATCTGGCTCTACAGAGGGTAATTTTGCTAAATTCTATTACATCTACAGTTTAATGGCTTTAATAAAAAAGAAAAAAGCAAGTTAAGTAGTCTTATTTACTTTTTTTAAGCAGCAAGAGCAAGAACCAAACCTCCTCCTTCTGGCACCAACTTAACACAGCTAATCCAACCCTTTTTTGATATTCCCAGCCTTTTAGAAATCAGCACCTATTCCAGCTTCTTTCCTTCTTAAAACAAGTGAAAAGAACGTTGGCATATGGCTGAATAAAGACAACAACTACAGTAAGGGCTTCCTTCCTGTGCCCAGGGAAAACCTGCTGGCAAATCTGGATCATTGAAGAATCTCTTCATGGAAAGAGACTGAAGCTTTAGCCCAAGCATGGTGGCTACAGCCAACAGAACACTATTCTGCCACAGAAAACTGGTCCAGTTTGGGGCTCAATACAATTTCAAGAGGTTTTCAAATGTCCACAATACTTGCACCTTTTTTCAAGCTCATTCCTGAGGATTGCTATTGGGCCTCACCCTCAGTGTAAATTCACACATCTCTCACATGAATTGCTTAGCCCACAACTCAGCCAACATCGTTTGGCTAAAAATGAACATAAAAAGCATTTGCCTTCCACTAGGCACAGCGAAATCACCAGCCCTGCAGTCAGTTAATGCACTGATGGGCCAGGAAGGTGATACAGATTGTAAAAGACAAACAAGATTACCAAGCCACATACAATGAATATAAATATACAGGATCTAGAAAACAGAAAAACAGACGTTTCACATCAATTCTTTAGTGATACCATGAAAGATACTGAGAAATTGCAGCAACCCTATCTCTAAAAATTATTAGAAGCAGCATCATGTAGGTAGCATTGTTTTATTCTTACAATGGCAAGCACACCATTTAAATATTTGTCATTTATACAGTGCCACATCACAACAGTGCTGCTATTCAATTCACAGAAAGATATAGTGCAGAAACAACTTTTTCCTTCACTTCAATATTGTCTACATAATGTCAAACACTTCCTACTAATACAGCAAATACACACAAAAGCCTCACATCCTAAGTTGAGTGTGACTCTGTAAATATCGCTTGGAATTTTTTTTCATAGTATTCAAGCCATGATGACTGATCACACTCCATTTCTTTTAAATGATTTCCACAAAGCACCTTTTTTTTTTCTTAAGAAACAATCAAAAAATAACACATTTATACTCCATTGCAGCACACTATCCAATTTAATGTCTACCTATTGTGAAGATCCAGGTGCCTCTGAACCCAATGTTAAGAAGAAAATAATCTGACATTTTAAAAATATATGGCAGTCCTTAAGCAATTGCACGTGTATCACTTAAATTCCATTTCAATTACATAACTAGAAAGCAAGTAGTTAATAAACCTTTCCACACAGACCTGGATATTACCCTTGAAAGAATAAACAATTACATGAAATATCCTATACTTGGTTTCAAAAGTGTCTAAATACCTGTGACTATAATTTTGAAGCCACAACATTTAAAAAGAACTAAAACCCCCAAACTTTGATCCCTATGAAGACAGAATGTACAAAAGTTTCTCATCATGCCTGGATTTCAGAGGGTTTCACAAGCAAGTGTTCAAATGCCTGGCACAACCTCTCAGAAGGTTTCTCTGCCCTCACCTGGGATAAAAAGCGGCCTCTGAAAATGAGTAATTTCATTACTCACTTCACTGCAAGACCACTCCATTGACAAGATATTCCAAACATTCTATGGAAAGGAACTGTTTAATCATGAAACATTTTTTGGACATGACTTTCCAGAAGAGAGGTTACTCACTTACTGAGGACACAGCAGTCTAAAGCATCCCTGTGATCACTGAGGAGCTGGACTGTGTTGTGGGAGTGCTGCACTGGCAAATGCCAGCCAGCCAAGGGGCTCACTTCAGAAAATATTTGCAATAATTTTTGAAATGCCAGATCTGAAAGAGGACCATAACAATGAGTACATATAGCCTGAGGCTCACCTTATCTGAAGTCCTGTTTCAGCAAGGGCTATTGATGTTCTGTCATATTCAACGCAGGGTCATAAAATTATCTGCAGCAGTGGGGGATTTTTTTATAAGCAGTTTTAGTGCTCAGGTTGCACTGCACAGCTCAGTGAGCACAGATACTCTCATCATCCTCCACGTATTGCTCATGCTTTAACAGCAAAAGCAGCTCCTTAGGTGCAGTATTTGTCACAAGCAGGTGCCTCCTCTGAGAACAGTTCTCTGGGAAGGCAGCCCGTGGCTCTAACGAGAAAGTGCATTAACTCATCCTGAAAAGGTGGGCCTGTGGATATGCTTCTGCTTTTGTTGCCAGCCACCTGGAAATATCAGAAAGCCTGTTTTGCCTGCAAACAGATCTGAGTAATATTCCAGCTACTCTCTGCCTTTAAGCTGTGGCTTGCTGGAGAAAATAACATGATGACCCTGGCAGAGCATTTAGTGCTTTCACCAGTCTTCAGGATTCCTCCCCTCTTTTCAAAAGCCCAAAAAGTTAATGTTACCAATATTCCTTCTATTCCTTTCCAAATACTCCTACTGCTTTACCAAGAGACGAAATATCCTGATGAACTCATTCTCATCTCCACTTATGGACAATAAAAGCTTTACTTAAGTATTTAGTCAGAAGTCTACTACAAGTATTACAATGTACACCGCCAACACCAGTAGAATAATAGAGTAAAAAATAAAAAAAAAAAAAAACCAAACAGAAATAAGAAATTCTTTTACTGCAGACAATAGCAGAGACAGCTCAAGCCTGCAACCACAATTTTCCCCCCATCACAACTATTTCAGTGATTTTATTTCAGCATACCTCTCTGTCCTTCCCACTGTCACTCATTAAGAATGATGTGCACTTGCAGAACTAAAACCAGTCTCAAGTAGCAAACCCAAACATTTACCTGCCTCTTGTTTCATACAGTTTGCAGGATTGAAACAAAAGAACAGCTCTGATTCAGTCTGGTAGTCTCAAATACAATTTTAACTGGATGTTTCACAGGACATCTAAAAGGTCCCCTCTCACACCTTGGAGAAATGAAACAAGTGCAAAAATACTTGTATGACAGGTAACAATCCATGGACCACAGAGCTGAACAGACTGAGTTGCCTCTTTTTCCTGACACAAAAGCATAATAGAAAGAAAACATTTATTCTGAAATCTTTGGAAAGCAGTGTCATCCTTTTCTACAGAAATTAAAAAACAATAAGGATTTATTTTTATTCAAGATATTTCCTCTTGCAGCTAGCTAAGATCTCTGGAGAAACATTAGATGAATAAATCATTATCCAATAGAAAGCCTGCTTATGGAAATTAGATAACTTTATAGAAATTTTTATGACAGCAGATTTGCACTTCAACAGAAGCGTCCTGACTTTGATTTATTTAGGTAATCTGTATTTATTAGTTTCTTGTGTTTGCCATTTAAATGAAACAACAGTTCTAGCCACTTACACTCTCTTTATGAGGGAGGGTTTTCAGAAGCCCTTGACATAAGCCTACTTTCTTTTTGCTGTACCAAATATAAACTTTACTCCAGTGTGTAAGAGTAGTTCAAAATAGCTAGAAACCAGGATTATACCAAACAGTATGTGACTGGCCATAAATCAATTAAAATCCATCCAATTACAGAGCTCTCAAAATAATATTTTAACTGCTAAATTAGTATTGTTAAGAGACTGTTTCAAGTGTGAATGCCAAAGTGATTGCTTAATAAACTTCTATTTAAAAATGTTGTCAATAACTTGATAAAATGCTATTTGTAAAAATGTTGCCATGAAGACTACAGGAGTGGAGTGGTAAATACTGAAGTGTCACAGAGAGACTGCAGTCCATCAGCCTCTGACCCACGAGGGACAGGGGCACAACTCAACACAGGAACACAAGGAGGGCAGGGATTACATTTATCATGAAATATGGACAAAGTGGGCTTTTTCATGCCTTATCCCTGGCTTTGCAATCCTTAATCTGACACTAAAGAGGAAAAGAGCAGGACTGCAAGGTGCAAAATTTACCATCCAAGCTGCTGATCTACTATGTAGTGCTGTCCCCAAGTCCACTGGAAAATCGAGCTGGCACTGATCCCAAGAGGATGGAATCAAATGGAGACAGAGGGAACAGATGGCATCCCAATCCCCATCATGTTTTGCCAAACTTTAATCACTTTATGAAACTCACATCCTTGCTACCAACTTTTTTCACATCTTCTTCCCTTGAGTTCCCTCTCTGTCTGCTATCAAAAGGCTCTACACAAGATTGTATCTTTTGAAATTCCATTGTAGACCTGTGGCCAAAACCACAGATACAGCAAATCTTTAAATACCTCAGATGATGATACAGGTTTCCAATGTCTTGAAGTTTTCTGATAACAGCAATGATTTGTGCCTTTCTTTAGCAGAGAAGGTGCAACTAAGGGCAGAATTTTCATAGCAAATTTACATGTATCAGACATTCAAAAATGGAAAACTGAGCACAGACTGCAACAGCTTGAAAGAGCTACACACTCTAAAGCAAAGAAGCACTGAGATGTAAAGAAATATTTCAATCTTGTACTTATCTACAGAAAAAGACCTGCAGGAATGCCACATAGGGTTCTGATGCCCAGCTTTTAATAAGAACGTGGAAAAATTGAAAGTATTTATAAAGCAACAACAACAAAACAATTACTTAAGATTTTGAACTAAAAATTCCAAAGGTTATGTATCCTGGAGGTGTGGCACAGGGGGGATTTCATCATGGTGTAATAAGGATCTTCAGGGAGAGTGGAATTTGATGGCAGAGTAAGCTCTTCAGTGTCATAATTAAAGAGAGAACAAGGCTGCAATAACTGAACCTGAAGATAGGCATATTCAGATAAGAAATAAGAGATACATTTGTTATGGTAAGGTTCATTAGGAGCCTACCCAGAATTCTCCCTCTCTGCACACTTTGAAATCACAATTGAATGTATTTAAACACAGCACCTGCTCTAATTCAAGCAAAGGTGTTGGATTGAAAACCAGCATGCAGGCGAGGTCAATGCTCACAAAATAATCACAGTAGTCATTTACAGCCTTAATTTATACAAATCTGTGACTTATTTCTCACCTTCATTCTGAGACATGGTCAGAAGAGTTACAAACTAAATTAGCTCTTTTACATTCAATCACATGGCCATATGTCCCAATGCTTTCCATGCCAAAAATGCAGTCATTTGCCTGAAAATCTGATTTCTGACTGTACATGCAAGCTAAATTACCCTGCTTGCTGTATGTGCTCATTCTAATTAACATCACAGAACATAAATTATACCTATAAGAAAGGAGGATCTATCAAGTCAAAAGAAAACAAGGGTAAAATTAAAACAGGGATATAACAATTCTTTATAAAGGCCATTTTTTGTTAACCTGGAAAACAAAAAAAAGGCCAAAATAACTGAGAGACATAGCTTTCCATAATATTTTGAGACATGTAAAATTTCATCTTAACATCCTATTTTGTAGAGAAGACTTAGGGAGTCTTTGGCATTCAGAAACAAAAGAATCTTGTGAAA
This sequence comes from Eopsaltria australis, assembly GCA_034509425.1. Lineage (NCBI taxonomy): Eukaryota > Metazoa > Chordata > Aves > Passeriformes > Petroicidae > Eopsaltria > Eopsaltria australis. The sequence continues at coordinate 3,290,982 of JAVTVJ010000138.1, forward strand.
GAGATGAATAATGGAATAAGGAAATACATCCACTGATTGTTACTCTAGACTGTGCCTACAGATTTGCATCACAATTTTGGAATAGATTATAAAATGAATATCAACCATGATTTTTGTATTTTCTTTCTCAACTCCCAGGACTGTACTTGTTCTGAACACCACAGAGTGAATTTAATTAAGCCTCCCTCCATATCCACTCACATTGAATTGCAGCTTTTTCTTTGTCTAGGTGCAGACAAGCTCTATGTAGACTAAGATCCACTTCAAGCCTGTACTGTTCAAAACCAGGTGAGAAAACCCAAAATGACAAAAGCTGCAGACATATTTTGTCATTTTCAGGTTCATAAGAATTGTAAGTAAATTTAAAGGTTGAAAAGGTTGAATTGAGTCGTTATTTTTGACTTCAAAACTTAAACCATACTTGAAACTCACTGAGCAGGGTAAGTCCTGAGGATGAATACAAAGCCAGGAAGAGGAATCTGAACTCATATTTCAAAGGCTACCTTGTGGCTTTAGCAAGCCATCAGCATTGTTTTATGCTGCCACCCCCATGGCATTCTGCATCCTTCTGGTGGTACTTTCAACTTAGCAAGCTAAAGCAGGACTCCAAAAACCACATTATAACAAATGATTCTGGTCATATAAGCATTTATATGGGCACAGCCTCCAAGTAAGAATAAAGTTAAATTAAATAAATGTAACACTGATATAATTCTCTGTGTGAGACAATCTCTTTGTCATTCAAGTTCCTTTGCACTGAGGAGATTCTGGGGCATTTTGATGTTACTACTGCAACATGACAGAACAGTATTTTATCTATTATCCCACACATGGTAGAACCTTGATATCTGCAGGAACAGTTTGCATCCTGTTCTTTTCCAAATATTTGCAACCTGCCTTTTTGTGTTCCTTAGTGGAACACTTACCTTTAGTCAGGTGTCTTCCTAATACAAAGATTTATCAATAAGCATAAGTCTCACTGCATTCACTTGGAACAGTGAAAAGGCAAGGAAAAAATACAAAATTTCCAAACACTGAAAATCCATCAGCATTCCAAAACCTGTAACAAAATGTTTTATCTTCAAAAAACTGATTTCTTCTATGACTCTAACTCATGTAAGTCACAAAGCAGTACCTTGTTTGAGCCAAAGTCAGTCAGCCTCTGCTTGACTCATCCATACACTTGGCTTTCTTCCCTCCTACCAAAAAAAAAAAAAAAGAAAATAAGAAAATTCTTTAAAAGCATTTCCCCCAAGGACTGTCAGAATTATGCTTAGCTAATGTTAGGAACTATGCTAAACTTTTTGTTCCCCATAGTTTTTGCATTGTTGAGAACACCAATATATACACTTTTAAAGTTACAAATAAAGCAAGAGTGAAAGAAACCTGGAAAAAAGTTTCCTGGTGAACAATCTCAGGAAATTTTAAAAAGCCTTGTACACAGAGCTTCTAAAATAATGCAATTATGCATTGCCATTCCTTTCCTGTCCAGAAGGATTCAGGGATATGCTACAATACCAGCAAAAGAACCAGAACTCTTTACTTGAGCACAGCATTTTAGTTTTGTTAACAAAACCAGGAGCAAAACTAGGCAGATAAATAGGCTGAAACAAATTTTTGTACTGCAGGTTATCAGAAGCTCTTTAAAAATTAATCTGTTCTCTTCTGAAATAGCTGCTGTCCCAAAAGGTCAGTAACTAACTGCATATTATTGCCACTACTAACTTTAATGAAACCAGATTTTCTCTAAGCAGCACCAATAAACACTAATTGGATCATTCTACAGAGAGATGAACAAAACACTCCTCATCTAAACTTTGCATTGGGGCAACACATTGGTTAGTCCAAAAGCTCACCTTTCTCCAAACTTACAAAAGAAAATAACTGAAGCCAGAGTCTCTAAACAAGATGAAATGTCTAAACACAGACACTCAGTGACAAAGGAAGAACAGCAAATGTTGAAGACAAATTGTGGCCCTGATGAGATTCTAGTTGTAGTTTGCAGAGAGAAGCAATAGATTAGATCAGTTCCTTCCTTCCTTACCCTAGTTCTTCTCTAGCCTTTCTTAAGTACCTGATAATCTAGAAGAAAAGGCCTAAAACTGCAATTTGGAAAGATGTAGAAGACTATATCTATTTTGGTCAAATCCCTCAGAAGGTTACATCTGCATTATGCTCTCCTTGGTTTTATGAACTACTTACAGATGTCTTACCCCTGCCATGGCTGTTCAATGGGGAGCATTGCTACTACAGAATATCCAGATTTCCCCTGCAGCTGAGTAATAGATGCTGTGATTGGGAGAAGGTGAATGGGCCTGAAAAGCGAGTAACCAAAATAAAGTGACCCTAACAAAGAAAACAGTAATTCTGCTCATCCTGACTGGCTGCTTCTAGGTCTCTGACTGACCCAACATAATTGGAGACATTCAGTTTTGGAAAAGGAGACAAAACCTCCCACTAACTCAGTATAATCTGATTAGGAAACAAAGACCAGAGAAGAACATTATCCTCTGCATTATGGTGGATATTGCTGCTGGAGTCCTTGCCCTGAGAAATGTGGCCTTCCAGCAATGCTAATGCTTTTCAGTGAAAGCCAGGCAGAATTGATTTTTCAGTTTTTTCAGAATTCAAAAACCTGCCCACTACAGTGAAAAAAAAAAAATCATACTTCTCTGCAGCATTTCCTCTGAGAAGCAGACAGCTCTATCACAGCAATGTCTTCAGCAAGCAAGCAGGAAAATCTGAATTGCCAATCAGGATGCTCACACAGGCCAGTTCTGAAACTCAGCTCCTACTGGAGGAGCCAAAGGACACCAGACATTCACTCCATGAACAGAGAATAAATAACTGCTTGGACCATCAGCAAGAAGACACAAAAATAAAAAACAGCCTTCTGTAAGTGAAAGCTTCACAAACCAGTAACAGCCAATAATACAGAACAATTTTGGCAAACACAGCTGGGAGAAGGGGGTGTCAATCCTGACAAGCAGGAATACAATTTTCACTATGAACTTCTTGTAAAAGTTTTTGAGCATCTCACACTGTTCTTGCCCACCTGCTGAAACCATTGCTGAAATTAATTTCCTGCTTTGGAAAGAATAGTCTGAAACCAAGCTTCTCTTATTTCACCAGAAGTTAAGACTTCCAAATTCCTGTACTCCTTGTGGAGAATTCCATGCTCTCCATGTAACTTTCCTGACAAGTCCAGAGACCTGCCAACACACTATTTTATACTCTGGCAAAGCCATTAATTGCAGAGTAGCTTTAGAACACATAATACATTTTTCTGACACCAGAATTCTGCTCTTACAGAATAGAGACACAGCTTCACTTTTTTAATTTGAGCAAACAGATTCAGACATCTTTGAACCAGCAGCAGCCTCAGCTCTCAAATTCTAGAAGAAAAGAGAATGAGCTTGCAACAGGCAGATTCTTTGAGCTGAGCTGATTGCACTACTATTTTTATTGACAAAACAAGATTAGTAGATGGAGGCCATTGGCAGATTTAAAAGATGTGGCTTTTAGAGATTCAAAACTGCATTGCATAAATTTCCTTTCAATTCTAATCATGTTGGAGGTGAGATCTGCCCCACAAAACACAAGTAAGCTTAAGTTGTGCAAACAAAATATAACATTAAATGACAAATGATTGAGGTTTGGAGGCATCATTGCTAGTCCTATTTAATACTTATAATAATGATCAGGAAGACAGTAAACAGCATGGTAATGAAAACTCCAGATTAGAGGGATTAGAAACATGAGCAGAAATTACCAGCAAAATGCAATTTGCAAAGTCATAAGCTAAGACATCTGGAACAAAATAATCCAAAAAGCTGGTCTACACATCTTCTGTATTAAGGAAAGCTGGAACTTGGTAACGTAATAAAACAATAAATGTGTTTGTATGTGTATGTATACCTACCCAGAGAGACATAATGTGCATGTGCATATATGGACCAGACACAGGCAGAAATTCTCTGATAAGAAAGAAACTCATTGGACTATCAGAAAACTACTGTTTTCTGGGAGAAAAACATGACCATTTTCAAGAAAGCATTTTGAAATTTTTCAAAACTGATTTGGTTCCTCAACAAAAACTTTATTTAATATTTGTTTTGCCTTGAATATCAAAGAAAAGCAATATTGTGCAGTTTTATAATACAGACTAAACTTCATTTCTGCCACATATGCCAGTTTGTGTCTGAATTCAGTTAAATTTCCAGGCTCAAGCAGTGAAGCTACATGGTTATTAGTGAGTTAATCTTTAGGAGTATAACTAGAAAGATACCTACGATTATGAGTTCAGAGGGAAAACAATGAAAAGGATAAAAAACCCCCACAGCAGTTTGCTGGATTAAAAGAAGCTGGACACATTTATGACTGCTACAGGATAACTCAAAGGGTGGACCAGGTTTTGGCTGTATTAAGGGACTCCCAATACCAGAAAATCATAAAACAACTATTTCCCAAGACTAATTAAAGCATGGAGAAATTAAAATAATAATAATAAAAAAAATCTATTTCACTGTTTGATGTTCTTGACTAAAAACCACTGTCCCAAGCAAAGCTGCAACATTTCCAAGCATGTGTCAGCCAACACGGAGTGAATGTTTAAGGCAGGATGTCTGTCACTAGCACTTTAGCTGATTGATTTCATAGGTCTGTCCATTAATAAATGAACTCTTGTGAAGGCATTCATTTACTTATTGACTCCTATCTCTTTAATAAAAAAATATTTGTCTTCCTCGTGAAACATCTTGGCTCTTTGGTCCTTTAAAATACACATCAGTCCCATTAGCACTCTAAAGTAACAAGGAACAGTAAAACCTAATTTATTCCTAAAAGCAAAGACAGGAATAGACATACAAGAGTTATAAATAGCCTAAGAAGGATGTAAGATAAACAGAGAGCAGTTTCAAGTACTGCATATGTGCACAGATACCAACACAAAACTTGCACTGCCTCAAGCATCTGAGTACAGGCAGCTTTTTCTCTCCCCATCCCTGCTGTAGTCCTTGAAGCTCAATTTTAACAGTTTCACACCTCCCACTTTTTTATTCACTTATTATAAACACAACTGAAAAGGTGAATGGGGTCAGAAACAGGAATCCTGCAAGTTAGTGCAGACTCCAACTCATTTACACACTGGCATGGTGATAAAAACAGGCAAAGTAATTTAACTCCATAGCCTAAGCAAAGGCATACTAAAATCTCACTAATAAAACATAGTCAAATAGGAAAGCAAATTTGAAATGAGAACTGTTATCCAAGTCCGTCAGGTTTTGCAGTTAAAGCAACACAGAGATCACAGGGCTTTTCAGAGAAGAGTCCATGTAAAAAAAGAAAAAGCCAAATCACATGGACTCATCTTCAGGTATTGAAACAAAGCACTCTTCACACCCAGGCAATTGCCCTTCCTTCTGAAACGTGGCTCTGCACCTGACTACAGGGACATGCTCCAATTCACCTCCAGGGAACTCAGACTGAGATCAAGGTTGTTGGTTTAGCTGGGAAGTCAAATCACTCAGCATCAGTCCCTGCAGTGCTGAGCATCTTGAATTGTCACCCTTAATTCCCCCTCACTGTTCTAGTTATTTGCCATGAGCTCATGATTAATCAAGGAAGAGTAATAAGTTCCATAAGACAAGACCTCCTGCAGCTCTAGATCCACTGCAGGCAGACTCTTCATGTGCCTAAGGGCACATGTGGGAAAAAGTTAATATCTCAAGAGGTAAAATACAGAGTTCTGTTTCAAACAGCATTTTATGCCAAAGAAAAGAGCACAGCAAGGGATTTCTGTACTTGTAAATGACATGATTTAAACTGACAAAACAAAATATTAAAGAGAAGAAACACTACCTCAAGAAAGAAAACTATCTGTAAGCAGTATTCAGGCAATGAATCCCTGAATCCCTGTTCAGATGAGGGTCACTTGAGTTATTGCAGCATGAAAGCACAACTTCTGTAAGAGTTTGGGGAAAAAAACCAAAAACAAAATTTAAAAAAAATTAATCATGGAAAGCTGATGTTTGTGGTGCATTACAGAACCTGTGAGTGCAACGCTCAATTCAGAAAGGAAACCCAGCTCTGAGTTGCATATGCTGGAAACATAAGACAAATCTGAAGTAGTGGCCAAGAGAGGCTGCTCAGACTCAGATAATTAGCAGTAAACAGACACTCTCACCATGTTGTAAAAGTCCTTTCAATAGAGGGGAAATAAAAAACAAACCCCAATTTGGGACTGTAGAGATTGCAATTCAGATTATAAAAAACTCTGCATTCATCAGGAACATCAGTAACACCAGTGATAATAATCTATTTTATCTTTCCCTCTCCTGTTTCTGTTCCTTAGCTTATCAGTACAGCTTTGACTACAGTACCAAATGTTTTAGAGGCTCTGGTTTTAGTCATCTAATGCTCACCAACTACTGGACCTGTGGTTCCTAAATGGTCTTATCTCAAATCCTTGGAGAAATCCAGGCCAGGAACTAAACATTAAAATCGCAGTGGGGGATACTGGAAGTCCAAAGGTTACACTCACACAGAAATTAAAAACCAAATTAGAAACCAAAACCATTTTCTGTGACCTACTGGATTTTCGTCTCCTGAACAAAAAGTTACAGGTAAAAAAACATTTACTTTTCATGCATGTTCTCTGTTAAGTGCATTGCAAAGGGACCCAAGTCCAGGGCTCAAAATCAAACAGTAACCTGTACTGAAGTCCATGCCCTATGTATGTTCCAGTTTCAAAATACATCAAGTTATGGACTGCAGTTTGCACACTTCCCAGTGTATCTTTTATCCTATTTGAAATCACTTCCATGTTCAATGGCAAATCAAGGGCACAGCACTGTCCTGTCTCTTCATAGGGACAGTCCTTTTTCCTTTAAGAAGAAAACTGAATGTGTGTCAAAGCCACATGGCTTCTCACCTACAACCAAGTGATTTATTTCCTCAAGAAAAATGGAGCAGACAAGAAAGGATGATCTATTACAGTGTGCTCCTGCAAGCTGTTACAGCAGGGCCCCAGCAGCACTGCCCTGTACTTGGTCACACCAGGTTTGTTACCCCTGCCCTCAGAGGTGAGCCACATCTCCATGAAGAGTATTCCTGGGATACAGGAGGCCCTGTGACACAGAGGGGAGAGGAAGTGCACCTCCTGCTCCAGCCCATCTGCAGGGCAGAGAACTGGACCAGCTAAACCCCCACTGAAATAAAGCTGGCATTGCAGTACATGAGGAAAGCTTCTGACCCCAGACACACCAAACCTGGGAGGAACATTGTGTGCTTGCTTTCCAGCAGCAGACTATATCAGGCTTGAACCTTACCCAAAAATTTAAAAGTAGTCTCTGAATTATATGGAAAGCTCTCTACAGGAGTTGAGATGATCAGATGAGATGTGAAGACACACCTAACACAAGATATTTGCTTACTTCTAAGAGTAAACCTAATTCATGTGTAACTTGTCCCTATAAAATTGCTCCCCTGCCATAAAAGATGAGGTTCCACAGGAAACATCCACAGGTTAGATCTTTGTCCCTTGAAATAATTCACACATGACTATCCAAATTCTTCAAGCAGACCAGTCAAAAAAAACACCTATTATCTCACTTTTCCCAGAAATTGCCTCCAATGCAATGATAGACAGGGTGTTCCCTCCCACTCCCTTTGGTTTTACTGTATGAGAACTAATATAAAGACTGAATTGAAGAGAGCTGGTGAGAGGATAAGTTTTGACAATGACAGGCAGGTGCTCATCATCTCCAGCAAGCTCAGCACAAACAGCTTGATAAAGGCTGCTCACCACAGCATTGATATTCTGTCAAAAGAGGTATCTGTACCACAGTAACAAGGCAAAGTCCTTTATGAATGAGGTGTATCTGTAAGACCCTGCACAGAGGCCCCTGTGTAGCTCTTCTCTGCACAGAGATTTATGAGAGCAGATTTGTGACTATTGATTTACTGCAACCTTTTGATCCTGGGCTGTGACCCCATTAGCTCTCAGAAAGGCAGGAGTGAGGCCCTGCTGACTGCATGTGGGGCTTTAAACCAGCTCTCTCCACTGCAGGCAAGTGCTTGGGGATGACACAGCAGATGGAAATGTCTTGAGCCCTATGATGAGCTAACAAGTGCAAGGTGTTGTCATGGAGTAGATTTGTAAAGAGAGATGAAAGGCACTGATACCTACAGTCTGTGTGTGTTTTGGGAAGAGAAATCTGTCCTACCCAAATTCCGGAATAGAAGTTCTGCCTAAGGAAAGTATCCATTCCAATACAAGCAAAGTTTCCTGCTTACTGTGCTGCAGGATAAAGCTGAATAGCTGCTATGACTCAGGTTCATAAATCTCAGGCCATAATTACACAGAAGGCATTGGCACTACAGCAGGTTGGGGTGAGGAATGGGGAAAAGAAATCTAAGGTTAAACTACAAATGCTTTTTTGGGGATACTCCATTTTGTAACTCGAAAAATAAGTAGAGATCAAGCTGTGCTGAGAACTAATGCTTGGTTACCTGACTCAGAGCAGTGCTGTAAGCAAAGTAAGTGCTGTATTATGAGGTGACTGCAAGCCATTCAGAGACATCCTGCTTGAATCACACAGCAGCAGATGACACATTTAGCCAGAAACTCACTGAAGTCATCTCATTGTTCCTTCAAAAAGTTTAGACCTCTGTCTGCTGAGTGACTCAGTGTTTTTCAGAATGAAAGAGGTTGTAGGAAGTTACGTGAAATAAATTCTCCAGGAACACCCACTTACAAGACACTCACACAGTTGTGACAAGAACAACTTAACCTTGAGCAGCACATGTTTCATTTGTGACATTAGAACTACAGAAGCATTTCTGGTTTGCCACAAGAAGGAAGCAGGTCTGGCAGACATTCATCCATATATGAATGAGGCTTCCAGCTACCTGACAAAACATCCAGAAGTTGACCAAGTTCAGCTTATTAAATTTCATCCATGGGTGAAATTATTCAGATATTATTTATAATTATATAATTATGCAGGTATTCAGATATGACTGGCTATCACTGTTCCATTCTTCCATTCATTTTGTCTGAGGCACAAGGCAGTTGTAAGACAATGTACAGCTGGTACTTGATGTACAGAGACATTCTCACCAGTGTAAATTGGCACAGCAGTCTCATTTGAGAGCTCCCACGAATGCAGGCGAGCTGGAAACCTGGCCTAGAGCCTCCAAAGCAATTGAAATACAGGAGGGTTCTTGGAAATGAAAGCTGGTTTCTAGAGAAAATAAAGCATTTTCTTACATATTAGAGCACCGCAAGCTCTAAACTAATGATGTCCTTTATTCCCTGGGATTTAGCAGCTCCTTACCTCACCTTCTTTTGAATGTTTATAGGTACCCTCTCAGCCACAGTAGGCATTTGTGAGCACTAGCAATGAAACAGTGGTAAACTACAGAGCAGCAGAAAGTCAGGGAGGTTGCATTTGAATCTCTTACTGTTCCATTTGCTGCAACACAAATCAAAAGAAATGGATTCTCTTTGTGTTCTGTGGGATTTGCCTATTGTTTATCCTTTGTCTGTAAGGCATTTTTAACTACCAATTGACCCACATTAATGTTTTCTGAGCCTTTTTTGTTTTTGAAGAAGAGTTTCTGTAGTTTCCTCATGGTCTCAATCCAGCACCCCCCAGCTTTCCATGAACTCTCAGAATGGAGTCTACTCACAGGAAAATAAAGCAGAAGGGCAAAAAAGAGATGATATTGAGATTGAATAGGCCAATGAGTTTCCCAGACCTCTCCCTGCCTGGGCACAGAAAGATGGGAGCATTTCAGGGTCTCAACAGCTTTGGGTCACAAAGATGGGTACAGAGGCCTGGAACAGCTGAAGGTAAAAAATACGAGGAATGAGAAGACACTGCATGGTGGCCTATGGATTTCTCTAAGTATCACTGTCAGAAAAACAAGCTGTAGTAATCAGCTACAAATCTCTGTTCCAAGACTGAAGAACCAGGCACTTAATCATCAGCAAAAACAAGTTTCCTGCCCAGCTAGGAAAGCACACACCCTCCTGTGCAAGTTGTTCTTTGCATCTTTCTGCCAGCCCTGCTAATTACCAGCTGAGAGCAGCCCATGCCAGTGGGGGATGTTCAGCAATTACCAGAGGTTGGGCTCCTCTGAGCTTCCTATTACCAAGGACTCTGCCTTTCTTCCTTTATTTCATCCTACCTAACTACCCTGCTCTGATTTATAGCTTTGCAGTAGCAACACTGTAGTTAAAACAGAAATTGCACTACCACTCTAAACCTCTATTTTATTCCCTTAGTTTGAGTTCATTACTTCAGTTACCATCAAAAACTGCTTTCTGGCAATCTCTGTCCTCCGCCTCCTCCTCAGCAAAAAATATTTGTCATTCCCCAAGGACACCGAATGGCTGATCCTGTGCTCTCTCCTTCATAGCCTGCAGATTTGTCTTCAGTGACAGCTTCTGGAGGTAAAACCCCACAAGGATAGTGCTGCACTGTCTGCCTGGGAGAGAATTTGAGTTTTCAAAGAATGTGAAAGAACGTGCACTTGCCCTACATACATGGAAGAAGGAAAGAGGAGGGGCTTAAACCTCTGCCCTGACAGCACTTTGCTTCTCTGCTTCTATTTTGAGGTTTCTTTGATCCCCAGAGGACCTGCCTGCAAATTTTACAGGAGATATGCACCACAAGTCAGCCTGTGTGACAGCTACATGAGAAGTCACACAGCCAACAACCTTGGACTGCACTGGCTGTGCAGGCTCCTCAGAGGGCAACAGGGCACCCTGAGCCTCAGCACCATCACACCAAAGAGAGAGCAAAACAAATCCAAGAGCTGCAACCTCCTCCAGTCCATTCATCGATTTGATTAAAGAGCACTGAAGGACAGAGGCAAGGCAGAGCAAGCTTTATTTCTATAAAACCCCATGGTCTGTCAAGAGGCCTGTGGGAGCAATAAAGCACAGGCTGTTGAAACTTCACAAAGGATAATTGCCCCAGCACGAGTTGTGGTGATGGGAATTTATCAATTTTATTAACAGGTTTTATTTTTCATAAGCATTAAATCCTATTTCATAGCTTCCCCAGTATCATTTTAGATACCAAACCCACATTTTCTTATTAACTTAAGATCTCCAAATGTGAACAGAAGCTCACTCTGAGCCAACACTCCATAAAATTATTCTGCACATTTGTGTGCATGCAGACATACATGAAATATCACAAACCATCCTGCCCAGTGGAGAAAAACTGTTGCACTGACACCTTCAAATTAAAAATAAATAATAAGAGTATAGGTGGAAAATGCCAGCTCTTCAAATATTTCCTGAAGTTTTTGGGGCTTTTGGGGCTTTTTTTTTGTATGATACGAAGCAAGAATGGGTGTAAATCTTGGGGTCAAAACCTACTGGTGGGTACAAGGCCTTCAGCCAGTGGTGACCCCACAAACTAGTAGGTAAAACAGCTCTTTCTTTTCCAGGCTGCATTTCACATTCACCCTGTAGGACTCAAAAAATTTCTGTTTCTCAGTGTTAGCTGATTATCTCCATCACAGATTTTGAATTGTCCTCTGATGCATCTAGTAATGGCCATTCTGTGGGATAGAATGCCAGATTATATGGGCTATCGGGAAAATGAAACAATTGTAAAGAAATAGAAATACCATGAAAGCTTTTTGGTAGGGCTTGGCTCATACATGCCTTTTTAGAGTACAAGGGAAAAACAACAACATGTTCTACCATCTATTTCTGTCCACTCCTCCTCTTACTTTTATTTTCATTTATGACAATTTAGAATCTCGTTGTTATACAACTGGCTTAAGCTGATAAAAATGGGTCAGATAAGAGGATTTTAAAATTTGCTGACTACTGCATCCATTCAGCGAGTGCCATGAAGAAAATGGTTATACTATAAAAACCAATAAAAATTACAGCATCATGGAGATGCCCATTAATGACTCCAATTATAGATTATGTTTTGCAACTTTTAACTGGTGTCTTTGGGGCACATTTTTCTTCTTGTTCTTGGGATTTTGAAGGGTAAAAGTAAAAATGAATGCAATCATGTAAATCACAGATTTTGCAATCAGAGCTTCCAAGATAATTTTTGTCCACCCCATATAATGGAGCCTCTGGCATCTCTGAATTAAAAGGAGACACTGCTTTTCTTCAGCTTTAGCAGGCTGTACAAGGCAGCTTTAATCAAGTCTGTGTCTTTGGACTGTAAGAATGGAAGCAGGACATTGATCTTCCTATCCTCTTCAAAGGAGGAAATAATCTTTCTACAGGGACTTGATTAGAACACATTTCAATCACAGAAAGTTCTGTGAAGTTGAAGAAATGTTTCAGAGCATATTTTTAGGATCTTTTGTAAAAATAGCCTCCTCTTACAAACACATTAGGAAAAAAAAAAAACAAAACCCAAACCCAAACCACTTCTTTCCACTACACCCCAAGAAAAGTTTCTGAGATGTGCAGCTTGGGTAAGACACAAGAGAAGCAGCAGCTCTCTCTCTGCTGCCTGTCCTGATGGTAGCTGTGACATTGCAGTGACAGGAACATTCTGGCAGCCCAGAATCTTCTGCAGTTAAAAGGTATCTGAACTTTGTTCTAAAACAGGTTGTAACAACTGGAAGAAAGAGGCAGTCTAAAAAACTCTTAATTAAACTGCAGGAAAACATCCATCAAGAAAAAAAAAAATCACATTTATGTGCCTTAGTGAAACTACCACAAAATGTCCCTAATTCTAGTGAGAATCTATTACTTCTGCCACAAGAATGGCTCAGTCACAGATTAGTTTATTGCTGAGAGAAACAGGACACAGCACGACAGTAAAAACAGAATAGAGAAAGAAAAGCACTTCTGATTGGATTCACTGCTAGTGGTATCTTTGCCAGGTAACAATCAGCATAAAACTGTCTAATGTACTGAATACAACTGGCCTGCAATTAATGAAACTTTCATGGAACACTTCAGCTCCAAGATAATATTAAGGTTCTCACACCCCTAAGTGTCTGAACTGGATCTTCACTAGAAAGAAAGATATTAATTTACCTCTGCTGCAAGATACTGAGAAGGCATCAGAAGCAAAGAAATAATGTGGAAAATGAAGAAAGGAAAAATAGGAAGAATTCTATCTGTATTCTGAAATAGCAAAGACCTGATAAATATCTATGAAAGGAACCCAGTAGCCAACCTGAAAGCTGTGACATCTGAAGAGTCAAAAGTCCTTGACATAAAAGGGAAACACACAGTGGGCAAACATTAGGCTGCAAACTCGGCAGCACCAGGCAGCACCAGGCACTTCAGGTGTTTCACAAGCAGACACAGCATTGTAGCTACAGGCAGGAGACTTATGTACCATGTCAGCCCTGGAGCTGTGCTGCCCAGGAGTTTTATTAACTGTTTTCCTAACAGAGATTTTAACACTCTCCTGGGGCACACCACATTCATGGACAAGTTTCTCTTGTTTCAGATCTGACTTGACCTGTTCATATTTACAAGCTCCTTTTATTCCCATCTCTGCACTGCAGCCCACTGTTGCTAAATTACCAAGGTAACAAGATTCTTTAATATTCACAGTTTTGTTCCACCAGTTGTTACAGTCTGCTTTTCATTCCTGCTGTCACTCTCTTGGCTTTCTCACTAGCACTCCTATTTCCATCTTCTCTCCTGTAGCAAACAATATTTTTATAAATATCAAACAGAAAAAAGTGCAAGAAAAATTATATCATCTACCCAGCATAAGTCTCTGATGATTTATAGTGTTAATACAAGAATCCCAGAGTGTAGCTAAGAGTGTTTTTTCATAAGGGATTCTCTATCCATCTTCAAAGGCAGAGGTAGCAATTGCTTGGTGGCTGAAGAAACCAGACCCCAATAACGTTGTTATCCTCCAGTCTCCTGCAGAACAAGTCTCACAGGTCACTGCAGCCCAACAAAGCCCCTCCCTGCCCAGTCAAAGCTCTGCTGAAACAGCACCAGGCAAGGAGAATTAGCTCCATGCCAAGCTATCACCAAAACCTCCATGGGGATCCACTGACTCAGACTCCTGCCACTTGGTTGAATTTTACATCGGTTTCAAAGGATCTCTCCCGATAGGAAAGAAGAAAGAAAACACTCCCAAACCCACTAGAAAATTCATGCTTTGGCTCTAGTAAACACTTGTGTTCAAAGTGACTCAGGTATGCAGGACAGCAGGGCTGTGACCCAGGGCATTCCTTCCCAACCTTTGGGTGGGAGCAAAGGAAGGAGGGGAGCTTTTGCTCAGAGAAGAAACCTCAGACACTCGTAAGGAAACAATCCTGCAGGATTGGAGGAAACTCTCAGCTTAGCACTGGTTTTGTTAATGTAATTGCAACAAAGTCTGGGAGATCCCCTGACAAGCGCTGCTATCAGAGCTCACAAAAGAGCTTTCCATGAAGGGAAAAAGAAAAATAAAGACGACTTCCTTCTCTGAAACCAAACACCCTTTTCTGATCCTTTGATCAAAGGCCTCGTGCTTTTCACTTGAAACCCCTGGTAAAACAACACCAAATATCAATAAAAGAATAGAAAAAAGGTATCTACAGCTTTTCACTGAATATAAAGTTAAAAATAAATCATTCTAGCCCTTTCCCTTCCTTGCCAATACCATTTATAATGCTAATGTGTCCCTGTTTCCTGACTGAGTTCTTTAAGGGGGAAAAAACAAGGAATGTACACATTCAAGTAATAGGATGTCTTTGTCAGTTCATTCAAAATCTGCATTTCTATTAAACAGCCAGGCCTTTTCCTTCATGCCACTGAAATGCCTGATTTTACTCAAACTGCTACTGTCTACACTCACAAACAAATAAGTGATAATTCTCGTCCCTTTCAAGAGCTGTGCCTAGTGGCTCACAAGGGACTTGGTTACGTGGCAAAAGCAGTGGTGTGACAATATTATAATGTATGCCAGGTCACTATTCAAAGTGTTGCACATAATTCCCCCATCCTTTCCATGTTCCTATGGAAGCATGCTATAATCTTTCTCCTCCTACGTAAAGTTGTAAAATAAGAAAAGATTACTGTAATCCTTTTCTTCCCATGTCACACAAACAATGTAATCTCCTGGCTGTGTCAGAAGCAAATTTCTATCTGTAAACATCAAACCATACTTGAGAAAGAGTTGCTGCAGCCTTCATTGTATTGGCAAAGAGTTATGTAAGCAATTTGTATATATTTAAGTGCATTGATGGAAGATTGAAGTTCTAGGCTGCAATTCAACCTTTGGTTTCTTGCATTTATCAGTGACACTGCCTTCTTATGAAATTTAGGAATTCATTAAATCTGGTACACACTTGAGTGTCTGTGCAGTTCTCAACTTCAGAGGTGTCTGAGCGTTTGAATTCTCTCAGAGTCCCTTGTGAAGATATTTAAATGACCTGAATGTACAGAAGCGAGCAGCAAATCAAGTAAATGGGGGGACAGGAGGCTGCCCAACACCCTGTGAATACCACAGGTAGAAAATACTCTGACTGGAATTAGAGACAAGACATGGGTCAGCAGGCAGCACAGGCCCTCAGCTGAACCACAGACTCGACTGTGGCCTCAGAGAAGGCTGAACCTTTGGCCTTGGACCTTTTTCCTTCTGTTAAATGGAGCCAGCACAACTCAAAAGCATTACTATGCATTAAACTCAAGGCTGCAGGGGTGGTTCAAATGTCAGGCTGCAATAAGAGGAGGTGGTTACCTGACACAGTGAATAACACACCCTCTCTCATGATCTCAGAACCCAAAGTGCAGTAAGAGACACTCACTTTCAGGGCAATGGTAAGACTGGAGTTCAAGACACAGAAAGCTTTGTGAGAAACTAACTCAGGCTTTGCAAAGCAAAGTGGTGGCCTCCATAAACAGGTCTCAGCACTGCAGAAACTTTGGGTATTCTGCCCAGGTGCCTTCACCCTGGGAATATCAACCTCAGTGAACCAAAGTACTAACTAGACTAGAAAAAACAATGTGTTTGCCCCGCTTTCTAGTTTGATGTTGTTCCATTATTTGTCTTGTATTATTAAAAATACCAGCTAATGCAAATAGCTATGGAAGCTGGGAACTGGGACAGAGAGGCTGTCAGAACACAAGTTTTTGTTGGGCTTGAGGAGGTACCTGTGACTTGGAAACATTTGTGTGGGGGACATGCATTTGCAGACTCCTCGTGTTGTACTGAGGAGTATTAGAAGGTGCAAATGTGCAGAGAGCCTCCGTCTTTCTCCAGTCTTCCACTTCATCATGACTAATCTTGAAGAAACAGAAACACTTGTTGTAGGGGCTTGCTCTGGTAAAAAAGATTATTGAGTTTCAACAGAAGTTTTGCAGTCTAAGTGCACTTCTCACATCAGACTAGAGGCAGACAGTCAAGGAAAGAGACAAATCAGCTGAATGGAGAACGCCTTCCAGAGCACAGCAGAGGAAGAAATAGTGTCTCAAATGAAAAGCCAAGGCCTAGAAATAATAAATACAGGCCTAATAAATTTACACATAAGCTCCACTTCCCACCAACCTCTTGCAACCTCACTTTACTCATTAATAGAGGTGAGAATTGTCCATATAACACTCCCCTTCCACAATGGGCACAAGATTGGACTCAAAAAAACCCCATTTGTAATGGTAACAAGGGATAACAAGTGTCTTACAACCCCTGAAAGAATGGAGAACTGTCTGTATACAAAGCACATGGCAAGTCAAGATTTTCACAATATATAGGATTGTGGTGAGGAATGGCAGCAGAGACAATGCATCTGGATTTCAGCAAGTAGTACTAAATCCAGTAAATAACAAACAGTCTGACATGTGGAATTCAATTTCTCTTAGCAAAAGAGGCACAGAAGGGACCACACTGAACTGGGACTACTACAGGAAAGAATTTCTAGACAATGGACCATTTCCAGCTGGTATGAGAGTTTTAAATGCCATCTAGTGTCAGTAAAATGCAGAATGAGCTGGCAATTGATCATGACCCAGTAAAATAGTAGGTGTTTTGCTATTAGCTTCAACAAGGCAATGATTTTATCCATGGAATGATGATGTCTAATAGGACTACATTAAAAGATACAGATGTTTTCAGAACAGAACTGAAAACATTAATATGCAGTCAGCAAAGGCAAACCCCAGACACTGCACACTCAAGCTCAGGTTGAACTTTTAAAGCAGCTTTACCTCAAGGATTGTAACTAAATTTTTTTTATGCAGCTTCTTCCTTAGGTATCATTATATGTCATGAAAATAAATGATCTGAATTTGCACCGGCTTTTTCCTTCCTCACCCAGACCAATACCATGGATCCCAAGGGAAGATCCAGCAGTGGGGTCACGTGGAAATCACGAGGTATTCAACTGGGTCCCCATGCTGCAATGTGCATTGAAATCAACTAAATGCAACAAAATCAGATTACTCCATCAGAAAAACTAAGACTTCATAAATCTGGTCCAGTAGTACTGCTCACGGAAAGGTATTGGGGATCCAGTTTATCTGGCTGCTTCTAGATTGTGATTCCCAGGTTTTTTGAAAACTGAAGTTTTAGTTTCTTCAGGCAATCCTTGGCTATATTTATAATGCAGCTGCATGCACTTCACTTCCCCAGGAAAAGGTGAGGGAGTGCAAACAGTAGATCTGAGGGCTTGTGGGTCAGAGTTCTTCAGATGACATGTTCAATCCACCTATCTATAATCAGTGAACTAAAACAGAGCATGGAGAAGAACAATGAGCTCATCTTCTGTCCTGGAGCTTTGATCATTGGCTCAGAGGATTGTTGATTTTTTGCTGGTTTGTTTTCAGGAATTTGCACTTTATTAATTTTTTCAAAAGTTTTTCTTCAAATACTTCAAACTGAAAAGCTCTCCTTTATGCAATTCATCACCCTTTCTCTCAGCTCAAGGGCAAGCTTCTTTAAACAGACTGCTGCTGCCTGGGTTTGAGACAACTGATTTTAAAACAAAAGCATCATTCATTATTCAGATACACTTTTCAGATGGCAAGGTTTCTGATCCTTTCCTCTGGCTCTGTACAACCATTTATTCCTGGGCTGGAATATGTGCTGAAGAGGATGCAAGACAAGCACCTGGGCTGTTTTGCTCTAGGAAAAGAGAACAAAATTGATGGTGTTGAAGAGATGCTTCTTACATACTTATCAGTATATAATGCTGTGTTAAACACATGCTAACTAGCTAATTCCACTCAACTTCAGTACAATTATGGCAACAAGAAGCGTGGCAATTCTGGAAGTGAAGATTTGTTTGCTCTGTAAGATGACACACAGGTGTCCCAAACTATTGAACAGTTTTGATGAAATTTGCTCTTTGGGCAGCAGTTTTTGAAGGGGGGAAAAAAAATTTAAAATGCTGCTTTCAGGTAAAAAGAATCCTGTCCATCTCTTACCAAAGTGTTTTTCATTTTCCCTCTTGGCAGAACCGTGTAACATGTTTTACAGTGTTAGTCCATACCATTCAAACAAATCCTAGGTAAGTAAATGGTATTTCCACCTTTATTTTTATGATCCAAAGAAGATTAATGGGCCTATCTCCCTTCCTGTTCCCCTATTCTCTGTTTCTCAGCCTCCCTCTGAGTTTAAGAAGCTTGTATAAAAAGAAAGACCTTTCCTGGTAGGTAGTTTTCAGCCCCCCAGCTTATTACATTTAATTTGAATTTTCTAATGAGCATTCTTTGTTAAGACAGCACTCAAATTAATAGTCTGCCATGACACAACATCACCACATCTTTTATTAGTTCCTATGTTATTTTTGAGGTATTGCTGCTAGTACTGAGCTAAAAGAAGATGAATACAGGGTTTCATCTGTGATCTAAGAGGCACAGAAGTCAATAGGAGTCCACAGTCCCACACACACTTTGAAAGGTGCAGGTTTGCTTTTCTCACTGTTCACAGCACCAGCAGCCTCCTTCTTGTGAACTGAGCAAGGGAGAAGGAGTGTTTGAAACCTCTGCCAGGAAGAAAGGGCATTTAGGTTGAGGATAAGTCATCTGTAATGGGAAGAGGGTCACATCTGTCCTACTGAGAGCAGGAACACTGAAAGTACAAGCTGAGAAGCTGGGGGCTCCTAATGCCATCACACCATCTCCACTCTATGCTTTACATCAATACATATACTATATCCTTCAAAGCACCATATCCTGCACAGCCAATTTACAGTGCAGCTAAAGCAGAGCAGACATCCAGGTGATAACACTTCTTAAATTCTCAGAAAGTGACATCTGGTAAAGCAAAATGATCAACAGTTGAGCTACTTAAGAGCTACTGCTCTTTCCCCACCTCAGAACAGCTCTGTTTTAGTGATTTTGAAAACTCCACTGCTATATCATTGTCATATATCATGTACTATAAGGAAAAGAGCTAACTGAACACAGAAACTCACTGGCAAACTGCATTTCTGTACAAGTTCCTCATGGAAAGTGAGCACTTTGGGAAACAAATTAAAACACCAGAAAATACAAGATGTCAACACCTCAGCTCAGCTAATGCAGTGGAAAAAGAGCTCCTGCTCTAAGGTGGATCAGGATGTGACAGGTTAGGAAGAACAATAAAGTGGAAGGCTCTTTAAACCCCTCAGTTTGTTCTCATCATCCCCTTTCACATCAGAGGAGAGAGTGTGAGCACAGTGCCCGCTGTGAGGCTGTCTCATCTTGTCGGCAGCAGGTGATGGATGGGAAGTGGCACTCGCCTCTGCCACCTCCTCTCCAGCCTCACACTGGCACCAAATGTGATCTGAAGGGGCCCAGAAATTCACCCCTTAACACCATCTCCCCGCTCCAGCTGGAGAATTACCACCCTTGTCAGCATCTTAATTACCTCCAGCAGCTCACAACAGGATTTATCTCCTCCCCAACCATTCCTGCCAAGCCACAAGCGGAACTTGAGATTCTCCGATAGACACAGAAGTTTCCCCAACAATGCAAGCACGAGATTGATTGCTCGAGGCTACAATTAAGCTAATTAAGTGTTTGCTGCAAGCAGAAGTGCTTTTCTCAAGTTTTCTGAGGGGAAGATTTTTCCCTAGGATAGTGAAGAGACAGTGAGAGGCTGTGACAACTTTACCTCATTTTGGGTGACTCCTTGGTCAAAAGGACTCACAGTAACATCTTTCAAGTACTCAGGAAATTCACCATGAGAGACAGGGGGTGAAAATCTGGTCTGCAAGAGGAGTAGAGGGAGAAATGAAGGACTTCTTAACCTACTGCAGTGCAGTGAGCTGACAGAGCAACACACTTCCGTGACTTACAGTGCATGCTGCATTCAGTTGGAAAACTAACAGCAATTATGTATTTGTTTTATGTATATTTGTGAAGCATGAAGTACTCAATATGAAAAGGCACACATCAGAGAAGCACGGCTGAGGCAATGCAGAAAGCAGCAGTAAGGCAACAGAACTTGTGTTTCCAGTCTCTTGGTTCATCTAATATAGAAAAAAAAACCTAAAGTTTAAATATTTTGAAGACAAATTGAAGGTGGGAAGGCAAGGAGGGATTATTTCTATTCATTTTTGACTAATCAAAACACTTTTTCAGGGGAATTGGAAAGCCTTGTTTTGATTTTTACTTCTCCCGTCTGTATCAATATATCTAGAGACAAAACATTCAAATCACAGCCAAAAGAAAATAAAGCACCATTTGGGAAACATTGAAATAGAATGTTCCAACATCAGATTGGTTTTATTTCTTCTCTTCTAAAATGATATACCAGTGAATCACCACAATTTCACATAATGCATTTCACTGTAGACAGGTCTGCACAGACTGAGAGCAGATTCCACGCAAGTTTCTCTAACAAATAAACAAGTCACAGAATTCCCGTCTGTCTGGACTTCTTTCTTTCCTTAAAGCACAGAAAAACGAACAAACAACTACAAAAACCCACAAAATCCAACCAAAAAAAACCAAAACAACACCAACACAAAAGAAAACAACAAAAAACAACACACCACACCACCAAGAAAACCCAACAAACTACACAAAACAAACCAAACCATCAAACACAACAACTTTGTAATGTTCCATCTGTTACATTTCTCTCCCCAGATGCAACATTTTGTGCAGAAGGGCTGGAAGATTGCATATTTAGCATCTGAAACAGGGAAGGAATAACTTTTCTGTTCAATGCTCTAACAAAAAGCGACATTGCTATTGGCTTCAGTAGCACTTG
The DNA here is from genome assembly GCA_034509425.1 of Eopsaltria australis. Taxonomy (NCBI): domain Eukaryota; kingdom Metazoa; phylum Chordata; class Aves; order Passeriformes; family Petroicidae; genus Eopsaltria; species Eopsaltria australis. The sequence goes on from JAVTVJ010000138.1 coordinate 3,312,137, forward strand.
GAGTATTTCAAAGTTATCAGCAACTCTTTCAGTGACAACCTTTCAAAAAGCTCCCAACTTATTCAAAAGTACACTTCTACCCATCCTCCCAGCCGTGGGACAGCGAGAGTGTTTTAAACAAATGGCAATAACCCAGCTGAGCAAACAATAGCCAAGAGCTACCTCTCTGCTGTACAGGTTGCAGCACATAATTATCCATCTGAAAGCACCATGATGATTACAGAGCACTCATTTAAGGTATTTGAATTACAGCAAGATGTTATACATCAAAGTAATCAAAGACAGTTGAGGTAATGAAGTTGACACAGAATGGATCATTTCCCAAAGAAACATTTCATTTGCATGTAATAGAGCTATTTTAAGTTAATTTTGACATTATATCATGATAAAAACACTTGTTGACATTTACAGCATTTCAGTGACAAGCCGTCTTGCATTGTGATGAATTAAATTTTTTCATAGGCAATAAATATAATTTCATTTCATACAGGAAAAAAAAGCATCAAAACACTACCCACACAGCTATTGTCACTGCTGTATGCAAGATGCATTGGTTGTCTGAGCAAATATGCCACAGGACATAACCTTCAGGAACCTGAGAAGTTAATAAGGTGGTGTTTCGAAAGAGCTCGACACAGCTGCACTTGCAGGGAAACTGAATTCAGACAAACACCACCGTCATCTGTCATTTGACAGAAAAGCCTCCTTTGTTCCTTCTGAGTTAACTCAGAAAAATATATCTTACAAACCATGTATATTCTATAGTGCAGATGCAAAGACCAAAAAGCCAAAGCCATTGTGGGGTGGCAAATATGAAAGAGGAGAGGCACCCAAACCAGCAATCAGCTGTCTCAGGAAACCCCAGGCTGGTAAGAATGAGCTCTGGACAGAGAAGGGGAAAATGGAACTGGTCCCTCTGGATCATTGGCACTTCCTCTTGTCCTGGCCACCATCACCTGGCTCAATGCAGAGGAAAGGCTGCCAAGTGTCAGTCACAGGACTGAGAGTTTCTGCCTTTGCATTTAGTGCAACAATATAGGGCAGCCAGAAGAAATCTATACTGGAACTTGACTGGAAATATTTCTTTCCTGCCCTTTTCCCTTTGGAATTTCTTTCAGAACAGGAAAGGTCTGCTGGGTGTGTTTGTAAACATAACTACAGAGAGGGCAAGATGTTCATCTTCGATAAGATTTTCAAGAACACTCATTCCTTACCTTTCTGTGCTGCAGCATGAAAGTATAAGTGAACCAAACAAGCCCTGGGCTGAAACATAACTCCTGAAATATTTTCATTTATACCAGTTAATGAGCAGCCTAGTCAAGGTTTATGCCCACAGATTTCCCTCCTTCCCTCTGAAGTTCCCTCTCCTATATGTTAATTAATTTACTTTATATATTAAACTCTTGTCAGAGTTCTAATATGCACAGAGTGGTTTCAAGGTTGAAACAAAATCCTAGTTCTACAGAGCATGTGGGAAAATAACATCCTGCTCGCATGGCAAAAGAAAATTACATTCTCTCCTCCAAGACTTGCAGTTGTACTCTGTCTTAAAGCTCTAGGAAACTTAACAAAGAAAGAAATCTTAATTTACTTGGAGAAATGTAAATGGATGTGTAGGCAGATATGTCTATAGATACACATAGACTAAACCATGACAAGAACAACTTTCAGAAAGGATGTCTGCTGGCAAAATTGGATAAGAAGATCTTGTGAATTATCTGGCTTTACTGTGTTTAACCCAATTCAGTAAATATTTATACCTCCATTTCAACAAATTAATTTGCTAGTGAGAAGTAGAATAATTTCATGAAATTGGGTATTTGGTTATCCTAAGTGTCTATGCTAAAGACCCAATCTGTGAGAAAGTGTCCAAGCTCCCACACACAGGAAGAGCCCCCATGCGTATAGATCACTTGACAAGCTGCCAAACATGTTAGTGATTTTCTAATGATTTATAATTCTATTTAGACATTTAATTGGTGTAACAAAAGCAAGCTATCACTCACCATGCTTATCAAATGTCAGCTTGTGCCTTGTTGCAATTGATATCTAATCAACAGACAATCACATGCTGTTTGATACCAATTAAATGTCTGAGCAGTTCTTTCAGCATTATTACCCTAACAAGATGGTAATTGTGTGCTCAACATTTCAGCAACATTTGAGATAACACCCTGCCGACCATATCTGTCTCCTTTATCCTTGTGGAAGCTCGGTAGCTGTTAGACATCAATATTTAATTACTAATAAATGCTTTAATACATCTAAGCAAGGCACTTACGAAATGATTGTTATAAATAACAAACAAGATGAGTTTGCTTTAAAAGCTTCTAATTTACAGTTCAGGAAATGGAACTTACTTGAAATATATATAATGGCTGGCTTTGACTAACAATTTCCTTCCCAAATAAGAGAAAAGTGTAAATAAAAAGACAAAAGTTGTGCAAGTCTACAGTACCTGCTTTCAATGTAAATATGACAAAATAATGGAAAGAAATTTTGTCATGAAAGAATTAAAAAAAACCAAACTTCCCAACAATGTCATGGTATCAAGAGGAACAAGGTGTTCAAGCCTGCTAAGGGAGAGCTGTCTCTTCCCTACCCTGGATAAAATATCTCACCCAGAGACATTTACTATTCTTTCACAATGTCTCCCTCTTCCCCACTAACTTTTCAGCATGCACCATTTTGCATCTACATCAAAATGAAATGAAAGTAAAATGAAGATACTGAATATGATGTTTTGGGGTTTTTTAACAAACGCCAGTAACTCCTTCCCTACCACACAGAGCCACAGTCTTGAATAGAAGATATAAAGAAAACGCATAAGAACTTGGGACAAACTCTTCAGCCCCAGATTTCTCTCAGTTCAACCCAGCTCCTGGCTGTTTCTGTTAGCTGGCTGATACTCAGCAGCGATTAGTATTGGAATAGCAGCAAGGCTCATTACAGATCAAAGAAAATATCTTCAGCAGAGTGTGATAGGACATCAAGAAATAAGCCAAGTATTGATCTAATTTAATGGAAATTCCAAACACAAAGTGAAGGAACAGGTCTGAAGACCTGCACTGAGAAGGCCTGAGGTGCAATTGTTGTTCCATCCTACATGTAAGTCTGAAATGCAACCTTTGTGTAAGCCACTCTCCTCCAGGTAAGAAAGTCTGCTTTGAAGTGCATCCTACATCTTTTGAAAGGGCTTGTTCAGATGAATAGATTAAGTTTTCTAGAGAAGAAAGGTTTAGCAGCTCTCAACTTTGAAGGAGTCTTCCTGCACCTTCAAGACTCAAGTGTCCAAAGAGCAACCCAGAGTAACCTCTCCTGCTTCACAACTGAAATGGTTTGAAAAATATACAATCAAAAAAAGCACTTAGGCTGAAAGTGAAGGGGGAACAAAATCGCAACACCTTTCAATTAAAAAATTCACTATTTTGACTTGGAAAGAGTGGGACATACATTTTTACAGAATGCATTTTTACACCTCCTTGCCGGGCTGAGTAATTCTGCGTCAAAGGTTTTTCCACGGAGAGGAAAACTTGTGGCCAAACTGCTTTCTCAAGGATGCATTCCCTCTCTGCCTTATAAAAAAAAAATTCAAAATTCTGTTTGTTCATATCCTTTCCCATTTGATGTCATTAATAGCACTTGAATAGCTGCAGGATGGATTGCCATTTTAGTAGAGTGCTACAGTTCAGATCCTTGACTTAGTCCAACAAGACTATTAGGAGGTGATCAATGGACCATTTAGTTGAAAGACAGGAGGACAAATGGTTGATTTATCCTCATCCCAGCTGGCCACCTATTTCCTCAAGCAATCATGAAATTACTACAGCCATGAAGGCAGCAGCCACTATTTCTTCTACTAGCTGGAATTTTAATTGAGAAGGGAACTCTCAGAGCCATTGGGAGACTGGAAGGAAAGCAGTGAGCACCACAGGCTCTTTGATAAATGACTGCACAAGTCACCTGGAACAGCTGAACAGAGACCAGTTCCCTCACCAATCACAACTGACCTGAAGCACCTCAAGGCCCAAAAGGTGTTTTTAGGAATGACAAAGTAAATAGTACCCAGGACCAAGTGCAACTAAGCCAACTTCTTTGGCTTCCAGACATGACATAGAGCTCATTACCATCCCTTAAAAGGGGGTTGAAACATCTCTGATGGTTGTGAAGAGATTTTGCCTGGGAAGTCATGCACAGGTATTTTTGAGTGAATGTATTTTGGCATATGGTTGCTACCAATGGGATTAGTGAACGTGTGCTCACTTGCAACAAATATGCATGCTGAGGTCTCTTTTGTACAAGATCTGGTGGAAAGCAAACATGAAACTAAGATCCGAGGAATGTTCTCATCTCCAAGCTGCTTCTCAGAAGCTGGAAATTCAAGCCATAATGCTGTGGTGGCTCCTTAATAGCTCAACACTGCTGTAGAAATTCCTCACTAATTCTAAAAATCTAAGTGCCACATTAACATTTTATATTAACTGCACAGGCAGAGGGCAAAAGAGCAAGCATGAACGATATCTCCTCTGTCTATAACAGTCTTCACAGCTGCTGGAGAGCTCCATTTGGAAAAAGCAGACCCTGGTTCTGTCCTCTGCCCTGCCTGAGGGACTGCAAACCCATGTGTCACAGTAGGCTGTTAATCCCAGAACAAGTGTTTGGCAGAAGAGTTAAGTTGGAGCAACTGAGCAGATTCACTTCCTGTTGAAGCCATTCCTGGGAAGAATTTGGTAATCTAAGCGACAGAAGACCCAGGATATGCAAAAAGCTGTTCAGAGCACTCTGAAAGGAAGTGCCCCATTTTTGTTATTATCAACAAGTAATTGACAGTGCAGTCAGCAGCAGACCCCAGGAATGGGACAGAATTTCAGTAACATCCTCCTCACCAACACGTTCTGCATGTTAGTGACAGGTCCTCACTTCTCAGCAAGCCTGTGCACACTCATCTCTCCACACAGAGCATGTGCTGAGGCACTCAGCTCTCCCCAGGCCCTGTCCTAGGAACCACAGAGAGCACAGGAGCTCAGCTCTCCTCTGAGAACCAAGTGCTTAAAGTCCAGGCCAGCAAGCCCTGTTTCTGGACACCTCAGCTGCCGCTGGTTCTCAGAACTACATTTCAAATCACTGAGCATGCATTAGGAAATATGACTTTCACTTACTACTAACCTGGACCATACTTGAAACAGTGACTTAAGGTGAAAAGCTGATGCATTTTCCTGTCACTCAGAGTCATTCAGACCCAAAGGAAGAACATTTCTCAAATGAAAAGACTGAAAGATTTTGCTGGAGGCCAAAACCTAAGTTCTTTGAAACAGTCTATGCATATCTCCCTGTTAATTATGCTAATTAATTTCTGACAGTACTACTTAAATCTGTGATTTGTCTGAAACAATAAAAGCAATTAAAATTTTTTTTGTACACTAGATATGAAATAAAAGATAAGTTTTTTATAACAAGTGCGTTTTGTTCCTGTAAACTTCACAGGGTTAAAAAGAAATATCTAGGTTATGAAAATACAGCTTTGCTTTGAAAAGCAAGTAGCCACCATAGATTCAAGCCTTATCACCTACCATGTCTATAACCAGGACAACTGAATTCTTGTCATTCCCTTTGTTTCCTAAACATACCATTGAACTGCTTCACAGGGCCCTGGGGGTGGCTTAAAGGTGGTTGTGAAATGCTAGATCTAGCATTAAATCTTTTATAAACACAGAAGATCTTTACCCTACTATTAAAAATATTTAGGGCTTTTCTTCCCTTTTTTCTAAAGCCACACTGACAACTGTTGAACCCCATCACATGTGGAAGGAAGAACATGAACATGAAGTTAGGCTTCAGGTACATCACTTCCTAATCAGTTCCCTGCTCATTCAAAGCACTTCAGCTTATCTTTAACCAGCAGAGAAGACCCAAGAGGAAATCAACATTAAGGAAACATTTTTTTAGCAAAGTGAGACCTATGTCTCAGGTTGTATTGCAATCTCCCATCTCCCCTGCCCTTTGTAAAGGCTTTACCTTCCAGTCCCTCACTCCTCCTTGGCACAGGTTTGTCAGTTAGATGGTTGTGAAGGTGCTGGGGTGGAACCAAATTTTCCTTTCACCAAACTCATTCACAACAGAAATTCACCATCTGGTGGCATAAAGCAGACAATCCCATGGGACACAGCACACAAAAGGCAGGAGTGTCTGCAGCTTTTCAGACTCAGGACTGGACAAATTGCCGTGGCTCAACACCAGAGCCCTCTGCAGTGTAAAACAGGTTTGTGTCCCCATTCAGCTGAGCAGCACGCCTGGATTTCCTCCAGATCATTAATTTCATCCAATGTATCTGCTCACTTCTCACAATAGCGTGTGCTGTGTGGAACTGCCAGACAAAATGGTCCTGGAAACAGCTGAAGGTTTTGGGCTTGTTGTTGGATGGGGGGGTTTGAGGTTTTGGTGTTTGCAGTTTGATTTGGGGGTTTTGTTTGGGTTTGTTTCATTCTAAGTATTTTAAAAACAAAAACAACAAAGCAAATCCATCTTTTTCTCCCCCCAACCCCCCAGCACATGCCAGCAGCAGCTATCTCTGAAGGGCAGAAGATGTGCACCCCACCCTAGGAGAACCAGGCTGCACTTTGAAAGAACTTGGCTGCTTTTACAATAGGAGCTCCCACTTTTGTGGAAGGAGAAGCAGGACACAGACTGGAATGGCCTTTCCAGACAGGAACAGACAATGCAGCAGGCTGCTCCATCCTTGTCACTGCAGCACTCCAGCCAGCATTTCATTATGCTTAAGTATGACAAGTGACATTGTACAGCTGCCATTTCCTGGGATCTTCACAAAAACCAAAAGTATCTCAATAAGCTCTCCCAGCAGACAAAACTGAAAACTGTTAAATTGGACCAGAATAATACAGCATGTAGGGATTGTGTTGGGAACAATAACCTGCATCTTACTACACATTTCCCTCCACATCCAGGGCTTAGTAGAGGTCACTGAAAAATCTGGTTAAAATGAAGCGTGTTATTTTTGGCACCTTAAGTCACCTGTTGCAGGATATTGTTGTGAATATTAGAGCCATTTGGCTGGTCATGGAAACCAAAAAAAAAAGGATATATCAGGTGTTTTCAGCCATTCCACAGCAAGACCAAGGAACAAGATATCCCCTAAATCCAATGACTAATTTCATTTAAATCTGGCAACAAGATCTGACAAGGTTAAATACTTAAACATTTAATGGAACTACAGCCAGCAAAGGAGGTAATTCCTAATAATTACTTCCTGAAAGGCTGTAATGTGAGCTCAATTCATGACAGGCAGATCTTGGAGTCCATGCAAAATAGAGCCATTACTGAAATTTAGAACAAAAAATGTTTTAGTTGTTACTAGAAAATTCGAACCACAATATATATTCAATATGGAAATCTGACTTTAGTTCTGCTGATAGTAGAGCTGCTTTATCAGCTGTGTCTGGAGCACACTGATTAACCTTTTCATCTTTATCTCCTATATTTCATATATCATTCCAGATAAAAATACTGCCTTGAAACATAGTATTTTTCTGTATTTATCTTTTTCCTCCTTCAACAAAAGTGCAGCATTGGTGAGGTGAAATTTCCAAATTTAACAGGATTTGGTTTGTAGTCAGCCTTTATTTCATGCAATTAATCATTAACAATTGGGGGATCAAATAGGGAAAAAAAAGAAGCCCCCTTACCCCATTTCTCAACACCTGTGTTTGGTGGAACAGCCAAGCTTACATCTGCCCATCTTATAACCTGCTGTTGGGTGAAAAATACCTGATTTTATCAGTCTTGAGGGAATCTGGCTGAAGTTGATCTCTCTCTTTCTGTGGTTGGCCAGAAAACTTGCTAAATGGTGGCAATAAAGAGCTCATAGCCTGTGCCAGCCATGAGAGGAAGCATCTGAATCAAACTGAGCTCAGTTTTGTTTCTTTGGCTTTCTTTTTTTTTTTTCTTTAACAACAGCCAACAAAAGCTGTGCCCAAACCATCAGTCACCTGCATTATTGTATTGTGCTTGTAAACATGCAATTTACAGCAGGGAAAAAAGCTTCATTTATTGCTATGTACATGAGTAATGTAACAGCCACACAGTGAGTGCACGTACCATGTCAGCACACTGGCATATAACAGCATCTCCAGGTTTATTACTTCCTTTTCAGGAATGCACCATGATACACTGACTCTTCATTATTAAATCTATTTTCAAAATACTGGAGCTGTTACAACCTTTGTAGAGGAAAGTATTAAAGACCAAAGTTAATTCCACACTTCCCTGACAAAGACGTGGTTCAGTCTTTGGAGTACTGCTATTTCACAAATAAAAGGCTTCCACATCAAAAAGTGAGTAAAAATAAAAGGGGTAACAAAAAGGAAGGAGACAACTACAGGTGAGAGAAGTAACCTACAAAGCTAAATCAGGAAGATTTGATTTTATCCAATGGTCAAAACCTAGTATTCCAACCACAATCCATGCTCCTTTTCCTTCTCTGGAAATACCTCTGGCAGACTGACCACACAGCTTTCTCATATTATTTGATATTTTACTTTTAGCTGAATAAACCTTTTGATTTCCTGTTTCAAATTCCTCCCGAAAATCACCCTCAGTGTTAGATTTTTTTAGCACCCAGTTTGTTTGTTCTTTCTCTCCTCTGCACACAGCACTTAACCCAACAGAACAAAAAGATCCAGATTGATCCTTACAACTCCAGCTTGCTCACAAAAAGGAGTTTGCCAAACCTTAAATGATCCATCACACCACAGTATGAAAACAACACTGCTAATGAAATTTTCTTGTGTTTGTAGAGCTGTTAAGGATTAGTGGTTTCTCCAAATACCTGGCAACTTCACTTCTGAAGCCCCACTACTGAAGTGTTGCCTGTTTCTGTGCAACATTGCTTCCCATGTACAAAGTATTTCTTCATATAAATGTATTTCTTCTTGCATTGCTCTTTCCACACTAAGCTTTCACTTTCATGATCTGCTTTTCTATCTTGCATATTAATGAGACTGAAGTGCTCATTCTGTAAGTGCTTGTACATGTGCTGCAGTGCACTTGCCAAGCCGTTCTGTTGTCTCTGAAGGGACTCTGGTGTACAAAAATAAGGAGCTGAAAACATCTGGGAGATAGTGGCCTGACTTTACACACTGATGAAACAATCCCAGAGAATAACACAGCAGCAATAATAGCAGCATCTGATCATCACTGATAGTCTCAACACCAAGATATAGGACTTGGTTTTGAAGGGCAGTTGAGGAAGAGAGGCAGAGGGAAATCTGCCAAGGACTGCTGAAGACTTTTCAAGGATTTTCAACACATTCAGGTTCTCAAAAGGCCCTTTGGAAACAACTGTGGCTTGAAAATCAAAACAGACTTCATGTTGTCCTTGTCTTTTCTGCCACTGAATTTTAAAACAATAGACTGAGTACAACATGGTGCACCTGTTGCACACACGCTCTCAGCGGAGATGAAAGAGCAGTTTTGGTTCTCTCTTACATTAGCACATGTGGGTGAGCATGCATGGAAGAAGTTTTAACACCATAGGAGCCATTTTCCTTCAAACCACAAAACAAAATTACTGAGGTGAAGCAGCATCTCTTGCAGAATCCAAACCAGGGTGTTTTGATGAATGGTAACTGAGAAGCATGACCTAAACAACACAAGGCTCATTTAAAAAACTCCACTTCTACCAAAATGAAATATTACCTTTTCACCTTAGATTCCCAGAGCCTACAGTACTGCTGATCATCTCCCCACAGTTTGACAGGAGGTCACGGACTCTGTCATTTGTTAGAAATGTAAGTTGAAGTGTCTGTCCTGTTTCTCCAACAACCATCTTTCAAACCTTAACTAGAACATCCTCACTACACTTAAAACTCTACAGTCATGAGGGAGAAGAGGAGCATCAAAAGCATCCTGTGACTAACCTTGACTTCTTAAACAGCTCTGAGATATTTTTGATATGTAATTGTGTTTGCCTTCTGATGCATGACAGACATCAAACATCAAAATGATGATATGAGTGTCACAGTGGTTTCAGCAGTACTGAGAATAACTGTTTATGATCCTAAACAGCTTGAATTACAGAAGAGGAATTTCTAGGGCTGTAAAGTTCAAAGTAGTATTATTTCTGACACTTGATGCCACCCTTTTATATTTTCAGAGCTTTATGTTCCACTCCTGTCACAGAAACTGTTATTTCCTGATATTTTGTACTGTTCCTGTGCCTTGTAGCAGTTCATCATGACTGACTTCCTCTGCAGCATCTGAGGAAGCCTGTAAGTAAATGTTAACTGAGGGAAATAATAAAAAGAAATGCTTGAACCAGTTCAGATCCAAAAGCAGCTGCACTCTGTGGCAGGACTCAAAGACCACCTGCCCTGGCCCTGCTGTCCCACAGCACCTTCTCACCTCACACTGCTCCCCAGAGATCACAGAATCATTAAGTTTGGGAAACCCCTCTAAGGTCAAGTTCAACCATTAACCTAAGACTGCCAGGTCCACCACTAAACCATTTCCCTAAGCACCACATCTACACTTTTTTGAACACTTCCAGGGATGATGATTCCACCACTTCTCTGTGCAGCGTGTTCCGATGCTTGACCACCCTTTCACTGAAGAAAATCATGGAGTAATGCCCCAGAGCCAGCCCCAGGACTCCCAGTCCAGCACTCCTGGATCCCACATGTGGGCACAGCTCTCTCTCTCAGGGCCCCTGCCCACCCCCTGCTCCCTGGTGCTCCAGGTGCCCCCACAGAGCCCTGGCACATGGTTCCACCAATGCCACAAAGCCAGCTTCTCCCAGAGCCCCACAGGGACAGCAGTGACCCCTGGCACCCTCTGCACTGCAGGAACAAACCAAAACACACACACAGAGTCCCCTCTCTCCCAGCTCCTCTTGTGTGCAGGTTCCCAGCACCCTCAGAGCCCTCAGGGAGGTGATGCTGATGGGAGCTGCTGCCCACCCACACCTGCTGAGGCACGAGATGGTGGCACTTCTGCCCCCACAGCCACACAGGCATGGACACGGGTCAGGAGATGGCCCTGGCCATGGACATGAGCTGGCCAGAGCAGCAACTTCTGCTCTCAAACAAGACTAATAAAAAATTGCAAATAAATATGATTTTATTTTGTCTGCTTTTAGGGCCCACAAGATGCTGATCTCCCCTCTGCCTTCCTTCTCTCTCCTGATTATAAACACAGAGTTTAGAAAAATTCCCTACTCTTGGTTCATTTTTATCAGGGTCCCAAAACACTGGTGCTGTTTAGAGAGTGCACTGTCAGAAAGCACACCCACTTCAATCCTAATTACATAAATCAAATATACACAAGCAGCACTAAAAAAAAACAACACTCGAAATACCACGTAATTCAGCCCTAGACCTCTATACATGTGTGGTCTGATTAAAACCATCAATCCCCTTTACTTAGGGTCCTCTTGACAAAAAGAACTTGAGAACTGTATTTGATTTCATTTCAGGGCTTTAGGACAATTCCCTTTCTTGGTCCTGCCACTGTCCCTCAGCAATGCAACGTCCAGTACATAACCAAGCACATCATTCCAATTCCTGCAGGTATCCACTAATCCTCCATCACAAAACTTCAGATTTAGGCTATGAAAAAACCAAACATCAAACTTTACACAGAGAAAACAGATGTAATCTGCCCCATTATGAGTCTATTTAAATGCAGATTTCAGGTATCTGCTACTCTTAAGTATCCTTATATTTTTCTAAGATGGACTCTCTGGGAAGCAAATGCTTTGTCTTGGCTGCACCCAAGCTCATATTTTATTCTTCTTAAGCACCAGCATTTAAGCCTGATCTTAAGTCACAAAACTTAATTTTATTTTTGAGAATATTACTGGAAAGAAAATAATGTAAGTGCTACATTAATTAATTAATGTACTTACATTAATACATTAATGTAAGTGTTTAAATTCTACAGAAAATAGGCTGTACAAGCACTTGAGGAAAGGAAACACAGAGAAAAGGCAGCAAGTGCTTTGTCTTGCTCTCTAAGAAAAAGGAGTGCCTGACTAATTTTAAAATAAGATCCTCATGAAAATTACACCCCAAATATTGCAAGTAGGCCTCAGCATCTCAGGCTTATACCTAGAAATGTAGTTTAATGTTTCACTTTGACTGATTGCATTTCCCACACACACATGCCCAAGGTCACTGAAATTAAAAGTGTGTCCAGTTCTGTGAGAATCTGCCAAGACAGTAACAGAGATCCTGACAGCATGGTGACCCAGAAGTTATCATAAGCCACTAGAAATCACTTTAGTCCAAATATCCTGTTTAGCAAACACCTTGCACCAGATTCAGCTGTAGCCAGTGGATTTGGTGTTCTTAAGATCTGTTTTGTTGTCAACATTTGAATCTGATGCTGAATTTTTTGGCTGCTATTCCACAGAAGTCTGCTGTGTGAACAGTGTGGAGGGGAGCATGTGGGCGTGCAGGCTGGTGAGTGCACACAGCAGTTCTATTATTAAGGAGAGATTGGTGTGGCTGCAGTGACACAACTGAGCAGCTCCCTGCTGATTCCACACTGCCTGAAGGATGCAGATTCTGGAGTCCCACGGAACAGTTGTGGTGGTTTCTCTCCTTTCCCCTCATGGATGCTGCGACTTTGATAGTTTCATCAGGCACCAGAGACATCTCTGCTGAGCAGGGGAAAGCAGAGGAACTCCAGAGGTCCTTACAGAACTCATTTAAATCCATATGCTATGCCTGAGTTCCTTCTGGATTTGGTTTCCCTGACTGAATGATGCACAGATAAGTAACAAGTAACTCTCTAGAACCCAGTTTGTGCAGGCAAAATCTGAGATAAAAATGTTGTCCTTCTCCAGAAAATAACTTGAGAAAAAGGAAACAACCAATCAAACACCAGCCTTATAATAAACTGGGGTTTTTTTTATTCTACCTTGATTAGCCATTCCTTCTATCCCAGTTTTTTGTTGAACGCTTTATCATCCACACACATATTAATTTAAAGTTATCCATTTGTCTGCTAATTTCTTCTCAAAAATCCTTGCAAGAATTAGAATCATATTATTATAGATGCTGATTAGTGGCATACTCAAACTGAGTAGCTTTGTCCTTTTGACTGAATGTATCTTCTGACTCAAGGCTATGTGTAGCTGCAGTTGAGAAAGCAGAAAGGAAACTAGATTTCACTGATTATTTTAATATAACTGCTAGAATGTATAGCTAAAAACAAGGGAAAAGCTTTAATTTTCTTCAGAGATACAGAAATCAGATACAAAGAATGAAAAGGTATTTTTCAGCTTTAAATGAGCTTTTTCTCTTCTGATGTGTTACTTGACATATGTCAAAATAATATAACTGCAGTGAAATTTAAATCAGGGAGCCACTGAGTCCTTTGGTACAGCAGTAATTGTTTCCTTTTCAAGTCCTTATGGATAATTATCATGAGTGACAGCAATAACTTTCAGCTGAGCTACCAACTGCCAGAAGGGCTATAGCATAACCCTCATTAGTGATGATGCTGCACTGGTGAGGTTCTGTTCAAAATAATACAGTGTAATTGCTGTTTACCCCAGTGGCTGTGCAGGACAGCAAATCTGGAATAAAATGCTAAAGAGGAAAAGGGGGTTTTTTTGCGCTCACATTCTGTTTAACAGGAAGATTGCTTAGAACAAGAATCCACAGGCTCCTGGATCAAGCCCAGTGCTGAGCAGAATAAAATCTCGATTGAAAACTAGAATTGCAGTTCTCAACCGTATGCTGATCGTTGCGGTTTAAAACCAATTCCACCCCAAAAAATTCCTAGATTGAGCTGCTCAGACGAGAGACAGAGCACTGTTTCCATCTGAAGGCTGCAGAGCTTTGAGGTCAGCACGGTACCCACTTCCCACTGCTGAGCTCTGGGAAGGGCTCTGCATTCCAGACAAGCCTTGCTGAAAGAGGTGTCACCAAACCAATTTCTCAGGCGGCTTAAAAGTCAGCACCTGCCAAATACGGGGAAAGAGAAATTTGCGGCAACTAAAGGCCATTAACAGCCCATAACACGAAGACAGATAAAATAACAAGAATTAACAACGCTGAAAGAGGGACTAACCTTAAATACAGGGTCAAACGTGCTAATAAACGCGCTGTTTCCCAGACTGGCTGAATAACGAGATGAAGCGATCAAGTGAAGAGGGGAAAAACTTGATACACTTCAACGTCCGCGCTCATCAGTGGAGATTCATTACAGCTGCCTCCAAATTACACCGAGCTGACACAGGTGATCTTGTTACTCTGTTGCTGAGGCGCTCTGCCATTAGGGCCTAGGGCAAAATATTTGCTTATTAGTGTGTTTTTAAGAAATATGCCTTCTGCCGCACTGCATGGCTGGCTCCATGCTCAAATAGCAAACTTGCATCGAGGAGAGAGCAGCACTAACGCAACAGATGCAATCAATTCTGATCCTGGAAGGTATCAGGGACCTGCTGGTTCTGTCGGGGGAAAGGTCAGCGTGGAGGGGAAAGAGCTGCCACTCGTTCAGTCATTAGTTGGTGAGGATTAAGGGAGGAGATAAAATGCCAGTGGAGCTACTCCCTGAGGATGGAGTTTGGTAGGGGGTGCTTTTTGGAGCTTTTCCGTCTGATTTTGTTTGTAGTAAGGCAAGCAATAAAGCTGTAGATATTTACTAAGTGTAAAGTGTCACTGTGAGGGGGCTGAGAGTCTAGGGCCTATTTTTTTTTTTTTTTCCTTTGGGGGAAATGCTGTCTCCTTCCATAATTTGAGAATTTAAATGTTAATGCTAAATGCTGCTTGGTTGGCTTGCTGGAGTCCCTAGGGAGTCTGTGTGCTTTCAGGAAGGTCTGGGAGCCTTTATTTTGCTTCTTTTTTACTGTGAAAAATAGTTTTCTGTTTGCTGCTTCTTTGTGCAAAGAAGGTGTGGTCCCTCCCTCCTCTTCCATGGTAGCTATTCTTTTCTCCCTGGAGTTATCCCTATCAGCGGTGACAGTGCCGGGCCTCTCAGCCCCAAAGCACTGCTACTTCCAGGGCTATTGGGATGAGAGAAAAGCGATGCAGTGCTAGCTGTGATCCCGTGAGCCATTCTTTGTTTGGTTTCTGGGAACACTTTAAGCTTCTGCTTGTGTTTGAAAACATATTTTGGCAGACTCTTGTGGGGAGCAGGGGCTGCCTCGTAGATGGAAAATTCTGCCCATTTGGAGCTCTGCATCACAGCATACCCGAGCATCCTGGCCTGCTAACATGCTAACAGGATTCCATATGACTGTAGCTTTTCTGCATGGAGATTTAGGAAGCATAGCATGGGAGATAATTAGAAGAGGTTAAGAAGCAAGATACAAGGAAGTTGGCATTTCTGTCTAATAGAAAATACAATTGTTCAGATTAAACTAAAGAACTATGAGTTGTCACTAATTTATTATTCTGGGAGGAAAATAAGCTCCCAAACTGCATATAGTGCAGTACTTGGCTTGCTGAGCACTTTCCATAATGACTCATTTGTAATATTCTCCCAGTGCAAGGAGGGGAGGATGATGCTCCTAACTAGACATGGTCTATCGTTTCCTGTATTGGCAACTGTATTGTAACTCATGAGCTGCAGATGAAGGACTTGAAGTACTCTGCAGCTTTGTGATAAAAGGAGGAAATGTAATGCTTTTATGAAAATGACCTTGAAGGTAAATGGAAACCTGCATCCATCCAGGTGAAGGTCTATTGAATGTTCCCTTGGTACACATCACAATAGAAACATTTAAGCAGGCTACATAGCAAAAATTGAAAGAAATATTAAGTGTCTGAAGTCACTGTCTCACCTCACTTTTTGCAGGACTATTTCTGTGTCAAGTAGGTTGATTTTCATGGTCTTAGTTGCTCTCTTGGTAGTGAGGCAGTTGTCTTGTCCTGTGGTTAGGTGGAGAAAATACAACTTCAGAGATACGGGGCTTGTCCTATGTAAGAGTATTTAATTTCTTTTCAACTTTATGACTATGTGTGCCATTATGTAACTGTGAGCATTCAAGATGTTTCCCTGTACTGCTTCAATTGCATTACCTATTGACATTTTGGAAAGCAGATCTGACCTTCTGGGCTTTTTGTATAGAGGTGATTTATTTGCAGCTGGTTATTAGCTGAACAAGAGGAGATTTTAAGAAAGTATAAGAGAGGGAGTGGCTTAGGGCAATGGGAGAAGAAGGAAGAAGAACCCAACAATGTGAAACTCGGTCGGAGGTGGAGTTTTGGATGTGGGCTGTTTCTATGATTGTTAGAATGGTGAGAGGTGTGTGTATATATGTATCTCTGTATGTTTGTGTAGAATGCCTTAACATCCCTTAAGCAACTGTGGTGTGAAATAGTCTAACTCAGGCAGCTAATAACTGAGTTCAATGGTGCTAGAATTGGAAACTTTGGAGCCTGAAGGAGAAGTCAATTCAAGCTTCTGCCTCAATCCTGTGAAGGTGCCCTGTCCCTAACATAGAGCACAGGGGACTTGCACAGTAATTCTCCTGTCATGAGAACTGTGGAGAAAACCTGGAGGGGTGCCTGGTCTGAAACAAGTGCACTGTGTTTAAGGACAGAGCCCTGTGAACATGGCTCAGGGTCTGGGAGCAGCCTGAGGGCTCCCAGAAATGTGTGGGCAGCCACAGAACCTTCAAGGGCAGAGGTTTGGGGAAGGCACAGATGCTTTCCTGAGGGGAAACACTGAGGGGAATCACTACCAGATCAACACTGATTGTGGCTTTGTGGACAGAAAAGGGATGATGAATTATCACCTTGATGCACCATCCTGGTCCTGTATTAGCTCCTTCTCTTAGGTGATGTAGATGTGAATTAAAGAAGGAAAGGGTCACTCCAAAAAAAAAAGTGCAATCTTTTACCTTTCATCCCACAGTAGTGTCTCTAGAAAGCACATTTTTTGTGTTTCTATGCGTGTTATCTCTAGTAAATTAAACTTCCAAAGGCCTGTGAACTTGTGCTTAGGCAAAAACATTTCACAGAATCATGGAGTGCTTTGGATTGGAAGGGATCTTAAAAGAGGGAAAGGTAAAAGCATTCTAAAATCCAGCCTATGGTCTTGGCAGTGAGAGTACCTTTCCTGACTGCTGTTTCTCTTCTCATTAAAAAAAAAACCACGACTCTCCAAAGCTTGCTTAAAAGTTGTTACTACCCAAAAGAACCTGAAGACAGATCTGCCTTTCCAAAATGACACTAGGTACTGCAATTGAAGCAGTACAGGGAAACGTTTTACATGTTGGTATTTAAGTAATGGCACACATAGCTACAAAGTTGAAAAGAAGTAAAAATTATGGCTGCCACACAAAGATATCACTTTAAGGTTGAATAATAATGAATTTTGTGTGAGTGGTGGTAACAATAAAATATTAGTCACGATTCCATGGCAGAGCCAAGAAGCATTTCCACATATTTTTACTAGTAATATTAAGGCATCTTCTCTGAAGCTAAAATGAATTGAGAAAGTACAAAACAAAACTGATAACATATACATTAAAACATTTGAGGTGCTATCAAGTCAGTATCTCCTCCCACAAACTATTACTGCACAGAAATAATACATATGAAATTGATGGGTTTTTCCTTTTTCTTTACTTCTGTCAAGTTCCTGGGGAATGAAAAGTGAAAATAGTCTTCATTGATACATACGGAGGTTTTGAAGCAACTATAAAACTCAAAATGGCTTGTTCAGAGTTTAAATGTTGCTCTGTGCCCATATATTTCTGTAAATGGACATGGCCTTAACACTGGAAGATGTGGGCCCAGTAACAGATGAATGTTAGCAGTAAAAGTTAATTCTGTCAGCATTCAATTCTTATGTCTCATTGATAATATTTTACTGATAATAAATTCCCTACTAGGAGCAATGATGAGATTTAGCACCTCCCAGCAGCCAATGCTCAGTGGCCATCATTGAAATGGCCATGTTAGTAATAATACTAGGAAATATTTAGAAGAAAGAAATGCAGTGGAGGGTGAGATTTTTGTGTAGATTTAATCTGGAAATCATGCAAATGTTTTTGGACTGTTCTCAGTTCCTTGGTATCAGGATATTTGGACTAAAGTGATTTCTAAACAGTTTCTTTGCTAAACAGTCTCTTGATTTTCATCTCAGCATTTCTGGATCTGTACATAAACAATGAATTTCTGGCTCTTGAGATATTTGCTACTTAATCAACAAACACACATCTGGAGCTTCATGATAAAATTAATATTTTTTTTTTTATTTTGCTCTGAGATCTTCTGTGGTTTTTATCTTCTTTTTAATATCACTCTTTCTATTTTCCTTATTACACATAGAAACCAGATACCAAGTGTGTTGTTTTTCACCTGGAAGAAGGTGAGCTATTAAAGCTCCCGGGACTCTGAAGGAGATAGTATTTACATGAAAACTGTCCCTCAGATTGCTGCCTCTACAAAGGCGTCGATGAGTAATCAAATTCTGGCAACTCTGGAAACTTACTGTCCTCTGACTTCCAGTCTAAATAATTTATTTTCTGTTTGAGCATACACAACACTGATGGGGTTAGGATGTTTCACTGAACACAGGGAAGCTATGGTTTGATGATTCAGTCTTCAAAACGTTAAATCTCAGGATGACTTTTCCCTTGCTAGACATACTTATACTTACACAACAGCAAGATAACCCTATGGAGATGAAATCTCGATAAACAGTACATCAGCACAGAGTAAACCAGGAAAGAAAACTGTTGTTTTAATGAAGAAATTGATGGGAGGGAATTTACTTTGTTCTGGTAAAAAAATACTTGGATCATTGTTTACCTGTCTTGTGAGCTCCATACTTTGAGGGGGATTGGTGTAATCAACTCATCTCTGCTGCTGCTTAAAACAGAGATAGAGACAGTATGGTGATTATGTCTTTTAGGTTTCTTTTCAAATCAAACAAACAAACAGACAACACTTTCAAAGCCTGGAGTAGCAGGACCTGCCTGGATGATCGCTGAGCTCTGAGTGTAGCAGAGAAAACGGTGCTCTGAGATGGCTCAGTCTCTTGGATTCACCACTGAGGTTCCCAGTCTCTCACCTGAGACATTTCTTTCCTTACCTGGAAGGAGTGGTAGAACCAGGGTGACACACAGCAGCATTTGCTGAGCTCTGCCAGTCCCCAGTGCTGTGCTGCTAAAGGTCCCTCAGCCCCATCCAAGATGTCGAACAATTTTACATCTTGTCAAAGCCCCTGTCTGCCTCCAGGCTGTATTTTAGCAATCCATCTCTCTTGCCCTTTGTCTTGGTAGTCCAGGGGTAGCACCAGCTCTCCGCAATACATGGATTTCAGTGGGCATTTTTCCATCAAGAGAGGAGAGGAAAAGGAACAGTGGCTCTGTGCCAGCTGTTTGCCTGCAGGGCTCCAGCAAAGCTGGGACGTGACCTCTCCCGTGTGCATTTGCTGCAAGGCTTTGCCTCTGGTGCAGGGTAACGGGAACCCACATGGAAGACATTGCACAGGAATGCAGGGCTGCAGCAAGGGAAAAGGGGTAAGCTTTTTATCTCTTCAGTATGATGCTCAGAATGAGGAAACCTGATTAAGCCTCCTATTTCAGGGCATGCACAGCATCTGACAAAACAGCTCCAGTACAGAGTAAGTTGTTTCTGTAAGATCTGTGTTTCTAATCATGCTAGGAAGATGCCAAACAAAAGGGAGTCCTCTCAAGAGGCCTGAACTCTTTACTAGGAGTTAAATATGTTGAGATGTGAGGAAGGCAATTTATTAGACAAACATTAGGTTCAGGAGACTGACTTTAACGGGACATGTTTACTGCATGAGCCAAAGGCAATCCATCAAACCTCTCCTATGCTGCAAAAAGCAGGAAGAAGATGCACTGGACTTATGGGCTGTGGACAGTCCTGCCATCTGAACCATGCTCACTGCTCTGAAAAGAGGTGCTGAGGCACTGAAACACTGCCAGCCAGCCAAAACCACATACACAGGCCTGGGGTCTTGGACAGTAATTGGTGCAGAGGATTTGACACTGTGAATATTTTCTTCTTGGGAACATGCAGCCTCTGAGGGAAAATGAGCATTTGCTGAGCTTTCCCACAGATGTAAAACAATACCTCCCCCTGCCATTTGGCAAGGTGCTGACAGGTGATTAAGTGACCAATGGCCATGGACTCTCCATAGAATTAGGTGTCAGTAGCACATTTCTCTTACTTTTTGTAGCAAACTTGCTCCTACATTAGCCAGGAGAGGAATAGGAGAGGTCTGCAACTCCACAAAGATCCCCACTTTGCTTAAGTCACTCCATCAAAACGGACCTACATTCCCTCAGCCCCTTGGATGGGACCACTGCTGTGACCATTCTCCCTGCCAGTTTGTGAATTTCTTCTGTACTCATCTACTGAAAAGTTTCTAAAACACATGAAGTATTCATTACATAGGGCAGTCTTGATACCCTCAAGAACTAAGACACTGGAATTAAGGATGATGAAGATAAAATTTCCAAGTGCAAGGACTTATCCTGGAAGTCACTTATTTTTAAAGAAATGACACTGTGAAAAAAAAAAAATCCCCAGAAAAGAAAACATAGAAGAAAAAAAGGATGTAAGGGTAAGGGGCAACTACATTGAGAGTCATTGCTATCAATATTTGCATTATTTCTGTAATGACATCTCCTAGTCACAGACAAGGACCTTTTGTGCTAACTGCTAATATATTTATTCTGAGGCATATCTGTGCAGTGTTTGACAGCCTCTGTCATTAAAACATAAGGTTTGCTGTAGCCTTGCCAAGAGACCAAGCCTCTCCTTGCTGCCCCTCACTGACTTGCCAGTGATAACTCTGCTCCCCAGGAGGTCCCAGGAAAAGCTGTGTGTCCCATTGCTAAACCAAGAACTGCAGTGTGGCATTTAAAAGGCAGTGGGAACAAGGAGGCCATGTAAGAAATCCCTGTGGAATTTCTAATGGAATAACATCAGCTCCAGAGGAGAAGCCCACCTTGTACTCTTTGGCCTTCTCACATATCACTGTGAATGACTTTGTTGCCTCTCTTGCACTTGCTGTAAATGAGAATTCCCCTGTAGTCAGTGGAATTACACAGCTGTAAAACTTGCAAGAGGAAAGACTGTCTACTATAAAACAAGAAGGCAGATAGAGCCTTGCACTTTTGTCTAAATCTAAGATTAAATCTATTTTCAGTCCCCCTCAAAACAAAGAAAAGAAAAGTTTGCCTTGCCTTGCTACTTAATGAGAGCTTTAGATATTACAATACTGTGTGCTATTGATGAGAAATGCAAGGAATAACCTAGAGTGACGTTTAGTTTCACCCCCTCCCCTTTGTGCATGGGCTTATTTTCACCCGGCAATACAACATTTCACAACTTAAAAAAAAGTTACTGTGGAGGTGTTTCAAAAAATGTTCAAAGATGCAGATGGGGATTTAAAACCTGGGACCCAAACATCCCCACAGTGCCCCCAAACAGGAAGCAAAAATGACATCTAACATGAATTTTCTGTGCTGTTTCACAGCATCATCCAAAGAGAGTGAAGTCCCTGATTCAAAACATGTCTCAGGCTGTGCCCTCTCTGAGAAGCTGTCATCAGAAAGAACAAAGAAGCAGCACATATTTCTTGAGTGGAAACCCCCTCAACACATTTCTGGAAGCATCAGGAATTATTTTTAAAAGTTCAAGAAATATTTTCCCAGTATTAGCCTAAGTCTATATAACCCTGATGCCTTATCATGTCCGACTGATGTCTGAATAAGAGTATCTTAATCACATATCAACTTTTCCTTATGCCCTGTGTATAATTTTAGCTGCAGGTAAAGAGCAGCTAAGGGCTTTGAGCTTTATATCCAGGAGATCCTGAAAAAAAGCCCCAACATTTTAGGAGAGCTCTCCAATGAGGAAACAACCCTAGTTTCTTTCCTCTTGAGCATTATATCCAGGAGATCCTGAAAAAAAGCCCCAACATTTTAGGAGAGCTCTCCAATGAGGAAACAACCCTAGTTTCTTTCCTCTTGAGCATTTTCCTACCCTTTCCTGAATGTTGACTATGTTTGAGACATTAGTGCTGCCAAGACTGGAAAGTCATTGTAGCTGAGTTTGATTTCCTGCAAGGTATTTACACCTACCACTGAGACAGGGGCATTGCAGACTTCAAAGAACACAGCAGCATTAAACTAATTATCAGGATCATTGTTGACTTTCTCTTCCCACACAGTTTGTCTTTCTAATTACAACTACAAATCCACAACCTAGGTGACCCTCTCCCCATCTGTATCCACCAGGTACTGAGAAATCCCCCGTGCAATTCCAGATGCAATCAGGTGGTGGTTAGCACCAGTCCTCTTTGGAGAGTAGCCATCTACTCTGAACACATATTAATTAAATCCAGAGATACTTCTGGGAGGCATTTCATTTTCCTGAGTCAACATAACCTCATTAATGTCTGGGAGCATCATTTTTCCCACTGTGACTTGCTGTGCTTAACACTGCCCTGGGCAGGTATTTAAGGGCAGAGGGCACAGCTCTGGTGCTCTGCCTGTTGCATATTTGTACTCACAAAAAAAAAAAAGTGCTACTCTTGCTTACCTGTGCAACTGATTGCACTTGTCATGACCTGCTTAAAGCTCAGGACAAAAGGGGTTCTGACATCTACTTTGGAATTTGTACCCTTTCAAGCCAAAGGGATGAGGAGACCTTCACTGGCCTCTAACTCCCTTCTGCCACTTCCACAGCATTGGGTGACATTTTCTAGGCACCATCTGACACCCCCTGGGAAATATGTGCTTATTTAAAACAGTCTGCTCAGCCTGAATAGTGAATTAGGAGGGGAAAGGGTGTTTGCCTCTGTATTTTGCTTGTTTGTTTGTTTGCCATTCTTAACTGCACACATTTGCATAAGAGAAGGAATGTTGTATCATCTTCTCCCAGAGCTTATTCCCCATCTGAATCTGTTGATGACAGCTTAATCATTTCCACAGCAACCAAGATCATGACATCAAATAGGGTATAAGCAGCAGGGACAGATGATCTCTCAGGAAACAGAGGTCCTCTTCCATGTACATAAATACTCTGAAAAACAAGAGAGAGAAATACAGAGAATATCTGCCACAAAAACAGGATTGTTCTAAGAGGTTAGAGACTGTCCATTTTTCCTTTCATTGTCTGCTGCTGCATAACAGTACAAAATTACATTATGTTCTATGGTTTTAAACAGTGTTAAATGACAGCCCTAGCATGAGGGACAGACAGCTCCCTTGGTCAGAGCTGGAAAGGCAGATGTACGTGCAGATCCTCTGCCAGGCACAGCCCATGCTTTACGTGGTTGCAAAGGAATCCTTCTTGGTCTGTTTGGCAACTTTTGCTGATTTTGTTCTAAATGAGGAAAATAGAATCATGACCTTAAGCCCTTCACTTCATTAATTTCAGGTGCTTTTACTTTGACAATATCCCTTTTTGTGATGAAACAAAAAGTAAACCTATGTTCTTACTAGGGAGGCCTTTTTTATTTAACCTTTCTGAACAAGAACCTCAAAATCTGACCTTTCAGCATTTTCAGCAAAAGATTAACATGCCTCAACACAGCTTGTAACAAGCAGAACTGCTAGGTTCAGCTTCTGCAGCTCCCTAACTTCATGGAGCTGTACAGGTAGATGGAAACAGCTGCATTTGCTGAATGCTTTGGGATAAATCACAAATGATTGCTTAGTTCAGGGATGGCCAATTACATGCAGCTCAGATTATTTAATCTCACCTACCATGCCAAGCTCTGCTGTGGCTCAGGGCCACACGGAGGCTGGTGTGACACACTGGAGTTAGGGACAGGCCGATGGCCATGCCAGGCTGGATGGATGACATCAACCCTGTAGGTGGTAAAATTGCTGAGGAAACTAATATCTGACACAGGAATAAACCAAGTAAAACTGCCAGAAGAATAGGTTATTGATCACCCTGCCTTCTGTTTGAAAATTAATGCTACTGCGAGACAGAGAGCAATCCTGCTCCCTTTCCAAGTGAATAAATCTGGTGGAGGCAAGAGCTGCTAAACTGAAGATCTGTGGCCCCCAAGTGAGAGCTGGCGGTAATGCGGGCGGGGAGCAGCGATGCTGGGCTCACATCGAGCTCATACTGAACAGGGACACGCATAAAGTCAGGTCCTGTAGCACAAACCTGGGCACAAACGAAATCCGTCTTGCTTTTCCTAGTCTGGATGGTTATGGACTTCGGATAGGTTTTGGCTGAAAAGCCAGTGGCAAGATTAGTACAGAAATATCTGTGCCTGTATAGGTCAAATGCAACAGTGACATCTCCAGCCCCTGGCTGGCAGGCACCAGAGAGCTGGAGACTGTACAGCAAACTTGAGGCAAAGGTGGAAAACAGGAATATCTCACTGATTAGAATAAGCCACACTGCAAAAACTGGGGGCTGGCTCTAGAGTTTAGGTCTTCAAAACAGCAATCTCTCCCCCAAATTGTTGGAGAGGAACAGCAATACTTTTTCACTGTGAGCACCCACGTTTTCCAATCTGATTCTGGTGGAATGGGGTGTTCATGGGAGAGGTGTGAGCCCCACGACAAACTGCAGGTGGTCAGTGGAAAACAAGCAAACAAACAAACAAACAAAAAAACAAAAAGTGGTTATATATGGTTTAAAGCATCAGAAAGCAAAGGATCACAACTTTTTTCCTAATCATTCCTTTACACAAACTCTACAATGATTTTGAGATTCTGGCTCATGAATTTTGAAATGCTTTAAGCTGGACATATTCCCTGGTGACTGCTTGACTGCTCGAAAGAATGTAAATCTGCCAGTTTTTATTGCTGGCTACCCACAAATTCAGGCCATTTATCAAGAAGCACTGCACACACTCCCCCAGGAGGCTGCCCTATCATCTCTCTGGCAGGATGGACTCAGGAAGCCTCACATAACTCTTTACTCACAGTTATCCTGTTGCAAGGAGCTAAACCTCCTTTGTACCAATTGGTAGTGTTTTTAAAAAGGAAAATTTGGGGTGCCTGAAACTATACACAAAGCCAGATACAAATCTTTGATTTGAATGGACAACCCAAATCTTTCTGTGAGTTTTTTCCTGTTAGAAAGTATCTTTTTGAATGACCTGTACATACCAACATAAAAAGAGTCAGGACAACAAAATATCCAGATTGCCCTTCCAGTGAGCCTTCAAAGGACTTTCCCTGTGTTTGTACTCAGACTTCAGGCAAACACTGTGAACATTTTATGCAACTAATTACTTGGTAACCAAAAGAAAGATGTGATGTGCAGCACAATTTCCCCATTGTTGTTACTCTTGCCACAGAATCATAGAACCATTTAGCTTAGAAAAGACCCTTAAAGCCATCAAGTCCAACCACGAACCTGGCACTGCCAAGTCCAGTCCTAAATCATGTCCCTAAGTGCCAATCTGCCCGTCTTTAAACACCTCCAGGGATAGTAACTCAACTGCTTCCCTGAGCAGTCTCTTCCAGTACTTAACAACCTGTTCAAAGGGGAATTTTTTCCTTAATATCCATTACCATCACAGCTCCTCCCAGCATACTTTTCATGTTGCCTCTGAATTTCCAGGAATCAACATAATTAGCCACACTGAACAAAGACCTGTGTAAACAGACACAGCTATAAAGCTTTCTAGTTTCTTAATCAGTGTTGCATCTGTGCCAGGCAAGATTTAGTTTACCAAGATAAATTTCTTCGCTGAGAAACACATTTGCTAGGTTTCAGTGGTAGAGTCAGTGGTTTGCTGTAGGTCTTTGCTGAATAGCATGGCATTCCTTTGCCAAAAGACCTTTATTTTTTATATCTACACATTTAGAAAAAAATAATGTCTTGTTCTGCACTGCTACATTGCAAGAACTGTAGTACAGCAAGCCTTGGGTGTGAAAAAGCTGTGGGCCAACATATCAAATATATCTCATTATTAGTAAATTGCCCAATGTTTAGACATTTAAGGTAATATTTTTTACCACTTTCCCAGCCATAGAATTCTCTCACTGAAAGAATTGGCATTATATATGTACCTGTGGGCAAAACTTTCAGTGCAAAATGCCCAGCCTGTAAATCCTGCAGCAGTTCTAGCAGAAGCAGCTCATCTCCTTGCTGGCATGCAGAGTCCTGGTGAGAAGCAGGGATGCCTACACAGCCACAGTCCCTGCCAGCAGATGAGTACTGCTGCCAGTGGCACAGCTTTCCCATGCTGTTCCCAGGAAAACAGCAAAGCAAGTCCAGTGTGTCATTTCACCAACAGGAGGGATGCAGGTTTTCAACAAGGCATATTTTGGCAGCTGAATGAGATGGACACTGTTGAGTGATCAAACTAAAGCATTTAAAGTAGGAAGATGGGCTAAGTCTCAACCCTGACAGAGAAAAAAAAGAGGAGGAAACGAGTGAAAATTCTCACTGTTTGTATTCCCAAAATGAATGAGAGAGGTGTTTATTGGCCTCAGGGAAGGTGACTGGAGTGTGTCAGTAGTCACTGTGTGGAAGGCAGCAGAGCCAAAGAGGATGTATAAACACCATTGAAGACCAGAACTCTGCAAAGACATTTTCTTCACCCTTAGTTTATTGGTGTGTGACTTCCCATTTAGTGCCAATGGAAGCATCAAGGACACTCCCCTCCTTCCTCGTTCCCATTGCACTGGACCAGTAATTCAGGTGTCAAAGTATTGCTTGGAAAAACTGCTTTAAGAAAAGGGAAAAAGAACCAGATTTACAATGCCTTTACATAAGATAACTTAAATTCACATTATAAATCTACTTCATCAGCCTTTATTGAGCATCCTTGGTCTGAAACTATGGATCTATAAATAGCTTTATAGTGCTGTCAGTTTGTTACAGCTCATGTGGCAAAACCCTTTCGAAATCAGCAGTTAATTCTTTCTCTGTGGAAGATTTCTTTTACAAGTGAAAAAGGCAACCCATCCATGTGGCTGCAGATGAGGAGCTGAAATGTGTTTTCATTATTAAATAGCACCAGCTGAAAGATTTTCTGCCTTCTACTGTCTCCAGAGTCCACCTGTGGTCACCCATCTCAGAGAGTGCCTGCAGAAAGATATTTCTCATCTGCCAAGCCCTGTTCTGCATGGCAGGGAGGAATGTTTGGAACTCCTGGGCATTGACTCCTGGCTCTGCCAGGATGAGGCAGGAGTGAGGCCATGCAAGCTTGTGTGTGAGGGAAGGAGCATGAACAGCAGAGCCCCTGGCTGGGTCAGCCTTGCAGGGTGCTCTCCCAGAGCCCCTTGGCTGTGCAGCTCCTGAAGATGAGCCAGGCCACGGGAGCTGCAAAAGGAGGCTCTGTCATGGGAACCAAAATGCCTGTCAGGCTGTGCAAAGCCTCCCATGCCTCAGATGGTGTGTTATACACAGATCCATTTCCAAACCATGGTGTTTCTCAAAGCCAGTCTCATGGAGAGTTGGTGCTCCAAAAATACTTGCACCACATCTTCCAGTGGCTCAGTCTGACGCACTACATGTTTCCAAAAACAGAAATGCTGGGTCAAAGTGCTAGAGGGAAAAAAACCATAGTATTCCCCCTCCATTAATCTCACAGAGCTGAGGAACTATCAAACAGTGTCAGCACCTCAGGAAGATGTCAGCTGAATTTCAAACCTGTTCTGCAATGGTTTGAATGAGAATGAAATACTGACAGTAAACAACAGATGCCTTTGTCTCTTCTCAGATTGTCTTTAGTGTAAATTTTAAACTCAAGTAAGCTGAAACTTCAATGAAACTTAAATATAAGAAACATTACCTGAGACTTCTCTCTCTTTACGTCTTTCAGAAGCCGCGTCACAAAAGACTTGCGTGGCAAGCTAAAGCAGGAAAGAAAATAGTGGACATAATCAGTCAGACTCTCTGCCTTCTCCAGATTTTGTTAACACTTGTGGTTTCTGTGAAAAAAGGAAAGACAGGATGCAATAACACATGCAAAAGTAAGTCACAGCTTTTCCTGTCACACGCAAGTCCTTCTTTCTGTGAACTTCATGGGGCACTAGCATGAAAAGACTGGGGACCAGAATTTTCTTAAGGATTTTTTGTTTAAAAATCTGACTTTTCTTCTTGGACAGAGCAAATCAAGTACAAGCATTGCCAGGAAAGCTTGCAGCCCAGCTGAGCTGTACATTTGAATCTCATCAGCTTCCTTGTCCCTGTTTAAATGCTGAGGAGGAAATCCTGCTGCAGAAAAAGCCTCAGCAATCCCCATTGCTCCTGGTGAGTGGTGCCTACACATCCTCAGGGCTTCTTTATCCACTGTCTCTGAGATCAGGCAAACAGCACACCAGAATTTTGGCACTACTGAGTCTGGAGCTTGGAGTGGTCACACCAGGACTGTTAGGAGATGATTTCTGATATAATGACAGATAAATATGAAGTAAAAAGTTCAAAACAGCCTGTGCAATAGCTAAAGTAGAACCATTTCAAACACATGAAATTCCTGCCATTCCAAGGAACCTCTGGTGCACTCTGAGCCTGGGCTCATATTCACTTCACATAACACCAAGTGCAGCACTTGGATCACTGACATTTGAGCAGGGATAACTCAGCACGTTTGCTACAGGATGTGTCCTCTGGAATCAGCCCTCAGTTACTAAAAAAAAAACCACAAAAAAACAAAAAACCTAAGAAACAACACAACAAAACAAAACCCTTCATTTTGCAAGATGTTTTTGGAACTCTTACAGAGGCAGTTGTATTACAGGAAATATTTCTATACCTTTTTGCATAAGTAGATTTAATTGTCAGCAGTGGGGAAATCTCCACTGCTCTAGTGATGACTATTGCTTGATCCTTGATGTCTTTATCCTCATGATGATGATCCATCATCAAGTTTAGTGGAAAAACGATGCAGAGAACAGACCTTTTGAACTTCCTTTGTCATGATTTTAGATAAGCTAAATGTTAGGGTTGGCTGCCATCCCTGAACATTCTTTAGCTCCTTAGATGGTGGCCATCTTCATCTGAGACTTCCACACAGCTACACCTGCAATCAATGCTCCAGCAAACAGCAGCCACTTTAATGGGAGCTAAAGATGAACTCCCCAGCCTTCTTCATCACCTTGCAAGGTATAAACTGATATTCAGAGTCAGGCAAGCACGCTGACAACATTCACATGGGATCTAGTTCCCCATCAAGCCTGTCTCAGATTTCCTGGCTGTTTTGATTACCAGTGACCAGAGGAAAGGAAAGGGCAGGATGGGAGAGTAGCAGGCACATAACAGGAATACAGATTTTTACTTTGTCTGCCTTGGAAGAAAAAGAATTTGCTGGGCTGGATTTTCATCTCCTTCCCCTTTTCACTCAGAGGGACAGTTATTTGATCCTGTGTGTCATGCCAATAGTTTAGACAAACTAATGTGCACTCCTTGGGTGATATTTAGAGCAGAGACATTGGCTAAACTATTATGAGCCATTGCATTTTCTTACCAATAGTAAGGCCTATTTTAGCTATTTTAGCTTGGAGGAATTGCCTGGGGTCTTTTTGTGCAGACATCTGTTTGCAAGTCCCTAGGAAAAGCTCTTGGTTAAGTGTCCATACAGCAGATGACTCAGTCTCTGCACAAACATGGAAAGACCTTGTTACACTCATTAGAGGCCAGCCCATGCTTCCATATGTGCTGGGATAATTAACAACACACTGCACTCTACCAATTCACAGACAACTCAAACATGGCAGATATGGTGTAAAGATAGGAAAAAAATTGAAATTAATACAATCATTTGCTGTACCTCCTGAGTTTTATGCAACCCCAAATATCTCCAGGAAGAGGCACTTGGTCCATACATTTCTCAGAGCATTAGACAGCTAATGTCAGCTCCAGTTCTACATATTACACTACAGCTGTGCCCATTAACTACCATCCCTGAATGCCATGAATCCAATCCTTTAGACACTTTTCTGCCAGGAGCACGAAGGGAACTCACTTCCCCAGAACAGCACAAGACAATAATCACTGCAGGAAGCGAATGTAGGAGGGAAAGGTGTTATAGACCATTGGCTGTCTCCTGAGCCATCCCTACAAAGATTTCTTTGTAGGAGGAACAGTGGAGGAAACACAGATAAAACCAGTCAGGGAGTGCACTCCTCAGATTAAGAGGATGCAGATAAGGACCAGGCTTTTCTCCTTTTACAGGGTGAGTGCAGACTGGTGGAGTTCTGAAAATATCTGCTGGAAAGGACAGAACTATTGATCTATATTAAAGGGAAGGGCATTGCTGGTGAGAAGGGAAAGGGTGGCTAAAAATATAGCAGTAACTCCATTTTTCAGTCAGAAAGGAAAAAGAGAAAATTACTGTTCCTATTTTACTCAGCAAGTCAAAGACTGTGATTTGTAATGAGAAAATAGACCTAACTCCTAATCTGCCCAATTCCTCACTTGCTGTAAGCCTATACCTGATCTGTCAGCAGCAGGGGTAAAAATGACTGATCTGTGACTTTGTTGGCATAATAAATGCCAGTGTACATAGAAGAGGATCATGTTTACCATTGGCTACCAGCTTGGGCTATCAAATCATACCAGTTATAATACCTGCCTATAAACACAGATGTTTTGTTATTTTCTGTCTCCTGCTTGGAACCCCTGACTGTCTGCAAGGGTTTGTGAGGAAAATAAGAGGGGCTGTGAGTCTTGGTGAGAGGGAGGGAGGGAGACCAGCACAGACACAAGTTTACCATTTGATATTCTCAGTGCTTTTCATCCCTTTTTTTCTGTAAAGGCTTTCAAGAGCAATGTCTTTCCCTTCTGTGCCTCTGCCACAAGTACACAACCAGGCTTAAACATAGAGGAATTTGACTTTCTTTGAGCAACAAAATATTTTCAACCCTAAAGAACAGCCTATATTCTTGTCTGAACCTTCAACAACATCCCTTCATTTTCACTGCTTTCCTCCTCTTCCCTTCCATCCTTTGCCTTTTGTGACCCTCCACCTCTTCTGTCTTGGTCTGGAGCCTTTGAAAAAAAAAAAGACTGGACTCCATTTAAAGGCCATTCTCAGTCAGAAGAACATGCATTTCATCAAGACGCATTGCTGTTCATATTTCCACAAAAACTTCTAAATGCAATAAAAGCAGAGCAATAAAGGACACATTTCCTGTTGCTGTTTAAAAAATGAAAGCAGAAAACAGCTCAGAATTAACCCCCCGGTTCCCCTTCAAGATGAGTGTTTTCAAAAAACCCAAAGTATAACAGCAGTAATAACAGAGAGATGCCATTGTTTCAAACCTTTTATTTCCCTCGTTCTTTTTTATTCTTTTCCTTTGTGTTTTGGCAGCTGTGAATAATTCTGCACCCTGGAATTGTTCTGCAGGCTATTAATGTCTGTGACCTTTTGCATCAACAACAGCTCTACTTCCCAGTCATTTCTGGAAGTGGTACCTAATATGAATTTAACATAACTGAGGCAGCCTCCTACACACACACACAAAGCCCTTTCTGAGACATGCAGGAGTGTGCTTATTCCCATCCATATACACAAAAATTAAATCCCTTCATCAGAGACTTACCTGCCTTGCAAACAGCTGTGTTTCATGGCAGCAGGCAACAACCACCTCTGTTACAACCTCCCCAAGTCCTCCTGGGGAAATAAAAGGAGGTGGAATGATTTCATTATATAAGGAAAATAAGATCTCATTAAGTCTGAGCCATTGTGGGGTTCTCCTTTGAGTTTGCTCTGCTGCTGCTTTTACTTTTTAAGAGTGTGCAAAGAACCCATATGTGATCAAACAGATATCAAGAGCGTTTTCCAAATCTAAGATCACATGCTTGCGTGCATCAAGAGGGCCTCTTGTTCCTTTTAGATTCATTTCATCAAATAGATTGGAGTCTAGTTCTCAACAGCACAGCAGTGCTGCAGGAGTCTCCCATGATGAAAACAAATAGCAGGTGTCCTCTTGCAAAATAAAGTAAGAGGTAAGAGATATGCAGGATGAAAGGGCTCAAAACACAGATGCTTCTAAAAACACTTTCAAATGTCAAGGTATGCCTTTCTTCACTTAGGAGCCCAAGACTGGTCAAAAGGATTTGCAGAAAGTTGATTTTGTTTGGGGTTTTTTTGTTTGTTTGTTTTTTAAGCAGGTTAAATGAATTGCCTCAACAGGTCAAGAATTACGCAGTTTAACTCCTGAATGTGGTTTATGCTTAGAAACCAAAGTTAAGATCCTAGGTGTTGCTTCTCCAGTTAAAATTAGGAGTGAGATGTTAACACAGGCTGTAGAAATGTGCTGCACTCCAGCAATGCCTAAAACCAGACATGACTGTTGTAGAACAGTAAGTGCCTGTGTAAGCTTTCCTTGGAACATAACAGATCTAGGAATTCCAGCTATGTCCCTTGCCAGCTGCCATCAGACATTAACTTCTCTGACAAAATTTTTTGTGTCTCTGTTTCTCTTGGTTAAGGCTTCTCATTTTTTTCTCCAGTCACACAGACCAATGAGCAGGGCCTTCTGGAAAATTTCCCCTGAAATCCATTTGTCAGGGAAAAATGAGTTTCTGACAGAACAAAACATTTTATGAAATTTGTCTTTCTCATGGTACATATTACATGTTCTTAAAAATCTGTTCAATTAAATTCTTTATAGATGAAGCTCTTCACATTCTCTGATGAGAAGCTGACAATTTGTAAGGCAAATTAAGATAAAAAATGTTCTGGCCTGGTTTGTGTTTACATTTTCCTTGGAAAAAATCCCTCATCACACAGCCCTGTGACAAACTGTCTGGCTGATCAGGGAACCACAGCACCAGGGAAAGCAGACATGATGTCCCTCTAGAAAAAAAAGAAAACTAAATTGCTCCTTCCTATAATAAAGATTTGTGCAGCTGGGAATAAGGGGCAGGGGGGAACATTTCAGGATTCCTGAGAGATCCCAAGTTCCTGAGTGATCCTCTCAGAAACCCATCTCCCAAAGTGGAAGATGACTGTGATTTTCAGACTGTCTGTATAATACATGGCTCAATGGTGAACTTTCATCTGGAAATCATTATAATGCAAACTGTGGCTAATATTACCAGAACTGTTGCTGTCAAATGACTCAGCTCCTTCCAATCACCCGCTGCAGGGAGCACTTCATTGTGGAGTCAGTGGTTTGAGATGAGCTCAGGTAAGGAGCTGCTGCTCACTAAGAGCTGCTCAAGAGCCACATTGCAGCTCCTGAGAGCAAACACCAGAGTCATTCAAACCACCACCATAAACAGTTGCTCCTCTGTCATGTTGTAGCTGACAGGGAAAGGCCTGGATACCTCTGGAGCTGGTGCCTTGGAAATATCAATCCATCCATATGGCTCGGTGAGCACTTGCTTGGCAGAGCAACGTGGGGATATCAGCACAGCTGCTGCCTGGATTACACTTGGTTTAGAAAGAGAAGCACAGCTCTCTGTTGATGTATTCATGAGAAGAAACACTCTGGGAAAAGACAAAAAAAAAAAAGAACCTTAAAAAAATGCAAATTTGTTTTGCTGTATCCAATATGTTCTTGTCTCTTGTATAAAAGGCCCATCTGGTCTAAAAACATGCAGCACCTGTGTAAATTTTTATGTATTCATGCTTGAAGTGCTAAATATTCCTTGTTGTAAAAATAAGTCATGGACAATAAAGGGAATTTTTTTTTTAATATTCTTACATAAGACTTTAGTGTACACACATTTGCTGGGTTTTTCAATGGAAGGGTTTTCACACAATGATTGACATGTTGGACAGAGGAGAGAAAACAGAAAGATCAAAAAATGGACAAAGGATTTATTAGCCCACTTTGCATATCTCAGCAATAACTTTCTTTACAATTGTCTTAGCTGAGCTCCTCTAGCTCTTTTCTGATGTAGAAGAACGATATTCTCAATCTTTCTAAAAGGTAGCTCAGTCACAGAGCAAAGAAAGAAATTAAATACTGCAGAAGTAATCTACATCTCAGACACACACCAGCAAATCCCAGTTAGTGATGATGCTACATAGCTATTTTTTTCTATTCCAAACAAGGGCTATGTCCCTTGGGCTTTTTCAGTGTTGTACTTCTAACTGTCAGAGAGGTGCAGTGGAACATTGTTCTCTAAGATTTGACTTTTACACTTCAGAATTAAAGAATGAGGGAAAATGAACAGATGGCGTTGAGGTCACTGGCATAATATCCTGGGCTATAGAAACAAACTGTACCCACACCCTAAAGTTTGCTATTTGCAGGCACCAGTGCAAACCTGCCCATTTCCTAGCTTATGGTTCAATTATCTATTTTTGAAATACAGAATGAAATGCACTGTGATGCATGTGATTTGTGTTTTAAGGTCCCAAAGCACTAGAATAAAATACACTTCGAGTTTTCATGATTATGCAATTTCAATGACTGCATTAAAAAGGAGACATAGAGTCTATGAAGTCTGAAGTCTGCCAGGGTACACCAAGATACTGCCCATGGTTGGGAACAGGCTCAGGCCCATGGAGAGCTCAGGATCCTCTGCAGAACTTTGCTTAAGTTAATGTGGTCAGCCAGACTCCCACAGCCAGAAACAAACCCCTGTGGTCTGAAAAAGGGATGACAAGACCCTTCTCGCATGGACTTACAGCTCTTCAGCTGTTTTCCAGAAGGAGAATCAACTAGTTATTGTTCTGCTCTATTTCTAGCAGAAAAAGTTTTCTGTTTACTCCTCAGGTAATCCTGTGCAAAGTCAAGTCAGGAAAGAGTAGATGAAAGGCCTAGAAAAAAGCTGGAAGAACAAGGGTTAAAATCATCCTCAGCATTCTGCTCAACTGAGCTATTCCAATGCTGCAGGAGGATTTAAATGAATCAACTTAATCACTCTTCTTATTATCATTGCAATTAATTGCTGGATTTCCAAGGCAGCATCACTTTGTTACTCAGTATTTTTGTGACTCTTCACCTTCCTCATTTACTCATCTGTTGTAAATTAAACACAGCTTGAGGAGCTGCCTGTTCTTAAGCATTCTTTGTTATGCACTCTTCATCAGTTCAAGTTTTGAAATGTAAAGTACATGTTAGAATCCAATTAGAATGACAAATGAATCATGAGAAAATCTAATGGCATAAAACAAATTTGAAAGCTTAAACAATTTCCAATTTACACTTAAATTGTGTATAGCTGACGTAGCTCACCTTGCCAAATGGCACCATTAGCATTTAAACTTCAGAGGAGCACCATATGCAGTGAAAGGATATTGCTTACTACACACTACTGGAAGGAAAATGAAAGCTAAGAAAGGTGT
Organism: Eopsaltria australis; assembly: GCA_034509425.1. NCBI lineage: Eukaryota > Metazoa > Chordata > Aves > Passeriformes > Petroicidae > Eopsaltria > Eopsaltria australis. The sequence continues at coordinate 3,347,324 of JAVTVJ010000138.1, forward strand.
GACAGTTCTGGATGAGGTGTGATTGCAATTGCCTTAATCCACACTGAAGGACTAAGGAGGTCATCCCTGTATGGCTGGAGCTGTTCCCCCACTGGTAAGGTATGTACAAATCAAAATTATCCCAGGTTCCTCTGTAAATCCATTGCAGATAAGCAAAGAAATGGCACCATTATCTCTTCACCTGTTTGTCTCTGAACAGACTTTCCAGACTCAGCAGGACAAGCCAGGAAATCTTTTGGGGTGCAGGTCTCAGATCAGAAAACAGAGGTGTTGGTGTGCTACACCAACAAGTCAAGAGATATTTGAGAAGAGGAACAAGGGAAGTGGTATAGGAGAGTGTTAAGTGGAAAGGTGAGAACAAAGGGAGCAGACAAAATCGTAATGATTGCACTAAAAAGAGAGATAACCCTGTAAAAGTGAGTGTTAAACATTAGTTTAGTGCATAACAAAATTTAGTATTTAATCATCTGGGCAAAAGTATGAAAAAGGGAGGAGAAGCGAAGACCAGAATAAACACAGAAAGGAGGACTGAAACATTAATGGTGCCGGGATGGAGAGAGAATGAAAGCTAAAAAATAGTTCAGAGGAAGAAACCGGGGACTGCACTGCTGAGGTCAGACAGGCAAACATGGATTTAGCATAGTCCAAGGGTTTTTTTCTGCTGCTGTAATTAGAAGCAGCTCTTTTTAACAATTACACTACCAAGCTGTGGCAAAATAAATACCTAAATATAAGCAGATATAAATATAAGTAAATATAAGCAGATACAGCAGGACACATGCATGAAATAAAGGACAGTTATGGTAATTTTTAAACTTTTAGGACAACTGAAAGCACCTGTCAAAGCAAATTTGCTCAGGGGTCAGTAGCAGTGATGAACAAACCTGGCCACGTTTATATACAAGTTTTTAACTTTGATGGAGAGCAGAAAAATGATGCTGTGCATTTTAATGTTTGTGCAGCTCCTATTCACCCTCTTTCAAAAGGTTCTCTTGCTGGCAGAAACCTGCAAACATGTACAGAATCCATTTCTCTTCCAAAAGGGAAAGAACAGACAGGTATCAAGAAATCCAGCAGGAAGGAATTACCTAACAAAAACAAACCCAGTGGTGTTTATTAACATGTTCCCTTGGCATAGAAATATTGCACAAATATCCTGCAGGACAGTGTGCAAACTTCTGGGAACACATTAAACCTTGATTCTCCAAACTTCGCAAGTAATTGCTTAAAGGCAATATCCCCAGCAGCCAACTGAGGCTGAGCATCTGGGCACTGGGTGTTTGATTCCTGAAGCCAGGGCTGCAGGATGCTGGAGAAATGGCAGATGACATTTTCATGCTCTGCTTCTGAAACACTCATTGCTGCCCTCCGAGGGGCTGTGTTGTTAGCAGACCGTAAAGGTTGTGTCTGAATGGATTTTGAACGAGGACTTCCAGATCAATACCGGGCCATTAGCACTCCAATTGGTCCTGTGCATCTTCCAGAGCAAACAAACAAAGCAAAGGAAACGACACGGACATTTCTTATACAGAGTTTAAACCTAACCTGGCATATAGAAAACATACAATAAAATTGCACTCTGCTTTCCCTTTCTGTGGCTTACTCAAACTGTAAACTACTTTTGGTAAAGATCTCATGGCCACAAGTCCATGACTGTCAGTCTAACATAGAAATGCTTCACCTCCATTGTACAACTGAGCTGTCTTTGAAGAGCTGTGTGCGGGCTCAGAGTTTGGCAAAGAACCTGATGTGCTGGTCAAGTGTTTGTGCCTACATAACTCTGGATCATTAGAAATGGGAATATTTTGCTGTGGAAATAGGAAAACTGGACAAAGAAAGCTGCCTGCTCAAACCCTGACTGCTGAATAGAAAATCAAACCCAACAGGCCTTCAGTCCCTAATGGTAACTGCAGGGAAGATTTTGAAATAACAGAAGATTTTTTCCAACTTTTGCTATTGCACTCATCTCTTTCCTAAGACCCTCTAAGGTTTGTATGATCTTCTTTGCCATAACAACAGTGCAAAATACCTGACATCCCCCATACACAGTATGTATTTGAGTCTGTATCCTATCTGTCCTGGCCACTCTGTTGTCACACAGGCTCATTTCTTCCTGGGCATGACAAATAAGGATGATGAAAAATATGATCAGACTTGCAACACCAGGCAAATATGATTTTGGAAGTTGGTTATTTTTCTGCTTTTTCTGCATTTTCTCTCGATTTTTGTCAATTGTTATCAATTATGTGGGCAGATAAGCATGAAAATTCTGACTTTTTTTTTTTTTAATTGCTGCTTTCACAATCAGTTTCTACCACCTTTTCCCCCCCTCTGCCCTTATGTTTGGCTCTGTCACACAACTTTTGCAGAGAACTGAGGACAACTAAGCAGCTGGTAAAGTGGTGACTGCCATACCTTGGAGAGCCTGCAGCCTTCCCTGGCAATTATATGAACAATTTGAGGATTCTCAAAGCCACAGGGAAAACAGTGTATATCCCACACATGACTTGTCTATTCATTTCTGCATCTTTGTACCTTGCACCAGCTGAAATCTGCCATTTATGTAGCAAGCACAAGTCAAAATCTCATAAATGTCACTTAGTAAGCTTCAGGTCCAATAATGCAGATAATCTGAGATGTTCAAAAGGATTTTGCCATCAACCTTTATGAAAAATGAGATTAGAACAACCTATTTTTTCAAAGTTAGCATCATATGTCATTGCTGCAGTTCCTTGTATGTGGATTCCTGGAAATACAACTCCACCTGTGGTCTGCATGCAAGTGAATTTTTGTGTGTATGGCTCTTTTCACATCCCTTTGTAAATGTCTGTCCCTGTTCTGCCCTCTGTAACCTTCCAAATTTTACCCTTAGGTTCCAGTTGCAGAAATCAGGTGGTTTATGGGAAACAATTTTTCTCCTGCCCGTTGGCATCCCTTGTGGTATGGAACAGCCAGGGAACTTGATGGCCACTCAAGAGGCTGGCACAAGCCAGGGCAAAGAAGGGAAGGCTGCCACTCATTTGGCCTCAAATGAGCACTTGAAATCCTTCTCTGCACAAGCAGAAAACCAAGATTTTATACAAAAAGTTCTCAAAAATAGGACCTGGAATTTCAACAGGGTTGATTCCATAAAGGATCATAGATTTTGCTAGGTTTTGTGTTTCCGGCAGGGATAGCTGTATCATATGGATTAGGAAGCTTTCAGTCTGTGCTTATTTTCTAGTAAATATCTGATTAAACTACTGGGAGAGCCAGGGGGAAAGGATTAATAAAGCTACTTAGTACTGTCAGCTTTCATAATAAGATAAAGGGAATTTCAAGGACCAATGAAATAAAATGAATGGAAGAAAGATAACATACAAACAGCAAAAGTAGCTGACTGCATATTCACTCAAGTACTGAAGGTATTTTAGAGGTGAATTTTGCACTGTTGGTTGGCAAATTTAAGTGTCAGATTGACTGACTGATGTTTGCTTCAATCTGAAAAGTCTCAAGGCATTTGTTTGAGTTACTCTGAAGGTAAAGCCTTTCCAGAGCAGATCAGTATTTCCCTCTCTCTAATTCAGAATGTCTGCTCCTTGGTCAGCTACAAACACCAGGTCTCAGCAGGAGCTAAAAGCTCTAAATAATCTTCTCATGTGACCTTAATGATAACAGTACTGCCTTTCAAAAGGAATTTGCACACTGTCTCTTCTTGTAATGAATTTGATCCTGCTGCCTGTGGCCTTGTTTTCACTGCTGTAAGTCTTTATCTAAAGGAGTGTTATACACACCAAGTGAGTTTTACATAGCTGCAGCAACATTTTCATGTTTTGAAAAGTTTTTTCCTCCACACCTCCAGTGCGAAAAGCTGAATGAATTTACGGCTTCCCAATGAGCCTGATGGATTTTGCACTGCATTTTAGATTGAATTTTCCCAGCAGAACGTTTGGCCTTCAGTGCTGAATTACTCCAATTTCAATCCAGATATAAGTTCCTGTGTGTTGCTGTGAGTTTACCTTTTTTGTTGTTTTTTTCCCAGGAGACTTCTTTCTACATTATCTTTATGTGAGTCGTTATGAGATTAGTGGCATTTTCTGAGGTTTATGAGAAAATCCCTAGAAAGTTTAACTGCTCTTGAATCTTCTGAATGAAATAAAGAACAGCCTGCCTATTATCTTTGTATTGTCTTTCCCTGGCATTGACCTTATCTTATGCTGCTACAAGAGAACACTTATTGGCATTATTTCCAAGCCTACTCCTTTCTCAGGCCCAAACAGAAGATCTATAAATTTCAAGCCAGTAAAGGTGTCTAGGTAGTAAGAAATACTCTATATATTGAGAGATAAGCTGCTTGATGAAACTTTTCAATAAACTTAGGTTTCACAGGTAGGTTTTAGACGTGACAGACAGAAAGGGTTTGGCTTTCTGATCTGACTGGAAGACAAAATGAGGCTTGATTCCAAGGAACAGGCTCTATTTTATGTCCCAGTTAGAAGCTTTTGCAGTCTGATCAACAAGTTTGGGCTGACACAGACCTGCTGATTCTCTAACAATTCTCTCAGTCTGCTTAACACTTCTGAATTTCATTTCAGAAAACAGAGTGCGTTTGGGTGGATGGGGTGATGTGCTATTTCATTTCCCAGGTGTAGATAAAAGGCCTTCTCCCTGGAGTCCCTCTCCTGTGCAGAGCAGAGCTGAGCACTGTCCCAGCACAGCAAGGAAATTACAGGGCTCAGCAGGGTGGAAACAGGAGACGGGAGGAGAGTCTGGCAGAAGGCTGACCCAGCCACACAGGACACCTTCTGACAAGGTATCTAATCACAGCAATTTGGGAGACCAGCAGAGCCCAGATGAATGGCAGCTGTGAGGTTTATAGGAACTCCTTGTAATTCTGCAGGCACAAACCCTTTGGAGAACACAGGTGTGAAGGGGGAAGAGACAAGGTGATGGAGGAAAGAAGAAAAGCTGAACAAAGAACAGGGTGTCCCTTGTAGGAACAGCAGGGAAGAGGAGAAGAGAGACTATTCTTTCTTTCACATGGGTTTATTCTTCATTTTAAATGTTACATTTCCTTCCAGAAGTCCTTCTTCACAGTTTCTTTACACTTCAGCTGGGGAACTGCTCTTTTCACTGGTAGTTTTTCAGGCAAATGAAATCAAGCTGCAGCCTAGATCAGCCCTAGGCTGTGTCTCCACCTCCAATATTCTACTGTGAAAGTAACCAAACTATTCTTCAGAGGAATTTTCTTTTTGCAGCAAACTTTCCTTCCCCTCCTCTAGAGAATTCTCCAAGAGGGCAGGAGAACATCTTTTTTCCTTGCTTCACGTGACCCTTGCACAAGGAAAAAGAGGCACGAGAAGAGTGAATTTCATTTGTGCCTGTTTTGTAGCCTCAATAAGCTGACAATCCCTAGTTATTTTCAGGATGGAACAACCTCCTTTTCTCAACTCCTTGTTATGAATTTTGCTTGGAAACCTTCCCAAAAGAATCTGGGCAGCACAAAACTAAATGTGCCATCTTCACAAGCTCCCTATTTCACCTATGGCAGTCTGACATGTGAGAAAGGACCCCAATACCATTGCAGGGAGTCACTGGCATTAAAAGGATCCTCACATAGACAGAAAGGTCACTCACATATTTCTGACTACAGGGCTGGGGCCATATTTTGTAAAAAATCTTTCCTAGCATGCTGTAAGACAATTGGAAATGGCAGGTAAAGAAATGTGAAAATGAAAAAGAAATTATCTCTGGGGAAGAACACGACCCTTTGTGTCTTGACACTCTTCCCATGGATCTGTTATCTGGTACTCAGGACTGTTCTGTCTGTACCACTTCCAGAATATTCTCAGTAATGTCAGGGGCACTAACACAGGCAGGGTAAAACCCCTTCCATGAGTCCTAGGCTAGAGAAAAGGAAAAACGTGGCTTGGAATTGATAGCTCCAATATAAAAGCAGTTAAAACTAAAACACTTGAAAGAAGGAGAAGGGACTGCACATGCACTTGTGGCCATCAGCCAGAGCATCTTTTGCACTCACCCAGAACGGCCAGGGCAGTGAACTACACTTCACCTGCAGCTGCACATAATGGCCATTGCTGCTGAAAGAGAATGGTTGTGTTTCCTCTCTGGTAAGGCAGGTTTAACCATGCAAGTGATGACAGAACTGTCCTGGACAGCAGAGAGACTGCTGGATCAGGCAGCTGTTCCTTGCTAAAAGGACAGACAAAGGAGTCCATTTGGATTATAAACTTGCTTTTGTTTTTACTTTCCAGGACCTCTGTTTACACAGGAAATGTGGACTCTCTTCTGTCCTTTATATAACCTAAAAATTTCCCAACACTTCAATACCACAGTTCATAGTTTTTGTATGTTAGAATAGATAGTAGAGATGGAAGAATGAAAAAGCCTTTCCCTCCAATACCTTGTGAGCTTATTCAAATAAGATCACAGGAAGAGCAAGAAACATCTTGAAAATAGGTATGTCATTAAAAGAACCCCTAGGTTTCATTATGCAGCTTACACCTGAGCAAGCACCACTTCCTTTTGATAACTTCCCTGATATTTGAAAAAAACAACTGTACTATCCTGCAAAAATAATATGAAATACAGTACATTTTGTCCAGTAAACAGGCAGAACAAAAGCATCATTGCAACAGCACCACTGCTTTCTAAGCCTGAAACACAGCTGAAGGTTCTTTATCATTCTGTCTGTAGTGCTTACAGCTGTGAGAAGCATAACCTGATGAATAAGGATGTGATAACGTTACAGAAACCTGCTGATAGCAGAGCAGCTCCTCTGACATCTAATTTATTCCATGTGGTTCAATCATTATTCCTTAGTTCTCTGCTGCAAGATTTCACAGAATATTCTGAGTTGGAAGGGACCCACAAGGATCATCAAGTCCAACTCTTAAGTGAAGGGCCTGTACAGGGATCAAACTTATGACCTTGGTGTTACCAGCACCATGCTCTGAGCTAATCTCAGGGTTTTATTAAACCTTGCACCACAGTTTGCAATTAAAAGAAACCAGTTATTAAAAGTTGGATTTGGCACAACAAAAAACAAATTCCAATTTTGGGAAAAGATTATGGGACTCTATTTCAACACAAAATTTACAATTTCACCTTTGCCTTCTAAAATTCAGTTGTAATAAGCAGCATCTCTGTATTTCCTGGTGTATCATATTCTGCACAGCAGACCATACCTGGTGTTTAGACAGGTCCCTGAGTAACATCTCTTGATAAGGGAATGCTCAGATTCTCTCAGTGCCTCTGAACAGTGTAAGGTAAGAATCTCCCCTCCTTGGGTAATGGGTAAAATTGCACACAAAGAAGTTAAATCTGGGCAGAAAATACACTTTTCTTCTTGTATAGAAGTTAAAGTTTAAAAAAGTTGTCCAATTCTGAGACAAGAATATCACAAAAATAGTTTGTACTCAGTATAAAAGATAAGGAAATACGTTTCTGGGTCAATCAAAGTATTTTGGACTCCTTATGTTTGTGTGTTACTTTCCTACATTTGACAAACTTAGTGAGCAGGGTGACACACATACCTGAGCTCATTCCCATGAACAGGACAAAGTCAAGGCTGGGTCAATGAGGAGCAATTTATGTCTCTCTATTTATGGACAGAAAGCTTTGGGAACATTTCTTACTACTTCTTTGGAATTAGTAAAATCCCTGATGTACTTGTTCTGGTGAGGGAGGTAAATAAGGGAGAATAAGAGATGTAAAGAATTATATTTGCCCTGAAATGTAATATACACACACTCACACATTTATATTGGAATCAAGGCTGTTAGCTTGCCTTTATAACATCTGTGTTTCATGATATTTTAGTGCTCAATTCTTTTTCATTATGACAGCTCATGCCAGCTGGTGATTAACTTAGTGCTGGAAGCTACATACACAAGAAATACCCTTCATAGTGAAAGGGCCATTACAGCATATTTTCTGAGTGATAGCTGGTAAGAAACTCTTCCCAGACACTCAGTGCCATTCCTGTAGGGTTGAAAATATTCAGCAAGTTGCCATTTCTCTTTCTCCCACCTACATGAAGAAAAAAAAGGAAGAAAGGACATATTCTACTCAAAACGATCGCTGGGCAGGTGATCCATTGTCACTTTAGCAGCAAGCACAGAGAAAATGAATGGTGTCCTTAAATGAGTAATATTATGGCTTCTTGGAGCTCCAGAGTACTTTTTGGAGGCATCTCAAGAACACAGAGACTGAGTTTTCAGTTAAAAGAACAGGACTAATGAAAGTGTAAGTGGGAGATAGGGATGAAGCATCCCTAAGCAGCTGGAGAACACCTGGGGAAAAGGTGCACACAATTCACTGCTCAAAGCAGGAACATGGACATGTGACAGACATTCAGGTCAGTCACAGCAGTCCACACTGCAGTCCTCAAGTCCTTCTTCCCTTCAAACCTAAATTGCTTTGTAGCTAAGAGACCTGCAAGTGACTGCTGGGTTTAGTTACACTTCAGAACACCTCCAGGTCTGACAGCTTTCAAGATCAAGCACTGAACAGATTAGACCATCCTCCACATAAGTCAACCTTGCACTGCCAGACAGTTCCAGGTTGTGCCAAAGGCTTTCCCACTTTCTAAGGACATCTAAATTAGTTTGCAGGGAGATGAATTTTGTTGACAGGTGAAGGCTGTGACTGCAAAACATCTGGAAGTTTAACTTCCTAAAGCTGTGATCCTTCTAAGGACCACAAAGCCCAGGAGAGAAAATCATGTTGAAAACTTTGTTTAACAGAGGCCAGAGTCAGAAACACTTCTGCAAATCAAGGACTGATGGCCTCAAACCCTGATGAAGTGTTAAGGGTGTGCTCCTTGCCATGCTGACGCTGACATTGGTGCAACAGAAAATTATTCATGTAAATTGTGTATATATATTGTGTGTGTATATATACACACACGTATACATATATATATATATATGCACTCATACATATCCAAGTGCATCTGTGCATTGATGGAAATCCCAGTGACAGCTGGAGAGTTCCAAGACCTATTTTCTGGGATTATGCAGGCAGCAGGTATTTTTTCTAAGCCCTGACACCATTTGCAACAGACCTCATGACTTGCCTTCTGGATAATCTCCTAAACTGGTGTCTCAACACTACATTTCACTCAATGTCAGTTCTAAGCAGGCTTCCCTTGGGGATCCCAAGAAGCCATATAGCCTGGATTACAGGATCTTGGAAAGGTCCTGCAAGAGGCATAAGAGCACCTGTTCTTTTAACCAGGGCCTCAGTCAGCAGTAACTAAAGAGGCAAAACTAGGAAAAAAGAAACTAAGTGTGAAGCTGGAGGGCAAGCTACAAAAATCAAACCAAAGCTTCAAAGACAAGTTGGTGAAAAAAGGAATAAATTTATTCCAGGGATCTATTCTGGTGCCACACTGTATGAAGCACTATAACTTTCTTCTCTTCATGTCCCTAAATACCAGAACTTTGGAGCTTTTAATTTTAACTTAGTATTTGTAGGCCCTGAGAACATGTTTTTCATTGATTGCACTGGTACAGTCCCAGAAGCAAAACCGTGTCACTCTCTCATTGAAATTCATTATATGTGTTTCTCTTCATGGTAGTTCACTTTTGCAGAAGGGGAATTGAGCTACTCACATTTGTCCCCAGGACACACAATAGTGGATGGAAATAACACCCAGGCTTTGTAAAAGTTCTTAATACAATTACTTTTTGCTTGAGGCAACACAAAAAATCAATAAAACATGGGGATCTGGTGTGAAAACCTCTCATTTCTTGGCCTATATCAGTCCTTGGATTTTCAGTTCACTGTGGAGGTGGAAAGAATTGGAGGAAGTCATGTGAAGCCCACACTGGGAAAAAAAAATAAAAAATCACAATTTGGCACAGAAGTACCAAGCCTGTGAGAGAAACAAAATTTGTAAAGCAGGCTAGTCAGGAGTCACATATTCCAATCAACTATAATCAAATCCAGGAGTCCAACATTCACAACTGGCTTCCAGCATTAACCAAGTATTTTAAGTCTTGTTTCATACTTACTCAAAGACTAAAATGCTGTTTCCATGAGTGGGGAAAAAACACTACTGTTGCTATGAAAATAACAAAACTTTCATACTTTCCTTAGGATGAAAAATTCAATTAAAAAAAAAAAAAAGTGGCAAGTACATAGTTTCCCCATGCATCAACTCTGCAAAACTTCTCAATTTTGCCGTTACAGAACTTAGGGCTTGCAAAGAGTGGTGGAAATGGGTCCAGTGCTCAACAGAGATTGCTTGAGATTCTTGCTTTCAGACCTTCTGCTTCTGCAGGGACTCCAATAAACCTATGGCAAATACAGATGGCCCTAAAATTTAAAACAGGAAGAATTTTTAGCCAAAAGTTCTTCATCTCTTCCTTGCAAGAAGAAAAAGACAAAGAGCAAAAAGAGCAGTAGAGCTGTGCAAGATGTCTGAGACTGGGAAATATAAGAGAGATCAAGACCTTCCAGACTCCAAGAAAGTCTCTCCACATCCCCAAAAAGAGCTGTGTATGGTGTGACAAGATAAATATGAACATTAGGGGTGCTAAATCTATCAATCAAACTTATACCTCTGTTTCCTAACGGCTTGGTGCTCCTTTCCCAGAAAAGCAGCATCCCATGTTGAACCTGGAAAGTGTTCAGACTGCAATAGCAATTCCCTTCTCATCACTGCAGAGAAAAAACGTGAGCTGCATTCTTAGGCTGCTGATGTTCTTGCCATCCATCATCTTCTTGGTCAAAGCTCCAAGGAAAGAAAACCTTAAGTTTCTTCTTGGTGCTGCAGAATGTTTTCATTCTTGGTTCCTTCACAAGGGTGAATAACACAAGCTGTGATCTCACAGAGCAAGCAGGGAAGGTGGTTCCTTTACTCAGCTTCTCTTTTTTTTCCCCCTGAATTAGGCAAACATATCTTTTTCTGGCTTTGGCTAAGACCCCGTGTCCTCCCTACTCTCTTTTAAAGGACCCAGTACCTTCTGTGGTTATTTTTGCTGGCATTACCAGTTCATGAGGAAAAGAACTTATTATTAAACATACTGAGGGGCTGTAATTTCCCCTGAACTTGATGATTACAGGGCTTCAGCCTGAATTTATACACATTTCTGCTGAATCTTGCCTAGCAAGATTTGATTAAATATTAACTGAGATTTCATACCAAACTGAACTGTACTAATTAGTACATTATTTTTGTATGACAGTTTTGGGCTGGGTCTTTGACATCTGACCAAAATGACTCTTTAAATTATGGTCTTATATTTGCAGTACTCTTGTAACAGACAATTTGTAAATGGAATGTACAAGCCAGAATGGCATGTCTACAGTTATTGTCAAAAACTTAGAATGAAAAAGAAATTAGAATTCTAAGGTGCATCTCAGTAGCTCCATAATCACATTTGGGCATGATAATAAAGGTTGATACATTCTTTGACACTCGATGCTACTCCCCAGTGATAGAAAGCAGAAAATTCATGACATTTTGCTAATTAACTTGAGCACTTCATTTCATAATATGAGTAAGTAAAACGTTATGCATGGCATTAATATTCTCTGAGAATTCAATATATGAAAATGACTGGAAGTGTTTTCAAGCATACTTTAAAGGCAAAGGCTACTTGGGTGTATCCCAGTACTAAGAGAGTATTACACAACTCTACTGGTGCCTTTCACACCAACACCATGGAGCAGAAATCCCCAGTGCAGGCTGGAGCTGTGACTCCCAGCACCACTGTCACCCCCCCTTCAAGAAATGACTCTGAACTCAGGCAAATGGTGAGGGATTCTATGACTGAGAGAACAGATTTTTTAGTAATAGATATGGTTTCATGTGAACTTTAATTTGCCTGCTTTCAACTAGCTTGTTTATTTTACCACGCATACTAATTTGAAATTGTGGTTTAGACACATTTAAATAGCATTTGCTAATTAGTAAATTAGAACCTGGCAAATCAGATGCAAATCACTGATTTATATACACAATGTGAATGCTCTTGGCTCCATTTTTCCAGCAGTGTTATTTAACTCTGGAAAACTGAAAGAGCACAGAGTGTAAAGCCTCTCTTCACAGCATAGCTGGGGCAGAGAGTTGCTTGGTTAGTCAGCTGTTTCAACAATTAAATGAGCCACTCTATTTACATCAACAAATCAAAGTCTTGTTTTGAGTTATATCTATATTGAAGACTGAGAGAAGGAGTATTTCAAATTTCAGTATTATTTTACATTTCCAGTGACTTCTGCAACAGCCATCCTGTATATTTTTTTCAAGGATAGAGAACCACTGGCAAAGAAATATTTGTAAGAGCTGTGTGGAAACTTAAGGCATCACATTTGCTTGCTAAGGCTACTCCTTTTTAAGTCTCAGGCAAACCAAAGTAACCCAATCATTTCATTTTTTAATTGCTCACGTGTTACTCACACATGGAGAAGTTCCCTGAAGAGTATTCACTGAGCTTTTAGTTCTAAAATGCACAAGATACAGATCTCAGATTTAGCCTCGAGCCTTTTCCCTCAATGGTTGTCAAAACAAAGTAGAAAGGAATTCTACCTGAAATTGACTGTGTTTCAGTGAAAGCCAAGACATTTCACACTACAGAGACCATAACCTTGGAAAATCCCCTTGTTCCAGGATAAGAGAGGCCAGTTTCCCTTCTGTTTAGAAACCATGACTGCCTAAAAAAGGACCAGGTCATGTTCAATTGTGCATATTATTTTAACAAATTGTCTTCACAGCAGGAGAGAGCTTCTTGTTTTTAAGATAAATTCTTAACAGCTCCAATTGTGGCCACCTACAAACCAGATTTCATGCAAAACCAAGAGTCCCTATTTGAAAGGTGAAACAAGGTGAAGAGAAATAACTAAGTGTAAGATGTAGGGATGAAAACATCCCAAACTTTACAAGGAAAACAAAACAAACCAAAAGCGCTGATAAAAGGAAGGTGAATTACTGGTATGCTCCTTTCAAACTAACAGAAAACACATTTGCTAAAAAGTCTGCCTGCTGCTGGCACTCCCTGCAGCTCGGGGAGTCTTCTTAGAGGTAGCTATGATTGTAAAAGGACTGGGGATATTCCCCCATGAAAGGAGGCACTGCAGAACTTCTTTTCCTCTTACCAAAGCAGGAGGAATCACTGGTGTAATTGAAAATTTGTGTAATATGATGCAGCTGAGCTAAACACTGACAAACCCTGAGTGAAATTTTAGGTACTGGTTCTGCCTGCTCTCACCCTGCCCTTCTGCCTGAATCCTGGGAGTCCTGCCAAAGTCAGGGGTGCTTGAACAAACACCTCAGCTTTTCTAGGGCTGGGGCCTTACTGAGCCACAGGCCAGCCCCTGCTGCACGCACCACTTCGGCATTTGAGGTCAGTCCTTGAAAGGGAACACCCAAATCAACGTGAAAATTTAGGTCAGATAATGTAATCTAAAACCTGGATTAAACTGCTAAACTTCAAAGAAACAGATTATCTTTCAGCCAGATGTGTGAGGGCAGGCACTGACAGCTGGGAGAATTTGAAACATGGGCTAAAAGCCAACAGAAGGTGAGACTTCTCCCTTGGTAGCTGGGTGGATTTAGTTTGTGCCAGAACACCCTCATCCTACATGAATCCTATCCACTGCTGCCTTCCAGCTTCCAGGAATGAACACAACACAAGCTCTGGGAGTTTAGAGACAAATGTGATGCAGGAAGCAGCCCAAAACTCTTTTTCACCTTAAATTAGGTGAGCCTCAAAGCAAGCACATGAGGACATGACAAGGATCCTGTGCACAGAAGCTGTCACTGCCATCCAGTTTGAATGTGGTGATCAAGGACCTTCAAACAACTGAAATGTCTTTCAGTCAAAGGAATAAAAAGATGAAAGATATTTTGGTAAACAGAAAAAACAAAGCTGTCACATACAAAATTACTTCAGAGTGGAAGATGAGTTTGGAGATGCTTTCCTAGTTTGATCTGGTATTCATCTGAACAAATTAATGGCACTACCTATATTCCATATTATTAAGAAAAAACCCTCTTTAAATTTTTCTGTGACATGTGGACTTAAGACCTGCATGTTTATATGAAAAGACCTGCAAGTAACTTTGCATTTTAGATGGCCAGTTGAATCCTCACTCTGAATCTGTAAGCAGGAAAAAGCGAGCACTGACTTTGCTGTCTTGTTTATTTAAAAACCAGGAGTTGAAAGGCACAGGGAAATAGCCCACATGAAACACATGAATAGTTTAATGACAAACAAACAAACAAACATATGAGGCAGCAGAGTGCTGAATGGCAGTATAAAAACCAGAAAACCCTCTATAGCACCTTCAACCAAAGGGAGAAAATAGTATGATGAAGGAAAGAAGCAGGAAAGAGGAGAAATCATAAAATATTAATAATTTGAAACCCTACAGTGGCCAGGTGAAGAGCAGAAGAGAAGAAAATAATTACATTCATAATGAAGAACAGGTTCCTGAGGAGCTGATTCATGTTAAATCATTCATGCAATTGTCTTCTGAATTAAGGCCTAGAAATCAAAGGTCCAGGCTTGTAAACACTTTTGGGTGTCACAGTATTGAGCACAATCTTCTGCCGAGCCAGTAGTCCAGGGGAGCCCCAGATCAGCTACCTGGGATGTGTGTGCTCCCTACAAGGAGAACTAAAGGTAAAATATCCCAGAAAAACCCTACAGAGCCAAGGGAAAATCATGACTGATGAGTCCCCTTGAAGAAGGAATCTGCTCTGCCCTGAACAATGCCACCCCATGTCTGAGGTGAGGCTCTTTCCTGTCAGGACAGGTGTTCAATGTAATTGTCCCCTAGTTGTCTCCAGGCTCTTCCCCTGACTGCCATAATCCCAGAATTGAAACACAGAAACCTGATAACAAACTGGGAGCCAAGATAGCCAGCCAAGCAGAGAGGCATCTCTCTGAGGCAGCAGGGATTGCCTGAGGACAGACCTAAAACCTCACCTTTCCCAGAAATAAAAGCTAGAAGAATATACCTGCTATGAGGAGCCTTTCCCCTCCACAAAACCACTTCCCTTAACCAGCTTCTTCAAAGCCAAGTAAAATCTTCTCCTTCCTTCCTTCCTTCCTTCCTTCCTTTCAAAAAGCACCACTATCCTCCTTTTTAGTATCTGTCTGTTTAAAATTTTCACAAAAAATGTAGCGTCATTTACTGTCACCAGCTCATTCAACACCTGCAGGTTTTTTAATGAGGAGGGAGAAAAACAGTAATATCTTTTGAAAACACGAAAGGATCTGCTTCACCAGATTTTAAAATTACAGTCTGAAAATGAACTGCATGCTCTACTTGGAGACTTTTCCAGGGGAAAAAAAAATTCAACATGTTTTAAGACACTGCCTTGTAAACCTTGCATAGAGCCAGCTGCAGTCTATCATATCAAGTTTTCTTCTGGATTGATTCTCCCAGAAAGGTTTCATCAGCTTACAAGCAGCAGGGCTGTTGTTTCATTTCCCCTTAGGATTCTGCTGTGTGTCAGAGTAAGAAATTGAGACTAAACAAGAAAACGTGGGGTAAAGTTTAAGTACCTCTGCTGTGAAAGCTGTTAAATGAGAAACAGGCATTGCAGACTACAAGTGTCAATTAGGAACTGGTTCCACTGGGAAATGACATTTTCACATTGTTTCTGCCTTGTGGTTTGCTGTTGACAAATCTGGGTTTAGGAAAGTTATCCTCTAGTTACACATATTCCTGACGTCTCTCCTTTGCAGGCCTGTCAGAACAGACATTTCACATGAAACTTATTTGCCACGATAATTTTAAATTAATAAAAAATTTCAAATACTACAATAAAAACATCAGGTTGCCTCCTCACTCACTGCAAATATGGGGTCCTCAGTTGTCAGAATGAAGTAATGATTTCAGAAATCTCTGGCTTTTGGCACCCAAACATAAGTATTTCAGTGAGATCTGATCTGTGACTGGCAGGGAGGTGGAATGCAGTCCCAAAAGTCTCCCTTACAGATTGTAAATTGCATTGCCTTTGTGGGGGAAAAAAAAAAAGGAAAAGAGTCAGAATGACTGGAAGCAAAACATCCAGTGAATGCTTTATGAACCCTGGTGAATTCCAAAAGCTGAACGTTATTCCATAGTGTTCCAAAAGTGCTTTTTAGGAGCTGAAGTCGTTCTTAGGAGCACAGCTTCTCCTATGGGGGGATGTAATTGCCAGGGACAGTGTCATGGTCCTGCCTTTGAGTGATGACAAGACCTGTGGAGAGTTAACCATCCCTGGCAAAGCTCTGCTGCAGCAATGTGGGAACATCCCCAGCTTTTGATGTGGGAGATGGTCTGTTCCAAAGCCCACAGCAGGGGTTAAAAGGTTTTGAGCCCAGCATAAAAGGCTTTGCAACAATAACAAATCAATCCATACAGAGCCCGAGCTTATGAAAAATGGCTGATTGACTCCTGAGTGGCTGAAAAGGCGTAGCTGGAATTGAAATTCAGTCCTGTAATTCTGTCTCCATATGCTATTGTAATTCCATCAGTCTCCTTTCAGCACTCGCTCCTGGACTCCTTCAGGCTGAGATTTCATGTATCACTTACCCCCACACTTATGTCTGAAATCAGGGAAGAGACTTGATCATGTAACATGTGGCATCATGCCACTGTGCTTCCCAAGGACCAAAAATACACCCCCCAACCCCCTCCCCCCCCCCAACGTGCCCCAGCACCAGGATAATTGGAATGCGCTGCCATCAACACAAGAGTCGATGTTTCAGCCGCATCTGCATTCCATATGGACTGTGAATTTGACAAGCTCCCATAATAATGGAAAACATTTCCGACAACTTTCAGAGCTAATATATTCTGATCCCTACAGAGCAAATTTTCTAAAAGAGAAGTGTATCAATTTACAGCTAAGGGTTGGCTAAGAAAGGCAGAGCATTCCACACAGAGGAATAGAACGGTGAAGACACAAAGGCAGAGAAAAGTTATTTTCAAAACTTTCAAGCATGCATTGTGCCTAAAGCAAAGTTTGCATTTCCCCTTCTCAGATGCTATTAAATTCCAGGGAAACTTGGGAACACGTGATTGAATTAGAACAATCACAGGCTTTGGCAGAGGGCCTGTTCAGTTACTGACAAATTAAAAGTTGACAGTTTCCCTGGAATATCTGTCCCACACATCTACTAACATACAGAGAGGAGAGAAACCCCTGACTGAAGTCCCACAGAGAGGAATAGCTGCTAGAAAGCAGCAAAAGACATGTGGACTCAGAAGAGGCAAGTAGGGCATGGACAGATCCAGAGAAAAGTCACAGAAACTCACCATGCAGCAGAACTGGAATAAGCAGGTTCAGGACTGTGCAGGAATGATGCCCTCCTGTAAGGCAGGCTAACATAGGAATTCCCCTTCTTGCTCATTTCATGAGGAATTTTGGTGTATCACTGTGGTAGAAATTAAAACACAGTTCTGTAATGGGATTTTTCCTCCTAAGCACTGCCATTGAGCAGAACACAACCAAAATAAAGCTGGCAAGAGAATGGAAGTCCAATATACTGTGGGGCACAAGATAGCAGGCAGCCTCTCTCTTCTGCAGTCAGCAGCCTGTATGGATTTATTTGGTTAAATCCTTGAGATGACTCTAATTTCTGTGCCATGAACCAAAGTTTCTGCTCCTGTGGACAGACAAATCCATGCCCTTGCAGTGTGGACAGACATCAACAGGCCAGTGAAGAATTCCCATAACCAAAGTGTGGATTTGGGGTTTGCTTCTCATGTTCATCCAAAATAACCCCAATGCTTTGATCTCCAGATGTAGCACTCCGACCATGTTTTTGGGGAACAGGAGCTATTGACATTTTTGTATCTGGCTTGACCTAACACCAATCAAACTAATTCTCAGTGTGACAAGAAGAGCATTTGCTGCTTTTTGTCTTATTTCATTAAACTTGAAGATATGCCAAAGGTGCCTGCAGTCAGAAGTGGCCTTGATATTATGAGATTCAACACCAAATTAATATTTTCCAATAACACTGTTTATGGAGCTAAATGGCCAGCACATATGTTCACACACTGGAACCAGATGTCCACGTTGTTAGGCTCAAACTTGACAGCAGGGCAGGATAAAGATGATGCCCAGCTATTTTGCATATTTCTCTCCCACTTTTCAGGCTGCCCACTGCAACAATATCTATGAGGGTCTATTCAGCTAGAAAATAAGAGATGCCATCCAGAAAATGGTACAAAAGCATAATATTAATGTTTGGATTTTAAGCTATGAATGCGCAAGTTCAAAGATAAAACCTTCCCAGGGTCATCTTTCCCCAGGAAAACATTTCTTTCCTTTCAGCTGACCATTCACCAGTCATGAGGAATCCTTGGATAAAAAGTACTTAAGCTCACAGTCTTCTTGAACACAGATTTATGGACTTAAACATGATTATATGCTACAAAGTTTGCTTCAGCAGCCACTTTGATGCTACACTTGTCACCTAAATGAGCAGATGGAAATTTTTAAAAAAGAGTGCCACTAGTAGTGAATTGTGTCCTATCAGCATGCTTGGACAAGACACTAAACTTTAGGAACAATTCAAAGGTTCTTACCATACGCTGCATACAATCTACAAATTTTGACCTTGAATCAGCACAAGCAGTTCAGATACATTACTTTAAAATGAATCAAGCTGGCAGTCTTTAGAAATTTCAGCCCTAGTATGAGCTATTGATTCTGGTTTTGCATAACAATTGTCAGCAGTCTATAAATTTTTACTTAAAAGGAGAAAAGTGGTGAGGCAGAAAGCTTTTGCTTAATTTCACTCACCTTTTCTCCTGTGAATAAAGCTAGACATGTTTTCTAGAATCTTACCTCTCCTCCTTTTCCTTGCTGTTAAGGCTGTAATTTTTTTATTCACGCAGGCAGACAACGAGGCAGCATATGGCCTATTTTTCTATGACAAAACCCTTGCAATTACACCAAAGAATTCCCAGCAGAAATTTGTGAAAGCAGCATCACAGTGCTTGCACTGGAGAGCCACTCCTGGTGGCTCACCCCTCTCCACTCCTTGCAGGCCTCTGCTCACAAGCCAGAGGGGTTATTGCCTTCTTATTCTGTTCAAAAGTCCAGGTCTTAAAAACTGTGTTTTTGCACAACACAAAAATAGTATATAAACACAGCTGCTAAGAAGATTAGGGTTTGCAGTGTCTGCCAGCACCTTTGCAAGGCACAGACACTGAGGCGAATTGCGCTTCTCTGTTCTGATTATTCCTCAGCTGCAAATAGTGCACAGAGCCAAAACCTTATCTTCCCTTTAAAAAGCCTCCCAGGGCTTGTAAAGCCTGATGAAACCGACACAAATGTGAATTCAACACACTGCCTCTGCCTTACGGGCTGCCAGACTCATTAGCAAGTTTTTAAGCCACCTCATTGTGGCTGTTCTGTGGGATACAAGTGATTTCATGTTGCTGGGAAGGTTCTCCAAGCAGCCTGATGCTAACTCTGCTCTCCCTATCGATTCTGCTCACTTGACAACATTGATTTTTGTTTTTCCTCTCCACATTTCTGTTATGATGAAAAAGCCACGGCATTTGCATTGGCTCCTGTTTTGTGCCCCAGGATCATCTGTGGAGAAGCAGGCACCACGATGGCAGCTGAGTTACTGAGGGGAATAAAGAGGGTCCAGAGAGTGACTGGTGTCACTGGTCTGTGCATCCCACAGAAAGGGCATCTCAAATACATGGGAGGTAAATACTCATGTGGCTATAGAAACACATAAAACACTTACTGATAAAGAAGAGACAGCATTATTCTTTCCCATGTGAAAAAAACTTCTTGCTTTATGAAAGAGATTGTACCTTGAGCCATTGAGCACATTCAGGCCTGGCCACAGCAGGTCCCAACTGGCCTCTGGTGGCCCGTGACTGATGGATTGCACTCAAGCTGTTCTAGTCCCTGCCAAAGCCAGAACAAAGTCAGGCTCAAATCAGGGTAAGTCCCCCTTCGGTCTTTTATTTGTACCCAGTGAATACTGAGGGCATCTGTGAACCTTGCCAGAAGACCTTGAGAAAGTTTCCTGCCATTTTAAAAGTAGTCAAATAGGATTATTGTTTACAAAAGGCTTCTGTAAAAGGTTCAGCCTATTCTGATATGTCTCTTCTTACCATTTTCAAGCCTTCTCCATTCACTGTCAGTGCTGGCACATGTGAAAGCATCATTGCCTCTCTATGTAGCTTTTGGAAAGGGAAGAATATTACCCTATTGTCTTTTAGAGAAACTGTGTGTACAGGAATGAACGAATCATGAAAATTCCTGAATACTAAAGCACAGCCTGAGCTCTAGGGAGAGCAGTCACTGGGCCCTGTGCTCTCCCACCCTTCTTTTGTGAATCAATTTGCCACCTTCCAAAGCTTGCAAGTCCAGTACTGCACTCATTGAACACTTTGAACACCCTGAAGCAACGATGAAATCTTACCAACTGTTTTAAAAGCTGCAGCAAAAATTCAATAGTCTTGATTTGTTCCAGGAAAGCCTCAGCTTTAAAAAAATTCCCACTGACCACAAAGAGAACAGCAATATCCAACCCTTTCTTTTCTTGGAGCACTGTCCTAGTACACCTCTAGGACCTCTGTAACCATACTTTAAATTATCTCAGAAGAAACCCATGAAGAGACTATTAAACCAGTGCTAAACATGATGAAAATTCCTTTCCATTTAAAAGAGCTTCTTAAACTCTGTCTCTCTGCTGGCTAATACAAAGCTCAAACACATGATTAACAGGGTATAAGGAAAATAACCTCTAAGCTGTTGTTTTAAAATAGCAATGCCTATATCCTACTGATTCATAAACACATAAACATCATGCATTCTGGAAATGGGGATGATTTGATCTTAGGTTCTTTTTGTCCTTGTGCCTCTGGACAGTCAATCTCTGACCTTTACCTATCTCATGATGCAGTTGATGCTGCATTTTCAGGTTGCACACACTAATACACTCCAAGAGCAGACCTGCAAAAGCCTTTCTGTACACCCTGTGTTTCCTAATTCCAGGAACACAGTCCCAGAAATACATTACCATTCCTCTGCCAAGTGAAATAGTGTCTCAGGGCACTCCCAGCCCTCCTGCCGCTGAACTCTCAGCTTTGGGAAAGGATATCTGTAGTAATATCAAAGAACTACAGAACTCACAGCACTACTGGCAGATGTTGGGAGAGAAACTAAATAGGGAAAAGCCTGTGAGCTGAGCACATGAGAGGCAGGCATGCACTCTGAACTCTATCATCATTCCTCAAATTTCATACCCTTCCAGATAGGTAGGAAGATTATAATTTTTTCCCCAGCAAAGAAGAAAAAGGTCCATGCTAAAAATATTCCATACAACATTTTCAAAACTGCTTTTGCAAACAGAATAAAACCTGATGCATCAAGTAGTATCAAGTTACTTTTCCGTATTACATAAAAACATACATTAGATACAAAATACACAGTAGCTAATCTCAAATTTATTCTTATTTACCTCACCAGATCTTTACATTTCCTGTTCTTGTGACAGTCTAAGCAGTGTGTGAAACCCAGAGGTTACCTGGAACGAACCCAGTTAATTTAGAGTGTCGTTAACAGGCTATTAAAGCAGACAGGTAAGTGTGCTGCAGCTTAGACACACCAGCTGATGGAGACAAACATGTGCTGGGAGACCTTTGCTGAAGCACAAAACTGCTGGGGAGAGACATTTTGTTCTGAAGTGAAAGCATCCTCCTCCTCTCAGGTGAAATCCTGAGTCCCTGCATTGTTGTCAGCACCTTCTCCTCAGTGAGATTCATCCCAAACACCAGAGCCCCAAGAAAGGCTGGTTGGACACAGAGATGCCAATTCCTACTTCAAGGAGCTGGCTGGGAGAGGTTGGATGCCCCAGGGGCCCAACACTTCTCCTTTTCCAACAGAATTTCAATGCTGCTGCCTAGTGCAATGGTTCTCTATTTTTCCCCCTCCCACTTTAACCTGATTAGCCCATATGGGGAAATGAGACCAGATTTTAGTGGTTCTTCAAAGACAAAATGTCAATAATATTTGAGGAGATCTTGCTCCTACTGAAATACGCTTTAGGAAATAAAAACTTTCTGCAGAAGAAGCACAAAAAGTTTTCAAAGACTGTTAAGAGAATATTTTCTTCCAGTAAGGCCAGGGGCTTATGTTCACTGTTCACTTAACTAATGATAAATAAAATCGGAGAAATATTCCAATTTACAGAGCAGCTGGATGCTCAGGAAGTTTGAAACAACCCCTAGCACCTTTCTGCATCTTTGAAAATGTTCTGATTTTCTTGTAGTCAATAATATTTTGCTTTTGTTCACTCTTGTTGATCCTCTGGTAGGACTGAGGGTGAACACTGCTATCTAAGGATAAGATCATTTTTCCTGGTTTTTTTACAGACACCTGCACATTTGAGTAAGTAGCACACCTTTAAATATTTGAAAGCTATCATCTTGATATGCTTTGAAGAGTAGACAGCAAAACCCCACCTCCTATGCTGAGATTAGTTTCTATTTTGAATAAATGGTGTCCTTTTCTTCTACCTCCCCATTGCTTCTTTTTAATATTTAAAGAGAAAAGCAAATTCCCTTTAAGCAACTAAATGCTAGGTATAGTAAAAAAATCTTTATATTGTTATGACTCTAAAAATGAAAGGAGGTATAGATTAGAGTTTGCAGCACAGCAAAAATAAAAATTATTTAGACAGAGAAATTCA
The DNA here is from genome assembly GCA_034509425.1 of Eopsaltria australis. NCBI lineage: Eukaryota > Metazoa > Chordata > Aves > Passeriformes > Petroicidae > Eopsaltria > Eopsaltria australis. The sequence goes on from JAVTVJ010000138.1 coordinate 3,370,000, forward strand.
TATAGTAGAGGTGTCTGGAGATTACTTTCTTCTTTTAAATTTGTGAAGCAAAATATATTGTGATACTTAGACAAATTCCAGCCTCTAAAGAAAAGAGACAGAAAGAATATATATTTCCAAAGTGCCTCTGAAAGTTTGTAAATGATTATATATTATGAGCTTTCCTTTTTAAAAAAAGGAGAAAATGTACTAGGGAAGACATGGCACTTTATATGTGTGCTTTTTGGATAAGCAAACCCAGGCCTTTTGTTGTACATCGATTGATTTCAAGAACAGGTTTTATACAATGCGAGCGCGTAGGATATTTCTCATTTTAAAAAATTCATTATAGGAAGCTGGGAGATAGATTTAGAAGAGAACACAACACATATTTGTAAAATAATTGCAGTTTATTGACCAAAGCCATTAAAGGCACTGCAGACAACAGCATTACTTGACAGTCCTCATCGGGTTATTGATTCACTTTTCTCTCCCAAAAGCACAGTTGGCTCAGGCTTTGTTCAGTTTACCGAGCACAAGGCAGAAGGCACCTTTTCATTGCCACTCTTCCAGTTGTTGTTAGACACCACTGCCCTGTGCAGATTTTGGCAGGAAAGTGTTGGTGTGAGGTGCCTGGTGCAGCAGAGACAGCACTCCTGACTCAGAGATGTGTTTGCTCTTAGCACAAGGGCTGCATGCCTGGCCCCAGCAAACTCTGGAGTCTCCTCCAGATTCCTGCTTTGCTCTTGCACTGCTATCTTAAAAAAATTACAGGAAGGGCTTGCAACAACCTGTGTATGCAATGGTGACATCTTGATACTGCTTGCAAATGAGAAAATCCTGAGCTCTGAGCTTCCTGACAGAACAGAATATATCCACAGGTCTCTTCCCACAAAGGAATGGATTTTAATGCTGTGAAAAATCAGAAAGCTACCCAAAGTCAGCTGGGGAGAGTGTGCTCTCATGAAGCAGCATCCACAAAGGAATTCAGTGGGGCAGGAGGGCCAGGCATGCAGAGATCCAAATGCAGATGGGCACCCAACTCAAACTCTGGTTACATTAACAGTGGAATCAAACCCCAGAGCTGTAAGAGGTTTCAAGAGTCAGGTACCTGTGATGGCAGACAAAGAGCCCTTAGGTTCCTGTCTGCCCACATGAGCTACAGCCAGGACTGCCCACACTCCTGGGTGCTGGACATGCTCTCGTGTGGTGACCACTGCAGGTCCTCTGCCCCACACCTGCTCCCTCCAGGCAGCAGCAGTTCCTGCTCAGCCTCTGCACAAGGCTCATTGCTTTGGAGTGACACCACAGACATCTGAGGTCCAGAGAAACCCCCTGGGAATGCATTCTGTGGAAATGAAGCTCCTGCAGCTCACTGAAGCTGCTTCAGAAATAGTCCTCTGCTGTAGTCCAGTGATTCCTCTGCAGATGGCTACAGCTGCTGCAGCCCTTGGAGGAGAATTCAGTGTGTTGCTTCTTGTTCCTCCTGAGCCTGTTTGACAGAGGAATTCCCAGAGAGAAGCCATGCTTCCTAACTCCATGCCATAACACAGAATGCATTATCCACAATTAAAAGCATGATTACAGGCACTTATTCTTCAAATTCTTTTTCTAGTTGCAGATCAAATGGCAAAGCCATTTTAAAATGGGTTTATTTCAGGATGACTATCAAAAATGCAGTAAGACTTTGATCTAACTTTCTGGACTTACCCATGGCATATCTGTGCTTCTAGAAGGGAAGAACCACTTGATCCCATCTCAGCATGTAAGCTGGAAAAGAAGGGTTTAGGGATCTATGTCTTTGCTGTATGCTGTGAATAATGACACATGCACAGGGAAAGCAGCAACACAACCAGCACAGGCCCCAGACCTACTTACAGCTGGCTTTTCACAGCTCGGTGTCAGCCTGAATTTCCTTCAATTCATTTTAAAAAGTTGCAGATAGTGACAACACATTAATCACTGTGCAGAGGACTAACTCCAGAATGAAAAGCACTTTTTCTGAGTGGGGAAGTGTATTCATAAAGCAAAACATTTGCCATTCCACATTTTACTGCCTGGGCTGGCATTTTCCAGTGGCACCACATTCTCATCAGAATTCCCACTGCAGTGCTGTTGCCTGATTCAATCCCGTCCCCACACCAATTGCCTGAGCTGAACAGCATCGAACTCCGCTGTTGCTGGACAATCTTTTGATCTGGGACAACTTCAATGGATGTGAGGTCAAAAAAAAAAAAAAAAAAAAAAAAAAAAAAAAAGAAAAGAAAAAAAAAAGTCCCCAGTCCTGTTCTGGTTAAAGAACTCCCAGTGACAAGAAGGAAATCAGTCCTGTGGAAATATGGCATCCCTGGAGAACTGACCCACAGTGCTGCTGCTGCTGCTGTCAGGAGTGAAAGATAGATAGGTCAGGCAGTGGCAGAACTGTCTGTTCTCTGGATTGGAGAGAAAAGTGTCATCTGAGAAACAGGCTAAAAAAGGCATCCAAACCAGGTGGCTTCATTCTCTCAAGGTCTAGAAATACCAAAGGGAAACAACCTTGGGATGACTCTAATTCATTACAGCACTAGGGAACCTGCCAAACAGCTCAACCATAAAACAAAAAACAGGCTTTACTCACAGTGTTGGGGCAGAGGGATGAGAACAATTGGTTTCTTGTATGGAAAATGAGAAGAGAACAGGCTTCCAAGTCCGAAGCTAAGTGTATAAGAAATAAAAGTAATAAGATAATGGTACTAGTTACTTAAAAATGCACTCAGGTCCCCTTTTTACAAGCTCATGGTCACTGCTTACATCCTGCCAGGTACAATTGGAAGCAAACAGTTTGTCTAATATTGGTACTAGGCAGTGGGGCAGGCATTGGAAGGACCCCACTTCCCCTACTGGTTTACTTTGAGGGAGGAAAAACACAGACTGAAGGACAGCATCAGACTTCTGAGCAGACAATGGTTAAAAACGGGGTGAAAGGAGCAAAAGCTGTCATGGCATGTGTGCAGAATAAACAAGGGTCTTCCAGCTCAGATAAAATGAGAAGCTGGGAAAGCCTGGACTTAATAACTTTTATCAGTCACAGCAGAGCAATGAGTGCTTTGACTTGTGATAGGAACTTATTCCTATTCTTCCTTTGCATTAAATTACAATGTTTTGAGCCTTGGTGTGTATCTCCGGGGAACAATGGCTGAGAACTGACTGCATGGCAACGAACAGAACTGAGGAAATGCCACAAAACTAACAGAAACAGTCACTTGAATCCCTTAGTGAATTCACATCAGCAGTATTTACACCCATTGCGTGTTCTCTCCAGCTGAACACACCAGAGAATGTGACTGTTGGCAGGAATCGGGCAAATGAACAGTGAATAATAAGCTCAAATAGAGACTATTCACAGGAACTGAATCTTGAATTTGCATTCAGGTCAGAAATGCTGGTGACAGCAGGCTCTGCTCACCCAAGCAGAGACAGGCACAGACTGTGGCTTCTCTGTCTGCTTTTTGACTTTCAAAACATTCCCTCACACGGGTACAGACCCCACCTTACTCTGTTCCCTGAAATTAAAAGATGCAACCGTCTGAGCTGATTCAGGGAAATGATGAGAAGAGACATCTGTCAGAAAGATGACTTCAAATGGTTTCTACATCTGGTCCAGAGCCATCTGCAACAGCATTTCTGGCCATTAGGAGTGGTGGCAGGACTAAGGCTGGAGCTGCTAAGAAGTCCACGATAGATAAGCAAGAAGCACTTTTTATCCAGCCTCTGCTGTTCTAAAACGAAGCCAGATTCTCTGAACATGGCATATCTTCATTTTTGTAATGGAAAACCTCATCAATTAGGTCTACTTTATGTGTTTTTAAAACTCTGGCAGAAAAGAAACAGGGATTTCATAACTCTCCACACCTCTTCAACCCTACAAAATTTACGGGGGAAAAAATGTGCTTTGCAAAGCTCTGCCACTCTCCCTTTGGCTTCTTAATTCTCTGCACTTTCCACTGTGGTAACTGCCTTTGCTACTGTTTTCAGGGACTAGAGAGAACTGCCTCACTTAACTGCACTGTCAGGGGAGATTAATGCAAGGTGGGAGCTGGAAGAGAGGGAATTTCGCTTTCCTGTCTTGGATCGAGGTCATTCAGCCACGCCCTTTAAGGAATCCCCTGGCACCTAAGCTTTCCCACCACAGGAATTACTCCCTCACTACATTTACCCAGAGGTGATACCAAGCCTTTCCTAGAAGCAGCCAAAATCTCAAGCTGTTTGGAGAACTCTCAGCAAGACCTGACTGCTCCTTCTCTCCCTGCCTTATCCTGTGGCTACTGTGACTCCCTCCCAGCTGTCCCTGCCACACCTGGAGAGCAGAGCAGCTCAGGTGCCTCTCTCTTACTGCTTTGCTGCAAGGATTTACTTCAGCTGGAGCAAAGTTTCACTCCTTGAAGGAGGCAGCAGTGGTCTTTTCTCTCCACAGAACCAGAGTTAATTCTCAGCTTGCCAACAAGGGTGCTGAGTTCCATTTGTTGGCTCAGACTTTTTAGCAATCACTGCTTTAAACCTGGGACTCTCAGGTAATCAGCATATTTTTAGATGGGACTCTGCTGGGTCCTACCACAACAAAAGGTTCAGGGCTGCATTTGTGGAAAAATCCCCTCTTGCCATTATTTTGCAACAAATTCCCTTTAATATTAAAGCCACATTTGGAACTAAAGTAAATAGCTGTTTCACAGCATTAGTTTTACTACAAAATCAGCTGCAGCCCAGAAAAGGACTTTCTGACCTCGTTTAGAGGGCTGTTGCACACTTATGTCTTAAGTACAGGAGTTACAGATACTCTTTATGGCAAATTATGTCATCACTGGAGCCTTGGATTAATGATCTGTATGACACTTCCACAGCTGATAATCAAGTAAATGTGTGTGTCTAAACACACACCAACACACATCTGAAATTGTGGAGTTGTCCACAACTGCCTTTTTCAGGAACTCCAGCAGTGTGAGGTCCCTAAATCTCTCAAGTCTATCCGAGGGGGCTGGTTCTTTTCTTCACAGATGTAGTCCTTGTCATGGTTACCAATAGCCCCTCTCACTCCTGAGCTATTTGCCGCATGCTGTACTTTTGTTTTCCCACTAAGAGTGCTGGTATCTAATGTGACGTCTCAAAATTGCAACCTGAAACAGGGGAATGGTTCTGTCGTGCAAAAAACATGACAAAAACCAACACAAGAGAACAGACTTTCCCTTCCTGCAAATATCTCATCCATCATTCTGGCAAGCATGCTGACAAGAAAGGAGTAAAATGTCACAGACTTCCTCTAGCAGATTATGTCTAATTGTCCATTTTGCACCCCCATGAGGCAGTGCTGTATCTGAGGGGGTTCCTTTACTCACTGAAAATAATCAGAGTCAAAACCATTCCCATTATGTTATTTTTCTTTTCTTCCTTCACTCACTGCATTTCCCTGCTGTCCACACACATTCATCTGGCCACATCCTCACTTCATGTAAATAACCACAACTTCACTGCTAAAGGAGAAAGAAGGCACCTCAAATACTATCTAGTTCCAATCCCCCTGCCATGGGCAGGGACACTTTCCACTATCCCAGGTAGCTCAGAGCCCCATCCAGCCTGGCCTTGGACACTGTCAGGGACGGGGCATCCACAGCTTCTCTGGGCAACCTGTGCCAGGGCCTCACCACCCTCACTCACAGTAAAGAATTCCTTCCTGGTATCCAATCTAAACCTACTCTCTGGGAATAAAAGTATTCACAGGCACAGCATATGTGTGCTAAGATGTTTGAGCAAATTACCTTCAGTAAGACAGAGGATTAATTAATCAGTGTGTTAATAAATGGTGTAGACGTTTCAAACTCCTTTAGGATTTATAAAGCATTTAGAACTGTCAGCAACAAATTATACCCAAGTAGTACTGAGCAGGATGGTAATGAACAAAATGAATATCCACCAAGGGTCAGAGTTAGCCCAGCTAACCTAGGAACTGGATTTTCCCAGTTAACTAAGTTCTTTAGGTGTGATAGATGATGCCTCTCTGAGGATCCCAAACACCCTGAAAAGGTCATGTGTACACCAAAGCTCTCAAATTCACTGATTCACTGCTTTTTACACCCCAGCATGGCTGTCTTCCAATCTTCTCATACCTTTTAGCACAGTGACTGGCAAATTTATCTAAAACGTGGCAGATTTAGATTCAACGTTCTTCTCCTTTTCCAGGGACTATAAACAAGACCCCGGTTAAATTTCCTAAAATTTAAACCACAATGTTTTATCTAACCTCCCCATTAAAGTTTTTAAATACTCCCTGAATCACAGAAAACAAAAAGAAACTAAAAGAAAATTAATTACTGCATTGCATGCTGACTGCAAATTCCATCTGTGAGAGAAAGAAGCTAAATCTGAGGACATTTACTGTGAGATAAATAAGCCTGAAATCCAAGAATTTGCAACTAAACTAAGGAGCTAACTACCACATTATTTCTCACTCTTACTTACTTGGCTTCAATCAATATTTTGCTGTTCACTGAAAATCAAAAAACTCAGCAGACTGATGGCTGAGGCACTCCACCAGCCCAGACAGCATGCAGGCAGTGGTCCTGTCAAGTTAAGGGCAGCAAAATCATGTCTCTCATCCTGGATATGGGCTCTTACCACTGATGTGTTCAGTAAAATTTGAAAAGAAGGAAGAAAACAGCTTTGCTCTTCTTTCACCTCCCTAGTATGAAAGAGCTGTTTCAAGGACCTGCTCATAGCAAATTGTTCATCAGTATAAATCCCAAGCTAAATATAGAGCCAAGGACAAGAACCTGAGGAGGACTTGGTCAGCTCAGAGTAGACACTACAATATCCTGCACTGAATTACCCAGCCCTCTGCAAGCAGCTCCAGGACAATTCCATTCCCTCTCTGTGCTCCGAGCAGAGCACTCACAGCAGCAGCCTGGCTTCACATCTGACTCAGCTCCCAGAATGTCTCGTCTTTCCTTCCCATTCCACAGCTCGCAATCCAGTTTATTTTAAGCCCAGAGGTGTTCAAACAATCAGGAAACTTTTGGGGGCTGCTGTTCCATGCATAATTTAGCTTCTCTTGTCATTTGGATGTCCTGCAGGTACCGCACCGATTCTCCAAAAATAGAGAGGGATTGGAGGTTTTATGTCTGTGTTTGTATTAGTTATCATAACTGAAACAGATTAAACACACCAGAATTTTGAGGAACAAGCTTCCCTGCAGCCTGGCTAGTGGAGTATAGCTCCCTTCTGTGGAGACAGCAGGACACAGGCACAGACTGCCTCATTTCCCCAGGAGCCTGGAAAGGTTAGAAGAAGGGAAAACACATTTCCTACCTATCTAACACAATGCAATACAGAGAGAGAGATGAATTGCTTTGCTTTAGTCTATCATTACCTTGTCATAAAACACTATTAGCCTAATGCTTCATTCCATGGGAGCCTCGCAGCAGTGTACTCTCTTTTGGGGGACACAAGCAACCAGCTCCAAAATACATTCTGCAGCAGAGGAATCCATGTTGAATTGAGGGTTTGAATTATCTGCCTATCTTTAATCTTAATCCAGGGAGCCAGGGAGGATCTGCTAGTTATTTATAACTGGGCTGGGGTGAGCTGCTGTGAGCAGGGTAATTGGAACAGTATTTCAGCCTGTCTGCCCCTGATTTGTGTAATGGCTGATGTTAGCTACGGCATAATCACGGCGCTAAATGGAAAATAAAGAATAAAAATGCATTAAACACATGTTTTTATGTTGTGTTTTATGATCACATTTCTTATTGCACTTTCAAATTCTGTTGTTCCTTCCTTTCTGAGATCAATTTACTTGCCTGGCAGCAGTTTGCTGTATTAAAGCTGGAGAAAGCTGATCTGCTTTCTCTTATTCTCTTGATTACGGGAGCTTTCTGCCTGAGAGCTACTAAATTCTAAAGACTGGGGTCTATGACCTCTTTTTAAAGTTGCTTGTTACAAAAAAAGATCAGTTCATGCAAATTATTGTCCCTTAAATAATAATCTTTTTTTCTCAGAAAGATGTTATTTTGTTCTTTCCTCTATTAATTTTTCAGCATATATTGTTAATTCATCAATCCAATACTTGTCATATACTATTTCTGATATTTGACAATAATTTCAGTTAAGTGATTTAGTGCTGCCTCAAATCAGGAAAGACAGGAAGTGATTTACCATCCTGCCCACTATTTCCTCTCCTTTTAAAGGAGAAAGTACTCCCAGATCTCATCTGTGTTTCCTATGCCAAGGTACCTTGGAATTCCTCCAGCAAGCATCAAACACCCATTTATGTTCCCAAGTCACCATCCAGCCTTGGTGACTTCTGGATGGGTCACACACATCTGGTTTTTGGGCAGGAATCTGCTGACCCACGCAGCTCTCCCATCACCCCTCCTGCAGCTTGGTATCACAGGCCCCCTCTGGTTTACACTCTGCTTCCAGCACCCAAATCAACAGGCACTGCACCCAAATGTCACCTCTCAGTCCCTGGATGCCAAACCACAGCCCCGTGACAAACAGCTTGCTTGCCAGGTTACAGCAGGAGCCACCTGCAGACCAGCTGGTGCTCAAGGAGGAATCAGCAGAACTCCAGGGGCTCCAGAATTCCCTGCTCCAGAGCTGTGCTCCAGTTTTAAGGGCAGCAAACCAGGTTCATTTCCAGCAATGCCTGTATGTGTTTTGTCAGAAGCTCCTCAAAACCAGAGAAATTCTGTGATACATGCTAGACTTGACAAATATGCTTTTTCCCAAGAAATATACACTTCCTCAAAGAATTTCCAGCTTTCAGAATCTGGGGCAATCCCAGGCCATGCCAGACAAGAAAAGGCAAGCCTTAGCTGGAAAATACAAGCTGTCAATCTGCACATCCCTGCCACAGAACCACCTGCATTCCCAGCCAAGGTAAGATCCCAGGCTGCAATCCTCTTTCCCTCAGCCTCTGGATTTTAAACCTTAGTTCTTCCATTCCCTTAGGAACCAGTTAGCCTAGAGCCTTAAGGACTTTTCTCAGGCTGAAGCCTAAGTCCACAAACTTGATTCCAGTCCAGTTCTGCCTTTTGTTCTGACTTCCACACATATCTGGCAAGGAAACAATATTCTCTTGCAGAATCTCTTTTAGTATCATAGACAGCACCATTACCAGATTAATAATGTTCTGAGAGGAAAGGATAGGCTGAACAAAATAAAAATCAGTTGTAAACTGGCTGGTCTTGATCTAGTGTATTCCACTTTAATACCACCCCTGACAGGTGCTGAGAAGTTCCCTGTAAGAAGCATAACAATGAACTAATAAGTGTTAAATCTGCTGATACTTACACAGGAGCAGAACAAATGAAGTGCAGCTGGACCACCCAGCAGAGTCACACCAGCTGCTGGCTAAAGGCACATACTCTATCCACTGCTCTTTGCCATGCTACTTCTCATGCACATATAAAGCGCCCAATCCTTTTTTATTATACAAAAAAAGAAACACTGGTATTTCCAGAAGGGAATTCAGGACATAAACAAAGAAATTGTACTGGGAAGAAGGGTTCAGCCAAATGCATCAAAGGGACATGTGGTCCAGGAGAACATGGACAGCAACAGAGACTCTGTCATAAATCAGTCACCTTTCTCTCTCATGAGATGGCATCTGGATATTTTTAACCCCCCAATAATAACCTTCTAAGGACAGAACAGAAAAATTTTGTGGCTTGCTACAGGGAAAATATCATCTGCACAATCTCGCTGAGAAGAGGTCACTTGCTTCCTTGGAAAGATTACAGAAAAAAGAAGAAATCATAGCAAGGGAGCTCTGTGATACATGAGTACCTAGAAACCCACTGAGAAAACCTAATCCCCTATAAGTGCTGTACAGAAGCTGAAAGGCAGCTATTTAACCTTTGAACTGCCACTGCTACACAGCTACAAAAGCATCCATGTGAAACCTTTAAGTGGTCGAAGCTACAGCTGGAAGAGACCTATACTACTCCCATGAAGTCTGACCCATGCAGGCCACAGACAGAGGATTCATCATTTACAGCTAATAAATACTTACCAATACAAAAAAACTACCTTATTTCTAAATCTGGAAATGTTACTCTTTCTCAGGCAGACAGTTCCTCAACTAAGCAGGCAGTACAAGTGTATTTTTCTTCTGTAGAGACACTCACTGGTCCTGGCATGGGTTCATATTATTGTAGTAGCTTCTTTCTCACATCAGAGACATGTTCTAGGAAAGCTGGGATGTAATTTTACAGACATAGGCTTGGGTGAATCCTGCCTTAGGGATGGTGTTATCTAGTGGTAAATAACTGTACATGCTACAGGGAGGGTGAAATGTTACCTTCCTTAATCTAAAATACGTGTCTGTGACAGAAGAGAGCTTATAACATTAAAATCAGAGAGATAAGACTTACAGAAATGACAGGCACAAAGGCTCTGAAAAGGCTCCCAGCACAGTCAGACAAATATAAGCACAGTGCTCTCATGATGGCCAAGACTGTTCCCTGCCAAAAATGGGTCTCTGGAGGAGAAATCTGTGAAAGTCACGTGGCAGATCCCATCTCAGATGGGTCATGTTTGGTTACTCTCCCTTTCAGTAATAATCAGAGAAGCAGGGAATATCCTGAGTTGGAAGGGCCCCATAAGGATCATCAAGTCGAAGTCCCAGCCTGCACAGGACACCCCAGCAATCACCCTATGTGCCTGAGAGCTTTGTCCAAACACTCCTTGAGCTCTGTCAGCCTTGACCACTGCCCTGGGGAGCCGTTCCAGTGCCCAGCCACGCTCTGGGTAAAGAACCTTTTCCTGATATCCGACCTAAATTACAGTAAACCAGGTCTTAGCCATAAGCTTTTCCAAACGCTTTTCTTTACCAGGATGTGCATTCCCCCAAAGTGATCCTCAATATTTTGTGAGTGCTCTTTGATCCTGTGCTCCTTCTGTTCCTGGTGTAAAGCAGCTGAGCCTGGCCAGCTGCCATCCCATCCTCCCACTCTCTCTTGTATGCCAACAATATTCTGAGCCATTTGTCATTTAAAAAGAGTGAAAAAAAGGAATTTCTTCTACCTTCCATAGAGCCTCGCTGCCTCCAGCCCAAGCTACTGCATGTCCATGTCTGTTCCTCAATGGATTTACAAGTTCACATTAAGCAAGGCTCAGACTCACTCAGACTCTGTGGGGAGTGCAGAGAAGAGAAACCATGATAACCCAGGGACTGCTGATGGATCAGAGCCTGGGGGAAGCTGATAAAAGAGCATTCTGTCTTGCACACCAAACTGATCAGGCAGCTGGTATGAGAAAACTGCTCCCAGAGACAGGGTCACCCAAGTTCTCGCATGTTGCGGCAACTTGAGAAAATGTAAAAATAGAGAAGGGGTAGGAGGAAAGATATAGAAAAATACAAAAGCTATTTTTTCTTCTAGAATGAAGGTGAAAAACATCCAAAAATTTGTTGTGAAATTGCTGAACCACTGTGGCATCTGATAAATCAGAGATGGGCTCCTGGAAGTGTACAGCACTCACATGCACACACATTCCCAATACTTTGAGGAGTTTTGCCCACTCTTGGGTACTGCTAGTCTTCAGTACAAATGGACTGAGAGCTCTGCTGGATACAGGTGGGCTTAAAATATGCTTTAAATTAAACACTTGCCTACATTCCTTGCTGAATCAGAATGAAAATCCCGTGTGTTGGCACAGTCTCAGCTTTACAGATGCAAGAATTATACCAAGGAGAATGGAGTGAGACTGTAATTTCCAGCAAAATAACAGACTCACAAAGCTATCAAGGGCCACAAACAAGAAGGATAGAAACAAGGCCAAGATTTTTATCTGTCCTTGAATCATGGCAGAGTGCAAAGGACGACACAGAGGAAAATCTTTCTTTTCTCCCCTTTTCTCCTCGCTTGGCTGAATGAGTGTGAGTCTGCAGCTCCATTCAAATCGGATTATCTCACTTTCAGAAATGAATTCGCCGAGGAAACAGCTGCTTATCACGAGGCTGCAAATAGGATGCCCCCCAGACCACCAGCTCTCAGAACCTGGAATGAGCAATTAGAAATGTGTAGGGCTAAAGGAACATTTGTTCTTCATCACAGAATACAAATATTGGTAAGTTTTCATTATGCTAGTTCCCTGCTGCTTTCTTTCTCACAAATTTGCCCCAAGGTAAATGGCATAATTTGAAAATTATGAGAGTTACATTCCTATTATTCCATTAAAAACATGCATTTCTATAAATACCTCTGGTCAAACCTTTTAGCATTTCTCTTTAACAAGAGAAAAAATCATGGCTCTAATTTGAAATGCAAAGTGACAATGCCAGGAATGAGATATTCAAAGCAGAGTGAAAAAAATAACCACAAAACCCAACCAACCAACCAACCGAAAAACAAACAAACAAATAAAAAGGAAAAAAACCTGATAAACGAGGGCATATTTAATTTGGGTGACTTTTTATATACCTCCACAGCATATCAAGCCAAGGGTTCTTAAGGTGTTTTAACCCTATTATATATCTGACCACTGGCCCATCCCTTACACAGGCAGCCACTCTTTGCTGAACAGTCACTGCTCTAGAAAGTGCTGAGTTACTTGCCTTCAAGCCCTTGGAAGTAAACATGCAGAAGCATATTTAAATATTTAAGTAAATTAGATTGTCTTGTTTTTCAGAAAAACGACATAAACTACACAAAGTGTTTTGGAGTGAATAGAAGCTAAAGAGACACAAAGAAAGTGCCTGAAACTCTCTTTAGCACTTACCTTAAGCAACGCTACATCCCACAAAATCAGGTCGTTCTGAAGCTTTCAAGTATACCGGAAATTTTTGCATAAAAACAGATTTCAAAGGACACACTAAGGGCTGATTTTGATGTATAAAGCAGCCACAGAACAGACTCAAGTGGAAGATCCTAGTGAGCATAGCTTGAAGTTGCTCATGAAAGTGGCCTTAAAGAATAACTTCCTCCTGTCATGAACAGGTCAAAAAGACAAAGAAGTGTAGTGAGCTGGGAAGGAATGAACCTTAGAGCTCCAGAAATGTCTTGGTCCTAGACCTGCAGCTCAGTGCCAGGGATAGGCTTTGTTCCTGAAAGTGCTGACACAGTGAGAACATGACACAGGGACTGCTTAGGGGAAAGAACCTGTTGTGGGAGTTGGTATGTTCTGGACCAGTAATGAACCCTTCTCCTCAGCCCAATACCTGGTATTCAGATGGATTACATGACTTTCATACTCCTAAAAGAGCTGTGATTCATTCTGTCCCAGGCTGACAGGATTAAGGATAAATGAAGTCTGGAGAGGAGCTCCCACTGGTGAAATCAAGCAGCTGCCTCTCTCTTCCTCCCAGAATGAGTCAGGATTCTTTTTTGTTCATTTGTTTCACACAGTCAGACACTGCAACACTGCTCAATACCACCAAGAAAAAGAAGAAAAAAGAAATAAGCAACAACAACAAAAACCTGTGGATTTGCAACTCAAATACTGAAGTGAAACATGAGAAAAGCTGGAGGGAACAGTAAGCTTCAAGTGTTGAGTATTGCTGTTTGTCTCCCTGCGTAAGAGGTGTTACCAAACCTTTAAAGATGCTCAGTGCTTGGCCCCAGCCTCATCCTTGCTGAGCTTATGGCTGGATGCTGTCAGGTTTTGGCCCCCTGCCAAAGAGGGAGCATCCTGCCTCAGCATCCATGGCTTTTGGGGGGCAGTCACTTTCCTGCCTTCTGGTAAGTCTGAAGGGAAGGCAAAAAAGGCCAGACTAATTCCTGTTGCTGCAGTACAGCTCAGGAAGCATGAAGTATTTACCAGTTTGAGCAAGCCAATTACTTTGCCAGTCTCAATAGCAGCCTGTCAGGTGAGTGCTGTTACTCCCAGCAGTGCATGGAGCTGCCGAGGGGTCACTCAGCCCACTGCTCACCCAGTTCATGCTTTGTGGGACTGAGATAACTGCAAAGAGGGCCCAGAAGAAATCAGAGCAACACTCTGCTATGGGTTGCTGTCTTCAGACACGCATGGCTGCCTTATTCCCAAGTCACAGGGTCAATGAAGAGATGCCAAAGGACCTGAAGGTGAATCGGGAACAGAGAGATTGATTTTGCAAACTGCTGCACTGAACTCTGGATTAGATGTGAGCCCAGAGATAAATAAAGTAGCCCTTAAAGCTGTAACAGCCTACTGCTTCTCCCAGTCTTCAATTTCTCTTTCTCTTCTGCTCTGCAACAGATTGATATGAATTACTCAATAATCACCACATCCCCTGGGCTTCAGCTTTCAACTGACAGAGAAGACCTTATCTCTGTCCTGGGAGTGAATTGTCCTAGGTTGTCCTTTTTCTAGTTTTTCAACTATTTGCTCTGAACTTTAAGGAGAGAATATAAGACTCCTAATCCTAGTATAAAATCTTCTCTCATTTCATAATAATCAGGGCAAAATGTAGTAATCAATAATCCTATTCAATAAGCCTTGTGTGTGTATAAGATTCTGCATTTGATTTTATACAAGTCACTGGATTGTTTTATGCTTCTGTTCTCAGTCTGTTCTGAGAAATTATAGTTCTCTTTCTTTCTGCCTTTTTTTTTTAGTTAGACCAAAGCCACTTCAGGATAAGGTCCCTAAAGCAGTCCCCAAACCATAGTTGTGCCCAAAGATATGTATAATGATAGACACATATGTACACACATACCCATACAGACAGGTACGTTAAACTAGAGTTATGATTGAATCTCTCATATTTTGGGAAGAAAATAGGCATATTATTCAACTCAGAGGCACTAAATAATTGGAAAACCATAAATATATACCCTAAATAAACCAGGCTTTATTAGCTGTGCTCTACCATTACTTTTGAAAGAACTGCCCCTCAGAACAACAAGAAAATGGCATTTCAGGCTCCAACCCTTATTTCAGTTTAAAACAAGTCTTTAGCAGTAGAAAATGAAGGAAATTATTTTAAATAGATAATGAGTTTCAAGGTGAGCACCTTACCCCTGGCACTTTTCAATTAAAAGTGCAGGATTGCGTGTCTTGAGAATACTATTACTGACAGTGCTGTTCTAATATATTTTTAGAGGATTGCCCTCAGGGCTCCAGTTTCTTCAATCCACATCCTCCTCTCTTCCTTCCGAGGCTCCTGCTGACTTTCTGACAACCCATAATATTTCAACCCCTCTCATCCTTTCCACCTTCTTCCCAACTAAAATTGAACAAGCATTTTTTAACCTACTTTGCTGTTGTTTTTCTCCCAGCTGAGGGCCCCACGTGTGAATGGGCTGTTTGAACACCATCAGGAGAGGTGGTGCTGGTGGATGAGGATTAGCAGGCTGGCCTGGAGAATTCTGCCAGTGCTGTCTGTGGGACTGCATACAGATTGCTCTGTTCAAGCCTCACCAGCAAAAACCTGTGTGTGAATAAACACCAACCCTCCTCCCCTTCCTGTTTTACCCCAAATACAAAGTCTGGGATTGCTAAAAGGTGATTTTGGGGAACACTGGTCTTGCTGCTGCTTACAACAACCAGCTTGAAGCCCAAACTGGATTTGGACTAACACAGGGCACAGGGTTGTCAGTCCCTACCTGTTTCACATGTTCAAAATAAAGTCACTGCAATGTTCAGAGCAGAAGAGTTTCTGTTCACCATCCCATATGGATTCACACTGCTTTTCATTCTTTTACCTTTTTTTTCACAATTGATAAATACAAACAAAACAAAAGCTTCCCTAATTAAATTCAACATCTTGTCACAAGGATGAGACGTTCCAGGCTGCAGACATTTCTGTATCCACTGACAGCTGTGCCATGATGATTATTATTAATAACTGCTACAAGTATGCTTGAAGTAGCACACGAGCACTGAGCAGACAGCCCAAAGACATTATTTATTTCTTGGCTCACATTAGATTTATTGTGTTAAGAGTTGTTTTGTAATTAATCTACAGCTTCTGAAAACTCTACCACCTTTCTAATTTGGGGAGAATGTGGCTCCTATGAACTAGGTGTGAAGGTTATGAAGTGTGTAATGAGAACGAGTGTTTACAAAACACAGCAACAAGTCCCCTCTTCACCACATGCCTGGCACAATGCAGAGTTTACAAATCCCTGGATCTTTGTAAAAGGACATAAGTCCCAGTTTCTATTGCATGTGTCACCTGCCATTGCTGGAAGGGGCCAGTGATGTGTCTGGACAGATAAACCACTCCGATGAAATTAAGGAAAAACAGCACCTTCCCAGTTTCACTTAACACACAACAGTGCTGCTTCACCAAAACCACCCACCCCATCATGAGGGAGAAAAACCATTACTCCAGATCTGATTGAAAAAAGATGAAGGCAAAAGCTCAAACTTTCTGAAAAGAAAAGGAGAGAAACCTTTAAATGGGGGGTTGTCAGGACTGTGCTCTCTTTTGATACAGCTGGACTGAGAGATTTATGTCAGGGGACTACAGAATCTCAGAGTCCATCAAACACCTCAGCTCCTGCCCAGGATCTGTCTGGATGGGTTGCTGAAGGGGGTAGGTTTACTTTCACACTTTTGCCTCTGCATTTCAACAGTTTGAGTTTACTGAAAGATCAGCTGTGTGAATGTCTGGAGTTTTAGGTAAAGTTCCTTCATTGTCCAGGCCACCACAGGGAAAGAGAAATCTTAAAATAAAGACAGTGGGAGTGAAGACATTCTCTTCACTGTGAGGAGGAAACGAAGGGAGGATCCAGTCTCACTGACTTTTAGGATGTAAGAGAATCATGTTCCATTATTCTAGCTCCTCCCTTTCATAATATAGAGGCTACTTACTTATACACACACCTAAGGCTCAGCGTGCAGCAGATGCAAAAAAAGTCCTTTAGGATGACCAAGATCACTAATACCTTCTTCTCAGGTATCATAGGTTTAGAGGTCAGTACCTAGGAAGATCATCATTGTATTTGTGTGTGGCTTGTTAGAATGCCAAGATAAAAAAAATATACAATTCCATAAGTTCATGTTTGTTTTTGCACACCCTAGTCTTTTACACAGATGATGCAAACTCAAGCAAGCCTACGCCATGAACTATTGGATTATAAATACAATTTTTGTTTGTGGGACTGTAACTACAAAGAGATTGCTACTATATTGGATTATTCAAAATTATTCTGAGAAAAGGCAGAATTTCACCAATCATCATTTCCAATTCTTGTCTCTTCTAAAACATAACAATTATGAGAAAATCCATTGAGATATTTTTGATACATCAAACAGCTAAAAGCAGTTTTCTCACATGATTAAGATAACAGTACTCTGAATCCTCTGCAGTGCCAGGGGCACTCACTGCTCAGAACTTCATCACAGCAAACTGCCCTGGACATTTGCCTCCTCAGGATTTTGTGCTCCAGCCATGCAACAGAGATGCAGCAGCATCCTCTGGTCATGCAAGGCAATGGCTATTCAATCACACCTCCATTATCATCCCTTTTCCCTCGGTCAGGTGCATTCCCTGCTTCAGGGCATGTTCCACCACACATTTGCCTCCATCCACTGTGCATGTCTGGGCAGCCAAAGAGCTCCAACGAGCCCCCAGTGATGCCCAGGGGTAACCTGGTGACACAGACACGAGGGACGCAGCCAAAAATGAGAGTCTCTTATAGCTCACTGAGTGCATGGGAGCTGTGCATCCCTGTGCTTGCAAATCAGCTGCTTCAGAATTTCAAAGAGCTCGAAAGATTCAAATGACAAGTATGCTCCCATCTGGTGAAAAATTCTCTTTCAAGGGAAAGGAGAATCATGCTGTACTGACCAAAGTGCCTTGCCAGTAAGACTTTGAAATAACAACACAATTTTCTCCAGCTGAGAAGAAAACTGTTTGGGAAAAGCTTCCAGTCACAGATTTGAAAACCTCTGCAGGCTCACTAAATGCAAAAAAACATAGAATTCGTGAAAAGGCAATCCATGTGACCAAAAAAATCATACCTACCTATTAGCAAAATCCATATGCAATAGAACTACCAGCTTGCATAGAGTAACTAATAAACAGCAGGCTTCTCTTTTCTCAAATCCATCCAAATCCAGATATTTTTTCACTGAATAATATAAAAATAATTTCTCCTAAGAATAAATTGAAGAAACATTTCTTCTTTTTTTTTGTCTTGGCTTAACAAAAGATAGTACACCTCTAACAAGTCAAGTTTGTTCAAGCATATGGAGACAAACTTTTATAGATTTTAAGCAAACTTATCAAATAAAAGTGACAGGATGTGATAAATATTTTTTCATTATTTATTGCAAGCTGATCAAAATGTATATCTGTAATCTGTAATGTTGATATTTTATTCCAGATGATATCTAACATAGATAATTTCCATCAGTAAGGTTTTTTCATGTCAGAGACATTTATTACATGCTGGCTCCTGTATTCTATTGGGAAATTACTCCTAAGTTAATCAATAGGAAAACTTACAGTGATAACATAATTGAAGCAGTGCTCATGAAATAAATGGTCTGATCAACATCAATCCCTGTTCAATAGCCTATTAATACATCATCTATACAAGCCACTTAACCTACAACTGGCATCATTCTGCAGGAGGCAGAACAAGATAAAAATACTGGCAAAATCATCCCAACTATTGTAGTGACACGAACAGCAGTGATTCCTCTGGGTAATTAAATGACATCATCAGCCAGTTATTAGCTTCCTTTTTCTAGACACCCACATTTCCATCACCCTAGCTGCATTAGGAAGAGATTTTGGAAATACAGCTTCAGTGTTGGGGAACCAGAGAGGTCTAAGATGTAAAAATTGGTCTCACCAAATTTTATCTCTCTTGTAGAAAAATCAAAAAGTTCTGATTTTAACTGAGAAGCTTAACTCATTACTTAAGCTGGGAGATGCCTTACCTGCCTCTCCAACAAAAAATGAACAGATTTAGAATAAAATACAACACCTCATAACACACATAGCATCCTTTATGTTTTAATTTTAGCCCAAAATACATGAGCAGGAGATGCTAACAATTTTTAATTTTAAGGGCAGGAAGAACTGTGGCAATCATCTCATCAGACCTGCTTGAGAGTACATGCAATGGTCCCCAGCAATTCCTATACCAAGAGGCTGAACTAAAAGCACTCCTCTTAGAAAGCAAATTCTTATTTAAAGACTGTGAGTAGTGATCAACAAATCACTTTCCTCAATAAATTACTGTAGCAGTTAATTAAAATGTGTCCCTTATGTTCAGTTTTCTTTGGCATCCAACATGTCGAGAGCAGACTTTGTTTTATCTTGCGTTAAATCCAGGCAAAGTTTGTAAGGTCTGGCAGTAATTTTTCTCCACAAAACTGGATAGAAACTGGAGGCACCTTTCTGGTACACTGCCTGATGCTTCTATACCACAAAAAAAAAAGGCACAAACATTGCTTCTACTCCAAATTCTGCTAGTGGCTGGTACCTGGAAGGTGTTTGTGCTGCAGCTACCACATGTGTCACAACTTGTGCCAACACCTCTTCAATCACAGCCACCTGCCCTGGCTAGACTGCTCCAGTCCAGCAGTCCCAACACATGCTGCCATCACACCTTCATTCTGTGGTGCACAGAGATCTTTCTGTAATAAATACAAAAGCACTTTAATTTTCTTCAGTTTTCCCTCCACACTGCATATGCTCTTGATGAAAAATGCCTTGTTATTGTCTCCTTGCTATGCTGAACAGACTGATCTCTGTAAACTCTCCTGAAGGACAAAGATTTCAAAATATCTGTGGGAAGCAGGACAAAAGAATCTTTTTGGTTTCTGACAGCCCAGCTTCTCTTATGGACCCCTTTTTCCTCCTCCCTGCCCTCAAGTTAACGTGGACTCCCTCTCCCACTGCACAAAAGGGAAATGTTTCCCTTTGCCATTTCCCACTGCCATCTCCAGCTGTGTGCAAGGGCAGGAGAGATTGGTACTGGAGGAATGCCCCAACCCACGTGTGCAGCCCTTCCTGAGCAGGGGCGGACAGGGATGGGTGGCTCATCCCTGTGCTGCTCTCCCAGCTGTTCTCCCTGCCCCAGCTGAGGCAGGGAAGGCAGCCCAGCGCCCTGGGCAGCTCCAGCCTTTGCTGGATCCAAAACCTGCCCTGCAGCCACCCTCATGCAGATCCTCTCATGTCAATGGACCAGAGTTATGGGTATTGGGATGAATCACATTTGAGCTATTTAGTACTGGGAATTTCTATATTTATAACATGACAGTGGCAATTTAAGTGCTCCGAGGTCCCTGGACTCACACATCTATCTTCTGGAATTACTTGTCATCGAGGTGTCAAAGCCAGGAGCATCAGGATGACAGTTGTTAAAATGGGCAAGCTAAAAGATTCTGCTAAGTTAACACTTGAATAACTTATGAACCACTCATTTTAATATTTGATTTAAGTTTTAGGGAGTTGATTGCATGTGGAAGTGCAGGGCCTGACAATAAACAAAGGAGTCATTCACAGGGCAAAAGCCTCTTACTTCAAACCAAAATTGCAGAATCATGGCAGGCTGCCTCTTGTTCTGAACCTGTTTCTCCTACACCTGCTTTGAACACACTGGTCCTGGGCACCTTCTATACAGGAACAGTCAAAGTATGGGACAGCTCTGTGATCCGGATGTGCTTTTGTTTTGTATCATTGTTTTATTTGCAGATGTTGCATCAGCTGCCCCAAAAGAGGATATTTCATGTAGTGCTGTCAGCCCTCAGCTTCTTGCCACCATCTCTCTGACAGCTGTTGCAGAATTGTGGGGACCTCACTTTTCCTGGCAGATCTGTTTGGAAGAGCCCTTCTTGTTTCAATAAGAAGAAATGGCTGGGTTAGCCAAATGGAACAGGTCTGACAAGGATGCGGGGTTTGGAGAGGACAGTAGGTGGGGTGTGCTCTGGGGCTCACACCATGCAGGACTCTCAGCACACACCATGGGTGGATGGTTTTACCAATGCTTGGGCTCTTCTTTCCCCTCAGACACCCTGCAAGCAGCCACCAAAACACAACTGTGGCATAAATAGACAAGAATTAAGTGAAGCTATCCACATATCTCTTCTTAACAACAAACACTCCCTGAGATCCCAAAAGAGTTCATAAAATTCCAAAGGAGTTAGGAATAACAAAAGGCACTTTAAGAGGCAGAACCCAGAGTGAGTCACATTAAGAAAAAAAGGGATGCAGCAACAATCTCTCCCCTGTCATTTATGTCCTTGCAGTCAGGTTTGGTCCAGCTCAGCCTTTAGTTGGGTGATGATTAACACTTATTTGTGAGCTCCTATGGAGAAGTCATCCTTTTTCCATTTCTTCCCAAACTGGCTTTGCTCTTCTCTCACCGTGACCTCAGTCTCTGGCAGGCTGCTGGCTGAGTGTCCCTGACCTGCCCTGTGCTCACCAGGCTTCTCCCCTCAGCCACTAAAAACTGCTCATTGCAGAAGAGCAATCTCCTCCCTTTCTGAGACCCCAGTGAGCCAAAAGTGCAGGAGATGAAGGAGGAAAACAGGCAAATATTTCCTCTGCAGTCTGGTCACCTCCTTTTCAAAGGGAGGAACTTAGTGCAATTACAGTGCAGGGAAGTCAGAAAGTCACTACCCATCATATGTACAAGAGATACAAACCACATCCTAGTTCTGAATATTCCCAGTGCACAATTCTAGGCACTTGTGCATTGGTTTATGGCAGCCTGGACAGGAACTAAAATGCATTTAGGAAACTCCTATTAGAAACACAGTATTTTCATCTAAAGGCCTCAGGCTATGTTCTGAATTTTTAAATATATAAACAAATATGATGATCTTTGCTATTTAGAGAGAAGCAGAAGGAAACAGGAATCAAAACAGTGTTGTAAGTAAGAACACAACCAAAGACAGACCAAGTGAAATTATGGTACAAAAAGCTGGGACAAGAAAGGATACCGGGATACAGAGAAAATGTCATTGTCTTCAACTTCCAGGTCTCAAAAATGCCTGAGAATAAAAGCTACACAAGTCAAAAATACCATCATAAACTTCTTGAAGTACTTGCCTCTGCTTATTCCTGCCTTTCATAATTTAAAACACACTGTGTATGAAAATCTGCCATCTCAGATTTCATTTTATGACACAACATAATGAATCAAAATGAAATATTTCAGAACAAAAAGGAAAGAATAGAAATGAGAAAGTTAGGTCAAGTTAGCATTCCAAATAATCTGTTTGGAAAAGTCTTTGAAAGCAGCCAGCTCCTGACAGTTGGGTTTTTTTAACACAACAGGATTTTTCTAATAAAAACCTACTCCTGTTTATTATTTTTTGACTGCTTGACTTCAAGTGAAGCTCATTTTAAGCAGATTATGTTGCAATTAGATCTAACAACTTTTGCAAAGCATAGATAAAGACCTACAACACTGAACTCTGAGGGAGAGACCAGTGAATTAATATGCTTCAGTAAGTCCATTCTTGTTTGTGAGGAAGTGGCTGATATTTCCTGCAGTCAGACCCTGCATGACCCTTGGAAAATTGAATACAGTTAAAAGATTTGCTGTTGCAGTGTAGATTTCTAAGCAACATTTTTCACTGTCATAATGCAAATTCTGTGTCAAGCTGAACGTTCCAGGGTGGATTCAGTTCTGGGGCTCTTATTTGATCATTTGGCTGTGGCTGCAGGTGCAGCATTTGAACAGCACATCAGGATGTCTGAGATCCCACAGTGCCTGCATGTACAATTTGTAGGCAAGCTGGCCAACAGCACAGCCCCATTTTCAGTTGGCTGCACCTTTCTGGTCGGGATCTTCCTGCAACTGATAAAGAATGGGGCAGACTATTTTTTTTGTCTCCCTCAAAGGTATTTCACCCCAAACACTCCATGTACAGCATAAGATGACACCATCCTTGAAGAGATTGTTTTGCACAGAAGAATTTGTGACTCATCAAGAAGAAAGGTGAGTTCTGCTGAATCTATAATGCCAATTTTGACAGGAAATCTATGTTTCCTCTATGAGACAGAGTATCAAATTAGCAAAGACAGCACAGTTCCAGAAAACTGCAGCTCAGCAGTTAACTTATGCAAGTGATGAACTTGGCATAAGTGACCTGAAAATTCCACCTCCTGAGAAGCCCTCAAATCTGTAATAAAACCAGAGTGATTAAAGTGTGTGACTCTCCCTGGCTGTGCATCACTGGTGTGGGGCCATGCTGGGGCAGATTCACCTGGGTGTGTTGGAGCTGCTCTGGATGTGGAGTCAAACGGGGTGGCACACCAAAAGAAGGTGTTGCAAATACACATGCACCTCTTGACCTCTATTTTTAAATGTCAGCAATCAGCCAGGATGGTAGTGCTGTGGTTTTGCCTCCACCTTCACAATACAGCTGAGAAAACCCAAATGCTGGGGAATTTCAACAGATCCTTCTGTGTAGCCCTACAAGGGAAGGACAGTGGCAGCCCAGTGCTGGTATCCAGCCAGCAGGTACATTACCTCAGACCCACAGATGGTTTCAGGAGCTCTGCAGCTACACAAATGACAGCCTTTCCCTTCCAGCCTGCAGTCTCTGAGCAGACTCACCTTTTTTAAGTATTAATGAAATGCTCTGCTCACCTAATGAAAGCAAGTTTTCTCTACTGAGTGAGCTGGGGCCTTGGCAAGCCAATTAGTGCAAGATTTTGCAACTCCTATTTAGTGCTGTTCTAGAAAGTGCTCACTGATAAAGCTTTCTGGTGAGCTGGCAGAAACCAAATTGCCAAAAATAATTTTCCCCCAAGGGCACAATCCACTCTGATACATTTTCTATTTTGAAAAATATAACAAGTGTTTCAGAACTGCCACTGATTCTTAGTGTTGGGCTGTTATTAAAGAACCAGCCTCAGATTTCAGCTTGACATTCCTTGTTTAGAAATCATTTGCCTTGAATGCACAAAAGTGTATTATTTAAGTGAATAACAATGTAACACAACACGAGTATATACATGCAGTATATATTAGCCTCAAGATATTTTAAAAGTCTGAAGCAGCAAGATACGAGGGAAAAATGATAAGAATTTCAGGACTTCTAGGAACCCAGAAAGAGTATAAATAAAAAAAGAAATAAAATATTAAGTTTTAGGATAGCTCACAGAAGATGTGATTGGTTTCATGCAGTAGAAGTTGTCCCTGCTTTCAGCCATTAACGTGAATAAACAAGCACAGACCAGGGAAACAAACCCAAGGGACCTTCAAGGGGACTGTGGGCATCCTCAGGGAGCAATGTCCCATCCCAGTGCCTTCTGACCTGTAAATCCTGCTGGCATGCCATGCTCCAATGCCCTGAGGCTTTCATGCCAGTTAAATCAGAGATTTGTATGCTGCTTCTCCCTGCATTTAATCCTCAGCTCTCCATTTCCCAAAGGAAGGTCTCGTGGCTGCTGTAGCTGGAATTGACCTGGGCTATGATTCAGCCTGTGGTGATGGGATCTCTGAGCTAGGCTTTTCACACAGTGGTTCTCCCCTGCTACAATAATTCCCAAGTTCTAATTTTCCTCATGCCACGGCTGCTCAAGAGCAGTGAGTTATGATGATTGGAAGCTGAGGAAGGAAATGACCAGTCAATCCAGCAGGCTCCAGTCTCCCACCTGGGATGCAGGGGCACTTCAGAGCATTTAGGAGACTGGGAATGTTGCTCAATTCATGCCCAAGCAATCCCGAATGTGGCATTGATCAGATGTTTATTGTCACCCAGGCCCAGCCCTACCCTATTGGTACTGTGAAGGTGTTGCTGTTTCTCAAACACTTCTCCAAGTATTTGTGACCTGCACTATGCTGCAACTATGACTGGAGGGCAATTAAGATATCAGCTAACCCCAGCACCCCTAAAAGCTTAATGATTAAACACACAGAATGTTCTTACTTCCTTGTACATCATGTGGTTTGTGCAGCACAGCTGCACTAAGGACAAAACCCTAACAAACTTTGGCTTAAGTTTTCCAGCCAACAAACACCTGACTGAACTTCAGTGCTCACAGCCTAGAAAAAAGCAGTCCTTATGTTGTGTTTATTTATGGAAGATTCTCCTAGATGCCAGAGAATGCCCTCTCTTTCCTCTGAGTTTTTCACTGTGTATCTCTTTGAATAATCTTTTATGCACCAGGATATTGAAATACTGAGCTCTGACAAAAAGAAGGTTTCATGGAAAAAAATCAAATTAGAATCACCTCTTCTTAATGAGCCAAGTCTATGGTTGTTTCTCATATTTTTCCATAGAGAAATAGCGGAGTTCTTGGATGAGGTGAGAAGCAACCAGAAGTGTCAGCAAAATGAACATGCTTGCTCCTAGCTGCTGTGTCAGTTTAGTTCTGTACTAGAAAATCATATATTTCTTAGAATTATCAGTTAGCAAAAGAAACCAAGTGGATTATTAGTTAATGCTATGGGATTGCAAACATTGCTTTTCTATGCCAACATGGAAAAGGTCTCCCAATTCCAAAATGTTTATATACCCAAGCACATGGAAATATTTATGAATAATGAAACCCTAGAGAGTTCCTGGCTTTATAACATCATCTACAAGAGATATATTCTGTCATCTTCAAAAAAAAGAAGAATCAATCCCAGCAACACCCTACTCACCCCTTTCACTTACCCTCTCCTGCAGACTTCCTTTACATTATGTTCTGTTTTATATGCATTTAAATAAGAGTCCTCTCTTATTTAAATGTTATTGGTGGACTTTTTTGCCCAAAGGTTAGCATCCTCTCAGAGTGTACTGTATGCCTATTGACAAAATACAGAGGCAGTATCACAACCTGAAATAAAATAACATTATTACAAACTATGTGTCAGCCAATGCTAAGCAGTCCACCCTTTGCTCTGCTTTTCATTAACAATTCTTACTCTGCCATTTTAGACAGAAGAAGGAGTTGGAGAAGAATAAAAAAAACAAACAAACAGAAAAGAAAACAAACAAACAAGACCCCAAAAAACAAAACATCCTAGAAAACCTCACTTGAAGTTGGTGCCTAATATAAACTCCATAATCTGAGACTACATGGCCAGATCATCCTGCCAGAATGTCCTGCTCTGTGTGGAAAGCTGGAAAAGGGACTTGCTGTTGATCCACACATGACAGCAGAGAGCAGAGTGAAGCTGCACTGAGGTGCAGTGGGAGGTGTTTCTGAAGATCAGAGCAGAGCTGAGCTGGAAGCACAGAGCAGTAGACTGCAGTCACACAGCCTGCCAGGCAGACAGGGCTTGTCAATAAACCAATACCCTGCCTGACTCATCCCTCCCTGCTCTCCATCCCCACCGCCCGGTTTGCAGATACTCTGTATTCCTGAATTGCCTCACTGCCTGAGCTACTCGGGCTCAGAGTTAACAAAACTCAAACATGAGTTCATGCAGCTCTGTCTCTGTGAAGGGAAGGAAGGAGGAAGCAGAATGCAGAACACACAGATAATGCTGTTGCCCTACCATGGGCCTTTCTCAAAGTTATTGATTTTCTGTCACAGCTTTTTACTGAAATCACAGCATGGCCTTCTGGCTGACTGAGATGCATTTTTGTGTACACATGCTCCCTGGTGTCTCTATATTATCACATTATCCTCACATGCCAATTCTCAGCATCCCTGTCACCACTAGAAGCTGACACACGGGTTTCCTTTATAAAAACATAAAGCTGCAATAAATTCCAGTTCAGCTTAAACTAGATCCATTGTTGCTGATTCTTATTCATAGTACCTTATTCCCAGCATCAAAATTCTCCCTCTCATTTGTCTCTTTTTGAGGGAAAATGCTGTTTACTGAGAAGCTGTGCTGAAGCTCTAATTAACATGTGTTGCACTAAGCAAAAAGCACACCACCAAACAGGCCTGTTTTAAGCCTATTTTAAAATCATATTACATTCAAGACATGCTCCCTCTGTTGTGTAGGCCCACACAGTCACTTAGGGCTTACTGCCTGCTTCAACTGCTGGCTGTTTCCCAAGTTTTCCCTCCCCTCTGTCTTATTCTCTGCCCATGGAGACAACAAACGAGCTATTTCCACAATCAAGAGAGGCTCCTTGCTGAGTCAAAAGAATGAGCTCTAGTTAGAGAGGAAAATACTCTCAGACACAGGTGTGCAAGCGACATCGTAATTACAGTCAGAATAGGTGGCCTGCAAATTGCCCAGCATTTGTAATTAACAGTGCTCTCTAATGAAGACCACTCTGTGTGCCATTACCACCCATTAATGCTTCATAGCTGCATGAACAAAGCTTTATTTCACTGAGAAAATGAGGATCAAATATACACAGAAGTAATCTACCCTAGAGAGCAAGATCCCTCAGTCGGGGATGAAATTGTGGGTTATTTAAATATCAACCAAAATGAATTTGTTCTTAAACACTAGTTTATCACTGAGATACACACCAAGCTAATGGGAGCTGCATCATGGAAATCTTTTCTGGAAGCTGGTGAGATGTGTCTGCAGGTCCTGAGGGAACTGGCAGAGGATGTGGCTAAGCCGCAATCCATCACCCAGTCATGGCAGTCCAGCCAAGTTCCCACTGACTGGAAAAGGGGAAATATAACCCCTATTTTTAAAAAGGGAAGAGAGGAAAACCTGGGGAACTACAGGTCTCACCTTGGTGCCCAAGTTCCTCCTCTCCCTGACTCAGCTTGGACTCAAACTGAAGCTTAGCTGATTCTATGATCTATGGCACAGTTGCAGCAGGCAGTACAGGTTTTATTCCAGAGTTTATAAGTCACTTTGCAGAAAGTGTAAAGCACTTTTAGATTCTGCTGGTGCCAGAGAATCACCATTAATGCCAGTTTTTAATATGTCCAGGGTTAATAGAATTGAGGAAATTCCAGTGTAAGGATGTTAGATATTTGCTCTTTTACAATTCAAATGTTATCCCGATGAGGTCAGGGCCTAATTGTACCAGGACCTATAGAATAATGACAAAAACATGCCCCAACTTCTTAAGAAAGAATTATAGCAACGATTAGCATTTGCATCACACTTAGTGTCAGAGTACCCCTGGGCACTTTCCAGAGCACATCTCTGCCCTGTGTAGTTATTCAGCAATCCTGGAGGTCAGCAGCATGACTGCATTAAGCACCGGCCCTTCCTCCTCCTTCACAGGCAGCACTCCAGGGCTGGGCACATCACACCGAGTGCTCAGGGTGCAATATTGCAGCATTCATGGAAACAGCAAATCCAGCAGGCTCTGAAGGCTCCCAGGGCTACCTGGCTTTCTCCAAGCCTCCTGTAGGACTCACTTCCTGCCCCCTGTCCCTTTGGCAGTACCCAAATACCCTCACTGGAGCCACACAATGTCCTAGACACAATCAGCTTTGCACAGCTCCTTGTGAGAAAAGACAAAATATGACACAAACGGAGGACAGAAAACCTGCCTTATCTGTACAGGTTTTGGTGGTTTTCTGACAATTCATGCCAATCCAAATCTTAGCCAAAACAGTTTTAAATGATAGCACAAAGTTAAAAGGAAAATGTGGTGTCTGGCCATATGAGAGATTCGTTTTGTCAGGACAAAACCTCCTATAGCTGACTTAATAACTTGGCAAAAGCACTGTAAATAAAGGCAGCACTGAATCTGCCAATTCCCAGCTTGTCGAGCTCCTCCACAACCAACAAACCACAAAAGTAATTACAGACAGTTAAAATGCAAAGAGCAGGAGGCCGTTTCCTAAAAGGCACAATTACTGTGCCCCTAGAGGCTGGGTTTAAGTCTACACCCTGAATTAATTTCCATTCATTTCCATCTGAAATTTGTTTGGCTTTCCCAAGATGTAAGTTTGAGATGTTTCCAATTTATCTGAGACTTCATCATGAAGGAACTTGCAGTACACACTTCAGTGACATGTTTAAGTCTCTCATTCCCATGACATTTGGCAATAGTCAGCTTTCTAAAAGGCAGGCTTCTAAACAGCCCAAAATAAAGATCTTGTTTTCAGCATCTTAATTTAGAGCTTTCAGTATCAATGAGTTTTGCTTTGTCTCAAGAAATGAACTATTTATTTGCAGGGACATGTTGATAATCCCACATATCTGTTGGCTGCAGGGCCTAAAGATGCTCCTATGAACATCTAATCTTGTTTCCTGTATAAAAATGATATGAATTTCACTACAAGAGCTTGCATTCCTCAGAATTTCTTGGTTTTTTGAATAGAAACACACAAACACATTCAGCACAGAAACAAGCTTGAATCCAGCTACACAAATGTAACAACAACAGAGGGAAACAAATGAAATGTTACAGCCCTTTCACATTGCCCATCCAGTGAAAGAAGTATTGAGCTTCTGGGAATGCTCTTGCTCTCAGAAGAGAGCAAGAAGAGATGATAATAATCCAAAAATCATTAGAAAATTTGTCCCTGTGCTGCTCGACACCCTGAAAGCTGCTCACTGATTCACTGATAGGTGTTCACACCATTAAGCTTTAGACATTCTCAGTTTGATACCTCCATGTACTGTTACTGAAAAGAGAGGCAGGTTCCTAAAATGGATTCTCTGTATCACCCTCCAGAAGTCTCATTTTCCTTCAGGGTACCCAGGTTCTTAAGAACTATTCTAAGAACATCCTTTACTGTCTCTCTTTTCTGGCTCTTGGGCAGAATATGTATTGTTCCTTCACAGTAGGTAATTTATTCAGAGGCATTTTCCAAGTCAGAGGAGCTACTCCCAGCCCCAGCCAAGCTCCTTGGTAAATTTGCCCTGTGCAGAACAGCAAACACAGAGAGGACAAAGCGGAGGAGGGTTCAGCTGTGCCAGTAAAGCACACTCTGGGGCTACACAAACTCCTCAGCCTCCCCAGAACAAAAGGAGTTTAAATTCGGGGCAAGGGAGTCTTTTATAAGTCTGGAAACAGATGGTTCCTGTGTGTGCTGTACTTCCACCTACGTTTTTCCCAAGGCCACAGGGGAGCCCAGGCTGATGCTGATTTGGAGAAGTCCAGACCATTTCTGCACTCGTTAACAGGAGCAGTGCTGAACAGGGAGCAACCACAGCCCTGCTGCTTCCACCTGCACACAGGAGCACCCACAGGACACACTCACTGCAGATCCTTATGAAATTCTCTGTAAAACAAGGTCATTCTCAGGAATCACTGGGAATCCCACTGCCAGAGCGATACACCTTCACACCTAACCTGCTTTGGGGCCAGACAACACCACGGGTCACAACCAAGGTCAGCAATGCTTTGGTACCTTCCCATTTCCTACTTCAGAACACGAAGCAAAGTTTCTATAAGACCTATTCTTTCCAGACATTCTCGAGATGAAAACAGAAATCAAAAATTCCCAGTTGGTGTTTAAGTCCTCCTGGTTAAATCCTGCAAGAGTATATCTGTACGCTTCACTAAAAAGCCCCATTAAAGCAGAGTAGATTTCTGTCAGACAAGCATATGACGCTGATTCTTGCTTTCCCTTATGCATCCTTACCACAGACATACCAAGCACCTTTTTGAGAAGCTTGTGCTTTGCAGAACAGTTACAAAGAGCATTACTAAAAAAAGCAGTTTTCGTTATTCACAAAAGCCTATATAAGTTACCAGGCCAGTATTTCAGTCATCCAGTGTTATTTTCTGCCAGGAATATACAAGTTGATATGACCTTTTACAACATCTACCCTTAAGATGCCTCCAAGCTATGATGGGATTACAAAATTTGAAATCTGCTGAGGTAGATGAAAAATTTCCTATTAGAATGACCTGAAAAATACAGGGTATGCCCATGTATTCCCTTGAAATTCTCATTCAGTGGGTTTCAGGGTTTTTTTCCTCTCTGCTGATTTTCAGACCCTTAAGTATTTCCCTTTGGAACCCCCAATGTCAGCATAATAATAATATTCTTGCCTTCCTTAATTACCTTTCTCAGATCTCTTAGAAGCAGATAATAGACCAACAGGGATCCATAGAGAATAATCTGAAAATGATGAGTTAATAACTTCTTAAGGACAGGCCCTTAAGTGATTGTCCTTCAAAGAAGGACGCACTTTAACAACACTGTATATATTATATTGTAGTTTCCTGTTCTTCTATCTTGCATAACAGAAATAACAACTGCAACCTTTGCAATCCTTTGCCACTACATTTGTTTAAACTGTCACAAAACCTGCCCAGAGCACGCTGGGGTAGTCAGGTCAGCAGAATGGTGAATCCCAGGCTCAGGAATTACACCCAGCTACAGTATGCAAAAC
This sequence comes from Eopsaltria australis, assembly GCA_034509425.1. Taxonomy (NCBI): domain Eukaryota; kingdom Metazoa; phylum Chordata; class Aves; order Passeriformes; family Petroicidae; genus Eopsaltria; species Eopsaltria australis. The sequence continues at coordinate 3,401,070 of JAVTVJ010000138.1, forward strand.
AGACTTGATGGTAATGCTTATTTTTATGTGGCTCCCTCCGTGAGCAGGGTTACAAAATGCTCCATGCAGAGCCAATCACTCACAGTTCAAGCAACCAGGGATGGTGCTGAGGGAAACCTCATTTTAAAAGGAAAGTAATATAGATTTTAGTACTGGAAGTTTTAATGGTAATGCACACTAGAGAGAAATAGCACTTAGAAAAATGTACTAATGATACTGTCTTTTCAATAGAGACATCAGAGCAATGATTTCTATGGTGCTTTTGATCCTGGACTCTGAAGGTGAAATTTTCTGTTCAGGAGCTGATGCATAAGTTTTTATGAGGCTCTCGTTAACCTTAGCTTGAAACTTTCAGTGGCACACACACTTTTGCTAGACATTGGGTAGAGGTAATTTGAGGAAGATGAAGTCTATTAGAGAACAACAAACTTCAAAACCAGCTGTTTCACTCAGGAGTTTTTTATCTGAGCTCTCATTAGATGACTCACAACTGTTCTCAATCCCCAAGGAACGCTCACCTGGAATGTCATGTGAGGGATGCTGCAGACATACAACTCTGGTTTGTAAAATCAAGCCAAGGCTTGATTTTTGATAATAAATATAAATTTGATCAACAGACCAAATCCAGGGTAGCTTTCTTTACAATGTTGGGACACCGATCTCTGAGAAAGGAGAGGGGGGAAAAGAATTGAAGACCATTTCTAAAGATTGTGCAGAGAAACAGATTCTCAGGTGTTAATCCTCAGCTCCAGGTACCCAATTCACAAGGTAACAGCCTGGTTGTAACTTTCCCACCTCAGCAGGGAAAACAGTATCAGTCCTTATAAGTCTTAGTCCTGCTTGTGAAGGATGAAATCTTTAAAATCTTGCTCATTGTTAACCAAACAAATACAGCATGTAATGTTGGCTGTAAGCTGCTGCTGAAATGCGTGTTTAAATTATACACCGAACAAACTCAAATGCCATCCATGCTCCAAAGGGTGTTCAAGAAGGTATTTAAAGATTTCTGTGAACAATTTGCAAAGTGAAAACATCCAAACCTGTTTCAAAAGTTCTTTGCCTCAGGCACCAGCTGTATCTCTACATTAAGTTTTCATACACAGAGCTAGAGAGGAGATGGACACTGCAAGCAGACGGTTTTCAACAGGGGTGTTTCAGTCTCTCAGTCATAGGTCTATCTGAGCAGCCTGTGCCCTGTTAACAGAAACATCTGAAGCCCAAAGATCAGGATTGCTTAACCATTCACATAAAAAGACAAAGACATGCAGACACTAGAGGAGTTCATTAATGACGCTGTTAATTGGCAAGTAATCTGTCAACCTGACACTGGGCTTCCAATGGCTTCTCTAGCTATTCAGACACCTGAAAAAGACCTGTTTTCAGAGTCCTTCTATGAAAACCTGAACAACATTTGGGCTGCACATCATGTTAGCTAAAATTAATACTTTTGTCTTTCAATTTTTTCAGTTGTCTAAATTCTGACTTCCTAAGCATCATTTCTCTTTGCAAATTTAATTTGGTACGATGTAGATGGAAATAGTGCAGAATATTTCAAGCTGCCTGGCTTTGAAGGAACAGAAAGGATGTAATCTTGGAGGTGGGAAAGGAGAGAAAAAGAACTGCTTTGTTATAACACACTACTCTTTGTTCAAAAAGGCTGTGTGACACCTCCAAGTTTTGACAACACAGCTGCATTTATATCTACTTGTGATGAGAGCTCGCATCAGCTCAAACCTGGCATTATGCCTGGCTGGCAATTCATTACTTACTGTAATGTAGGAGCACTTTTAAAATCATAGCAGCTCCTCTTTACTGTTCTCTCTCCCCTCTACCCTGAGCACTCCAAGGAGCTGACGTGCCTAAGTGGAGATGCCACCACTGAGCTCTGGGGCTGTGCTCCCCAGCTGTGCAAGGGAACAGCCTGTTTATTCCAAACAGGGGCCTGGGAGAGATGCTCCAAACTGTACTCTGAGGAAGCCTCTCCCCCCATCCACTGCAGACATAGTCAAGATATGTAAAATGAGTAATGAAGGGGAAAAACATAAAGCAGGGCTCTGTTCAAGAATTAATGTGCTCATTTTAACTCAACAAGCTCAATCTTCCCTGTTTACAGCCTAAATTATCTCCTTTAACACCGAAACAATTGAGGGAGAACACTGCCACTACTTCCCTCATGGTAAGCAGACAGGTGCATGCTGCTTGTTGGAGGAAAAAAATGAACCTTCTAATAGGATAATATAGTTTGGATTATATTAGTTACAGAAAAATTGTGATGAGAAAGCCTCAAGGGCATAATCATCATGAAACATGGGGCTGATTACTGCAAAGTGCTGAGCTCCACACGAAGTCATTGGGTGTTATATGTGCATTATAATATGATCACTACTGTATTTCCACAAATTATGGGCAAAAGGTAGATTTTCATACAGCTACACATTCAAGTTTCCCTCACAAAGTATTTTTAGATATAAATATTTAAAATATGCAGCTCATAATAGTACCCATTTAAACCTCTGTGAGTGCACAGAACAACAGCACAATTATTTATAATCCATATATAGAATGCAGAAATGGTATAGCACTCAATGAACATGTGCTGCTGCATATTCATACAGAGGAACAAGTATCACAGAGACATTTCCTGAATGAAGATCAATCCTCTTGACCAATGTAACGGAAAGAAAATTAGGGCTAATGAGAACATCAGTCAAAGAAAATTTGAAGACTTCCAGATATTGCTCCAAATAGAGATCAGAAGAAAAGTGCTTTCAAGTCACTGGGATTTTCCAGTCTGTCTAAGGTACAGTTTCACAGGCCCTGTTCTGATAGTGGGCAGAGAAAGGATCACACAGCACCAGCTGCACCTACCAGTGGGCTGGGCAGCCTGATCTGTTATCCTATAGTGAAAATAAAGATACTGTAGTAAAGGAACAAGATAGAAACTTGGCAATCAAGAGCATTCTTCAAAAACCTTTGCACCTGTGCCAAGGGAACATCTCTGCTGGTATCATCCCAGACAGGAGCTCAGAGCAAACAGGAGGAAGGGCAAAAGGCAGAAGCTCTAGCAGAAAGTCCATCAATGATACTTTAAGTGACTTGAACTGTGAGCCAAGAAATGAATAAATTATGACATCAAAGTCTGCACTCATATTAGTGACAGGGTGCTAATTTAATATTTATTTTTATGTTGGGGGAACTCATTACCTACAGAAATGTTTATGTGCTCTCTAGAAAAATAATCCCTGTCTTCTTTTAAAATTACTGTAATTGGCATTCCCAGTGACAGGGAGAAATACAGAACCATACAAAACTGCCCAAATCACAACATAACACTTCAATGTGTCCATCAGCTAATGCTAATCCATAATTGAACACCATGTAGGTACTCAGGAAATGCATTAATCTATATGGATTGCTCCTTCAGGATCAGTGCTTCAGGTTACTTTACATAAGGAAAGGCATCCAAGGTCTAGGACATCACTAAAAAACCCACAGATCCACAGTAATTCTTACTAGGCATTTCAGAAGAGGCATCTGACAACTAGGATGCTCGAGAACTTCTAAAACACATCCACCACAGAAAATGCCTGCAAAGACATAAAAGAACTTGATTGACTTTGAAAATCAGTCAAAACTTGCTCAAAATTGTGATCCCAAGGTTTAACCCTCACCATTTCTTTCCTTTCCACAGATGGCCCTTCTGTTTGACTGTGAAACAAATTTGGCAAAGAAGGCAAATACATTAATGCTTTAACAGTTTTTAATGCTATTTGCTAATTGTCTCTATTACTAAATCAAAGGTGTGGGGTAATTAAATTGAGACAAACCCCATGAAAATCACAACTGAAATGAAAATAAAAAAGGAAGTCTTATATCTCCAACAGAGAGGCATTACTGTTACTTCCTAGGGTCAAAATGCTTTGCTGTAAAGACCTGTAACTCCCATCCACTTTTGAAACAAAACTCTGAGCATGCCCTGATAATAAGCAAAATGTCAGAACGGGTTCAGTGCTGTGTTCAAATGACTAGCACAGGGAAACAGAACACCACTGACACCATTCAGGACAGACAGAAATGCTCTGCAACATAATAGAAGTCCTTATATTTATTGAAAAACACTTACAGCAGTACTATGCTGTAAGCCAATTGTCCTCTTTCTCAAAGACTCCTAATTTCACAAGTATTCATTTCCTCCAGTGGCCCCAGTTGCTCATATGGATTTTCACACATCCAGCTCTCTCTCTATTCTGTGAGAAGCTGGAGATGAAAACTCTTTTGAAATCTTTTCACTGTCAAAAGAGACTGACTGATGAGAGCATGAGGCTGGCAACATAGAGAACAAAGAAAAGCCTTGTTTGAGAGTCATGTCCATGTGTGACAGCAACCCAGCAGGGATTTTATTACTGGCAACTTGCAGTTATTGCTGTGCAGCTGAGCTCTGACTGCACACACATGGTAACTGAGAAGAGCCTTTCCTGCTCCATCATCCAAGTGCTGGCTCAGAATTGAGAGTTGCTTGCTCTGATGGATACTACAGACTCATTAAGATAAGCACATCTGGTGGCCAACCCCACCTGCACTTCATCTGGGCAACTGTCCCAGGTAAAACATCTCCTGTCATTAAACAGAACTAGAGCAATTGAGCTTTTGCTGCTTCTTATGAATAAAGATTTCAAGAAAGCTTAATGAAAGCAGTTTTCCACTGTAGGCAAAGATGTCATCAAGTCACTGCCTGGCTCATGGACTGCTGAGAACTTGGGAATGAGGACTGATAAGCAGATAGCTTATTTTCCTTATTAGCAGAAACAGGGCAAGTTGGAAAGATGTACGCCTTAATAGGGAAACATTATTATTACTATTAACATTCATGTTTAGAATGCTTTGAGGATAGGCTTCATCAGGCCACTCAGAATTGGCATTCTGAGCTAAAGGAAACTCAAATTATTAGATGACTCTGAAAACAAAAACTGTGCTTTAAAATTAAAAAAATTAAAATACCACACTCTCTGCAGGACAAAGCTGAAGTGTATCAGCAAATTTATTACCTTCCTTATAACTCTTCTTCAGCATTTTAAGATTTTAAAAATTAGCTGCTCATCCCCAGCTTTATCCAAAGAAGACATGACATTTCATGAGACTTATTCATATTCTGATATGTCTAACTAATAGGAGGTCACTAGAATATACCTTTTATAAAAGGAATGCTTCTGTGCCTCTACTCCTTGTTCCTCTTCTGCTCTGTAGTGTTTTCAGTAACAGATTACATCTGAATTTGATTTCCTGCTTCCACTGGTCTCCTTGGTGCTCAGAGAGCCAAAGTCACCACTGAAATCTTGGCAGAGGCCAAGCTTTAATTCATCAGTAATGCAATCCATTAGAATTACAGATAAACTGCTTAAGTGCTGGATACATTTATGCAAGTTGTATAGGAGAACTTGTCATTGATTTATCCTTTGCCAACCAGTTTAGCACTCTGGAAAAAAAGACAGACTTTCTGAAAGCTGCTCTCATTCCATTCAGTAACACAGCACCTGTGAGTGAGAGCACATGCTACTTCTACAGGCATTCTTCCTTACCCTGAAAGGCAAAGGAATACGGATTATTGCTACGGAGAACTTTTGCTGTTTACTTTTCTTTCATTTCTTGACTTCACAAAAGCATTCATTCATTGATTTTCTTTAAAGTCAAAGCCATTGATGACAGGGGATTGCCCTTTACTGTACCATAAATCGCTGCCTGCCACCCCTCCAAAGGCACTGCTTCAAATTAAAACATGATTAGACTCTCTAGGGTGACCTTGTGAAAAAGCAGGGATGTGTTTACTTTCTCTGCCTTCCAAATAAACCTTGCTCAATTTAGAGGCAAAGAAAAGATGTTTTTCCTAATTGTCAGCCCTGAAAACTCGAGCTGTCTGAGACTTTGAGTCTGTGCAGTCTCAGCAACAGTAAAGACAAGGAAATAGTTAATGATTCTCAATGAAGAGCACAAATAGTTAACGATCCTGGGAGCTATCTGCAAGCAGACTCCAGCTCACTCATCCACAGCTGGGCTGAACCTGCAAGGCTGAAAATAAAAAAGCAATAAATGCTTGGTTTTTTCACCAAAACTTTAAGTCATAATTTAGAACACAGAGGTCCTTCAGAGCTGCTCTGCAAGAAAGTGGCTTCTCTGCCCCTTAATTTAATACAGCAGTTAGCCAGAAGTTTTCTCTGCCTTTTTACTGAAACAACGCCGATTTCAGGAGATATATGTTAACATGGGCAGCAACTCAAGAGCCGCTCCCTGGGATGTGAGGCTGATTAGTTTTATTTTAATGGATTATCCCAAACAGCTGGCTTCAGTCATGGGTAATGGATTTGACTCCCTGTAGTCGAGGAAAATCTTAAATTCCCCTCGAGAGCAAGGGACTAACCTGCACTCCCAGCAGGCTCACCAAGGATTACCAGGAATCAGCATTCATCCACCTGAGAAGCCAGAGCTACAGGAATGGGGCACTGGGTCATGAGTTAATCCCCTCCTAAGACAGAAGCAGAGAAAGTTGTCAAACCTGCTTTTCTGCCACTGAGGCTCGATGCTTTGGCCATCACAAAACTGACCCTAAGGGAACTTGGCTGAAACTGCCGAGCTGGAAGCGCAGCATGGATTGGATTGCACTCCCACACCCCGTCAGCATTCACAAGCAGCCCTTGCTGGACAGCTTGCAGCACTTGACTCAGGACTTACTGGACAATGGTAGCAGCCACTGTCCAGAATAAAACTTCCCTAAATTACAGCCATTTCCTATCACACATCAAGAGTCACAGGACTATCTTTTCCATAACACCACTTAGCTACTTTAGCCCCATGCTGCTCCTTGCAGCAGGACACAAGCTTCCCTTCATGGTTTAAAGACAGTCAATAGGAAAGTATACTGCTGAGTGGAAATTAAAACTGTAGTAGCCAATAAGCTGTGAAAAAGATGCTAACTCCAGGAGATAAATACAGCAATGCTTATTCTGCCACCTTCTACATGAGACTCATTTAGGTGTTCCTGACAAGGCGCACGTTTCTTTCTCACACACAAACTCTTCCAGCTTCAAATACAGCCCCTGCCTGATCCCAAACTGGTGCTTGCATCAGGGGCCTAAGGTGAATTTGGAGACTGGTTATCCCTAGCCCAGCCTTCTCAAGAGGGGACACATTCTACATTTCTGTGTGCTGCATAGGTGGAAAAACTTCCAACAAATCTACTCAAGTTTTTTGTGAATGTCCAAAATGAAAGGTCACGTTGAATGTACCATATGGAGCAAAATGAGGTATGCCAGCTCTATTTTCTCTTTTTGGTATCTAGAAAAAAGTTCACACAAACCTTGCATGTTTGTTTTAACGTAGCTCACGATCTGCACGATTTTAGAGAAGGCAACCAAAATGAACTAAATATAACACCACTGATTACTTTCACATTGCATCCCTTTAAACCCAGGTGCAAGTCAGAAGCAGATGTGGACATTCATTTTCTCTTTATTTTCAGGCAAGCAGACCTATCTGTCCAGCTTTATTCCCCACCCTTGGGAGGTATTCCTGCTGCCCTGGATTTACAATGTCAAAAGGTAACTTCTGTGAAGAGACTAATATCCATATAAAGGAAAGAAAGGAGTTCTCCTGAGGGTAGTTCAGAGCAGGACCTGTAACCAGGCCCTCAGAGTACCATTTCTGATAAAGCCCTTTATATCTGCTGAGGAACCAGGGAGAGGAGAAAAGCTGGCTTCTTAAATTTTATCCCTTAAATGAAGTTATTTCAGTATCTTCTTATGGAACATTCTGGGGTTTGAAGCTTTTCCTGATTTTTTTATACTTGAATTCGATCAAACCCAGTCTACTTGCATAAAAAGCCCATTTGAAAATAACTAGCTAGAGGTCCCAAGCTGCCAGCCCAGGAGGTGAAGCATTTTTTTTATGAGAAGTATAGAGTTCTCATGAGCAGAGGCTATGAAAAACTGTCAGCACTGTCACACTTTCAGCACCCTTCACAATGCCTAGCACATAAAGACCACCAAAAGGTGGGAAGGATTCATTTCAACACTCTTTGAAATGGTACAATCTTTACTAAAAATGCTAAATAGCTTTAAATGTGTATCAACACATACTGTCCTTTTTTAGGAACTTGTAAAATATTTTGATTCATTTCCCATTGAATTTCACCTGGTAATTAGCTTTACAGGGACTACAAGGTATGTAATGTGTAATGCAACTTCTATTTCCACCCTGAAATGTATCAGAAAAATGGGGAACTTAATGGCAGAAACTTCTTGTCGTTCATGGTAGGTTTATGAGTTGTCAGAGTGAAGAATAAATGCAGTAACTTAATGGGAAAATATAACAGCTATTGTGTACATGTCATAACTCAGGTGCAGTTTCAGAGCTGAGAATATCCTTATCCAGCAAAAGCAATTAAATACATTCTTAGCTTTAAGTAATCCCACAGGAATCTACAACATCTAAAAAGTAAGCAGTAATGATGAACAAAATTGTTACTCCTCACTCTGAAGGAATATTTATATAACTGAATGTGCTGAGGCAAAAGAAGAACTTCATTGTGACTCTCACTATTGAAATTATTTGCCTCAACTCTCATCTATTAGTTTCAATGCATGTGTATATACCTCCATGAAAGAGAACAAATTCTCTTTGGAATGGGTTCATTCTAGAACCCATTTGCTCACATGTTGACAACACCAGGAAGTGAAGCATGGACTCCTGAATGGCCACAAAATGAGTGGCAAAAGTATTTTGCAATTATCTTTCCCAAGTACATTCCTAATTCTGATTCTAAGTCACCTTGAAGTCCACTCACTGATACCCTTGGCTTTTCCTCATCTATCGGCTCTTCTGGGAAACTGCTGTTTTGTTTGTCAGCACAAGATCCTGTTCAGCTGCACTTTGCTAGAGCCACTGCCTTTTCCACAGCCAAGTAAAGCACCAGGCACCTCTTTTGCTTTGCTGGGATAGAGTTACTGGATGAAGTGCAGGTATCTTACTTAAATAGTGGCTGAGGGAAGAGCTCCATGATGGATGAGGTGCTCAGTGGACTAGCTCCCCTAATAACTCACAAAACCCAAACAGCTCATGAATTTCTTCTTCCTCACAGGGCTCAGAAAACCATGCATGATCCTGTCTTTCAGTTCCTTAGAGAATGAACCACTGCAGGGGTGGATAAAGGGTGGAAAGTTTACCTTTCTCTCAGGTGTTTTCTAATATTAGGAAGTGTAGAGAACACCCAGGGCCACAGAAAGTTTTCTGGTCTGCTTATTTGAGGTGACTACAGACAGCATTTTGCATGCGCTGAACAGGCAATTCACACAGGGTTGGGGTGGGTGAGAACATGACCCAAAGAGCATTCTCCTGTCTGCTGCTTGGATACAGCTGAGGCCAAGCCTATGGCACAGCGTCCGCTTGGACAGCACAGTTGGATGCCACCACACAGCTCAATCACAGCACGTTCTGAGCCCTTGCTACTCTCCCCAACTGTCCAGGCAACCCAAAACTCCTCTTTGAACAAAAAGGGACACCAGTCTGATAAATTGCTGAAGATTTTTACTTCCTGGGAACCACCCATACTGCAAACAAAAAAAAGACACAGGACAACCATCTTCAAGATCCTCACGTGTGCCAGACCCGTTGCTCCACTCCCACTACAGCAACACACATCTTGAGGCCTTCCCCCCTCTCCCGCTTTTATCATATTTTAAAAGGTAGCAAGTATGTTAATTAGTGTCAAAGAAACAATGCAAACTAGCTGAAAGCAGCTTTTCTGCCACTGATCACTGACAAGCTAATAGGCCTGACATTTCCTTCAGCACACTACTCCTTTGATTAATGCAGCTGCACAATTATATTTTTTTTAAATTTGTGCAATACTCTCCCATGACAGGAATTGATTTACAAATACAAGACAAAGATGAAGAAGAGGTGGACTTTCAGTACAAGGAAAAAAGTTGTAATGAGGTTCACAGTCACAGTCAGGGAGCCCTTATACTGACTGAATCTTGGGCAGTTTATTACTGACTTAGGTATTAGCAAGGATCTCTTAAAAGGCAGAGAGGGGTAGAGGGGTCAGCAGCACTTTCCTGTGACGGGCACATACTGCTAAAAATCCTTGGAGGAGAATTCTCTTATGTGAGACTGCCAACACTTTTTCAAAAGACTTGCACAAAAATAAAACCCTTCTTCGGTATTTCAGTCTAAATTATTGGAAATAAGTTGCTAGTTTTTATTGATCTTGCTGTTCTTTGCTGAGCCAAGCTGCCCCCAGCTGTCTACCCCAAAGCTCAATGGCTGCTCCAGCATTTTTGAGCAAAACAGATTCTCTTGTCTTCAGATTTACATACACGAACTGCAACAGTGGCTTTACATTCAGTCTGAACTTTGTATTTTCAAGTCTGAATTTGCCATGTGAAATACTCAACCTGAGAGATTCAGTCTGGATTTTTATTTTCAGCTTTTCCTTGGCAAAAAGCCAACACCCTCTCTGCTTGTAAACACGATCCCTTGTCCAAGATCATCAGCGGAGTTAGTGGACTGAAAAGTGGAACATTTAGTTGGTTTTTGTTTCCAAACTTTCCTAGAAGAGTCACTAGAAAAATCAATACCCTCTGATGACTCTGCCTGGGGTTCTTGAGGAAAATATCCTACATGACCTTACAGTATGTGTGTGCCCATCTGTCCTACTCTTCTCACGCCTTCCTTTCCTCTAAAATTTCCATTACCAAACTGGAAATACAAACATTCAAAAAAGGCAGCCACATAGAAGAGAGTCTCTTGGCTGTAAATTTTTTAGCTGAATTTTTTTTTGTTTTGTTTTCCCCACATACTAAAAATATGAAAGCTATAAAATCCACTCACTCCTTAACACACAGAAAATCCAATCCCCACAAAGGATCAACCACTGAAGCAGATTTGGAAGACTGAAACCCTTCAGCAGATCCACTGTTGGCTGAGCTGCCTGAGAAAGGCCGTGTTGTGTCCAACAGGGGGGATGGCTAAGCAACATTCCACATCCACAGACAGGGATATTCCCTTGAGAGAAACTGATTCAAATGTCTTTTCACTACAGTTCTAAAAGTGAAACCCAGGTCTCCCCTGCCCTCACCAGATGCCCTTGTCACCAGGCTTCAAGCTGCTGCTTTGCTACAGCATGTGACATTTTCATTGGCTTCTGGAGATGCAGAATTTCCTCGACACTAATGAATTTCCATTAAAGGTTTCAGTTTCAGTGAATCAGCTTTTCCTAATGAAAAATGACACTGACAGAAATTTCTCTGCCAGCTCCCTCGCATTGGATAACTTTCAGAAGCTCAGTTCACCACTATGTTTCCCCATCTTGAAGCAGGGCAATGACACTGACCTGTTTTTTATAAACTTCTGAGATGGACGGACAAAAGCACTGTGTAAGAGCAGAGTATTAATATTATTTATTATTCTAAGCATGGCTGAGTCAATAACAGAAAAGCTAAATGCTATGATACTCACTGATACCTCAAATAAAGACATTCCTCTGGAAACACTTTTTAAATGTTACAGCTCTGGCTTGCTTTTTTTTTTTTCTTTTGGTAGTTGTCTAAAGGGTTGATGTAACTCCCCAATATCAAAACTGAAAAAAAAAGTTTCTCGCCTCTTAAAGTAAGTAGGCAAAGCAAACAGACAAAAAAATTCTATAAGCATACAAACAGCCTCTGATGGTTTTGTCTCAAAGCAGGATTTTTTTATTGCCAGCATTTTCATGAGCACACAAAGAATCAGTCCTGAAAAACATCTCCATATTGCAAGTGCCATATCCAGAATTTTACACTTCAGGGCTAAAACTCCTTGATGTCTCAGAATACAACTTAAATTCTATCACTCAGTATCCTTCCACTCATGTCATCAGCAAAAAATCCACACAGAACACCATTTTATGGAATAAATCTCCATATCAACAAAGTATCTATGTATTTAAATGCCATTCAGCAGAGATTAGCACCCAAAGTTATTTCTCGCCACATTTCAGTGAGATCATAAAATATTACAAGACAGAAATGTTCAAGACGTGCAAAAATCCACTCTCTTCTGCAGAGAGCTTTGGAAGTACAAACATGTAACCTAGGTAGATAGAGGACACTTCCTCAACAGCATTTCAAGCTCACCCATCCTAGACAACCTGGCCATAGGAACAAACTGGGACCTCTGGAAGAAGGGCAGTAGGAAAAGTCATGGGAGTGTGGTGATACCAAAATAGATCAACCAGCTAAGACTGATGTTGAGTGCAGAGAAGCCCATTAGCTTGAGATACCCAAGAAATCACACAAATACCATCAAATCTCCAGAGAAAAGACTTCCTTTAGTTGTTCCAGCCTGGCCTTCCTCTGGAACAGGGTAGGCACACCACCTTACATCAGTACTTCACTTCCTGTTCCCATGCTCTTTCACAGTGATCAGGACTTCAGCCTATGAACTCTTTCTCATTCTAAAACCTCTGCACACAGGTGCCAAAAAAGGCCCCAAAGTCCCTGTAAAAGAGAATGGATAGCTACATGTACCACAAATGCATTTTGTAAGGGCAAAGTTCCAGCCTAGAGTCAATATAAATACAGAGAGCAAGGAAAGAACAGTTTCTAATCACTGATGTTCACAGGCTGCTGCAGCAGGTTTTGCCATGATCCTCCTCCCCCCCCACAGTTCCAGTGTCTTGCAATTATCCAGGTACCAAAGTATAAAAACCCTTCTATAATCAAGGAGGATACGAAAAATTATGTCTCCTTTGCTACCTACATCTTCTTTCCCTACCTCTTCCATTTCCAGAGTATTTTTCAATCAAGAGGCAATATAGCATGACCATAAAAATTATTACAGGCTCTTAAAAGACCCTCTTGGCTTTGGAAAGAGACTTTAAAATGTTAAATAATTTCTGTCAGCCTTCAAGTCATTAAAAACCTCTGGAAAAGATTCAAACTCTGTGCCTGGGAGAGAGAATTATTTCTGTAATTGAAAGAAGAGCAGCAAAACACAAGTTCTTTAATAGCACATGGACTCTTGGGAGATTAAACAATCGGCTATCTTGTCAACTCAAAATGTACACTTGGGCTGCTTTTTTTCTGCATTTGTTGGTTTCAAGGTGAAAACTTATTATTTAATAAAATACAATTAGAGCATTTTGCATAGGAAGTCCCAGATCCCTAAAAAACAAAATGTGTAGAAGTGGTGAGTGTTCACACAGAGATTAATCCATAGAGAGGGGAAATGGAACTCAGCCTGCCTGCCAGCCTGTGATGACTTCCATACCACCTACAAACTAAATGCATCTACTTGTGAGACACTGTGAGATATTTTCATACCTCAGGCACTGAGCAGTTCATTTAAAGTGACTTTTCTTATCCACCTGGCATGGTTAAGTGGCTGCTGTGCAGAAAGCCATGCATGGAAAGAAAGATGTCCAAATGCCAGCAGAAGACATCGATCACAGAGACAAAACAGGAGTCTGATGGGCAGCAGCCTCAGGATGGCATTACTGGGGGCATCTCTCTGGTCTTTCAATACCTTCAGGTATTTTACTGAATTTATTTCTCAAAAAAGTCCCTTGGTTTCCATCTCTCAAGCACAACTCTTAGCTTCTCTCCAGAGGGTCAGTCTGTTTCATTGCTTCCATTCCAGTTTGGGCAGGCAGCTACATAAATGATGAATGAAAAACTGAACATTTACAATGTTCAACTCATGGTCAATTCTACTCATTTTAGAACTAGGGAGGCTATTTGCTTCCTTATTTTGCTGGGATTTTGTAGTGATGTTTGATTTGGGTTTTTCTTGGGGTTTTTTGGGTTACATTTGTTTGTTGTTTGGTTTGAAATCTTATTTAAGTTGGTTTATCCTGCCCTAAACAAATCACAAACCTTAGTTTGTCTTTTCTAGGTGTCTTTCTAGTGAATGTTCTCACTTTCTTTGGTAAACCTTACTGCAGTCTCAGTCTCTAATCAGGTATGCAGTCTGGGATTCGCATTTATAAACAGTTTCCATTGGCATTAACCAGAGCCATATTTGCAGAACCAAAGATTAAATGCAACCATTAGTGGCTGGCCTGTTTTTGCTGGTTATGCTCATTCACTGTTCATTGTCTGCAAGGCTGCTCTTGCATGATAGTGCTGATTCAGGGGATCAAAGCACAGCATCTTTATATATATATATATGTATAAAATTAAATTCAAGGTTTGTCCAGTCCTATTGCTCCACAGAGCTTTTTATCCTGCGGTAAACCTCTGCAAGACAGACACACAAATATTGGGAAGGCTTACAGAGTACAACTGTTCCTGTATAACCAAATCCACTGGGCTGGGAGGTTTGGTGCCTGTTCTTCATTAACCAGCAAACACAGGGAGAGATTAGTGCAGAGAGACAAGCACGGCAGAAGTCATTAAAGCAAAGTGCCTCATGAAGGACACTGCACAGTGTTGTAGCAGAACTTCAGAAGAGCTCAGAATTCCTGTTTTATCCCACCTTTTGATGTAAAATACCGTCACAAGGCCCAAATCCCATTCCAAAGAATGTGTAACATACTCTAAACTCCCACTGAAGTAAACCAACCAAGAGCCTCAGACACAGATAGCACAGCCACTGCCACTCTGCCCATTTGGTTGATAAAGGACACTAGCTCTATGCTGCTTCTCCTTTAGACTATCAAGGCTACAACATCCATCAACCACATTTTGCAAAGCCTAATGACAGATTTTTCAGATTCTCACATTGGCAAGTGTCAGCCCCAGACAGAATGAATCAGTAGCTTAATCCTTCATCTTGTCCTAGGGCTTTATAGCATATATGACTCACAACATGATGCTTGCAGAGCTGTTTCAGAATATTCAGGTCTCATGAACGGATGTTAGGAGCTGTTTTGTTACTGGTGGATGACTAATTCTCAGGATATTAACTTTCCTGCAAAAGGCCATGCTCAGCTGCATTGCTATAGTTGTCTTTCTCCCATCTAACAGTGATGACCAGTGAGATCCAAACCTCTGATCAGAATTGTAAGAAGGAAAAAATCCCCACGAATCCTCACCAACATATCTAAGCATCAGTGCTGCTTAGAGCAGCCTTTTTAATTTGAGAAGAACAGCCACAACTTTGAGAGAACTGAGTGAATAGTGATGCATTTTGAGATGCTCCCAATTACATAAAATTGGTTTTAAGGCTGCTTTCAAAAGAAAGGAAGGGGTCTAAAAGGGAAAAAGTTATTTTAGAAGAGGGAAAGTAATAATAGAAAACCAGACAATCCAATGAGAACTAAAAATAGAAATTAGAAAATGAAATAGCAATATAATACCTAAACTATTAGACAATAATCTAAAGAGGATGGAAAAGAGGAATATAGCAAAGTTGGCAAAGAGATGGGCAATTCAGGGTTAGTAAAATATTCAGAAAAGGTCCATTTTTATTATCAGTTTGTGATAATAAAATGGAGGTGGGCCAAAATGCGGAAATTAAGGTAAATACACAGACAAACACTGACTGTCTGGTGAAACACATCCAGGTAACAAACACATGCCAAGAGCAATCTAACTCTTGCTCATCAAGCACATGGGCTACCCTATCTCTGTGCTGCACCAACACATCACATTTTGAGCTGCTGCACCCCAGGTAGAAACCTGACACAAACAAAGGCTTTATCAGGAACATTTCTAGAAATTCTTGCTGTAGGAAGTTACCTTGATGAGATCCTGGTGAGTTCTATCTTCTTCACCAAGACATTTGGGGTACACAGCTGCAGGACCTGCACTTGTCCTTGAGCACCTGCCTTCTCTCTTCCTGTGTCCATGATGGGTGCCCCCACTGCTGCTCCTCACAGTGACTGCCAAGCTCTGAACAGCCATAGCAGGTACACTCACACTGACAAGCAGGACCTGCAGTTTCTTGCATGCCTTTCTTCTTCACATGGCTCTGGCCTCCATCTTTCCAGGCACAAATGGCCTGGCTCCATCTCCTTGATATCCTGTCTGCACACCTTTATGAGGTTCCCCTGAGCCACCTCTTCCAGGATTTGTCTGGAGTTATTATTGCTTACAATTCAGGTCAACTTTCTGACTGCTGAGTGTTAGATCTGATGAGAAAGGTGTAATATTTTCAATGCTTTTCTGCACAAACTGAATTTTCCATGTAAGCCCAAGCCCTTTTCTCAAGTTTCATAATTAGAGAACTGTGTACACTTAGTAGAGCTGATAAGAACAGGCAGTATTATTTAGGATCCAGCTGCAAGTCTCTCCAGACCTTACCACAGGCTTTTGACCTTTTGGATCTCTTACTGTTAAGGTGAAAGCCCTAATCACAGGAGTTCTGATTGTTCTGCCTGATCTCTTCCCTCAACACAAGCACACACTGCTACAAACAGAATCAAACACCACAAACCCCCTCAAAGGAACACGAAACCCAAGATATTCTTACAGAACTCTATCCTAACCCACTCTCACCAGCATTACCAAAGATCCTGTCTGACAGCTAATCAAGATTGGTTACCATAATTACACTTTGTGAATTACCCAGTGAAGGGAAAAGAATTCCCAACTGTAAGTTACATTAAAACACAATAAATCCCCTGTCAAAGTCATTATCTGAATCACTGGTGCAGTCAAGTGCAAGAGGCATCTGATCTGTAAAAGAGATTTGTTTATCAAGTAGAATTTCAAGTCTTTAAGAAAACAGTATCAGCAGGAACAGCCTCACAATTTAAATCTCAACACAGAACAATCTCAGATATCAAGCAAACATTTTGCCAACAATTAGTTAAATTCAAAGAGGCAGGAATACTGAATGCAGAAAATCCTGACTATTTTCCTGCCTCTTAATAGCACAGAGGGTTTTCAAAGATTTTTTTTTCCATTGGACTACATTCAATCAAGTCATTAACAGTTTAATTTTGACAGGGCTCATGAATGTACAGTTCCTATTCTCTCCCTCACCAGTCAAAGCAGCGCCAAATTTCACTGCAGAGCTTTCTGAGGCACTGAGATGCACAGAGGAAAATAAGCTCAGCTTAAAAAGATAAATGCTTGTCCAAGGCAACTGCATTTACTGCCCATTGTTTCCTCCCCTATTCATTAAACATACTGCTCTTCTTTTATCAAAATAAGAATTCTGTCACTGCAAACATAGTGCTAAAGTCTACAGTTACCAGATGTGAAAATGTCAATATATTAAACATGTGTGTA
Organism: Eopsaltria australis; assembly: GCA_034509425.1. Lineage (NCBI taxonomy): Eukaryota > Metazoa > Chordata > Aves > Passeriformes > Petroicidae > Eopsaltria > Eopsaltria australis. The sequence goes on from JAVTVJ010000138.1 coordinate 3,418,274, forward strand.
CACAATGCAGAAACTCCAGCCAAGCCACCAGGCTTTGTGTTTCTTTACTCAGTCTTTCTCTGTAAAAAACATGCTCTAGAAAATTGAACTGTAAATAAGAACGTGCAACTACCAATACCATGAGTGATTTACAATAAATAGGGAAAGCGAGAGGTTCTCTCTTTGCATTCAGTGAATTAACCAAAGAAGAAGAAATCTGTTGTGATCCTAATAGAGCAGGTGCAATCACAGGGAGGTTTCTTTACAGTTCTTGCATCATAAAATTATTTAAAAAAAAATAACAAACTAAGCAAACAAACCAGAAAACTCTGCAGGTTTAGGAGTTTGATTAAAATGTAATGGAAAGCATCTTTTAAAAATACTTTATTATTTTTTAAATTAGGATTCCTTAAATCAGGATACTTCTACACTGAAGCTAGTTGAATTTTCCAGGAAGCTCTGCTGCCTTTCAGGTACTTGCTTATTTACCAGAACAGAAGAAGGGAAATATTGCATCCATCCGCATGAACCTAATCATGGTAATCTCTCCATTATCTCAAGTTAACCTGGGCTTAAAACTTAACCAATGTCAGATGTAATTCTGTGCAGAGCACAGGATTCTCTGCCTGCCTCAAAACCCTGAAGAGGAGCATTTCAGCATCAGTTTTTCATGCTTTCCCATTCAGGACTGCTGAAATTACATAATGCACTCACTTGGAAATGTTCAAAACCATTTTCAGCTCTGGATTGAAACATCTCAATCTTACTTATTTCAAGCAAAAACTAACAATTGAAAGGTATTCATTCAAGTGGCTCCCTTTTCCCAGGGGAACAGAAATTATCCTTGTAGCAAATAAAGAGGGTGGGTTGATTTCAGCAGTTAGGTGGAGGCCTGTGATTTGGCCAGGTTTCAAGCAAGACAGGAAAGTCTACACTTACAAGAGAATTGTCTCCAGCAGCACGTGGCATCTCAATCTTCCAAGTTATAATTTCACCTCCACTTTTTTCAAAGTGAGTGAAAAAAAAAAGTATTTTATTGATGTAATCCATGAGATAACCCCCTGAGAAACCCAATATGCTATTGAAAGATTACTATTATTGAAGTTCCCAGCAGTTCAACTAGACACTTTTCAGAAGTGAATCTTGAAATTTCTTGTCCTGTCTCTTTATTCTGTTAAGTGCCCATTGATTGAGACTATGATGTGCATCCTCAAGCACAAAGGGTTAATTGCTGTGCATCACTTTTGCTTAAAATAATTCCAGTAGAAAAGGCAGCTGTAATAGCCTATTGTGTATTTACTTTCAGGGAGTCTGAGCACATTTTCTGTGGAAACCATGACAATTTGAATGTTCCTGGCAAACAAAGAAATAATTACCCTTGCAGTCATTGAAATCAACTATTTGCGCATGATGGGAAAAAAAGCAACTAGGAAAAAAGTGTCCATTTCAGCCTTCTTAGGCGGCAATAAATTACCCAAACTTATACCAAAGGTATAATCAACTTCAGCAACAAAACATGACAACCTTTTCTCTCACTCCCTTTTTTCATTCTATTAATTCTTTGCTGAAATACAGCTAAAAATTCTGTGAAAAAGTGAAGCCTTTTAAGTACTTGCAGGCATTTTAAAAGCTGCCTCTCTTGTGAGTTTTGTGAGTCAGAGGCAGGTAAACACAAAAGGAAGCTAGAAAAATTGAGAAAATGGAGGAAAACTGAAAGAGTAAAACCTTCAGAAAAAAAGGCCCTTCACACATAAAACTGTGCATTACTGGGTGGCTGGGAAAGCATTCCTGCTTGTTCACAGAAACAAGAAACCCCCTCAAAGAGGGATCAATTCTAATGAAATTCTTAAATCCCACGGAGAAGCTCAGAGAAGGCAGGGACAGGCTGTCCCTGTGGTAGGACAAATGTTTGCAGAGTCTGGATAGCAAAGATAATAACAACAGCAATAAATTATAGCCATTCCCAGCCATTTCTTGGGCTTATTCCTTTGCTCTGCAAACTTAGAAATACCAAAAGACAAGTGTTTAGCTCCTCATTATTTCATTTGCAGTGATTCCTCCAGCCAAATCACAAAATATAAACTGAGGAGCTAGAGAACAGCTGTCTCACAGAAACGCCAACAAGCACAGGGAACTTGAGAAGTACCACTGAAATCTAATGGAAAATCAGGCTTCTCAAACCACTGCAAAACTGTTCAGCCAGTGCCTCTGAGTGAGGAGAATTTCCACAGCTGACCCAGAATACCTTCTTGGCTGAGGATAAAGAGGAATCATCCTGCCACATTAGCAAGGACTCACTGTTTAATACTGACACACCACAAGGAATTGCTGCTTGGTGCCCAGGGGATCAGGTAGCAGCAGGGGGCAAACACACCTTGCCCATGCCCAAGGTCACTGGCCAAGAGGGTTGGTGCCTCTGGAGTTCAAATCCAGCATATACACAAGGCTTGTTACACAGAAGAGAAGGGCTTGAAGAAATGATCAGGAAGAATAGAAATAATTTATTTTCTTGGGAGAAGCAATTGTGTGCAAATGATCTCCCTTGTACAATTAAAGTCTTTTTTCTTAGCGTGCTAAGAAATGTAAAAAGATGGACAGCCTAACAAAATGGTTAGCAGAGGGAATGGGAAATAATACAGTTTATTGTATTTCAGATTAGCTATGCTTTCACAAAAAGACTGCTCCAGCAGGCTGAACAAAACACCAGTCCCTTGAGGGTTAGATAGGAGAAATTACCTCTTCAGGTTTTAATTTTAAGCTTAAATTTATGAAACACTAATCCACGATCCATTAAAGATAGCATTTGCCAGTACAGCCAGCAAAGCAGGAATGCTTACAAGCTTTCAGAAGTGTATATTTTAAAGGAGAAAAATCATTGGACTCAGCCTTTTCCATTGTTCCCATAGTTCTCTGTTTGGCAACACTTCAAAAAGGAATTGGCATAAGAAGCTGCACAATCTGTTCTCCTTAAACAAGCCAAAGATTTTGCTTTTTTTTTGTCTTTGATATATAGGGACTTTTTGCAAAGGGAAGGGACAGACAAGGAACTTTGTTTCTTTTCCTTTTTTTTTTTTTTTTTTATGTACATCCAGATATAACCACTGAATAGATCAAAGACCCCTCATGTCCAGCAGCCAGCCCAGCCTGTCTGACAGTAGAATATGTCACACTACATGTTCAGGACAAATGTAGTGTTATTTCCCCCAGTCACCAGCAAACTGCAGTTTGGAGATTTCTGGAGCCAGAAACAATGTCTTGATATTTCCAAGTCTTCAGAGGAATTGGTCCATTGCTTTTCTGAACTCATGTAAACTTTTAGCATGTGGAACATTCTGCAAGCTGTATAATCTACTATTGCTTTTTATCAGTGCTGAACTGACCACCTGCTGATTCATTTGATATCTCTTAATTTTTCTACTGAAGAAGAAAAAAAAATGAAGTAACTGTTCCTTCTTTCTGCCTCTCCATTATAATCCCTCTCAGTTACCTCTTCTCTACCCTTAAGGCTCTTCCTCTGTATCATTAATTGTGCAGGTTTCAGGGCCTCCTTTACACCTTCCTGTGTAATTTTTCCAGCTATACCCAGAAGCCTATTGAACAGAGGGAACCAGGAGTAGGTGTAGGATTCTGGATGGGTTTGATTTGTTCTATTCTTTGCACAATATATCTAACACATTATACATTTTTTAGGAGAGCAATGAGAATTGAGCTAATATTTTCATCACACCATCCATCAGGGTGCTAAAATCTGATTCCTAATCGAAAGAAACAGCCCAGAATCCATCATTTTATATGTAAAGATGAGATTATTGTTCTCTTATGTTCATCATTTTGCATTTACCTACACAGAGTTACATCTGCAATTTCTTTCACTCAATGACTTCAGTTCATATGATTTCTCTGCATTTCTTTCAGGTTGCCCTTTGTCATTAATATATTGGCATTCTTAGGACTGTCAACAAACCATCTCCTGCCTATTCACTTTCAGAATTATTTTGACCATGATTTTCTTGAAGATTATATGTTAATCAGCACTGACTCAAATACAAGCTCTTCTCTAACAACAACAATATTCTCCACTTGAAAACTAATCACCCATTTCTATGTTCTTTCCAATTTTTTATACACGCAAAGTAGTATCACACCCAAATACACTGTGGGCCCTATTTGCAAAATATCTGACAATGAACATCATTCTGGACATTTCCACAGGAACAAGAGATTGAAGAAATTTACTCCTTCCAGATTGATACTTTAATGTTAAAACTAGGTATTTATCTGGAAATGTCTGTTTATCATACACATCCAGAAACTCTCTCTGTGTTTTTACACCATGATTAAGCAGCCTCAGTTTGCTAGTACTTGCTTATCAGTCTTTGATGAACAGCCTTTTAAAGAATGTTGAAAGATGTTATTTTTCTCCTAACTACTGTAGTAGAATGGAAGCGGAATTGTGCAATTAGTTAATTTTATTTATTCTGGCATTAGTTTAAGAAGGATGCACATTACCTCTCCCAATCACTACAACTCCAGTTAAAGATTAAATAAAATGAGAAGTATCCATTTCAAGATGCAACAGGAAAAGTACAGAACAGATTGTGTTCCCATTTAATTATTCCTAAGATTTTTAAAATCAATACCTAACTCAGAATATTCATGTCAGCATATCAAAATTCAGAGAATTAGACAGTCCCAGACAAGAGATATGTGATTTGCTTTTTCTGGGGTGCAACAGCAGTCAGAGAAGAAAGGTTTTGAAAAATCGTTTATTGTTCTTTTCCCAAAATACCAGAGAGAACATCTGAAGTACCAGTAAAGTTTTCCAATTTCCTTTAAATGCTGTCTCCCCTTTTTTTCCAATTCTGAATGCAGTGTCTAAAATGAATGAGTCGCCATTTTAAAACCACCAGCTGAAAGATCCATATGAACTATTGCAGAAGAGCCCTTGTGAAAGAGATGGTGGAGAGCAGGGGGCTACTGACAATGGCCTTATGTCGATGGCTTTTAGTCGAGGCTGAGGTTTCAGCAGATCTTACCAGGCTGGGCAAATCACCCCATCTTACAGTGTGAGCTGCTGGAGTGATAGAGCTGCAGGGTACCTGTCTTCTCTGTGCTGGACAGGAATGGTCACCTTTGGCAACAGCACATCACAGACGTTTACTAAACAAACTTGTCTGAACTACACCCATTAATAAAAGTGCATCTCTAGCTTAGTTTAACTGGCTTTGGAAGGGAATTGACACCAACTGAATTAAATTTCAGTTAAGTTTCAGAGCATCAGCAGAATGATTAGTGTGAAGTAACTATTACACTCCAAAACACAACTCAGATTATTCCCTTTTGCTGTGTCCTCCCCACATGAAGAAGCTGTTTCTAAATCAACCACCCCAACTCCACTCAGCTGGACCTGGGAGAATACATTATTTAGGGATCCAATAATTCCATCAATTCCAACAACCCCACATCTCTGCTTAAAGGTGTTCACCTCTAACTGAACTAAATTAGGCCCTATGCTTATTTTGCATACTTTTCTCTCCCCCTTTGCACAGAAACTTCTACATTAGTATTCAGAGAAACCAGAGCTGTGTATTTGAGTGTTCCACTCTGGGGGACACAATTAGTATCTTGTATTATTACCAGCACATTCAAAACCCTGTCTTTTTAAGAGAAATGCCCTTGTCAAAACAAAAATGTTGGTTTCCTGCAGAGATTATGAGGAGATATCCTTTGGTCTATGCTGTGAGGCAGGTCTGATCACACCCTTGCAGCTGTCCCTTCCAGCCTCACATCTCCAGGAAATCACTGGAAAGCAGTTATTGTCTAATCACAAGTTTCAATAACCAGCCAAACTTATGGCAGCTGCTGTACTAGAGTAAGAAAAAAGCCTTTCTTTAAATTCTTCCATTAATAAAATGTGTTAGAAACAAGAGGAAGAAATTCTGCATCTTCTGCAACATTAAATTATAAGTACCAAAACTACTTCAGTTCCTTTTGTTTTTGCAGAGCTAGAGAGAGTTTGTCAAATATTCATACCTTTAAAATGTATTTACCCAATGAGGAGCATGAACCCAGGGGAAAAATATTCTAAATGCAAAGATCAGTTTTTTAATGGAAGAGAAATCAATCTGTCCCAGCCCTGCCAGAAGCCACGTCATAGAATTCTAATGAATCTCCTGGTGCCCATGTGTGCAATCAGCCCCACTTCCTAAGCTTTTAACCATCCCTCCTCTCTGGGCAGGCTGGTGCTCGTCCTGCACTGACAGCCTCAGGTTCCCCTGGAGCCCAGGTGTCTGAAGGCAGGGCTGAAGTGCAGCTGGAACATTCGGATGCTGTGAAACCATCTGTGCAGTCTCAGAGCAACTGCTCATCCGAACGTCTTCAGACTGCACCACTGATGAGCCTTTTCAACTTCTGCTCAGTAAGTGATAAGAGAGCATTTTACCCCAAGCTGTGGCCCAGATGTATTGGACACTAAATCCATTAATGCTGTTTTGTTTTCATTTTAGACTGAAAATTAATAAACACTGCTATTTGCAATGGATCAGCTCACTCATCTGCCATGGGATTTTCTCTGTGGCTCCTTCCAGTCACTTCTCAACACTAAGCTACCACAAGATCACTGATAAACCTTCAAAAAATCTTTGGGACAGAGGTTACTTTGCTCACTTTAAGAGTGAATTTTCTGTCTGCCATGGAAAATACCTGTACTGATCCCTGCCATTTCCTCTTCCCTCTTTCTCTCTGTCCCTCCAAGCTTCCAAAGCTGACTTTAACGTGCTATCTGAAATGGAAAGCTCTCAAAGGAAGTCACTGCTTCACTAATGGGCATCTCTGTTCTCTCCTGATATTGACTGAATGATTTTATTCCTATTTGCATACTTATCTTCCTATTGCATGCAGTTATGTGTCTAAGTGGTTAATGCAAGTGTAATAATGCCAATTGCCAGCTTTTCAAAGTTATTCCAGTCATACAGGTCAGTGGCTCTCCTCCTCTTCACTGAGCAGATTGTTAGAAACTCACCCTGTTAGGCTGAAGAAGAGCAAAGGTAAACCAGGCAGCAATCAAAACTAAACCTATAGTGAGCAGAAAGAGCTGGGAAGGCTGGCAAAGTGATTTTACATCAACACAAAGAGGTGATTGGTTACACAGTGAGACTCTGTGTCATGAAATAATTCATTCCTTCACATTCACTCTTCTCACTGGTCCTACTTAAAACCTCAGAGTTTGCTCTGCCTCTTTGGTTTTCCTTTTAATTGCAGAGTAGAAGGTGAGAAAGTAGTACATTGTCTGTACAACTAGAGATAAACATGTTATCCACCTGAACACTTGAAATCTGCAGTTGAAGCAGCAGCAAAAGGATGTTATATCTAGTTTCAGGCTTTCTTCTTCATCTAGAAAGGCAGTAGAGGCTCCAGAAGAATGGTTCAGAGGAGTTGGCAGTAAAGCCAAGAAAACTGGGCTACAGGAAGATGAGGAATAGCAAGTTTGTAGAGCTCAGTGGCATGTGAAAAACCTCCAGGGAGCATTTGCCTCATTTACATGGCTGTTCACCAACAGCTCATGGCACTCAAGAACAGCCACTGTGACAGCTCCAACAACAGAGGTAATTTTCATGGCAGAGAGGAGCAACCATAGGCCAGTGCAGAGTCTGAAAGGCAGATGAGGTAAGAGCTCAGACTGAGCACAGGTAGCCTCAGGAGTCTTTCTTTCAAAGGATTCCAAGGAATCCCCTCTGTAGATGGATCTCAATGCCTTCTGCCAAAACAATTGAGCAATTCCCTAACTTGTACAGAAGGCAGATAAAGGAGTCTCCTGCACACAAAAGCTCAAGAGGACAGGAGATAAAATAGAACAGCATTACAAGTGTGTGTACACACCCAGAATGTGTCAGAGAAATTTCATTTATTTTCCTCAAGACTAAGGCAGAAGACAAATACTCAGAGCTGTTTGTAGACCCCAGGTAAAACTGATACCTGTGTGCAGGTTTATTGGCAAAGACACTTAGGTTCTCCTGGTTACCAGAGGATTTTTCAGTCTATTCCCTTTCCAGTGAAGAATATCTAGAAAGGCATCATTATGTCATTTCACAATTCATGGAAAGAAATATATTTTTCTCCCCTTGAAATCCTGTAAAATCCCAACAATTAACTAAACCTAATGCCAGAATTTAACCACAGGTGTAACAAAATCAGCTGGTCTCAAAGGCAGAGCACCTTCAGGTGACAATCTGTTTCCAATTCCCGTTCAGTTTTAACACACATAATTTTCATTTTTCTATGTAAGATGCCACAGGAGAAAATAAGACATCTGTCTCCCATACTATCTGAATTTAGGAATTGGAAACCTGCCACATTTTCATTTGCACTAAGAGAAGTAACAGCAAGATAAAATCTAGTGGGTTTGAGCAATTTTGGAAGATGCAGTAATAGGTAAGGAGATCTTTGGTCAGACAAGAGTCTGGAAGCACACGAAAAGATCATGTTTTTGAAGTGGAAAGTTTTGACTTTCACTTCCCACTACTGAGAAGATACCACTTTAGGAGAGACAATGTGTTAGGAAAGGCAGCTCCTGGATTCCTGTTGGGGCTACAAGGACACAGAGAAGTGTACTAAGGTCAAGTGTGAGAAGTTTTCTCCCTTCTGGAGTGATGAATGGAATCACAGCCCTTATTTTGGGATAGGCTCAAGGTTCTAAAGCTCTGAGGTCCATACCTCAATATGTAACCACAATTCAGCCTGAGGAGAAGTTCAGAGACATCATTCAGATGCTCCTACCCTGGCCCAAAGGACAAAGCCAAATGAAGTTCCTCTGTGTGCTGCTACCACTTCTAGATAGGTAAAACTTAATGCTCTCTGTGTAACCTCCACCTTTTGTCAAAGCACACATTGCCATATTTTTTCTGAGCTTGCACCCTCACCCAAGACACTGACTGGGAGAATGCAGAAAAACACCCAAACAGCTTCCTTCGAAACCAAAAATCCTGTTAACACTCAGCCAAAATGGCCAACAGACAGCCCAAATCAGAGCACAGCACCTGTAATGCGTTTTCTTGGATAAACCCATGAGGATGAGGGTAACATTACAGACAAGATCATGAGTAAAGTCTGCCCCAGCCCAAAAAGAGACACAAATATAAACCAGCTCCACTAACTCTGAGGGGAGTGACACTGTGCTGTGCCTTGCTGCATTCAAATGAAATGGCAGGAAAACCTGCTGGAAGAAAAGTTGTTCTACCCTGCACTGATAAGGGCTTAGTGATTTAAAGGCTCATCAGAAGGACAACTGCTAAGGTTCTGAATTGCCTGTTAGAAACAACTCAAGGAAGCTGTGATTTACAAAGATCCCAAAACTTGCCTGGTTGGGCTTTGTTTTATTGTTTTGGTGATTTGCTTTTTTGTTTGTTTGGCTTTGGATTGTTTGTTTCAAACCAGCAGGAATTTAGTTTTATTAGTTATTTTAAAATTATGTTTTGGGCTTTTTTTTAGTCTGATACTTGTGGCTGCTGGTTTTTTGTCTGTTTCTTTGATTGGGTTTATCTCTTGCCTCCAAAAAAAGGACAGCCATACCTTATGCTTTACACAGCCTTATCTTGCAACCTAATATTTATAGCATTTATATCCTAACCTTTTATACCAGCAACTGTTGAGTTATTTCTTTGCCCTTTGCTTGACTTTATTACATGCAGCGAGAACAGGGTGGATCCCAGAGGTATTATATGCTCAGTAAAAAAATAAATAAATAAAAAAATCACATGTTTTAATCTGCCATGGGTCTCATTTCACATCACATGCAATGATTTGTGCAATTCTTATTTTTTGATTCAAAACTGCCTAAAGTGAATAATCCATTGACTTTCCTCCCCACCCACCCATTAGCCACCACCAGGTAATTATGGTCTAATGGGTCTGAGACACAGAGTGTGGCTGCAGAGCACACTGACATTCTTCACAGGCTAAAACTGTGCCTATGAGGTTAAATCCTGCCAGTTTAGCTCTGGGAAGCAAGCCCCACTGCACATGTAGGACAGGATTGCCACTTGAGGGAAGGGGGAAAAGCTGTGCATTAGACCAGATGTGCCATCAATCTGCATCTCTCACAACAGCTTTATTAGAGACACGGGGCTTCATGAAAACTCCACTGCACCTCCTGGAAGGACTCTATGGCTGAAGCGCCAGGTTCCCCCTGCTGTGGCTCATAACTGCACTTTATCTTTCATTTGATGTGTCACAGCCCTCAGGTGGAAGACAGCAAAGTGACCAAACAGATACTCTGAGCAGCACAAATACTTTGGTGGTATGACCTTGCTTATCAGTGGAGCTGCTCAGGCAGGTTGTAACTGCTTGATTCCAAATGCCACCTGAAAGGGAAACAAACGGGATACAACAGTCCCAGTCTAGCAGTAGATTGCATCTGTACATAAGGTTGGGCAGGAAAGATAACTCAGTGAGGTTTTCCTTCCAGACTACATATGAACTTTGATTAAGCACTGTTTTATTATTTTATGTTTTATTATTTCAGACATTACCTTAGAAAACTGCTAGATGGTGCTAGAATATATACATATGCAGTACTATGCTAATACAGGGGTTTAAACTGCAATACTTGTCCCTGGAATTAGCCTTTGATGCAACTGCCTTCTAACTACTTGTTGCATATAAACAGAGAGCTGTGTCCAGGATGGCAGAATCTCATTTTCTCATGTTCTGCAGGGGGTGAACATAGAGAAACACTCAGCTGGACTCACATCAGGGCCCAGGTCAAGGAGATTGACTCATCCCCATGCTGCTCAGTGAGAAAGCTCAGGGCACAATTCTGCACACATTTAACAAGCATGCAGCTGTTTGGATTCTATATTCCCAAGAAAAAGCCATCCTGCATAAAAAGAGTATCTTCCAGAAACCACTTTGTTCTTCCTCAATGCAAATATTCTTGGAAAAAGGAAAAAAAGAGGCAAAAGCAGGAGAAGGGAGAAAAAAAGCAACCAACCAAGCAGCAAAAGAGAAAAAAAAAACCCAATAAACAAACCTGTTCCTAAGCATGTTTACAGCAAAGGAGAATTTGGTCAAGACACTCAAATTGTCTGCATCTTGTTTTACCAATCTAGCTAATATTATTGATTTTTGGGTTGTTTGTGCGGAGAAGTTTAAGCACATTATGTCATAAATTCATGGGACTATAACTGAGAGATGCAGTTAAAAAGAAGTATGATAACAGACAGAGGAAGTGTCACTCTGGAGCAATTTGGTTTACACAGTATAGGCTTGATCCCTAATCTACTAGAACTTTCATATGGGAAAAAATATATAGACATTTTAAAATGGTATTAATCTACTTGATTCTTAACATTAATGGCTAAGCATGTGGACACTGAGGGAAAAAAAACCCCAAGCAGACTAAGACCAGCTTTAATTACTGTTAATCTACAGAGACATTCACATCAGAAATATCACCCTGGCATTTTCCTGTTTACCAGCTGCAGATCAAGCTCTGTAACATTTAATCTCTGTAAGTACTTGCCCTTTGAAAACCTCTCCTTCCCTCATCTTTCCCCCAACAAATCACCTCCCGTGTTCCTGCTGCACAGCAGTTTCTGCCAGCTTCTCCTGGCTATTCCCTGCCTGGGGAGCTTTCCTTCCAAGCCCCTCTCTTCTCTCTGCTCTGAAGTTTTTCCTTCCTGGGAGGGGAATATCAGCTTTCCCCTGACAAATAAAAACCCCGGGAGCCCAGGGCATTCCTGGGGATGGGCACTGTGTCTGGAGAAACAACCAGGACTTGCCCAGCAGAACTGAATGGCTGTCATTAAAGACAAAGCAAAGCACCCGAAGAGTTGAGATCAAAACAACACCCGGGCCAGCCTAGAAGCACAAAAGCTACTTCAAGAGATCCAGAGCTGCTTTGTTCTTAGATAAAGGCAACGTTTGCACCACCTCGGCCAACAAACCTGCACTTCATCGGATGTCAAGCACCAATGGCCACACTGGAACAACGTTTACCCTTCCGGCCAGCAGCATCTGAGAAACCTAACACCTAATTTTGCCAAGCTACTGTATCAAACAAGTTGTGGTGTAAATTGATTTGTTTTCAGCTTCTTATGTTTGTGTGATTCTCCTATATACAAGAGTCTTTCAGCAGAAAATATCAGGTGTTCCTGAAATCTTTCAGAATAAAAAGTAAAATAAGAACAGAAATTATAAAGTGAATTCACTTCTCAGAAATCATTATACAAGATTAATCCATTTCTCCCAGAAAGCAAGCCTGTCCGTCACACACCCCATCTCTTATGCTCATTCAGACCCCTAGGTAACTAGACCCACCTCCAGAGGAGTGCTAGAAATTCCAGTTATGCTTCGTGCTTTTCAAGAGCAAAATTACATGGAACCACTTTCCCTTGACCTTTCATTTTGCAGCATGTTATTTCTGCATTTTTGAAGCAACCATGTATAATAACGACACAAACATCTATTAAGACTTATTTCTATAGATCTTTCAACTCAAGATTTTTTTAGGAAGGCTGTGTGACATTCCCAAGAAAGACAAGTTACTGGCATTGAATTTATCAACTTCTGTTTGTACTTTCAACATGAAGCATAAGAGAAAATTTTCCTTTCCTGGAGAAAAATAAAACAACTTAGTTGCTACGTTGCTACTTGGACTGAGGTGAGGATCTGTTCTTTGCACCAAATAAAAAGAAAAAATAATGGGGAGAAAAACCATATAGGATTAGCACAGTTTATCCAAAAATCACAATTTCTAACAGAGCTTCTGATGAAAAAGCATCTCGGGAGCAGAACACCCTTATTAACTTTATTGACTTAGTGACACTACTATCATCAGCAAAACACCCATTAAGAAATATTGTAATTATTTTTCCTCTGAAAAAAAATAAATCCCATTTGTTCAAACAAGTCAAGTTGAGGATTCAGGCAAAGCATTCAAGCACATTTCCAACTCCTGTTCTTTACCTGTAATTGTTTATGCAGTAAAGCTGTATCCACCCACACCAGGCAATGGCTGTTTCCCACAGGCACTTCTTAGATAAATGACTGCCCCTAGAGAGATGTGGTCATTTTAAACATGGAAGAAAGCACTTAAGTACAAATAAAACATCCAAATCTGGAGAACCACAGCCTCTGAGTGGTCAACAGAACTTTCCAGAGACTATATATGCCCAGGCCACACAGCTGATGAAATTAGCACTTTATTACCTGGTGTTCCAAATCAGCAGATGAGGTTCAGGTGGCAGGTGGAAGAAAATCAAGATCACCTGGTGTTCATCAAATGAAGCAGCTGATTACCCAAACAGTCTTCATATGAGGTTAATTCTACATTAATGACATTAATGACATTCACATGTCACTCATTTTGGTCAGTTCTGCCCAATGTTACCTCATTACCTCATCATTCGCTAAGCAAAACTTCTCTTGCTCCCACACCTCTGCACACCCCATGGCTACACTTTTATTCCAGGTAATTAAAAATAAAATTTAAAAATCCATTTTTCCACAGTAGGATCTCTCTATTCCTCTTCACAGTTTCTCCTAGAAAAAAATTTAACATGGATTTAACAGCAGTATTAGGCTGTAAACATTATGGTCTGCTGGGCCTTTGTGGTTTTGCTCTGGCTCTGCTGGCTCGGAAGCCTACTGCCTTGGAGAGGACATCTCCCAAAAACAGCTCTCTCCAACCCCATCAAAGCCGGGAGATGCTGGCTTGCAGGCAGTAGAGAACTGGCTATATCCTGTGGTGCCAGGAGTCAGTGCTCAAATGGAGCTGCCTTATCAAGAATGCTTCTCCCAGCAGCTCAGGGCCTCACCACAGGCTGGCACAGCCTGTGCAAAAGAGTAGTTTGCCTGTCTCTACAAACATATCAGGAATCCCACTGATCCTGGAATCCTCCTCTTCCCCATCCCACTTTTAATGCCAACTACCCACTCTCTTTTCCAGACTATGCAAAGAAACTTGCTTTCTCAGGTCACCACCCTCTAAATCCTGCCTCTCCACTCCCCCAGCAGACAAACTAGTAGGAATTACTTATCACTGGGCAATATGTAGCTACAGCTCTTTCGAGTATCTGACAAAAGCTGAACTATCCAAACATCACATTTGGTGCTGTCTTGTTTTCTTGCAAGGAAACATCATTGTATGTTTCCCCTCTGACAGCAGTAAAAAGATGAGGCAAGAAAGGATGTCATGTATTTTCACTAAAATTTTCTTACCCTAGTGCTCATGCCATAAATGTGCTTACTGCCTTATCACTAAACTTTATCTTGCTGACAAAAGTTTCCATAACAGCCATAGGATTCGCAGTGGAAAGTATATGGTCTAAATGTCAGGAAGTGCTAAAGAGCTCAAAGGCCAAGTCACCTCCTCCATGCACTGACTCAGAAACAAAAGCCTGACCTCCCATCACCTGTCGCTTGGGAAAGGGAAGAGAACTCATCAACACAGAAATTAATTTGACAGTAACCTTGAGAGAGTTTGGGGAATTCTTTGGCTTGCCTAATGGCTACAGAGGGACTTTTTGCACTGGGATTTCATATAATCTGTTTGCTATTTAAACAAAAAGTAATCTTTTAGAGCCTGCAACTACCTCACACTAAGTCCCCTTGCAATTACAAAAGTGATTGTGTTTGAATAGCTGGCTTTCTCCTTTACTGCTCTGTGCCTCTCCACTCTGGTGACTTCTACAGGGAAATCATCCTTTGGACTCCACGGGTCCAGGCATTACTGGGTTGCTCAAACCTCAGTATCTCAGTCTCACTGCTAGTCCTAGTCAGGGCACAAGAGAACTGAACTGTTGCAAAGAAGGGCAGTTGTTCAGACGCCTTTGAGAATCCTTATGCACACTGGAAAAGCCTCCTCCTATTAGCATTCATAACTAGGAGTCACTTAACCTTTGACTGTATAACACAGTCAAATTCCATGAAATATTGGGTTGCCACTGTAGAAATAATTAAGGAAGACAGTGCAGGAAATAATAATTTACACTGGCATGTCTGCCAGTGTAAATCCCAAGTTCTCAGTGTGTTCTACAACTGTTAATGAAAAATAGGCGAAAGAGAATGGGTTATGTGATTAATGTTAGAGTCCTCCCCAGTGCAGAAATGTCATGGAAGGAGGACAACACCGTTCAAAACTGACAGGAGAAGGGAGAATGCCTGGGGTAACAGGATGCACCTCTCTCCTTGCGCAGCTTCATTTTACAAAGGTGTGGTGGGGCTGTTTTAATTTCATGCAAGCTTGCAAAGTTGACTGTCCTTATAAAAAGAGCAATTATACGCACACTTTAAGCACGAAGCAGCACAATGATTAAATGAGTAATTAGCTTCCCACTTTTAAGCTGTCATGCAATTAAACT
This sequence comes from Eopsaltria australis, assembly GCA_034509425.1. Lineage (NCBI taxonomy): Eukaryota > Metazoa > Chordata > Aves > Passeriformes > Petroicidae > Eopsaltria > Eopsaltria australis. The sequence goes on from JAVTVJ010000138.1 coordinate 3,433,612, forward strand.
TAATTAAACATTCTCTATACTTCACTAATCTTATACAAACAGAAGAAGGTAAGAAGGGTGTGGCAAAGAAAGGGCATTTGGCAGAAGGTTGAGCCTATTATTCTGTCTACAATAAAAAAATAACATTGTACACTACGTTCTCATGTGGTTGCCTTGTTCCTGGCCAGAATATAACCTGGTCTGAGCTGCAAGATGAGCAATACACTGAGGCAATTCCCTATTGTTTAATTTTGGGTGGCATTCTTCTATGTTATATTGCAAACATGTTAAATATTCTTCAAATCAAACAAGTCCAAGGAAAGGGAAATGTTGGCATTTTAAAGCAGAAATGCTGGTCCAAATGTAAAACAAAATCTTTAAAGCGAACACAAGACCAAGGTTTCTCTTTTCCCCAGCAGAGGAACTGTTGTAGAGACACAATAGAGGAAGGGCCAAGAAAGACATGGGAATTTTGTTGACAAGGAGACAAGACAGCTGTGGTGCAAGAAGAATTGTGAACTTACTCCTATTCTGGTCTGAAATACAAATAAGTTTAGAGGCACAGCCCACATATTTCTGCTAATTATTTATTAATTCCCAGAAAGCTGTCTCACATCTACTGTCTCTACTTCATGTTATTATGTCAAATCACAAAATTAAGACCAAAAAATTCATCCTCTCAAGTAACAAGAATTCTGTCTTCCATTGCTCGCTGAGGTAAAGGCAAAAGCAGGCAGCAAAACAGGTACATCTACAAGCAAAACCTGACCACACTCTGTAAATATAATGTTTAACTCCAGATGTCCTCAGATTTTGGCCCATCCTCATAACTCACATGTGTGCACACATTTTTCCACTCCTTTCCTTTGCTACTGAGTCCTGATTCCAAGTGCCATAGAAGCTGAGCACATCTCAGCAAAATGTAACTGGGAAAGTAAATTTTACTGTTTTCCACCCTCATTTCTTCCAACACCCAGAGCAGTTCCACAGAACTGAAACCTGCCACTATTATTAGCAGAGGGATCTTAACATGGTTTGAGACCATCAGCACAATGATGGGACAAAGACAGAATGCTGGAAGATAAGGTGTCATGAAAACGATGGGGGAAAACCCAGTAACAATACTGAGCAGCTCTGCAAAACACTGAGTGTGCCTGAATGCTGAGAAACCTGGAAAATGGGTGAAAATCACCACACTACATACCCATCCCTGCTGCCCCGTACCATTTATTTACTGTTGCCTGATTATAAACTGCAACTGTGGTTAAAATGAATCAAGAACAGTTTTATGTTTGGTTCTCATCCCAGATTGCACAGCAAGTAAAACATCACAGGCTGATAAAGTCTAAAATACAAACAGTGCAAAACAGCGCTATATCAGCTACTGAGAAGAAATTAACTCTATTCCAGCTGAAGGCAGGATGGATGCATTTCCCTCTGAAGACAATACTGTTTCTTACGCTTTGTAGGCCAAAACAAGTAAATGAACATGCTGAAAACATTGGAAGTGCAGCGTTAAGGAAAAGACTGCTCCAGCCAGTCCGTGTTAGCTTGCAGACAAGCCTGACAGCCCAGAGAACACTGCTTGTGGCTGCTTTGCCCCTGCTGCAAGCCCTGTGTGCCACCAGAGGTGGGCAGGGCCATGCAGCCCCTGCCAGGCACACAGTGACAGGGACAATGCCCCAGCTCCCTTGCTCCACGACTGATTTAGAAGCTGAGGACATTGAATCCAGTCCCAGCTACCTCACACCTGCAGGGAGCCTTCAGGAGACCCAGCCTCTGCTGTTTAACCCCACATGACAAGTTCCAAAGAATGTTTTATTTCCTGTCTGGGACATTATATCATTTTGTTAATGGCCTGGAAGTTAACAGTCCTCTATAGCTGACAATGATTAAGAGCTCTGTGATTTGAATTCAGAATTCAGCAACATATAAACTGTATTAAAGTAATGGTTTCTGCCTTATGATCCATTGCCCCACCCATAACAAGATGTCCAAAAAAGAAATTCCAACAGACCAGAACTTGTCCACAACTAATATACCTTTTTTTTTTTCCTTATATTTAGACTCTGGTTTGGAATTATTGATTTCCACTTTTTTCCCTCCCTGCTTGTATTGTTTCCGTACCTTTCTGTTAGATTTGGTAGTATTACATCAAGTCCTGCTGCTTTCTGACACAGATGCAGTGCAGCTCTTTCTAACCCCATGAGTGAGACTCTCACCTGCTGCTGAAGAACTTTGCTCAGAGGGACAACTTCCATGTTACCTTCACTGTGAGAACAAAGGAAACAGCCATATGAAACTAATTTCCCAACAGGAATGCTCCAGGCAGTGCTGTGGGACAGCAACGTGAACTAACCCCCACCACCCCGCTCTGCTTGGCGTGCCCAGCCCAGGCTAGTTTTAGCAGATCCAGAAAGCATGCGAGAGAAATTGTTTCTGTGTCAGAATTTTCTTTTTGCATGGTTTCCATGATGGCCCTGATATATTTTACTGCAAATAACAGAAACCTCCCCTCTCCTGGATTTACAGTGTGCAGTAAGTGAGGCACAGGCAGCACAGGGTTGTGTTAAATGCTGGGGAAGCTGCCTCAGGGATGTGTTCAACTATAGGGGGTGATTGTCGCTTTCTGGTAGAGGCTATAAATATGGTTGTATTTGTCATTTGCTGGGTTTCAAGGAGTACTTTGATTTATATCAGCCAAGTCTGTAATATCACTGAAATACGTAGTGGATGAACAGCTGGGGCCTGCTCACACCAGACTCGGCAGCAGGCCCCATCTCTGCCCTGGCTGCTCCCTCAGGGCTGCTCTGAAGGCACAAGAAGGCTTCATTACAGACATGTGATGTTGGCAACTGGGCTTTCACACTACTTCTCCAAAAGGCACAGGAACGCTCAAATTTAGAAGCAAAATATATATAAAAAGTAAGTACATGAGGAGTCTCGAGCACTTCTAAGTGCAATCTCCCCCTCAATGCAAGGTGCTCTGAGGTCAGGTTAGTCAGCTGAGCTTGCTCTCAGGATAACCTACTTCAATATTTCACCACCCTCATGACTGACTTTGGTTTTCTAATAACTAATGAGAACTTGCCTTGCTGTAATTTGTCTCTGTTGCCTTTCATCCTTGTCTTAAACACCTCCAGGAAGATGTTGGCTCTGTCCTTTGCACACTCTCCCTGCCACGACATTGCAAAATGCTCTTTCCATGGTTGAGCCCACAGCAAGAGAGTCTGAAAGAGCCCACAGTGCCACTTCCATCTTCAGGGTGTGCCTGCCATCCCACCACCATCCTGCCTCTAATGTACCTTTTTTCCACTGCACATACAGACAAGGCCTGGTCCTTTTGACAGCTCAGACAAGCTCAGGTTTAACCAGTAGAGCTACAACAATACATGGCCTATCTTACATAGCAAAAACATTGCAACTTCACAATTAATAACTGCACTAAACATTAAGACAGTCATGGATATGCCCTGCTGGAAACAGCCTCCCTGCCACATTAACAGAAATAGTCTAATAAAGACCCCCTCTGGCTTCACTCTGGTGCAGCAACAAGATTATTAGCTGCTCTCACAAAGTTTGTTCCTGCAATAATAAATATGAACCTGAAAATATGAAAGAAAAAGAAATCCACTTGGCTCAGAGACTACTTCTTGGCAATCAGTACACTCTGAATAAGCTGCAAAATAGTGGTCTATAAGAGATAGTCAAGTCTCACTGTCCATCTTGCTTTAGGCACTGATGTTCATAATGGTCCCTCATTTGAAAGTGTTCCTTTCCATCACTGCTGGAGCTCAGCTCCATTCTCTTCCCCCAAAAGAGAAGAAAGAGTGCACAGACTGAGGCAGCCTTTGACTACACACTTTCACTTACCAGGGACTTCTTAACCTTGCTTCTCTGGAGTCTCCTCTAAGCTGATTTGCAAAGATCTGGGAGTACAGAAAAGGGGGCAAAACCTGCGGAATTACTCAGAGACTTGCTAATAGAGCTCAGCAAGGAGAAAAAAAGATACACAGATATCTCTTTTTTTTTCAACCTGGTAAATTGGTATAGGGAAGAGTTCTTTCTTTCTAAGTCAGTGCAACTGGATCATGGACTTTCATTCTTCAAGCCCAGCTCAAGACATTAGGACAGAAAAGCACAAACGCAAAATATTTCAGAACAAAACCCAGGGAGATTAACCTTTTATAAACATGCATCCAGAACTCTTTTTTTGGAGAAAGTGTTGTTTCTGTGGAGGAAAATGACCCCTTACTCCAGGAAGTGCTCACTACCAAAACAAGGAGATGCAATTGTCTAAAACACTGTCAGCACCATCAGCCTTAGGACAGATTAGGATGTGCACTAAACCTTCATGCAAAGCATGAGACAAGGCTTGTGAATGCTGTCTCATACTGCCCAGAAACAGAGTGCTCTCTGGTTTTATATATTGCCTTCTAACTTCTCCAAAGTGCTTTCCTATATATCGGGCTGTAAGAGAGTTTCAAATAGGCTGAGGGTTGCTCTGTTCCACACTGTGTCACACTGTACCTAAACCTTCAGCTCCACAGGGCCAGGTCTCCTGGGGCACTCCCTCCAATCCTTCAGATGCAGCTCTGGGTGCAGATTTCTCATCTCTTTTGCAGTACCTCCCACACAATCTGGTTACCAAAGCTATGAAAGCAGCTTTAACCTCCTGCACAGAGCGCTCCAGCAAACCCGGAGCTGCCCTGCAGAGCTCCTCACCAGGATCATCAGACTACAGCAGGAGTCAGAAAGCTGACCTCAGGCACAGAGCAGCTTCACAGCCTCACAGAGCAGCTCACACAGCACAGAGGCCACTGCTGGATGTGTGTCAGATGCCCACGTGCCCATGCGAGCTGAAAGCTGCTGCAAGGAAGGCACAACAAAGAAATGCTGGGGAGTCAGCTCAAGGCATGGAAAAAGAATACTTTGAGAAACTTCTAACCAAAAGCTGTAGACAAGCAGAGCTCCCTTGTGCCTCCTGTGACCATTGGGATGTTCAGTGACTGCTCTCTCCACCCTCTGAAGGAGTGTGGGTGTCTGTGGACAATGGGCTCATTAACATCGATTCATTAACTTGGGATTAAGGACGTTGTTCATCACAGCAGCATAAATGCTAAAGACTGAGAGATGTTGTGCTTTAGGCAGCAATTTCACTGATCAGAAAGATAGGTTTAAACTGCAAACAACTGTCCATGAACGGATTGGCACAGGTGATAGATCAGCATATGGAGCCAGGCCTCATGCAGCAAAACACCTTCATTAGTGACCCAGGCTCAGTTCATAACCACTTAAGGTAGGAATCTAAAGGTGGCAAGTTTGGTGTATCACAGTCCTAATCCTCCAAGGCAGCTAATCCACAGTTAAGATTTAAATTCAGGGGAATGGCCCAAAGTGCTGTTAAAGCTTTTATTCAGTTGGCAGCTTTTCACAATCTAAAGCCAATCAGCAAGGCTGGGTGTCTGAGCATAATTTAGTCAATTCAGTTTACAGAAACAAAACTCAGGGAAAATAGGGAGCACTGGCTGAGGGCTGGTGAAACGCATCTGGAAAAGGGAAATAGACCCATGCATCTGAAGCCATTTCAGACATGGGCCTGAAAATGCTGTCAGCCCTGAGACACAGTTCAGCCATGCAGTGGCAGCAGCTAAACGCACATAAACAGGCACTTCCCAGACTGGAGAACAACCAATTCATGCCATAGTCAGTACCTTGAACCAAATCCAGGACTAGAAGCAGAGGCAAATGGGAAGTGTATGTACACATCCCACAAAGAGTAAGGTACACCCAGTTGTTCCACAGGGTGATACAGAGAGTGGCAGAATTGTAAAGCTCTGCCCTCTTGTTTGGTTGGATGCTCAGCTCTGACTCCCTCAAGGTGAATAGCAATTTCTTCTTGTGAGTGAAAGAGCATATTGTCAGCTTGCTGTTAAGGGGTGGTTAATTGAATATTGAAAATTAACATTTCTCCTTTTGGCCCTTTAACCTTGTTCAGTCACATTATTTAGACACAATATTAAATCTCTATCTTATTTGTACCCACCATCAAGCTTGTAAAAGCTAAAACCAGCAGCAAGACATTTTTTCTTTTAAGAAATGTGCATGATTGAAAGTATAAAGAAAGCTGCTATCTCCTCTCTTAGCATTCTTTATAAAAGTTCTCTTTATGATTTCAAAATGGCAAAAAATATGCAATGAAATCCAGTGATAAAATATCTAAAAATATCTGAAATACTGGAAGTAAATAAAGTGCTTCAGTATCCTCCTCCCTTAAATATCCCCATCAATGAGGGGATATATCATCTTACTGAATTCTGTGAAGTTCATGAACAGAACAAACTGTATACACATAAAAATAACACCAACTAAGATGGAATAAGCTTCTTGTTTTCATTCTAGTACTGAGTATAATAACAAAATCAGAGACTTGACTGGAAGTACGCAGGTATTCAAACTCCAAATGGAAATCATTGAGTAGCTTTTGGAGATAGGAAGGTCACACGGTGTCAATCACAAGATTTGACCTGCCAATACAGAACTGACCACTGATGACTCCTGCACAAACTGAAAAGATTCATAATATCAATCAGAGGGAAAATCCTTTAAACATTTACTAGCACTTTTCAAGCTGCTTTTATTACCTTACATTGATAAGTTCACTTCTCACAGGCTTGAATTAGTTATACTGCAATTACGGTGTCGAAAGCAGCCTCTGAAATGGGCATCTATTAACTCTTTCAATAGTCTAATTAGGATTGCAAAACAAGGAATACATCACAAGGCAATATACATTTCAGCCAGTTAAAAGCAGTAGCTGGCTGAAATTGAGATAACATTGCTACTTGTAAAACCTTGGAGAGAAATTCCATAGGAAGAGTGGAATTTAAAGGCAATTCTTTTAAAGAACACTTAGCAAATGAAAAAACTTAAAGACATAAATTCTTCACTAAAGCCATCTGTATTACTTGACCCTTTCACATAAATTCCTAGGGGATTTATTCAAGTGCTTCTGCAATCAAGTCACTCCATGCTAACAAGGTACACATTTAGCCTGTAAATATTCTTCGACTTAAAAAAAGTTGTTTTCCAGCTTATATCAAAAAACAGCCTCTCTGCCATTCACCCAGCAGCTGAGATCTCTCCAGTTTACTTCATATTTGTCTAAGACACTTTTCACTTAGAAAATTAACTGAAAGCAAGCTCATACTCAGTTGTTTTCAAAAGGTTGTACTTGCAAGGACCACGCCTACCTGGATAAAATTGTGTTGTGCTTTCTCTTCCCGCAGCAATCAGGGCAAGCTTGGTACTTTGAGCAGCATGATGACTGATGGTCCTGCAAATCTATCAGTGCCACAGAGGCTCAAGGAAGGGCTGAGGAGACAGGCAACTTGTGTACTAAACACTTCCACCACTGCTCCTGCTGCGCACAGGGACAACTTCGGAACACCCCATACCTGGAACTTAATTTCCTTTGACCTTTTCAGGTTTTCAGGTTCAGGATTTAACTGCTTGGCTCCATTAGGAACAGCAGGAAGTGAGCAGTTGAAACCCCTAAAAGGGCTTTGAAAGCTACTTGCTAAATGTTCAGATGTCTCTCTGTGATTCAGTGGCTGGCAGGAGGGAGAGCAGGCTGAGGAATGAGGGAGCAGTTACAGTAGGAAAGGGGACAGGAGGAATAGATGAACCAAGTTTGGCTGTTGTGAAACCAGCAGCTCTAAAAAGACATTGAGGAAGAGTCTGGCAGCTCCCCCTTCATGCCTCATTACACAAGGCTCTATTCTTCTGCAGGGCTTCCCAGATGTGGGAGAACTTACTGAAGCTTTGGAAGCAGCAATTTATTCTGCTCTTCCAAGGCAGTTTGATTTGGGCTTTTTGCAGTTGGCTCGGGCTTTTTGCCCACTTCACCCTGCATTTTGACACTGAGCCTATAAAACTGCCTAAGCAGCTTCCAGGGTGGATCCTCCAAGCATCTCTGGCAGGAAATCAGCAGCTGGAAGCCCTGCAATGCCTGCCATGGCTAAGGCCATTCTGTGTGCTGCTTCTCAGGGCCACTTAGAGCAAGGAGGATGCCTTCCAATGTAACACTTCTTAAATCCCAGAGAGGTGACATGTCATTTCAGTGAGGCAATTATCTCAGGTATAGACAAGTCTATCCACTCCCATGAAACATCTACGTTCTTCCTCTCACTGCCTTGGAGCCTGATTTGTCTCTGGCCAGTACAGTTCAATTATTTTCTTAACCTATTTGTAAATCAATTCTCCTGATTGATGCAGACTTCTGAATGCTGGGAACAACGTTGTAAAATTTGCGTTGAAGTACAAATTCAGGTTGTTTTTGTAGCAGCAGGTTCCTGGAAAGATCACAGCAGAGACCCCACCGTGGCCACTCCTGCTGAGAGGGTTGGTTACTCTCTCCGTTGTTGAAGGACTACTGAGAAGGCCAGGAATGATTCCCAACACAGGAGCCATTTGAACCTACAAGCTATGACTTCTACAAATATGCTCCTCTGTTGCAAAAAGGGAAGAAAACCATCAAAATATGAAAAATTAGGCATAATTTTTATGATTATTTTACAGCAGAAAAATTCTTTGGGGTGTTTTTTTACAGTGATTTCCAAAGACCCTTGGCTCCATTGAGGGTCACAGATTTGTACCCCTTTGAGAACACAAATGGATTTTATTTTAATTATTATTTTAGTAGCTTTTCTCATTGCTAAAGGAAATACACATGTATTTAAATCAAGAGTTCCTTCCCACAAACATATATGTTCTTATATCACTAGAGTGGCAGTCTCAGATACTTACAGGTAAAATGAAATGTCTGGGATAGTTAAAATCCTTAATGAGTTCAGGTTTTCCCCCCTGGTCAGACAGGGGGAGTATGCCAAGCCTCACTGGCTATTCACAGGGCCAGGTACAGCTGTGACCCATGAAAGCTGTAAAACAAAACCAGCTACTTGGCTGAGTAAATCTTCACCATCAGAACAGAGCCCAAATTGACAGGTTCCAGTTGATTTCTCTCCCCAGTCCCCATTAATTACAAGCTCTTTTAATTACTACATGCTTGTGAGGGGTGGAAACAACAAGATTTAATTACCAAGCTCCCACCAAGAGTGACCCAGCTTGGCCACTGCAGTGGGAGCTCTCAGAAAATGCTGTTCAATGACACAGCAGGTCTCCAGCAATGCAGCATCATCCTGTGGCACTCAACCCAGGAATGCAGCTGCTGGTGGAAGCAGAGAGATCTTCTTTCTGCCTGTTCCTATTCCTGTTCAAGCAAGGGGTTGGCACAGCTGGTGCCCTATAGCTGCAGCACTGCTGATGGCAAGGAAAACCTCTTGCAACTTGACAGAGGGGCAATGTCCATATTGATTGTCCTCCCTCACTTCTCAGACTCTCTTCTCCTACCTCCCCAAAAGGCAGGGTAGAAAGTTCAAATGCTCCAGGAGTGTGCTTTTCCCCTCCTGAAATACACCCATGGCTCATGTCTAAAGTGGGCTTGGGCAAGACCAGAGACCCTGCTGGGAGCTCAGCACCCTGGAAGCAGTTATACCTGCGAGGGGGCAGACAGGAGCCCACACATCCCCAGGCCCCAGCCATTTCACTACAGGAGATCATGCCCAGAGCCCCAAGAAGAATGAATAGCCCTCGTGGGTCCAGCTGCCCTGACTTAAAACAATCTATAAGTGTTAAATAGTGGAGGATTGGGACCAGTTAAGTCCACATCAAACATAGCAAGGCATGCAGAAAACAGAAACAATGCAAACAATTTTGTTCTCACCTTTAGAGCATGCACATGCACACCCTGCTCTCTGCAAGACCAGTCAGCAGTAACAACCCCCAGACAAAAGGCAGGGAATAGTATGGATTAAAACAGGGGCCCAACACTGCTAAGCCCCTCTGAACAGTGCCTCCAGTCCAGCTGCAGTTGGGCTGAGAAAACCCTGTTCTGCAAGAGTTCAAAGAGTTCAAAGTGAGCTTCAGGTAGCAGCTTTATGGATCTCAAACTGCAGCGTGATAAACAGCATGTACAGAAGCCACCACAGTCTATCAGGAAGGATATTAAGACCTTCTGGTAAAGAACTTCAGCAAACACTTAGTCAGCCTGAATTTATGATCTGATCCTGCAATTCTTGGCTCCAGAAGTGACTCGCCCTTGGCTCCTTCATACAAGCTGTGCTCATTCCTGACTATGGCTTCTGGAAAAGACAGACAGGAACTCAGCTGAGCACCAGCTCCAAACTCTCAGTTGCTGCTTTACTTGACTATTTTCTATTAATTCTTTCTTTAAAACAGAAAAAAAAAAAGTGTTAGTTTCCTGCATGAGCAAGGAGAAGAACCAGCAATAAAGACTGATAAAAGAATAATTTAGAGCTGTGAATTCAAATCAATAAATAAATTGGCGATCTGTTCAGTCACCACCTCCCAGAGCCGAGGAGAATTAAAAACCAATTAAAAATTACACATCTGTCTCCAAATCAGTCAAATGGAAAGAGAAGGACAATTATAGGGCAATGATTGTCAAGAGAAAGTGGATCTTCCTGGACCACTTTTTATGGCTGATCATATAGCAATTAACTTACAAATAAAGTGACCCGAAATCACTCCATTATAAACCAGTGGTTTCAGTTTTAGGAAGCAACAGACTCTTATTGATCAACTCAGCACAGTTTGCATTTGATTCATGAAACTGTGCCTCAGGTTGCCAAGAACAGAGCCGCTCCTTAATTAATAATAATGAGCACCAGCTCAGAAGCCTCACACTCATCAGACCCCAAAGGGGCACCAGCTGAAGCAGGAATCTCAGCGGGCAACTTCTATCCAGCCAGAAGCAAAAGCACAGAGATTAGTAAGAGACAGTGTTTACAAAAGATGCATTAATGATCTTTGATGTTCTTTCATAACGTCTCTAGCACTGCCAAAAATAACATCTTTTTGGGCTTTAGCAAAGCACCACAGCTCATGAACCTGCCCAAAAGTGGCTGCATCCCTAATTTTCACAGCCATAGCTCATTAATAAGCTATCAGAGAGCAGTGAGCAAGATCACAGTACCTGAGAAATAAAATGCATTTGTTTTTCTGTGGCGGAACCTTCTGGAAAGGAGGAAACAACTGAGGCCATTCATGACTCATTAACATGATGCAAAAGCATTTACACACAAATACAGACAGAAAGTCCACTGAATGCTCACGTTAGGCAGGAATCATTGCACTTTTAGGACACCCAGCATCAGCTGTTTGCATAGAGCAGATCACTTGCTTGCAGATTTAAATCATTAAAGCACAAGAGGTGATGCCAGGTCAGAATTTTGTCCTCACCTTCATCCTCAGGTATACACCAGTTAAACTCCAAGTCACCACTGAGTGTGACATTCAGCAGCCTGCTTGGCTCAAAGTGCTGGCACCCAAAGAGGGAAAAGGAGCATCTTGTAGTCAGGGCACTCATGTCAGTGAGCTCCTTGAGAGCCCATAAGGTGCTGTTCAGCTGGCAGTGAGACAAATGGAAATGTCACCTGCATGACTGATGTTGTGCAAAGTAAAGAGAGACTGAACTGGCGTCCACGGAGCATCTGAGGCACCAAGGCAAGAAAAGGTAAACCGCTTCCTTTTATTAAAACTGAGTCACTATTTTCTTCAATCCCCCTATTTAGAGGGAAAAAGCCATTTCAAAGTGCCAAGAAACCCTCTACCTTTCAAACCCCACATGACTCACACCCACATACAATAACACACATTGTTAATCCTTTCTATGAATCTGGTCCAATAGCAGGTGCTCCAGCTGCAACCTTTTATCTAAAAACTTCTGCACAGAGCACCATGGATCCTGGGACTCCAGGGCTACAGCATCTCATCCAGAAACTCCCCCAGCAGCTGGTTATTCACAGCCTTTTCTGCAGTGTAGTGCAGTGCAGGGAGTTCCCCCCACTCTCCCATGCACCACGAGAATCCTGGTTCCTGCCCCCAGGAGTGCCCTGTGTCACACATGTGAATGGCTAAAGAGGAGGCAGTTGGGGCCTGTCACCCACTGGCATGATTCCTACCAATAGCAATTCCCCTTCCAGAAACCTCCCGAGATGTGGAACCTTGCACCAGAACAGTGCTGGCTTGCCCTGGCTGCAATGGGCAGTTCCTTCCTGGTCTATCACACTCTCAGGGTTCACAGAAATCTCAGGGCTGCCTTCAGCAAAGCCACAGCCTCTGCAAAGCATCAGCCCCCAGACCACAAAATACACTAGGGAAGCACAAAATTAAGAGAGATCCTGGGCTGAGGGAGTGAGTTTCCTTAATCCCTGGCACTGGTACTGCTGGCCATGTTGAGCATCACAAGATTTATCGGGTCAGTCATGACAGGTGGTCACTGAAGTCACCAGACAGCCAAGGCACCAGTGTGCATCCAACCCAAACTTTGCAACTGCTGAACAGGCAAGTAACAAAGTCTGCAGGACATCCAACACCGGGCAAGTGGCCAGAGATTTCCAGGTACCTTCCACCATGGCAGGAAGGCACCTTAGCATTGTGCAGCTAAAAACCCGAAGAAAGCAACAAAAAAAAAACCCCAAGGAATCCCCAAAAAATCGACCACAAAGACCATGTCAGAATAAATGGTCCATTCTGGGAAATGGTCTTGTTTGAGTCATGGCCATTAATGTCCAAAACAAAAGAAAAAGAGAAGGCACAGCTCTGTACAGAGCTGTCAGCAGCTGGGCCATCTGCTCTGGGAGTCAGGGCTGTGCATTTCCATCAGATCTCACTGAGGTGCCCTGCCATGGCAGCAGGCTCAGCTGCAGCCAGTCAGAACACAGGTGAGTGCCAAAGGTGTGCTGGGAGGTCAGGCATGTTTTAATGGAGCAAATTAAAGGAAGAAAACAGAGGTAGAATCCTTATTGAAGCTGCAGCTTCAAAGAGACTTATAAACAGCTGACTTAAAATGAATTCAGACAGTGTGTTCTTCATTTTCCCTCAAAAACACCCAATCCCCAAAGCTGAGAATTAATTATTCCCACACCTTTGATAGCACAGAGGCTGACAATAGGGCTTTGGACAGCAAGGAAGCATCTCTGAGAAGCAGGCCCGGGACATTTCCTCGGTTCCACAAGTAAGAGGTTAATTCCCTGTCAGTCTGCACTCTGCTGTTGAAAGGATTGTGTCCTCTGTAGTTAAGCAATGAAAAGACAAACAGTAATGCCCATGGCTCACTATGGAAGAGAGGAACAAAGAAGTAGCTACCAATAATCAAATCACAAAGTACAAAGACCAAATGTAATCTACAACTGACAGGAAAAGCAGGCAAGGTGACATGGAGATCAAAAGCTGGGCTGAGTAAATTATCTGCAGATGGCTTTAAAACAGAGAGGAAGGGAAAAGATTCAGAATTATTTAAGTTACTGGGCTGATACACTTATAATTACAAATAAAAGGAATCCACACAGGTAAACAGCTAGGGCACTGTGCAGATTCATGGCAGGCAGGAGTGTGGACATGTATGAAATAAAAAGACAAAGGTGTGTTTGGGTTCAGCTACTGTGCATTGTCACAGGCATAGTAATTAACACGGTTAGTCTGCTACTGCTCTGAAAGTTACTGCAGTCTCAGGTAAGTCTGCACCAGATCCTGCCCTGTCCTTCCTCCAAGAGATTTTACAAGATTTGATGTTACAGCTTTCTCCCACACCTCCACTAATGCAGCATCCTCCTGCCCCTCAACAGCCACTGGCAAACCTTCTACACTGACACAAGGCAGCACCACCTTCCTGCTCCTCAGAGTGGTGGGAGATACCAACAATAACTCATCCTATAGTATCTGTGGAACACAGGAGAAAAAGGAATCACTACTTTAAAAAATCCAACCAAAACCCAAAACACTCCCTCTGCTGGATTCAGTCTGAAAAAATGAATGATTCTACAGAATGGTACAAAGCAGGACTGTCCTGAGAGATGACACAGATCCAGCAGCAGCATGCTTGCTGAGTACCATGCTGTATTTCTACAGAGCTAACATAAATAAAGCCCTGATTGCTTACTGCTAAAATTAACATAAATTGTCATTTAAGAGTGATTTGCTTGTTGTCGGTTAAAATAAATATTCCATCTGAGAAGAGAGATGAGGAAAAAATTCCTGAATAAACACTATAAAGGAAAAATTGTATGTGAACATGGGGACAGGCTAATGTGGACTCAGTTTACCTGAAGGATCAGAGGGACATTTTTAAACAGTTGCATTTTAGGGTTTATTAAGAATCTTTTCCTTGGCTAGAAAAATAAAGAAGGTTGAGTCCCAGGTTTCACAGAGCTACAGATCAAACAAACAAGAGACTCCCAATGCAAAGCCCCAGGTCTAATACATCACTAAGTTAATTCCATGAAAAATTGCTTGCTTACATCTATCTTAATTCAGGGCAACAATGTGTAATTTGTAAGTTCTTCTAACCTTAGTTAATATTTGCTCTACTTAGAGAAATCTTTTCTTTAAATTATATCTGATCACAAAAGGCTTCATCTTTCATAGGAATAAAATCTGAATAAAGTTTTGACTGTAAGCACAAGTGATGACTTCTGTTGCTGAAGGTCTGAGGAGGAAGCGTGGATACGAAATTCAAGGAACCTTATGAGCAAGTAATTATTTCTTTCTAAAGATGTAACAGAAGTATGCTCAAGAAATCAGGCTCATTTAAAACACAATGAAAAGAGGACCCAATAGTGATACTGATTTAGGCTTATTTCATCTATGTTATGTACAGGAAAGTTTACACACAATTAAACAGGAAAGTAAATACACAGAGGTTCTCCTTGAGTAATTTTCTGACAGTGACCACCAGCACAACAAATTATGTTGGTTCAGTGAAATGATCACTTCTTCCCAGCAGGATTTGCTCTGCAGGGTTTGCTCTTCAGGGTTTATGCACTGAAAGAGCAGTCAAAGATTTCTACAAGGGCTTGGAGTTGCCAACACATTTGAGCGTTTAGTCTTTATCTCCCATCTCCCTTGTGGACTTCCCACCTGAGCAGTCAGTGAGCTGAATGATAAATACAGCCTGGAACAAGACAAGCCTGTCCAGAGACTGGGAAAACAACTAATTTTTTCCAGTTTAAATTACACAGATTCTTCAGCTGCCGTTTCCAGTGTCTGTTTTACCTCCTCCACCTCCTAACAGTCGATTGCTTCTCTCACTGAGCATCGTTGCTCCTGCTCGCTGAAAACAATAAATCGGTGCTGCTTAGCTTGGGGCTGGCCCATCAGAGCGAGGAGAGGGTGAGGAGATGCCTGCTCTGTGCCCGACACATGGCCAGAGCCCCACCTAGGGCTGGGAAGGTGTGTGACACGGGGACAGGAGGCGGCAGCGCCGGCTGCTTGCATTGCACTGCCCTCTGCTGTCACACGAGCCCCGCCGGCTCCGCTGCAGGAGCGAAACTGCTGAGAACACAGACCCGCTTTGAGCTGACCTGAAGAGAAAGGGAATGGACAGGAGTATTCCTCCGTGGATTTTCCCTACACAAAGCATTTCATCTAGCTCGCTTTTGTCCACCTGCTTGCTATGAATTTACTGCTATGACTTAAAGTAATAATCCTAATTCTCGTCTTTTTTTGTCAGTAGATCTCCAAGTGCTTTACCAAGAAAATGTATACTATCAGATTTTGGAGTTTACCCTTCAGACACTGCCTAAAACATGTTTGCTAAGGCCTGGGCAATTGGTATGGAGCTTAGAGCACTTCGGACAACAGAGAGACCTGTGCTCCTGCTTAGAGTAACAGCTGAAAGGCCCTTCTGCAACATTTATCATGTAGCCATCAGTGTATTTCTAACACCCCTTCTCAAATTTGCTAGCTTGTTCCTACACAAGCACATTGCAGGATGGGACACAAGCAAATATATTAAAAAATGATGCAGTGTTCTTCTGCGTCAGAAATGTAAGAAGTGTAACACAGATCTGTGAAATAACCTCCATGACCCTTTTATTCCTTTAAAGTAGATAAATTTTTATTAAATCAGACAATATTACGTGGCAGAATAGTAACTCAGAAAGATAATCCCTTGAGAAAATGAACACC
Organism: Eopsaltria australis; assembly: GCA_034509425.1. Taxonomy (NCBI): domain Eukaryota; kingdom Metazoa; phylum Chordata; class Aves; order Passeriformes; family Petroicidae; genus Eopsaltria; species Eopsaltria australis. Next base: position 3,449,641 of record JAVTVJ010000138.1, read on the forward strand.
CTCAAAGCAGCTCAAAAAAGTGTCTTTAGAAGCACATTTTAAAGGAAATACGAATTTTTAATGCTTAAATACAAATTCCAAACATATAGTATTTTTTCAGTGCCCTGTATGTCCCAGAAATGCCACACACAGAGCTCTTAACAGCATTAATATAATGCTCACACACAGACCTTAACTAATTCCTTTGAAGTGGGGAATTGAATGCTGGGATGAAACACACAGGAGCACGATTGGCACGAGCTTGTGCATCATTAGGCTTCCCTGAATGGGAATACCAGATCTGCAACAGCTTATCAGCATATGGTTTGAACATCAGACTTTCTAGAAACAGAAGCTCAGATGCTGGCACATCAGCCCAGCCTGACAACCTTCTGCTGTGTCTTGCAGCAATAACTGCTGCCCTGCTCCTGCCTGATCCAGCACGGAGGGCTGTGCCCTGTGACTGGGGGCTGCTGTCTCACTGCTGCGGGACAGGAAAACACAGCCAGACCCACAGAACCTACACAGCAGAGAGTTAGAAACCAGGGCTGAACTCAGAGCTTCCTGTAGCAGTCGGCCAAAGGTGAGCAGAATTAAAAAGGAAGGATCCCACAAACTCACAACTGTTTGTATAAACGTGATGAATGCCATAGGGATCCTCCTGGAAGATGGGGCCACAGGTTCCTGCACCCCATGAGACTGCCAGTGTGCTGCTTGGGATACAGATTTCCATGAGGACTTCCTTACAGAGCTTCAGAGAACTTGTTCACTGTGCTGCATATAACTCACACAGAGAAACCATTCCCTCCCATTTACACTTCATGAATTCCTGCAAATAACTGCCACAGAACTCTTATAACATGGAAGTTCACTGGGTCTAAAACAAGAGCCTCAACAAGGTCCACAAAACTTGCATGCAAGGAACTACTTAAAAAAAATTTTTAAGACTTCCGAGCAGGCAAATGCAGGAAGATTAATACAGTGTTGAAGAAAATAAGGGTGGATTCATTTCCTCAGGGAATTTTTTTCATGCTGTCAGCATAGGATCTTGCAAGTGTTGACTTTGCTAACACTGGTACAATTCTGATTTTATTTATGAGGAAACTAAGGCAGAGAGATTAAAAGTAGCATGGGATAATTAGTACAGTTTGTCAAACTGAGTAGCAATTAAAATGGAACTGTGGGAATAGCTGGACTTTTGTATTATTACACATTGAAATCTGTCACACCAAATGATCCAAGTCTTTAAAGGCTCATAGGTTTTATATGCATATGATTCTGATATAGCTAAATTAGTGTATTCACCACCCTTAGACTGACCACTGTGTACACCAAGGGTGCTGATGATCATGAGGAAATGCACAGGCTGCTTTTCAAGGGTGCCTCTAACTGTAGCACCCAAGATAATGATCTTATTAGGTCTCTTCAGAATAAAATCTAAATAATTGTTTTAATTGAAGAGGTCCTGAGAACCACATGTTATCAGAATGTAAAGCTCCACTGAAATCTAAATGCTTCTCCCAAATTGCTGCACTTCTATGGAATTTTCAAAAAAAAACCAAACCAAAGTAAATGCAAGTGAAGCAACTGTTGGAATGTCCCATGTCTACCACTGGTTTTAAATGCCTCTCATCTTGCACTATTCCAGGGGCTTGCAGTGTAACAGGCTTTAAAAGTCAACCTCTGTCATGAAACACTTGTGTCAACTGAAGCAATTCTGAAAGCCTGTGATGGAGGGAAGTATTTTAAACAGGCTCAGAAGTTTTCACATTGTACTCTGCTTTGGAATAACCAAATTCAAAATCCTTAAAACAGAGTTTTTGGTCAATTACTTCTGCCTTCAGCATCTTACTAAGAACTCATCCTGTATTTTCAGTGAGGACTTGCACCAGGCATGCAGGGCACCCCATGTATTGTACAAGACTCGAGGGCTCTTACTGCCTGTGGCTTCAGAGAAAATTATTAGAAATCCTAACAGAAACCCACCCTTTTAACTTTCACATTGACTGATTAGCACTAAGTATCTGAGTAACTCATTTTTGGAGCTGGAGCATTTATGTTTAGTGCCTTCTACTACAAGCCAATTCTTGCTTGAAACAGCAGCTAATATCAATAACCCAGAGGTAAGCAACTGCACAAATCAGGTTGATGTTACAAATAGTTCAATATTAACTTGTCTTGTGGGTCAGCTGTATTCAATCATGCTCATAAAAACCCCAGACATTTCTGTCAAAGGGAAGGTGCCAGGGGTGCTCATTCTGGGTTGCAAAGGAAGGGAAATGGCTGAAATGTCTCACCCTCTCTCACTTTCTCCCCACGTGTAAAATATTCTGCCCAACAGCAATAAAGCAGCTCTGCCCCAGGGTCAGGAGACCACTGCCCTCAGTTTGCACAGCAGCAGATTGCTCACCACTGCCAGGAAGCCTTCGCCTCTGGATGAGGAAGACAGGGAAGCTGTCAATCACAGCTTTTAGGGACACTATTTCCACAGTCATTGCATCAGCTGTTTAACATCTGATGACCACATTGATAAGGATTAGACATCACTGTAACACAGTCTGGTCCACCAAGTGACAAAGGGCACACTTACCCTGGCGGACTACAAGGCAGGAGGATTCATTCACAATACCTTCCTTCCTTCCTTCTTGGGCCTCGGTCAAGGAGGTACCTAGAACATGTGTTTGAACTTGGAAACCCTGTGCAGGAGTTCTTTCCACCCCCAAAACCCATGCAAATTTTCAAAGGCCATCTTGAAGCTAACATTAGGTTAAAGATCACAAGTGCCTGCCTGCAGTATATTTAAAATGCTCTTACTTCAAACTACAGGATTCTCCTCCCTTTTTGATCATAATTTCAAACTTGAACTTCCATCTACTGAAATAGGTCAGATTAATTATTGGAGCAGATTTCCTTTCATCTCAAGAACAGCAAACCATTCAAACCATGGGCAAAATACTGACATACAATTAGGACATATATTTGCATGTGTTGTATTCACTTGGACTTCTGTGGGGAAGTAACTCTCTCAAAGTATCTTAAGATATGATTTTATCTAGTTAATTACATAAGACAACTAATAAATAATCTTCTCAACTGCACTGTAGGTGCCATAATATACCTTGAAGTACTAGCCATGTCAGTCCATGTTCATCTGCAATCAATACATTAAAATGTTTAGCTTTTCTATGTCTTTTTTCCCCTCCTTTTCTTTTTTTCCTTTGATAACATTCTCATGCTAAAAGCCTGCCATTTCTGTTGGATAAAGGAAATTCCAAGGAAAAAATCCACTGCAAGCATAAGCCTTCTCTTCCTGTCCCCTCAGATTTTCTTCTACAGTTCTGTCTACATTTTGCACAACGACTCGAAAAAACATACAAGTGAATAGTCAAGAGAAAGAGATACTTATTAGAATTATGACTTTTATTTTTATTCACTAGAGCAACATTGAGGAAAGAATTTTTACATACAGATTTTTTAATCAACTTTACAAGCAAATTCCAATATACAGTATTTACTCTGGCCTGGGTTAAAAAAACCAAAAACAACAAAGCAGATAGTAAGGGTACCTCTTGTTTTAGCTAGTATAGAATTGAAGATTTTGCTACACAGGAATTATGTTGTTTTTATAGTGGTGCTTTTACAATTAAATGGGCAGTGAGCAGCTTTACCACAACAGTGACTGAATTTCCTTGATAGCACAGTCGTAAGATGACTATACTGAGCCCTACCACCAGGGTCACATTAAATCCACTCTGCTCAGAAAAAGCCTCTGTAACGAGATAAGGAACAGCTACGGAAGCCCAATTCAAGAACTGATTTCCATTTGTACGGCAAGAAAATGTCCATATTAAGAGGATCATGTGCTGTGCAAAACCAGAAATACTTCCCCCCAACATGCAACCTACCCCAGTATGACACTTTAGAATGTGCATATGGCTGTGACATGCAAACAAAGGAAACCACGCAAAGGGTATTCAGTTTTCAGGCATCGTTACAACAAATCAGCATTTAGATCAAGGATGAAATGAACTGTACTGACCTATGATGCAGTCTAGTTGCTACGTCCACTCTCACTGCTACAAGATGGAAAGTTGAGGAACCCTTTTTTTTTTGTTTGGAACTGTATCAAAATGGTATCTTTTTGGATTTTCAGGGCATTCATAATTATTTTGAGAAAGTCGGGGGGATAATATTGCACTTCTTTTCTCAAAACCGTATTCTGGGACCATTATTCTTTAAGAGCTATGCTAGTCCTAGGGAAATTTTGCCATTGGCTTTGTCTGGCAGTAGGAAGTGTTAGCTTCAGGGAAGGGAAAGGTAATAATGATCTGGCTGCATCATCAGTGTTAGAATTCCACGGTTAAATTAAAGTCATTGCACAAGAAAAACTCAGTACACTATATGAATACTTTTAAACATGCTAGAGTGCATATCGATTCTGTGAAAGTGATGTGAAAATACCTTGGAAACAGCAACGCTACCGGGGAAATTTGTTTCAAACAAAAGCCACACACAGCAGGAGGCATCTAGATTATTTTAGGCACAACTCCAAGCAATAAAGCTCATTTAAAGTGCAATTCCGTTCTTTTCTTTTGTGTTTATTCACTTGTTAAAATGCGTAATTGCCTCTGTACACACATACTGAACAGTAGTTTAATACTTTTGTGAATATTGCACAAAAGAATGAGAAATCAAAAACAAAAAAATGGCAATAAATCAGTTTTATAAACCTAAAAAAAACCCCTGAAGATATCAAATACTTAAATGTACGCGTTTTGGATAATCTGCACCAGTACTGATGATATATCTGCACCTTCCATAAGGTAGATATGTTACCTGAAAATACTTACTTAATCCCATTTGACAAGCACTCTCGGTGCCCTCTCATCCATCACTCCCCAAACCCCATCTTTCAGCAAGGTGAAGCTTCAAACCTCACTTCACCACTTCTCTCCCAGCTGCCCATCTCCTGACAGGCCTTGCCATACTCTGGACTTACTATACGTGCAACAGAGCCTTCCCTGGTAAAGTCTGAAGAGCCCAAACATGAAGTTGTCTTAGAGGGATGCGAGGTTAGCAGCTGAACACAAACACAAGCCAGGCTAGCATCTGTCTCATCCATGATCAAATCCTGCTGGCTCCAGCTCAGTGTCTCACTAATCTGTCAGGACAAAATGGGGAAACGCTATAAAAAAGGACTATAATCTACTTATGTTCTTTTACTACATACATACACGTCCATATAAATATAACTTTTTTCCTCTGGAAAGAAAAATTATGAACTGTCTTTTTAATGAAAACCTTGATCATCTCGATATTCTTTGCTTAATTTGCTTTGATCACCTCCTTAATTTTCAGTAAAGGTGCAGATAGATATCTATACTTTTAAATGTAAACATAAAAATTGAAACATCACTAAATCAGGCTGGTGATACCTCCAGAATAAGAAGCAGATGATGAATCTGTCAATAACATTATGTGAAAATTGTATGTTTACACAAAATCATATACAACTAACAATAAAATCAGCTTCTCTTCAAGGAAAGCAAACTTAAAAAACACACCTTCCATAGAAATCTATATGGACCGGAAAATGAACCAGGAATCTGATCATTCCCTCAGCAGTCTTTAAACTCCTGAGAAACACAGTTAGCTGCCAGGAGCTAGTTTTGGGGAATATAAAAAGTGAGTTTTATTTTCTTACTGATAGTAAATATGTACACTAAATACCACTAATTCAATGCTTTTCATGGAAATAAATTATTACCAGAGCATAATAGTTACTGCAATCTCAAGTTGAGGTTTCTGATCCTACAACAATTCTAACAATTAACATTATTTGTCTTGTTATGTCTTGCTTACATTGTCATTGCCTCAGTTCACAAAAAGTCCTGCAGGTCCCTTATTTCAGACTGATATAAGTAATTCTGAAAAAGAATCTCCCCCTACACATTTCCCCCCCCCAAGCTTTTAATTTTTCCACTTCATCTTCAGCTAAATAAAATTACAGTGTAAGAAATCCAAACTAATTCTTGAATATCAATGATGTACTGAAAACTCAGGTGAGACGACTCATTTCCTTCACCCAACTGAGGTATCCATCAGGATACCCCCAGTTAATGGGCTTGTATTATAGAAGTCGCATTTTGAATTCATTTATGAAATGTCTACACCTACTCACTTTAATTCTCTCAAAGAAAATACTGTAATATGTCAATGTCCTACAGCCAGAGCCTAGAACAAACTAACACTGTGTTGCATTTCACTGACATTATGTGCTCTTCAGGAACAGATTCTGAGCCAAGCTGCTGCAGCAGCCTTCTGCTGCTGATTTTAAAACCAACTCGAGAACAGGAAAAAAAAACTCCAACCAGTAACATCCAAGACAGTAATGGCAAAAATGGGAAGAATTGGAGATGGGACATAACATCAAATTTTTGGAAAGCTTCCCTGGATATGCAGATATGTAACTCATATCGTTTGTGTCATGGTCCCAGAGTGTACCAAGACTAGTTTCAGAAAGAAATACTTCCCCTAGAGAGCACAAAAATGTAGATTTTTTTTTTCCTGCTTAATTTCCCCAAAAAGCTCCTTACCAGTTATTATGCACTTCTTCAGAAAATACAAAAGAAAAAAAAAAAAAAAAAAAGGAAAGAAAACAACAAACCCAAAGTAACACATCTTTGAAAAACTCTTAAGAGTACCAGCTCTGGATTAGGACATAATAGGATTGCTCAAAGCAAATAAGTGGGGTTAATTATTTTCCTTTTGAAAAAATAGTTGTATTTTTAATATAAGTTTTATTCTGTAAAATAGTTTCAAATTCTTACACATATGGCAAAGTTTGTGCAAAATTTCAAGTCAGGTACTTCAGAGCCTTTCAATATTAAACAGAAATCAATAAATACAAGCAGAACAATAAAAGTTTAAAATATTAATTAAAATGCATGTTGTGCAACCTCAACATAGGTGTTCTGGACCCCTTATTCCCAGAGGCTCCCTACTTACCAATTCCTAAGAGCCTGCATTGGAAGGTTTGGACAAACATCCTTAGCACTGCATTTCAAGAATCTACCCAGTAATGTGTCTACTCAACACAATAAAAACATACCACAATTGTTTAACAAATGAGGATGTTTAAGCGAGAAGATTCGTTTCACCCTGTGAAATCTGCCTAATGTCTGTGAACAGTGAAAAAGGGACAAATAAAGAACAGAGCAACTTCAGATTACAGCAAAACAAAACAATACAACCCACCCAACCCATCAGATTAAATAACATTAAATATGTCAGTCTTGAGAGAATGATAAATACAAGGATTTTTGCATAGGCCTCTGGAATACAGAGTCAGAATTATGGCCAATAAAACATCTGCTAGTCAGTCTAATCTTCTACCACTCTGACCTAACGAGTACTCAGAACCAGGAAGTTAAACAGAACAGCAATTTCATTGTCTAATAACTCAAACAAACAGAGGTAAGAAATAATTTCTGCCATCCTGAAATAAATAGTGCAGCATTCTGGCATTTGTGGTCATCACAAACTTCAGTACTTGCTTAATTACTAAGATTGCGATACCATTTTTATTACAGACCAACAATAAAATAAAGCACTCTCAAGAGAAACTGCACAGCTCGTAACATCAGCCTCAGAACACAGCAGGATGGAGAATGCAAACCCTAACAGAGCTGCAGTTTGGAACCAGGATTTGCAGGCTGCAGGTACAGCAGGCTCCAAGGCAGTCACAAGATGGGAAGCAGGTAATGGCATGGCATCGTGCGGTGAGATGTGGGAACATCCTCAGTGTGTCTTTGGTTTCGGGAGGCGGGAATGCCGGCCGGAGGGCACACTGTCCCCAGAATGCAAACCAGAGGCGTGTGTTTGCACGTTCTCCTTTCTCTGCACCGGTGGCCTAGGGATGTTAGACTTCAGGGAGGTGTTCTGAGGCTCTGGAGGTACTGATGTGGATTTCTGACTGCTCACTTGCTTGGATTTAACAAAGGACGTAGTTGGTGGGCGAAGTTTGGACACTTTCTGACTCTGTTTACCCTTTAGGTTATCCTGCCCAGATGTTGGCTGTGGCTGAGTGGAACTATTCATTGGTAGAAGCTCACGTTCCTTGGAAGCAGCGGAATGATCTGCAGGTCGGGCGAGAACGGCCACGGTAGGAGGCACTAAAGCAGTTGGGGGTTTCGCGATTCTCGAAGTCTTTGGCTGAGAAGCCTGGTTTGTGAACAAGGGTGGACCTTTCATAGGTAATCCAGTCTGCACCTCCGGAGTATCAGCTCGTGTAGAGGTCTGAAAGTGGGAACGAGGTGGTAATGTACCTCTCTTATTACTAGCCACCTCTCCAGGCTCTTCAGTGTTTTTGTTTTTCAAATTGTCCAGATATGATGCATTTTCGTCTTTCGTGTTTAACTGTACGCTCATTAAAGAGTTTGCATCATTCAGGCTGTTTGGGAGAGAGACATTTGCAGCATTTGGACTCTGATGATTTCTATTGTCATGCAGATCTGGTTTAGGATATTCACTGTGGGCCTCGATATGTGGAGTTTTTGTTAGTTTTCCCTGGGCGAGGTCTGTGGAATTGGGAAGGCTGCTGGAAGGCTGTAGTACTTGAGGCTGTTGAAGAGAAAATAGTACAGGAATATATTAGGCAGAGAAGACACCAGATACACTCCAAATCCAACGAGCGCTGACCGGATGCTTGATAAGGGCTGTATATCTGGGCTTTTAAATCAAAACTTTGACTTTGGCAAAACAGGATGGGTCATGGGACGCGCACAAATGGAACTCGTAACTGAAGTGGAAAAAAATACACCAGCACTAAAATAAACAACAAGAAGACAAAAAAGAAACCGATCGGCTTAAAAAGGAAACATGAAGAAGGCATGGTTGATGGTTGATGGTTCCGCCCACATCTGCAGGATGGCGCAAGAATTAACGTCGGTGCAGATCCATTCCAATGAAGAGCTTTAGTAATTTCTACTCACTGCATACTGACCTCAACTATCCCAACCCTTTTACTGCACAGGCAGGAAAGGAGTTCGATGGACCACATGAATTTACAGGGCATTTCCTTACCTTACTGAGGCCAGAAAACCTGATGGAAGTATGTGCTAATCATGCTACTGACTAAGCTTAGGCAACTGTTTTATCTTGAACTGATTTTAAATGGGCTGATAAAGAAACAGAGTTCATGTGAAGCTAGAGACCACACTCTGCTACACTGATAAATATGGGATAAAGATAACCATAGATGATTTTACATTTTATCAGAAGATGCAATCTAATCAGACACGCATCAGACAAGAGAAGTGCCAGTACCTCTTCTGGGTAATTTCTATTCCCCTTGCTCTGCCCTGTAAAGAAACTTAAACGATTAATGGTGTGCTAGCTTCACAATACATCCTAGAACTGCAGCTTGGACACAGATCTTGGAAGCATTACCAAAAAATCTGCAATTCATGGCAAAACCCAAAATCTATTAAAACTTAAACTACAGTTTTAGCATGTTTGGATGATTTTTCTCATTTTCTTTACAAAGGAGGGGAACTGAACTACTACCAACTACCTGGATTCCTACCAGCTGACAGGCTGCAGCTACACAGTAAACAGGCTTATTCTGTTTACTAGTGGAATAGAGTAAATAAAAAAGAAGCACTGTTTGTGTTTGGGAGATTTGACTAAAAGTGTCATTTTAGTCACTCTCCTGAATTATTCACAAGTTCTAAATGAGAAAACCAAGTATTTGTCTGGTCTTTTTAGTTTTTCTTTGAATTAGCAGGAAGAATGCAATGATGGCTGAACATGCCAGATTCCTGTTATTTTTAGGGCCATAGCCCATCTCAGGATTCTTTAGGCTTTTCATCTTTTCCTTGGGAAGATTACTACTGAAACCTGAATCCTCAACATTCCTCATCAAGAAAAAAATTTAATGGTTAATGAGAAGAAAATCAAGGTTCCTCAATTTATTTTTTTATTTATGAGCAGTTTTTCCCTTTAGAATATAACAGTTCTACCTGTAAGGAAAGGCAAAATCTGGACCAGTGACATCAGCTATCGGTGACAGACATGCAAGTCAAATATCCTGAGTAGTCTGGATATGATGGTTTTGGAAAGAGGGAAAAGATTTTAAAAAAGGCAAAGAAGCCTCCAAAATGGCATCAAATGAGTACCAAAACATTATTACTTATGGGACCCAAAATTAGCTTAACTTTGTGAATCCTTCTTAACCATACAAAACTACAGGAAGGAAATGCTAAACACAAGGAGAAATTCCATACACTGAGAGAGTTACGGCTAAACTAAATTAGTCCTCCAGATATTTTCCAGTGTTTATGTTTGGGTTACAGAAGTTAATATCCTACCAGTCCAGGAGTTGACAGGCAGATGTTAGCCAAAATGATCTAGTGATTTGAGATCTCACCTGCAAAACCAAAACTGCTAACAATGAATGCAGAAACCAAAGCAATATGTATCTGATCCCCATCCAAATACTGCAACAAATAAATCATAGTTTCTTGAAGCAAAAAAATTAAAACATTTATAGCACACAGCATTGTGTCAAATGTGGAAAAATAATTGTCAGAAAACTTTTCCCCCTCAGCTAGGAAGGGTTCTTAAATGCTAGTCTTCAAAAACACAGATAAATATCTAATTTAATCAATAAAAATTCTAACTTAATATCAAATAAGTCTAGCTGTACTAATCAACAAAATTTTAAAATCGTTAAGTTACAGAAGAAACTAAACTTGTAAGGGAAGTTGGGTTAAACATGAATACATGTGAAATACAACAAAGCCATCAAGCTTTCAAGAATGCTATTTTAAATTCTTCTGACAAAGGCTAGGTAGTATTTGAGCTTCTCCCTTTGGGCACTTTTGCATTTTACATATAAAAATATCCAAATACATGCTTTCCTCATTATCCTTCATAACCTTAAAAGGCCTAAGTAGCTTATTATCCAGAAAGTTAGCAATTCTAAGGAAGAAAATGGCTACGTGCTCAGAATTACAAGGAACTAAAGCCCTGGTATCATCTTTGCCCAGTTGTTTTTAAGTATTGTACTACTTTCCAATTCTGTATTATCTACTCAAGGTCCATCCAATTATCACAGTGACAGATTTTAATCTCACCAAATTGCTACATACATTCAAAATGACACCAAAAGTGGCAGAATGCCACTTGCAAAATATGTAAGTAACAGCTCACAAGGTATCCAACACTGACAACTGCATTATTGCCACCCACAGCTCCTATCTTTGTCCTAAAGGCAAGTCTTCCTTTTACACAGAAAGTCTTTGAAATTCTGACCATGTTACTGGGAGAAACAATGAGCCAGCTGAAGGACTGAAGTACTTGGTGAATTCCATCACATGAAGGAGCAGAAACAGATAAAGAAGCCTTCTGCCTTCCAGGCATAGTATTTTATTTCACGCAAGTCCTAAAAAAAGGGTTTCATCTGCATGGTTCCAAATGCACTTCTGGCAGTATTTCTGGGGTGGGACAGACCATGACTTGGTACAGACTGCCATGCTACCCAGACTTCTATTTATGTTCCATAAAGAAAATGTGCAGGTAGACAAAGACTTGCACTCCTTTGGGATGCCCCTAAAACGCAAAATGGTACTCAAACATTTCAAGTACAATGTAACTGAAGACAATTAGTTCTCCTTAAACTGGAAGTACATTAGACAGAGTGGTTTGTGCACATGCCCCTTACTGCACAAAGATTTTTCTGTACTGGCAAGAGCTTCAAAGCCTTCCAAATATTGATGCACTAACCAAAATTACTCAAGTTCATTCCTTGCTTCATTAGTTGAAGAGATTTTTCTATTATTTCTCTCAAGTAAAACTGGCTGTTACATCCTCCAGAGAAAGATGACATCCATGACAAGGATTACCACTACTGCAGTTATCAAACTACTGAGGTTGTATTAGCTTTGTGCTGGAAAACTGAAACATCATGTTGGACTGTTAAAGAAGTTAAATGGACTGTTAAAGAAGTTAAAAATGTGGTCACGACAGTGATATTCACTCAAAATCATTAGCTAAAAATTCCTTTCACTTTTGCTTTGGTTATCTTGATCCCCATCTCGATTCCCTTTATAATACCTCTGCAGAATGAAATAAAGACATTTTCTCCCTGCAGTATTTTGAGGAAGGAGGGAAGCAATGCGATGGAAAATCCAAGAACTGCATGCACATCTCCCACAGACATGCATCATGCATAGGGCAAAGAAAAAACCCAACAGTGAAAATGCGTGAGGGGGAGACAGGAATAAATCTGAAGTTGTACTGTACCACGCTTTATCACAGAAGTAATGGACTAACTTCTCAACTCCTTGCCAATGGCATAATGGAAAGCAGAGACAAGAAAAAGACAAGGACAATGATGTCAGAGGACCAAGACAAAACAATGAGCAATTGCCATGACAGAACTGCAACTTTTCACCATTTCAATTGCAATTACCGTGTCCCCCATCGGTTTTTAATCCTCCTTCAAGAAACAAAGGTAGCAACAGTGTTTAAGTAATGCAGTACAGAAATATTCATAGCAAGACCTGCACAGAATACCTTTGCTCTTATAACTTCAAGGTTTTTAGCAGTTAATCTCTTACGCTCCAAATACTGCAACTAGAATTTGTGTGTATTATTATAACTGGAAAATCTTTGCATCCATGCATCTATATCTTCAATATCTAACCTTGAACAACAAGGTCATTAAAGGCACAGCATTCCATCCTTGCATCATACTGCCCATATTTTAAATAACTCATCTTCCCAGCAACTCACTCACAAGTTGGAAGAGACAACTACCATAGGTTCTTTTTGGAAAGAGGTGGAAGGGAAGGGTCACAAACCCTGCTATGTAATTCTTTCACCTCATCAGTTCTGCCATCCCTCCTCTCACTGCCTTGGCACAGGAAAAGCTGTCATTTCAAACCAAGGCCTTGCTGAAAGGCTGCACCAGACAGCTCTCATTTTCCACCTCTGGAAAACATCAACATTTCACACCTTAAATCTGTAGCATTTGCTAATACCTTCTTTTTGAACTGGTTTTTTTCCTTTGCCTTTGATCTAGCTATCCATATTTCAACATTAAAATATAGGATTCTGCAGTATGGAGAATTGCTTCAAATAACGACACAAAACAACTCTATTTTTTTAAAGCACCACTCAGCACAGTCATGAGGCTAATAAAATAACTGTTAATGTGGCAAAGCATTATTTTTTTTTTCTGCATAGTGTGTATAAAAATCCCAACTTGGAAAATTTTATTTTCTCGGAGAAAAATTACTTCAAGTCATATATATCAACATCAAGGCACATATTTCATCCACAAATACAGATATATGTGCAGCAAGCTGATAAATATGACCATATACAAAATCAAGGGTTTTTCTGCCTACACAAATTTAGTTAGGTACAAGAGACATTTCTCTTGTAGTTGAATCTGCAAGCACTGAAGTTGGGAGGAAGAGTTTCTCCTAAAAGACTTCTTCATTTGGCTGAACACTCTTGGAGCAAAAATAATTACATAAAAAAAGACAGTAATGTAATGATTCCAGGATATTTTTAATAATTCGTCACAGAACTTCCCAGCTAATGCTCTGGAGCAATGTGGTTCTGCTAACACAAACACTTTGCACAACCTACAAAGCTGTATCAGCCAATAAAGCTTTGGAAACATTTCAGTGCTGAGCAACACGTCTTTGTTTAAAAGAAAATGCATGAAAAAGCACAGCCTGGATCTCATTTATAGTCACTGTGCATAGAGCAGCTTTCTTCCTGATGGTAACAAGCTGTGTGTCACCTGCTAGAATTGCTTAGATTATCTCTAACTGTAATGCTTACATACAAAAAGTCTAAATATTTTTTCCAGGATATACACAGGAAGTGGAGATGTAACAACTGCAGTGTTTGAATAACAAAGCAGTTTTGATCAGCATTTCTGTGTGGAGAAGCACTTAGGGTGAGGGGGCCTAGAGAAGGTGGTGTAATATTCTTGTACTACAACACTAGCTCATGATTGCTTCCTTACCAATGTGTATTCTAAATGTTTGTTTCTAGAGCTGCATCATTAAAGCTCCAGAACACAAATGGAAAGAGTTTTAATTGTATTGATCAAAATTTGAGATGTCATCAAAATATATCCTATAACCAAAAGAAAAATAAATGACCAATACACAGGAATTTAGTTCAAGACGTGTGGGAATTACAGGAACAAAAGCATATGGTTTTTATTCCTAAAATGACAAGATTAATGTACTGTTATCAAAGTGTTAATGAAACACAAAGTGCTGAATTGTTTCCAAGGCTGGTGAAAAAACATGAAATTAATAAAGGTGAAAGTATTAAAAATTAATTGTCATTAAAAGTGAAAAACATACATCCAGTGCTGAAGTGTGTTGCAGTGCAGTGAAATGCTGAGGCAAGTCCAGCAGCAGGTGTGCTGACATTGTGACTGGTGCTTAGAGAGAACCATAAACCTACACTAGTGTAATATGACCTAGCAGGGATTTATTTCCTGTCCTGTACAGCAGGAGGGAAATTATTTTTAGTTGTTTATATACTGTAATATGAACAGTTTACAGATTTATACCCTCATAATCTACATTGCATGTAAGTGATCTATGCATCCATCAGCTATCAACAGCACAGTGAAGAAACCTGCAGAATTCACATGCAGAGATGATATTTTAAGTTCAGGATCCAGAAGTTAGGAAAGAAGTTCTTGACTTCCAAGTCCATACAGAAATTACAGCCAGACAAAACCTGAGACTACTTCATGTTTCCATCATCTTCTCTGTATTATTGCAAAGGAAGACTGACATTTAGTGTTTCAGGCAGTCCTACACTCAGTGGTGATGCCCAGTTCACCATTTGCCTCAAAACCCCATATTTGGCATTTCATATCAGCTCAAAAACCTGCACGCTGACATCACTGAACCAAGTGGGGAAGAAGGATTCTAGTGACCATTCCAGTAATGTTCTAGTTGACAGAACTCTTTGCGCAGGGAAAAATCATTGATTTCTCAAGAATTTCTTTTAAAATGTCTAAGGAACCTCCTAATTTATACTTTATTTTTATTCTTGGGGTTGCTCTTTAGAATAAACCTAAGACTTCAAGAAAAAAGCTAGGAACACTCCACTACTGGAAATCTACTTTCCTAAACAATACATTAGTTGTAGTTTAGGTTAACTAGTCAAGGGCTCATTTTCATCTACTTTACTTCCTTTACTAGTAATTCATTGAATGCAGTATATAAAATGCATACTAAAAAATCCAACCTGCTTTAGTAATAAAAGTTTACTATGGAAACCCAAATAAGAGGCCACCATTGTTAGTGGAGGGATGAGGTAGAGGCTCAAAAACCAGCAAGATTAGCAAAGTTTTCTTCAGCTAAGCAGCCACTGAATGATGTGACACCAGCGGATCACACATGGCAGATGGAACACTGTCCTCCCAATTCTGACCTGTCCAGTCACCAAGCCCCAAAACCATAACATTTATATGATCCTCAGGTCTCCTTGGAGTCAGTCTCTGTTGACAGGACAGTGAATCACCCAGGCTGTGCTACTGCTGGCCCCTCCACTCAGCAACAGAAGGCACAATCATCAGATTTTGGGGTTCTACATTCATTACACACAGTCCCACATCAAACAGCACAGAAAAATGAAGCACATCCCTTATTGCACAGAGAAAAGCCCATGAAACAGGCTGTGCATTCCTGATGAGTTGTTTACATGAACATTGTCACAGAAACATCAAGAGAGTATTTGAAACACAGTTTACAAAATATTGGATTTGTTTTCTTGTGATTCATATAAGTAAGGATCACTGCAGTGTGAAATACGTGTAAGCTTAGTTTTCCAAGGTGAAGCTTACTCTTCAGATCTCCATTGACCCTGGAAATCTTACTTTGTTTCCATAATTTTACTTTTCCTTTATTTCTTGTCCAAATACACTCTTGAGCTTTGCTAGGCAAACACTGTAATTTGCAAATTACAGTACATTTAAAAAATATAACTTTAGCATTACGAAGTAGTTATATTTCTTCAAACACTTATCTGTCCATAATGCAAAACCAAAGCACAAAATAAGACTTACCATTTCTCTATGTCTACGTAAGCATACAGTTTTAAAATCAGCAATTGTCTTTTGTTTTGCAGATCCAAGCCAAGTGAACAAATGCATCTTATATCAGCCCACATTGTTGCTAGCACATAAGGAACGTTAATAAATCATGCAAGTTGTGCAAAAGCCACTTCAATGTAAGAGAAGCTTTTTTTACAGCAAACACCAAGAGAAGGGGGGAAAAAAAATTAGTTTGAGGGAAGCCATTCTGAAAAGTTAAAACTTTTTGTGAGAGACAATGCAAGTGACACTTTCCCACCAACACTTCTCTGTACAACCACGACGCAGTTGTGTAAATACACCCATGGACGCGCGTGCAGACGCGTGAGCAAACAACACACACACGGACAGGAGAGTGCATCACAGCCATGGAAAATGGGAAATGCAGCAAGCAAGACTGATGTTAAGACAAGACTGGAAACAAGGGCCTACTCGGGTTTGCCTGAAGAACTGCTGAGGTCTATTGGCATTTAATAACTGTTACAAAGCTATGAGTTGTAGCTGCTCGTACGCTGGCTGAAGGAAGCGGTTTGTTAGCCACAGACTATCGTGTATGCCTGGAGATCTGCCTGAGAGAGGAGGAGACTACAAGATGAACAGTGCGTGCAAAGGGGAAGCTTCTACTGGAACACGGTGAGGGAGATGAGTGAGAGGTACAGACTCACTCTGTCTGCGGTGCGGTGGAACACTCCGAGGGATGCCCTGGAATGAGCCCTGCCAGGGAGAGAAGGAGGGAGCAGAATACCCACCCTGTGCAGAAAGAGAGAGGGGGAGAAGTATAATAAAAAAAGAGAACAGGGAAAAACAAGACACCAAAAAGCCACACCATTGTTTTTTCTTTTTCCCCCAGAAAGGTATCATTATATTTCCAGCTGCTCTACTTTGTAAAAGCAAATGTTACACGCTACCGAAGCCCAGATGTCCTAAACTAGTCAGAAATCTTACAAAATACCTCTGTTTTTGTTCATACGTAAGCACACATTTCTATCCAAGATAGTTTTAGGGGAAGAGTACAGAAGCTGAGCTTTTCATGATTAAAAATACATGATAAAATTGTATTTATACAGCTTTCAAAAGTATTTTAGAAATGCCTCACCAAGTAGCTTGCTTAGTTCTAATGTACTGGAAAAACAGTCAACTTTAGTTTACAACAAAAGTTTCTAATGCATTGAAATAAATTTTCCAGCAAGTCTTGGTGCTTTAGAGGTCACTTTACACCAATTTCAACAGTATAGTTTATTGTGGAAGAGGAGAGGTGACATAGAACTGTTTTCCTTGCACTAAGCTCTTAGAGCTTGAGTCTCCCGTGAAAGGATCAGGGAACTGTGCAGATCCACGCCATGCAGGCTTTGCCTCTCAGAGCTCTCAGATCACCCCAAGTGTGACACACTGTGGTTGCTACGTTCTCAAAACAAGAAAAAAGTAATTTTCTTATTACTTTTCCTTTTTGCCACACCCTTACCTTTGCAAATCCAAGTTGCAACTTCCCTTTTAAACAACACAATCTTGACTTCCTATTTCAGCAGGACAGGTTTAAGTATTTACAATCCTTTTGCCGTTTAAGCAGCTGAAAACTGCTTTTCAAATCCTGGAACACTGGCACTACAATAATGACTGCACCATTACCTCCTGACCAGCAGCAACTAACAGTGGCTACTCTGTCAGCCAGCAGGCTGAAGGTGTCTGAACAGCACCTGCACGACAGAAAACAGGAACCCAGTTTGCCCTCCTCTCCAGATTCTCTGCTCCGGACCAAACTGCCATGGCTGGACAAATAATAAAGTATCTGACTTCCATGCTTCTTTTAAAACAATGTTAAGCATCACATTATTTCTGTAAATAAATACTCTGCTTTTATTTGTCGTAGGAGAGTTTGAAGCACTTCCCTGATCTTCCAGTTATCTTTACCTAATCAGATTTTATCCAGCACTATTCCAGATTTCAGTACTACTAAGATGAAACTTAACACATGCATTTAACCAAGTCTTAGAATCTGCTAGTCAGAACACTTTTGCTCTAGAACAGGAAATAAAGAAAAAAGCCTGACAAGATTGCTTTATTGTTCTTCAGAAACTGAGATAAAACAATTATTGGGGCAAAATCTAAGGCAAAAAGTGAAACAAGTTCTTCAGTCTGATTATCTCTAGATGGAGATATTGGTTACATAATGTGTTCTTACAGTTCTCCATCAGAGGTCATTAAGATCACAATTTTTAGACTACTGCATGAAAGTTCTGGAACAGTACTAGCTTTAGTCAAGAAATGTGACAAAATAATATAATGTGCTGCATCAGCTGAATAGGTGTTAAATACATAAACAGTCCTGGAAGCACGATTTATCAATCAATGACTGATGAGAAAATTATCAAACCCTTTGGATTTTCATAGCACAGTACAAAAGAACATGACATTTTTCAGGTTTGTTCACATGTCATCCAAAATTGTGTCAGGCTAGTGGAACACCAAGAAAAACTCTTTCCATTCTCTAAACATAACTGAATCTCCATATAGTAGAAAGCACATTACCACCAGGCACAAGAATGATTTTGCAGAGACTCATTTGAGTTAGCAATGAGCTTGTTCCAGGCTTCTTTGCAATCTTTAACACATTAAGAAGTGAGGTGGAAATTTTATATCCTCTGCCTTTTACTCTCTGAATAGAGAGCTTAAGACAAGCACAAGCCATCTGAGCTACATAATAGTTAAGACACTATTGTAAAGGCAATGAAATATTTACGTGTCTTGATACGTTCCAGAAATTTTTAAGCATCCATATTAGCACTTCAAAGCACAGCACTAAGTACAGTCTTCTCAATAATTCTTCATGCTACTTTATCACTGCTCTGACTGGAGAACTAAATGAAGAAAGTGCAAGTAACTTCCTTGAATCTTTTGCCTGCTGAATTGAACTGGTCTCCAGGCATATTTTAATCCCCTTCTCCTAAATGCTGCAGCTGACATGCCCCATATAGGTAAGTGTCACAAAAATGCCAGATTTCTTTTTTGTAAAAAATAAATAAGTAAAATTTAAAGAAAACCCCTCAAACAAGGATCGTTTAATTGTACATCAAATGAGATAATTAAAATTAACATCAATTGAAAAAGCAAGGATCAGGAGATACAGCACTGGCAATTTATTAAGATGAGTGTTATGACTTACACTGATTATACAAATTATAAAGGACGTACCAACCTCATTGATGTAGCACATTATGATTTAAGTATCTGCAAGTGTGCCTGGCTTATGAAAAGATTAATTTTCTTTTAATAGCATTTATTGTACAAAATTCCAGCAAATTTACCAAGCCTTCTCCTTTGAACAACAACTCATATTCATCTCCTATTTGTGAAATGTGTACTGAGGTTCCCAAGAAATCTGAAGAGGAAGAAAAATCTCACACTAATAAACACATCTCCTCAGATGACGGTACATATTCAAAATGCACACATAATGCGGCAGTTTCCTACTAAAAGTAAGTAGAAAAACCTGAACCACCACTTATTTATTACAATGTCTATAAAACTCATAAGCAAGGAATGCTGGAATTGAAAGATGAGAACATGACTTACCTCAACTTCCAATTAAAAAAAAAACCCAAACAAAAAACCATCTGATGGGATTCTTCTGGGTTCTGAAGCAACTTTCCCCACTAAGACTTTAATGTTAGACAGCAGTCAGAACAGTCCCTCCCCACAGCTATTATGTGTATCCAGCCCCTACTCTTAAATCCCACGCCTCTTATTTTCCAGATATGGGATTTGTGAAACAGCAAAGGCATCCCCAAAGAGAAGTGAATCAGGATTTTAAAACAACATGAGATTCAGGAGTGTAAAACTAAGAGCAGCTGAGATAAAGCAGCCTACAAACCAGGACAAATGTTCTTCGGAGATCCTGATGAATTGTACTATTGCTTTATGTTGTACTAAATACTTTATGAAGTTCTGACTCTAAATGCACTGGGAAAACCTGGTGGCTGTTTCTTCTTTTAAATGCTACTATGAGGACTAAGGCCAGAGTTTTCCATTGTTAGCTATAAGCAGACCCCAACCTCAGAATAAGAAATCACATGAACAAAAGCAATTGCTTCTGCCAGAAAAGGAGAAGCAAAATATTTCTAAGTCATTGCCACACAGTAATTTTAGCCCAACAGCCAGATATTCCTAAGGATACACCAACATGCAAAACTGCTACTGCTTAAAATGTCTTTTCTGCTGCAGAAACAAATACAAATACAGCAAAGATCCTTTTTTAAATCCATACGACTGGAGCCTCTGGGCACTTCAACAAGGAGGTGATTTTTGCTGCCTCTCACCAAGCACTGCCAGTTGTCTCATACACACTCAGAGCTCCACATCATGAACAAACCTAAAATGCCAGACTTCAATAGTGAGGCAAACAAAATGTTTCTGCAGCAGTCTCCTCTTACTGGCCTAGCACACAGAAAGAGGTCATGAATGAGCAGGTCTGACACACAATAATCTTTCTGGAAGTATTCAGATGAAAAACACCACCAACTCAGTTTTATGTGCTGGTTTACACTAAACCAACAAGAATTGCTTGTGAAGGAGTTCAAGGACCTCTCTTCTGTGTAGTCTCTACACGTCATGCACAGTCACAGCACAAGAGAGGTGCACAACGTCACCACCTAGCCCAGCTATGATTTTGTTTCACCAAGAACATGTGTAAGAACATGAAGCAAACAGCTGAGCATTGGACAGTGAGAGAAACCAAGGCTGGATGTGAAGATGAACATTGATACAGTAACTGGACCTCAAAAACTGCAAGTTTAAGTTAATGGTTGTGAAGCTGACACACACGAGATGTTTAAGGCTAAGGTGGAAGGAGATACTAAAACCAAAAGGACAACAGCACACAAAGACATACAGGATTACAAAGGTTCATCAAAACAATTGACATGAAAGGCTTTGGAATGACAAACTGGAACGAAATTCAAAAGGGAGGCAAAGAATATCTCAGTGAAAAGATGGAGCAAAGAACAAGACCATGCACATTCCCATGCAAACTGACAACAGTAGAGAAAAGATGGAGCAAAGAAAAGATGGGACAAAGAACAAGACCATGCACATTCCCATGCAAACTGACAAAAGTAAAGATGGAGCAAAGTAGAGAAAAGATGGGACAAAGAACAAGACCATGCACGCTCCCATGCAAACTGACAGATTCTGTTGTCATTCTAACAGACAAGAATGAACTTGTACACACATTTAGGCAGCAAAGCTCATTCTCATCACTGTGAGCTGTTACCAAGGGGAAATACCCAGCTTTTACTGTACACACTATCTACTCTTGCAGGGAGAGGAAGAGCAACCAGGAATTAGGAGGAACTGGTCCTCACAGGTCAGAATCTCCTGCAGGTATCTTGGACCAAATTTAAGGCTTTGTAGTTTGCTTGCCTGTCATTCACTTCTCAGCATCTACAAACATCCTTTCCAGCCAATAAATCAAATGATTTATCAGCAAAAACTTGACTTGAAACCCTTTTACCCTCAAAGTCTTAATATCAGTATTTACTATTAGAGAAACAATCCTGCAAAGCCTGCAAGACAAGTGTGGCAACGGATGCTCACATTTTTCTTTCGTATAAGCTGTCCATCAACATTAATTTTTCCAGGTAATTTTTATCTTCTTCCAGGGTTTGGTTATTTTCTTCTATGATAGTAAAATCATAAGGCACACTAACTGGAATGAATTCTGTGTAAGAGATCTGTAAGAGATCCTTTCAGAAATGTTATGGTCTACCCTGTCAGCAAATGCCTGTGCAAGCCTTTACCCCAAGGATGGCTAACCAAGAATAAAACACAAACAGTAAGAAGTCGCCTAAGTTTTGAGCATTCTGCCAGGACAACTCACAAGAAATACCATGTCACAGACACAGTAGACAGGCAATAGGTAGCTACCTATCAATCTTTAAGAAGCCAAATTCCCCAAATGTTTCTTTTCAGCCCCTAGTTTTTATTACGTGAGTACTAAGTTCCAAGGATGAAGTTAAAGTTACACAGCTTCCACTTATTGACATATTTACCTTTAAATGTGAAAAAATCCAAAAGTACTTTGAAAAACTGAAGAGAACAACACCAGACAAGTTTATAATCACATCAGAATGAGCTATTTTCTAGAAATATTTAATAACAAAGAAACTACGTGAACATGACTTTTAAAAAAGACTATGTTCAATGATATCCACTTATTTATGTAGTGGCAGAACCACAAAATGATCAGAAATACCAGCCATTTCAAATTGCCAGCTGAACAGCAACAAACTGCTGCAATTCATATGGTCTTAAATTCCTAACTGAAATAGCTGCTTTCCACTCTCACAGTTAGTTCCCTGGTTTGTTCTACCATTATTCTTTATTACACACTACATTAACAATGTTTGTTAGGCACGTTTCAGTAAGCATTTAAAGTATTCCTTGGAACACTGAATCACTGTGTTCCCAGACTGGTAACTAACTCCTGAGGAATAAATACATTGTATCTGTTCTGATTTCTATAGAATATATAGAATTTATAAATGGTCACATTCATTTTGGAAGTCTTGATACCTGAAGTACCTCCCGAGTGTCCACTACCATTAAAAATGACTGGCAGGTCAACACAAACAGGAAAAAATGAAATAGTTAAATATTCATCAAAATTGAAAACTATTACCAAGCTGAAAGAAGCAAAAAGCTTGTATGACTCACAGGAGCTATTCTATCATTGCCAAGACTTCAATTACAATTTGGTTTAAAAAAAATCTAGCCTATATAGAACCTGATAATTTCATAAACATTAACGACATTTCAGGCTTTATATCACATTTAGGACCAATAAACCTCATTTTTCCTAGTCTACATTGTTAGGTCAAGACCATTAAATTAAACTGAACAGGAATGTTAATAAAGCAAAACAATTTCTTTAGGAGGGGTTTTTGGGATTTTTTTTGAGTAGTGAGAATACATTTTACTTAGGTGTCTTCTATTTATTGTACTCTTACCTCAAGAAAATAAGAGCTGATTGTGTCTTCTTTTGCAAGAAACTTTTTTTATTATTAGGTTCCAGATCAAAAATTATTTTATACTTTTATACTTCCATTAAACCATGTAAGGAAGCATCCAAATGCATGTTAGCAGAGGAAGCATTAAACCAGAAAGTCGAGGTCTGACCATTAGAACTGAAATTTGGCTGCACCAGCCAGACCATGTCCTCCTTGAAGCAATCCCACATTAAGGAGTTCCTGCTTCTGTCAGCTGACAGAAAGCCTGTAACTTACAAATATGCACGTGAAGACATTGGAAAAAAAACCCAACTCATGCCCAAAACATTCTGCCCAAAATTTCCCAGCTATCAAAAGCTCCTGAAAAGCAGCAGGTTGAAAATTTGTTAAGACTTCGTGAATTTTCCTATGTCCTTTATCAATTTCATGAGAAACATTTTTTTTCTTTGATGGATAAAAATGCTGAGATGTTCACATTGTGTGTATAATGATCATAGGCCTAGAAATATGTATGTGTATCATGTACATGTATCCACACACTCAACCATGAATACAGCAGAGGGTCCTTTATCTCTTCCTGTAGATACTGTCCCTCAACCCAAACTTCCTCCTGACAAGAAAATATCTTTTTCACCAAAACTACAATATAACTTAAAAATATATACTGGCCAACCTGACCAAA
The DNA here is from genome assembly GCA_034509425.1 of Eopsaltria australis. NCBI lineage: Eukaryota > Metazoa > Chordata > Aves > Passeriformes > Petroicidae > Eopsaltria > Eopsaltria australis. Next base: position 3,473,447 of record JAVTVJ010000138.1, read on the forward strand.
ACAGACAATAGTGCTGAGTGACTCCTTGTGATTGAGACAGCAACTCAAATTCCCCATCTTCTCCAATACCTTTGTCTTAACACATCATATTGCACAAACTCAAACTTGTGTAGCTAGCAACTAACTATCCATGGTTATTAATCTGTCTCTGAAGCCACGTGATAAATGAGCTAGAAGAAAAGGAATATGGAAACAATAGCCACTAACCTTGTAACAGTATCAGTGCACAAAGACATCGAATGAACAGCACACACATGAAATAAATTGGGAAAAAGAACCAATGCAAGGGCTCAGAAGCTCCAAAGTAAAAGAAGAACAAACAAATGGGATGAACAAGGACATTACATGTACATGGGGGAGCAGAGGTGTCAAAGTAAACCAAGAGCTACTTAAGGTTATGATCTTTTGACACTGGGTTCTTATGAGACAGAAAGGAGGAGGTTGGAAAACATGGATAAGGCTGTTTGCCAGTAACTGGTGAACGCAGCGTGGTGGTGTTTCTGCCCTAGTGCTATAGATTTAAAAGAGCAATTTCAGAAGGATAACAGGGGTGATTTGTCTTTATTACAAGCTTACATCAAGTAACTCAAGGTAGGAAAAAGACAAAGAAACAAAAAAAATCAAACCCATTTTTAACCTTTTAATAAAATCTCCTAGGTTTTCTAGCTAGAGTAGTAGCTTCAGTATCCAAAAGCTATTTGCTGGCGACTAACAAAAGCCTTGTCATTTAAACATAATTTCTTCTTATTATATAATATAAAATATGTTGTTTCTCCCTCATTTTAAGTATTCTATTGGTGTTCCATGAAGAATGTAAATTTTACATAGTGAAAACAAATGTGATCCATGCAACAACATATGAGAATGAAGATGTCTTTTGTCAAAGTGATTTTCACACAATAATTTTTTTAATGATTCAAGTTATTAAAATAAATTATAAAAATATAGTAACAATTTTTAAACAATATTAAGTTTTGCTTTTACACTTACAAATATGTTGTTTATTTTCCCCAACAAACCTGAAAACATCAGCAATGAAAATGTGACCAGGAGAAAACCTGAAGAGATACCTATGACTTTGAAGTCAGGATGTAAGAAAGTATCTTAAATATGACTAGATATACAGCTTGGATTGACTGTAACATAAATACTGCAAATGGTGATTATTTAAAGGGAAGAGTTCTAAAGTTTCATTATTTATTTTAAAAGAAATTATTGTACTATTTGTTTACATAATAGGGCTGCAAAAAAATGCAACGGTTGCACAGCAGGAAGAACACTACTCACACACAGCACAGAATCTCTTAAACAAGGCTGACTTGTGTGAGAGCCAAGGTTATAGAAATGAGGAATGAAAGGCAGAAGGAGGTACCCGAGCAGGAAGGTCCCACTTTACTCACAGAACTCCTCCTCCAGGAGGTTTGCGTGAATTTATCGGCGCATGAACGCGCTGCCCCTGGAGGTTTTTGACTGTCCTTCTGGCAGTTACATCTAGTGGCCTTAATCACCCCCAAAAAGAGAAAAAGAAACAAGAATTAGTTAGAAATTAACCAACTAAGCCTCTTGAAGAGTACAGTCAAGGCCCAGCGCTCAAACATCAAGCATGACTTGACTGCAGAGCATGATACGATTAAACTGTAGAAACCAATATTTACAGTGCTGCACAACTGCTGCTTTTCCCACAGGATATTGAGAATAACCCAGAATAAATATTGGCTTTTGGAAAGAGTTTTTGTTCCATTTAAATTTCTGAAGCACTGAATTCTTCTTTCTAGTCATCTTTCAATCATTACAAAAAACAGGTTTTAGCCACTTCTACAGCAGAGTTCCTCTGCTGCACCAGTTACAAGTTACTGCAGCAATCAGGTGCATGACTGAGCAGGGAAGGAGAAACTTCCTTCAAGGAATTTTGGCTGATAGTTAAGAATGAGATTAAGTGTATCAAAAAACCAGTACTTACTGCAAAATGCTAACAAACAAGGTAATTTGGTTTGGTGGCCTGTGATCTGGGATCCTGCTGTTTAAACAGCAGAGCAGAATGACAAATCTTTCAGTTTTATTTTAGAGGGAATGTTCACAAACCAGAGGGAGAGGACAAAGGCCACAGCTCAGTTTTAGTGCACACACTTACAAAAGCACATGCTAAACATTTAATTAGAGATTATGGTCACACTGTCTCCAACTATCATAAATATATATGGTGTGCACCTCTTGGCATCTCATCTACCCTGCCTGTAGGATCTTGCTGTGGCTTGAAATGGCTTGAAAATGTGGGGTTATTTTACAAGAATTGCCACAGCAGGTGAATTTACCAGAACCAAATGCAAAGACATCCATGGCAAAATCCAAACTCAGAACAAGAGCAAGAAAGAAAAAGGCACATGTGATTTTTGCTTGAGGCCTTGTGTCTCCCTGAACTTAATTTATGATGAAAGTGCCCCCATAACTTTTTCTTAGTTGGCAAATTTACTCTATTCAACTTGTTTTGTATTGTTTCCAGAAAAACAATCAACTTAAAATTGATGGAATTGATCAGCTTTAAATTCCATAGTGTAATTCTTTATTAAGATAATGTACAGTAGAGGAAAGGAGAGGAAGAAAAAAACCAAACTTTAAGCCGAATGATTGGCCCAATCCTTGTCCATTTTTAACATACTTCAGGTGTAGCCTTATCTTTTCCTTATTGCTACTTTTGAGCAGCTTCTAGAATTTTATGTTCAAAACTGTTTTGGAAATGAAATACTTTCAACAGCGTTATAAACATCCTGGCTCAGTGCCACACAAAATCATGACCAGATTACAGAACTAAAGATCCCAGGAGCACAACTGGGAACCCAAACCTACCTTTGTTACAGTGAAAGGGCAGGAAAAAAATAGCTGTCTAAGGTCTTTTAGAGCCTTCATCAGTACTGCCTATTGAAGTTCCACTCTGCAGTGCACACCTGGGATTTTGCTAAACATTTTGGATTTTACTTACAAGCTGTTGCTCTAATTGGTTGATTGTTTCATCCTTTTTCCTCAGTTCATCTTTAAGCTGCCTGATCTCATTCAGCAGATCATCCATCTGCAACAGAACAGTGGTTTTCTGTAAGAACTGCACGATCTAAAGCAACACCTCTCCAGGACATATGAGATCAGACATGCCTGGAGGGCTGGCAGTGACACAGCTCGTGCTTTCCTCCTCCTATTCACACAGAGAGGGGCTGCAGGCATACAGAGTAAAGGGTGAAGAAACTTGACTAAAAGTCTCTTTAAGAGGCCAAATTCAACTGTCCCACTAATGCTCACGGTAAGTGAATAAGCTGCAATTTTGAAGCAGTAATTAATCTGTTGTGCAAACAAGAGACATTATGCAGATGAACATGCCTAGTCGGCAAATACTATCTACAGTCCTCTTTATCAACAACAAAAATTACTGAACTTGGAACAGGTATTAAATTTTAAGTGTTCTTCAACTTCATGAAATATTTATAACTTTGTATATCTCCAGTAAGCACTGTTTCCCTCCCATAAATACAGAATTAGTGATCTTTGTACAGTGATTTTACAATAAGAGCCAAGCACTGCTACAAAACCTTCCCACCACAGAAAACACATTACAAGTCTGCAACTATAAAAGATTATCCCATTTCGAATACCTATTGTGATTTCTTCTGCCTTTAATGCCCATTCTAAAACAATAAAATTGCCTCTGACTTTGTGGGGCTCACCTAGGTTAGCATTCAAACAAAGAAAGAAGCAAGAAGCAGTACTCCAGTAATATACAAGCTTTTGGTGGGTTTTCTAAACATAAACAGACTTGCATCTCTTATTCCTTACAGTCAATCAATGTCATTTACCTTAAAAGTTGACTCAGGTTCTTGTGGTTCTGGACTTGATGGAACTGAGAATGTGATGTCCTGGAGTGACACATTTTCATCATTCTACCACAGGACAAAAACAAGAATACAGGTTTGAATTACTTGTTGAAACAGCAAATTTCCTTTTTCCCCCACATAGAAAAGCCTCCCATGCTGCAGCCTGTGTACAGTGCCCAAGTAAGGCCCATGCTATAGACATTTAAATTTAATTTCCTAACATGATAGAACTTTACATCTCACAGTTTTTTGGTGTTGTTTCAGTTTGGGTTTTTTTTTTGGTTTTTTTCTTGAACTTTTAGATAAATAGACTGTTAATTTTGAGAACAGTCAAGTTTACACCGTCCAGCATGCAGCTGTATTCAGTTCTCAAGTAGCTGCTTGTCCCTTCTAGACCTATGGCCAGGAAGTGAAAGACTGATGAAGCAGCAGTTCACACTTGATGTTATTGACAAGTTCTAACAGAGTACTTTGAAATAATTTGCACAATAATACCATAAAAACACAAACATTATTTAGTTCAAAACATTTCTAAAATGCTAGGGGAAAAGTGCAGCAATTAGAGTCCTGGAATTACTTACAGTTTAATACTTTTTTTGCATATTTCTATTGTATTTTATACTTATCTTATATTCTCCAATTAACAAATTTCACCAACATCTTATTTTAAGCAATGATTCAAACAAATACATACACTTAGAAGTAAAGCTACAGATGGTCACAGTTACAATTGTGAAAGAGTCATCATGGGAATGGGAAAAAATACAAAACAAGACAAACTATTTCAAGCAAAAGTATCTTGCATGGCTTTTCAAAGCTCTGTACCACCAACATCCCTTTTACTGCTATTAAAATGCAGGGAAGTGGAGCAATAAGACATTCCACAACAGCAGATTAACATCTAATTGCAAAGAAGGTTAGTATGTCACACGCTGCCTGGTGATTTCAATCAGTACTCCAGGCCTGTGCTACACCTGACTCATTCACTAGCAAAGCAGGAACAAAGGTCATCTGCAGCAATTCCCTCACCACTGTCTTAATTACCTCAGTACACATGTAGAGAACATAGGACAACTGGAAAGGAAACAGCTCTAACACTACCAGTAGGAACTCAAGCCCTTGTTTGAACACATGCTAGGAATAATCTATGAAACCTGTCTTCTTGTGCTTTTTGTTTCTTGCTCATTATATCATTAAAATGAAATGGGAAATCAGAAAAATAAAGCCATCCTTGTACAAAAAAGAAGATACTAGAAATACCAAAACTAGCAAAGAAAATGCAACTGGTTATATGCATATGCTATTATGCTAGAAATAATGCTAAGAAGCATACCAAGATATCATCAAATTTGGAAACTTGGTATCTTTTGGTAAAGATCCCATAAACTTTATAGAGATATCATCACGTTGTATATTACACTACAACAGGCAATATAAAAAAACTGCTAAGAAACCATTTTTACAGTAGCAGAACCCATTATTTATTTTGGTATTATCACTCATCCAGAGCAGTGGCAAGTTTATCAAAGTCTACTGAATTTTTACCAAGGTCTAGGTTTTGATTCCTGATTCCAAGTTTTCTTCAATACAAATCACTCATTTGAAGAAGTTGAAGAGACTCCTTTGCTAATGGCACTTCTATAAACATGCAAGCAGAAGCCGAGTTAAGTGGCTATCAAGCAGAGGGTGCTATTCACCTGCTGCCTGCTTGGCATTCTGAGTGCAGTTTCATCCAGGCCATGTCAGTCTCACTGCCCACAACCAAACACAATCACAGCGACAGCCCAACAATTAAACAACTCCTAACATTTGCCAATTTGATTTGCCATTGTTTGTTCATTTCTTTTGGTTCTGTTTCTTTTAAGCACAATTAAGTCACTGAGGTGGACTATTTTGTGGCTTATAAAAAATAGTAATAATTGTAGGGGTAATTTATACAACTTAATACACGACACAAAAAAGTATTTTTATTTTGTAAGTCTGTTTCTCAACTTCAGGCTTCTCATAAACAAAGATGAATCTCTCTTGTGGATCTCACCAGATGCAAAAAGAATAGAACACAATGAATATTTATTTCAAAGGTACACAAGTGACTTACTGATCTAAAGCCTCAGCAAAATGCACTGATGCATTTAACAACTTTGCACTACATGGTTCACGTTCTCATTCACACCTCTTCATACAAACAGGCCATATCTGATAAGTTACAGTGAAGAGCTGTGCTTGAAAAATAGAATTTCATTTCCATTCATGAAAGGCAAGTTGAAATGAAACATTTTTATAAAACCTGCCTCCCACAGAAAAAAGAGCTTTGCAGGTTTCACAGTTCTGTGAGCTGCTTGGTGTTTCAGTCCTCCCTACAAGAGCAGTAAGTGCTGATCTGAGATAGGACAGGCTGGCTGCACGTCATTGCTGGGTTACTACACAGGATGGTCAATCCCTGCCAACATCAAAGGCTCCAGGGCAACAGAAATAGAACATCCTTGTTTAAAATTGTATTAACACATTAGCCTCCAACCAACCAGTAAGCTTATGAAATTAATTGAGGAGGAGAAAGAAATTGTTAAGATCAGAGGAAAACTTATTTCTTAATAAGCATGCAAATGAAGAACTTTAGTCAATGTTTAAGAGGCATTAACATTTACATGTCAATTATTACTAGAATTAGACTTCCAAAACACCTTCTTCTTACAATACAAAGTTAGCACTCCAGTTAAGCTTTAAAGAGAGAACACTCTCCAGCAGTACACCTCTCTGTAAATCACTATAACTGCATTTAGCACAAGAACAATCTACATTTTTCACTCCATGTAGGTTAGTATAACATTACTGAGAAGTCAGAGAAGGCTAGTTATACTCACTACTGTGAAAATTTTCTAAACTCTGCATGTGAGAGACTCCTATTGCTGCTTTCAGTGTTTGAAGGCACAGGAAGATGGCAGTGTGTGAGGAGCAAGCAGCCAGCACATGTACTGCTGGCATTGTTATCCTGCTCACACAGAGCTCAGCAGAGGCTCTGCTACTCAAATAACTATTTATTTTTCCAAGCTGCCCTGGGAATGTAGCAACCCCACGCTGCTGCAGCTATGTTGCTAGCAATACTCCAGCTAATTTATATCCAGTTATGTGAGCTCCAGTCACAGCAATGAATCCAGCACAGCACATTAGGTCTCCCCAGGAATCTGCTAGGTATACATTCATTACGTGCTGTGCTCTACACCAAGTTATGCCACAGCAGATTAGATAATTGTATAAAACTGAATTTAATTACTAACTCTTCCTATTTTACTATAACTGGTCCTCTGAGACCTCGTGCCTAAGTCCTGACTACAGCTCTATTTCTACCTATCCAAATTAAGTGTTATTGCTGAATGTCATAACTGGAGACGATCAACACATACACTTAAATGTTTAATACTGGTGGAGCTAATGGAAGAACTTCTGCTTCCATTATTAAAGCTAGAGTTTGAAAGCAATTGACTTTGTACCTTGATTTTTTATATTTTTTAAGAAGCTGCCTGTGATCCAGTCCCAGTTCAGAGTTCAGAATGCTAAAGTTCAACTAATTGTTTTCAAAACTGTATTTCTATTCAAGAAGTAAAAATGAGTTGTGGTATTTTTACTCATTCCTGTTAGGACGAAGCTTCATGTTTACAGTAAAGACTTAACACTTGTATGAAATATTTTTTCATTACATTCAAGTTTTGCTGTAATTGTTTAGTAAATTAAGGTAGTAAAGGACTGAAGTTTGCCCCTCTGTAACAGGCTAATTTACTTTAACATTACTATTCATATTCTTTGATTAAAAGACTGGATAATACACAGGAGAATAGAATAAATATTCAGAAGTCCAGTGATGAGTTTTGGAAGCAGTGAGTCAAAACAGGGTTGGGTTAGGTCAGGAAAATACAGCCAAGTATGCCTGACAAAGTTTGAAGGGAAGAATATCTGTTATTAATAAACTCACTGCTACAGGGAGGAAGGATCAGGCATTTGTCAAGACAAGGAGCAAATGTTGAAAAAAGGACACATTAAGAGTAACTGCTTCATTCTGTGCATTTAAGTTCTTTTAGAAAAGTTAATCTGAGCTACTTGAGGCAAGGTTTTTACTCTGCAACGTGGCTATTATAAACTAGCTCAAGATTTCACACATGATACTTTGCAGGGCCGCACACTGCTTGGCTATAGTGTGCAAGCCTTTACACCATGAACCACACACACCAATCATCCATCAAGTTGCCAAATTGTCCTTGTGTTAAAGGCATTAAAAGCCCTGGATAAAGGTTCCCTGCTACCTCTGTATTAATACCTGGGGTTGTTGGGGGGCACAGTTTATGCAGCCCACAACTCAGACATGAGGCTCAAGGAACACACCTTCCCTGTCTGACAATGCATTGTTTTTGTTACAGTTGTTTTTCCACTGACAAAATCAGGAACAGATCTCAGTTACCACAGGAAGCAAATGCCCACATTTCTAAAAGGCACAATCACACCCTTGAATTTGCCTCAAGGATGATCTGCTTTTTGATTTGCTGTGTTTTGTTTCAGTGTCTTACTTTTAAGGCACAAACTCGTTTTCATTACATTATCCTATTAGAAAAGAACAGCAATGAATCTGGTATTAAAAGACAGCATCACACAAACACTTTTCAATGCTAATCTGTATATGCCTCTAAAGAAAGTCTCATGGACTATTCTTTATTATGGTAACAAAGGAATTCTTGTAGCTGAAATGTCATACTTCTGCTGAGTCATTTAGCAGTTTACCAACTCCCACAACTTGCCAAGTTTTGAGGTGCATTGAAAAAGCTCCTTAAAAGCTTATGACAACTTCATAACATAGGAAAGTTAAATTTGAACACTTCTAATAGAGATGACCCAGTAGGATTTGCTAAGCTTCTTGTCAAAAGACACAGGAAAGATGAAAATAATGAGGAAAACAAAGACTTAAAAAAAGCTATATTAGCATTGACTAGTTGAATGCAAGTTTGATCAACGGGATCAATTTTAATATTTTTAAATTTTTTTTTTAACTCCCCGCTTTTTTGAATCTTATCAGATAAAAGCTGGTTTTCACATCCACTGATTTTCTTTTTTAATCTGACGTTTCCTCAGAGAAGTAAAACTTAATATTGAATAAATATAGAAAAATTTGGTATTTAGTATGTTTTGTAGTCAGTAAAGTGCTGACAAGGCAGAAAAAGTACTATTTGAAACAGCAATAAAATCGTATTCCCGCTTCCTGGAACTTTGTAATTCAATGTAAAACGAAATGCCAGTATCCCAATAAGGCCAAACAGAAGGTAAGCCCATCCAGGTGCACTCCCCAGTGCTTGTTTCCCTGTGCACAGCTCACCTGGTGCAGCAGCCTCTTGAGCTTGAGGAGCTGTGTTTTGACAGCGGTGCAGTCCTGCACCATGTGCCGCAGGGTCATCTCGTCCAGCATCACCGTGTTCTCCGCCAGCGCCCGCGGCGCCGCGTACGCGCTGCCCGCCCCGTAACCCTCCAGGGCACCCACAGCAGACTCCAGGTAGTTTGAACCCCTAAAAGGAATCCAAAACATAGAAACACAGAGATGACAAACTGGAGGCATTTTGTAAAAACGATAGTGCTATGCAAAGTGGGTTATACTTACAATCCGAGGCACACAGCAGAAAACAAATGAATAAATCAGAAAACGACAATGCTGTTTCACCTAAATACCGAGCTGTCCTTTCTACTCCCAGAGAACTCTCTCAGACTATAAACTACAGTACCCCAAAACCAGTTAGTTCAGCAGAATTTCTATAAACTGCCATTCAACCCTTTAAGGGTTATACAGTTACATTTACTTTACCAACAAATTAAACTGCAAAAAGCTGTCCAAACTTACAAAATGCAAGTAGTTAGACATTGCAATAGTTTTCCATAGAACACATAAGGTATTTTCATCAATATGTATAATACTGTATCAACACGGGCAACAAGTACTCGGAATAAAAACAGAAGCATAAGTTTTGAAAAGAAATTGCTATAACCCTCAGTGGTACTTCCACTCAGACATACAACTATTCTGAAAATGCTGTACTCAGTATCACTTGAGATCCCTTAGTGCCAAGAACGAATTGCTCACTGGTGCTTTAAATGTTTGTGAGGATATAGAAAAGTGCTTTACCTGTTCAAATCATTTTTACCATGGATATAATGGTCAGTATGGCCGAGATGATAGTGATCCTGGGTATTCCAGCGTTGCTGTGGTGCTCTTTTCCAGAATCCCTCTTGATGCTGTCTTGCATTTCTGTCTTGTCTGTCATAGCGGCTCATATTTTCACATTCCTCTACAGAGAGCATAAAGTTAAAAAAAGTTGTAAGACTTGTTTCCAGGACCTTGCAAATAAAATATTAACTCTGTGCTGGTAAAAGATTCAGTGTAAAGTCTGTGAGGTTTGTTTTTTTTGAACTAATCCAAAACAGTATGCATTTTAGAACTGTCAAGCATTCTGTAACATTTTACTAAATTTTACTAATTTTACTTTATTTTTCCTAAAAAGATAAACCTGTTACAAGAATAAGAGCAACCTGTAGCAGAAACTAAAGAAATCAGCTTTAACAGTATTTCCAGTTTAAGTAGAAATCATTTGTAGGAGGTACAGATAATGGAAGAAATTTAAAAGTAACAATTTTTCAAAAAAAGTAACAAATGTCAAAAAGTAACAAAAGTAGCAATTTTTTACTGATGGTATCTCCAGGCCTTTAACAAGTTCTAACAACACACAAACACAGAAAGATAGCATTGTAAAAAAAAAGACCAGTGTTGCATTGCCAAAGAAAACAGTTTTGTTACTTAAAATACAGATATAGCTCGTCCTTTTCACCTTGTTTGGTTTTCAGATTCCGAGACATTTAATCTGTATTTACCTGCACAACCAGCATGATTCAAAACAAGGAAACCAAAGAATCTCTTTAAAACACCAACTTCTGGAAAGCCACAGGAATTCCACAAACGTCTTAAGGGAACAAACGCTAAATTTGGCAACAGCCCGGAAACGACAGAGAGAAAGCCAAAACAACTTCGACCCGGGCAGTCAGACCCAGCAAAAACAGCCCTAAACTGCTATTCTGCCACCGCACTCTGTCCTTCACTTACCCCAGGATTTTCCCCTCACATTGTGAGTCCTTTTCCAGGAGCAGCAGCAGAAGGGAGCAGTGTTTGCCCCGCTGTGCACGGGGCTCACAAACAGGCCCTCCTTGCCGCTGGGTTCCCAGCCTGCGCGGGGCTGGGAGCGAGCCCAGCGTCACCCTGTGATTTACGCTGCCGTCCTCACTCCCTGCATACTTGTGGAGCTACAACTGTTTCTATAAATAGTGGCCAAGCGGCATCCCAGGCTCCAAAGTGAAACCAGGAGAGTTTCTGAGGACCTGGAAAGTCTTAAGAGGCTGACGTCAGTGGAGTCGCACATAATTATGGAAAAAGTGTTGGGAAAAAGTGCTGTTAAACATCATTAGAACAAGTACTCATACCTGCAATTCAGTTGTTATCACCTAGCCAACAACCAAGAAATTGCATAATAAAATAAACTTATTCACCTAAACTAACAGAAGATTTATTTTCCTTTAGCAGCATCTTTCTACAGCTCATAACACATGAAAATTAACAACAAAATAAGCTCTCAGTAAGTTTACAAGCAATTATGATTTTCAGCTTTGGAAAAGTAAATTGAGACACTGAGTAAAAACACATGAAGATTAACCAAGTTTTGCTTTTTCAAGTGGTCATGTTTGCATAAGGGAAAACCTGGAGATGGCTTTTGAATTCTTCTCTTCAGATCCTCTTTGATGAAAATACAATAATTTCAAGATAAGAAGCAGAGATACCCAGTTTATGCCAGATTAATGTTGTAAGGAAAGCCAACCTCTAAAAAATGCCAGAAGTAACAGTAATTAGCTTTTTATGTTTTTGTGGCAAATATTCACCTTTAAAAACATGCCCTTCTAGCAGTTTTCAAATTAATAATTTGTAATGGAATTACTAATGCAAATGCAGCACATGTTTCATATAAGCAAGGAGATTTAGGAGAAATTGATCTACCCTTTAAAATTGTTTCTTAGTTTCCCCCCAACAATTAAATTACCCCTATTGAAAGAATATGCCCTAGGCTTGCATTGTTACCCACTCTGGAAAATTAACTGAGTAAAAAAGTAAAATATTCATACCTGTCAGGGCTGAAAAGTTGTGTACTTGCAATGTTCCAAATCATTTCACACAAGTACTTTGAAAAACTCTTTCTGATATTTAAAAGATTAAGTAGTGCCCTTCATACAAGCACAACGTTAAAACACGATGTGCCAACATTGTGGCAGATGGAGAACTGTGTTTTATTTACTGTAAATTTGGCTTCATATCTAACTTAGACACAGGAGTCTTCACCCAGATAACTTAGAGGTGCTCTCAAAAACCTCTGAATTTCCCCCAAGTTCAGCATGCAGCTGAATGTCACACAAAATAAGTAAAGCCTTCTTCCTTTCAGTGCCTGTTTGCACTGGATAGGGTCTGACAGTGCTTCATTCAGTGTTTCTGTTCATTTGAAGAGAGACTGGCCTCCGCTGAACTCGGAGGTAAAACTAAAATCCATATTCATATAATAATAGTTCACAATAATAACAATACTCAAAAGTCCTATGAGTAGGTCAGGAATAACAAAAGCAAATGCCCCAATCTTTTCCAGTCTGAGATTTGAGAAAGTATAGGTGTAATTTCCTGTACCAAGTTCATTCTATTCTGAATTTGTTCTATTTCAGGGGCATCTAGATACCTCTACCTTCTCTGTGAAAAGTCTACCAGCAGCCTCACTGAAAGCAGGAGTGCATAAAAAAGACATTTTGAAAACATGTATCTTAAATTTTACATCTTCTGCTACCCTGAATTGTATGCATATATATTAGGAGGTTTTGTAATTTTGTAGAAGAAAACAAGCAATTATCTCAGAGAATTACATTGTCATTCACCAAAGCTAAAAAAAAAAAATACTGTCCCAGCATTTTCAAATATAGCTGAAACATGAGACTGAAAGATTAATTCAAAACTTTGAAACTGATTCCATATAAATAATTTTAAGAAAAAAAAACAGTGTGAAACAAGGTTGCACTTTTATTCAAGGCAGTACATTTCTATATTCAGAAGTTTTCAAATATAAGAGTTGCAGTTGGGAAAACAGAAATACCTCCCTTCCTGTATTTCACAAAAGAAAGAATTGTTACTTAAAAAAAACCACCACAATTTGAAGAGTGAGTTGGCTTATTAAGTCAAGAGTCAGAAGAAAGCAACTCAAAAATCTCTTAAGCCCATGAAGCAGTTTCACAGAAAGATTGTTTGGCTGCCTTACTTACCTTTGTCACGAGGTGGGTCCTCGGGCAGGTCCACATCAAGCATGAGATCATCATCTTCAAGATCACATGAATCAAGATTATTCAAGATATCCTGCAAGAAAGGAAAAGTGAGATATACCTGGTTCCATGACACTTCCTTTACCCTACCATCATAAAAAGCTTTGTTACATTTTTACACTGCACACATCTAATGTTACCAGCAGCCTCCCCTCCTCAGCAGTGGAGATCAGCCTTATTAGAGACCATCTGTACAACCAACAATCATCACACCTCTGCTGATAGGACACAGTAACAGTGCTACATGAAACAAAGATGGATTAAAACACTTTTCTGCCTGATGCCTATGGAATACTCCACAGACTTTTTTATTCATGAATATCCTATCCTGCCTTCTCTGCGGCTGGAACCATTTTGAAACTCAACTACTTTGTCTACTTAGAATGCAAAAACAGCTTTGTGAAGAGATGATGTTAAGTCCCCTTATTTCAGCACTCATACTATCACGAAATCATTGAAAGGAAGTGGGGAAACATATGTTATCTTGACTTTTTGGGACAACAAAGCTTCAAATACGCTATTATGAGTGCCAAACGCTGCTTCTTTTTGTCTTTCAGATTGTGGTTCACATGAAGCTGTTCCTAAAGGGACTTAACAAACCACCAGGTTGCGTGGGTGTGCTAATGGCACAAGAAAAATGCTATGAAGTGTTAGTGCTGAATGAATTATACATATTAAACATAGTCAGGTATATTAAAGGACTGCAATGAGGGCAAGCCTAGTCAGTGTTAAAAACAGAGACTGACCCCTCTTGCTTTAAGAATACCAAGAGGAGGAAAAACTGAGGAGGTCAAGGCTGGGAACACCCAGCCCACAGCACAGTCAGAGCCTGCCAGCGCTGCTGGACAGCCACAGCAGCTGGGCAGAGAACACTGACACCCTTTCACTCCACTGCTCCAAGAAAACCTAACTCATTAACACCAAGTGACTATAAAACAAGGCACGACTGAGGGAACTGCTATGGATACCCAGCTCCAACTCCTGAGCTCCCAGTAAAAGTCATGCCTTTAAGGCCTGAGACCCAACTCAAGCACTTGACATTAGCCTCTTTCCTAATAGCAGAAAAGCAGATTTTTCTAGGTTTATCAGCTACCTCCTAAAGGTGATGCCCGGCACCAATATTGAATAATTTACCAAATATTAAGTCAAAAAGTGTTTTATAATTATTTCTCATAGTAAGGTGATCATTAAATACTTAAGTGAATACTTGCATACAGGCTGTGAACACACTGCACAACAATAGTCCTTGAAAAGCCACCCCTTTGCTGGCTATCATTTGCTTTGTCACAGATGCACAGGTGAAAAGGAAGAACATTAACAGGCATTTGTCTGAAATGTTGCTCCAGCTGCTCTTCAGCAGCCTTCCTACAGCACTCTCAAAGCACTACTGTATTTTATTATAAATGGTGACAAGAGCTAAGTATATTATAAGATTTTGGGGGGGGGGGTGGGAGGAGATTGAGTTGTGACACAGAACATGAAACATTTTGCATTTCTGCAGGGCAAGTTATTTATTGACTTAGGGAGAGTGCGAGATGCAAATAGTTAATATGCACTTTGTAAAACACAAGCAATATAAAGGGAAGATGGAACACTTGAGACAAAACCACCTGTTTTTGTCATATTTCAAAGTCCTATCTGAATTGCTTTGTCCAGAAATAGCATTCTGTGCACTTACAGGAAAAAATAGGAAAATGTACACAGCAAGGCATTGGGAATAACAATAAATCCAACTGTGGAAAAGCTTCACAAAAAATGGAAGCCATTTAAAGGAAACATGGATTTAATATTTGGGACAACAAAATGCCTGCATATTTTTGCAACTTTTGCTTCCATTTATTTACATTTTTCCAGGAACCAGAAGTTTTTTAACTAACGCGTATTTTTTAAACAATTCTGCAAAACATAGGCATGCTTAGAGGCAGTTTCAGTTTGCTAGTTGATAAATTGTTTCTATGCCATGCTTTCATGCTCCAAATTAGTGTGAACAAGCATTATTTCCTTCTACTGCAAGAACCTTAATGAGCATGACAAATAAAATGGAAACGGTGGCCACAAACACAAAAGAAAGCCTAAAAGCTTTGCCACTGCTGTGCAAATTCATTTAAAAATGCACAATATAAAAACACAGTGTGCCAGAATGTTTACTAATAAACCTAGATAAGCCACCTTAATATCTTAGGATCAGAACTTTGGAAGTCTAATGGTGTCAGAGAAGGTCAGTATTTGAGATTCCAGACATACTTTCCTGTCAACAGCACATTTCATTATGCTTCCCTAATTATACATTCTTCACCACACTGAGGAAAGGAAACTCCATGCTACAAAAAAACTGCACAACTGCAAATGCCAAGACTTTGTAATCACTGGGCCATGTGTGAATGCACTTCGAGCATTTCCCCCTGTGAGCTACTTGGGAAACATAATATACAAGTAGATGTCAGCAATGCCATCCTGAAATAGCAGTAAGATAAAGTACAAGTTTCATCAGCACTAGTGTACTAAAAAAATATATTTTATATACTTCCATTGTTATTCTGTCTACTGCATAAGGAACTGCAGTTAATTACATGGGAATAACATAGTTAATAATGTGTGCTTAACAGCAATTAGCATCATGACGTGATTCAGGGCAATGAGTTCAAACAGAACAGGAAATAAAAAAATTCTTTCAAAGTGCATCAGCTCCAACCCTACAGAACATTACATGTTTCAGCAATTACTACAGTTTACAGAAAAAGAAAAATCCCCTTCTATTTGTATAGGTAAAAAGAATAATGTTTATTAAAAGGGGTATGATTTTCACAAGGCTGATTCAGCACTAGATTTTCAAGCTGGTACAACTTAGGAAGAGACTGAGTTTGGGACTGTGAAATCCCAGGTCCAACTACAATGCTGTCCCCAAGTTCTCTCTCCACAAAGCTTTCCCACTGGACACAGGCAGTGGTGCTTTGCTGGCTTCCTGCAATAGAAAAGGGAAAGCACTAGGTGAGACAGGTATAGGAACTGAGTAACTTGAGTACCCCAACAGCAGGGAACCTTCATATTTGCCTAAAGAGAAGGGAAAAGGCCAAAAGAGGCAAGAGCAAAGCACACCACATGTGTGTCATTACACCACATTCAGCAGGTTCACTTCAATGTCCTGCAAACCCTCCCTGGAGTGATTGTCCTCAGGTGCTGTATTTTACCACAGGTTCACCAGGCACACACCAACAGCTCACCCACAACAGCTTGGGATTTAACCCAATTTCTTGGAGGCGTAGAGCTCAGCACCTCTTTCTGGAGAGGCAAAACATTATCAAGACCACTGCCTTGAAGACTGAGGAACTCAATGCAGAAGAGGTGCTTTTGCTGAAGCAAAACTTAAAATTTCATTGTAAATTAATGCTCACCATAATGAACTGGAATGGGAAATATTCTTTTCAAGAAGTTCAGTTTCCAAGAATTCCTCATGCAACAGCCATCATAAGCTTTTTCTTCTACTAAAGAGCACTATTTTTCAGTTCCCCAACCAATCTGAGTTCAATTTAGCTTTACAGCTGGACTTAGGCAAGAGGCCTCATTCTCAGCTTTCCAATTTCTTGCGCTAACAATTGTAAGGTTATAATGCAACCAAAGTAAAGCATGAAGTGCCCAAAGTAGAAGACAGATAGATATTTGCACTTTCTCCCTACTAAACATAAAAATGTTAACCAGTGAAAGTTTATAACACAATGTATATCACAGTGGAATAAAAACAAAAAAAGGAAGAAGTCAGGCATTGAGGTCAGTGCAAAAACACAAAGCAATTCCAGATAAACAGCCCTCAAACAATAATTACAGAGAATGTTACTGGAATCAAAAAGAGTCTGAGCTCAAACTACCAATTCCATTTCAATACCAATTCCATTTCAATACCAATTCCATTTCAATACCAATTCCATTTGCTGGAAAAGCAAATGCTTTGAGGGAGTCATGAACTGGTGGTGAGTATTAGGAACTACATTTTACCTATTTCCGTAACTCAACATCTCAGACCTCATTCGTTTGTTCCACCTCTAGGAATCAGACAACTAAAGGTAAATAATGAATTGTTTTTATTACTGATTTAGTGAGTCAGGTCTTGCTTTTAATGAGGATGAAAAAAGACCACAGCAGAAGGTCAGGGAGAGAACTACTGGAGAATCTGGCCAAAAAACTGAAGTGAAGGGAAGCATTCAAGAGTAGCACAGAAACTAACAAACCATCATTTCAGGTGCTTGAGGAAGGAAAAAAAGGAAGTGGTTTTTAAAAACAAACACAAAACAGACCATCATCTGAAGGGCAGCTAAAGAATAACTGCCAAAGTCAAACACAAGTCAAGGCTGACAGAAGAGGGAAACCTCCAGGGTTTTCAACGCTATTTTCAGGATCTGACAAAATCTGAGATAGAGACAAATAAAGAAATAGGAAGTCTCCTAAAACACAACATTATAATAGGAACTGAACAGAATTCACTTCACTTAAGTGAAGGCAGAAAACACAGACAGAGGAAAAGCACATACTGCACTTTAGGACTGAAAAGAAAAAACCACTGTAAATAAAGTCCTTAAAACAGAGAAATCCACCCAGGGAAGAGGTGGGATAAAACTCTGCAGGTTACCAAAGACAGGATAGGAAAGGAGTACACTGTACAAGTCACATTAAAGATAACTAGGCCAAACAAGTATTTTGTAATTTTGCCCATGCTCTGTAACTGAAGGTTGCCGTGACAACACATGTAACAAGACCTTGGTTTGGAAAATCCGAAATATTTTTGGTTTAACTGTTAAGCAGAATGGTCTTAAAGCTTTACTGTTCTTGAAAACATTTTTATAGAGGCAGTAAACCTTCCTAGGCTTACTGAAGGTATAGAGGAATTCATTATTAGCTTAGGTTACTACATGCTGATCTGAAGCAACTATACTTGCTGTTTTTTAAATTTTTTTGAAATATAAAATCACATGTCAGACTGTAAAAAATCTGAAATTCAATAGCACAATGAAAGAAGAGAAAGAGGAAAACTAGGAACATTAGCCATTTTGTCAAGACTTCACCAATTTATAAGCAACAGCACTTTCAAACACACAGCCCAAGCTACATCCACTGCCACCAGCAGCATTCCTTGACTGCCATCTAGCCTCCAGCAATGAGGAAAGCTGAAAGGGGGAAGCATTGTAACCATCTTTCTATAGAATTCCAGCAAAATATAAGATTTTCTAATTTTGGATGTGGTTTTTTAATAGGCTGGTGCTTTTAAATAGAGAGTTTCCTGTTTATTTTTAAGCACAATCACAGAAAGCAGACAGCAGTGAGCATAAATAGTGACAGAGGAGGAGCAGGGGAGGAGGAAACGCAGTCCTTCCTACTCACTGCTTCCAGTCTGTTTGTACCAAAAGGCTACCAATACCAGAGGTTCAGCACTGCTTTTACAGTTACCTAACCAACAGTGGAGCACTTTACACTTAAGCAATGTGTAATTCCTACAGCTACTCTTAACAGGCAGAAAAGATTGTGACTGATTCTCACTCCATTGACTTGCACTTGTATTAAACGTACAATGTTTGGTATAAGGAAAATAGAGAGGATTCAAATCATTCCCAGCTGACAAAGGAACCAAACAATGACCTCAGAGCAACAGCAGGGGCATGGCTGTACCAGGAGCTCAATTGCTTCCTCTGTGCAGGAGTTTTAATTCTACCCTAGCGAGACTTTTGGAGTAACCTGAATATGACATGTTACACAGCATTAACATGCACTATTCTTACACAGCCAGCTTAATATACTTGTTTCTATTTAAAACCAAAACAATCCTCAAATACCCCTGAACTACTTTGGGATGATTCTATTTTGAGCAGTCTCTCCATGAGCTGCTAACAACATGGGAAGCATTCCCTCACTTACTGCACTATTGCAAAAGTGTATTTATGCCTCATATCCTGATACACTTGCACAGTGTGAGCCAAGAGCACAAAAGCCCAGAACCAGCTCACATGTGGATATGCAGTTACCAACTCATACAGAAAACATCCCTTACAAGCCTATAAAATGAACCAAGTGCTACCTTCTACCAGTGTTTGCTCTCATATTTCACACACTGCCACACTCTCCCCCCCAACAAATCCAAAGGTGAAATTAATGGATGCCATGAACAGGACACGTAAGTACAAGTGAAGTTGCCTTCCTTGTTTTTTCCAGCCAAAACAGCATGAGAAGATTTACTGTGTCAGTTCTGAAGGAAGCAGCTCTCTGAGGCATACAAGCTTTCCCATTCAAAGGAAAAAAGGTAATTTGCCATAAAAGGCTGTTCACAAAATGTCATGGCTCTCAGACCAGTATCACACAAGGTTTGTGAACTGTAATACAGTCATATAACCTCTTCATAATGTTTGACAGCAGGGACACCTACATCACACAGGACACACAGAAGTGCCATCTCATTAAGTAATTCAGCTTCTCACTACCTGTCCTTGCTGTTAAGCTCTGAAGTTGAAGACTAGAGCAGAGATGGGACAGTAGATGATAGCTATTTTCACTCTAAAATCAGTCTCTCATTTAATGACATTTCCTTTCTCTGCCATGAGCAGAAAACTTCAAAGGAATGCCTGAGGAGCTGACAGAACACATTGAAATGAGTTTGCGCTCTTAGTTCTGTATTGAAAAGCAACAATACAGACTGAATTTTTCATAGCAGTTGCAGTTTTCTACTAAAAACCTAATGGTGGACATATTAATCAAGGATGCTCTCCCATTACTTTAGTATGCTCACGAATATTATCTATTCATAATGAAGATAAAAGGCAAAAAGGTGACACTGACTTTTGAGGCTTTGAAATCAGAACCAAGCAGTCTAGTAATTTTCCAAACACAAATTTTTAGGCATAGGTTTCTTAGAAGTTAAGAAGATGAAAAACAAATGTCACAGATTTCTATACTTGTATTATTGGAAAAATGAGAACTATGAAGTTAGAACAGTACAATTTAAGTAAATCAGAATGATTTTTGTCACATTCTGGAACACAACATGAACACGTTGGGACAAAAGCAACTGGAATTTGGACATGAACTTAGGAGCTTAAACAGAGGTTACCAACTACAGCAAGTTCCAATAAGCAGCTTCCAATGAAAAACAGCTTTCAAGGCTGACACATGTATTAGATTCCAATTTCAGAATCACTATATATAGACCTGAGCAGAAGCTTGACCACAGAAATGGCAGTTTATCAGACATCTGTATCCCAAGTAAAAATTCACACACTGTTTGCAGTTTTCTAGAATGCATCAGTAAAAGCTAAAACCTCACAGAAGACTTCCTGTGCTACTGTGATACCTCTTGCCACCAGAAATATTGACCTAACCCAAAAGTCAGGCTTTCAGGTAAAGGAGTCCTACAGGACAGAATTTCTTTGGTGGTGAAGGCAAAATAATGAAAATTCTCTGAGCAGAAGCAGAAAATAGAACTCCCCACTGCCATTCCACATTAGGGATGCTGTGTGTTCTGTATCCACAAAAGGTGTTCTCCACTATGTTGGGCATGGAGGGAAATGTTGAAGGAGGGACGACACAAATTGCAGAGTATCTGATGCTCGCTGGGTTTGCTCTCAGTCACTCCCAGGAGGTTCACAGACACTTTGTACCCTGCTGTGTATCCACACCCAAGGAGGAGTATCTGCCACTGAGGATTTCCCTCACTGCCCATACACACCTCCACACCTGCATCAGGTGACTCCTCAAGTGCATTTACCTTGGTTTGTTTGAATACCTCCTGGGGAGATGAAGTCACCTCCCCCTCCAATGGCACTACAGTCACATGTACATTCTCAGAGTCTCATTCCTCTGACACACTGATGAATCCTGGTATCCCCTCACACACCTATAGGGAGACGTTGCCCAGTTTCCTCCTCCATGGTCCTGTTCTGTCACAACAGTGGCCACATAAAACTTGACAGCTGCAAGCAAGACTAAAATCTCTGAGGTTTTACAGGCAGCAAAAAAGCAACAGCTACTTCAAAATCCAAATTACCCCAGTACAGATATATAACAAGATCCCCTAAGGACAATTATACTTTAGTAAATAATTATACCACAAGAATAATGTCTCCTTCCTCTTTCCAACCTCACACCCTCACTAGAGTACTGGGTATCTAGTAGGGTCATCAGTTCTCACTGTACCACATTCACTAGCAAAAAAAAAAAAAAATTAAAAATCTCTAACCACAAACAAACTTGGAAGTGTGTATTTATTAATGTTATAATGAATTTTAGTCAAAAAGGCACTGACTGAAGTGAACTAATCCTTGGTGCTCTCAGGCACAGAACAAACTCAGACACTTTTTAAAGAAGTGCTCAACTGCAGTACACAAATTAGTTTTATGAAGCATCATGGGAGTATATAAAATGCAATTATTTCCCTTTATTAACCTCACCTTTTGAATTCTAAGAAAAGAGGAAATGCAGTAAGTCAACACAGTTCATCTGAGCACAGCCTGTCAAGAAATACGTGTCTTTTAAATGCTGTTCTGTGCTTTGAGAAAGATCTTCATTGTTCTTTGCAAGATGAAAAGAGAAAAAAGAACTAAATTTCAACTGGCTCATTAGATGAAAGGCTTTTAATGTGTGCTTCTTGTAACTAACTTGCACCTGAAGGATTCATCTCATGACTACTCTTTTACAAAGTTATAGCAAAAAAAGAAAAGTTTGTGTTGAGAAAAGATTACATACTTTTCACATTATCTTAAGCTTACTTGCACTTCTATTTTCATTATAGCAGTAACCAAACATCCCAAAATTTTAAAAGTCTAGCTTCTCACAGAATAAGAATTAGTATTTTGGCATTAACCTCCTGAAAAGAAAGTTCAGCCAAAGAAAGGAAGATGTATCAAGAATACTTTGCTCTAAGGAAATAAATGTATTAGAACTACACACATTACAAGTCTGAATCCACATTAATAAATTACTCATTTGAGAAATCAGACTGGCAATTTAAATCCAAGTATAAAGTCAATTTGAGAAGTGAATTATTTAAAAAATTAAGGTAATTAACACTAAATTACTTGTAAATAACTAAATTACTGGAAGACATGAATGACTGAAATAAACAATTCTATTTTAGCAAGTTCATCTTCTCTAAGAAGTAGAGCACATTTCACTGAGTACCAACACTTCAGGAACCAGAATGCATTCTGCCCAGTCTCAAAAACTAATTCAGAACTGCCCTTGCCCAAGTTTCAGTCACAAAGAGCAAAAAATACAACAAAGAACAACAACAAAAATCTTACAAGATTTCAAAAATTGCCTGGAAGAGGAGAAAAACGTAACTATTTCATACTCTGGCTAAAATTCTGGCCATGTGTCAAACTGATTCATTCCAGTGAGATCCAGATTTCATCCCAAGAGCAATTAAATTCTCAGCAAAGCAGTTAAAACCCATCTGTCTCCTCAAGCCAGATTTCAATTATTATACCATAATCCTATGCCCTTATAATTACATTGATGCTCACTCTGCATATACCCAAAAATACTGGCTTTACTTACTTCAGAGAAGAATTAACACAGCACAAGGATTCACATTGCTACTGGAGCCTACAGGAAAAAGGGGGCAGAGGACTCGATCTGACAGTACAGGGAACACTCTGAAAGCTTCCTGTCCAAACCTATTGGCCCAAATGAAAATGCTTTAAAAGAAACAAAAAACCCCAAATCACACTGCAACTATGTGTTCTCGAGAATATTACAGAAAGAAGCCAAAATTATTGGAATATTTTCATTTGGAAATATTGGAATATTGGAATATTTAAATATTGGAATATTTAAATTTTTACTTCCTGCGGACTTTGAACACCAGAATAATGTAGCATCTTTAAAAACAAGCAGATACCTCAGAACAGTAACAGCTGTACTATCTATCCTTCTCAACATAAATAAGGACTTGCACTTGCCAAAAACATTCAAAGCTTCACTCTGAACAAACACATATTAAAACTTCTGTTTCTCATGTGCCTACTTAATGCACTGGAGAAAACACCTCAAACCTTGTGACAACAAGGGAGGGCAAGCAAAGGAGCCATGAGACTCCAGTCAGGATGCCTGTTAGAGGCTACATTGCTTACACATACAGGGAACAGTATTTGCAGACAAAAGTTTATGAAAATAGAAATCTAGCAAGGCTGATACACTAAACTACAAGCAGGAGTTGTACCTCCCACTGCTGAGCAGCTTTCTGTCATGAGGCAGTAAAGGAACTGGGCATTGCAGTCAGCAACTGAAACCCAGAACAGGAGCATCAGCACAGCTAAAATTAAGTGAGAGCACCTATAGATAAACACTGCCCTTCCTGCTAATTGACAGAGCCGTCAACTGCTCTGCTAAGCACCAGTCTGCTCACACAAAACTGAACCTGGGGCTCAGCAGCAAAGACCAGCTGTTGAAAAGGCTATAAAGAACAGCAATAAAATCAGTGCTTAGAAATTTGAAAGGAGTTCAGCACTTAGAAAGTTATCCAAGTGATTTGTGACTTTGAAAGTGGAAATGGAAAAAAAAAGGCATAGTGGAATTAGTTATTTTCTATTATGCAATTAGACAAAAATATTTTCATCCTGACAAAAACTCCACACATTTCCTACCAAGTTCTAAGTCCCCTCTCTGATATTATTTAGTTCTGTATGACTCTTAAACCTCCAACACTGGATTGCATATTTTCCCCATAGCTGTTCACTCAGTTAG
Source organism: Eopsaltria australis (assembly GCA_034509425.1). Classification (NCBI taxonomy): domain Eukaryota; kingdom Metazoa; phylum Chordata; class Aves; order Passeriformes; family Petroicidae; genus Eopsaltria; species Eopsaltria australis. The sequence goes on from JAVTVJ010000138.1 coordinate 3,497,446, forward strand.
TAAAGAACTGTACTAAAAAAGGCCAAATTTATTTTATTCTCCATCCCCATGTCTTAAAACTAACATATACTGAGAATAGCAAAAGTATTGGCTTTTCTGCTCCCCAAAAAGGAACAATGAGCTTCAGGGGCCAGCAAGTTCCTTCTGTTGCCTTCCTATGTTGGTTCTCATTTCAGAAGTCCAGTTAAAATCCCCTTTGCAAAAGTTGCCCTTTCAAAGATGGTCCAAACACTCCCGATCCAAGATCACCCAATGGGAGCTGCACTGCCATCTACGGAAAAGCTTAGGAAAAGCATTTAGCATTTAGTATTTGCTGATGCTGAGAAGGATACAGCTTAAAAGACTAACAAAACAACAGCAGGATGGAAATGAGGAAGAAAAGGGCAAATTGTGCACTAAACATGACCAATTACTCAGCACACAGTTCCCTGAATTGTTACTCAGCTGCATTGCTTCTACTCACCCCAGCCTGGTGCCACGGGAACTCCAGAACTACTGCTTTGGTGACTGCCCTGGAAATACTAAATCCAAGGGGCAGGCAGGCTGGCATTAGCCCAAGCACTCCAAATTCTTAAATCTGACTCTCATCAATTGGATTTTGACACACAGATATGAACTGCTTTTAATTCACCACACTGGAGGATAGAAACTGCATAATTTGATCACGTATCTCCCAGCAATCAAAACATCTGACGTGTTGACTAATCACAATAATTATTCTCAATGCCTTCACTTTTTTGTCTTTATACTCCCTGCTTGCAGAGAAAAGGAAAAACATGGAACAAAAGCTTACAGCAACCTACTCGAGAGCACAATTTTTCAGAAATAAAGAAAAACTGTATCAGAAATTCTTCTGTATCTTCAGATTAGAAAAGATCATTGTTTAATCTTTAGGCTACAGAAATCAAATACATAATAATTTCTACCAAAACCAACAAGTACAGGAAAAAAACCAAAACAAATCCCACTACTTAGAGGCAATTCAATACTTCAGAGCTACATTTTCCCCCTCAAAACTCAAGTTACTGAAAATGCATTTCTGCCTTGCCAAAATAAAACATGTTATTAGTGCTTTTCTCATCCAGATAAAAGTCACAGTACAGTAAGCACTGAAATTCTGGAAAAACATTAACATGACAAAAATCAAAATGGGTAGAAACAACCCACTGATCTTCTAGATTCAACATCAAGTCTTACAATCTCCCCCTTTCTCCACTTCCCCGAAAACTAGTAAATACATTCTTCCATTTTTAAGCCCTCACTGAAAAATTTACTTTCAATAAATGAAGAAATAAACCAAAATACTGAACAAGAATATCACAGGCTTCTAATGCACCTCTGCTCCACATGGCTTACAACAGCTTCTGTCAATCAGCACACTGATTCAATAGCAGCTCATACACATGCACAAACTAATTCACAGGGGCTACATATACACTCTTTTTTCCATTTGTTTGCTACATTTCTGAGTATGTACCAAAATATCTGTATTTAAAACTTACTAAGGACAAAGTTAAAAAACTTCCTTCTTTTCCTGGCACGTGCTTGCACGTGTCTGGGGACAAGGGTGTTTGTTTTTGCAGTGGCCTACATGAAACTTGGGTATTCTCTATAAACATCAATAAAGCTACAAAACTCATACTACAAAAATCTCTAACAGCTTTTCCAAGCTGGCCACAATTGCCACAAAAAAGTTAAAAACCACTGCTAAACTCTTTCAAGCACTATATCCCAACATCATAATTTAAGACAGAGAACAAACAATACCACAAGCAGCTGAAAATATATCAGGAATTCATATTTAGTTACACACCAAGAATACAATTACACATCTGTGCCCAAGTCTGAAAGTGGTATCTACATTACTAAATTGGCAGTGGTGACACGCCTTAAACACACAGAACACGACACATCAATTCAACCAAATAGGTTTTGTTAGATGTTCTGATTGCTAACATCATGTTAATAAAATCCAAATTGCCTAAATCAAAAGTCTGTGCACATAAAGGAATATGAACAGGACAGACAGAATTTTCTTCAGGCCCCCCAAAATTCCAAGGTTGGCTCCCTGATCTCAGATGGAGGATCACAGCACAGCAACAACTCTCCATCCACTCTCCTCATACTCAATGATGCTTCTTACAGATCAGTTTGAGTTTAGCAGCAAGAAGGTTGTGCTGCATCTTGTGTATCCCACTGGAGATGTACAAAGAGCCCTGCTACAGTGAGCTACAGGCAGGTCTCTACCTCAAAGATGCTATGACTGAATGAAGTGAGAAATCAGTATCTGCTTCAGCTCACAGAGGCCCTATGAGCACACAGTACTGAAACAAGAAATGCAAGAAGCCACAGAGGCAATAGATATTTTCTGGCTTTTTCACTCCTATGTTTAGAGATTAGTAGGAGGTATTGAACCTATCCTTTGCAGAAATTTTAGAATGAGGAAAGAAAAAAATGTGTGCAAACAGCCTAATCAAGGTCACCTGTTCAGAAACAGGAGCTCCTAAACAAGAAGTTTCACAAAGCTATCAACCACATAGAAAAGAGGAAACACTTACCAAATTTTAAGAAAGCACTAATATTTAAAAAATACACTTAATAAGCAATAAACTCAACACAGTATAATAATGCAAGTGATGAATGTAGATACATACTATGCTGTTCATTTCTGAAGAGTCGTAACTTCCACACGGATGGACGCTTCCTATAGGTTCCAGCCCTTCTTCATCCCACATGTATGTGCCGTCAGAGCTGTCTGATGGAGAAAGCTCAAAGGAGGAGCCAGCTCTGTAGTTCATCTCTGAAGAGATGACATTCTCAGTAGTGTGTTTTGTGCTTTCACTGTTGTCATCCACTGCTTAAAGAAAACAGCATCAGTTAAGATTCCAAAACCAATCCAATATTCAAAAACTAAATGTTAAAATGCCTGTTACTGGTGTGCTGCCTTTGCTGGAGCTGTACTGTAACAGAAATACCTGAAAGCTTTCTACAGTATTGTTCCCCCATCCCAGAAGGGGGAAAAGCTTAAGATGGTTTGACAGCTACAACTAAGGAATCTTCCAACCTACATCTTTGCTAACCTTTTACGCTGCCCTAATTCACCCACTGTGGAAGTTACTTTCTAGAAATCTGCATCTCTTTAACATATTAGAAGGTGGGTCCAATAATACATTCTTTGGATGTTGTCTTTTAATTGCAACATCTCTCAAACAAGCTTTTGCCGTGAAAAGCCCATCAAAGACTTGAAAATGTGACTTTCAAAAGCATCTTCTTGTGTCTTCAACTAATTTTTAAAGAATTTGTATGCATCAGAAAAATAAAATAAAAAGAACAACAGTAACAATTCTGTTTATAACTGAACTAATTTAATTACACATCCTACTCTTATTTTCACTACTTAGAAGCACTTAAAGCTGTTCTCTGCCTACAGAGGTGGAAGGAGCAGGAGGTGAAATTTTCTTAAAATATCACCAACCCAGAAAATGAATGGCAAAGCAAGGATACGAGGAATCCCACAACCACATGGTAAATGTGTTTAAAGGAGGTCACCTTCCTATTTATCACAAAGAGCTCTTCAAAGTAATGCTTAGGAAAAAACTACAAAGCAGAAAAGGCACAAGCAAACAAATATGCCAGCATAGAGCAGTTCCATCCTGAAACATAATTCATAAGCAATGGGCAATTACATTAAATAACTTAATTACTGTTACAGAATTTTGATTTAAAACCTACAATTTCAAACAGAGCATAAAAAGGTATTTACCAGACACATTTATATCAAGCCAGTCATCAGCATTACAGCAAGATCCTCCACCTTCCTTGAGAGACGTGAATGGCTCGATGGACGTTCTGCTCCCGTGCTCTAATTCCTGAAGGCAGCTCTCCTTCTGCTGGATTTGTACAGTTCTGTTTGCCTCCTCTATATCTATGAAATCATCACTGAAGTCTTCACTCAAATCGTTTTTCTCAGAGGATGACAAAGAAGATATAGAGATTTCATCCCCATCATCGCTCATGCACATGACTTTTGACCCATGTTTTCCCAGACTTTCATGCAGGCCCTCCCCAGGTTCTGTTCTTTGAGCACTGCTCTCTAGAATACTGTTTTTATCCACGGCCCTGTTGATACTTGCTGAAATCTCCGCGTTCTCTGCGATGCGCGTGTCTGGAGCCGCGCCTTTGCTGCCATCCACAGCGGTATTCCCAGCAAACCGCTGCCTGGTAGGCTTCAGCAGAGAAGGCCGAGTTAATCTGTATCCATAGGAAGGTGCTGACCCAGATCCATTTGACAGGGGGGGTTTCTTGGAACAAGGAGCTGACGTAGTCGAGTATGGTCTGCTAAATCCATACTTGATCGGTTCATTTCCATTGGGTACATCCAACTGACACGCGTTCCTTGACAGCAGAGTAGACCTCTGAGGCGTTCTGGCAGCGAGATTCTGACTAGGATAAGGCCTTGTAAGATCCACAGCTTTATTAAAGGAATGTGACCTGGTTAGAGATGCAGTGGGAAGGAAGGAATTCTGAATGGAATGTGAAAAACTTTGTGATCTTACCATTTTGTCACAGGAAAAAGCCTTGCTATTGTCTGTAGATTGTGCCGGGCTTTCTCCCGAACTTGTCCTTGTGGCACTGGAATTAGCTCTAGGCCTCTGCAAACCTACCACTGGCCGATTTCCATAAAATCCATTTAAATTTGATCTTGGAGCATTGAGTCCAGAGTATGTCCTTCCTGACAGGGTACCTTTGGTGAATTTAGCTGAACTAGAGAGTCCAGGTATAGACTTTGGGCTTAATTCGTCAGTAGAAGATACAAACATATTGGTTTGCTTTGCTGCTTTTGACACAACCGAAGCAGTACTGTTCAAACCCACCCTGAGCTCATCATTGCCCAATGCTCCTTGAGATTGAGGATACTTCTCAGAATCAATTAATTTTTCGTTAGCGTTGCGTTTGGCGTTGGCCTCTCTCCCATTCTGATCGTTAAGCTGATATTTATTTGATTTTTTCCAGTTGAAAGCAAAGGAAGCCATTCCAACAGTGCCATTGTGCTTGCCGAAATTTTTGCCACCATTACTCCCTGCTAAGTTCACAGCCGTCCCGTTTGGCATAGGCTGCAAAACACTCCCTAAAGTTTTCGTTCCATATTTCGGTAGCCTGGAAACCAAGGATGTCCTGGTTTGGTTTTTTTCTTCCATGAGCTATTGGGTACATTGGTCCTTAAAGGGTGCTTGAATCTAAGAAAGAAAAATAAAACAACATTAAACCTGAATCAACCACACATTAAACACAGTTTTACATACATTTGCAGCTATATGCTTCCTGTATTTCTGTGCCTAACTCCACCATGCTGATGAAAAGTAACCCAGACACACTTTGTGAACTCCAGAGTTCCAGCAGTTATATGGCAGTAATAAGTTCTTCAGACCACAGCTCTTTCTCCCAACTTTCATTCTCTATATAAACCATCTTTTTTTTTGTTTTCCTTTTGCAATCTATAAAATAAACTTGAGAAGAGATTGGGTGATTTTTTGTCATTTTTTTCATTGACCCATTTTCAGCAACAAACTGAACTTCTCATCTGTGTTACAATTATTAAGTTATAAACTTAAGATTTAATATTTTAAAGAGAGCCGCAAATAAGACATAGCATGTCATGCTATGTCATATTTGTCATGCTATGACAATACATGTGGTCAGCAATGCAAACCTGCAAAAACTATAATGTAAAATCTGACTAAAAGCTAACTTTTTGAGATTTTTTTCAATTTCCCCAATGCCTAAAATATGGGAAATAACCACTCATCATGCACCTCACCACAACATTTTTTGTTCCCAGACCTCATGGATATCCTCAAACCAAGATTCACATTCCTATTCATTTTTCTCCTCTTTGTATGAAGACTGCAGCCTCTTTTGGAAATCATCTTATTCACATACAAGACCTGAAGTACAGTGCAACAGTTGCATAAGGTCAGTGTTAGTAAGCAAATTCAAAAGTTCTACTTATTCAAAGTATAGGAAATATCTCGTGTAACCACAGGAAACACTACCCTAAAGTGAGTCACTCCCTAAGCTTCAAGACCTCACTAAGAAGCACTTAGTTTCCGAGCGATACAATCAAAGATAAAATCTGAGCTGCATTAAATTCATGCAAACTCAAATACCCTCAGGATTTGTCAGCAAATAGGATGCCCCAGAGCAGTACTTCTGGAAGCAGATCTACATTACAAAGATAGAAAAGAGAAAGGTACTGCAGACAGGGCTTTTAGGGGCTCCTAACTTGCAAAAATATCAGAATCCACATTCTGCAACACAAATCCTGACTCTTCAAAGACTTGGTGAATTCCTGCACACCAGAGACACTGCCCTCACCCAGGTGTGCAAAGAAGGACATGAGTATTTCCCCTTGGGACCAGCAGAATATTTCATTCACCGTGTATGATCCCTGTCTGCATGTGGATGGAAGTGTCTAATGTCAGACTTCTTGCCTACGGTGCACCTGCACACCTAGCACAGGAAAATATCATCAGGCTTTAATAGCAACATTAAAGATATTTACTTTATGTCAACTACACACAATAAAGGACACCTTTTTTTAATAACTCCATGAATAAAAAATGGCTTTAAACATGCTGATGAATTCATTCCCAGTGTCACAGTGCAGATCCCTCAGAAGATAATCCAGCTCTAAAGAAAAGGCAAGTCTTGTGAAGAAGTCTTCCAAATTGAAAAAGTCAAATTAGAAAGCTGCTAATTTAACTTGCATGCTTTATGGATAATTCCCTTTTCACATTTGCCTACCATCTCTTAGGTGATTGCAAAATTTAAATGAGGCCATTTAATTAGATTACTTTAATCCTCCACCAAGTGCTGCAAATTAAACTTGAAAAGAAGACCTTTCAGTTCTCTAGAAGGGCTCTTGCTCATTTATCCTTGATTAGGCAAAGACAACACATTATCTTCAAGAAAACTATACTGATAGCTTAGAACACTTCAAATAATTAAATTAAAAGACAAACAATACTTATCTGTATTTTATTAGCTACTTGACTGTAACTACCGAGCCACCTTCTCAAGTCCAGGTTTCATTTGTTTCACTGAAATACAATGTCATCAAAAAAACCACTAAACTTAGCAGCATCACATCTGGCAGGTATTTCCCAGGAAGTGGAGAATTTTCTTATTAAGCTCTCTAAAATTTTCTTAATCTTTACATATGTTTACTATGAAAGATTACACTAGCCTAACAATGAAACTCCCTTATCATGCAGCACTGTACCTACAAGTTAGAGTATGATTTCTGCATCCCAGAAGATTCAAGTTCAATACAATTTAAATTGTAGCCTGCTGTACTATAAAGAAATTCAAAGTATTTTTAGACTTAAGCAATCTGGATTTCTTAAAAACTGACATTTGAGCAAACAAGTTTTATATTCTTTGCCTTGGGAAATACGTTATCTAGTGCACACAAGCCTAATCAGGAATTAAGCTAATTATAAAGAGCCTAGCCTTACAAAAATATCCAGGGAAAAGGAGTTAAAATCCACAGACCCTCTCTGAAGCATAATCTGAATTAACTGAAAAGCTGCTATATCCTTACCTTCAAGGATATTCAAGATCCTGGTGATAAGCAAAAGGATATTAATTCTCACTGTTCTTGGTACTTTCTCTACAGGATTATTTACACCTTGACAAAATCCTGCACACAGTTTCCACTGGAAAGCACAACTTTCACTCCAATTTCATTCCCAGTTTGTTTCAGCACCTCCAGGAAGGCAGTTTCCTATACACTGGCTTCTCAGCAAAGTCCAGCTTTGCATCTGCCCTACAGAAGACAGCTCAAAGATTCATACATTTGAAAGCTTAAGCACCTTAAAATACTGCAATCCCTATGATCCCTGCCATCAGGAAGAAAAGAGCATTTTCCAGTTCCAGATTCCTGAATGGGACCGAATTGCCCTCCTGTTGTCAGAGCAGTGTGGAATACCCTGCTGATGGATGAAACCCATCTGACAGACTGGTGACAGGCCAGTCATTCCCCCCTGCAGATCTACTGCCATGCCAGCAGTTTCAGATCTGTGTTTCATTCACAGGAATTTAAGTGCACATGTACTTCAACTCTGTCCTGTGCACGGCTTGTAAAACCACCTCTTACACCTCTGGGTTTAACACCGGAGCTTCTGGTTATTTATTTGTTTTTCTATTCAGGACAAATCCTAAGCAGATCTTTACACCACTGATCTGCGGTGAAACAAGCACAACTTGAGAACTATTTTTCTGAAATATGTAATTAGAAATGCATTAAGGCAGTTATGTGAAAATATCTTATTTCCACAAGTGTAGGGAGGTATTGAATGTCATCAGGGAGAAATCTGGGAGGTCCCTGCAACAGAAGCAGCAAAAGGCTTCCTATGAACACACTTAGGAACATTACAAGATGGGCAGCATGGCTGCAAGTCAATTTTCAGTTTTAAGAGGACCTTGGGAGCTTAACAGAATTGAAGAAACTGGAAAGAGATCCAGCTGGTCAACACCTGCTCTGAGCATGAAAAGCCCTGAGGAACTAAAGATCATGAATCCTGAGGAAATTGTGCATTCTGTATAAATTAAAATGAAGCAGAATGCAACTGGAAATTCTGATGGCTTCAAGACCAAACTTAGAGTATTTACAATTTTTTGTGTTGTTTACTCTGCACAGAGTGGTTTCAATTCAGTCAAAAGTGCCACCTTCTCTCCACTCCAAGATCCAGTAAGATTTATCAGCTCTGCAGTAAAATCCTCCAAGCCTGCCTTCCTTCTCCTGTCTTCCATTTCTCTAAAATACCTGTTCTTGAATCAATTCCCAATGCTTTATGAAGGCATCCAGGAATTTCAGCCACTCTCCCTTTCCTATGTCCAAACTGCAGTGATTAACACCAGCTTCCCTGACACTGCCTTCTGAAGGTACCACAGTCAGGAAGGATAGCAAGAAATTCCAAGACGGTGAGTGCTTATTGTTCTGTTTCTCTGAAATCACCTTGCTTTTCTGTGTCCCAAGTTGTGAGATTCTGATTTCAGATCTCAAGGCAGCTTAGAGACATGACCTTTTCTGTTTTCCTCCCTCACACTTACTGAGGTTCTACCCACTTTGAAGGTTGATCTATCAAACACCAAGCAAACCAGTTATCCAAGCTGCTCTTGTGCTCAATTTACTGTCAAAATACACTAGGTCAAAGAACACGAACAGAACATGATAATGAATGGAGATAATGGGAGAAGTAAGCAAGAAGCACGTCATAAAGAGATTGGAGTTTCTGTATTTCTAACACTGAACAATACAGCAGAAAATGTGACAGCCCTTGCCATCTCTAAAAGCATTCTTGCTATCCATCAGAATTCTTAATGTTTGATAAGGCAAGAGGACATAAGCACTTACTGGAGAAAAAGAAATAGGGAAATGCAGCTCTATTTTGTAGAAGAAAGCTATCACAATACTTCCAGAATATAAAATTCCCTTTGCATCCCTCAGGGCCACACTGCCAATTCACTCTGCCATTAATGCTGTTTACAGGGAGCATCAGGCACCTCAAGAAGCAAAAAAGGGCTAAGTGTTACCTATTCAGACATGGATCCTTTGTAATTGTTGCCCGCTTGTGCTTTTCATGTTAGTAAAACAGAAACTATGCATTTTAAACTCCACATTTTTACATCAAACCTTACCATAACATTGAAACAAACGAGGGTATAAGTTATCATAAGCCCCTTTAGATTTTATTGAAGAAAAGGTCACGCAAATTTTAACTACAAGAAAAGCTTTTGTTAATGACCTGTTTCTCAACCAAGTAAAAATGCACTGATTTTTGGCATTCTCACACAATTAACAAGGTGGAAGGCAGTCAAGGTACAGATGTTTAGCCCACTACAGCAAGGAGCAGCTTCAGCACAAAGAAAATATGGAAGAGGATAACTGAGGGTACAGATAAATTACTCCTGGTAAAAGAGAATATCAGCGTCTGTGAACAAGAAGAAAGACTTGACAGTGCAATTTCATGTTCCTCTTAAGTGTTAATGCAGGTTATTATGGTTTGTTCATAAACGAGACACAAAATGCAATGACAGTTACTCTTTCCTGCATTAGTGCTGACAGCCTAACTGCTGCCAGGGACAGAGGTCAGCTAGAAATTGGAATAAAGCACTGGAGATGCATGACTCCTCTCTGAAGCTGCTATTCATCTGATGCATCCTCTTGGAGGAAGTCATCAATTCCTCTCTTCAGCAGATCTTGTTAAACCTGGAGGAGCAATGTCAAGCCTGTACCTACAGATACAAACAGCAGGCAGTCCCCGCATAGCCAGCTCTAAAACACAAGACCCAGAGCACCGTGGCTTTCACTGGCAACACAAGAACACAAGGCCCTGATGATAAAAGCACTACATTAGGTGTGCTGACCCCAAGAATGCTGCAAGAGGTAGGAGGGATATATTGCCATACATCAGAGACAATTAACATAGTCATGACCAATACATCTGGCTCCAGCACAGAAACACCCTACTAGAAGGAATTAAATTATGTGGATTAATTCACTCCTTATGTTATGCAAGGAACAGCCTCCTGTGAACCGAACCAATCCAAGAGATTCAAGCCGAGTGAGCAAGCCAAGCTTCTTCACTAGGGTTGTTTAACAGCTCTTAAGCTGCAAAAGATGCATTGTTTTCAACGCCTTTGTTTGGGAAACAAAGAGACTTTACTTGTTTCTCTTTTTGATGATACTTTAAATTGTTACTAATTTTGCAGGGATAACAAACAGAAAGGAGAAAAACTGAAGACAGACACTGCCTGCCTTACTTACAGATCCAATGCCCTGCAACTTAAACACAAAGTCACACAGCTACAAAGAAGCCAAAATCTGTTAATCATTCACCAGCATCACCTCCCAAACCCTCCCAACCAAAGGTACTGTGACTACAAAGCACATTTATAGCTAGATTCCTATGCTGTCTTAATACTTCCATGCATTTAGCAAGATTTCTGCCGTGGCAGATAAGCCATAATTGGGTATATGCTTGTGTGCAAGTAAATAGATTTTGGAAAGACTCTCCTCTTTCCCATCAGAGTCTTTTTTCTCAAGGTTTCTCAAACAAATAGTTTTGGCATTCTTACATGACTAATAAGGCAGCAGGTAATCAGAAATCTGCCTTTCAGAGGAGTTTTAAAGGTGGCATCACTGTTTACATCATGAGGGCAAATTAAATTTTATGCTGTGGCTCGGAATGACTGAAAAATGCCAAACATCAATTGCAGTCTAAAATTAAAGCTTTCTACCAGTGAAATGTCAGATCTCAATCCCTCCTTAAAACATTTTGTGATTATGTCAGCATCAAAGCAACTGACAGCAGAAACAGGCCCCTGCTTCTGCTGATGGTATTAGTCCTTCAGCAACTGCATTTCACATGGGTAATTTAATCTGTCTTGTAAGAACAAATCCAGAAAGACTGCATGTCTCAAAACCAATGTCCTACTGCAAACTAGTAGGAATTACCTCTTGTTCTCTGGCAAATATTTCAGTTAAAAACAGAGGAATAACCCTTTTTCCTCAGCACTATCCACTGCCACCAAGTGATTCAAACACACCATTCCCATCTCTAACTCTTCTGGGAAAGATTTACTTCACCACTGACTCAGTAACAAACTCAAAGTGTTGGCTACTGTTCTCTACTTCTTACATAGTAATGCATGTTAGCTGGAGCAGGATTTTCTTGCTGATAAGAACAGGCAGGCTGACAGCCAAGTGAAACTTGGTATACAACTAATTATAACTGGAAATATCCCTTTTTAGACTGCCATGCTGTCCATCCTACTCCTCTAGTTTGTTTATCCAATTGATGCAAGTTCTCCATGTAAAACACTGAGCTGTCTTGAACTAGAAGCCTCTTAGAGTGGTACAAACATATTTTCCAATATATATTTTGCAATGATTAAATAATGACTAATAACAGAAACAATACTTCCTGTCTGAACTGCTGTTGAACAGTTTATCTATGTGGGTATCTTAAGAGTTTAAATCTTCAACAGGATTGTGATTTCAACCAATATGTAAGATGCTTTTTTTTCTGCCCTCCAGCCACATACTCATTCCTTCTCCTGCTGCTGGAGTAAGAATTCTAGTTTTGGTTAAGCTGAATGGCAAGCAGAGATAATCAGAAGAGACTGCATGTAATTCATAGATTCACTGGTACTGGGATATCTTCAATAAGAGGTTCACAAGTGATAATTGAGCAAGATTAGACAAGATGAAGCAAAAAAAAAAGATAGAAAAAAGTAGTTCTGGGATTTTCTTTTCTACATATTGCCAATGCTATTTCAGCATAGTTCAGTTTTTCACAGAAAGATCATAATCTTGAGACAAAAACATGTCAGCACAATGCTACACATCTTTAAAAATCATATTGTTAAGTCAGCCACTGCTGGATTACAAAAAATACTAGAAAAAGGTCTGACAAAGAAAATCCCTAACACTGCAATCATCAAAGACAGACAGTGAATCCTGGATAAACTGGAAATATTACATAAATCATGGTATTTCACTGTGTGGGGATCATGGCACTTCAATGCCCTGTTCAATTCTCCATATAGTTCTGCCAGTCAATTTTATTTTAGAAGTGAGGAATACAAAAATCCCATTATCTCCTGTGGTTGACTTAAAATAAAAATGCACCAGGGAAGGGATGATCAGGGCAAACACAGAATGTGACTTTCTCAACCTTCAACTGCTTTCAATTCATAGAATTTCTTAAATTTGATGCAGTTTGTTTAGAAACCCTCCACAGATCTCTTGACCACTATTTTGTGTAACCTGTCCTTGGGCCCCCAAACTTTTTGCATCCATGACTGCCTCAAGCAGGAGTTCCAGAGCCCCAATAACAATTCTTTCAAGGTTATTTCATTGTCTTGCACAGATTCCCAAGGAAAACTACTCCTACACTCCTTAAATCGCCAGAAGAGGCCACTGATATCTGCTCTCCTTGCTACCAAACACAGCAGTTTGTTTCACACCTATGTGCTTTCATGAAGATACTGTATTATTTGAAGTCTGACTTCTCTTTAACATCCACCCTTAACCAAAAATACTACAGCCACACAGGGGTGTATTACAGCTTTCAGCTGAAACTTGTTTATTTGTAAACCACATCTTCAAAGTATCACTTTCTTGCTACTGAGTTTCATTTCATTAGTGCTGGACCCAACACAGCTTCTGTCTACAATTCCACTGCTATAAATCAGTTGCCAGTCTCAAAACCAGACTCCCTGAAAATGTCTGAGTACCAAACAACTTTGCAAGTTTGCCACAGCATAACAAATACCAGCATGTTTTTGACAACAGCCTGGCAGCCTCCAGTAGTTTAACGTGTGTTTTGTGTTTTCCTACCAGCTTTCTGACACACAAACAGCTCTATCAGAATGTACTTTCCAAGGTCAGTTTTCTGCAATGTGGGAGACACAGATATTTGTTATGTCTTCAGAGGTTGCAACTGAAGAAGAAAAAGCCCTAAAGATTCTCTGAGAAACTGAGATGTAACTTCAGTTACCAGTGACAGTTTGTCACAGGATCAGTTTCAGAGTTAGTCATCTCTGGTGTGTTTTATTCAAATTTACAAGGAAGGTGATACATATCGTTTGTTTTGTTTAATCAGGATCTCAGTGTAGTCATAGTAAAGCTATACTTATCCAAATCACCATTTCAGAAAGCTTTCATGATTAAGAGATTTACACAGAGAAGATTTTTTTTCTGTTTTTAACTCTGTTTACTGATGGACAAGGCTATGCAGACTGTGCTCCTCCCCTCAAGTCTCCTGCTACCAACAGCAGCAGTCTGGGCCTTGCCAAGTTTCTACCACTCCAAGTTTGCCTTACTGAGATGAAGGTTATTCAAAAGCCACAGCATCCCTCAACTCATCAAAAATACACATCAACGTGGCTACCTAATAACTTTAACATATGACATCAGGAAAAAATGGCACTTAAGTAAAGCCAATCTTTAATACAATTTACAAAAAGAACGTGAACTAAACTATCATCCAAACCCATGGTTTAGTGATAAACTCTGCAACTATCTAGGAGAGATTTTTGAATCTCCAGCTTAAAGTAGATGCGGTATTACTGAGTCAAGAGAAGCTGGGACATTCAGTTCTCCCTGGATGCTTCCCTTGTGCTGTGTGTGTCACAAGCCATCTGGGCTGATTAGCCTAAAAGCACAGAATTTCTTTGGCTTCAGGGAATAATTGCAGAAATTATTTGCAATTTAAGGGTTACTCCTGATCCATAACGTGTTCAGTCACCTCATCAAAGTAAATCCTTATCATCCATTTCCCCTGGCAAAGAAGCCAAGCCTCCTTGCAGTGAGGACATTGCCAGCATTGCCAGTACTTCTTCAATAAAGGCCATTAAAATGCACTCTGCAGAGCAGGACCTCAGCACAGACTAAGTGCTCATGAAAAACCCAACAATCTGCAGTGAAACAGGCATTTTAGCAAGAACTTGCAACACCAGTTCCCCATGTGACCAGGGATAAGCAAAAACCCCCACCCTGAGAAGACTTTCTTCAATTCCTATAGGATATTGTCAGCAGAACTGCTACAGCTGAATCCTCCTTTTAGAACAGAGAATGGTTACTGAGCAAAGTCCAGATCTCTGCAAATCCAGCTACTTTTGATTAAGGAGGAAACAACATTCTCAGGATGTCTTACAAAATGTACCTACTTGATGGCAGTTTAAGAGTGAGCTGAGGTGTGTGTGAAGAAATGCAAAGACCTTTCCTGACCAGCCAAACTCCAACTTTGGTATAACTACTTAATGCTGATGGGATTTTACCACAACATACATATGTGCAGGTATCCAGAGATTTACATAATCTGTTTTTATTGCTCCAATTGAAACACAATACAGGATTTTCAACCTAATTATCAAAAGCACCATTAGTATTTTGATCTCCTTAGCATCCCTGTTGGCATGGGACTTAACCCTGCCTGAAAGCTTCTAATTAAGAAGATGGTGCTGCTGTTTACAGTAAATAGTGGCTAAAAGAGAACACCACAGCCACTGCTGTAGCATATATTTTATCATATTATTTTCTGTAATCTTATATTGCTTCATCTCTTTTCCATTTCGAGTGAGCCACACTTTCTAAAGATTCCGGGCAAGCAATGTTCATCTCAAGATTGATGGCGTGATGGCTTTTTACCTAAAGAGCTCGTGCCAACACTTCCTACTAACTGGTTTATTCCAAATTACCAATCCCTCTTAAAGGATGATCAGGTCCAAAAGTAATGGATTTTACTCCAATGAGCTTTTACACGAACAGTTCCATTAAACAGGATTACTCATTAGTACAACAATACATTAAATGAGATCATTATGTTAATTGAGACTATTTCTACAGTTTCAACAGCTTTACAGTTAAAAGACAATACTGGGCAGTTTTTGGAACCCAAACATGGATATTTTTATGATGAAAAACACTATCCATGAGCAGAAATTAAACCTCAACTTCAACTTTTCTACTTCAAGTTGTGTATTGACATAGATCCTTGGTTGACATTTAGGTAGCTGGTTGTTTCTTATATTCCATTTGTTAGGCCATCACCTCTTCAGCTTGGAGGCAAGTGATTCAAAATGGGCCCAAAGAATTTTGAGGCATGTGATCATCACATACATGAGAAAAAATCTTGCCAATTTCATTCATTATCAGCAAACAATGTAAATATTTACTGCCTCAGGCTAACCCAAGAGTTCTGTGTATTTCTCCAGAAGAGAGAAATTTACTGACATCACAGTGAATACATGAAGTGGCTCTCAATCATAAAAACGTAACAAAGTGATAACTTAGATTCAACTTCATTTCACTTTTAACACCTTCGTAACAAAAAACTCTATTCTGTGCCAAATAAGTCTGTTCAAAGCCCACAGACATCAAGAACAAACCTGCTACAGACATGCAGTTCTAACCCTGCAAGTTGCACCAATTTCTGTGAAAAGTGCTTTACATCTTTACAGAACATACCAGATCGACAATCCTTACCTTAATTTGATGTCTGGCCTGGACACTAACGCTCTGCTACAGCATAAAGTTCCCATGCAGTTTTGCTTTCTTAAACTGAAGATAAACAGCTCGACCTCCTCCAGCTCAAAGTTAAAGGCTGAGGTTGCCTACGTTTCATTGTGTGCCAAAGTACATTTGACAGAACGCGAAGTGAACAGCAGGCTCTGGGTGACGAAAGCAAAGTCTCAGTGTCATTAAAGTGAAATCACCACAACGTACAGCACATCCCCTGGTATAAATCTCAACACATCACTGCTTAAGTAGAAATGCCACCATTACAATTCTTTTCCACCGTTACTATTTTTTTTTTTTTAAACTGCTATCTTTGAACACACACTGGGTGCTTTTGCTTCTTCCCCTTTTCGAAGATTAAAACCCTCGAGATACGAAACCTCACGCTACAAAACCTCTGCGACCGGGGCTCGCAGCAGCTGCTCCCAAGGCACCTGCAGGTGCGTCTCCCCGATCAGCGAATGAAAGGACGCTCAAGCCAGCGCAGAGCCGGCAGCGGGGCGCTCCCGGCGCCGGGCCCGCCGTGCCAGGCTGCCCCCGAGCCCGTGACATTCAGCCGGCCCGGAGCTGAGCGCAGGAGGCCGCCCCGCCCGCCCAGCCGCCCGTCCCCGGCCTCCCGCGGCCCGCGCGGCCCCGCTGCCGCAGCATCCCCGGCCGAGCGGCGACCCCCGCCCGGCGCAGGGCGGCGGCGCTGGGAGGAGGGCAGCGGCCGCTCCCCGCCGGCACAGAGCCCCCGCTGAGGGGCGGGGAGAGGCGCGGGGGTGGCGGCGCGGCCGCCCCGCACTCACCGGCGGCCGGCGCGGGCCGCTGTCGCCTCCTGGGGCAGGGCCGCTCCGCGCCCTCGGGTCCCGCCGGCCGCCCCGCCCGGCCCTGCCCTGCCCGCCCGGCCCGCGCAGGGAGGGGCGGAGGGCGGGAACACGCAGCCGCCCCGCGCCCTCCGCCCGCCCTGACGTCAGCGCGGCAGCCCCGCCCCGCCCATGGCGGCGGCGCGGCCGGGACACATCGCCATGAGGAGCCTGCGGGTCTCATGGGCTCCATCCCCCTCACCGGCCCCATCTCCCTCATCAGCCCCATCTCCCCATCGCCCCCACCGCCCCCTCCGCCGTGCCCCGGGAGCCACCGGGCGCCTGGCCCAGCGCGGCCGCCGCAGCTCGGCCGCGTCACGCCGCCACAGCGGGCGGGCAGGGCCCGCGGGCCGCCTCTGCCAGCCCGCCCCAGCAATCGGCGAGCGCGCTGGCAGAACCAAGGGCAAATGGGAGTTATTAAAAGCATTGCAGGAATGGTCCTGCGGCTGTCCCGGCCCTGCGGCATGGAAGGACAGAATAACAGCATTGTCAGGGGTGGAGGAGACCTTTGAGATCACCCAGTGCAGCCATCCGCCCGGCACTGCCACTGTAACCCCTGAACCGTCACCCAGCGCCAGATCCCGATGACAAACACCTCCAGGGACCGTGGCCATACCACCTCTGTGCACAACCTGTTCCTATGCCACCCAAACAGGGAAAAAATTGTCTTCTAGTATCTAATCTGAATCTCTCCTGTTTAAGGCCTTTTCCTCCCATCCTCTCTCTGCAGACATGGCAGAAGAGCCTGGTCCCACCTCAGTACAACCTGCTTTCAGTGAGTTCCAGAGAGCAATGATGTCCCCCACCCCGAGCCTCCTCAAGACTAAACAACCCCAGCTCCCTCAGCTGTTCCTCACAAGACATGTTTTCTAAGCCTCTCACAAGCCCTGTGCCCCTCTCAGGACACACTCCAGCCCCCCAATGACCTTTGTAAAGTGAGGGCCCAGACCTGAAGGCGGCACTCGAGGTGCAGCCTCAGCAGTAGCCAGCACAGGCATTGGGATGATCCCGCCCTGGTCCTGCCGACCACACAACAACAGAGAGCACTCGCAGGAGAAAGGCAGTGACCCACCTTTACAAAAATCCTGAAGGACTCCTGCAGTCAACCACGGGAGACAGGCATGCTGGTGCTCACAGAATTAATTGAGAGTTTAATTTCCTCAAATTTTCTGCCTGTGCTAGGAATTAGAAGGCACTGACAGAAGGTTCAGGAAGTTCCTTGCCAGTGAGGTGGATCACTGAGTCATTGTTTGCGCCTCAATGCTCTGCCTTGGGGCTTGTGTTTCTGCATCCCCCGTGGTTTGGGGCCTTCATGTTTGTGTTGTTACAGCATTTCAGCATCTCATATTGCTGTGCTTCAACATCGGGTGTTCAAAGTTTCTTTTCTCTCAAAAGTCTTGATGGCCAGTTTTTCTAAGCTTTTGCTGCCTGCTTTGCCAGGCCTCCCAGAGGGAGGAAGCCGAGCAGTCGCCTCAGGCTATGTTTGTGTAGGAATAAAACCCACACCCTGTTATTGATAAGCCTTGTTCACCTCTTGACTGGAAGCTGGGCGTGCCCAGATGTCAGCCCTGGCACTGCAAGTGCCTCCTCATCTTTCTACACACAGGGCGTGAAGACTTCGGTACATTTGCCCTGTAGGAAGCAGAAAGGCCTTTTAAAAAATACAGAAGGAACGAGAACTGAAGCTTTTATATGGGTTTTTTTGCTTAAACTTAAATGTACTGGCCACATTAATGCATTTATTCTTAGAACAATCTGAAATATAATGACTCCCTTGTGGTACAGGAAGAGGAAGGAAAAAAAAAAAGGCAAGCAGAGAGATTAAATCTCTTGCTTAAAGCTGAAGAGATAGCAAAGCCAGGAAATGAACTCAGATTTCCTCAGCCAGGCATCGGTGCTCTAACCACACAATCATCCTTTCTTGCAGTCATTCTCAGCTTCTGAGCATCAACTGCATTAGCATAGATTTGATTTTCCCCTACTTTGTTCATCAAAACAACTTCCCCATTCCCACTGAAATTTCTTCCTAATAACTTTCTTCTCCATCTCCTTCCCAAAAATAAAAGAAATTATATTACAGACTCACTGGGGAGTTATATTTCCCAGTGCCTTTCTGCAGGCACTGGTGGGTGTTTCTTCAATGCCAGTACTTGAAGTCCTCTCTGACAAAGCGATTGTGGAGCTCTCCTGGTGCATTTCTGTGGCACAGTGGGCAAGATCAAGGAATAAAGATCAGAGAACCAGGAACACTTGTAACCAGCACAAAGAAGGCACATAAGCTGTATGTGCTGACCTGGAAGTGGTGGTATAACCACATTTTTTAACTCTACCTCATGCTTTTATAATCTGGAAATAATTATGAAACAGAGCTCTGAAAGAAAACTACATATATAAAAGAAGAAAGCAACCTGGAGATATTTTAGGACAGGTTTGAGAACCTCCACTATCTGTTTAGGCATTTAACAGATTTTCATGTGCTTATATGGGGTAAAGATTAAGATCCAGTCTTGAAACAGAATTCACAGTTTTTGAAAAAGGAAGTGTTACATACAAAACTCCAGCTTCTGACTGCTTGCCTCAAAAAATGGTGTTAACCCTCCTACAGACATACTGCAGACTGACGTCCAGCTATGATCAACTGCAGTATCTTTTCCTACCAGTTTATTATCAGATGTTTTCAGCTTGAGGTCTTCACCTTGAATTGATTTTCTATTAAATTGATTTAAATGGTCATTATATTACACTGGGAGATGGACTAAAAGCTTGTTATTATCCCTTTTGCTCACTGAGCTGGCAGTGTGCTGCCTCCAAAACGGGAGACACAGCAGTGGGTGTCACCAACCACCCCAAGAGGAGCTCCGTGTGCACTTAGTGATATTCACACAAATATTCTCCCAGCCCCAAGAGTCCACACTCCAGGGACTCCACTCTAGTGGAAAAGGAAGGAAGGATTTCTCAAATTTGACTGTGTAGCAGAGCCTTACACTTTACAAAGTCTGAACTCGATATTCCTAATTCTCTGCTTTACAATGAAGCTGAATTAAGTCTGCTTGAGTTAAAATTATCCTCAAAGCAAGGACAATCTGCTTCCTACATCACTTCATAAAAATCATCTTTGCCATGATGTCCATAAAATAAAATCCTTGCCAGGTATCTCTCATGCTGTACTGCTGGAAACTAATCTGTTCACAATAATTCCACTTTTACTTTGTGCATCCACTTTCTGTTACTGCATTCAAACACATTTTGCTTGTACTCAGATTTTATAGACTTTATAGATGAGCTATATTTTTTTGGTTTAGATTCTTTCTAGTTCAAAGGGCTAAGCACCCAGGTGCCACAGTTTTTTACCCCCACATATAAGTAATAATTTATTAATTGTGGGCATTTTATTTTTACAAAGTACTGCAACATGGATTCTCACTAACTCAGCAACATCCAAACAAAGGAAAACAGATGTTAAAATTAGAGACCATATGCTGCTTGGGGGTCTGGGTGGACTTCTGGTTAAATATATGACAGTCCATGCATTTGGATAGTTAGGGGTTGAAATTCTTAATTTCAAAATGTCTCATGATTCTGTGAAAGGTATTCATCAACAGGTATCAAAAATAAACTTTCAGCTATCTTCCTAATCTCTACAAATAATTTTTTTCATTAAGGAATACATTCCTTATATTTTCCAAGTTTTGTAATGACTAAGGAGTCACTGCCTCTGAAAATACCTATTTACTTTTCAACTACTTGTACTTTTTAAACTATACAGGTAATTTCATTTATGTACTACCTTTAAAATATATACTGAAATGAATATTTCAAGTTTGTGAACTTTTTTTGCTGAGATAATAAGGAAAGCAATGGGCTAATGTCTCGTAAAGAAATACTTAATACGAGTGTGCTCATGTATTATTAAATTATATATTTTTATTATACATGTGTATATGTATTATTTCCATTTATAGTATCCACAAGTAATTAAACTTTGTACCGTTCTGCAATAAATAATTGTATAAGAATAAAATAATTCAGTTTGGTGCAAGTTGAGGTCTTTATAGTGGATCCCCATCAATGCATCTTCTTCCCTTTTTACTTAAGGGAAAACACAGAGGTGAGCTCAAACTCATACTGCTGAAATACACATTTACCTTGTCACATTTAAGAATAAGTCCTTTGTTTTTGTTAGCTTTGAAAAAGAATCCAAATTAACTAATTGAAGATTTGATATCATTTCAGGCCTTAGTGCTATAGCACTTTCTAAATAATATTTAGTTAATAGGGCAATATTTAAATGAAGACCTGTTCATTGCAGTTTCAGCCTCTTTGTTATTTAATTGAGTGTCTCAGAGGACTACCTTGCAAAGACAGTGTTGCCGAATCTATGGGTTTGGTAAGTCTTCTTACCCTTCTTTCAGAAAAGTTTTTTTTTGGTCAAACTCTTCTTCTGAGCATTGCTTAAAGAATACTCAAATATCAGTCCAGGATGTGCTTTTAAAAGTCTGTGATGTGTTATTCTGTGGCCAGCCCTGCTGATGTTCAGAAATGCTCAGGATGGATTACACTGTCTGTTCACGCTGGGAAAAACAGTGAATTTACACAGGCTTAGACTGCTCTTATTTTTCAGTGGTGCTGGAGTAGAAGGAGCCTGGACCAGTTCAGAAAAATGTGCCATTGAAACCTGCCTCAGGAATCTTTTACACCTTGCTGCTGCTGTGCTCTTTCTTCTAAGGGCTGACCATGCATGATGTTTCAAAACACTACGGTAGTCTAAATAATTTAGACCTACTTAGATCTAAATTATTTAAACAGACTAGTTAAACAATTTAAGAAGCCTAGTTAAAGCTGCTTCTAAAATACAGTCTGTTTTCTGCACCGTCTTCAGCAGCCACATTCCAACCATCCACACATCCACACCACTTTTACAAGCACAGGGTAGCATTTTTAGGCAGTCATTAAAATGGTGTGGCACATTTCTAAAATCCAAGTGTGCTGTCTTCCATTTCTTCTTACAGATGATAGTGCTTTTCAGTGCCCAACTGTTAAAACACAGTAGTATATAATACATTTCATTAAAGTCTGATACAGTTTCTCCTTATTTTTCATTGCAACTTTATTTGTATTCATGTAGGCTGAAAGGCCAAAGGAATACATATGCCTAATGTTTCCATTATTCAGCGGGACTTTGGAGGATTCTGGAACATAAATAAAACTCCTCATTTCAGCTTAATGTACAGCTATGGAAATTATTTCCTTTTGTAAAATTAAAAATTTTTCTAAATCGGGACGGATTAATGTTCTTGTTGCATTTTATAACTGAAAGGTTGATTGATAATCTCAGAACTCAAAAAATAGCCTTTTACAAGTGACATTGTTAAGGGACTTTATCTCCTGTGTTTGGGATTCTTTCTTTATCTATGAAGCCATTCAGTTACACAACAGAAAAGACAAGAGTCATGTTTCTAATAATGGCCTTCAAGTTTAACAGAATGAGAAAAGTTGACCGGAATTCAATGAAATCTCAGTAGAAATCAGTAATAAAGATGAATTGCAATTGTATGGCTTATCTTTATGCAAACACTGTTACAAAGGAGTCTGCTTTAAATTAATGCTAATCCTGAACTGATTGATGTGGATAATTTGTAGTTTTGCTAATTTTGTTATTTAATAACATTTTAAATTCTACAGCCCTTAAAATGTTTAATGAAGATGAAATCATAGCTTTTTTGTTTGTATCGGCAGTGTCCTCCATTTTACAATATCATTACAGTTTTTAATCCTGAGATTTGCAGAAGTGGCAATCTATTTATAATGAGCACACAACACAGTGGATAATGGACCAACAGAGCTGTACATATTAAGAAATAAAATGTAAGAGGAAAGAAGGCCTCCAGGAGAAGAACAGAGCAAGATCATCATATTCATGTGTTTTCATTTGACTGTTCAAAGAACAGCATTCCTGTGAACATGCATCCACAGGGAAGAGTGGAGACATGAAGAACTAAACATGATCCTTCTGGGTCTTGCTCAAAACACATTTAGAAAGGACAAGACAGCTGGGTGGTGTGGTGACCAAAGGTTCCTATGTGCTGTTAGCATACAGTTAAATGTGGTGTACAGAGAGCAGTTCAGTTCTTGGCAAACTCACTGTTACCATGTCTGCTAGGACTGCCAGTCATCTCACCAGACCTAACAATACTTTGATTATATGATGTTCTCTCAGATCTCTTTTAAAATAAGATACCTGCATTATCTCATAATCTATTTCATGGTAACATTTGCTATTTTGCTACAGAGGTTGAAGGAGTGCCCAGAATTACCTTTTTGAGCTATAATTTTGTTTCTTTAGATACTGTTTTTACCAGTGACAGATACTCTGTAACTGGTGAGAGACTGTGTAAGAATCATAGACTGGTATCACAAAATGGTTTGGAAGGGACCCAAGAGTGAAGAACACACAGTAAAGAACTTCTTATGTCTAATCTAAACCTGACCTCTTTCAGTTTAAGAATCCTAAACCAGACAGATTTATAGATTTAATCCCACCTTCCTTTCTTAGGGAAAATTCCCACTCACTAACAAGGGAATGATATGAGAAAAGTATTACATGAGATGCTTTTGCATATTATAAGGAGGCATTAATGATTAAAAGATGTCCTTGATCAGTTTAATTATCTACTTCTCAGTGCAGATAGATAAGAGAAATCACAGGAAAGAAAACAGATTCTGCACTGTAGCTGTACTTGACAGGGATTCTGAAATGATGAGGATACAAATTCTCCTGGAGAGCAAAGTCACAGCTCAGTCTCTGGCCGGATAGATGCAGACCGTGTTCCACCTCCTGAGCTTGGCTCCTCTCTCATCCCACTGAGGAGCCCCTGCTGCCTGTACCCCCCAGGCCAGCCCTGGCCTGAGCATTGGTTTGTGAGCAGCCACACCCTGTGCTTACCAGAGGCTGGCACAGGGAATACTTCCTGCCTGCTCAGATGAAACATGAAAATGTTTCAAGAGGATTCATATATTTTTCAAGTCTTGATTCACAGCTGAATCAGACTGCAGAAAGGAATGGAATCTAAGTGATGTTGTTTCCATGAATACTACTTCAATCATGCTATTTTTTTATATGCAACTAATTAGTTTCAATTAACTTAAAGAAAAATACAAGCGGACTGCTCCAGTAGCACACAGAGGTTTAAAAATACAGGTCAGGACTTTAAAAATAGTTTTATTCCATGTATATATCTGACCCTAATCTTTCTTGTCTGAACATGTCAAAGCATCAGAAGATAAAAAATGAAAGCTGAAATTCCATTACATTTGCAGTATTAAATGGCAATGAAAACCAAAGATCAGATTAAAAGATGCAATTGCTTTTCCTCTGGGCACATGGCAGTAACATGTGCACTGAGAAGTGAGCTGACCTTATCCCAAATTATGTGTGACCAAGCAGTAATTAATTGAATAACAGTGTTCCAGAGCTCCACGGGAACATCAAGGACAGTAAAACTATATGCCCAAAATCATAGCTGCTTGGAAAATCATGAGATATTATCTTACAAAGTGTTTTATATGAATTTTCTTCTTCTTTGATGCTTACTCCATCCCTCCTATTTTAAAACTCTGTTTACTCAGGAAAGCATGGCTTATATATGGACATATATACAAATAAAAATATATTTCTATAAAATGTAACTTTTACATATACCTTCATTTACATGTATGTGTATCTCTGTGTATATACATACATCTCTGTGTATACATATATAGAGATATAAGAATATAAATATTATTCTAGATATTGAGAATCATTTGGAGAATGGTAGTGAATGTTTAGATGGTTGATAAATATGGACCCTGGGCAGCTGGAGTTGGAATTTACTGGATCCTTAATGACTGTTCCTCCACATGGGGTTGGGTAGCCCAGCTCAGCATGGGCTGGAGGATGAGCCCTCAGTCTGTCTCAGGATCCTTCCTCAACACTGAATCTTTCTGGGCACTTTTTGAAGTCTGACATAGTACAGTTGCAGTGAGTGATAAGTGCTTGCTTTCCTGTTAAGAAAGCTGTATTCTCACAAAGACAAAACAGAAATTTTATTATTCCACCTGCCTTTGATACATGGACTTCTGAAGGCATTTATCCCGAGAGATTCTGACAGCTTCCTGAAATACTGGCACAAGAGATTCAATCACTGCTCTGTCTGGGAAGGCACATAGCAAGGTTCTGATGTGCTTTTAAATCAGGAGGTGTGGAAGGTGTTTTCCTCTGAGTTGATAATTTCTAACTGTAGATAGTGGCAAGTTGGAAAGGGACTGACCTCTTTCAGAAATGCATGCAATAAATAATAATGCTTTCCATGGTTGTCATGAGGCTCAAGGACAAATTCTAAACAGCATGACTCTGGCATTTTAATGGCTAAAAATATGTGTTCAGTCTACATTGAGAAATAGAAAATGCTGGCAGACAGAAAGTTAGGTGCAAAATCACGAGAAAAGCTGCTGCTCTTTCAGTCTCACTATCAAGGCAGTTGTGAGAAATATTTTGCGCTCAAGATCTTTTGAAATCAAGGAATTCCTGGGTTACTACAAATTTGAATGTACCCTCAGAATTTGCTTTGACAGAGTTAGGGCTACTTCTAATTAACTTAAATAAAGTGAGGAACAGAAAGGTGCCAGGATGAAGCTGGCAAGCTCATGCCAGAGACAGAGCTAGAATCCACCGTTCCTCCCTGTCAGATCCATGCCTTTAGCACTGACCCATGCAGACCCTATATGGAACTATCCCATACCAAACTTGTGTAGAGAAAGAAAATAAAACCTGATACACTGAGTGCCAGAAAGCTTTAACAGAAGCAGCTGCAAGTAAATCGAAGAAGTATTTGTGGATATTTGCCTAAATATTGATGGCTAAATCCAAGGTTCCAGAAGTCCCAGGGGTGCTCCCAGAAGGAGAGGCCAGTGCAAAGAAGCTGGGGGTTCTCTCCTTACTGAGAGGGCAGTTGAAGTACAGAACTAACTCACACTGCAATGATGGACATATTGAAAGTATTATTAGATAAGCACATAGAAAATTAAAAACCTACATAGAATGCCCAGATAAGTGGATAAACTTCTAGGGAATGCCTGGCTTTCTTCCATTTAATATCATTCTAAGCTGTTTATTTGATTGCAGACATGTTTTATATGTCTGCTGGGGTTTTTTTATGCAACATTTTTATAATCCATCCCCATCCTTTTTCAAGAATAGGATGGTACTCTGGCAACCTGACTCTAAGTTGCAAGAAAAAGCGAGGGCAAATATTTTAGGGAATGAAATCCATAATATAATGACAGCTGCAGGATTTGAATACAGTATCTGTAGGGAATGTTCTTCTGCATGATTCACTTACTACAGTGAGAATGGAGCTACCTGAATTAAGGCTTTCCCAGTGCATACAGTGACACACATCATTGGATGTTTAGAGTATTTAATTTCTAAGATTCATGATTTTGCTGCTGTGTGAGTGGCACACAGTGTTAGACACCTTTGCATGGGACATAATCTTCTTGTACTCATCAGAAAAGCACTTCAGGGAAAAAACTTTTTGGAGCCAGAATGTCTAACCATAATTAGCTCAAGATGCACTGTGGTGTCCAGAGGGAAAAGGGGTTTGGAGCCATTTTCATTACAAAAGAGATACCTTATTAATCCTGTGAAAATCTGCCAAGATGACAGCCCTCATTGATGTGAAGATTCAGTGACTAAAGTTCTCCTACTGATTCCAGAATACGTCACAAGAGAGAAATTAGATGGGAAAAAAAGGGTTTATGTTGATTTTCCTTAGGAAAGAATTCTTTACAGGTATAATCTCCTAAATAAGGAACTGCACCCTTCATCCTGGCAGAGACAATGTGACAGTGTGCATTTAAAGTGACTTATTTCAATATTAAGGAAATAGCAACCTGTGCTGCTGATGCACCTAAATCATGAGCAGTATTGCAGGCTCTAGCTACGAGAAATGAGCTTTCGTTTTCCCTGGAGCTGTGCTTCTCCTATAATCCCAGTGAAAGAATTCTGCTTTGGAAAGTATCAAAGCAGCTGCAGATAGGAATATGAAGTATCATTTTCCCAGATTCAGATGGCCCAGAGTGGTCCAAACACAGGAGAAGACAGAGGGAAATAAGAGAGTAGGAAGAAGGGGAATCAGAAAATTACTAAGTGAGACACAAAACAATTTTTCAAATCAGAAAGAGAAGACCTTGTTAATAAGAGAAGATCAGATTTCATGAAATATTGAAGAGAGAGGTGAAAAAAATAGTCCTGTCCTGTTCTCCTGGAGTGGTGGAAGCTCCTGCTTTGCACTTGCTCCATTTGCTTATAATCCCTGATGCTCCTACAGGGGCATCCCCTAATGAGAGAGATACACAAGGGTATCACTGGGGAGACACAAGTACAATCTGTACAATTTTACACCTGAGGCCAATTTCAAGTACTTAGCTAAATATACATTTTGCATATTCAGTGAGTGAATTAAAATGTAAGTGTGGGATAGAAACATTATCATCCTTGGATCTGCTTTCTAAATCAGTGTTTGTGTGACTCTCCCTTTGCCACTGAATGAATAGATGCCATTCCATGAGTCCTGGAAGGCCACTGTAGTTCTAAATGCAGAAATGCTTACCTGGCAATGTTGGTATGGCAGTAACCAAGGTTATTGGCTTTTTAAAAAAGCTTAAACAAGAATCTGCAGTTCTCTGACACTTCTAGTTCTGTCCTGCTCCTCCAGGTACAAACTGTAGATCCAGTATCATAATATAATATAATATAATATTTTATTTCAAATATTTGATTTTTAAATATTTTTAAAATTAATTCATTCCAAACACATTTCCTGTAGGTGCGTGATGGATATGCAAGCATTTCCTCATAAGCTTTTGACTTAGGCATGATGAACATACAGAATTATTGCTTAAAATAACACGTCCTCATAAATAAATTTTAAACATTAGGATTTTAATAAAGGATATATTGGAAGACACAGTCATCTTCCCTGCATCTCAACAGATGCTTTATTTTTTAAAAAATATATACCTAATCTCTCACTACCATTTGGGATAATAAAAATCACTCTCTGTTTTCTTTCCCAAGACATTGCCCAAAATTATGTTTGTTCCAGCTTACTACAGGGGTCCACAGCTGATGTCACCTCTTACACTGAAAGTTAATTTGGAAGAAAAGCAACCCACAGATATGTTGATGGATCTTTTCAGATATTTCCATGATTAATAATTCAACAGAGGATGATTTGAGCTTCTTACAAATTTAGAAAGCTATGATGATAAATGTAGCAGATTAAGGCACTGGAAAACCATAATCCTCTATTTCTACGTGACTTTGAAACAGCTTAGGGAATATATATTCCACTGCCAACATATCCCTCTTCGAAGCTAGGAAATCTTCTTCAGAGGAAAAGACACTTCAGGACCCATGTCTAATTAGTCTATGGCCTTTCTGCCAAAATACGTAACATTCAACCTTAGAGAATGAGGAGTGCATGGTCACAAGACTGAAATGCTGATAACCACTGAGAAAACCATCCTTCACTGGCACTTTGATCTCTGAGGACTAGCCTAGGACTAAAACTTACTCTGTTGCTCTTTTAATAACCATCAGACCATACTGTCTGTCAGAAAAAATACACTGCCTGCACTGAGATGTGACCCAGTTGGTGACAGCAAATTAAATCTTACTGTATTCCCTTTACAGCTCCTTTGAGATAAAGATCTTATTATCCATTACCTCTGTCTTTGTAGAGCATGTAATTTCATATGAAATTTACTCATTTAAAGGCTAATAATATGTTTAAAGCTCTGTATGAGATGGTCTTTGGTCACTGCCAAGAGGGAATGAAGCTGGCACTGAAAGTTCATCCATGTAGATAGTAAACAGAGCAAAACCAGATTAGTGAGAATGGGTTTTAGATTTGCTCTGCAACACTGAGTTCTGTAAAATAATAGATACAAGTGAGAATACATTTCCATATCAAAATGCAGTCAACAGCAGGAGACTGTATTTAAAATAGCTTAGTAAATTCTGTATTGTCTAGCTTACAGATAAACTGTGGGGAAGGATAAGAAGGAAGGAAGGAATATACTGGAGGGCTGCTGTCTACAAAGGTCTTTCTTTTCTTACTGAAGGGGCAAAAATCATCATTATGACAGATCTGGTGCTTCCTTGTTTGTACTTAAGAATACAAACTAGATCCTTATTTTATGCTTATTTTTATCATTCATTTTCCTTTTTCCATTTTGTACATCTATTTATACCTGTAAGAATATATATCATATATATGTATCTATAGGATAGCCTTGGCAGCTTGTTCTTAGAGGAATGAACACGAGCACTCAGTCCCCTTGGCTGCTTGGAGACTTGGCAAGGGGACACCATTGCTGAGCCATTTCAGGCATTGCTCTCAGATGCTTCTCAGGCCAGCAGCTCATGGAAATGCTGAGACAGAGTCTCTCATGGCTTGCTAATGCTTAGTTTTTAAAAGAAAGAGCTGGGAGAAGTAAAGTAAGGCAGAGAAGAAGGAAGAGGTCATCCCAGATTTTGTTTGCTGGTGGAGATGTAACCACAATCTCAACATTCCTTATCTCTGCCTTATCTAAAACATGCATATCCCTGGGTCAGGCCCAATAATGATGCAGTTTTGAGGAGGGTGTGGGGGGAGCGGGTGTGCTTCTCCAAATCCCAGGGATACTAAAGATGGCAGAGATGACAGCAAAATTCCTTCCATCCTCCCGGCCTTTCTCCACAGCCACTTCCCACACTTTTTAATCACTTCAGAAAACATAAGGAGCAGAGTCACCCTGCCATTGCCCTGCCTGCCAGTTAATTCTAATTGCCAGCACATCAATTCCGATCCATTAATTTCTGGTTCCATTCCTCCCTTGTTTACCAGACATGATGTCAACCCAGTGCTTGCGTTGTATCAGTAGCTGTTTTTGTTTCCTTGCCTTCAGCAGGCACCCTGTCCACCCTCTCTCCCAGACCATTGTTACAGGCAAATAGGACATTCTATGAAATGTCTCTCACATAAAAGTCCAGCTTACAGTCTGGTTCTAGTATGAGAGTGTCTCTTATGAACTGACCATCTTTATTTAAATGTTAAAGATAATG
Organism: Eopsaltria australis; assembly: GCA_034509425.1. Lineage (NCBI taxonomy): Eukaryota > Metazoa > Chordata > Aves > Passeriformes > Petroicidae > Eopsaltria > Eopsaltria australis. The sequence goes on from JAVTVJ010000138.1 coordinate 3,527,531, forward strand.
CCATTACAAAGTCAAATTAGTCTGCCCTCTAGACCTGTAATAACCTTTAAGTAGGAAAAGTATTATGCTCTGTGTTCACTCTGCCAACTGTGTCACTCCTGAGTGCTCCTGGTACCAAGAGCATTTCCACAAGGGCAGGGTTGGTTCTATTCACCCACTGTGTGCAGCATGACAAGCCATTCTTTTCGCATTTTGCACTAATTAAAAAATAAACATGTAGTATGACAAGTTAGGTTCAAAAATCTCTGAAGGACAGACCTGCATACAGCACATCAGCTGCTACTTTGTGCCCTCAGCTATGACTTATCCCAATTCTCTTAAATTACATTCGACTGACTGATCAGTTCATAAAGCAAATGGACAGCTGCAACAGAGAGCAGACATTTTAATAGCAGAGTGCTGTAGACATGGCTGCCTGCCAAAGAACACATTGTTAAAGCAAGCAGCATAAAATGAAAAATTAAGATATTGGCACCACGACCTACTGGTAAGAGCTGAGGGTCAGTAAAGGACACAGCTATAATCTAAAAGATTTCTTCCACTAGATTAAATTTAGGACAGGCAAAGCATCCTTGCTTTGGAGAAGTGTTCTGCAGTGCTGGGAACTGAGGCAAGTCTCCAAACAAACATAGGAGCCCCTGTTGCTGTCCTGGCCACCTCGGCCTCTCTGCTTGGCAACTGGCAATTTGGTACAATCTCTCTTTATAGCACAGCTGTCGCAGCTGGACGTAACAGCACCCAGATCAGTTCTGAAATGTACATTCTCAGTAATCAATACTTACTTTAAAGTATGTGCTTCATTTCATACTCCGCTTTGGCTATTGTTTATTTATTTGAAAAAAACATCAACGGTGTCTTGAAATTGCCTTTTGCCTGAAACAGATGCAGAATAACAGCAGCGAGGGAAAAGAATGTATTCTGATGCTGCTTCCTCAGTGTCTGCCAGTGTTATCACCAGTTAACAAACACTGCATAAAAAAATTTGGTTTGGAGAAATTCTCTGGCTAAATGGCTCAGCATTCATTATTCAGGAACTCCAAGCATATGAGTGCACATCCCCTCCTCTGGGTGCATACATTGTGCTCCAGGCTTTGCTTACTTATCATCATGTGCTGTTAATAGACTTGTGATTTTTTTATTGCTGGCCTATACAATGACTACGGTATAGCCTGGGATGTGTCTTTATTCCCCTCAGTGATTCTTCTGTCACTGTGACCTACTGCCTCTTCTTTGACTCCGATTTCTTTGTAGAAGTTGTTTTTTACTCCACAGACATCTTTAAATAGCTTGTCAGTATCTCTGTGCCATCCCATTTATTTCTGTGCCTGAGAGTACTCTTTCCTTTGGAGCAAGCTGGAGCTGAACAATTAAACAAACAGCTAAAATTGAGATGATGAGACTCTTCAATAATGTCTTATAGGACCTGTGACAATATTACAGTATAAATCGAAATATTTTTTTGTTTTTTTTATATGGAGTCTGTCTAGGAGTATTCCCAGTGATCCCTGGAGCAAAGAATTGGAAGTCTTCTCAACCTGTGGCTGTTCACAAGCAACAGGCAATAGTATCTACAGATTTCATTATTTGCAATCACTTAGCCAAAACCAAAGGTATGAAATACAGCCCTGTGTGTGTGCTAGGAAATCTTGTCAGCTCAGTGCAGAGAGATTTTCCTCCACAATGCAGAACAGCTCAGAAATTTCTAAGGTGAATCATCAAGAGTGTCCTTCGGTGAATTTTTATAATAAAGCAGGAGCATTAGTAATGCTTTCAATGATTTACAAGGTGTGCAGGAACTGAGCCTGAACATCTCCAGCATAGTATTCATTATTCATCCGTGTTAGCAGAGCACAGCTCAGCCTTCCCCATGCTGCACTGGGCAAGAAAGCAGAGTGTGATTATCCAGAAAGGCAGAGCCAGCCCTGCCACGTGAGGTGGTGAGAACAGGGAGAGGGAAGGGAGCTCTGCTCAGCCACGTGATGCCAAACACATCCCAGGACGTGGGAGTTCTTGTGCCACATCCCACTGTGCTCACATGGGAGAGCAGGAGCTGTGGGGTTTTTTTCTTTCCTCTTTACCCCACCAAAATCCAGCACATTCACCTGTGGGTTCAGACCATCTCATTACAATTCCTACACTTTAAGGTTAGGATTTTAATGTGAGGTGTTTTTCTGACCTTGCTCTGGATTATTTTTACACACCAGGAATGAATTACTGTTATGAATAATGGTGCTTTCAGATATTTTGGATTAGGAAGCTATTCAGAAGAGCTTGGGAAACCTACATCTTTCCAGTGGTTTAATGGAAGCAGATGAAAATAGGAAAAAAATAGCCTTTTTCACATTATGCATTTTAACAGGAAAGCATGTGATGTTTGTACCATTATCTAAATTTTCTTATGCAAATCATCTCAACAGGGGCATGAAATGAAGAGCTGTAGTTTCATTCTCCTAAGCTTCCTCCATGAAAGTTTCAGCTTGCATAACCCAGTGTCTCACACCCTCATCCAAAGGGGTTTAAAAATGCAAGTGTCTAACATACATAATCAGATATAGATGTTTTATAACCGCATCCATGGGGATTTTTTGGGCTTATCCACACCGGCCCTAATTGATTGAGACTGTCCACTCACATTATTTTAGAGCTGTCAGATAGGTTGGGTCAATTTCCTGCTAGAAAACTGAATTACATTTGCATTATGTTAACACAGGGTGACGAAACAGGCTGGATATATAAGGAAAGGTTAAAATCTGGTACAGCAAAATCAGCCTGACCCTGCTTACACACAACTTCATTGTCCTGGGCTGTACCACTCAGGACTACTCCAAACACAGATATTAAGCTTCCTTCCATGTTAAGCAGCATTATTAAGAAGACCTGAAAAAGTGGGACAACTGAGCAGCTTAATATCACTCTCAGAATGTGGAGACTAATCTCTCCTATCTTTACTCAGGATGCTCCTTCTCCGGCTCTCTGCCGACACCTCTCCGTCGGCCCTGTCTGGGCGAGGCAGGATCTGGGTCCCGCAGTGATTGAGGTCACTGGGGCAGCCACACAACCACGAGGAGGCTGCAAAGCGATCCTGCTGCAGCTCAGCCACAGCCACTGGCTGACCCACATCGGGACAGGGCACCCACCGGGCTCCCAGCCGAGCCACACATCCCCACGGATGCCCCAAGGGCACAGAGTTTCTCACTGATCCTCAGCTCTGTGAGAGCAGGCGGCTCCGTAAGAATCGTTTGTCACTGGGATCTCTGAACAGATCTCTGAACAGAGAAACACCACTACCCACAGTGAAGTGGCTGCATTAAATAGGCTACAACAACACATTCCTCTCTGAGGGCTGTATGGAACAGGGTAAGTCTAATCAGGGGCTGGAGATTGAAGGCTAATATGAATAATTTTAATCCCAATGTCTCCTACACAGTGGACTCCTATCAGCATTTTTGCTGATGAAACTGAGCTATGAATATGAAAGGCAATTTTAAGGAGAAAAACTTAAAACCCAGTTGTAAATTAGTGAAGCTGGAGCCATGTGTAACAGTAATGAGTGCAATAAAAAAATGCCAATTTGTTGCATCTTCTAGAGATGAGAGTCTCAGAGCAATAAAAGTAATGTACATGCTAAGTATGATCAAGGTTAAAGTGACACCAAGGCTCATTTATTTCAGTTCCTCTGCCTTCTGAAATCCTCTCTTAAATCTTAAGGCTTCAGTGACATCTGCTGTTGAAGGTCTATTTAATTAATTAGTTGTAATTTAACAGATATTCCTTCTAAGTGAATTCTTCTTCCATGGAGTTTCTACTATTCAACTATATTTGCAAAGATTCCTCCCACAACTTTTTAATCTGATCAAAAAACCCCTGCAACTGAGCTCTTCTGCTGTCCTGTTCATCGCACAAGGTGTTAAATCACTCTTGCCTTTTTAAAGCAACAGAATTTTTCTCTGTTCCTTGCTCCTGCCCTCCCTCCCAATTTTAATACATGGAGTTTGCATGAGCTCGTGTTTAACTCCCAATGAAGCTATCCCCAATGTGTTCAAATCCATTGGTGGAATACCAAGATGGAGTTCATGATGAAAAAGCAGCCATGACAAGAGGAAACATGATCCTGAAGCTTTGTAAACTAATTATTCTGTGCTCTCACAGTAGCCTTTAAGGAGCAGAAAAGAGGAATTAATCTGTGGTTCCCTTTCATGTGTGACTGTAATGCTTCCAAGAGCAGAACTGAAAGCCTTTAGTCTAAGCAGTTCAAGAAATGCTTAAAGTAAGGCTAAAAGTCTAATTCTTCACCTCAGGGCAGAGACAGAATAATTCAGAATTCAGCACCCTGCACTGCAGGTCATACCTCCAGTTATGTGATATGGTGATCTTGGATGAAAGGTGTTGTGTCAAACATAATACTCCAAGAACAAAATATGGCCTAGCAGTTGACAGGATGCTGCTGTTCAGTTGCATTTCTTTCTTGTCATTCTGACAAAGAACCCTTTGGCACGTTAAAATGAATGGCCTGTGATGCACTGGAGTTAAGGCCACAGAGTTGGGGTCCAGAATTTTGCATCCTGTTTGTGCTGTAAAGTTTTCTGCATGAACTTGAGTAAGCCACAAAGTGAAACCTTCAGAAGCATTTGACATTTCCGGGTGTTCACTACAGACAACAGATTTGTCTTGCAGAAGTGTCCCCAGAGCAGCAACAGAAGTGGCTGGATCATGGGAAGCTCTTTAGACCAGGGTTGCCAAGCTGCTCACCCAGAAACGGGAGTGCTCAGCATTAAAGCACCCCTTGGCAAGACAAAACTCCTGTCGCATTTCACACAGGTGGTGTGCTTGATACAGCAATTCCCCAATGTATGGGCCCTGTTTGGTGGTGTTACAATTGTTGGTTGGTTGGTATTGAGCTGTCAATAATACAAAGTAAAGTGTGATGTAAAATCTGAGCTACCACAGCCCAAAGCAGAAAGGGGCTTTTAAATTTTATTTCATCAAAGCGTTCCACAGGTCAGAAGTGACACTTGGAGGAGTGAAGGAAAGCAGCCAAGGGGGAACCTGCCACTGCCCCACCTGGCTTTCAGTCCTCCACATCACTGTAAGCCAGTGGGGCTTAAACAGTTACTAAATATGGGATTGTATTATTTATTTCTAATTTTTTTAAACTGTGACTGAGACATCCTTTCTCTTCAGCATTTTGACCTTGGTTACAGCTGTAGTAAACAGAACTAGCTCAATTTAATGCTGTTTCCTCACTGGAAGGGATCCAGGTCAAACTTTAGCACCATTTGGAGATGCTTCCTGTACAGCTGCATAGGCAGAGCAAGGTCCAAGGGTGTGAAAAATAATTCAGGAAGAGAGACCTCTCTACCAAATAGGTAAGCATCAGCAATCCATAAATTTAAACAACTGAACTAAGTGGGGTAGGGAATCTAAACTCCACTTCAGCTAATCCTTTTAGGGACAAATTGATGAACAGTGTAGAATTACATAGAAAAAAAAGAAAAAGGGGAAAAAAGAGAAGTCTCTGTCTTCCCAAACTGTTTTTACAATGTACTTTAAAGATGGCTACATTATACATTGCTATATACTATTTCATTTAAAAGCTGCTTTTTTCGTAAGACTTTTTGCCTATATTTATCAACTGAAAAAAGCTGCTTTAATATGGAAAGCTTACTTCAAGGTTATTTCCCTACTTTTGGAATTAAAACCACATAAGTGTTGTACCAGTGTGAGGTTTTCTTGCACAGAAAAAGCAAACATTGCTCAGTTCATATTTTGGACCTTGTCACTTCTTTAATGAAATATTGATTGTATTTTTACTTATTTGTATTTCTGTTAGGTTTCTTTAGCCAAACAATACAAAAATTACAAACTTATATTTCAAAAAAGGATAATATTTCTTCTTCTTTAATTAAACATTTGTTCTTATTCTCAAATATTATATTCCATCATACAAGGTCTAATTAGCAATATTTAATGTTCTGCTAAGCCATATGATACATTATCCAAGAAAGTTTCTTCCACATTTGGAGTGTATGAAAAAGTCTTCCATGACTGATTTATTTTTCCATTTCAACAAAAGTGGGATATGGATAATAATATATATACTTCTTCTAAAATTCATGATACTCCAAAATAGCATATAGATCCCAAAACCCCCATATTTCAGTTTATATGGCAGTAGATGTTCATTATCAAATAATTTACTGTGAGTTTAAGTCAGACTTTTCAATATATGTTCTTCCTTAAATAACTTTCATTAGCATTTAGACTTCATCCATAAGTGGAATACTTAAACACAAAGTCTCTGATTATCACCAAGACCTTGACTGCTAATTGCACATTTTCATAAAAGTTAAACATTCCAAGGTTGACTTGCAAGCCTGTAACCCTTCCTTGCCTTCATTGCTTCAGGACCTCACGGGACTCCAGCTGGGAGCTCCTGGTGGCAGTTCTTCATCACATCCCTGATTTCATGTCCCCCACAGCCAGGCACAAAGGCTGCTTTAGTCCTGCTAAGAGGTCAGAGTGCAGTAGGACACTGTCCCCTGAAAGCTGGGAAGGTGCTGAATACAGAGGTAGGTAAAAGTTGAAATACCCTGTTTTCTCAGGTTTGTTGTGAGTCCTTGCACTTATTTACCCAGCTGGCTTAGACATTCCTTCCTCCTTTCTGTGTCTCCTGTAGCTGATGTGAAAAGCCTCCATTCGCTTTGCCAACCCCTTGCAGTATTGCCCCAAAGTTATCATCGCCTTTGAAATGGCTTAAACGCTCTTTTTCAGTCCTTTGACTTGCAAAAATGGCCAGAAATATGAGATCAGAGGGGAAGCTACTGTGCCAATACCTATTCAAGCCCAAGACCACCCAAACCAATCCATGAGTTTGAGTAATGAAGACTGGCATTTTCATCTGAACGAACTGTTCTGTTACTTGCAAGTGAATATGAAATAATAATTAGCTAAAGTTTCCAGTCAATGCATTTATGACAATTCTAAGCTAAAATTTACCCAAACATTACAATTACCTAAATGAGAATTAAAATGATTGCCCTGCAGCAGCCCAGCTCACTCCCATTTGTGTGATAAACTGATGTCTGAAACAGCACAGTCCTAGAAACACCCTTGGGCACACTTTTTTAAAAGGCTGGAAGGAACAGATGGCTTTTGAACCCTGATGCTATTGGTGCTGTCGGCATGATGGAGCACTGTACCCTCATTTGTACTGATTGGGGTCAAATCAGCTCTAGCCTGTAATTTACCCTAACCACTGAGTCCTTTTTTCTAATTAGAATATCTGTCATTACCTACTCCTACAGTAATGATAACCTACTGAACTCTAATGAATCAATCCCATCTGCCTTGCTGTGCGTATCCTCAGCCATTTCGCTGCTCAGAACCTAAAGAATTCACTGTGGCACACAAGCCAGCAATCACAAGAGCTGCTCCTTGAATTGGGATGTAAATGGAGCAGTTATGCTGGGTTGAGCTGTGATTTTCTGCAGTGTTTTATTACTGGAGGGTTTGGTAAGGTCATTCCCATGAGAACCTTTGACAGTCTGCAAAGCTAAACACGAAACACAAAAGCACAGGCGCTGTTCTTCAGCTGAGAATTGATGGTCTTGGGTGAAGGAGAGAGGTGAAGGGCACCCAGCAGCTGCAGTCCATCCAAACAGCAAACTTTAAACTCCAGTCAGTTCATACATTACAGCCTGAATTCTCCCAGCTTTGACACCTGGCTTAGATGAGAGGCATCTGAGCATCACCCCAACAGGTAACAGATGTGATCCTGGCAGCTCTTACACAGTGATGTTCAGAGCCCTCACAGTGCAATTATGTCCTGGAACGCTGCTGGAATAGTTCATTTTATCCTACCAAAGATGCCTTCCAGGCAGGAGAGCTGTGGAAGGCCCACGTGCCATGTGTTAAGCTCAAAAACAATTTGGAAACTGCTGCTTATTTAAAGAGGATTTAACTACTGATTCCAGCTCATTCTGCCATAGACAGGAGCGTTTTGCAGGATAAAGAGGACAACAGCAGTTAGATTACTAACATTGCATCCGGATTAAAACCAGTTTTCACACGTCTACATTTTGGGGGAGAAGAGATTTGCTATATTTTTTCCCCCATAATTGTGCATACTCAATATAATTTACTGATTGTGCATACTCAATATAATTTACTGATTTACATTTTTTCCCCCATAATTGTGCATACTCAATATAATTTACTGATTTACATTTTTTCCCTCCGCACTTTTCTTCTTGCTTTCAAGCACAACTTGCTGTTTCTTTAGGTGTTGAAAAAGGCTCATGAATTAACCAAATAGATTCAAAATTTCTAGAAACAGTTGTGTATTTGATATCTGCACTGACTACAGTGCAGGAGGCTGCATTTTTCTGGAAGAGGAATGCTCATCCCCATTGTTTTGGAATAGAACATTATCAGCAGCCACACCGAGAGAGTTTTAGGGAATCTGGAGACCATGTTTCTAGAACCCAAATCACTGACCACACATTTGCCTCCTGAAAGGATGGTAAAGAAAGCACACACACCTTTCTAAATGATGCTCTTAAATTTTCCCCTGTAAGTAATATTTTACTGTTAAACTGCACAGCAGCTGTAGTGGAGCAGGGGGGCAACTTGAACTGGGAAAATTTAGAAAAAATCCTTATCCTTTACATTATCCATTAACTCAGAGCAGATCCCAGGTGTCTGAATGAGTTACAACAGCGCTGCAGAACTGCACAGAAGTTGCTTACTTGTGCATATCAGCAGTGGCAGAAAAAATCTGCTTTGATCAGCCTCACAAGACCTTTACGGGAATATTCTCTCCCCTCATGAGGGTGTTCTGTGACACACAGCCTAGTTATGCTGGCAGAAGGATTTGAAGTCTCAAGACTGGCTGCTCTGCCTTGGCATGCAATTACACCGGTGGCTGAGAGGGAGGATTGATTAAACTGTTACATTCTTTTGACTAAAACACAGTTGGGCTGACTTTATGTGCAGCTCAAGAGTGAAAAGAGATGCTTCTAACTTTTCAAGTTCACCATAATTCACCCTAAATGAATCATTTCTGTAATTTCCCAAGGGAAAGGCTTAGGAACATTCAGCTTGCTATGTGAGATGTTTTCCAACCAGCTCTATTTCTAGACCTTGGCAAAGAAACTCAAATTTCATTTCCAGGTCCAGATATTTGGTTCTGGAGCATGAAGAACAAAAGGCTTGTTTCTGGATTTCTCCACTGGCAGTCAGTGATCTGCCAATAAAACACAGATGCAGCAACAACCCCCAGATATTTTGTCAGGATCAGACTGATGAACAACTGGAATTGTGTAGTGACAGATTCCATACCAAGTTCTCCAGAAGGGATGCACCAGGGATGAATTCTTATAGGAAGGGATATTAGATCAGTGTTGTGCAGCTGGCCTGAGGATCTCCTGAGCCCCACAAGCCCAATGGCAGCAGGAATACCACTGTCCCATTAGTATTAATTATGAAAAGAACAAGTTGCTTTCTAACAGCTTGATGTACTATTTTCTTTCTAATCTTTCTGATTTGGAGACAACAAAGGAATAGATGGCAACTGTCAGCTCTGATACAACCTCAGGACAGGATTGGTGACATCTGTTTGCTTCTTACACAGCTGCACCAACCAGCCAGAGTTCAGGAAGCGCATGGACAATGCTCTAGGGGACAGGGTGTGACTCTTGGGGCTGTCCTGGGCAGGAAGTTGGACTTGATGGTCCCTTCCAGCTCAGGATATTCTGTGCTTCTATGAAGTGAACAGTGAGCTTTGCCTGGGATTTGGACACTATGTTACACTTTTTCATTTCTTGGCTTCTCTGAGATTTTAAAATTCAAAAGATGTGCTTAAATATTACCTATAATAGAATCCAGTTCTATTAACTGCACTGTAAGGAAATGCATTCATGTTCACAGAATAATTATCATATGACTTAAAATAAAACTTGACCTATACTTAGTTAATCATATAATGGAAATCTCATGGTACTTGTACATCATGTATTTATACTTCTCAAACATCTACATAAAATCAACATTTTATGTAGGGCTGAACTATTTTACATATTGACTATTTCATACCATAACTGGGACAAATTCAGACAGAGAATTACCACACAGTACCCTCTAAAACAAACAAACAAACAAGCAAACAAATAAACCAATCTAAAAAAGAACTAACCAAAAAAAGAAGAAGATCTGGGTTTCTCTGGTGGGTTGACCAAGGCTGAACATGAGGTGCTCACCAAAGCCCTTATTTGAAAAATATTAATGAGTTATTTCACCATGACTGTCATTGCTATTATTACACATATTATTCTCCCTTGTTTATCAATGATAACTCACCTATGCTTTACCTTGACAGATACATAGATACTAACTTAATATTTTTGCATTACCTTATTAAATGTGGAGCTTGTAATCACTGAACACTTTTCAGTCAATGGGGTGATTGACAGCAATGCCAGAGAGCATGGAGTAAATCCAATTCAGCCAATCACTCTGGAGAAAAATCTTCAGGTGGCTTGTGGCAAATATCCTGGCACCAGTGATGAAAGAGGACAAATTCAGTGCAGTCTGGAGGTACAGATTTGCATAATATACCATTTCAAGCTGCCCAAGCAGAACTGGAATAGCTTTCAGGGTCTGTCTGCATGGTGTTAGAATGGCAGTAACAGGAGTTGCTTTAATGTTTTATCCAAAACCACTGACCTACAGTTTTCAAAGCAGCCTATGAAATCCAAGCACAGTGGAACATACCTGTGGACACTTGCTGAAATCCCTTGCGAAACCAAAGCTTTAGATAACAAATAAGATTGTGGAAACCTTCCTGCAAGAGTTAGAAATCCTATCCCAGTTCTCCCCCCACTAATTTCCAGACTGTTTGATATATAACCTCAGAAAGGAAGCACTATTAGAATACTGTGGGGCTGCAAGTGTTAGCAGTTACTTCCAGTATGAGCATGGATAAACATTTTGCAAGCAAACCCAAGGGCACACTTATACTGCAAAAGCTTTTACCTCCCATCAGCTTCAGGAATACTCCTGATGTTTCCCATTATGTCAATTCCAGTAAGACTCCTTGTTTTCACACTTTTCAATTACCACAGCTACATATTAAAGTGCAGAGAACAAACTTTTCCTTCTAGGCCATGGCAATGAATGTTTACAGAAGGTCTAAACTATTATTTACAGTAGTATTTGCTTATGAATATGAAAACAGAGTTTAAGTACACCAAGTCAAGCTCTGCAGAGCTGCCTGTGTGTTGTTCACCATTAGTAAATTCTGTCCTTAGCAGGGAGCTCCTCTTGTACCATCAAAAGAGCAGGAAAAGCTTCTCCGTGTGCCAAGGAAGCAGCAGGTGCCAGAGCCACAAGGGTTAATGGAAGGGCCAGGGAATTGATTTGTCTGCAGCAATACAGCAGAGTGATGCACCACAGGATGACACTGCAGAAAAGGGAGTTGCACCCCAAGAGATCCGAGAGGAATTTTCCTGGTATCTGAGCATTTTCTATAGCTATCTAAAATAGATTTTGATGTGCTTATGAGACTGAAATGGGCCTGTGTAAGGTCATCCAGCAAATTCTGCATCAATAAAATGTTTACCATGCAGGAGTTTAACTTGCAAATCCTACAGAATTTTCCATATATTTAATACAGGGGACAACAGCTACAGGACATTGATAGAAAATTAATCAAAGCTCCCCCCCACCCCAGTCTGTAACAGCACTGCTGGCTGCAGGCTGCAGTGCATTCAGCTCAAACACTGCCTGATCCAATTTCATAAACCAGCTTCTCTTTTTTCTCTTTTGTCTACTGTATGTAAATAGCTTGAAAATTCGAGAAGCTACCTCAAATTGGATCAATGGGCTAATCTCTTGGGCTTTTGGCTCTTACCATCATCATAATTATGGCAGCAATAACAACAATCAGAACAGTAATAACAGTCATTTCTGCAAAGCCTTTGCCCTGTGGCATCCTGAAATCTCTGTGGTCTCAAACGGGAGCGCTCCCAAGGCCGGCTGCGGGAAGGCAAGGACACAGCCGTCCTCCAGGGACCTGGCCAGCTGCACGAGGGTCATTTACTTTTTTTGTCTTAGTCATTTGCTATCAGTCTGGCAGCCTCCAAGCCTGCAGAGAAACAGGCTGCTTGTGCTAGAAGCCTGACCCTAGCCACTCCAGAATATCGTGTGTTACTTTCCTCATCTGCCTATGGGGGCTGTCCTTCCTGAGACAATATGTTCATTCAGGAAGAACACGGTGGATGCTGAAGTTTCCTCCTGACCATCCAAAGAAAGAGCAAGGGGGGCAGTTCTGCCCAGTAGCTTCAGAAGCTGTGTGTGTATTGGGTGTTTTGTTCCCCTGTGAAGGCACTCAGCCTCCCAAAGGCACTGCCCAAGGGCACCGTGCAGCTCTGGAGGAGAGCAGAGCATTAGGGCTGCTTTACCCTGGGCTACAAAGCAGATTAAAGCTCCCTCTATTCCTCCAAAGCACCCTTTATTAGTTTAAGCCTGGCTACACACAGTATGGGGAAAACATTGCAGGGTTAACTCTGCCAAGAGTATGACAGCTCGTGGGAGTTGTTTGAAAATACCCAAACAGCAAATCCAGCCTAAACAAAAGGAGAGAGAAAATTCAAAGAGAAAAGGAAAAAAGTTTCAGCAGTTACAGCACATGAACAGAGCATGCTGTGCATCTGCTCTTGAGTTACTGCAATGACATTTGTAGCTAAATTGCCAGATCTAAACGGTGATGCAGTAATTATAGTTTAGGAGCTTTTTCTATTCAGAATAGCCATTTTCTTTCTCTTTTAACTGCCTCAAGCTGTACAATAGCCTGAAGTAGATGATGGAAGTTCTAGCCCAGAAATACTAAATGAGCAGCATAGCCATTTTTAATGAGGTGAGTAAGAAAGGTTTAATTTTAAAGTACCCCTTGCCACATGCTCCTGTTGGTATGTCCATCTACCTAACCCAGCTCTGCCTCTTCCCAGCTCATGGCAGTACCTGAGGATTAGGAAATTCATACTTCCCACTGCATCCAAGCCCTTTTCTCTTGTATACAGGCAGTCTTTAATGACCATCCTGATCACAAACAGCATGAATCAGTGAAGGACATTTTTATGGACTGCCCAACAAACACAGGGTGCTGGTGGGATGTGCAGATTTTAGGGATTTCTGGATGAGTCACTTCTTTCTATTCCAGTCACAAGCACCTCAAGGGCAGAGATTTTTTCCTCAAATGACAGATAAGCTGCATCAATAGCTGGTGCTGTGATGGGGTTTAATCCTTGGCACTCAGAGACATTAGAGTCCCAAAGAGCTCCTACAATCTGCATATCCTGAGACAGAGGCTGCACCTGCAGCAGCAGGGACATAACTTTTGCTACACTTGCTGGACATTTCACACTGAGGGTGGTTTGCCCCACAGGAGCTGGGGAAGCCCTGGGTCAGGCCAGTTGGCCCCAGAACAGCTCAGTGCCTGCCAGGTCCCTGCTCAATCCAGCCCTATCCTGACACTGCTGAGGGCTGCAATCTACACCCGCTGGTGAACAGCTTTCCAGTCACTGCCCTTCCCAGCCCGGGTGAGTAACCCCAACCCCTGTGCTGGAAGCTGCTCTGGGGTCCATGGAGAGCCTCGTGTAGCCCTTGTGCTGGCAGGCTCACAGAGCTGGTGGTGCAGCCCCTGCACAGGGACAGCAACAGCTGGGGCTCATCCCCACATCCCCTTCAGGGATCCTACTCACTAACATGTGCACACTGATGTACCCTGCCACTGCTTGGCTTTTTTCAGTCCTTCCTTCCAGCTCTGCTACAATCAAAGCCCTACCCAGACCTCCTGAAGTCAATGGAAAGTTCCCATTGAAGCAGTAACTTCAAAGGGTTTTTTTTTCCCCATAGTCAATTTATATTTGAATTAACATTACAAGTTTTCTACTGTATTAATTCAGTCATTTAAGTCCTTTTATGCAGTTCAGTAATTAATTTTGATTCTCAGTAAGGGCTTTCATTAAAGTACTTCTATTGTTGACACCTTATTTCTACAAAAGAATGGGGTGTTCTCTGGAAAGATATTTAAATGGTTCCTCAATTTTAGATAAAGTTACAGTGTGACTGCAATTACTCACTCTATACTATTCAATTTAAGTTTTATGATGTTTCCAGGCCCATATCTAAAATTAAAATGAAGGCTGGCTTCTTTCACAAGCTCATACAGGAACTGTTTTGTTGCTGGCTCCTTAGTAGCCAGTTGTTTTGATTTGAATTCACATTGCACACAGATATCTATAACAAAATAGTCTAACAAACTGGTATGCTCTACTTAATAATTTCACATTTTAAAGTAAACAAAGTACAGGTGACTGCCAACTTTTTTTTTTATTTATTTTTATATTGTCTCAGCAGCATGGGATTTAATTATTCTGTTGAGTTTTATAAATAATTGAAATCTTTTTTGTTCCCTTTTTCTTGCATGCCTATGAGGCACTGACCAGCACTACAGCATTTGATGCACATGTATGCATGGCTGTGAAAAACCAGCATGTGAGATCCCAGCTCTCCAGGCTCCACACGGGGAAAGGAGCAGGGGAAAGAGGTTGCCCTGTAAAACCTTTGTGCTTTGAAGTTGTTTTTACAAACCTGGTCTTAATCCAGATTCAAATCCAGTACAAACTGGAACCAGCTTGGGGCATCTCAGCATCTACTCTTCCCCTGTGTGCTCTGAGGGGGTGAAGAGCAGCAGTGGTTCAATGTGCTGACTTCCACCCTCGCTCCTGTATCTCCCTGCCCAAGGCCAGGCTCAGAGATGCTCACTCCATGCCTTAATTGCAGCTCCAGGCTTTCTCTGTTCTTCCCAAATCCTCTACCCTCCTATGAGATCAATGAGAGGGAGCCGTTAAAAATAATAGAAAGGCAGAAAGTAAAAAAGAAAGCAACAGCTCTACCCTAAGGTATGGGACAGAGGAAAAGGGGCCCTTTCCTATGGGCAGTGCTGACCTGAGCTGCAGCTCCCTCCCATGGGGCTGCTCTCACTGCTGGCTCTGCTCAAGCACCCTCGGAGCCCAGGGCTGGATGGTGTTGGGGTTCTGGATGATGTTGGGGTTCTGGGTGGTGTTGGGGAAGCAGTAACTGTGGTGTGGGGAGCTGTGTGAAGTGATCCAGTGTCTGAATATGGACTCCCTACCCTGAAGGCAAAGAATAGGGCTTTACCTCTCCCTACACAAATGATGGTTGCTCCATCCAGACTCTGGAAAACTCGGATAAGTCTTTGTGCTTACTATTTAACTTCCTGTGTTGCTTTTCAGAAGCAAGGTTTTTTTTTTTCCTAGAGAAAGAGTGGAACAGGTATTTATTCTATAAGAACAAACATAATTTTTTTGTCTGTGTCTTGAGAAGGAATAAAAGGGCAGAGTAAACAACAAAGCTTCAGATTCAATAAGCTACTTAAAGCAGCTGTGCTGCTGCCTCCAGCCAGCAATGTGCTCATTTCAGCAGCTGCATGGCATAAACAGAAGCTGCTCCCTCTTATCTCCCAGCTAAATCCAGACCTGTGGGGTTTAACCCCATAAAAATGCTGCACTGTTCCTTCAGGGGAAAGTGATTGTTTCCTCCCTGAAATGCCTCTAGCCACATAAACAAGACCCTAAATCCCCAGAACTTGTGTGGCTTCCTCTTCTGTACATAGTGAGAGCCCCCAGGGTCTCTGCTGGGGGCTGGAAGAAGGGGGCCTGACCTGCCAGCTCATCCCAGTGTGTGATCCCTCAGCAGGAGCTGTGGAACACAGGGTGAGGAATCAAAGAATGGCTGCGAGACAGAGAGGGGCTTTCTCCACAGAAGCCTCACATCAACAGCACCAGATTTAGGGTCTGATGGAAAAGGAGTGTGGCCTGGAACTGCAGAAGCAACTTAAAGTCCAGCATAAGTTATTTTAGAGTCTGAAGCATTACACCAACAAAATGAAATGCAAAACTCACCTACTACAATAAATAAGCAAAATATTCCAGCTGCAAAACAAAAACTGTCATTTTCAGGGAAATTACACAGAACAGTTTGCATTCTTTTAGGCTAAACAAAATCTTTTTAGACATAAGAAAAACATTTTCTAAACATAATTTACACAGTCGTCTCCCATAAATTGCTTTCCAGTTTTTGTTAAATGAGATAGTTTATTGGATATCCAAATCTGTATGAATTGTTTCTGAGAGTTTCCTAGGGTGGTACACAGAAAAGAAATAAAATGTAGAAATGACTATTGTGGAATCATTGCAATTTCTTCCTTATGAGGAGAGATGTTTAACAGCAGGCACTGTGATGGGGTTTTATTGCCTGTATGAACAGAGGTGTTGAGTTCAGCTTTTAGAGGACAGAGTCTGCAGTGCACCTGAAACTACATCCTCAACAAAGGAATAAGGTTACCCTAATAATACAAAAAAATACTCTCTAAGATGTAGAATTTTACATGAGAAAAAGAAAAATACGGTTTGAGGGGCTTTCTTTCTCCTGTCTGCTGAATTAGTGATATTTCAGAGTATTGAATAATGCCTTGCAATCAAAAGTTGAGGCATAAACTGTGAAAGCTGCTTTTAAAAGCAAAATCCCAAGGGACTGTTCACACATTCTCTTCTTGGCCTGCAATCTATGGTTTTAAAATCTGACAGTGCTTCTCAAACTGGAAAATCATAGCAAAAATAGATGTTAGAAGTATTTCCAGATGCAGCCTTGTAATTAGTATCAACAGCTACTTAGAGCATTTTGTTAATTAAGTCACCCAAATACATGCAAATAATATGAAAAATGGTGGGAGGGGACACATTCTTAGCTGCCTTTACAGCACAGGGTGAGTATCCAATTAGACTAAGAGATGCCTCTGGGCTAATCCCTGCCTGGATGCTCAAGACAGCCAGGCATTTTTAGAAACATTACTGATGGTCTGGAACTGTAATTTAGTTGTGAGGCTGCATGGGTTTTAAGGCCAGGGATGGGGAGAACTCCCCATCCAGCCAGGATGTGAAGGTAGCCACTAGAGGAAAAGCTTTCCCAGTACAGAGAGCTGGTGAAGCAGGAGCTTCAGGGGATTTGTAACAGGATAGCAAGCTTTTTACCTTTATGTCACTGGTTCAAATCTGTCCAGATGGGAACCAAAAGTAACCAGAGGCCCTGACAGCTGGCTAAATGGGTTTGTATTCTCAGACCAATGTTAATGGATGAAGCCTCTCCTCCAGACTCCAGGCACTACTGCAGGCACAGAGCAGGAGCTCCTCCTGGGTGCACTGCAGTTACGAGGTGTTAGTTACTCTGATTAACAATGCAAAGCCCTTTAGGAGACTGAAAAATATTTTGCAGTGCATGACAGAGATGCTGCATGAACCTCACCACAGTAAGCAGCTCCCTGTGCTTTTCTTCACATGAGCTCAGGATGTGAAATCACAACTGAGGCAAACTCACTAATTGCCATCTTGGCCACCCTTCTGTTTGAGTCTAATGTGAGCAGGACAGGGCTGCTTCACGTTTCAGCTCCTCCTCAGACAGCAAACTAGCTGAAAGAAACAAGCCTGGGGCAGCAGTATCAGTTACAGGGCTCTCTGTGATTATGTGGCACTGTACAACATGATTCCCTTCTCCTCCTGTGCTCCTGGCACATGAAAGCTTCCAGTGTTGGGAGCTGAACTTTGCTGACCTACCAGGCACACACCAGGGCCCTCGGAGGGGCTCACAATGAATCTTTATTTTGTGTGTAGCTGTGTTACACTGCACATGAGAACAAATGGCACAGCTGCCAGGATTTACGGCAGACTGCATGCACGGCTTCGTGGTGCTGCGTCCTGAATGCACACATACACAAGCAATCTCTGTCACAGTGTAAGAAGGAGTTGTTTCCTCCAGCCTTATTAATCCTGAATAAATAATGATGATAATCACTCACTGAAAGCTTAGTTTATAGTTTAATTAACCTACAGCTGTTCCCAAGAATCAAAGGCAGAAAAATACTGTTGAAGTATTAAAAAATGGCTACAGTTACTCTTTCAGGGAAATTACACAGAATTGAAGACACACAGCTTTTACTGATTTTAGAGAGAATTGTGTGGCTTAAATGCTGTAAGGCTCTGAAAAAATCTAGGAATTAGAAAAAAATCTATCTGACTTGCTCAGCACGCTGAGCATCCAAGAGCAGAAGTGAACACTTAGTACAAATAACTGAGGGAAAACAGGGTTAAAAATTATTGGAATTCCTAAAGTGTTCTTAAAGATTTGAGTTGTATAGAGATCTCCAGACAAACCTCTGAAAGAGGCAAATAAAACTAGGGAATTCAAGAATTAGTCTAGCAGTACAAGGAGGTAATGTCAGTAAGGATTATGTCACAGCTTAATATATAACACAGCAGTACTATTGAGTGATACCTAAACACCTCAGTGGGTGTTTAGGTATCACCTCCAGGCCCCACCTCTGGAAGTGGGTTTGTGCATCAGCTGAGAATCTGATCGCAGAGTCACAGCGTGACATGGTGGTGCTGTTTTCTAAATAAAGCACTCCACTTTTACTTTTCATGGTGCTAATCACCTTTCAAATAGAGGAGGGCTGTTCTATTCCAGGCAGTGGAGATAATCTTCCCAGCTCACACCTTGATGGAGTCTCTCCAGGGAGATTATGCTGCAAACAAACAAAGGCAGTTATGGCAATCCAGGTTTAGAAGGTAGACTCCTCTAGTTTTTGTTTGGATGCTCATTTTAGAAATAGTAGTGGTGCTCATTTTGTCCACTACTCTTGCGTTTTCTACCCATTAGAAGGAAATATAACATGGAGGAAGACCTGAAGCTTTTCTGTCTGCCTTTTCAGAGGCCCAAATCTAGCACAGAACAAGACAGGAGTGGCAGGGGAAAGCACAGGAGTGCAAACCCAGTGAAAGAGCACTGGTCATTGTGACAGGCAGCAATCCCAGCACACCATCAGCATTGTCTGACTCTTAAACCTCTCCATGTGTAGTTGAGACAGGATAGTTTGGAAGAGATTCAGATGGAAACTCACATAGATTTTTTTCAGTAGAACTTTTGCTAATATTTGTTATGGAAAACCCAGAGGAATTTAACAATTTGTTGTACTGAAATCAAACATAACCAGACCTTTGCCAAAGCCAAAGGGCTGGTGAAAGTTGTTGTGGGCCAGCCAGAAGCAGGTTTGACATCTCACTGCCCAGGGGTCAGAGGCACTGGACTGTGAAAACAGCCAAAGGAGAGGTCAATAACCTCCCATGTTCTAGAGCAGAGCAGGGGGAACAGCAGGAAACTCAAAACCGACTTAAATCAACACCAAGTCCTTGCCTCAGCCTGCCATGAGTTTGCAGGAAGGTTTGCTAAAGGTGGAGGGCAGCATGGTACACTACAGATGTGAAGGGGTCACAGTCTGAGCAGGGGGTTTAGTGCACGTGGAAGGGAAGGACTGGATCCTTTACAGTTTTCATTCAAGGTCAGCCAGTGAAATAGAGACCCCTTTTGTACATCAGGATACAGAGGTCTACACAATACCCACACACAGATGCCACCCTGAGCCACACCAGGACGTGGTGGTGCCCACAGCAGTCAGAAGGGAAAAGCTCAAAAGCTGTGCTAAGGTAGACACTGGACTGGCCAAGGGAAAGGATCACAAAAGGAGAAGGGTGCTCAAGTGGACACATGAGGCAGTGGTTACCTGGGGCTTTGCAGGCAAGATTTCCTGCAGCCAAGCTGCAGAGGAGGAAGAAAATGGGATCAAAACTCCTGTGATCTTGCCAGCAGCCTCTCAGACCATTCCAGAAGAACCTCCCAGCAGACTTTGCTGAAGGGCAGACAAAGGGCTAGACAGTGACAGGGTCACAGAGGACTGGGGGGAGAAGAGCACAGGGAGGGATGTTGAAGGCAGCTGATTGGCCCACAAGGATGAAGAGGCTGTGCTTGATATGAGCTCTGTGGTGTTCAAGAGGCTTTGATGGCATGGGGAGAATCACTAGAGAAAAAGCCAAGCCCCAGGACCAGGCTGGGAGGAAAGGGACTCCAGCCAGCAGGGACAGACAGCAACCACATCACAGCACTAAAGGGGCTGAAACTGGAGAAGCAGGCAGAGATCATGGGAAGGTTTCTGAACACTCTTTCTCATTTTATTTTACCAGCTAGCAGACACATGCTTCACGTTGTCCAGGTCGAGTTCCAGTTTCCATTCTAACACCTCTTTCACACCCTCTCACTTTCTGAAACAAAATCCTTAAAGGTTGGGGCTTTCCACGTTTGGTTGGAGCTTAGGGGGTGAAAGGTGCAGAGTG
The DNA here is from genome assembly GCA_034509425.1 of Eopsaltria australis. Taxonomy (NCBI): domain Eukaryota; kingdom Metazoa; phylum Chordata; class Aves; order Passeriformes; family Petroicidae; genus Eopsaltria; species Eopsaltria australis. The sequence goes on from JAVTVJ010000138.1 coordinate 3,547,831, forward strand.
CTGAGACTCAGCAAAGGACTGTGGTTGTTCCACCCCTCTGTGCTGCATTTCTGAGGATGCCTCCACACAGCCACGATTTACCATGCTCCATATGCTGCTGGCAGGATTTGTTTGACAATTAACATCCAACAGGGAGGTGGTGTCACAAGTCAGATGAGAAGTGACAGGATCCACCTGGGATTTGAACCTCAGTTCTCCGTGTCAATCCCATTTGATTTAAATCTTAAACTGCATTTCCTGATAAATACTGGGTTGTCACTTTTACTATTTGTATTACTACACATGTGAAAGAGGAAGACAAAAGGATAAACATATTTATATATGAAACATGCCCAAAAAATACCATACTAATGCTAGATGGAAGAATTTCCCAGACATAATACATACTTGTATTAGAATCCAAGCTGAAAAAGCCACCATTATTTCTTCCTAGCCTGTTTTTCTAACAATGTGTTCTGAAAGCTCTATTTTTTTCCTGGCAAAAGTTATATTTCACTCTTCCACATGTAGTTACTCCCAGATGGGAATACAAGGTTAGACTGGAGAAGTTAACAAAATGGCAATAACACATTTTAAAAAAAATATTAATGCAGGTAACAACTTTGCAGTGAAATACTACAGCATTAACCTTGGCTTTGCAGAGGCAGGGGGGGCAGGGAGAACTAAAACCCATGGAGATGCCATAGAATGAGCTAAAGCAGGGAGACTTGTCACCTGCATCCCTGTGTCCAGCCCCCACTGTCACCATGTCCCAGATGCCACCCAGGCCGGGGGCTACACCAGCCCTGCACAGCAAGGGGACACACAGGGGACACACAGGGGACACACAGGGGACTGCTGGCACAGAGCATCCTCCCAGGGCTTCAGCTGCTGCAGTGTGCATTCCCTCCCAGCCAGGAGGAAGCTGCATGTTGGAACAGGGGCTGACACGGTGAGGCTCCCAGAAATGGGCAGCAAGGACCAGGGAAAGGCAGAGCCTGAGCGTGGCCCAAGCTTGTGCAAAAAGCCTGGCTGGAAAGAGGCAGAGCAGGGGGGTCTGACACCCCTCCCAGTGCAGGACAGGCAACATCTGGTAATGAGAGATGGATTACACCAGCTCTGACATAAGAGGAAGTGAAGTGGCAAGAGGATAAAAATAGTGAGGGAAAATTTTATGTTAATCTTACAGGATAAACACTTCAGATTGATGCTTTCAAGCACTAGTTTGAAATATGCATTCTTTAAAGTAAATTCTTTCTTTTTCCCCCAATGGAATCACATCATGACTGCTTTTATAGGCTTCATTTTTACAGAAAGCCTTCTTATTATCATTTATTAATTTCTACAAAAGATGTCATCAAGGACATGAAACAACATACACTGGTAATGGAATACTGAATAAAACCAGCAGTCATTTACAAGACTAGCAATTTTTAAATTCAAATGTTTTAATCATAAACCAAAACAAATTTGCATAGAGAGGCAGTTTGAAAATATCAGCATTTCTAATTGGTTTTTGTCTCTTAGAAGCTTCTCCAGTATCAGAAGCACAGATTTTATTCTGAACTTCGAGCCCAGCCTGACAGCATAGGAAAACTTGTTCCTACATTAACCTTTCATTTAGTACCCTCTGCTGGCCAAAACAAGCACAGACAGGGAAGCCAAAACCCCAACCTCCAGCAAGGAAAAAGATGCTGGAAAACCATCGGTGACCTTCAGCAGGGATGACCTAATCTGTCACAGGGGAGAAAGCTCACAGGCACTCTCAACCCGGAGGAGAAAAATCAATACAATGCAATGCAATACATCTCCCACAGCCTAAGCAGATTTTTGCTATGCAGGAAGTGACACAGGAGCTCTCAGGTGTACCATCAGCTCTGCTCACTTGCCTAGCATTAGCTTTTGTTAAAAATAAAATTGCTGCTTAGTCACCTGGAAAGAATGGTGAAAGCCTGAGGCGTTTGTCTGCTCTTTCCTCCTCCTTCCCAAGGAGAAATGCATGTGAATCACACCACAACCTCATCTTCCCTTCTTCTCCCTTTCTACAGTGAAACCTTTTAAGTGAGGCATTTTTCAGTAGCTATTGTGCATGAAGATTTCTTGCCATGAGCTGTACTCCTGGAGCAGGAGCCCAGAAGAGGAGTGAGCAGGCAGGGAGCAGGCTCTCCAGGGTTTGGATCAGGTGACAGGGACAGTCACCTCTATTCACACTGACTGTCAGCAGACCCAAGGCTTGTCCCTAATCCAGCAGCTTTTCATGGATCACAAACATACGATCAAGGTAAAGTCTGAGCAATCTCCCTCTATCCCAGACTGCACCTGTCCCTTCAAACTGCCAGGACAGCTGGCTTGGCTCATGAGAGAGTCACCAGCCAAGCAGAGCAGAACATTTATCAGCCTCAGTGAAAGAGCTCTGTTTTGACCTGTCACCATTTGCTGAGCAATGCACAGCAACATTCAAGCCTTTTCCTAAGCCTTTCATTAATCAGTTAACAACTCTTCAGTGCTCATGGCTTAAATTAATTCATTCTTCCTGTTGGCATATATAGCATTTATTGATTCTGTGTTTAATTTGCCATTGGAAAGCACTGAGATCTGAAAGCCCCTTGGAGTTCCTATCATGTCCATCTCCCTTAACCTCAAATAAACCAGTTCCTTGCATATTGTGCAATTTAAAAGGGGTCTTAAAATCTCAAGGTATGTCATAGTTAAAGCAGCTTTGTGATGAGATTTAACTAAAAAGCTTTTCATGACTTTGTCTTTTAACTTGTATGCAAACCAGGACATTGCTTTAATCTGTAATATCTTAGTACTTTGATAAGCTCTTAAAAGTGGTTCTGGCAACAGATTTTTTTTTTTTTTTTTTTTTTTTTTTTTTTTTTTTTTTTTTTTTGATCACGAGCGAAGTCTGCCTTTGTCCACTGTTTCAATGATGTACTTGAAGTTCAGCAAATTAGGAGAACTTAATTTCCTTTGAAGAAGCCATTATTCAACCAAGGCTGTAGAATCATAGAATAAGCTGAGCTAGAAAAGCCCTTCAAGGATCACCAAGTCCAACTCCTGGCCCTTGGCAGGACAATGCCAACAGTCACCCCATGTGCCTGAGAGCATTGTCCAAACACTTCTTGCACTCTGTCAGCCTTGGAGCTGTGACCACTGCCCTGGGGAGCTGTTCCAGTGCCCAGCCACGCTCTGGGTAAAGAACCTTTTCCTGATATCCAACCTCACCCTCCCCTGGCACAACTTCAGGTCATTCTCAGGGTCCTGTCACTGTCACCAGAGAGCAGAGATCAGAGATCAGAGCCTGCCCCTCCTCTTCCCCTCCCGAGGAAGCTGTAACTGCAGTGAGGTCTCCCCTCAGCCTCCTCCTCTCCAGGCTGAACAGACCAAGTGCCCTCAGCCTCTCCTCACACTGCTTCTGCTCAAGGCCCTTCACCATCCTCATGGCCTCCTCTGGACATTCTCTAATAGCTTTGTATGTTTCTTATATTGCAGCAGCCAAAACTACACCCAGCATTCGAGGTGAGGCCACCCCAGTGCAGAGCAGAGCAAAGCAAGACAAACCTGTCCCTCACTCAGCTGGTGATGCTGTGCCTGATGCCCCACAGGACATGGTTAAAAAAACTATTCAACTACTCCTTCAGGAGAAACAAATGGTGGTTCAAGTCAGACTTACAGCTCTGAACCTTTATATCACCCTTGCTTTCTCACATTCTTGAAAATACACAGAGCATACCTGAACTGCCACTATTACTGCTTTGATTGTCTAGGTTTATTCCTTTCTTCCCTTTTGGAAATATTACAGTGGAGAGTCCACACCTCAGAGGGGAAGAGAAACTACACATGTGGCCAACAAGATCTCAAAAAGCTTCATTATTGACACCTTCCCCTGGCACAGCATGCTGAAGCACTTTTCCACTAAATCTTACAGTGAAAATCCCCTCCTGTTAAATAACAAACACATAAATTCTATAAATTGGGTGGGCAGAAAGTTCTGTTTCCTTTTCCAGATGTGCTTTTCTCCTCTTAAATGCAATGCCTTTCATTTCTAGGTGCATTACCTGAGGCCCAGGGGATGGGAAGTCGCCTCCTGTAGGCAAAATCTCTGGAGGTCTCCCCCATGCCTCTCTCAGAAGGGCTGAAGTCTGACAAAGAGCTGCTGTGCTGAGTGCTCAGCGGGCAGCAGCATCTCCTGGAGCTCCAAGTTTGTCAAAGTACAACAGCAAGGACCTTTCAGCACCACATTTACTCCCTAAAGGCTTTTACACAGCCACCCAGGGAGCTGCACAGTGCTGGGGGACTGGATTCTGGTTACAGCTATTCCAGTAAAAAAAAAAAAAAATAAAAGTCAAAAGTCTCATGTTTAGCACCAACTACCTCCCTGTCAAGTCAAATTCATGAACTCTAAGACCAACTATTCTCTAGCAGCAGAAGAGCTGACATATTCTCGGCCAAACTTCCATGCTGTTAATCTATTTTAGTTACACAAATTCCAGCCTAGAACAGGGGCGCCTTAAACTCTAATCTCTTCTATGCATTTCTGCAGATAAAATGTAGGAACAAATGTTTTCTATCAAATATTTGAACCTAAGCAGGTGAGAAGCAGAAAAGGAGAGCAGTGGAAGGAGTGGAAAAAGAATCAAGGAAACACATGAAAAAAATACCAATTGAAACATGTGAATGACATAAGAATAAGGTGATTTTCCCCACCTCCCATCTGTTTCTCCTCTGTCACTTACTTCCCTTCCAAACACCATTTCTGTTACTTTCTGCTTCATTCCTGGCACTGGTAACCGTAAGGATTCCTAAACTGAAAGCCAGGCCCTCAGAATTGCTTGGCTGACTTACAGATCATGGAGACCTTGGAAACAGCCCCACTGCCTTGTGCCTGCAGAGTTCAACTCTTCACACAGAGCATGTGCCCACAAGGAGCTCAGAGTAACAGCTGATACACTCAATGCCATTGGGGAGGAGAGAGAGCTCCTTGGTACCCTCACAGGTCCTGACAGACCAGAGCAAGGCCAGCTATCCAAACCAAAGGGCTCTAGAGACCTCTGCATTTTAAGTCAGACCTTAAAAGACAGGCCTGCTTACCTATACTAAACCCTTTACTCTGCTTTCTGACTTAGCAGTTATTAGAATTTGCTCAGATCATGTTTCTCTGCAACCATATGGAATTCTCTCTCTCTTTCATTTTTTTTAACACAGAAGCTGTAAATAAAACTCATGAGAATTCCAAAGAAAGCCAGAGTTAGCAATCCTCTGGCTTTCTTTCAAAAGTAAACTTACTTTAATTGATATTTAGCTCAGAGGCATGTTACAAACACTCGGGGCATTGCAGTATTCCCACAATTCTTCAAAGGGAGCAAGTCTGTTATTTTCGTGTTACTTTTCATCTTCTGAGTCCTGTGACACAGATGGAAACAAGAAGGTTAACCTGGATGAGTGGATCAGCTGTTTGGTAGACGGCTCAGAAACCTGGTACGAGGATTTCACATCAGCAGCAAATCCCCAAAACATTCTGTCAGCAGGGGAATGGAATAAATAACCCCTGCTGGGACCCCTGGGTCAACCAAGCACACACTTGGAGATTTCCAGATTTGTTGTACACACCTTTCATTATCTCACAGCCAGAAGGCAACAAAATTACCTGGTTGATGAGCTGTTTAAAACACCTAGCAGTTCATGGGCTCCCAGAAACCAGCCTTTGCAACTGCCAGCAGCACAAAGACAAACCACAGGGAACAAAAGAGTTATCGAGGAGCCACAAAACAAAATGGTTATTATATGTGTGAAGGAGGCCTTTAATTACTTGCAGCAGTTGTGGGAAACATTACCTGTTGCATCTCCATCACAGATTTGAATGTTACAAGTCATCACTGGAAGGCTGTAGTCAATCTGGGATTTGTTTTGCAAGCCAGTTCAAAGAAAAGTTTAAATATGGAAACAAGTACTGTGTCTTTTCTATGGGAAGAAGAGAATATTTATTTCTACCAGCTTCACGCTTCCACCAGATAATCTTTAAAAAACAAAGCTTTTAAAATACAGCTGCAATTATCAGGCTAGAGAGGTATTACAGAATATGTAACCATGCAAAGGGATTAACTCCTAAAATCATCCAGCTGAAGAGCATGAGCTCATCTGGGCTTAACCTTCTGAATCCATTCCATTTGTAGGACTCAAGCAATGGGTCAGCCCTTGGGTATCCCATCCCCTGAAGGAGCTGCACTGCCACCCGGGGAGGGCACAGAGGGAGACACTTCAAAATGCTTTGTTGTCCATCCATCCTACAGGAAGGGCTAACACAGGACTGAGCCAGCAAAATGGATCTCCCCCTGCCCCTTCCCCAAATCCCCCATCTCCACATCTGAAAGCAGCCTTCCCACACCCAAATGCCCTCCTGCACTCCATGCCCATCCATGCTCAGCACTAAAGGCAAGCCCAGCCCCTGATTCCCTGTGCTGCTGTTCAAACCCCTGGCACCAGCCCTGGCTGCCCAAGTGCCTGTGCAAGAGCTGGGAGGACTGGGAGAGAGCAGGTACCTGCCTGAGCCCTCTGGTACCTCCTGGCCCCAAGAAGCTTTCAGGAAATGGGCCTAATGCTGTCACTAGGCAAAGGGAATTAGTGCTCAGAGCTAAGGGCAGACTTAGTGCAGCATTTCATGGCTCTGAGGAGTGGAGAGCCAGCTGGCTGCCAGGCTCTGAAGGAGCAATACTACAAGGCTTTCCTTTTAATCCCCTTTGCCCTTTCCACAGGCTGGGTCTAGAAAAATAAGTGGCCAGTGCAGTGGGACGCTGAGTGGAGGGAACAGGATTGGCTGCTTAAGAAAAGGGCAGAGACACTTTCAACTCCAGTTTCTAAGCTCCCCCAGCATGTTCCACTTTCACACATTGAGGAAAGCTGTAGGGGAAGGGCCAGGCACGGCAGCCTCACTCCACATCCACCTTTCAAGTCTGTCTGTGGGAAGGCTGCAGCATGGCTGCTTTTTGGCATAATTACCTAACCTTCCTTGATTATTTTTCTTGGCCCATCCTGAGTTACACTTTATGCATCCTGCCTGGTATTTGTTTGGAAACAAAGGCTCCCTCAGGAGGTACCATGGCATAGCTGTATGTACAGATCCAGCCTGGGCATCCAGGACACACCCAGGCCAAGTGATAACACTCGAAGCTAATTAACCATTTACATCACATCTGACTTGCTGCAGAAGGCAATTAAAAGAAAGCAAAATTCTAAGTGTGACGCACAGCATGGCATAGTAAATAAAACATTCCCAGTTTTAGCAGCCCTCTGCCACCTCCGTACAGTGGCTCAGGCTGCATCAGGAAGTCCATGCTCTCCACAGTCATCCTCTTCCACCCTTCCTCTGCAGCATTCCTCACCACAGGCTTCATGGGACCTTCTTTCAAGCATTTATCCTTAGTTTTAAACCACACTGAATAATTATACAATTTTTTACTGATTAAGCCAATTTGGTTGTTTGGGATGATTCACATAGCCCACATGACATTAGATCTCATGAGGGATGAATGCACAAAGACTTTTAACAATAATTTCTCCATCTCTGTGGCATTTGAACTGCAGATATTCAAGTGTGACTGACATTTTCTGGTTAAAAACGTTTTTCTAGAAAGAACAACTACAAACTTATAGAAGAAATCCTGGACCAGTCTGAGCAAGCCTAAAAGGAAGGAGAAATTGACTTTACAACCTTGTCCCTATTCAGAGGTGTTGTTACATTCACAGCTGATATGGGGCAGTATCTTCCCTCCTTCCAAACAATGTTAATAGCTCCATGCAGGAACACTATCCCACTTCAAGAAAATTTCAAAGGCAACAACCAAAATCTGTCTCCAGTTAAGAGCCGAGACTCTGGCCCTTCACTCCCAATTACAAAGTACATGCCCAAAATTAAGAAGCACACAACCAACAGAGTAAGGCAATTTAGAAATAAGATTCCCTAAACATAAAAGGCAGACAGAGACTTGCTGAGCACTTATCAAGTAATTCAAATTCACCTCCAGGACCATTGCCTGCTGAGTTTGTGCACAGTTGCTGCAAAATTACTTTCAGCTGAGGTAATTTGGCTAGTTGAATATCAAAGTTAACTGCTACTTTTTTCTGACCACAGCAGTGCATCTGCCCCTGGAACTCCTCCTCACTGTTAGTTTTCCCCATTGCTCCCTCTGGAACTGGTGAGTGTCTAAAACCAGAGGCTGGCCTCAGGCCTTTTGGGAAAACAGCCTGCCAAGGTCACTGCCCCTGTCTGCATCCCTTCTGCCTGTTGTTTGTGTCCTGTGACAGCCTGACAGAAACACTGATACACAAAGGGCGAGCAGCAGACTCCAGAGCAGTTCTCACTGCCCACTCGCTGTGTGTGCCAAGTTTTGGTGGCAGAGAAAGCAAACAGCATTCACACACCTGCTGGGCTGGCTCACAGGGCATATGCAGGGATGCTGATGAACAGAAAGACTTTCAGGAATTAGCTGTAAGGACAGATTCACAATAGGTGTCTCCAACTACTTCCAGACACTTGCATGTGGACACGTATTCCATGTCTGAGCTGAAAGGGAGCCCAGCACAGTTGTAGTTGTGATGCTTGATATAACATTTGATTTTTGTTTTCTTGCTTCATTTAAAGAGTGGTTAAATTCCTCTATTTTTCCTCAGCTGTCAAACTGGAACCCATCAGTCTGCCAGATAGCATGCAGCCAGCAATAAGAAGTTGTGAATCCACAGAAGCACATTCCATTTCTTCTTCACCTTTAAGGAGTCAGACTAAAAGTGAACTACAACCACTGAGACCTGTGGGTACATGGAGTGCATTCTAGAACCTCATCTTTCCAGTCTCCATGTCAACAGCTCTCCAAAGTGGTATGCAGTGCTCCTGGATAGTGGCTCGCTGACTGCAAACACAAAGGATTCTGCATTTGCAAAGCTGGTTCTGCTCTGTGAGTATTCTTGGCAGCACTGAGACAAAGCAGAGCAAATTCACCTTGTGGAGTGCAGAAACCCAGACATCCAGGCACAAGCACCGCTGAGCCAGAGACCAACACTTCTGCACCTGGGTTCTGGACAGAGCTGCTGGCCCAAGCTGAGCCTAAATAGAGCACCTGGGCATGGCAGGGGCTGTGGGTGAGCCCCTGCTGAGGCTCATCAAGGCCATTCATGCTTATTAGTGGGACTGGTAAGGACCAGTTTCCCTACAAAACTTAGCAGATACGTATCCAGCAGAAAGACAAGTGAACTCTCCAGAGACTTTGTGTGAGTGTCAGAACAGCATGGATAGAGAGATAACAGCAAAACACACCAAGCTAACTCACTGACTTGTCCTTATCCCCTGGTGCAGTGTGATTGCTCTCTAGGCTAAAAATTAAGTGAATATCAATGGAAGTTATTGATTGGCAGCTCTGCAGATAGATATCCCATGTCCATGTCCAGAGCAGACACTGCAGAGAAAGACATGACAAATACTATGGCATCAGATGCAGCAAGACTGTGACCATCCCTCTCCTGGACTGTGTGGAGCAAACTGCTCTGGAGAGTGGCTTCACCTCCACACAGAGTGTGAGCAGTGTGCTTCCTTGGGTTTTAGTCAATGCAATGAGACTGCATAGCCTCACTGTCTAAAAATTACTTTCAAAACTATTTAAGCTGTTTATACAAGGTTTCAAATTTCAGATTGCTCAGGGTGCTTGTGTCCACTCTGCAATAACCTCCTTGTGCCCTTTTCTTGTGTGGTAGCAGGTTCTGCACAGCCTCTGACTGTGCTGATGGGGCATTTGTTGCTATTCTTATCAAAAGTACCAAAACCCGACTGGAGTGAGAGGTGTATGGGGAGGAGAACAGAGAAAAAGAGATCTCTCACCCAGAGAAGTGAAGAAGGAAGTGAATGAGAGGGAAGAATGAAGTATTGGGAACCCAAGGGCTGAATTTAAGGCTTGCAGTGCTACGTCCAAAATGGAGATCTGATTTGTGATCAAGTTGCTTATCTGATGTCAGAAAAAAGATCGAAGAGCTGAGGACCTGTTTGGAAATAGTACAGAAATTTAGGACTTCAGTGGAGGTCAGGAAATTGAGGAACTATTTTTTTTTTAGGGCACTACCTGACTTCTGAGAAGCAGCAGTGTGGTGTAACAGTGAATCAATAAAGAGAATAAATGATGAAAATCTAATGGACTCTCGAGATCAAGCTGTGCTGTACAAATCTGCCCACCAGTCCATCTCAGATAACACTGCATCTCAGATAACACTGAAAAATGTCCTGAGACAAGCCATAGGCAGCAGCGGATTAAGTGATTATCATTCATTTCAGAATGCATCCATCTACCTCCAAATCAAAGTCTTAAGGAAGCAGTCTTGCCTCCTACTTAATCTTCTCTCTTCTGAGGAGCAGATCAGTGACTCAACTTTCCCCAGCTGTGCCTCCCCACAGAAGAGCTCAGTTCACAGGGTCTGGATCCCAGCTGGATCCCCATCCTACCCTGCTCCAGGAGAGAAAGGATAAGAGGGTCGTGGTCTGGAGTGTAGGAGGAGCTGCATTCACATACTTCAAGTCTCAACACTAAATCATGAGGGGCACAGGCAACCTGAGCTCTCATTTGTGTCCACTCTGTGACACAAGTGGCATCACTAACTGCAAGTTCTCATGCCTGTCTAAAGAGTGGAATTTTTCCCCTCCTTGCAGTAAAGGGAATGCTTCCCACAGGCTCTGTGGCTGGACACACAAGTATGAGGAATTCCTCCCCAAACTCCTTAGTACAGAATTAGGTGTTACATGCTATGCATTTCCTTAGGGCTGACTGAAGGGAGCTGAGATCCCTGTTTAAACTGGAAGTACTATTATTTCACTCCATTAACTTTATTCTTGTACCATCATCCTCAGAACAGCTCCTTTACAGCATTATAAATAAGCCTGTACATCAGTCTGCTAAATCACATGTGACAAATTAAATTTCCATTAATAAAGGTTCCCTCTTTCCTCATACCTGTGACAGAGGAGACAAGAGTCATGCTGGCTGGTATTTTGTCCTTTATATAGCAGCAGCTCTGCAAGGAAGGAATCTCTTCTTTCTAAAATACAGAGACACAGCAGGTAAGGCAAGAATGAAGGCTAAAATCTTTTGAATAACAGGCTAGCAGGGAAAGTACCAAATTTGTCCCCAAGTAGTACTGCCAGTGTTCAAAGAGCCTAAGTGCTCTTCTATTTTAGCTTAAAAAGCTGCTTTAGTTCAAAGAGTTTGCAAAGGTTTCCCACACAGCAAGGGCCACCCCTCTGTCAAAGAGGGACTTCCCATGAGGAGTATCTGCACATCTGGTGCAACTGTGGCTTGAGAAGAAGTCCTGCACCTGACATTGCCCCCATGCTCTATGCGCCCCTCCTACACACAGAAGGTGCTTGTAAAGCTGGGCTGGGAGCTAAGGGAATGACCCAGCTGCAAATAATCCACTGGAAGTGTTCACACTGGGCATGGCTCTGCCCATGGGAGAGGGGAAAGGGTTGTGCATGAGGAAACGTGTGGCACAGAGTGAAAAAAGTCATTCAAGCTGACATAGTGAGCAGATCTGATCACAGTCTTTATTTGATGTTGCAGTTCCCTAAAAGTGTGTTAAATACAAAGGCAGGCTCCCCAGAAAATACAGAGGGTTCTATTTGTGGGCTCACCCTACAGAGCACCCAGAGCTTGCGCCTTGTCCCAAAAACCCTTGTGCTGCTTCAGGCCAGTGTCACACCCAGGGCTTGTCTGTCAGTCAGTCAAGCCCTCATCATTGCCTGTCTGTCTTCAAACCCCTTTGGGGTGATGCAAAGTGTTAAAGCCAGGGCTCATTGTGTCACCTCCTGCCAAAAGCAGCAGGGAAAGCTGCTGTCTCAGGGCTCTCAAGGTCAAAGGCAGAGACCTAATCCAGGCTGAAGAAACTATATACATTGCAGTGCAATTAAGAAGCTGATATACCTCCTCTCACATGCTGTCCATTACTGACAGACAGAAATAGAGGTATTGTCACCACACAGGGCGTCATCAATTGGCTTTTTAAATATGCTTGATGGCAAAAATTTCAAGGGCAGCACAAACTGTCAAATTGTAGTCTAACCTCTCTACATATGGTTCAGAAATTGATATTTTAGTATAGGTAAAATAAAAGCAGCTTCAGCCATGTTATGACTATTATAAGTTAACTGCTAAACTATTGCTATTATTTCCAGATGGTTATTCAATTGTTTTAATTTCTTGCGCCTAGAACAGTTTGTGGTTTTGCCAGGGTTTGTAAATATTTCTTAAATCTTCCTGACATAGGGTTTAGTAAGAAGGTAAAAGTATTGTATATCTCACTGAACAGAAGGGGCAAACCAAAGACAAACACCAGCCCAGAATTACAAACTGCCTGAATAGTGGGGACACAATCAGGAATAGAAGGAAAATAAAATGAGATTAACTGAAGTGGAAGGAAAATGGAAAAGTAAGAGACAGGGATCAAAGGAAATATAACCAAAGTACCTGTCTTCCTCTGTTTTGGCCAGCTAATATCATGCCATCCCAGTTCTCATACCCTGTTGCCCATGGAACATCTAGGAGAAAGTAGGCTCTCTGTCTTTTTATCAAATAAAACAGCATCAGCAAAAGAGGCCAAAAGAGATTTTAATTAGACAGAAAACCTCTGTAACAGGAATTAAAGTCATGCACAATTTGAAGCCTTTGCATCTGTATATTTAAATACTGGTATATACACTGATGTTTGTGTAAGAAAATGAGTGCACATCCCTTACAAGGCCTTGGACTACACCAGCTAAAAGATCCTGACAGAAACTGAGCTCTGAACCCACAGCAGCTCGGCAGGAGTTGGTGTCTTTACAGAGCACCTCCAGGAGGAAGGAGAGCTTTATCCTCTACTTTCAAAGAAGGCTCTTATGTCTTGCAAGCCACATTTGACATTTAGCTTGTCCTACAAGGACAGAGCACCTTCTCACTCTCTTTCCTTGCAGCTTCCAGTCTTCTCCTCCCCATTAAGCTGGAAGGAGTATGGACATGTCAGTGGAGTGCAGGCTGCTTGCTAGCAGGAACAGTCAGGGAGAGAAGTCAAAGCTACTGAGCCACTCTTTATCCCCAAAAGGCACTTTGTGGTCTTATAGTGGGGGAACTGAGAGGGAGCAGGTTTTTCACCGAGGTATCAAAGCAATCTCTTTCCCTGAGCATTAATATAATCTGCACCTGTGCTCTCTCTGCATAGCAGTACTGACTTACCTCCCCCTCAGGCCATCCAAAGAATGGAGGTAGCTGCAGCCTCGATCCTCCTGTGGAAACTGCCAACGTGGGAAAGGGTTTTTGGAGAAGTGGAAAATCTCAGGGAAATCTCTTATGGGAAAAGCTAATAGGTAGATACTCTCGGGGCAGCTTGGAGAAATGGTCACACACGTTTCATTTTCATAAGTGGAAAATATGTGGTCAGACTGCCAGATTTCTCAGCCCCTTTTGTGCATTAAGCAGCTACATAGAGATGATGAAAATGTGTGTGTTGGGGGGTTCTCTCTCAAAGATGAGGGGCCCACCTCGGGTTAGGCTGTGCTATTTGTGGCACTAATAATTTTTTAATTGGCTTTTTAAAATGTGCAATTACCAGCACATTCTCAGCACCTTTCTGGGCCAAAGGCTCAGCTCCATAACCACTCACCCTGTGCACAACTTCCCTGGCAGGAAAAGTCTTGTTAATAATTCATGAGCAGCACTTGCAGATTGAGGCCCTCAAGCACTTTTACTGCTGTTGGGAAGAAAGGAAAATGGGGTCACTCTGTAAAGTTGTGACATTTATATTAAAAAAAACCACCAGCACTTTGAAAATGCTTTGTTGAATTGTTTCATAAGAGCACAATGGAGCTAACCTGATCATCTGCTCCAAAGTTCAGAGAGCTCATGTGTGGGCTTCTGAAAGCCAGGAACAAAGCCAGCTTGGCCCAAACAACAGCTCGTTTGTCTTGACCATTTAGACTGCTGACTTTCCTCAGCTGCCTGTTAGCTCTCATGTCTTCATATGGCTGCAGCATCCCCTGGCTTTGCTTCTATCCATGGCTGGATCAGATTGGCAGTCGGAGTGTGAAGGCAAATGTGATTTCCTTGTGGTCTTGTACTTGAAATATGATGGCAGAGAGACATTAGCCCTTGAATGCATTTCACTGACAACCTACTTTGTATTTCCAAGTAGATCCTTTGAGAAAATCCACTTTTATTTCCCCACCTCTCTCCTCCAACTTTCTTTTAGCATTTTTCTCTGAGCCAAGATGCATTATCAGATTTTTCCCCCTCCATCAGATAAATAAGTCAGGTGCATATAGAAGTGAAAAAACATTTTTAATCAATTAGCAGAAGCTCCCTGCTGACAGCACTGCAATCACTCAGCTATAGATAAAGATGCTCATCAAAGATGATTATGAAGAAATTAATTCCTCTAAGAATTGGCTGTAGCTTCCCTGACAATACTGCTGGGAGCAGTTCTGGTCAGAAATGTTTTCTCCCAGAGTGGACATTGATCACTGGTTTCCCAGCAGTTGCTAGTTCTACTCCTCTGTTTCTTCCTCTGTTCCCCTGTGGAAAGGGGATTTATCACCATAAATCAGAACTATAAATCTGGGATTTATATGTTGGACAAGCTCCCCCCACAAGCCAGGTGAGAAGGGACACATTTTCATTCTTTGGCCTTTGTAATGTTAGGTTGTGGAAACAACAGAACAGATCACACATCCATGCATGCTGTTCCATCCAAGAGAGTCTGACTGCCAAACTGCTCCCCCACCTGCCAGCCCCAGCCTTTGGAGGCAGTGACCTGGAGCTAAAAGGGTGTGGCTGTTCTCACTCCCTCCTCTGCCTGACCTCCTGCCTCCCTATTCCTCATCCCCCTCATCCCTCTGCCCTCTGAGAGCAGCCCCTCTCCGTGTCACAGGGAGTGCTGCCCCTGCCATCTGGAGCAGCTCCCCTATTGCTTAAATGAATTTGAAGAGAAGCAGGGAGCTGGTCCTGAGGAGAGACATTTCCTGACCCTGCCTCATGACCCTGACTCCTCCCTGTGCAATGTCTGCTTGGGAAATTAAACACCTCCTGAAGCTCTGTTCCTTTTCCCCTCCACAAGCTCAGAGATTGCCTGCTATCTACCCTGTGCACCAGCACATCTTGGAATAATGCCTTTCTCCTCCAGCTGGCTTCTATGTTAGCTTCCACAGAGGAGCCCCTCCTGTGACAGGAACATCCCACCATCGGCCTGGTCCTAATCCTGTGTCTTCAGAGCAATGAAATCTGGATTTTCCCCATGTGGAAGGGTCAGAGACAGTCCCCAGCTCCCCTCTCACTCTAAGTTGTAACATAAAAATAAGATCTCAACAACTTGGAAGAGAAACAGCACCCAACACTAACAGTCCTCCACATGAAAGATGCAGGCAATGTCAACAAAACTGATGGGTTTGTTTCCTGTGGCACAGGGTGAGCCATGCTTATGGAAAACCTGTTTTACGGCTGGTGAAATCCAGCAACAAGAAATCTCTAATCATTGCTCAAAGAAAATAAAAACTAATGCAAATTGACACATAATCCAGATGTGCTTACAGATGCCAAGGTTCTGGCAACATCACAATGTTAGGTACTTTATTCTTAGTATTATTATCCTAATCCTAATATTAGACAGACAAATTAGAGTCAAGTATGACCCAAGCCAAGAACAATTCTATAAAGGGAAGGAACAAGGCACTATATTAAGTTCACAGATAGAAAAGCAAAGCCCAAGGATTTCTGATGATCACTCCTCTTTGACAACATGTTCACCAAGCCTTTGAGAAAACTTTCACCTGAAATGGTTTGGCATTACATTACTTGAGCCCCCAAGAGGAAACTGGGCATGGGAACAAGAAGCTGAGGGGCTGCCAGTGCAGGACATCAATTATGGGACAGGCCTCTCAAACCTCTTTGTGCTGAGGCAGTCATAGAATCAGGATATCTGAATGGGATCATAGAATCCAACTCCCAAGTCCCTGGAAAGCTGTACACTCGTAGGGAGCACTAACAAGGTGGTGAAAATTTAATCTCACACTGCAATCTAAAGACAAGACTCAGCAAGAAATGGCCACTGGCCAAGTGGTAAGATAAATGAGGCCACTGTTAGGAATAAATCTGAAAAGCTGGACACCACCAGAACTAACCTAATGTCAGGAGCAGTATTTTAACACAGACCGAGTCTGACACAGGAGCTGTGTCAGCAAAGGGAGAGCACTGGACTAGTCCCCCCTGAGCCTGTGGCTGCACTTCCTCTGCACACACATCTCTGCTTCAGTGCAAACCCAGTCCCAGTAAGCATCATGTGAAGGGTGGGGGTTTCCCAAATCCTCTGTGGTCCTTCCTTTGCAGTGCTATCACCTCCTGTCATGGGACTCTTCAGATGCCCATCCATAAGTGCAGCAAACTGGCCATGGGGACTGGGGGTCACTTGAATCCAGCAGAGGCACAGGAAGGGTGATCTCTCTTATCCCTGCCCTGGATAGCTCAGTATGTGCCACCAGAGCCATCTTGGTTTTCCCTTTGAGCTGCAGAGGCTTCATGGGGTGATTTAGTGGAGTCTTTCCATGGGGATAGAGATGAAGCCACATGGTTCTGGAGTCAGGACAGAGTCATGTTTGCTATCCAGGCCATGCTGGGACTCTAATGGATAACCTGCAATCTGCATCATGTGAGGGTCAAACATCTGCCATAGGAAAGAGGGAGCACAAGGAAATGCAAAGGAAACCCCTCTTCTACTGAAGGGCTGAGCTGTGCTCAGTCACTGCTGCTAGAAACTGCCTGGAAGCATAAATGTTAATGCTATGCCAGACCCAGCACAGAGGCAGAGAGATTCATTCCATTTCATTATGAAATGATACAAGCATCATAAAGTGTCAGCTTTCAAGTTCATAATTTATAAATTAAGTGTAAATAGCATATTCTGACCTCCTCCCCAGCCACTCATTTATCCTTCCCCTATGAAAAATTAATGAGTCTATAAAATAGCTTGTAAATTTAAAGCAGTAATTTCATTTTTTTTTTCTAAATCAACAGTTTGATTTTCACAGAGGCCCTGAAGCATTAGCTGGCTGCAGCCACTGCTGTTAATCACTGGTCCTAGATGTGCTGCTATGCCACGGGGAAGGTTTTGCACCTCCTGCTGAGATTTCTGATGCAGACCAGCGTCAGGGACCAGATAAAGCTCTCTGAGGTTCTTAGACTGTCCTAGTAGAGCAATTCCCACTTTCCACAGCCTGGCAGGCTGCTTCCTTCAGGGGGTGCTTGAGGACTTAACATCTCATCCAAGACATCAGGAGAAGAATTAGCAAGACAATTCTTAAAGTAAAATTTTCTAAGTGGAAAATTCACCCGGGGCAAAACTTTTGGTCCATGCAGAGGAAAGCAAGCAGAACCAGACCTGCTAGCTCCCTATTTCCACTAGGAGGATTCCCTACAGAGCTCTCCTGCTATTTGGTGACCTTCTAAGGTTTTCTTTGCACAAAAAGCTGCATTGGTTGTTTTGCAAGGCCCTCTACAGCTTTGGGGGGACCTGTGTCCCTGCCCCTTGGTGGGTGTGTTTACCAATCCCATGCAAAGATAAGAAAGGAGCAGGTGACAATCAGGGAGGAAAAGGAGACAGGTAAGCTGAGGAACAGATGGGGCAAGCACAGCATTCCAAGGTGTTGGACTCATGGAGGACCACAAGGAATGAGTGCGAAGAACAGGAACCAGACTGGCCTGGAGATGCCCACATGGGTGTGAAGGTGCTTTCCATGCAGCTGAAGACATTGCTAAATAGAAAATGATTTTACAGAACTAAACTTATTGCTAAGGTCTGTCATGAAATATCCATCTCTTTTTAACTGAACAGAAAAGACCCCACATCCTGGAGTAAGCAAGGCAGAAAAAAAGCATGGAGAGTCCATTTCCCCTCCTATAGACCTAAGTGTGATCAAGTTCAGTGTTCCTTCTCTGCAGTCTGATTATCATGAACAGAAAGTTACTGTGATGGTTTATGACAAAACTGGCAGATTTTATCTATCAAATTCCTACAATCAAACATTAAAATCAACACTATTCCTCTGGGGACAAGATGGACAGATGAACATAATGACTTTATCTGTGCTGCATGTAAAATTTTTGTAATTGACCAAAAAGCCTGATCTCAAATGCTTAAAAATATAAGGCTGGGGCAGCAAATGTGATTGGATTTCTTATAATCTAATCATTTTAGTCCATATGTGGCCCCCAATCTGTTTAGGATTGTTAAAATTCCTGGATATTGTAGTGCCTTCCCCAGAGGACACCAGGAAGAGCTCAGGACAGCCTGGGCCAGATGGGATGTGAGTGACTCCAGCCAGCAAAGGCAGAAAAGAGGACAGTGGTTAACTCCTCCTCTGCCAGCCACCACGGAGGAGGTCTGGACAGGGAGATTGATGCAGGCTGCTTTCCAATGCTGCAAAAGGCAGGTTTTATCTCAAAGCTCTCAGGAGCAAACTGATGTAGCCCATGGGGACAAACAAAGGACCAATAATCACATCCTTCTGAAAAACTGTTCTGTGCTGTAGGTGGAAACTGGGGCTGTTTGCAAGCTCCCCTGGCTATGCAATGGAAGGAGGGTTCCCAGAAGCCCAAGAGGAAAATGAAATGCTGCAAATGAAACCAGCACCTAGGAGATGAAGGGCCTCCTGGGCAGACTGAAGGCGTTTTAAAAAACCTTATGGACTTGCACAGGATCAGAGAGCATTGAAAGAAGCACAAAAGGCAGCAGGTCCCTGCTTGTTTGAAGAATAACAGTCTGTCTGCTCAGTGTTCCCTGTCCCTCTCTAACCTGACACTGAAGGGAGTGAACACTTCAGAACCTCCACCACAGGAAACACTTGGATGCTCCTTGTCCACCAGGCTGGATTAGCTCTACTCATACAAGTTAAATCCTTTGTCATATTAAAAAAACAACACTGCAGCTAAAAAAAAACCCAAAACATTATTACCATATTAAAACAGTGTACTGATTATGGACAGCACCACTTCATTCTGCCTGTGACTCTCTTAACTGAGATAACCAGCGGTTTTCAGCTAAGCAGGAAACGTCACCTTCTTCTTCCATACCTGCCCAAACTGTTATGCTGCTTTGATGACTTCTAGGGAATTCTGTAGGTGCTTTCTAAGGAATTATTTAACAGGATTTAACCTAAAATCCTGGAAGCCTAGGGGCTATGGTAAAAGGAAAACGAAATGAAAGTAGCAGCTCAGGACTTCCAAAATGTTTTCCTCCTTAGTTCATAGTGAAGCTGTCAGTGTAATAGTGACTCCTAGCTGAGTACTTGAAGATCTTTCTGTTGCACTGAATTTACACTTGTGGAAGAACAAATGTACCCTAAAAATAAGGAATTTTCCCATTAAGTTGAATATACTAACCTAGGAAGCAATCCCTCACCTCCTGCAAAATCAGCTTTGCACAGGAGATATCCCCTACATCATATCTATCATTTCTTGACAGACTGATCTGAGCAATTACAATCATACTTAAAAATATGGAATATGAGAATAGTAAGGACCAAATAGGAGTTCATAATATTTATTTTGCTGTTCACCAAAAAACCCTTCAAGCTCCTGTTTAGTTTCAACTGCAACAAAGAAGATAATTTTCAAGTGTCAGCATCTTATCTTGGAGCGGGACTGCTGAGGGAAAACTCAGTTAATGTTAGTTGATATCAGTTATCACTGTATCATTCCCTGGAGAACTTTTCAACAGAGACACTCCATAAAAGGAGCTACAGGTCCAAAATGCAGGCCACTGGCTTTTTATCCTACAAACCCACTATGTACTGCCAGGACAACTCACCAGCCCCCTAAACAACCTATTCCTGTATTCTCACCTGGGTACAGGCTGCAGGAAAAGTTCAAGTCTGCTTGTGACTTGTAAGCAATCCCCTGTCTCTCCTGTTTATTAATGCCTCTGAATAGGAATAGACTTGGGGCTTTCCTCATTTGACAGTCCTTTGCATTGCCAGGATTTGACAAAACCTGGAAGAAATAAAAGCAGCTGCCCCACTAAAGTACCCTCAGTAGATTTTAAGTGCCAGACTTTTGCTCAGGATTGACTTTCACAGCTTCAAAGGAAAGTGTTATTCTTTCTGGAGCCCAGCTGTGCGTCTAGGATGACATTTTTTGAGCAATAATACTAACCAGAAGTACATTAACTCATCAAGGACATAGTGGCTCCAGTAACTATCAAGCAATGATTTGGACAACCTTTACACTTGGGAGGGGATTTTTACAGAAATTTGCATCCCCCTTTCCATAGCCATAAGGGCAAGTCAGATTCTTTTGCTAAGGGGAATAGATTGCAGCTTGAAGTCGTTGAAAATGCAGAATATGTTTGGATGCTAAAATTTCCCCCATTAGATATCCAAAGCTACTTCTGCTCAGGGCTATGAAGGTAGTTTATATAGGAAGATTAGTTCAGAAGGCATTTTGCAGGCAGACAGGTAGCTGGGAGCCAAAGACTAACAATTCTACCCCAGCTGTTGACAGAATGCATATGTGCATGTGTAAAAGACAGAAAGGGAGAACACTGCTCGTCTCATAACTGAAAGATTAGATTCCTCTTTCCCCATGCATTTTTCATTTGCTTACAGAGTTTCATGAAACAGAACTCCCTAGGCTGGGCTGGGGGCACAGGGAAGTTGTCTGTGCTCAGGAGTTGCCAGAATTAAGAGCCAGGGGCTGATGGAGCTGGGTGATGGATGGGAAGGCAGTGCAGCCCTGTTCCCACTCTCCCCTGTACCACACTAACAGGGAGGACTGGAGCTCTCCTGGCCCTTCCCACAGACACAGCTTCCTGATGGAGGTGACCAAACCAGCTCCAAGAGGGGCTTCCAGGGCAGGGAAATTGCTTCATCAAGAATACCCATGGTCCATTTTTTGCATCTCCTTGTCAAGTACAAAGCAGCGTGATAGAATTCTCAGAGCTGTGCTCTGCGGGGTCAGCCAGGGTGAGCCTCCAAGCATCCCTGTGCAAGGTGTGCCATGAAACAGCAACAGTGCTGCCAAGACTGCAGGACAGTCCCTTGGCCTGCAGAAATCCTCACCTGAATACAGAACTTTGGACAGAAAATTAACATCTGAAGCATCTTTGAGAGCTTCAAGCTACACCCCCGAGTCTGGCTTTTTGCTCCCATTTCAAAGCAGCTCCTTTGTTTTAGCATTACTGATCTTTTAGCAGTCACTACATAACTGAGTATAAATCAAGTCTCTGGTGTCAAAGGTGGTCCATCTCACACATTTATGAAAGGTGTGGATGGACAGCAGGGCTGAACAGAAGGAGGATGTCTGAACAGCCCTCTTGAAGTCACTGCCTCAGCTCTGAGAGGAGCACAGCCTGCTCATTACAGACTTTTTCTACTGAAAAGGCCATTGTACCAATTTTTTGCTGAATCAAGGACTGATTTATCCCTGTTGTAACCTCACTGAGTTCAGTCAGGCTATACAAGTCATGAATTTGGCTCTTAACTTTCTCCATAGAGAATACTTTTTTCCCCCTTTGATAGTGCTTCAGTGAACCTCTCTGAAAATTTATGAGCACAGATTCTGCTCCAGCAAAGCATGTAAGAAGACACACTTGGGAAGTACATGAGAAATTGTCCAGAGAGGAACTGGATTATTTCCATACTTAAACCATCACCAGCCTCTTTCACTTGACATCCTTGCCCAGGTTTTATTCAGTAGGAGACTGAGGGCTCCTTCAAGCATTTGGCTTCCAACTCAGAAACAACAGCCAAAGGAAAGACTCGCATTGCCTTCCCTGGAAGCTGAATTTTGCTGTGGGTCATGGCTTGTTTTGATGGCAGTGGAGAGCTTTGGGGAGGAAAAGACAGAGAGTCCATCCCTTCAACAACAAACATGTCCACTCTGTCCAGATTTAGGGATTTCACCAGACATGAGTGACATCTCCTTCTGAGATTTGCCCAGAGATATCCCTACTTAGCACTGGTTCCTAGCCTATAATTCTCCCTGCTGACTTCCACCCATGAGTCCCTCCAAATTCCCAGCAAAAACAGACTGTAGCCCTTGCAATTATATTGTGACCAATATTTTTTTCTGCGAAAATAAACGTATGTCCTGTTTTCAGGGCACATTTTTGATGCACCTCATCTGACCTACATTTCCCTCATCCGGGCCTGCTCTGGGACCTTCCTGGACTTTGCAGCAACACCTTTTTCTCCTGTTTCTCTTCCATTAAGGAAACAGTTTGGTTCTGGCTAGGTGCTTACATTTTCATTAGTTCCCAGATCTGTTACACAGACTTTATCTGGGCTGGATTTCACACCAGAATGGTGGTTTGCCTGACAGACCCTGTTTACCATTTACCCTACTTCTGCCAGTTTTCTAGCATACATCCTGCAATGTCCCCTCACAGCTCCAGATTGCCAATACCCTGATCATACACTGCCTGTACCAAGGCTCCCACATGCTGTCCCTTTTTAAAAACCCAGTTGCTCAGCAAAACTTTTCAGCAAACAATTCAAGAACACCTTAATTATTCCTGCCAGCTTCTGCAGTGAGAATAAACGCACTGTAAATATTTCTCTTACATCAGTTGATGAGCAAATTTACATTTTCAGAAGGATCTGCTATGCAAAATCTGTTGAAACCTCTTTCTACTTCTCCCTTATCTGCCCCTCTTCTTAGCAAACTTTTAGTTTTGGGAAGGCTTAAACAATCTAACTCCAAATCCAGGGAGACAATAGTAAAAGCTTACTGCAAGGCACTCTTCAAACACTGGACAAGAGACTTTATTTTAAAATAGTGCCTCCCTACAATATTCTGCCTTTTCCCCCTGCAAAGTGCCTGCCTGGAAGCTCACACAGCTTCCTGGGGCTTGCCTTTCTGAGCAGGCATCCCACAGGACCGATCCCAGGGCATCTTTCCTGACAGCCCAGGCCAAAAACTACAAGCAGCATGTGAATCCTGGCCATACACTGCTCTCACCCAGCAGGAGTGGCCTGAAAAGAGCCATGGCTTTGCTACAACTGCTTTGTAGCCCCAACAAGCAAGCTCTTGGCTTGCTGTGAGCCATTTCCCATGCACCCTTTTGCTGCCTCTCCCTCAGCCACGCTGCTTTCACATCAGAAATACTCCCCAGCCCAGACGCTTTCTGAGTTTCTTTCTTGCACAGCCTCTCTAAGCCAAGAAAACTGCTCAGCTCTATTCAGTAGATTCCTGACAGCCTTCAAAGGATTGCTAATTCCAGTCTGCTTTAAAAATGCAGAGCATTCTCTCCCTTGCAGCTTTTCTGCCTTCTCTGCTTTAGGTCAGCACCTGTTGGGCTCATGAAGCAGCACAGCAGAAACTCAGTACACCTGAAATTATGTGAAACTGCTGCAGTGCTGAGGTCAGGGAGATCACACACGCCTTGGAAGGGCCATCCAGCTGCTCACACCAAAGTTGTTTCCTGGAGGAGAGCGGCGCACCCCTGGCTGGTCAGGATTAAGGGCTGACAAGGGTTAACAGTGTTTGCTCCTCTCTCCATCTCACCCCCTCCTCCTCACTGTGCATTTCAGTCACAGAGCTGCTCCCCGGGCAGCCAGTGCAGGGATTAGGCTGCAGGAACAGTCTGGCTGACACCCGGAGCAGGAGCAGTCCTGGGCTCCGCAGGCAGCGCTCCCCAGCCGCTCACAGCTCCGGGAGCAGCGCGACAACTGAGGGAACAACACTCAGAACTTGGGAGCTTGCAGAACTAGGCAAGTTTAAACAACCTTTGAAAACATCCAACTCAAGAACAAACCTAAGTCCTGTTTTGTTGTTATGTTTTTTTTACTTTTCCTGAAGGACCGCAAGCGTTTTAGTTGCTATGTCTGTTCAGGAGCCATATGGAAAGATCAGTTCTGTCCTGTTGAACTGGTTGCAGAGTTTTGATTTTCATCTGCCTACAGAGATCTGAAAAGTCTGTGTTCTTTTATGCTTTTTTGGCAAAGAAAGCGAGTGGTCTGAGGATCATCTAGCCAGAAACACAATAGGTAAGCACAGTATTTTTTGGGTAACATATTTCCAACAGGCTGAGAATGTTTTGTTTGTGTAATTGAGTGAAAACAGCCTTTAGGATGATGCCCTCTTTGGGATAAGCTGATTACAGGTTTGTTGATCACTTGGTTTGTTTGTTTTCCTGGACAAGAAAAGCTGAGCTGCTGTGGTATCAGTGTGGTTTGCAAGATCCTGACATTTAAGCAGCATTTATAATCCTCTCCAAAACACAGAGCAACTCAGATTCCACTGTCAAAGGTAAAGCAAAATATTTGGGGTTATATCTTAAATCTGTAAGCTATAATTAGACTATAAGAATAACAAAGTGGCAAAGCAACTCAGAGTCATAAGGAAAAGCTCTGCTATAAGAGCATTAAAATGGAATTGGTGTGGAAATCTTAACTACTCTTTCAACTTGTTCAGATGGTTGTTTAAGCCTGCATTCAACCAGGTGCTAAAGTATTACAAACAGGCAGAGAATAAACCAACTTTATCTGTTTGCTGAGAGGGACATTCAGATGATCTGGTAACAGTAATTTCCATAATCATCTCATTGATGCTAAAGATGTGACCGACTATGGGAATCTCAGCCTTTTACATAAAAACCTACAGATGTATTCAATGCTATATTTAAATGTGTGTTTGAAATGGATTTTAAAAGGAAGGGGTGTTTTTATAAAGTCACTTTAACTGCAATGGACAGCAGGTGTGCTGAACTGGAGATTTGACTGCCTAAAGTCTTCCACACTTTTGCAGGCATTATGGGGAAAGAACTGATCTCAGAAAGAAATAAAAATGACAAATAATTGAGCCTTTGTCCTGTATGTTTTCTCCTATCACCAGCCAATAACCAGATTTAACCAGGATCTTTACTCCTTGCTGCTTGTAACATGCAATAGGCTACTTTTCCCTCAAAAAAGGGATCTTGCTCACAGAGCTCCCTCTGCTTTCCAAATCCCTGAGCTACAGCTGGCACCTATATTAAGGTCTATGCCCTTTCCACTTTCATACTTTCTGAAACTGGATGTGGCAGACAAAAGAGCTGTAAGTTATAATCAATAACTTCACAGAGCGCACTGTCAAAATTTCCTGCCCTAACTGGAGTCTCCTCCTCTGTGTAGATCTGAGCAATGTACACAACAGTTGAAATAATGTCAGCATTTGGTGGGGAATGGTTTTGTACTTTTCTTTTATAGATTCAAAGTTGATAATAAGGCCTGTTGAAAAAAAGGGATATAAGTGATTTTTAAAAAATCTCCTGCCAGAGTGAATAAAATATGGTTGTCACAGTTCCAGTGAGCAGCAAATGCTGAGACAGGCTGGAAGTGATGCAGGTATGAGAATGATGAGCAGTACAAAAATCTAAGAACAAGATTACTGCCCTACAGTGATAAAGCCTTCTTGCAAATGAGATACACAGAGCTTAAAATCTAAGTACCAGTTTAGGGACTCTTATCCAGGATTCTCCTCCACCTTTGACCAAAGAGTATCTTACACAGCTCTGGATAAGTTACAGTGATCCTCTTGTCTACACATACCTACAGTCCCAGCAGACAAAATAAAAATTCAATGGCCTCTGATAGAACAGCAGAAGCAGGGTTTGGGATTATGGTGATCTCCTGTGTCTTTTAAAGCTATTCCATCACAAATAGCTCAGCCTTGAAATTTGGTAAGTGAACACCACAAACTAGAATAAAATATTTTAAATATAATCCTCCACTTATTCTGACAGCAGTAAAAAAATTTTTTTAATAACTGTGATGTTGCACTTGTGCTACATTGACTATATTTTTTTCTATAATCAAAGACTTCATAGCAGTTCCTGCAATTAAATCTTTGCAGAGAGATCCTCTGAGGAATATTTCTGTGAACTTCAAACAATTCAGCAAAATGGAGACTGGCACTATTTGAATGCCTGGCTTGCTGGGATTATAACAAATACCAGGAAAGGCACAGAAAGAGAGGCCCACATTACTTTCTCTCATATGACAGTCATTTCTGTTCACTTTTGTCATCTCACTTTGCAGTACTGAAGATGTCCTGGTTCTGGCTTTATCTTCCTCTCCATCTTCTCATGGCGACTTGTTTGTGCCATTCTACAAAAGCACCCACCACCAGTTCCCAACAGAGCTTCAAGACTGATCTCTTCAATTTCTACCACTCCCTGCTTCTTGCAGATGGTAAGGAAACTACAATTCACCTCCTGAAGGATATACCCAAAAGGTAAGGGCAAATCAGCCACTCCTACTCTCAGATATTCCCTCATGGCCCTGGCAATTGCACAGTACCAGTACAAGCCAAGGATCCCTATGTACCTGCAGGGCTGTGTCAGTGCACACTGAATTGTCAGAAAAATGCCCCACTCCTCAAGTGTCATCACGCTGCCCAGAATCTGGAATGAACCTCCAAGATGAAGTTTAGATTCCTCTACACATTTCAGCAGCTTTCTGCGGAGTTTGTCAGAGCAGCAGCAAAACTGGTACAGGATGGGTGGGCTCCAGCAGCAAACAGCTGTGTCACAAACAGCCTGGCTCCAGGTCTGCAGAGACAGCAGCCATCCTGCATTTGTGGCAAAATAAAACCATTTTACCTAGCAAATTAACTACCCCAAAAATCAATAGAATATCTGCACAGACACCTTGTCAGAAAAACTTCTGCCAGTATCCTGCACACTAAAAATGTTTTTTGTTGAATGGCACTACAACTTGCTAAGATCAAAAGTGCTTTGCATGTGGAAATTCCACATTCCTCACCCTCCCAAAATGTCTGCGAAGTCTTCTGCCATACCTAGATATGTAGGTGATCTAGATATTACAAATGGCACTGCATCTGGATGGCAAAGATCAATCTGCTTGTTTGGGAAGAGATGCACTTTGGACAGAGACCAGAAAACGCAGATTTTGACACATATCCAAGTGGTCATGGAGCAGAGGGTGAGCCAGATTGCTCAGTCTCCATGTGCATTGCACAGAGAAACTGGAACATGGCACTTGTTATATAATGAGACCATGCTCACGAGAACAGAACTAGGAGCTCTCCTAGTTAAAGGAAAAGGGGTACTGAAACCTTAAAGGAAAGGGAAATTTTCTATGCTCTTGTGGCATAACATTAAGACGGCAATTAGGAAGCAGGTTAGCATGATCAGGAAGGTTGTTTTGAACCCCAGTCATCCAAGCAGGAAGACAAGAGATTACAAGCTTTGGCTGAGAGTAAAAGACTCGAGAAGGTGGAACTGACTCCACTGAAGCTTCACTCTGGCCCAGTAGCCATACCCTGAAAGAAAGCCAAACCTCTAGGCTGACAGGATCTATCCATAATGGCTGGGCTTGTCTCACTGGTGAACAACAAAAACAACCCTTGAATTGCCCATTGCCTTCATTTAAGTGCAGAGTGAGGCACCCAAACCCAAACACTGCTGTGGCCAAGTCCAAACATTATATACTCTGTATAAAAACAACAGAAATAAAACAGAGCAAGACAGGAGGTTGGGCTTTTTCAAGGCAGGAATCAAAGCCTGATCAAAGAGACTGATGTCACTTTGTACTGCTCACGCACAAAGGCAATCAAGGTAGAACTGGCAACAGGTGGTTATGGAGAAGGCAGTCAGCTAAATCACATCCATCATCCGAAATAACCAGCTAAGGATGAGACACAAAGTTCACCTAAAGTGTGAAAAAAAGCTCAGAGAGAAAAATATTGCCTTAAGTAAATACATGTGGATTAAAAAAATGCCCCACAGCCTGTTTTTTCCCCACAGCTGAAGACTGCAGACACTCACCATCCCTTTGTGGGGATGCGCCTCAGAGAGCAGTCATTTCTACCCACAGCAAAGTGACCCACATCAGAATTGCTGATTAGAAGGAGTTTCAGGCAAACTTGAATTCCCTGACAAATTCCCTCTATTTCTATCCACATTTACAGGTACTACTTTGTTTTGGAAGAGGGCAGGGTCCTTGCCCCTTTCTCAATAACAGTGACCCCCTGTGATGTTCCCATTGAATGGAGTATACTTGTGTACAAGTCTCCACCAGGAAAAACAGCACCAGGTAAGGCCTTTGGTCTGCCTAAGTAGGGGCAGAGAAAGCATAAGTTACTCATAGATAACTGTGTTATAGGAAATTTCCCACAAGCCTAAACATTTCCCAGTTCCCTCTTTTAAATTGCCTTGGACTAACCCAGTCTCCATGGGTGAAACATGGAAACCCACCAGATCTTGCCCTCAACACAAAGCAAGGATTAAATATGAAAAAGTCTACAGCTCAGGTTAATATTTGGGAACAACTGCAGGTCTTCCAGGCTGCACAAATAGACCAACTTCATAAACTCTTGGTACTGGGCCGAACTTCCCTCTACTGCTTCAGTATTTTTCTGTGACTTAGCTCACTTGAGACAACCATTTGCTCCCCACACAAAGCAGAGAAGATTTAGCCATTTATTCTTGCCACATCTACCATGGCAGTGGGTATTATACTGTCTTTACCCTAAAAGGCAATTCTTTTCTCTTGCATGATTTTTTGAAATAATTTTTCAAACTAAAACTCTAAAAGTTGCCATTAACAAGTTCTTACCTGTCAAGCAGGTACACCTGACTGAGGAGTACAAATTATACTCCTTTGAATAGATAAGTTTTCCTTCTTCATGAGACAAAGGCCTAAAACTAATCCAAAGAAAAAAGCCTAACATAGAAATAATGAGTCTCCTTAAAGTAAGGAACCCTAAGAGAGAGCAAATAGAAGAAGAAAATTTTAGGGGCATCAGGCATGATACAAGCCAAGCTTTTGCAAGTTGTGGTTTCATAATTATAGTATTTTTGAAAACATAATTCTACAGCTGCACTGCTAAAATAAAAGCTTCTCAAATTTTATTTTAATAAATTGCCAGTAGCAACATATTTTTACTAAAACATATTTTTAGTTATAATTGCTGCTTTCAAGAAGAAAACATAATGCTCCCTAACAGTATGTATGATGTGCTTTATTTCACATCTTTTAAAGCAGAAGTTACAAGTCTGCTTTTTTGCCTGCAGGTGACCATGATATACAAGAGGTCTCAAAATCGCAGAAGACTCCAAGCATGGTGTCCACCATCTTCAACTACAAGGGAAATTCTGTAGAGACTTACATGGGAATGTCTTCCCATTCTGCTCTTTACCTGATTGAGTTCTTGTCCACCGAGAGAGACACACACATCACCGTGTACTTAACAACAGACACGACATCTGGGCACCTCTATCCAGAGCTTCCGATGGATCCACGCATCAATGTGGTCGGTGTTGGCCATACAACAGTGACTCTGACCTGGAAACACAGCCCTTCTGTCCTGCAGCACAGGGAAAGCATCCAGTACTGTCTCCTAGTTAATGAAAAGCACAACTATAAGAGCTTGTGTGCTGCTGAGACAGCCATCAGATCCTCTGGAATGAAGCTGCCACCAGCATTAGCTCTGTCCCTCTCTCCATACCTGCTTGAGCCGCAGCAGGTGATGATATTGTCCCACAGCGAACTGAGCATCATCAGCAAAGTGAGCAGTGGGGAAGTCAGGCAGGTGTGCATGGGCACCAAGAACACTTACACAGTGCCCAACCTCAGCCCCAGCACTCAGTATTACTTTGATGTTTTTATTGTCAATCTCCTTACGAATGCCAGCGCCGCGTACACCGGGACATTCGCCAGGACCCTGGAAGAACCTGAACCAAAGGTGACAGAGCTGAAAGATGGCAAAGTGATTCATGTGGTCCTGGATGGGAAAAAGCAGAAATTCTACAGTCTGCAGTACCAGGCGAGGCACAAGAAAATCCACTTCACCTTTCAGCTGTGTCAGGGCCAAATACGGGTTCACATAACAAGAAATGGCAAAACTGTGGCATCAGAAAATCTCTCTGGGTTGAGGTATTTCTCCCTGAAGGGAAAGCTGCTGGACACCTATTTGGTGCAGCTGAGGTCCACAGAGGAATCTAACTCTTCTGTGAAGGTACAGGCATCCCCCCATTTCCACAAGCCCTTATTCCCACTTCTTCCAGAGAGCTTAAAAATCAAATCCTTCAGTAAATTGAGAACCTGCAGGTCTGTGACCATTGCCTGGCTGGGAACACAAGAGGAAAGCAAGTATTGTGTGTACAGGAAAAGGATTGAAGAGGATCAGATCTGGAGGGAACTGCAGAGTGCAGACAGCTGCTCTGGGCCTGAATCTCGGCCCAAATCAGAGAAAGTGCTGTGCAAGTACTTCTATGATCTAAACCTCCAGCGAGCCGTCACCACAGAGAGCATCAAAGGGCTGGAGGCAGGGACATTCTACTTGTTTGATGTTTACCTCTTTGGACCATCTGGCATCCCTGTCAGATATCATAGCAAAGTTGTGAAGACCAGGAAAAAATGTTGAAGGTTTTAAAGGAAAGTTTTGAAGTGAGTGAATGAAGGTTATTGTCAAAATCTACACCAATCCAAGTCAAAGCCCCTGCAGTTTGAACTCTGATGACACACAAAAACTTTAAAGCCATAAGATTCTACAGCAAAACACATCTTAGATGATTACACATCTTCTCTCCTGTGTAAGGTGGGGTGCTTTTTTTTCTTTTCCTGTCTCATTCAAACATTAAAAACAGACTCATGTGAAACAAACTCATACACATGGAAATAAAATAGCCCAAGACTACCCATGAGAAATAGATGGGTTACCTAAAATGCTTCTAAAATCCAGCACAGAAGGGATGGGAAATGCCTCACAAGAAGCACACATCATTTTTCAAGCCCCAGAGAGTTTTCCACTTTCTGTAACTCATGAAGCTGAGGAACTGAGAGACCTCACAAATCAGAGAAACAGATTCCTCACTGCTTGAACAAGAAAGGAGACAAAAAGAAATTGAAAAAGCAGTGGAACTGATCTATAGCCCCACACTTTGAGTAAAGCAGGCTCAACTACATCTTCCCCTACTACCTGCATGCTTGCTTGGTTTCATTCCTACCGAGAAACTGTGCTTGGTTAGAAACAGACAAAATTCAGGCCAGGAACTGGCTCTGGATCCAGCTTTTCTGGGGAGTGTACAAGTACACTGCTGTGCTACTGCCCTCAGAGGAAAGCAGCAATTGAGGAATCTTGCCACGGAAAGATTTATCATCTACAGCCTCTGATATCAAGCCCATGTCTATGACTCTGTGACTCCTGACTGTAATATATTCATTCTTTGCATCCTTAATCCAGCCTATATCAATGAATGCAATGCTTTGAGAAAAATTAAATGTGGTTTTCCTACTAAATATCATGGAGGAAAATATTTGTAGTAAAAATTCTGACAAACACATTTTGGTTGTCTTATTTCCTTGATTACCTTCCTTACATGACATGAGACAGTGTAAAAAAAAGGAAAATTAAGTCTTCATGAATTCCTTTAGGTTCCTATTCAATTAACAGTAGAAAGTATTTTGCATATAGGCTCTTGGTAGGCCTGGAATTTACATATACAGAGATACAATAGCTTCACTAACCCAGAGGTTGCCAGAGAAATCTTGCCTGCAGTAATTCTTTTTCCTCTACAATCACACTAAACACATACACAAATGATTAAATCCATTATTGTGTATTTGAGTCATTCTCTTGCAATTCAGGGTCACCAGAGTCCCAGTTCACTCTGAGTGATTATTCCATCCAAGCATGTTTGGAGGCCTTTGGTAAGGACTGAATCAGTCCTGTGTGCAGGCTGGGTTGTGTTTCGTGCTCCAAAGGCTCTCCCAGCCCTGTGCACCCTGCTCAGGGCACACTGTGACTGCCCAGCCCCAGATGAGGGGCTCAGGCCCTCCCAGGGGATCAGCTGCAGTATCTGGGCTTGGCTGTGCTTTTCATTCCTGCAGGCACAGCTCTGGACTGAGCAGTGCCACGGCAGGAGCCACGTGCCCTGCAGCCTCCTGTCCACACTCCACAGGCCTTTTGGCTAATTACAGGGGCTGGCAGCTGCTCTGCCTTCATTCCAAGGCAGGCCCTCGCTTCATTTGCCTCCTGCCAAAAATAGTCTGAGCTCAGAGAGCAACAGAGGTCATCTCGACTTGGAAATCTCAGTGTTTTCTGCCTTTCTTCTCAGTTTCAGGCATTTATATTCTGGATGAATTTCACTTAGATGCCCTACAACTGACTGTAATAACAACAAATATAATTATAATAGAGGAAGAACAGGAAGATCTGTCTAACTGCAGATACAATATATTCTTAATCCCCTGCCCTCAATCTGTCAGAGCATTAAACTTTGTTTTTGCCCTCTGTACAAAAATAACACCAAAAAAAGTCCCTGGAAGAAGATACATTGGCACCTTAACCAGTACCAGTGCTTCTACCAAAGCAGATTTTTTACAATATACCTAGCCTTGGGCTTCTCAGTACTATCTTGGTTTAGGGCTGTGGTCAAGAGTATGAGGAAGGCATAGAGGGAGAGCCTGGAACAGGACAGAGAGCTGAGCAGTCAAAGGTGCAGAAGCAAAGGCTGGGTGTTGCACCAAGCAGACTGATAGTTAATCTGTAAGGAAGGTGTTCAGGTTTGGAGGACAGCAGCTATTTCAGAGGGACTTTGAAAAGAGCCAGGACAGTCTCCTCTTCCCAGATTCACCAGCTGCTCTTCATTCCTCCTCTCCTTGCCCATTGTCCCATGCAGAGGCAGAGCCCAGGGGGAAGCTCTGAAGAACACACCTTACTGGCCCTGCAGCCCAGGCTGGGAGCCAAGGGCACTGACCACTGGTGCTGCTGGCAGGGCTGGTGCCAGTCCCTCACTCACAGGAGGAGCTTTCTCCCCCACACACCAGCCCCTCCATCAGCCAAGGCCCCTGCACTCAGGAGAGAGCTCAGCTGTAGAGGAACATGCTGTTCTGCCAAAACCCATCACCTCTAATCCAAGCAGAGCAGGTACCTGCCCTCCAGGTAGCAGCCCACTGTGCTCATGTGTGCAGCCAGCCGTGCTCTGTAATAGACCCCAGGAACAGCAGGGAATGTTCCTCTCCACTGATCTTTCCACTGTGATTGTGCACCAGGCTGCAAACCTGTATTCAACTCACTCATGCCCAGACCCTGCTCCTGAGGTGGCCTCCAAGTGCACTGGTTTAAGATGGGTCTCAGCACTGACTGCTGTCCTGAAAGTTTCAAAGGTTTACCAACAACAAAACCAAAGGTGCTGCATTACACTAGGTGCCCAGCCCTACACAGGCAGCTGTTTATGTGCACAGCTCCCCCTCTTCAGCACTCACAAGTCCTTTTCTTTCAAAGCCCTTTGGCATCTTTCCTTTTGCCCTCCTTCCCATTTGACTGGTCCTGGCCTACTAGGCCACGTCTGACCACAAATATGTCCCAAGCTACCTCCTTTCTTGTCTTCATGCTTTCTGCAGTCCTTCCTGCTCAACTTTTTAGAGAGGTTCAATGCCCTCAGTTCAGCCTGTCCTAAGCTGTCATCAGCTCTTCCCACGTGCTTCCCATCCCTGCTGAATCTGAGTCACACCAGGAGCGCAGACAGATCTTTTCATGGAGAACATTTTAGAGTAATGTTTTGGTCTTGTGGATCATTTAAAGTAAGTCATCAACGTCATTACGAGGCCAAAGTATTTTTTCTGATGTTCAGTAGTGGGTCCCAGCTTTTTTGGGTACTTCCAGCTAATGTGTCTCAAGTCCTGTCACAGCTAAGATCAAAGGCCATGCATCTCCTCCCAGCATTTCTACAGAATTGTTCCCACTGATATGACACCTTCACATGGGAAGTGAGGGTCAGGGTACCAAAAGCAGAGCAGGCAAAAAAGAGAAAATGGGTTTAACTCCACATCCACTTTCCCTATGGGCTCAGCCTCACAAATCAAAACTTGAATTGGCAAAATGAAGTGTTGGTGTGTGAAACAGTGAAAAATAGAGAGCAGACCTAGGTTTAGCACTGTGTGTTGCTGTTAGCCACAAACCAATGGCTAACAGTTCGTGTTGTCTGTCACAAAACAGTGAGAAGCTCTTCAGCATCACCTTTCAGTGCTTCATACAACTGCTACTCATAGAAACTTTGAAATGTCACCCGAGCCAGTAACAATTGCTTGTTTAATTTATACACTTTGAAAGATACTGCTAAAACCAGTGAAGAGGTTTCAGACACTGGGTTCATGGACTAAAAGCATTTATGAGTTAATATTTAACTGACAACAAAAATCATCTATATAGTCATTCTTTTTTTCCTTTCCTGCATTTAACAGCTAATTTATTTATTTATTTATTTTTTACTTTAATTTTGTTAATAAATTTAAATACCTTTCCAAGTGGACCTGGTAGCTTAATAAATTGTTCCCTTTCTGCTCACATTCAGGGATGCATTCACAGCTTTGAAAAAAAAAATTTCTCGATTTCATCTTTGTATCTTGAAATTTCTTTTTCTGGCTGATGCCTTCTCACTTGGAAGACTCCCTTCTAGCTTAAACAACATGTTAAAATATTCTTCCTACTTTGGTCTGTGGTGCTGAGGTGAAATCCTGCTCGTTATTTGCTTTGAAAGACACAGAGCTGAAGTGTTGGTTTACATGTACACACATCACCCCCGTTTTGGGCTTCCTTACTATTCCCTGTTGGGTTTTGTGGGTTAAGAATTTATGAGCCATGGACACTGCAGTTAAACATCCTGGCCACATGCAGCTTTGCACAAGGCATAAAATCTAATACTGAAAATCAAATAGTATTAGCACTGACAGCAAGTACAGACCAGTGACCCCAAAATGCCAAAGGCTTTCAGGTGCTGTTAGAGCAGCTGAAGCTCTCTGGCATTTAGAGAAAAATGGATGACTTGGCAGCTGATTAGTCATTCAGCAAAATAACCAACCCAGGCAAAACAAAATAGATGGTGGCTTTGGGGGAAGAAGGTGAACAAACGATGCGTGGCTGCTCATCAGCGTTACCTCTTCTGCACATCCAGGACTGAGAAATCAACAGTGTAACAAAACAGGAAGGTCAGTGTGTTTCTCTTGCACAACAACAGGGATTTCCTGGACAAGTCTGTCCAGGAATATTAAACAACAGCATTGTAAAAAGCAGATCAATTTTCTAGAAGAGGCAAACAGTGAGTGTGTCTCACTGCTGCAGCGCATTCCTGTGCCCAGAAAGGCGGTATAACTCAAGGATGAGCCCGGAGCATCCCGGGCTGACAAGCGACGCTGGCAGGAGCTGCTGTGGCTCCAGCAGCCCGCGCTGCCAGGAGAGCATCCCAGGCAGCACACGGAATGCCGGGCTGCCACCAGCACCGCGAACACGAGAGGGCACTCTCCGGCTGGAGGAGAAGCACGAAGTGTGCGCGATAAGGTTTATCAGGAGCAAATATTTCAGCAAATTTAACAAGACAAGCATCTGTCTGGTAAGATTACTAGGAAGAACAGATAGAAGAAAAATCCAAAGAGCTAACATTTTATTTTCTTTTTAGTCTTTTAAGTCTTCCAGGCTTGAGGGATTTTTGTTAAAATTCAAGTGTGTAAAATCTGACAGCCAAGGAGTAGTAAGAGATAAGCAATTGCTAAAAGGACTGGAACACCAGTGCTCCCACTGCCTCTGAGATGTTCAATCAATCATTAATGGAGCTAAAGCTTGCATAAAATAGAAATACCGTGGTACTGAGGACAGTCACAGATTTCATGATGTTCAGGTGGGGAGTCTTATTTCAGGCACTATTTGCTCAGCAAGCTCCTATCCCAGGCACCCCACGACAACTCCATCTCTCCTCCTGCAGTGCCCTTGTACTGAGGGAAATTCTCTGCAATATTACTGCCCTGACTCACCAACAACATTTAGAGACTTACCTCCCACTGCAGCTGGATGTCCCATGTATACTCTAGGACACAGGAAACAGACTGCAGTTTGTCAGGGCCTTGTTTTTTGGGGAATTCAGTCACTGACCTTGTAGACTCTATGAGAGAAAAACAACTTGCTTACAGGGACCAGGAGCCATCCGCAAAAAATTGCAGACCTTGACCTGTACTACTTTTGCATTGAGGAAAGTTCTCTGAAATTCTAATTCTCCACCTCAAGTTTACAAAAGCATGTGAACAAGGACAGCAGAGGGGACCAAGGAAGCGAGAACCAGAGATGCTGTTTCTTTTTGCAGATGCTGGTATCAGTGAAACAAGAGGGGCTTTGAGAAGGTGGCTCAGAGGCTCAGCTTCAAAAAGGTTGTGTCAGACTCCTGTGGTAATTTGCTCCGAAAGCAGAACCCAGTAGGAAGGGAGACCTCCAGGGGCCAAGGTGAAAGCAGAAGAAAAAAATTAATAATCTGAAAGTAATGAGATAAAATTCGAGTTTGTTAGAAGCTTCTAAGGAAAGAAAGGGTCCAACATGGACCCACATTTTGCAGCCAGCTCCATTTTTATAAGTTGCCTACTACGGACAGGAAGGCTATTTGCCTGGACAGATTTCTCTGGAATGACATTCATTTTCAAAAGGGCTCTGCAGGAGCCTTGATAAGGGCTGCCAGTGAGATACATCAGTCCTGGCCCTTCCCACAGCATTTTCCAGGCACCAGCACCATGGTGGTAACTGATACCAGCAATTTTTTCATTCTGTGTCCAGCAGCAAGAAGATTATATTTGATTGAGCTTCACTACTGATTAATTTCTGTCTCCAGGGTTCTCTGCCAGCATTTAAACCCACTAAGCCCCTAGTATTCCTTTAGCCTGTGACTCATAAGAAAACTCAGCATGCAGTGTGTTTTCTGTCCCAAGACCATGATCCTAAGGAAATACTCAATCTGAGTCTCCTTTAGAGGCCTCTGAAAACAACCACACACAGCCCTCTGTCAAGGTAATGTGCTGTTAGACCTGGATCTCACATCTGACATACGAAAAACATCACAAAACCAAAACAGGGACTCGAAGCAAGTAGCCAAAATTTAGCTGCTCTGCTTTTCTTTTTCCTCTGGGATATGTAGTTTAAAATCAGCCCAGCAACACCAAAAGTGGTACTACCCAGTACAGCTGAGGTGGTACTAGTGTTAAGAAAAACTTTCATTTTAAAGATAGAAAGTACCAATGCTGGGTCCCACACCTTTTGTGCAGGCAGGTGATGGTTTTAAAGAGATTAAATGCATCTCCACTCTGAGCTTAGGGCATGATCTCTCACCCAAGGCTGCAGACACAACTAGAGAGAGCAGAACTACTGCTATCTACTGCAGTGCTGACAAGTGTTCATCTCCTGAGGTTTCACCCACTGAACCCCATAAGTAGGGAGTTAATTCCTTCTTTCCTTTCTCCACTCCTGATACACAGAAAGTGATTCTAAGCATGAGTTACTTGGCCTCACAGTATCTCAGTGTCATGACTTGGGGCCAGTTTAATGATTTTTAAGCATTTAGAGTTGACAGTTACTCATGACTGGGGCTTGTGAGCTGCAGATCATGAAAACAAGAACAGTTTGCTTACAATGACAACCAGGAAGGATCAAGATGTTTTCTGTACATGGTGGAAAGTTTTAACTGGAATTATTTGGCCTTTTTTCCTGTAGAAGAATCGCAGCCAAAGAGGGAGCCAATACTAAGCACTACAGTCAGTAACAAGTGCCTTTGAGGACAAGAGCCATCCACCCACAGAAAAGGATTCTTTTCTTTATCTACAACTCAAGGAAGGAAACGCAATTTTATTATTGGGTTGGCCTAAAAATAAAAGAAAATATTTCTATTCAGGCAGTTAGTTTTTCGTATGTGGGCCAAACCCTCTGGTTTTGTAACATGGTACAGTCCTTAAAGCCAGATTTTCAAAAGCAGAGTGCCAGTTTCTCAGCTCAGACTGAGAACCCACAATCTGGCCAGACCATGAGCAGTGCTTTGCACATATTATCTCCTTTTGGGACAAAATCTTTTCAAATCTGCCTGTAACTCAATGAAACCACAACAGTTACATCTGCAAACAATTTGGCCCACAATATTTTCCTCCCTAGTCATGCTTATGCAAAGGGAAAAAATGCCACTTTTATAGTGACTACTTTATCCATGTTCACATGTACTAATGCCCGATAGCAATAGCATTCTTTTCTAGAATACCTAGAAGAAAGCAGAAAGGTGTTTTATTTTATTCCTCCCAAAAGAGACTATAATTACTCACAAAGAAGCAGTCAATTCTAACTCCAAAATTCAACTGTTCTATAGTTAAGCAGCAGAGCAATTCACTTTGAAATGAAACTTCTCTAAAAGCAATATCAGAACTCCCACTCATGCAAATGGTTTTTTGTTTGCAAGGGTGGTTGTTCTTGAAGAAAGGACTCAACAATGGAATTGAAAGGTGATTCAGAGCTTTAAGTCTGATGCTAGAAAGGACATTAGAGTAGAAATCTGCAGCTCACATTGTGTTGGGCACATACAGTTCTGACTAGAATAACTGACAATTACGTTATTCAATAGCCTTTTGAGTCTCAGAAATTGGCAGCAAACCTAATATTTCAGCTATTTGGATAAAACTGTTCCTTGTCTCCAGAGTATTGCTGTTTATTTGCCTCAAGTCTATTAATTCCATCTTAACCAGGTATTCAGAAAATGTGTGATAGCAGCATTGATCAGTCAAGACATACCGAACATTCCTTCCCAGAGGATTGCGAAATAGTTCATTTAAGTAGTTCTTTTGCAACGTCCTTTGGCCACACTGTCCCTCCCACCAGCTCCTTATAAGAGTCATAGAATTACATCTATTTATGCCCCACTACAGTTTCTTTCCCTACTGACTTGAGATAAATTATCACAGAATATTCTAAGTTGGAAGGGACCCACAAGGATCATCAAGTCCAACCCTCAAGTGAATGGCCCATACAAAGATTGAACCTACAGCCTTGGCATTATTAGCACCAGGCTCAAACCAACTAAGCTGAGTATTCACATGCATTTTTACTTTATTTAGAGCAGAAAGTTACTTTTTCTTCCCTAATGGAACAGTTCCCCACCCACTCCAAAAAGAGAATGCAAACTGTCGTAGCAAGGCCCAGTGCCATCCAAAGGCAGAACTGTAAGCATGCTCACATTCCACTGCTAGAGCATATTTAAAGGTAGGCAAATGGAAATAAAAAGATTTCCAAAGATCAAATCATTTAAGGGCATCCAGAAAGCTACCTACAGCCTGCAGACAGGAATGAGCCAGATTAATGTCTCTGAAGGGTTACTTTGGGCAGGTAAAGAGACTGGTTTCCAGTACCCTGCCCTGGGGTGTGTGCAGAGAGCACAGTGCTCTGAAACACTCAGCAGCTATAGAAAGGGTGAGAATGAGGGGCATTATTGCCATCTATCCTTACTGCATTTCCCACATTCAAAGAGGCACCTCTCCATTTCCTGGAAATTGCAGCATTGTGGCAAGAATACAGAAAAAAAATTAAACACGAAGCTATATCACAAATCTGAATGTTGTATCCCCAGTAGAATAAGGGTGAACAGCATTTGGCTTTTAGGAAATTATGGGTTACTGTCAGAATGCAGCTTTGATTTAAGCTCTAGTTGGTTTGGTTCAGGCTTGTGTCCAAACCTTTTAAAAAACAATTCAGTTAGAACAGTTAAAGGAAGTACTATAGGGTTTACTGTACTTTTTCCTTTAACAGTGAAATGTTTTGACTGGAAGCAATTAGGGTCAGGAGCCTTTTCTTTATTACATACATATTCAGGCCACAACACTGATCCCAATGGGCCTAAGTGCAGCAATAAATGCGGTGGGCACCTATTGTTTATTCTCACTCCACAGTAACTGGACAATTTTACCATTAGATGGCACCAGAGAATATTTGAACATTACCAGAGAGGACCATCAGAACTGGATCTGGGATAGTCTTAAGCAGATGTAACCACATAAAAAATAGTCCTCTTTGCTATGCATATGAGCTCTTTAATTACTTACTACAAGTGATACACAGTTCATCAGAGTGCAAGTTACAGCTACAGCCATGATTTATTAGCAAGTGGTTTTTATTCTTACTCACACATGAGAAGTATTTAACATGAAATTGCCATACGCTTGGATTTAACTGAGATGAACAGCTTTGTAGGGTTTTATTTGTCTTACTGAAAAGAAAAATATACCTCTGCCCAGACAAATCCAAATGTGGGCTGTTAAAAAAGACCCTTTCAGGAGTCCCTGTGCATATCTGGTCCAATTCCAGCGAGGTCTATGAATAATTTACCAGCTAATGAGCTCCTTTCTGTTTATGAAATAATACTCTTAAGAATAATAGGGCAGGACATAAGCAGTAGCCATATGTTTCTTCTCAAGTTCTAGCCAGACAAATGACCTGAAAATTGCTGTTGCAAGAACTTCTAAAGCATATGGCTAAGTACAGGGAATTTGTTAACTTCTTGTGTCAGATCCAAGAGTTTCCAATTATCAACAAAAGATGGCATACCAACCCAATTACTCCTGATATATTCCAGTCAAGACAGATTCCAAGTAACCATAGCTGTGTGGGTGTATGTGGTTTGAAATAACAGGAATCACTGCAAATTTAGTGTAAATACAAAAAGTAGACCCACAGATCACATCCAGACAAATGTGTCCCAGTGTGCTCGATGTACTTTCAACAGGAAGCAGGAATTTTTAGGCATTCTACCAACACTGATTTCGAGCCACCACAAACTATTAGAGGTACATTTACTTTCCAGCACTACAGAAAGCTCCAGCAACAGCTTATTTCATTTGTCAGAGAGGAAAAGAAATACATCTTTCTTACATAACAAAGCAAAAATACACCAAATAGTTGATGATTTTTTTTTTAATTATTAATTGCAGATTGTTTTTTAAGACAACATCCTCATCTGGCTGAATAAACACTGGTACATTATGCATATTTCTGATACATCTGACTAAGCAACTGAGTCCAGTGCCATGTTCTTACTCACGGCAACCCTTAGCCCCAAACCCCAGGACACAATGTGTTTTCATACCGTGCCTGAACCAAAGAATCTCCAGCCATTCTACTTGGCAGCAAGATGGAAAAGCAATGATATATTCACAACAATGGACCAGAACTCATAAAACCTCTAAGGGAAAAACATGAGGAACCCATTTGTACACTAAACAATATTTCATATTCATACTAAAATTTATTACATCATCTTAAGAGCCATATAAACTGTCAGGGATTATTCCCACTGTACTGGGTCAGTGTGTCAATCCAGGTCAATGACAGCATATTCTTCACTAAGTTAAGAATGTTTCTGGGTTAATTTTTTTTTAAATCACACATCTTGCAAGGAAGATAAAGGTCCACAGGTCATTTCACGCTGTGTTTATGTTTGAATTCAGCATGTTGAAAGTCACTGCTTAGGTCCTTTATTATTTAGCTTCCAGCAACTGCAACTGGTTGAGGTTTATGACGTGGGTGGCAATAAACATACAAAATGCCAATTATCCACAGACAAGCCAAAAAGTGGGATGTTTTCCTCGTGGTCACTCACAGCCCTGCAGGCACTTCTCAGACCTAGATTCTCTTGGGTTGAGTTGCTCAATCCAGAGCAGATTTCATTTACTACACTACTCTGGCTTGCTCTAGGGGGAGTAAAGCCTGACTAAAGGCTGCTGGAGAATCCCTAACAGGCCACTGGCTGAGCAAAAAGCCTGAAAGAAATCATGCCACTGGTGAAGGGAGAGTAAAAAGCCCAGCAAAGCCTGAGAAACACCTCCTCTTCCTCAGGATTTCCAGCCAGACAAGTTGATTGTGAGAGAGGCTGGTCCATTCCAACCAAAGTAAGCAAAATCCATGGAAGGTGATCCCCAAATACTTAGAACAGACTAAACATTAAAATAACTGCATGTGCAAAAGATGTTTGAGTCTAGAAATGCAATCTTTTCCTAATGGCTCATGTTTCATTTGCATGAAACTGAAAAATCACCAATTTAACTAACCCTTCCTTTATTATACTGCCTTTAAGAGTAGTACTTGAGCTACAAGTGCAAAAAACAGGCAGTTTCTTTTTAAAAAAAAACACAACCCTAATCTAATTAATTAATCATAAGAAAGAAAAGAAGTGAAAAATCACATTTTTTACCTGCCTATATTTTTCTAACTACAGTAGGAAGATCCCAAAAACCCAAAAGCCATTCTGAAATTTGCTCTGTCCTTGCTGAATGTGCATGACTGATGTATTTCTCCCAAATACAAGATTAAAACTAAACTGTTGTTCCTTATCATAGCAAATAATACCTGGTACTGTTCATAGGAATTTCCAATATTAACCCACCTGTAAACCAAAGAAAACATTTTCTCATAGCTCAGGAATCACAGTGCCACGGCAGCTCATTGCTAGGACCCAGGAATGCTGCCTGTGAAACTTAACCTGGTGTGAGCCCGTGGAAGCTTTTCAATGATTAGCTATTGTTTTATCAGCAACGTGACAGAAAAAGATGAGTTTTCACCACAATGGTAATGGCATCTAACTGGCAATGCTGCCTCAAAACCAGAATAAATGTTAGTAGCCAACAGGTTTTCCTAAGTGTCCTTATACACTTTTTTCCTACTAAACTGTGGGGAAAGTATTCAAAAGCCTGTGCCCCCAATTAAAACACCTACTATTAAGTAGGCAACAATCCACCTCGCAAAACACTATTCCTCACTGCATGTTATGTTCCTTTGGTCTCTTTCAGGTTCGTGTATAACAGTCAAATACAAATTTTTATCTCCTCCTCAGGCCACATTGTTGGGGATTATGCTTTCCTCCTGAAGTGCATTGTTTTACATGCTGGAGTTGGAAGTATCATTCCCTTCCAGCAACAATTAATCAGACACATTAATTCAGTCACACAATTAAGCCTATTGATTTTGGTGAACCTTTTTGTACACATGAAGCCAGGCTTGAGCACCACAGTGAACGATGGCCTTTCTTTATCTTCTCACACACTGTCCACAATCATCCAGCTATCCTAATATCAGGGTATGCATACACAGTCAGCTCCAGCCACTTCAGAACAGTTGTGTCCATGGTTTTTGTGGTATTAGCCAAACACTGATGCTGTGGTACCACAGGGTGCCTATCCCCTGGGATCTCAATCCGGCTCTCCCTCACCTCCTGAGGGACAGGATTTTGCAGGGGTGTCTCTGCAAGGAGGTACAAGAAGTCTGTTCTCTACATCAGTGCTCAGCATCACTGCAGTAGACATTCATCCACAGGGGGAGGATTCTGTTACATGACATTTTTTTACTTTGTTTCTATATGCCATGATCATGTACCTTTCATCTTCTCTCACCTCAAGTCCTATGTGCTCTTTGCCACTCCAGTACTGTCCAGTTTGTTGCACAAAACGGGCTCAAGAAGGGTAAAGATTAGTTAAGGGAGCATCATTGGGAGCACAGCAGCTGAACAGAAGCCCTTGGACTGCAATATTACATCTCATAACTGAGAGCCTCCATCCCCCTGCTCTTACATCACCTGCAAAATCACAAAGCTCTTCCCTAAATCCAACAGCTCCTTCTCAGGCATGATGGCTGTATGGAAGGGCACTGTTCTTGTCAGCTGAAACCTCTGCACCTGTTTGGATTGATTTAGTTCATTGGTCCCTGCCAGCGGTTTTGTACTGGATTCAAAAGATTTATTTTTAATATCCCGACAGAGTCAGATAAGACACACTCGGCCCATTTCAGCATAAAGTGCAAAACATTCTTAGAGCAAAATGTGCAAAACTCCCACAACTACTTAAGTTAATAATTAAAAGGCCTTCCCCTAGGGTTAACCAAGTCAAGTTAGTTATTCATCTCATTTAAAGTGCACGTACCAGGACCAAAAAGGAAGACTGTTAGACGATTTTGCATTTCATCCATGCAGAGCTGTGCATTATAACCACACAGAGAAGTGCAATATGCTTCCAGAGAAGTACAACATTGCTCCATACTTTGG
This sequence comes from Eopsaltria australis, assembly GCA_034509425.1. NCBI lineage: Eukaryota > Metazoa > Chordata > Aves > Passeriformes > Petroicidae > Eopsaltria > Eopsaltria australis. The sequence goes on from JAVTVJ010000138.1 coordinate 3,591,676, forward strand.
CATTTGTGACAGAGTGCAGCAAGCCACATACCTTGAAGCCACCCAAGCCTCTCAGATTGCTATAGAAGACATACCTGCATACCCAAAACTGCTCTGGTAACTGCCCCAGCTTACACAGTATGGCATTCACACAGAATGTAAGCAAGCTGTGCATATAAAAATGCATTCACAAGGTTACTTGTACTTCATACCTCCTGTATATATATATACCTTTATACCTTACACCTGTGGGGACTTGTGACTGGTAGTCCCAACCAGTTGCTCCTCCAAGAAGCAAAGTTACTTTAATCCAGTGCTGCTCACAGCTTTGCAGAAAGACAAAACCATAGGAGAAGGTAACACTCTCCCTGTATAACTGCGAGAGTGACTGACCACCTAAGGTGATCGTGTTCTCAATAAAATCCATTCAGGACCATGTGCTATCCTGTGTCCACTACCTCCATCCTGACATCAGCTGACTGCTTTTTCAGAAAAATAAAAATAAAAATGGGTCTCAATCAGGCAGCCCTGCTATCTCAGCCCACTGAAGACTGTGCTCAGGGCAGCACCAATTATTCCAGAAAAAACACCATCACAATAACTGTTTGGGTTTGGAAATAAGTATTACATTATGGCATAGGATCTTCAGATGAATTCTGAATTGACACAGAATCTTCTGGAATCTCAGGCTTTTCTTTACTCTTTGTAGCCCATTCATGCAGTAAGAGAGCAAGCATTCCTACATAATGAGTCTTGATAAAAAGTGCTTTTATAGGTACCCTTTTTTTTAAGAGCAGTACAAACTGTTTCCCCACAAATAAACAAAGCACAGGCTTGGCTTTTAGATAGCAACACTTTAAAAATTAGCATACTAGCATATTGAGACTCAAGTACTTAATTGGCAAACTGAAGAACATGCTTCATGGCATTGTCAAAGAGCATCCATTACACTGAGATCTCAGGATGAAATCTTTATCAGTTTCATGTGCAAAGTCATTTACTCCAACATATCTGTGTGAAAATGTCCAAAAGCAAAATGTATTCCTACATGTCCACTGAAGTTCTTGGATATTTACAGTCACTAACCTGATCAAACACTATTACAGACTTGTTTTAGGAATGTTATTCAGTCATTTCAGTGCTTCCTGTCTCTGCCTCTGTGGGCTAGTAAACTTGACTTGAACAGTTTGGTTACATTAACCTAGCTTTCCTTGCCATTACTATGATATTTTTCTTTCTTGTGAGTACTGTGAGTCATTTCCTTAAATCTTCGCTGGTTTGGCTGCAGTCTTCAGGATAGTAGGAACTGCCAATGCTCCTCTTCTACTCCTGGTTTTAATTCTGCTGTGTGCAAGAACCATTTATCTATTTGAGTAGAGTTATCTATTTTGTTGAAATAATTACATTTTTGCCTGCTGCAAATCATTCAAGCTCAGTTGTCATCGTAACCCCTTCAAACCCATACAAGGTTCCAGTTGTTGAGGGTCTGAGCCCAATATTTTCTGATTATTCTGATAAAGCCCCTTCAGGTGAGCAGTTGCTTCCCAAGCCTTTAGAAACATGGCCACACCACTCTATCCCTTCATGCCTTCATTCAAACAGAATAAATAGAAAGAAGTCTTTATTCTTAATTCTATAATGTCTACTGATGCATTCTAATGCCTCAAATACTCCACTGTGTATTCCTAGGCCTTGGGCAAAAGAAAACACACACACAAAAGAAGAACAAGAATATCCATACAGGATAGACCCCTGCAGTAACAACATCCACCTGCAACACAGAACCAACATCCAACTACAGCAGAGACAGAACACAAGGCTGAGACCCAGGGAAACTCAAACCAGGAATGGAGCTCCTGGGCCCATGGGTAGAGGCTGTAGGTGGGGCCCCAGCCCAGGGCAATTAAAGCCTGTTTGCAATCAGAGCCCTGCACTGAGAGGGGCTTCCCAGGGCTCAGAGATGAGTAGTTGTGAGAAATAAAAACAACCATGTTCTAAGTGCTAAATATATCCAGGTGCTTTGTACAGAATAGTGACTCACCAAGTGCAAACCATTTTATAGTAATGAAGTCAGTTATTAGACTTGCATGAAAGAAACAAAACAAAACAAGAAATCCTCAAATCCTATTTTCTGTTCAGTTTCTCAAAGAAAAACCCCAAGGCTGATCTCAGCAGCTATTAGCCTTTACCACTGAAGGGGAAGTGCATTAATTACTTCAGCCATTTTATACAATATGAAAGCCTTGAGTGACTGAAGGAACCTGTGCAGTGTAAAGGAGATTTTTTCTTAGTTGAGAGACTACTATAATAATTTAGCAAATCTTATCTGCTGAGACAAAAAGAAAAATACTTTTTTTTTTAAATGTATCATTGTTAAATGCATCATTTTAGCTATGCAGTATGGTAATAGGGATGTACACTACATAATACACCAATAATAGCAAACAAAAATAACCATAATATTCCTAATAAAAGAGGTTGATCCATTTGGAACCTGATTCCAGAAAACACTTTTACCTATCTGTAATTTTATTTCCATCAGTTTAGGAATATAGAGGAAAACTGCTTCAGTATATATTTAATTTAAATCTAAGTATTAACTCCCCTCAGTTGTAAACTTATATCAGAATTTATTTCAGAAACCCTCTCCTTCAATAAAACCACTTTTTCCTGTTTGACACCTTATGTGAGTGGCATAGAAAGAATGTAAAACACCTAAAAATCACCTGTGAAGATTACAGTGGCAAGAGGCGAGTTTCAAAACAGGAATAATTTTTCTTAATCCAGGAGAGCTTTTTTCCACTGGCTTCTAAGGAAGAGAGAAACCTTTCTTGTTCTTAAAGAAAGAGCACAGTTATCAAGTTCAGGATTTAGGTTACAAACCAACTTTTCCTTATTTATAGATTTGGAATGCAGTTCCTTTGACAGCAATGTAGGATGTTGCCTGACATGACAAGGAGATTGCCAGTGCAGGATTATTGCTCTGGTTCTTCAGAGTGCCACATTCAATTTTAATTCATGCTCTTATTAATTACACTCCTTACAAATTGGGTAATATCAGTATTTTGTTTTTCCAATTGGTAATATTAAAATCTCTCTTTATAGTGTTTTCTAATTAGATTTAGAATGTGAACTATGACTTTGCTTCTGAGAGCCAAACCAGACAGGTTTCACTCTTGCCAGAAAGCGCCCATGCTATTTCCAAGAGTGAAAATTCCTGGACTTCTGAGCCTTGTACATTTGTTTCTAATTCTCCTAACATTTCAGAAAAGACAAGGTTCACATAGTCCATCTGTTGAAAAATCTTCCAGAGATTAAGATGTTTAAAACTGTGTGGCTCTAATAAATAACAGTGTATACGTAAGGTTGTACAGCACATTGAATGTTACCAAATGTTAACACCTCATGTGTGATCAGTCAGACTTTTAAGCCAATATCAAATGGTTTTCTGTCATGTTCACTAAGGCTGTATTTATTTCCCTGCTCATTCTCACAACCATTAATGGCTCTCTTCAAAATCCTTTGGTGATGAGTGGGAGGTACCAGAAAACTGAAAAAGGTCAAATATAGTGACAGTCTGTAAAAAAGGCAGGAAAGGAACCAGTAAATTCTAGACTAGTCAGTTTAACTTCTTCTCCCAGAAATATTCTGGAGTAAAAAAAGTAATTGGAACAGGTAATTGGAACAGGTAACCTAATAACAAGTGTGATACACAGCAAGTATAGCTATGACAAGAATAAATCCTACCAGACTAATGTGCTACTGTAACAAACCAGGAATGTCTGCAGACAGGGGAGCAGCAGAGGCCATAATTCAGGATTTCAGTAGAGTTTAAATTCTATGTCCTGTAACATTCCCATAAAATACAGCAAAAACTGTCAATGACATAAAAATGTGTAATAAGCATCCCCACACGGGACTGTTGTGACCGTCAGGATGGAAGGATGTATCAAAATAGACAGATAATCCATCCTGGGCCCATATCTGTTCTGTGTTTCATTGATGACTCAATGAGAAAAATGAAAGTATGCTTCTGAGGGGCATAAAAACTGAAGCTACAGAAGTGCAGTATTAGTGCAAATAGGTGTCAAAAAAACAGGAACACAATCTTTACGAAAAAACAGGATTGCATTCATTTGGGACAAGAGCAGGAGACCATACTGAGCAACAGCACTCAACAAAATACACCAAAGAACAATTAGCTGGATGATGGTATTTTCAGAAAAGGACCTGGGGGTTACAGTTCATCAACACAATGCCATGCGGACAGGATAAGCACTGCATAGAAATGAATAATCAGGAGTACAGGTTGTGAGGCAGCTGGTAAGACCATGCAGCTCTGCACAGCACTAGTCAGGCCTCAGCTGGGGTACTCTCTCCAGTTTTGTGCTTGTATTTCAAGAAGGATGTAACCTACTATGAAAGGAGTTTGTTGCAGATTAACAAGATATAGGACCTCTGAGAATGAGCTGAAAGACTTAGGAGTACCTAGCCTAATGAAGGTAACCCTTAAAGATTAATCAATGCTTGATAAAAGTATTCATAGATAAAAGAAAAAATTCATTCATTGTGTCCATGGTGGACAGGACAACAACTAATAGATTTAAGTTGCAGCAAGAATAATTCAAGTTACTTATTAAAGGGAGAAAATACTTCTTGATGGTAAGTGAAGCACAGGAATTTCCTGGATAGGTCATGAAGACCTCATCATTAGAAATTGTAAAGGAGGGAATAAACAAATATCTATCAGGAATGAGCTCAGCATAGCTAGGAGATGAACGAGATAACCTTTCTGTGATCTCTTTCACTCTTTATTTTATGGTTCCATGATTTAGTGTAGTTAAAAAGATGGTTCAGAATCACTTCGCCCTTTCTGTTAGATAAAGAATTTATCTGGGGAATTTCTAGGGGTGGAAAAGTTTTTGTAACAGCTGTGGAACAGGTTTTATTTATTTGCTTGTGGGCCTTAAGTGCACAGTACTTTGGAACACAGTAGGCCACATTATATTATTCTGAGAAATTTAAGTTAATGGGACTTGCTTGGGGAATATGGCATAACATCATGAAAGACAAAATATTATGTGCTCTTACTTCTGTAAAATAGTGAATGCAATAAAGCCTTTCAAAACACCACCAGCATTCATTTTCACCACCAATAAACCTCTCCCAAATAACAAACCCCAAATTTAGTGATCATTCTAGAGAAGCATTTCTAGATACTACAGATGATGGAAGAGTCTGCATGCCACCTTCTCTTTCCCCACCCTCACTTTGCAGCTTTCCAAACCGCCCTGTTTTGCACCCACCTGAGGGAACTGCAAAAAAGAGCACTTTGCTTCCTCGTGGTGCTGTGAAGCAGAGAAATTTGAGATCAAGAATAATAAATAAATGCAAGCTCTGCAATACAGACTGTGCTGTATTAATAAGTTACATTGTCTTAGTCTTCCATTTATATTTAACTTCTACCTCCTGGGCCCCTGGAGGGCAGACACACCCAACCATCAGCTCCGTGCATTGGGAGCAGCCCCGAAGCAGACCTGAACACATCCAATGGTGATCTCTGCATGGTGACTCCTCACCCCCAGGGCCAAGGGCAGAACCATACCCTCCACAGGAGAGATCCTGCACCGCTCTCAGTCTGGGGACTTTGTGCAGTCCCAAACACTTGGGACTTATTACAGTAGATCACCCGGTTCATGAAGTTCCTTTAAATTCCAGCATCTATTTCACCCCAATGAATGCGGACTCTGCATAGAGGCTGAGTGTGACAATGCAACATCCTTCTATTCAGTTATGCTTGGTCTGAGATTTGCAGATACTCTGTGTGTGTGTGTGAGGTGAGGGAAAGAGACCAGGATGAAAAAAGAAGGCAGAGAATGAAGCAAAATAGACATGGTACACCAGAATGAGAAAGATCCTGTTATTCTTTTCTTTGATCAAGCTATTGGCCCCAGAAAAAATGGCCAACATAAATTATATATGCCAAAGTCAACTTCAGCTGGTGTTCTTTCTAGCCATTTGATCTTGTATCTGCCAACTTCCACCCATTTCCCCAATTTTATCCACATTCAATATTATGTAGCCATTAAAAATGTGTTTTTCTACTTAGTTCAAGTTTTCTGTGTAACAGGCATTTTATTCTTCCCCTGCAGTATGGCAGGAAAATAAAATGTCATTTATTCAATTGAAGTGGTAGAGTACTGAATTTAACTACCAATAATAATGCCTAATCACTGTATCCTTTTAAAAGCATTTATATGGATTCAAATCAAAGAGTTTATTTCTTATTTTTTAATTTAAAAGTACATTAAGAAAGGGTTATTTTCAGTGAATAAAAACTAAACTGTGGACATAATTATTTTTAAGAGGTTGTTGATTGATTCTTTTATTTATGTGGCTACTGAAAAAAAAAAAAAAAAGTACTTCTGAGTTCAACCAACTGATGAGAAAGAAAGTTTCTGTGGCTGTATTGCAGGGATGGATAAAACACAAGGAAAGGGACCTCCTGGACTTCCTACTCTGAAAACCTCTGACTGTAAATCTCACGAATTTATGAGTGGAAAATACCCAAATAATTGTTTTCCTCAGAGGAGCTAAGCACCTGTAGCTTTTGTGAATTGTAATTGGTGCTGTCAACACTCATAACTTGTGACTATTTGGATTGTGCAACTCACAGGTCCTGGCATCTGGAAGACACAACTCCAGCTGGTGTTGGTCTGGGGCGAGGCAGCACACTTCACTGAACTTCAAGTTGCTTTGATAAGGACAGTGCTCACTTTTCTATCTACAAAAAAAAAAACCAAACAAAAACAAAAAAAACCCAAAAAACAAACAAACCAACAAAAACCAACAAAAAAAAACAAAAAAAAACCACCAAAAAATACCAAAACAAAGAAAACCAAAGAAACAAACAAAAAAAAAAAAGGGCTCTTGATGACTGTAACCTCCTCAACTGGGAAAGAAAAGACTTGCCTGAGACTGCCCCACACACCTAAAGTGAGATCACACTACAAGAAAATATTAAGGGAGATTGCACTCTTTTCAAGACCTACATTCATATTTTGTTCTAGTGTTTTTGACTTCAGACATTTTATTTCCTGGGGTCATGAGAAGTATCAGAGGATCTTGTGAGCAGCGAGTTGCCTGCAAGCTGCTGGCTACCCTCCACAGAGGCTGAGACCACACGGAGAATTAAATACTACAATTAAACACTAGATGTTTCCACTAAGAATGCCTCACTCCATGCACGTAATGTACAACTGGAATCTTGGGTGTTGTAGAATTCATACTGTCATGCAACTAAGTGGGAAATATGTGAAGACTCAGTAAACCCAAACTGGAACTCTGTAAAAATGAGTGCATGTTGAGACTGGACACAGTGCAGGTCCCATCTACCTGGAGTGGCAGCAAATCTCCCCACAAATATTAGCATGGTCCTTCAAGCTGATGTGATCAATGAGGTGAGTTCACTGCCACGTCAGCTGTAATCTTTGTATTGGCTTCAAGAGTGTGTTCAGTAACCTGGTTTGGTGTCATAAATGCATGGATGCTTCAGCTCTGGAGAAGACAGGCACCTGCAGTACTGCAGTGTAGGATACCTTGTGGGATTCCAGACCCAGTGCTGCTGGATCATCTTCTAGCAGACTGGAAAACACCAGAAAACAGATTAATTGAAACAAAAAGCTTACGCTGGAGTGTGTGCTGTGTAACTTTCTTCATCAGAGAGGACTTCTCTGATTCAGTAGAAACAAGACAGACCCAAAGAGAGCAGGGTGTCCATGCTTCACTCTTGTCCAGGTGCTTTGGGCAGTCACACTTGGGCAGTGATGGGCCTCCCGGGCAGTGTCCAGCTGCGGGAACAGCAAAATGCCACCGCTGTCACCAGGCCAGTGTGCAGCTCACGCCGATGTTTCCTCCACACCACCGCGTGCTGCTGGGCTGAAACTGTTTGCAAAGTGGTTTGAACTGTGCCGGTGTACATCCAGCTGGGATTCTGGGTGTGGATAAACACAGTTCTGCTGGAAGGTGAGGGATTCGTAACCCGGTCTCCTGTGGTGCAGCACAAGGCACTTCTCCGTCACGAGGCTCCGTGCAGCGAAGCGTCCGAGCGGGGAGGCAGGGCCCTCCCCGGCGGGAGGGATGTGCCAGCCAGGGCACCGCGCAGCGCCTCCGGGACATGCGGCAAAGCCGCGCCGAGCTGGTCCCTGTCGCCCACACGGGCTCGTTTCGGATCGGCTCTGGGCACGGCGTCACTCAGGACCGCCACCCGCCTGTCCCGTGTGCCGCCCGGCGCCGCACTGTCGCTGCCCACCCGCTCACAGGGTCGGTGGGTCGCCGGACGCGGCGGGACTCCGGCTGACAGGGCGATCCCGGCCGGCACAGACCCCGGCCCAGCGCCCTGAGGCGGGGGCGGTGCCGCTGGGGGCGGTGGCATCTCCCCTCTCCTCCCCTGCCCTCCCCCCGTGCCTCCCCGCCCTCCTCCGGGGCCGCGGCGCTGCCCCCTCCCGCCGGGGATATCCCCGGCCCCTCCCCGGCGGGCGGCGGCCCAATGGAGGTGGGGATGCTGTGCGGGCTGCGGGCGGGCTGGGGGCGCCGCCGAGCCGCGGACGCCGCCGGGCCGGGGCCGCGCTCACTCGGCGGGGAGCCGCGGGCAGAGGCGGGCGGCGCCGGGGCTCGGAGCGGCGGCGGCTGGGATGCGCCGGCCGGGCGGCTCTGGGGGCAGATAGCGTCCCGCGGGGAGGCGGCCGAGTGGGGCCCGCGGCGGCGGCCGCCGGGCAGCGCCATGGCGGCGCAGTGCGACCCGCTGAGCGGGTACCTGCCCCAGCCGCTCTCCGACCCGGGCTCCAACAGCGAGCGCAGCGCCGACTCGCCCGCGCCCGGCTCCGAGGAGGACTCGGCCGGGCCGCCGCAGCCGCTGCACAGCCCCGAGTGGGGCGAGGAGCGATTCCGGGTGGACAGGAAGAAACTGGAGGCCATGCTCCAAGGTGAGGGCGGGAGCGGCGGCGGTGCCCGGGGGGCGCGGGGCGGTGGCGGCGGCCGGGAGGGTCGAGAGGGGGCCCCGGCCCCCGCCGTGCCTTGTCCTGGCTCCCCGTTCCCCGCCGGAACGGGAGCCCCGTCCTGTCAGCCCCTTTCCCGGGCGCTAGGCGCGGGCCTGGGTCGGCGGGAGCCCCGCGGGCCGGTCCCGGCTCTTGGCGCTGTCGTGGCCTCCCGGGCCGGGGCTGCTCCCGCTCTGCCGGGGGACGCGGCTGCTTGTGCCCTCGGGGCGGAGCGGAGCCGAGCGCCCCGGCCCCGTACCCGGGTGGCCGATGCCGCTTGGGGCCGGGCCGGGCCGGCGTCGCGGGTGGTGCCGGTGCCCAGCCCAGCCGGGGCTCGTCCCGCGCCGCGGGGCTGCGGCTCGGAGGGTGCCGGTCCCTCAGAATTCCATCTGTGAAAACAGAGCATCCCGCTCGGGCAGGGCGGTGCGGGCTCTCGGCTTTCGAGGAACGGGCAAGCGGGCAGGGAGCCGCTGCAGCCGGGAGTCCCGGCCGGAGGAGCGGGGATGGCTCCGCAGAGCTGACAGCGGCCGCCGCTGCCGTGGGACCGGCTCGGCCCTTGGCTCCGCTTTCTGGGGTTTTTTTGAAGTTTTTTTCTTTCCTTGAGGCTACATATTTTATCCTAGTATGTTTTGAATTAACTGACTCTCAGTGGAAGTTACGTAGGCAGCTTTTGACAAAACAGGAGTAGTAATTGCTGGGTTTGTTGCTAAAGAGCACATGAGTAGGTTTGAACCAGTTGAGGATGCTGCTGAGCGGGGTAATTCCCCCGGGGTGTTCCGGGCAGCCTGGTCTGAGGAGCCCGTGAGAACCGAGGTGAGTTTCAGGCCTTACAACGTCAAATCTAAAGGTGTCTTTGGAAAACAAGAAGATGCAGTGATGGTTTCAAGAGGGCGCTTTTTCCTTTGGAACTACCGTTTTGTAAACACTTAATGTTACACTAACATGGTAACTCACATATTTGTGTACCTTTTCAGAACAAACAAACCCTTGACAAATGTTTCACGTGGCGTGTCACAAGGAAGACATTTCAGTCACTTACTGGAAGCTTTGGGTGCTCCCTGTGTGAGCATCCCCTGTCAGGGCATTTGCCTTCCTCCTCACAGCAGCGGAGGGGCGGCTGTGGGAGCGAGCAGGGGACAGGAGCTGGTGATTTGGGTTGGTCACTGAAGAGCTGCGGTTTGACTTGGTGACTACAATGATTGGAATTTTTTTTAATTGAGATACTCTCTCCTGGGGGTGAGTTAATCTTTAATCAGTTAATACTTTAGTGCTCGTAGAAAAATCTCATTATGTAATGCAGTAAAGAGAAAGGAATTTGGAGAAACAGAGTAGCAACAGCTATTTATAAAGATGTGCTCATCAAAAGTGTCTGAAAACCAAAACCACATGGGTATTTCTGTGCAAGAAGTGGTAGAGAAGGGTCAAAAGTTAGAGTTCTGTAAGAAGATGAAGGTTGCCTTCACTTTTTCCTCTAATAGCTAAATAAATTTCCATTATCTCATCCCTCACACAATCCTTTCTTCTACTGCCTGAGGTAGTGAGCATGAAGGGGTAAACAAAGTTCCCAAGCAGAAAGCAAATACTGTGTAAGTTGTGTGACCTAGTAGTAGCCAGTGTCAAAATGTAGGATTTTCTTTGCTCCTTTTTCAAATTTTATTTCTTATCTTTATAAGAAGAATAAAGTAGTAAAAAAGTATATGAGTGGTAGAGCACAGCGAGTAAATGCAAGCAGAATACTGCCTGCTCTTTGATGAGAGGTTGCTGTATGCTGTGTCTAGCATACATGTGCTTCAGCTGATGGTTAGAGGAGGTTTTGCATCACATAGTTATTCTTGTTGGGAAGGAAAGTTTATGTTGGATTCAGTAATAAGTGGTGTCATGTGAAAATCTGCACTGTCTGGCTTACTGTTAATGAAAAACTGCTTATTAGAAAATAAGAAGCAAACACAGTAGTTTGTTCTGTCTGAAAACTGAACTGTTTGTTAAGCATTGTCACTTTCTGTCAGTGTCCTCTCAGTTTCCTCTCTGTGCTTTACGAGTATTTGCCTCATCTCTTGGCTTACAAGAACCTCAAGTACCAAGTAGCTCTGTCAGGGAAAGCATTGTGAAGCCAGACCTGTAACCGGTACCCAGAAATTGAGTCAGTTATGCTACTGATTATAAGCCAAAATTGATTTTATTTTTTAACTTCTCCCACCCTCCCCACCTTTTGTTCGTGTCCATCTTTTGGGAGCGGAAATTTTGACTTCCCCTAGTATGAAAGGAACAATGGAAAGGATGCAGTGTGAACCATCTCCAGAAACAAACTTCAGTTAGATAATTTGTAGGGTTGTGTCCCCTATGGTTTTTAATACCAGATCTTTCAGTGGAAGTTCTTTAAAAAAGCAGAAATTGCATCATGGAAGAGAAATATCTGTAATCCAAGTGGTGATGAGCAGATTTCATATTTCCAAAAGTTAGCCAATTTTTATGCTTTTCTTAAAAAATTCAGGCTGGTGTAAATACAGCTTTTTGTTCATATTAGAGACTTAAAGGCTCCTCTTTTGCTTTTCCTTGCTGCTAGAGAGCTCGTTTACATTTGGGAAAGTTACTTTTAAAGTTATTAAAAAACGTAGTATATCTTCTAGTGATCACTACACCTTTCTTACATTATGGAAGAGTGAGAATGCATCATCTTTAGTTGAGTTGTCTTTAAAGCCAAGCTTGAAAGAGCATCTGTAGAAGAAACTTATCAGGAAATGTTCTCATGCTTGCTCAGGGATGCCTTGATGGGTTTTTATTGCTCATCAACATCTGTTGTTTACTGTGCTAATCATGAAATGTAAGAAAAATTGTCTGGGAGAAAGAACATGCAGCAGCTCCATGTTCAGCTCAGTGCTGCTGTTACTTTTTGCACTGCTGAATTTTACATGTATTACTGCTGTGGTAATTTTATCTCTGCCGCAGTTGATAGTTTGTGGGCAGTTTTGTGACAGCTGGGGCTGATCCCAGCGAGGCCCACCTGGGAGTACCACACTCTGTAGCTCCGGAGGGGACTGGGGCACCTTCCTGTGAGATACAGAGTAACTTCAGGAAGTGCTGTGGCAAGAATTCAGTAGCTCTCTTTCAAAAAAGAGGAGGTGCAGGTAGTTTGATACCAGTTGTAGCTGAAGCAAAACTCAAATCTGACTTGGGGTGTCAGAAAATTTTGATAGGTTTAAGGGTGTTTCTGCTACCTTTTTTCCCCCCCCCTTAAAATAATTGTATTGGTATTTTCTGAATGGTTCTGTTTGGAGTATCAGGAATTGCAAAAGCTGTGGTAAAACCCTTGAAAATAAGAACAGGTTTTTTTCCTCGTGTCCATCTTCTTTGTGTGACTGTGTTGTTACTTGCACATAGATGGCTGGAATCATATCCCATAAAAAAATCTCAGTCTTTACAGTGGGGTCTAAGCTCTCTTATGCCTCACATCTTCATCAGAGTTTGTTGGTGAACAGATATTTCTAGAATAATTTTTTTTTCCCTAGGAGGCCAGTATGAATAAAACAGATCAGCTGTTCTTTTCAGCAGTGACAGAAGATGGTATTTCCTAGTAGCCCAATAATTACAGCTGCTCTGCACAAATTCTGGTAAATGTTCAGGTGACTTCTCCCATATTGTGGGATGATTTACTTAGTGCATGTTTGAGTGCCTGTTACCATAGCAGCTGAGTATTATTGTAAAAATTCAGAACAGTAAACTTAGGAAAGCTGTCCAAAAAGTATCATCTATCAGCTAATGTTGCAGCAATCAACAGGGCTTAGACAAGTTGGCCATGAACATTAAAAAACCCAAACCAAAGAAAGCAGCACCTTTTTTTGCTTGCATGGCGTGTCTGACTCTTGGTGACAAAGTGTTATGCCAACCCGGCATTTCAAACAATCAATGTTCTTTAACAGATGTAGGGTGCTTTATGTGATGTGTGTGGTTTAAACACTCACGGTTAAATACTTTGTGACTTTATAATGCACTATCACACGATAGTAGTTTGGTAAAATAACAAATCCATGCTGTTTTTAATAAGAGTCTAAGTCTAGCAATGGTGTGTGGGCCACTATTATATATGGCTCTTTCATTAAAAAACAAAACTGTGCTTGTTAAAATTCTGTTTTTCTTCACCCTGTTTTGGATTTTTTTTTTTTGTGCATCATCTTCCATTTTGAGGACTCTTCAGGGTAATTTTAATTAGGCTTCTAAAACTTTATGGGTGGTGTTTTTTTGTTCTGTTTGTATTGGTTTTGTTGGGATTTTTTTTTTCCCTCGTGAGGTAATTCAGCTTTTGCCTATTGATGAACAAACATATGAAGAAAAGCACAGACCTACACTCCCAGGACACTGAGGAGCACTCAGCAGCACAAGCACCCAGTTTGCTCTCGAGCTCATCTTGCAGAGCAGGCTGTGCTTCTACCAGGTGGGCACTTTGGAAAATAGCTGTGGATTTTGTCTATATTGGTTATGTCCCAGGTTAGCTGGAGTGGGCCAGAATTATAGGAATCATGTCAATTTGAGTTTATGTAATGTACACTTGATTTCTAAAAATAATAGTGGATCACTGATAACTTTCCAGGCAGTGAGAATACAAGTGCTGTTACAAATTCAGTGTGAGCAGTCAGTGCAAGCAGCTCATTGAGGTGCCCTTGCACAGCTCTGTCCTTGCCATTGCAGCATTGAGTGAGCTCTCCCCATCCTACTCCCTCTGTTTTGGTACTCTTTGCCTGCCATGGGGAGCTACAAAAATGCTCAGCTAGTAATTTTCTGCCAAAACAAGCCCTATTTTTCTTAGGGGGAGGTGAGACAAATACTTAAATAACTTTTCTGCACAGTTTAATCCAGGCAAAACTTACTGAAAATCAATTCATTCCTTTGCCTAAAGGTCACCCCTGAGACCATTGTCTGATCTTGATTGTCCTTATGCAATGCCTCTTTCTGATGCCTGCATGATAACCAGCTTTTGTTTGCTGATCCATCAGGTGAAACTTGTGTTTAAACAAGTATATTTTCCCTACTTAATGCTTAACTGTTGGAAAGCTTACTTCAGTACTTTCCATAGCCTTCTGCACTAGTTTCTTTCATCTACAGAGAATGATAAATCGATAAGTGTGGCAGGCAACGTTTGGGGGAAGTGGAGTAGGGAGGGGGGAAGAAAAGCACTTTTATTGGAATGTGCTAAAGACAGATATTCTAAGGAACCCAGGCCTCTGCTGAGTGCTGCAAACAATGGTTTTATTAGAGGCTGGACCCTGAAGATACAAATTTTGAGCAAGTTAGCTGCTAAACAGACAATTGTACTGGCCCTGACTCTGATGGTTTCTGTGCGGGGAGGGCAAGCTCCACGTTCAATTTATTTTGGGTTTTTATGTTTAAATGGCTAAGCAGGAATTACTGATATTCCTCTGGATTTTTTGGGGTGTTTGTGATGGTGGCAAAAATCTGTACAATAAAACTAAGTGTGCTGTGGTCCTTCAGATAATTAGTGTACCTTGCTTGCAGCTGAAGTTAAAAATACTCAGAGTGCTGTTGATTTATACTCCTGTTTACAGTTCCCATGTTCCTGTTGGAGCTCCAAGGGTTGTGAACTATGTCTTGTCTATGACCAGATTCATGCTGAAATATCCTACTCTTTATTTTAGTAGGTCCTAACCACAGTTGCTTTTCCTAGAGGAAGAAAATGTGGAGTTTTTCCACTAAATTGTGAGATTTCTGTTGGTGGTTTTTATTCTATTTTGTTCCTTGTAATGTGTCAGCATAACCTATACAAGGACATAGTTGTGGGGAAATTGGAACCTTCCTAATAGCATTTACATTTGGGTTTTAACTTATATGTAGCAGGAAAAAAGAATCCAAGTTCTTTGTCAGGTTTTCAAATCCCTGAAGTGCTGAATAGTCTATTTCTACAAAAAATAAATACATGAAATAAATTTGTGTGACTTGTAGTTCTTGCATTCCACTATTAACAATTGTAATAATACCACTTTCTCAAGTTTCAGTGTTCAAGTAGTACAAGGGACTATCATGGTTTGGCACGAGCTGCCGAGTTAAGTATTGCTGGCTTGCACATTCCTGTTGGTTATATTGTAATCTTTACCTCCAGTGGAAAATATGTCCTATTTTGAGTACTCATTTCAGGCTCTTGGCTTTATGCCTCTCAAACAATGAAACATGCTAGTTTTCTTTAATTTCAAACCTTGGTGACAAAGAACTAATAGCTTTTTTTAAAAACATTTTTGCAGTAGTGACCTTTACTGTGAAGACTCTGCGATGACTTTCATGAACTTTGAGCTTAAAAACTAGTATGACTACATGAGCTGGAGTTCAGCTACAGAAAACACATACACCTAGTAAGCTATCTGAAGGAATGACCATTTGATTTAAGGATTTCTTCTTTAAGATGCTACCTATTAGTCAGTGGTAGTTTCTTAAATAATTTTGACTTAAGCATTTCAAACCGTTCCTTGAACATAGCCTCAGCTTTTGTTCAGTATTTTTGTTTTTTGTCTTTAGCTCTGACCAGTGTGAGTGTACTGCATGAGGCAAAGGAGCTCTTCATGTTTCAGTGACTTTTATAGCTGATTTATGTAAAGATGTCTGCAGTGATATCCTCTTTACTGGAATAAATAGTTTCATGTTAAAGTTTTATTGATGTTTTGAAGGAACGCTCCTGAGTGAGAGTGTTATCTCACTAGATAATACAGTCTAAGGAATCTGAGTAATCAACAAGTGCTCTCATGTGTGAAAGCACTTTTTGGATATTAGGTGGAAAAACTCTTGATGTCTCTGCAGAAAAAGATGAGTGTGATGGATAGGGGGTTGAAAACAAACACATGACTGTGAACACTAAGGGAATAAGTCACTTGCCTGGTAGCATAACTTCATTTAATTTTTCTGCTGCAAGCCACATTTCAAGGAGAGCTTGATGGGCATGTAGCAGCATTGTTCTGTCCTAGCTGTTCTCTTGCTGTGCAGCTCCACTGTAATAGACACCAGGACATAGAAATTGGGAAGGCATACCATAGGCATGTGCCTGCAGGACTGTTCCAGGAAAACCTTTACTGGGAAGTGCATATGCATTGGTACATCCCTGGGGTGCCTGATGGTAATGCACAGGGAGCAGGCAGGTGGAATTGCAGGGTTGTGATCTCCCTGAGGCTGGAGAGCTGTGATGGGATAGCTCTGGGGACTGGAGTCCTTCAGTGACAGGGTCTTTAGGGTGCACTGATGGGCTGCTGAGGAGTAGGTGTTGCCCTTTTACGTGAGAGAGCAGCAGGATTGCAGGGAGCTCTGCCTTGGAGCTCACCACCAGTCATTTGGGAGTGCAGGGTCAGCAGTGCTGGATGGTTTTACAGGTGGCTGCCCCAGACCATCTGATTGGGAAGCAGCAGCACATGAGGCCTTCAAACAACTGGAGGGAGGCTCCTGTTTGCTAGCCTTGATCCCCATGGAAGACTTTAACCCCTCATTCTCTGCTGGGGGCAAGAGCCCGACAGAACATAAGCCATGTAGGAAGTTTCTGGAGTGCTTTTGTGACAGCTTCCAGACAGGTGATGAAGGAAGTGACAACAAGAACTGGTGGGCTTGCTGGGTGGTTTGCTGGGCTTTTGCCTTCCTTGCAAGGAAACATTAATCATGAATGTGAAGGTGGAGGGCACCCTTTCAGAGGGACCCTGACAAGCTGGAGAAATGGCCCAAAGGAATTTCATGAAGTTCAGTGAAAGGGAACATGAAGTGCTGCACCAGGGGAGAAAACTGTCACAGGGAGGCCTGACACTCTTTGCAGCCCTGGTGAGACACAACAGCAGTGCTGGGTCCAGCCTTGGTTTCCCCAGTAGCAGAGAGACACGGGCATTCTGGAACAAATCTAGCAAAGGGCCACAATGCTACTGAGGGACTGGAGCAGCTGACCCAGGAGGAGAGGCTGAGACATCTGGGAGTGTTCAGCTTTAATCTTGAGAAGGCACAGGGGAGACTGTATGAATTGTGTGTGTCACAGGACATAATCAGATGGAGCCAGAGTCTTCTCCGTGGTGCCTAATGACAGGACAAGCAGAAAAAATGTCATTTTATGGCTTTTACCCTTTTTCTGAAAATGAAATAATCCATGAAATCTGGAGACTTTTCAGTTTTTGCAGTGTTCAGTGCTGAAGTGATGTCATTGCTGTCTCTTTTGGACAGCAAAGGAATCAGAGGATTCTTAACTACAATTTCAGTTGTTGAGCTAAAATACTAAATCAGAGATTGGACTGTAATATTAAAGCGTATTTTTTATTAATGTTAGATATTGGAGATTACTAAAAATGCATTTTTAAGGAAATCCTCAATCAGATATCAGTATTAAAACTAGCGGTTTGCAGCCTGAAGTGTTCTCCAGGGTTGATAAAATTGTGATTGAGGTAGGGGTCAATTTGCCTTCCTCAGGGCATTGAGAAACATCTGCTGGGAAAACTGGTCTGTACAGCCCACCTCTAGCAGCCCTAGTAGGGTTTGGTTGTGCTGGGCCTCAGGAAGGTCCCTGCAGCCCCAAGCAAGGGAAGATGATGGCTGGGTCAGGCAGCTGCTGCCATGGCAGGTGTTGGTTCTCATGCACACCAGGGGTGCTGGGTGCTGCGTTTGGCTGCAGATGGTGGTGTTGGGGTGCTCTGGCCCACGGGAGCACAGCTGGAGGGTGTCTGCAGCCAGACTGGGTGAGCTGGGACACAGGTGTGCTGGGGCAGCATGAGTGCTGCTGCCTTCAGATGGCTTTTGGAATGATCGTCATGCAAGGATGTAGCTGTGGTTAGCTCTGTGTGCCTCTCACCTGCTGGAGGTGTTGCTGGGGCTCTCTCAGGGCTTGCTTAGGGCTGGGATAAACTAACAGGATGCTCAGTGGTGAGCAGTGGGAGCTGGCCGTGGGCTGCAGTGGCCTTGCTGGTCCCAGTGGTGAAGTTCAGGGACTCTGTGCTCTGGATTACACTGCATCCTCCTAAGCTCTGTGTTCTTGCTGATGGTATGTGAGCAAGCTGTGAAAACAGGACTTGGGAGTGCAGCTGGGACTGGAGCGCAGTCCTGTTATCTCTACGGCTTGGATTCCGTTGTGTAAACCACACAAGGACACGTTGCTCAATTTATCCTTCCTGGAAGTGCCTTCCTTGCGCATGTGAGTGAGAGCAAACAGGAGAGAACTTGTTCTTTAGGTTTCTTTTCCTTCGAGGGTGAAAGGTTTTTAAAAAATATCTTTATAAATGTATCACTTGTGGTGAGAGAGACAATAATAGATGATGCATTTAAAAGGCATGAGATTTCCAGTCACTCTGACTACCTCCCAAATGGCCAGATGCCAGCAGCTGTGTCTTGAATTTGGCATCTTGAGATCAACAGTTTATAAATGCTGTGGAGTAAAGCTCTTTTTTTATTGCTTAGCTTTTTTTAAATTTTTTTTAACATTATTATTATATTGCCCAGGTTGATATGTTCTAGAACTTGAAAGATCAGATTTTGGCCCATTCCTTGAGGGGCTGTGAACTTCTGGGGCACACTGGCCGCTTGAGGAGGTGCTTTCCAGGACACCCACACAATCTGCCATCTCAAGATGTTTTAAAGATGAAGTTAGCCCTTGATAATTTATGCTTTTGTATGCAGCTAAGTGTTTTAGCTGTTAGCATTTCTAGAAGGGCTCAAATGCAGCCTGGTAGAAATTTTACTGGACTGGAAGGAATATTCTCTGGTTTGCTGCTTTGAGACATCAAAAAAATTGCTTTTCTTTGCCCCATCTGATTTGACAGCTGAGCCTTTTCCCAGAGTTAGGAAGCTGGTCAGTATAGCTGGTGCCAGCCACGAGGCAGCTGCATTCCCCATTCTGATGCAATTCCAGGACTTGCCTGGTGTGTAAAGGTTGCAGTAAAACTTGATAAAAATACCCCCTGTGTAAAAAAATTAATAAACTTGTATGGAGAAGCTTTTTATCAAATATTAATACATGAAAATAGTGGGTCCCCTTTCCTCTTTTGGCTTTTTGCCTGTTGGGAACATGTGTAGATGCAAGTGAGGCATGAGCCATCCATTTTCCGTTTACTAAACTTCTCTGCAGGCCAGGCCTGGAAGGCTTTGCAAAATCTTGGTTCCATTTTCCCCTAAAACTATTTGATATGAATCAGGTCTGTAGGAATGGTTTTCGAGGAAAAATAAGCAGCAATCACTTTGCTTAGGTGGTTATTGTCAGGCTTGCAGTATGTAGATACTGAGGAATGTTTATTGTGCTGGGGCTTTTATAGGTACTTTTTTCCCCCCATTTCATAGAAGAATTTTTCTGGTTTGTTTGTTTGTTTTCCTGTGGGTCTGCCCAACATGTGAAGAAGCTATGAGCTGATAATTTTTTTAGGTCTTCTCTACAGCTTTTGAACTTGCAAAAATAACTTCTGTTTGTAGGAGTTATAATGCCACAGGATTTTGCTCTGGCTGCTAAAATATTATAGAGGTTTTGAAAGCAAAAAAACTATAAATAAGAGTGCCAAGGAGAGAAAAAATGATGCCTCGTTCCAGATCATTCAAGTGAAATATATCTGCATATTCAAATTACGTATTTAAAAAGATTGAGCTATGTGTTTTGTCACTTACTTGGCACAAAGTATGTGTAAAAGCTTGAATGATTGTCCATACTAGTGATGAGATGACAAGCAGAACAAACCCAAAATACCATTCTGCTGCTTGTGGAACAGCTCAGATCATGTGCTTCATCTGTTCAAACTTGGTTTTTGGAAAGGAATTATGCTGGATTTCCTTGTGAGGAGAACTTGCAACATTTTTATAATCAAGCTGAGCTAAATGGTCTCTAGTACAACATATCTGAAAACTGGTATTAAGCCAAGTAAATCTCATGTGAAAGAAGCAATGTTAGAAGATAAGTGGAGGGAGAAATTGGTAACAGTAATGATTTATCCTGTTGTTTGGAAGTGCTGCTTTTGTTTTTGTTTTCTGGAACATGTACATATATCTGTGCTGTTCTTACCTCACACAGTCACAGAGTGAGTCAGGAAAGGGCCACAGGGGTCATTGGGTCCTGCCTCATCCTGGAGCACATGGCACAGGCTGTGTCCAGCTGGGTCTGGAATATCTCCAGTGAGGGAGACTCTAGACCCTCTCTGGTCAGTCTGTCCCAGAGCTCGGTCACTGCACAGGAAGGAAGTTCTTGTGTTCAGATGGAACTTCCTGGCCATCAGCTTCTGCCGTTGTCTCCTGTTCTACCTTGCTATATAAAGCTTTAAGTTTTTTGATTGTTTTTTCATAGTCTAAGGCTCCATGGTGAGGTTACTACATATTCCAAAGTCTTAAATACATTTTCACCTCTTCCTTTTTTTGTTTGTAAAACATTTTTTATTTTTATGTACAGGTGATGATTTTTTTTTTTTACATTTTAAGCGAACTTTGGTATGGGGAATCTGTGTTACTACTCTGAATTAGTGGTTTAACCTTTCACTGTGCCTTTGACCTTATTGCCAATCACTTTGTGTGAATGGAAGGCTTTGATTGTCTATTTTGATTGGCTCTGTTCTGTTCAGTCTGTGCCTGCAATAAATTTAGGGCAGTTGAATATACAAGATTGGTAACTTAAGACCAAGCATCTTGAGAGATGGAAAAATGAAATTCATAATTCCAAAATAAATATTAAGTCAATTATAAGTGATGCAGTGAAACATTTTTATGTTTAGTTAGATTGATGTCTTCTGAAGATATTCCCCATGACCTTTATAGTGAGATTGTGTTCCTTGAGGGTGTATAAACTGGGATGCAGTGTAATTAAACAGGAGCTTTGTTGTTAGGGAGTTCTTGTACAGAACATTACACTGTGGTGCAGAGCCGTGATGAGTGAAAGCTGAGCTATGTGCTGAGCAGGAAGTGGTTAAAATCACCTGTGTTTAAAGCCATCTCTCTGTATGTGCAATACTTACATTTAAATGGAAAAATACACACATGTATTTATGTGTAATTGAAATGGAGGATACATCTGTGTGTCACCCTTGCTGTGATATGGAAATCCTTTGTTTCATGAAGGAATATGAGACTTGATCTCCCTTTTTCTGGATGTGTAAGCACATCCATGGGTGAGAAGTGCTATAGAGTGGTGAAATATTAAATTACATTAGATGGCCTTTGTTTATATGCAGCTGAAGCAGTTAAAATAGCATTGATTTAAAGAGTCTGGATGTGGAATACATTTTTAAAATACTGTTTTATATAGTGGAAGAGAATCGTGGTATGTCTTCAGTTTTTTAGTTAAACAAACACAAGTGCTGTTTTTCCTTAGTAAATTTGCTTCCGGAGTGTGTATAAAGTAGTGGATAAGAGAGAATCTGTTTCTAATCTGTTCCATGTGCAGAAACAGTGAATAAATTTGATCAAATATTTAGTTCTTTATAAGCAATTCCTTTTTGAAATGCGAACATATTCTGCAGAATTTTCTTTTCTTCCTCTGTGTGGAAGACATTACCATCATTAGAGTGCAGAATACATGGATTCTCAATATGTGTGAAATTTTTCAATGCACTAAACAATTGAACATGTAATGATGTTTTCTGGGTTGCTTAGCAGCACTCAGGTTTTTTACTTTAAGTGGTCTTCAGTGACATCTTTAGATTGTTCAGAGACTTGGCAGAAATAAAAAAGTCATTCCAGTGTATGAGACATGAGGAATCGTTTAAGCTGTGGAAAAAAAAATGAGTAGAGTTGGCTTATTGTAAAGTTTTGTATATATTTAAACATTTACAAAACTTTATGTTCTGTGTTCTTGTAAATGTTTGGGGGAAGCGAGTGCTAGAAGATTATTCTGCTGGATTTTAATTGTAGTTTTAAGTATTTGCCACCTGAAAGATGCAAACTTGGACAACAGATAAATGGTATCTGACTGAATTGCTTTATATGTAGTTGGAAGAATGTTTTCAGTGTTTATGTAGGGAGCTGAGGCTTAGTGATGTTTTGACCTGAGAATATAATACAAATCAATTAAAATGTAAAATGTTACACACTTTTTTCCTTAGAGGATATCAATTGCATATTTGCAGGAATCTTTTCATTGTCTCTCCTGTATCACTGCAGAGCTTCTGTTGGCACTGCCTTCCCGCCAGGCCTGAATAGCCAGCAGAGAGTTTGAGACTGGTTTTAATAATGTGTTAAAGAATTAAGTGCTGTTAGCTTTGTGCTACAGCTCTGTGCTGCCTGAGGCTGCTTTTGGTGTCTCTCTTCCTGCTCCTGCTTTATGCATTGCATGAGTTAAAGGAATGTTCATCCTCCAAGTGAAGCAGTGGCTTGGGTCTGGCCACTGCAGGGCTGAGCAAGCGTGGGAGCAGCGAGTGGCTGAGTTAAAGGAAAGATTTACACAACTGCCCGTGCAGGTTAGCCAGACCAGAGGGTTAGTGCAGGCTGTCAAAGCCAAGTTTTTCAGACGGATAGGAAATGTTTTCAAAGTGGGAAATCTCGGGACCCAAGAGGCGAAGGGAGACGTGACTAAGAGGATTATTGAAGTCCAGTAGCCTTGGATGTGCACAGGAAGGATCTTCCCATCCTTTGCATGGCAGCCAGGCTTGCTGTCGGGAGAGGAGCTGCTCAGTGCTTCTGTTCAGCCTCTCCTCCACTCTCTTTCTGTTTGTGCTGTTTTATGGGAGGAGAGGAGGAGAAACCACTCATCAGCTCTGTTCTGCCCCCACCCAGCAGCGTGATGGATCGAGATCACTTGGAGCACGTTTGGCATTTCTGCACCTGGTACCCAGACTCGGGGCTGCTCCACTCCATGTGAGTGAGAGCAGGCCAAAGGCAGCTGGGAACCTCCAGGAGCTGGATGAGCACTTTTTCCATCCTCTCTTTAATGTGCCCTTTCAGATTGAGTAGATCATTGTTGAACAGTACATTTGAGTGGAGGCTTTGGTGTAGGTGCTTTGCTATGTACCTAGCCAGGCTTGAGTTCTTTCTGTGTCATGTGTGTCCTAAAACAGCCACTCCAATTCATCAGACCTCCTGGAAGGGAGGCACTGGCAAGATGGTTGGGATATTTGATATTTGGGTGCATTTTGTTTGCTTCAATGAAGCCGTGTCAGATGCCTCAGTGCACGTTGATTTCCATGTTGAAGGTGTGAACTGGAGGACCGTAGTGTAGAGCTGCTGGCCGATTGTCAGTCAGCATGGATTTGCGTTGTTCTAATTTAAAGAGAAGAGCCACAGCCATAAAATAATTTTTGCAGTCTTCTGGACAACAGTAGAGACTTTAGGAGTGTAGTTTTGCATACAACTGAGTAGTCACTTTGTAAGGAGTTAGTGTTGTGCTCTTTTACTCATTTTCTTGCAAATGATTAAAAAGCAATTGGGGGAATACACATATTTGTAAAGCAGATCAATTTTACCTGGTAGTGTGAAGGTAATGGTAGACTTATAGATGGAGCTTCTCATTCTGAAACACTTGAAAATCCTTAGTATTTAGCATTATGTTGTAATTTAACCTTTCTTCCACCATTTTAATAATCAAAGGAGTAAGAATGCAATGTCTAAACAATGTCTAAGTAATTTTATATCCTACAAAAGAGTTCAACATCAGCACAAGTGAAAACATGGCTCTCTGTTCTAATTATAAAATATAATTATCTTTGTGGTCTCTTGTGATTCCCAGGTGATGTAGTCTTCTCAGACCTTCTGCTGTTGGGCTGTATGTCTTTTAGTTCAGAAATACAAAGTCAGTTTCTCTTTTGAGGTAGTCCATGAGTTAAACCTTACGGAATTTAAGTGGAGAGTATCTCCCATTTTTAAGGATGGAAGTAGAGGTGGAGAGGCTGTTTAGGAAGAAAACACCTTTTCTGGTAAGTTAAATACCTTTGAATTGAATTTTTTAAATGTGCTCTAATGACAATTGTTTGTTCTTCTGTAAGTGACAGTTACTGCTGCAGGTGGATCCTAGGTGAGCTGCTTTTGCTCAAGTACAGACTGGTTTGGGATGTTTCTGGCAGGAACTGGTTCATTACTGCAATACAGAGATAGAAGCACACTGAACACCTTGGGGACTGGTGTCTCAGCTCCCTGGTGCCATTTCTTCAGCAATGGCAGTTTCCTTTCCTGGAGAAACCTGTCTGATCTGTGGTCAAATGGGCTCGTGTAGGCTCAGTGAGAGCTGGTTAGCATTTCACTGTGACAGCTTAGGCAACAGAATCAAATTTGGTTTTCTTTTCTAAAACAAAGCTTTTCTTCTGACATCTTAAATTTAGTGATTATTTTTCATTAAGTTGCAGAAAAGATTTGTATCAATTTCTGCAAATTGGTTTTGCCAAGGTTGTGGGTTTTGGTAGCCAAGCAGTCTCATGATTTCAGGATAGCAACTTAAAGAGCTGAAAAGTATTTTATGGTGAAATCCAGTTGAGCTGTAACAGAATACGCGAATTCAACCAAAATCAAAACAGAAGAAAAAAATGCAAACAGGAAATGTTGCTTTTTTTGGCAGTCTTAATAATAATGGCTTATGAACTCCAGAAATTGAGTACACCATCCGGACTTTCACCTCTGTTAATTCTAGATGGTTTGGTTTTGGATTTTTTTTTTTGTTATGCGTGGTTGAGATAGGCAGAGACTTTCAGAGCCTAGTGAGCTTCTTTGACCGTAACTTCTGGCTGTTACAGTGTCCTTTCCTCCATAAGAGTTATTTCTAAACTTACAGGCTTGGCCTTACAGAACAATCTACTGGTCTCCATACCGCTTAACTAGTGCTAATTGCATGCAGTGCCTCATTGTTTTTAGTGAAGTGCCAAAAAAAGCAAACAATAGCCAAATTCCGTTTTAAGGGGACAGCTCAAATAGTTGAAATAGCACTGGTAACAAAACACCATGAAGGAAGACGCATAAATTAAGTGATAAAGTCGTTGTTGGCACAGTAGGAAGCACAGTGCTGTCATGTTTATCTCAGGAACAGCATGAATTGTGAAGATTGGCGCCACATCTGATGGGTCATACTTGTGCTATTGCATCTATGCAATAACCTATGTGCAGTTGAGACTTCTGTATTGTTTTTGAGCTCAAGATTAAGTGCTTTTGATGGTATGTATTGTCTTTAGCATGAATAAGCTGTATGCATTTATAATTTTATGATTTTTTAGAATATCTGGATTTCAATATCAGGAGATGGTGTTCTGAATCTTGGGCTTGTGTTTCTCTTGAGTATACGGACTTTTTTCAACTGCAAAAACAGGCTTGGTATAAAAATCACCCACAGACTCTGCAAACTTAGGCACTTGGAAAATTCCTAGGGATTAATTGCAACTCTAGGAAGACCCAGTTAAATAAAGTCAATAGTAGGAGGCTTTGCTTAATGCTTATCATGTGTGGGTAGGGCTGTGTTTGCCATTTTTCTGCAGGAGGCATAATGTAGTTTATTCTGAGTGGATGCTTCCACTGTAGGAACGATTTTTGTGAGCTGGAAATGCCCATTTTCCCTGGTGGTGTTTGCATGTGCTGTGTGGCTTCCGTCCTCTGTATGGGGACTTGTCCTTACCCTTTCTCAATGCATTTGTGATTTAAGAGCCCTGATTCCACCAGTATAACTTAGTGTTTAACCTTCTTCCTATTCCAGTGCAGTCTCCTGCTGTTTACTCTGCTTAAAGACTCCTGAAACATGAACTTTCCAGACATTCAGCAGAGGAACTAGAGCAGCAAGTCCTCAATTTTTTCCCTTTCTGCTTGGTTTTAAAGCTGATCCATTTTAACTGCAGGAAGAATGTATTTTCTCTCTTGGCTGCTTTGCACTGCACAAAGCTTTGGTTTGCATTGTGGAACATCTTGAAATCTATATAATTGTAATGGAAGAAGAATGTTTGGAATCTTTTGTGGACAATTTTTTTTTTTTTGTTCAAAGCAGAGCTTTCTGGATGGCAAAGAGCAAAGGCTGTCATGGCTTTTTTAACTTTTCTGTTCCTCAGTAGCAGGCATTTTCATATTCAAGGGATCTGTGATTTATCCTCTCCTTCCTTTCTCAGGAAAATAATTGTTGGGTTGGCAATTTTGAGTAAAATACTTAGCCTTAAATTTTCAGTTTTCAGCTGGTGGCGCAGCTTTGTTTTTATTTTTCTCCTGGGTGGCTTTGTGGCTTATTCAGCATTATTCCAGGCTTTGCATAGCTCTTGCAAACCTGTGGGAATACTGACCTGGCTTTTTCAATCCTGAGTTGCTCTGTGTGATTAAAAAAGCTGAAATAAAGGTCAGAGACTCACAACATTGAGAACAACACAGTTTAAGAGGTGGTTCTGTGGAGGGTTTTTTTTTTTCTTAAATTATAAGAGGAAGAAGCATTAGATGTTATTTTGGGTTTGTTATATATATTATATGTTTACTATTACTTTTTTTTTTTTTTTTTAACTTGCAAGTTAACTTATGGAACTTCCAAGAAGTCTAAATCTCACCCAATATGTGAAAATCCTCTGAGGGCTTGATAAAGCTTCGGGGAAGTAATGGAGGACTTGGAAAATGACAGGTTTTTCTGTGGTTGTGGTACTTGCCTGTATGCATTGCAATTTGGTGTTGAAAAATTACATGGATTGAAATAATCATCAGAGAGAAAGTGAGGCTGAGTTACAGCATGTTCACCTTTTACATAAACTGCGTAGTTTTTGTTGGGGTGCTTTTGTTCCTGCTATTTATTGTTCATTATTTGCTCATACTACAGACTTCGATGGGAAGTGAAAACCTAAAGTAATTTTTTTCAGTATTTCTTAACTGGATCTGCTTAGGACTAGAACAGGACTTCGTTGCATGTTTTTAAAATGAACTACAAACTGGTGTTTACTGAAAACAGTAGCCAAATGTGGGCACATAAGGGGTATTGACCAATCTGTGCTCCAGGATGGGGGTGGTGATTGTTTTTCACTGAATTACAAAGCTAAGATCCCCTTGGCTGTCAAGTGGCAACAGTGCCATTATATTTTTACTCCAACAAAACTGAGTGCTTGAGGCTTGGTTTATTGTTAATTCTGTTGAACATAAAACATTCACATGGTTCATTTTTGGTAGAAGAAACTACTGATGGCTATTGCAAACACACATCCAGTCATTTTTTTATTGATGGGTAACTGGTTTCTTTTGCAGAAAGCTGACCCCAGTCCATGCTTATTTATGTCTGGGAATGCTGACTTTGAGCTACTTCCCCCTGCTCTCAAGTGGACTGTATTTCCTTAGGAAGGTTTGCAGTTCAAAGCCCCCTTGCCTGTTTGAAACAAAACTGTTGTTTGAGTTAGAAATCACGCGTTTGCATGGCGTTCTTGTTGTCCCACATACCAGCATACAGATGTGGTAATTGTAAATTAAAAACACCCTGTTTGTGTAGCTGAAGTGGAAGTACGTTATGCATGTGCCTGCTTGTGCTTTATATCATATCAGTCACACACAGGGATTTCTCAGGAGCAAACGTGGCTCCATAAATAAATAAGAGCCCTTTTTCCTATATTGGCTGTCTTTATCATTCCTAGCTAGAATTATTCTCAGGAGCAATCTCTTCTAGTGTTCCCTGTGAATGGCTCTTGGCTGTGCTTATTTTAAAAACTTCTGGATAATATTTTTCCTTTTGCCAGGCTTCCTTAATACTTGTGTTTTATGGTAGTTATTCCTTGGTCTGTGTTAAAAGAACCTCATCAATACTTCTCTACCTGTTTAGTAAAAGCTTGCTTTCCTGTGGTTTCCAGTCAGCTTATCTGCTACCATAGCAATCTAATCATTATCTAATTATCAGATGTCACTTTGCTAATATTTTTTGTCCACCAGCTGGCTGTGGTTTTGGTTTTACTCACTGTCGAGTCCTGAGAGTGACATTATGCTTCTTGATTATAAAATATATCATAAATTGCTAAGTGTACCACGTCAGCTCAGCCTCGACAGATCTGGATGTGTCCATTAATTATGTCAGTTAATTATGATTACTCCAAAGACCACCAATTGCCAGGTAACAGGGCAAATAGCAAGCTTTGAAAGTAGGCTTGATTTTTCTCTCTGGTTCACTGACATTCCTTCCAGATTACTAAGATTTCCATGTCACTTAAAAAGTGAGTGTTTTGGCAAAAGCTTTATGAAAGCATGAAACACGTGGGCAGTATTTATGAAAACTGGGATATTTTGCAAGTGCAACACGTTGAGAGATGTTACACAATGCTCAGCCCGTCATGGTTTTTATGAATAGGTGGTAATGTGATTGTGTTTGGTGATAAAGAATGGGTTTTGTATTTGTTACTGGAAAAGGAGTTGATACTTGATGTAATACAGAAAAAAAAAAAAAAGTTGACATAAACTTTTACGGAAAAGATCCAAATTGAGTAAAACTGAGCAAAAAATGGTAAAACAGTCCTGAAAACAGCATTGCATTAAATCAGCTGCACTAACATCTTGTTACTTAAGCCTCTTTTTGTTTGCAAAAATATGATATTTCTTGAGCTAAAGCCCCCACGCGGGAACTGGAGGCAGAAGTGGGCCAAAACTTAGTTCCTTACTTGTTATTGTTTGTTTTTCTAGATTTTGGCAGAAATTGCACATTCTTTGTTTTAATTTTTCACTTCCCCACACTTGGCATTTTATATCCTTGAAGTTTACATGTTCTTTCCAGTTTATTTTGCATGAACTTAAAGGGTTTTGTATTGTATCATCTCTTCTAAGCAGGACTTTCATGAGTTTTGAACATAAAAATGGGGAATTTAATTTCAGAAACAGTCAAGGTTTCTAGATAAACGAGTTGTGTAACTCAGAATTACAATTGTCTAACCACAAAACAATGCTTTCTTGTTTACTTGTGGTCATTAATTTCGCTTAAGCGTTTCCTGCACTGTATCACAAGGTTGTGTAAATGCAGCTTTGTAGAGTTTTCCTGACATATATTTCTTGTAAACAGCAGTTGTAGAAATAGCTTTGAGTCCATAAAAATACAAATTAGATAGCAGGGGGCCAGATGCAAGTCTTTGAGATCGTACACTCTAGTTAGTGATTTGCTTGTGCTTGCAAAGAATGGAATCTTAGGATTTGGGTAACATATTTTGGGCCTGTTTGTGTAGGCAATGTAACTTCAACTCTCCACTTCCTGCCCGGTCCTTAAACACCTCGCAAGGTTTCATAAGGTTTGAATAAAAGGTCCAGCAGCCCACAAAGGCTGGCTTTCAAGTCTTGGTGCACACACTCCTAAGTGATGTTTATTTAGAGTTAGTCTGATGCCCTGAGCAGTTTTGGGATAGGTTTGAGCAGTCCAGGCATGTATTGGGGGTTTCAGCCCTCTGCAGGGTTGCTTCCGGAGTGCTGAAAAGTGCAAATGAAGATTTCTCTCGCCCTGCAAGTGTGGCAGTTCAAAGGTGTTGCCAGGACTTTGCAGTTCCTCAGGAGCGTTTCAGCTGCCCTGTGGCAGGGCCTTTGCCTCTAGGAGGTGGAAAGCACAAGGAATCCAGTGGTTAATGCAGCTGGATTTCTAAAGACTCATCTGTTCAGAGACTTGGGGTGGAGGGAGCTTTGCATTTCTATACATCTCCCCTGTAGCCAAAAGACATTGCTTGGAAACCAAGAAAAATCAACTTGAGCATGTTAATGTAGGTGAAAGCATGGCCCAAAAATGCATACAGGGTTTGATGTCTGAGCTATAAAGTTATTGATAATCTTTATTCCTATAAGATATTCATTTATTTTTATATAGGTATTGCAAAATTTCCATCCTTGACTAATTTTTTCTTGAGATCAGCTCAAATTTGGGAGGAGTCCCCATGTGAAGAGGGCTAACAGCCTAGATCAGTGCTTTAAGGTGAAGGGGCAGTGAAAACTTCTCATCCGTGTGTAGCCTTTGGTGATGTGTGCTTCCAGCATGTCTGTGTTCAATTTCAGAAAGAGCTCTGGTATCTTTGAGGGACAAATCTCAATAGCATTGAGGTATTTGAATAAGTATCATTTGAATGGATGTTCTGCCAGATAAGGTTTTGGTTTGGGTTTATTTTAACCTTCAGATGACTAACTTGTGGTCTCTTTCCTCTTTCTGTCATACACAGGCTCAGCTCAATTTCGTAACACTTGAGCCATCATGCATTGTTTGGAGTGTAAAGCACTTCTCAGTGAAACAGTTATGAATCTGTGACTTTACTGCTTGCTTGTGTAGCTTGAAATTCCACTTGTATATGCCACCTTACCCTTGGTTTGGCGAGAATGCTCAGGTTTTCTGAAAGAGTATATAGCAAACTAAGTACAGTATGAGCATGATTTATCCTCCTGAGTTTCACGAGGATTTGCTACCATTCAGTGACCTTTTCATAGAAGAGGATTTACTTTGAAAAACTCATTGGTAATAAAATGAAATGCTACCAATAGAAGTGCGGAATTTCCTGTGGAGTTGTATCTTTTTGCCCAGAAGAGGCTTTCTCCTAGTGCCAGCTTAGAGCAGTGTTTTTCTGGATCCTTACATCTGCTATGTCTCAGTCCAGGACTGTTTCTATCTGCAGTGCTGCCTCAGTGAAAAAGCAGATAGGGTTTCCCAGGTGCAGTAATTTAACTTAGGAAATTAAAAATAACATAATTGGTCGAATTTATTTTTAACACCCTTAAAATCAGAATGCTTTTGCTTGTCTTTAGGTAGCTGTCCTCTTTTTTGCTAAACAGTCCACAATTCTAAATTAAAAGCCAATAGATTATTCTTAACACCTTATGCAGTCCACATCTCCTAATGTGGCATGATTGGAGCTGGTATGGATGCCAAGCTTCTGGCCAAATTTTACCACTGTAATGTAAACCAGTGCAGGCTTTTATCTTACTGTAAACTGTGTCTAGAAATCCTAATTATACAGCTTGGCATTCTTGATTCTCTGTGAAATGTGTATGTTTTTATTTACATGCATGCATATAAATGGAATAATTTAATGCTTTGGCAGCTTTATATAGCAGTTGTGTTTTTTAATATGGGAACTGTTCATAAGAAAAATTCATGTAGATGATGAAAATGTGGACATAAAACCAGCTGTGAAAATAGAACTTGTTCACCTTTACCAGAAGGGTCTAGACTTCTGTTGTGCTTTGATCTTCTTACCTAAACAATGACTTCATTTCCTTAGTTTCTTAAAAGCAGAAAGGTCTTGGTGTTGTGAGTAAACTGGAGTTTGGCAAAGTAACTTATATCGCTGTACTTTTGTGCTGATACATAATTTGGATTTCTTGCCTAGTGAGTGCATGGAAGAATGGGTGACAAGTTGGTGCTCATTTTGTTGTGGTGATACACAGCTCTAGACTGGATGGGTGGGTGAGTTTATTTTCTCTGCTTCCACCCTTGGGGGGGGATCCATCTCTCTCTTGACAAATCTGCTTTGCAACTTCCTCAGTGATGTTACTTGAACAAATTGTTTTGGTTCTTGACTCAAACAGATGAACTTGCCTTCTTCAAATGTTTATGATGGTATCTAAGATTAAACTGGCACCATTTTTCCTGCCTTTAAAGCTATGAATTGAGACATACAGTGTATTCCTGAAAATGGGGTTATGTGTTTAAGTGTGATTTTTACCTTAGTTTTCATTTTTTTTTAATTAACTGAATGCATCAGTGCCTTGCCACGCTGCTTATGCCTGTACTTACTTAAATCTGTTTATCTTATGCTTTTTTTCTTGGCTTTTTAAACTTTTAGTCCTTTGCTACTTAATGCTGGTTTACAGCTTAGTTACCCTTCTCTTGAAGTGTCTAAGTGGGTTTACATTTTTCTGTATGTAAATTTAAATTTGTTTTAAATGCTAATGTTTTTCATTTAGGGGGATTAAAAGATACAAAAAAAGATCCAATTTACTTTTTGAAAATACTCAAGGCAACAGTTTATGTCCAGTGGGCACTGCTTCAGTAATACTGTCAGTAGTCTAACATATTATAAATTTAGTATACAAGTGTGACTCTCAATTGTGCCCTGAACTGGAAATTGACTGTTCTAAACTGAGCAGCGCTCTGCTAGAATTCCTCCATTGTCACATGCCTTAGAACCTGGAATTAAAATATAGGAAGGAGCCTGAATTGGATTTTTACCAATTCAATGGGGAAGAATTTACATCTAAGACAGTCAGTATATTTTGAAACTGATGAATACAAAATAGAGAAAGGCAGATGTTCAAAATTCTCTGATAAAGGGAAAAGGAGATGCCAAGCAGCCTGGGTGTGTTGATTTATTTGCAAGTGTTACCAGCTGTATGGACATGCAGAAACAGGAGCACAGATGCCTAGAAAAGGGTTCACAGCATGTGTCACTTAAAAACTGAGGCTGTTGTGTTTTTTCTTCTGATAGAGACAGAAGTGAAGAGAGAGAGGGTTTTGGACAGAAAAAGGAAACTCTTGTTTTGTTCTCCAAATATTCCAGTTGCTTCCAGGAAGCTAGAGAGCGTGGTGTTGGTTGAAGTTTAGAAAAGCAGGAGGCTTTGTAATTCCAAATAACGGGGTTTTTTTCTGATCCCTGTCAAATGTCCAGAATCTTGTTCAGCATAATGGGTCCAGATACAGGCAGTGTCC
The DNA here is from genome assembly GCA_034509425.1 of Eopsaltria australis. Lineage (NCBI taxonomy): Eukaryota > Metazoa > Chordata > Aves > Passeriformes > Petroicidae > Eopsaltria > Eopsaltria australis. The sequence goes on from JAVTVJ010000138.1 coordinate 3,624,181, forward strand.
CCTTACTGTTGGAAAAGGCCTTGGAGCTCAGTGAGTAACCTGCATTGCAACAGACTTAAACTGGTTTCCTGTATAAAGCTTTGTCTTTGACTTAATCTTGGCTTCTCTCCTGTAACTCCACATCTGTGAATGACTCATAACAAGCAGGACCATCAGAAAAATATTGTGTACGTTTTTATCCAAGTCTGTAGGGTTTTTGTTTCTAATTTTTTGCAGCCTTGCTACATTCTCCCCTCCCATGCAATGAATCATGCAGTATCTGCTCATACCTGACAAGAAAAGTGGTTGTGCGTTGAGGGAAAGCTGAATGCTAAACAAATAGAAAGAATATCCCCAGCCATCTATCTGCTGAGAGCAGAGCTTTTGTATTTGGCAGGTATCCTCTGTCAGCCCCCGGGGCACTTCTGATATTATGATTTTCTTTCCTCCTGCAAACAGCGAGCTCTGTTAAATGGATACTCTGGCTTGGGGGCAGAGTTGGATCTGTCAGGCACTGGCAGCAAGGGAGATTCTGCCTCCTGACGCACTCAAAGGCTTTTTATTTTTAATTTTTTTTTTTTTTTTTGGAGCTGTCATATTCAGTGGCTCAAGGCAGTCGCACTGCAGAGGTTTTTAGAAAAATGCCAAGCTTTACCTCTGTTATTTCTCCTGCCCTTCCATGAATGCTTTGGTCCATTTTCAGATGTGATGGCACAGGGACAGCTCACTCAGCTGTCCTGTCCCTTCCGGAGTGTTTACAGTGGCCACACTGAAGGGAAGGGACGAAATGCTACACCCTTAGTCCTTGTCTGCCGTGTTTTTATTTTAAATACTTCCCTAGGGAGCCACAGCCCCCATATTTAGTGCAGGTAATGTGCATGGCAGCTCATGCACTGATAATAATGGGGGAGTCACCTGAGGCAGGCAAGGTGAAAGAAGGGCTGGAATGGCTTCATCTTGTCGCTGCTTTGGTCTCTTCCCTTGTGTCAGAGAGGAAGCCCAGAGTAGTGGAAAAGTGAGCTGCTGGCATAAATACTCATAATTTTTATTGCTGTGCGGAGAAGTATTTTATAACAGCAGTATTGTATGTTGGTGAGGTTTTCCTGCAGCTGCTAGAGCTGCCCATCTCCAGCTGTCTCCTCCAAAACTGCCTCTCTGTGGATAACAGGTCAAGGGAATTGACAACATCTAAGCTGTATTTGAAGTGGGAGAGTGCTCTCGCAGCCTTCAGGGCTGGCTGCGCGCTGCTGCTGTCAGTTTGTGACTACAAAGCATTTGGAACAAATTAATACAATGTGAAATTTTTTTCTGGCCAGCCTATCATTTTGGCTGCAGGGTTCCAAATTTCCTGGAAAACTGAAATGCTGGAAGGCCTGTTTGAAGGAAGGGAGGCAATTAACTAACTCCTTAATTAAAATAATAGGAGCTAAACCACATCACCCTTCCTTTACACATCTCAGTATAGGTGATGCTTTTTGGATGTGACTGGTTCCATTTTGCATCTCTCAGGGAGCTGCTTGGCAAAGAGTGAAGGAAGACTGAGGTCACAGATGCTTTATTTTTATATATATAGGCAGCAAAAATGCTTTATGAACATGAAAGTCACAGAGTTGTTCTATTCCCTTTTTATTAGTGTCTCCAGTATCATTTCAAAGATGTTTTCCTCAAAACTGGGGAAGATACTGGGGGAGCTGCAATGCTTGAATGTACTTATTATAAGGTTTTAATCAGGTTTCACTCATGCTAATAGCAGTGCATCTTAACAAAGCTGTCTCATAATTGACTTTTTGATAGGCTCACTTGTAAGAAAGTGATTATCAGTAGCACAGATGGAAATTTTCTGTCTTAAGAAGACCTAGAAAGAAGGTGTTCAACTTGGCTGTTACTTAGGTATCAGAAAGCTGTCTTCATCCATTGATTAAAATGGAAGAAAAATGTAGCTTGTAATTAAAAATCTGGGGAGATAATAGTGGAATTCTTTGGTGAAAAATTAACAAGTCTTTCTTGGAATTCTCAACTCCTTTCCCACAATCTGGCAGCTGGGTACCCTGTATGGATATTCTCCTTTCACAGTATCACCAAAGTGGTTGCAAACTTGAAATAGAAAACTTGTGTTCATTTTAGACTCCTTACACTTTCAGGAAATCCTACGTGAAGTTGTGCTTTGTTTGGTTTTGTTTTTCTTGTTGACTTCAGTTGAATTTTATTAGTTAAGCAATTTCCAGGAAGCCCTCTGCTAATCCCAGAAGCAGGGCCATTCATTTAGCTTCTGTCAGTCATGGGAATCAAGACTTAAGGAGGGCTTTGAAAATTTGTTTGGAAGCATCAGCTGGCATATCTCCTGTAGGAAGCAGCAAAAGTCCTTGAGTGCATCTGAAGGATGACATAGGAGACTTCCAGGAATATTTTACCCAGTTAGAGAGATGACAGAGCGTTTGTGGCTCTAGCAGTGAACAAGTGGCAGCTAATAGAGTAGTTTTAATCAGGTAATACAGTGCTGACAGCTACTCAGTTTTCCTGGCTTTGCTCTGGAGTGGCTGGCAGGAAGCAAAGCAGTCACTTCATTATCTTCATTAAAATCCTCAAACTTCTACCATGCCCTTGCTGGGCTCCACATCCCATCAGGCAGCATTCTGTGGCAGGGGGATGAGCTGCACCCATGTGTGCCTTTGAAAGGAGAGATTTCCACCAAGGAAAAAGGGGCTCCCAAAGCAACCCCAGCCTCACAGCCTGTGTTCAAGCTGTGACTTGTCTCCAAAAATAAATAAACAAGCAGACATTTCTATGCAGAGTCTTGGCAGACAGCTTTTTCCCAGGGATAATTTTTTTTGCAGAATTAGAAAAATCTGTTAGATAGCTAAAATTTACAGTTGTTATGTGTTAAATGATTGGGTTTAGATAGAGTTTTGTAGTTATGCAACTCTAAAAATATTGATGGTGGAATGGACAATGCACATTGCTTTCTGTATAACTCAATTACTTTTTCCTTTTTTTTCCCCTTTCTATTTGTTTTTCCCCTTAGGTTTAATCACCAAATCTGTCAGGTCCTTACAAATACTACAAGGAAATCTCTAGGAATATTTATAGAAAATCTATGTCTTTTTGGTCCTCAGAGTATGTGTGGGTTTTTTTTTTTGGTTTTTTTTTTTTTGCATTTTTGCATTCTTTCTTGGCAATGCATGCAGAGCTAGTGGAAGCAAGTGTAGTTTATTTTAAGCATTTCCTTTTTCTCTGTGTTGCTTTTCCCTTTATTCATTACAAATGATGGATGGGTTCTACCAGTTTTGGTTGTAGAACTGGCTTTACTTATTTGCCAACAATCTTAATTTTAGTATCAACACTTTAATTTTAATACAGTATTCAGGGGAATTGAAAAGTGAATATTCTAATAGGTGAATATGACTAATATTAAGAGGAGAATGAAGATTATGGATGTGTTACCTGCCTGTGTTTACAAACACATTCTGATGACACAGGGATGGTCCAGGGAGCCTCCTCCAGCTGGCAAAGGGTCCAGAAAGAGGCCATGGGCCCTGGATGGCCAAGGGGGCTCATTGCCACTGTATTTCAGCAGCAGGGTAAAAGCATCCTAGGCTCAGCCTGCTTTGTTCCCAGCCCTGGTCTGCTCTGTCAGGTGCTGGAGCACATCTGGCGTCTCTGTGGATAGCTCAGCAGTTGCGTATTGAGTTCCTGCTAACAGGAGGAGATACAGTGGAACCCACCCAAAACTGTCCAGATATTTGACAGGCTATTTATTGTCATTTACTGAGCATGTTGAAATTCTTCCAGTTCTCCTTTGGCTGCTGTAGCAGAGGAAGAATGCTCCCTTATAAACATTATAAGTTTGTATCATGGATGTTTTTGTTTGGGCTTTTAAAGTTTTTTACCTGACTTTTAATGGAAGGTGACACTTTCACCCTCAGTCCAAGAGTCCTTTTGTCACAAAGTACATAGATATTGGATAGTTTCTGTAATATTCCAGATACCATGGAGGACCTGGCTTTGTCATTACTATTTGTCAGCATGCTGTATGGACAGGTAAATGGTTGGCTCTTTTTCTTTTCTTGAATATTCCAGTAATTTCTCAAGAATGTTGGGAGTTTTTCTCCTTTTGCTTGGTCCCCTTCGCTGGCACCTCCAGTTGACTCTGACCTCTCTACAGTGGGCATCCTCCAAACCTGAACATTGCTCTGTATATAAGTTTAAGAAAATTTAATGTCTGATTTTCAGGCATCAGCTCCGGAAAACTCCATGAAGCCACATAAGACTCCAAAATAGTGTGATTACTATGTGTAACAGATTATTTTATGAAGTTTGTTGTAATGACTAACAAAGTAAAAAGAATATGTGACCTTACTGAAAAGCCAGTTAATAGTCTCAAATACTTGGATTTTTCATGCAGATTTCTTGCTTGTTTAAGCCTTTTTGCTTCTCTTGCCAGACTGTATATTTTAGTTGAGTTGTCTCTGTGACTTCTTAGTTCCTAAGCTGAAAACTGGAAGTGAGACTAGCTTTGCAATTACAAGAAAAATGCAAAATTGTTTTGTTTGGATTTCAGCAAATTCAATTTAAGGTCAGATTTTTTTCTTTAACAATGTATGCTCTATCTTTTTATTCCTAAAGGCATATTTTCAGCAAGTTGGCTTAACTCTGTGGTCATGGGGGTGGAATTCTTTATCTTGGCTTGATGTAAGCAAGCTTTCAGAGCATGTGTGGGTTAGTGTCTGACTCGGTGCACAGGAAAACACAATCTTTTTGTCAGGTGGTTTCTGGTTCAATGAAAGAAGTTTTTGGTTGGGTTTCTTTGTGTTTGACAGCAGCTTGGTAACTTTGGAGAAATAGGTCAGGCTTTCCATAAATAACTGTCCATTCCATTTACAAAGTTAGGAGTAAGTAAAAATCAACACTTATATAGTGAGCATGTTTCCATGGCAGTTTCAGAAAAAAACCAAACCTGAGTAACATGAGGACACTCTTGACATAAGCATTATGAAATCTTTCTCAATCAGTGGGTAGGAAAGGTAAAGGATAATTGAGCACTTATCTTCAGGTGTATTACTCTACAGTTTCTTGAAATCTTACTGATTTGTCTTGATAAAATGAAGATAATATCTAGTTATGTCATGTTAAAGAGTATTTTGATGCAAAGAATGATTTTGTTGCATCAAAGTTGAGACCTGAAGAGCAGAACATGCTTTCTTTGTTCTCTTAAGAATGTAGTCTTTCAATGCAGACAGAGGAAGAAGTTTTGACACTAACCAATGTAAAAGCAAGTCACCAGCATATGTTACCCTGAGTTTTTGATAACAACTTCAAGAGTTTGGAAAATAAGATACAAAACTGATGTGTGAGATCCACAAAGTTACAGTAATTCATTTAAAGACTTGACTTAATCAGTGTATCTTGGGTTCAGTTCCTGTAAAATATGACCTGTATTGTAAAAACTTTTTTAATAATTAAAATAACATTTGAAGTGAAAGTTCAAATTCATTTTTTCCATGTGAACCTAGAAGAAATTACAGTTGGGCCTTTTTATGATTTGGTGATTAAGTAGACAAATGGTGCACTTCATGGGTACCATAACAGTTAACACCTGTTTCAACTGTTTCATATTTGTATTGGATGGAACCTCAGCAATCCAATATGTCTTGAAAAGCAAAAATCTAATATAAAATATTTCATGGTATGGAAGAAATTACAATAAACAGAGTATAGCTTAAAATATAAAATGCTTGTTGTGCACATTTACATAGGTTTCATCTGTATTTCTGAAACCAGTGTAGCCATCTTGTGTAAAAGTAATCCTAGTTTTTGTGAGGGTTGGTTAAGTGATTATTCATACCATAAAGTAAATACTGTTTTCTAAGAAAACAGTATTTCCTGAGCTGGCAGAAATGAAACAATTTGTCAGTCAGAAGCCAGGTAACAACTGGATTAATTAGCATTTGGTTTGTGGTTTCTGTCAAACCTGCTTTGGGGACAGGGACCAGTGGCAGAAAGGTGGAGTGGTCTCCTAAGATACGTGCCAGGCAATAGTGTCACTTCTTTATGTTGTTTGTCACTGGTGTAGTATTTTGAATTCATTAATTTTAGAAAATGTGAAACTTTGTCCATTAAGATCTGAAAGCTTATTTCAAATTTAGTAGAGATGGGTTCTATTGTGCCTTCCATGCAACACAGGTACAGCACTGCTGGCCTCCTCAACCTCCCACAGAAGGCTTGTTGTTTTCAGTGTTTGAGAACTTGAAAACTTCCTGCTTTTTTGAATAAAACTTGGTTTGAAAATCTAATTATTATTACTAAGGTTACAAAAATAATTTCCCAGAGTTCATTGTCAGATGTAAATATTGTGAGCTTCTTAATATGCTGTTTCAAAGCTGAAGTTTATTTTGAGAGTCGGGGTTAATACTCTCAAGATTTGTTTAGAAAAGTTGATCTTGGGATGTGATGACCTAGGAGATTTTTTTCCTAAACACAAATTGAAATTTGCTTTTATCTCAGTTTATCTGATTTGAGGTAAACCTCAATGACTTACTAAATTGCATCTGCTTGTAGAGAACCCTGTAAATGGCTTTGTATTTTAATGGCTTCTGCATAAATTTCATAACTCCTGAATGCTTCTCTTGCTCATTTCCCTGCAAAAGATGCTGGGTTTGTCTTGGTTTAACAAAATCCTTTAGCTTTGCAATTATAAAAGAAATGGATACATTTGCCCTTGGTTTTGGCCATTTCTACTGTTTTCAGAAGTTCTAGGACTGCCTTTATCACTTTGGAGAGCAGAAAGGCTTCAAGATAATTTCACATTAATCATAAGTGTTTCAGAAACATGTTGGAAGCTTTCTTAACTATAGGTACTTAGTCTGGGAGTAAACATTCATTCAGATGTAGGTAGCTGTGGGTAGCATCACAAAATTCATAAACTACTGATAGAATTTAAATTTCTTTAACTGTAATTGCTCCCCATAAAAACTAGAGGAAATTTAGGAAGTAAAATGAAGAGTAAGTAGATAATTGGTGCAAAGCATTGGTGCAAAGAGGAAGGAGGGAAAAGGGAGGCAATAGCTGGAAAATGGCTAACCTCAAAAAAGCATAATGCATTGATTCATGTACCTTGTGTTCAAGTTTCTAGGCTGTCTTTTTCTTTTATAGTGAAATGTATCATTTGAAGTGTAACACAATACTTTAAGCCACAATTCAGAGTATCTTTTCTGTATTAATTCAGTGCATAATGAAGATGGTAATGGCTAGATCACCTTAATATAGAAGAATGAGGTATGATCAGAGGCATAGCTCTTCCTGGGTTAAATAGTGCTGCATCCTTGACACAAAGTGACAGAATACCAACAGATTGCAGTATCTCTTAACATGAAGAACTGTTCTAAGGTACAAACCTTCAACTTCAGTGTCTTTCCAAAACCATACAGTCTTCCCTGCCTTTTCACAGGTATCATGAGACCTGACAAATGGGTTATCATAAAGCATCTTATGTGCTGAAAAGCTCTGCTGAAAGACTGTCTTTAGAGTATGGTATAACAACTAAACCCACTGGTTACTAAGTAAAGATTTTTCTGAAGTGCCATTTGCTCCAACTTTTTCCTATTGTCTCTACTGTTGTGGTTTCTTTTCCTGTGAACCCATTTTGGGATGTCTTCATTCCCTCTTCTTTCCCACTCTGTCCGTGCCTGTTGGATTCTATCTGTTGTGCCATCAGTTGTCGGTGGGGCCAAGATATAAATCAGGTCACCAGAATGATTCATATTAAAAATAAACCTACAATAAAAAGCTTGGACTTGGCTTTGTCAGCATTCTACTTAAATGCCCTGCAGAGCATCACTGCTATTATCTTAAGCCATCTCTTGTTTGTATTCCATTTGGAAATTACGCATTTGCAGCTGGAACAAAATCTGTCTATTCTCAAAACTGCAACTTCAGCCACATATTTGTCACATTCTCATCTCATATGTATCTCCTGTACCCTCTGATTAAAAGCATGTTGGTCCCATGTTCCACTTGAAATTGAGTGGTGGTGCTCCTCACTTCCCAAAAGCATTTCATATCTGTTCCTGAGTTGATGGAAAGCATGTCAAGCAACATGCACCTATCAAGGGGCTGCTTCAAGGAAGTTGTGTTTTTCTGCTCATATCAGTAGCTTGTAAATCTGGAAAACAAACCTTCCCCAGTTGTTTTCTGTGCTTCCTGAAAACCTTGTTCTGTTGAAACATGCACCAGTTCGCTCTTCTCATACAGGCATCTGTGGTTTTTTGAAGGTGGGGAGGGTATTGTTTTCTCAGACTTGTGGAACTGGGGAGTCTGGAATTGCTCTGCAGCAAGATGAGTGCTTGAAAGGCTTCATTTGCTGCCTCTGCTCTGGCTGCACTGAAGTTGAATCGTGAACTTCTGAACTGTCTTAGATAAAACTTGCTAGTGTGCTCTTTCTCTGTGCTATTTAAGTGGTGTTATTGAGATTTTGAGAAGCCTATTTCAAATGTAGTGGCACTTCTCCCTCTGGGGCAGGAGAAGTCATCTCATGCCTCCAGTCTGGATCTGCTCACTTGAATTTGCTATCACATTGCATTAGTGGAGTTAACAATTCCTAAGAGCTGGGAATTGGTTGTATAATTGGAGGAGGAGGCAGAGCTAAGTAGTTGAAACATGGCTTTGATGCCAGGATGATGGGGTGAGCTCAGGGGGTCTGTTTTGTACATGAGAAATACAGAAAAATCATGATGAGTATAAGTTGCTTCAGTCATCCTGTACCATTCAGGAAACCTTTTTCTGCCCTTGGAGTTCTTTTGAAGGTATCCCTTTCTCCAGGAAGAAAGGGAATGATCCTCTTCATAATCAATTTGAGCTAGTTTGTTTTGAGCTGGTTGCTAGTTCAACACAGATAAACTACAACATAAGCTATATGCGAACACTTGCATCATTTTAAGTGTGATAACTTGCATTAACTAAATTCACAGTTATGGATTTAAATACAAGTGGGAGATAATCCAGGTTGTGGTCTTGAGATCACAGAATAATGTGATATTTGATACAACAAGTCCTGTGCCCTCCTAGCTTTCTTTTAATCCTGCTGTTGGTAGAATTGCAGGATAAAGTATGCAGTGTGACTAAATGGTTATGCTTAGGCCATGTGTACTTTGTAGCTAAAATATGTATCAGTGTGTTAGAGCTCCACTACGCAAATACCAAGGGTTCCGACTCCATCCTTGGCAAGTGACTTGTAAAAGGTTGATCTGGGTGGTACTCAGTTGTTGACAAATGTTTATTGCATGAGGAAAAATACCCAGGGTTGTTATTTTACAGTAGTATGTACTCACTGAAAATTTCTATATGTAAGCCTGCAAATTTTCTCCTGTGTATTTAGTAACCAGATTCTGCTTTTGTTTCACAGCTGCTGCAGAGGGCAAAGGGAAAAGTGGGGAAGACTTTTTTCAGAAGGTAAGAATGATATTTCAGTTCCGTAACAGCACCTGACTAGAGGAAAAAATATACCCCTTGCTCATGCATGTGATCAACTAATTAAACTTCATGTGCAGTTTCCACTGAATTGATCAAATTTTAAAACATTATTTTGCCATTTGAAGCGTCTCCTTGCCACCAGCCATGCATGGAATGAGATGAGAAATGGGTTCTTTGTGTATGCTACTGTTATCCAGGCATAAAAACAGTTTAACAATTCTTTAACTGAAAATGTTAAAATATGCACGATGAACATTTGTTATGCTTAGTAATGGGGGTTAACACAGAAGATATTGTGAGGTGGTGTTAAAGACTTCGTCTGTGGATAAATGCTGCATCCTGTTGTTGAAAAACTGACTTGCAATTCATTGTGATATTGTTGAAAGCGTAAATATTTGGTTGAGAAATGCAAAGGCCTTTTAAGAAAGAAATGCACAATCCACAAAATGATTCAACAGTTTGTGGTTGGACAGAGGCACGGAAGGACTGGAAAAAGGAGTCCTGCAGCAACTAAACTACAAAGAGAAACATGGCCCAGAGTAGTGACTTGGAAATTATTTTTATAAAGCAGCATGGTATTGGGGTTTTTTTGGTCTTTTTTCTAGAATAGTGTGAGGAACATTATTTATGAGTTATGTTAATGCAAATCTGCATGATGCTGCAGGCTAATAAAAATTATGAGCTGTTTTGTCTGTAGTACAGAGAAGACAGTGTAAACTTTGAATGCTTTATGCTGAATGCCTTAAAACTCCTTTTTCACTGAAGTAGTTTGTTGTATTTTGCTATAATTTTAAGTGATACTTCCAAAAAGAAAGATGTGAAAGGTTGCTTTACCTTGCATGTGACTGTGGGATGCTTTGGTAAAGGCTGGTGAGGAGGAGTATATTTGCTACCAAAATGTTTGGGTTTTCAGATTTATGTTGTTCTGGACTGACAGTGAAAGTTATTTTTCTAAATGCAGTGCTTGTGCTTGTCTGAGATCAGTGTGCACAGAAGAGAATGTGACAATAGTTCCTCCTTAGGATTTTATCAAAAATGCTTGGTTTTTTTTTACTTGCTGAATCAAAGCTAAGCCATAGCAGCCTATGCTTCATTCTACACATTACTCATTTTACCACAGGGTTTTCTGTCTCTTGGATAAATCTGCTCATAATTCTTGAGGATGTGGAAAAATATTTCTTCTTGAGTGGCTTATCAATTTGACATGTGTATTTGATTATTTGATTATTTGCTGTAGGTATGATGTACCTTACAATTATGTAGTCACTAGTGAAATAACAGAAAACATTGTGTTGAATTTAATAGGACAGCAAAATATACTAAACTTCAAGAATGTGAATGAGTGCACTATTTATCCACACTGATCATACAGTGGCTATCTTGGCATTTAGATCTTGTCATATTTGTGCATAATTATTATCTAGGCACAGTGTGGGTGCTGAAATAGGTTAAAGCTGCTTCATTTTAACTGGCATTCTGTTTACAATATGATCAACTTCACAGTGTAGATTTCTGAACTCTCTAAGCACATACACACAATAGTACAGCTAATAAAACCAGATGGAAACTATCTCCTTTGCCTCCTCTTTTGTTGGAAGAAATCTTTGGACAGTTGCTCATAGCTTACTCACCGTCTCTGTCTGTGCAATTTCCTTTAATCAAAGTCAAGTTTTTCCTTTCTCATGTGAAATGAATAAGGCAGAGTATGCAGAGGTAAAATGAAGACTTGTTTCATGCGTTTCAGGTTGGTGCAGTGAGGAAGAAAGTGATTTAAGGCATTAGAAACACATTGCAAACTAAGGCAGCAGGACACTTCCAGAAACTTGATACGAACTTGAAGCTGCAGCAAAGGCATTTTTTTAAAGCAGTTCAGATAATGAGACTTCAGGACGTTACTTGGCAGGATTCTGAGTGGAACAGGGAGGGGGAAGTGCATCCTTGTAAGGCCACATCTAGAACCTGAGGGTATCATTTGCATACATGATGCTATGTTTGGTGTATTCTGATGAGCTACCCACAGTGTGCTGAGGTTAGCTGTTGGCTGCAAGTGGTGTGTGAGGTGGCAGAAGATTTCACACAAATGTTGAAAGGACAGATGACAAGGCAAAAATTGGGGAAGGTGATTCTGTATGTCAGGGCATGCAGACCAAGAGGGAGGAGAGAGGAGCCTGGGGCTGGGGGGTTGGCAGAGACTCAGCCTGGATTGTTAAACTGCAGAGAGGCTTTTAAAGAAAGTTAATATAAGGGTTTGGTGCTAAGCAGTCTTTTACTGCTCTTTAAATATGTGAGAAAGTAGTATTACTTGGATTTTCATAATCAAGCAGAATCTCAGTAGATGTGAACTGTTCCTATCAACTTCCAACTTTCAGTTGAAATAATTGAAATATTAAACTTTCAGTTCAATAACAATTTAAATGTTAAAATGCATTATTTCACTGAGCATTTTAGCAGAAACAAGCACAAATAATGCAGATGCTGGTGGAATTACAGAATAAGCCCCAATTCCTGGTGAAATTCAGGTGATTTTTCTTCCCTGTTGTGGCAGGGAAGATCAGGGGAAGAAGTGCCCCTTCCTATGGTCCTGAATTGAAGTGAAAAGTAGATAAGTAGTGTCATTTTTAAAAGTCTGAAGACTTTATCATAATTTCTAATATTTCTAAGTTACAGTACTGCTTCAGATGAAGGAAAATGTAACATTGTCTAATGAGGATTTTTCAAAACCACTGGGAGCTACTAAGAATTTAGCGAGAAATACATAAATAAGGGCACAGTTTTCTCTGTAGAGCTCTCAGATCTGCAGTTCAGTGGCAGGTAATCCTAAATAAACATGGATTGCTCTGCTATTGTGTTACATACTGTTTGTGTAAAAGATCCTTGTGGACCTTGCTCTCTAAATTGTTGTTCTAATTTATTCTGTGAGAGGAGTACATAATATCAAGTTATTACATGTTCTTGATCCATTTTCAATTGATGGTGGATTTTTTCCACCAAGTTCCATAACATCTGGTTCACGCCTCGTAGGAAACATGGCCCTTTCCCCAGCAAAGCCATGACATTGTTCCAGGGAACAGATAATTTGTGTAGCCCCACAGAGGTGCATGGCACTCTTTTATAAAATGTAAGACGGTGGCAATTCTCTGTCCTGAAGAATTCATAATACAAAACAGGTGAGGGTCAGCTGTGTGGACAGAGGAATTTAATGTATCTTTTTGGTTTGCTTTTAGCTCTGTCATCATTGAGTTGGTTTCTGTTTTTTAAAAAACCACTTGGGAATCTTAGTGCTGATGATAATCTTTCATTCTGACACTTCTCAGGATGGGGGTGCATCTGTAGCCTTCTCAAGGGCCTGTGAGCAGTAGGGTGGGTGGTAGGTGAAGGCTGTGGCTGTAGTGGAATTTGGGTGGAGCTCTTGGGCTAACGTGGGACTGCACGTGCAGAAGTAGTGACTGGAAATTATACACTCGTGGTGCTCTGCACTAGTGCTTGACTCCAGCCCACATCCAAGCTCTTAATTTCAGTATTATTCAGTGTACATGTTAGTTATGGGCTTTGGTATTATGCCTGGAGGGGCTCCTCAGCTCTGGCTTTCCTGGCTTTTAGAGTTCATTTGCAGAGGTTGATTTTGTGGGAAGCGCGAAATACTACCAGCGAGCTGTAACTGGTGTGTTTTACTGTTCCTGAATGTGTGGCATTCTTTTAGGTTTTGTATTTTGGGTTTCTTTTGCACCTTTTTTAAGCAAACAGAAGTGGTGTTTGTATGCATTTGCCCAGTTGCAGATACTTAGGGGTTTTTCAGATATCTCTGGATTTAGGCAAAAAGTGTGTCTAAATGCCCATGTTTCTTTTGACTGCAGACTCTGTTATTCCCTGAGGGAGACAAAAGTGTGCTTGGAGTTGTGCAGTTGCAACTGAGCAAATGTTTCACGTGTGTACCAAAATCTCTTCTGTTAATTATTAGAAGCTTAGGAGTGTAAAGGAAGACTAGTGATTTCTTTTCATTTTCCTTCCTGTGCTTACATGTAACATGTTTAAACTGTGGCTTCTAATTTTATTGAATAATTAGCACTGTAGAAGTTACTGAGGCCATTTTGGAAGCATGATGTGGTGAAACCATCCTTTAAAAACAATTGATCTTTCAGTCGAGGTATTTAGAAACAGTAGCAGCAAGAGACTAAAAAAGAGAACAAACACCTAACCAAAGCCAAAAAACAAATCCCCTGCAATTATTATATTATCTAACTGCATTTTTAATAATATTTCTGTTTAAGTCCTCTATGCAGTAGTAATGAATGTGCATTAGTTTTTATTTATTTAGGAGGCTCTGGCAGCAAAGGCAGCAAGGAAGCTTCCTCAAGCCCTGTTTGCTTATCTAAGGCAGTAAAAGAGCTTGGTTTGCAACATTCTGTATTTTCTCTTGTATCTTTGAAAAATAGCTTTTATATTGATTTGGGACAAACCTTATAACTGTTTCAATATTCTCATATGTGAATATATTAATACAGTGTTGATGTATGCATTTTGTAAGTATAGGTAGTATATTCTGATACAAATAAATTTAATTTTCTGTTTGTAGTAGGTCAGGCTGGAAGTGGATCAGTCTTACTTTTTAATCTCTGAACGTGAAGCATATCCAGAGCTTCAAATGCAAGTAGCTTAGGGCATTTTCAGGCATTAAAAATATTAATCATTGACCTGAGACTAAGATGTCTCAAGCTAATTATTATCCATGCTCAGGAGTAACTTCTGAAGGGCTTTCCATGTGTCTTCAGCCATGACTATTCCCAAGCTGCCTATTTATAACTGTAGTTCCCCTAGGGCTGTATTTCCATTTCTGATGGCAACCTCTGAGCTCTCGGTTTCTTCCCATGTTATTTATCTTGGTGGTGAGACCTCGTGAGTTGGGGGTGATCAGACACTGTCATGGGTCTTGTCTCTGCTGCAACCACAGGAGCAGTTTGGAGCTGCAGGAACTGGTTCCACACATTCCACATTTCTGGGTAGAAATCAGTATCTGCACTACCATTAAAATAACCTCTTGATGTAGAGCTTGGCTCATAGCATGTGACAAGGATATATTAAGGCCATACGTTTCCAGAATTGGCTTCAGGGCCCTGGCAGGAATGGGAATGCTGGCATCCAATTTACGCTGAGCTTCCTCTCATTTAGCTTCCCAGGAAGAGGAAGCGACTGCTTGGAGAGGGCAGAGTGGATTAGAGGGCTGAAAGAATGTCAGTGGAAGTTAACACTTGCAGGAAATCTTGGGATTGAGACATTTGTCTCCCTTTTGGCAGAGCCCCACCCAGTGGAAAGGAGACTATTTAGGTTGGATCAGTTTCTCTAAAAAGGTAAATCAAGAATGCTTACTTAACTTTTTGCTTAGTTCAGGCAGAGCTGAGTGGTGGGAAGGCTTCATTTTTGTGGAAAATGGCATTCATCCCATCTGTAGTATAGTGACCATTCTGCTAAGGCAATGGAGTAATTCCAAGGATTTTTTTTTCATTTCATCTCCAGTTTCTCCTGTGCTGACTCTGATACAATGGGCACTGTCTTGAGATTTTACCTGTAATGTGAAGTCTTAGTTGATGAAGTTCAACTTTATGCCACTTTATTGCTATAGTTAACACTTTGTGCAAGATCCCTTGCATTGTAAAGCAATCGAGAAGGAGTAGTTTGTCACCACCATCTCAATTGAAGTGCTCAATGCTTCTCATTCTGAGAGTTAAACCCTCCCTTAAAATAGAGGAGAGACTTCCTTCCCAGAAATTTTTGTACTTTTACCTTGGGGACAAAAAACCAATAAAAGACACGTATGAGAATGATACAGCTCAAGGATATACACTGAGTTTCTGACTTGTGAGGAGGAGAATTGCTGATTTTGCTTGCAGAGAGGAGAGGTGGATGCATATTGATGTTTCTAACAGTGTTCTGTGGGGCTTCATTTTTCAGTGATACTTTTTCTTAGAGTTTTTTTACATTACCTGTGTAATTCATTAATACTGTACAGGCAGATACTTCTATAGATAAATTTTTTGCATGCTTAAATATTTTCATTGTTTTTGACTATGCTTTGTCATGTATTTAAAACAAAAGTGTTACCTGAGACCCTTGACTGGTATTTCCATTGAGGGTAAACAAAACATTTAAATCAAGTGAGGGACTTCAGTGTTCCTCCATATGTAAGGGCATTTGATTGATCGGTCTTTGCTCTCACTTAACTTTATTTGCTGTATTTGTAAATTAAGTCAAAAGTTCTGTAAACGTTATTGTTGCAAAAGGTTCACTTAATGCAGTTTTTGGATGCAGCAACAATACTGCAATATTTGCTTAAACAAGACCCTTGTTTTAAGAGTTATCTTAGTTCTTTTCAGGTGAAGTGAAGGTTAAAAAAAGATGCATTATGTATGTGCATGCATGCATGTGTTCTCACCCGTTCTAGGCTAAAAATCCCTTACTGGAAATGGAAACAATAAAAATTCCAAAGCCATATCCATATAGGCAGCTTTCCCATTTCCATCTTCACTGATTTAGAGCTTTCTTGTACAGTCTGAAAGTTTGATTTGTAAAGCTGATGTTTTTTACTCTGCTGCCTTTATTGCTTTTATATAAAATGTGTTCATTAGTGTAAGTATTTAGTATATAAGATACACATTGATCAAAACTATGAATAAATACATTGCCTATGATGTTGACCTTGACCTCTAATTTTAGCTTCAGTACCTCTTCATCCTGCACATGTTTGCCTTAATTCTTGATAAGGTCTTTAGGAATAACTGTGAATGCCTTGTGTAAGTGATACATTTATTAGAGTCATTGTGGGCTAGGATTAGTCCGTGACAACAAACAGCCTGTTTGCTGCTCTGGGGAAGCCTCAAAGTCTGCACAAAAGTATTGGCTGTGAAAGTTGTAGGGGAGCATGTTGGTTTTTGCTTAACTTGACATGACACTGTGTAGCAGTATGCAGATGGGAAGCAGGAAAGTTTTCCTTCTGTTCCCTCTTTATATGTCAGTCAGAAACACTTTAATGCTTTTTGATAGGTATTCTAGCATTTAATAAAAGCTTGAAATAAAAATCAGTGTAACAGAGGCAGACAAGTGAGTAGGTGAAGATCAATTTCCTGCAGTATTGAAGCAAATGACTTGCAGTGGAAGCATGAACAAAAACATATGAGAGTATTGATCCTTATCCATGCTGCTTATTCCAGAGGGTAATGTCTAAAATAATTTACATATTACCTTTTTCCAAGACAAGTAAAACCAGGGAAGGACTAGCCAAGCAGTCACCTACAGGTACTTTTCTGAAAATGCAACTGGGTTTCTGACAGTTGGAGTATAAAATGGGAAAATGGGGAGCCCTGCCCTTGAAGACACACAGACACTCATGTCCTTGCATGTGGGAAGGCTCTGTTGTCCCACTGCTCCTTTCTATACAGACACAACTGGAGCTTGATCCTTATCTGCTCTGTACCTCATTTGGTTGTATATTTTAAACAGATTGCACTTACATGTGCTGTTACTACTGACAGTCTAAAAGTCAGAACAAACGTAGTAAAGAATTTTACGTATTTTATGGTTTTAATTCTGGATCTCTGCATAAGAGGGGGTATTTTTTTGCTGCACAGGAGCAAGAACTGGAACTTCTGCACAGTTTAGTCTGGAATGTGTGGGGGCTTGGGGCCACGTACCATTGCTGCTTCTCAGGAACTGCCCCTTTTCCTTACCTGCAGAATTAGTGCTGACACTGTAGAGTCAGGCTGTAGTGGCTGACTTTGAGTAGTAGCTGTGACAAATAGTGAATGCTTGATTGGAATTTCTTACGTAGATCACCTCTGAGGGAAAGAAACCACAACAGGGCTTGAGTTGCAAATCCATTGCTGTACCCAACATGTTGGCCAGACTTCCACAAGAGCTATGTACTTGCACCAGGCTTTGGGCTAAGTTTTGTAATCTCTTTTTTTAACTCCTTATATTTCTCAAATTTCCTCACCAGTAGTCCTTGATGCTGCCTTGCTAATGTGCTCTGGCAACACAAGTACTTTTTTCTGGCCTCACCAGTTTTGGAGTTTGAATTCACAATGGCTAACTTCACACAGCCCTCTTTTGTGTCTTGTTCTTGTGTCTTCCTGTCCTTGTTCTTGTCTTGCTTTCTCCTCTCCCCAAACCAAAAAAAACAACAAACCATTAAATATAATAATTCTGGTTCCAGCTACACCCATTGCTCTGTTCTTGCTGCCAAAAGTCATGTTCAGGGATTAGTCATCCTCTCGGATTGTGCTGCATCACCCCTTATGCATTGCAAGAGGAAGAACTGAGGATCACCCCATGTAGAATTTCACTTGTCTGCTGTGACTCTTCACTTCAGGTCTTGTACTGTGGAAATATATTCTCCTTTAATTTTCATGTAAGTTATATTCCATGATTCAAATAAACCGTAAGAATAAACTTGTTTATACCGCTGTGAATGCATACAAACTGAGGGGACTGAGGCAACTTTTCCGAAAGCTGAAGATGAGCATCTAAAGTCTGTGAAACCAAATATTCAGAGACTAGGCATAACATTTTTATGGTCTAAAGCGAGGTTGTCTCTGAGGTATTTTCCCACATGGTATTGAAGTCCAAACTGATTTAATTTTTTTCTTTTCCCCACTTGCATGAAAAAAGAATCTCACTAAAGTGGGGAAGGAATTCAGACTGGGAAACTATAGGAACCCATTAGTAGATGCAGATTCCTGTCTGACTCATTTTTCCTTTCACTGTGATTAGTACCTGAGGCAGAAAAGGCCAAGATGCCCAAATCCCAAATGTGAGAAGGTCAGAAATAGGTAATTTACCAACACTAATTATAAAGAATCATACTTTGATTTAATGTGCTTGCTTTAAATGAAGAAAGATCTGTTATATATGCTGTTCCTGTTCATCTGCTGTGTGTAAAATAGTTCCTTTGAATTCTGAAATACCTGTGGGCTTTGGGGGAGTTTTGGTTGGTTGGTATTGTTACATTCAGGACATTCCAGTTTCCATCCAAAATTGCTAAACAAAAAATACAGCATAAGAAAAAATAATTTCTTACTGTCTTA
This sequence comes from Eopsaltria australis, assembly GCA_034509425.1. NCBI lineage: Eukaryota > Metazoa > Chordata > Aves > Passeriformes > Petroicidae > Eopsaltria > Eopsaltria australis. The sequence goes on from JAVTVJ010000138.1 coordinate 3,642,699, forward strand.
ATGTAAAAACTCCCCAAAGTGCTTAAACTATAAGCTTTCCAAGCTGGAATGCAAGGAAGCCAAAAGCTTGTCTTCCAGCTGCCTTACAGTTAGACTTTTTTTTCTTGAAGGCCCAATGATTTGCAACTAGAGCCAGTTTTTTCAGGGTCAGAGTACAGTCTGATTTGTTTTGTTGGTGTCTTCCAGTGTCTTGTCCTCTTCTGTTTTTTATCCACTGAGAATAGCTTACATATTTTGGCTTGTAAACACTACAATTACACTTGGGGAAAGGGGAGGGAGCAAAGTTGTAGAAAGACAATTTCTTAGGTCTTCCTTCATTTTAAGAAGCAGCATGAGTTATTTACTAGGGGATTAAACCTTACTGCCAGATATGCCTGATCCCTTTGGTCAGTTGATCCCTCAAGGCGAGGAGAGCCTGATTAGTACTCACTCTATCACTGACTTTATGTGAAAATAAGGGAAGCTATGCAGAAGTGCTGTTCTGCAGAGATCATGAACTCTGAGTCATCCCTAGGCTGAATTTCCTCTAAATGTTATGTAACTCAAGTATTTATACAATTGGAACACATATATTATAGCTGGAGTACTTGGGAGTTCTTTTCTTTTGTTCATGTGAGAGCAGAACCCTTGTTTTCAGGGTATGTGTCATAACACCTGAGTTTTCACTAATAAAGCCATTCCATTGCAGTGTGCACTTGAGGTTTTCATGGAATGATTCCAAATTTTTCAGAAAAAAAAAAAAATCTTGGCACTTAAAGCTGCCTGGGTTTGAATGGTAAAGCTGAAACAAAAAGTTGATGCAACAGTGATCTATGCAGTTTTCAATATCATCTTTACTTTCACTGCTCTAATAAAAACTCAGTTCTAAGTTTTCCAGAGCTTTGTCATGCTCTGCTGTTATAATAAATACAATACATAAATAGTAAATTAAATACAGTAATACTGTACAGTAATACTTTAAGAAATAAGCAGTATAGTTTAATTTCTTTTTAAGTGTTCTTATGAAAACCTTTATTTATTGTAATGTTACAGCCTGGAGTTGAAAGCCAGCACAGACTGAGCATTTTGATACTTCAGTAAATGTACTTCATTTATATGCATCCTGACTTTTCTTGCCTAAGATGGGAGATAAACTTGTCTTTGTAGTGACCAAACGGAGTTGTCTTTTTATGGTCTAATGTGGCAATTTTTAGCATTGCATTCTACCAAGAGCTTAAGGATATTAGATGGCCAGATCTCAGTGGCTGGCAGTCAGGCTGCTTTTCCTTTGAAGATCTCATATACATATTTCTCATATGTCCCCAGAATGTGCAGCTGTGAAGTTGTGGGCTTTCCCTTTATTTTAGTTCAGCATAAGAAACAGGGAGGATTTAATTTCTTTAAGACAGAAGTCTCCAACCTTTATTGAGAGTATAAAGGACTGATGGGATGTAACACTTGCCTTGAATGACATGCATTCTTCTTCTGTCTCCTGTCTTGTGGTTCTTTTCATGTTGGATCTTCTGTAACTCAGTCCTGCACCATTCTTTGTTTTAGCATCTCCCTTTTCCTTTTAGCTAGTGCCTTCCAATTTTCTGTGTATTTCACTGCCTGTTGCACAATTTAAAAAATCCTGGCCCAAAGCCTTTTATCAGAGACAAGTGAATTCTTTGAAATAGATTTTTCACATCTGGATTGAAAAATGGTGAAAAGTATATGTATGTTGCTGGTAGAATTTCACCCTCCTGGAAATGTTTTATTTCAGCTGTAACTTATTATCCAATAGTTGCTGAAACCAAAAATACAGTATAATGAAGTCTGGCTGACACTTTCAGTTTTTCCACATGGCACACTAATCTGGAAGTTGTTGTGGTATTTGGATGTAGAAGATAAGAATTAGGGACTGTTAGAGAAATCTGCTTTAGTTCTAAATTACACTGTTATGGAAAACTTATTGGTATTGTAGCTGTTTTCTTAATGCATTTGTTTTCTTCTTGGAAGTGGCTTTGCTAATTATCTTGACATTTTAATTGTTTGCTTTTCATCTTAAGTGTGATGATAGGTATAAGCTCGCCCTGCTTGTTGAGATCCCAGTATAAAGGAGAAGTCCTTTAGTCTCAGTAGGCATGGCCAGCATTTATAGGAGCTGGATTTCCATTCTTATATCTGAAGTCTTGGGTGCCAAGCAGTTCTGTCTCCTGTGTTACAACTAAAGGGGTTAGTGAAGCTCTGTAGCTCTGTGCCAGGATGAAATTTCAGTATAATATGCCTGTAATAGTGCTGGTGGAATTTGCACTGAGCCAAAGGCAGCAACAGAATGAGAGTTGACACTGAGCTCAATGACTGCATGGTTTTCACAGTGTAAGGGTGTGTGCATGGTTTTCCCCTGGTGGCTGGTTGGAGATGGACAGACAGGTTGCACACTGTGTCACAATAAATAAATGCTGTCAAATGTCTGCTCTGACCTGCTAAAACGAGAACTAAAAATTCTGGAGTCTGGATAAGCTTATAATGAAAGGCTACTTTTGGGTAGAGATGAGGCAAACCAATATATCTTGACTTACGAGGACTCAAAAAGACTTGATTTAAATCTGATAGGTTTTACTTTAAAACCATTTTAAGCTAACCAAAGAAATATTTGTGTTAAATTGTAAAGGTGTGAAATTCCCTCTGAGACGAATGTAGAGCCTGCTGTAGCTATTAGTGGTCATTTGAACTTCATGGAAGCTGTTGAGCATCTTGGGTTTGCCCTGTGAAATTCTTTTGAACGGTCAGAATTCAGTGATACTTACTAACAAACAAAAGTTCTCAAGAAAACCAGAGAAGCAGTTAGTGGCTTGTGCTATTTAAAAGTAATAAAAATCAACAGATTTAAGAATGGCAAGCATCACATTTTCAGAAAATGAACTTACACCTCTGCAGGAGAAAAAGAAACTTAACTTTTCTTAAATGCTTTCTTTTTAATAGATTATGGAAGAAACAAATACACAGATTGCTTGGCCATCAAAGCTGAAGATTGGAGCAAAATCGAAAAAAGGTATTTTATTTTGTTCTTCTTATGGGATGGGATTAGTTGTTAGCATAGTAAAACCACAGAATAAAGAATTGGGTTTTTAGAGTCACACATCAATACTGGTCACCTGAAATATTTTAATTTCAGTCTACTGTTTCTTATAGAAATTTCTTGTTGAAGTTATCTTGGCTTTATGTAGGTATTTGATACACAAACCCATTTTAAGGAGCTTGTAATTCTGTGAGTACTATATTTAATCAATACTGTTGTGCTAAGCATGTGTGCCATCTGCCATATAATTCTGTATCTAATCAGAACAGTTTATTTTACAGCAGCCAAAGTCAGTGTTTCTGGTGACATTTTAGATGAGTGGGTGTTCTGTGGGGTTTTTTGTTTGTTTCTGTAGAGTACACAGATGAGTGTTGGCCAAGCCCAGCAGAACAGTAAATACTCATTGTGTCCCTGACAGGGACAGCCTGCACGCTTTTTGGGTTCTTTAAGAAACCTAAGTGGAGCTGTTTCTTAGGAATGACCAGTATTATGTTTTAAATTATGTTTCCCTTGGAAGTCCAGCGTATTAGTGTGAACTAAGTATACAGTCTGGAGCATCTCTCTTTGAAATAAACCTTGTTTTGTTCTTAAGGAGTCATAGCTGTGACTGATTGAAAGCAACACTTAATTTCTCTTCTGCATGAAAGATTGAAATTGGGAGTGATTTTAAACATTGTATTGTATTTCTGTCCAGGCTGGTGCATATTTAAAAACCAAGAAAGTGAATTTCATATAATTTCTCTCTATGTTATATATAGAATGTACAGGTGGAGGTGTGGGCTAACCTTAGTAAATGAGTGAGATCTCCTGGGAAGAAAAATTATCTCTTTAGAAAGGTGCAGGATTCATAAAATTTTTATGGTGTAAAGTGAGATTGTCTCTGAGGTACTTTCCCACATGGTATTAAAGTCCAACTTGATTTCATTTCTTTTCCCCACTTGTGTGGAAAAGAAAAGCAATCTTGCTTAAGCGGGGAAAATGGGGGAAGGAATTAAGGCTGGGAAAAATGCAGGTGTTATGTATGTAGGCATTCATATGTGGAACTAACATTTATAGTAATGCAGGAGTGAAAAGGTCTCTGTGCAAACCTGGGGAGTTCTGTGTATCCTCTCCTTGGGGTGCTGTGAGTTGATACACATCTAAAGCTCCTCAGGAAACTGAGGCACAGGAGTTTCTTTTTCTTCTGAGGACAGAAAAGAAGAAATCAAGTGGTGTCTGTATCTTTTTCTCCCCTAATTTAAATGGGCTTAGTTCTGAAGATGAAAAGCATGGATGAAAGGCCAAGAAAAGAGTGGTAAGAGAGTTGGTTGGTTCTCTTTCTGCATTGGTACTTGGAGGTGCAATTTTCAAGTAATTTAACCTCTTTATTAGTGACCTCAAGTAGAAAATAATGTGGTGAAGCTCTATCAGTACATGGAATGAATTTGAATACCAAGGGAAATAAAACAGCTAAGAGTTATGAGCTGATAAAACTAAAAACTGAGGAAAGGGAACACATTACAGCTGGGCATACTGAGTGTATCTGCTGTGGGAATGATTATCCTGGAAAGTCTTCATGCAAAAGAAACTTTAGCTAGTGCGATAGCGATGGGCTGTAAACTAGGTATTTTAGCAATACGCTATACTATTAAAAAATGTGTTTCAAATGCCTGTGGATTTCAGGGTGGCTCTAGGGTTGAGACTTGTACTCTCTGGCCAGCTCTGGTGTGGTAAGTTGTGTGTATGCACCCCTAAGATAGTAAATTACAGCATGTGTACAAAGAACCCCTTAACCCCGAGGTTCTTATTTCTTGTGAAATAAAATGTAGTTTATATGCCCTGTTTACACTTAATACCAATTGTTTGCAATTCTGTAACTTTCCATTTGCAGCTACGGCAGCTGTTTATATAGGGGGAAATATTCCAAGTGTTTAACATACTCTCAGCTTCACTTAATGACATTTGGTGATCGAGAGGAGAGTCTGCAACAAATAACTGGCCGTCTCTCCAGGGACTTGAACTCCGAACATGCTATCTGTGCCTGTCTCCCTGGCTGGGAGCAGAGTGCCTGAGTCATTCAGTGAGGGAGCAGCTGTGGATGGACAGTGCTTTACCCCAGCCCTATGCTGGCCCCAGTCATAATCAAGACATATCAGATTTTTTTGTATAGTTTTGCAGCATAATTTGCCTGTGGTTTCAGCAGCTTCACATCCTGTGTGTTGTGGCCTTGGATCATTCACAGCTTTCCTCCCAATATAGGGGGAAGCAGTCGTTAGGAAAACATTGCTTTTCTTTCTGTGATATTGGTTAATCTGTCATTTAGCACTTAGGGCTTAATGGTATCGTACTTCCCACTGCTGTTGGCTGTTTTAATTAGACACTACTGATACTAAATCAATAAGGACAGGCCATGTTTTGTTTTGAACTGAAACACAAAGGGATTGCAATTTATAGCCAAGGTGTGCATAGTAAGGTCCAGCAGGGATATGAAGATTAAGTTCTGTGCAAGATCCAGAATCTTTTTGTGATCTTGTAGAAAAAAGAGTGCTTTAGTGAAGCTGAAGCACCAAGGGTAGATGACTTGTGAACTTCCATATACTTTCTTTTCTGTTATATGGATTGCAACTTCTGGAATTTTGGACTCATCAATTTAAATTTTAAGTATCATAATGGTAGTTCACTGACTTACATCTGGGAAATATTTTCTGATGCATTTTTTTGAATTGCAAAATAATGTCTGAATTTAGCATAAGCAGATTTTTAAAATTTGCTAATTCAAATTTATTATTTAATGAGTTTTCTAAAATTTCTCATTGCAGAGCTAAATAAAAAAAAAAATTATCAACTTTCAACAGTTTCATAAGGGCAAAACAGGAATTTCCTGGTTTTAACAAACACCAGATGCTGCAGCCTTATTCTAGTGATGAGGGGGGTTAAAGTATTTTGAAATAAATGTTTAGAAAACACACAAACAGATATAAATCTTCCATAGCAATTTAAAGCAAGCCATTTGTTCAGGCTGCCAAAAAAATCCCATAACATAAAGGGTTTAGGGAGGGAAGTGAACAATTTAAGGCACTTCATGACCGATTCCATCGGTAATGAAAGAATTGGCGCTGGCACCGTTCGCTGTGCTTTGCACTGGTGCTCTAGAGCTCAGGGTGTACCAATGCCTCGTGTTCTGGAGGTCTGAGATCTTCTCTAGTCTGGTGAATTAAAGACCAAATTGAGAGACAGTAACTTCTGCTCTCAACATGCTTTTTCACTCTGTTGTAGTTACTGCTCCTTAGGAATGCTGTTAATTGTCTTTAAAAGATTTATTCAGTGCTGTAAAAGCTTAGATTGCCAAATCCTAAATGGTCAGATGCTGTAGTTCCACAAACACTTTCCAAAAAGGCATAAGCTAATGGGATTTTCCCTCTGCCTTCCCAAAATACTGTTCTGTCTTGTTGTTGTCCAGCCCTTTCTGCTGTGCTGTCATTGCTGCTCGCATGGGGGACCAGGATGTCTTAAAACTAGCCATGGATAATTGTTATTGTTGGAGAGGGGGTGTTCTTGTTCACTTGCTAGGTATCTGTACCCTAACTACGTATGCTCACTTGTTTCCCCATCTGTTTGTATGGATCTGGAATGCTTAATGCCTTGGGAGCAGGTGAATGTCATGTTACTCACCAGCAGTGCTTGTTGATGGGTATTGAAGGTGTTCTTTAGGAAATGGGTATATGACAGTTCAGGTTTCACCTCTACTCCTTGCACCTTTTTATTTCTGAAGTCTCCCTCCCCCATACCCCTGTGTCCCTTTGTATTCCCACAGCCATAAAGAGGTTATGGGATATGTGTGTGCTCAGAATGCAGCCTTGAAATAGCTTTTGGGTAACAGCCACCATAAGAGTCCCTTCAACTCTTGGAAACTTACTGGCTCTAAGCACGAAGATGTTCAGAGAGTTGGAGCAGGGAATATTTTGGGAAGTGAAAAAAGGTGGTAAGGGGAAATGCAGGATAAATTGAATTTACAGAGCTGGTAGAACTCTGGTGTCTCTTCCACCATTCGCTTTTAAAAAGGACTTCTCTTGCTCTTTTTTCCTCCTGTTACTCCCATTTTTTCATTCCTCTTTATTTTCTTTAGTCTCCAGCTCTTTTTTATCTGTATCATATCTTGAAGTTACCAGTTTATTTCTTTTCTTTCTCTCCTGAGCTGCTGATATTTTATTTTGCCTCTTATTTGCTGATTTCTGGCTTTGTGGTTTTTTGTTTTGCTTTTTGTTTTTCTGTTTTTTCTCTCAACACTGGTGCATTTTAAATTGGTCAGTAAAAATCTAGTCCATGTTTTGTTTGTACTTTTTTTCATCTGATTTTACTTTTTACTAATTCTTTCATCTTTTTTAATATCTTCTAAACATTTAAACTAGTTTCTGTTACCAAAACATTTACTACATGCTATTTTTCATTCACCTATCTCAAACACAAGCCCAGAGCATGCCAAATTCATATCCAAGGAGAACAGCAAGGAACATAGTGTCACTGAAGGCACTGGAAGGAAGGCAGCAGTAACTGGCACTGGGCACTGCTGGCATTCATTCCTGGCAGTTTAGTTTCACACTTTTTCATTAAACTTTGCCTTTCGCAAATTATCTTGCAAGCCAAGTGCAACTATTTCCCTCTTTGCATCCTAAGCTGTGAAGTTAATGTGCACAATGAACTTAATAACTGTAATACCACACTTGAGGCAAATAACCACACAGAGACTTCAGCCAAATTAGTGAAACCTCACTCTCATTTTCTGGGGTGTTGTTTCGGTACTAGGAAAGCATTTTGCCTGTTTCAGGAGGCATTGTGATAAAAGCTAGAGCCTCCTTTTTTGTTAAAACAAATGTCACTGCAGAGTGAACTCAAGGCCAAACTTGGATGTGCGTTACTGCCTTAGTTATCTAGAGTAAGCTAAAATGTTTGTCATTTCAGACCTTTAAATCAACTTTCAGTTGTTTCCCAGTGCTGGAGTTTATATTTTCAGATGAAACAGGGAGGGAGAGAACGAAGAGCTGGGGTGTCAGGCTGTGTAGCCTTATGAAAGCATGCAAATAAAATGCCAGGTTATTTCTTTTGCCATAGGCTTTCTGATAAATCTTAAATCTGATTTTAGGCTTTTCTGATAATTTATTTTCCTTTTCAAAAATACCTAATTTTCTAAATTCAGTTTGTCAGTCCAATCTCTTTTGAAGGGAGTATGAGCTGCTTTTAAAGCTAAGCCTCTAGCAGTAAAATATCCAAGGAGTGGTTCATATATGAGCAGTTCAGAGCTGTGCCTGCCAGTTCAGCATCCCATGTGCAAGCACTTCATCATTTACACACGTGTTCCATGGAGGGGTTACGTCATTGCTTAAAACACAAGTGCATCGTAAGTTAAACAGTATTGCTCTTGGTACTGCAGCTGAGCTGAACCCCACATTACAAAGGAGAGACTGCCATGCAGAAACTCCAGTGAAACACACTGCAAAAAACTCACCTCAGACTAATGGATGTGAGTATTACTCTGTCAATGCTTCTGTCCAAACACAGTATTTTATTGTTAAATATCAGTGGTAATGGAAGGTAATAACTGTGTGCAGCATCATTATCTAGAAGTCATGTGAGCTTTAAACTGTGATCTCTTGTAGCGTGTCTGGAGGACTCTAGAGTCTCCTTTCCTCCAAAAAACTCCAAGCCCAAGAAAAACCACAACCCCAAGAACTCCACCAAACCAAAATACACCTAAGCAAAGCAAAGGACTCAATAAAGCAAATGTTGAGAAACTTCGAGTAGAGGGAGAAGTACTTGTGTAGTATCAAATGGGTTTGGACCCTTGCTTCTGGAGATTCTCATTGTATTGGTGTGGTATTTTGTAGAAAATGCAAGGTTTAGTAGAATTAATAGATTTCTCTGCTTTCAGTTATTGCTAGGATTGCTGAAATACTGAAAGGATTTTGGTCTATGCCACTAAATTTATGTTACATACTTAATCTTTCTAAATACCAAGTGGCTTGGTGTTCTTCAGATGCTGTCATGTCTGCAAAGTGCAGTTATATAACCTGAAATTTTCACCAGGAAATTCGCCAAGTCCTAGTTCAGTCAAATAAGCATAAAAGCAACTAAAAAATGCCTAATAATTTAGCCTATTTGCTCCTTTGTCCTGCGTAACTCCTAAGCAGATAATGCTGTGCTCTAGGTGATTGTGTGTGTATCTTCACGGAAGGAGTGGTGAAGATTTGGAATAGGGAAGTGGTGGAGTTGCCATCCTTGGAAGTGTTCAAAAAAAAACAACCAAGCAGTCGTGGCACTCAGTGCTGTGGCTTAATTGACAAGGTGGTGTTCAGCCAAAGGTTGGACTTCATGATCTTGGAGGTCTTTTCCATCCTTGAAGATCCTGTGATTCTATATAGAATGACTATTAGGATTGCTTTATTTTTTAGGTCTTGATATTTTCCTTTTCTTTAAGGCTTTATGTATATGTTGCTCCTTCTTAATGTAGTTGCAGCCATAACAGAGGTTCTAAGTGGTTTCCTTAAATGATTTCCTTATTCTGGGCTGAAGAGACATTAGTTAATTTTTTTTCCTTTTTCACAAAGTATATATATTGTGCCTGATTTTAATTTTGTTAACAAGTGTTTTGGAACTAGCTGTATTGTGGAAAAATAGCAGAAATTAAAGATTGTGTATTTCAGAGATGGTTTGGGTTGCCTCAAAACATATTTTTACTCAAGCTACTTCTCTTAGTTACACTTGATTTGATCTTAATTCTTTCAATATAGAAGCAAATCCTGCTGCTTTCCTAAAGACTATGCCTATGTAAATTGTGGGGTTAAAGTACTCCTGTGAATAGGATGACAAGTCCTCCTATAATTTCATTTACTTCTAAAATTACCATCTTTTAACTTGTAGCCATATATAACCTCTAAAAGTGCATAAGAATGTTGTGAATAACAGGAAACAAAACTTCACATGCTGGCATTGCTTGTGTGCCTGCCACTACTTATCTGTGTTGCTGATTTATCAATCTTAAAGGAAAGCACTCCTTGCTGTAAATTACTGTGAAAAGAATTGATAGTTTGTGTTTCTGTAGGTGCAACAAGGCACCGAGTTTTATTTTGCACCTCAGTCCTAAATGCTGAATCAGCACCCCCTGGGAAGGTCACACAGCATCCCAAGACTACCAAGTGCTCCAGACCTGTTAATGAACTAAGGATTCTGACAGTAGTTTTTCATAGTTTGGGTCAACTCCTGCTCTTGACCTACTTTCATATCTGTGTGCTGTTTCTAGTTACAGCAATTGTCACTTCTGCTGTTCTCACAAAAAAAAAAAATCAACCCCAAAACCAAACCAGACTGAGTGAATATGGGATATAATCAACTAATTTTCCTACCTTAAATTCAGTGCTATGAATAGCCACTTAATTGGTTTAGGGCCTTAAGCTCCAATTAAAAAAAAAAAAGCAGGTGAGGAATTAATCAGGCCCTTGGAGATCTGCAGTGACATGTGGAGTTTTTCTGACAAACTTGAGCGTCTCACCTGCTAAGATGCTTTTGAAAATTGTGCCAACTGTCCTGAAAGACTGTACCCTAACTCTTGGTGGGAACCTAAAATGTATAGAGTGATGTCTCCTCCTGTTCCACAGTCTTTAGCTAGGGATGTAGAGTGATACAGAGAAGACCTCTGAAGTGCCTGGATGCTTAAGCACTTACAAACAGAGGTAACTTTTGTATTGGCTCACAGTCAAGGTTTGATTTGTTCAGTCTCAGCACTGGTTTCAGTGTGCACATCAGTGGAATCGTAGGCTCAAATTGCCCAGAGCCATCCTGCAGGGTCATTCTTACAGACAGTAATGTACTTTATCCCAGCTGCTCGAAGGCTACTGCTGCTCTGAGGTTAAGCTCTCACAGAGGTGTTAGGTGCCTTCCCTTGCTCATGTGGATCTCACCCTTACAGGAGGGAAATAGTCCCTGTCCATAAGTTATGCAGTGAGGTGAGGGAGGTGGTTTGGTGACTCTGCTGTGGACACCTGGTCCCTCAGGACAGGAGCTTTTCACCTGGCTACACCAGAAAAGTGCTGTAAGATGAACTTTTCAATTCACTTCAGGAGTCTTTCCCATCTGTAAGTGGAAAGGGGATCCCAGTGCACCAGTACCTTCATGCATTAGCAGTAGGCACAATGGTTTCTGATCATCACAGCCCTAGGACAGCCTTATTCCATATGTTGTGAATAATGGCAAAGGTGCACTCACTTTTCCAGGCACTTGGAAAGGCAGGATTGGTGGCTGCTTTTGCTAGAAATGAAATTAGGGGAGGCATGATTGTTTTCACAGCTGGCAAATAGCACAGTTGTGATCTTCTCTCTCTCTGCTGCCTTGCTGCATGCTTCCAGCCTGTCCCCTGCCTCCATAGCTCCCTGCTAGGCAGCTCAGCCCTGCAGCCTGGCATGCCCTGGTGCCAGTCCCACTGACGCAGGGGGCATTGAGGGCTGCTGGGGTATGGGGGCCAGTGCTCTTTTGTCAGCAGAATTTTTCCTAAAGCTGTTTAGTTTTGGTTCCCAAGGTATAAAGTTGTGTGTCTGACTTTATACCAGTTCAGTAAAGGTTTTGTCAAAAATCTTGGCATTTAAATGCCTTTTCCTTGTTGGTGCCCATGACAACAGAACGGTTGGTTTGGGTATTCTGTGTCAGCTCTCTCTGTGTACAGAAAAATTCCTTTGCAGCTCTTATTTGCCCTCACTAAAAACAGGAAAAAAGATTCACCCTGTTATGCAATTGTCTAGCTAAGAACTGTGTATATAAGTAGATTTTTTTTTTTTAAAGTATTATGCTCATATCTTAAAAGTAGATGAATTGCACAAATGATTCTGCAATAGAATTGAAAGCTGCTCATGCCAGGAGATCAAGGGTTGGTCTGTAATGTTTCTTGGGAATGCTGGCAGGATTTGAGGAGGGGGGGAGTAGGACGATTTCTTATCTATGCAGTTGCTTCATAAAATAAAACTTCAGTCAGGTTTGGTACATGGTCTGGGAAATTACAAGTTTTTGCTGTTCCTTAGAATGTCATTAAACTTAATTTTATGCTTGACCTTGTTGCAGCAAAACTAATGCTATTTGCATTACTCTAGTGCTTTTTCCTTTAGAGAAGGGATTGCTCATCTTCTTGAGTATTTTTCACGAGAGGAAATGAACTCTTGGTGTTAAGTGTCCATAGTACATTTTTGTTCTTTTATCACCATGGACTTTTTACTGGGTTTGGTTGGAGAAGTGTTAAAAAAGGGCAAGTGTCATCTTTCATCTTTTTAAAGTATGGCATGCTCCTGCTTCCACATATTTCAATCCTAATGGTTGAGAAGGCATAAAGGGATGTTGAGAAGTTCTTGCTGCCAAAATAATGCATTACTGTGTGCAAATATCTGAATAACTGAGGGTGGTAATTTCAACACACCAGTTATGCATTTAGTATTGTTCAGTGAGTGGCAATGATGTGTCAGGTTAGTAAATGTGATTTGAATTTTTGTTTTGATTTGGAACAAAAAATGGCTTGACTGGAGGAGGCCAGAACCCTCCAGCTCTCAAAAGCATAGAGAAACAAAGATGCATAACAGAAATCTACTGAAGAGTCTTGTCACAGTTTGGAGAAAAAAAAAATCATATGCCCTTGAATATTACTGGTAGGCATGATACATTTTTATACTTGGAAGCAATTATACCTAATGTATGGTATTCTGTAGCTGACCAAAAAAATTATAGTCTTTCTTGATGCAGTGTTTTTGTAACTGCCTTCCCCAAAGAGGCTCTCCTGGGGATGGAAGCACTTGCAGGTAGGGCTGGATACTGCATTCCCCTCTCCAACCCTGATCCAGTCCTGTAAACCTTCTGGAATTACAGTGTACGTGAGCATCCTCCTCTCCCTGCAAATCTGATGTATTTCTAGTAAAATTCTGATATTTTTGTGTGCTTTGATTTCAAGCATTCTTTATACTGTGCATTCTAAATATAGACAGAGTCCATGCCAAAGACCAAGTGCAAACTTACAAAACAGTCATTGATAAAAATTCTAGTCTCTTTAATGACTTCCTCTGGAAACTGTAGTTTGAATTGTATGATTTTTCTGAAATAACAGTAGGAGGGAATATCTGAAAAATAGCTGTAATACAGTTTTCAGAATTTTAAGCTTTTCATCTGTACAAACTTAACCTTGTATAAAAATGTGCTGCTCATTTAATTCCTTGATGATTTGGCAAGAGTAACATTGTCTGTAAAGAAGTCAAATCTAAAGAGAACAAACCAGGGCATAGCTAGTGTGCTGGTGACTTTTTTTGGTCCAGATTTTTAATGTTTAAAAACAAAAGTGTGTTTTTATGGTAAATCCTTGTTGAGCACTCTGGTAGCTTTGGAGTTGGTTTAGTTTAGCTGGGGAGACCAAAGCCATCTGGCAGTGCTCCTCAACCAGGGCCAGTCTCAGAGGGCTGTTGGCAGCATGTTCTCCCTGTATTAACTCCTGTGAAAGGGAAAGGCAAATGAGCTCTTGTTAATGGGGACAAAGCTATGGGAAAGGACAAAGTTGGGAATGAAGTGGAATGGGGAGAGACATGCAGAGGAAATGAGAGACTGATGAGGAGACTGAAGCCATTTGGAAAGAGGTAGCTGGGGTGGCAGGAAACGTGAGGTTAGAGTGGGAGCCTTGAAGAAATGAGGGTTCTGAAAGAGTAGAATAATAAAGAGTTAGTGGCAAAGATGGTGTAAAAATAATGGGAAAACAGATGGGAGATGCAAAAGACGAAGATGGTGAAAATATATGTTCCAAAAAGTGGAGAGGAGGGGTTACAGTCTTGTGTTCACAGGTGTCTGGCATGAATTTCCAATACATATTGTAGTCTTGGAAATTAGATCAGACACAATTCTGAGGTTCTCACTTAATGGATGTCCTAGGGAAAAGCTGGTAAATGCTGCTGTATTGATGTATACTTTCATTACTGTCCTAGACCAGTGATTCAATGTCTAACATGTCACTATTCCCATTTGATGTCTTTGTGAAGCTTCCATAAAGATGCAGTTTTGATGGCTGCAATTTAAATTTGTTAAACATTTACCAGATGTCTTGCCTTGCATCAAAACATATGTATGACTTAAAATACCAGGAATGCAAAATATGAATTTCTAGTCCACGGGAGCCGAGGATATTGGCAATTTCTACTAAAAAAATCACAAAACAGAATTAGAATGTGTGCAAGTAAACCAAGATGGCAATAAAAAGGATTAATTTTGAGTGCAGCTTTCATGCAGCTGATTCAGTTTGTGTCCAGTGCAATGTCAAATAATGTCAACTTGGTTTCGCAGTGCTGGAGGAGAGTTGCAGCCAAGAAAGTAAGCTGTGAAAATACTGGGCTTCAGGAAAGTGCAAGCTGTTTCGTGGAATTGGCTTAAAATCCTCTAATGCCAAACAGCTCCCACTGAGACTTCCAGCAGTAAATTCGTAGCTGTACATGTACAAAATGCATTTCTGTGTATAGCTCCCCTCTCCTGTTCCCACTGCTCTGGGCACAGTAAAGCTCATGTTCAGTTCTCCTGCCTCTGGGTACTGTCATGTGGAGGGTTACAGAGGTGAATGGACTTGCTCATAGATGCACATTTGGTCACATCAAAGAAATCTGAGGTGTCAGATTGAACATGTACTTTCTGCGAGGAAAAAAAATACTGAAAATGGCTGTTTGGGTGCAGTATTTGTTTACTTTCTTCTTGTGGGTTTGCTTACCAAAGGATGTTACAAGAAGGAATCCCTGTAGGAATGCCATGACAGTGCACATGGGTGCATTTGGGAGGGGAGCAGGTTTTGGATTCCATAAGTAAAGATGGAGTTAGTTCCAGAGTGATGGGGTTGGAAGAAAAATAAACCAAAGGAAGCTACTATAGAGAAGGCCATTTATGGCATGAGTCATTGGTAGAATGCCAGACTAAGATAAGAAAGCTATGACAAAATGAGTTATGCTTTTAATCAGCTGACTCATCATATTCAAAATTACTTCTTAGCAGTGGAAGCAGCATATCAGCCCCAAAGAAAAAATTGTCAAGAAGTCAGAGACTCTTGGCCATTAACTCTTTCTTTTCTTGTTTTCCTAATGTACAATGACAGATACAGATATTTTTTGCATATTTTCTGCTTCTTCATCTTCTGTTATTTTTGCAAATAAGGCTTCAATCCCAGTCATTGCCAGCAGCAGCAGCAGCAGCTGAAAATGAACCTCTGGTAACTTAGGTGCCTAACTGCAGTTGCTGAACCTGTGTCTGCAACTGGTGCCCTTTGCTGCTCTGCTCTCATCTGCTGGCAGGGAAAAGATGTGAGCAAGAGCTGTGGGGAGAGGTGATGCTCTTAGTATCTTCCTGATACTAAGATGGATTTTTGTTTTCCCAGCCTCTTTCAGTTGCCAGTGCCTTAATCACCCTAATGAGACAACTTTTCTTTTTCTTCTTCGCATGAGTAGGCTAAAGGTTATCCAGAGAGTGAAGTATGTGAGGCCACAGCTCCAAACTAAAATATTGAAATAAACCTATGCCCAGCATTGGCATTCAGGAGTTAGACTGGCATGGTGGAGTATGGAGAGTGCTGGCTCATATTTTGTGGTTTCTCTCAAGCAATTCTCTGGTTTTTAAGTCTAGTTTTTGCTGGTAATTTTTGAAGTAACTCTCATGCCTGGTATAATACGCAAATATTTACAAAACACCTTTGTTTTAATGCTGGTTGAAATTTACCCAAGTCAAATCAGTTGAAGGCAGCTTTATGAATATGACAAATTACTGATCGAATTATCAACTTTTAGGGGGGTTTTTGGTATAATTGTGAGCTAGAATTTGATTTTGGTACAGTTAGTGGAAAACTTGTCTTCTTTCACAAGTATTTAGATAGCTAAACTCTGGGGACACTTTTCAGCTGATTTACATTGTTCATCCACAGCTGTCACTCTGTTTTCCTGGTTCAAATTGGTGGGACATGAAATATTTGTATTTGAAGGGGGCTTTAATTATTTTTTTCTGTAGGGAAACAGTTACTGGAAAACTAACACAGGGATTTTAAATTTTTCTTCTTCCAGCTGTGGATGTAGAACTTGTACCAGTGATTATTTTCTTTCATTTTTCTCAGCATTTCAAATGAAACAGCGCTGCCACTGTTTTTCTGAGCCGACATATTCTCTGTCTAGAGGCCCAAACTTCCTATGCCTCACTATCTTCTAGTCTGCTTTCTTTTAATTTGCCAAGAGTGACAATATTTGCATACTTTGCCATTTGAAATGCGTGCATGCACATGAACTATCCAATTTTTGTTTGGGCAGTGGCTGCTCTCCTCAAGGTGAGGTGTAAAGGTGAAAAAATTCTGCTCTTTTCTGTGTTTATGATGTTTGGCTGGTGAATATTGTGAGGGGAAAAGTCTTTTTAGTTTAAATACTTGAAGTGTTCATGCTAGGTACTCAGTACTAAGTTTCCTAATTAACCTACAGTGTACCTGTTGCAGCTGGAGGATTGCTTACCACAGTGCAACTTTGTAAATGGTCAATAATTTCTGAAATGTGTTTCTGAGACAATCAGTCTGTAATTGAGTTAGAGATTTAAAGTGAGTCTTTTGCTGACATTGTGTTTATTGCTTGGAGTGCCAGATTAATTGCAGCATGTATTGTAGTTGCTGTATTATGAGCTCCATCTGCTCTTTATTAACTTTCTCTGTAAATGAGAAACTGTCAGTGCATACTGTTTCTTATATTCTGAAGAAAAATCCCCCCAAACCTCACAATTGTGTACTTTAAAAATTAAAGAACCATTGTGTTTCGATCACAAGTTTGTTTATTTCTTTTGTTTCTGGAACAGCTGACTCAAGCATAGATGACTCCTCCCTGTTTTGCAATAAATAAATGGACAGAAAGACCATCCCAGGCCATTTGAAACTCGGCCACAGGAGTTCGTGTTGGTTGTCTCTGATCCGAGCAGTTAGACACGCACAAATCCACAGCGTCCCTCGTGCCAGCAGCTGGCAGCAAATCCCTCATTTGCTGGAGTCACTTACCCAAGCCTCCAGAAGCCTCCAGACTGCTGCCACTTCAAAACCAGCCCCAGCCATCCATTCTCCGTGCCTCGCGTGCGGGGAAGGTGACAGCCGAGGAGGCTTTTATAGAAAGTCACATTTGCTTCAGCCTTTTATCTCTCCTGTGCTCAGCTTGCCAGTGTTTCTGTGCTCGGGGGGTGTGTGCCTGCAGCCACAAGGGCTTAAAGTCTTTAATTTGTACTGGCTCAGAGGAAGATGAATGTATTTATGGTCACATTGGTGAATGTTTTAAGGAAATTCTAGGTAGCAAAGGAGCCAGCAGGTGGGCATTGTACTGTAAGTACACCTACACAAAAGTGATTTGAACTCTGGTCGTTCCTGTAAGAGTAGGAAGATTTTGGACTTTTCTGGTTTTGCTGTGTTTTCTGTGTAGAACAGTGATATGCTTACATTTGACCAGACAAGGGAGGGGCAAACACAGTTCCAATATGAAGGGAATTATCAAGGGGCTTAACATCCAGTGAGTGTGCTTGGCAGTAACTGTAGTAAAACTGAAATTCCAAGCCCTGGAATGTAGTAATATAAACTTATTGCTGTAATTAAATTACTTGAGAGTACGAATTTGTCACGATCTTTCTGCGAAAATTGGAATTAGTTGATGTATTGCTTTTGGATTTTTTGGAGCTTCTAGCAAGCAGATACCTTACAATGTGCTCTGCACTGCATTTGCATGTAAACTGGAGACTGACAGAGTGTTCCACTCTGATGCCCATCTTTCTATTTTAACGCAATTTTTGGGACACAAAATGCAATTTGTCAGAGTGACTGCTGAAATTCACATCGCAGAGATGCTCAATAGGTGATTAATTTCCCAAAGGTGAGTTTTGCTATTAGTGTAATACTGGGGAGAGACAGATGGACAGAAGTGATGCGGAGAAAATTCATCTGAGAACAGCTCAGGAATGATTTCTTGATTGGAAAGGCAACACTGGACGTCTTTCAGGTGTTTGGTGTTCTAATTTCTCAGTGTATCACAAAGAAATTGCCCTTGCAGAGGAACAGTGTGGGCAGTATTTGCTTGCTCTGAGCCCCTCCCTGAAAAGAAAAGCAGAAGTTTTTAAGTCTCTGTTCTTCAGGAGATGAAGGTTCTTTTCCCAAATCAGCTGCAAACTGCGTGTTATACTGGTGAAAATTTAATATCTGTGAATAAGAATAACCTTTTAATGTAAGATACACAGCTCTTAGAGTGCCATATATGTATTGCCATGCTAAAAGCTAAGAAATGGTCAATTATTGCATGATTAAAATGTGTGATCCAGTATTCACATCACAAACTGTTAGTATAAAAGCATTTAGTATTTAGAAACAATTGTCACCAGATGGATAATGTTTTTGTTGATTAGCTGCGTGCCAAGTGGGTTTAGAAGGAAGATGGAAACGCTGTTTTCCTTATCTCTCTATTTGCCTTTTTCTAGGCTACAGCCTGCATGAGAGTGGTGCATGGAAAAAGCCAATGCATTGCTATGCTGGCTGGAAAAAAATGTGTGCCTTGTGCTTCTAAAAAATAGTGAAAGAAATAGTCTTGTTCAATCAATGGCAGAAACTTGTTGATAACATAGCAATTTTTTGGTCAAATTTCATGCACTTAATATTATCATAATTTTAAAATATATTGGTCTTTCAAATTTCAAGCCCAAGATGTAGAGATGGGTGTGTATTAACCATCTAATGCTGTCTAAGAAAATGACTTCTTCCAACTT
Source organism: Eopsaltria australis (assembly GCA_034509425.1). Classification (NCBI taxonomy): domain Eukaryota; kingdom Metazoa; phylum Chordata; class Aves; order Passeriformes; family Petroicidae; genus Eopsaltria; species Eopsaltria australis. Next base: position 3,661,519 of record JAVTVJ010000138.1, read on the forward strand.
CAAAAAGAATTCAGGAACTTTTTCTTTAGTGTCTATCTGTTGTAAGCAATATAATTGGTGTCTGGTACATGGGAAGAAAAACTAGGCAGTGAAAGTGATCTGCTTGTACTGGAGTACTTTTTTGTAAGAGCCTACAAAGCCCTTGAATCAGTATTCCTGTGGACTTAGACTGGAGTTTTACTGGATTGTCATCATTTTCATCTAATTCATGTAGCTGTTGCTATTTGAGTAGCTCTCAGGAAGGCAGTTTAGATGTTTCTTTATTGGACTTGCCATTTTTGTCTTTGTTTAGAAAAAAAACAACCAAAAAAATGCTACCTGTGCACTGTGTTCATCAGGAATACAGTTGAAATAACCTCTATAAATATGATAGTCTGGGAAAGGAAAACTTTGCTGGGGAAAATTCATTTCACAGAGTGTGATACTAAAGCAGGGAAGGTCAAGTATTTGTAATGGTGATCAAAAATACTCTATGAGCTCCCTTTGGCTTTAGTCACCTGCTGGCTGACGTCCTTTTGGGAGGCAGCTGTTTTTATCTTTCTGATAACATTTCATTCCATCGTGACTCCCGAGAGGACAGCTCTGTTTGCCCTGCTCACTCAGGCCCATGTGGTGCATTAGTCTTTGCTGAAGGCTGACTTCAGCATCCCCGTGCTCCAGCCACAGAATTCATCCCTTGCAGGGGCTGTGTCCAGAGCAGCTCACACAGTGGGGTGCAGTCAGACACTGAAAGGTACAGCAGTGACCAGGGGTTGGATGTGGGAGCATTGCAAGGAAGGCTGAGCCTGAGGCATGAATTTAAGCTCACGAGTCAGATGATGTTTTTTATTTAGAAAAACATAGTCACAAGGCCTCTTTTTGAGAATGTGTGTGTGAGAAGCTAAAATTACCTCATGGCTTATGCATCAGAATTGCTGCCCTGAGTATGAGTCTGTGTGTAGTGAAGATACCGTGGTGTTATTTCTGATAGGAATGTCGTGGGTGTTTTCTAGGTCCTCTCTTAAGCTACTCTTACAATACTATAGCTTTTTTTCTTCTCTTTATTTCTTACTTTCTTTCCCAGGCATTGTGGTTCTGTGTTTGTGCTTTGAGATACAATAACAACAGACATTTAAGTCATGAACTGTGAATTTGTTGGGTCTGTGCTGCAAAAACTAAGCCATAACAGACTTTGTGTCCTGCTGAGAGATTGCCTTGCTTTGGCTGGCTGCTTGGGCTAAAGGCTGAAGAGCAGCTGCTCAAGAGGCAGCAGAAGGGCTGCATGGCGTGTGCCTTTTGGTGGCAGACTGCCTTTGCAAAATGTCCCTAATGGCTCTTTTTAGAAGTAAAATAAAGAATTTAAGCTAATCATGGTGGTAACTGAAGTTGTGTAACTGAAATGGAGTGTCTTGGTGATTGCAATTAATTCATTCTCATTTCTTCTTTTCAGGTTTTCTTCTCTACCTTGGCCTTCCCCTTCTCCCTTGAAATCTGGTCACTTTTCTGTTTAAATTGCCATATGATCTGTTACCTCTTCCTTGTCTTCCCTCTTTGCTTATGCTTTAAGAAGTCTTTTCAACTTCATTTCCTCTATCAGTGGTCCGAAATCCAGTCATCAATAGTTAATTTCTCCAAACATAATGTTGTACAGGTAATCCATTTTTTAAAGCTTATCTGATGTTTCTGGCTAATTTTCACATAATTCTGGGCATTCTGAACATGAATTTTCAATGTTCTGCTGGGATGTTTAAAAGCTGCTAGGAGACCCAAATGTAGGATTCAGCTATGATTGATGTACAAGGGCATCTAATTTCTTTTAATTTGTGAGGCTACATCAAACAGACATTTCACTATAAGAGCCATTTTAAATAGTCTGTTGCAGATATTGACGTTTTCTTTTGTGCTACACTGAAATCTTTGGCAAACAAGTTTCTTTGCTCTGCTCTGCCAGACGTTGCGCTGCATTTCTTTAGGTTTCTGTGTGCATAAGGTCGATGTGTTACTCAGTCTCTGCTTCATGAGTATCTGTGTATGTCTGCCTGTGTATGGAAGTGTGTTACTGTATATGGTGGCGAGAAGTGAGGGGGGGATTGCTGGCTGCTGCACACCCTGCAGTTCTTCCAGGGCAGGGTTGAAAAGCGGCGCTCTGGTGGTTAATGCCCCTCAGGTGACAGCACGGCAGCAACCAAACTGTAACAGGAGTGAAGGATTGTGTGTAAACTGCCTTCCCTGGAGCTGTGCAGGAACAGTGCAACAAGTATTTGCTTTTTCTCAGCTTCCTTCTCATGTCCTGAGTTGAACAGAAATTCTTCTAAAGATGGAGTTAGGTGCCGGTAATGGGGAAAGTTAAGCATGGAAAAGTGCTGAAAAGAGTCTTTGAAATGTGTGTGGACATATAGGCAGTGGCTCTAGCTCTTCCCAGGGACATTTCATAATCAGTTGTTTGTCCACAACAAACAGATCCTCTAGAATGCCCAGAGCCTCAGGATATGTCTCCTCTGAAGACACTATTAATTGCTTGCAGCCCATGTTGGGTTTGATGATGCTCTGGGTAGACTTTTGATCATGCCCAAGTTAACTGGGTGAAATCTCGTTCAGAGAAAATGACACTGCAGTCTAATTTCAACTAAAAAACAGGAAAAAAGACAAGCCCCAAATGAGAAAAACCCACATGTTGTTGTTGAGTGATACCTCTGAGGATACTCAGGAGTCTGCAGTAGGAAATGGCTCATTGCTTTCTGCCTTAATACATGAGTAGCTTTTTCCTTCTGTGGTTTAGACACTGGGAGGAGAAGTGAGTGCCCTGAGTTGTACTGGAGCGGGGGTGAGGATTCTTTTAAACTGGTAAGCCAACAGCACCAAATGTCCAAGTGAAGAATTTACTTTATTATTCATTAGAGCTCCTTTGCATGTGCCCTTGCTCCTGAGTATTTGCTGCATGCTTTTAGCCTTAATGTTGCTTTTCCATGGCAATAGTTTGAGCCTATTTCAAGAATCTCTTGGCTATTACAAATCATCTACTTTGGTGAGTGAATATCCACTCCTGAAACTGTAGACACGGTATTTCCTAATTTATTTATGAGCTTTAAATGAATTGTTTCAATTTAATTATCTTTTTCGTCATATTAATAGGAAGCCTTACTTGACCTTTTTGCTTAATTCACGTGTTTTATAGGTCTATGTTTCTTCATCTTGTTGTAGGGTGACCAATGTACTTGCCCTTTCAGATGAGGGCATACCAACTTCTGTGTGTTAATTTGTTGGTTTTGTTTTTTTAACTTCTCACATAGCTTAGTGTGTTTTTGCTGGTACTTTTGGGATGGACACTTTCATAACTTGTCCCTTAAAAATTCTGGATCTCTTTTTTTCTTTTTGTTTGAATGGCTCAAGTTCAGCAATACTCTTGGGCTATTCAGATCTTAATCAGCCACTCATTAAGGATGACTGTCATCTGCCCTGGTGTTGCCCAGTTGTCTGGCTATTTTTAGTGCAGTGGTATTTGTGTTACTTAAGTCAAAGCTGTTCATCCTGTAAACAAGCTGGATGCATAGCTGTGGTCTGAAGAGCTGCCCCAGACATTAAATGTAACACTTGAATTGCAGGAGAAGCCTACATAGTTAAATGGCTTCCTTATTTGAAATACTTCTTGCCTGGCAAAAGTTGGTGTAGATGCATTTGCACTGGCACAAACATACTTTTGCTCGGAGGAATTTTATTTTGTTTACTGAAGTGTCGCACACAATAGTAGCAATAAAGCTGGAGGCTTGCTGGTGTAGCTGTGGACAAAGACTGAGGAGGTGAAACTCTGCCAAAGTGTGGAGTGAGGAATTTGAGGATAGGAGCAATAAAAGACCACTTGAAGGCAGGAGTCTGGCGAAATGAAGACTGTTGAGAAAAATTTCCAGCAGTGTCTGTTGTGTAACTTCAGCTTTCTGTTTATGTAAATATTCCTCCATTCTTGGGAGGCAGGGGGAGTAAAGGCATGTTAAAATTAATTTTTTCTTTTCCATTCCTAAAGAAAAATATATTGCCCTTCAAAATTGATGGAAAAGATGGATTACTATGGAATGACATTTTTAATCGTTTGCAAGACACTAATCATGTTTTTTATGAGTTAAAACCTTTTCCAGGGTCTGATACTACACTCTAAATAAAGTGTTCAAGCCTTATATGCTTCTAGCACACAGATATCTTCTGAAGCCTTTGTCCTCTGTTTGCAAATAGTTTGCAAAGCTTTGGTGTCTCACGTCTTTATTTATGGTAGGCACCTGCTCTTTGTTCTCTCTAGCTTTATATGGAGTATACTTCCAGTTGTATTGAGGAGCATAAAGAAAAGTTGATCATTTCCCCCCCCCCCAGTAAAAACAGGTATCAAACCCCATGTTCCTTATGGATGAGGAAATGACATAGCATCTCCTGGACAGAAGTGGCATTGCTGTGGCCCCAGCCAGGGGAGTTGGCTGGCCCTTTTCTGTGGGTGCTTTCCTTGCAGCCAGGGCTGTGTGCGGGTGCTGTGGCCCCGAGGATCAGTGGAGATAACACCTGGAGTGCCAGTGTGTGCTCATCTGCACTGTCAGTGCATCACACTTGTTACAGTTCTGTGCCTGACAATCCTCTTCACGCTTCTGAGAGTGCCATCTCTATTTCTGGGGGCTTTGACACTGCATTGCTGCCATCACACCTGTAGGTAATTCAAATATTAAGTGTAGAGCTTTATCCAACAAAGATTTATGGTTCATAGTACTAAAACAGGGTAGGATTTTTTTTCAAATTAAATAAAACTCTTAATCTGTGGAATCAACTGCAAAGCAAGCAAGCTACTTGATTCCACAGCTATATTAAGAAATATAATGTGTGTGTAATACACAGAAAATCAGGTTATTATGTTTTAATTGTCTCTCAAAATTCTTAATTGATTCCTGAAATGATCTGTTTGTTGTTTATTTGGGTACCTGTGTGTTTCCCTGCAGGTCATACATAGTTTCAATATGCTTTCAAGTCATGGAAGGCCAAGTCAAATACTTGAAAATCTATTCATTACAAGTAACTCTTTTCAGGCAAAATTTGATGAGGATGTTATATTTAAGTAGTGTTTCACTGAAGGAAAGAGTGAACTCTCAGAAGAAGAATTTCTTTAACTTAAAACTGACCTGCTTCATATCCATTTCCAACCACTGTGTTCTTGAGAAGAAGTCAAGTAAGGAGAGGGTACTTAAGACCAATTTTGAAAGGTTTGGTAGCATATTTTAGAATTGTCACTAACATTAGTGGCCTCTTTTTTTGCTTTGTGGCTTCTTCTTTGGTTTTGTTTTTGAAGGGAGCAATTTAACTTCTTTCATCTAAACAGAACAAATAAGTGTAGAAATACAGGATGTTTGGCTGAAGCTGTCAGTATAAACAGAAAAAAAGGTGTCCAGCTGAGATGAGAAATGAAAAAATAGGCATTCTAAAATGTATTTTCACCCATGGGTAAGCAAATAATATTATGGGATGATCGTAATCTCCTCTGGTGCTAATAGGATGCCAGGCTTGGTTGCTGGTAATTTTCCTACATATAATCAAATGTGTATTTAAATACAATGTTTGCACATATGTGAAAATCAGCTCCAGTGGTGGTGATGGTCTGGGCTTGTGTTTTTCCTGGTTGTATCTAAAGAGCACTTGGAGCACACACAGTGGGCTAGAATCTGCTGCTGGGAATTTCTGACTGCGACATCCACTTCAAATATCATTCACAGCTTAAAGACATTAGAACCACATGGCTTCCTGTCAACTTAAAAAAGAAAAGAAAATTTGCCCTTAAGACTATTTTTTTTGGTTTTTGTTTTACTTTGCTCCATTGTGAAAGGCTGAAGCAGCAGATTTTTGAAGCTTCTGTAGGTTCTGTGTTTGAACGGTGTTTTTGTGACTACGTTTTTTCCATTTTAAAAAATAAAATATATCTGTTTCTCAGAACTCAAAATGCTGCATTTTTCTTGACTTTCATGAAACTTGGCAGTGAATCCTGTGTTCCTTCAGTGTTTCTGTATCCCCAGCTGAATGTGCTCAGAACTTCTCAGTGGTAAAGACTAGAGGCTTATTTTTACTGTTGGAATGAAAAGAGTATCCAGGCACGACTTAAGAGTTTCAATTTTCAACTGAATAGAACAGGTTTACAACTGAAGTTGTATTATTTGACATTTCTTTAGCAGGAAAGTGATTTCAATCATCTGGGAGGGAGATGATGGGAAAGGCAGATATAGTGTGTTACAGCTGTTTTCTCCTGCCGTTAGGAATATATTTATTTTTATATTCCCTAAGATGTATGTATTTGTCTAACATAATTCATTACATTAATTCAAGAGTCAGAAGAGGGTTGGGATTTTTTTTTTTTTTTTTGAGAACAGTCCATTGCAAAAGGGCAGAGGACTCGAGAACAGGGGAAAGAGGCATCACCTGCTAATATCATGCCCTTGTTTCTAATAATTGGAAATGTGGGTGGTGGTTGGGCATTTCTTTGTTTTAACTGAACTTATATTTAATGTTTTGACAGTAATTTAGCACTGTGGCACTTTGAGCTCCTGGACACCAGATGGTGCTGCTAAACTGGCTGATGTGTGGTTTTCACACTTGGAGTAACTGACACTTGATTTAGTTCCAAAGTTGGGTCTGTACTTTCTGACCATGGGTATATTGTGGGATGCGGAACTGCACCTGCTAGCTCAGCCCAACACCCTGTGTTGTTTACGGGTAGTGGTCTGAAAATTATCCTGTAAACCAAGTGGGCTGTAGAATCAATATTTTAGATCTCACAGGGCAAAACCCACCATCAGTTGGTGATACTGCTAATTTATGTACTTGGACTTTAGCAATTTGTTTTATTAAAGTGTCATTTGAATTTTATTTGATAACTACAATCAGAAAACTTTGGGTGGAGACACATTTAGTGCCAGGTTAAAACTGCAAAGGATGTTTCTAGAGACTCATTAAATATAATGAAGTGATGATGAGGGAGGGTTTGAGTTTGGTGGGCTGCCAAAAAGTTTTGAGTTGTTTGAGAAAATATGATGGCTTAGCTATGTAATTGCATTGCAGACAATGTTTACGATACTGTGATTTGCATTTGGAATTTGAATTCTATTTGTTTTAAGTTGGTTCTCATGTTTAATAAATTCATCTGGTAATCCTAATTGTGGGGCTGAAGGGATGGAATAAGACATTTGGTCTTCAGCTGAATCCCAAAGGCTGGTGGTACAGTTTATCGGTGGATTATAAATAATGGGCTCAAATTTATTTGAGCGGTGAGGATATTTTTTATAGATATTTTACTGTATTTTTCTTATAAATTTATTTCTTTTATAGATCCCCATATTAAAGTTTCTGGAAAAAAAGAAAACGTCAAAGAAGCAAAGGAGAAAATCATGTCTGTCTTGGACACAAAAGTAAGAAAACTTTCTTAGAATGACACCTTAGCCCCTAATTTTGTGGTGACATTGATCTCTTTAATGGGCACATTTCAAGAGAAGGTATTTATGGACATTCTGAAGCAAAGTCTTCAATAAATGCCTTGCAGATGTTGATATTGGTGTATACCCATATATTTGAACGTTTTGCAAGAAAAATACTTGCTTAAAGCAGTTTTTCCAGATCTGAATTATATAGAAATAATATTTCCAGTCATATGGCTAAAAGCATAAGTGGTTTGTTCATTGAATGGAGGCTTTGCTTCACGATCTGAAATACTGCTTCACTGCAAGCAACAGATTATGTGACCACTTCAGAGAACCTGAAATTTTGTTTCTGTTTGAAATTTGATTTTAGGAGCATTTATGCAGTTTTACATTTAACTATTACTCTATTCTTGCACTCTGAAACATCAGGACCAGAATTTCTAAAACATCTAGGTTTTGGCCAGGAGTCTCTTCTGTTCATCAGATATGATTTTCATTCAACAGCAGCTCTTTTGGGGCAGTGTGTTTGGCTCCTGTGTAGTTGTATGGCACCTTCCTGGCTCTGTGAGGAGATTGCCAAAAGGAGCACTGAAGTGATAAGCATCACTTTTTGAACAACTGTTAACAACATTACTATGGGCTGTTAACAATAGAGCTTTTAAGAATAGCTGTAGGCAGTGTTTGTGTATTTTAAAAACTCATGTACCAAATAAAATTGTTTAAGGAAAAAACCACTTACTTGATCCCATGGCTTTGATTTGCAAAGACTTCATAACGTGATCCTTACAGATCAAACAGGGTGCGTGACTTCAGTTGAAAGAACACAGAATTAAAAGAAATTAGAATAAATTGCAAAAGGACGCTTAAGTCACAGTTGATGAAAGCTCAGGGGTATTTTAAAAGCATTAGACATTTTTTTGAAGATGCATCTTTTGGGGTATTTATCTCACGAGTTATTTCCACACTAGAAAGAAAACATGAAATTAACATCCAACTGCTTCATATTAAAAATATCACCCTTGAGTACAAGTTAAGTAATAGCAAAAATACTTTGGAAATACAATTTTGGTGTCGTTCTTGAAGTTACATTGCTCTTAAATATTCAGGTTCTGCTGTGATCAGGTCTAACTGTGGGTGTTTGATTTCCAGAGCAATCGGGTAACCTTGAAGATGGATGTTTCACATACAGAACATTCTCATGTGATAGGTAAAGGTGGCAATAATATCAAAAAAGTGATGGAGGAAACGGGATGCCATATCCATTTTCCAGACTCAAATAGGAACAATCAAGCAGAGAAAAGCAACCAAGTAAGTATTGTTTGATACTGAGCTCATTTATGTTGTAATTCCTGCGAGTATAAAACTTTTGTAAACTTCTCTCATCAATATGGGTTTTTTGGGGATGGATGTTCAGGGAAATAGCTTTTTGGTATTTACACTGTGCGGAAAGCACAGAGCTTCCTAAGTGAGCAAATCTTTAAAAACAGATGGAAACAATTTGTGATGGCTCATGAATCATTTTAATTTTTTTAAGCTAAAATTACTTCGCTCATACAGAAGTCAACAACTTACAGTGAATGGTAGAGAAAGTGGTATGAAAAAATCTGCTTCTGTCATTTCTTTTCCTGTTCAACACATGACTTATTCAGCAAATTGATTGATTTTTTTGGTGCTTTTTGCTTATGGTGTAACTTAGTGAATACACAACTTAGCAAATAGCCAGCAGAAATGAATGTCCTATTGTAAGAGTTCAGCTCATTAGAATAAGTCATTGAGCCTGAATTGTACATCTTTTCTAGTGCTAATATTGCTGGAATGTTTACTTTCAAGTTTCTCATCCTTGTACTTAGAATTCCCACTTGTGCATCCTAATGGCTGCTGAGCAAAATACAGTAATTTCAAAACATTCAAGAAAAATTCTACTGTTGTCTGAATATTAGCATTGAACACGTGTATACAGTAGTGATTCCATTATTTGACCTAAACCACTGTATTGTTTGATGTATCCTCTTTTCCTACTTGCTTAAATATATGTAACCTAAGATGTCATAACATGCATAGATTATTTTTATAATATTGGTTATAGTTCTCAGCTAGAGTTTAGAGAACAATTAGGATGTTGCCAGGTGTGAAATAAGTGTTGATTTTTTTTTTAGGATTTTTTTAAGGAGAGGACAGTTATCTGAATAGCTTTTCCATTTGGAAATGATGCTTCATTCGGAAATGATGCAATGTTTTCTATATTCTTGCTCCTCCAGGTGTCTATTGCAGGACAGCCAGCTGGAGTGGAGTCTGCAAGAGTCAGAATTCGGGTAATGCTCTAGCTCAGTGTAGTGTCCCCTTGAAAACACCTGACAGGGAAAAAATGCATAGTTTTGAGAGCCCTAGGGTTGTCGGCCTCTGTCCAGTGACAGCAGAAATGTAGGAATAAATATGAATATCCATATGAGAAATATGCCACGGTATTATAACAGTGATTCATGTTTTGGCCGAATTTTTAACTAGTCCAAGGTGGGTCTTCAACATGAAGTCTACACTCTAAGCAAGATGTAAATTAATTCCATACTGTGTAGAAAATTACATCTTAACTTACCCACCACAGATGGCCTGTGGAAGCTCAGGCATCCTATGTGAATCTGTAACTTGGGAAAGGCAATTTCTACTTCTCTCATTTTAACCATTTTCACATATAATTTGTGTAAATAATTCAGTGTCATTCTCCACTTGCAGCTATTTTCTATCTTTTCCCTCTAGTTTCAACTCTTACGTGTATTTTGGCATGGATAATGAAAAATCAAATCAATTACCAAAAGCTTATTGCATTTTTTTAGCCAGATGTGTCACACAACCTTGTTCCAAATGCTCCTGCTATTTTGGAGGAAAAGAATCAACCAAACAAAACTCAGAAAAGCCAATATAAAAAGACCCCACTGTAGTATCCCTTGAAAAAGAGGTGTCTTTTTTCCCAAGAGACAATATATTTTTATGTATGAACTCTGGGCAGAGGCTTTGTTTTGTCAGTTTAATAATCACTGACCAGTACATTATGATTGAAGAAAATCTTTGTAGTTTAAGTGAGTATGGCTCTGGTTTTCAATATCTGCTCTTCATTATTGCTGTAGGAGCTGCTTCCATTGGTACTCATGTTTGAATTGCCTATTGCTGGAATTCTCCAACCCATCCCAGATCCTAATTCTCCCACCATTCAGCACGTGTGTCAGACCTATAACATTTCAGTTTCCTTCAAACAACGCTCTCGAATGTATGGTGCTACAGTCATTGTCAGAGGGTCACAAAACAACACTAGTGCTGTGAAGGTAATCTCTGCTCTTAAGAAGGTTTCTGAATGTCATATATTTATAATTTGCATGTCTAAGATGGTATATCCTGCCTCATCAGTATGTGTTACTGTATAATTGCTTGCAAACCTTGAGGGTTTGAATTTTTCCTATACTTAACTTATACAGGTGAAGTGTAAAAATGCATAGAATAGTTTTAAGTTTAGGATTTAGCATCGTTTGTGGTAAGGTTTTAATCCAGTGTTCACCTCCTGCGCGCTTGTTCAGCTTTTCGGCAATTCTGGAATATGTGCTGGTCTTACCCATCTTTTAATTCAAAACCAATGCTAACAAAAACCAGAAAACACACCTCCCATCTCAAATTCTTCATGATGAGCTCTTCTCAACATGCGTTCAAGTACATAACCTTGAAAGTTGCTCAGTCAGTCAATAAAACTGGTCTTGAGAATCCAGCACTTGGAGATGTGAATTTGACAGCCAAGACAGGGAATTGCCAGGAGCCTGTTCATCTTAATAAAGTAAAAAAGTGTTCTTGTTAGGAGCTGGCAGTATGAGGGATTGATATGGTCCCAGATGGGTGTATCTCAAACCAGTAAGAACATCTGAGCCCAACACTGAGAGGCAAGTTTTGCAAGTGTACCTACCCAGATAAATCTCTGTTGACTTTGACTGCCTGTGTGGCCACAGAAGGTCTGTTGGAACCAAACCATGGGGCATTGTCTTACTGCCTTTTACAGAGTAGCAATTAAATGCTGTATTTGGTCATAAAATGGGAGTAGTGGGTGGAGTTACTGCATTTGTTACTTTTAACAAATCAATTGTGGTTTTAAACCCAACAGTGTTTTCTTATCTTGCCTGTGGAGTGCATGACAAGCAAGGAAGGAGTCTGAGATGTCATTCTGTGTGCCTGTGAGCAGTTTCACTGGTTTCTCCCATTCCCCCCAGGAAGGAACAGCCATGCTCTTGGAACACCTGGCTGGGAGCCTGGCCTCTGCAATCCCTGTGAGCACACAGCTCGACATCGCAGCGCAGCATCATCTCTTCATGATGGGGCGAAATGGCAGCAACATCAAACATATCATGCAGAGAACTGGTGCTCAGATCCACTTCCCTGACCCTAGTAACCCACAGAAGAAATCCACTGTCTACCTCCAGGGCACAATTGAGTCTGTCTGTCTTGCCAGGCAGTATCTCATGGTAAATAATTTCATTGAAGCTTGCGTTAAAAAATTGCCAGATCATAGAAAGTAGGCTTGCTCTGCATGTATTTACAAGTCAGATGTAAATTAGCCTTAGAGAGGAAGGATTGCTATTCACACTGCAAACAGCTGATTCAGTTTTTGTCAGGGTTTTGTCAGTGTTTGTAGTTATTGAAAATATTTGTAATCTCTGGTAAAATGACTTGAAAAGTAACCTTGGTAATATAAATGCAGCAGAAGTGATTTAAATTTACAATAACAGTCTGAGTAGAGGCAGGTTTCTGAAATGTTCTGTGAGTGTTGGGTGACAGGTTGTGTTTTATTTTGCCAACCTGCCTTTTCTGTGTTTGGCAGGTAAATAGGTTTCTTTTGAGGGAAAATGTCAGGTATTCCTTAGTTCCCATGTAGGCAAGTTTTCAATGAAATTGGGAAACTGTAGGAAATAATTACTCATTTTGCAGTCTTACATTCTTTATAATACCACAGCCTCAATTCTATAAGGCCTTTTATAAAAATAGCTCTGGTGGTGAATATCATTATTTGTAGAGATTTTTTGTATTCTGGTCTTTAAACTTCACAGGAGCCTTCAGCCATTATTTTAGTACTAATGTATGCACACATTTTTTTTGTATGTGAATATTAATCGACAAAACATGGGAGGACTGGACCATTCAGTTTTTGGGGTTTTTACTCTAAAGCTTTAGTATTCCAAGTGTATTACAGATGTTTTCCATACTACTAGAAAATATTTATGTAGCTCATCTGGCATGGAGAAGAGAAAGATGAAAGTTAAGACTTAGGCAGTGGTGAATTAGAAATTTTTTACAAGTGTGTTTCCTTATTTCAAACAGTTTAATGGGAGACTTTTAGTATGGATGTCCTGCCATCAGTTCCTGACAAGACTTTGTTCCAATTTAACAAATAATAGTGGTTTCTCAATTTGAATCTTCCAGGTACCTCAAAGGCTGTATAAATAACTACTCAGGGTGCATATGTGCTGACTGGAATGTCAAATATTCAGTAAATCATTTCACCCTTGTGCTACCAAACTCTGTTCAGAGTCCCGGGGCAGGAAGATACCCCTGTATTCTTGCATACAAGGAAGTGGCTTTCCCTAGAATTTCATCCTTGCTATTTCTTCTGAACTTACAGAAATTTCCTTATACATGATGAGTAAATGTTACAGTGTCTTTAGTTCAGTTTATTGCTAACATTTTTTTTTATGGAAAAATGGTCAGTTACAAGTGCTAGGAATTTTTTGTGCTTTTCTTTTCAGGGTTGCCTTCCCCTTGTGCTCATGTTTGATATGAAGGAAGAAATTGAAGTAGAACCACAGTTTATAACACAGCTAATGGAGCAGTTAGATGTCTTCATAAGCATTAAGCCTAAGCCAAAGCAACCAAGCAAGGTTTGTGCAAAGCTAATATTTTCCTTTTAGGCTTTCATGACAAAGTTTTAGAGCTGATGAGTTGATATGTGCTCTTTCCCCCCCAGTTAGTTGAATCGTAAACGTGTGAAAGCCATATGTATTTTCTGCTTGAAGAGTTTAAAATCAGTTTAAACGATCCAGCAGCTCTGCTTTAGGGTGATTTGACTTTCATTAAATGCTTAATAATAAAGAAATTAGCTTTTGTATAGAATATATTGATAAAGGCGGTGGGAGGTGTTTATTTTAAAATATTCAGGCCAGTGTGGATAGGGGACTCCTGCAGTTATCTATGTTGTGTTAAATGCCAAAGCAGGCAAAAGTTTTAAAATTTGCAGTGGTCATTCCATTGTGTCAGTGTGTGAGCTACCCTGTGTAGGGCTGTATAAAATGAGTACAAAGAAACATCCTGTAGAGAATGTACAAGAAGCAATGCGGTTTTATAATTTAATTTTCTAGAAACTTTTTACCCTATTCTCAGACAGCTGTGAATTTAATTGGTCAATTCAATATGAACAACTGGGTTTTTGTCCATTTCAAGGTGTAAAGCTCAGGTAAAAGAGAAGCTAAGATATTAATTATTGATTCAGTTATCCAGCTCTTGAGGTGCTTAACATTTGGTCAACCATGTAGCACCAAGGTACTATAGTAAATAATTTTCTTAGATAGAGAGGTCTTCCATCATTCTCATTGCAAATCCTTATGAAATCCCTAGTCTTTATCTCCTGAACTTCAGACCCGTGGGTTTAAATAGTTGCTAATGGACGTTAGTTCATGCTGTCTCACACTGCTGTGGTTGTGGTAGCCGTGAAGGAATTTTAAGAAGAATTATCTGTGTTATGGAGAAGTGTTACTCACTGGTTTTCCTTTTTTTGTTGTTGTTTTCTTTCCCTGCAGTCTGTGATTGTAAAAAGTGTTGAACGAAATGCCTTAAATATGTACGAGGCACGGAAATGTCTCTTGGGACTTGAAAGTAGCGGAGTCACCATAGTATCAAATCCCTCTACTGTCTCATGCCCTGTTGGTCTGTCTTGTCCTGGTTTGGATATTTTGTCCTCAGCAGGACTAGGACTCACTGGGCTTGGTATGCTTTCATTATATTTATATTTTTAATATAGGTTTGTTTGAAACTTAATTCACTTGTACTTGAAAAAAGGACCAGATATGTTCTGCGTAAGGAATTGGGTTAAAGCATTGGAGAATTGCAACAGCCTCTGGCCTCTCAAGGGCTTGTTGTTATAAAACTTCTCCAAGGCTTTTGTAATCAGGTGTGGGACTCATCCCTGTAGAAAAATCTCTGGAAGCACACAAACCACTCAGCTGAAAGGGAGGGAAATACAGGTGAGGCAGGACATGGCTTTTACAGCTTCTTTGTCTGTGTGAACGTCTCAGGCTGTCTTGAATTTGGGTGGGTACTTAAGCCTGGCAACAATACCAGGAAAGGCAACGTAGCAAACACCACATTTCAGTTCAGTATCTCACTGTAATTGAGGGATTCACGTGCTTCTAGTTTAGACTTTACCAGTAGGAAATTTAGGACAAAAATGAGTAAAAATCTTACCTTAATTTTATAGAAGCAGCTCATAGTCCAGGCTGGAATTACATTTTATCTTCATGGTTTGCAAATACCTTTGTGTGAGTAATGTATAGATAGAAAAACCAAGCAGTCTCAGAAAAATCTAGTGACAAATCTTGACACAGGTTCCTGAAACTGAGTTCTCATATAACCAGCACTGTCCCTTGTGACCTGCCATGCAGGAGTGCTGTGTAGTTCCATGTGACATGTTTCCCTGGGCTCACACAAGAGGAAGTGTTTGTGCCATTTGACTGTGATTTTTAATGCTGCTTTTGTGACTCTTCTTGTCATGCTGCACTTTGGGGGGTTGGGGTTTTTACCTTTTCAGTGTGTAGTGCTGAACTGCTTTTTGAATGGTCTTACACAAAGAGCTGATTTAGGGGAATGTTTTGGGACTGATCAATGCGTTTTGGGGATGATTTGCAGCCCGTGTTGAAGCTGCAAAAAGGAATTGAATAGTTGTTAGTGTGCAAGTAGTGGTTCTTTCACAGGAGCTTCTGAGAAAAAGGTTACTATGTGAAATGAAAGTGAGGTGGTGCAGTACAGTTGCTTTCTTGTCTCTCTGATGCTGCTTTGAAACAAACCATCAGAAGCAACAGAGGGATACCAGGGCTGAGAAAGAGCTGGTGCAGACTCTGTTATGACAAGAGTTAGGGTCCAGTAGAAGGACATAAAAGATGCTCCAAATCTTCTTGGATATATGATGCCCAGTTTAAGGACAAGCATTCTTAATGTGCTCTGTGCACCAAATGGACAGCAGGTTGAATGTTAAAATTGGTTTGTGGAATACAGGCTGGTGCAGATTAGTGGGGGTTTGTTTCTTTTCTGTTGGTACTTTTGTGTAAAATGTTTTTCTGTAGGTCTTAACTAAATATTCATTTGCATAATTTTTTGCAGGCCTTTTAGGTCCAACAGCCCTGTCAGTCAACACCTCAACTGCTCCCAACTCTCTGTTGAATGCCCTTAATAGCTCTGTGAGCCCTTTGCAGAGTCCAAGTTCAGGCACGCCCAGTCCCACATTGTGGGCAACCTCTCTTGCTAACACGAACACCACAGGTCAGTAGAAGCTTAATGTGAATTAAATTAGCTGTGCAACACCAAGTCATTAGAATTGCAGCTGACAAGTCCATATTAATTTATTCTTTGGAACTTTAATTCCTACACTTACCTTAGCACGGATGAATAAATATGCAAATCTAAAGTTATAACTGAATATATGACATGCTGTCACAGGCAGTGTTTTCATCTGTTTTACATAGAAAACAAAGTTAACCTAACCAGATAAAGCATTATGGTTTTGGCATGCAATTCTAATGTAAACTTTTTAGTAATGTATCATAACTACATAGAGATTTAGATGAAGTAGTGTAATACCTGAGGAAGTTAGATGAGAAACTTAATCAGAACATAACCAAATTTTGTTGCAGGTTTTTCTGCTATTCCACACCTAATGATACCATCTACTGCCCAAGCAACCTTAACTAGTATTCTGCTATCTGGAGTGCCTAATTATGGTCAAAACACTCCATCTCCACCACCAGGCTTGACTCCTGTTGAAGTCCACGTTAATGGCATGCAATCAGAAAGTAAAAAATGTTCACCTTCTTTAAATGGTCATGTAAAGGTAAGTGATACTATACTGGAGAATCCAA
Source organism: Eopsaltria australis (assembly GCA_034509425.1). Taxonomy (NCBI): domain Eukaryota; kingdom Metazoa; phylum Chordata; class Aves; order Passeriformes; family Petroicidae; genus Eopsaltria; species Eopsaltria australis. Next base: position 3,678,080 of record JAVTVJ010000138.1, read on the forward strand.
TTTCTTTGTACTAGACCTCTACTAAGGAAAGCTGAAAGAGAAAAGTATCTATATTACTAGATTTATAAAGCTTCTAAGTTTTAAAATACACAGCAGTGTTTTCATGACTTAAAGACTGAAAAATAGAACAGTCAAACATATTGTTCTGCTGTACCAGGCATGAATTTCTTGTTCTCCTGCACAGATAGAAAAGGGAAATTGTTTCAGTATTTCCTTAAGCATAAAAATCTCTTCAGTGATTTGTGGCAATCTTTTCAGGCCTCAAATATCAAGTATGCTGCACTGTCTGCCACATCGCTGGGAGAAAACGTGTTGAGCACAAACCACAGTGATGCAGTAAGGCAAACAAGTGCCCATGGTGCCTCAGAGCAAGTAGCTGCCAAGGCAAATAGTGAAGAAGGTGAGATTTTGACATTGCATTCCTTTGTCTGGTAGTGTTTGTACAGTCTGTGTACAGCTCATGATACAAAAATGTAAAGATATTCTCTGTGAATTGGTTTTGCAGCCATGTTTAAGGAAAATACTGCTGGATCTCCTAGATTCATTGTCAAAGAAAGTAAATAGAACCTGTAGTAACTGAGCTATGCTGTTGATAGAAACACCTTAAATCAACATCAATGTACTTGCAAATTATTAATTACTCCCTAGGAGCAGAGGAAGATAACTTCTGAGGACTTTAGTATTTTTTACAGCACCTTAACTAAACACTGCTGGTTTAAATGATGTTTTGTTTTTGCTTTTTAACAAGAAGAAATAATGTCACTGAGAAAGTTTTTGCAGAAAATGGTGTAGATCTAAGCTAGGTAACACTAGGAAATAATTTTATTTACATGTTTTGCAACAGCATTTGTTGTGCTGCCTTTTAGAAGCTCAGGTATTTAACTGTCCCCATCATTCTTGGAGAGGGGAAAGCCAGCTCCACTTCAAGCTTGAGCAAGTATGTGTAAAGGCCTTGTGTCTCCTGCCAATACTGATCAACGAGATCATCTCTTATTTAGGGTTGTGGTCATTTGAAATGCTGATTTGAATAAAAGGTACATTGCTAATTTAAGGTGATAAATGCTTCTAAAAATATGTTCTGAAGATACTTGAACATGAAGTGGGGGGAGCTTTTATTCCAGCAGAAGTTACCTGAGCACCTGGCAAAGTCTATTAAAACTGGGTATAAAAGTCAAATTTCTTCAGAATATTTAGTCACTTCAAATTCAGTCTTCACATTTGTTATTATTATTACTTAAATATTTGAAGAAAGAAAATACTTAGTGTGACTACTATATATGTGAATACTGATACCTTTTTTGTGCATTTGAAGTTACACATTCTGACTGCTTAACCGTGACCAAATAGTTATCCCTGAAGACAATCGTGTAAGGAGGAAGAGGAGGTTTTCTCCCGTAGTTATCATTCCTTCAGCCAGCTCACTGGAACACAGCAGAGTGGTTGTTTAACTCTCTTTCTTGGCCTCATAGGTTGCAATGATGCTTTTGTAGAAGTGGGCATGCCCAGGAGTCCGTCACACTCAGCAAACACCAGTGACCTGAAGCAGATGATGAGCGCTTCCAAGCAGGCCTGTGCCAAGAGACAAACGGTGGAATTACTGCAAGGCACCAAAAACTCCCACTTACAGTAAGCTGAGTGAATAAACACAGACCAGTGGAACTTCCACAACACAAAATTACTTCGTGCGCTTTTGTACATAGAAGGGCTGGTCCAGTCATAAGATACCCAAAGAACTGATATAATTTGGCCTTGATTTTCCATTACATTAGGCATTAATATAGCCCCCAGTTTGTCTAGTAACTTGGAATGTTTTATGTTCATTCTATTTATCTTTGGGTTTAAAAAATGTCTTCCCTCTTCAACAAAAGAATGGAAATCCTTGTAAGAGGAACTTTCATTACCTGTTTCTAAAGTACACATTTTTGCACTTCCCTTCTTTATTGATTGCTTGAGAATAATTTCTGACAGCTTTTTCCTTTTGTGTGTACTGAAGGCTGTTTTCTCCTTAGGAAAGCTGTGTTCAGGGCATAGCAGCATGTTCTCAATCACTTGTCTCAGTGATGATTTTGGTTGGGTTGGCTCCTTAATGACCCAGCAGTGGGAAAGACTTGTTTGAGTCATAATACATCTTGGTAACACAGATTTTGTGTTTAATGCAATGTTTTTGTCCGATGTACTGATATTCTCTCTGTACATTTGGGAACTGTTTATCACCACTCTTTTGAGACATGTTTTTTCTTTTGCTTCATTGATTTATGCTCTTAAGGCTATGATATATATTTCATTCATTCTGCTTTCAAAAATCCAAGGAAACCTGCTAATCAGATTTAGTTGTTTGTGTGTCTTGTCCATTTTGTTGAGGACATTGCTCACAGTTTCCTTGGGAGTAGGAGTTTACAGCTTCCAAAACATGATCACTTCGCTTTGAACTAAGAGTTTATACTGTTCTAGAGTAGACCTAAAATGTGCCTGAGTTTTTAGAGAAAAATTGCATCAAGAGGTAATGTAGGCATGTAAGACTGCAGTTATTGAAGCTGTGATAGCAACTAGGACCTATGTCAACTTTCTTAGTCCCTATTATATCTCTTTTTATCTTACAACTATGAACCTGTTAGAACTGCTGGCCTGAGCAAGGCTAAATGGGAAATCACTCTGTGTTAGGATTGCATGCAATAATTCCAGGTACCAGACAGCTCAAAACTGAATCTATAAACTATACCTTTCAATTGGTAACATAGGAAGGAGAAACACTTACTTTCCTTCACTGACAGAGAAAAAAGTACAGGAGAGCTGAAACTTTTGCAAATATTGCTAAAAACGCTGAGATCTTTGTGTACTGTCATGTCTTGAACTTGGCTGCCATGCTTCTCAGCATGAAGCTCAGTTGCCAGAAGTGCATTGGTGAAGAGGCAGCCCGGGCTAACCCCGAGCTAACGGTGTTTGTCCCCGCAGCAGCACGGACAGGCTGCTCTCGGAGGCGGAGCTGGGAGCCCCAGAGAGCCCCGTGGCTGATAAGAAGGCCCCGGGCAGCGAGCGGGCGGCCGAGCGAGCAGCAGCCGCCCAGCAGAACTCGGAGAGAGCACGGCTGGCTCCGCAGCCCTCCTTTGTAAATATGCAGGTGGGTGTCCCTGAATGGAGCCAATTGGGCACAAGTCTTGCTGATTGCAGAGTGAGGTTACCATAGAGGTGACTGGGGCCTGGAGACTGAATTGTCATTACCAGTTCAGTAACAGCATTCACAGCCAAGACATCAGCTGTTTTGACTGAGGAATGGGTTGACAATGAAAAGTCTTGAAAACAGAAAAGCTCTTATGCTTCTGTTGAGTAAGAAAAATATAAGTACACCAAACTGGGTGGCTGTATTTGTCTCCACAAGCATCATTTGCCTGCAAGAAATCTTACATTGGCACTTGGAGAGAATTATAGCTACAAAATACATTTCACAACTTTTCATACACAGTGACAGCTTGGTTAATTACAGCCTACAAATATAAATTACTGCCATGTTACTGCACATCTCCCCAAAGAGGGAGGAGATCCCCTTTGACTGTCAGGAAGCAGTAACAGGGTTATTTTCAGTATAGATCTGTTGCAGTGTGGGCATAGCCAGACTCTGTGGAGTGGTGGAATGAGAGAAAGATTAGTGTTTTGCAGCCTTTTTCCTTAGTTATTCCTCTGATTATTTTAAGTAGAGAATGCAATAGTTCAGACTAACACAGCATTTTTGTAGTTTTGGGTATTTAGATTTCCTAATTTTTAATTCAGCCAAGTGTAGCTTGTTTAATCAGGGGCGTTTAAACTTCACGTCTTCCATTAACAGAAGTAGAATATAAGCAAAAGTTCTTTAAATTCTCTCAAAAGTTAAGCTTTTTTCCTTTCACAAGACGAGTGCATGGAGGAGAAACAAACCTGAAGGATTATTAAAAATACCTGTGGTGCCTAGATTTGCTAAGATATATTACCTTTTTTGTACTGTTGAGGAATGTTTTAAATGCTAAGAACAGATGGTTGAGGAAGAGAAACTATGCTTGGAAGATATCTTATTTAAAAAATTGAAGAAAATTTCTTCCTAGGCAGTTTGTAAATATACTGCAGCCTCACTCAAATGGACATCAGATAGTTATTTTAAATCTTTATCTACGTTTGAGTGAACACTTTAAGTAACTAAGGCTCTAACTGGGCCACCATTAAATTATTGTGCAGTGTTTGAGATTTCTCCGAGGTATATTCACTGACCACTTTGAAAACCTTTGTTCTTGCAAAGAGATGACTACTGCAGTGACATTTAGTTAAAATGGCAATTAAATTATCTTCTGCATGTTTAATTTTTAGGCATTTGACTATGAACAGAAGAAACTACTAGCAACCAAAGGTATGTTTGTCATATCAGCTAAATGGCCTCTTTTTTCAGGGATAAATTAAGTTGTAGAATTTGTAAGGGGCTTAACCATATCTTTGACCCTATTACAAAATAAAACAAATTACCCATTCACGACAAGAAAAACAGAAGCTCCTCTCTTTGAAACAGATCTGATTCTTTTGGCTTCCATGCAGCCCTGTGGGATTTAACTACCTTCTGGCAGAGTAAATTGCTTTAAGGAAGGGTAGGATTCAAGCTGTGTAGCAAGTGGAGTTGTTTAGAGTTTGCTGTTTGCTGGGCTCAAGCTGTTATCCTCTCAGTACCTTTACTAAGGCTGACTTACTGATTTGTCTCTGTATTTTCAGCTATGTTAAAGAAGCCAGTTGTAACAGAAGTGAGAACTCCAACAAATACATGGAGTGGTTTGGGGTTCTCTAAATCAATGCCTGCAGAAACTATCAAGGAACTAAGAAGAGCGAATCATGTATCCTACAAGCCTTCCATGACAACTACATATGAGGTATATAAAAGTATATTGTAATGCAAGTTTACTTTTACTGAATGATACAGTTGCTTCTCTTGAGACACGTCTGTAACTTTGGTAAAAGCAAAGTCTTGCAGTTAACTGTTCTAAATATTTTTTATGGTGAAAAATATTTCTTACATAAATATTAAGTTTTATGGAATACATTCAGCCCAACACACAAAGTTATATCTGTTTTATAGATAAGTCATAGAGCATAGAAGTCTGCTTCTTAAAATATATTTCTTTAAGGCAGCTTCAAACAACTTACAGGACCAAACATCTCACTAGTTGCAAACAAGCAATAGGGATTTTGTAACATAAAGAGAACAGCGTATATATGACAGATAAACTATATTATGTGTATCACTCCATGGTGGAGAACAGCAGGACAAGAAACTCATTTTCCTTCTGTGGACACAACTGGAACAGCTGTCTCTACTTGCACTACTCACTAGGCTCAGAATTTTCCCAGGCCAGAAGGCAGACAGAGTTCAGCAAGTCTCTTCAGAGTCCCAGCATGGGAATCTTGAAGGGAATTTGTTCCTTTCTTCTCAAAGGCATTCTGTAGTTGCATTTTAGTGTGCTTCCTTGCTGTAATCCTTCACAGCTTCCACGGAGACACCTTTTTCTGTCCTGCTTCTATAAAATGTAAATGGTATGTTTCTTGAAGAAGGGAACCTCATAGTTCTCTAGGATATAGCTGTCTGAAAGAAATATTCAGCCAGCATAAAAATGTGCCTTGCTGGTCTCCACTTGACATGTCAAATTTTTGAGCCATTCAACTACATGTAGTAGGCTTGGCTACATGTAATGCAGTAGCAACTAGGGTAAAGGCAAGGCTGCAACCAAAATCTGATTTTTTGTTTGTTTGTTTTGTTTGTTTGGTTTTTTTTTTGTTTTGCAAACTTTTCTATGTTGGTTGAAGTGGGGTGGGGTTTCCCCAGGCCTTGATGTCTAGAATCTCTAAATAGGTCTGTAATTCTAACCAAGAGCACAGTGTTTGTCAGGGGTGTCAGTTACTAATTAGTGTAAAAGATTGCCTCCTAAATGATGCTTTTCTACTGCGATTTGGTACAAGTTTATGGAATTAAATTGTTAATTTTCACAATTTTTAGCTCATGTAAGTATGTGATATCTATAAGGTCGATTTCTTTGGATATGTTCCCACAGAATACTGCTGCCTTGTATCACCACGTTCTGACACACAGTGATGAGAGTTGATAATAAGTATTTCACAGTAATATGAAAACCTATTTAAAAAGACCCCAGAAAAAACAACTATAAATTCACAAGGCATTGCACAATTGTTGTTGTAGTATTGTGTGCAAGGCTGTTGTCAAGTAGTGTGTACTTGATCCACTTATCTTCAGATAAATGTTTTGTTATGTTCCCTTCCCTGTGAAGGGATGTAGTCAATAGACTGCTTTGTCTAGAATTTGTGTGGGAATTTGATACCATGGAATGTTTTGGAAACAAACTTGGAAATACCGAGCAATTTATTTTGAATCGCGGTCTTTAAATAACTCCTGCTTAAAAACTGTAAACTGCATATGTTTTAAGCACACCTGCTGTTTTTGTGTCCGGTTTGCAATTATTTGACTATTGATCAACTGCCAAAAGAATGTTTGCGAGCACTGAAAGCTGCTTTTTAAGTGAGCTGCTTCAAAGAAAACATCTGAGTCACAATGAAAGCTCTGTTTTCAGCCCAAATTTTCCTTCTGTGAATTGCAGGGTTCATCCATGTCTCTCTCCCGCTCCAGCAGTCGGGAGCACCTGGGAAGTGGCAGTGAATCTGATAACTGGAGAGACCGGAATGGGCTGGGACCCACTGCTCATGATTTTGTCTCCTCAATTGGCAGCCCCAAACGGAAACAAAACAAATCAGGTTAATAAACTCTTCATTATCTGATTAAAAGAAAATAATCATATTGATACCAATATTTACTTTGACTTGAATGTATCCTGACTTCACGTAGGCATTTAAATTACTGACACCTTGTAAAAGTAAGTACTTTTTTTTACAAATTGAGAAGTGTGAGCTTGCGTAACATGATGTACAAATAATTGTCCAAAAGGAAAACTTTTAAGGGTATTTGTTAAATGCCAGACATTCTTGCTGAAAACTCTTTGCTGTCATGGAGTGCTTTTTTCAAGGTGTACTGAAACCAGAGCTGTACAAAGGCTTATTTCTAGACCACTCTCATTCTGCTCTGTTACCAATGCAACAGCAGCCAGAGCTTTATTGGGCTATTTGCTCACTGGTGAAGCCATAATCCATGCTGAAACTGGATTTTAAAGCCTGATTCTCCTCATGGGAATAAAATTTACAGGAACATGTAGTGACAGGACAAGGGGGAGTGGCTACCAAGGGAGTAGGTTTAGGTCCAATAGTATGAAAAAAATTTTCCTGTGAGGGTGCTGAGGCCCTGGCACAGGGTGCCCAGAGAAGCCCTGGATCCCTGGAAGTCTCCAAGGCCAGACTGGATGGGGCTTGAATCAACCTGGGGTAGTGGGAGATGTCCCAGCACATGGCAGGGAGTTGGAATGAGATGATCTTTCAGGTCCCTTCTGGCCCAGGGAATTCTATGAAAAGAAGCCTGTCCATGTGTTTGGCATGGCCTAGCATGACCTGAAATACTGGTTTCTGTGGATACCGGCTGTATGTTTTGTAATTACTCTTTAAACGTTGTTTGAAGTTTACAAATTAAAATTTACTTCAGTTGAACTCTGAAATTTTATTCCTTTCCTAAGTTAAAAGATGCCTTTCTGAAAGAGACAGAGGTAGAGAATACTAAGTCTGTACTACCTATCTGCTTTATGGGGAAATGAGTACTGTGGCCGTTTGTACTTTTTGTTGTTGCATTTTCTTTTAAAAGTGAATAAACCTAAACTCCAAATTCAAAGTACACAGATAACATTTGGACATGGTAAGAAAGGATAACTCCAATTAGAGAAAATATTCATGGTTTTAAAAAGCACATTAGTTGAGCTGTGAATGGCTGCACATCATAGTCTAGATACTGGAAGAACTAAAGAGATGACAAGTTTATTTGAAATCAATCTATTGATGTTTTCATCCTAATTGGACAAAAATGGAAGTTCTAGGTTAATTAAAGTAATTAAAAATGTATTTACATGTGCGTTAGAAGAAAATTAGAAACACAAATACATTGGCAGTGAAAGAAAATGTTCTATGGCAGCTGTAGCTTTCCCAGAGAATAAAATGCGTGGATAAAGGATAAAAGAAACAGCAATGAGTTGGCTGGACAAAAGTAGGTCTATAGAAAACAAACACTGGAACTTAATTACCAAAAAAATTTTGCTGTTCATTCTCTAGGACCACTGAGAGGCTTTATTTCTGAAAAATAAATATTTAAATACTTCGTAAATTTAATGATCTAGCTGAATATAATGTTGGTGGAATATAATGTTCTGTGATGTGTCTGAAAAGTGCACTTGTTCCTTTCCAGCTGAACACTATCTCAGTAGCAGTAACTACATGGACTGCATCTCCTCGCTGACGGGAAGCAATGGCTGTAACCTCAACAGTTTGTTTAAGGGATCTGATCTGCCTGAGCTCTTCAGCAAGCTTGGTTTGGGCAAATACACAGATGTATTCCAGCAGCAAGAGGTTGGTGTTCCTTCCAGAGGCACCTTTGTGTTGGCAGGATGTTTTCCAGCAGTAGTTGTTCTGTCTCTTCACCAAAAGCCACTTAGAACTCATTTTGTGACAGGATTTTCATGAGCTATTCTTTTAAAGCAGGATCATGCATCTTACAATTGTGGTAAATACTCAAAATCTCAAGACTCATAAATAAATAAGACTAATTGATTTTCTCTGCTTTTCCAGACTGATTACTTTTTAATTTCTCCTTCTCTGTCAGAAAATGTGGCAAATTGAGCAACTGTGTGAAGCAGCCATTTAAAAGCCATGATTGCTGTTTACATGCAAAGAATAGTTTGGCAAAGTAACTATGAAATGGAGCAGGAAAAAAAAAGAAGCTGTTCTGAACCACATTTATTACTTAATACTTTTGTGGAAAGATTTGTTTTGCATAATTTTATTATTTCTTTTTACTCTAGATTGATCTGCAGACATTCCTTACTCTTACTGATCAAGATTTGAAAGAGTTGGGAATTACCACTTTTGGTGCCAGAAGAAAAATGCTGCTTGCAATCTCAGGTAAAACACACAGAGTACTATTTATTGATTTTAAGCATTGTTTGTATTCTTCTCACTCAAATTGTGTGTTTATAGCAAAGAAGCCTTGGAAAGACTAGAGTCTGCAGAGGTAGCTTGCCCCTCACCAGAGGTGCTTAAACCCAGGCTCTATAGAGCTTTCCCATTATTTAATAACAGCTCACTAGCAATAGTCCTGTAAAGCTGGAGCTTGGCAGAAAGTTCATCTCCCACCAGACTGTGAAGTTTGATGCCCCAAAATTGTGGTTCTAGGAATTTCTGGGACTACAGGCACTGCAGGGTCTGAACAGCACTACATACCAGTCACAACTGGCATTTTCAACCTTTTGGTCCCCTGTCCTCCATTTTATTGATTAGTGGAGCAGTCATCCTACTGGGGAAAAGTGCCTACTTTTGTGGGGCTTTGTGGTTTGGTTTATTTTTGTTTTTTGGTTTGCACATGTACTTAATTCAGTAGCAGTCATGAAAATCTGTGTAATCTCTCAGTGATTTGTATCTAGCACAGTTTGTTTACAAGAACAGTAAAGTGGGGAAATGAAAAATATTTTGGATGATCTATTACTAGTACAAGATTAGGGTGCATGTTTAAATGAGAGGTGAGCATCTATTTTTTCTGAACGTCCTTGTTAAAATACTGCTTCAGCTTTATGTTTAAAATAAAGAATTGTGCATTGAGAAATGACCAAGTTGGTAATAAGCTTTTCTGCTAGTCTCAGTCTACACTGTATGGTTGTGCCTCCAGGAAGATTGCAGTCTTTGAGTATTATTAAAAGAAACTTCTTAAAAGTTTCAGCTATGTCAGTTTGAGCTGAATCAATATTGGAAAAATTATCTACTTCACACTGTATCAGTGCCAAATAAGAATTGGCCCAAGTAGAGGCATCCCAAGGAGCCTCTGAGTCTTAACCTGATGGATGCTTTTGTTATGCTGTTGGACTGTTTGTTAATTGAAGGAGTACCTGACAGATATTTTCAGTGCGTGCTGTATCTGTGTAAAACACTTGGTTCGCTTAAACAGAAGTTTTGCATTTGCTTTGGATTAAAACATGAGAATGAATTTCTGATGGGAGATTTCTCTGGGTGTGCTTGCCCTCTGCAGAACTGAACAAAAACCGAAGAAAGCTGTTTGACCCATCAAACATCCGTGCCTCATTCCTGGAAGGTGGAGCCAGCGGGAGGCTGCCGCGCCAGTATCACTCGGACATTGCCAGCGTCAGCGGGCGCTGGTAGCAGGAGGCTGGGTTGGGAAACAGCTGGAAAGATGGACATGGCAATCCTGTGGACAGCCTTCACTGCACACCACCCTCTGCACTTTGGGAGTTTGGGTGTCAAGGACCAAAGCGTTTTGTCTGCACCATACTGTGCCAAAAAAATCAAAGAGAGCACGTTTTGTCAGTTGTCTTTTGAAACACCAAATGTGGGTTACGTTTTACTCATGTAGATTGGACAGAATTTGCAATAATAATAATAATATAGGGTTCTTTGTTTAGTATTTTATTACCTATAACTATAATGTATGCACTGAATTTTGTACTTTGTTGAATGAAGGAAGAATGAAGAGCTGGGATGCCAGAGAGCATAGGTTTGGCTTTATCAAGATGGATTTTTCTGGTACTGCTTAAAGTAATTATTGAGGTCTTTCTGCACTTTACATGTTCTGATTTCTTGTCCTGTGGAAATTTATTTCTTTCATTTCCATATCAATTTTTATATTGGCACTAATCAAATTTTTTCAGGTGTTCTTACAATAAGTCACATCTCACTATAATGGTACTAGAAACTGGTTCTTATGCTGATTTTTATTTTTCTTCTCTCTGTCTCCCAGGTAGTTTTCTGAAGAGATTGTTCCAAAATCAAGTCACTTGGTAGTGGACCAGTCCTATTATGCTTTTATGAAGCAGTCTAATACTGCCTGCAATAATACTCACTGTAATAAATGCAATGAAAGACCAAAATGGACCTTGCAATATTAACCCTTTGCAGTCAACATATTTAACTGCTGCCTGTTATGCTAAAACTGTTTTTAATGGTTGTCTCAAAGCAAAGGGCTATTTTTAGTACCCTGCCACTAAAGGACACTTATTTATATCAGACTTCTATTTTTAGATTCTATACACCTACAATACGTAACAGATTAAACTGATCTACTGCAGATTTATGGTAGAGACCAAAAGGCATTCATCAAACTAGAGCTCTGGGCTGTCGGTTTCATTAAACAGACAACTCATCTAATTTGACAAGACAGCACTGTTGCCATTTAATAAATGACACTTATTACTTACATGACTATGCATGCAGCAATGAAGTGACCTACATAAAATAGGTGTAATAGCATCTGTTTTGTTCTATCTAGATTTGTAATTGTCAGCTGCAGAAGTGTTTAAAACTTGAGATGAACTATTTCTGAAACAAGTTATGTTCAACAGAAAGAGTCCATGTTAAAAGTGGCTAGAGCTAACTTGCATTCTTATACTGTGAAAGTCCAAAAGATTTGGCAATGTTATTCCTCTGTCTTTACAGATGTTGTGTTATGGGTTTATGAAGGGTTTCAGTGTAATGAAGGAATCCATGAAGTGCCTCTTTTTGTAATGCATTGTGTAGTTTCCAAGCATTAATTGAAAAGCATTCCCATGAGAAATATCGTGAATTACCTTACCTCTACTGTAATGTATTATTTATGTTCAGTGTACAAGCCTTTTGAGAGGGACATAAACCACTGTCAGGTGCTCTTAACAGAAGGCATTAGAATAACATTTACAGTAGTTGGGGTTTATGCAAAAATGGGTGAGAGAGTTTTGACACTTTCCATGGGTAATTCTTTCTTTTAAGGTGAGAATGCAAAATGATATATGGAGAAATTTGCACACACAAAGGGAATTTAAAGAGACTATTACTTGGGGGCATAGATGACCAAGCAATAGTATAAAGTCTTGTGGTTAGCTAAAAATTGCTGCTCAGTGCTCATTTCAGCCATATCTACTTAATGGTGTATAATTGGGTGACTTCCCCTGTAGATCAAGTAGCAGCTTTGTCTGGTTTTAAAATGGTACTGCAGATGTGACTGGCTAAAACTGTATCTGGTACTCACACAGTTGTTCACAGCAAGTTCCTGTGCTCCATGCCAGGAGCCAATCCACATGTCTATGAGAGATTTGTGTGTGTCACACAGGCAAGAGCAACTTCATAGAAACCCTCTTGGAAGCCACAACTTCTCATTCTAAAGCTATTTTACACTTGTGCTTACTTCTAAGCATGCAGATAGTTCTATTCACTCGGACTATTTACGTGCTTACAGATAAGCTGTTGTTTAAATGTTTGCATTTGCAGGCCTCAGTGCTTGCAAATCAAATTGTATTCAGCCTCATTATTTTATAAAATGTTCTTAATGAACTAAATATTCAGCAACACTTTGTACGGAATTTTCTGCAACCCCCTCTTGCTTATTTTGCCTAAACGTAAAAGCATCCAAAAGCTTTACACTCAGATTTTTAGTCTTTTGTAGGTACATGCTATGCATCCACATGGTACTATATTCAGAAACTGATTTTCTTACAGTATTAAGTTGATGTGGTCTTTTGCTGAGCAGTGCTTATTTCATCTACACCAAAGTGAAGAATTTCCCATGAACAACATTATTTTTCAGTAGGGCTTCACATAAAAAAAATAAAAGAACACACTGGAAGTAAAAAAAAAAAAAATTCTCACTTACTTTGATTCCACAAAGGGAATATAACAGTACAGTGTATCGTATTGTTAGTGTTACATTATGCACAAATATTTGACTTGCTACATAAAATGTTAGTTTTAAATCTGTGCCTTAACAGTGACCAGTTATCTGTAAATATAGAGCAGATACAGATTGTATTTTTGTGGGTTGTGTCCTTTTAGTGATTTTTTTAAAAAAATGAAAATTGAAATTAAAACATTAAAAATGGAAATTTTCAAAGCTAATCAGTGTTGCATAAAATAAATTTATATAACTCCCTTGTATTCTGATTGGTTCATGAAGTATTTTTATATAGACCCAGTTCCAGGGATGCTTGCTTGTTAATAAAATATAAAAAGCAGTATTTGACATTATGGCAATTATGTTTCTTTCACATGTTAATGCTTTGTGTGCTTTACTATTCTTTTTATATCACATGCAGTGTCTGTGTCTGGCTTTTAAGTGAGAATGCTTTTTTGGGGTGCCTCTCCTTAATCTGAGGAGTTAAATTATCATAGGTTCAATTCTTAGCAGGTTTTAGTGGTTTGACTCACAAGTTCTATTCTTTCTTTGGTTTTCCCATTTTAATGACTGTGTTTTGGTCAGGTTAACAGAGTTGTGTATTCGTACATGATGGTCATTGTACTGTCACTTCCAGTGTAGAAGTAGAGGGGGAAAAGGGAGTTCTTTCTTCAGGCTGCTGGGCCATGAGCAGTCAGCCTGGTAAGAGGCACAGCTGTCACACTGAGGTGATGTGCACACAGCAGACACAGTGAGTCCTGTCTGTTTGCTCCACAGGTGCTGGTACAGGTTCACTATTGCCCTGCCTCACTCAGTGCTCTCAGGCATCTCGTTATTCCAGCCTAACGTGGTCTCTGTTTCATAGACACAGCTCTCCAATGGCTGTTCCTGGCTCACTGACCTTGCAAACATCTAAGAGTTGTTTTTCTGAATACCTGCTGAGGAGTGCAGGTGTGGGAACAAGTCTGTGAAGGAAATAGATCAACAAACTGTTCTGCTGAGGACAACTGAAGGGTGTGGTGCCGAGCACCAATTTACCAGGCATTGACATAAATTGTGTGGAAATTTACAGGCAGGTGGGCTTGCAAATTGCACAGTGTTTCTGATGTCTGACCTACAGTGAGCTAGGAGGGTCTGAAGCAAGGTAGTTTCCTTTGTGGACCATTTATTTGGGCATATTGCTTTCAATGGCTTTAGTCAGCAGAGTGTAAAGTTGGTGTGGGACAGAGAAGGAGCTGATCGAGCACTGGAGCTTGTTGGCTGCTCTCCTTACAGTGCAAGCAGTGTTCCCAGCAGCTAGCATGGCACAGCATCAACAGGATTGCTCCCTGAACAAACTGAGCATGTCCCTCTCTGCTACCAGTCAGTGGAACAAAACTGGTGATTTTCAGTCTGAGCAAAAAGTTCCATTCTAAGTAATGCTACCAATGCACAAGAGAAAATAGATGGTGTCTCCAAGCTCCGTAAAGATTAAAAGTGAGGCATCTCTCTTCACTGCTGGATCCCACTCCAATCAAACAGTTGCTGGAGGACACTTGTTTTTCCAAAGTCCTAGAAAAACGGTTACAAAAGCTTTATGAGTACTGGTGAAGCTGGTCAGTACAGGTGTGATGGGAAGGGGTTTTCAGAAACTTGTGCCCATACTATAAAGGAGTAAGCCAAGGAGTATTTGATTCCAGGCAAGTCTGGGCACTGTTGAAGCTACATTTTATCCTTGAAGAACCAGCTTCCTTTGTATCACAGATACTTGAGCAGAAGGAAGGTTTGGTTTTATTTGAAGTTGCTGCAAAATGTTTGAGGGTGTCAGAAGGAGCAAAAATTGTGGAACTTGTAGAAAATTTGCAATATGCATGATTGGTGTCTGCAATATTTCTGACTGCTGCTTTGAAAGTGGTGAGCTGTAAGGACATTTAAGCAGGTAGGGGAAGATATTTTAGCACTGTTAAAGATAAAAGAGGTCTTATTTTGAATTAAGTGTAGTTGTGAGTGAGGAATATCTTGTAATCTGAAAAGCACACAATAAACTTGTGCTTTGATAGAAAATTCCTTTATTTTTATTTAGGTTAAGATAGTATCTAGAGCAGAAGTAACAAGAATCCGGAAATTACAAAAGGCTTTTTGTAAATGATATATTTCTCTTAAAGAAAATTTGAGTTTTGTCTTTATTTCCTCTCCTGCAGATGTACTTTTTTATAGTGTTTGTAATTTTAATATTTTACATGCTTTCATGAGTTAATAAAGCAGACTTTAAAAATCAATGTAGTAGAACAGTCATACTTGCCAATTTTGAATATTGGCACAGCTGTTAGGAGCAGCTAAAGGTTAATAAAGATAATTTTTTTCCTGTCACTTTGAAGAAAGTGTACTGTTAAAGAAACAGACTCAAACCAATGTAGAAAGTTTTTGCATTAGAGCATCATCTAGTGTCAAATTTCCCCACTCTTTTAAGTAGTAAGATTTGGGGAATGTTTTCTCTGAGAAATGCAGAATGATTCCAGATGTTGATGAAAATATGAAGAAAGATGAATTCATTGTGATGGAAATTACCCAGTTTGTGCCAAAACTGTGTTGCAACTTCATGGAAACTAACAGATGGAAAAAGCAAAACATAATACGAGAAAAAAAATCCCTAAAATAATTATATAATGAAGTAAAAATTTGTCACTTCTAACAATGGGTCGTTAATGTTTTAAGTAATAATGTTGCTACTAATTTAGTGACCCTAGGAGTGATATGGATGTTGCTACATTTCTTTGCTCTGATAAAAATCATGATTTGTCACCCACGAAGGACAGAAAAGTTGAAGAGGCCTGAAATGCACATGGCAATAGCTGATGGTCCCAAAACTCAAGCCATCCATGGGAACTGCAATCTCATGCTGTGTATATACAATATAGAAGTGAAGAGGATGTGAGTATTCTTGAGATTGATAATGTAAGAAACCTTCTATAGACAGTAAATCTTGCTGTATGTTCCATGTGAATATGCTAAGGGTAAACAAAATGGAACCCAAGGATAATTTCCTTTTGCTTTAAAGCAATCCAAAGTTCAGATAGAACAAATTATTCACAACTGTTTCCTTTAGCTGGAGTTTTTCCAGCATGCAGCTGAACAATGTTTTGGTTCCTCAAGAACATGCTTCTGTTTTCATTCCAAAGCTCACCTCAGAGAGAAGTTGCTAATGCATGGTACCAAAAAAACCCTTACTCTGAAGTAGCTTGAATAAGCACTGGGTGCTTAGCACAGTTCTGTACTAAGAATGCTGATTCTTCGGATGCTACAAGATCTCTTCATGTAGCCCAGCATCTAGAAATCAGTACAAACAAAGCTGATGTGGTGAAGTTAAATTGCTGACAGATTTGAATCTTGCTTGGAAACTGGATGGGAGACAACTAGGTAACTAATCTCTATGGGGTAAGAGATATTTTGGTGCAGCTATATTAAAACTAGCTTTGTGCCAGCAGTGTTTCTCTTTGAACCAAATGGTGACAATAGCCAGCAAACTGGAATGCTGAAGGCATCTGTCACGTAGGAGGGCTCCTCCTGAGCATGCCTCCAGCACTAGTTATCTTCCATCTTCATTGAAAGTGGTTGCAGATGCTCCACTGTTGACTCAGTGTTTTCTTTCCATTATACTTTGGGACTCCAAATGCCAGAAAGGGCAAACTTTTAAATTTTACATGCAGCTTGATGTGCTTTTTGCTTGCAAAAGCATAACGTTTTCTTCTTTTCCTAGGAGTGATTAATGTGGACAATATCCAGAACCACTAGAGTGGATGAGAGCTTTGAAAGATTTTTTTTTTAAGGGATTTAAGAGTCATGACTGGAGACTGGAAATAACACTTCTGGCACTGCTGCCTTTCCTGGCTGCTGGTGGTGTCTGCTCACCTCTCCTAGATCTTGGCTCTCCCATGCTTGGCTCAAGTTTCTGTTCTCTTCTGATCAACACTCGAGTTTCAAACAAGTACTTTTGGGAAGTACGAGATATTTCAACTTTTCAGGCAGACTAGTGTTTGCTTTTTGTGTTGGTCTTTAAAACTGTGGCACTGAGGATACAGGTGCTAAGGGTCATCTTTGGCCAGTGTGAGGAAATAAATTCATAAGCACAGCATAAACAGTACATTGTGGTTAAGAGGCTGGAGTAGATGAGGGCATAATTTCTTCAGGTGAGCAGTTGTTTGTGAAGATTAAGTAAGGGAAATGTTAGTTTGCTTGGTTGGTTCCTATTTTTGAACATTCATAGAAAGGAACATCCTTTTGCATGGTGTTCTTACAGTTTAAAAGTGATTTTGCAAAAGTGACTCCACAGGGCTCTTCCCTTAACCAGTAATAAAAGCACAGTTATTCATAGACAGAAGGGTCCTTTAGTTTCCATCCACTTGAACATTAATTATTGGAGTACAACAGCAGCACATTTCTTCCTTGCTTCCCACCTGCCTGTAATATTTCTCCTGGGGCCAATGCATTCATGTTCTTCAGCAGCATTTTGTGTGGTTTTTCTGTGCCCTGGCTCTGCTGCAGAGGCGAGGTAATGAAACCTCCCAAACAGAATTGCATCTGATCTAGTTCCTACTGCATCTTCTCACTGTGTAAACACATCAGGAAGTAAGAAAGCATTTCTGGACT
The DNA here is from genome assembly GCA_034509425.1 of Eopsaltria australis. Classification (NCBI taxonomy): domain Eukaryota; kingdom Metazoa; phylum Chordata; class Aves; order Passeriformes; family Petroicidae; genus Eopsaltria; species Eopsaltria australis. The sequence goes on from JAVTVJ010000138.1 coordinate 3,695,520, forward strand.
GAACAGATGTGTTGGTCTGCTGGAAGCTTTGAAACGCCGTATTTGCAAGTCCTCCTTAATCTTTGTGATGAATTTGTAAGCTTCAAGATGTTTTACATCTGGTTCTGTTTGTCAAATTCCTTTCAAGTGTTCAGTTTTTTGTGATTATACCATCTGTGATAAAATGGGCTTTAAATCAAATACTACATAAAGATGCATTATCTGTTCAAAGCCATACTAGAAATGGAATACTTTGTATTTTGTATCTTTGGTCTATTTTGGGCTTAAGTGAAATTTTATAGATGTTTCAGAATTTGTGTTTATACATAAAACCCCAGAATGTTATGACAAAGAATCACAGAAATTCTGTCCCTTCCACCTCCCTTCCTGAAAGCAGCTAAGTTACTCTTTCATTCTAAAGCATTTTTTAAAAATCTAATTGAGATTTTCCAAGCTCACAAAATTTGGCAGAAGACAAATCAAGTTTTTTTATGGTTCCTGAAGGCAAATCACTTTCCAATAAACACTCCAGTGTACCTTCATGTGCTCTTCAACATGGGAGGTGTGCAGAAATCTCAAAAAGATGTTGAAAGCTTTCTTGCTTGACCTCTTAACTCTTCACCAGGTCAACTTTTCCTTTGGCTTGAATCTGGTGAAATTGTTCTGTGTTTAAGCACAGAAAAGAAATCCATGGTACAGCAATACTTCCTTCCTCAGTGCATGCTGTGACCTTGCCTGCCTTTTTTTGAAAACAAGTTCTCCAGGCTTCTGGACCTGATAATATACTGTATGAAATGTCTAGTTGCTACATGTTCACCTGCTCAGAAATGAGAGGCTTTGCACTCCGTGGTGAACAGGCTTTTAATTTGTGTACCCAAGGGAACCAATTATTTGACGTGTTTCATGCTCAAGCATGGAAGAAGGGCAGCACACCAACACAGTGTATATTTTCAGATCTTCCTTTTCCCATAAAAGCTGTCTCTTGCTACGCTGCTTTGGTGCAAGTAGAGTTCTTTCAGTTCCTGGGAAATAAAGAGGACTGCCCCACATTTGTCAAAACAAAGGTTTCTCTCCTGGCAGCAACCCAAGTCTCCATAAAACTGAGTTTTATTCCATGGGGACCCATAACTGAATCCAATAGTGGCAAATGCTTTCTTAATGGTTTATTTTCCTTTTGCAGCATTCAGAACTCTCATTATGCAATAATCCTAATGAAGAATTGAACCAGCACAATTTCTTATTTGGAGGTGTAATATTGCTATGTTATAAACAAAGTGAGGAATTGGATGGTCAAAGGTTAATGTGAACAACTATTAGGAAAACTGTGGATGACAGTCCCCATATTTGACTTTGGGAAGAGTTGCTGCAACAGGTCTTTAAGGAAGAGAAAATATTGCAAACCATTGCTTTGCCATTGCTTATTAGCTGGAGTGGTAATGCTTAATGATTAGGGGAGGAAACTGGCTGTGTTGTTCACCTTCTAAGAAACATCACCAAATCACTGCTCGGAAGAGGGAGGTAATGTTTCATTAATGTTTTTAATATCTATTTTTTAAGTATTAAGCCTGTATTTTATAAATGTGGGTTCATTCATCTGTTGAGAAAGTTGGGAAATTTTCAATTAATGATGGCAGCAAAAATCCCCACTCTTACTTCTCAGCATTTGGCCAATCTTCAGCGGGGGTTGGAATGGACAGTTTGTCTTCTAGGCAAAAAGTCTAACCTTACTCTAAATGCTGATAAAGTCAGAATCTGTTTCAATCCACTTCTGAATATTTGTCATATAAATTACACGACATCATGCCTTGGATTTCCCCAAGGAGATACTTAGGTTGCAACCAAGTCATTGCGGGTTGGCTAGATGAGGTTTCACTCCTCTTACTGAAGGTTTTTGGATCACTGTAAACCTATTCTCCACCTTTTCCATGGGCTGGTTGGTTAGTTTACCTTCCCTCTCACTATCCCCCTTTGCAGGGCTTCCAGGTTCTGTCCCAGCCCTAAGCTGGGGACAGGGTTATTGCTGGGATTTGGGTGTCTCAGGGGACACTGCTCAGACAGGGTTTATTGCTGTGGTTGGTACAATGTGGCCAAGCTGTGGTGGTCCAGCTCTGGCCAAATTTCAGGTGCCCACCTCAGCAGGACCAGGCCGCATTGGGTGACAGCTGGTGAGTGGCAATAAGAATGGGGACATCCCTTACTGTGTACTGTCACAGGAGAAATGGACTCCACCTGAGGCAAATTGACTTCATTTCTTGACGATTAAAATGCATTTGGGTGGTGAGAAGCAAAGGGAAATAAACCCTGTTGCCACCTGTTCCTGCCCCTCGGCCTCCCTTTGCCCCCCACTCCCGTGCCCTGCAGCGTTTTCCCGCCTCAGCCCCTGAGGCGCCACACGAGGGGCTCTGAGGGCCGGCGGGAACCGGCCAGAACCAGTCAGAACCAGTCAGAACCGGCCAGAACCAGCCGTGACCCACCTGAGGCGGCCCCACTGCTGCCCCAGGGAGCTGCTGCTGGTGCTGCCCCAAATCCTGCCCTGGCCTGGCCGAGGTGTGTTCAGAAGCGGCCCTGGACAGCCCGGGCACAGAAGACACTGCCAGTGGTCAGGGTGTCACCTTCAGCCAGAGCAGCACCGTGGTTTGGGGTTGTGGGCAGTGTGGGAAGCAGCTGCCTCCATTGCCTGAGTCACCCGGAAAAGGAGAGTGCTGGCCCTGGTGAGCAGAGCAAAGCAGGAGGAGCAGTGCACTCGGAGCACCCACAAAGGGAAGTCCTCTCTTAAAACTGTGTAGAAGAAACAGGCTTATTATAACCCTGTGTGTCATCAGGCAGCATGGTCCCTCTGAGCTGTCTGCTGTATCCATGACGAGGTGTTTCATATCAGGGGTTAGGGTCTGCTGTTCCTCAGCAGTGTGTTGTCTCTCTGCCGGGTCATCCTGAAAGCCTTTAGTGTTTGACCACAAAGGGACTGTAGAGGTTATTTAAGTCACCAAATGCATGATTTTCCTTGCCTTAAAATGCTTCTTTGTAGCCAGGTGTATTTTGAATGGCGTATCCGGCCTCATCCAAGGTTTGGCTTGTCAGTGTGAGTGCAAATTCATGAAAACCAGGAGCACCCTGAGAAGGGTCCCCTGCACTGCTGCATGCTCAGTCTCCAGCTCTGGGTGCTGCCTGGGCAGAGGCAGGGTGTGTTTGTGTAGGATATTCTGTGGTTTGAAATTACATTCCAGTGCAATAACTTGTGTGATGAATTTAGGGCTTGGCTTTGGGAGAGAATCATGTGCTGTTCACACAGGTCAAGAGTCATCCAAATCATAGATTAAAAAATGCTTTTGTAAGAAATTGTTTAGGGTAGGCTGTTGAATATATTTAGTTGTTTGCTAGCTGTATAAATCTGACCTTGCATTTTTATCCTTTAATCTGTGCTGATTTGTTACATTCGTGTGAATACAAAAGCAATCAAAAAAAAGTCACAATTCAAATTGACACCTCTTCAAAACGTCTGATAAAGGAATTGCTTTCTATTTAGTCACCGATATTTTTGTGAGGCGTGGGAGGAAAGGCAGTAGCAGATGGCAGAAATTTCCAGCAACACGCAGTGTGAGATGTAAGCAGAGCTTTCCCAGCACCCCTGCTGTGGCAGCAGATGGAGGGGTTGGCACGGCGGGAGGACGCTGCTTTTGTTGGTGCTGCGAGAGCTGGGCTCTGCCGGGGGAGCCAGGGCTGAGGGAAGGGTGACAAATGCCAAGGGAGGGGATGCCAGAGGCACCGCAGATATGTAGCAAAACTCCTAATGATGCTTTGAGGTTTTCCTCCCTCTAGACCTTTTATGGCTTTTTCCAAGGCAAGAGACCAGAATTGTGGCTTTCCCCCAACCTGTGCCTGCATACAAACACACACAGAGGTACCATTTCTGCATTTTGTAGACCTCTGCAAAATATTTGCAATCTTCACAACCTTTCTTGTTTTTCTGAGGCAAAACAAACTTAAATATATGAGAGAATATCATTCAGTTAATTGCTGTCACCTGCACTTGCCATCAGGTGTTTAAAATAATGCCTAATTATGCTAGAAAACCCACTTTTTCTGTTACAACTTCGATTTTTCAGAGCTGGTAGAAGGTAGATTTTATGAAAGCTTATAATTTAGTTGTTACTCTACACCATGCATTGTGTTTTCTTACAACCTATTTCCATTCATCCCATCCGAAATTATAAGAGTTTACCACTCTAAGTGGTCTCTGTAGAACTGATACTGAATTGCCATTCCAATGGTCAGATTAGCATGTGAAAATCTTTGCTTTTTAGGTTTGTGTTGATGAAGTTGTTTATTTTAGGGACCTTAAGATTCAGGGACTTCACATTTGCTCTGGTATGGTGCAATGAGAAGTGCACATCCACTGTGCTGTTGGACTGCTGTATGGGAGGCTAAAAAGCTCCTGGAGTCCAAGAGGAGCACCAGGAGAGCTGCAGCTCATATTTAGGTCAGAAGCAATAAAAGAAACCTCCCTGAGAGTGTCACTGATTAATCATTAAAGTGAAAGATTTCTTCTTCCTTTGCGTGTAAAGCTACAGTATGTTAAACTTGCACTTGGTGGGTTAGCACAACACACTTAGATGTAGCTGAAGCTTTGTCTGAGGACAGTGACCTGTGAATTGTATTTTTAAATCTGTCACTGAGCTTTCAGGTAGCCGGGGGCACTGTCTGGACTCGTCAGGAGTCATGCAGCAGCTGTATTTTATAAGAGTCTGGAAACCTGCCGGTAACAGCCTCACAAACAACATCCTTTGGCTGAAATGATAAACTTCATTAGGTCAGTATAACTACACATACTAAAGAATTTTAAATGTACTTTTACAAGACTACATAAAACCAGCACATGCCTACATGCTTTACAACTAGTAAAGACTGAGGAAAATCATCTAGTGCTTATTAAACTTTCTTTCATCTTCTGAATTAGGTAGCTGAAGTAGGTCAGTGTTGCTGACTATTACTCTCTTACTTTTTAACCAAAGAGAAGTTAAACATTTTCACAGTTTAGAAATTTCTGTACTAAATAACCGCATTTTATATGCCTTGTGGAATTTCAGTAACAGCTGCTTCAGTTTTTTATATTTGAGCACATGATTTCTGGAACTTCGGGAAGGCAGGTAAAAGACTTGAGATTAGGGAGCCAATATTTTATTTCTGTAAATGTTGTACTGTGTTCTAAATAACTTTAGCTTTGATCATGGGGAGAAATCAAAGGTAGTTTTTGGTGTTCCGAGTATATTTATCCCTGCTCTTCTCAGTGGTGAATATTGAATCAAATGTCGTACTGGAGATGGGAGATTTCGTGCATCTCCTGTTGTTCATGCAAAAGCTTTAAAGTAGATTAAGTGTTGTGATAAAAGCTGATTGCCAGAGTTAATAAAAGTGTGTGTGGGCTTTGTTTTTGTCTTAAACCACTGAAAGGTATTGTTTGCGTGCGTGTGTGAATGTGGGATTTTAATGCAGGTTTCTACAATGTGCTACTTTTTGACTTGTTTTAAATTTAAAAGATTAGCAGATCATTCATCTTTAGAAGACCTGAATTTGCAGAGGAAGATCTTCCTGACAATACGTGAGAAACATATTTGTGCTCCCAAGCAATAAAAAGAGGAGAGATAAAACTTTTATAACTGCACAAATATGCATTATTTTATTTAAATTCATTTTCTTTTTAGTACATACAGCTGTATATACTAAAAAAATCAACTTTGTAAAGCCCTGCTTGGTAGAAGCAGGCAGTGGCATACCTGGGAACAGCTGCACTGGGGTAGGTCAAGGTCCAGCTGGTCCAGGGCTGTGCTGCCAAGAGCCATGAATATCCCCTAGGATTTCCTCTTGGCTTCAGCAGATTACTCAGAGGCTTCCACACAACAGGATCAGCTTTCATTTTGATAGTTACGTTGAGAACATGGGAAAAAGATCCACCATTTGATTTTCTAAATGTCTTTTTTATTCTGAGTGCATGTGAGGTGAACAAAGTCTGGGTGCCTGCCTGGGGCAGCCCAATGACCCTTTCTCGGGTGTCCATCCCTCTCTGTCTGTTTTGCAGGCAGGGGCAAATTTCCATTGCTACTGCAACCCTAATGTAGCTTCTTCAAACTCCTGGCTTAGTGGGGCTTGGGGTCTATGATCTGGGGGCTTTTGTGGGGAACTTTTTTCTTTTTACATTTAAAAATATTAACCCCATTTGTTGTTCTCCCCTGAGTTAGTCTCCTGAGTAAAATACATGGGTGAGTATGGTACGTGGGGGAGGCAGTGTCATCTGCCTTGCTCCTTCCTTGATGATACAGGTTGCACCATTCTATGCATGAGTGATGCTCTCGTGGTACAATGCTGGGAAAATGATGGGTTTTTCTTTTTTTTTAATAAGAAAAATGTTGGTTTTGTTATTGAACCCTACAAGTTTCCTTTTAAGTTCTCCAAGAAATCTCCAGAGCTTCCCCTTCCCAACAAATGCTGCCTTTGATTTACTGTTGACCCCTGTGGGATGAAGTCATCAGGAGAAAGTTCTTGTTTTCTTGTATCTTTTTTCCTACACGGTCTTGTTGCTTTATTAAATTCACCAGAGTAGACATGTGTTTTAAGTCTGATGACTTGTACTACGTTAGGAAATCCTCCCACAGCACAGACCTTTCTAAACATTGTTTGTTGATTTACGGGAACAAGATCATTCCTGTTGCTGGGGCTGACATTTGTGTGTGGCAGCCACATGCTCTGGGAGACAGGGACAGATTGGTCCCTTTCCTGTTTGCAGAGTAAAACGAACCACAACAACAAAATAACAATGCTGCTGTCTGAGAGGGGTCTCTCCGTGTTCAAATGCATGGCAAGGCAGCTCTGAAGAGGCAGCATTTCTGTTAAAAAGAGTTGTTTGCAGCTGGGAGGCTCCTGAGAGCCTTGCACGCAAGCATTTGGGGGTGGGCAGCACATCTGTATCCATCAGCCTGCCTGAAAGAATCAGGGCAGAAGCATCTGACTGAAAATCAAACAGGCACCCACTTCCTCTCATCCTAATCTGCATCCACCAAAAGAGAAGAGAAAAGCTTGGGCAGGGAGAGAATTTGGCTTCTCCCGAAGGAATGCAATAATCCCAAATGTGGTGTGAGAGCACTTCATGATCGCACACTGGCACTTGTTCCCGGCGGTTGCTGCCAGTTTCCCTCCCACGCGTGCTCGGTCTCGGAGGTAATGTGAGTCTGGATGCTGGACAGTTAATCAACTGCAGGAAAATTAACGTTTTGGAGACTGTTCTGTTGTGAGGTGCTTGGTGTTTAATATAACACAGCATGCTGCCACGTAGTGCATACTTGCAGGACCCTGCTGGCTGCCTGCTCTGTTGGCTTTTGGTTTTGGCTGGGGTTTAGCATTTCTCAGTGTTCAATTTCTCCTGTTGCCATTGCTGAGGGGAGGATGGGCTGTGCCGTGCTGTGCTGGTGAAGACAGCTGATGTCTGGCCCTGCCTGCTCTGGGTTTTCTTCAGGGCTGCAAACCCTCAACAGAGCAGCATCCCATTGTCCCTTGATACCTGCAAGCAACTGGGAGAAAGGCTGGCCATGTGGAGGCTGTTGTGGGCAGGGGATTCTGCAGAGGTGAAGGGCCATCAGCTGAGGGTGCACAGGTGTTTCTTATGATGCTGTCTGTGCAATGGGAGGTCCTGAAGGGTTTTGCTAACAATGGCTACAAGCCTGCAGGTGTGGAGCCAACATGCCCTTCTGTGGCAGACTCCATCCTAGAGGACAAGGATCCCCGCATGGGGAGGGTTCCCAAAAAGGGCCCAACCTCACTGGCAGGGTCATACCCATGAGGGCAGAGCTGTGGACAAACACAGGCCAGCTGTGGAGAAGAGAGTAAAGGAGCTCTGCATGCCAATCTAGCACCCTAGGCTGTCTACACCCGACAGCAGTCAGGACCCTGGCAACCTGGGTCAAAGCCAACTCATCCCTAAAAAACCTTGAAGTCATTCTTTTGCTATGACAAAATATATAAAAATATTTGCTCTGAAAAATACTCCATTAAGATTCATGTGCAGTGTTTTGCCCTTCGCTGCCTAGAGTTTGGGTAACAGCAGTGGTTCTCCTTCCAGTGAGGGTGATTTAGGGAGTGGTGTGTAAGTGATGTATGTAAATTCCACATCAGCAGTTACGGGCCTTTGGGATGTGTTGTTGCCCAACGTGGCCCAGTACAGGGACCCCAGATCTGGCCTAGCTCATGTGTTTTGCTCTGGAAAGGCTCCGTTTTCTCTATCCCACTGGCCAATACATGTGTACAGCTGTTGTAATTTTTTCCCTTGAGCTTTAGCTTTGATTCACTTCTATAATTTAAGTAGCTGTATGGAAAGTGATAAAGAGTAAAATGTATCCTGTGATATAATATCCAAAAGAGACTGCAAGTGATACACCCTGACTCTTATGGAGAATTTTTCATGTCGGCTTTGCTCAGATAGAAATCTCAATTACTTTACCTTTTTCTAAGTCATTTAAATACTCTTGTCTTTCAGCCCCATGACATTTGAAAAATGTACCAGTAATCTTGTTTGCTCATTTATAGCTTCTTACAGGGCTTGAAAGCTCTGCCAGCCATCCTTAACTCAGGCTCTGATCTCTGTCTCTGTAAAACACCCACAAGCTCAGCACTGGAGATATATAATGGACTGAAATTGCTCTTTGAAAGGGTTTTGTTTGGTTTTTGTTGTTGGTTTGTTTGGGTTTTTTTAATGTGGAATGATTTCAGGAACATAAGGAAAAAACATTCACATAGGATATAAAATCACTGCCCCTCACCTTCAGAAGGGTTCTTTTTGTGCACTCTAGGGAACAACTGGAGAAGTTCCTGCCAGCCCAAAGAGCTGGTTGATGTGGAGCAGCAGGGACAGTGCGTTGTGCTCTGGGGTTATGCTCACAGACCAGAAAAGGAAGCCATAGTTTGGAAAACAGCAGAGTCATGTGGCTGGAAGAGGAATGCAGCATTAGGCTTGTCCAGAAACAACTGAGGTAAGGATTTAGAGGGGTAATTTTGCAAAAGGAAATCGCTCTCCTCCCACCCATCACACAAAGGCAGAGGCAGGGAGGGGTGGCCAGACAGAGGCAGAGGAGGGGGGGTGTTTTGTACTGACACAGCAACAGCGTTGTCTGGAGAGCAGCAGAGACATTGTCACTGTTTCAAAATAAACAGAGGACTTTGGACACAGGAGAAAAACCAGCAGCTCCTCAAGAGCACATTGAGTGCTGCTGTCAGCAGAGTTGCACTCTCTCACCATGGCAAGAGCAAAGTTTTACCCCATTTTCAATGAGAACTGTGAAGAGTAACTCTGGTCTCTGGCACTGGTTTGCTGGCCAGACAAGAGAGGAACCTCTGGGGTTTGAGCTACTGCCCATCTGGGTCTCTTCTGCCCCTGGGAGCCACTTGCCATTCCAGACAAAAGCATCATGATGCTTTTGAGGAAGGACAGCACATGACCTCTTGTTCCTATGCTCTAGAAGAAAAACCACTATGAAGTCTGGATGGTTATTTCCACCTTTAAGGAACAAATGGAAATATGAGTGGGAAAAATTTTAACCTTTTCTCATCAATGAAACTGGCCCCAGTATTCATGTGCTCTTTTTAGGGAGCCAATTCAGTTTAAACTCTCATGCTTTGTTTTATCAGGTTTTTGGGTTTTTTTGTTGTTGTTGTTGGTTTTTTTGTCTTAGTATTTGTCTTAGGTGCCTCTCTAAAGTGCTGTTGGTAAAGCAGATGGTTTTGCAGCCAGCTGAGAGATACAGGATCCTGAGAGTGTTCCTATAAACTCAGCAGGGCTGCTCCTGCCTTGGTAAAATGCTCTGTCATGCTCCTCCTTACCACTGCTGATCTGTGACAGCTTTCCTGGGGTGGAGTGCTGAGATTGGTTGATGTTTGCCCTTTCTCAAAGCAGGACTTCTATCTGAGTCCACCTGCTCCTTTGCTTAGTGTAAAAATGTAGATTTTGCACTGTGACTCCCTTGTGCTTGAGCTCTTCTCTCTGCCCCTATTCTTCAGCAGATCAGGACTGGCCAGGGTCTGTTAGACTATTGATTTTTTTTTTGTTTTTAAATTATTTTTCCATCACAAGGCTGCAGGCAAGCATTGCTTAGTATTGATTTCTGACAGCATCACAAAGGGTGTGGAGGTGTTGTGTTTGCAGGGCCAGCCCAGCCCCAGGGGACAGCTGGGCCCCTGCCCTGCAGAGCTGCACATCTGCGTCCTCCTCATGCCAGAGGGGAAAGCGCAGGGGTAGAGGGCTGATGTGAAAGGGGAAGGGCAGCACCCATTGAGGGGCTGATAAAAACATGCACTTGAATTTATCAGCTGAGCTCTCTTGACCTCTAACTGCAGAAACTTGGAGTTTCCAGAATATGAGAAAACCTTTACCATTTCTCAGTCTGCTCCAAACAAGTAAGTTCCTGCCTCAGTACTCAATAGTGGATGCGTTTGCTCAGCACCTAAATAAAGACAAGGCTGAAGTGAATGGCGCATCATAAAGCAGGTTGTTTTCAAAGAACCTGACTCCACTATCTTGGGCCATGCACAGGTCTGTTCTCCCTTGACCATTTTATCCCATCTATCTAAAACTGCAGTTGCACTTCCAATATTTGTCTGCCTGAATAATTTCTCATGGGGCCAGGACCCTTGCAGCTAGGACTGATGATCAGGCTACAGTGCTGTGCGCTTCTGCCATCCACATTTTTGTTGGAGATAATCACAGCTTGGCAAAGAGTTTGATCTACATCTGGACATGAAATTGAGTATTTCAGTGCTGTTTTTGCAGCCTGTTGACATACGTGAAGCACAACATTGATGAGGGATTTTAACTGACTCAGAATTGAGAAAATCTGAGAGCTCAGTCCTCTGATGTCTCTGAAATGTTCTCAACTCCAGTTGCATCCTAGGGCTGTAAATGTAAGTCATGGTTCACTGATAGTGCAGCAGCAAGGGCCATAACCTTCAGGCCTTTTGGCTTAGAGCAAGTGAAAGAGGTGCAGGCAAGAGCTTGCCAGCGGCTTTTGTGCTCCCAGCAAATCCAAAGTTTTGGTCTGAGGATGAGGTGTGGTGGAAAGCTAATGTCAAAAGGAAAATAACTTTCCCTGCTGTTTTCCTCTCCCCCTATCCTTAAGCCCTTCCCATGTTCCTTCTGAGCTGAGACGTTGCAGAAGGGCAGGGCAGAGTTTGGTTACAGGACATGGGTGTTTTGTTAAGGCAGAGGCTGCCAAGGGACTGCATGGCTCCCATTCACCAGGGAGAGGGGCAAATCCTCCAGTGCTCTTTAAATCCTGTGGTGCAATAGATCCCCCACCAGCATTTACAGGTTGAAGAAAGATTACAAGCTGGGACCAATTCCAGCATTTATTCAAGTCCTTTGAGCAAAAGTTAAGTATGTTCTTACATCCCTATTGCAACAATTCAAGGTGCCCATATAATAAAAGTCCAATTATTTACCAAGTTCCAGGGAACACCCATGTGTATGAAAAGACCTTCATCTTATATAGTTTTAATATATCTCATATGCCACTTATACCACTGTTTTCCCCACCTTCCTGGTGGCCTTCTGACAAGGTAAACTTACTTGAAAATAGATGAGATAAAGTGTGTGACTAATGGATATAAAGATAATTTGGGGGTTTTGTCTTTGTAAAGCAGAAAATGAAAAAAAATCTGTTCTCAATTCTTCTGCTTAGGTGTGAAATTTGCCAGACAGCTTTCAAGCCATGTAGACACTTAATTCCCAGGAAGAAGTGGGATTTGTCTCCATAGTAATGAACTCACTTTTTTTAGAAGATGTTGGTGATAAAAGATAAGAGGGTTTTCTCATCCAAGCCTGCATTTCCATTGCTTTATCATGCTTATCATAAAGAGGCAGCAGAATAAAATTTAATGTAAAAAATCAGAGCATTTAGTAAGCTAACAAAACTTTTATATTTAAAAAACTCCATCCAAACAAATCCCAAAGCTGAAAATAAACCACCCTCAGTAAATCCAAGAATTTAGGCTTGAGTTTTAGTCTTCCCTTCATCTCAGTTTGAGCTTCCTGATGTTCATTCCCAAAACTGTTTGGTCAGTACACATTTGGAGAATGACAGCTTGACTAAACCATTGACATGAAGTTTCAGCAACCTCATATGTTACTGCTGTTTACAAAATGATTTTGAACTCAAAGACATTGCAGAGCTGTGAGTGGTGGTTTGTGCTTTTTGGCTTATTTAATGGAGACTTTTCAAACTGGTGTGCATGCAAACATATATTGTTTTGAAACGTAAGTGAAACAAAACTTGGAAATTTGGGCACATAAAACCTTTTCTCTGCCTAAAATCTGTATCAAGTGTTACTTCATGAGCTGGGCATGGACTCTTGCTAGGCAGATTTTTTCCTGAGGAGCAATATCATCAAGATATTTGCATTTGTCTTTCAATCTGAGCCCATTAGATAAATAGCAGCTTGATTAGTTGTGACTTCTTGTTCCTTGCACAACCATTGTTAAGATTTGAGGGTCTGTAAAGAGTAAAGACACAGAAAGTTTTGATGGGTTTTTTCATCTACAGAATAAGCATGTGAGGAACTTAAATCAAATTACACATACCTCAGTAGTGATTTTTTTGGAGCTGCACTTGCTGCAGTTGCTTTTGCTGAGCTTTCTACCTCAGCACTGAGCAGCAGCAGCAGCTTCTGCGCAGACAGGAATTTACTAGCAACTGAATTTACTTGCTTATAAAGCAAACATGTTTTGGAGCCCCTGCATCTGATGTGGTAGCACTGTAACTGTGTCACTGGGCATGAGTCAGTCTAAGCTATGGTGCAGGACCATGTGCAGACCCATTGCTGAGAACAAGTATGGTGGTGTTTGTGAAGCCTCAGAGTAAATGTGAAATCTGAGATCTTTTTTCACTTGAGATTTTTGTGAATTGTGCACTGTTGTAATGTGTTAATCTCACAGCTTCTGAAAAAATTTACTGTTAACAATGAAAACATGTTGGTCTTTGAGGGATACTTGCTGCACTTCCAGAAATTGTGTCAAGGATGGAACAAATTCCCATGTTATCAGCCAGGACAGTTTTATTGTCATTCATAATAGAGATGAGAGTGTAAAACACTGTGTTTCATCAGGACTTTGGTCTTAGTCTCTTTAGTGCATTTTGCTTCCCTTGAAATACTCTGAATAATAGAAATTGTATGAGTCTTGCAAAAATGAAGAAGAAAAATAACTACACGAAAAGCCTATGTGTGAATATTGTACTAATATTTTAATGTACAAAAATTTTTTTCTGGTCTATTTGGTTTTTATCCAGTTTCCCCCATATGCTGGACCTGGTGCTACATTCCTGCATGCACTAGGAATGAATTCTATCCCAAGGATAAGGAACAAGCTATTTACAGATGTCTCAATAGCAATTGTTTCTCAGCTCTTATGAAAACACATTAGAAGTATATTGTTAATAAAAGCTCGGAACACTCTAAAGGTTTACACACAGTATTTAAACGTTCAGAGAGACAAGCGAATGAAATTAATCTTGTCAAAGCCAAGTTTGTCAAGGTACAATTCTCTCAGTGGAGGGAGTTGACAGCCACAGCATTGGTTACTGCCATGGCCCTGGTGTGGAGGGAGACAGGGAGGCTGTTGCTTTGCCTTCCTCCTCCTCACTGGTGAGGCTATTGGGAAAATCCATCCCAGGAGGGTGAACTTGGCTTTTGTGATTGTCTCCCCAGGCAGCTGTGGGAATCTAGGAAGTTTTCCAGCCCAGTCAGCTGAAGTGCTGCCCTTTACAGACCAGCTCTTTCCCTGAAAGATGGAAACAGGCCCAAAGTCCTTGGTGACTTTGGGGAGGGCACAGCATTCGTCTGTTTGGGAGGCAGAGGGTTGTAGTGCTCCAGACTGGTGCTTTCCAACCAAGGATTCATCCAGATGAGGATGGAAAGACCAACAGGGGCTGCAGCTCCCACCACGCTGCCAATGGGCTGTGAATTGGTGTCAAAAGCTTTGGAGCATAGGCTGGGAACACAAAAATCCATCATCGAGAGCAGAATTGTGTAACTTCTTCACCCAGGAGAAATCTTTATGTTAAATGTATGCTAAAGCCCTAAAGCTCAAATATAGGCCAGCGTAAGCCTTTCTCGTAACCATAGAAATTGCAGTTCAAAGTTGGGAGGGGCAAACATAGTCTTCATTTCCCATTTATATGTTTCTGCATTTCCCCATTTTTTTTTCTAGCTAGGGAATAAAGTCCCAAAATCATGAAAATAATTTTCCCACCTTTTATTTCTGCTGTGACAGCAAAACAAAAATTCTCCAACTTTGGCAGGAAAACCCATTTTCATGGACTTCCCAATCTGTACCCAGCTCAGGCACAGACTCAGCTGTAGTTCAGCAGTAAACCAGTCTCCAGATGTTTGGGGCTGGTACTAATAGCTGAGTTCACCCATTTGTTCTCCAATTATTTGCCTTTTGGCTGCTGAGTGTTTTTGACAGACAGCTGAGTATTGGCAGCCTGAGAACTGACTGTGAGGTCAATGCAGCTGCATGGGCTCAGACTCAGAGATGCGTTTGTCAGAGATATGTGTGCATGTGCTAGGGAAGGTGTTAGAACTCGCACACATGAAGCAGGAAATATCAGCAACATCAGCTGATGACCTTGGACACAGAAATCCTTAAAATAAGGCAACTGTAGCCACCCAGTTTCTGAGTTCCTTGGCTAGAGCATCCCGCTGTGCACTGAGGTATAATTTGCTCTCTGGTGTCACAGCCAGATCATCTTTGCTGTCACTGTTTTTGAAGACTGACAGTTCCAATCAGAGTCCCTGTTTCCTAGACACCGTAGTGCAGGCAATGTCCCACACAAACCTTGCTTCATTAGCTCTGCCATCTCAAGGTCTTTCTCTCATTTTCAGCAGCTCCTTGGGTAATTAGCACCATGTCTGCTTGAAAATGGAAGCTTTACCCAACTTGGCTTTTTATTTCCCATATGCAGAGTCAGAAGGACATAAGCTTGCTCAGCCAAAGGTCTAGTAGACACTAGGAGGACTCTGGTTTATAATTTTTTTTCTGAAGCTCTGTGGTCTGCTTTGTATCAATTTAACTGCATTTCAGAGCAAGCCAACTTAATTAATGGTTTCCCTCAGGATATCGAACAGCAGTGTATCAGATTTCTTACTGAAATCCATAAACATTAAATTATCTCCAATTCATTTCTTCAGCCTGTAACTTTTCCAGTTTCTTTAAAAAGATAGAATCAAACTTGTTTGCCAATATTTTTATTTAATATTTAATGAACATATGTTGTTTTATTGTAAAGACATGAGTCGCCTTGACCTTGTTTTCAATTATCATTTCATGCTCAGATCTGAAGTTGCCACATCATCTGTTGAAAATCCACTTTGCATGGGAGACTTTGGAAATTTTAATTCCAAATTGCCAAAGAACCAGTTTTTCTCCTCCCTTACAGACAGCTCTCTGTCAAGGAGCCTACTAAGCAGGGAAGGGTCGCCCTTAGACTTCTTAAAAATAATGATTTACTGCTGAAAAACATTCCACACCAATTTCCTTCTCTGCTGTTGCTATGCCAGCAGTTTCTGAGATCACCTTCTCTTTTTTTTTTAAAACTCTATTATGAAGACATCCAAGCATTTGATTGTGTTTCCATTTCTGTCTGTGATAGTTGTGCTGCTGAGATGGAGGGGAGAGAACAGGGCTGGTGGTGGGGGTCGTGTTGAGAGCTGCACCCTCCTACCAAGGGTGCTCTCCCGGGGACACTCAGGGTGTGACTGATTGCAGAGCCAAGGTTGGGCAGTAAAGAGGGACATAGAGTTGGAAAGATAGCATTAGGATGTCCCACTAGGATGTGGGACAGCATTTGCAGTAACTGTATGCAAGAAAGATGGGCTTCACCTCAGCCAAGCCTGGTTGGCTGCAGTCATTCTGGTGGCATTATACATCTCCATGGATTAGATGCATTCATTTTTCAAACTGGAAATGCCATTGTGCATAAAAGACTTCACAAATCTAAGTAACGCATCACAAGCAGTTGAAATAATGAAAATCCTGTAATCCAGGATTTAAAATGATAGAATATAATAAATTTGTGAGGGAATAGCAAATTCTATTACAAGTAAATAGCCCCTGTCAATCACAGCACATAAAACCAGACAAGAAACAAATACTGCAAGAAACAAATACATATAAACAAACAAAAACAGGGCATGAAAAGAAATGCCCAGTTTAAGTCAGAATATAGAAATAAAAGTTACATCAAAAGCTTGGTAGAAGTGGAATGCTGTAATAAAAAGACACAAATCATACAGGCATTGCAGCTCCAACCATGAGAGGGTAAACTTCCCAAGTTTTTTTAAGGTGGTGTCAAGAACAATACCACCTACTCAAATAGTGTCTTTGGATGTGCAGTGTTACTGTAAGGGCTTCAACATGTTTGTATAGATACTAAGCTGTTGTAGGATAAGATGATTCTGTTTTGGTTTTGATTTTTTTGTTTTTGCTTGGTTTTTTAATGGATTCATAAACACAAATAGAAAAAATGGAGGAATAAATGGCCAGTCTACACATGGGAATATGATCTCCATTGAGAATGCAGAGCAACCCACTGCTTAATGAACTCACAGCTTTGTGGGAAAACAGGTGACTAGTGAGGGACAGCCTTTGCTGAAGGTGTTGGGTCATTTGGGACAGTTCAAGCAGATGTTACTCAGGATTATTCAGAGTACAAGGACTATGATTCTTACAATTCTGAGCAGCTATGTAAGAAAAAGGCAAGGACTATGTATTGATAGAAACTGAATTTTAAGTTCAATAGCAGTAGAAAACAGCTCCAGCCATGTTAACCTAGGGATGGGCTCTAAATGAACTATTGCCTTTTTAGAAAGGAGTTGGTCATTATGAAAACTTGTTTGAAAATATCTGCTCAGTACCACTAATGAAGATATCCAATGACAGTTTCTTCCCTGATGACCACCAGGTAAGGTTTTCCTTATGAAATGTCTGTTGTTTCAAGTAAATTATCTTATTCATGCTATAGTGTAAAGTAAATCAAGTGTATCTTCTATCCCTTTTGCTTCTCAACTTAATTCTCGGGCATTTGGAAGTGTGTGCTTTCTTATTTTAAAATTGGAATTGACTTGGTTTGGCTTCAGCCTAGTTTCTAATGTAAAGGTTTTGTTCTGAAGTTTCTCAAAAGTTTTCTGTTGGTATTTTCTTTTGATCTGCTTGTATATAATTTTCTTAGTGTTGGGAACCTTCACTTGCTCTGTATCAGGGATTTACACAGTTTAATTCAATGGAGATCCAGCACTGGTAAAGATTTCATGCAGCTGAGGTGTTCTATAGTTTTCAAACTTGGTGGTATTTGTAGGTTTTCTTGAAAGAATTTATGATTTTGTTTTATGCACACACTGGTTATCTACAGTAGATATTCACAGCTGCTTCTGTTTGCTCAGTGTTCTCTTGACATTAATAGGCTTGAGAATTCAGTTTGAGAATTACATCTGAAAGAGTTATTTAATTTCTGAAGGATTACTTTTTTAAGAACTTTCATTCAGAGACTGACTGCACAGTGCTTAAAATGAAGTTTTCTAAATAATCAGAAAAGGACCTTGTGGCATAAAAACCTCTTGACATCTCCCTTGTGACTTAAACTAATTATTTATTTTTAAAAATCAGTTTTTGCAGTGTTGGAATATGGATACGAATATTTAAATTGTGTTTGGATTCCTGAACAGGGCAGAAGCAAGAAACTCTTCTGCAATAGCATTTAACAAATTGAGAATTGTATAGGAAAATAATCAAACCATGGTAAATCTCCATCTTCCTTTTCTGGATCATTACATGCACTGACACACCCTCCCTCCCCCCCCCCATTCAAGCTCAGTTTTGCTAATTTGTCTTCTCAAGGAACTGCTTTTGGGATCTGTGCCCAAGAGCAACTGACCAGGTGCCCAAGAAGTGGGGCCCACCACAGCACAGAAAGCATGAGGGAGTAGATTGTTTGCTTTATGAAATTTAATCATCAAAATTAACCGTAATACAGCTTTTCATGATTCAATAAATAGCCTACCTGCATATGGAAGAACTCGTGTACAAATGTATTTCATATAGAAATACTACACAACATGCAAACTTTTCCTTCTTACTGCTCAGTTACTCATTCTGCAGATTTGTTTCCTGCAAATTTGCTCACTCGGTTGACCACACAGATGCATTTGCTATTCTGTGCTGAACTGATCCACATTTAAAAAACCCTCAGAGGGTTTTTCACTGGAGTTGTTTTTCATTAATACTTTGCTGATAATATATGCAGAAGGATGGAAAGAAATAAGTCATTTATTGTTTCATTTGAAGTAGTCACTTAGGATTAAGAAGATTATTCTCTTTTTTTTTTCACTGCAAGTGTAATGGCTGACCTTTAATAGAATGGGCTTATTGTTCTGACAAGATATTGAAGTCCATTTTTAATGAAAATATTTTTTTCAAAGCTTCACATTGTTAAATGAGAAAATATAAATTCTTCCATTCCTCATCATTACTTATGCTGCAATGCTGAAATAATAAACAAGAATTTAAGTGGAAGAAAGATTAGTGGTTGCTTCTCTATTTCTCTCTTCTTCTCCCCACCATCCCCTAAAAGTCTGGTACAACTATGAATCCACTTGTAACCAATTCATTTTAAAAATGAGTGTTTCTTGATTGCACTGGAGCTCAGGCAAAGTTTGACAAAGTTTCTAGAATACAAATACAGCCTTATCACTGTATGTTAATTGCTAATTCCTTAGACCTAAGCTATGGAATAGTTGCAACTGTCACAAATATTTCCTTTAATATCTTTTAAAATGGAGTTCCTTCCCTGAGTGAGAACTACATTGGTTCAGTTGAATTACAGACAGTTTCCCAGAGGGATAAGCTCAGTACCTTGCAGCAATTTATTTTCTTTCAATTAAGAAACTTATATATTGTCCTATTTTTATCATCCTCTGAAAATATCTCAGGAGTATCTTCCATTAAATGAGAGCTAATCTGAGCTGATATCAACTCTCTCTTTCCCCATCACTTAGATAGGAAGATTAATGTAATGAAATGCCTTGCTCTCAAATAGGTATCAAGTCTGAAGATCTGAAATGGGCTCAAATAGGAGAATTTAGACTTTCTGTACCTTCCTCCGGCTGGGATATGCCCAAATATTGAACTACTGCCATCTCCAGAAAACATAGCTAGGAAAGAAAATGCCTTTCCCCACACATTGGTTGCACAAACAAGAGGCTCTTGTAGGTAGTGGGTCTGTAACCCTATTTTGCCAAGCCTGGAGAGGGATGCACTTCAGCAACTGAAATACTCATTTTAGCCTCTCTGAGAAAGGATCCTAATGAACACATCTCTTTCTGCCACAGGACTGTTGGTCTGCAGGATGAGCACAGATCATCCTGGGGGATGGGGGAAAACATCATAGGAAATATTTCATTTCCTGAATGCTCCCTCCCCCTGGTACCAATAGAACATTGATTCTCTGCTGTCCCTGTGACTTCTGACTCCATGGTCTGTAGTGCACAGAAGTCTCACAAAGAGGGAGTGTGGTTTCTCTTTGTGCCTGGAAAGTACCTAAAGCATTTGAGGCAGCAGGCTATCAACTAAGCACGAGATTATCTGTCTGGAGACCTGCACAGCCCATCTCATTTGGGGCTCCTCCTCAACCTATCTTTTGTTTGTTTTATCTGCTCACAGAAACCAACCCCACCATTTCATGGCGCCACCCTTTCAAGTTGGCTGACCTGTGTATATTTTTTACTTACATATGTGTGTATGTAAGTACGTATTAGTTTTGAGTAAGCTAATGCAATTGCGAGAATTTTCAGTTGTTGGGGTTTTTTTTATATATTTTTATTGGCAGAGTTTGAAACCATTTGAAATGCAGCCATTTTGGCCTGTGCTCTGTAAGGAACAGGGGGAGGAATTGGCGTCTGCCAAATGGAAAAGGATAAAACTGGTGTAATGATATGTTGCAATCACACTGCAAAACCTACCACAGTAAATTACTGCTGTAACAACCTCCTTCCTGTTGCGAAAAGCTCCAGCCAGGCTTTCTTGTGTCGTCCTGACATTTCTGTTCTTGAGAGAAAGTTGTCTCTGCACCCCTTAGCACTGAATGACTGCTAAGCTTCTTTGAGGACAAGCTGAAAAGCAAACATGGAGACCAGGAGGGGCAAGTGCCTGATCTGGGGTTGGACGGTGCTGCCAGACATGAGCACCATCAGTCCATAGCGACTGACCCACAGTGTTGTGGGCAGGGCTTCATCTGGCACGTTGGTCTTTACTGTGTACAGTCTTTTCTCCCCTGCCTACTTGCTGGCAGCTGGTGTCAGTGTTTGTAGGTCACATGAAGTTCTCATGGCATCACCTCCACAACCCGGCCACTGGAATGCTCCGCCCTGTGCCTGCAGCTGTGGTTTGGCCAAGCTTGGTGGCCCAGGGGGAGTGTTGCACTCTGACGTGGCCTGTGGGAAATGAGCTGCAGCTCCTGATTCTGTCTGTCCCAGATGCATTTCCTCTTCACAGACATTGCAATGTATTTGGCATACAGCTGTGTTTTGTTAACACTAAATGAAGGAGTGAAAAGGGAGAGAGCCAGAAAACTGAATTACTGTCCTGGTTTCAGAGCAATCCTCCAACAGGGAGGGGAGAAGGTGACAACCTCAGTGTGGGAAAGTTTTCAGGCTGCTCTCTAAGTTGTTTATGTTCTGTGGAGAGAGTGGTTTGGGTCTTCTGAATCCAACTGCATGTTTGAGAAAGAATTATTCATCCACTTAGGGGAAGGAGGAAAGAGCCTCCTTCTTTAGGGGAAAGCAATGAGATCCTGGTGGTTTCAGAGGTGTAAGGTGATGGCCCTTCCACAGCGCTTTCCAGAAAAGCATCATACAAAATTTCATCTGCCAGTTAGCTCTAAAACAGGAAAACACTGGGAGGAACTCAGGGCTGCCTTGTACTGCAAATGTACAAACCACCTGATGCGATCCGTATTGTCAGACCAGTCACAGGGGGCCATCTCTTCCCAGAGGTTTCATCTGCTTGTGAGATAGATGGTGAGTATTGAGGATGCTAGGAATTAGGTAGAGAATTTATGAGTCTCTAAAAGCTAAATGTCCCCTTCCTCAAGACACTTTCCAGACTGGCAAATGATGGGGCTCTGAGTACCCTGTGCTTTTCCAGGTGCTGCTTTGACTGGCCCTGGGCTTTTCAGAGCTGAGCCTGCTGTGCTGTCTCCCTTGGATATGAATGAACTTCTAATTTCTCTTCTGTGGTGTGTACACAATTATATTTTCTGAAATCAAGCCAAACCAAAAAACAACAGCCTTGCCCCACCCCAACTTCCATCATTACCTTCCTGTACTTGAAGTTCACACCAAATCCTTGTGCTCCCCAAATTCCCAACTTCTGCTGCTTCCAATAATAATAAAACCTGAAAAGGCTTGTCTTGTCCTCTTTACAGCTACAGCAAAATGGATGCAGATTTAGCTGTGCTTTTCCCTTCAGCTATCTGGCAGTACTCCCTTTTGTTCTCTCCAAGTCCTCCCTGTGAGGAATGAGCACAGCTGATCATGGGGATAAGGATCAGCTCAGGGGAGCATGTGCTGGCCAGGGAATTTTTTTTCCACTTTGATGCCCATTGCTCCCCACCTCTGATGTCTCACGTGTGTTTCACATTCTCCAAGCCCAGTATCATCTGAAGTCACAGGCCAGAAGCAGCTTCTCTCCCTGGGCTGTGCAGACCAGATCACCCCTAGGGGATTTTCCCTTGCCAAAGTTGCCAGCAAAATATTTTGCATGGCTTGTTGAAGAATCAAACTATTTCCCAGCCATGGCCAGCTTGAAGGGAAAGTTGTTATGAAAAAATGCTGTCTGTTACATTGAAGTGAGTGGTGAAGAAAAGCCCCAGATAAAAGCTCTGAATAGACAGGATTCATTTGGCCAATTCATTTAGTTTTCTTTTCTCTTGTGATTTTAACTGGACTTTCTCTCTTAAAATCTGATCTTTATGGGAATATCTCATTCTCTATAAAGTTACGACTTTTTTTTCATGAGCAGACCAAGCACTACATATAAGCTGCATGGAGCAGATAAGTTGAAATATGTTTAAAAGTGGATTTTTTTTATATAACAGAAGTGGGTGTATCTCATTCTTTCCTGCACTGGATCTTCTATATCAAAAATCCATAAAACAAAATGGGAAATAAGAAACCATTTCTCTGCTACTGATGTAAAATGACAGAGAGAAGGAAGTTTATGAATTCTGATGGGTCAAACAGAAATACCTTCCTGAGTACTCTTTCCAAAAGAAAACTGAACAAGTCAGAAATCCTGCATAGCACCAGGATCGGTTCAGGCACAGACACAGTCCGGTTTTGCAATCAAGGGAGTTTGGTTGTATTGCTTGTGATACTGAATTCTCTTGGCCATAGGTACCTTTAATCATTAAGGTCACAGAGTAGTCATCTCCAATTGTGTTTGGGGAATTACTCAAAGTGGAAAACAAAGGGAATGGAGTGTGGCTTGGGGTTAGACTGGAAAGGAATGGCACATCTCCAGCACGGGGTTTAGCTTTCTGCTGTGAGGACCAGACACAGGGAAAAGGTGAGGGGCTGGAGGCAAGCAGGAGCCAGGGCTGGGGTATCATTGTGTGGGGCTGTGCCATGGGGGAAATGTTTCTGCTTCCCCAGTAGTGCCAAAAGTCAGCCTCTCCCCTTCATTGAGGGAATGTCTCGGAAAGCACATGAAAGTGGCCTCTACCACCCTCTATCTTGTGGTGGGTGGAGAAGTAAAAGAAGCATCTGGGCACTGCTGCCCTCACAGCACTTTTGATGGGGGTTGGTTTTGCTCTTCCCCCATCTTTCATTCCTCAAAAACCTCTGAGAATTCCAGCTGGCAGTGAAGGAGAAGGGGCAGCAGTGCCTGGCCTATCATCCTGAACTGCTTTAATTCCCATCATCACAATGAGGGGAATCATGGCAATGAATGGCCCATGTAAACCTGTAATTCACAGCAGCTGAAAGGTGCCTCGCCAAAGGGATTTAGTTTATTATTTCTGCATGTTTCTCCAGTAACACTGGCTGTCACACCTATACCCACTGAATGAGAATTTGAGCTCTAGGAAACAGTTTGGTTGCTGTCACAGCTAATGGCTTGTCAGAGTTTCCAAGGTAATTCTGATATTTTGTCAGACCAGTTTCCTGATTGCTTCAAAATGCACTGGACTAAGTCCTGCATCAGTCCTGTAAGGAATACACGTCTTTATACATCTGTTAGAGCATACTTTGCTTGTTTACTTTGTCTGCTCTTTAAATTGTTGTGTTTGGGTTTTTTTCTTTAAGCAGGTCTGCAGCCTGCTGTAGGGTTTATCTCTGGTTTTCTGCTGGGTTTTTTTTGCTGTTGGGATGGGCAGAGCTGCGGATGAATGAGCACTCAGCTGGGTGATGTCCCTGCCAGATGCTACTCCTCCATCAGCTGTAGGAGAGAAAGTGGCCTTTTTACTCTGCTGGACCACTAGATGGGGAAATTGCATTTGCATTTTTGGGTTGCAAAATGGATCCTGGCAGCTGGGCTGAAGCTTTTGATGTAATGAAGCATATCAAGCCTGTTATCTGCAAGAGGGGTGTGGTGATGACTCAAGGCTTTGCCCCTGTCTTCAGCAACACCACTGCATCTCCTCTGCAGGGAGTCAGGTTCTGCTGAGCCGTGCTGGGGCCCCAGGTGCTTTTGGGGAGGCAATTTGCAAAGCTGACCTTTAGAGATGTCTCTTCCTTTGAAAGGTTTCTGTGGAGTGGGGCCAGCGGGTGTCTGCCCCACTGCCAAGCCTTGCATGCACCCCACAGCTTCACATGGGAAACAGGGAGAGGGCATAAATATTTCAACAAATTTCTGAACAGGAAGCTCCTGAGGCTAGGAAATCATCTGAGCATCTGAGAGCTCACATCAGGTTCAAGGCAGAAACAAGAAACACGAGACAACTTGTGCTCACGGTCTTCTCTTGCTTTCACTACTTTGCAGCTGCTAGGCCATTGACTTTTTCATGCTGTAAACATTTGAGTGGCAAAAGTGACACCTGTATAGTGACACTGAGTGACAATCCTGCAGGTCAGGGACCACTGGTTATGGGGCAGAGTAATTCATGGGAAAACCTTGAGAAGATTTGGTCGGCACAGTAATGTTTCAAAATTGGTTATTAAAGTTCTTGCATCAAATGTGATGAGTATCAGTCCTCACCCATTAGAACATTCTAATTTAAATAAAAATTTCTGGGACATAATGAACCCTTTTTCTTGTAAGAGAGCAATAAGGCTGGTTATAGTCCATTTTGGATTACTCAAAGCTGAAAGTCCACAAGGTGACTGGAGACATGGTAATGCTACCTAAAGATGAAGTTTAAAAAAAAATGGGGTGCAGGTCACAGGGATGACTTTCCTTGCTGCAGGGTATGTGGCAGGATTGCAGCACTGATTTGACTCAGTGCTACAGTAATTCAATAACAACCTTCCCTACGTAGTGCTACTTCCAGAGAAGATGTGCCTTCTGCTCAGGTATGTAAAGTTTTTAAGACTTTCTATAGACAATATAACTTTGAAAAGCAGCTTTCTTTCTCTAAAGTTACTGCTGTACTATTTTGAGGAAGATATTTAAAGCAGTGCAGCCATTGCAGCGTGAAAGCAGCTATAAAAACACGCACCTCTACCTGTGCAGGCAGGGAAATGAGCCATAGCACGAGAAGTTACCTTCACGCTGCCATGGCCCAGTCCATGCAGCTCTCTGTTCCCACCTCTCCCTGCCAGGTTCTCTGGGGCATACGGTCTGCATGGGGCCCAGGTTTCCTCCTCAGTGCACTGACCATGATGTGTCTTGTCACAGCTGATGGATGCTTTTGTGAAAGCTCAGTTACCCAAAAACAATGTCATTTCAGAAGAAAGCCACAGGAATGTGTTTAAACAAGCACACCTGCATCTTTTTGGTACTTGGAGCTGCTGTAAATAGCTCAGGCAAAAATATGGATGAGTTTATATCCTTTCAAATATCACCACAAATATCAGTAACTAGAGAGCCAAATATTTTAGCAGCACTTGTGTGCTTATTCTGCAAGTTCTTTATTAGAGAAATTATGTCTTTGGGTTGAAGACTGGAAGTCAGACATTAAGGAAAGAAAATGCATGTGAGCAGCAGGTTCAATCATCCTGTGGGTGATTTGGGTTTGCTGTTATGAAAGACATCTTGTGTTTAACCAGATTTGGCCCTAGGAGACTACACTGACTAATCAAGGAAATTTTACAGAGTCCTTTACATCTGTGACTTTGGCTAGAAGAAATCTCTGATAAATATCACAATGTGCTTGGTGAAAGTTTTGTCAAAGATTTTGCCTTTTGATTTATAGAAATGCTTCCACAAGGGAAACCTTAGGCCAAGCTCTTCAGAAATTGAAAAAGTTCTGGTACTGGAGGAGCAGTGCAGTGTGTGCTCAGGGTGCTTGAGTAGCAGCCAGGCTTTTCTGTGCCATGGAATAGAGGTAATCTTTCTGTATCATTAAATCATCTGCTTTTGCATTTATACAGGATACAAGTAAGATTATTTGCATCTTAAACATGGCGAGACAGAGAATGTTCTTTTGTGCATGCAGGCACAGAGCCTCTCCCTCCCCACACCAGTCTGTGAGCTGGCTTCAAATGGGATAAATGCATTTTCTCAGAACATTTCAGTGACAGGATAAAGAGGTAATTGTTCTCCAGGGCATCTGCCCTGATGTCATGATTGAAAATATTTCAGAGTATACTGAGTCTTCATCTCTTGACATACGATAGTATGGCATGGCAGGGTTCACTGCTAAGTCCCTTATACCAAGTGCTGGTTTGGAGGAAAGGTAGATGTACATCAATATCCCCTGCTTTGATCTCTTAGAGCAGTTTCTGATTTCTTTCTGTTGGGTTGGGGAGGTGCCCGTGGTGTGAGTGGAGGTGCTAGTGGTGGTTCTGGAGGCAGCAGTGCAGGAGAGGGCTGGATCTCAAAGGCTTTTGCAGAGGCTGCAAAACAGAGCACTGCTCTAGGATCCCAGGAAACAAGACTGCTTCCAGTCACATCACAGTGATGGCACTGAAAAGCATTTTCTTACCTTCGTACTGTCTTTCATACTTGGTGATGTGCACAGGGTGCTTTCTGCACTTTCATTTCTTCCGGTCAACTCTGTATCCTGAACCACAAAGAGCCCTTTTAAACAGAGGCAGATGATGCCTCTCAGCTCCCCACCATGTCTGACGAAGCTGAGGTCTGAAGATACTGCATCAAAATTAGATTTTAAAAATTCATCTGTGAACCAGCATCAGGAAATCAAGGACATGAGACATAATCACAGTCTAGCATTCCCTGGAATTGAAATGTAATAGAAGTGTTGTTGTTACAGCCTTAGCTTGTAGTTTATACTCTTTGTCGAGAACTTATTTGTCTGTTATGTTGATCTATTTATGGCCAGCCACTGGCCAGCACAGGAACTAGCACTGAGCTTTGCTGCTGCCTCCCACCATCCTTTTGCAAGCAGTGGTTAAAGGAAAAAGCTGCAGACTACGTGCTCCCTGTACAGGATTCATACCTCAGAAGGACAGAGATAGGAGAGAATTGCACATCCTTTGGGTAATATGGCTCACATAGGCTGGCTTTATGGACTGAATGCTGGAGACTCACATACATGACTACAGTTCCTTCAGTCCTTCAAGGGCTTCCCAGAGCTCTCTGTCTGAGCTCTGATTTTTAATGGAGGACCATCTGCTGCAACACACACTGTTATTAGCAAATGCCTACCTAATGCTTTCTAAGCAACACTCAAGGTAGATGAAACAAATTAAGAAAATATACCACCTGCTTTTCTATTTGTTTAGTTCATTGCATTTCACAGCACATTGTGTAAAGTCAGTTTTACTGTTTCCCTGCCTGGTCTGTCAGATTTTGGTTTGTGAGGTTTTTGCATGCCTGATAGTAGGAACCATAAGGATTGTAAAATTACAAAATAAATAGCTGGAATGCAGTAGTGTGGTGCCTGTAGCTATCTGAAAACTGAAAATGGATAGATTTGTAGTAAACAGAAATGTTTCTTCAAAGCCCAAATTATATTCAGTCTGCAAGTGTAAATTTCTTGCCTTCTCCTAGTTGTTTAGGACTGAAATTCCCAAGCCAGTTGGGAATGGTCCTCTGTTGCTTTTGAGAGTTCTCTAATTGCAAATAATTAATTAAAGGTTATATGTATCTCATTTGATTTCTGGAATCACTTACAGAATTCTCATCTTTGCTTTCAAATTTCTTTACATCAAGAGAGCCTGTGCAATTTGCATATTCAATTAAAATTATTTGTTTCTTTGACCTTTGATACACAGAGTGAGCTTCATTTGGCCGCCTACTCTTTCATAGCCAATGTTATTAGCAAAAGGCTTTTAATTATTGAGGTATGGTTGAATTCCTGTGAGCTATCATTTACAAAGCTAAGTATCAAATATTGTGATGCTGCATATGACCATTTCTAAGAACTGAGACTCTGATGCTCTCAAAACCCTTACTATACACAACATGCACCTTCATCTCCCCAGCCTCTGCCTCATCAGGGTAGGCAGCATTGGAAGGTGGGAAATGCCTGAGGTGCATCACCACCTGGAATTATAGATCCCATTCCAAGCAGTTCTACAGAGTGATTCTGACCAGAAACAAGAATGAGGTACTCAAGTGTAAATAGTCAGGTTGAGAGTATGGAATTTCACCACTAATTTTGGATGCAGGACTTGTGACTGTCCCTTCATAGTGAAAAGGAAGGGAAAGGGATGCCCCACTTGGGATAGCCCTTCTGTGCTCCCTCCTTGCCAGGATGGCTACGTTGGGTGGACAGAAGTATCACTTCTTTTCTCTTTTCCCACTATGAGCTTAGCTGCTTGGTCTTGGACAGCTTTGTAGTGACAGAAGTAATACCTGTCGTTTCCTTCCAGTAGTAGGTAGTTAGAGCTTTTCCCATGCCCACTTTGGGAAAAATTACAGTTCAGCTACACAAGAGCAGCTCAAAGTCATGCACTTAATGTTACCCACTCTCTGACGAAGGAATCCTTTCTGCTCTCTCTCTCTCTAATTGAGTGGGCTGTCTGCACGGGAAGCTGGTACAGAAAATGTCTAAGTGAAGATCTAGAAATCCCAACTGGGGGTTTACATAAGCCTTTTGCTTTCTCTAGGCCCAGAGCTTGGATAAATAATAAATGCATCTCTGATGATGTCTCTATGCAGACCAACCCCAGACAAATGCCCACTTGTTCTGATATAAAATGTCCCAAGTGTCGTAGGCCAAAACTAAAACGTGTTGTTTTCTCTCTCTTGCTCTCTTTTTTCTTCTTTTTTCATCTTCTTTCTGGCTTGGCTTTCAATTACATCAGTAATACACACAGCTGCAGGCTGAATAGGGATGCTCTATAATCTGGCCAATACGAAAATGATATTGCATGGCACAACTCAGAGGCAGTCAGATTTTCATGTCTCCCAAAATGTGCCATCTCCTCATGACTTTCCACCTGCCTAAGAACAAAGGGTCTGGCTTGGTGCTCTTAGAAGGGAACATGACATTCCCATTTTGAATATTCCACAGGGACTTTATACTTTCTTTCCCAGCTCATTTGCTGGGCAACACAGGTAACCTAAAATCTTGCAGATTAGTTACTCATGGAATTTTCTGACAGATTTTTCTGTTTCATGAGATTTCTTTGCTTTTGTGATTAAAATAGTTACTGTTTTTGTACCTGGTTCCCCCCACAGCACCACAGGTTGAAGGGCGTCAAAGCAAAGCAGCTTGCACAGGCAGCTAAGTTGCTGTACTGCATCCTAACCCTGCTATTAAACTCAGAAATTTTCTTGGCAGGTCAGTGTAAGGTGCTTTGCAAACTGAGAACTTGTTTCACTTGATTCTTGCAGTGGGAATACAAAGCTTCAGTGGTTTCCTTGCACAGAAGAGTGTATTAATTATCTCTACCAAGTGTTATGGCATCATCAAAGTACGTGTGCTGCTCAATTAGTTTGTCTTGCATCATCTGGGTGACTACTGAGCTGTGCTTGGAAAGAGCTGAAGTTGTTCCAGGTGTGTGCCGGGCCAGACCCAGCAATTCCTGGGCTGTGTACAGGTTTCCATAATGCTGCAGCCACTGCCTCTGTCTTCTGCAACCATGTTTGTCCATTCTCACTAAGCCTACAGAGACGCTGACTGCACAGCCTCCAACTGCATGAGGAAACACCTGCCATGCACACTTTGGGAAACAAAGGCAGGGAAACTGTACTTGCAAAGGTTGGTTTGTAGTAGGGAGGGAGGGCTGGGTGTGCTTGCTCACCACCCTTGTGTGCAATATGCAGCCTTCAAGCATGTGAGCCCCTGGGAAAGGCTGAAAGTCTAAGAGAAACAGGAGAAAATAGACAGCGAGTGCTCAGCTCAAAGCTGCAGGCAGGAACAGCACTGCCTACCTATTTTTTTTTTTTTTTTTAGGATTGTGGTCCTCTCCCTGTGCTGTCCTTAAAGCCCATTTTGTAAAACCAGCTGTAAAGAGGCTGTATGATTTACTGCTCAGTTTACTACAAAACTGCACAATTCATTAAAAGAATTAAGGGATAATGTCAAACTAAAAATGTAAACTAAAGAGCTTGAAGGGATGGTTAAATGTCAGCACATTATGGGAGCATTTAATAACCACAAAAACAATTTATTCCACAGATAAAATACAACATGAAGAAAAATATTTTGCTTTGGCTTGGAGGAATATGAGAGGTCTGAACCACTGGCACCAGTCTCTCAGGTTGACTCTCAACATGGGCAGAGGAACAGGGAAGGAGGCAGTAGCTGGGGAGGTCCAGGGAAGTGAGGAATTAATCTTGGCCTTCATTTACAGGGAAAAAAAGACAGGTCACTGTTAGCTGACTTGCTTAGGAACCTGTAACACTCAGCATCCTGTCCTGTGTTTCCTTGGCTTATTATGTACTGAGGGATGCACAGCAGCTAAAAGTAATTGTGTGTACCCATGGTTTGAGGAACTGAGGCTTTAAACTATCATTTGAGATTATACTTGGCATGGGAAGATAAAGGAGACAGCTATGGAAGGAAAGTGGGATTTTGGAGGGTTGGAAGTTTCATGACATTTTAGGTAACGCTTGTGCTCTCACGCAGCTGGTCTTGCAGCACTTCACAAAGGCAGTGTCACACATCAGTCCGTGTGGCCACGCACATCCAGCTGTGCTGCTGGGAGCCCTGGGCTCTGCGGTGGAACAGCTGAGCCTGTCACACTGGGAGGTGCAGAGCTGCACACCTGGGCTGAGGGGCTGCTGCTCATCTGGGCTCTGGCTCTGTGTGACTCTCATCCAGCCCCTGGATGTGCTGCTTTAGGGAAGGAACTCCTGAAATGCTTTAGGGAATAACATAACGCAGGGAGCCACCCATTTGGTTTCATAGTCTGCTGCTGCTTTTTTTCTGATCTTCCACATTGTTTTCTTTCATTCTGCCTTTGTTTTTTTCTCCCTGTTCTTCACTTGGGCAGGGAGCCTCTAGTCTCCTTCCAGCTCATGTGCAGCCCCTATTGCTGCTGCCAGGAAGGAGTGACCACTCTTTGTCAGCATGTAAGGCTTTTGCTGCTGCCACAAGTCTTACTGGGACTCTGCATACATTGCAATCACTGTTTTAATTGAAACCATTGCCTGGAGCTGATGCCAAGATGATTCTTGCTCTTTTCTTTTATATACCTTTTACACAGTTCTATGTATCCTCAAGTATTAGCATGCATACTTGTAATTCTTTAAGTCTGATAACCTAGCATAGTTCCAGTGTCCTGTAGGGCCAGGAGACCAAACATTCTACTGTCTTGAGGAGACAAGGTCCGCTAGTATTCTGTAAACCAGAGGTAAGCCCACCCAAGCCCCATTATTGGGCCCCCTTGTGAGATATGCTAATGTATAATGTCTATAATTGTATATAAGATTTATGGTGGGGGGTGCATTGTGACTCATTCCACCTTGGCAAAGTGATGCATCAAATTAAATCCTATTAAAATACCAAATGACCCCCAACCCTTTAACCGTGTCTGGCTTTCATTTCCTAAGACCAGAGAAAGGCATAAGAGCCATAAAGAATTGTGTCTGATGGGGATGTGGGCAGCACTTTGGCAGCATGGGAAAAGGAAGCTGCACTGCATGCTTTCACCCCATCTTTGGAAATGGGTATTGGGTCTACCCTGTAAACCTGGATGTGGCACTTCCACGATCAAAACATCACAAATCCCAATGCTGACGCATGAAATAGTGTAAAAGGACTTTTCACCTTCCCACCTGCACCCTGTTCTCTTTAGAAAGTGTCAGTGGGGTGAAGAAACTGGTTCTTATGGGGCAGGAATGAGCTGGGACTGAAAAACTGCCACCTCCCCATCCCCTGCTTCCCCCAGCCAGCAAAAACACCAAGGTACATTTCCTTTTGTGAGAGGACAGCACACCACAGGGGCTTCCTCAGGAGAAAATTTTGTTCAGGGTGTGAAGTCTCGTACTTTTTCTAACTGTCAGTAACACTTTTCAACTGCAGCAATTATGTTATTAACCTGGCCTTGGCTTCTCCAAGTAAAGCAACCTGCTTCAAAGCAGTCCCTGTCCTCAGGGTCTGTGGAAAATGGAGTCCCAGCCTGAAAGGAAAATACAAGCTGTTGGTTTGTGTTTGTCTCATTTTCCAGTGACCATGAACAACTGCACAGATGCAGTGCAGAAGTAAACTTGGATACCTCTGTACACTATGGTGGCAACAGCAGAAGGGGCACAAGGAGGACAGCACTGGGCAGGGAATACACACACACCGCTTCAGGCTCCCTTATCTCACACATGGGAAAGTGCAGCTCTGTCTGTGGGCTGAACCAGACCAGGAATATGCTGAAACCTCAGTGCAGCTCCATAGAGGATGTTCAGGTTCAACCTGCCTGTGCTTTTGCCAGGCACTGATTCAAAACAGCTATTGAAATCCCTGCCAGTATCTGCTGGCAGCAGCTTGGGCAGAAGTACAAAAGAAGAAAGAGTCTTGCTATAAAAGCAGCTTTTCTGTCTTGCTGATTAGGGACAGTAGGTCCAGTTTCCCTTCACAGAGCCACAAGGTGCTGGATGTGCCGCTCTGCTGCTGCCAAGCAGCAGTTTGACAATTTCCTCCTGTCATCCTGAGTGAAAACCTCCCAGTTCCTCTACAGTGCAAAGCCATGAGCCCAAAGGGTCTCAGCAATGGAGAATTTGGGCAATTCCTGAAAATTTCCCCACTGGGGAAAGCAGGGTGTTGCCAGAGTGAGGTGGTCATTCAATAATGGGTTACACAGCCATGTGTTGACAAGTCCACGGTTATTCCTTTATTCTGTCATTAGCATACAAGATATTTAAAAAATAAAACCAAAGCCATTTAGGATGAAAAAGCCTTTTCTGCCCCATCGGGCAGTGTACAATGGCTGGTTGCATTACCTGGAGGATGGAAGTTGCTCGTGTCTCAGTCTGGCCTTTTCTGGCTGTCTATAGAAATAGATGTGAGGAGATATTAAAGAGGACAGAGCACTGGGAAGAGAAGAGATTGAATGGTTCAAGATGAAGATAGCACTAAGCACTGTATAGAACAAGCCCATCTTTGTTTTCTCTAAGGGAAGTGTGTTCAACTTCTCTCTCCATCCTGTCTCTTTCTTTCTGTAGTAAGACTGGTATTTCTCTTCTTTGGATTAGCATGCAGACAATACCAAAATGAAACTGTAGCCTTTCTTAGAAACAGTTCATTTAAAGAGGCTCACACAGAAGTGCTGGGATAAACAGGCACCCTCTGAACAGAACCCAAAGAGATGTAGATTTGAGATAAACCTTTGTGTGCTCTGGAGTAAATTATTCTAATTTTGGAGCAAATATAATGCTTAACAGAAATCATGCCTGCTGCTAGGAAGTGTAAACCATGCCCCATTTAAAAACAAACATCCCCCAGCAGCAGTATTGCTTGTCATTAATAACCACACACTTGGAGTGAGTGTTACTGTCTGTTTTTGTGTTAAACACTGTATCCCCTTCTGCATTTCTCAGGTCTTGACAAACCGTACACTGTAGCATGTGGGCACAAATCACAGTAAATCCCAGTTGAGGACAAATTAAACTCTTAGTGTTAGGGGTTTTTTTTAATGAAAAATAAAAGCCCCCTAAAAATTGTGATGATTTAGATGTGTTGATGGCAGGTTTATGCCGATATTCCTGGGCAATAATGAGTTTACTGGGCTGGCCATGGTCTGTGCGCTCTGTGTCTCTACCAGGCAAGGGAGCAGCTCCTGGGGTGTCTTCACAGCCCATCAGTCCCACTCATGGGGTAGCTGCATTCAGTATACTTCATTCCATGTCTCTGCATCTCTCATACCATGCAAAGGCTGTGCAATGGATTTTAAAGCAGTTTTTTGCTTGCTTTCATCTGAATAAACCCCGATTCTCTGGGGTTGGCTCTGGCATTTGTAAAGCTGCATTGATGTCAGGAATTGCACTTCCTGGGACAATAGAAAGCTAGAGGAAGAGTAAAGAGAAAGGTTGTTTGGGGCATGGGGGTGATAGTGTTGGAATAGCAGACTGCTAATTGTACCTCTCCCATCTATCTGAGAGGGTTTGTCATCAAAACCACAAATAAGAGCCTTTTCATGCAGAATTAATTTTGCTGTTCACAGTCCAGTGGGCACATCTTTTTAATGGAGTCAGATGCACCTACACTGAGTGTGTTTACCTCTGTGTGTGTATATATACATATTTTACACCAGTCTGCACTGAAGCAACATTAACCTGTGTAGGAAAGTTCTTAAGTCTTCAGTAGAGTTAAACTATATTTAGAAACCAGACAGGGGCTGCCATTATGTTATGGGTTGTCTCTGCTGCCAGCACAGAGCTTAGGCAACCTGCTGTGCTAAGGTACAGCTAAGATTGTAAAAATGTCTTGGGTGCATGGACTGAAAGCCTGGCACACTCAAACTGTGCTAACAGAAATAACCTAGCCAGCTGAACTAGGACTAAATTTATGGAAATGAGGAATCCGTAGTTTTCAAAACCCAGATCTGAGTTACCTTCAGTTACAGGCTTTGCAAGCTTATTCAATTTTGTTCACTTGATGTAGTTTTTATTGACCTGGTTATTTTTACTGTTTCCCACTAGCAAGTTTTTAGGTATTTATGTTGTCATTTGGGGCTATTGATATTTCAGATAATTTGGGTCACTCACAGCCTGTCCACAACCTGTGGGATACTCTGTGCCCTTGCCTACTTCTTGGGAGTTCACAAAATGTCCCTAGGGATTATAAATAATCCTTCTTAGGGCAGTAGGTTACAGAAGTGATAAATTACTGAAAGATACACATCTGGGATAAACAGCATGAGGTTTGCTTCCCTCAGATGGTCTGTGCTTCCTGACCAGGCAGTGTTTTGTTCCAGTCAGTGACAAAGTTTGGAGGAAGTTCTTCTGTGTGTGTGTGTGAGATGCTTTTTATTACAGAATATTGCCCGGTGTTGGAAATCCAGCCAAACATAAGGACTCAGTGCTTTGTGAAAAACTCTGAGCACCTGCCCATGGCAGAGGTTGCAGTGGGAGACTTTGGTGGCATTACTAGTTCCCAAAAGCCCGAGCACTGAGCCTGGGGGCCTCCAGTGGAAAGGGGGACATGTGAGGCTGCTGGAGAGCTGCCCCGGGAACAGGGGGTGGCTCTGTTTCCCCAAGCCCTTTCATGGGGTGGTGTAGGACAGGGTGCTGTACTGAGTATGTGGGGGGTCCTCCATGGGCTGCAGGTGGGTCTCTGCTCCACCATGGACCTCATGGGCTGCAGGGCCACAGCTGCTGCCTCACCACAGCTGTACCGTGACCTGCAGGGGAATCTGCTCTGCTGCCTGGAGCACCTCCTGCCCCTCCTCCTGCACTGACCTTGGTGTCTGCTGGGTTGTTTCTCTCACATATTCTCACTCCTCTCTCTGGCTGAAGTTGATGTTGTGCAGATTTTTTTCTCATTCTTGACTCTGTTATCCCAGTGGTGCTACCACCTTTGTGGATGGGCTCAATCTTTACCTGTGGCAGGTCTCTCTTGGAAACCTGAGCTCTGTTGAGCAGAACATGGGGAAGCTCCAAGTAACTTCTCACTGAAGCCACCCTTGTAGCTCTCCCAGTTACTAAACTGATAACTAATACACATGGACACAATCATACTGCCAGTAGAGAAATTTTTCATGTCTTTATTAATATATAAGAATATCAGTCCTAAATAAACACATTATATGCATGGAATAATCTGTTTTATATAAACAGCTTTCATGTCAGTAGATTATAGGTACTTCAGTTTGTGTGAAAGTCACTGTGCTCAAACTGAAATCAGCTACCTTTAGAAGCCTGTACAAGACAGAAATAAAGACTGATGATGTATTTGAAAACCTAAGGAAACTTCAAATCCCCAGAAATCTGTCCAGAACACTGTACATCACTACAGCTGCCCCTGCAGGAAGTGCTTCAGTTCTATTGCTGCCCTGCACACAGCATTGTGGTGACTCGTGGGCTCTGACTCAGCACCTCAGTGATGTAATCAAGAGCCCCATCTCCACCCTGATGCAATAGCCTGAGTGTTCCTGTGATACACATCTGTGATTTGAAGAGCCATATTAGCAAATATTTTCTGAAAAAAATCGAGTTTCTCCCCCCACTTCCATCCTGCTTAGTTTCTTACCCCAGGCTGACTAGATTGAATTACAACTGCCTTGTGCTCTAAATATTGTATCACTTATTTGTCATCTGTGGTGATCCTCTCCTTCCTCAAGGAGCAAGAACACATTTTGTGGTTTGTTTTGGGTTTTTTTGTGCCCAGATAGATGAGGATGAGGGTAGGGAGGAATGGCTGGATCTGAGGTGATTTTGTCTCTTTGGGTATCCAGTGGCTCCTGCATGCCTGGCCAGGGACAGTGCTCACTACAGCCCGCATCCAGGAGTTTGTGCTAGGAATAGGGTGTTACCACATAAAAATTCACTCTACTCAGTGTTCTCCCAGTAACTGAAAGCCCTACAGTATATCAGTGTCTTAGCCAAAGAGGTGTACTGCTCTTCTACCTGACTATAGTTACAACATCCAGTCTAAACTGTCTAAACTGAGAATTCCCAGTTCATCCCAACAGCCACAAGGCACTCCAGCATGGCTGTAAGGGCCTGGGCACAGCTCTGAGGGGAGCATTAGCCCAGCCTGTGTGGTGCGGCTGCACTTCAGCCTTGCAAGGTACAAGATGCAAAATGTTGGAAAAAAAACCCAATAATCTCCAACTACGTGGCTTTGTGGAGTTGGGGTCAGGGAGCACGTCCCCAGTGCCTGCCCTCTATTTTCACTAAAACAGATGAATTTTAGAGTAGGTGATGACCTACAAAATGTGGGAAGCTTGCCTGCTACAGTTCCTGGGAGATATAGCAGAGGAGGCTGGATGTGGGCTGTGAAGGCATAATGACTTTTTTTGAACTTGTTAGCCATTTAGAGATCCAACCTCATTAAAACCACGCACTACAACTCAGTGGCCTTTGAATGAATAGATTAATTCTGCGTTATTTTATCGCTTCCCTCCTGCAGCCTGCAGCTGTGCAGTCTAAAGTTATCTTGTTTTCTCACTTACAAGTGTTGTAAAGGAAAATCCCTGGAGATGATGCAGTGTGCTGAACACGAAAGCCTCCATTGAGCTCGATTGCTGCAAACAATCATCATAACAGCTCCTGAAAGCTGTAGCTGGGGTCACACTTCATGGGGGATGTATTAACTGTGGGTGTTCCCTTTTTACGGCTTCATCCAGAGATCTCTGTGAAACACCTAGAAAGGTGCAGAGCATCAAAGCAGCAGTATTGATTTATGAGACTTAAGATCATTTTTTGGTCAGATGACTGTGAATTGCACCTTCTGGCAACAGTGTCAAAGCAGCTGCAG
Organism: Eopsaltria australis; assembly: GCA_034509425.1. Lineage (NCBI taxonomy): Eukaryota > Metazoa > Chordata > Aves > Passeriformes > Petroicidae > Eopsaltria > Eopsaltria australis. The sequence goes on from JAVTVJ010000138.1 coordinate 3,732,506, forward strand.
GTCCAGAAAATGGTGTGAAGAACCAGAATGTGTGCTCTTCATTGCTTTTATAGAGAAAATGCTGGATGTTGGGTTCTTTGTAAACAGAAATCTCTCATGCTGAGCACAGAATATCTCAGGCCACTTCAGCTCAGTTGGCACTAGAAGGGCTGTGGAAATGTGTGCTGTATTCTAACAAAAATCTCCCATCTACTTTGACATAGCATCTGAAAAGCCTTGCTGGCTTTCTTTTTTTCCTGATGGATAATGAAAGTCTGATTTGATTTTCAGGTCGAGAGTTATTCAGACCAGTGGTTAGTAATTCAGCATGTCCGTGAAACATCCTTGACAGAAACAGAGGCTCTTCCCTGGAAGATGGGCATTGAGTACTGGTAAAGAAGGTGAAATTCACTTTGTAGTGTTGGCAGAATAGTCATCAGTTGGAGGGAAGCTCCCCTGAAGCCACTTTAGGATTTCAGAAGCTGAGCAGTAAATGCAGCAGTGGAGCCCTTTCCACCTGGTCACTGTGTACTGTGTACTCTGTCCTGCCAAGGTGTCAGTTACATATTTTGCTTTGTCCAGAAGTTTTATTTTTGTTCAAACCTCTCCTCTGATAAATCTGGGGTAGCAACTCTCCCACTCAGCTTTTTTCTTCCTGAAGAATTTTAATATGAATGATTTCATAGTTGGAGATTTTAGACCTCTGTGCAATCTCCCCTGTGGGATGAGCACTCTGCCCGCAGCCTTAGAAGCAGGGCAGCCCACACAAGCAGGGGACTCACTCTGGTTTGTTTAGAGGACACTGGAGGCAGGAGAAATCTCAGAGATCCAGAAAGCTTGTCTTGGCTCCTGGTCTAAGGGACCTTGGGGGTGCATCATCTCCTCACAGGAGAATCTCTGTGGACACACACTGCACAGTCACAGGGCAGCTGATCTCTCTGCAGCCTCAGTGCTATGAACTTGGAGCACTGTTGGAGCTTGCCATGAGGGCAAGGATGAACCACCTTTCCTGCAAACCAGCCCAGCCTCTGTCCCCTGCTGCCCAGCTTCTCAGCATGCTGTGGATTTTGTTTACTCTGTGTGCCTCATATAGCCTTGTAGGATTCATTCCTCTTCCCTGTGGCTGGTACCACTTTGCTCCTAAGACTAAACCTGTCTCTTGACAGCTACAGGTCAATCTGAACGTGCTCTAACGTTGCTTAGACTACTCTCTCCCTCTGTAGGCAATGAGTAAACTGCTCACTGAGATTATTTTCTATTAGCAAGTTTGAATAACTGCATCTTATGCTGCTTTGGGTTTGTTACCTGATAGCCTGGATCCACATGTAGGTAAATGTGGAAAATAAATTACTCACCAGTGCTCTTGGGCTGTGACTCCGGGTCTAACTGTGTGTGGGCTGGCAATGCCACTTTGACAGGGAGCTTGTTTACGACGAGTTGGATGATAGATCTACAGGAGGGAATTAGATTCAATGTCTCCTATACCTGTTAATTGAATCAGGCTGAGGTGCTTGCAGGGAGGGTGCATTTAGACAACATCAGGGCTTGGTTTGCATCTGTACAGCCCCGTCTGAAAGCTGGAGCTGTGCCTGTGAAATCCCGAAGACAAGCGATGAATCAGCTCCATCCGCCCCTTGCAGCTGCTCCCGTGTCGGTGTGTGTTCAGCAGAGGGGCTCTCAGCCGGGCTCTGCTCGGCGCTGCGGAGGATCACGGCAGGACGGGCTGGGGCGGTCACGCCGCTCTCAGGACCCAGGAAAGCCGCCGCACACCCGCTCTGCACTCTCACGCACTCCCGGGACACAGAGCTGTCAGCCCCGTTTAGGGTTGTGCTGCAGATTGGCTCTGCGATAGTGCATGAGCTCCTGTAGAAGTCCTTCCCTGCCAGAGCAGAGAGAGCGTTCATCCCTGCCAAAATTAGCCCAGAGAGAAGGGCCCTTGGTGCAGAATACCAGTGGGATAATCAAGTCCTTTGTTTTCAGGAAGGATGTGGCTGTCATCTTATAATTAACTTCTGGAAAATGATCTGAATCATTAGATGGAATTGGTACTGAGGACACAGGTTTTCTGATCTAAAATTTGAGTACATTTAAGCACACATGGGTAATTTATAAACAGTAATTAAATACAAATCTTTGTGAAAAGGCTTTAATGCAGCAGGCATTAAAACCAATACTAGGTTAATGCACAAAAATCTATTAGTGTAGCAGTAGCTTTCTGGTTTTATTTTGGCATTCTCTCTTACAATTACTTCTGGTTTATTCTTAACCTGGAACACTAACCTTGATATTCACAGATATAAATAGCATTATATAGGACTTGGAGGGACAGTCTGAAGAGTCTTCAGTACAACCTTAAGAAAATCTGCTTCACCACTGAGAAATATTTGTGTTACCTCTTCTTAAAACCTTACACAAAGATTCCCTCAACCATCAAAAAAGAAAATTGTGTGTCAAGCCCTGGACTGTATCCATTCCAATTGAGGCCTTACCAATGTTGAAGAAAAAGGGGTAACAATCTGCCTTATTAATGCAGCCCATGAAATCTGCTACCTGCTCATCAGCATTGCTCTGCAAACTTCAGTTCAAGATGACTCCTAATGCTTTTCTATGTATTGCTGCTTGACTAGTCATCACTGACATTGTACTGCATATTTGATTTTGTCTTCCTTGGTGTAGGGATTTGCACGTGATAAAACACTTTGAATCATGTCAGAAAGAAAAGATATATATCAGAAGCAAATATGGCTTTGAAAGTCAATGCAGTTTCTAATGTACAGTCAGTTACTCAGTGATAGCTGCTCCAGTAGCAGCAGAGAGATTTCATTTCCGTTCAGTAGGTGCTGTGCGTTTTGTTTCTAACAAATACAAATAACTGCAGTAGATTCATTTTCAGTGAGCCAGGGAGATACTGTGGCTTGCTGCTCCAAATACACACCTGAAGGTGGATATATTCATATCCCAGACCATGGAAAATTTTGTAAATTTACTGGTACAGTAATTTTGGGGTTTGTGGTGTACAGGAAAAGCCCATGAGACAGGTTATATTCTGATTAGCAGTGTCTTCTACTCGGTTACAATTAGCTAAAGTAGTGTTCAGAACTTGTTCTGACATAAGCTTCTATTAATACTGAAACTTGAGCCCAATGGTACATACAGCTTTGTGAGGCAAACCAGGGGAGAGACATTGCAGTGAACACGGAGTAATATTTTAAATGTAGTTGAAAGACATTTCCAACACTTGAAGAAACTCCATTAGATTGTTTCAGACTTGCTTGAATGTCTTGATATGTGATCCCCATGTACGGAGCTTTTGTTCTGGTTTTGGGTGTAAAAATACCCTGGTAACGTGCAGATGTGGGTGTTAACTTCAGCCTCAGACAGCTGCAGTGATAGTAAATAAGAACAGGGTGGGCCACAATAATTTATCAACAGTCCTGTTTTCGGTCTGCTGTTGCAGGCTGAAGGACCCCTTTGTGCAGCAGCATAATAACCAGCGGGCAGATGACTTTGACTCTCTCACTCTCAGGGGCACATGAATAAGACCTAATGAAAATAGCTGGGAGACAAGAGCGAGAACTGCCTCCTGCTGCCAGCAAAGCCTGGCTTTTCTAACACCCCAAACATCTGTAACAGGCCACATCTCCAGCACAGCACACAGAGCCAACAAATGTAAACAACGGTGTCGGAGCACAATGTAGGCTGTATGCATGTTTATTCCAGATAAAATAACACAGGCCTGTTCTTCACTGCAGCAGAGACAATAAAGCAATTCTTTGTCACTCTGCAACAGCCTGTTTTGAAAACAGCAGTTTTAACCAAGGATGTTTGGAAATTTGATAGTAGTGGTGATAAGAGGATCTCCCACAGTTTTATATTTCACTGTCATCCTTATTTCCTGGAAAGATGGAGGGTATCTAAATATGACACTCAGGAGAAATGCAAAGGGATGTAGACAGAAGTAGATTCAGTTAAAATTTTTGATGATGGTGTCTTTATAGCCTCTAATAGAAATATTTAATTCCCTGAAATATTTGCTTTTTTGCTCAAAAAAGAGATGATCTTTTACCGATACTTAAAATCTGCATCCAATATTAAGACACACTGAGGAAATCCCTCCCTAGCAAAATAAAATATCTTTAAAATGTTATGTTCAGTTTCATAGCTAAATTCCAGCTGAATGCATCAAAATCAATGGAATATTTGCCTGATAGGTTTCACCAGCCACTAGCACGAGTAGATACAAAACTTGCAGTATAAATTATCAAATGTAAGTGCAAAAATAGTTCAGTTTTACAAAATAAGTTGTGATAGACGTGTGGTGTGATGATAGCCTATGCAAGAATTATCCTGGAAAAATATATGGTGCCTTCATCACCCAGGTACATGAAAGAGGATGTGAAACAGGATTAGGTATGAGGTAATGATGGACGTGTGGGGAGCATCATAAGGAAGCAAACAAGAAGGGCTTAATTCATGCAGCTTGGAAAGAGAAGCTGTGATCACTTTAAATTAGATGAATCAGGGCAAGAAACACCCTGGCAAATTATTTTGGTTTAAATAAAAAGCCATCATGAAGAGAACTTGGCATAAGGTAGCTACAAAAAAAAATGGGATGGGCAAATAAGAAATTTTAAAGCAAGTGTTTATCAACTGGAACAAAGGCCATAGTGGGACAAAACTCAATGGCTGTTCTTTGTTAAGGAAAACTTGAAGACTTTTTGTACCTTTAAAAAATAGTAGCTGCAGCAGTTCTTGAAAAACATTCACAGTTGTTTGAATAACATTCATTGCTTATTGAAGATCCTTTTATGCTCAAGGGACCAATCTACTTAATGTTAATAGGTCTGCAATAGCACAGCCTTTGGTTGTGTCACGGTTCACACTGAATAACAACCGTGCCACTCTTTGAAATACGTGGGAAAACTTCCACGGGCTGTACTTGCAGTAGCCCTCCGCTGGGAATTGGGCACTAGAGCATCCATCCCTGTCGGCTTTGCAGCCTCGGCTGCGTTTGACAAAGTGCTCAGAGCAGGAAAACATGGAAGGGCTGCGGCTGCTGTGGCAGAGCCTGGCAAAAAAATCTATAGTAAACAATTTGTTCAGCTGGTTTTCCTCCTGTTTGTTGTGAATTATCTGTGATCAGATGGTTGTAATGAATTAATTCAGCCTTCAGAATTCCTTCATAAATGTTTTATAGTGAGAAATTCCCAAGTCTGAAGCATTTTTTTTGATTTTGTCTTGACATTCACCCCAATGATTTGAGTCCCATCTCTGTGTCCTAGTTAGGAAGACCAGAGGACTGAAAGTGATGCTGCAAGTTAAAACCTAAAGGCAGAACAGGCAAATACTGCAAGCATCATGGTGCCCATTTCCAGGTTTTTGGGAGAGAAATTCCTATACCAAATTGGACTAAGCATTGCCATAACCTCCATGTAAAGCCCAGTTAGGCACAGCTTGAAAAGCAGTAGTAGTTATGCTAAAATCAGCTGAAAATACCAGCTACACAGGCAAGCATATGCTGCAGTTATCTTTTGATACTACTGGCTTTTATGCTACTGTAAAAATTTACAGTAGCATTTGTTTTAATTTCATTAAATTATTATGTATTACTGTTGTTTCTAGCAAATGTTTCACAATTGTACTTCATTTACTTCAATTTTAGCATGATTTTATTGTTCTTACATCAGGGTTTTTTTAGATTGAAGTACCTTTCCATGACAAAGGGAAAAAAAACTTTAGCTTTCCATCTTCTACTTATCTCCTAGAAATTGGTGTGTTCTGAATAGACATTTTGGAAGTAAGTACTCAAAGCAAACTTGTGAAATTATTCTTTTCAGGTGCCAGGGACCAAGATACTAACGACTTTTCTTTTGCTATCAAAGCTGTATCTGAAAATTGAGTAATGCATTTATAGACAGGTTTTCCCCACACCCCATAACTAAAGGAATATCCAGCATAACTTGTGAAAGATGATTAGCATGCAGGGGGTCACCTCTCCCTGTGTTAGCACAGTGCTCAGAACAATTAGGCACCTGAGCGCTACTATAGCAGACATGAGTAGCAATGGTGTGATAAGTAGCCCATTAAAATGACAGTTGATGCCATATGAATAATTTCCTTCTCATTTGTCACCAGTCGCTGCAGGAACTTTGTAAAGGCAGCTCCTCCAGACATCTTGCCTGGATGCAAGGCCCAGAGAGCAGGTTTGGGCTGCAGCGACCATCTGGCAGCAGCACTGCTGTGCAGCCAGCCCTTGCAGCTTCTGAATGCGATCTTGGGTCAGCCTGCTTCTGCTGCAGCTCATATGTTTATGCGTATATAACAAACACTGTTGAGAGTGGGAAAAAATGGTGTGTGATCTCCTGCTGGCCTCTGGGAACACGTCTGCTGACGTGTGATAGGTAAAAGCAAGAAAAAGACGGGGGTAGCTCTGTGTGGTTTACAACCACCACGCCCAGGCAGAGCTGAAGGTCTCTTTCTGTGCAGCTCTGCAGACCTCACCGCCGTCCCGGGCTCAGCACGGAGCCCCAGGGCCGCCCCGGCTCCTGCGGCTGTGCCGAGCTCTCGGGGCCTGCGGGGCTCCGGGCAGCGCTGGGAGCGGCCCCGAGGGGAGCGCCGTGCCCGCCGCGCTCTGCCGGCTGCACGGGAAGCTGCTCCAGCCCAGCGGCTCCTTGTCTTGCCAGGGGCACGCTCCTAAAAGCCAGGCTGCTGAAAGTGTAATTATAACTCTGCAGCACAGGAAGAGCTCCTGCTCATTTCCCTGTGCGAGCTGGGTGACGTGCTTCTTACCAACCCAGTTAGGCTGGCACAGGCAGGGACTGCAGTATCACCCATGGTGGGTGAGAGATAGTCCCTCTGTCTGTGCATGGTGCTTGTGGAGTCGCAGCACAGCATCTGGGGAGACCTGTGGAGTCTCCCCAAATGTTTTGTACATTATGTTCCTGATTTGTCAACTCGGAGATAAGAGACAAGCTGTAAGGAGAGTTGTTAGGATAGCTCTGGAAGAAGTGGGAGACTTTGCTCCAGTTGCCGTTTGACACCTTAGCTTAGCAGAACATCTCAACATGCAGGGTTTTGCAGGACCCTGGCTGCAGCTGCTCAGCACCACGTGCTCCCTGCTGAATGATTGCCCAGTGCAATGGGGCATCGCCTGCACTCACCCCAGCATCCCAGACAACCCCATGCTCCTCAGCCAGTGCTTGCCAGGTGCAGGATACGGAGGCTGTGCAGCCTGGGAAGCCTCTGGATTGCAATTTATGTGCATAGATGTATTTTAGTGCAGGGAACCAGTACTTACCTATTGATTACAGCTCACAAACACATACTTTCTCAGGCATAATGAAGCTATGGATGCATGCTGCTTGATTTAAACTTTGAAAAAAGCAATTGGCTCTGAAGCCGAAGCCTGTATTTTGCAGAAATGAAGCACCTTTCCTGTCAGAGTTCTTCAAAAGTTCTAATTGTATCATTTACCTAGAGTTACACAACATTAACTTTGTGTGTTTATTTCCAGAAAGGAATGGTATTTATGTGAATATCCAATGCAATTATTTGATAGAAATATGTCTTGTGGCAATAAAGGAAAGCAAGTAATGTCCTTCCTTGATGTAATGCATCAGTTAAGAAGTTGTAAAGCAATAAATGTATCAGGCTTTGGATCTAACAGGGCGTAGTGGGAAAAATGAGGCTGTTAGAGCCACAGTTCTAGAATTGTTACATTTTTCTGAGATAGCAACAGAACAAGACAGAAGTCAACTAAAAATAGAATAAACAGAATATCAACGTTGGGTGCCTAGTAATTAAGAAATCAATAACAATACTCAATGGTATGCCAAGCTCAGCTGCTTCTGACATTTCTAGGACCTGAGACTCCACACTTCTATGTAAACCTGGGTTTTTATTCATATCAGCATTATCGTTGTTGTCAGGGAGACAGTCGCTCATGTATCGTTGCCACACAGAGCATTTTAATCATCCCTTCTGCGAACAGAATTTCTGTGTTTAAAACAGCAGACAAAGGTTCCTTTTCTCACTTACTTTGCATCTAGATATTGCAGTCAGACAAAAGTCCTGTGTCAGATCATGTGCAAAGAAGGGAAAAGTCATTTCAGAGAGAAAAGAGGCACCTATTATTAGTGCTCCCAAGACACACTGTTGTAAGACAAAAAAATTGATTTTTTTCATTCTTAATGCATTCCGTGCCAATGCCTGTTATTTTTGTAGTTAGCTTTTCACATTTGCTTGATTGTTTTTTTTTTTTTATTACAGCTATAACCACCTATTACAAAAAATTTTTTTTAAAAAAAGCAGACAGGTAGGAAGACTTTTGAGTCTCTTGTTGAATTCAATAGAAATTGCAAAAGACTAGAATGTCACAGAATTGTGGGAGCCCTGACTGCTGCTCATGTGTTTTTAGTATTACTGAATAATTTATATTTTGAGGGAAAATGTGAAGTCTTTGTCACCTTTTATTTTTGTCTTCTCTATAAATTTAAATTTCTCAATGAGACAGTGTGGAACTGCCAGAAACATAATCGGAATTGTACCATAATTTCAACCCCTGCAATTTAAAATTTGTGCCTGTCAGTGCAGAATAATTGCTTCTCCAAAGCCTATCAAAATTCACCTGCAGGTTCAGCCTCTGAGCCCCATCGCTGACTCCCAAAGGCATGTGGCCTGGGATGAGGCTTTGCATAATTCAGGGCTCAAATAAACACACAGCCAATATTCCAAAGCGGATGGATTCTTCCATCGCTGTGCGCTGTGTTGACGCTGAGGTACCACGGGGCATCTCAAACTGCGCTGAGCCAGCAGCTGCCGTCTCACCCAGGGCTGCGTGCGTGCCGCAGAGCCGGGCAGGGCAGGGCGGGGCTGGCACCCTGCGGGGGCAGGACAAGGGGTCCTGGTGACAACTGTGCAGCCAGAAGATGGGGGAGAGGTGCCCTCTCGGTATTGATTTCCACACCTTAACTGCTGCTGACCCCCAGGAGAGACGTGAATCCTTGTTGTAAGTGTAAATAACTAACTAATGAGCTCCTGGTGAGTGGAGCTGGAAATTCAGTTTGTGTTGGGTTCTGCAGCTTGTTCTTCTAGTGACCACTGGCAAGTCAGCCAGATCCTGTCCCCTGCCTCCATCTGTAAAAACCATTTATTACTTGTCTTGTGGGCACATTACAATGCTTGTTTAGCTAATACTTGTGAAATGCTTTGAATGTGAAATGTGTTGGACAAGAGCCCGATTCTTTCTCAACTCTGCTTTCTGAGATTACTATAAGCAGGTATTGGGAGAGGTTTTTCAGTTATCCAGGTAGAACACCTAGCTAGTTTGTGTGCATTTACAGTTCGAGTTTTTTGTTTCCTTTCCTGCCTCAAGTTATTTGAGTAAGTTCTCCAGGAGGATGACAAAGAAGGGGGAATTGAGAGTCTCACAGGAAAAGCTTGCCCAAAACATTAAAGGAACTGGGCTAAACCTCAGTATCAATGTCAATATTTTTTTTTAACATTGTTTTGGAAAGAAGGAATTGCAAGGATAAATTATTTAATTTTTCTTTCAGGGGTGAATCTGTAAAACAAAATTGTTTACTGCCTCAAAACTACAAATTGCATCATCTTAAACTCATATACAATGTTGCTCTGTAGACCATAGCAAAGAGGCCGGTGAACTAAGCTGATCTCGGGGCACAGAGACTCTTGTCCACTGAAATGTGCCAGTTCCCCATAGAATACTACTCTTTTCCCTTGTGCCCACTGTGTTTATCAGATTGTAAGATTTTTCTGATGTAGACTCCCTTTTTGCCACTTTGGGGTTTAAGACTATAATTCTACTGCCCAGTAACCAGTGCTTATGTCTGCTCACCTACCTTCAATCTGCCAAACTGGTGCCACAATTAATACCAGGATCCCTGTTATAATCTACACAGGTATGTTATGGCATTCTTAGCAGATGAAACCCTTTTTCCCTAGACAGTAGGCTTCCTTGATATCAAGGGTCAGAAAAAAAACAGCTGTGCATAAACAGAGCTGTCTCCATGTTTAGTTTGGATTTGATTCCTTGTGAAAACATGTATAAGGATAGTTATGGGCTGAAACTATATCAATAAAATGAAATCTTATCTTTCTTTTAGGGAAGTGTTCAAATGGAAGGCAAGGAAAGATCTGATAAGGAATTAAAGCCTAATGTTCCATTTCAGGTGAAGCAAAACACTTCAAATTACATGACCAGGCAGGCATCAAAACCAAAAGAAAAATTTTCACTCTTCTCTGCTTCTTATTTTTCTATTTTCCCTCCTTCTTAGAAGTAAAATTTTCATGCTGTGGCACTCTGGCATAACTTTTGCAGAGTATCCACTTTGTTTATTACCTCTGGGCAGACTTGTGCCCAGGTTCCAGGAGTAATTTATTGCTCAAGCAACAAGAGAAACACATGATACCTGCAAAATGTACAGCTTTACTTATCCTGAGTGTAATTCATCTCATTGTAAGGCAAAATTTCATTATTCTGAAACTAATCATATAGTCATCAAAATGCCTTCCAAAATACATGAAGTGGCAAATGTCTCTGTACATTTAATATAAACTGATATTACTTTCAATAAAAAGCCACCAGAATTTTCCAAGCCAGTGGGGACCCACATACTGTGTAAAAGTGTAGAATGTCAATAAAATGGACTTGGCAGCACCATTACTTTCTATTCCAGTATAAAATCTGTTTTTGTTGGTTAAGGAGGTCAACAAGGAATTCTGAAGTCTCCAAACAATTGTATTTTTTGTCTCGGCTGTTTGTCTGAATTGGTAACATTGGCAGGCTAGGAAAGGCTACTTGCCCCTCATCATGTAACTGTATTCTAAAGTGCAGCCTAAGTGCTGAATTTCTAAGTCCTGTTGTATCTTACCAGGCTAGATTCCCCCCTAATTACACTGGCATAAACAGTTGTAGCTTAATTGAATTAAGTAGAATTGAGTAATTGCTGTGAGAAGAAAGCAGATCTTTTTGAAGTCACAGTCCAAATTAATGTTTTAAAACCTAACGTAGTACACTCAGAAGTTATGCAAAGTGCTGAATGTTGTGAGTTCCTGTAGAAGTTCAAAAGACTTGCATTACATTGGTGACAAATCCTCATTTGGAGCACATTAGTAACTTGCTAATTCAACTGTGCATTTTTGTGTGATGTTCCATAAGCAATGGAGAGAGATGTATGAAGTTTATAAATCAGATTAATTTGCTCATCTATCAACACAATCTACTCCCCTTAATTCTTCTGAGAAGCATATTAGAGCATGCACTGCTGCAAGGGATTTCAGGAGCATATAAGGCATAAAGTGTGCAGCTGGGACCTGATCCTTTGTGGTAGCCAGCTTTGGATATGGACTTGTCCTCTGCTTTCAGAGAGAGTTCTTGGAATAAAACACATCTCAGTGGAGGCCAACACAGCATAGTGACAGACAAACAGCAAACATGGTGCACAGAAATGCATCGTCAGAAAAGAAGTAGCAGGTAAATCTGTAGGCTGCAGCTATAATCTTTCATGCAAAGTGTTTTAAAAGCATTAGTTCAGACTCACAGCCTCCTTGAGGAGTGAGGAAATACAATCATGCCAGAGACAGTTGCTCCTTGTTTAGGATCATACACTTAGTGGCAAAGTTTGGAAACCCCACGTACACAAAATGCTTGAGGATATTCCTGAAAAAACAGCAGTGATCTGATTTTTTAAAAAAATAATAAAAAGTCAAATACCATAGAGATGTGTGAATGACTTTTTAACATTCCCTTGAGATGCCTCAAAGTGAATTTGAAAGATGAATATGGTACAAGCAAACTTTACTCCTAGAGGATCCATTGTTTGCTCCCTTGCAGGCTCACCTGAGGCACTGAGAAGAGCTGGCAGGTTGCTGAAAGTATCCTGGGGGCTATCCCAGCACACACAGAGCTATGGATGCTCCCCTAAAAAGCCTATCCACAGGCACTGTGTTCCCTTCTCAGTTGTTCCAGCGGCAGCAGGAACCAGGACTGCTCTCACAGGGCTGCTGCAAACCCTTGCTGGGGCCATACATACTGTGCATGCAATCAGCTGCCATTCAAGTTCGCTCATAGAACGTCCCCTGTGGAAATAAACAGATAAATTATTTACTGTACAGGCAAGATGATACTGAATACCATGGCAGCTAAATATTGTAGTTACACTAAGTTCCTGTGAATAGGACATAACTTATTCATAGTCAGAAAGTGCAAGAACTCTTTCACAAGCTAGATTTTTGTCAGTCATGATGATTTTCCATGTGTTCTGTACTATAGGAAGTCCTCTTTGAAAAGGGGACAGTAAATTATTTACTGTGCGGGGAGGATGATCCTAAATGGTACAGCAGAGAAACCATGTAGCTGCAGTGAGTTCACATGAGCATGATGTGCTGTTCACAAACCATTTCTTTAGCCTGGTTTCCATGCCAAGCTGGTGATCACCGACAGCCCATGTATGCTTCCAGCTTGGACACAGAGCTGTCTTCTGGAGAGCAGGCACAGGTTAGCCTTTCAAAATCTGCAGCACCTTCGCATCTGCCCAAAAAGCAAGTTACTCTTGTCAGTGTAAACCCTCAGGAGGTATCTGTGTCATTACGGTGTCTCTCAGTAGTGCTCTGCTTTTTTAATTTTTTGTCGTCTGGGGCCAGATCCTGCCCCTGGTGGCCACAGCCTTCATCATCTTTCTGCAAGGTGATATATCTGTTGCTGAGAGCTGGCTGCAGGACATGGCACTCTCAGGGGCTGTTTTGAGGTGGAATTGAACCCTGCAGCTCATGTAGAGCACAGTGTACATGGTGTAGACTGCCATAGACACTGATATAAGGTGACATATCGTTAACCAGAATTGCTGTTTAAAAGGGGAGAGAGAAGAGAAAAATACCAGCAAAGACAGCAGATGGCATCTTGAATACTGGAGTGGACTCAAGTGCTCATCCACCATAATGGCAGAATATTCATTTTGAACACCAGACTCTCAAGTTGCAAAGGCTTGTTGTCATCAAAACCATTTTCCCTTTGTTTCATACAGAAGTGTTTTGAGGTGTCTGTGAGAATTATTGTGGTTCCAGCGGTTCATGTTCTAGGGCACCTGGATCCTGGCTCAAGGAGGGAGCTCTCCTTGCTGTAGCCCCTAAGCCTGTGCTTTTGTCCCTCGGTATGGGAAGAATATGGAGTATCACTAGTCACAGTATTTTTAAGGAATGAAATAAGGGAAATTCACTTTCCACTTTCTCATGCCTGTCTTTATATTTCTTTAGATGTTTTCTCTGTTTTAAGGACTTTTGCATCTCCTGCTTCTACGTTGTAGTGTGGTGGTACTGATTTACTTGGGAGGCTAAGAGCTCCCATTTCTCATGCACAGATGCAAGAGGTGGCGTGGTGAAGCTGAGCAACACAGCTTGTGATTATCTCTGGTGACTGGACAATCCTCCTTTCCTTCTGTAGCGCTGCTGAGGAAAAGGACTTGTCATCCTCTTTATAATTTAATGTAGATAAAGCAGCACAAGAATCAGTGTAAATGCAAATGGGAGAGCATTTACCTGCAGAGAGTTAGAATCTGCTTGTCCCCTTCATTCATGTAATCCTACATATAAATGTGTTTATTGAAGATAAATTAGCTATCATAGTTAATTTATTCTGCATGCTTCTTATTAGCTATGTTAATTCCCTTAACTCATCCCACCACATTTCTTCTCTTTGCATCAATTCTGTTTTGATTTTCTCAGCACTGGTTGGAGTAGGTTTTACAATATGATTGCTGTGTTAAAATACTTTCCAGAAACAGCCCTGTGCTTACTCTTACCTGTGTACCTTTGCTGTCTTACAGCATGGAGGTTTTGTGGTTTTTTTTCACTTTATGAACCCTCTTGAAAACAGTGGTTTTTAGTTTTGCCTTATAATTTCTGGAAGTACCTGTATTTGCATCCTTGTCACCTACTTGTATGCAATAAAAGCCTACACTGAGGCCCAGTCTTGAGGGAATGTGCAGGTCTGTCTAGGATGCAGCAGGAAGACAGATGCTTTGCTGAATATTTGCAAGAATAGGTGCCATTTCAAGTAGATTAGAATAGCATGTAAAATGAAGAAATTTATTAAATGCTAAGACAGCACTGCACTCAATGCAGTATACTTAGGAAGACAGAGTTCCTCTCCCACTTTGGAAGTTGTAAGGGGATTTTGCACGTGTGCTTGTTGTTCTGTTTTTGACTGAATGCCTTGGACAAGCAGATTCCCCCAGGATCTTTCTGGGGAGCTACATGCTGCTCACTCACCCTTGGGTGCTCCTGTGTGTCTGCTGTGGGATGTCCCCCCAGGTTGTGTCCGTGCATGGTTTACAGAACCTGAGAGTTCTGGCTACCTTCCCATGGGGGTGAAAACCATTTTGGATGTGAGGCTGCTCCACCTTTCTCAGGGAGCTCTTTAAAGCTCTGCAGCATAGAGTTATTGGCTAAGTGCTACACTGTCAAAATCTAAAATCTAATTGCTGTAACCAGCGAGAGCTAAACCGTGGCTCTCCCTGCAGATGACAAGGCTGCTGGCAAGGAGGTCACCCTGGCAACGCCACCCGTGGCTACCTGCTGAGGACAGCTGATGAGACCTCACCAGGGAGCTCTTGCACAGCAGCAATTGGTTTTACTCACTCAGGCTATATCCAGCAGCTCAGAGAGAAACCCAGAGAAGCAAGGAAATCCTGCTTCCTTAAGTCAGACCCTCGGGGACTAGGAAAGGAAAGGAGACCCAGTGATAACCATTGCTTTTCCAAAGAGTGTTGTTTCTGACCTGTCACTCCTTTGGTAAAAGTTGTGACACATTCAAAATGCCATGAAAAGTACTTTAGTTCTCAGCTATTACAAATTTTCTACAGATTTAGCTGAAAGCCAAAATCACCCTCCAGTGGGAAGGGGGCATTAAAGCATAGCAGGGGTCCAAATCTCAGATGGGGCACAGCTCAGTGGGGATGCAGCAACCCAGCACCTCACAGCAGCTTGGTGACAGACTGATGCTGAATTGTCAGCCAGTGACACTACAGCAGCAAGTGCAAGTCTCTCTGTTGAATACCTGGACAGCCTGACCTTTATGAACTGTAGTTTAAGATTTTATAGCTGTATTTCAGAGGCTTTGTTTGGCTTTTTTTTAGCCACATAGCTGTTTATTTCACATTTTTGCAAGAAGGGCATGAGGTTTCTGATGCCCTTTCCATGGGAAAAGAGGATTCTTTCATAGCCATGACCCATACAACACACTATTTTCTATTCAGATAAACATTATCCTTTTGGTCAGTTTGAGCCTCCTGTAGTTCAAAGGTGTTAACCATGATCATTCCATGAAAGACATTGGACTGCCTTTTAGCAGAGCAGAGCTTTTCAGCTCTTTCTCTAGAAAGAGTTAAACCAATGCAGACTCTCAGCATCTGAATGGGGCATCTGCATAGCTGCTGTTTCAAAAGCTTCTTCAGCTTCAGAGCAGAGATCACAGATGGCCCAGTGAGACACTTCAAGGCAAATCTGCACTGTGGAGCAAAGCTCTGCTCCTCCTTCAGATCAGGAATCTGCCCCTCTTTCAAGTCTGTTCTTACAATAAGCTAGAAAAAGCCGGTTGGGGTGTCAATTCATATTTGCAAAATATTTCCATGAGAAGAAAAACAACCCAGGAAAAAAAGCAAAACCAATCAGCCCTGTGCCTGTCAGGTCCTTGTGCTGCCTGAGGGAGCAGCTCAGGTGAGGGGAAGACAGGGCTGGAGGTAAATTTTCACAGGTACGATGTCACCAGTGCTTAGCTGGCATATGCAGATGCACATCTCTTGCCACTTGTCTGTTCTGAACATGGCCCTCTGAGATTTAAAATCTCTTGCTGTGTTTAATTTACAAAACTCTCTGCTAATATTATCCCCAAATGCTTCTAATGGAATTACTCCAGCTTCAGTTTCACAGGTTATTATCTGTCTGTAGAAATGCAGCTTGAGAGATGATTTTCCAACACTTGAGGCAAAACCTACTGGCTTGATTCTAACATGTATTGCTAAGCAAAATGAGTGGTACTAACAGCCCTGGTCTATATGGTCCTTAATTTAAACACCCTCTAACATAAACTTTGATATGTAGGTTATAAATGACAAGTGCCGTATTTTAATGAATATACAAGGTAGAACTAAAGACTGTTTGGGCAACCTGGTAGTTATTGCATTCATAAAAAGCATGAGCAGATGAATGTATTTAATTTTTTTTAATGAAATCAAAACCAATATATGCTAGATGCTTTCTAACTTCACTGAGGAAATACATTTTGATTCAGTAGTGACTTGCACATCTCTTCTTAAAAGGCTAGGCTTTTACTCTAATTTTAATCAGACCTGCAGCAACAAAATATTTTCCACAAGGATGTTTAGAAAGGTGGTATTCCAATAGTTAAACACTATACAGGACATTGATGATACCCTTATAATTATTTCTCAGAAAGTTAACAATCACATAGCTTTCAGCAGTTGAATATTTATCTAGACAGGGTTATGCACAGACCCCAGCAGAATAACTCTCTTCTGTCATTATAGAAAAGAAAATAAATCTGTTGTGTGCTTTGATTCATGGGCAGAGTGGGAAAGTTTCAAAACAGGCATAAAGCATTGCAAAAATTTAAATTGAGAGAATCGCTTTGCAGGCTCCAGTTTTCACAAACAATCTCGTGAGTTAGAGCAATTAGTAGCTGTGTGAGGATGCCCTCATCTTTAATGAATCTCTGATAGCTGCTGCTTCTCCACAAGACCTCATTAAAGCCTTGCAGGCTTGGAGCTAGGAAGAGATTGGCTTTTTGGGTTGGAGTTTCTGGAAGTCCTTGCCAGATGACCGGCTGCTCACACCCCAGTAAAACAAGTTGTCATTCACAGACAGAATTGACGAAACAGAGCAGGGCTGTACCACCAACACACTGCACAGACCTGCCAAAAGGGAACATAAGAGGACAGGAGAATAGTGATGTTTGGGGTCAAGGCATTTCCCAGAAAATTGTCAAGAGACGTGCAAAAAATGCTTTCTTGCCCTTGTGGGTGCAGAACAAATTTATTTGTGTTACTAACACAGCTTTTTTATTAATTTTTTTTTTACTCTAGTGTAATAGGAAGCTTTTTCAGAAAGTCCTTTTCTGCTGTCCATCAGGAACGAGCCTGAGAGCAGGAGTTTGTTCTTGTTCCTTGCAATCAGTGCTGACTTGTCATGCCTGCAGCTTGTGAAAGGAAATCAGCCTTTTCTGGTCATGGTAATTCTTCAGACAGTGTGAGGGCTGGAGGAGGTGGGGATTCAAGACATCCTGCCTAAAGTTTGTCCTGTCAGTTGAAAGTGTCCAGTTCAATTTGAAAAATCATAGCTGAAAAATCTCTGCAAACAGCCAAAAATAACACCAGCCTTGAAAATCACCCATGTAGTTTGTTTTAGAGAGTGACTCTGGGCTGTAGAGGAGAGTGATATTTCAACAAATCACTGACTTCAGAAAGGAAATATGCTTTGAGTAGAGCCAATTACAGCACAGGAATTTCATCTCGATTTTTGATCACAGTATATATTAAAAGAAAAAAAACAAACCCCATGTTTATTTCACCTTATGTCTTCTCTCTGGCTAATACATAAACAAGGTTTGGGAAAGCTGGAGGGTTAAAAATTAGATCAGATGTCTGTCTGCTCCAGCACATATTTCACCGAATCCTGTTTCTTAGGACTTCCAATTTGTTACTTTGGCATGAGTGCTTCACCTTTTTATTGAACTGAATTGTGGTTTCCCAGCTGAAATGCAGACAGCACAGCAGGGTGAAAAATACATGAGAACCTCTTTGCTGAGGCTTTCTGTGGCATACATGAGTAGGAAACTTGATTTACTTGTCCAGGCATGCAGTCATTTGTCAATGTCTTTCCCTCATGATTCCTGGTGCAGGGCAAAGTGCTGATACAGTGATGCAGGGTTTTCTGATCCATTGTCTAGGGTACTTCCTCTGGTATTCCCAGGGCTGCTTTATTTGCCAATGTACTTTGCTAACACATTTTAAGTAATATCATTTTAGTTCTTGCTTGCTTCCTTTGGCAATTTTTGCTTCGAGCCTTCTCCTGCAGGCAGCACCATTAATCTTGCATCAGGTGCTTATACCTTTCTTGTCATGGCTCTCAATGAGTTCAGCAAGTCTGCAGTCACAGCCACTGGGCTTGTGTTCCCTCACTGCTTTTTCTGCTTCAGTGCAGATGCTGGTTCCTGTTCATTGTTAGCTACAATAAAATTATCTGTCTCCTATAATGTTTTTATTCTGAGTGTTCAACTCCTTCTTCGCCTATTTGTTGCATTTTATACTGTCAGTTTAACCACAGACTTAAATCCCATGACAAGGCTTGATGTCATGTGTCCTTGTCTGAAGGCTTGATTACACCAGCTATTCTGAAATGGTTTCCTGGTTGATGCAGTCTCCAGAAAAACAAGCAGTGCACATCATGGTTTGTGTGTGCCCTACTTACCTGTCTCTGGAAAGCAGGTAATTCTCAGTGCATATTTTTTGTGCTTAAACACTAAGCTGCTTTCAAACACAAATCATCCTCAGTGCTTGCCTGGCAGCACAGTCTCAGAGCACGCAAGGATTTCTGCTCTCAAGGCTGAACAAACCCAGCTCTCTCAGCCTGCCTTCATAGGAGAGGTGCTCCAGCCCTCTGATTATCTTCTTCGCCTCCTCTGGACCCACTCTAACAGGTCTACATCTTTCCTGTTCTGAGTATTCCATAGCTAGATGCAGTGCTCCAGGTGGGGTCTCACAAGGGCAGAATTGAGGGGTAGAATCCACGCTTTCAATCTGCTGGTCCCTCTTCTGATGCAGCCCAGGATGTGAATACACACTGTTGTGTCTTATACTCCCTTCTCTCTTCAATGCATGCTTATCAGGTCTCTCTGTGCACTTAGAGTCACTCAGCACTGAGAATGAAACAAGGCAATTACAAGCAAAAATTACATTCCTAACAGATCGTGTTGTCTCCCTGATCTTACCTTCACACACTGATCTGAGCCTCTTTCTCCTCTTCATGTTAGCTCTTCCCTGGGATCATTGTTTCCTTTGTTGAGCCTCCAGAATAACCTGCTTGAAAACTCAATTCTCTTGTGTTGTACGCAAAGCTGTGCCAACACATTTATATAATCTGTCAGCTGAAACAGGGAATAAAAATGGAAATAGTCACGCAATGTACTAGTCATTCATAAAACAAGCTACGCAGCTTTGCACCAAGGCAGAGTAAAAGAGAAGTTCCCTGGAGGGTTCTGGTTTAGCAGTTTTCCAGTTGCACTTCACTTGTTCTAAGAGCCCTGAGCACAGGTTGGGGTCATGGCTGCAGAAGCCCAGCTGGCTGCTGTGCTGTCAGGGAGGGACCCAGCAGCTGCCCTCCCAGCTTTAGCTTGTGCAGGGAATTTTCTCTTTACCTCAACTGCATAAATAACCAGGAGACCAAATTCTAGCTGCTACAATTGACACATATGTGGATTTCCTCCAGAAAAACAGTCAAATTCCACTGTAATCTAACATGACTTTCAAACTATCATAAGCAGCTTATCTTTTTCTTCTATGACAGTGTTTCTAAGTCATACGGATTTTGCAGATAGGATTTTAAGCCATGAAGAATAGAGCTATCTGCACTGAGGTAGCTGGAACCATTTAATTTGCCAAGTTTATCAAAAGCCTTTGGTCTGCACAGAATTCAGATAATATTTAGGGAAAATTAGGAACCTGGAAGGAGATGAATTTGAATTAGTTTTCTGATGATGCATGTGTCTGTAAATTGGGTATTATGGGACCTTTGCTTGTATTAATTACATTGGCAAATGAGAACAGATTAGTTCTGATTCAAGTGCATTACTGCTGCAACGCCCATCAGAAGATACTGGTGGAGAACCTTTTGTGGATCATAAATAAAATGAAAGAACATGATACATAATTTCCTAAGTTCTCCAAGATGTTGTGAAAAAATGAAGGTTTACAGGAGAGGTTTGACCCTTAAGCTCATATGGTGTAGTTCTTAGGCACCTAAAGTGGAGCATTGTTAAAGCTTCTAATTCTAAAGGCATATTTCTGTTTCAAAATTTCTTCCTCTTTAAATACAGTAGTTGCACTTGGAGTCTAATTTATAAGGAGTAAAAGGAGTTTCTTGGTGAGCCAGAAACCCGTGTTTACACAGAAGGTGGTGATCATGTCCTGATTACGTCGGTAATGGACGTGATCCAATGGAAAGAGAGCCAGTCCCAAGCACTGATGTCTATGGTGACCAACCCTCAAGGTCTGCTTTATCAGGGCTGAACAAAAATAATGACAAATATGATATGTGTGCACACAAAACATCAAAGCAATCTCAAAGATCTCTAAGAGTTTTCTAGATGGACAAAAAGACAGTATTCCTTGGCTATATGAAAATGTTTTGGCTAAAAGCATATTCTACTATACGAGAAAATAAAGTAAGGAATTAGAAGCATAGAAAGTAAGAAGTGGGAGAAAACCAAGCAGCATACATTAAAAGTTTTGAAATGCAGAAGGGCAACAGAAGAAATCACCATCATTCTGTAAGAGCAGGGAATCTACTTAATGACATTTCCAAAAAACTGAGTAGTTCTCATTTTGTGTACAAAAGCAAGAAAAATCTTAGGAAAAAGATTTCTGACTCATAGAACTGAAGTCTAACAGTGTAATTCTTATGGACAGACAAAGCTGATTTCAACCTCTGGGTTAAGTTTAGTTTTTGACTGCAGTGTATATTTCAATCAGCATTGCAAAATCAAGTCTGTAAAGTGCACCTCAGTGCGAAGGTTCAATGGGAGGTGCAGTTTCTCCATCATCTGAGAGTAAGCATTAAAAATGGGATAACACAGTGATTGGTAGAATACTGAATAACAGGAGGAGCAGAGTGTCAGAGGTATCTGAGCCACTTCCTAAACTATTGAGTGATTCAATGGAAGAATTCATCTTTAGGAACAAGGATTGACAGCTACAGCTATGGAAAGGGGTGCTGTGTCTATTGCTGGTTATTACAGGCAATTGAGACAATATTTCATAAGCAACTTCTAATATGTATTCAGCACTGGGAAAAAAATGTCCATATGGCTATAGGAGGCAAAATAAATAGGAGAAAATGTGTGATATGGTTTTGTAGACTATTGGTAAATTGGTATTGGGGAAGATGGTCTGATCATGGTTTTAAAAACAGGACAAATTAAGAAAAAAAAAACAAATAAAAAACGAGCGGTTAGGAAGCAACTAGAGAGGGGTAAGAATTCCCAGACTCACTTGAGGGCTAGAGATAATGCCTTCCAGGGAGAGATTTTTAAGGTGCTCAATCTATTCAGTACATCAGGAAGAGGCTTGAGGGGCAACTTGATTACAGCATATAAATACTTTAATGGGTTCTAATGGGCTCTTGAATCTAGTGGAGAAATGCATGAGGAAGATCATCAGCTGGAAGCAAATGATGAGTGCAAATAGTAAGACAGGAATGTTTAACAGTAACAGTCACTTAAAAGTGGAAAAAGATATCCAAGAAAGTGACATATTCTGCTGAAGTGTCCAGTTCCTTACTGGCTGCCTTTCAGCATAGCACACATTAGTCTGGCAAAAAGTTACTGGATTCAGTTCTGGAGCTTTTCATAATCAGGTCTTGCTAAAATGTCTGTTTTTTCCCATCTGGCCCTTTGTTTATATCCTTCTAGTATAGATATACTCATATTGAGTAAAGAACACTAGAAACATCACTGGCTATAATAATGAACTCTAGCACTCTTATTATTGTATAATATGTTGAACTGACTGAAACATGGGTTTATTTTCTGTTAAAAAAAAGTAAAATTGTAAAGTTAGAAAAATCTGGACCTTTCTTTAAATATACTTCTGATAAATTCCTTCTCCCTCTCCTTAAAGCTGTGGTAAAAATGGGGTACCTTGTACACCAAGGGTTTTCTTCTAAAGTACTTTCAGAGCAAAGACACCAAATCGGATCTTGAGTGATGCACTGGAGAATCTCAGATAGCTCATGATGCACCTGTGGCATATGGCAAAAGATATTTGTGGTGTATCAATTCTCACATTTTAATTTTGGGATTTGTGCTGTCTGCAAAGCCCTGCATTTCCAGCCCCAAAGCCAGGTCACCAGAGTTATGTGTGTGTTTGCAGAGCAGCTGCTCTGAGTTAGCAACACTGTGGGTTTTCCAGTGTTTCTGTCCTGACCACTATAAACCATCCATTGCACTGAGACAATTTCATAGGTTCCAGAACCAGTCACTGGCTACTGGCAAGGCAGGCAATAATTCATGTTAATTGTGATAAATTTCTGTGTCAATGTTTTAAATTAAGGGGTCTCAAGCAATGTTCCATGTCTTCCATGAGCCACACATGGTGTGTGCAGATTGGGAGCTGTATCTTGCCGCAGGCTGGCAGCTCTGGGCTGGGGCTTGCTAGCTCTGCCCCTCCCGTGCCTTTGGTGATCTCTCAGAAACATCACAGCACAGCAGCGTGCAGTCTGTGCATCACAGAAAATGCTAACTTTTGTTATGGACACTGTGGAAAGAAACTGCCTGCCACTGTGAACACACTGAAAAATTATTCAGCTGAACCAGCCAAGCTGAGTTAATAGGCTCTGTCTTATTGTCCTGGGTTAGTTCACTACAAAATGCCAAAAAACACCTGGGAATGTGGGGAGAGTCAGTCTGCAGCTGAAATCCATCCAAAAATTAATTTTGTTTTTGTTAGAAAAACCTGAACTCCATTTTTATAAGCCAGACATATATTAATTTACCAGCCATTCATCTCATCCAATATCTGCCTCCAGAAGTGAACAGGAAAACACTGTTCCTGGATAAATCAGTGTCAGAGACTCGTGTGCTAAACGTCTGAAATGGATCTCTTCTGAATAGGTTTGGAGTGTGCACCTCAAACCCTCTGGAGTTTCATTGCAAGGCTATGGTGCTGGAGGTCAGCCTGCCTGCAAAGCACAGTACTAAATTTACTAAGACTGACTGGGGTATTTAAGTAAACAAGAATGAGTGTAGAAATTTACAGAGTTTGAATATTAGGCAGAGTTTTCCTGCTAATAAAATTAATGGTGAATAGTTATCTTGTGCAGGAAAATACATGTTAAAGCAATTACAGGACAGTAGAGGCTGCTGGAAAAATCTGGCAGTGATGTCTTGCTCTGTGGAACAGATATTCATGGCAAAACTGTAGCAAAGTGATCTATTTCATCTGATTTATATGTACTTTTCTTCTTTAAAAAAAAGCAACCAAATCATGAGTATGATTAGAATCAAAATAAATGCTAAAAGGGCAAATATTTATATGGGCTTCAAGTCAGAATTTTTGCTGTGATGAGGCCAAAATGAACATAGTCCAAGAGCCAGAAATTCTAATTGTATTCAGAACAATAGTTTTAAACAAAATAATCTGATCAATTTACTGTATAAAAGCCCCAGGGTCTATCAGTGCCAACATTTTACGCTTGAAGAGACAGCGTGTTTTCAAAGTACAAAATAATGGGGAGTTTTTCAAAAACATCCTAGTAGTGAAAACGAGGACACAGAGCTGTCCCTTTGCAGGCAGAGGAAGGAACTCAGCAGTGTTTATGAGGAGTCAACCACAGCTGAACTCCAGAAACCCAGCAGCTCTGACTGTGCTGCGAGTGCAGAAAATGGCTGCCTGGGTGCATTTGGTTCCTCTTGCAACTCTTGCACACAATCAAGACTTTAGATGAAAGGTTTTGAGGACAAGATAGAATTCTGTTGTTTTTCCCAAGCACAAGCTTTCTTTTTGTTGGAACACAGCCATGGAGGGAGATGGCCCACTATGCAGGAAGGGTACAGAGCTGCAGCTGAAGCAAATACCCAAAACCAGAAAGCAGTAAAACCAATTTGGTCAACAGGGTAGCTAAACATTGCTTTGAATCCAAACATCTCTTGGCAGGGCTAAATTTTCAGGTTAGGCTGGTTAGGGGCTGCCAGTTCTGGGACTTCCTCCAGCATATAAGCCAAAATTCCTGCCTTGGTGAGGGTGAAAAAGGAGATACTGGGCTCTTTCACCTTCAAGTGCTGCCCTGACAGCCTTACAGCTGTCCTCTGCCTCCCCAGCTGCAAAGCAGCAGCTCCAGCTGAGCTCCTGCAGCTTTAAACACATTTCTGATATGTGTTTGTTTAAGCTTCTCTTTAAACACTGCAGTGTTTCTTTCCTGGGTCATTTCTCAAGGACTTTTCTATCCCTGCTGTTAGAAACATTTTTATTTTTTTATTTGTAAAGTGGTGAAGAGAAAGGTTGAAAGTGAGTGAAGTGACTAAAGGCAGCTTCTGACAACATTTTCCTCTTAATGTATTTGCAACTTGATATAAGAACATACAGTATCACTCCAGGATTTGAGGGTCATTCCTCAACAATCTCAAGAAAGTATGAAAGGTAGTTTCAGAGCAGAAATAAAACCTATCCTTGGTTCAGGCTTCCTGTCCTGTGTCTGAATAATTACAAGTCAAAATTCACATGTTCCTGATGCAGAGACACAAACCACAAACAACTCCATTCAGGAGTTTTGTTACTGTCTGGGGAAAAAAAATGCCACAATGCCCTCAGTGGTTTTGGGCTTTTTTCCTAGTTCTGCTTCATGATAAAGGCCTTTTACATTAAAAGTGACACATACTCTGAGACACCATTTGATCTGCAGTTTTATTCTTGTAGACTATGGCAACATTTTCAGGCTGAGCAGTGATTTCTTGCCAGAAAAGCAGCCAAAGTTAGGTTTAAGATTTCATGGCTTGTCTGTTCCTCTTTTCCACTGGTTGCTTGAAACTGAAACAAAAATACTGACCACCCAAACTGAGTATTTCTCGGACTGCTGTGCCTTTAAAAAACAATGCTAAGAGCACTTTATGTAAACCACAGTTTAGTAACTGCTTTTTATTTTTTCAACCACATGTATAAAACATTTTGATCTCACAATATTCTCTACCAGCATCTGGCTTTTTCATACTAATTATCTCCTATTATGTTGGCTGAGAGGGGAAGAGGTCATAAAAAAACATTTTAAGCACATGGCTCAAAAGTCTGGGAGTGCCCTACAGGTAATTCCAAACCTAAATAATTTCTTTCGGTCTGCTCAAGCTCAGCTTCTTTGGTAGGTTATGTCCATCATGGTGCTCTGGGATGTACCATTCCACACAGTTCTTCCATAAACCTTGTCCAGGGAGAAGTGATTCAAAAAAGCCTTATGGTCAGCTGGGTTTTGGTGCACCATCAAGTGGGCAGGTGGATTACACAGCACCAAGAACACCACTGTCTGCCAGTCAATGTGGATTTGACACTTCCCTTCCCTTCTGCCTTTCTGAGTGCTTCCAGGAGCTATGGATCAGCAGGGCCAACATCTGCTATGCACACAATTCTCCCTCAGCAGCAAGGTGTGAGCAGGTGAAAGCACTGAGAGTTTCTGTGTAAAATTTCAGTTGGTGGTGATGGTGCTGGGGTGCAGCCAGGGTGACCACTGGCAGCAGAGTGGGCAGAGTGTGTGTGCCAGGAAGGATGTGCTGTGTGCCTGGGCTCTTCTGCCCCACCACTGGGGAGCCTTTCCAGGCAGAGGGGTCGACTCTTGTGATATAATCAAGAAGCTTCTGTTCATTGGTAGCTGAATGGTCCTGTTAACACTGCACGTTAAATATCTTTCAAACGTTTTGCGATAAGAGATGATACATAAATGTAGCATCTGGTGCTTCCTTTATAGGTCTAATTCTTCTCCCTTAGTGAGTTCTCTCACTCCAGTGGGAGCAGGGCAGGACAGTACTTCTGAGGAACGTTTCTTTGTGATCCATAGTGCTTGTGGAATAACACTGCTTTGACCTGCTCTGTTTGAGAAAAACAATAGTATGTTTTACCTTTATTCATTTGTTCTGAAAATGCTTTTGCTTTACCTTAGCAATGCATAATTGAAATTGTCCAAGAACTGCTGCCTTTGTATTAATTCTCACCCGGGATGTGGACTTGAACCTGGGTGGTTCCCTTCCAACTCACACACTGTGATTGTCCTTACAGGGCAGTTGGGATTCAGCTTTTCTTTCTCCCTTCTTAGCTATGTGTTTTGAATATCCTTTTGTCTCTGTTCTGTCACAGCACCACCACCGAGCTGAGGTCACATTTTACATCTGAATGCTTTCCTCAAACAACTGGATCCTGTTTTCCCTCCCAATTCCATGAATTAGTAGAATAAACTTTATTAAGCACTATATATAATGATTCCCTTTTAAAGAAAAAAATGTTTTTTCTGGCTCTTGCTTGTGTTACTCCTGGTGACTGAAAGATCTGTAAAGTCTCTTCCTGCGGCAGGCTCGCTCTCAGTGGGATGCTTTAGCAGTTTGGATGCATGTGAACAGACATGTGCTGTTTTCCAAGGCAAGCACCCATTTGTTAGTGAGAGCTGCTCGCTCTACTCTCCACGGGAACCCTTCCTCACTGACCTTTTGAACCACCAGAGCAAATCGAATTATGTAGCTCTACAAAATGGAAACCGGCATTTGGGCTGTGTGAGGGAAGTGTTCCAGCTTCAGAGCAGTTGCCCAGGGAAGTAAAGCCAACAGAGAAACACATTGTCCTGGATGAGTAAAGAATAAGGGCCTGCTAAACAAGTTTTGTCTCTCAAGTCTGTATTATCTTCCGTGTGTCATCTCTTAGGCAAGAATACATAGGCAAGACGAGAAATTTTTTGCAAGATTTTTCATGTTTGGCTGTGATTGATGTAATCCGTGCAGTACCTGCTAATAGGGTTTCCAGGATTGGTGAGACAGTGGGAATCAGTGCCAGAAATAACAGCTCTAAGTTCATGAAGGCCATATGTACTTTCAGTTGTGTGACAAAGGAATGTACCAGTTCGTGCAAATGGGGCACCTCTACCCCTCCCTGCTTCCCAGGCTCCCTACACACCACCATGTCCCAGGCAAGTGGTGTGTGCCACCCTGTGAGCCCAGGAGCTCCTCCAGATGCATCAGGCAATACATGGGGGCACAGCCAGCACCGTCAGAGAGAGGAGGGGCGTGGAGCAAAGGGCCTGGCAGATGGGGCATCTGTGGGCTCCCAGGGTAGCTCCTCTCCTCCCTTGGCCATCCAAGCAGTTGATACAGCTGAGCAGAGGAGGACAGGAGTGGGGGCTAGTACCCAGCCCATGGCAGCAGTGCTGTGGGGTTTCAAATGAGCACACATTAGTCCTGACAGGTCAAGTTCAGGGAAAACTGGAGGCAGGGAAATAAAGTTTCCTTTAACTGCAAATAATAATTGAAGAAATTGATCACACTTCTATTGTTGAAACAAATTCTTAAAAATATTACCATGAAACTAACTTCCCTTTAGTGTGTGTTTCAGACCTACCACTTCCCTAAAATGGGCTTAGAATGACCGCCCCTTTCCTTAGAAATGCTGCATGACTGGAGCTGTAGTTCAAAAAGATCCTGACCCGAGGCATTTCCATGGCCAAGCTGAATTGTGAATGAAATAACAAATACTTCTTAGCTGATCTTTGGTGGATTTCTCTTCCAGTGACACAGGAGCTCAAATCTTGCATTTCAAGTCTGTTTTCCTCAGAACAATGTCCTCAAGCTTGAGAGGATGGCACTGATTTGAGCAGGCTCATCTAAAATGCCTTCATCTTTTCATGCAAAGATGCTTACAGGCTTACACAACAGCAGTGAGTCATTCACATCGGATCATGGCTTTATTCACACAGCAAAAGCAAAGCTGGTGTTCTCTGTCCCCAGCTCCAGCACTGCTAATATGCAGGAGACATATAATGGCTGTACATTATGCCCTGTAAAAAATGAATTATTAGTGGCTGATGACACCTTCTTAGTGGACAATCATGCTGTCATTCATCAGTATTAACTTATTTTCCATGTTCCTTTTCCTTGTTTCCAAGGGGAAAGAAATATGAGTGATATTTTTGCACTTCAAGGAAAGGAGCAGGAAAGATCAAAGGTGCTAAAAGCCCCTCTCATATCTTAGAGGCACTACAGCTGTCAGTTTGCTTTGTCCTTGATACTGTGTTAATTAACCCTGTTAAGAATGGAATATTATTTATTTGGGGTTTAATGAGTGAACATTAGTCTTTCTTTTAGACTGAGGACATGATTCAGCAAGTCCCTTTCACATTTGCCTGACATAAGAATGCACTAATCTCACGGAAGTAACCTGTAATGCGTCGCTGAAGGGAGGCACTGGGGCTGGGGCAAACCTGTGAAATTAAGTAGATTTGATCTCAAGTAAGAGCAGCAGCTTTCACTGCAGTTGGGGCTCATGTCTTTTGTATTTGGCTTCACAAACTTGAGCTGTGTGGCCAAGGTCAGCCGTGTAGGTAGAGCTGGTCACTGGAGAGGATCCCAAGCTGAGGATGGAGTAGAGTAAGGTGCCTTTCCTACTGCTTGGACTGTAGAGGGAGCCTAGGCAGTTGTCAGAGTAAATCTCTAACATGTGCAGGCCTGTGCATGACCAGTGAGGTGAATCCTACCTAATTCCTGACTCTAGTGATAAGCTCATATCAGATGTATAATCAGACCACATTGTCCAGGAAAAACAACAAGAAAAAGGAATATTAAGCAAAGGATATATGGCAGCACAGTATGTGGGCTTTTTCTTTGTTTAAAAAAACAGTTCTTTGCTTGTTTCAATTAATCATCAACACCACAAGATAAATTATCTTTTAATTTTAAATTACTTTTAAATATCTAGAAATAGGACATCATGTTTAAATCAAACAAGCAGCCATTTTATAAACCCCCACAGAGCAAGGACATTCAGATTTAATGCTTTTTCAGGGCTCTAACTTTGTGCTCAAGTAGACATCTTTACATATTACAAACTTGTAATTATAAAATAAAGGTGTCCTATGCCAATATCATTGTCTAATCATCTTCCTGATATTACTCTGGTTTTGTACTGAATGACATTTGGATCTACAGATCTGCTGCATTGACTGTAGACAAAAGAGAAAACACGTGTGCTAAAATTTGATACACAAATCAATAAATCGTATGTCCCTTTAAATATAATGAAAGTAAAGGCTCACATTGATCTACATCAACTCTGATTAGAGTTGCGTGGTATTCTCTTTGGAAAAAAAAAAAAGCAGAATAGCTGCTGATGAGTGAATTGTCAGCATCAGATGTTCCATGGCTGGCTCTCACTGCAGTCAGGCAGTGGAAGCAAAACAACCAGGGAGCCCCAGGACTTTACCAGCTTCTGTAAAATGGTGTCTGTTTAAAAGTCTGCAATGTATTTTTTACAGCTCAAGTGTTCCTTGAAATTTTCATCAGTAAGGAAAAGAAAAAAAAGAAGACCTAGAAGAGAAATCCATCTCTGAACTGAAGAAATACTGGCATACATTGCCCATTGATTTAAGGTTTAGATTTTAGGGAAACTTGCTAAGTGCACAATATCATGCTGCCAGCACAATCTGAGCAGAAGTAAAACTCTTCCCAAGATACATCTATCTTCACTTTCTTATGACACATAATTTTTAAAATTAGATATCTAAGTGCTTTGTGCCCTTCCATGCTCTAATCTGCTGAAAAGTGCTGCTGTTTCTGCCCATGGATGTTTCCTGTACCTGCCCTCTGCACCCTTCCTTCAGCCCTCCCTGTGCTGGACAGTCATGGTAGGTAAGGCAGCCTCCTCCAGCTCAAAAGCTTGTTAGCTGCCAAGATACCAAGAAAGGCAGAAAGTCAAAAATCCTCTTTGGCCTCCTTCACAGCTTGTTAATTCATACTTCATTTTTATTTTCTGACTTTGACTTGAGCAGGTTATATATCCAAATTGTCTGGGCTGGGAACACCTTTTCATCAAAATTCACTATTGACACAGTGTTGCTTTGCCCTTGACTATAGGTTTGTTTTGTTGTTGTCCCACATTTTGTACAATGTGTTTTCCAAAGTGATGTTGGCAAGAGGGCTGTGGAACGGGAGCCAGTTGTCAGACTTGTGGGGCACATAACACCCCCCTCTGTGTGAGAAGGGTCTTTGGAGCTGGGGATGCAGGGCTAAGTGCCAGCCCTCCCTGTGGGCTCAGAGTGCCTGCTTACCTGGAAATTCTCCAGCTTCTGTATCCCAAACGTTCTGCAAATGCCCACATCCATGTCCTCCTCAACCTGGCTATCTTGTCCTTAAGGATAGGGAACACTGTCAAAGAATAAACAAAAGACTGGTGAGAAAAAAAGGGAAGACAGTGGTTGAACAGCACTTTTTTCCTCTCTTCATTTGCTCTTTTTTGTAAAGTAACAACCCTTACCTATGGAAGTGACTGCTGCTTGGACCTCATAAATGAGCTGAGCTGGCATTCCTCAGAAATGGAAGACTGCCTCTTCCCCCAGACCAAACTTCTCCAAATCACAGAAACACAGAGTATTCTGAGTTGGAAGGGACTCACAAGGATCACCAAATCCAGCTCTAAAGTGATTGTCCAGCCTATACAGGGATTGAACCCACAGTCTTGGCATTACTAGCACCATGCTCCAACCTAAGACCTTTTCAAAGAACATGAAACAAGACTGTAAGATGAGACTTGTGTGTAGAAAGCAGGTGAATAGCTGAGCAGATCTGGCTACAATTTCAGAAAAACAACTTTTCCTTTTGGAGAAAACTACCAGAGCCAAGCATCTCTCTTGAGCATGCTACCCAACCCTGAAGAAGATTAAGCATTGCTTTCCTCTAGCATTGGATGAAGTAGGTGCAATAAACTTAGCCTCTCCCTGCTTCATCTGTGTGTTTTTCCTCGGGGCTCTAGCTCACTTCTTCCCTTGCTGTAAATTTAGAGAATCAACAAATTTCTATCACATGTAGTACCCTCACTGCTAGGGTTGTGCTAAGGACCTTAGACTTCCTCCTATCCCTGGTCTTTCACACAAATTCTTACTGTGTTAATCATTAGGCAGTACCATGGCTCAGTGCAAAGTAAGCATTGTGCAGGGGTAGCTGTGGTGCCACCAGCACATCTTGCTCTTCTTAATTCCTGTGGAAGCTCTGATTTCACGTTGCTTGTTATCAAAGGATATCAGGTAATCCTTTACACCCAACTTTTTCACAAATTAAATCAATACATTCTTTAAACTAGGAGCAAAAGGCTCATTTTCTTGCCACGCCCCAGCAAAACTGCTTTCCTGACAGAGTGCAGGACTATTGAAAGCATTTTTAAGGATGGAAACATGCATTGGTGTCTTTTATTGGCTTATTTGGAGACTGAAATAGAAGAGCATGAAGGAAAGTAGGACACCAGCGGCTCATGCTCCTGCCTGACATTGATACAGAAAAACACTTTGGGATTTACTTTAGGAATGGACTATGTGAGTAGGCCCCTTCTCTGTCCATGAGGAATGCTGTAGTCTTCATTATCTGCATCTTCAGATTTTGCTCATAATCCTCTAAAAAATGTGGGGAAATTGATTAATAAATGCTGCACTTTGGAAACAGTACATCTTCTCTTCCTTATCAGAGAGAATTTTTTGTGCCATACCTTCAGATGTACTAGAAAATCCATGCTTTTGTATTGTCACTCAGTGTTTGTGTTTATTATTGAATTCTTTTTTACACTAATTAAGAATTACTGGCTGCCCACAAAAGATTAAGAATCCATGTGGATGGTTTATCTAAGCTCAGATCTTGTATACAATTAAAATCCTTCTCCACTTTTATCTATGCTTTGAAATTCAAATGGTTAAAAGAAAAGCCCCTTAAGCAGATTGCAACCAGTTAGATATTTTATTGTATATAAATTGTAAGTACATGCTTACAGACAGATATGCATAATGTGATAGTGTACTTTGCTTTAGCAGAGTCATGTGTGGATTGAGAAAAGTCTCAATTTCCAAACTTGCAGAAAATTGCACAGGACCTCTCCCTGTGCTGCAGATAAGACCTGTATTGTGGCCTTGCCCTTGAAAAATCACAGATCCCCACTGTTTGTTTAAACTCATTACAGAGGTTGTGTTTCATGTCTCATAGCCTTCAGAGCAGCACACTGGAGTTAAGAGGTGGAATGCTACTGAAATTCAATAGGAACTGGTTACCTAGCTCATTCAGACCCCTTGGAAAATCCCTGTCCAAATGTGGAGGAATAAACAGCTGCAAAACAGATTATAACCTTACTTGGAACAACTTTTATGAACATCTGAATGTGAAGTATTCTTAAGGCCCTTCCTGTCCCAACTCTCCCTTCTCATTCTGTGCAAAACTCATCCTCAGCTTTGTGGAGCAAGATGCTGTGCTCTAAAAACCATCACATTTTAATGTATAGAAAAGCACTTTTTTTGGCCCGATTTACACTAACTTCTCTTGGGCTTTGAATCAGTTTTTGCTTTTAAAAAAAAATCCTATATTTTAATGTAGACAGCAGGCTGGAAATGCCAGCTGTCTGAACCTGTTCAGCAGTATTAAACTTCAGAATAAGTCCCAAGACAGAACTGTTACTGGCCAGAGAGTAGAACAGGCAATTAAAGATATTTAATAGGTGCATTTAACAAATAGCTCTGTGGTTTATCACTTAGCTCTACAGTTCATCACAGGAATATCACTTCCAGGCATCCCTGGCTGTATGTAAAATATTCATGCTAGCCCAGGCTTTTTTTTTTTTTCTTTTTTGCTTGAATATAATGTTTCATGGGAACAGTAAAACCTGTAGAAGTCAGAGATCAAAGCTGAATGTTATTTCCAAAATACCAATGATACACAGAATGCTGTCATGGAAACCTTCCTTACAGACCCTTAGCTGTATAATGGGCCATCATCCCACGCTGTGCTGGGGAACTATTCATCTGTCACCACACCAGAATATGTGGTCTGGAAATTGTAGTCACAATAAAAATACCGATAGCATGGCATGATGCTTCTTTTCATGGACAAATGGCAAAGCCTGCTTTTCATGGCTAGATATCTGTCTATACATTACAAAGATGTGGGATCAGACGGGCTTTGTGTCCTTAAGAAAAGTGGAATTTCCTCTTTCCTCTGAAACCCATGTTAGTATTAAAAGAAGATATGAAGTTTTGCAATTACGTAACAAAAGGGATTATATTGTGCCAGACTCATTTTCAAGCCACATATCTCAGAGAACATCCAAATTCTTGACTGAGAGACTACAAAGCTCTGCAGATAGATAAGCTCTGAGAATGCAAGTATCAGCTTCCTCTGGGTTTGGGATTTTAGGTGAGGGAGACAATACATTCAGGCATGTCTCAGCATGGTTTCAGTTGCATCTTCAATTTCCAGGTGGACTAAAAAGGCTGAATCAGGACATTCGGAATTTATTATAGGGAGGAAAGAGGTAAATCATTGATAGTTTCTTGGTTTGGATTTAGATTGTTCCCAGTAGCTGATTCCTACAATATGTAAGTGAAATTCTTTCTTTTTTGCCTTTTAGTGCCTGTGGTTCAGTGCCTGAAGAGCATTGATGAATATTTAAACAGCTTGCACTAATTATAATGCATGTTAAACACAACCCCTAAACCCCTCAAAATTTGCATGATGGAAATATAGTCTTAGTTATCAAACATGATCAAAGAAAAATAGAAATATATATGCTTCTCTATGTCCATATAGGCAGTGGAATTAATCTCTGTCCTTTACAGGAACCACATCTTCTTGAACAGTCTGAGGCAATGCTGCAAGCTATTGTAACCTAAAACTGTGTTAAGATTGTCCATTACTGTAGGTCTGTCTCAAAATAAAAAGTGAAAAGGATGTCAAACATTGGCTTTCTCACGCAGCATGTTCACAACCAAGTGTTAGAAATTTAGTCCTATAAAGTATCCAGTTTTGTATGAGACTTCCCCAGGTCTCACTGCACAGTATATAAGATTACAAGAAAATAATGAGATGGGCTATGCAAAAACAATCACCATACAAGATCCTAGCACAAATAAGGAGCTGCCTTATTATTCCCTGGACCCCAGCTCACAGAACAAATTAGTGTTCTGTGAGTTGGGGTCCAGGGAATAACGAGCTAAGAGTAGGAGATAACGGCCTGGGGAATTCCCAGAGAAGTTAATGGTACCTACAGCACCCTGGGATCACCTGAGCTCTGTGGCCTTTTATAGAAATTATCACACAGGAGGGACAAGGAAGGAGGTGTCATCTGCATACTGTGGGGTAGTGGGGAGCACAACAAAGCCTACTTATCACTTTTAAAAATTTCTTTTACTTTCTGATATTGCAATTGTGACACTGCCTCTTCCCCTGTCTAACAGATCTGGTTTTCAGGAGAATTAATGCTACTAAGTTTTATGCCAAAAGTGTGAGGGGATAAGTTTCCCTTGTGTTTCTATACAAGCTGAACTAAGTGAATCTTGACAAAAAGAAAACTCTTAAGGTACTTTCAGGCTGAACAGACATACCTGCTCTGTTCTTGCTCTTGCTGTGGTACTTACTCCTAAGTACAGACCATTTTTGATTACTCAGCTTGGAAGATCTCACTATTCTGACTGACCACTGACTCATATTCTCAACTTCTGTTTTAGTTATGTTGTGATAATTGCAAGAAAATGAGATTTTTTTAAAATTACGAGTAATTTGTATGAGTTTCCCCTGATTTTGGAGGCTTTTCTCATTGTAACAGAAAAAATACTTGTTCTACCTGACTTAAAACTCAGACCACAATCACGAGTTTTTGATTTTCTAGCCAATATTTAAGCTACCCAGAAGTTACACTAATTTTTGGAAGAGATCTTCTGCCTTCTGCTTGCGTTTCCTCCCTTTTAACAGGAAACTTTGCTCCTGCATCCGAAAGTGAAGGAAAGTACACTTCATTAAGCCTGCAATTGTTTAGAACTCAGAAGTGTAGATTGATTAGCAAATACTCTGCAATAGCTCTTATAATGGAGAGCTTTAAATAAATGGGTTTTAAACTATTCTTACAGTTTCTAGTGCTTTTCATACAGTCCAAACATGCTGTGTACACTATTCTTTGACTCTGCTGTGTTCCTGGAGGGGAATGAATTAGAATATTCTGAATGCCTTATGTAATGTATTTAGAGAACTTTTTTGTTTGTATCTTTGTTTGAATTTCTTGGACGGAATTAATTAATGGCAAAGTATAAAGGCCAACTTTGAAATCCTAGCTGACTTATACACTAGAGCTCAATTTGTATTCTACATCAAGGAAATGTTTGGATTTGAAAGAAGGACACCATTATCAAAAAGATTTCTGTAGATGGCTCTGTTCATCAGAGCGCCATCTCTTTGCCACAGAAGCACAGTTTTAATCTTTGGGTAATTCAAAAGGAAATTAATTTTTTGATCAGGGTACATATTTAATTTCTTATTAAAAATTAAATGCAGAGCAGGAAATAGTAACTGAATTAGGATAGGAAAAAATTATAAAGATTGCATTTGTTTAAAACAATATGAATTTCAGGTGAAAGGTAGAGAGAATAAAGTCTGTAGCCTGTAGAATTTTATAGTCCTGTGGAAATCTGATGGGGTAACAGCTTCTAGGAGAGATAAAGATTCTTTTTCTTTTCGCATTCATATTTATATTTGTAACTATATTTCTTTGTCCAGCAGTACATTACTGCAGTTATACATGAGGATTAGTTTCCTAGTGGGTGTAAGTTTGTCTGGCTTCATTGAAGTCAGTGTAATAAAGATAATTTACATGCATTTCCAAAGAGTTTAATCAGCTGGTCTCTGCAGCATTAGGGAAGTCAGCAGCAAAATCCTGCTTTTGTCTTTGTGGAAAAGGGGTTATTCATGAAATGCCATGTTGTGATTCAGACAAGCAAAGCAGCAGCTGAGAGTGTTCCTGTGTGTGCCTCACCCCCCTGCCTGCTCCGCTGTGGGACAGGCAAAGGGGAGCAGAGGGAGGCCCTGCTTGCACACCTGTGCTTTCCTGGATACCACGTGCTGCAGACAGGGAAGGGCTTTCCTTGTGGGCAAAACACCTCTTCCCGAGTGATAACAGAGAAATGAAAAAAACCCTACATCATCTGGGCCTGTAAGACACACACCAGCTTCTGTTAAAGCTGCTGGAATTCCCCCAGAGTTCACAGCAGGAGCAATGTGAGCTCCTGCTCCAGGGGGAGGTGGACACCCCGTGTTTGTGGCAGACTAGACCTGTGCCTCTGTTAGGGCTGTAGGAGGCAGAAAGCTCAGCGAGGAAGACCAGAGGGTTTCAAGTTTGTGCATTAAGTTCAGGGAGCACAGTGGATTTTTTTTCCATGTCTAGAGATCTCAAAACCTGGAGAGGACCAACCTTGCTGATTTTTTTTTGTGATCTATTTCTTCTGTTCTCAGGTCTGGAAATGTGTGCGGTCACGCAAATCCATGCAAAGTCAGCATAATGGTCCAGTAACTCACATATAGTGCCTAGCCAGTAGGGTACTAAGACTTCTAGGTAAATGAAAGATCTTGTCTTTATGTTTTCCAGGATTATTCTCTCTGTCAAAGAGAAATTGGACAGGAAGGAGTAGAGTATTGATAGCACTGTTTATGCTTTTAAATATTTGTAATCCAGGGAAAGGATTGGTTGAGATGGTATTTTCTGGTTTCCAAATAATTTTTCCCCTCACATTAGCAATTCTCCTTTTTTCTTCTCAAACATTATATAATTTCTGCCTCTTCTATTTATCTCTGTGGCACCTTGGCATGGTCTTCAGAAATGTTAAACACTGGCCAGTCTGAGTCTTTAGAAACAGTGGAGCATTAAAGATAATTTTGTAGCATCAAGCTCAGAATATCACAGTAACATCATACTATTTCTCTGATACCAATGAATTTCCACATTCCTACAAGAGACAGGGTATTAGGATAGGGACAGTAGCTGGTGTACAGAGAGTCCAGTTTCTCTGGCCTATTTGACACTGGGCAATCATGGATTTCCTCCAGAGCTGTTGAGAGCACTGTGGACAAGCCTGTGTTTATACTCCTGCAGTACAATGTGAGCAGTGGCACAGAAATGCTGCTGGGCTCCTGCCAAAGGGCCACACAAAGGCAGCCAGATCATCTCCCTGCAATGCAAATGCGATGACAGTGGCAGCAGGGGAAGCCTGGCTGTACAGCCACCTCCTCCTCTCCCCTGCACAGCCTCCCCAGTTCTGTACTGGGAGGTTACCAGGAGCACTGCCTGCAAAGGGGTTTTGGTAGGCACAGTGCCCTCAGAACTCAAAGCTCATGCCCATCTGACTTTGGGATGGGAACAGGAATATCCCAGGACCATTACTGACCCTTCTCTTCAGGTGTCTTTGGAGTCTGGCAAGTGGCCAGAGTGGGCAGGACCATTCCCTCATGAGGCCCCAACACAACTTTGAACAAACCCTCTCTTCTCTGTGTCCGAATGAGGGGACTGGCAGGAGCTGGGGGAGGAGCACCAGCAGGGCAGTGCGGAGCCCTCAGTGACGGGAAGGGCCCACAGAGAAGTTGCCATCTGCAGCGTGAGTGAAGGCAGCTCCCCAGTCCAGGATCCCAGCTCATCACCCTGTGCACGAGGTACAGAACTCCTGGGGCAGAGGGAGGAGAGGGAGCTAGGAGAGAGATGAGCAACTAAGAGAGGAAGAGGCTAAAGAGAGCAGAGAAACTGGGATGGAGGGGCTTGGAAGAACCTGACCCACTGCCTGAAGGGAAAACAAGATTCAATGGGATGCTCAGATATGTGGAAGTAGGGAGTGGTGATGCTATGGGGAGCAGAAGGAGAATTTACTGTACAGTTAATGACTTGATGCAATCCTGAGTATGCAATGACTGAGAGAGTTGAGTGGGAATACCCATGTTATGAGGACAAATACAACAAGCATTTTTCTTCAGATATGTACTTTGGTTATATTTTTTTTGTCTGATTCCCATGTGTCTGCAGAATTTATCAACTTACAATTGTATTTTCCTACATTGCTGGTCTTCTCCTAAGCCATGAAGTCAGAAAACTCTCTAAAACCAATTTTCTAAATCAGAAATTTCCCTTCTTGAAATCAGCAAATAAGGGATTCACTGCATCCCAGTCCACCAGATTTCCCATCTGCTCAAAAGAATATGGCCATTTCCATGAAATGAATGCTTTTCAAAATTTATTTTTGGAGGAGGCAAGTACATGTATGTGATTTGGAAATAAGATGTAAGAGATGGTGCCCTCTTCTGAAGGGATGGTTAGACCTGCTCTTTAGTATGAGTATTTGACAAAGTTTAAATATGGTTTGTTTTCTTGGACTTGAATGTCTTTGGATCACAGATGCTCAAGGATAAAGGTTTACTTGTTTGTTTGTTTGTTGATTGTTTTCTGAGTGGAGTTTTATTTATTTATATTTGTGCAAAATGCTCTATTCTACAGGGTGGGATGTCAGACTATTTATTTTGGCACCTATTTTAAGAAATAGGTGCTTTTACTCTGCAGATGAAGTGGTTTTGGTTCAAGTTCCCTTAAGATTCTAAACACCATCACATTAGTGGTTGACTATAAAACAAAATGTAAATAGTACTTGGCTTTATAAATTTCATAAATATAACCTTCCATTTTCATGAATCTCGCATGGGTCAGCATGCTTGGATTTACTGATTTTTTTCCCTTCCTTTTAATTCTTATTGGAAACTTAGTTATGTAGGGCATTATTTTGATACAGGATTATTTACTGCTTGACCAAGAAACTTTTCCAAGACACCACTGTCTGTGTGATGGCAGAGTAGCCTCTATGCAAAATGCAGTTATACAGTATTTCCCCACTGCTATTTCTCCCAAGCCTTGTTTGGTGTTTGGAAGGCAGGCTGAGGACAGCTGGCCAGCACAGCCATGGCTGCAGCCTTATCCTGTCGTTATCAAACACAAACCACGCAACAGCGTCCACAGCACAGGTCTGCACCCAGGGACTGGCTATGAGCCAGGCCCAACTCACCCATCAGGATCTGCTCAAAAAGAGCAATCTGAGCTGGACACAGCCGCCACGAGGCTGGATCTCAGCCCCCTCTGAGCAGTGTGTGAGTGCACACGTTCCCACTCTCCCTGTCCTTGGGCCACTGGGAGCAGCATGGGAGAGAGCAAGAAGGAGATTCGGCCCTCAGTTTCATTGCTGTCACGCCAGTCTGGTGATGGCAGCACGAGGCTGCTCTTTCACCTCTTTGGTAAATACAAATGAGGCAGCAACACAATACAGCCTTGCTCTTCAACTGCAAGAGAAGTGGTGACTGCAGAGTGATCAGGTTTCCCACTCTGTCTTTCCTGGGGAAGATCTAGGCCCATCCCCATGAACTTTTCATACCTCTGTGATGGCCTGACCCCAGGCTGGCAGGAAAAAAATTATACTCACCTCTGCCTTAGTCTTTCTTGGCCACCTGCTGCTAAAATCAGCCTGCTGATGTGTCACTTTCTGGAGCAACATTTCAGGATCTTCATTTCCATTCAGACGGTGCTATTTTATCCTTGGGGTTTTGCTGTGAGGCAGGGTTGCTGTTTGGTATTTCTCTACAACTATAAATTTCAAGCTTTTAGGCTTGAGAGATAGGGTGGAAAAAGTATCTTCCCTTTTTGTGTGCTTATGCCAATAACTGTGAATGTAAATAGCTGCATTAATGAGGCTTGTTGAAAGTGTTTTATTAGGAAATGTGAAAGTCATTAGCTTTTCAGTAAGAAAGTGTGAATGACCCTTCTTATATTTGCATGTGAAACTATAAAACTTAACTTCCTGTGCATACAAGAAGATTTCTGACCATCACAGTACCCAAAGCACTTTAGTAAGGCATTTTGCCATTTTAGTTTGAAATAGCACTGTCATTTAATACTGTCTTTTTTCCTACACCATCTTACATTCCCAAATTCTTTCATAAAAGACAGTCTCTGCTTATGTCAATGTAGAAATAAATTCATGGGTGATGTTCTGTGCGTAGAATCCTCATTTTGGAGGCTGATTGCAGAGTGAATAGGCATCGTTAAAACCAAATGGAAAACTTTCTTTGCCTGTGTAGCCAGTTGATTTTACAGGTGGTGTGGTTGGACAGTTTGTTATATAGTATATATTTTGAGTTTGCTTCAGTTCTGTTTGCTTTACTTGCATCTCAGTCAAGATTTTGAGACTTCACAGACAAAAATTCTTGAAAATCCCAGTGGGTTTGACTCTTCAGAATGATGATGTTTCAGTTGTTGATGCCACGATAAATTTTTGTTTTAGAGAACTTTCTTCTAAGGGAATGAGGCTGTGGGATTTTTCAGAATTAGTCGTTGTGTAGGGATGACACTCAGAAGAGTAGCAGTGGTGGACAGAGACAGGGAAAGATGGCTTTTGCAGAGGTGGAGAAAGGGTGGACACACTCCTCACACAGAGAGATGTCATGGCAAAATGAAAACAGAACATAACTTGAGGACCGAACCCTAACACCAGATTTTTTTTCCCTGTTAAAAGAATGTAGTGAGTAATTGCATAAGGGTTGTAGAAAACCCACAGAAGGAAACCTCATGGCAGGAAATAGGCGTAGAAAAATACCCCAAAAAGGTCTAGTGCCATATTTATCTACAGTATCATTTTTGCTGTTTAACTCCAATAGGCACAAGTTCATGATGTATAGCAGAAACAATTTCCTCAGTTCTAAAACAATAATTTTAATGTCCTTCCTATTTTTAACAGCAACAAAAAAAGTTGGAAATAACTTAAGTGCTTTTGTGGATGCACAAATACATAATATAGAATCCAAGTCATTTAGTAACAAAAATTGTCACATGCACTGGATAACAGCAGGCCTGTGTATTTTTTTAAGGCTTGAATTCAGCTGAGAAAAAGTGCCATGTTGAGCATTATACTGTTTTTCTCTGGATAATTCAATGTGTGAATTATTTCATTATTATTTCACTGCTTCCCTATACGCTACATTTCAAGAAAGCAATTTTATGTGTGCAGTATTTAAGCACACATGAAGGCCTGCTGAGATTTGTTGGGATTACACTTAAGATCCTGCCACAGATGCAGAAAATACTCAGTTTCTCCCTCCAAAAGGCTAGTCACATCTTCACATATGATGAGATATTTATTGAGTGCAACGTTAACAGCTACCATATTGCTGTACTCCCACATTGACACAAATGCTGGCAAAAGATACTGAGCCAGCTGCCCACTTTACACACTCTAGTGGCACCTTTTCTCCTCCTCAAATCCATAAATTGCCATTATCATCCAATTAATGCTCAAACAGTGATATTTTTTTCTGCCTCACATATTTCTCAGAATATAAAAGAAGATGGATACACAGGAATCTGAAAAACCAGAACAAACCCAGCAGCTACGACTTGTTTGATGCCAGAAAATACCCTGGAGTCCTCTGTGGGAATATTATAGAGAGCCAAGGATTAGTGTAGAGATTGAGGAGATTAAACCTTAATTAAAATGAGCACTTGTATACAGAGCATACAGCATAAAACTATGCTTTTATTTGTAGTGGAGCAGGTCTTCCTGCAGCTACCCAGGTCATACATCCCATCCTGCCCAAGGGGATGGGTCCCTGCAGTGTCTGCTGGAGGACACATTGTTAGGTCAC
The DNA here is from genome assembly GCA_034509425.1 of Eopsaltria australis. Lineage (NCBI taxonomy): Eukaryota > Metazoa > Chordata > Aves > Passeriformes > Petroicidae > Eopsaltria > Eopsaltria australis. The sequence continues at coordinate 3,773,982 of JAVTVJ010000138.1, forward strand.
TACAGAGACTGGAACTATAGAAGGCTCCTCCAGGTATGGGGCTCCTCTACAACAAGATAAGGTGACTCCCATAATCAGCGTGTATACCTAAACTGCACACAGGGTTTTTGCCGTTCTGTTCATGGACTGTGCTGCTCCAGCCCATGATGGTCTGTTCACTAACAAATCAAAGCAGGGGAGCTGCATTTCCCTCCTGAGTGTACAGAACTGGAGGTGATGATAATTTCTGATAAGTTTCCATCCTCAGAAGTATTTATTTCAGATCCAAGATAGCCTCTGCCAGCTCGCCTCCAAAATATGCTGCGAGGGTATATTCAAGACTTAAATTTGTGTCCCTTTTTGCTTCTAAGGATGTTGACGCAATTTTCTAATGGAGTTATATTTCTTACATCTTACCAAATAAATCAACCTAATTTGGTGCATACCATTTCTGTGATTGCATAATATTTTTCCCCCTGTTCCTAAGGGATTTTATGTTCCTTAGACTTGTGATGAATAGGAAGCATGTAAAGATCATACTGTGATTTACTAATCATTGGAATGTGAGGAAAAAACCTTCAGCTTTTTATGTACATCCTTCCAGAACTTAATGGTAATTTCAAATATTTTGAAATAGAAACACAGAACACAAAATTAAATCTAAATCATGTACCAACATCTTTCCAAAATGCCACCAGCACCATTCTTGTCTGGAGTTTGGGTATAGGGTCATGAGGGATTCTTCTAGAGTGTCACTCTTTGAACGCTTTCAGAGCTCCTGATGTTGTAATCCACTGTTATCCAGTATTTTATTATTCTCAGTAGGGCATTTACTGGAGAGATGAAACCTGAGTAGGCCACAATTAATCCTTTCAGCAGTTCCCATTGGGTACTCAGGGCTGCGTGGAACTATTTACTCCTAAATGGAGCCCTGGAGGATCTCTGTGTTGTGGTGGTGTTTGCCAACATTCCCTTCTGACCTAATCTGTGTTTTGGTGTCATGTTATTTTAGGGGAATGTTTGTTAGCTTAGAAGCAATGTCTAGAAATAAACATTAATATATACATCTCTTAAAGCAGAAGGGCTTCTGCTGCTCAGACTCTCTCTTGACTTAATTCCTTGAATTTATTCTGGGTTTGCTGTACTAAAAGCAATCCTCCAGATAATTGCCAAATTTCTTGCATTATAGTTTCAGGGTATATTATTTTTTAACTACTTGAGATAGTGTCATAACAGGTATAAAGTTGTTGCTATCATTATTATTATTATCATTATCATCATTATTATATTGTTGAAATACAATTCCATCAAATTCCAGATCTATTTTTAGAATGTTTTCCTCTGAAAATCCTTCTTTGCTTATCCACTGAGGGCATTTGAGCTGAATCTTTCTGTTTCATCTCCTATGTTGGAGTCAGTGAACTTCCTTTGTGCTGTCACTCTGGGAAGAAATAACACAATCTCTGTCTTAGAGACTTCATAAGAGATTCATCCTTACAGTTTTCCTTGCCCTCTATTACTTCGAAAATATTTAGGTGTTATATATAAATGAAGAATAATTCTATTGTGTATGCTATGTTATTATGTGAATTAATTAAACAGGCAATTTGGCAAAAGAGGGTTGAGAGCAGGAGAACTATGACTTCAGTGCAAAAGGAAAAGCAAAAACTGCAGAACCAGAGAAAAAGATCTTCCTTCAGAATTCTAGTAAGCAGTATTAGTGACTTTTAAAATAATAGTGTATGCTGCGGCAAGTACATAGGAGCACTAAGAAAGCTCCGCTATCTGGTGACCACCAAGTGACACAGGTCTGCAGCCACTGCCTCCAACACAAACAGCTCAGCTGCATCTGCGGGGCCCTCCTGGAGGCGATCAGTCACGTACGGAACACAGCAGTTATAAATAAGGTCTGCAGTTCATATACGTTCAGTGGTTTTTGCAACTAAGCTGTATTTGTGTCCAAAAGAAATATTTGGATGACTGAATGTCTCCCTCCTAGGAGAAGAGAAAAAAAGTGTGCACATTGTCAGCACAGGTCAAGAAATGAGTGAAACTCAGAGTTGTGTGCCTGGACGTATTTTGTCTTCTGAATCAAAGCATTGCCACCCTGCACAACCTTTGAGAGACGTTGATGCCTTAGGCGTAAGTACCTAATGTCACAGTGAATGAAGAGAGCCAGACAGCCAACTTACTGCTGGATGGAAAACAACACAGCAAGTGGAAGGAGGAGGAGCACTGGAAGAACCTTATGAGAATTGCAGAGATAGTTTATAAAAAATCGTTAATAGAAAAGATAAATTTGAGCAAAAAGTTAGCTTCTTGAAATTCCCCTGGCTCTAAGTTTCTGTGTGATGAGAGCAAAATAGTTTAAAAACATTGGGGTTTTTTGTTAGTTTGGTTTTGGCTTTGGTTTTATTTTTACTATCATTGTCTGCCTCACGAAGAATACTTCTTTTAGAAATTCCAGTGAAATATGTAACATTATGAGTTACCAGCTCTCCAGAATTATCTTGAGGAGTCTGTTAAAGAATGATGAACTTGGATGCCAATGACACGAACAGATTCACTTGGTGGGCACAGCCCAGCAAAGTAGGAGACTTGCAGCACTGGCGTGTGCAGCAACAGCAGAGAGCAACAGGGACAGAGCTCAGTGGGGCTCATGCCATCAGCCACTGTGGGCACAGGGCTGCTCTCATTTACTTCTCTCATTCAGTAATAAACACAGGAAACTCTCATTTTCTTAAATGAGTGCATCTAGAGATCATCAATGGGTCATTACTGCGTTTCCACCATGAAACAAGAACATGCAACAGATTTTCCCCTAGTCTGGGGTTTTTTTCCTCCTTACTCTCTCTTTTTGGACATTCCTTCTACCCAAACCAGTCTGCAGGGCATAAGAGGACTGCATCTATAATGTTTGGATGGGTTATGTCTGTGTTTTTTCATTGTAAAGCCAATGTTAGGAGCTTTAACAATTTTTTCCTTGAGTTCAGTGTTGATCTTACAGCCAAGGAAATTTACATCAAGCAAGATTTAGCATTTTAAAGAAAAAATGCAAACAGGAGAAAAAAAATACAAGTTTTTGATAAAATATGCATGTTTAGGCTGTGTTTTCCATTTGAGAGGCTGTTCAGGTCCATCAGGAAAAACATTTTAATATTAAATAATTTCAGAATTGCAGCTTTTATAATAGGACAAAAAGCCCTCAGGATAAGGCCTTTTGTTTATATCTAATGCATAAATAGGGCAGAGGTGAAATTTCATTAGTTGCCTCTGTCTTTTAGGAATCCAGTCTTCACCAATGCATTATTCCAAATCCTTCACTGAATAATTGTCAGAATGATTGCAGTGTCTCTGGGTCTCATCACCAGCATATTTGTTCATTAGAACAAATATGAAGGACAAACAGAGCTAAACTGAATTCATTAAAAAGTTTGAGCAAATGCTGGTAGAGGGTTTTTTCAGTATTTTCTCAGCTCTCTTAAGAACTGATCCAACTCTCATCGAAAAGCAATGAAAAACTTCCATCACTTACTGAGTTCTGTAAATATGTGAGCCCTCTATATCTCATGCTCAGAAGTAAAGACAGGGCAGACTCCCTCCTGACCTTGAAATTTCTCACATTTCTGCAAACAGCCTCCACCCGTGAACACTGTTCATCTCTTTGGTATTTTCAGGTCTTGCATGTGTTGGCTCTTTGCCATTGTATCTGAGCACAGTGTTCCCAAAGCTTGCAGTATGAGACATGATACAGCAAAGAAAGATAAAGAAAGGAACAGAGCAGACAGTAATCGATAGGAATGAAAAGGACAAAAGAGCCTCTCAGCACTTTCCACCCGTTCTGCTACTTTTACTTTTTTCCATTCTCTTTATCGTTTTGTTTTTTACATTCCTCACTCTCTGCCATCAAGATTTTAAACCTCTTAAGTCAGTCCCTCTGTCTTTACTACAAGCATAAGTTATGAGGAATGAGCAAAAAGAGCTACAAGCAACACACAGTAGGAGCTGCTGATGCAGCACATGAGGAGACCGAACGGAATATCATGGCTCAAAATCATCAATCAGCATGCAAGAAGTGTCAAGACGTGTGTTTCACCATGAGGTAGCTGATTAGGAAGAACAACGTGTTTTTCTCCAACCTAAACCTACCCTAGGAACAACCCATTCCCAGTCTCTAAGCTCCAGGTTTTGGAACTTTTTGTTCAGTTTTGTTTAGTTTTTACTTAGAATTAAAACTGGCTTGCTTTGTTACCTCCCATATTATTCACTGAACATCTGGTTAACTAGGTACCACATAGTGGATTATCACGCAAGATTCTATGGTGAGGTGCAGCTCTTATTTAAATTTCTTATATATATAAGAGGGTGACATTTATTTCTGTTGGTTTTTTATTAGCTTGGAATAGTCAGAAAAGATTTTCAAGATGTTGAGCTCCAGATCCACTGCTGTTTTGATTTCCAAATTCTGCACTTCACATGTTTTCTTTCTCAGTCCTTACATAAGAAGATTACACAAGAGAAGACTGTAATCTCCAAAATCATTTACCATATTAAACAGCCACTACCACCAGTGGATCTTTATCAGCAGCCTGGAGCACAAAGGAGACACGTGGCTGTACATATGGAAACTGGTCATTTATAGTACTCATCAATGTGTGCTGCCAGTCGTGGGCAGATGTCATCAACAGTCATTACGCAGCTCTGAAAATAGAACCAAACTTGACCTGGACAGGTCCTCAAACAATTGACAAACTGCCTCTGAGCAATGGAAATGTGTGGAGTCCACTCTCTCCACCAGCCTCTTGCTGTTCGGTGATCCTGCAGACCCAGTGCTACGGCAGCGTGGGGAGGGGACACTCGGTCAGGATGTACATGGCAAGAAGATGTCTCCTGACTCCTCAGAGTTGTAGTTTATCTGTATGTCCCTGCTCAGGGATAGGAGAGGAGCATCACTACACATGGCTGGTGTCTGGAAATGGCAAGTTTTTTGCCTATTGTGGTTTTTCCTTTTTTTTTTTCCCTTTTCCCCAAGAGCCACTGGTAAGAAAAGACAGTGAGTAGGAGAAAGCACTTTGGGGAAGAGAAGGGAAAAGTGGTTCTAAGAGAGGAGATAGTCCTGTGCGGAGCCAGGAGTTGGACTCGATGATCCTTGTGGGTCCCTTCCAACTCAGCATTTTCTGTGACTGTGAGAGCACCTCTGCTCTGTGTTTACCTCTTTGTCTGTCCCAGACACTGTGCTGTGCCCTAGGAAGGAAAGGAACAGCATCAGGATGCAGAGAGGGTCCTGTGCTTCCACCTTGCCCCCTTTCCCAGACGATGTGAGCTCTACATGGAAAGCTGACAGCACTCCCTGAATTGTTGTGTTATGTGGAAGGGGACAGCCTGCCATGGTCTCACATTCACACACTTTCCAAAATCTGGCTTCCTCTGCTTAGCTCCCACGACTGGATAAAGAGTACAGGGGGAGTTCCTTCCCCCTCCCTTCCCTGCCCTCACCCAAGGCTTGAGAGGAACACTGGCTTCTCGCTTCCTTTGAGAAGTGCTGGCGAGCACAGGCTGTTACAGTGTGCACACACAGTCTTTGGCAGCAGAAGTGGTCAGCTGCTCCCATGCTCCTGTTTGCTTGCTGGCGTGTGGCAGAGGGGACGGGAGAGAGGAAAGCAGTGCTACACTTCTGAAATGAGCTATAGCAAGAGATGTGTGCCTGCAGCTCCAGCCAGCCTGCCAGGGCTTGTCTGCTCGTTAGTTAGCAGGTAGAACATTACAAGTGACTTGCACTTAGTTGCTCCCCTGTGCCAGCCCCTCTGATCTCCAGCCGGCCGGGAAGACATGATTTAAGGCAGTAAGAGATGTGTTGCTTAGCCTTTGTGGAAGTGCACAGCCAGTGTTTGAGTGGTAATGTTATCTTTGAAACACAAGAGTGCTTTGTAAAGGCTACTGATACTGCTGCAGGTAATGACAACAAAAAATAATTTTTACGATATCTCTGCCAGAATGAGAATCTGTCAGAAATAGCCACCAGCCCTCCCCCAGTGGAAGCAGGGGAACATCTCTTTGCTCTTTGCTTCTCCTTTACAGTTCTAGAAGGGTGTGTGCAGAAGGGCTTCTATGTTTGTCTATGTCCCAAAACAAGGAGGACACCACAGCAATAATCTTTTGGTGACAGAAATGACTGAATCAAAGTTTGTTATGAGCTATACAGCAGAACATACTGTTATGCTGTATCTGTGCAGGGAGTCATCTCTTTATTTAGCAGAAGTTGCAGGAACAGAAATTTTTCTGACTATGGGTTTTGTTTTTATGCTTTTCCAAACGTTATTCCTTTTGATTGTTCTTGAAGTTGTGACACGAGATCAGGAAAGCTTAAGAGCTTAAGTGATTTCTTAGAGTACCATCATTTCAAGATGAATAAGCATTCATGAAGACAGCCTGTGGGAAGTGAATTGATGTAGTATTTGAATGCCCTGACTTTATAATTCATACAAAACTCTCTCTGCAGGAGTGTGCCCAGTGCTGAAAACTTTGCCTTAGGGTTCAGCTGGATCAAGCAGTAATACGACTCCATCACTAGTTGAGGGGGAGGAAGAGGGGAAAACAACTTTAAAGCAGTGAAAGAAGATACCCATGATCATTGTTGCAGCAAAGCTTTTGCTCCTGCAGTCTGTGGAAGCACCACATAATAGGCTGGAGAACTGACCCTGCTCTCACTGGCTGCCTTGCAGCTGCATGTGGGATTGCAACCTCAGTTTGGGAACAGCTGGCTCAAGCAAAGGCAGCTGGCTGCTCTGCTCAGCTGTGCTTTGAGATGAGCTGTTTTCTGTTGAGGTCAGTGGGAGTTTGACGGTATAAGGAGTTCAGACCACCATCCCTTGAGAGGGTGGAGAAATCCAAAATGAGAAAATAGGGACAGGACTAACATGTTCTCTCTAAAGCTAGTTGCATGATCTATTTCAGTCTGGATGTATTTGTTGATAAAGTGGTTTTGCTAGCAAGATACAGGAAGGAGGTTTTTCTCTAGGATGAATTCATCGTTTGCATAATATTTCCATTTAGACAGTGCTGTCCAGGCAGTCATTTTAAGGAGTGCTCAAACCTCCAAAGTGACTGTAGTCTAACCCCACTGCTTGTTCCTATTTCTCTGCTGACACTCTGGTTAACTCCCGGTATTTGCCTTCTGCAGCCAAACGGCCGCACTTTGGGAATGAGCATCTTTGTCCAGACTGACTGCGAGTTCATAATGCTCGCTGACAGCAACTGCTCCCAAAAGGGCTGTGTGGCACCATTTCAACTGCAGAAGCACTGCACCAAAACAGAACCAAGACCCAGAGAGCTTGGGTCTCCCCACCTTAGCCGTCATGATCACTGCACATTTTTTAATCATTTTCTACAAGCGTTAATTATAAAGGCAATTTTGACCTCTCTGGTGAGAGGAGAGGGGCTCCAATCTCTGCTTTGACAGCTGAGCTTCCCAATTTTTGTATTATTTGTCACTCAGCATCCATGCCCCCTAAGCAGGGGAGGAAGCCCTGAAGACATTTTGGAGTACTTTTCTGTGTTTTGTCTCTGAATTATTTGCTGCCACATTTTTGTCAGACATCACTGCTCCTGTGCTGGGAGTGGGAAGGTTTGTTTGCAATTCAGGTAGAAACCAGACCATGTGCATTTTCAGTGTTGTGATAGTTGTGTAATTAACTCCTGAGGGCATAAGACTCAGTGGTCAGCCTATGGATCTGATAGCTGCTATTCACATTAACCCTTGAACTTAGCTTGATTTATACCTCATTTGTTTCATCTAGTTTATAGTGATATATTACTCAACTCTAAGAAAGAACGGTAATAAAGTGGAAATGGAGCTTTTTTTGCTCAGGCCTCAAACTGTCTGCAGAGAATGGAGGATTTGGCACTCATTTCTATTGCGTTATTAGACAAATGAAAATAGTACTTTGTTAGTGATAAAATATTTCCATTTTCAGTCTCTCCTTAGGCTGACTCTGTGTCATATCTTCCTCTTCTGAAAAGCTTTGCTTGATAAATTTTATGTATGCAAACACATATGTAGTGATACATTTCTAGAGGTTTTAATATATGTGAACATTTGGCTCTGCTCCAAAAACACATACAGGGTTCATTACTGCCTTAATTCCAGGTCTAATTCATTCCTGGAAGGAGCAGTCTGGTGCTACACAGAAATTAAGGGGGAAGGTTGTCCTTAGTTTTTGTGAACTGTAGCTATATTGCTGTAGGTGTGTGTATAATTAAGCTGGTGCAACCTCAAAATTAATTTGATGGAGCTACGGCATTAAAATATGTTTTAAAATGTAATGAATTAAATTTCAGCAGTCTAGCTATTGCCCACACAAAATAGTAGGGCTAATCTAGATTGGCACTTGAAGTACAAAACTGTATAGTTCCACCTCATACCCTTACTTCTGTTGCTGTGCTCGATCTGGTATTGGAAAACTTTACTGTCACTTAAGTGTACAAATTAATACTTCCACAGCTCGACAGCCAATATATTATAAGATTGATAAAATTCACACAGGCAACTTTCTTGTCAACTGCAGCCACTGTAAGCAGCTTGCTAAGGACAAGAGACCAGAAAATTTATGTGGTGGGTTGACCCAGGCTGGGTACCAGGAGCCCACCAAAGCTGCTCTGTCACTGCCATACTCAGCTGGGCAAGGGAGAGAAAATGTAATGAAAGGCTTGTGGGTCAAAATCAGGGCAGGGAGAGATCACTCAGCAATTACTGTCATGGGCAAAATGCACTCAGCTTGGCGAAATTAGCTTAATATATTACCAATCAAATCAGAGTAGGATAATGGGAAATAAAAACTAAACCTCAAAACACCGTCTCCCCATCTCCCCCTTCTTCCCTGGCTTCACTCCTGATTTTCTCTATTTCCTCCCGAACCAGTGGCACAGGTAGATGGGGAATTTGGGGTTTGGTTGGTTCATCACACTTTTTCTCTACTGCTCCTTCCTTCTCAAGGGAGGACTGCTCACACTCGTGCGTCCCACAGAAGACAGTCCCCCTCGAACTTATCCAACATGAGTCCTTCCCACAGTCTGTAGGGGAATCTCAGCTCCAGAGCTTGGATCACCTCCTCCTGCTCCTTTTCCACTGACCTTGGTGTCTGCTGGGTTGTTTCTCTCACATATTCTCATTCTTCTCTTCTGATTGCTCTTGCACAGGGCTTTTTCCCTCCTCTTCTATCTGTTACCCCAGAGGTGCTACCACCAATGGGGATGGGCTTGGCCTTGACCAGCAATGGATCCACCTTGGAACTGGCAGACATGGGCTCCGTGGGACCTGGGGGAACTTCCAGCAGCTTCCCACAGACCCACCCGTGTAGCAACCAAAACTGCCACTCAAACCCAGTAAAATTTAATTTCACTAATTAAAATCAACTGCTTCAACACAGAAAGCAATTTTTTTTGCTACTTTCTACCTCATTTTCCCTCCTTATCCCAGAAATAGCCAGATGGATGTCATGTGATCAACCCCAAAAATGTACTGTCAATGGCTAAATTGAACTTATGTGGAGATCCATTAATCAGAAGCTGACTTTCAGACAGATGGGAATAGGTGAGGTTAGACTGAAAATGGACAAAAGTAACAACAGAGAGAATCAAGAAGAAAAATACTAGTATTAAAAAGAAAAATTAGATAAATAACCCTAAATTGGTTTTAAAAACCAATGTAAGATATTAGGTTAGAAGTTAACATGGAAGAAAGAGAGGAAATTAGGGAAAAAGAATTTACAAATGATGAGCATTTGATGTAAGTTCAGCAGGTCTCAGATAAGCACTGATCAGACAAGTCTGAACACAGACCCACGTTCCATCACACAGGAGCCACTGTCAGACCTCTGTCATTGTGCAACAGCTGTGCCTGGATGAATGAACACTTGTTCTGCTTTGCAGGCAGCCCTGTCCCTATCAGCATGTAGAGATTAAGCCCCCTGAGCCTAGGACAAGGAGCTGAGGAGGTTGTGTTAGTCCTGGAGAGAGAGTTTTGCCATATTTGTTTGCTGCTCTCATTTCTCACTTCAGAATATAGTGCACGTTATCAAAGATGGCTCTTGCAAACACACATAGGAACAATTTAGGGGGCATTCTCAAAGACTGTATTTAGCCTTAGAAGGTTTTTCTCCCCCCGCTTCCTTGTAGAATCAAGAGGAAGCATTTCCTCTGGGGCAACTCCAAACACCTACAATGAACTCCCTTTGAGACACAGATGAGGATTTTTCTACTCTCCACTGACTGTGGAAAGATCCTAAGGCAAATAAACTCCTTAGGCTAAAGATGGCCTTTGCAATTATCCTCCTGTGCGGCCTGGTTTAAGAAGCAGGAGCAGTGAATCAGTCACTAACAGATTTTGAGTCAGTTCTACGATTTCCAAGGCTCACAGAATGCCACAGCTCCTCCACTGACTTTAAACACTCCAGGGCATTGCGTATGTGCAGCAACTGGAAATCTGTAAGGACTGCTACACTACCAATAAATAACATACTGCAGGGCTGACATATACTCAGAACTCAAGTAACAGTGGCAAGACATAATTCAGAGCAGAACATGGTTTAATTAAAATGCTTGTGGATGTTGTTAAAGAAACAGTACTATAGACAAATGCTCATTTTATTGTCTATTTTTTACTCTCTTTGTCCAATCTGCCCATATATGGGTGCTAAGTGGACATGCATTCCTACCACAGCAAATCCATGGAAAATACATCTCCTCACTGCTGTTTTTAATGTGAAATTGTGTTTTGTGAAATTTTGTGACATTTTAATTGTGGATCACATATTGCATTGGGTCTGCATGGCAAGGTTCTGGTAGCAGGGAGGGAACAGGGATGGCTAAAGGGTGGCTTAAGGGAGCAGCTGCTGGAAGCTTCTCCCATGTCCAACAGAGCCAAAGTCAGCCGACTCCAAGACAGACCTACCACTGGCCAAGGTCAAGCCAATCAGAAATTGCAGTAATGTGTCTGTGATAACATATTTAAGAAGGGAAAACAAAAAGTTATTGTGCAGAAGTAATTGCAGCCAGGGAAGGGAGGGCTGAGAACATGCGAGAGAAACACTCTGCGGACACCAAGGTCAGTGCAGAAGGAGGGGCAGGAAGTGCTCCAGGTGCCAGAGCAGATTCCTCCGCAGCCCGTGGTGCAGACCATGGAAAGGCAGATTGTCCCCCAGGAGCACATGGAAATCCTCAGCGGAGCAGAGACCTGCCTGCAGCCCATGAAGGAGACCCATGGCAGAGCAGCAGGATGCCCTAAAGAACACTGTGAATCCATGGCAAGCCCACGCTGGAGCAGGTTCCTGGGAGGGACTTGCAGACCTGTGGAGAGAGGAGCCCATGCTGGAGCAGGTTTGTTGGCAGGGATTGTGACCCCATGGGGGACCCACACTGGAGCAGGCTCTTCCTGAGAGACTGCACTACATGAGAAGGGACCCACGCTGCAGCAGTTCATGGGGAACTGTAGCCTGTGGGAAGGACTCAAGCTGGAAGAGTCTGTGGAAGACAGTCTCCTGTGACAGGGACCCCACACTGGAGCAGGGGAAGGACTCCTCTCCCTGAGCAGCAGCAGAAACTATTAGTGATGAACTACCCATAACTCACATTTCCGAGCTCCCTGTGCCACTGGCTGGGGAGGAGGTAGAGCCCAAAATGAGGGTGGGGTGGGGGAAGGTGTTTTTAAGATTTGTTTTACTTCTCATTATCTTACTCTGGTTTTGGTTGGTAGTAAATTCAATTAATTTCTCAAAGTCAATTCCATTTTGCCCATGACAATCATTGCTGAGTGATCTCTCCCTGCCCTTATTTTGACCCAAGAACTTTTCTCCCCCATCCAGCTGAGGAGAGCAGTGACAGCACAGCTTTGGTGGGCACCTGACATCCAGCCTGGATCAATGCAAAACACATATATAAATAATCATAGATCTGAAAAACAGGATAAGAGCTTGTAGTAAGTGACTGAGTCAAATGAGAGAAATTTAAGGTCAGTCTCTGAGCTGGGGAGAGAGAACGTCTTGGTGTTCCTACTCTCATTGATTTAACACAATCTTCCTGGTGTTTCCTTAGCAGTTAATTGACTGTGTTCATGGCAGCAGTGGGGGATGAGGCAATGGTGTCTTTCCTGTGTTGCCACATCACCTCAGTCATAGCAGATTGTGATGGTACAAAAGCAGTGACATCAACCTAGATCCCATCTTCTCTGCTTATGCAAAACACTTATAGCTCTATAGTTATAAGAAAACGAGATCAGTAGAAGACACTAAGGAACTAATCACTTAGACTTTCTTCATTAACTTTATTGATGAACTGTACATCCTTCTTGGCTATCTGAAGAGTTTTTGTTATCCAGTGAAAGGGTGTAGTATTATGGGGAAAATCTCATTCACAGGAACCACTGAGAGAGTTTCAGAAAAGGCTTTGTGGAAAGGGGGAGGGCAGTAAGGGGAACGTGAGAGGATACTGTAATGAAAACGAATTCTTGTTCCAATGAAAATGGGAAACACTGAAGAGAGAATGGGTCACTGTGGACTACTTAAACAAGTAAAACTAAAATATGAACCACACTAGAAACAGAAAACTGGAGGGTCACCAAAACAGGGTTTTATATTCCAAGTTTTGTACACAGGAGAGAAACAGGGACAGCATGAGGATACACTGAAACAGCTGCCAAGAGGTTAAAAATAATATGAAAAGACTGTGTTATGAGTCCTGAAGGCACAATAGCACAAAATTACTTGACCAAGAAAATATTAATTATAACTAATTTGTAATAAGGAGATAAATTTTGAGACCAGTTCTTATTCTCCCTAAAACTAATTGGACTTTTGCCATGAAGTTTATTGGGAAGGAGATTAAACTTTAAATAATGGCTTGCTTAAGAAATCACTGATGTAATTATGAACTGCTGGGAAAAAGTAACTAAGAAATACATAATGAAATATCATCACTTGAACAAATGCATCTGAGGTGTCCCTTCAGATATTTAAAGAACTGACGGAACAGCTAGCTGCTGAAAAACCCCACAGAGAATTGAGGAAATATCAGGAGACTAATAAAGTGTCAGCATGCCAGAAGTCTTTGAAAACTGAATTAAGAGTAACTATGGAAACTATTGTCTTTCGGGCATGGTTCCAAATTGAAACAAATACTATAAATAGTGAAGCTGGAGGAGGAAATGTATTTATATGGAGGTGAATAGTGCCACGAGACCCTGATACAGCACAGGTGTACTGCAGTAAACCAAGCCAGGCCAATTAGAGTGTTTATCCCTCCACATCTTTTACGATGAAGCCAGAAGATTAGCAGAGGACAGAATAGCATCAAGACTTTACAAAGGCATTTGATGCTGTGCCACATAATATCTTAAGGAAATTACTGAAAAAAGTCAGCTGGGGCTAAAATTCACTTAAAGGTATCAAAAGGTGGCCACTGAACTGTAGACAGAAAGTAAATCTGAATAGCAGTCAGCATTGTCAAGGATAAGCAGACAGTAGTATCCTTTAAAGGTCAAGATATGGTCCAATACGTAGAGGATATGGCGCTAATTAAATGTGAAAGTGGTTACAAAAGTAGGAAGACTGATTAACAGCACAGAGGAAAGAGGTTCAGATTGTTCTCTAAGGTTACTCTGGATCTCATAAAGGGAGGCTAAACTTAAAATGAAATTATTAAGTGATAATGCTGAACATTAACAGTACTTTGTGCCCATTAGGGAACAAATAAATTTTATAAACTACAAATACTTTTTTTTTGCATATCAAAGAATTTGTCTTTCTTAGATGCTTATTCAGATTGTAAAAAGCTAATCAGAAAACTGAAATTCAGAAAGCAGCACCATCAATAACATTAATGAAATGATAATTTGCTTGACATCTTTCTTGGTCTGAGAAATATTCCCTTTTAATTGTTTATGTTGCTTAGATTAGGTTGAGATTTGCACACCCAACCTGTACCATCAGAGGGCTCCATACTCTAAAGTTTTCCTTACGAATGAGGATGGTGTGGCAGTGGTGGGTGGTAAGGAATGAAGGGTTGGATACCAGGGCATTTCTGTGATTGTCCTCGGTCAGGCCAAGGACTTATCCAGGATAGTACAGTCCCTTTAGCAGTGGCTGAAAATGGATGTTTACAGAAGATGAAGGGTATGACAAGCACATGTAACAGTCTTCAGTAACTCCTTCCTGGACTCTATTGGTTCCAGCTTAGGGACTGAGTCACTTGTGGTTTTAGTAACTCTAAAGGATTCCTTCTGCATGAACTGTTCCAGCCTTCCCTTGAATGAACAAAAATTTCTAGCACTGGCACTGTCCTTTAGTTTTACAATTGTACCATCCATTGCAGGAAGTACCACCTCCTTTTGTTTGCTCTAAAGCTGTTGCTATTAACTGCAATTGACACCCTCTAATTCCTGTATTGGGAGACTTGGCAGAGTCAGACTCTGGCCACCCTATTTGTGCCACTTGTGCTTTAGTGAATCTCTTTTTCATTTGCCCTTCATTGTCTTTTTCACAGACTGATTGTCTTTTTATCCAAGTTGTAGACTAATTTTGCCTACACTGAAACCATTTTTCCAGATTCATGAGTAGGTTGCCTGGCACCAGAAGTCACAAGATTGCCTCGGAATTGTATCTTTGATGTTTTAAAGTATGCTTTATGGCCTTGCAAGAGAAGCCTGAATGCATGAACTGAATGCAATTGCTGAAATGAAGCCCTGTGAACAGGGAAGGAGAGACATTTTGAGATGTATGAGCCACTGAATGCACCTCACTGGAGAGTTGCCAAAGGTTATGGGGCTTCCCAGCATCTCAACACAAAGCAGAAAACAGCAGGCAGGGACATTTCTAGAAGAACTGGAGCCTCACTGCTGGACTTGGTGTCAGGATGCCTGGCCGTGGGTGTTACCTTTGCAGAAAGAGGGAGAGAGACTCACTGTAGAGTTAAAAATAAACACTGCTGCTCTGCCTTGGATTTTCTTAGAGTATAAAAGGGGGGCCCCTGCCATCATGCTCATCATTTGAGCACTCGAGGAGGCTCTTTTTCTGCTATCTGAGAAAAAACAGAAGTTCCTGGTTAGATACTGTGCCTAGTGCTCTAAATTGTCATACATCGATGTCTGTCTCCATTAGCAAAAGATGCAGTGTCACACTGCACATTAACTCTACAGTCATGGCTTTCACTTAGGGTCTTAAGTTTTGGGGTGTCTTTTTGTCTTTCTGTCAGCAGTCTGTGGATTTTACTTCAGTTCTATGGTATTTCAAGAATACTCTGCACACAATCTTTTTCAGTATGTGCCTTTGCACACTTGAAACAGTTGACATGTCATTAAAGACAGTAAAAGACTGCAAAATTGCAGATAATTTATTTCCATGAAACTTCAGGGATTAGTTGCTAAGTTTAGTCAGTGCACCTTTTAGGACTGACCCTCAGATTTTCATCCTTCATTTTATCTGTCCCTTAATAGTTTGCTTTTCTCCTCAAAAGTGACATATTAATAGGAGGAAAAAATCCCGAAATGCTGTCTTTAATTCTTCCCTGCTTTTTCTTTCCTGAAAACCATGTCTGTAGCCTTTTTGCCTTCTGCTTGCACAGACCACTGAGCAATAACACAAGTAGTTTTTTATTCCCAAGTGTGAAGGCAGAGTTGGAACTCTGAGTCTTGCTGAGGTCTGAGAAAGGGGGTTTCTTTTATAAGTTGCAGATAAAAACCTGCTACAATGAAATACAAAAGAGTTTTCAAATAGTGAGAATGGGGTTTCCCAGCTCTGTGCTGTGCTCTGCTGCTAATGCACAGCAGTTTTCCCAAAACAGAGTGCAACACAGGTGGAGCTGAACTTTGTAATCATGAGGGGGTTTTGTATGTGGGGAGGAAAGGAATACTCACCCCTTTTCCCCTTGCTTTGTGGCATGAATGAGGTTGTGCCTTTTAGGAAAGAAGCCACACACCTCTCCAGCTGGAGGGCAGCCTCTCTGCCTTTCTGCTGTAGAGTGGTAGCCCTGCAGCAAGATCTGGCTGACCTACCTGGGGGACTGTAAATGCCAGGCTGAGGCAGGAGAGCTGAGATTGCTGAACCTCACCAGGCAAGGGCTGTGTGTCACAGCTCACGTTTCCTGGTACGTGCATCACGCTAGAAAATGCTGCTTCTCTCTCCTTGTGTGAGGTTACTGTAATAACAGACACTGTTGTTGAACTACAGAAGTTGGTGAGATTCTGTTTATCTAAATGTGGAAAGTCTGAGAGGTTGCTGTTGTGGCAAATTCTTTGCAAGCTTTTGCAGCTCTAAACACATGACCCTCTGCTGTCTCTAACGTTGTGCTGCCATTGGCAGACTTTCCATTACATAATGTTGACCCATATTTGTGATATGTGACATTTTTTGCTAAATACTGTCAGGGATGATCTGTCACAGGATAAACTTTCTGATTATATGCTGAGACTCTGTCATCCTTTGGCACAAACATTACTTGTGCCTCAGACAATGCTATTCCTTCTTAAGACAAGCAGAGTATAGTTCTCTCAGGTAAGAAAAACACCATCACAGCATTGTGTGCTCTGAGACTGAAATACCTAGGACTAAATTCATTGCCAAGTGATTGCATGGAATCACATCTGTGAGTAATTTGAGCTTTAAAAAATGTTGATCCCTAGTCCAGGTGATGGGAGTAGTGATAAGCTGAAAGAAGCACACAGTCTGAAGTGTGACTCTGCAAAATACTGTCTCAGGCAGGTCTAGCTTTAGAAAAGCAGAGCTGTGGAAAAGGTTTCTCTGCTCTACACTTACACTGAAGTGTGTTGGTATTTGGAGAGTTAATCAGTCTTTTCTTTTAAAAAATTGTAATGGTGTGGGGGAAGACATAGATATAGCTCAGACAGGGGTTATTGCTACTAGGTAGCTGAGAAATGAGAGGCCTTTGAGGAACGGGAACACCCCTAAAGCTGTCTGCTTTCAAAGAGCTATGCAAAATTCATCCATTCTTAAAAACCTGATTTCAGTTGCATAGAATAAGAAGAAGAGGAGAGAAAGGTGTATAAAATAGAGGCAGAGAGAATAAAATGGGAATTCTCTCAGTATTCAAGAACAGCGTCTGTTTCAAATGGACTTTATAGAATGCTGTAGCAAAGAAGTAACAAGATTGTGTGAGCTGCTGAAGTGTCTGCCACATTATGGAAGGGAATAAATGTGGAACATAAGGCTGAGAGACTAAATACACCATCTTCAGAGAAAGAAATTTTCCAGCCTTACGTAGGAGATGCCTGTGTGCTAAGAACAGTTGCAATATCAAGGAGAAAGGTTTTGCTTCAGTGCAGGGAATTAATGCTTGTCAGAGACAAAATTAAAACCTGATGAATGCAGTCTCACCCACTTTCATTTCTTCCTTCTCTGATTCTATATTTGTCCTCATTCTGTCTGTGCATTCATTCATATATTCCTCTCCCTTCCCACCTCCCCATTGACTCACTCTCTCCCTTCCTGTTATTACTTCCTTTTAATTTTCTCTTCCTTTAGATACCCTTCCCACTCATTCAATTTCTCCTCTGCCTGACCCCTCTGCACACATTTTCCATCATGATGAAAAATAAAGAGCAAGAAAAAAACCAAAGATGAACTAGAAAATGTGTGTGTGTGTGTGTGTCTGTGTCTGTGTCTGTGTCTGTGTCTGTGTCTGTGTGTGTAAAGAGTACACAGCCCCAGAAGGGTGCTCAGCATTGCACCTTCTCCCCAGGATGTACTACAGATTTTTTAAGGTGTCAGAGGAATCCAGGCTCCTAAAACCTATTCCTTGCTTCCAGGCTGCAGCACTTGGCAGTGGCTTTGTGAAAGGTAACACCAGAGTTCATTTTCTGAGATTAGTGTCCCCAGAAACCATCATAAAGAATGGAAGGATCCCAAAGTCCAGTGTTAGTGGAATGACAGACATCTAGCTGTGCATGGGGCTTGCTACTGTGCCAGATCAGTGAGAACTGAGAGGACGCTGGGTGGTCTTGGGGCTGCAGAAAGAGAAATGGGAGCTTTAGGGACTCTCTGGATTGCTGTCATACAATGCTGACCAAGAAACATCACAGCCTCAGTCTTGGTGGGAGCCTGCATGCAATGAGCTCTGTTTCTCAAAGCAACCAGTGTTGATGTCTCGTGATCAATGGCTAAATGGTGTCAATTTTGGTTTGGTGAAACAACAAACTGGTGCCAAGAATGCTTGGTGTAATGTGTGGTATGAAGTGGGCTCAAACTACTTTGTCTGGAAAGTGGTGATCCCATCCCAGCATGGTGAGCTTGATCCCAAAGTCAGTCTGTGACCTGGAGAAAGCAGTGCACTCCTGCAGCCCCTGAGGCGCAGAAGCCGCTCCTTTGTCCAGCCTGCGGGCCTGTGCTAGGGAGGGAGCTGAGCTGTCACACCTGGTGATGGCACAGTGCTACACAAGTTTAATTTATTGTCCTAATACTCTATAAATTTTCTCCTTTTCTGGCCCCGTTCTTGTTCCTGAAGCTGGGAACTGATAAGTAAGTAATTTTCAGAAAAGCTTGATAGGAATGGCACCGCTACCATGTGGATTATTTCTTCTTCCCACAAAAAGGGCTGGTGGGAAGTGTGCAGGGCAGATAGCTAGAAATGGCTCGTTCCCATACCCTTTCTTGCAATCTTCTTTCCAGGTTCATTAATCCAAAACCAGCTAATATTTCTTTCTGCAAATTCTTGCATAATCGAAGGATCAGAGTGGACGTTAGAGCCCTCGCAGCTGGGTGTGATTGCACACAGCAGTCATGGTGGGCTGTGCGCTCAGGGAAGGGGAAGTCGCTGACGGTGGCTTGGGGTGCTTTTGCCTTAGGCGACTCTCGGGTTATGGAGTAACCTCGAAACCAACCACGCCGCGGAGTGGGCACCTGTGCTCGAGGCAGGCCGGCCGGAACCCGGACCGCCCGTTCGCAGAGCCGGACCCGGAGGGGCTGGACTCCCTGGGAGCTTCCCGTGGAGGCGCGGCCGCCGTTACATAAGGAGCGGAGGGGGAAGGGACGGTTCGAGGCGGCGGCCGCGGCCCCTTTAAACGCGGATCCCGGGGCGCGCCGGGCGCCCGCCTCGCTGCTGCCCCCTCCCCGGCTCGCTGCGGTGACAAATCCGCTCCTCGCCCGCCTCCTCCGCTGAGCGCTCGCAGCCGAGCCGGGCGGCGCCGGGAAGCGCTGCTGCGCGGCTCTGCACCGGAGCCGGCCAGCCCCAGCCCCAGCCCGGCCAAGCCACAGCAGGCAGCGGCGAGGGGCGCGATGGAGGCTCCGCGCCTGGCGCACACCATGAGCAGCCCCACGAGCCCCTGCGAGGAGGTGATCAAGAACCTCAGCCTGGAGGCGATTCAGCTCTGCGATAGGGACGGTAAGCCCGGGCTCGGCGCGGCTAATCCCTGCAGACGTAAAATGCTGCTGCCCTCATGGATGCTAATGCAAATTAATCCGCGCGTCGTATGGTTCTTTGTTATCCCCCATGAATTTGTAGGTGCAAGTGTTCCCCACCCCTCCCGCCGCTGCCGCCGCTCTCCTGCTATTGAGAACAAAAGAAAAAGAGAAGGTTGCACCTTGCTGGAGGGAAGGGAGGGAAAACCGCCGCTCCCTAAACCGCGCTTGGCGTTGCGGTGCGATTACCCCGGGCAAGCCTGATGCACAGCCCTGCCCCTGCCAGGAATGGACGCTGGGGCTTGTTCTGGGAGAGGCTGCAACGGGAGCCAGAGCCCAAGCTGCGGAGAGTCCGGGGCGAGGGATGGGGTAGTGGCCCTGGCGGTTTTTGTTGCCCGCGGTCTCCAAAGTCCTTTGTATTATAGGGCAATTCCCGTGCTTCAGATAGACGGGCGGATGTGCCGGCTGGCGTGGGCAAGCGGCCAGACTTGTTGCCGGTCCCTCGTGAGAGCCGTGAGGCGGCGAGCGGACCGAGCCTGGGGCTCCCAAGATGGGGCGCGGGGGGAGAGCGAGAGGGAGGCGGTTCAGCACCGCGGACAGCACCGCGCCGACGGGCCCGCTGCGCCGAGCCCTGCGAGCCCTGCCCGAGCCGCGCTCCCGCCGCGCCGCGCCTGGCGCCCGCAACCCCGCGGGAAACCGCAGTGCCCTGGGGACAGCGGCTGTCCGCCCGTCCGCCCGGCCGTCCGTCCGTCCGTCCCCCGGCAGGCAGATGAACTTTGGTTTCAGAGTCGCAGGTGCGGGTGTTAAAGGTTGTCTGTGTTGAAGCAAGCAGATGAATGTCAGGTGGTGACGAGGGGACAGCCAAAACAAGTGTACGTGCTCGAAGCGACGCTGAAGGCTGACTAGGGGAGAAGAGAGACATGTCGTTTGTACACAACTGTGACTGACAAAACTAAACACACTCACTGGCTGTCAAACAACGAACTAATATTTTTTCGTAGAGTGGCATGTAATTTGTGCTCATATACCAGATGGTTCCTATCTTGTCGTTTCACATCGAATTATTAAGAATAACTTCTCAATTTTTGATTCAAAATGTGCTTTGAGTGTGGAATTTATGTTAGCTAGTAAATGTACCAAGGAATGGAGATACTGTATCATGATTAGTACAGTTGAATTAATGAAACTATTTCCTTGTCGTGAGTGTATTTTTGGAGCATAACTGGTAAAGCTGATGGCTATAGAGGGAGTCAGGCCAGTTTTCTCCGTTATTTCTTTTATTTCTTACAAATTGTGATTAAATACTTCACTTTTTTTACCTAGGCAGACGCTGACATTTTAAAAGCTGGATTTTTGTAAGCTCTTTATCTTTCTTCTAATAGTTAAAAAAAAAAAAAAAAAAAAAAAAAAAAAAAGCATTGAAAAGTCTCAGTTATTATTTTTATGCCAACATCAACATTAGAAATTCTTTGATTTTTTTCTTTTAATGTTGGAATTAAGATATATGCACTTCCATCCATTCATGCCTTACTCACTGCCACAGGAATCTGAGCTATGTTTATAGTAGTGGAGGTTACACTGTTTTTTTGTTAAAACACTTTTTCACATATATTCCTTTTAATTAATAGTAGATAGAATTAAAAATAGATAAATTATGCAATCTTTCATATCTGTGTACGCTAAGTAATTGTAGTGAAGTAGTCCATGTTAATCATGACAAACTCTATTTAGATCAACATACAATAGTGGAGGTCTGCTTGATTCCTATGGAATAATGTCGTACAGACAAGCAAATGGGAAAATGTAGTATTCTTTGTTTCAATTCCTTTTTGATTAGACTTCACTGGAAAACAACTTTCCTGTAGATGTGGCTTTACAAACTAACCTTCATCAAGCAAGCTGCCATCATCCAGGGCCGTTGCTTCCTCAATACGTGGCTGAATTTCCAAAGGAGGTGCCTGTACTGGGGATGGCAGAGAGACAGCTCAGTGCTTCAGTTGGCACAGGGCTGCTCTTGAGCATACTCCGCTATTTCCTACAGGTGGCACTTATGCATCAAAAAGCTTGTGGTAATGGGAACTCAGAACAAGGAAGCAAAGGTTAAGGCATTCATCTTTGAGATAAGATACATACATTGAGATCCCTGAGTGTCTGCATGGGTACATTTGTATTATAAATATTTGCAACTTATTTTAGGGTATCTTTGTTGGAAAGGTGGTGTTCTTAAGGTGATTGGCATCACTGAGGTTAAAGTCTTGTGATAAATAGCAATATATTACACATAGTAAATTATAGATATATTAGATTTTCATATTCTGAAAATGTCCTTGGTCTTTAGGCTGTAGTAACTGTAAAGACAGCCAGTAAAATGATAACATTATACATCCAACTATGACAAATTCTGCAACACACTTAGCTGGAATTGCAAACAATGCTGCAGTAAAAACATAAGCAGTAATGGAAAATTTAGGTAGATAGCAAAATACTTTTTTTTGTTTTCCAAGATGAGAGGATTAGTATTGAGATGTTTTGTATTCAGCAAACTGAGTTTTATCTTCTATGAAGGTATATACAGGAGCCACGAATCTAGAAATTGGAGTAAGCAATTAATAGTACCATGACAGTTCATCTATTTTTTGATTTTTTTTTTCTGAGTTTCTTTCAGTGTTGTTTTTGCAGGCATTGTCATCACTTGTAATGAATCAAAGCAATTTAAAAAGTTACAAATCTTAAGTAAGAGATGATAAATATGTGCATTTTGGGAATTTTTTTAATGATAAAAACTCCTGGTAAGATTTGGTTCAAAGTGAATGAAACATTGTAAAGGCAGCTATGAGCTGTTATTTTCAAAGACATCTTGCATTATGTGCTCTTGTTCTTTTACATGGGTTTAATAGCACAGCTCTAATAGCACGGTCTGATGTGCAGTGTAACATGTAATTCTGTATAACTCTTTTGAACTCACTCTGTGTATAGGAAAAAGTGTAGCATTTGTTATTTTTCTTTGCTATATTTGAATATTGTAGCCATAGTTCTGTAAACATAGGCCAGGAATGAATGTTTAATCAGTGCTGAACATTCTGGTGACCTTTTTATAAAATTTGTATTAGCCTTACCTGGGGATTAAACCTTTAGTAGATGGATGGATGTCTTTTGTGTCATGAGCACGCCAAAGCTATGGAAATATAGCTGATGTCAGAAAACCATAACTCTTGGAAAAAATCCAAGCTTTTCAAAGGTTTGGTAGAACAGTCTTGGATGTCAGCAGCTGAATTTCCTGAAGCTCCTGTGTGGCTGCACCGTGCTCCCCCTACAGATGATGTGCTTTGGCTGTGGGTCCTGCCAGGCTGAGAGTGGTGATGCTGTCATCCACTCCCCCTGCTCTTACGTTGGCATTGACAGAGGGAAAGCAGAAGACACCTGTCAAAACAACACCTGTCAAAATGCAGGAAGGAGAAGAGCAGAGAAACAAACCTTCAAAGAGGATGCTGGAACTTGGGGGGCACAGACGAGGGAGTCAGGGAAGAAAACTGGCCCCAAAGGTGCTAACAGACTAAAGGCACTGGCTGGGCAAGGATGGAAGAGCAGGAAAGACTTGCAAGCTGGGAATTAGGTTAAATGGGAATTGGACAAAATAACCCTGAATGAGAATGGGAAAAGAAGATAAAGGAGCAAGGAAAGCAATCTAAGTTCAGGCAGCATGCCCGTGGAAGTAAAGCTGAGGGGGTAAAAGAAGTGAGGGCATGTTCACCCAGATTAATTTGTAGAATGAGGAAATACGAGAAAGGATGTTGCTGGGCGTTTGGACCACAGAGCTCAGGAGTAAAGGAATGGAACTAGGACTTGCTGAGCAAAGAGACTGGGACTGAAAGGACAGCCCTAGGAATGAAGAACAGGACTTTTGAGGTGTGACTGGGGAAGAAGAAGGAAGTGGAACAGGAACAAGTTCAAGGAACAGGGCAGAAGAGGCCATGCTTTGGTGTGACTGCCAGGGAAGGGTCAGTGTGTATCAGTGCCTGACATCTTCCAAAACCACACATGAACCCAGGATGCCAAATTCTCCTTGTTCATTTGCCAGAAAAGAAGTGTACCGTGGGGTACTCAGAGTCAGTGGCTGCTGCTGACTTCTGTGAGAGTAGGGCTTTTAAAAAAAATGCTTTGAGAGAGAACAGTAACCACCTTAAGTAACTTTCCTGTGCCCCAGTTTTCCATGTGAAAAATGGAAGCATATTGCTGCCTCCCCTCACAGCAATGTTTTCAAAATAAACTAATGAATGTTTGTTAATCAGACAGACACTGTAGTTGCCTGGAAAACCCATGAGATGCATGGAAAAACCCATGATGAAATTCGTAATTTTGTCTTCAGAGAAGAATATTAATAATGTGTAGCAAATAAGTCCTGGGACTACACACTGAACAACAGCAGATAGCTGTTAAAAGAAAAATAGTTCATTATGCGTGCACTATTCATTATGTATGCTGAATGAGTCAGAATTTATGTGGAAAAATTAGTATGTAATCATGCAGTTAAAGGCTATATCATAATCTAAACAAAGTGTCCAATTTAAGTGTGCTTCATTCTGGTATTTTTCAACCATTGATGGCCTGAACTATACTATCTCACTAAAGTGCTTTTGAACTTTTTCTCGGCCTTCATATATTTGAAGATAATATTTAGGCATCAGGATCAGAGCTGGAACTGGTGTCTTGGCCAGTTTCAACCAATTTCATCACCTTCCAAACACTTGGCACCATCACAACTGTTTAGTCTAACAGGCTTGTATAAAAACATTACATCATATAAGCTAAGATGTCATTTCTGGTTTATGTAAACAGCTTGCATCTTTGGCTTTTCATGTTATTTGAGCATGTCTTATGTTTTCTAATTTATTTCAGGAGTGCATTATTGTGCTGGATTTATTGGAGGATTCAGAGAGATTTTCATGGAGTTCATTAATTGGGGTTTTCATTGCCATATTGTGTACACATTCGCCTTTCTAACAGAAGGGATAAAGTGGCATCATCCAGTCTCTGGATGCAATCTTCAAATCCCCTTTTTGGCATTATGGAGCAGCATCACTGCTGTTGCTGAAATGTCATCATGTATGTCTGAGAGATGGGAAAAAATCTAATGTCTAGGTAGACTCCCACATGAGGGACAACTGAGAGATCCAAATTCCACAGTAATTCTTAGTGTCCTCAGTCTTTGTTGTTGAATAGTTGTTTGGTTTTTTAAAAAACTATGACACTTCTGAGCACAGTTCATATTTTCTGTATCCAGCACAATAGAGAAGTGCTTGTATTTGTGATATTTTGATAGGACACAAAATTCAGAGTTAGGCTTATTGTTGTTTCTTTCCTCTCCCTGGCTGCAAATTTAGAGATTTAAATTCACTGTCTTCAAAATGCAAGCTGCATCACTTTTCTAGGGTTTGAGTGGTGGAATGGCCAAATGAAAAATACATTTCTTCCATAAAATTATGTCTAACCTGGCTGAACTTGAACATTGTGATGATTTTGGGGTTTTCTTTTGTTTGTTTGGGTTTTTTTTGGGGTTATTTAAGGGGAGGTTGTGGTTGTTTGTGACAAACAATAATGCTGCTTCAGCTAGAAGTTAAAATCCAGTGCATAACTTCAAAAACTCTCTTGCTGCAAAGAAAAATACTAATTGCTCTTTTAGCTTTACATTCTTGACAAAGACTAAGATTTCACATATAATATTCCTCACTGTCAGAACAGAAAAATACTAAATGGAGCCAAGCAACAAGTCTTCATGAATGATATTCAGAGTTGTGGAAGAGAAGAAAACTAATGATTTGCCTATGTCTTCCACTTCAGCAAGTATTTCATCCTGTCTTGATTTATGCCATAAGTAATGATGTCACCAACTAGCGAGGCTTTGCTGGAAACTGGCTATTCAACATTCTGGTGTCAAGAAATGTAGCCATCCAAATTCTTCCTTTAAATTCATGAATTTTGAGGGTTATTTTCCCTCATTCTTCCTTCTCATCTTCTTTTAGAGCTTTATGATGCTGAAATCTACGTAATTGATTGTGAGCTATTTTGTCTGGCAATGACCAAGTTATATATTATTAGCTATTTCTATTTTGCCTGCCATTCTATTTGTGCCCCTTTTCATTCAATTATTCTTTACTCTAACTCTATTAGATCCTTCATAAAGCTGCTGAAATGCTTGATGTGTAATTATGCCAGATTCACCTTCAGAATCACTGTTCTTTCCCAGTGCTGATATTGCTGGGTTGAAACTCAAACATATAATATAGCTTTTGTAGTTAATTTCTAGTCAATTTTATACTCAAAGCATTTTAATCATCAGTGTCTCCTGTGCATGTCCCTCCTTCTTTGTGTTTGTTTCAGATTAGAGTTCCCAGATGCATTCTTTTATTTATTCTGTAACAGAATCCATTGTAGCACTTCCTGCCTATGCTCCTAAGCCATCATGTGCTTGCAGCTCCTTCTGTTTAGTGTTGTCTGCAACACATAAATGTGATCTCACTTTAGATCATTCACAAAGACACAAAGCTTGGAACCAGCCACAGGCTCTATGGTAGCCCAGTGGACACCTGAGCTCCTTATTTGTTTGTCCATATGTCAGTGTCACCTCTGCCAGCCCTGGTTCAGCCCCGCAGATCAGTAGCTCTCAGTGAGTACAATGGCAGGAGGAATCATTTAGGGAAGAGAAATTTTAACCCCTCCAGCATCTGAGAAGCAGTCCCCTAAAAAAATAAGCCAAGCCTACCCCTCAATTAAAATTTGATATATCTTCTGCAAATCTCAAAGACTAAAGCTGTTTTTATTGAGGAAGAGTTAAGCCATTACTGTCTGATCTCTTTCATCTTTCATCTTAAAGTAGATTTTCAGTTTTACTATCAGTTTTCTTCTCAGCCTACTAATCTGGTGGCTCTGCCACCTCTTGTAAGAAGTATTCTGAGCTCATGTTTCCAAATTCATGATTTACCCTGCGATTCTGCCTGTGTGATCTAGGTCAGAGTACACCCAGAAGGCCAATTCAGGCTTTCTAACCGCTTTCCAGTGAGGTTCCTGGTCCCATAGCTTCTAGAACAGGCAGAGTATCCCTTCTGTCGTGTAAGGTGTGTTGAGGAGAGACTCTATCATATTCTTGTTTAGATTTCTCTAGTATTTCATCATTGATTTTAGAATGGGTTCCAGTTAGGCATTGTTGTGTTCTGTTGTTTCCAAAGGCTTGCTGAAGCCTGTCTTCCTGACCTTGGTTTTTCATTCTGGGACTTCTCTGTCTCATTAGTTTTCCATTTTTTTCCCCCAGAATGTAGAAAGATCTCCTCCTTTACCCATTCCTTGTAATTTCCTCCATCTTCTATTTTTCATGGCTTCTAAACTGCAGATTTGGAGGCCCTGCCTTTTCTGAATAAGGTAGTTTTAGTCCCATTTGTGCTGATGAAGTAGTGGCAGTATCTTCCACCCCAGCTGAGGAGGTAATCTTTGAAAGTCCTCCCAGTCTGAGTTTTTCTTAGACCACTCAGGACAGGAGGTACATCTTCTGCCAGCATGCATGGCCTTTCATGCTTTTTGTGACCTGAAGGTTATATTTATTCTGGCTGAACACAGCCCACAGTCTTAAACTATGTCTTCTGTTCTCTTTTGACAGAATTTTTAAGCATTTTTCTTGCAGACCACTTTCTTCAAAAATTTGTTAACATATCTGGAGAAATAGTACTAACTGCCAATACAGGATATGTGTATAAAATATGTCACTGCTATGAAAAAGTATGAACCAAGACAGTGTTTAGGCAGTTGGAACTAAAGAAAACTCTGCTCCAGGATCACTGTGTCATTTCCTCACTAGGGTTTGTTGCACAGTGGAGCATTCTTTATTTGACCTTGAAATTTTTTCCTTTAGCACAGAAGATTTGGTTAGAATTCATTGTAGCATTTGTAGCTGAATCAGTTTTCACAGTGGTGTTTGTAGTTGAATCATTAGTCAGTTTTGTTTCATTGTTCTCAGAGTGTTCTTGTTTTATTTCTGCTTGAATGAGCAAGGTGTTTTGCATGGATGTTTCCAAAAGCAATGATTAGCTGTACTGTTTTCATAACCTAACAAGTGTTTCTCTGAGCCTTGACAGGCTGCCAAGGGGAAGCCTTAAAACTAGTTTGGTGTTGCTCTCTCATTCCTGCAGAGTGACAGAAAGTATTATCAGGGTTGCAGTCCTAGTTCCAAGTGTGGAGTGGAGTCTGGAGTTTATTTCTCCGATATTAGAGAAAGTCATTCCCAGCTGGCAGCTCCAGGAGAAGCACAGTTGAAAGAATTGCCGTGTTAAGCTTTGTATATCCAAGCACTCTTGTTAGGAGAATTCTTCACTTTGCAATGATCAGAAGCATCCCATGAATTTCTTTCCTGAGCTGTTCCATTGGCTTCACTTAGGTTTTGTGTAAAAACCAATTTGCATTCATAACGTGGCATGATTAAGATCTTACAAGTGCTGTATTTTCCTAGTCTTTGGTGTGTGTGTTCTATCTTATTTCATACAGATAGGCATCTCATTCGGAATTTCTCTCTTTAAATTACAATTTGTCTGGATTTAATCTGTCTTTCCTTGTAAAACAGATTTATATAATTGTTTATATATTTAACCTGTATTTATAATCTGCATTTAATGCTTGGCTAGAAATAACGTCTTTAAAAGATTATTCTGAGCATTTTTTACAGTTCACTTCTATGTGTACTCATAGTTGATAACATTTGGACTTCAAAATGAGCAGGATAAAAAGATGTTAAAAGGCTCTTTCAGTCTTGGCCAGCTGTAAGTCCTAGTGTACAAGTATCTGTGGAGTGACTCATACTGTGTCATTGTTCTTTTTACTGCAACTTATGTGAAGAGAAATTATATGTGAATTTATATAAAGGAGGGGATAAAATTAAAAACAGGGCGTGCAGCAGATTGTATTTTTTAAAGTTACTAAGGTCCATCTTCCATGTGATGACATAAGGTAAATACTATGCACTTACACTTTCATTATGAACTTTATGCTGGTAACTTTATATAAATGTTCAGTAGTAAGCATGTGACTTTCAGAGTGCTAATATTTCTGACGAACTTCTAGCCTTTACCCTTTCCGTGTAATTCCAAGACATATCTCTAATCACAGGAACTGAAAATTCCCTCATTCTGCTCACTGATTCCAGTAGATCACACAACAGGGAAGTTGTGTCCCTCTTGTGTGGAACATTCTGGAATTTTAGGACACAGCTACCACCTTACTCCTCCTGAAAGGACAGGTTTGGGCAGTGAGACTTCTCATGCTATTTATTGTGATTGTTTCACCTCTGCCCGTTGTAGAGGTTGCTTTCTTCATCCCGTAGATGGAGGCACCTGAAACTCCAGGTGCAATTCTTTGTTTCCTCTGTCTGTGCCATGCTTTGGGACCCTGACACAAAGAATATGTCGCTTCTGTACTTCACTTTGTCACTGTTTAGGTACCATGGAATTCTTAAATCATACTTGATATCCAGGGATCTGAGTAGAGCAGCCTTTCCAGAGCATGAGAGTTTAATTTCAGGTTTAGTGACACATCAGGTAGCCAGGTAGCCCAGCATGACTTGTGTGGTAGGAACATATCTAGTACTCTGTGCTTTCTCATGACTGGGCAAGTGCACGGAAGACAGAACCACAATCTTCTTGTGAAAAAAATAAAATAGTGATTCTCCTTTTTCTGTTTTTGTATATTCTGTAATGCTCAGCTGGTTTCTATGTGCTTCCTTGAGCAGAGCATCAGGGAGCCCCCTAGGCTGCCTGGTGGGGCTGTCAGCCCTAGTGCAAGTGTGCAGTGCTGGAGATGGAAGCCAGAGAGGGAAACTAAATCCTTCCATGTATCTCAGTGTGCTTATTAGATTAGCTCAGATAGTAGGGAGTGGGAACTGGAAAGCATTCCTCAAGATCCTCTAAATCTAAAAGATGAAAAACTAATCTAAATATGAATTCTTTTTAAGTACCGTACCCAAGGGTACTTGTTTGGCATTGTGAATTTGTAGAAGGTTGTGCAGCTATTCCTCTTTAGCTAATCAGTTTTTGTCTTGCCATGATCATGATTGGTGCCATTGTTTCAGTCCAATGGCTGTTGATAGCCTGCATAATGAGACTATAGAAAAATGTGTAATGGAAACTATTGTAAGTATCCAACTGAGCTGTGCTTTTTTTTAAAAGCAATTTGAGAATTACTGAGGATTGTGGATTTGAATCTGATGCTTTTAGAATTGTTGTAGGTTTCTTTTAACTTAATTACATCAAAACTTCGCTTTGAGTTCTCTCCTCTTCATTAGACAATCTTCATTGGATAACCTACAGGAGAATTCTGTCACAAATGCCATCAGGACAGGAAGCTGATGGGCTACAGCTGAGACTTTTAATAAATATGCACAGTCAATAGGCTATTCCATGTCTGAGTGAGAGGTGAATTCCAATGCGGTGAAGACTGCTGAAAGATTTCTTTTGACTACAATACTCATAACTATGTCATCTTTGTATTCTAGTAACAGTGAAAAGCTTGAACTCATTGTAGCCTTCTTCTTGATAAGGAGTGTTTAGCAGGATCCTTTCATTTCTGCATGCTTGCCTGCCTTAAAGAAACTGGCAGCAACCTAAGTTATCTGTGAGCTCTCTGCTCTTGTCAGAGGTTCAAAAGTTAGGAACAGTCAACCGGTGGCAGACCTACATCTAAAGGCCTTGACAATGTTTGGTTTCCCTAGGAAACCAGCTAAAAATGAAAAAAAACAGAACAACTCCTGCCAAAAAAAAAAAGGGCTCTCAAAACCCCTATGTCCTTTATTTGTCAGGGCCTGAGAGAAAGTCTGAAACAGGCATACAATTCTGAAACGTGCCTACAGTTTAAATGGAAAATAAAACAGTACAAGTTACAAAGTAGAGTTTCCTGAACTATTGTGAATATGCAATACATTTAAAATCACAGCTAAAAAGCACAAACTGGTGTAAACCAGAGCCAAAACCCATTCCTTACAAGAGATGTGTGTGAAAAGCACACGGCAATTACCAGAGCGCTGAAGTAAAGAAATGCTCATTCATGCTGCAGACTGCCAGGGTATCCAGAGAGTTACAAAAGCCCACTCATGCTGAGCACCCTACTTTCTCAAGGAAAATGCTTAGTAAAACTGTGTTCCTCAGCCTTGAGTTCTCTCTACTGCCCTTCAAGTGACAAGTTTTGCCTTTCTGTCTGGGCTTCCCTTTGTTGAAAGGAAGTGGATCTTAAATGAAAAAATCCTTGTGTGATCAAGGCACTTGCAGTTTCAGGCAAGCTGGCAGGTCACATTAAAGCTCCTGTGAATACAAGGCTGCTATTTCTTGCTAGATTTGAACTCACATGACTTAACTTGAAGTAGAGAACACATTTTTGGTTTAGATGAAGACACAGCTGCAATAAATGGCACAAGTTGTTGCCAGCCAAAGAATGAGGTAAACCGGGATGAATGAGGTTCATAGTAACAAACTAAAATGGAAGTGTTTGTTTGTCTCTCTCCTTTGTTTAGTGACATGTGGAAGCACAAATCATGAAAGGCCACTCACTTCTGTAATATACAGTTAATATTAAAAGCACTGGAAAACTAAAGGCAATGCTTTGCCTCAATTACACTGTTAGATGAAGAGCACTGGAGCAATTAGGCCAGTGACCCAGAGCAGTGTAACTTGGATCGGAATCTGGCCCCAAGCAACTTGTCTGGGGTCATACAGTCAGTGCCTTCATCTACAAGATCTGTTTTCCTTTGTTCTCAGTCCTGGAGACATAGGCAGTTCCACAGTCTCAGATGCAGCTGTACATTTTATTCACCAGAAGAGACAAACCTCATGCCATGAAAAGCTTTGTATCCCTTCCTGCTCCAAAATCTGCCCCTTTAGAAATCAACAGGGTGGGAGTCTGCTGAGAAACTTTACTCCCAGTTTTCAGCAAAACAGCACTGAGATAGCATCCTTACAAAAATACACCCCAAAATGGGCCTGAGTGCAGTCTGAAGTATGTCAGAATTTCACACTAGATAGATAAGAACAGAGACCTGATAACACAGACTTCTGCTAAATGAATGAAGTGCACGTGATAGACTGGTCTGGGAGATATTTTATAGTAGTTTCTGACATACTTGCTTTCCAAGTCTGGAATTTTGTATAACTGAAAGTATGCATTATACTGAAATTCTAGTATATGTAAGGACTGTAAAGTTAATTTTAACTTTTAAATAGCATTTAAATTAAGCAAGATGGTTGTTTAGAGCCTTTTACATCCCTGTTACCTTCTTCCCTTTCAGCAACTGAGAATGCACATTTTAATTAAAATATGTTTTTCAAATGTATCTTGGAGTCAACACATGCTGAGAAGGGCCACTTACCACCCATGCACTACAAGCTTGCTGTGCTGAACAAAATGGGAGCATTTAATTAGGAGTAAATACTGTAGTGGCTTAGTGTTTGTGCCCTGCAATAATGTCCTTTTTGATTTCAGGAAGACAGAACTGCCCTCGCCTGGCTATGATGGCAGAGCCATGAAAACCAATGGCTTGCCAGTAGGAGCTGTAGTGCAGCTGGAGCTGTTTTTGCCACACTGCAACTCTCATTTCACAGAAGGTCACAGAGAAGCTTGTTTAGCTTTACGTGACAGGGTTCAGTGAAAACTGAAGCCGTGTTTAGTAAAAGCAGCCTGAGAACTTTAGAGGGAACCGGGTATAAATTATTTTGCATACAGGAGTCACTCAGTGAACAGGATGAGGAGCAGGGTGCTGGTGGATGGTGGTGGCACTTGCACTCAGTCTCAGCTTATCTGGCCAGTTCAGTTTGTTTGGTTTTAATATTCACAGGTCCTGAAAGGAGAGCCCAGCACTTCTCAACTGTGAAATACCCGAGGATTTGGTCAGTCCTTAGAGCATGGTAGGGACAACAGATCTCAATAGATCTCCATATCTTAGATACAGGGGAGAGTAGGCATGATGCCGTGGATGTCAGGTTAATCTTCTAGCCTAAGTGGTTTTTCAGTTTTACAGTTTTCCTGGTGCTTAGTAAGGAAATATGTACCTATATGATTATTTACAACCTTTCAGTTGCATATTTTCGTCTGAAAGTAAAAGTCCTCCTTTTTCTTATTTTCTCCATTGATTTTTAACAAAGTGAAAATTAAATTTTTTGTGCAGCTGTGTGTGTTTAGCTTAGCATATTATTGTGTTAACACTCCTCAACTTACTTGTAATAAAATTGCAAAAAGGAAAAAGGAAAAATTCAATAATAATGGTCCAACCTTGTGGGACACCAAGTACTTTATAAAGGCATAGAGATATCCAGTTTTCTTACAAATATTCTTCAAAAAAATCTATAAGGAGTAAGGGGAACTCTAAAAAAAAAGGTAATTGTATCAACAGGGACTTACATCTATTTCCATTTCAGTATTCAGTCTAGGGGTTCAGCTACTATTGACATTCTGAAAATATGGTTTAGTTTTGAATGAGTAAGGTATAAATATTAAATACTTCCAAGATGTCAGGATATCAAATAACAATTAAATCTTAGTGAAAGAATAAGGTCAGCCTTGCCAATTTAGCCATTGATCTGATTTATAGTCAGGGTTTGTGTTATGCTTTAGGTTTGTGAATTTTGTGTGCATAGTTGCAATCATGTTTTCAGAAGTTCTTGAGTAACTTAGCTTAAATTCCTTTGATTTCAATAAGACTTTTCCAAATCATTTAGGTATTTCTGAAGATGTTACTAATCGTTGCTTAAATTTTTGGTTCAAGTAAGGATAGGTCAAAAATCAAAGGAAGAATTGGTGCTGATTTAGACCATTTGGCTGATAAAAACAGAAGACAATGTACAGTAATATATCTGAATTTTCTGTATGGTAATAGCAGGAGAGAAAACAATTATTTTAAGGAGTTAGTTTAATGATGCAATTAAATGCATTATTTATTTTTATTTAAAATTAATTAAATTACAGTTATTAAATAATTTATCTGTAATTGCAGTTAGCAATAAATTCATCCACATTTAAGCGTAAATGGTCCTGAGATATTTGATCCTATCAGTGCTTTCAGAAAATATATTGTGGGGTTAAATGACATCTTGAACACAGAAATTCAGAGAAATCATTCTTGAAAAGTTTGTCCTTTTTAAAGTATCAGTCCAAAGGATATTTCTGAGTCAGTGACATGTACATTTCTTTGCTAAGGAGTTCAGAAATTGGCTACAGTGTAAAATGCAGTTTTCATCCCTATGTTTTTTCTTTTTTCTCTGGCAAAAATCTTGCAAATGCATTATTTCTATAATGAGACTCAGTCAAATTGATAAATGTAATTTAGAAAGTACTTACAAAGGGTAATTTCAGCTAGCTCTAAGCTTCTGTGGCCTCCCTCTCTAGTCTCTGAAGAGAATTAGATTCCTCCAGGGTAAAGTTAAATGTGAGAGCTGCCTGTAGGTGCTCAGATTATCCCATCTAAGAAACTGCCTCTCTTCACTGGATGCAAAGTGAGCCTGAGGAGACTCCCAGCCCAAGCGTGATGTTTTTTGTCAGTATTTTTGTCTTTCTTAGCATAGTAAAAGTATTAGTGGTTTCCACAGTAGTCTGGAAAATTCATATATATGTGTATATATATATAAATTCATATATATATTTGGTATACATCATATGAAAATTGTACCTGAACATCATTGCTAGTCATAGGCATAAAATATTTTGGAGAGTAGCTTTTGCTTTTGGATTAACAGATGCATATTTTGTATCAAAATTATCCCAGATGAAATTCCAGATATCTATGCTTTTATCACAGGAGTGAATATTGTTGGTTCTTTTCTTGTTCCTGTTTCAAATATTTGGGTTCGATTATTAACTTAGAAGGAATACATATGGCCCTACAAATCCACTGCCGAGAGTTTAGTATCTATGCCAAAATTTGTATTCCACAGAAATGTCATAATGGAGGCTATTTAATTTCTGCTTACTAATTATAGTAACCTTCACTGTAAAGATACACTTAATTTCCTGTTGAACACAATGCTGCATTCAGTGCCCACTGAGAGAATGAGCTGTAAACCAAAGCCCTTCAGTTCTGATAGCATAACCATGTCCCAAAATACACCACAGCGCCTCTGTTTGCCACACGTGCGTTGTGGATTCCCAGAGGTGTTGGTGAAGCACACGCTTGAGGAGGCAAAGCCCCTGACGTCCCATCTGCTTTTGTTCGAGGGCAGATGAGCATCCGGGCTGGCTCGGGGTCGGAGCACATGGCCCAGCTCGCAGCCCGTGGCCGGTGCTTTCCCGAGGGCACGCACCGTGCCCCGGCTGCTGCGCTGCTCCTCCGGCCGGGACAAACGGGGGAGCCTGCAGAGAGAGGCTCCAGCCGCCACTGAGGAACCGGGCTGGGAGACAGCAGGACCTGCACCCTGGCAAATGGGAGAGACAGCGGGACCTGCACCCTGGCAAATGGGAGCCTGTACATCTCTCACTGGCAGTGGCAGGCGTGAGGGATTGGGCTGCTGCTGAGCTGACTCTCGGCACCACTTGCAAAGTGCATTCATCCTCCGTGTGAGAAGGAGGAAGAATCGAATCCTTTGTAAGGGGCTGAGAAATTTTTTCAGCACAGAAGCCAGGCAATCCAGAGATTACTCAGTGATTTGTTTATGTGGGCACACTTTAGGGGGCATTCTCAGCTGAAGAAGATGCCTGTACTGGAGGCACATTTGCACTCACAGAGTCCAGTTGCGTTCTCTTTGGTTTGTGTGTGGAATACTCCTGCTGAAGTCAATGTCCTAGATTAGCAGGAAACATAAATTAAGCTGTTAAAACGAAGTAATAAGAGAATCTGAATGCATATGAACATTTTAAAACCACTCAATAAATATAGATATACATGTTACAATTAAATGATGCTTTATTTTTGAAATTATTTAAAAAAACTTTTGGACACAGTGCACATTTCTTACTAGAAAGCACACAACAGTAGTATCAGACAATGGGGAGTAAATGAGGAGAAGGTTTAGAGGAGTTTATCCCTCTAACAGGATTTCTAGGGTCAGGCATTCTCTCTTGATCTAATTTAGGAATTAGTTTTACAAGGATACTTATTTGGAAAATATTCCTAAATATGCTTATATAAATATAAAAATCTCTATTGGGAGGTAGTTTACCAGGATTCTGAGGGAGAGGAGAGAGAGATACTTAAGAATCTGAGACTCTTCACTCATTTTTTTGTACATGAAAAGAGGCACAAACAAAACATAAACATTACTTCTGTGGTTATGGATAAAAAATTGAGCTTTGAAATAGAATAGCTACTAGAGAAGTGCACTTACACAGCCTAACAAATAACAGCCTTGATTTAATAATTTTTTTGAATGTTGTTGCATTTGTATTTTCTCTGTGTGATTTCTCTGTCTGTCTTGAACAAGGTGTTGCCATGCGCGTTGAAATGTTGGTACTCAGGTTAATTATTTGCTTGGTGGGGACATACTGTCCTGGCTCTGTAAAACAATTCTATATAGCCAGCAGTTGAACAGGGAGCCATTCATTCCAGAGGAGAAAATTATGAGACCATATTTTTGCTTAGTTAAATTTAAAGTATGCAGCTAGTATGTAATTTTCTGGCACTTCCCTGTCATTTTTGATAGTCATACAGAATGAAGTTTTCTCCCTTCTATTGAATTTTTGAGGAAATTAAATACCTTCTCAGTAAATTGGAGAATTCAGGCTCAATTACAGCACTTAAATATTGTCAGTCTATATCAGATTCCTGTAATTACAATATTTTACCTTTATAGATCTGATATATAAACTATCAACTGAATTATCAAGACAAGAAAAGGTAGAAACTTTTATATTTCAGAAGGTGTAAGGGTTTCTCTGTTCATGTTGTGGGAGTTGCTGTTTGCAAATGTGTTGTTCTCAGTTGTTAGCATCCACGTCTAATAAGAGGATTTCTTATGTCATGGTACCAGTGTGCTCTTAAGACGTTGATCCCCTCTCATCAAACATTTCTACTTCAAAATACCATAGCTAATATCTCTCATTGTACTGAAAATTTTTACTTGAGAAAACCACATCCTGATTTCCCCAGTGCATGCATTTTAAGATCTGAATAAGGTGAGACTTAAAAAATGCGATTCGTATTATAAAATTCTTTTTGGCCTTCAGTGTGTTTATTACATGTGCTAGTTGGTATCTGTATATATATAAACCTGGTCTTTCAGGGTCTCAGAAAGACCCTGATCCTCATCCACACATCTTTTGATTTTCAGGTATCTTACCAGAATGTATTAGAATCTAGCATTAGCTTTTAATTATGTACTTTGTGAGTACAGTCTCACCTTGCTTATTCCTGGCTCACGAACCTGAGTCGCGTTTCCCTTATCACATTGCTGGGTTTTCATGGAGCTGACACCTCACAGAAGTAACTGCAGGAGTTAATGTCTTGTGTGTATTCCCAGAGATGATACACCCAGCACTTGGTGCACTCTCCTCTGCATGACTGCAGCCCTGATGAGTGAAATTACACCAGTGTAGAGGAATATTGTGGTGATACAGAAGCGGCATCACCACGGTTCCACTGACTTTCCTTCCAGTCACTGGCTGTGGGATATCACCAGAGCTTCTCAGTGCTTTTGTCTTTCCCACTTCATTCAGTGGCTAATGGATGTCTCACCCACCATAAAAAAGTTGCAGCAAGCTAGAGGCTGCTTTGAGGTGCTTGAGCACAGGCAGACATGGTTTGGCAGAACAGAACAATCACCACTGAATCCGGGCTTTCTTTTTTGTAGCAAACTTTCGATGCTGGGGAGAAGGCCAGTGTTAGAGGTGGAGGCTCTTCAAGAGCTCGGCATGTTAGCTGTGCTTAGTTTTCTTTGCTTTCTTTATACTTTTCCTAAACTATGTGTGTTCTATCAGCTGATTTTCTATCTAACCACTACCCTACCTCAAACCCCAGAACCATGGGTTTCCAGGTCACAACAATGTAGCAGCAGCAATGTTGGGGCCCTGCCGGGATGCCTTTTCCAGCCTCAGGGTTCCTGGAGCTCTTTGGCTCCCTCAACCCTAATCCCTACCCTAATCCTAAAAATTACCCAGAGATTTTCTGCTTGACATTTATTTAAAGCTATTTATTCCCTTCAAAAGCAAACAAATTAAAAGGAATGGGAGTGCAGATATCTGAAGATGTGTGCCAGATATTAATACCAAGAACACAGAAAACTGTTCCTCTTTCTTTTGCTTTTTGCCATTGGTATTCTCACAGAAAATTATTCCTCTTTCTTTTGCTTTTTGCCATTGGTGTTCTCTAAAATGTTTCTTTCTCTCTGTTACTTTTTGTCAATGGTCATTACTGCTTTGCACATGTCCTGAGGCTAAAACCACCTTGGCTGTTCGTAACACGGCTCAGGCCCTGGGTATGGAATACAGAAGTTCATTTTTAGACAAATAATTTGCACATTTAGGTATTGTGAATGTATGGCTTGGATTTCCTGGCTGCATGTCTGTTCAGGATGTTACACAGTGTTCAGTGTGTTGGGGTCTCAGTCTCTCCAGCTCGGCAGCTCTGAGAACCTCAGCAGCCACGCTCCATCTTCTACTGAAACCCAGAGCCCTGCTCTTGGAAGAGCCGGTCATACGAAGCCTTTTCAGTGTACCTGGCACAGCTTTCAGTCATCTTTCAAATACAAATTGCTTGCAGAAGGAAACAGTGCCATTTTCTCCCTGCTGGCTTTCTGAAATGTCATGTTGGGAAAAGCACTTACCACGTCTTTCATATGAAGAGAAAGCTTTCAGTAATGACTGATATTTCTGAGTCTGTGGCAGCCAGTGCAGCTGTTGAAAATGTCATTGTGTATGGCACAAATAGGGGGGCATTTTGAGCAAGACCATGCACTAACGGATTTTGGTATTGGTTGAAAAACAAGAAAAAAAAAAAAAAAAAAAAGAGAAAAAAAAAGACAATAGAATGTTTGAAGAATAGACAACCTTTTGGATGTAAATGCATAACATAAAACAAAAATAGAAAAATAGTTTTATTAGTTCTTGAAGTCATCAGTAAAAATACATTATTCACAATACTAGCTGGAGATCTATGAATTTTGCAGACTCTGTGATTGAATTTCACATATTTATGAGCAGAATTTTGAACAATCAGGCCAACTGTAATATTCCTGCATTGAAGTGCTGGAATAATTCTTTGGCAGAGTATGTTAAGAGGCTGAAATGTTCCTAATGTTATCCAAGTAAAATTTTTCCTTTTATTACTGCCCAAACACCTCTAAGTTCAGTTTTTTTATCCTTTTTTACCAGTTATGATGAACATATAAATACTATCTTTATCTATAATTAGATGTGACTGTGAATAATTCTGACAACACATTGCCTCACATCCCTGCATGAGTTTCCCATCTTTCTCATCTGGCAAGAATTTGGGAGCTTTCCTTTCTTTCTTATACAGACATTAGATTTTTTGTTTTCTTCTTTGTTTCTATCTGTCCTTATCCATGCTCAATTTTCATTTTTTTCTGTTCTGTTTCTTTACTTCTTCTCTTATATCATACAGATTTTTTTCCTTTTTTACCCAGTATTTTTTTCTCAGCTTTCTGGGTTTTTTTTTTATTTGTTCCCTTTTGACTTGGGTCTTATGTAAGTGCAAGAACACCTAACATTTCTGAGTTCTAATGTTCACAGAATGCTGGACTATAAAGTTGTCTTGGGAACTAAAGGGAGACCTAAATTTAGAACCAGTGATTCTTTTTGGGGTCAGTGGTCATTTGTTCGACTCCCATAGGTACTTAGAAAAGAACTTCCCAATAAAACTGCTGGGTCTTAGCTGCAAAACCAGAAAGAATAAAGAAAAGAAAAAGAAGTTTGCTTGTGTGTCCCTTTTGCTGTGGCTCATCAAAGTGTTAATTGTTTCATTTCAAAGGAGTTGCTGTTTTAAATATGTGTATCCATAAGTGCATATGCATCCACCATCTCCAAACCTTGCAGAGATTGGCTGTGCTTCATGCTCAAAAAATGGTTTAAGGATGAATATGATTTCTGCTTGAGTTTATGTTGCTGACAGATGTGGACAGGGCCATTATGTTAACTGTGGGCATTGCTGGATTCTTGACTGAACCTTGGAGCCCTTGATAGCTTCA
The DNA here is from genome assembly GCA_034509425.1 of Eopsaltria australis. Taxonomy (NCBI): domain Eukaryota; kingdom Metazoa; phylum Chordata; class Aves; order Passeriformes; family Petroicidae; genus Eopsaltria; species Eopsaltria australis. The sequence goes on from JAVTVJ010000138.1 coordinate 3,813,508, forward strand.
GATGGCTTGTCCTGTCAGCCTGCAAACACGCACAGTGGTGATGCCAGCCACTCTGTGCACCCTGCTTATGTGTTATTAGTGCTTATTCACTGAGGAATTTCACCCCTTTGCAATGCTTTCCATCACTGACATCCAGACTTGCACAACTGCACCCCACTGGCTCCTGAGTACCTCCTGTGAGCCTTTGTGAAAGGCTGTGCAGGGATGTGCTTGTGCTGGAGCACAAAAAACAGTGATCAAATGGATCCTTCACTGAACGAATGGTGCTTACTTTCTATGCAGGGAATAAATCACAAGACAGTGGGATCGCAGAGATGGAGGAGCTTCCAGTCCCACACAACATCAAAATAAGTAACATCACGTGTGATTCCTTCAAGATTTCTTGGGACATGGATTCTAAATCCAAGGATCGCATTACTCATTACTTCATCGATCTCAACAAGAAAGAAAACAAGAATTCCAACAAATTCAAACACAAGGTAATTTTCATTTAAAAATCAAGGCACAGATACTTGATTTTAAAGAGCTGAATCTCTGTGTTTTATTAACCTCTCTCAAGCCAGGCCATGGGAAACGGGAATTGGACATCCAGCAAAGGTGGGTTTTGATTAATCTGGTGGAATTTTGGTTTACCCAAAGTACCTTCTCTGTCTCCAGCCTATGTGCATGTACACACAATTACATTTGTTTCACAGAGAACTGCACATTACCTTTTCTGTTTCATTTGAAAGCACTTTTGGAACCTCTACAATGTAGTACAAGACAACCATTTTTATTCCTGATAATTCTTTATCATTATTTATAAAATGTGTGTATTCTCTGCCTGTGCCTGCTGTGTGACAGACTCCTGAGAGCAACACATGTCATTTCAACAGAACAGCCACAAATTCTAATGCACTTCAGGAAGGCTTCCAGCAATTTTAGTTTGCGGCATTCAGCACTGTGACCTGAATATTCATCTGGCCTCTTTCCTCAAGCCTCTGGTGCAGGAACATATTGAAGGCATTGCAGGATTTGTACTTACCAAATCCAGCAAAATTTGCTTTGACCTCAGAACAGCTGAAAGACTGAGATGCCTAGAGAAACATGGAATGAGTAGAACATTCTGCAAATTTAAAAATAATGTTGGCATTATCTAAAAGATGAGGTTTGCCAAGGCACAAGTAACCATCCAAACAAATGTGAGGGCTGTAATTCTCTCAGCACCTAAATAACTGTTGGTTTCTAAGCCAGTGGGATAAACAGAAAATATTCCCACCAGTTTCTCTGAGGCTTTTTATTGTGAGAGTATTTTTCATGAGATTTCTCTTAGTAGCAGGTGCATAAATTTCTTATTTGAGCTTTTTTTTCCCCTTCAGTTGGAAGTAACATATGCATTAAGAATAACGAAAAATCACTTCCTATTGCTTGAACTTAAGAATTTTACATGTTTGGCCAGGGTGTTGCAGTTGCTAGGATCCAGTGTGAAACACTACTAAACCTAATGTTATAATAGGCATGTATTATGCCCTGTTTTTAATTCTAATAGCAAATAAAGTGGGGTACTTTAGCTTTTTTCTTTCTCTTACTAATTTTGGACTGATGGCCTTTGAATTGAAATTCCCATTTTATACTGCAGGAATAAATACACCCTCTAAGGTAAATGCCTACTGGGATGGATTTTTTCTAATTTCATTTTTTTTATTATTCTACATGTTTTTTTCATTCATGTGCAAAATGGTGTACACTTGGAACATTTATTTTTGTGAAGAGTAGAGCCATCCCAGTAGAGCAAACACCACATACACTTCAGAATCTTTATCACAGTGATGAGACTAGACTTAAAATTGAGGGGAGGGGGGTGTGAGGATATTGGTAGTATGGTAAAGATAAGCTATTAGATTTATTTTGTGTTTCTTAGGAATTCCCTGGCTTTTTACTGTACTGTAATGTTTAGTCAAAGGACAAAGGTAATTGGTTTTGTAAGAACAGAAGACTAAAAGCTATCAATTAAAATAATTCATAAGTTGGATGTCTTGTCAGAATTAATTAAAAATTGCTTGCTACTAATTTTGTAAGTGACTTGGTTAAGAATTTTTTTGTGTAATTTTTTGTGTAATTTTTGATGTTGGGTTTTATTCCCAAGCCTGAATGACACAGATCCAGAGAGCAGAGAGGGTGGACAATAGCAAAGCACTGACTGAATACTCCCACTGTGTGCTGGAGCACTTGGGTGTTTGCTTTCATGCACCTGTATTACTAAGCAATTTTTAACACACCTTCTAGAACGATCTTTTGTTGATAATTGAAGTGCTCAGATTCCAAATGTGTAACCCAGGTGTGGTTCAAGTCAAACATCCTTCCTCCCTCTAAGGTCAGCTATAGGACTTTCCCAGCTGGAGCTCAGCAGCAGGAGCTCAGCAGCAGGAGCTGATATCCCAGCACTGCAGCTCTAGGGCTGAATCCTCACAGCAGGGAACTGACTTCAGTCCCCACCCATCCGTTGACTTCCTAAGAAATCTTATGCATGAAGGTGAGGGATAGCACTGCCCCTTGTCCTAGCAGAGCTTTTTAGAGACAGAAGAGTGAGCCCTTCTGCCTAGGTATAAAAAAAAGCATTGGGATTTACTCATAGGAGTCATCCAGCACCCTGAAGATACCTGTGCAAGGAGAATTCTTCCTTACCTAGCTTACAGGTGGGGTAAAGCACTACAAGTGCCCATCTCTCTCTCAGGTGATAACCCAAAGAACCAGCTCATTTTCTAACTTATACAGAATTAACATTAAGTATCAGTTTGCTCAGATGGCTGTGAGTAAGTGACTTGGGATATAGCCTTAACCTGATAGATCCATCCTGTACCTCAGGAAAAGGAGCTGTCTGTCTTCTTGTGTACCTGGGTGATCATCCAAGAATGCTTCATCCTTCCAATAGTATTTCTGTTGGTAAATATATAAAGTATATTCAGCATAGTTAGGGTGCATAAACTTTTATTATTTATGACTGTTGTCATAATCTCTGTGAAGAAGAAGGTTTGTACTGGTCATGGTGTGCAAAGACTGGAATTGTAATAAGATTTTGTCTTCTTTTCAATTCATTTTGCATATCTCATCTCTTTTTTAAAATATGGAAATATGGTTACTCCCATGTAATAAGAAAAATGCACTAACATTTAGCAAAACTGGGACTAGAATCTGGGTGTGCTGAGTTCCCACAATGTTCTATGAGCAGATCCGGCAAAGGCAAGGGTAACATGAAATGGGAGAAAGCTGAAGACTGAAAGCTGGCTCTTTTTCCAAAAAGGAGAGTAGAGTGACTCATACACCTTTCTGCTTGGTTATTCAGAGCTTCCAGGCTGTTCTTAGAAATTATTGCCATCTAGGCATCTTTAGAGTTGTCTGGTGGGTGCTGGTAGTGGAGCAGCCATCTGCCACTCCAGAGTCCTGCTCTCCTTGAGCTGGCACAGTACCTGCTTTGCACTTCTTTGGTGGCTCAGCCAGGAATGAGAGCTGAGCAGAAGAGAAATGAAAGGGAGAAATGGAGAATCCCCAGAGAAATCTCAACATGGACATTTGAACATTTTCTCTGATAGTGGCCTTTAAAAACAAATGGTGTTTGCTTAGAAAAAAAACCAGCAGATTAGAGTTGTGAGAGGCATCACGTCTGCCCCTCCTCTCCAGCTGTGCAAGACATAAACCCCTAGTTTAATGTGGTGGTCTGCCCCTTTCTTTTTACCTTTTTTTTTTTTGTAGCCTCTCCCTTTTTTGGTATGGTTAAAAGGGGCTGCTGATGCACAGCTGGAAGGTGAGGCTTTGACACCTGGGGGCAACAAGGATTTTAATGTTACATGAAAACTGACAAAATTAATGGGGAAAAAGCCACCACTGGGGTGTGAACGCAGAGATCTGACCCAGGTGGAAGCTGTTTTTACCATAACCAAAGAAGAGGTGACAGGAAGACCAATGATGTTAACTGTGGCACCTGCTGACTGCGTTAGCAGTAGCAGATTCACTCCAGTGGGATGCCTTTCGGGGTGGTAGCTTTAAATGTTCCTTTTTTTTTCCTTTGTAATATTTCTCTACATATTATTCATTGTAGCATGCACAACTGTCTCCTTTTCATATAAAGTTTTTTCCCAACTATTAACTTGATTTAAATGAGATTTGGCAAAAGAGAAATCATGAGAACAAAAGTTTTCCCTGGATTATCACTCAATTACATCAGTTCTTGTAATATCCCAAGCTGCTAATTTTAGTTTCTTAGTACAGAAACTGAAGAAAAATTGTTGTTGATAGGAAAACAAAAGGAGAAAGATCTTTTTCCATAACAGAAAAGACAAGGGGAAAAAAATCCTTCAGATCTTGCTTAGAGATCATGAGCAGAAAATATCTCTCTTCTATTCTTTTTTTTTTCTTGAAGGACTGCTGTGCTGCTATTTATGGGTAGATGACTGTGGACTAGTATTTATAGGTGGACAGTTAAGGATGTCATTTAAAGTGCCCACTTTTGACATGGCAGCCATCTTACTATTCCATTATTATTGGTGAATATTTAATAATGAATATCTTTCATTCTATCACTGCTCCTCAGGGACACTACAGAGAATCATTCAACTCCATCATGAGTTCTTTCACCCACAGTTCTAGCATAAACTGTCAAATTCTTCAATTTTTTCTGTCCCTTGGTGCTCTGTACCAAAGTCTTTGGTACTGCAGAAATCAACTCTTTCAATTACAACAAGCAGCTTTTTTACTTGCTGGGGCTATGATGCTGGAAGAGCAAAACAGAGGATCTGAAAGGGAAGTGGAGGGAAAAGCAAGATGTTCAGTGATAAGCACAAGCTGTTTGGCTTCCACTGGCCATTCCTGTACAGAAGGATATTTTGATAGATGTGAACCAGCCATAGTTACTCTGCAATGTGTTTAATTTTCTCTGTTGAAATTTAGTTTGGAAGATAGCAGCAGCAGTGTAGCTGGACTGATTGACAGCAGAAGGAATTTTGTTTGATTACATTGGCCAACAGAAAACAATGAGAGCTTCTTAGCTCTTAGATTAAGATACCTTTGTTCTCAGTAGCATGTCTTTCTTTGCATACGTAAGCACAAATGGCCCTAGTCTGAATTATATATTTGGGCTATACATAATAGCATTACTCTACAGTCACTTGGAACAAATTATTAATTCATACATGCAAGTTATCCCTATGTCTCTTAAAACAGGCCTTACACCACTCTGCTCTGCCACTGCTCACTTTGCTGCACCAACAAACCGTGGGAAGTGACTCAGGTTTGCAGAGAAGAGCCAGGGGCTGGGGCTGCACTGCAGAAACAACGGAGGAAAGGGCAGCAGATTGGTTTGGTTGCACTGCTGACCTGTGTGTCATTTTGTTCCTGTCAGGATGTGCCCACCAAGCTGGTTGCCAAGGCTGTTCCCCTGCCCATGACGGTGCGCGGGCACTGGTTCCTGAGCCCCAGGACAGAGTACACGGTGGCGGTGCAGACGGCCTCCAAGCAGGTCGATGGGGATTACGTCGTCTCAGAGTGGAGTGAAATCATCGAGTTTTGCACCGCAGGTAACATTGCTGAGGGATCTCGTTCCACAGGCTGCAGTCAATTAATGCTGGCTCTGCTGCCAAACTGGGTTGGTCACCTGCCAGTGCCGACTGTGCTGGTAGCCTTTAATAGACACCCCTGGAAACCTGAATTCAAATTTAGGCTTTGCATGTGTCAAGGTTTGGCAAGTTAAGCAGAGGCAGCAGGACTGCCCTTTTCTTGTGCAACAGCTTAGCTGTCCCCAAGTGCTGTGCCTGACACTACTGCTTGTCCCAGGGTAGGAAAGGGCTGCTTGTGTGCCTATCACTGGCTACCAGCATCTGTGGGGTAAAGGTAGAACAGCAGCTCCCTGACAGCTTAAGACGTTCTGCTGCTTTGCCTTCCCTGTGTGCTGCAAAGCCTCAGCACCATCAATACCCCATCTCGAGGGTCACTTTGGCCTGTCTTTGATGTACAAGGCTTCCTTTGGATGTTCATGACCTGCTGCCACTGTGCACGCCTGTGTGAAAGCTGAAGATTGAGGCAAACACAGTATGAATCCCATGTTGGTTGGGAAGCCATTTAAGCTGGGTCCTAAGCTAGCTTTGTCAGTTCTGTCACTGGTTGTTGGCTCACAACCAGGTACATTGTAGCAAAGAGTTTGTCAACTGATAGGAGCCAGAGAGAGCAGTCCTGAGCTCCTCTGCAGTCCTGAGCTGCACTGCAGTCCCAAATACAGGGAAACCAGCTCTAACATAGGAAATCCTGAGCTGAAAGTTGCTGTAGGCTTGCAGAGTCTTTGTGAGGAGGAGGGGGGAGAATCACAAATGCCTGCTCCTGCCATTTGATTTGCTTGTTGCCACTGTTGAAAACTGGGGGCATGATGTGATGTATATTACCAAGGCTTGGCTCCAGTTTTCAGTCTGCATGTCTCTGGTCCTTTTGGAGAGTGTTGTGGGTTTTTCTGCCCCCTGTACTAGCAGTTTTTCTTTCCTTTCCAGATTATTCAAAAGTTCACCTAACACAGCTATTGGAAAAAGCTGAAGTGATTGCAGGCCGTATGCTTAAACTGTCTGTTTTTTATCGGAATCAGCACAAAGAATACTTTGACTATATCAGGTAAGAAACTAAACATATGACAAAGTCCTTTGGCAAATTAAAGGTGTAATGAAAATAAGTTAATGGAGACAGCTGTGCTAAAGCTAGAGCAGAATGTCTGTGTGCTTTATAGCCCATTCAGAGGAAGGCAAAGAGTAAAACAAAACTTGTTTCTTTCACCTTGCTTAACTCAGCACTTCCATTAGGCAATTAAAATCTGTGTTTTGAAGCAGAAACTGAGGTGCTCATAGGGCTTCCAGCCCGATTAAAGCATCTGTAATCATAATGGAGAGTTTAGTAGCCAAATACTTCCATTGTACTGAGAAATTAAGAGTGAGGTGACTGAGAGTAGGCATGTGCAACAGTGTGCATAGGCATTTGCCTGAATGTAAGAGTTCCATCTCAAATATTTGCTCTTCATGTAAAACTACCCCATTTCCATGCCCAAATGCAGTTATATAGACTCTGCAATCTGGATGTTAATTTATAGAACATGTGGGGAGGGAAAGGGCATGATTTAGACAGGATTACACCATGCTTCAGTTGGAATGAAAAAATAGGATAGCTGGAGGTAGGAGACCCAGTGTGCCCTCCACACACAGTCAGAAGCATCAGTACAAGAGAAAAGCAGAGTTTTGATAGAAGGAGTCAAAGCTCATGTGCTGAGTGAGCAGGAGCAGCTACCCAGGGTAACCTTGCCCTGTGAGAAGAACATGGATGAGATGTAAGCAGTGTGTTAGAAGGCTGCAGCACTGATTGTACTTCTTTAATATTCATCGGGAGATGGGGCTCCTGCTGGGCCACATTATTTCAGTTCTATTCAAGTGCCACACTCATACCTGCCTAGAATGGAAAGTCTTTAAAACAACTCAAGACAATCCAGCTTCAAAGAACAGACCCTACCACACTCAGAAACATTCTCACTTTGTAGTCATGGGTATCTGATTCATTCCAAGAGTGTATTGGATATTGCAAAGCATGGGCTTGCTCTTCCCCTTCTGTGTTTTGGAGGGATTATTTTATTGCACACAGGGACAACTCTGCAAAACTCAGTGGAAGTAGAGAATGAATTGCAGTTGTTGAGGCTCTTTGAGGCTTTCATAAACCACTGGTGCCATCCTGGGCTGGATACCACAGAAGGGAAATGCCTATGCCGTTCTGATCCTCATGTTGCTGTGTTTTCAGCTATGCAATCATTGTGCATCTGCCTTTGTGTTCATTAGTGTTGAAAATTGCCACTGAGGTGCATTTATAGCTGTGGGTTTGGCCTTGTTCTGCCAAATGCGACTCTAACTGATTGCACTGCATCTTTTCTCCTTCTTCCTGTTCTTTCCTTTTTTTCTTGGTTCGACACTAATAGAGATGAGTTTGTTTTTCCTCTGTTAGTGAGCTGGAGACAAAAGCTGTGTTTTACCAGGCCAGTGGGAAGCTACAATACCAGAACTGAGTGATGGTCATCTCTTTTGATCAGAAATAGGCTAATACAGTCACAAGGGTAATCCTTCCCCAGTACACTCCAGTATGTTATGTTAAAAACCCTAACCACATGCTTCCTATTAGGGAAAATTTCTTGTCATCCCATGCCTGCCAATGGCCTCTGGTGTCATCACTAGTACACAGCCTGGAAAAGCTCTGGTGGCGTTGGCATACAGGCAACTGTTCCTGCTGCTAAAGCAGCAGCTCCTAAATGGAGGGTTTGAGGTGAGAGCTCAGAGGGGATGTTTGTGTCACTGCAGTTTACCTGAGCTGGGAGCACCACAAAGCAGCTCAGATCCCCCGAAAGGGCAACCTATAATTAGCCTAATTGGCCACTGGATGTCAGTATCTTGCCACAGAAATGGAGTGTACTTTCTCAGACTAAAGCCTGACTTTTCAGATTGCAGAGGTTTCAGGTGGTTATTTAAGCTCATTCAACCTTTTTTTTTCTCTTCTTTTTTCTCTCTTCAGTCATAAAATACTAATTATGGCCCCCCACTCCAATCAATGTCTTATGAAATAGGGCTAGAGACAATAAATATTTGAATAAGTATTTGAATGGCCCAGAAAACTTCTGAAGTGCACCTTAGAGTAAAATAAAGATGTGCTGCTGAGGAGATTACAAATAATGAAAAGAAATAATTGCAGTTGGAGATATTACTGAGTTGATTTAGAGCTGTTCTGTAATGTATATACTGAGTATGTTTGCTTTGATTGCTACCCCCCACTTTAACCAAGCCAAACCTTCTCCCACACAGCACCATTTTACATGGACCTGTTGCAAGTTAAAAGCAGACCAAGAACAGTCCTTCTTGGCTAGTTTCCCCTCTCCTAAAAGAAGGAAAGAAGGAAAAAAGAAAAAGTAAAAGCAAAGCAAGAGGGGAATATAAGAATCATAAGAATCTCCAGCCCCACAGCCTCATGCATTTTTAGTCTGTCATGTCAGTGAGTATAAGGCATTGTTCTAAGGGTGCCTAGCAAATCTGATGTTTTGCAGGATTTATAAAAGGGGATGGTTCCCTTTCAGGTATCAGATGGTTGCACGTTCAGAGAGAGCCAAAGCTGCCACTGGGGCACTTCTAGAGCTGTGTGGGACACAAATCCTGGGGTATGCCCTGCTGTACGTAAAATCTCAGCTGCTAAGGAGGGTTAAGTGGGGTGTTTTGGAGTGTTCTCCTAAACTTAGCAGCCTAATGCTGCTGAGTGCAATTTGGGATTTGGGGTTTTAAAAATTCACTTGTTCATTGTGCATTTCTTTTCACCGGAATGAAATTCAGCTAAGTTTGCAAAAAAAAAAAAAAGAAGTCAGTCTTTTTTTCCCCCTTAGGACTAGTGACTACAGAAGCTGGATACCAACCAAAGTGGAAACTAACCAAATTGCCTAATTCTCTGCACCCAGCTCTGCTGTGATTGAAGTCAGCAGTAGACCAATTAGACTTGAAATGATCATTTGGGAACAAAAAAGACTGGCAGACAGTACATTCTTTCCTATAACCTCTCTGAAAAGCATCCTTCAGAAATAACTTTCACTGGCAGTTTTCTACATGAGCTATATACTGCCTGTGCTAAAAATACATATTCACAAAGAGTATATTCAGCATATGGAGACTGACTTGCAATATTCAACATGTGTTTATTGTTAGAAATGTAGTGTAAGTCTGAACAAATCAGCTAATTAAAGATATTTGTGGTTTGGGGGCTTTTTTTGTTTGTGCTTTTTTTTGCCTGCATATAATACCCAGACAGCTGACAGAGAAGGCAGCCTGAAAAAGCAGATTTTCCCCTTGACCAGGAATTATTCTAGCTCTTCCAAAGACTGATGGCACTTGATTTTCTTGGTCCTAAGACCATGACACTAACCCTGGCTTTCAGTTTAATAGTTTTCCATTGTGTCCCTTCAGCCCTGTTTCCAAACAGCACAATGTCCTAACTTTCCACTTTTTCTTTATCATGTGTTACAAAATAAACAATACCAGTCCTTCATTTGTAGAGAGCATCATGGGAATGCTATGCAGCCCTCTGTTAAGGATAACAGTGGCAGCCATGGCTCTCCGATCAGTGGGAAGCTGGAAGGCATCTTCTTTAGCTGCAACACTGAGTTTAACACCGGGAAGCCACCCCAAGATTCACCCTATGGAAGATACAGGTATGAGATTGCAGCTGAAAAACTCTTCAACCCAAACACTAACTTGTACTTTGGAGACTTCTACTGCATGTACACAGCCTACCACTACGTCATCCTCGTGATCGCCCCTGTGGGGTCACCAGGAGATGAGTTCTGTAAGCAGCGCCTTCCCCAGCTAAATATAAAAGATAACAAATTTCTGACCTGCGATGAAGAAGATGGGGTCATGGTTTACCATCATGCCCAGGATGTTATTTTGGAAGTAATTTACACTGATCCTGTGGATCTCTCCCTCGGCACAGTTGCAGAAATTACTGGTCACCAACTAATGAGCTTGTCTACTGCAAATGCAAAGAAAGATCCCAGCTGCAAGACCTGCAATATCAGTGTTGGACGTTAAAACTTCCCTCATTCCTTAGGAGCCTTCAAACCTCTGTTGCCCATTTCCATAGTCAGACGGTTCTGTCAGAAGCATGCACATGCCGCTGTCACCAAAAGCAACTACCAGTCTTCAAAATCTCCAGTAGCCTTCTTAGGATTTCTTCTCTCCCTCTTTCCCTTCTGTTCCCCCGATGCTTTAAATGATTAGAAGTCCTGGATTTCTTTCTGGCAACCATTTATACCTAGATGCTGCAAAAATTGTTTTCTGTTTCTTGCCAAACATAACAAAATCCTATATAAACTGCTTTAGCAAAATAAAAATAACGGCTTATAAATGGTGTTTAAATATGCATTCATTTTAACTACTGAACAAGTACTGGGATAACTGAACAGCATGAAAGGTTGTAATTGCAGCATGATTTGAATTTCAGAGCCTAGAAATGTCAGCACTTCCAACGTGTTGTTTGACAGTGTTATTTATGTTATTTATATTAGCTAACTGAAAACAGAAACTGTGTCTCGACATAATAAATATAATAGAAAAATATTTTATTTGTACTGTTGTATAAAATATTATACAATCATATAGAATATATAGATTACATTTTAATATCAATTGTATACATGTCATTAAATCATTTTCCCTTATCAAAGATGTAGTTTGTAAACTTCAAATAGCTCTGTATCTGTTCCTGTTGCTCTAGATGACTTTAATTAAAACAGATTTATGAAGACCATTTCTGATTCATAAAAGTTAAGTTATAAATTATTAAATCAGTACACTGAAACAACAAACGGCTGCAAAATAAAAAATTCCTTTTTTAGTGTTCATATTTTTTCCTCCAAACTACTTGAAGATGTGTACATCTTCCAAATCATGCCATTACATACTAGATAAATACAAACATGGTTGGTACATAATAGGCTTTATAAAATCAAAATCTTCTTACCAAGATAGAAAACAGGTAGCTTATACTATGTGGTTAATACAAAATGACAAGTAAAGCAAAACACTAAACATGATTCAACTGGTTCCAGTCCCTTTTTTTTCTTTAAGTAATTCTTCCCTCCTTTCTGTCTGGGCTAGGAATTTCCCAGAATCCCTGCTTTTCATTTCTAGTACAAAATCTGCTGATAATCCTTCTATACTAGTCCACTTTTCACACCAATGGCCTATCACAAACAGTGACAATTCTCCTTAATAATGCGAAGTGTGGTGCTCTGAAATTTAAGAAAGATGCATAATTCCAATGGAAAAATAACTTTTTATAACCTTATTTTCAGTAAACAAGAAGTCTAGCAGTCCTCATCAGATAACTGTGACACTCACTCATATACCATGTACTTTATCTATCCAAAATATCTTAGCATAATGCAGTAATCTAGTCCTGTTTTTATATATATATGTGGAAATTTAAAACACAAGAAATACTTCAACATTTTACAAAGTGCATGCGTCTAAACGAGCTTTGGTAGTTAGAGAAGCAAATGTTATAGCGTCAGGCAAACCAAAGTGCAAAGGTTAATAGAGAAATCAAAATTAGCATGTAGTTGATCTATTTACTGACTTTTAAATTCTGTGAGCCAGGTCCTGTGAACTAGTGAAAAGGACAGAAGCCAGTACATTTGCTCCATCTTTTCTCAGCAACCTGCAGCTATTTCATTTTGCCAAGCACTTTCTCTTATTCCTGTAACACAACTGGTTCCATTTGGCAGTCATGTTCTGGCCTTTTCTTGCATGAGCAGCATCACTCTGCTCTACTCCCAGCCCTGGCACTGGTTCTTCCTCTGCACCTTTCTTTGAAGCCACTGGAATTGAATGGCAACTCTGTCTTGAAAGCTAGAGTATGTTCTGAGTTTTTCCTTCACTCACTTTAATTCATTGATTTTAATCTAATGAATCAACATCTTAATAGCCAACATTACTAATAAGTTATAGAGCATGTTAATTCTGGAAACAAACATGGCACTTTATCATGTACTAAGATGTACTAAAAACCTGCAGAACACTTCCTCACACTTTAAGAGCAGATCAAACTGAGAATCTACATTACTTCAGTGTCCTTTTAATTTCCTAACACTCTCACAGTGCACTTCAAAGCTTTTTCAAAAGGAAAAATATATACTATAGTCCACTCACCCGTGCTTAATAGTCTTGCATATTGCTGTCCTTTCTCATCACAGCTATTATAATTGGTAAAGTGCATCAAAAATCTCAGTGTGTCAAATAATTGTGCAGCAGACCAAGACCTGCAAAATTACTTTCTCTTTTTCATTATTTGTTTGTTTGCTTGGATTTTTTTTTCTTTTTTCTTTTTTTTTTTTTCCTAGAGAACAATATCACAGCATTGCATTCACTTCAAATTGTTTTGGAAATATCATGCTTACTGATGAGAACCTCCAGGAGCCTGATTTTGGCTTTTGTGTGCTTGTATTCAGAGTATTCCTCAGCCATTGGCACCCGATCTTCTTTCTGAGGACTCCTATGAAAAGCAAATAAAAGCACCATCACTTTTTATGAGCAAGAAGAGAAACAGTCTTAAAAATTAATTCTGCAACAACTGATTAGGATTGGGGTTTTTTTACTGACTGTAAATGACTAAAGATAATTTGGCAGGACCAAAAAGCTTTAATATACAGAAATAAAATAACATTTAAACCACTGTATTTTCATATATCAGACAACTTTCTTGACAGCTGTGGAAGCATAACTACTTGATTCTCAAATATGCTGAGAAGCCATAACAGTGCTTTGAAAACTGTTACCAGTTACCACTGCTACCAGTACCCATACGCACCACAGTTTTCAACAAAAAGGTTTGCTAAATGAAGAGGAGGAAAAACTGAGTGAAAAATGGCCAGTATTTAATTCTGGGTAAAAGTGGCTTCTGTTTTTAAAATCTGGTTGTTTAAAAATGGCCCAACTACCAAGTCTGTTCCCTGCAGACTGACATCCTCAGGAAGAGATTTTAGCAGCTTCCCTTCAGCTCAGGGAATATCCTGTGCTGAGGTGGCGTTTATACCCATTGTAGGCATGTCCTGGAAGATCCCCAAATCCAGGCTTTCCTCACGGACGACCACATTTTGAAGGAACTAAGCAGGGAGATAGATGGACACCTCCAGAGACCAGACATCTTCAGGGTATTTTCCAGTCCTTAGGTGCAGCCCCTTTGGCCTGCTCACCCCCGAATGAAGGGACCTCCCAGGGACAAACACCCCTGACCAGGACCCAAAGGAGACAAGGAGAGGGCTCTGCTGAGCTGCTGAGTTACCTTCCTGTCTGTTTGTAGAACTGCTCCTCAAACTCCCGAAGAGCCTTGCGAAGTCTCTTCTTATCAGCTCTTGTTTCTCTGAGATGTTCGAGCAAAACGGGCCTGTGAAACAGAGACAAGAATACAAAACCCCCTTGTGCTTGGAAGGGTTGTAAAAGCCCTGGATTTGGGCAGCAGAGAACTTCTGCTGTGGGGTCGTGTCAGGCACTGACCAGAGCCCTGAGACATTCCACCACACTTCATACATGGTAGTGCTCCTTCCCTTTTACTGGTATTCCAGCTAATAAAGGGACTCTGGTCAACAGGGGAGGAGAAGCATTCAGGACTGAGTCTTGCTACTGGCCTTAATTCCCTGTGGAATTAATGGAGTTGACAGGGCTCAGTACCTCACAGGAGGAAATGCTTTGCATATCTGTAACTGAATTAAATTCAACATCCAAGCCCTGCTCCTGTTTGCAGCTGTTCCAAACCATTACTGTGATGCAGTGGAAATGCTAGTGGTACCCAGAAGCATCATTTTTGGAGGCCATGTTTTAGCTAGTGTTCAGAGAATAAGGGTTTCAAGCAGAGAAAGAATTCTGTTATGACATTTGCTCCTGGTAATATTTTTTTTTTTTGAGTAATGGCAAAATGCACAGAAATATCTTCCCAGCATTTAGGAGCAAACTATTGCACACAGAGTTGAGTTACATAGAAATCTAACTCATCTTTATTTACTCTCAACTGTGTTATAGTCTAGTTAGCTTCATTTATGCATCTAAGACCCCCCCCAGTCAAAACAGAAAAGAAAGATACCTTCCCCTAAGCTATGGGAACATATCTGTTCCTGGAAGGCACAGTCTTTTTCTTCCCAAAGTTGGCACAAAGTTGTTTGAATAAACAGCTCAAACCATAGGGATGCTGCCCAAACAATGAATCTCCTCTGCCTTCTCTCTCCCGTAAGAAAACACTGAATCACTCCTTTGGTACAGAATATACCAATGCAGCAGGTATGGCTCAGATTTCTCATACAGGCTCATATTTCACTTAAAAAGTCTACACAAAATGTTTTAAAACATTCAGGGGGAAAAAAGAGAGAACTTACATTGTAGCCTCATGTAAATTGGACATAGACAAGGCTGTTTGCCTGTAAACTTTCTTTTCATCCAGAGGTGAAATATGTGCAGGCTCACTCTCCTCCTGAGAGTAACACAGGTGCTCTTCAACAGGGAAGCAAGACATTGGACCAGATGATAACTCATGGCTGCTTTGAGAATGGTCTTCATCTGAGTCTTCCTCCTCCTGCTTGGGAAATGCAAAACATGATCAAATTAATTGTTTAAGTTACAATACTTACAGCTAATAGGCTGACAACATAAATAATTAGAATCTGACTTCCTGGATGTATTCATTGAAACAGACTACACATAGCGAAAGGTTTACCAGGTCTACCTGATGCTTTTTCTGAAAGCACTCCTGGGGTCACTGGGTTACTGTGTATTGCCCACCAGGAGTAAAAAGGACACAAGATGGTCCTGTTCCCAAGTATCTCCAGCCAGCAATTTATTTCTGTCTGCCCAAAAGCCCTTATATGTAGCGAAGATTTAACTAACATTCTGTATTTATGTAAGCCGTGCAGTCTGACTGGAACTTGTACTCCACTTATATACACATCTCCTGTGTGTATATTGTATCCAGATGTTTTGACAGTAAAAAGAGTTGGAGGGAGAGATTCCATGGTTTCATAGCTACTAGTGTTAGCTACTAAAATAGACTGATATTGGTGTCTACATTCCTCCATCCTCTGAAGAAAAGCTGAGCTATAAGGCTTAAACATAAAAACTCTATAGGGCAAAGCTCCTGACAAGTAATGCTTAGGGGGAATTTCAGTGAAATTTTTTAATAAAATACCCACGTGCAAGTGTGCAAAGCTTTGCACTGTGATTTCCAAAGAACTGTAAAGTTACACTGTCATCTAAGAAGACAATAATAATTTTTAAAATCAATCTATTACTATTACTATTAGATTAGTATTTTTGGTAGACATGCTGATTAACTTCCAATTGCCAGATTCCACTGCCTTCACTCACTATGAGACCAGTACTGTTCCATTGCACCAATATATTATTAGAGTACTACAAATTGCATTTATGTGCTACATGATTGATAAAAGCACTGCTGATAAGACACAGAAGCTAGATACAGTGACGGCAGAGTCCTTCATGGAAAGAGAGAGGTTTCCTTCTGTGTTGCAGATGTTTGCTAGGATGGAAAACTAATGCCAGCCTTCAATGCCTTACCCAGCTCACTGAAGTTCTTGCCTCAGAAACTGCTGCTGTACATTGGAACCTCTGGCATCCACAGAAGTTGAATTTTACAGAGCATTTGCTTTATCTGAAGTCTCAACACCCTGCATTAACCAATGAGCAGGTTTTTTGGATATCAGTAGTTCTATTACTGCCGAATGGACATACAGGTACAAGTCAAACACAGAATTTTGTACGTTTCCTTGACAATAGATGAATTATTTCCAACTTACAATTGTTGTGATCAAAGATGGAGCAGCCAGAAGTTTCTTGATAATTCTGTATCTGTCATAAAGAGGTTTCATGAGACTCTTTTCTTGTTTAGTCACCTAAAGACAGATCATAACAAAACATAGCTCTCAAAAATTAAAAAGTAAATTTAAAAGATTCTCATTTTCTCCTGTAAAGCTGAGAAAGGTATTAGATGAGTATGAGCAGATGTGTATTTTGCTTCAATAGATATTCCATGGGAACTGTAATTTAATCCCTACAATTTCTAAAAAGGAAAATGACAATCTGTTTTCTAAAGGAGAATACCCCATGTGGTTTCCTTGCTTTCTTGAGCCACTCTGCCCAGGCAGAGAGTAAATTACTCTCTCTCTGAGGCTGCTGCTGGAGCAGTAGGAGTTCAGATGTGCTGCTGCTGAGCCTTGCATTGCCAGCTCACCTCCTTAGCTGTGATGACAGCAGCAGGAATACCACAGCCTGCCTGGGACAAGCCATTCATGGGCCCAGTGGGACGGAGAGCACCAAGAACACGGCTCTGCAGCCTGCACATGGAGCTGGCTCCATGCAGGATTGCTGCACACATTCCTCACCAAACCTGCCTTCCACAGTGGGGGTTTACCATCTGTTCATTCACTTTGCTCTTGGTCATCATGAGTGCTTAGAGTATTGATTTGGAAGAGAATATGATTTTAAATCAGGTGTTAAAAGCCTGATTCAGACACAAATGTTCACAAATACAAAAATACACCTTAGGGAAACTAGCTGCGCACTAGAATGACTTACTGCATTAAGGGAAAAAGAAAACAAATTCCACAAGGAAAAAAAAAACAAAAACAAGACAACCTCCCCAACCAATCAATGACACCAACTCACCCCCACACCCCCAAAGTAACATTTTCCTCAGTGATAAAATGTCCAAACAGGGTCATGTGCACTTAGTCTGCCATCAGCCTCTGCTCATCAGCTCCCACACCTATGAGCACTCTCTGGGTACAATTTCACTGATTTTTGGCTCTGCAGACAGACCCAGGTGCACCCACTCAGAGCAGTGAGCACATGGCAGGTCTGAAGAGACACAGACTGGCTGGTAGCACAGACAGTTGTCCAGAGCTGCTCAGACAGACAAATGCCTGGTCAGCAGGAGAAAGGGGACAGTGGACAAACACAGGCTGGTGACACTGCACACGTCTGGCTGATGGAGTGCTTAGGGACCACTTCCAGAGCCACACTTCACAGCAGAATGTCAGGGCTTGCCCATCCCAGCCCGGCCACTTCTCTTCCCCAGGCATCATGTTCCATTTAACTACAACACGAAAGGGCTCAGGGAATGCCAAACAAGCCAGGAGAGAATTTTTTGCTCTAAGCCTGGTCAGTGGCCTCTCTGTCTGACCTTGTCAGGTAAGTCTGGATAAAGATGGTGCTGAGCGATACCAGACATCAGCAGGGCAAGCCCTGGCACACTGCACTGTGTTTCAAGGCTGCTGTTACAGAGCTGCTGCAGCCCTGAGAACAAACACCCTCTCTGAACCCTATGCCACAAAGGTGCCCTGTTATTCTCTTTTCTATCTCTGAATCAAGTCTCTTTTACCTCTACATGGCACTAATAATTTCTTTCCTTGTTTTCCTTCTTAGGAAATATAATTTCTTCAAAGCCTTCTTGTATACTCACTCCATTCCTCAGCTCTCATTCCAAGCCCAGAGAAGATGAACAAAAATAAGGTCAGAATCAGATTAGAATTTCAACAGCTGGCACATTTTTGGACAAATACTCATGCCAGTTCCCTTTTCCTCTACCACAACTACTAGCCAGAAACAGACACTCACAAGAATACAAACATTGACACCAAAAAGAAATTCCTCAGCTGTGTAGACGAATTGCCATCATCTCACCAATTCTGGCATTTTTTTGTTTGCACCTACATTCAGCAATGAAGTCCCTTGAAAGGATTTTAATTAATAGTCCAAGTCCTGCTGTGTAGTAAAGGCAAACACATACGACAGGTCATGTAATTTTGTAGTTCATGTCTGAGATGGTGCCCCATATAAAACCCTCCTCAGCTGATAAGCATTCTAATCGTACATGATAGCAGAGCCAAATCTGCTGTGAATATGTAATCCACCAACTTAATCCTCAAAGCTTGCGTTTTCCAATCATGAAGACAGATACAGAGCCACTTTTTATTTTACTTTAATTTCTAACACATAAACCAAATTCATCAGTATCAGGCAATAACATTTATACCTGAAAATTAGTTTGAAATAACTAAAATTATGTTAATTGTGTAAAATTCATATAAATCTATTTAATATACCAAAAATATTGGTTAGAGAAGTTAGATAATTTTTAATTTAACTATCTTTCCATGCCATACTTACAGGTTGTCCATGAATACTCTCAAAATATAGTAGACATTTCTGAAGATTGATTTTTTCCAAAGCCATTTGCTTTTTTGTCATATCCTATTTAAAAAAGTTATTTATAAGATTGTGAGTCAGGATTTCATGACAAGGGTACAGGTATATAGCTGTTTAATAATCTCTTCTTCACAGATAAACATTAATAATGAATTCTATTTCTGTCTGCACTGAGGTCAATGGGGACGTGGCATTAACTTAGCCAGAAAAGAGTCCAAAATTACACAACATATATATATATAAAGTATGTTTAGTTGCAAAAAATGAGAACAACCATCATTCTAGATAAAATACTCAGAAAGCTGAAAAAATGCATAGAGGGCATTCCTCAACTTTTTAATTATTCATCAAGAAAGAGAAATAGATTTGCCTTGGCTGGTAAGGGATGTAGAGCAGAAAGATTTGGCAATGCAAACCCAACCCGCTATGGTAAACAGCTTATTTCTGTTCAAAAATTGCAGTATGAATCTACAGTACCAAAAGAAGGTTGATTTTTTAGTGTTGGTCAATAATCAGTATTTGTACAGGTGCCTGCCGTGGGGAGCACACAATGTGACAGGTATTTGTCTCCTCCCTTTCCCCAAGATCTGCTCCTGACTCTCGCATGATTTCAGCTGGGTGAGAGCACTGAGCAGCACATGAAGTGAATGTCATTTCCCACAGTCTCTGCCAGGTCACAACAGAGCTGCCTGAATTAGGGCCAAGTGTTCAGAGGTGTGGGGGAGATGAAGTCCTGTAGAGAACCATGGAGTTGGGGGCACACAGACACACACACAAGGGGCCTTCCTGCAGAAAGCTCATGATGAGGGGGCTTTTAGTGACAACTTGGAGAAATACTTCTACTAATTACCCTACTTTTAAAAACATAACAACCCTGAAGAACCTTTCTAATATCAGAGCACCTTGCTATGAACTTCAACAGGAGCAAAGCCTTTTTTCTTTGATGCTCAAATGCAAAAACACCACAGAGCCACTAATCAGAACTGTTAATCACATTCTCCTAAAAGGTCTGCGTGAGTTAATTGCCCTAAAATCATCTGTCATTCATGTTAAGAGATGAGTTGCTAACTAGAATGCAGGAGTATTATAAATCAGCTAATTTGTTTATTTATTGCTAGTTCTGCAATTAATACAAGGTTAATTCTTTCAAAAACTATTAAGCCTGGAGCAGCTGAATGGTTAGGAAGAAATGGGGTGATCATTAATATTGATTTTACACTAGAGAAACAATCTCAAAAGGGCTTAGCATTTGAGCCTATTTCATTAGCTCATTTTATTAGCAATCTCAGGACAGGTTGGTATTCAGCTAACTTTGAAATAGCTGATAATTTCAAATTCCGAGAAGGCAGCTCGAGTCACAAACTACAGAATTGTCTGAGACATCTTAGGACTGTAGGCTACATACAGCAGCAGGAGATTCAATGCTAATTAAATAGAAACACTGCTTCATAGCCAAGGAGAATATGAACTGAAGTGGGTCAATGGTGAGAAGACAGATACATAAAGGGAATCAGTCTGAGAAAGGCCTTGGGGGACAGGCTGCAAACATTCAAACAGAAGGCAAAAGTTGTTTATGACATAAAGAAAGAAAAGGGGAACTAGTGGGATAAGAGAGTAGTTTGGTTTTTGTAACTTGAAACAGAGGCACACAAAGTACTGTATACAGCTATCTTCCTTACTAGTCTGCTCTGTTCCCTGCATGCTTATGCCTTCAAGCTCGCTGGTGTTTTTCCAGAGAGAAAATACAAACTCTGGGAACAGAAGCACAGACAGTCTAGTGAGGGCTGAGCCTGCCTGGACCCTGTCAAAGGCAGTGCTTTTCTTCCAGGCAGGCACAGAGTCAGGTTCCCAGGGCCTTAGTCTGCCACTTGGGGATGTGTGGTGCCTCATCACAAAGCAGCATTTAACACAAAATTAGAAACAAAAAGTACAAAGAAAGGCAACAAGTGACATGACACCTCCATAGAGCGGTGCCAGTTCCCGTCAGCCGAGGTCAGGCCAGCTCCAACCTCACCCTGCTGGGAAAGGCTGGTGAGCCAGAGCTGAGCACCACAGAGCTGCTGCTCCCCCAGGGCACTGAGGCAGCACTCACAGACCCAGCCACCCAACACTCAGGCTGGATTCCAAGTTGGGAGTTGGGTCTTGGATTTGTTTTTTGGGGGATTTGGTGCAGCGTTTTGAGCAATATTATTTGAAGTGTGTTTATTTGCCTTTTATCTCTTGAATTCCTACATTCATGCTCTTAGTCTTTATTCTTTCCTGAAGCCTTGTACCTAAACCCAAGGTGAGCTATTCCATAAATCACCACCTCCCTGCATAAGGAGCTAGTGACACAAACAATAACAGGTGGCCACCCCTTTGTGGGTTCCTGGGCCATTCACAGGCCAACCCCAGTTCTCCCTACGCCTTCTCATTCAGTAACTTTACTCACAGGTTTTTTTGCAGGAGGGGTGTTTTGTACTGGAAACCACATTCTGCTGTTTCCTATTCAGATCTTGTGGTCTGTGCTCTTTAGACATACTGGGATTTTACTCTGCACCTTTCTAAGGATACACATTCTCTCCTTTGTATTTCAACAGGGCTTTAGAGGTTTTCCACAGTGAACTTCAGGGGAGAACTTGGCAGGCTTTGATGGAAATGCTATCTTGTCCCAAAATAACTAAATACAAAAAAAAAAAAAAATTCGCTCCTATTTACTTTACTATTAATTTAGCTCAAATCCTAGTGCAGGATCTAAATGTTATATAGAAAACAAAATGTTGCACATAAAATATATCTACAGTAACACCAAAGTTGTTTGTAGCTGAAATGGAGCCTTTGATCTCTGCTGTTACCACAGACATCCTTGACTCATTTTGCATCATCAGTGCCACAAACCTCATTCTCCCCCAAAAGTCCAGGATGACTCATAATCAAAATCCAATCTTTTTTAATGTTATGCTTAAGGAGCTACTAAAATATATCATTTTGAAATAGGTCAATTTGATTTCATGTTATTCCTGCTCAAGCCTCTGTTCCCCAGCAGTTTTGATAACTATTACCAAGCACCTTTGCTAACAGATAGTTTTCAAAACACAAGTTCTCTCCACAAGAAAACAAAAATTAGCAAGATTTTTTTTAAAGAAATGAAAATATTGGCATGTGCAAACATTTAATTTATATTACTTCTTTCTTGGTGAGAATATTTCAAGCCTGCACTGCCATTTCATAGATTCAGAAGTTTCTCTTGGAAAATTAGGAGAAGTCCAAAAAAATTTAAAAATGAGTGGGACAGATACCCACACCCAACTTACTTTTAGAATACTGTTTTTTGGACTGGATTTCCTCACAGACATCTGTTTTGGTGTTGTCTGATCTCACTCCATTAATTAAAAAATTAATGACTGACAATATTATCCTACAGTCTGCAGTCTTGGGATTTTAAAGCTATGTACAGAGCAACATGGTTTTGCTGCCTTTTCTTGTTTTCTGGTTATGAAGCACCTTTTCCTTTTAATTTTTGTTTATAAAAGAGTAGCACATAAAAAGAAACAATTGAAAAAACAGTCACATATGCAGCACCCAAGATCTGAGAAGCATGGCATTGTTATGCACAGTCCTGGTTTTTATATAGCAACTAGTTGTTTAAGAATCAAGTATAGAAACAAAACAAAAATTAAAAATTATCTCTGCTGGGTACTCTCTGCTACCGAAATCCACCCAGAAAAATTTCTTAGTTCTCTCATAATTTAGCATTTAGTTCTTCACCCCCTCACCCCTTCCCCTTTTTCACTCACCAGCTAAAGTCTCAATGTTACTGTCAACATTTTGATTTTAGGTACCTTTGAGGGCAGAATTTATTGTCTTGCGTTGCTGTAATAGCATAAGGACAGCAACATCATCTGACAGCAAAAACAGCTCCCCAGAAAAGTGGGGGTTTGGGTGGTACGTATTCCCTATAGTGTGCCAGGAATGTGAAGGCACAGCAAAATTTTAATATATGTACTAGTTTTAAAACAAAAACGAATTTCCCAGCCAAGCAATCACATTCCATGGAATATTGCTGCTACATTCAGGAGAGTAATTGAGAACATAGAAGAACAGAGGCAGGATCAGCGCTCATATGCAAGGTCTGGAGAGCAAAGCAATCTGGATGGTTGTGCTGTCATCTCAGTGCATGCTACTGACTGTGCAGAGGCTTTCAGCATTTCTCAGCTGAGACAGGACCTTTATCATCAAAATACCTTCAGGAATGTTTTTAGCCACACAGTTTCTGTGGACTCAAGGTGCTTGTGCTGCCACCATCTTCCGTACACCAGGATATGCAGTTCTGGGCACACAGCCTCAAGTCAGCAGGTTCCAGCAGTGCCTGGCAAGCAGTTTCACATGTGCACCTCTGAGCAAAAAATGCTTAGCACTGCTTGGAAAAACCTTCTGCACCTGAGCAACTCTTCTCAGGAGAGTCACTTCAGGAAACTGCACTAGATCTCCCACCTCACTAGAGAGAAAATGCACTGCAATACCAGCAGACAGAGGATGTGCACACCCCTGCACACCCTGAGCCAGCCACACACCAATATCTGCCTCAGGTGAGAGAGTTCTGAGGCAACAGCCATGCTTTTTAAATACCTTAATAGTCTCAGGAAGGTTGAAGTGTTGTCTTTTCTCCTTTAGTCGCCTCAACACACTGTCCATGGTTTCTTCCACTGAGGGAGCTGGTTCCATGCTTGTGGCCTCCTGTGTGCCAGCCTCTTTAGAGGTCCCACTGCTTTCACACTGCTCGTTTCTTTGGGGTGCAGTGGAGGTACAGTTTTGCTCTTCTGACATTCTGAGTTTCAGCTCTGAAAGGCAAATTGCATGGCAAGTAAATAGATCAGAAGTACTTGCAAAACAATTTCCTCTGAAACTACTAGGAAAAAACAAACCAAAACTTTCCTACTTCTTGCATACAATTATTTTCATACCACAGGCAGGTAGGAAAGTAATTCTTCACTCTAATGTCTAACATCTTTTGCTGCCTAGAGCTGTGCCTCTCCCTTCCAGAGGCCACCCTGGCATGCCAGCCTGGCTGCTCAAGTGGTCCTTACAAGGAAAAGCAGCTACTTTCTGAAATGACTTCCCTTGGCAGAAGAGCACCTGAGCACCCCAGCAGAAGACAGAAACTTCCCAGTCAGCAGCCTGCCTGGATGTGATAAAGTGTGTGACTGCACTAACTTGACACCCAGCCAAAGCCCCTGGAGCTCCAGAGACCTGCACAGAGCAACAAGGAAATTGTATTAAGATCTGAATTAGCTCCCATAAAACCAGACTTTGTTCCAAGCATATGTCTGTCTGGTGAAGGACCTTGGGCAAGGCAGGAGATTGATGTCTCCAACTGTGTTAAATTTGTTGAAATCCATGCAGAAACAGTAACATAATTTTTTAGCTGCAACAGTCTGAGGATATAGGCTGTCTTTGTGGGGAAAACCAGGAATTTTTAATAAACCCATAGAGCTAGAAAGCATAGGCAAGCCTTACAAGCTTGAAGAAGGATCTACAAGCATTTGAGTGTTTTCCATTTCGATTGTACTTGGCATGTGAACCTCATTAATCCGGCTTCACTTAAAAGCAGTGCCATTATTCAGGATAACAAAAATCAAGGGCTGTCACAGGATTGAGGCATTTGGGGTGTGAAGATGAGACTGATCTATGAAAGCTAGACCCTCTGGATACGAGAAGCAATGGTTGAGTCAGAGATACAATTTTCAGAAAAGTAACCGTGTAGATTGGCCATTTCTTCTCATTTGCCCTTCCTGGATTTGCAACACAGAGTTCAAGGGGAAATCATAATAGTCGTCATCATCATCATCATCATCATCATCATGTAGTAATCATACAGGATAGTACTCAAGGGAGAACTTTCTAGAAGAAATTTACTGAAAGATAAGTTTCTAATTCTTTATTTAGCACAATCACATCCTCTATATCTACATCATTAACTATATCTAGAACAGAGATGAAAGACAATAGTACAATTTATTTAGTAGTGAGAATCCATTTATAACAGGGCAAAAAAAAATTTAGATAAATTATAAATAGCCTTCAAAAAAAAAATCAATCAGTCTTGGCTACCGACTCCCCAAGGGAAAGCATGTGATACACCCACAGATGTTAATGGAGTGGTATGCAGACAGTCAAGGGCAAAACCTGACCCTCGAGGTCAAATTTATTATCAAGGAAAGATCTGTTTTTATTATCAAAATAAATAAAATCCTTAGAGATGTGTATCCTCAGTCTAAAAGAAACATTTGCAACTACATTTGTGCTATTACAAGGAAACTTCTAACTTTGTGTTTTAGTGTTCAGAACAGCATCACCTTTTGCAGAATGTTTATAGTGATGAGGGAGAGACAATGGCTTTATCCCCTTCCCTTTCTAGCCCTGGCATGAAAGCTGAACTGGCTCACTTTAATCCCTGCTTTCAGGAATCAAGGCAAGTCATAGCACATAATATCTTTGTTGCCATTGGGAGACTTATTGCCATGCACTGTGAAAAATAAGCAGAGCAGTAAGGTTAGAAAATTGACTTTAAAATGTTCCAGGTAGCCTCCCACTTCCAAAAGCCTCGGCAACAAAGGGACACAACATGCTATTACACACCTTTGAGCTGCTTCCGACCTTTGGCCAGAGCATTCATCCACTTCAGAACTTCAGGATTGGAAGTCTTGTCACCATGAGAGGGCTGAAGGCAAAGGAAAATGTAAAGAATGTAAAGAAAGACAAGGAACTGATACAGTCGCAGGATCAAACGGATAAAACCCTCCCCAACCCCAGCGTGCCACAAAATGTCTGTAGTTCCAACTGCAGTCTATCAGTGTCATGCAGAGCATCTGGCTTGATCATGGCATTAATTTGTCATGGATTATCTCTCCCCATTGTGACATAGAGACACAAGGATCTGAGTGTTATGTTTCTGATCCCAAAAAAACCCACAGCAATGAACATTTCAGTCTCTGACTAATTGGATAAATAATCTCGATGACTTCAAAAGGATTGATCAAATACCTATTTTAGTCAAGTTCCTAAGTGATTTCCAGGATGGTAACTGAAGCTCTCTGTCCCTTGCAGGAATAAGCTCTTGCTTTAAGACAGGGATTCTCTTGGGAAGCAGCATTTTTAAAATTTCAACTGACCTGCTTAATTAATCAAATGAAAAATCCTGTGTGCAAGAGTGATTTCAAAAGAAACAAATAACAAAGGCTTTGTAGATCGGGGGTTATTTTGCATTTAGAAATTATCTCCAAATTAAAATTTGTTTACACTGAACCTTCAAAACTCAGATATTTAAAATTGCAAAACAGTTTTGCAAAATCAAGCTTCTGAAATAATTTATTTTCTGGCAATAGTGTGAGGGTGATTTAAGTATAAATTGTGCTTCTAGGAGCATATGATGACCACAGAACCATACAGTTCACAAGTTTAAGTTTTAGGCCATTCATGGGTTTAAAATATAATATATCGATTGCTTAATTTTAATACAGTCAGAAAAGGTCACAAACTTCCCTATTTCCTGTTGTACACCTCCTTAGCATTAGGCATGTTTTATTTTATTTATACTGCACAGTTCCCAGCACAGTGCTCACCACTGACCTTGAACAACCCCCACAAGTTTTATTTCTCTGATTTTTGCCATCAGCTTCTACTGAGCCCCAGGCTTTGGAGGTTTACAGGAGTCTGCCTAAATGAAGGAATCTGCACAGCAGAACAAGTTTCCAGACAAATGACTCCTACAAAAGTGAATAAGTAGCTTTTCACCTTTTGCACCATTTTGTTTCACAAGTCTGTCAGCCGTGTTTCACGGATTCACACTTCTCAGAGATGGATATTTTGCAACAAGGGTAATCCAAAGAAAATGTAAATTAGAGTCTCAGAACTGCTGCATACACTGAAAGATGCTGAGAGGGTGTTTCCCTCATTGAAGTTTTTCCTACTTCATTTTACCAGAAATATTCTATCTTACATTGTTTTGACTATGTTTAAATACACTGGCATCCTTGCCTCCCTCTTGGAGCATTTACCTTTTCAATTATTGCCTTACCAGGTATTTTTTTTCTTGTTCAAACTTTTCTTCATACTTTCTAATTTTTCTCTTGAGGCTCTGAAGATGCTTGGTAAGTTGTGTTACTGTCTGTGGTTCTTTGCAGTCTTCACAGCTACACCTAGAAGAACTTCTTGGCCTGCAAAAGCCAAAAGCAGAGTTGTGGGATCTAAGAGTTGGCTATAATGGACCATGCCTTGTTTTCAGGCACACTAAACAGTTAGCATTTCAGAATTCATGGCTATTCTATTCTTTCACAGGATAGAGACAGCTTAGTTTTACGAAACAAGCATAAAATAATTGCTTTTGCTTGAAGGTATCCCTTGGGTGTTCTAATGGGTTCACCATCTGTCTTTCATTCTCTCTTTTTTTAATTAATTGTGAGATTTCTGAATATATTTCAAAAAATTAATCTGGGAGGTAAAAGCCTGCTCCAGTATTTACATTTAACACCCACACCTTTATTCACAGATCTTCTAAGTGTAATAGGAAACTGTGGTGACAAGATTTGTAAAAGTAAGCTCACGAAGTTTTTCATTACTGGAAATAAACATCATCATTTTGAAGACAGTTTAGTTTTTGATTATTTACAGTTGCAAGTCAATAGAGCTGAATGTATGGAATGAAATCCACATGCAGCTGAGCTAAAGCTCTGTATATAAGCTTTTAAGACAGTTTGATTTCTCTCTGAAACTCACTGCTTGGTTTCTGGAAATCACATATGTGGACTGTTCATATGCTTTATGACACTGTCACCTCTCATCAGTGACTCAAACCATAGTTCAATTACAGCTGAATTTTTTAGAATCATACCTTGACAGCCCTCTCTATCTTATGTTCACCCATCACTCTAATTACTAACTAACATTTAAAACTGTCCTTTCTAACTATAATTAACAAAGACTTCAAATAATATAGAACACTGTTATGACTGAGGAAACAGTAGTTCCTATTTCTGGTGTTGCAAATTATCTATGTCAAAATATGCCACAGTACAAAAATTTCCTTTTTATGACATAGCAACAACTAAAAAAACCCCATGAAGACCCAGAGGTTATGGATTGCAGAAAAAGGTTTAAAAATACATAAGAATTAAAATAGATTTTCTTACATCATGAAAGGTTGAGCACTTGGTGGAGAAGGGGCAGACTCTGTGTCTAGATTAAATCTCTGGCTTTGGCTAAAGATAGAGCAGCGTGGTGACAAGAGAGGATTGTCTCCATCTGTGATGTGATACAGCAGTCGGCTGGTCCCTAGGGAGTGATGCTCCTGTGGGCTGCTCTCCATCTCATTCTGCCAGTCCCTGTGGGCTGGCACAGGCTCTAGAAAGAAAGCACAAATCAGTGTGGACTGAGGGTCACTCACATGGGGTTGAGCTACCTAGGCCAATAAAAATCTGGCTTACAGAAGTATTCCAAGCATAAGTATTCAAAGTGAACAGCAAACAGATCAGCAAAGTGTCGCATGCAGGGTGGACATAGCACTGAGGATGAGAAAATAGAAGTACTGTCATTGGCTTAACATAAATCCATTTTGAGTTCCAAAGGAGGAGGTGGATGGGTGTATTTATAAACTATGAAGTAAAGATGGAGAGTTTCCCAGAATAGAAACATTACTTGTATTTTCATAGATCTGTTCGCTTTTGAAAGCCACATTCCTGAAGAAGACAATGAGTGTACACAATAAGTTTAATTTTGTGATTTATCATTTACTCCCTTGGTGAAGAGAAAGGAAGGTCAAAAATATAATATGTCCTGGTGCTAAGAACCTCCAGGGTTGCTTGCAGCATCCTGCAGGATTTTGTTTGGTAACAGTAACATACTCTTGGCTCAAAGAACATAAGATATGAAAATAAAAACTACCACCAAGAACATTCAATTTATTTACTCGAGGTTGTGTGCAGTGGCTGCTCCTTGGAGGAGTCATGCTTGTGGTACTGTGTTAACAATGTCTTGGACTGGAAATGCAAACCTCACCCCAGGTGCCTCAAAAGGTAAAATTTGTTTTATAGTGGTGGTCAAGCTAGAAAGAGTAGCTTGAACCTCATCACACTGGTTCTGTTTATGGGTAGCATGAAAAATAATGGCACATTACAGTGCCTACCTCAGGGAAAATCAGGGGGTCATCTTCACTGTGCTATAACTGAGTACATTGAAGGGAATATTCATTGAATCCTCACCCTCAGTAGTTGAAAAGGATGAGGATGATCTAACCTAATCGATCCTTTTGCTATCAGATGATTGGGATTTAAAGCAGATTATACTGTCTAGGGAGAAACTCCACAATCTCATAAAAGTTCTTGCCCAAAATTTTTCTCTCATGCTTTGCTAAAGCAACGTTTATGCTCCAACTCAGGTTCCTCTACAGCAGTTTCAATAGTACATTATATTTTACACCAGCTACATTATTTTCTTTTTTTTTCTATATCCATTCATATATACAGCTTTTTAATTCGTATCTATTATTTTGCATTTCCAGGCAGCATGTGTGTCCATTCTAGTCAGTATTATATTTGCCATATGTCATGCATTCTAATACATTTCACAGAATCTTTTTATTCAATGAAAGCCTAAAACTGCACAGAAAAACAACTGTACTTTTTTTTTCTTTTTAACTCACAGAAGAACTGGCAGGTTTAGGTAAATTCTTTTACCTTTACTTTTGATTTTCTCGTTTGCACATGAGACATCACATTCCCATGCTGAGTGAGTATTTCTTTCAGGATTTGATAGGAACCTTTGTAGTACATTTTATTTGCCCTCTTCCCAACAAAGACCAAAACTGCAAATCCCTATTGCTGCACTGTGACAGTGGGGGAAAACCAGCTCTGAATGGCACCCTTCAAAAAATCCCCCATATTTCTCTAAAAAATAGTAATTACAATGGCTTAAATATAATTTTATTGGACACTATCCAACTGCTTTACTTTACAGACAACAAAAAAATCCTATTGTATATTGTATAATCTCAGTTTAGTCTGTCAAGCAAAAGTTACATGTAACTCTTGTATTTATAAGCTCATCTAAACAGCACCATCAATTATAATTACGTTAAGCATTTTCACGGTCAGACAATGTAGCTGATTATTAATTCTAACTTTGCATCCTTCCTCTAAGTACTTCATACTCTGTAGGTCAAATTCAGCTCTCTAAGACACCAGAGCAACACCCAAATCTCTGAAACCTTGTATGAGGTTCAAATCCTGACACAGAGAGACCCCAGGAAGGCACCTGGGAGAAGCAGGGGTAGAGCAGTGACCAGTCCTGGGACAACTGACAGTGACAATGGCTGGAATACTTGGTGTTCTGAAAGCAAAAGTGTTCTCTGTTTTTGGAAAGTACTCTTTCCTTACCCTATAAGATTTTTAAAAAAGAATACTTTTGGTTGGGTTTTGATCTGTTTCTGTTGCTGGGTTGTTGGTTTTTTTTTTTCTGTCAGTGAGAAGAACCTGGCCCCCCTTGCTTTAATTTCACCATCTTTGAACTTCAAGAAACACATAACCACTGTGACATAGGTTGACTAAGAACAATTGCACAGTTTTTCATATTCTGTTATTAGAAGGAATAAATTCTTTTATAGTCATATTAAGTAGCAGTGCCCTCACTGTGAAAGGAAAATGATGTGATAAGAAGATCAGCCAGTCTGTGTTTGATAGGTGTAGGAAATAACTTTCCAACATTTGAACTCTGTTTTCCTGTGGACCTAAAAATGTCTTTGCAGGAGACAGTTTATCAGTACCACTGATAAACCATATGGTCACAGACATTTGCTCCTCCTCACATCTACAACCAGACAATTTTATAGGCCCAGTCCATCTCAAAAATGGAAGATGTGTACATGTTCAAGACTGAGCACTCCTGGAAGATAAATGCAAAGGACAAGTAGTGACTGGTGCAGCTCCAGTGTAAAACCAAACACACAAAGTTCAAGGAGATTCTTTTGTTCTGCTAGGAAATGAAAGATTTATATGATTTATAATTTGGGAATATTTCCCAAAGGCCAGGGCACTTCCATGTCCTTGGCACCAGGGCCTTCTGACAGCAAGCTCTGCAAGGCTTGAACACTGGCGCAACTTTGATATGACCCAAGAAAGGGTTTAGTTCCAACTCTACTAGAAGTGCATTAAATTACTATCAAATGGTCAGAAGTGGTCAGCAAATAATTCAGACTGATTCATTTCAGTGGCATAACTACTAAAATGTGGGACATCTCAGGGTGATGACAAGTTCTAACCAACCCCATTTTTTAATTAGCACTTAAGACCATCATCCTGATTCCAGTTCTGTGTAGATCTTAAACAAGACACTAGGTATTATCCTAAGCATAGCCCAGGAACTCACCATACTTCTACCTGTGTTCATGTGTCTGGTCTAATTTTAGCCTCTATTTTTGCCAAAACTGGGAATTAAAGCCACCTCTACCCAAGCCAGTGAGTTGCTCTTTAGCATGTATTTCATCCATCTTAACACTAACAGGAGAACACCACAGGAATTAGAGCCAAATTCTAGTATCTGATAATCTACAGCATGGTTCAGTTTAAGGTGGACTTCATATGACAAGTCCTATGGTACAAGTCTGTATTTATGCCTGTGATATTCTTCAAGTAAAATAATAATACACAGAAATCTCTTGTATAGAAAAAAATAATATTCAGATGTAGTGTGTTCAGTCCTAAACACATTACATCTGTGAATGCCTCTATCAGGATTTTTAAATTTAAAGTCATTTAGAACGTCCTGTAGTTAGGTTCAGCTGCTCACTGCTGCAGACACATAATTGATATAATCTCACAGCCAAAAGTTACAGAAATTACACCCTACTTTTTTATATTTCCCCCTTTAAAAAACTAGCTTACGTATCCCTCACAATTCTTTACAGTCTCACTTTGGCAACTCTAATTCAGCTTTCACATATTCAAAAGTAAACTGGAAATTGCTGACTTTGCTCAGAGGTAAGTTACTGTTCACCCCCTTAAAATTTGCATCCTGAAGCACCCTGTCACCTTCCTGGACTGTTGTATCTTCATTCTCCGTACATATGATGTACACTTCTAATTTTGACTGGGATGTGAGTGAAAGGATGGTGTTTATTTTGCTTGATCCATTGAGGAAAGGCTGATAAAGACAGATGGAGCATATACGGCACATCCTCTAGAAACTCTCTTCCCAACCTGGTACAAATCCCTGGACTTCCATCCAAGGTGGAGCTCAAATAGCCAATAGTCCATGTAACAGCTCAAAGCATTGGAAGATTTCAGCAGTCATTTAAGAGACAGAATCAAGCCCAGCTCTGTCTGTGCAAAATGGCAAGTTACTAAAAATGCCACAAACCACAAAGCAGATGTTAGCAGGAACAAGGGCACATTAAAACCCACTAAATAGATAAGCTTTAACTAAAGCATGAGTCTGGGCTGCTGGAGTGGCAGAGCATGCTCTGAAACTGTGTGAAAGAAATGCTACATCATGCAACATTTCCCCATGTGGCTGCAGAGGGGAAATGGGAGCAGAGAGGGGCTTGGAAGCAGGGGTCACTATCACCATGAATAAAATCTAATCAAAACAGCAAAAAATAAGTAAGGAGAACAATTAGGAACCATCCTAACAATGAACTATGAAACCATCAGAGCAAAATAATCCAGCAAACTACTGGAAAAGGAGGAAAACTCCACCCTGCCACAAAGGAAAGGAGTCGGTGCAGATTTTGGATGAGCTGCAGAATGTCTCTGCCCATGCAGCATACAAATGAGACCTGTCTCTGCTTCAGATCCACACTAAGGTTAGCCCCAGTCCAGGCTCCACATCCGTATCCAAGAGCTATTAATGTATTTGCCTGGCTGGACTAAAGAATCCTCTTTTTTTTAAATAAAACGCGGGATATTTAGCATTTTTAGATTCCTTCATCTTTATAATAATTTGACTTCTACATACATTGTTCCTTAATTTTTCCAATGCCAACCTCAAACTTTGAAATTTTTTAAGTAGAACACTACTGTTTGTGATTTTTTTTTAAATAGCTTAATGTTTTTTCTTGCTGAAAATGCTGAGCAAGCAGCTCCTAAAATAAGTTCTGTTTGAACCCAGATTTTATTCTGATATGAAACATCAATTGCAAAGGGATTACTGACCTACCTGCCTTAATTTGAACCATACATGGTGCACGATTTAGGTATTTGTGTATTCATGTCACTTGTCTGTGAGATGTATTAGTCATACTGCCTTTGACCTATTTTTCATGAGCAGTGACTCCTCTTCTATTGAGCATCACGACTCTGCCAGCCCTGTGACTACAAGCCATGAATTGACAAAAATAGTGCTGAGCCTTGGGGCCATTTATTTCCCTACTGAGGGAAGAGGTAGAGATAACACACCACAGTTTGCCCGGCTGGGTAATAATACAGGATCATGAATGATTAAAATCCACATGCTGTAAAACTCACCTTCGCTATCTCTCTGCTGATGCATTAAATTAAAATCAATAATAGGAGAAATGAAGTGATATTGCTCTGACAAAAAGAATGACAAAAATAGAATTACATGATATGGCAGGTGATCTCACACAATACAGACATAGGAAGTAAAGAGAGTAAATTTACTTGGGGAAAAATAACAGATTAAAACTAAAAATAAAATAATTGGGATTCTTAAAACCTGTCTGAAAAGGAAAATTCCCTCTCAGAAAACCAGAGGGTTACAGCCATTAATTTCCATTCTTTTAACAGGTATCAGACCCTTTTACGTTACACAGCGTCTGCAGGAGGAAATGGTGCTTTGCATTAGCTCTGCACTGTTTCCCAGAGGGCTGCAAGCCTGATTTTAAAGTGCAAGTCACAAGGCTTTTTTATAATTGCAAATGAGAACACATCATGGCACGCTCGCTTACCTCCACAACTGGCCCCATCAGCTTGCACACTGCTTTGGGCTGGAGAAGGGGCTGTGTCCTTGGGTGCTGGCAGCTGGGGAGTTTCCTCCGGGGCTGGCAGAAACGCAGAGCACAGATCAGTTTCCAGGGCTTGCAGCTTCAACAAAGAATTCTGCAGACAAAAGCAGAACATTGGGCTGGGTAGAGAACAACAGGGATCAGCAATTGCTCTTCAACTCCCGGAGCCCATCGGCAGCGCCTGCAAAGGGGTGTTCCACTGCCAGCTCCGGGAGAACGTGGGGAGAGCAAACGTGCACTATTCCACGAGTTTCTTGACTCCTGGTTATTTAAATCCCAGTTGACAAGGATTATTCATGGCACGTGGGAAAGATGACTTTGTCAGCAAAAACGATTTATTCTAAGAAGCCAAACTGAGATGGTGTCCCTCTTCTCGGGCTTGAAGCAATACATTAAGGAAGTATTTCATTCATTGGGCTGACATCACGATCTGATGACATTATGTCCCTCCCCATTTACCATTCATAAAAAATCAAATCTCCCTCTCCAGCCTGTGAGTGCGGTACACAGCAGTGAACAAAGAGTTACTGGGAGCACGCTCACTCACGGCATTCTTGGGAGAGAGGTTTTTTTTAATTGGCTGTTTCAGAGATACTTCATTATGTAGACACAGCTTTTCTGGGGGCTGCTGCTGGTTCTACAGGGCAGCGGATCATTTGTGATCCACTGCAAAGGGAAAACCAACACATCACTATTACTGGCTGCAGGCAAATCAATGACAGGGACACACCTGCCACACCACTGCCGGCCTCTGTGCCATGCGTGGTCCATCTCTGATCTGAATTGCTAATGCTGCATGCAGTGCTGAGCTACACGATGTGACACAAGCATCTCGCTGTGATGGAAATGCTGTGAAAGCCCTAATCACCGTCTGACTGGGCAAAATGAGTCACTCCCCACACCCCACGCATTCAGCTCCCCCATCTGAAGGGAAATACATCTTAAAACATAGAACCACACAAAGCTGTCCTAATAACCACACAGCTGGCTCACACAGAATGTACAGATAACATTAAGTCACTCAAGTGCTGCATAATGACGAAAGGCATTTTCTAAAGAAAATAATCTGAGCTGTAAAGAAAAATAATTCCTCAAATTTATACCCTGAAAACTCCCTTGCCCACTCTGTCAAATACCTGAAACCAATTTATTGATTCATTTAATGAAAAATGAATTGATTTATTGGCCTTATTTCCTTTGTGTGACAATATATCACCTAAATAATGAGTAGTGTAATATATTTTTGTTGTAAGGCACCCCTTTTATAAACCCAAAGATAACTTTAGGTTTAAAAAAAAAAGAAACTATTTTGTCTGAGAAGAGCAGGGAAGACTTTCTGCCTTTATTCTGTCAGTCTTTTCATAGAATTCAGTAAAACTATGGAAACCTTGTCCCTAAAAGCTTTTAGGTGGCAGTGAATTTCCTTGTCAAAGGAAGGGTCCTGACTTGCACCATACACATGGCACTGTTTGGGGAAGGCCTCATTTCCCATTGTCTCTCATCCCAACTAAACCCAAACAAAGTGGCTGTGGAATTATCACAGGCAAATTTTACAGTCATTAATGTCATCTAGCAAGAGATGACTACACCAGTTACAAATCAGTGAGGACTCTGATCCCAGCCTGGGAGAACACAGACGACAAACCATAAGAATGTGCCAATCAGGAAAACATAAGTGAATGTCTGACAAAAGGACTTAACCTTCATGGACTGTTACTTCAATCATTTGACAAGAAAAATCCCATTTCAAGAAAATACATTCACTTTGCATCACTATTCCTTATGATACATTAATATTTATGGGAAGTTCAGTGTAAAAGCATTCTCACAGACTACATTGCTAAACATTATACCTCAGCAATGCTTATGCTGTAATTCACCAGCTGGTTTATATTCAGTTGCTCTAAATGATATTTTTCACCCATCTGGGGAAGGTGGGCGGATGACAAATTTCCAGCCACTGCCAAAATACTAAAAAAAAAAAATAATCATATAATAATAATAGAGATACCTAATCTATTTTCATGAGTGTGCTCTTGACAGGATTTGACGTAGGGAGAAAAACACTAAGTAGCTTTGATTGTCTTGATGTTACCAGGGAGATGATGAATCTGGAGTGTGCCACCAGCCCCATCTTACTCCTAAACCACAGCAGAGTGTTATGGCACTGCCACACTGCACTGTCCAGGAAAAATCACCACAAATCTAGAGGAAACATGCAGGAGACACAACTTAGAGTGAAGGCTAAGCACAAAAGCACATCTGCTCTGGGGGAGAACCAGCCTGTGCACATGTTGCTCACAACTCTCCCACGGCCAGAGCTGTCCCCGGGGCCCTCCTGGGCCATCTCTGCTCGTGGCTGGCCGAAGGAAGTTGCTAAACATGTTAGAAGCCAGTGCAAATAGCTGGAATACACAGAGGAAAAAGTTAGGCCATGGTGGGTACCATCATCAATTTGAGAAAGCCCCTACATGGAAATCCAGTACAACTGAAGTAATTTAAGCTATGGCATTCTGTATCAGCTAAGACCTCATTTCAAATACTTCAGATTTGGTGCTCATTCCAGCTTCACTCTGGTGCCTAGCATGAGTGTTTCTGATGCAGTAATTCCTGATCCATATTAATATCTCAAATGGATTCATAAATTGCCTTAGAAAAATAACCATATTGCTTTCTCTTAAGAAGAATATCCTGAAAGTTTGAAAAAGAAGCAATTATTATTGTCTTGGACAAAGATTTCTTCTCTCTTATGTCCTCTTAAAGTAACTGACAATTCAAAGATCTCAAGCTAAGTCAGTTCCACTAGGGAAAAAGCACTGTACATTATTACAAAGAATGGTAAAATGAAGATATTCATAGGAAGATGGAGGAAAACAGGAAGAGAAACAGTGTGGTCCTGCTCACCCATTTGTCATTTTTGATAATATTTTAAGAAAACACAGTCACTGAAGTGTCACAGTCTTGTCTGCTGGAGAAAGCACAGTACAAAAGGACTGCCACTCCCAGAGGAAGCTCCACCTGTAGTAGAGACACCTTCTCTACAAACAACTAAGCCTGGACCCACTGACCATCACTCCTTCCAACCAGTGATTATTGAAAACGAAGAGGGGAGGCCTTAGGGCAAGGAATTACTGAGATAACAAGTCTCTTACATCTAGAGATGAATGCCACACACAGTTAAATCCCTCTGCAGAGTGGGACACTGAAAGCACAGATTCTCCCAGTTCATCACCAAAATGCTGTGGCACTGCGAGGCAGTACCCAGACATGGCACGGGGCCCTGCCCAGCAGGATCAGAGCTGTGGGATGTGTTGGTCAGCATGTCCAGACACCAAAGCCTGACAGGAGACAATGTGACAAATGAGAGCCCCTGCCCTCAGAAAGAATTTCTTTCCCTGATGAAGCATTACTATTATCAGCATCCTTCGTTTCATTCTTGCGGACATTCAAAGGTTTGATAAATTCAAGAACTGAGGGAAAGGGAAAGGGAAAGGACCCAGGTGTGCCCCAGCCATGAGCTCTGCCCAGTCTCAGTCAGGAGGCTGACAGCAGGGATGAGGAGTAAAGCACAGGCTTGGTGCTTTCTGCATAAACTGATATCACCCTGACCCACACACAGTGCTCCTGAATAAAAATGATGCCTGCACCCTGCTCTTGGCTCTGCTCCTGTGCTTCCCAGACAGGAAGGCAGATATTCTATTATACCCAGTTTGTTGATGGATTTACTGGATTTATGAAATCGGCTGGGGCAGAGAAGGAGAATAATCCAAGCTTTCAGCATTTAATAGCCTTTGAAGTGATTCATATTGGAAAGAAACTGAGCAAATTTCAACCGGTTCAGTTTTTTCACTCTAAGGAAATTAATGCTTTTATATGTCACACTGGAACAGCTTTTTAATCTGAGAGTTCAGGTTAAAATAAGATAGGCACATTTTATGTGAACGTAAATAAATCTCTGCAGTATCCGTTAAGGCAGTATTTGTGCCTTGAGGCATATGACATTTTCAATTCAGAACTTCCTTTATGGGAACAAACAAGCAACAATAAGATAGAACAAGATATGCCCTGGGTCTACATAATGCCATGGGTGAGCAGTGAAGAGGGACACCATTTTCTCTACTCCAGAAAAAGAATTTATTTTCTTATGGCACAGGTCCATTTGGGTTTGCAGCAGACCTGAAACACAATAAAATCTAAGATTTTGCAAAAGAAAGCACCAGATTGTAAGCTTTGCTCCTTCGTTCATTAGTTACTAACAATATATTTTAATTTCTGATCTAATAATTGGTTTTAATATTTTACACTTATTTATTTATTACAGTATTTTTTCTTAGCCTTTAAGGAAACCTTTGCAAGGATTTTAAATGGAAGCTTTCAAGCGGAAGCTTCCGTGAATATTTGCACTTGGGCTTCTCAAAAGAAACAATAACTTCATGATTTCTCTCAGGGCCTGAGGTTGCTCGACAGAGGCTGAATGTACTCCCTTGTATTGGTCACTGAATATGCCCTGCTTGTCAGCATTGAGATTTTCTACAGCGAGCTGCACAACAGTGACACAAAATGCAGAGGCAACAATTCATTGCAAGAACAAGATTAGATCTGAATTCCTTTAAAAGGACACATTGTAATCTTCCCCTAATGAACACCATGCACCTATTAACAGACATAGATGTTCTCTGGCTCATTATGGAAACAAAGCTTTCTTTTCCATGGTTTGTCAGGAATGGGCTTCTCTTCACCCAGCTCTTCTCCCACTGCTTCTGTTGTTGTGTTGCCTTGGCCTACACCAAAAATTCTGGCTGCTCCCTGTGTCCCCTGATGTCCTTGCAGTGAGTGGGGTCTGTGCATGGTGCAGATTCCCCAGCTGTGGGGAGATGCTTTGTAGGGTTTTCCACTTTGCATAACTGCAAAGCTTGGCTTTACCCCCCTGCCCCTCCCAGGATATTGCTGACTGTGGGGACCTCACCCAGGCTCAGCTATTGTTCCACACTATCACACAAACAGCTTTTTTGTGCTCCACTCACTGTGCCCCTGGCACAATCCCTGTGAAGGCAGCTTGTTTCAAGTGTCACTGGTGTTATTTGGCTTTCCTTGCTTCCCCTCTGCAGCTCTCCCCTCCTGTCTTACAACCAGAGCACCTTTTAGACTCCATTGTACTGTTCATAATTTATTTATGCAGGATGCAGCAACCTTGAGAACTCCTTATTTTTAAACAAAACATATTTAACAGATGAACCCTTTTGGGTTGTAATAAGAGGAAAAAATCAAACGTTCTTGAAAGATGCCACTTCACTCAGTCAATAATGAGTGTTTGATTCTTTTCTGAGCACAAACACAAA
This sequence comes from Eopsaltria australis, assembly GCA_034509425.1. Classification (NCBI taxonomy): domain Eukaryota; kingdom Metazoa; phylum Chordata; class Aves; order Passeriformes; family Petroicidae; genus Eopsaltria; species Eopsaltria australis. The sequence goes on from JAVTVJ010000138.1 coordinate 3,852,627, forward strand.
GCAGCCTAAAGTTAGCTTAAAAATTTTTTAAAATCTCTTGCTTCTAGCTTTTAAACTATTCTTGCATTCTCATATCATACTTTTAAATTTTCTCCAAAAACATAACTACAATGATTCATTAAAAAGCTAACATAGGATTATTAAACAATTACATTATTCCAAGACCTTAAATTAACAAAAAACCAGAACATCTATTCAAAATTTATAGCATTATATTTCAACTTTTGGTTACACTTACCTCATTTAAGCTGCTAAATTGATCAGTTTCTTCTTTTGGTGAAATGCTTGTGTTCTGATCTATTCTACAAAACAAAATTTTAAAAAATCATTCAATAGATTGCCTATCTGTGCTGCAAAGATCTCAAGCTTTTCATCATGTGTCTGTATATAATTTATAAACTACAGAATAAGTTTGTTTTATTTAAAAAATAGCATTTCTGTGAAAGTAACATCTCTGTTTTTCAACCCAATCAAAACAACTGTAATTTTACTGGAATCCTAAATAATGCATTTAAACTGTTAATGAAGTCCTGGAAAGTATGACATTAATATCTGGGCTCACTCTGTTGTGCCAAAAACTTCTACAAAGGTTTGATCAGTGTCTTGGTGAATTAACAGGGTTAAACCAAGAAAAGGCTCAAATATATGCTTAAATCTAAGCACAATTTGTCCCACATACTTTAAATCAGGAGCAAGGGTTTTCCCATATCACAGCCATAAAGAATAAATATTTCCATATTTAAATTTCATGGCATTTCAGGCTCCCAATCTTCAGCTTTCTGCTTTTGCAAATCTCAGAAAGGTGCCTGGAAATGTGTATGAGAGATGTCCATATTTTCTAGTGAGTGTCACTTTGCTGCCATCAGAGAAAACCACACCTTTGGTTTCCTCTCAGTGCATTGCTGCTTCTCCACATGGGAAGAGGAAAGGAAGGCCCTGGACTAGTGAGGGGCAAATCTGTTCTCTCTGGCTGTGGCCACTGAGGAGCTGTGCCCCATCCAGGCAGATGTGGCCCACGCAGCTCCCAGCACCAGGGTTAGGCACTAATTCACTACGCCAGGGAATGAAACTGAAGTCTGAGAACAGCTTCCCACGGATTAAGCGAGCAGACCCAACAGCCTCCCACCACCACTCTGTCTGTCCCCAAAACAAGCTGAGGCTTTCCACACGTGATTTCAGAGCCTAACATGGGTGTACCACAAGCTGACTCTCAACCCAGGGGAAGCAAGAAAACTGCAGCTGTCTCAGAGAATGAGATTTGTCAGTGCTGAAAAGGTGGTGACGTTTGCTGGCCCTTGGAGACTCACTCAGAGATGTGATCAAACCCAGCACAAAACCCAGATTACTTTGCACAAAATAATCCATATTTTTCTGGGCTCAGAGTCATCCCAGCAAAAAGAAATAGCTGTAAGTCTCTAGAGACCTCAAAACCAGAACAGAGAGGTGCAGAGGTGTTTGTTGAAGCTCTTCCTAGATTTATTAGGCATTTAAAGATTGAAATGACGGCAATGCCACTTCTCTTACCAAACCAGACACACTAGATAGCTACACCAGAGTGAACAAACACTTGGCTCCAAGCAGGATCCAAGATGTGCAATTCCCATAGGAACAGAAATGAGTCATGAGAACAGCAAAAGGACTAATTTAATAGGAAAGAGTGAAATATTTGTAGTTTTGTTTAACAGCACGTAAGGAGGCAGCTGCAAGGCTACAAACAGCTGAAGAATTAATTCACTAATGAAGAAAAAATATTTAGGGTGATTTATTGCATTAAATAAGAGCTAGACATGAAGGAAAGGATGAAAACAACATGTGTCAGATTTGTACACTTCTGGTATTCATTTGGATAACTCCTTTCAGGGTGCAAAACAGAGCAAATGGGAACTGTCCTTAATAAAACAAAAACAAAACAATTTTTTTCTAAAAAAGACACAAACAAACAGTGAATGCTAGCAGCACTTTGTACAGGAGCTGTACAAAGCTCAACATCATTCACAGCTGTACCACTCATGAGTCTTGCACACTGGAGAGTAAAAGGTTTCCAGCAGCCATGAAGTACCACCTCTCTCATTCAGGCTGATGTTCTCGCCAGCTGTTTTAGGATGCATTTAATCTTTCATTTTACTGTTCCTTTTACACTGAAAATACTGGAGTAAGATGCTCTTATTTATGCATTCTTTGGATTCTGGAGATACTGAAATCATCAAGGTGAGTAACCATTTTTGTGTGACGAGAATTTACATTTTCCATCTCGTGTGCTGAGCTGATCTTTACACAGCGAGTTTTGGGGTGAGCTTTTTCATTTTCACCAAGATTAATTGCTCTGCTAGGCAAATGCAGGTTTTCTGATTGTCACCAGGCAACACAGGGCTTACAGTTTAATAACTATGGTTTGGATCCTACTCTCATTAAAAGTCAATCACAAAATATCCATTAACTTCAAAAGCAGCAGGAACAAGCCCTAATTTTCCATCTGTGCTGAGTACATTAAAATTATTTCAGGCCTTAGCTGAAATTTTGAATAATTGCAGGCACCCTTATTTTGTATAATTTACATCCTGTAAAATAATGAAAATTAAATTCTGTCTGTGGCTACTACTCAAATATATGCCTCTCACCCTCCTTTATAGACTCTGGCTTTGGCAGAATTATCCTCTTCTCCGTGACAGAGATGGCAAAGATGCAATAAGTAACATGCACATTTGAGTCTTGTGGACATAACAAAAAAAAAAAAAATTTAAATTCTAATTATCATAACAGAGCTCCTACCAGACTTCAAGGGGGAGATCAATTTGCATAAGCACTGTGCTGTTTAAAAAAGAGAACAGGACATGCGAATTTTTGAATTATGCACAACGTCACTTTTAAAACTGCATAAAATTCAAATAAAACCACACAATTTTAAAAGCTGGGAAAAATGTTTGAAGATAACCTAAGCAAATCCCCACCCCATTTCCTCTATGAAACCCAGAAAGGAACATTATATTTTGTATCTTGCAAATCTCACTCCAGTCCAATTCTGCTCACACTAACCCCATCCCCAGGCTATTTATGTGTTTATGCACCACAACACCACACATGCTCGGTGTCTTGGCATGGGTGATGCCAGGGTAAGTCCTCACAGTATTCTGTGGGATGAAACTCCTTTTCCAGAGTCACCTTCAGTCTATTCTGGCCCAATACCCCTCCCCTGTGTCCAGCCCAGGAGTCAGTTCCACCCTTGCCACCATGAGGGTGACCCAGAAGGTTAACAGCTCATAAATGGAAGTCTCAGCTCCCTGTCAGGGGACTGATGAAGCCTGTCCACAGTTACATCAGACGAGTTCACAGAACTGCAGAACACACAACGAGCACATCTCAGCACCAGGAAAACAGAAGGCTCCTTTCTGAGACCTCCCCAAATGGCAAAAAACATTATGAAACCCAAACACCTCAACATGGGGCTGCAGGTGGATGCATCAAAAGCACACCTCTGACTCCTCAGAAAGCAATGCAGAATTGCAACAAGCTTTGGGGTGAAAATAAAATGCACACCTACAACGAAATTAAAATCCACCTTGAAGGGCCCAAGGGTACTCCCTGGGCAGTCCCTGAATGCTGGAATAGGGAGACAGAGAGCCAGTGTATCAGTGCCTGTCTCATCAGTCTCAGCCCTTATGTAACCCAGCCAGCACTTGTTATTCTTACTACGAGCAGCACTCGTACTCAGCAGGCACAATCCTTACTGGGGCTGCAGCAAGAGCTGTTCTTTTCTTGCTCCGCTATCCTCTCCCCATCTTCCCCATCTCCCCCCCCCCCCCCGCCCCCCCCCCTTTTTCCTTTTCTTTCTTTAATTGTATTGCAACCCAAAACCTTGCTCAGAAACTTTCCCATGCCTTGGTACAAGAAGTGTCACTGGAACCATAAACACCATTGTTTTAATACCAACATTTCTGAAAAAATTGTTCTTAGGAACTGGTCAATCATTTCCCAACTTTCTCCCTGCTCACCTGGCTGCCTGTGCAGGTGAGGAAATGCAGCCTCTCAGGCTCTGCCTCACCCATGGAGGTCTGCATGGGGACATCAGCACTTCTGCAGCTTCCCTGCTGCCTCCCACTCATCCCTGAGTTGTAGATGTTCAGCAGAAAGCCTGGAAACCACAAGTGTTCCCACCTGAACTGCACTCTCAAAATATACTTGCCTTGCAAACTTAAATTCTGAAAGCCTTGCTAGAGCTTGGCCTCCCCTCAGGGAAGCATAGAAACCCCAGGAGACTCTGGCTGACCCCAAGATCCAGGGCAGCCCAGGGCTACCAGCATTTGCCCTTCTCCTGCAGAACAATCATAGCTCTGACAGCAAGTGCCACCCTACAGCCTCTGCCAAAAACAGAGTTGTAGAATCGCAGAATAGGGACCAGCCCTGGGACCAGATTGTTAAATGAAACCACTTCATTCCAAATTTATTTGGGGAATGGTGAAGAGGGGAAACTTTCAGGAATTTTTCTTTGGCAGGAAACTTCACCTCAAAGTGTAGTTCTGAATTTCAGGCTGACTTGACATGCAGCCTTCACTGACGCATTGACCTTCCCACTGCCCAGGGGCGCTTTGTTTCAGCCTCCTCTCTCTGTAACAGGCATCTGAGGAAAGCACCAGGCTCTGCTCAGGTAACACTCAGAGCCTGCAGCCCACTCCAGTTTTGCTGATTGCCTTTGAGAAGGCAATTGGCAGGAGCAGCTGTTTGTAATCATGTGTACTGTTCCACACTGGCTTTTCTAGTCTCTGTTAAAAAAAAAAAAAAAAGGCAATTCCTTTATTTGTTCCTGGGACCAGTTTATAACTTTCATCTACCAAAGGTGCAGATTATATTGCACTCTTATCCAAACCCAGCTACACACAATGACCAGAGCAGTATTCAGTATAATCACTGGCAATAGTGCTAGAAATTCATGTTCTAGAAAAAAATGTAAAGGTTTCTTTCCATGCAGATGGTGTTTCATCTACTAAATTGATGCTGATGTTCATAAATCACACATGATAAACACCTCTTGAGATTCAAATCCTTGCTTCACAGGTCAGGTACAGCTCAGCCAAAAACAAGACACTATTCCCTCATTCTTCTGGCTGCAAATCTCTTCAAGTCTACTCTTCCATTTCTCTCAAATCCCACAAAATCTTTCCTTTATTGTTTCAGTGGTTACCATAAAATGAAAGTATCCCCTTAAAAAAACAATACACACTTCTAAGTCATATTTCTGTGGATTGTTGCTCTTACATGGCCTTTTCTGTTCTCTGTCACACATCTGTTTATGAGCATCCCTTGTTAGAATACTCTAAACTTTATCTGCTTTAACAGGGTCTGTACTGAAAAGTTTTTCAAATTTCAGCAGTCTTTAATCTATATTTAGACAAGTTAAAATGATCTGGTTTTTAGCTGCTTCACATTCACCAGAGCAGATTTCTTAAAAACCTGTGTAGAATTCAGAGGTATTTAGACCTTTAATCCCCAATGAGACTAATGGCAGAGCTATAGCCCCCTGCAGAAATTAGGTTAAAGCAGAAGTAACAACAGGATGCACTAGAAACAATCATCCATGATCCTTCATTTGAGACAGAAATAAATCCTCCTTCTCCAGTCCTCCCCCTATACATCTGATATACAGAGAGAGCCTGCACCACTGTGTCCTTCTCCTCTCCTCCTAAAGCCCAGAGAGCTTTCAGTCTGACTTAGGGACACTAGGCAGGTGTAGTGTCCCAAAGCATTGCTAATTTTACCAGCAGCTCAGCAAAACCAGTGAAAGACAGTGAAACTTGGGGTTTGTGGTGCTGGCAGATGTGTTCTGTCCAAATCTAGCTATGATTGCTGCCTGCTGCCAACACTGAATGCTTAATATTTGCATGTCCTGCAGCAGAGAGGGCAGAAGACAAGGCAAGACATCATCCCCTTCAGCAGTTTCACATCAGTTGCTTGAGTCAGTGCTGTGAGCCTGCTGCAGCAGCCAGAGACCTGTGTGAGCTGAGACATGGTCTCTCACCTGCTGTGGCCCTGCCAAGGCTGCCTGACGACAGCACAGAGATGGGGCAGCTGGTGGTGACCTTCAGGAGGAGTCACCAGACACAGCGATCCTCACACTGGAACTGGGAGCCTCGGCATAGGTAAAGTCTAAGTGCCCTGCCACAGTTGGGCAGTGGCAGTGTCGTTTCAAGGACAGTTAAAATTAATAAAGTGTGCATTGTGTGTGTGAGGCCAGAGACCACGAGTTAATGCTTGTTTATGTTTAAATTTCCTTATTTGTGAGTAAAGTCACCTACTTTTTTTTCCGTAATGTAATCAAACTGAAACATGGCCAGAACTGAGATTTGATCATTGTGCTTTCACAGCACTTAGAATGGTAAATCCAGGCACCATTATTTAACAGATGTAGCCCTTGTGGATAGCAGGCTTTCGAAGGAGCTACCGTGATGTTAAACAAGAATGAATAGAATAGTGAGCAATGGTTTCATACCAGGCAGACTAAAAAGGCCAAACTGTTGAAGTGGACAAGGGAACTTTGCTGTGTTTGCTGTTTTATTCATGCACATTCCACTCTGGTTCTTGTCTTTAAAGCATGTGTGTCTTTCATCAAGTTCCTTTCAAAATTGACCAACTTTTTTATTACCCATCCATACAAAAACATCCCACCAGCAGAGCCACTGGGTAGGTCTGACTCTGATACCACACTCAATAAACTCCTCTACGCAAGAAATCCATGGGATTACTTCCTTGCATAAGGAATGCCAGAAAAAGAGGCCAGGCTTCCTAATTGAAACACTTCCTGAGATGCAGTGTTTCAATTGCACATACAAGCATTGGAGGGCAAAAGCACTTTGTAGTCTGAGCTAATTAAATGGTTTTTCATTCTGCTAAACCTTCCAGAGCACAAATTAAGATCATTTACAATGTTGCCTCCTAAAAGCTGCGGAGAAGGCAACCACTTCATGTCACATAAAGCACCAAAGTGCCATTGGATGGCAGCTGTTACTGCTGTCCCACTCCTGACTGCAAGCAAACCCTGAGCCAGTGAGCTCTAGCTGTCAACCAGCTGTGCCCTGACCCACTGAGCACCCCTGGGCTGGAATGCTGCAGCTTCAGACCCTTCAAAGGGAGCCAGAGACTGCCACAGAGCACCAAGGCTGTCATGCACCTCAAGACAAAGGACAAAGAGCAGAGACCTGGCTCACCTGCCAGAAACTCTGTGCACAGAAAAGCAGAGCCAAACCAGCACCTGAGCGTGGGAGATTAGTAAAGCAGTGTCCCCAGATTTAGTAAGAACTAAATCTTATCCTCAGGACACACCTTCACTGGTCAGCTGGGTGATTTGAAACCCTGGTTTTAGCCTTTTGCATGGCCATGAAGAATGAAAGTAGAAACTGTGACTTCCAGTTCTTACCAGAGCTGAGTTACTTCATCACCAGCTGAGTTACCTGCCAGCAAGACTTGGTTAATGCCAGACCTGAACACACAGTGCCCTTCCAGCACTGGAACAAGCACAGTTGCCACAGCACCCAGAGTTTAAACTGTACAAAAATGGACACCCTTGCTATAATCAGGTGAGAAGGTTCCCATTCCCATTTCACAATGAGAATGCAGCTCTGAGAAAGAGAGGCAGTTCAGCACTGGGGGGGAAAAGAAGTGGAGAAGTATTTTTGAAACCTGGCACAGAGGAACTGAAGTTTCTAAATGGAGGATGTTTTTCTGCTTCAGATGTAAGGGGTTTAAAGAATGATGAAATTTGCATTCTTATCTTTATCCCTTTTGCTTTCTCCACACAGTCCTAGACATATAAATATAGAATACACTGCCAACAAGAGCCAGGAGTCTGAATATTTTATGCAGAAGGCAGCAAATGAATTAGCTTTTCCTATAGTTAACCAGAGGTGAAATGTGCTGTGTTAACCCAAGTCTTACCTTGGTTGGAATCTCACGACTGCTTCCTGGCATTTCAAAGCCACATTCTGTGCATGGTTATTAGCTGAGGATCCAGCCTTCCCCTGCCACTCTGAGAGGCCTGGCAATGCACACTCCAGCTCCTGCAAAAAGAGGGAAAAAAAGAAAAGCTGAATGTGCCCTGTCAGTACCAATCCAATCTTAGCTGAATATTTTGCTTCAGAAAAAAATTGCTCCATGAGACCAGATGCTGGTTGAGGATCTTAGTTATTTTTTGGTAACAATCTGGAAACAACTGGAAAACACAGAGAATAAAAGGTTCTAAACAAAGTAGTATGGTATTTTACTGGAAAACAAGTTTCTGAAACCAAAGCAGATTGTAACCCATTTTCTGTTTATTACTTAAATAACAGATATCAGCTTCAGAGCTAAGTGGTTCTATACACAGAATTCATTTGAAATTATTTACTCACGTGTCAGTAAGATTTATTAGTTGGGTATCATCAAAAAAATTCTGGCTGACAAAGGCAAGTGCAGTTCATTTAAATAAGGTTTATAAAGTTTAACTGTTTTCCTCTTTCTCTTCCCTAGCATACGTGTAGCTTTGTGAGGAGGGAAAGGCAGTGAAGGGAAAAAAAGTCACATCACCCAATCTGCTACACAGGAAATAAGAAAGGCAATTTAGTCCAAAAAACTGAGTAAAAGAACAGGAATGAGAAAAGTATCCATTTAACCCCAACTTTTTGAAAACCAGTTGTAGGGCTGTGAAAAGATGCGTTCAGGATATCCTAATTTCCTTACCTTTGAAATGGGTTGTAATATTTCCCTTGCATTGCAATGAAAGAAGTTACTGAAAATCTTTGAACATGCGATAATCAAAGAGGGACCTTTTTCCTACTGTCGTGGGGTAACCTTAGTTGGGATTCCTGGTACAGAAGGAAGGAGGTCAAGCCCAAGTGACATTCCCAAAAGAAGGTATTGCAGTTTCCACCTCCAGAACTCATAAAACCAGGAGAGCATCTGAAGAAGCTCTCTTTTAGACTTCCGGCTGACTGAGAAAAGACATCGCTCTCTCCCCTCCGCGCCATCTGGTGAGGTCCGGCCAAGCCACGCGGCCTGGGCTGTTGACTGAGATGGCGTGGAGGGGAAGGGGGAATGGGGGGGGCCCAGGCCAGCCTTCAGTCCCTCACGGCAGCTACGGGCAGGAGAGCCAAGTCTGCTCCACTCGGCTCTACCCGAGAAAGAGGGGCTTCATTCTGCTGCCCCAGGCCGAGGTGACTCAGCCTTGCCAGGCCTGGCCGGCTCCACACACAGTCCAGTGCGGGAGAAAGCTCGGGCCGGGCACTGCAGCTCGGACACGGCCCCGCTGGCCATGCTGGGCTGGCTCGGGCAGGCTCCGCAGGGCGGCCTGGCGCGAGAGTGGGCTTGGGCCAGGCCCCTGTAGCTCAGATGTGGTCCCACAAGCCGCGCTCTGCACACAGCCCAGCGCAGGAGAGGGCTCAGGCCAGTCCCCTGCAGCTCAGACACGGCTTGGATGGAGAGCAGCACGGGCGGACTCCTCTCCCTCAGCTCAAACGCTGGGAATGCTGCACTCAAACAGAGCGGGCAGAGATCATGTGACCATCACCTGACTGAGAGACAAATTAACCTTCTCAATATCAGGATGGGACTTGAAAACATCCATTTTCCCCTGCACAGGAAGGATGAAGACACCTGCAAAAGGTACAACATAAAGACTCCAAGCTAATGAATGAAGCAAGGCCTACATCCAAAGAGGGTGAAGATGAGGAGTGTCCCAGCTTTGAGGCTGAAACTTCTCTTGTAAAGACATGTTGATAAACTCAGCTGTAATATACCCTGTAATATATGAACAATGGGCTAAAAGAGTGAAAAGGGGGGATGTAATGTTCTAGCCACAGCCAGTGGACTAAGGCTCCTGTGTAAAGATTCCTTGCCCCAGGAATAATAAAAGAAGACTTGTGTTGCCAGTAATGAGAAATGGGGATTTCGTTGCCACTGTAGTAGAAATGTTCATCCTCAAAAGAGTACCTCAGTGACCATCATATGCCCACTGTAGTGGTTCTGAGAAAGCTACTAAAGTGGGAGGGGTTTTCCAGAACAAGCAGATCTTTTCCTTCCGGGCAGCTGCTTGTATTGGGGCTGAAAACCGTAAGAACTGTATTTCTTATGGGGAAATCAACATAGTAAAGCAAGAGAAAACTTCTCTCCCTACACGAACTGAGAAAAGGACTATTCCAGAGGTGGTAAACTAACTGGAAGTCAAAGTGTTATCTTTTTGAATAGTCAGTGGGAAAGAAATGGAGAGGTGAGGGGGGAAGAAGGGTGTTCTAAAGGTCTTGTTCTGATTCCTGATTTTTATTATTCTTTTTTTAAGTCTGTTAATAAACTCTCTTTATATTCCTTAAAGTTTGAGCCTATTTTGCCTACTATTAATCCTTATCTCACAACAAAAATCAGGTAAATTTTGGTAAGTGTGCTGGTGTTTAGCCAGAACTCAAATAGACGAAAGCACTACACAACTGGTGTTTCTGCCCAGTTTCCCAAACCTCAAACTGCAACATCTACCTCTTTATTAGCTTTTGTAATCCATATTTTAGTCTAATGGCTTAAAAAATTAAAATACAACGTGCTCTGCAAAACAAAAGAGCTCCTTTCCCTGCTAAAGCAATGTACCTGACTTTGCTCCAGTTTCAAAGCTTGGTTGGATGCATAGAAGTCAAAAGTATGGATAGGATTCTTCAGATGGGAATTTTTAGGGCAGAGAGAACATGGCAGTTCCAGGTGCTTTCTGCTGGATGAAGGGAAAAGCTGAGGACAAGAGCATGTGCTGGCAAGAAGCCCTTGCTTGCAGACTTGATGTTTGAGGACTTGCATGATTTTGGATGTTTATGTATTTTTTTCTCTTTTATGTCTTTGTTGCTGCTCATAAATCATGTCATTAGGGTGTTAACAAGTAATGCTAGGGAAACACCCTTGATGGAACCTCTGTTTCTAAAGAGCAGTGAGATCCTGATGTGCCACAAGCACATACAGCAGAATTCTGTCTTCTACTGGGTTTTTGTTTCTTTTTCACTAAAGAGGGTGACTTCTACAATGAAGTTGCATCATAACAAACATAAACAGAGAATCTGAAGAAAAACTTGCAAACTGCCTGATGTGTTCACGTGTTTGTGCCAACATCAGCTCTGGTTTTTTGATTACTGTGCACTTAAAATCACAATTTTAATGTCAAATTATTGGACATCCAAGCAACTTGCCCACTTCATTTATACTCAAAACAAAAAACTTAACAATTTTCAGCCTTCTCATCTCTAGGCACTGATTGCCAAGCCACCTTTCATTTTTATAGCCATTTACCTTGATAATAAGACTTTAAAATTGAACTTTTACTGTCTCTGCCTGTTAGCTAGGGAGTTTAGTGTCATTTTGAAAGTATGTCTCAATAGGGAATTTGAGGATGACTCATTCAAGAATCTATACTCATGACTGTGCACCGAAGGTGAGTGACAGGAGAAAGGATTGGGCAAGGAAAGCAGACTTTCTATTCCTCACCATCTGTTCTCACACTGACTCCCTGGAGTATGTTCTGGGCATATGCTTCCTCACCTCTTGAAGTCAAATAAATCCCAATTAGTTTCATCTCCTATAGATGAGCGTTGCAGAATTGCTAAGAAAGCTGATGGAACCATGGGAAAGATGAAACCAAATAGCTGGAATGCAGCAGTGCAGTCTCATTCCAGCAGCCTCCTCTCTTCCCATCCTCAGTTTGGAAAGGTTACAGCTGCCTCCAGAGCCAGCTCCTGCCCCCAGGGAAATAACTGCAGGCAACATGCGAAGTACAGCTTTACTCTGGTGACATTTTGTCATCTGATAAGTGGTCAAGTGAAGTCACCTGATGCTGCTCTTTTATTACACTTGGGTTTGTTAATCATAAGTGTAAATCTAATAACCTTCTCTTCATGAAGACCAAAGGCACATGACCACAGGGCTACACTTGTGCCAGAAGTATCAGAGGCACAGGAATCACACTTCAACTGAGAGCCTTGTGAAGCTCCAAATCCCCAAGCTGGCCATCTTTTCTCTATTTGATCACAGTTATCTGTTCGCTCTCAGAGACCTTTCTACAATGGAAACCCCTTGGATTCTCACAACTAGAAAGACACACAAAAATGGTTCCCATCCAAACAGACTTTAATCCTTCCAACACATGCAGCAAACTCATTCATCTCCCTATAGCCTGTTCTAATTTTAAAGGGACAATTCTCTGTAAAAGCAACTCATGGGCATATAACATGTAGGAGTGAATAGCAAACAGTTCCTTGGCTTATCAGAGCAACACCTTTAACAGAGATTCTATCACTGCTCTGGTGTTGCTGTTTCTGATGCCACAGAGAAGTCAGGCTGGGGAAGTGAGAAGACTGCTGAAAAAGCACTCTGTCAATAATCTCAGGAAAACAGGATGAACAGTTTAATCACAATGTGCATCATGCTTTTCTTTCATAAATATTTGTGCTCAGAAAGTGCTGTTTGTCAGCTCACAATCACCCGCTTGGGAGTACATCATTTATCCCAACAAATGGCTTAGTGGGCTTTCACCAAGGAAGGTTCATGCAGTTACAGTGTTTCATCACTTCTGTCTTTCCAAATTCAAGCCCTTGAGTCATGTGACAGTAATCTGCCTGTTTTTCCTTCCAGAGGCTGCATACCTAAGTTGCACTAGTATTTTATGGCAGTCTAATTATATACTCAAAAAGTTTCTCACAGAAGAATATCACCATTTCCAGTTAACCCCTTGGGGCCATGAAAAATGCCACAGAGCAGCAAATCTGTGCTGTGTTGGCTTTCATTGGGTGAGAGGTACAGGCAGGACACACACAAGGGGGCTCAGAAGAGGCTGGAAAAGCAACTGATGACCTATGAGACAAACCTTGCCTCATTTCCTGCTTCTTGATGACTCTCCTTCCTGATCTGCTTCTACTTGCTCTTCACAAGGCAAAATTCCCATAATTTTTTTCTCTTCAGCTGATACACATACACACCTCATCTCCCTGCAGGTTAATAATATTTCCTAGTAATGCAGTACAGTTGCAAAAAAACATTGCTTCATCTCTGAATGAGCTCCAGAAGAACAGGCAGGAAGATCAGGGCAAGAGTTTGACATTGATATTCCAAAAGAGACTGTGATAATACCATTGGGATTCTATTTGCTTTTCATTTTCCTTCAGGGATTCAAAAGGACAGTTCTCACTTAGAAGGTAAGACATTCTGTCTAAAATGATGAAATCCCATTCTAAACTTGGTTCACAATACTTTCTAGTCTATAATAGGTTTGAAGCACTTCAGAAAGAGCTCTGCAAATTTCTATCCGCAAACAAGAAGGGAGGAGAGACAAAAAGTAGCCAAATACATTATGCACCAAAGAAGAGATGGAAATACAGACATCTGTATTTGTGTGTGCACAATTTTATGTAAACACAGACATCTGTATTTACAGATGTCAGGCCTTGTGCCTGCTGCAGACCAATAAATCTACCAATATTAATATTAGCTATCTTGGATGTGAGACTATTTCCAACTGAGGGGTTAAATCCAGAGCTCTACCCTTTACACCACACATCCAACAAAGCTTGGGAAGCACCAGGGAAGAACTGAGGCATTTTTGGCAGCTGCTGAGAGGTGGAATTCTAGAGTAAACAGAGCAAATGTACCTCCAGAGACAGCAGCAGAAGCTGCCTCATTTCTAGTCTTCCTTTACACCGTTTACAAAAGTTACAGCTCTGCTCCTCCCAGCTCAACCCAGGAAGATGGTGAGGGGTAGCACTGCTGCCAGAATCTGCGCTGGTATGGACTTACTATTTAAATATGAGAAAAACAGAAATTAAGATGAAGGGAAACTATGAAGTCTCTTTATTGACAGCGAAAATACCAGTGCAAGAGATCCTTGATCAAATAAACAAAACAAGAACTGTCTAACCAAGTGCTGCAGCTACCTAGTTTTTATATTTGGTGCAATAAAACAGGAAAACTTAAGAGAAATATTTGCACATCTTCATATATGCTCTCCACTCACTTCTGAAAGCAGTGACAGCACAACCCTCTCTGCAGTTCCCTGGCTGAAAGAAACTATTACAGGAGGATTCCAGACTGCAGGTCCCTGGAAATCAGGGTGGATTTGTGGGGTCTCAAATCACAGCGTGAATTACCAGAGTCCCTCTTTGCATATGAAAAGTTGCTCAGACATTGTGCCACAAGCCTACCCCTGGTAAGTTTAATTCTTTACCTGACTTTCCTCATGGCTTTTTCCATTTTCTAGCTTGCAATGGGCTTAGGTTTCCTCAGCTTTAAGTTGCCCATTTCAGGCTTCAGAGCGCAGTCAATTACAACCTGCTGCTTGTGCTGCTGAGTGTCTTGCAAAGGCAGCTGCCTTTCCTCTAAGACAGCAGAGTTGTCCGGGTGATTTTCTTTGTTATCATCGTCTCTGTAAGAAAATAAAATTGAAATGCATCAGGCAGGATTTCAGACACCTGTCAAAACATTATGAAGGAAGAAGAGCAACAAGTTCTTAGCTATTCATGGTATACTGCTTTCACCAAGTTTAGTGGTCTACATATCAGTAATGGATCTAAACTACTGTTAGCATTATTACACACTCAACTGTGGAGCTACTTAAATGTTAGCTTTAGAGGCACTCTTGGGCTTCAGCCCTACAGTTCACATTCCCCAAATAAAATCTGAAACTGTCTTTTTCATGCAGAAGACTTCCCCCACCAAGTGATTCATAGTATGTGATAATCTCACAAAAATGTCATCACAGACAATAATTCCTCATTACACACTTCCCTTCTGATGGTCTCCAGCTTTGAGGGCCATTGCACAGAGGGAAGGAGGAAGCCACTCAAAGTAAGGTCTGAACACCCAGAGATGTATTTGGAAAAAACATTCTCCATGAGAGCACACCTGGTGGCTTAAACAGACACTGTTACTCATGGATGCTTACTCTGGGGTCTGGGACGGACATTGTCAGTCCCCACCCAGACTGCAGTGTGTAAACTCTTCCCAAGGAGACCTTGCTGGTCTCATCCACACCCAGTCACTCCTGCCTTAGCCTGGTCTCCTGCATTCCACTGGGAGCATCTCCATGGCACCATGAAGGTACCGCAATGCAGAGAGCAAGGCTGCCTGATGAGCTGGATGAGTTGGCAGCGTGAGCTGGGTGGCATTGTGCTCCAGAATCCCTTGCTGTATCTTAGCTTTCAGGTGGGGTTTCAGATGTTGGCTCCAGCTGGTAGCATTCTAATGGGTAGCTGAGAGATGACCTCTCTCCTGGTGTGAAACTTCCACAACTGAGGGAATCAAGGGCTACTGAATTAAATCCCCCTGAGATATTTCTTTTTTCCAGAAAGCATAACTTGCTAGTTCAATGTTTTCTCCTAAGGATTCTGAGCTGCCAAACTCACTTTCCATCTGTGGCCCATCAGCATCCAGATGGATGCTTGCAGGGTGCCTATGGAGTTGAGCACCATTGCTGCCCAAGCCTTCTGCAAGTGTGCTCCAAGGCAGTTGTTATAGTTACCGCTTTAGAGCCCACGGGTGCTCCAACAATGTGCACAAGTGTTGCTAATTTTAAAGTGTCATCTGAGTTTAAAATCTTCCTGAAAGGTTAAGTTGCATACTCTAGCAATCAATATGTACTAACATAGCCATGAGAAAAGCATACTTCAAGAATACTTCAGTTAAATTACAGTTTGGAGGAATTTTTTTCCCAGACACACTCAGCAATGAGCATATCCTCGCACAGTTGCAAAACTCTGCTTAATACTGCTTTGTACCAGCTGCTGTACAGTACAATTCAATGTATAAGCACCAGAGCTGCATCTGAATGACAGGAATATGATGTGAAGTTAAGAATACAGATCATAATATATTTACTTATATTATAACAATGGCAATTAATCTTCATATTGATCACACAAAAGTACACAAGATAAATAAGTATTTCCCAGAAATACTAACAGCTTTTGCAGATAATATCCCAGAAATTCTGCATTCCTTTAAGAATAAAGGTTTCTTTCTAATGGTTTAACAGAAGCAGTCACAGCTTCATTTGCTGCCAATGGATTTCAGACAAAGTTTACAGGAGAGTACCTGGGACTGGAACTGCCTGCTTGATCTTCATGCACAGAGTCTGAATACCCGTCACACCTTGAAAATGAATACAAGATAATTGCTGATTTTCTGCCAGCTGCAGAAATGAAGCTTTTAATAACATTACAGTGCAGCTCAAACTATAGACACATTTCTTCTCCTTGCACTTCAGTTAGGGTCATTTAATGCCATAGCTGCTCCATGATAGTCTAAATCTCAGAAGAAGAGGATTTGAGATGTCAAGTGTGCCCAATTTGGTATATCATTTTCAGACAAATGGAAATAATTACAAGGAATTCAGATGTTACCATAGAAAAGACAGGAAAATTACAAGAAATTCTGTATTCTAATTGCTTATAGTATGCTTCACATTAACCCCAAAAACAATTAGACACAATTAAGGATGTTTTTCTCCCAAACTCACAAAAATATTACCTGTGATAGAGCAGTCACCCTTTGTGCAGCAGGGAAAAGAATCCCCAACTAAATTATGAAGTGAGAGTTACTTTTAAAAAGTGAACTAACACTTTTTAAATGCCGGAACAACCATAACCAATTACATCCCTTAAGTTACAAACAACAGCATTCTCCTAAGGCTGCCTAATCAAAAAAGAAGCCTAGATAAATATGCTAAACCACAACCACTAAGAGCTGAACATGACACTGTAGCTGCATGGCTGAACTTTGCAGGATGATTTACCTGCAAAGCCCATGAGCAGTCTTTCTTCAAATAAACCTACATCCATAAGCACACACTCCTAAAATACGCAAACACCCAGTCTGATATTGCTGGGGTAAAGTCGAGGCCCTCTCCTCACCCTCAGTTCATACTCACAGGGCACAGACACTAAGGAGGCCTGGATCCCTTGAAGTTTTCTGGCAGAGGAATCTCTTCATTATGGGGGAAGCAGCCTATACTTCTGCTGACTTGTTAAATTTTGAGAACTGCCCCACTTAGAAGAGAGTACATTAAGTGACACATTCATAGCTCTGCATTTCAATTTGATGGCAAGGGTTTTAATATATTCCTCTTCCCCACCAGTCTTCTGCTGGTGTCTATATCAAAAGTCAGACTGCAGCAGAAAATATTTAAAGGGCCACTCAAGTGTTTACACTTTCTGAATACATCAGCATATGCATGAAAGCATTTGCTGCTCACAACTGGAGCACAGAACTGCAGTGGCAGATCCCCCCAATCACACAATCTTCCTGCAATGAGTGCAGCTTTCCCCACACAGCAAAGTGAGATGATGGATGAAATACAGGGGTTGATGTGCAAAATGGAAAAATTCCCTATTGAAATCTGGTTGCCTCTGGATGCCAGTCACACCTTCCCCTCTGGCCAATCCCTGACTACCTCACAGGAACCCACAAGGTCTGGGCACAGGACACACTGGGGGTTTGAATAAGGAAGCCCAGTGTGAAAGGAACCAGGAACCTGTAGAACTAGGTGGAATATTTCAGTGGGAGGAAACAGTAGAAAGAAAATGCCCTGTGAGGAGACAGTGCCAAGGTCAGAGCTGGATGGACAGAGCTCCCAGCACAGACAGGGAGAAGGAGAAGGTGCCACCAGGTGGGGTGTGCACCATGGGCCAAGCCATGGCCAGAAAGGCTAGGGATTCCCTAAAGGGACAAACTCTCCCTCCTGGATGTCCCTCAGAGAGAGGAGGTGGGAGGAAGCACCTCTACCATCAGTTTTTCTCTCCCCTCCTCTCACTAGCCCCCTCACTTGGCAGCCTTCAATCCTGAAAGACCACCTCGGCAATGGGGAGCACTCTCTGGAGGGACAATGGATGGCTGAGCACAAGTCCAGTGGCCCAGTCTGTGTGAGCACATCCTTAACTGGGGGAGCTGAGCTGGCTGTGAGGAGGGGATCTCGAGAGGCAGAGGTCCTAACTCAGCATCCAGCAACTGATAGAAGTCATAAAACAAGTCACAGCTTAAAAACAACGTGAGTGTGACAAAATGTATTTGAGTAGTTGTAGATAGGAAAGATAAGCAATAATGAGTCAGAGAATACAATGACCATCATGAAATTTAAAAGATCATTAGGAAGTTCAGAAGCAACACACTCTAAAATTTCCAACAGAAATTTTTGCCTGGGCAAGAATAAATAATAACCAGGAGGCTGAGAGCTCACTCATACAAGACAGTGCTTGAGGCTAGGACCATAGCAGGACCTTTAAAAAGATGCATTTGTGATATAATGCAAATACCCATCATTAAAGCATGAGGTGTTTTTACCTTGATTTCTTAAAGAAGTGCATTGTCTGTGTTCATGTCACCTGTCTGCACATATCAAAACAAACATGCACACTTTCCTCTCACTAGTAACTTGTAAATCTTCTTGTCTAGCTTTAGCTGTATTTAATAGATAGGGTGATATTCAAGAGTTTGGTAAGTTTTTTGATAGTTTGTGACCATGTAGAGGAGAGAGTTCCCACCAACCAAAAAATGGTAGCAGCATCTTCCTCACTCCTAAACCACCAGAGAATATGCCACAACAGCTTCAGGTCAGAAATCCAAACGGGTTGAAGCTTACATTGGGTAGGAACTCTGTTTTGACAAAACCAGTGATGTGAATACTTCCCCTTCAGTGCCCAATCCAGCTACTGACTGATGGATATCTCTTAAAAGTAAGTAAATCCATTATTGATCTTATGGCATGGGCCAGAGTCAGGTCAGAGCTGGGACCCCACCCTGGATGGAGTGTTGCTCTGACTCTGGATATCACTGCCTCTGTGTTTCTTCCAGGGTCTCTGCATTAATGGGATCAGCTTCTTTAACTTTCTTCCATTTTCACCTTCCCACAGAAGCCATTTCAGAACAGTGAAAACTGCTCCCTTTTGCTGACTTGACCTTTCAGATGCTCACGTGCACAGCTCCCAAACCAGGCTGCATGCATGGCTTGCTGGGAGCTTTGCACCCCCAGGCACTCGACTTGTCTGGAGAAATGTTCCTGATGGGGCTGTACCACCGGCTTTAGATCATTCAGGAAGCCCTGGCTTTGCCTTTGCCGCAAATAAAGACAGAAATTGGTAAATGAGAATGTCTAGATTTGCATGGCAAGCTCTCTCTTTCTTCTACTGAATAAAAGTAAATCTATTTTCATCTGTTTTCAGAGATGGCCAACACAAACAGTGAGCGCTGAAATCAGTAAGAATTGTGTATCCACAGCAGCTCTCAAAAGCAGGCAATGGGAGAGGGCTCCAAATGAGACTTGGGGAAGGCAACTCTGGAAACCAAGTTTGTTCAACTGGACAATGCTTTTCAGATAGCATTGTTCACTCGCTTTGTTTTCTCAAAGTACGTTTCTACCCCTTTGTTTGGAAATATAAGATTAAACATGAAATCCCACAAACCAACAGCAGCTGAAATGAGGGAGATCCAGCCTTCATGCCTGGCCCAGCCCAGCTCTGCCACACTCTGGCTCTCAGTCTGCACCCTCTCCATCTCTCCACAGGCAGGGCTGGCACCACACTCCCAGCTTTTATACCCTCCTGGGTTTAACATGAAGCCCCACAGAGAAAAGCCATCAGCCTCAGGTCCCAGAAACCTCAGGGGTGAGGCAGGCCTGGGGACTGCTCCAGGGGAATCTCTACAGGAAACAATGGATGCACTTATGGACAGAGAAAAGGGAAGGAGAAAAAAAATGTGAAAAATGTATTAGCTGAAGTCTGGCTATTTTTCTGTGAAGGGGGAGCAATCTAGAATTTTACAGACCACAATTCATCACTTAACTAACAGGAACATAGGAAATGAAAACAAACAAGCATACAAGCAAACAAAAACCCCTCCATGATTTATTAGCTTCAGTTCAATCTTTCCATACCTGCCCCAGTCACACAAAAAGTGTGACTAAATTTACATATTAAATAAAGCAAGGAAATATAAGCAAATAAAGCAAAGCAATATAAGAGAGCAAAATTCTTTAGATCCCTTTGAAATATTACTTTTCCTGTAGTGGTTATGACAACATTTAGGGATGGCTCTGATGATCACCACTTGGCCTGCTTTCAGAATGTCCCCTGTCTCCACAGCACACAGCTCACTGTCCAGCTGAGGTGTTTTAGCTTATAAGCATTTTCTCAGTGTAAAACTCACCTAATACACAAGCAAATCCATACATCATTTTCCTCCTGAAAAACAGCTTGGCACCTTACTACTGCAGAATCTTCCCCAAAAGCTTTTGAAACAATCAAAAGCATGCAAAATAAAAATTCACAGAACACCAATATTGAAGTGGTTTAGACTAAAATAAGACAAAGACCATTTCATTTGCAATAGTTCCTAGAGGGTTTCCCTTTCTAACTTTCTAATGTCCTCACTTGTTCTGTTGTCTCTTTAAAACTACAAGAGAAATAAACATATAGATCCTTATGATTATGATATATACAAAAGGCCTTCTAATGAGTTTATGGAATTGATTACAGCAAAATGACGTTTTTGATACTTGGCCTGTCTAAATAAAGTATAGGAATTTTTCAAAATATTTGCAAATTATTTTTTTTCCTAACAATGCTTGTGGTAAGTACAGACCATGTGTCCAGAGAAAAACAGACTTGCTTGTGTTTGACAGGATCGTCAGTACCAGAAATGAGCACTATTTTGACAGGAGGTTTATCCGACACTGAAATTCATGCACTTAAGCATGTGTGATGTGCACCCAGCATATATTCTCCCAAAAAAGGTATTTCACTGCTAAATAGTCACGGAGCATATAAAGGCAGCTACTTTATGCAATCCTTCCCATACAGTCAAAAATATATTTAGATTACAGAAAACTCAATCAAAATATATGACAGATAGCTTGGGACCTCTCATATACCACTTACAATTATTCTGTACAGTAACTAAACTCATCATTCTTGTTTAAAAATAAGGACATCTTTAAAGTGTTCACTTACTCTGCTAAAGCTGTCGTGTTGAAGGACTTATCCTGAATGCTGAAACAGAAACAAGAAAACATCAGATAGATCAGCAAGGCAGGCAGGCTCCCTGTATCCTCCTCAGTTGTAGGAACACATGCACAAACATGGCATTGCGAGGCACGTCTCTGTGTGCTTGCTGTACATGCACGGCTGTACCTTGGGCTGCTCTGCACATGCTCATAATCAAGGAACCACAGGGATTAGTCCTACAACACTCACAAAGCCCAGCCAGCAGCGCCCAGAATTCAGGCAGGAGTGCAGGTAGACTGTGAGGCTCGCATCATGATCTTTAATAGCTGTAAGAGTGCTGTTAATAAAGGCTTAGGTTTGCAAACAAGCATTTGGCATTCTGTCCTTTGAATGTTTGCTCTGTGTAATTGGCTCATCAAATGCAGGGGGGTTTATTACTTAAATAGGGTTGCCCAGCTAAACTGGCTGGAGGTTTTCTTGTTTAGTGGTCTCTTACGTGCTCAGTTCATGGTCAAACCCCTAAGGATTCCATGAAAAATAAAATCTGGCAGAAAGGACAGTTCAAGTAGGGAAAGGTTATTAAGCTAACAACAAGCAGTAGATGAAACCATTCCTGCGAAAGGAATAGGCTGCTGTGCTCCTGCAACAAAATGTTTCTGACCTGATGTAATACGTTCAGCAGGGTCAGCTCAGGATATTGCAAACTGCTGGGTTTGAGGCAGCAGTGGAAATCCCCCTCGAACAACACCCCTCAAATCCAGTGAATACACTCTCGGATCATGCTGAAATCTTAGAGCAGCAAAAAAGGAAAAAAAAAAAAAGCCCGACCAGCAAACAATCTCACTGCTACATAGCAGAGATAGGATTTTTTTGTTGTTATTGTTTGGACTGGGGTAGAAAAAGCAATGCAGACAACAACGCCTTGCAAGCACTCCTGTTTGTGACAAAGGCATCTCTGAGACGCCAGCATCAAGCGGAGCAGGGATAAAGAGAGGCACCTCCTCCTCCTCCTCCTCCCCGCAGCAGCAGCTTGTGCCTCTGCGTGGTGTTGACACACATTTCCCAGGCAGCAGTGGCAGCCAGGAATCACAGCCCTGACAATCGCTTTTCTCTCACCAACAGCACTAACAATGCATCACATCTTCCACCGTCCCAGCCTCCCTACCTGCTCACACACTGCTTGCTCCATCCTTTCTTATATTTGTACATATATATATATATATATATATATATAAATGTGTATAATGGCATGAATTACCTGGGGATCAGAATATCACAACCAGACCACAGGGACCTCTGCCCTTCAGACAGCAGGTTTTATCAGAGAAGGGTGAACAAAAAAAGCTAAATTTAGTGGTTAGTAATTAAATCCTTCCTTAAAACTGAAATTTCATTTTTTTTTTCTCTTCCTGTTTCCAGTTTCTTTGGTCTGACCATACAAATATATATTTCCTTATTGCTATTCTATTGCAGGACAGCAACTGAACAAAGGTATGCTTCTGTTGTGGGAATCAAAAGCTCAATTTACCTGCTCAATATATAGTGTCATTAAAAATAAGTGAAATTGTTTTTAAGGAATATATTCCAGAATGCTTAAGTGCTTAACTCTTGATTTTGAATGGTTAGGCTGGGTTCACAGCCAGCACTTCAAGTGTGTAATGGAGGAATCACTACATTTTATCACAAAATCTCTCTGATAAGCATCATAGCTTGGATAGAGTAGAATTTAAAGGACTGGGTACCTACACACACCACCACAAGAAATGGAGCTCTTACAAACATGACTTCTCCATTTGTGGGTGCATAAGTCAAGGTCTAATTATCTGCAAATTCATTCCCTGTGCAAAGACACTGCAGGGCTTAGATGTTTTTACTGGTAAGATAACATGACTGAAAATCAGTTTGTAAGACAGGGATGCTTTGGAATGAGACCAAGTTTAAAGCATCATCTCTTTTGTTTGGCTGGATTTTGGTGCTGAACAGCAATTGCTGAATCTCCTTCAGGGAAGCACTTTACTTTGCAGCTCACTCACAAACTTCCACTAGTTTTAAAGATGGCACTTGATGTGTGTACACTTGCCAATGTAAATGGAGAGTCTCTTCTTGTAAGGTTGTGAAACCATTCAACAAAAACAAAATTTCATGCAAAACAGGCATAGCAATAACAAATGCACATAAGTAAAGACCAGCCAAACTCAGGAGCCTATTTGAGAGTAATGTCTCAGTCAAATAAATGGAGCCATCCTGCTTCTGGGGAACACAAGAGAGGAACTACAGTAGACTCACAATGACTTTACTTTTCTTCTTTTACCAGAAGGAAGTAATTTGCCTTTAGGGGCAAACACTCATTTCAATAGGGATGTTGGCTTGGGCTCTACTGGCTGACCCCAGCTCCTTCCACCTGCTCCCCATCCACGTGCTCGAGGTAAGACCAGAGCAGGCCAAGAGCCTCTGGCTTCACAAGGGAGAGCCTAAGGTGCTTGAACCTGCATCTCTGCTTCCTTCTAATTCCCAGGCATGGAGGAAACCTAAAGCTGCTGTTACCTCCTTATTTTCAATAATGACATGCAAGCAATTAGGGCTGTAATGCTATAAATCACTCTTTAGCACACTGAAATTCTCAGTGCCAGATGTATTTCATCACCACATTCAGATGACATGCCAGGCTTCTTATCATCCTGAAGTCTCAATGAAAAGAAAGATACACATATGTGTAAAGTAAGCTTTAAACTTTCCCACTGAATAACATATAAACTTTTAACGACTTTTTATTCTGAATTCATCAGATTATGTGTTTCTGAATTCTGAAAATAAAGGTTTTAAATCAGTTTTTTCCTTATTTCTTCTGAACAGTTTCAGTGATTCATATTTTTGCAAATCCTATCTATGAAAAGACACTTTCTCTGTGGAAGAGCTTCCCATTTTATACCGAGTTTTGTCTTACCCTCTTTTGCCAAGTGTTGATCTAGCCAACATAAACACCACATGACAGCCCTTAGCTGGCAACAAAAATGTCAGAGATCCCCAAAGCAAACATCTACATACATTTTGGAGATACCAAGATTCAAAAATATGTCGCTGTTCACTTCTGAAAGTTTGACTAATATATTGCCTATTTATGGCTGGCAAATAGATTGGCATAGAAATTCCATTCTTTATTTGGTTTGTATCATCAGGAGAAGTACTGCTAGGTCAGGAGGAAGAGCAAAACAGGAATCACAGCATCCAGCTTGGTTTTGCATGTAACAGAAACACATACTCAACATAAATGACATGTTCATAAGCTCAGAACAGCATTAGCTGGCAGTGAGTGCCTTACAAAGTAAGTCTGCAAAAGGAGAGAGAGGTAGTGAGGCAAAAGTGGGCAGAAATAGTTCTGGCTTCAGCAGAAGGGTACAACAGTCAAAATGTCATAAAAAATAGGAATACTGAAGCTCTCCAAGCTGCAGTTGTCTAAAGAGTCACACAGCCCCCACGCCCACATCCCTGCAGGCTTTGTGGCTCTTTGGGTTCACCTGCAGAGCAGAATCTTTGCCTCAATTTCCTGAATTTGCTCATCTCACTAAATGACTGTTTTCTTTTAAGGGCATTTCTGACTCAGACAAATTATTTCAACCCTAACTACAGAATAATGAAGAATTTGTACTGGGAAATAAGCTGTATTTTAAAGGGGAAATTACACATTTACAAAGAACTCTAAACTCTCTAAGGTTCTGGGAAAGTTAGTATTCTGCATGTAATATCTACTACCTAATGACAAACTCAGTGCAAGCCTATAGGGTGTGATTAGCATTTATTACCAGACTATTTTCTTTATTATTATTTGTTATTCCACAGAGTCCAAAGTGCCTGTGCTGGAATTGCTGCCTCAAAGGCAATTACATTCTGCAGTGCAGTCAGTCCATACAAGGGAGCTGCCTTGGGCAGGGAGGGATGTGAGAGGCACAGTGTGACACACACACTGCAGGATGAGGAGCCCAGGGCAACACCCTCTGGCTTGGGGAAGAAGTTACTCATGTTCCACTACCCAAATAAAGGGAAACTTGGAATGATCTCCCCTCTACTGTCTCTCTGGATGAAGTCAAGTCATCCCTGCCAGACCCAGCTGAGCTCAGAGTCATAAAAATATTGAGCAAATTTGTTTTTCTTGGAGCATGTGTATTCCTGCCAAGAAACAATACCCTGAAGTACTGAAGTACTTCAGCTGTGCTTCACCTTCCTCTCAAGCTGTACCAACAAGGAGGTGCACTGAGTCCCACCTGTTTGCATGCACAGCTTTTGCTGCCACAAACAGAACACCTTCAGCTCCACTGCTCTGAGGAGCAGGTTAAATATGCTTCCTTGGCAGGTCACACTGCTGCTTCTGAGGCCACACTTCTGACTTGTCTTTAGGCAGTGAAGCAGTAACTCCTTTCTGATTTTAGCAAGCCTGTTGTCTTCCCACACACAGGATTTTCTTGAGGAATAAGGGCAGGAATCGCTCTGCAGCAAAATGTTAGCATTGTGGATCGCTCCAGTGCCTTGCCCTTTCTTCAAAAGTGATCCTGCAGTATACTTTTGCTGTTTTCCAACCTGTAAGGCATAAACCAAGGAGCTGCCATGTGAGAGAGGAGTCACATGCTCTCTCCTGTAGTGATAAATACTGAGTGTTACATGCTGGGACTCAAAATATTCATGTGCTCACCAATTTGCTTTCTTGACGAGCAGCCTGCCTTTTTACAGGCAACATTCTCCGAGACATCAGCAAACAACTCAGGAGAAATTAAACTAAAATACAGCAATTACATGTAGGAGCCGGTTGGTGAGCACTCAATCCAGGTTCCACATCTTTGATTTTCTCCGTGACCTAATTAGAACATCATCTGAGAGGGGGGAACCTGGGGGAAAGAGCACTCAGTTGATCTTGCTGTGTGTCTCAAAATGAACCAACAGGCTCATGCAGGAAGAGACTCCAGCTGAGCGTAGGTGCAGACACAGATGTCATAATCCAGTCCAGGGAAATTCCATAAGGTGCCTTTCTGCTGGATTGGGTAAAACTTTGTGCACCTGAACAGACCTTCAGGGCATGAATATATATATATTTTCTGAGGATGTTTCAGTGTGCAATCAAATTGCACATAATTCCTGGCTCAAGCCTTCTAAGCAGTAGGCCCATGAATCCCACACACACTCCCAAAGTACACCCAAGTTTGCACTGAGGGGGACACATCTACCCTGTAGCTCAAAAGGCACAGATCCCTGCTCTTTTAAAGGGAAAAATATCATGGAGCTACATAATTTTGGACAGATTGTGGACCACTACAGTCCCATCACTTGATTACATTACTGCAGCCCAGGTGCACATACCTGAGCAAGCACCAACCGTGGCAGTGGGAGAGCTGCCACTAGCACAGGGAATTGGGCAGGGAGCCCATACCAAGCTCTGCTGGAAGGCTACACCACTCCTGGTGCCCTGCTAAATCAGGATCAGCTGATTTCATACAGGCCTCTGGTCTGAGGAAGGCTGCTAAGCTGGAAATACAGAACACATCCCTAATTTTGTTATTAAAGAACAAGTTGTTTTATGAAGTCCCATCAGCTCTGTCAAAAACCTCTGTAGAGATGCCCAAGAGTCATTATCCAGCACTCACAGGGCTACATAATAAGCCCAGCTGTACCAGCCTAAGTGGTGCTACTGACTGAGCTACTACTCAGCTGCAGTGATCCTCTGCAGATAATTTAACACTGTCACAGATGACAAAACTATTTCCAACAGCTTTACACCAAAGTCAGGCTAGACTCAACACAGCATTCATTCATAACCAGTTTTTCCTTTCAACATTGCAAGATGAGGAAAAATACATACATATATTTAATTTTTATGTTTATGTTCCATTCCAAACATCTATTCACAGAATTCACAAACCTGAAAGACTTCAATATTTGTCTTTTTTCACATCTGCCTGTAGTAATGCACTCACCTGGTGAGGTACTTGGCAGATCTTGCTCTTTCTCCTTCCTGTAACTAGCAGACCACGTCATACTACCTTGTCTCACCTGGAGCTTTACCTTCCCAGCAGCAGAGAAGCCAGACTGATATAAAACAAAATCAATACCAATCTAGAAGACATGTATCAAAACCAACCTAAAGCAATTGCCGTTTAATTTCAGAGCTTATTCTCAGTGACATATAGAAGCACCTCTTTAATTAGCATTGTCAAAGAGTTCCATTATCAGCAATTATGTGTTTTCAGAGGACACCTGGCCTTCCCCCAAGCATTGCTGTGCTCCACCTGACCCTCACTGGTTAGTCCTACTGATATCTGAGGGACAGACCAGGTAACATAAAAAAGAGATTTGCCATGAATCCTCTCTAAACCTCTTTCTAGTTTACAAAACCTGTGTGTGGGTATTTCTACCCTCTGACCACCAGCTGAAAACACCCACATTCTGCTCTCAGAGGGCCATGCAAAGCTTTGCTAATTACACCAGCCAAGGATGTTGCCCACAGTATTTATAGCCCAGTAGGACTGATCCCTGTGACCTGATGTGCCTGAATTTGGGGTATGAAGACAGACTCTCCAAGCCCCTGAATATTTCTTTCTCAAGAGCTTGCTTCCTCCTTTCTATTTTTGTTGCATTGCAGGAAAATCTGATGCAGACAGATTTGAAATATTAATGTATAAACTAAACCAGGACATGAAATCTAAAACTACACCATTATATGACGCTTATGCCACTTAACAAACTACTTCATGCATTTAGATCACATTCAGGGAACTCTGAATAACCACTAGTGTTTGTGTGACACCAGGAATGCTGACTGAAGTTCAGAAAGAGAACAGCAATAAATGCAGTTACAAAAGTATAACCTGTAATTTAAAATCTTCTCTGTCATAATAAATAACCAGAACTACTCTTCTTTTGGAAACAAAAGGAAATACAGACAGGTAATACATGGATGCTTAGCAGTGAATTTAGGTTTACTCTGCATTACTCCGAACACTTGAAATCTCTGAAAAACTAAAGATAATATTCCTGCCTGCATCAAAAATGAGGGGGGAAAAGGAATCTCCATTTGCACACATCAGATACAACTGTGTGAGACACAGGATTCCAAAGAGAGGTTTTTAACCCCATTCACCGCAGTCAGTATTTTATACATTTAGATCTTGTTACTGCTTTGCCAAGTGCTTATTAATTTCAGGGACTAGTATGGTCAGAGAAGCTGATGTCATTAAGTCAAAATTGATGTAGTGTGTTTATTTATATACTCTTTTCTGAACCCAAGACACATCCAACTTCTCACAGGCCCCTCTGGAGCCCATTCTGAGCCATGGAAAAAAACCTACAAAGAACTGCATTGAGTCAACTTATTCCTGGCTGTCAAATCAGACATAATATTTCTTCCCAGCCATCTTACTCCCATAGAGAGGAAAAGCTGCCCACATGTCAGAAAAGAAAATAATGTGGTGGACAAAAGAAAGGAAACTCACATTGGGGAACATAATAGGAAGGCACAAGCAAAATCCAGAATAAATCCAGCAAATATAAGCAACCAGTCCCAATGTAAAACACACGTTGGGCAGCCAAGGGAGGTCTTCTGGGCATTAGCTCATCCATTTTTGTGGGGGTTTATAAACCTCCAGTTCCTCATTCTCATTTCTGCCATGAAAACTTCATGGTAACAAATCCTACATTTTTTTCCAAGTTGTTTTCTGAATTATTAATCAGTAAAATGTGTAGTCAGTGACATTTGAAACCCACTGATTCAGGCCATTAGCTTTTCTAATATCATGATCCACTGACATGAGAAACATCTCATCAGTTATACCACATTCCCCTGCACTTGTATTTCACCAAAATGCTGTGAATAAGCCACAGTCAGTGGTCAATTCCTGCTCAGCTTTCACTTTGCTGTTTTAATTTCTTCTCCTAGCAAGTAGTCCTCCTCTGTTTGGCTTCTATTTCTGTCCAGGCTCATGATCTCTGCTTGTGTCCTACCATGAACTATTTTAATTTACCAGGACAATCCACAGCTCCTCCACAGTTTGTTCTTCTGAAGTCTGAGAATATTTTTCACTTTCAATACATTTTGGGTTTCTTCGGTTTTGTTCAATTTGTTTTTGGGGCTTTTTTCCAGTAAGAAAAGTGGGTTTTTTTCTTTTATAAGGAGGGAAAGATAGAGGAAATTGTATTTCACTCAAATGTGCATTCTTGACACATTGTGTCTTGCAACACAGTAAAACACTCAGGATTGGTCTCAACACTCTACTTTCTCTAGAAACTAAATAATACAAGCCTGTTACATAATATTCAACTTTGTGGCATAAAATCAGAACCTTACTGAAAATACAGGAGAATGGCACATGTTGTAAAGCATAAATGTCTTATACACATATTCAAATTGATTTTCTCATTACTTAGAAGGATTTTCTTTTATATAGTGGTACTTTGGGGAGGAGAGGAACCTGTGGCAGTCACTGGAACAAGGACCTAATTTCTTTACAAAGTCGAGGAAATATCCACATAACCACACACCATCTGTGCTCTTGCCTTTTTATTCTGCTGCTGCACTGCCTCCTGCTTAAGTGAGTGTGTGTTTATCTTGTGGGCTGGCTTGGCTGCCTTGCTCAGGAGTGTCCTGACACAGCCCCAGCCCAAGCCTGTCTGCAGACGTGTCCCATTCCAGGGCCACCAGGACATCTCCTTTCCTTGGGGAACGGAGCCTCTTGCCCCAGATACCAGGATCTGAGTCCTGACACAGCCAGGCCACAGGTGATTTATGATCCATGACACCACAGAAAAGTTCTAATAACAGCCAATTATTTCCATGGGGACAGGATTTGCTGTTCTTTGCAACTCCTAAGAGGAGGAACTCTTCCAAGGGCCAGGACAAACCTCACTGAACAAGACTTTGCAGAAGGTCTTTCCTCTCCTTCTGACTCGGAGCATCTCCCCCCACAGTCAGCTCTCTAAAGTGCTGTAGCACACACAGAGGGCAGCACTCAGCCCTTCCATTACAAATTGCATTCTTCTCCTTTCCAGCCTGTTACTTGTTTGAATATGTTCTCATCCTAGGTTAGCAACAGTTTTTAAGGTTCAGAAAGAATCTGAGAGCAGTAATTTTCTCAGGGAAGACCTTGTGCAACTTTACAACAACTGCTGACACTGAACAAATGACCTCTTCACATAAATTTGGTCCCAATGCAAACTATTTGTGACTTGAATATTTCCTGTATAGATCTGCAGAAAGGGAGCAGAGCCATGTGGGAAAGGAACTGATGCAGGAGGCAGCTTTACCACTTGTCTATCTATTGCAAAAGGGCAGTGTAAATTACTTCTCCCTTTTGAAGCATTTAAATCCTTTGTTGTAAAGCACATCAAGTGCTCTTAATGACATGATCACATTTTCTATCTCAAATTGTAAGCCCCCTGACCCTCTGATAAACTAGAGAAAATTGGTTTTGGTTTTATGCTACTCAGAGAGAGCTGTAAATATAAGAAAGACATTTCCATTCTAATTTTAATAATACTTTCTGTCTAGCAGTGCTGCAGCATCAATCAGAAAGATACCAATCACAGAAAAAAAGTTCTATTTCTAGGTGAGCTATCCATTTTTAGAGAGAATTAGAGTCTTTATAAAAATTCTCAGAAGCAGAGCCAGTGAAAAGTAAAACCTGACTGTAATATATTTTCTTTTTGTTTTAGGATTACAAGAAAAGGACATCTTGCCTTTATATTAAGAAAAATGCTGACAGTACTTATTAAAAAAGAGCAATGAATACTGTAGTCTAAACGTAGGCATATTCAGGAATATTCAGAGCTACAGTATCTTCCCTTTCTTTGCTGAAGCTTGAAGAACTACAGCCTACACTTTCTAACCCAAATCCAGGCTCTCAAACCCACATTCAAGCACCTACACAGTTTCAGATTAATTTTAGGTAGCCACCAAGCTGAAAATGCTTGGCCAATACATACGCTGCTAATTCAGTGTCTGGGATGATGGTTGTAAAGGCTCTAGGATTATGCCTAACACTACAGCTGTGTTGATGCATGCTCACTACAAATATAGAAAAAAAAAAAATCCTCCAACACACCCAAACTCAGCTCCTACACTTATTAAGGCACCAACCCAGTTACCATCTCAGGGCATATTTGTTCTTCTCTCCCACCCTCTCTTTTTTTCTGTTCCTCACAGATCTTCTCTGCTCTGATTAACTACCCCAAAGCTCCTGTCTCAGCCCCTGTAGGTGCACAAGGGATAATACTAGCCAGGATAACTATTAGTATTTCCTACTAACCTCACAGAAGTGGTGCCAATCATGGATGGGTGATGAGGGCCCTTGCTCTCTTTTCTCTCCCCTCAACGCAACACTTGACACATTTCTCATCACTTGTATAATGAAACCAGTCACTCAAGTGTTTTGAGAGAATGGGCCAAAAAATTACTTTATAAACTGCCTAATGTGTAAATGTGCTCAGGCAGAGCAGGGAAAAGCCATTCTCCAAAGCAGCACAGTTCTTACCACAGCATTACTCATACCTGCGTGGAGGAACAGGAAAACCAGATAATCTATAGCCACCAAAAAGTAAGCATGACTCAATTGGAGTGACTCACGGTTCTGACTAACCTGTTTAACAGCTCTCTTTTTAAAAAGAGCCAGTTTTGAAATAATTTCTGTGTGTTCTTCCTCAATTGCCTTGCATTGCACAGTTTAAAGTGGTTACCAAAGCACAATCACAGTGCAGATCTAAGCAAACCACAACGATGTATCTCAAAGTTTTAAATAAAACATGTAGTAAATAAGTGCTAGGAAGATGTATTTGTCTAGAACCTAGCAGATTATTTCCCAGTCGAACAGAAGGCAAATGCAGCTGAATGCCAGGCTGGGAGGATGGAGGATTGAGTCATGCTGCCGTGAAGTGCCTGCACCCAGCCTGCAGGTGCACCACGCTCATCACTCCATCGCATTCCTGTTTTACGCAGTGAATTTCCAGCAGAATAAAAAAGTAGCTGAGTCCTCTCCCAGAAGCAGATGCAGCTGGGGTCAGGAACAGCAATGCTTTGAAGGAGAACTTGAGGAACAGTCATCTCCTGGCATAAAGCAGTTTGCATTTTTAAATCAACAGGGATATTGTAACAGAGATGGAAGTTTAGAGTTCATTCATTATTAGCCCACTCTTCAATACGGGGGAAATACTCCTCCTTATATGCCATTAAAATGAATCCCCACTGTAAAAAATGTTTATAAAACCGTAACTACTCTTTGCATCTGTGATGTAGAGTAGACTAATTTATTATTAGTTCATTCTTATAAAAGGTCATATGTCAAACAGCAAACAAGCAGGAGAAAAGTAACCAAATGAAACCCATTCTCCGAATGCATCATCAAAGAAAGGGATTTTCTAATTTCACCAGTTACCACAAAGTATCCTGTCAGCCTCTGCAGCAGATGAGGCTCATATCCACCCGAAGCAGCCAGAACTAACTGAAAAGACTGGGAGATCAGCTGAAGAGACACACAGAAATTGTCCATTTTATGGTGCTGTAATTCATCTGCTATTCTACTCTACCTCTTGGTGAATCTGTAGAGGTACCACATTTCAAAATTACACTTAACATCTAAAACTACACATGCAATAAATCATCCATGTAACATTCCTCAAGAGTCACTAAGCAGCTTTATCTGACATTGCCACTAATGGAAAAGAGGATTAATGGGTTTTGCTATTATTTATTACCCTTCCCTTGACTGTAGAAAATCCAGTTGTTTTCCCCAAGTTGTTGCTGAAGGCCTTGACCCAAATCCCTACTTACAGCCTTAGGTAATAACAAACAAAAATATTGTCATTTCAAGGGTTAGGCAGTAACCAAGGACAGATTAAATTTAATCCATACTGAAAGTACATTTGATTCATGGATTGATTCATGGATAAATTAACGAGCGCTGAGGAGCAGTCAAGCATCTCTGTCTACTGTCTGGAAGAAAGTTTCCATGACATTTTTTACAGAAAATGTTTACTTATGTGTGCTGATGAATTCCTGATTTTCTGCTGTCCTCAGCATCCTCAATCCCTTCCTTGTGCAGTGTATACTGTTAAACAGATCTGGAACTGTTCCACACTCAAAAGTGTGATTAAGTGATAACAAATAACACAGCGGTCATTGTAATAAACCATTTAATCCACCTTTAGGAGTTCCATCAGATGCATCAAAGCTGCAGAGCCTCTGTATATAACAAATATGCCAATGCACAGATATGCAAGATTTCACCCACATACTTTTTGGCTCGGAGCAAAATAAGACTATAAAGCATTTCTCCCAGTTTATTTTTAAGAGGTGGTCATTTCATTTCCTGGGAAAAATTACACTATGCAAAAACTGTATTATGCAACTGTGCATTCATTAATATTTCATTTGTTGGCAGAAGCCAGCTCCAATTTTCAAAATCCATTATGAATGTAGGGAATGATGCCCAAGAAAGAGTGAGTCACAACACTGCTGCCACTTGAAATGAGTAATCATCAACATTTTTCATAAAATCCTCTGATCTGTGCAAAAAAATAACTTTCCACTTAAGTAGGAAAAAGTTTGACAAAACTGGAAACACATATTTCAGATATAATCTTGAAAATAGTGACCTTTTCTGATATTGTTTAAAAGTGGTCTTAACAAAATGAAATATTTATTGTCAGCAGCAATCTGTTTTCACAGCAACACAAAGTACACAACCAGAATAATGCCAGTACATGCTCCCTTCCATGGCAGTGAAATTCCACTATGTACCTACAAACAAAAGAATTCCTATGAATTTCAGAGAGATAATGAAGAATTTCTGCAGACCTCAACCAGATTCCCAGACAGGCTTTTATTACCTCGTTGCATTGCAACAGTCTGCAAAACCTGCAAAGGAGAAGTCCCAGCACTACCCTTGTTGTTAATTCTTGGTCTCTGTCATACAGAGTCACACAGGAATTCAGCACCAGTGGTGCAGCTCCCCTGCTCCCAAAGCACAGGCCTGAGATGTGCACAGAATATCCAGCAACACTCAGCCCCAGGCCTCATCCAGGCACTTCCCTGGAAAGCTGCTGAGTCAGTCGCGTGTTAGATGGGAGACTCCTCACCATGGAGCTCCCAGGAGATGCAGAGCTGAGTTAGCCTTCTGCAGCAGAAAGTTCTGCTAGTCTCTACAGACACCCTAAATTTGCCTTGCTATCTTCTACACTGTCCTTGTATTTTCTTCACCCACCTCATCTCACACTTGCAAAGCTCCTGGTGTCCTCAGGAGGAAAAATCTTAGAAGTTGTTACTTTAGGCGTCTCCTCCACAATTAAAGACTTGAAGGAGATAGCCTCAAAACTTCTCATATATAAGCAGACTGCCACAAGTTCTTCTCCAAGTCAAAAGGAGACAAGCTTAGTTGTCTGCTTCCAAGTAGGACCATTGCCATCATTTTAAATTGTCACTGTAACATGGATGTAGACAGCAGAATCCATTTCTTGGTACAGAACAGCCAGTTATGCCATGAAACATCCTAGGAATCTGAAGAACCACATTATTCCCATAACTTGAACCATCATCCAGACATCTGTGTTTCTATATAAGGTTCCACGGTGTGCAGCTTTCAGAATATAATTTTTGCTACTGCTTAGGTCAACAAGACCTCAGAATGCACCCAGTTGAAAGATTAAAAACAATCACACAACTATGAGTACCTTAAAACATGTCCTTAATGTACAAGAACACCCATGTAAATCCATTTCAGATACCAACATCTACATAACAAAATGCCTTCCTTCTATTACTCACACAAACATAAATTAAAAATATATCAGCACTATTTGAATCCAACTTCATATGGAGCTACTTTGAACTGTTTCTAGCATGACTTTGCTAAATCCCTAGACATTGAATATGAGCTTGAATATTCTTTTCCAGTTGCTATTCAAAGTAAGATCAAAACTGAAAAGGACTGGAGTAACAAATGAAGGGATGAAAAAAGTGGTGCTGCTTTTTTAAAAATCAGTTTAAGAAAACAGAAGGGGACAAAAGAAAGGCCTGGCAGGGCGTGCTGATGCTCTCTGGTTTACTTATGCCAGGTCAGTAACCTGCTAAAGCCTGCCTTGTTCTACACACCATGCATGTTAAAAAGGCTTTTGACTTGTGGAATCAAAGCCAGGCTAAGGACAAGGTAAAAAAAGGAGAAATAGCACTGCTCCCACATCTGAAAATAAATTAAAAGTTAATAAATTGTTGAGCATGAGTAGAAATAAAACCCATTAAACTATTGCAAAGAGCACAAGTACCTCAGGTCATGGTTGTCAAGAAGGCTGACAGAACCTGAACTGGTCAAGTGGGCTGGGAAGAGACACTGAAAGAAAACAGAGGAGAGGGGAATCAGTCTGGCATTGAGCTTGAAAAAGAGAAGACAGGCAAGTGGAAAGATTGAATCTTGATAAGTTTCCCATAGCACAGAACGAATTAATTATGATAACAGAAATATTAGACTAGAATAAAAAGTACTGATAAGAGCCAAGGTAATTTATCTTCCCAGTATTTATAGAAACACAGAAATCCTTTTTGTTTCTCCAAACCTGTAATAAAGTTCTGCAAATCAAACTGTTTAGATGAGACATCTTACGAGTGACCCATTCTTACTGTGCAGTGTAAAGACACTGCCATGCTTGACATCATTTCCAGCTATATGTAAAAACAGGCTATTGATCTCTCAAAATTTGCAAACCTAGTTATTCCAAGGCAGAGATTTGGGCTGGTAAATGTGCTTGATTTGTTTTGCATTCCATTCAAAAAAAATCAGGGATGTTACACCATCTTTTTCATTGAATTGATGCTCAAGCACAAAAAGGCATCTGGAAACTCCAGCCATGGAGTCAAGCCCAGGAACTGCTCTTTAACCTCAGCACCCCAGAGAGTGAGGGCTCAAAGCCCAGGAAATAGATACACAGACAGCAACATATGCAAACAGGAAAACATAATCTGCATTTCTCCTTTTTTTGTATATTCATCAAACTGCATTTCTGCATGTACAAATGATCAGTTGGTTGTATAATTATGTATGCTATTCTTATTTGCATCGAGTCACGATAAAACTAATGCCAATTGTATGAAAAACTGACTTCTTTTGTGCCTATTTTGATCTTCTGGCAGTTTGCTGATACTAATACTAGGGTTGAGAATATTCTACGGAGTACAGTTTATAACAACCTCTGTGAGTTCGAAACAATTAAAAATAGTTATAGCATTGACTGATATGAATTCATATTAAAATTAGAATTACCATAAAATCAAAAACTTTTTTTTTTGTACCCATTTTCCATTCTGGATATGATAAAAACTAGTCATTTATTAACAGAATTGTATGGAGACTTTTTCATGTACAACTATCTCAGATGGATATAAGATATATACTGTGATTTATATCAGCCACAGAGAGATTTTCATCTTAATTCATTCTCTCCTGTTGCCAGCTCTAATTTGCAGATGTTGTAGGCTTTCAGTCTAAAACAGAAGCAGAAATTCTGGCATATTCAATGTTTGGAAAAAATTCATATGTGCAATGATAGAGGCTAAACAGATGGGCAGATGAAACTGGGGGACAGAAATAAATCTTGCCTTGATGTTACCTGCTCAAGAGAAAACCTTTCATGGGTTTCTAGAGCTAAACTAAAACCACACTTTCAGAACTCCATCACTTAGTCATCAGTGACAAACTGATGAAAAAAGAAGTGAAAAGTACCAACACAGTACCTATTTTTATCCAAAATAAAACATTTCCATTTGCAGATTTTTAAAGGGAAAAAATATTAAATAGTACATGGAGGGATTTACAAGGAAAAAGTCAGAAAAGAGACGCTTACCCTCTCCCTCTCTTTTCAGCCTCTCAACAACCTACCATTCCCATAATTCATGCACAAATTATACCAGGAATCACAGTTCAATCTGTCTGTCCTGGAGTGTGAATATGAACTTCAGCTGTTCAATTCCAAAGAGTTTGCCCCAAACTCTGGGCTACAGAGAACCAATCTCTCCTGACCTCTCCTGTTAAACTGCTCCAGTTCGTACCATAATTCAGCACAAGGGAGGATTAAACCTCTGGATGCATCTCTTGGTTTAGTGACACCCAATTGCCCTCACAAATCCCATTCCCCAAACCTAAACACTACAGAAATGCTTCCATGATCTTAGAGAAGAAAAATTACTTGGGAAGTTAGGGACTCATTTTTTCACCAAATGCAATCTGCATAAAGCTGCACTTTTCAGCCAGTCTCTCATTCTTTTTACAAGGCACAGGCAAGCTCAAAGACACATGTTTCTGAACAGAAACACAGCCAAGTCATCCCCTGGCTGGAGATGACCTAGAACTGAAGAGTTGTTCAGGATCTCTGGTGCTGTTCCTGCATTCTGAAGGCATCCTGGCATGTAAGTGTGTTCAATAAATGTGTTCAGCACTCGTGGAGGAGGAGATCATGCCCTGAGCTCCTGTCGTAGTCTTACCACAAGACTGAAACAAGCAGATACTCTTCCGGAGGATGAGGCAAAGATGTGCCAACCTTTATCTACAGCAACTTTGTCAGACAAAATGAAAAGCCCAGTGCCATTCAACAGAGATAGCACAAAGCAGCCAATGCTCTCCCTCAGCAGGTTATTAAACAGATATTTATACAGTGTTTTGCACAGAAATCCTAGATTATAATTTTCATTTCTTTATTTACAGCAGTGTGACATAGAAAGCAGTAACAAGTCCAGGTTACCCGTGGAACTGTATTGCTTCTAGTCAGCTCATTACATAGGCTGAAAGGGTGTCACAAAAATAGGTATGCATATAGATGCATCCAGTTTTTATAATATTCACCATTAAAAGCATCACAGATTTAAAACTGGCACCAGAGCTCAGTGGCACTGAGTTTAATATTCTGACTACTTGCAATAACTTTCAGGATCAACATCATTTTACAGGTAATTTTATATATTAGCATTCTAGTGGAACTCAGTAACATTGAGTAATACAGTGTGCATAAAGATGCCTTAAGGTCAAATCCAGTGCACATCAATGAATAGAAGGGCCATAAAGTAAGAACCAGCTCAGGATGGAAGTTTAGTTTTGACTGACGTAAGTCAGAAGTGTTGGTGAATGGTTTATTCCCAGGAATCAAACAAATGAGATGTTCTTCCTACCTGGTGTACCATGTGCATTTTCACTCAATATTTCACATGAGACGGATGAATCACGTCTTGATCTTCCCTCGTGGAAAACCTTGACTCATCTTCCCAGTCCCTATTAAAAACCTTAGTATAACACTCTTATAAGCCACAAGCACTGAAGAACACAAAACTGATTTGCTTATTAACAGATATAAATACCCTCAACTGAATATTTGTTTAAAATAATGAAGCCATAAGCAGCAGGGCCTGGAAACACTCCAAGCTGCAGCAAGCTGTGCCCAGCACACCCCCAGTGGGCTGTGGCAGGGCAGCTGATGCTGCTCAGGCCCAAAGCTGTGCAGCTCTGTGCATTAAGAGCTGCATCCCGCATGCAGTGTGTGCATGCACATCCCACAGAATCAGAGCAAAGCTGCTGCCAGGCCCCTCAGCTGCAGCGTGCCCAGCACACTCCAGGCTGCCAGGTGCTGCAATGCAGACTTGTTCTGCCTGTCTAGATGTTCTCTGGGAAATTGATCTGGCTTATTTATGACCACTACACCATCAGAGCATCAGGAGCTGCTTTCTCAAGCCCTAGTGATGGGCCCCATTAATTTTATTGAAACACAAATTTCACATTAGAGTTTTGATCTGTCATTTTGACAAAGACACTAATTCTCAGACAGAAAATTTTCATCAAGTATATGTTATTTCCTGCTAGAATACTGTATATATTTTCTATTTCAAATTACAGAGAGTCTCTGTACATGCTAATGATAAATTATACCCTGCAATACCTTTATGTACAGTGTGCAGTCCCAGAGTCCCTAAATTATTCATCATGATGTGCTTCAGAAGCAGAATTTGTTCATATCTCCTTAGGTAGTTGGAAGCACAGTAGTTCTATTTAACCCATTCCACACACTAGCAGAGCTCCTTTGGTTAATATTAAACAAAGGAAATAAGTATTTTCTTTTGGTTCTCACATACATATTTTAAATTGATCTAGGAGGTCCAAATCACCCAATCTTACTTTCAGTTTAAGCCTTACA
This sequence comes from Eopsaltria australis, assembly GCA_034509425.1. NCBI lineage: Eukaryota > Metazoa > Chordata > Aves > Passeriformes > Petroicidae > Eopsaltria > Eopsaltria australis. The sequence continues at coordinate 3,891,791 of JAVTVJ010000138.1, forward strand.
CATAAGGACACCACAAAAGCTAAGGAACTTTGACATGACAAAAGGCAGCATGTAGCTGAAGATCAAAGAGAGAGAAATTAGCTAAGTGCCGGAGTAAATCCTTCAGGGATGTTGCTCATTCTCCATCCCTGGTGGGGAGATCAGGTTAGACAAATGTCTGTAAGGAATGGTTTAAGTGAAGTTTACCTTTCCTTCAGGCAGAATTATGGATTAGATGACCTCCTGAGGCTCCCTTCAGATCAGTGAGGAATCAGTTCACAAACACAGCAGCATAAATCACTGTCTTTGGAGTGGCCTTCCTGGCCCTTGTGTCTCTCAGGATGATGCTCAAGAACTGCAGGTTCTATAGCAACCCCACAGAGCTGCTTCACCTCCTTCCACAGGGCAAAGCACTGGCAATCAGTAACACTTCTGAGACTTGCTAGAACTTGTACATCATTTTCTTCAGCTGGCTGTGTCTTACAGGATAAGACAAAGTGTTCTAAAGCATTTCATCAACAGGCTTTCTAGTTGGCTGGCAAAATCTTTATACCTCATCTGGTGAGAAGAAAAAAGCAATGCACTTTCAGGGTTCAAAAAGTTGTGAGTTTGAGAGCTGCTTGAAGAGAATGAGGACTAAGGGAAGGCCTCCTGCACCTGTAGGTTCCTGGCACTGGCCCAAGACCATCTGTGCAAAAACCTGTGGGAAGGAGAGATTTATATATTCAATCTATTAAATCTTTTTTTTTTTCTGTTCTGTTCTGCTTTGGGGCACTTACACTTCTTCTCAAGATCCTATCACCATGCAAACTAAAATAATGCTTTCTATTTTAAAGTTCCGTAAGCAGAAGCTAAAGGATGGTAATAGCTCCATGAAAGCCAGGCATTCATTTTTATCACCTTCTCACTGCCCAGTATCTCCAGGTCAGAAACAGGTTTTCAATTTCCCTTTTGGCACCCACAGCAGATCTGTTACAGGAACACACAGTTCTGTGAAAGCAAGAAATCCAGAGACACAGACAAGCAGTGTCTTTGTGGAGCAGGCAGAAAGAAACTGATACCGAAATCCTTGTGCACTTTGGGGGAAATAGCAAAGTTTTAAAGGAATTTCTTATCCTGAAACTATTCATTCAGTTATACCTAAAATATGGCTTGAAATGTAACAGGCAAACCACAGGAGAAAGTATTTCTAGAGTTACTTTCTCCTCTTTTACCATACACCTCAAATAAAGGACAGCTGATATAAGAGACAAATAGCCTGACATATCGAGAGAAGTAAACAGGGAGCAATTCAGAGAGAACAAAACAAGATTGTACTTGCATTTTATTCTCTTGGCTTTCAAGTGAGCACTTGCCTGAAATATTATGAACTGTCAGAACAGAGCAGCAGCATACATTTCCTTTGTGTTAGGAGAGTCTTGTTTCTGTTTACAAGAGCTGATTAGCCCCAAATGCTGGGGGAAGAAGACAACAGCACATCTTGCACTAGGGGAAGTCTTGCCATGCTTCAGAGTGGGCAACAGAGGTCACAGCAGCAGCTGCTGTGCCAAACCAACAGATGCAAAATCTAGTGTGCAATTTATGTCTCATTGATATGAATGCCAGAAAGGTTTTATTACTTTTCACATTTTCAAGACTTAGGTCAATTGCTTCCCAAGAATTTCAAAGCTCCATAAAAGCTCTCTGAAAAAATTAGAGGTTTTTTGGAATAGATTCGGTTGCAAAAACCTGTGACTGGTATCATATCTGGACAACCACTATTACTGTAAATGCAATAAAAAGCAAAAATCGATTAGGAGCCATTTGTTTCAGCATTACTTAAGATACCACTCACCTGAGGAAATACATAAAAAGTAGAATATTCACTTTTGAAAGGGAACATAGATGGCATTCTAACAGAGAGTAATGTGAAGCATTTCTTTCAATAGCATGAAGTAAAATACCAAAAAACATAATGCCAAATAAAAACAGAATGCAAGCTCCTAAGACTGCAAGGAAATTACCAAAATTATTTCACTATACTGGAAATTCATCACAGCATCTTTGGTACCCAATTTAAAAAAAAAAACAAGCCCTAAGGTACTTTTATTTATATGTACAGACATACACAGAGATACATTTCTGTTTCTTATAGGTATTCTCCCTGTCTGTTGATGTTCTTATTTTTAACTGCACTAATAAAGCAGAACTTCAGAGTTCTATTCTGCTTACTTATTACCTAATTTTTCATTAAAGCTACCATGCTCACCAGTAGGACCTGTGCTACATCACCAAAGCTGGAATAAAATTTATTTCTCATTAAGTTTTGCATCACTGGAGCATATAAGTGAATTCAGGATAGAAAATTATTCAAGTGCTGAGTACATTTAGGATCAAAAGCTTCACAACGGATGATATAAAATTTAGTAAATTGTGAGTTAATTTTCAGATCTATTGATCTGTCTTTAAGATTTTGGATTCTAAATACCTATCTACGTAACATTTTACAGCAGTACTTTGGAAAATATTGAAAGAAATCATCTTCAATAGTGCGCCACCATGCTCACTGGAATCCTAAGTCATCCTGAGAGCAAACATCCACAGGAAAGTAGTTCTGTGTGAGCCAGTGTGTGCCCGGGTAGCCAAGAAGGCCAATGGCATCCTGGCTTTTATCAGAAACAGTGTGGTCAGCAGCTCCAGGGAGAGCTGGGGGTGTTTAGCCTGGAGAAAAGGAGGCTCAGGAGGACCTTATGCCTCTCTACAGCTCCCTGAAAGGAGGGCGTAGCCAGGGGGATTCAGTCCCTTTTCTCAAGTAATAAGTGATAGGACAAGAGGAAACAACCTCAAGTTGCCCCAGGGGAGGTTGAGATTGGATGTTAGGAAGAATTTCTTCCCAGAAAGGGTTGTCAAGCAGTGGCACAGGCTGCCCAGGGCAGTGGTGGGGGAACCATTCTGGAGGTATTTAAAAGATGTGCAGATGTGGTGCTTAGGGACATGGGTTGGTGGTGGACGTGGCAGTGCTGGGTTAACAGTTGAATTCAATGACCTTTAAAGGTCTCTTCCAACCTAAACTGTTCTATGACCGCATGATGCTACCTCACAACAGACATCACATTCTCAACAAAACGTAATTATTTCAATAGACTTCATGCACACCAAATAGAAGAAGATCTCAAGAGATCACCAATGCCCTTTTAGTACTTCAGAGCTTAGAAACCTCTTCAGGCACAAGGCAGTAGTTTTCTATCCAACTCTGATAACATCTGGGAAAACAATTGTGCTGCTGATCAGTGGAGATAAACCCTATAGGGGGAATAGTAGGGTCATCTCTACGGCCCATCAATATTCATGATTAGTGGTAAAATCATCTGAGATTTTCTAAGCAATAGGGACTCATACCAAGGATATCCTGTCGTCACCCAACTCAAATGTTAGGGTTTATGCCAAATTTAATAACGAAGGAAAAAAATGAACTCCTAGAGCACCGCAATTGTCTAAATCTACATTATGCAGATATTTGCAGAATTATGCAGATATTTGTTTTGCACATTTTCAAGTATTACCACAATGCCTCTCCTTAGAAATAGATAAAGAAAAGCATTTGAACTGCAGCAGTACTGTCTTTAATGGTTTGGTGTTGGTTTTTTTTCCCCTCTTCTCATTGTTTAAAAAAAGAGTGAGTATTGACATCTTGAGACCTTTGCAGTTGTCCTGGAGTCATTAATCTCTGGCTGATCTAATAAAATCAGGCTTTACTTATATTTCACTGATACCTTGTGATAGCCTTGCATGTACCCCTCAGCTTCTTAGTGATTATATTTGTACCACAGAACATGAAATATGACACTAGAAATAAATCATTTTCTTTTGCAAAGAAGAAAAATCATCACTGTATTTAAAATGTGAGACACTTCAAAAAGTGTCTCATTCTCTATGACCAGTACCACGAAGAAAGTAAATTTTTATGCCTTAATTGGAAGTCAGAATGGTGACTGCCATACAATTACAGTCTCACCAATTATACCATGAGACAAAACAATAAACACTGTTTAGAACAACTCCCTCTGCCAAGCAAAATAAACCTTGCTAAACTATTTGAGAAATTTCTTCTCCCTTGCAGTTTCTGAATGCTTAAATTTTCGGGATTTGACCTTTACATATTCACATTCTTCAATTCTTCGGCCCTTAATTTATTTCATTTCTACATAAATACAGGAGTGCAAGTGTATGCACAAAATACGTTTACAATAACTAGAGAAGCATTTGTTGCTACCAGCTTGTTATTCATATGTTTTTTTGTGCATAAGTACCATCTACAAATACAATTCCTACAGAAGTTGTGCCCTTCTGTTTCTAGGGAAAAGACTCTCTCATGCCATCACTACCACTCTTGATTTTTCCCCTGCACAGGCTGCTGTCTCTGTGTGAGAAATGCACCTGGCAAGACACTGAAGTGTTCAGAAATCAATAGAAAAGCAGCATAAAATGAGAAAGGAAACCATCCCAACATGAATTATTTGTTGTTCAGTACCAGCACTTGTGTCTCTCAGTAAAAAGTACCCACCTTGATGGTATTTTAGTTTTACCAAAACTAGAAATCATGCATTGTTTGAGGACAAGCGCAGACAACATGTGTACAGGTATACATTTTTCCTTATATTTTTATAGATCAATTGGGAGTTTTATTGCATCCCAGATATTAAAGAAGCAATTCATAGTTTGTTAATTTTACAGCTCATTAACTATGATTCAGCCAACTTACATCTACCTCATCTCAATAAAGACGGAGATTTACAGTGAAGTTAGCATATAAAAAAACCCACCACTAACCCAAGGCAGTACTGAAAAATGGGTCAAGGAAATGAGGAAAGAAGAGAGTTCTTATGTCAGGAACCCATAATTCAATTTGCCTCATGTTCAAATCAAGAAAAGAATCAAAGATTAGCAGTCACTAAGAAAAAGTAACATACAGATAAAATATATGTATGTGTAAGAGATTTTTTTGGCAGTTCTAGCTTTGACAATTCAAGTCTAAGGTTGGGTGCTTTTATTTATTTATTTTGCCTATAATTTTTAATTTATTTTAGCTTGATTCTTAGGTATTAATCTGCTTATTACATCCCACACAACATACTGAAATAAACTACAATATTTCAATGTATTTTGATCTTTGCTTTTTGAAGAGTATACATAGTTACCTTCTCACTTTAGTTTCTTTCAAGAATCTTTGTAGCTATCTCCATATTTAATATTATAGAAAAAAACCTTCATATGGCAATGTTGAACCCACTAATCTTTTAAAAAAATCACCCCACTATCTTTTTCACTTTGTTTCTGTGGAATATCTAATCATAATTACCCCAGCTAACGTATCTGCAGCATCTCGACCCTTCAGGAAAGCAGCCCACAACTAACCACAGGTTTATGGATCTCTCTATGCAGGCTCATCTGAAGGTGCTGACACCCTCTGTGGCTTCAGCATCCTGTTTTCTATTTATTTACCAGCAAGCTGGGATATCATTTTCATTGCTTGTCTTGGGCAATTCATAGGCTAAATTAAGTTTACCTCTGTATTTCCTTTTTAAGCAAGACAGAAATACGATAATTGATAGCACGTACTAAATATTCCTTGAAATTGCATTGGCAGGAAGCCAGAGAACAATGTGCATGGGTAAATCATTACCACTCACCAGCCTGGCCCAGTGAGGGGCACTTATTTTCTGAGTGTGTGGCCTGATGATACTGAGATGATTCTCATTAATTCAGAGACTTTGGGGCCCTTTTGGTATCAAGCGTGATTTAACAGCCTCCAATCAACAGACACCTATATCAGATATTCCTGCCCCTCTGTGTTACTGCCTTGGTTTTAGATGCCACTTTAGAAACTTTCAGAAGGTTGTGAAGTCCTTGAGCTTGGAACAGTACAAAAAAGTCTTTGCTGGGGGACAACCATGCCATGGTTTCTGTTAAGAAAACTAGACAAAATACTGCCTTAATCTGGACAGGAAACTGCCTAAAAATAGGCATATCAGAATTCTTTCCTTTTGTCCAGTATGTTTCTCATAGGAGTGACCATCCCCCAGCAGAACACTCACAGAACAGAGCTCAGACTCTGAGAAGCAGGAAATATACCCCCTAAAAACCTTGTCTCTAAAATTTTTATTTCCTGCATTTTCCAACTGATTCAAAAGCCAGCCAGTAGAAGAAGTAACCCAGCCTTCCTCCCCCCACCACTACCTTGGCCCTCTCTGAAAGGCCAGGCAGAGTAAGACATTGAGCCCAGCGGTAAAACACACACACTGTCTGCCCCTCAGTACTGCTTATGTGGGCCATGAGAAATAATGGCATCTATTTATTTGTTTCAACAGGACAATTATTCACCCAAGGGTCCCCCTGTGCACTGGTTTCTGAACTCCTTGAAAATAATGCAGAAAAAAGAGGAGATTGCTCAGCTTTTGGCCACCTAGATCACACTTCCAGTGTGAATTGATAAACTGATCCCTCAAGGGGTTGAACCAATGCCTGAGGTATGAACTTGCTGTTGTTCTTAATGGCATTTGTACTTCAGCTAAGCACAGCATTAGAAAAGATGCTACAGTAAAACATGGCTTGAACAATTAAACAATATTTTAAGGCTTCACTAAAAGCTGAAATATTATCTCCATCTTGACATACACAAGACAAAGCTGCAAATAAACTGAAGATGCCTTAATACCAGTATTTAACATAAGGAACAATAGTATAACAAATGCCAGAACTGATCAATGCTCAGACATGTCAATGTCATCTCTCAAATTAGGCTAAAAAGACAATGAAATCACCTCCCTCCCTAATAAAACCGTTCCTTCCTAGTCAGCAGGAACATGAGAAAGATCCTCTCTGCCAAAAAAACTGGCTTTGTCCTGACCAGCAAGATATAACAACATTAACACCCAAAAGAAGTTCAAGATAGACATGGATAAATCTATCCTTGTGTTCTATGTCAGGATATGAAAGGGAGGCTTTAGACAGAGCCGAGAGCTCCCCTGCAGTCAAAAAGAAAGAGTTGGTAGAACTTTGAAATATCTGGCTATTGAGCAACAAAAATGCTGTCTCCTGGTGAGAAATTTAAATCCCCCTGAACAGAGGGAGAAAAGCAATAGTCAGTGACCAGCTCACGTGCCTGTGCTGACCAGGCAGGCAAGATGGACTTAGGGGAATTCCAGCCACACTTCAGATGACAAAGCACAGCCTAAGCATCAAATGTCCCAAATGTCCACCCTAAAATTAAGCAAAATTGGCAACCTTCTCATAAAAATGTATTTATCTAGGTGTGGATATGAGTACTCGCTTTCAGATAAACATGAACACCTCAGTCTGATGACCAGGCAATAAAGAGCTAATATATTTTGGTCAATTTAAAATTGAACTAGGAGAGACTACTGCTAATAAAATAAGTAATATATAGGCAATTAGCTTTCACAAAAAGAAAGTTTACCACCCTTTCAAGTGTTGTCAGAGTCCTGCTTTCAAATTTAACATGAGCATTGAGAAGCAGAGAAAATGACGTTATTGGTACGTTTGACTTTTCACTAATTGATATGAAAATATTTGTATACTGACACAAGAAGCCAATTTTTACAGAAAAACACAAAAAAATAAACATAAATGTTTATATTTGGCTATTGCCAAGTATTTCTAGCATACCTCTCCAGGCAACTTGCAACCACATCTGCTGTGGTCTCTGCTGCAACTCTAATACAGTGGGTAGGATAAAGTTGATTTTAAACTGGTTAACTCAACCACAGGCACTTCTTACTTAGCTGTAGTGAGGCCAGAGCTCAGCATGGGCTCCTTTTCTCTGTGTTTAATCAGCTCTTAACTTGATTTTTATAACTTATGTGGGTCTCTACAGCTGCACTAATCCTAAACTGCCCTTTTCCTTACCTTTCACAGCAGTTCCAGTTACCAGACTGCAGTAGACAAATAGACACATAGAACAGAAACATTTAGGACAAAAATCTCCTGTAAATCAAGTCATGGATACACTCTATAAATATATAATAAGAAAAATGCCTTGCTGCTTTCCAAGTGTATTTTAAAATTAAGCTTGTTTTGTCATCAATCTGAGTAAACTCATTGGGAAAATACTGAAATGGACAGATGAATCTAATTCAAAGGGGGAGAATGAAGTGTTAAGAAGCTCATATTTCCTTGGTGACCACTTCATAATATTTTTATTAACCTGCCTCACACCTTTCATCTCCACTGAAGGGAAACTAAACAATTTGTCCATCACATACTAAATTGCAGGAAAAGGGTACCTCCTCCCATCCTGGAGCTTGTGTGCTTAGAGAACCCCTAAGTTTGATGCACCTCTGGCTCCTGCAATCCTTCCTTGATCTCATCTCAGCCCAGGCAGGAGTGAGGTGAAAACTTACCCTTCACCTGGAAGCCCAAAAATATCTCCCAGTATCACTGCAAAAGCAGCCTGTGTTTTCTCTCGAGCTCCATGACACCTGAGGCTGTGTGCTTTGGGTGGGTATTATCCAGGAGTCCACCCACTGTGTTCCTGCACCATCTGCTTTCCCAGCAGAGCCACATTACACTTTCACAAGCCTGGTAAAATCTTCTGTGGTCTTCCCAGGTGCTCAGATGTGACCAGACTGAGGGCTTAAAATATTCTCAAAAAACATGGCAGCAGATTTTCCTATTTACCATTTTAATTATATACAGCTTATTTTAAACTCTCTTCAGGGCAGTCCTTCCTCATCTGAACAAATCGTTTAAAATGAAACCCACAAGAAAAACTAGAAACCATGATGGAGACCATTCCCTTCATGGACTGTGAAGGGTTGCAATTGTTGAACAGCTGAGAAACATGGAAACATTTTGTATAAAAAATTATAATTTTGGGAAAAAAAAGTAGTAAACTTTCTGCATCAAATAATTAAGAAGAAATACAGAATTCAAAACATGACTGAGGGAGAGAAGGGCATTCTGACTATTGCTCTGAAAACCTCTGCCAGTTTAATTCACTTCAGGACAGATGGTGAAGGAGTCATTGATTTGGTTTCTTAAGGTAGAATGGTTTAAAAAAAGCAATATTTTGGCACATTGAGGAATTTAATGTAAAGATTTATCCATGAGAAAACATCTGCAGCATGCAGTTTTAATAAGACTCTTTCACTGAATTACATTTTTAACCTGCAAATGGTAACAGGTGAAAGCTGACAATGTTAAGCACTTAACTAAAACTTTTTCTCAGATTTTATTTTGTAAAAAAATAATATACAGTCAAAAGCCAGCAAAAATAAACCTATGATTTGAATTTCAGTGAGGATATCATCTTTCCTGTGGCCACTTTAGTATAGTCTCTAGAACAACCAAGTCAGAAGCATAAGCAGCAAACTTTTCAGAGCTTTCTCTGGAGACACCTTAAGTTTTTCACACAGAATCTGAACCCCAACAAGATTGTAATCGTGTATTTTCTGCTTCACAGAACTGCCAAGATAAAAAATATGAAATGCATTTGTTCATTTTTGCTCACAAAAGAATGAATTATCCACTTATCGGTCTTCTCAGAGATAAAAATATTTCTCTAAATCAAACAAGTTAGATATCAAAATTAATTTTAAATATCTTAGCAGCGTGAATGTTTGCCTGCATTCAATTATAATCTCCATCTTTTTCTTTTAATATTTAAAGTCTCCCACTTGCAGACTGCTAAATTTAGTGCTTTGCAGAGAAAGAGTCAAAAGAAGTAGAAATATTAGAATAAAAAATAGAAATAGCAAATAACAGCCATTTTTTGCAAGCCAACAGAAACATCAGAGGTGACACGCAAAGTTAGGCAACATGAAGTAACTCAGCATGAATTTTCCAATAACTCAGGAATATACTGGAAAACAACTGGACTTCAAATCTAGGAAGAAAAATGCCACTGTTGACATATCTATTTCAACATATTACAATAAAACCAAAACAGAAATTCAGAAAGTTCACTTTTATGTCAGTTACAGTGTGAAGTAGTAGTAGTAGTAGTGTGAAGTTTTGGTTGGTTTTTTTGGAAGAAGCTATTTCTTATGAACCCCTTATATAGGAAATGGAAAGTAAATAATCATTAGTTTTGAGAGATACTCTTATTTCACTATATCACTCCATTACTTGGAAAAAAAAATGCATGCAATGTATGTGATGCAAAAATGCCAAAACTTTGGGAAGCCCTGGATGAAAATGGCACATTCTTTGGGAAATGTGGTGGCAAATGAGTGTCAGTGTTTCATACAGAAATCATCAGAATAGCAGGGAAAACAACAAGAAGTCACAGAGACAAACGATAACCTTAAGTACTGAATTGCAGATGAACCAAGAGACATCACCCACCTTTCACACACAAAGCAGTCTGAGCCAGGTGTGACAACTGAATGCCTTGGTGCCCCTCCTACCCTGGCCACAGGGTCTGCAGCCCTTTCAGATCCCTCTGCCCTGCCCGCCAATGTTCCAAGGTGCCACTGTAGAGACTGCAGTCCACGTTTCCTTCCTCAGGGCCTAAGTGCCTCAAGGAAAGAGCACTGAACACTAACATTTTCAGAATCCAAGCAGTGCACAAAATTGCCCTTCTAAACCAAATCCAAATCTCGTTCCTGTTGCCAACAAACTGGAGAGGGTATTTTAGTGTATGCTTTAGTGTCCAGCATTACAAGTCTATGCTGGTGTGACATGACAACAAGCTCCAACAGTAGTGGCACAAGCAGTATTCAGATGTTGGATGGCATTTAAGGGCACAGTTTCTAATGAATTTATAATACTGGCCATATGTAAGAAAAGCTTCACAGCTGTTTCTCAGAATTATAGAATACGTAAAATGCAAAACACATTTGACCGTAAATATTAAAACAACACAAAATATTCCATGGACAAGTTATATTGAAAGAAAGAATTCCTTCTTCTTCACCAGGAGTCTGGGCTTTTACTAATGCTTTCCCTCATTCCATCCAGGCATAAACCTGTGGCATGTGAGGAGAGTAACAAAAATTTTCTGAGCCTTCCCTGCAGAATAAACCAGCTGAGTAGTAAAAGCAAAATGTCGCCTTGTTAATTAGAAAGGGCCTCCACAGCAATCCCCATTGGTCATACCAAAACCTTGTGGACCCCAGAAACATTTTATCACAAGTGTTCACTACTGTAGTACAGTGAAAAGCAAAGCCAAATATTATTTTTGTTAGCCACCAAAAATATTTCATTACTTCATAAAGAGCCAAAAACTTAACTGAATTACTTCAATGGAGTTAACCCTAATTGAATCTTCAGATCACAAGAAAGCCAAAGCAAAACAGACAGCATTTCAACTCAGTATACTGAGGATTCAGGGAAGTTGAAATATTAGAGCAAATTATTCATCATTTAACAAAATATAAGGCAAAATCAGAGGCTTTGTATCTTTGTACAGCACCATATTGCTAGTGCTGTAAAAGTGCCTTTAATTCTAGGTTCAGAATACTTCATGAAACTTGGTAATTAACTTATTGGCCCAGTAATCCTGTCTTCAGTAATCTGAGAGAAATAACAGAAACACCTTTCTGGCCATGTCCATCATCTCTGGAAATGTTTTGCAATTCATTGCAATAAATAACTGGCATTCTCATCCTCCTGTGCAGAGTGGTTTTTATGCCATTGCTCTCAATTACTAAACTACTCCAAAAGAATTAAATAAAATTTAACTGCTAGATGGCTTGTGGTATCAAAGAAATCATCAAGGAGGATCAGGGAACTTCTTTCCCATCCCACTGAATTTCTATTCTCAGTAATAAAGCAAGATCTGATCCAGAGTTACATCACAGACCAGCAGTCATGGAAAATAACATTACCACTGTTTTCATGATGATTCATATCTCTAATTTTCAAATTCTCTTGACAGTCCTCCTGTGCCACAAACAGCATTAATGTCACACTAGAAGAAAACCACGGATCTTAAGTGCCATTTCTGAGAAAGGAGTTTGTAAAATTCATTATCTGTTATTTCCCAGGCTAGGCCACTTTAAAAGATGTATCTGCAGGAGAGCAACAAAGTCAATGGACAACACAGCTCTTCAATATTGCTCAGAATAACAAATCACACAAAGAGCAAAATAAAAACATATTTGACCATAAAAACAAACCCTAAAATTTTCCACATTGACAGCTCTCATTTTAGGAAAAAATCTTTGCATATCATCTTTCCCATGCAGTCTGAGTCATGAAAAATGCAAAATGCTAAAGTTAGGGTAGAAAGCTAAAATGAATTCAAGTAGTTGAAGAGTTCTTCTCTTTAACTTTGTTTCAGCAGCAAATGAAATAATCTTTGAGACACTTTCTTTCATCCCCTCCCTGTGTGCAGAAAGATTTGCTCATTAACTTCCTCTGAAGCTGAGGAACGGCTCAGGAAGCAGAGCCCAATCCCTGCTGCATTCCCACAGCTGCTTACGCTGGCATTATGTGCTTCCATTAACATCAGAATGACCCTGTTCCCTGGAGCCAAGGGCTGCTCCACACACAGCCTATGGCAATGGCACATGCAGAAAGAGCTCACTATTTATATATTTTCCATCTGCTTTAATCACCCTATCACTACAGCACACAACAGCAGCACACTTTATAAAGCACAGACAAATTTTATGGTAATTGAAAAGCCCAATTAGCAATTCTCACGCCATGGGCAGATTTTTGTTTGATTCAGCAACAGTAAAAGAAAGAAAAAATTAGAAGAATGAAAAACTCAAAGGTATTTTGAAGCTCCAGAGGAATCCAAGTCTGTAATTTAAAGTATATTTAACACGTTTGAAATCTATTCTCCTCAAAAAGGGCTCTGACTTGAATACATGCTTCTTGACCCTGTTCTGTGGAATTTTTTCCCTCATTCACATAACTGGCTCATGGTTTCTCTGGAGGAGAATTTTATCCCATAGGAACTACCAGGAGCTAAGAGTAAATGCAACTTTATCTTAGCAAGTTGCATAGCATCATAAAATATTTCTGAATAGAAATACAATCAGCAGCTACACTTGGCAAAAGTAACACTCGAATGAGAGTTACCAATTAACTCCAGTTAGGAAAACCTCTGGGCTTATATTGATGTCACATGATGTTAAAAAATGCACAAAAGGTTCACAGGGACTGCGAGGTGGTCTTGAAACCATGACAGCAAGGTGCAACAAGGTGCCAGAGTAACAGAGCAATGATGAGCCCCCAGGAACAGAGTATTAGAAGTCCTTATTTCATTGACAATTAGTTGCTTAAATAGATTCAAGCCAAAGCTCTAAGAGTATAAGATTAAATATTAACTTCATGGTAGCAGATAGGATGAAAATAGGATCTCCAGTTAGCTTAGACAATTACAAAGCTAAAAATTATACTCCTAGGGAAATTTGTGTATGTAAATGATAGTTTAGAGAACTGGACCCAGACCACCACATGCACATTGTGAATTTTGTTATATAAGCATGAGTGACCAAATCACTCATTTCTGTGTCATTCTTTGTTACCTTTTTGTATAAAAGGTTGTGCTTGCATCCTGAAATGAATAATGCCTGGCACCCCATTCTGCAGAATGACAACAAAACCAAATATCTTAGCTCAGAGTGTTGATTGGCTCTTGCACACTGGGTGAAAGAGCCCTGCTTGAGGGACAACCACATCACACAATGCTTCCCTGCGGTGCTTTCACACCTTTCACCCCTGAAGGATCTACTGCTCAAGGTGATTCTACTCAGTTCCCAGTCACCAGCTGGATCAGAGATGCAGTGCTGTTACTGCAGAGCAGTTTAGGCAGGTGCACAGCTATGTCAGCAATGAAACCTTACAGTTTGATAGGAGAGAGAGACTCTAAGTACAAAGTAAAGCAAACCTAACCTTAGCCTTCAGAGGAATTATGAGTTTTCTAGCTCAAAATAGTCCCTGGTGTAAACTGGACTGACTTATCTTTTTACATTGACTACCCAAAGTTCTTAAGTTACATAAATTCTATTTTCATAACAAATCAATAGGGAAACAGTTTCTGTAATTCTATTTCTTCAGCTTTAGCCACTCAGCTGATACGACTCATGATCCTCAAAGCAGTTTCAGCTCTCAGGGATATATATTAGTGCCTGCCTCATTCAATTTACCATGGCACTGTTCTGCTGAGATACAGACACCTGCTTTACAGCTGTGAGAGAAATAAACTGCTTGACAGCAATTAAGGTAAAACTTTGCTTTGGCATAAAGTCTGGAAAACTGCTATTTCCTCAGTCTGTCATGCTCACTGAAGAAAGGGTGAGATGTTAGCGAATTTTAATGACTGTTGTTAAGGGAAAATGAGGGAAATTCAGAGAATTATACTTGCAGATTAAAATATGGTAACCTAAAATTTCTGCAGAGTTTTACTCTCAGAGTCTCAAAGCTGGAAAAGAATGCACTGAGCTACAATTTACGATGATTGCCAGCAACACTTTCCAAGGATTTTGTACATGTCATTTGTTACTGGATTTAATTTTTCTAGATTGGATGAAAACTGTTCTCCTTTGTTTGGAAAGTATTCAAAAGCTCTTTCCTTTCTAACTTATTTTTTCTGATTTCTATCCTTTCTAACAGTGAAAGTTAGAAATGAAAGCTTCACCTTTGGCACGATGCCTACTTAGAAAGTGAAGTTCCGTAATTTCTGACTGTGTTCCCATTGAAACCACTTGAAAAACTCCCTGTGGCATCCCCTGTGTCAGTACACAGCAGGGCTGAGTTGGCTCTGGACAGTGGATTACATTCCCCATAATCATTCATCTATCAGAGAAGAAGTGACTGTGTCTGCTTAGCCTGGATTTGTCCCTCCACACCCACAGGCAGAGCCCCAAATGACTGTACTTGCTTTCTCTTGACCACCCTGATTGCATAAACAGAAAGAAATCCTGTTACAAACATTACTGTGGGAAAAACGAAACCACCCCACAACAAAAACAAACAAACAAAGCCCCTAAACTTCAAAAGGTCAATATAAGCAGTGGAGTAGCAGTAACAGTGATAAAAACAGGTCATTCTAAATGGATGTGAGGGAACCAACACGGTGGTATCACACCACATTACACATCACTCTGCAGTAAGACTGAGCAGGCACACCATGGGGAACTGATATTAAGCTGATTTAATCAAGCTAGAGAAAAATAATGTGGATGTATTGTCCTTTAACCAGGTTTACTTTGGTTAAATTCATATCAAGCAACAAAAAAGAAGCCAGATTACCTACTCTTATAACCAAAGGAAAGAAAGCTTCGTGCAGAATTTTATATCACATCACTTCAGCTAACACCAAGGTAATCCCGTGTACATGAGTATGCATGTGGACAAACACACAAAATGGTAAACTTCTCTAAAATTCTCACCTAGAAAACATAAAAAATAGTTTGGGACACTAATGCAAAGCCAAGAGCTTTTACTGATTAATATGTCTTCATCATTGACCTCATTACCAAAAGAATCTGAAAACCACATTTTTAATTTCCTATATTTTGTACACAAGACAAAAAAAAATAAAAACCAAAATAAAAACAAATAAGCAAAACCCTAGAAGCAGTCCCATTGAAAGAGGCATGAGGATCTCAAGTCTAGTGTGTAACCACAGATTTCCAAACCTTGGTCAATTTTCCTGATTCAAAGACAAAAAAAAAAAAAAAAAAAAAAAAGGCAGTTTAAAGTATAAAGTTTGAACAGATAAAATGTCAGATCAGAGGAAAAATACCCTGAAAAGCTTTATCACACACTTGCCATTGCTTGTTATTTTTGCCATCTTTGGTCTTCACTACAAATTGCCATGGCCTTTGCATATTTTATGGAAAGAGTATCTGGTGAGCAAAGAAGGGAAGAAAAACATCAACCTTGTGATCCCTTCCTTCAAAACACACTTCATCCATTTCAGACTTGTCTTGGTGGACCTGCTAGTTTGTTAACTCTAGGCAGTTTCTGACAAAACGTCAGTGATAGATGTGACAAGGTGTGTCAGCTTTGTATCACTAATATTTTATACTCTAAGGGCTCCAGTTACTCTGTATTTCTCCTTCCAAAAGGCAGAAGGATTATTCTGGCATCAGAAAAGGCAGGACAAAAGTTTCCCACAACAACGACAGTGCTATTTGTAGCTGCTCCATTCAGCAGCATTTAGCAGTGAACACAGCCAGCCTGGTGACATTGCCCTGGTTACAGTGACAGGGGTGCATCTCCAGATACCCTCAAATTCAGCCAGCAGAGCAGGTAAATCTAATTAGATTTAATAATTAGCTTTTACATTGAAACAGTAACAAAAACCAAGGCCCAGCAGGATCAATCTGCCTTAATTGATTTTTTTTCCAAAAGAAAAATATCCTGCAGCATTTTGCAATTCCTGTATATGCTAACAATCTGTCCCCCAAGACAGACACTTCTATTTGCCCTTAATAACTAACTTGATATAGGGATTAAAACTGCCTGCTAAGCACACTGTAGACATCTATTAAACACATTTCTGTATATCTGATTCCTAAGCTGAGGGATCTGTATATGCCCTGAACTTAAGCCTCTACAAAACATAATAGAAAATAATCTTGTGGTATCACACTGATTTACTTCAACAGGGTGTAAGACTAAATGAAAGACAACTCCTGTTACACAAAATTAAAGTCACAGAAGTCTGTAACTTGCTCAGCTAAAGTGAGTTGTCCTCACTTTTCACAATAAAAGGAATTTGTTAAATGGTAAATTACTGGGATGAGTTTCAGTTCAGGAATATGAGCACCTGATTGAAGTAACTGAACAAGGGAAGCATCATCCTGTTTTCTCTGAAACTGCTTGTGTTATAGAAGCAGCAGTTCAAGGGCATTCCAAACAACAAAGAACATATTCCATGCCAGGGATGTGAAAGAAGGTGCATGGTAATTAGCCTTTCTCTCAGTTCACAACTAGCCATCAATTTGGGTAAGCTAAAAAAGACTTCCTATCCTTTCCTAATCATGTGCTCTTGAGAGCATCATTCATTACTGAGGTATTTACTGAGAATCTGGGCAGCGATTCATTGTGCTCAGACTTAAGGAAAAGGTGACTTTATGGCAACCAAATACCAACATTTTGGTTCAGAATCAGGAGGCTTCACAATACACCCAGCAGGCTTCTTGATTGCAATACTTATTCCCATCACAGCAGATTGAGGTTACAGCTCTCTGTCCTACATATTTATTTCATGGGTTTTGATCTTTGTGCAGTATACATCTTTTGAGGAGCAGACTGTCACATCTAAATGCTGTTTTCAGAAGTGACCTTGGCGTTGGATCATTTTTTTAGACCAACAGTAAAGCTCAATGCAAATAACGCCCCTGCTTGCTGGAAGTCAGCTCACTTCATTCAAGTGCTCCATTCTGTGCTCAGACAAGACACTCTTAAACTAAATGGCCAAGGGATTCATTCATCCTGTTCTGCTAGAAACAAATTACGTGCATTTTCACCTCATCAGAGTGACAGTAACAGACAGCTGGGGTTACAGCTTTATTGTCTGGCCTAAGGGTTTGCAGAGTGAATGTTTACCAGCAGCATTTACTTAGTTTTGTTGAAATGAGTATAAACAAGTGAGGAAGTTCACATCAGCAAGTAGCCCACTTGACAATACTTCTTAAACAAATAATAAAACATTGCTTTCAAGAACGGAATATTCAAGTTAAGTTCCTGGGAAAAAAAAAAAAAAAGAAAGCCTTTTGCTGACCTTCACCAGATCTTGGTCATAGAAGAATGCACACCTGTGAACATTAAGTTCTCCGAGAAATGTGAATCTAGATGTCTCAAGGATACAGAACTTAGGGTACAGCAGAAATTTCAGTTAGGGAGACAAAATCATAGCACAAGAATTTTCCAAAAATATTTGAGAACTAAACAAATTTTTTTATTCTAAATGTATGGCACAAACACAAGACAGATACATTTGCTTTAATTCTACCCTGTTTCTGAAGGGATTTGACCTTAAATCCCTGAGAAGAATGCCCTATCTCCAGCAGAGTTGAAGCTGAGCATTCACAGCATCCCTGATGATGCACTCCAGCATTTATAAAATACACTCAGACATACATTTTTCTTCATTTTTTTCTCCTCTCATCGCAGCTGCTGAAATTCAGTTGTTTTATAACCCAGATGGACATCCAAATCATCACTTATCAATAGTGTATGACAGGAAGAACTTAAATTCAGTGTGACCAGAAAAAAAAACCAAATGCCTGTTGTTTGACTATGATCAAAAATGTAGAAATAAACCACCCAGCATTTCTGTCTCAGATCCAACAATGAGTGAGGAACATGTGCAGGTCCTCCATCAGACCTAAGCAATCACTGTGGTTTAGTAGATGCCCACAGAACAGACGATTGTTTCAACAAGGCTTGGTAATTTCTATAGCGATAGAGGCTTGACATTGGGAGGTACTGTATGCTGGCAAATGGAAGCTGTGTTTTTTAAAGTATCTTTTAAAATCTCCTCCCTTGACTTTTGACTCCCAAATGATGTGTTACATCCCCTCATTGCTCTGCTAGTATTTGATTAGATTTTGGGAAATGCCAGCCTGTTTCTGCATCAATAGCTTTGTGTAAAACCTTGAGTTATCTTTCCTAGTTCTCTCAGAAAGCTATTTCCTACCTAATGTGGTTTATTAATCTGCTGCATTACTGGCAAAGCAAACAGAATATTAAATGGGATACTTCAGCAGCATCTGGCAGTACAAAATATCTGGGAAATACTTGAAGTTGTTCTGAACCATAACCTCTTTTCCTCAGCTGTTTTAATGCAGAATCCAATAAACTTGGTCTCTGAACAAAACTCACAGTATATTAAAGATGTGAATGTGTACCATGATTATCCAGTGGCTTGGTTATTAGATTACTCCATGTATTTTTACTCCAAAATGCAAGTGGGGTGGAAGACATTACTGTGGTTCTAAGTTTTATGGGTAAAAATACTCCTTTAAGAATTTTTTTTTTTCTGCTGAGCTCTGGCCCTGTGGTCAGACAAGTCTGCTGGAGAAATGATGCGAGGAAATCTAGTCTTGGGGCATAAAATAAAAACATCTCTGTTTGCTTAGAGGAATGCCAGTCTCATGAAAGCCAAGTCTTTCTGACAGAAACAGAGCAAAGGATTTCAGTTATTGATATATTTACTGACTGTATCTCTGCCAACTGGTGCAACTCCACAGCAGTGCAAATTCATGAAATGCTCCCTGACACCAGGCAGCTCCTCCTGGCCATTCAGGTCACACCAACACGTGACCCATGATTTAGGGATTTATAAGCAAAATAAAACAATAGAGAAATATTGAGAAAAAAAATCTCCACACAAACAACCCACCCAGGAACCAATGATACATTTTTTTGGGAGTCAGCTGGTGACAGTGGCCTGCATTTATCTGTCTACAGCTGATACACATCAGCATTAAGACTGAGAAGTTTCACTTTTTAGCTTGCTCCTTCAGCAAATTTCCAACAAACCAACTATCATTACTTTAGAGCAGTATAGTACACAAATTTCTCATGAGAGATTTCCATGAAGCAGTTAAATAAGGGATGCTTTCTTCCTACCTTAGCAATGTGAGTCCATCTCCTTCTGCATCTTCTGTGTTGCTTGCCTGTATAGAGAGAAGAAACAGAATATTCAAGGCTGGATTTCAACTCCAGACCAGTTTGGTCACTGCTCACTTGTGCTTTCCTGGCTATTTTTAGGAGGATAAACAGTATTTCTGAGTCTTCTAAGCATTTGCAATGTTCTTGTAGCAAGACCTCAGCCCAGCCCTGTTGAGGAAGCTGGACATGCTAACAGAATCCTAATAGAGAACACATCAGAGGTCATTCAGGAATCAAAGGTCATCCTCAAAGTTCTGATGTCATCCTGGGTCACAGGTCACTGCAAAAGGAAAAATGGTCTTGAAGGATCAAAGGTCACTGAAAGGCCATAATGGGCTCAAAATGTTGCCAAAAGGTCAGAGGTCATCCAGAGCTCAAAGGTCACCCATGTGGTCAAAGGTAATAGAAAAGGTGAAGCAGTCACTCAAAGGCATCCAAAGGGTCTGAGGTCATCAAAAATGTCATGTATTCCATGTATTAAATTCCCTTCTGCTCAGGATACTCACAATTTCACACAATATAAGAGCTGTGTATAATTGGTAAATATTATGGCAAACGGAAGATACAAACATAAAACAGCAAGAGTTTGTAGTTGAATACAGGAGACCTCTATAAGAAACACAAAGGACCTAAATGGGAAGGATTTTAAAATTCTCTCCCCAAACCAACTGGAACTTTTGTCATTTAAGATTGAACTACATTTTCCCTTTGAAGGACCTCAGTGGTGCTATTTTAAATTTTAAAGATAAGAGAGTTTTGAATCAGATCTTGTGTTATCTGGACCCCAGACATTTAACAATGTAAAATGGAAACTGGAAAAACTGTTCTAGTATTGATACCCTTTTCACTTTTTATCCTTTTGTTCCTTGTGATTTTTCCTGCCTCTACTAGAAAATCAGAAAATTACAATATTCACCACGTTGTAGTATAGACACAAAAATGTTACTGCAATTTCATCTGTCATGTAGCTATCACATAGCAGTGAAACAGCCTTACCTATTCAGAGCTGCCCAGGAGGAACTTGTCATCCACAAAAAGTGATCAAGCAACCTTGATCAAGCGTCAAACAACCTCAGAATAATCATCATGGAAATGCAAAACTTCTAGTTTAGTCCCAAATCAGGGAAACACGCATGTGCTTAATTCCAAGAACTGCAGTATGCTAAACAGGCTGGCAAACACTGAACTGCCTTGTTAAATAAAGCAAGGCCCAAATCTTACACACACAAGGCACTTAGTGCCTGCCAAGAGGAATTTCATGCACAGTGCTGAACTACACAATTTCCATTCACTTACAAGCCTGATGTTGATAATGCTCAGCTGAAAAGGAAGATAATGAGCTCAAGAGCTCTCAGATCAATGGGCTGGCACATAAGAATGCCCACCTTGAACCCCAAGCCTTTTCACTTTCTTTCTTTGCTCTCCTGCCCTAATCCATGCACATAAATCCCAGTTTCACTATAAATTTCCTGATTGTAAATAAGAGATTGCAATTTTTTAATCCTGTTGCCCAAAAGTACTACACTTCTTACTTTGCAGCATCACAGTGTGCTTGATTTACCAGCCAATACACCAGTCTGAGTACTGCAGACACTCTGGGGCAAGGAAAACTCCTCCTCAGGAGTTCCTGAGATCTCTTCTATCTTGGGTTATTCTAGTCATAACCCAAGGAATGTCTCCTGCAAACTCCAGTGAGTGAGTGCATTCCATACCACCCCATCCAGCTGCCTTTATTTTATTCTGGACTTGCTCCAATATTTTGTTAAACATCCAGGGATTTATTCTATGCCTCCCCTTTCCCCTGCAGTGGCTGCAGGTCCCCTAGGTTAAAGAGTCAGCATTATTTTTGTTCAAATCCCCTGTAGAAAGATCAGCTTTTAATTATTGCGTTGTCTTCACTGGAACCTTTTCGACAAGAGGCACTAAGTGTTTTCTCCCTGAACTATACAGTACTAACAAAGAAAATTAACTCTCTGTGCAAGTGACACAGCTATGAACACACAGCACACACAGCTTCATTGCTTCTGTCACTGCACCCTAAACACACATCACTGTATTTTAATCTCACATGGATTTCTGCATAAGAACTGAGATTTCTCCAGGGATCCTTGCAGTTAGTTAGTGTAAGAAATCGCTCTAATTAACAACTCATCCAAAATTTAAAAATACACCCCTTGCAGTCAAGGAATCTGGAGCCACAGGAAAGAACACATGTGCAAAATAAATATTTTGTATCTGATATAGACACAAAAACACAGGTTTGGTTTTTTTTTTCTTTCCATTTTAAAGTTAGACTTTGGGTCCGAATTTTTGACTTCTTTCACTAATGGTTAATCCACTTCAGGAAGGTTCACAAAGCTATTGCATACTGTATTTAACCAAACTGCTCTTTGAATGGAGGGTAAAATATGCTGAAGGAAAACCCTTTGTTTGACAGTACTGTTCTAAGTGAAAAAACACAATGTGAAAGAATAACTTCAATCAGCACAGTGCGTGAGGGCACTTTTTTACAGCATCTACTTATACAAAAACACCAGCTTGTAGCCCCAAAATCATCCTCTTCAGTGGCAGGAGTATTTAAAAATAAGCCAGTACTTTATAAAAAGTCACACCCTTATAACCTGAAATTTTCCCCCATTTTCCCCACCTTAAATTTGTTCTGCTAAACTTTGCTATGGCAAATATTTTTCTGCCTTCCTATTAAAAGAAAATAACTACAAAAGCACTGTTGGGAGAGAAGATATAACACCAAGCTGCAAATAAAGGCTGCACACATTTCTGAATATAATATCTCAAAATTCATAGCAAAAGGAACTGTTGTGAACATACCCATGTGATAATTTATTAAAACATAACTTCTGAGAGATCACAAGACAGAAAATAATGGGCTTCTTACAAGTACAGCAAATCTGAGTCAATATCTGAACCAGTTGGTTCAGCTACTCTGCAGCTACCTTGGCACTTCCAAGAACTAGGAGCTGGGATTTTCATTCCAAAGAGGAACAGAGCTCAACAATATATGTATTAATATTATTAATGCATCTTCTCTGAGGATGTATCATACAAGAACCCCTAAAGCCTTCAGTTTCACTTTTTTTAATTGAAATTATATTGCAGTACCCAGTAGCACTGTTACAGATGTTCAGTTTTATTATGCTCTTTGAAAGTCATTATTATGTTTGATAGTCATTTAATAATCTGAGGTCATGTAACATCAAGAAGGTACTAAATAAATTTGCAATGGTAATAAATATCTTGCTGGTGAACCAGCTAGACATTTTGAGCTGAATTGTTTTAGCATGAAAGAAAGTGAGGTATATCTTACAAACATAAAATATACCTTCAATACTCAATTGCAATATTTTATCTGCATTTTAACCAGGATAAAAAATTAATGTGCCATTTTTTGTTGAGAGTTCACCTTGTAAACAGAACCTAAGAGATTTGGAACAGAGATATCCATGATTTACCTTTAAGGAATATATTTAATGTCAAAAAACATTACCAAAGAAAAACCCTATGATAGAAACAGATTAATACAAATATATCTTGAAATGGAAGATATTTAAGTATCCACTCTCACATTTAGTTGAGTCTTTAATCTTAAAATTTATTAATGGATCTTTTGTACAGAATATTAAAAATTAGTAGAGGCAGAAACTTTAGGTTTTGACTGGTCCTTCTCTCTCATTCTATGGCCAGAACAGATTAGTCCAGCTTTTCTAGAACAGAAATTTCCAGTAGCCTGATATTACCTCAGTTGATAAAAATTTAATGACATATTGTTATTTTTAATTTTGTGGACAGTTTGTATAAACTCCCACATGCCTAAATGTTTAAATGTTTATTCTTTTAACAGAAACAACTACTTGAAAAATTTCACTCAGAGAGCTGATAAAAAACAGGCTCACTGCGTTATCAGCTCTTGAAACTGGTATGACTGAACTCAGCACTTCTCTACACTGAGCTGGGTAATACAAACTAAACTCCTAAAAAAGGCTTTCCAATTACGTTGATTAAATGTGTCTATAGCAATTTTTCAATTTGTTACTTGTTCTGTTTGCTGCATATTAAAACCTCAGTTTAGATATGTTACCTTACTGCTCTGGCCTGGTTCCTCCCTCCCTGCCCCAACTCAGACCTGCCACATGAAGCCCTGCAATGCCACTTCACTCTGGTGCTCAGAAAGCATCTTCAGAGGGTTGGCTTGGCCTAATAAAACCAATTGATTGTATCATCCCAGCACCTCCAGCTCCTCACAGACTTCTAATGAGCAGCTTTCAAGCGTCTGCTGCACAATAGCTTGGAAATAAAACCTGTGCAGGGTGGAAGTGTTTGCCCTATTCACTTGTTTGAGCCAGCCTCAAAGTCAGCTTTCCACCTCCCTCAAATTTCAGCTGACACATGGCCTCAGAGCACACAATTGCTTTGGCACACTGCCTGCTAGATAGACAAATGTTTTGAAGATGCAGGAGTTCTAACTCTTCTCTTTCAGTCAGTCTCTTTCAAAAGTTCTTCCTAATGCCTCACCTAGAAGCTTCAGAGCTGATTTGTCTTATTGTGCTCATTAGCACTGACTTTTTGGGGGCAAGGTGCAGAAAGAGGATGCATTTCACTACTGGTGTGGGTTTTGTGAGCTAGAAACATGGACAACTGCAACAGTGGAAGGGCTGATTTGGTTTTGAACACCATAAGCTAAAATCCAATCTGGGAAGCCTGTAGCTCAATGAAACATTACCCCCTGTTAGCAATAATTTTGTGCAGCCTAGCTTTGGAAAGAGACAGAGATGCTTTGGAAACAAATTTCATTGCTTAAAAATAAAAATACACCAAAACATACATGCCGAGTACTTGGGCATGGGCAAGTCATATGGAAGAATGTCTGGACTAGAAGCATGCTCCTGCCCCATAGATTTTTCAAGCTATTGGTCTGTCTGTCAACTTCTCCACCTTTTAAGAAACTCTTAAACCACTTCTGGAAAAAAATCCTTTCTGCTCTCCTGCATAAGCTGTGATTAAATACCAAAAGGCCATGGGAGCCTGACAGTGCTCTCCATGCAGGTATGTACTGCTACCAAAGTTTCCCTCTTTAAAGAAAGGCAGTGCTAACCTGCTGGGCATTTGAGAACCACCTTCATCACCAGACTGCATCTGCATGGCTGTGTGTGTATCTCCATGCCCAGCTGCTATTTCCTTCCATTATTTCCACAGCCAAACCTTTCACCCCCTGGAGCTCAGGCAGGGTGGCAGCTGCTCTAAGTGCAGTGCCAGACCAGCAGCTTGTGGAGAGAGGGGTATCAATAGACTGACCACCAACAGGGATATCCATCCTGTCCAGCACAGCTGGGATATGCTTGGGGGTGGAAAACAGGAGCAAAAAGGGAGCATGGCTAAGGCCAGCTCCCAGGAAATTTATAAATTCAAATTTTGCAGTTACTCTTGTAACTTCTTTATGCAGCAATAAGGACTGAGAGGGGCTATTTATTTTCCTGCAAAAAGAAACTACTACAGCCTTCAGCACAAGCTATTGTTCAGCAGATAAGAGAAAATTAGAATTGCATTCACAGCTATTTATTACTATTTAAGTTAAATAACAGAGAGGGCAGAAGAGAGTCAGTCCCAAATGGTGGCATGTAGGGAAAACCATTCTGCTACATTAAAGATGTGCTTTTAATTAACTTATCTCTGAATGATTATAATTAAAGATTTTACCACAGTTCTTCTTAGCATAATTACCTTCTATTTCCTTGCACAGTGCACATTCTCAGGAAATGGGAATTGAGATTATTTCTTAATTTAAATACTTCCTCAATTATTTTAAAAGTTATTGCCTTTTAATTGTTTTATTATTGTAATTTTCTTTGTGCTTTTTTTGTCCTTCTCTGATTCTTACAGGCTTTTCCAAGACCTCAGAAATATCTTTCAGGTGGTCAGGTGCAATTGTGAGCAGTTAACAAATAAAGGGTTGCATTTTAATATGTTTGGATCCAGAAAAACAGGCTCATAAAGAGAGTTATAAACTTACTTTTGGCCTGGGGAATAGATGGCTCATTTTTATCACTGGTGCTGAACATGTGGTACAAATTTTTTCAGTTTTGTTCTGCAGATCAGTGTCTCCTTTACTGTTGCATTTGTATGCAGGTCTCAGCAAATGGCCTTGTTGCACATCAGCTCTTGCCATGTGCACTGAATGCAAAAGATTGAGCAGCTATCTTGATTTATTTGAAGACTAATTGTGCAGATCAGTGCATTCAGTAGTGATTGCTTGGTTTCCTACTAACATTTCCACTGATAATATAAAGACATACTGGGAATTGGCAATTGGAAAACAGGCCAAGAGAAACAGGCTCCTGCTACCCCTGCACTGCACAGGTACGCTGGGTCACTTTTTCCCCTGTCAGCCTGAGATTTCCACTGCAGCATGTTATTAAAACAGAAAGGCAGAGGAGGATGAAGACAGGATTTCTCTAAGGAAGGGGGAGAATAATGCTCAAAGGAGAAGGATTTAAGGCAGAGCCCTGCCCTCTCTTGTATCAGTTCCTGCCAGCTCTGCAGCAGCTTTTAGTATGCAAGATTTCATTCCAAAATTCCTCTTAACTTTATCTTCCAGCCCAGGGAAAACAAACAGCAATAACCCAACAATAAACAGGATCATCCATCTCTTCCTTATTCTTATCTCTGACGATGTTATCTTTATACTGAAATATTACCCAGCCAGAGGCATTCTTTGGAAACCAAAGACACCTTTGAAGTAGCACCCCTTGAGACAAAGCACCGGCACCAAATAGCTTAACAGACAGAGTCACTGATGCTGATATCACATTCACAGAGCCATCAGTGTTCAACCCAGCTAAGAAACCATTGGCAAAGAGGGTTCCCCACATTCCTGCACCTGTGTGCACCAGGGAAGTACCAGACAGATGGGCAGGTGAGGCTGTGGGCTCACCTGCACGTGACACAGCATTGCAGATACTGACCTTCCAGCCACAAGTTCTCATGTAACATTTAAATTCAATATACATGGAAAAAAAGGCATTTAGAATTTATGACATTGTAAATCTAATGCCATCTAATGCCTCTATTATAGCCTCCATCACCTCCCCTCCAAAAGGCATTCTATATATGACCATCTACAACAATTCAGCCACCTCTGTAGCTATTGTAATAAAACTTTGATAGCAACTGATGCTAGTAATCCAATTATTGCTAAGTAAGTCACCATATGCCTTTCTATGTTAAGGCAATCAACAGACAGAGAATTGAGGAAAAAAACTATTACCATTCTTTCAGTATTTTGAAATAAATAAAGAAAAAAGAATTTTCCATAAGTCCCCATTTGGGACTCCAACTCCTCTTTCCTTTCATTAGAACCCCTCCTCAAAATTGAGTATCTGGCTGCAACTAGATAAAAATTCAGCCTTCTTTGAAATAAACTTTGGGATTTCTGTGTGTGAGCTTTCAAAAAAGGCAGAAAAATTCTGTTTATTTAGACTCCTGTTCAGAATAAGACCTTGTTACTGTTGGCTCTTACCAAGAAAACCTTGAGCATAGGCAGCTTTTGCCAAGAAACACTGAGATTCTTCCTTGTAGAGTAATTCCCAAGCTTTTGGCTGTCTTGTTCCCACAGTTCTTCATTAGCTGCAGAACTGAATAAAATTGATTCTGTTTATGTAAGAACAGATATTAATAGAGCCCATGCATGTTTCTACTGCATGCCATGCAAGGACACACAAAATGACCCATTTAGTTAACACATAGGTGAAACCTTCTGCTAAGTGGCACCGAGGCGAGCAGGGTTAAAACAGAAAGCAGAATTTTCACTGGGGACTCTGGAGGCACAAATGAGGAATAGAGAGACATAAATCACATTGAAAGTAAGCAGTAGGTCTAGATTTCAAGAATTTTAAAAGTTTAGCCTTACAGAGCCTGCATTCTGCCCAGTGTCACCTCCCATCTTGCTCAGTATGTGCTAGAGGAAATCTGTATTTAGTGCAATAAATAAAACAAAAAATAAAGTGATATAAACTCAAGAGAACTGCTGAACAAGCCCATCCCTATCTGTGCATCCCATTCCCTGTGCTTCTCCTTGTTCCAGTGGGAAAATTTACCTGAGATATGCACGAACCACTTTGGCAGTGCCCCTGCTTAGTCAAAACCCAAATTTCACTCCACCTTTTCTTATAGTGAGGAGCAAGGCTAGGAGATGAACCCAAAGTAACAAGTCAGTTACCAAGTTTAATCCTTCCACTGTCCACTCAGCAATCCAGCTCAAATCTGTCTCCCTGATTCCTGCCAGCAGCTAGCATTTGTGCTCTTCCCTGCTCCAAGGAACAGCCAGGCTTCCAACACAAACATCCTGGAGCAGCACCATGTCTCGTTTAACAAAGAGGACCACAAAGGCTTTTTGAGGAAGCAGCAAAAGAAGGTGAGGAAGCAGCACCCTTACCTGTGGGTAATATATGAGAGCCAGTCATGAGTCAGTTTTCTCCCACAGGATGAGGAAGGGAAGGAAGGATGAGCAACAGGTACCTGAAGAGAAGTTTTGCCAAGGCAGGAGAAGCAAAAGTACCGCAGTAAGTGCAACTGAAACAAAGTGTGGCAATCCCTAACCAGAACTGCATGAGCTGATGTGGCCCCAGGGATATCTGAAACATCGAGCCACCTGTACTCTAAAGATGTCACGTGCCTAGAGAAAAGCCTAGCAACAAAGCATCAACTGTGGGAACATCCTAAGTTAATATAAACTACAGAAATCAGAAGAAATTAGGGCTTGTGTGGAAAAGCTTTTGCAATACACTCCACAGTGGAGTAAAACAAGTTGCTATTGGCACATCTCAGACTCCTAATGAGTCTTTCCTCTCTTTTGGGATTGCTGGGAGCTGCACATAGTTGGTGTCAAGCCTTCCACATGCTCACACATTGCACTGTCCAACTGATGGACAAGGTCCTTGTTCTGAATGCCTGCAGAGAGTGCAAGCAGTGCTTTCTGCAAAGGAAGTGTTGTCACTGCCTGGAAAGCAGCTTGTGTAGACAGACAGCTTGGAGACATGGCAACTCCTTGGCTTCTCAAGAATGACAAGAAGCCAACAAACAGAACTTATTTTATATTCATATCCAAATGAATCCCATCCCAAAGCAAGTGTTTTTAGAGTGTCTGAGGAAGATCTCCAGCACACACAGATTTCAAGAATATGTGTCGGCATTCCGTAGGGCAATCCAGGAAATGTAACTTGAGCATAGCTGGCAGGGAAACTCAGCTCTCTTTAATATGCAAGCTCACAGAGCAGATAGAAAGGAAAGCTGGGATGGGTTGGAAGAGATTTACGTTCTGAGACAGAATGTGTGCTGTGTTGTGGCAAGAAGTGTAAAGTAGGTAGCTCATGAAAAAAGGAGTCTGGGAGAAAAAAATAAAGAGAACGTGAGGGGGAAAGTGATGGAAAACTCTTCACTCTTTCAGATTAATCCTGACAATATCGATATAATTTCATCATTTACCAATTCCTCTTTCTGGTTGAAAAAGCTAAAACTAGCTCACAAATTGACAGAGAAGTACTGGTAGTAAGACTGAAACCAGAGAAGCTACCTTGCTTACTTGACTTAATTACAAAGATTTTTATAGGGGACCACCAATACATAACTCAAGAAAAGTAGCACACATGGAGAATTACAAAAAGAGTAAAAAATATGAACCACATGAAAAACATAAGCAAAAGGGTGAGATTTTAAAGGTTATTTGAAACACTTGAAAGTTACAATGGATATATTTGAGCTGTCTTCAGAAGACCAGTGTCTAAAAGCATAAATGACATGCACGAAGTCACATGTTGGTGAAATCCTCACTTTGCCCTGTTTCTCAGCCTTTGTTCTTTTACCAGATGTGGTGTATTTTCTATTGATGATAAAAACACATCTCTGAGCCTGCATTAATACAAGTACAGAAACATCCTGGGTCCAAGAGCAGCAGTGCACAGGGGGTGTCTGTCCCTTTCCCTATCTCTCACCCACTGGACACAAGCAGAGCAGAGCAGAGGCAGAGGGCTTAACAGAGGGATACATCTTCTCTTTCTGCACAAGACAAGAACAGTGGGGATTGCTTTTTTTAGTTATGAAGTTCTGGACTTAAATCCAATGGGCACAAAGTGGTATTAACCACTGGTTCCCTGATTTCATCCTCACTGAAAGCAGAATGACATCTGTAAGAACACTGTGTTTGCACTGACAGTGTCATTGTGCTGAGAGCCAAGTAGGAAACCAAATCTCTGAGCTTTTGTTCTGCTAGTTGAATGAGACACATTATCAGTCCAGTTCTGATAAGAAATTTCATCAAGGACATAATAAATAATTCCCAGAAAAGCCTTATCAAACCTTGCATACAGACATACTCCTTTCCTACTTTAATGAATTTATATTCCTGGCCTAAAAACAGGCCTGGCTGAACAACGGCCTTTGACCCACACTGGTAAAGCAAAAATCATGTGGTAAAGAGCATTGAGTCAGCAAAAGCTTACCTGAGCTACTAAGACAGCAGGTATGCACTTCAATGCTGCCTTCAGAGGTGAAGGAGAAAACTCAGAAAAACAATGGCAGAGATAAGGTCGTTCAGGAATAATCTGACTTCTCCAAGGGGAAAAAGAAACAAGACCTTAAAACTAATGAGCCTTGCAGCTACTTTGATGGCATCAAAGACTGGAGAAAACACCAAATATAATGGCAGCAGAAAGAATCCACCCCTGTGGTATCACTACACATTACAGAAGAATTTAACCAGCTGGTGGAGAAATACTTGAAAAGGGATATGGAAACATAGTATTTAAAAAATGCATATATCATATTGAACCATTAATTCAGCTCATTCTGCAGTGTGCCTGTGTCTGCCAGTGCTGCAGTTAATAGAGAGCACATGAAACTCAGAATGCAATTAAGTCTTGGGAGAAGCACAGTTGGAGGCTGTGGCAGTTTCTATGGCAACCTGAAAGGCTCAAGACTAGTAACAGGAGATTAACTTTAAGGCAAGATAAGTACATAAATATAGCTTTCGTTTACCATTTTCTCTGCTTCCAAATGGGCTACGCATTTTCAATTTAAACAATACAGAAATGCAGTCAGATGTCCTACTTGCTATTAACTGGGGCAAAAATAGCCTTTAAAAACACCCTGCTATGAAAATTCTGACAATTTCAGAACTGGGTAATCATCTGAACTCCACTAATTAATTCAATCAAAATGAAAAGCACTGAGCCTGAATGCTGCCGGGAGATTAGAATGAGGCTTCAGGATAGAGAACATGACAGCCATTATAAGAGTTTGCTGATGTCAACATGCTGCACGCTTATGAACAAATCCCCTTGACGTGTTTTTCTGGATTACGCCTCACATCAGGTTTTAAGTCTCCAAAAGAGTGAGGGCAAGATTAAGAAAAAATTTTTAAGCACTACAGACCTTTTTTCTTTCCTTCTTTCTTTTAAAATATTCTCTTCAGTAAGAAAGAATATCTCAAAGAAACCTTATCCAATATTTTTCCTGGCACTTTGGAGCTTTTATTCAAAGGTTCAGCTGAGACTGCAGTCACCTTTTGAGCTCCTGTCCACCTTACTTACAAATAAAACGTGCATTAAAGAGGGGCCACATCCCTGGTGCAGTCAGTTGCTCTGAACTTGTTAACTTCATCATTTAAAAACCACTGGTACATGTATAGCACACTGAGGAACCTATATGCATCCAGTGTGGGGAGAACACTACCAGAAGAACTGAAAGCAGTTACATTAGCTAAATTAGCAGCTTAATTAGCAGCCACATTAGCTAAATTACTAGTCTAATATGATTTAACCCTCTTCTGAGTAACACAGGTCCCACACTGGCAACTCTGCATAGCTTCTGTTGAGTATCAGATTCCTGAACGAAAAATAGCACCACCCCTACTACACTATTATTTGGTGAATTAACCCAATGTATGGTTAATTCACAAGGTGTTCCAATGATTACCATGGAATAACACAAGTCCCTTGGGTTGACCCAACCTTCAAACCCTCATGCAGTTCTACTTGCAGAGTGAGCATTTTTGGATGGAATTTGTTGACTTGTTGTCTATTTGAGGAAAGAATGCAGACACCTTGTGAAAATGTCAAAAAGTCACTGTTACGTAATTCGAATGTGCATTCCACTTCACTGAAGAAATTCTAACCTGGCTGTGATCTAAGCACCACCTAGAGTGGTGAGATTAGCATAGCAATGCTAAAGGCTGGACTCTATGATCTTGGAGGTCTTTTCCAAACGTAATTATTCCATGATTCTATTCACTATAGAACTTGTGCTCTGCTTCTGCTGTGGTGGGAATTTCCCTGTGGAATGCACAGAGCAGAAGAAAACAGTAATCTGTTATTTTTTGTCAAGAGAAGGCTTTGGTGTGACCTAATTATGGCCATCCAGTACCTGAATGGAGCCCACAAAAGAGAGCAGAGAAACTTTTTACAAGAGCCCGTAGCGATAGGACAGAAGGGGGAACAGCTTCAAGCTGAAAGAGAACAAGTTTCCCTTCTTAGGGAAAGAAAAAACAAAACAAAAAACCAAACCCAAAGCAAAACCCTTACACTTTGCAGCAAAACCTGAAGAACCAGCCTGAGATGTGTTGAAGTAAGGAAGAAATTTTGCCATCCCTGTCTTCGAGGAGAAATATACATCACCTCTATCAGTATAAAACCCAATTTAGAGATAGGTGACTTCTTGCTTTATCACCATTTTAGACCAAGAAGCAATAGTTTATGAAGTGTGAAGTGAGTTGGAGTAGTGAAAATTTCCTCCCATTGGTTTTATTTTAACAAGGAACAGGAAATTAAAATCTCTCTAAATAAAAATAATGTATGCCACCAATGCTAAGCATTTGTTCTACTTTGTCACATCAGTGTTTTCAAAGAGGTATATACACTGACTTTCAAATAAAAGGATTGGTAGAGGAGACAAAAGGGACAAAGGAAAAGGGAATACCTAAAGACCTTGTTTCCAGAATTAATATTTTGTTCAGAGTAGGAAAGCTGCAACACTTCTTCATTGAAGTGTAGGTTGTTGCCAAAGAATTAATTTTTCCTTCTGTTTTCCATTACTTTTCATATTTTTCTCCCTTTCAACTAATTGAAAAGCCACAGTTGAAGAGTATGCAGGGACAGCAGGAACCCTTCAACTCTGAAGTTCATTTCGGCTAAAAAAAAAAAGAAATCCAAAGCTATACAAAAATTTCAAAGAAGGAAAGATTACATACTGTAGAATCCATTAAGTGGGAAGAAGATGAAGAGATCCATCATCCCCCTCAGTATTCTTAGGAGATGACCTGTCCTGTAATTGAAGTTACCATATCTCACTTTGAAGGGTTTCTTTTCTCTTTCTGGAGTGGCTGTGGCAGTGCCAAGCTCCTCAAGAGAGGCAGCTTAATAAGAATATAAAAAATGTTGCCCTCCTTTGCTGCGCATAAGGGTCTCTTTATTTTTTTCTTTGATTTTGACTCAATATGAACTTCTCTACTTTAAAGAGGTAAAGAAGGTTTCACTGGAGGAAAGCATAAGAATAACTTAGAAATGTGTGTCTCAGGTAAAAGTTCTCAGCAAAGGGTTTAAAAACAAAAATCAGAGCAAAGCTTTGCAAAGTTATTTGTGTGGGGGGGTTGGTTGGTTGTTTTGTTGGAGTTTTGGTTGGTTGATTGGTTTGTGTTTTTTTCTAAATCATGGATTAGCAGATCCCTAAGCACATTTCTCAGAAACAGCGTATCTGTGAATTTTAAGCATACAAATGAGTTAATCTCCTCCCTGTTTTGCTATAATGAAGCAAATTGACTTCATAAAGAATGACAATGGATTTGCTGTAGATTTTGGAAACAAAAAGACTTTATAAAGAACAACATTTTCATGACTTTTGAGTTCACCTACTGCTTTCTCTGGTCAGAAAGTGCAGCAACTGTTACCATGTGAATACGGGAATAAGAAACACTGGGAAAGAAGTCAACCATGTTTGCTGCTGCTAATATTTAACTCCCGCTCTGGACAGATCGAGAAGGAGATTTTGGTAAAATAAACAAATTACTGAGGGAGAAAAAGGCTCAGCTCACTGATTATCTAGAATACAGCGACTTGCAGGTCTGTAAAGAGTAGCTTTCACAAGTTCTTTAAGCTTCTAACATGAACCATGCTTGGTGGTTGCAAAGGATAATTAAACAGATACAGCTCTTTACCATTCTGCAGCCCATTTAATACTGATTTTAAACACAGTTTATCTCTGTCTTCTCCCACCCTCCATCCCAACCAGCATTTTGGTTAAGCTTGGAAGGCATCCTGGAATATAAATGATCAGCAAAATAGCCAGGAATTAGACTAAACATTAACGACATCAAAGCAAGAGTTGGAAGGAAAGAAAAGCAGCAGATCAGATATTTAACTAAGGAAGTATTTCATTCATCCATCATTTTTTGCAATAAGTGGTAGATTGCTTGCTATACTTTCCTAGTGAAAATATACAAAAGACAAACATATTTTTATAGCTACTGTATGGTTTTGAATTACAGTGTGCCCCCCTGTATCCAAATCCAGCTCACTCCCTATTTTTGCTGCATGGTCCTCTTGTATTGACCAAGGAAAAGGTTATGAAGGTCAAAGTTATCCATGGAATTCCCAGAGAGTCTGGAAATAAAATTAGAAATCAGGGAACTAAAATATGCAAGTAAAGAGTTCTATATCATAATTTCTTCACTTGATCTCCACTATAACTCTATAAAAATACTAAAGATATTGTATAAATCTCTAATAGACCAAAATGTTTCATTTTGATTTCTTTTCTTTTTTTTCCTTTAAGGTAATTTTTTTCCCTTCAATGTTGTCCCATTCATTTTAATGTCTTTGGTGAAGGGTAAAAGAGCACACACAAATCCTAAAGTTACATACAGAGCTTAGGGCCTCTAAAGGACTTGCTATGACACCTTCTGCCCTCCTCTACTTAGACCTCTACTTGTGCAGCTTATCCAGTGCCCCGCCTGCAAGGTTTGCACAGGGATCAGCCTTTCCCTGCCAGCTCCCAGCTCCTCTCCTGCCTGTGCCAGCCAGAGGGCCCAGCACTGCCCATCTTGGCAAACCTCAGCCTCTCTCGGCCCCCCATAGGCAAGAAGGAGCAGAGGTCAGTTTTTAGCTGCAGAAGATCTGTCTCCCTGCTCTGCCCAGTTTCCCATGCATAACAAGCACCCAAAAGCTGAGTTCCTGTGGCCGGTCTCACATGCAGCCAGTGACACCAGCAGCTCCCAGGAAAAGCTCCAGTTGCACACTGGAAGGAACAGTGGATGAAACAGTAGCAACCCCTCAAGGATTTCCTTGTCCTAGCAGCTTCCAGAAAAACAAAGTCCTGAGCAGCATTCTTCACAAAACCATCTCCAGGCACAGCTGACTACCCCAGCACTTGGCAGAACAGCCTAAGGCCCACGCTGTGATGCCTTTACCAGCCAGAACTCTTGTGAGCACATCTGCAGTCCCCTGGGAATGGGGCAACATCTAATTAAAGCAGATGGTCAGTGAAAATTCAAAGGTCAGGATTAAAGTTGCTGGCAGAACCTCAGCTTCAAGCATCCATCTAAATTACCAGCCACAGAAGCCAACCCATACATGCAAAGCCAAGTGCAGTAATGTTTCCTTAAATTAAAAATGGTCTTGGAATGCTTTTTCCACTTACTCCTCCCCAATTCCTTTCCACAATTTTTTAAGATGATGTATCAGTAAATCAAAGCAACTTGGGACTTAACTTTTCTAACCACAGGCCCCAGGGAACAGGTGTAGCATGCAACTTCACCATACATTTCCTTTTGTTTCTCATATTTTTTGGCTCAATTGCACTTGTGTTTTTACTACAGGCATATTTCATCCCTTTCCTTCTCATAACAGAATAAAAAGGTACCTTGCATTTGATAGTTCTGGAAACTATCTAGCAAAAACGCTGACTCATGAACATGCATTTCCATTTCCACTTGAAGCAAATAAATCAAACACTGCAGACTCCACTCTAGAGCAGAAAACCAAATAAACTGGGAGAGAGGGAAAATGCGTTAGGCTCTAACATGCTAATGTCCTTTCAAGATTCAGCCGAGCCTCTCTGCATGCAAGGCGATAAGTGCTACCCTATTCTTCTCTCAATTGGCGTTGTTTAAGTGCTTAAGGATGTTTGCGCATTTGCTAGAGTAGGTGAAATAAACTAATTAAAGAAGAACAAAGCAGTCTAGGAACTGGCGGGTGGGGGAGAGGCAGCGTGAGGGGAAACTCAGAATGCACATTCAGAATTCGCCTATTAAATTCGGTATTGCACAGCTCTGTAACGAACTACAGTTAAATGAACTACAATTAACTCCTGTTAAAAGAAAAGTTGGATTCTCTTATTTTCCCTGGTTTTTGGACGGTGAATATTTTTTCAGGTTTTTATTTTATTCTATATTTCTTGCCTGTTTTTCTGAAAACATTTCTCACTTCCAACCCTAACCTTGCATGAAATGAAAAACTGCTAAGGGTTTAGAATAATGTCTTTCTTGTCCCTTACTGTTACAGCCAAAGTCAAGTTGAAACGCTGAAATATTTGATGCTTACATGTCATAAACCTTTCAGTACAAACACATTTTATTCCCCAAGGGCTGCTTTTCCTATCAAAGACTTCACTTATGATGGGTTTTTTTGAGAAGTCTTTATCATCAGCAAACAAATCAAATCGCCCGTGTTCACCAAAGAAAAGGAACACAAAAGTGGTAAGAGATTTTATTGGCACTCCTGCTCAGGTAAGGAAAGTGACACAAGTATAAGATAAAAAAGGCTTGCATTTCATAATGGTTTGTAGGTGAGTTCATACCCTTCCTTCATGCCTCTCTGATATCAATTAATTATCTGAGGAAGGAACAGGCTGATGCCCCAGTACACTACAAAAATAGAAATGTAATACCTAATTTTAAGATAGGTTCTCAGAACATATTAAAGGGTTACATTCAAAGGAAAGAACAGCTCTGGCGTGAGAGAGAACAATGCTGACACCACGTGGAAGAAAACCCTGCTGGCTCCTTCCTCTACTGCTAACTTGAGATGCCTGAAAATCTTAGAATTGGGTCAGGTATTGTGGTAAATGTTTAAACATCAGAGGAAGACCACACAGATGCTCTGAAAGCAGAGATCTGTGTTATTCTAGTGCAGATTAATTATATTCTTCTTCCTTGGAGTGCAGCTGATGTTTGTAAGCAAAGCAAGCAGGCTGCTGCTGCTGCTGTGAACACATCAGGTATTGCTTCCCTTCACAAACTGTACATAAACATCCTTAATCTGTAATCTGTACAAGTTCTGTAAGTCTGACTATGATGGGAGCTTTTGGTATGCTCCATTCTTAGCCAAACTGAAAATGGACATACACAGACTAAGTAACAAAGGTGAGACTCCACTGAGTTGGTTTCTGAGCCCATACTGCCTTCAAAACCATTTTCCAAGCCAGGAAGGCCTGTATTAGTCACCAGTTTTAGAAAGACCTTCCTTTCTCATGCACTTTATATCCTTATGAAGCAACAGTGATCAGCGTCAGCAGCTCGTGGCACTGCCCAAGCTCTGTTCTTGTACCACTGATTGCAGTAAAGCCTCAGCATTTCAGCTTGACCAGCTCCTCTCCTCTGTGTTCAAGCTGCTTGTTACAGTAGGGCACAGCCAGCAGTGTCCTCATTTGTCACACAGCGCACACCCTCTCCTGCCAAGCTTCTCTCCTAATGCAGCCTTAGCCAGACCAAAAAAAACAAAACTTCTATGTACTGGGGAGGGGAAAGAGAGAAAAGCAGACAGCAGCACAACCTGCCTGGGGGGCTGATGCAATAGCAGTGTCCCAGAGCACTTGTCCAGCAAGTCAAGAGAAACCCCCAGCAATGCTGGAGCAAACATTAAATCAGTGACATTTCCTCACACCCTGCAGTTCCCCACAAAGGGAGAGCAAGCACACTTGTCCCTTTCAAGTTACAGATCTCCAGTTCAAAGGCCAGGCTGCTGCAGATCACAGGCACAGCACAGAGAAGCTCTATTCCTTCCACCCATAGGCAGCAAGGCTCTGCACTGAACACCTAGAAGGAGTAGTGAGTACTCCAGCCACATCCATTTAAGCTGTTTCAAGTGAAATTTCCCCAGCCTACAGCAACTTTCATCAAATCCTTATGCCTACAGTCTGTAACATATTCTGCTCAGCTTTTCCAGAAGAGAAGATATACATCTTTACAATTTATTGGCCACAATGTTTGTGGGGGGATAGGGCCTATTTTGATCTCTATGAATGGCATTTTTCATCCAGTCTTCTGGTTTGGTCAGCACTCAAACAGAAAATTAAAATGTGATTTTTAATGAGTCTATATTTCAGTAAATTTACAAAGATTAGGGAAAAGAGCTTTCCTATGAAGTGGGAAATAATAAGAAGTCCTTCTACAATGTAACAGCAGTCCCTACAGAAACACTGACAAATCTCCTGGCACTTCACGTGATACATGCAGGATTTGCTATGTTTATGCCTAAAACCAACTGAAACATACCATTGCTAAGGAAAAAACTTAAATGAAAGAAAGTAATCAACACTTCTACCAGTTTAAATTTGGGAAAAATTGTTAAGAGGACAAATAGGAAATGGAACTATATTCCCCTATCCAGGAAAAACTATTTCGACAAGACAGTTTACTCTGACATGGAAACTTCAGATAATGAGTTCATGTCTGGTTGGTTGGTTGTTCGTTTGTTCTGAAAGGTTTTGGCTAATTCAACAAGAATTGTCATGGGGTTAGTAAATTTAAACATCAGTTAAATTATTACTGTCCTCCATATTGAGGATATTTCATTTGAGAGACCACACTATTTTATGATAACTTCACATGCAAAATGAGGCACTATATTTTCTTCACAGAACAGAGTTAATGCTGAAACATCCATTTCCTCTTTGAAAAAAGCTAAACCCACAAGATTAACAAAACTCTCCAGACCACAAAAGCCTTCCCAATAAAGCCATAATTCGAGTAGATAAAGTATCCATTAAATATTTGCTTGTGCTCTTCTGAGCGGCTCCAAACCACACTACAGTTTCAGAATTTCATTCTGAGTTGTCTGTGGTCAACTTGCAGGTCCAGGATACTGTCCAGACCCACTTCCCCAACACCCTGGATCTCTGCAATCCCTTCATAATAGGGTTCTACGATTGTAGAGAACTGCCTTGCTGATATATAGTGTATATCATAAAGTATGCATAAAAGGACAAAGCAAGAGAGGAGAAAAAGAAATGAGACTCCTTTTTTCAGGGTGTAGGCCTGTCTTCTAACCAAACCCATGCTTTAAAGGGGAGACAAGCAGTGGCTTGTTGGCACCCATAAAGTCATGCTCCTCTTTGTTTGCAAGCCAGAGGTAGTGTATAAATCAGGAAGGATTTATCTATTATTTCTGTACAAAGAGGAGATACTGAAACACATTCTTGGACTAAATGCGAAAAAAAAAAAAATCTACATTCAACTTTTATCTGGAATGTAAGATTCAGAAATGACAAATTGCTATTAGCAAGGTTTGGTTCATAATTAAATTACACTATAGAAGTTGAGATAATCTTGCACACCTCCAACACAGCTAGTGACATTGCTTGGGTTAAACACAGTTATCTAGAGAGGCCTCAGGTCCAAACAAACACCACTGTGCCTAACCTCTTTTTTAAGAATTATTTAAGCCAAATATGGAAATCAGTTTAGTACCTGTGCAGCTTTTGAGCCAGGACAGAAGGTTATAGGACAGCTTAAAATGCTAGTGAACTCTCAGGAGTGGTGGAAGGGGGATGAAATTAAAATTCAAATAAAATGCATTTTAAAAAAACACACACAGACACAAAACCCCAGACTGGCAGGATTTTACAGCATTCTGACTGTATTTTAAGAGGGGGAAGAAAAAAGAAAAGTACAACATACAAGGGGAAATGACAAGTTAAAATACATCATGGCTGTGATGTAACTTTTAAATCACTATCTTTAGATAGAATTGGTGGCTGTGAATAGTCTACTGTCCAGCCCAGGGTAATAGCTCTGAACTACCAAAACCTTGCAAATTCTTCTCCCAGTCTGAATCAGCCAGCACACACAGCGTAAGTGGGATGGCTCTTGGCACTTTGAGACACTAGGAACTCTGCTCAGAACAATCAATCTGCCCATTTCAGCCCACAAACAACACAACTGAAGGTTAAGTCTTGTCAGCTGTATGGCATGTCTGCCAGATTGGCATGGCTTTAATTTGACAGAGCTCAGGTTAACTTAAAATGTTGAAGTGGAAAAAAAAAAGAGACAACCCAACAACAAAATCAGGGGAATTAAGTAGTCCAAATGCAAGTATGTGTGTAATAGCCAATAAAAACAAGTTTCATTTCCAGGATGCAACAAGGGATCTGAGCCAGGTTTGCCATTTCACTTTTTGCTTGTTTTACTGGAAGAAAAACATGGACTTTTAAAATGTTTCGTTTGTAAACCTAACTTCAATGTTTCCAGTTTAGTGGACCTTGAGCAATTGTTATATTATGAAAGATGAAGGGTACCTATCCAATGGGCTGGGTTTCTTGCCAAAAATTACAAAAACAAGATCAGCCACAGAATACTGAATTCCCTTCTCACCCACAGATGGGATTTCTTTCATAAGCTTACCTCAGAGCAGGAGAGTGCCCCATGGCTATGCCTTGTCTGAGGTTTCATTAAAGGACTTGAAAGGAGCTTTTCAGCAGAATTCTTTCCCACATCACCACAGTTCCAGACAGACTGTGACATTTTGCAGAATTACAGGGAGTGAAGCTGGTTCTAAAACAAAAGCACTGCAAGTGAAAGCCAGGTTTCCTGGCTTCTCTAATACCTTTCCAATTTCTTTTAGCTGCCGATGCTTCCTCTGGCTTTGCAAACAGAATCCGATATCTTGGGACAGCTACTATTTTGATTTTGTGTGTCCATTTGAGTACTGGTTTCAGAAACTCACAGAGGTGGTAGTGACATGGGACTATTTCAGAGAGAAAGGGGAGCTGGGAGCATGGGCTCCACCACTCTGTTAGTGTGAAACAATCCTAGTTTT
Organism: Eopsaltria australis; assembly: GCA_034509425.1. Classification (NCBI taxonomy): domain Eukaryota; kingdom Metazoa; phylum Chordata; class Aves; order Passeriformes; family Petroicidae; genus Eopsaltria; species Eopsaltria australis. The sequence continues at coordinate 3,932,446 of JAVTVJ010000138.1, forward strand.
AGATTTGGGGCCGTGTCTTGTGGCATTGAAGCAATATTTTAGAAACATTCTTCTATCTTTTATAGTCTGTTCTTTATACCTGCATCTGTACTGGTTTTGTTTTCAAAGAAAGCTTCCAAGGAGCATTACAATCTCAATATTCTCTTTGGGGTAGGTAATATGTTCTAAATACTGAATTTGACTTTGTATTAGAAGTCTGCTAGTTTTCCTTAACTTGGAGAAAGAAGCCAGAAAATTATGGAGTCATAAACACAAACATCATCACCCACATTGACATGCAGTGTTAATCTCTTCCACAGTCCCTCACTTGACCTGGCACACTGCTGCCAGCCTCGCCATGAGCCACAAGGATCACAAAACTGCACTGTACAGTGTTAAACTGCAGGGTTTGCTACAACATTTCCTTCATGTCTTTTCCCAAAAATCAATTCCAAGTTAAGCAGCAATGATACACCACATGACAAAGTGAAAACAAGATTTATATTGACCCTCTCTCAAAACAAGGATTTGTCTATCATGTTTCTTCCACCACGAGGTTTTCAACAAAGAGGCAAAAAAGGAATCAAAGTGCTAACAATGTTTTAGAAAAGAAAATGCCCAAGGAGAGGCTGGAACGCACAAAGCAAATTCTAAAAAAGAAGAGAGGGGTTTCAAACCTTCTGATTTTGCTTTCCTGCATCACCAATGTATAGACAAACACACACAGAAAATAAAAAGTGTTTCACTCAAGGAAAAATCCAGTGGCTTTGATCTAACAAAGCTTGGCATTAATATATTTAAAGTGGAACAGCTTGGGATTTTCTTCTTGACCTTTCACTTTAGCACTTGCATTTTTTTCCAAATTAGAATTTTAACACTCATATTTTCTCTCCAGCTTAGGTGTATCATGAATATTTACATTGCTGGCTACAAGCTACAGTCATTAATTGCACTATGTATAAGCAAGTATATTTCCAGTTCTGGTTTTCAATCTAATGAAGCACTTTTGATTTCTTACTGTAACTTTCTTACCTGAAGGCCATCTGCTTGTCCCTGTGAGAAACAAGGGTTCAGGTCAACAAAAAGCATCTCCTGATGTTGAAGCAAATACAACAGAAGGCTATTGTAAAGCCTTTGTTCTTCACAAGCCAAGGGACTGACAGGAATCCTAAAGGAAAGGAGATGGGTTAAGTTTAGGCGGTCTCAGAGCAGGGGCTGATCATGAGTGACACAGGGAGCCCTCCCATTACCCAGGACAATTCAGCAAAGCGGAAGTTGCTGGGACAGTGACCACTGGAGCTTGGTGGGTTCACAACGCTGGGACCTCCACAGTGCCAGAGCCCCAGCTTTGCTGCAGTGGCTCACAGCACAATGAACCTTTGTGGCAGCACAGCAAAGCAGTCAGAACCTGACAGTAACTCAGATATGAGCTTTGCAAAATCAAGGATGAAAAGGACAGACAAAAAAAAAAAACCACCTATCTGCCTTTGCTCACTGACATTGGGATGGAAAGAGTGCTTTTGTTCTACCTTTGTTTATGAAGGTGAACTTTGAGCACTAGAATGTCTTATTACCAGAACTGTCTGGAAAAAAATCACAGGTAACAAACTGCTTCAGTGTATTAATTTATAGATCCACAGACATCACACATACCAGGAAGTAGAAATGCCAGATGTTCTCATTAAACATGCTGAGTTTGGGTTGCATTTTTTTCTTTCTTGGTTGCTCTCTCCATATTTTGGGGTTTTTTATGAGTAAGAGTTGAATTTTTACTATCCCCATCAAGTTGGAATAATTTATATAAGATTCTAATCTGAACCCCTGAAGGACCTGTATATTCCCCCCTGCCAACTATTTGGAAGCTTGGAGAACATTTACATAAATGCTGTGCCCTTAATGGAGCTTCTCCAGCCATGCTGCACAAATTCAGTTCCACCCAGCACAATATTAATATTTAAACAACAAATTCTTAATCTCTGGAGACTAATGTGGAGCATAAATACACCAGTCTTCTGTTTGCCAAATTAGTACATTCATTATTCATTCACAATTTTTAAGTACAAATATACACATTGGGCCCAGTCCAATTGCTTTCATTCATCTTCCTCTTTTGTAAACTTCCTGTTGTTTCTGTAAGGACTTGAGTTTGGGCCCCTTTCAAAAGGTTTAAGCAGAGTTATAGCCAGGTACAACATAGGGAGATTTACGGGATGAACCACTGTATCATCAGTTCCTTCTTTAAGATTAGTTAATATTTCTCTTTCTTGGATTCCCATTTTTCTTGGGACAGACTCAGTTTCTCCACAAAAAACAAGGCTGCTTGTAAAACCTGGTTGACTGAGCAATAGCCTTTGCTGCATACAACAATCCTAAGAGATTATTCATCGCTTACCCAAACATCAACACCCTCAGCTCACAGGCCAGACAAGCAATATTTTTAGTTCTTTGTCTTCTTTCTCAGCTTCGCTTTAGCTTAGACATCTGTTCCCGAACTCACCTCTATCAGCTGTTAACTCCTTACCAGAAGGAGCACTCCACAAGCTATTCAGGAAGATAACTCCCAGTCCACTCATTGAGTCCTCCTTTCCCTTATTAGCAGCCTGTGTTTGGGTGCCCAGTTCTCATTTCATTTAAAACAAATCTAAACCATAGACTGGGATGAGACAGCTGACTCCAAGTATCAATGTCTCATTAGCAGATATTCATGGGTGGCAACAGGTGTGCATTCCAAATATGCAGAATACACTTTTAGTTTTTTCTGTAGCCACCTTCCACAATGACTTTCAATTCATTTTGCAAAATAACCACTTTCTACCTCTTCAGATACTTTTGCCGCTAGCAGAAACTGCATTATTGGGGTGACAGTAAAGGGGGACCTGGTTCCCAGACAGCTAATTCCAGGCACATGATCCTAGGAAGAGCAAAGCTACTGAGGTGTATTCTGCACTTCCCCATAAAAGCCCAGTAATCAATTGTAGTACAAATCACAGGAGAACTCTCACTACAAATAAGAAACAAGCAAAACTAGACCATCAGGAATTAGCTACTGGTTTTCTTGAGTGAGTCTAAACCTTTCAAAGTTGCTTTGCCACAAAGTGCAGGATAAAAAGTCCACACAGTCCCTTGCCTTGGCTTTGTCTAGGAGATTTGCCAAGGTTCCCTGCTGCCACAGGCTTACTGCAAATTTACAGAAAGAATGAGTCAAAGTGAGTAGAAGCAAACAGCTGGCTGGCTGAAGTCCTTGTGCACTCATGCAATAATTGCTTACTGGGACCAGTACTAAAAATCTCTTTATCAAGATGAAGCATAACAAAGCATCCCACAGAAATTTAAGTAACATCGGTCGAATCTCTGATGAAATCATAGGAACACATTCTCCTAGGTATTTACAGATACTAGGAGGACAAAACCAGGAGTTTTCCATGATCCTCTAGCTAGAGTTTCAATACAATACCTGTCTAAGCCTTATAATTTTTGTGTTACAATAACCATAGTTACTAATCACTAAGTATGTGCAGTTTAGGCTTACAATGTATAAAGTTGAATATTCTACTTTTGTGTTCCCAAGGCCCATATGGGTTCCACGGTCCAACTACTGAATGTTCCAACTCAGTTGCTTCAGTGAAACTATAAGCATGACAGGTCTCCACAAATAAAAGTGCCAAAAGATTGACATAGGTGATAATCATAGACAGAATTTACACTTGAATATAAATAGATAAGAAATTTAAAGCAAAAAGGCTCATAAACAACTTTGTTTGTTGTTTAATGCGAAAGAAGGAAGACGCAATTTCACAAAAATACAGATTTCCAGAATACATGAAGAACAATTTTGGCGCCTGCAATGAATTTGTGCCATAAGAGGAGCTGCTGTTACCTCCAGAAGGTTAATTCCAGCAATTGCATGGAGGACACATTTCTGCAGATTAGCTCTAGAGTGGTTTTCTTCCATAACCTTCACATTTACACTGAACTATAGCAAGTACTACCCACCATGTCTCAATTTCCTACACTCTGGCTGCCAAATGTTTCATAATGTGCCAGATAATTGCACTAATTCTTGCTCTGAAAGACATAAAGGATATTTATTACTTTTTGCCCTGTGTCAGCAGATATGATTTGCCACAGCTGACTACCTTGAATTTTACTGCTGTACAGGACAGTACAAATGATTTATTCTGAATCATTGAAGGCCTGAGGTCACTCAGCAGGAAGTGGTATAGAGCAATCTCACTGACAGTGCTAGTTACAAGGCTCTCCTCTCTGCCCAACTACCAAAAAGGTGATTTTTAATTACCCTAGGAGGTAACAGCAAGCACAGCACCGGTTAAACGTTTTACCAAGAAAAAAATGAGCTCCAGATTTACTGGGTTGTCTCCCAGAGCTGGTAAGATCAGAATGACTGTAAAAAGATGAAGATAACATTTGTACTTCTATTTATGGTAGTTATTGCCTTGACAGGTCACTGGCAGGGAAACCCCACACAGATTGCTTTCAAGGCTTCTCAGACAGGTCACTGCCACAAGCACTCAGTTTAGCACTGAATGTACTTTAAAAACCAAACCAAAGCAAAGGCATGTGTTCAGAAGTAGCTGGGCTATGTCCCAGAAGAGTGGGACATTTAAAAACTGAAGCAGTTCATCAATTAATAAGGGAGCATACTGGATTCTTATGTGAGATGCAGGAATCGGTGGGCACACATTGGGATAATTCAGGAACGGAGATAAAGGGAGAAAGTCATTTTGCATATGTGTGCATGCACAGAAACCCCAGGTGAGAGCAAATGTCACCTGCTGGCAGAAGAGTGACAGTCAGTGAAGTGCTTTTTGAGTTAATGTGGGGGCCAAGGGATAAGACTCTTGGTGAAGGCCTTTCAGCATCAGCCAATGTTTGCAAGTGTCACCACACAACTAATCCAAACATTGATAAATAAACCTCATCCGTCTCCACTCATTTACTAACTTTAGTATGCAGATATTAAAGAACTTGGGGTCTGGTTGCAAAACTGCTTTGTTCCATTGCTGAGTATCCTCCGTGGTGAGGTTTTTTTCCCAGGGGAAAGAGTGGCATAGCTCCAACCACACCACTTCTTGTTAGATTCATTTCCCTTGCTGTGCTTCTGCTAAAGATATAAACTTGTATCACCTCCAAAGGTCAAATGCTAGTACACCAGGTAATAAACCCACAGAGCAGGAAAGCAGAGACCACATATAAAGACCTATGAAACAGCAGCAAGGTTTAAAAGCACAGTTCCTCACAACAAAGTCTGCCATTGATGTTGGGCACCAATTTTGCTGAATATATACTTTTAAAATTGACTTGGCTTGCCACAAAAAAAAAAAAAAAACAAAAAAAAAACCCACAAAAAACAAAACAAAAAAAAAAACCAGCTGAATAACAAGGTTTTTTTACTGCATAGAAGATACTAACTGCTAATATATATGTTTTGTAAAGTGTCATTGGCTTATAGCTCATATTAAGTGGACATTGCTCTGATCCACTAAAAGATTTACAAATTGTAACAAGTGTAAGTATTTTAACATCCTCTAGCATCAACAATGAAGGGGAAAATCCTATTGCACACACAGTTGAGTTGCATAGAAAATCCTCCATTAGGCTGTTCCTTCTTACCACCTTGACTTGCATGACATGTTGTCCCACCCCCCCTTTTTAGCTTCCAGTTTTGTGCCCAGTCACCCCAAACGTGCTTTCTCTAGCTCCAGCCAAGCACTCACTGCTTGCAAGCTCAGCTGACTCTGCTTGGATGTCAACTTGAATTTTAGTGGCAGGGGCAGAATGAGTTGCTTCTCTTTCTTGATAACAGGGATTCTTTCTCTGATATCAAATGCTGCTACAAAGTCACAGTGAGGGTGAGCTTTTCAGAATCAAGTCTAAAAGCTAGGTAGCCTCCACAGCCAGCATTTATCTTGGCTAAGAGAAGAGAAGCAGTTTTCATTAAACAGCTCTCTCGCCCTCATGTTTCTTCATATGATTTCCTACTTAAGGCTTGCCCTGTCTAGTCCGTGCCCAACAGAATGAAAGTGATCAGCCAGCTCAGAAACTGTCACATCTGCCCATACTATACCATATAAACACTGAACTTTCAAAATGCTCCACTGACTACTAGACACAGAGTTACGACAGAAAGCCTCACTGTGAGGTGTGACCTTTTTGTGCTGCTTGAGGTAGCTGAATAGAGAGGACTCACTTGAACAGAGCAGGTCCAAACACGATGGCCAGGTTTTCCAGAGTCATGAAATTCACTGCACTGTACGTTGCTACCTTTAACAGGAAAGCAGACAGGAACTGAAGAAGGTTTCGATGGGCTTTGGGAAGGCAGCTGAGCAACTGCCTCAGGTCCTCTATGCATTCTGTTGTGTTGATTTTGTGCTCTGGGGGGAAAAGAAAAACAAACCCAAACTTATGACATAGATATTCCTCATACCAACACAATTTCATCATAGACATTGGATATAAGAAAGAAGAAACATTTTAAAATATATTAGAACAAAGTGAAAAATAAATGCATCACAAACAAGGAATTAGCACACTAAATTTTGACATATGTTTTTCACTTATGAATATTTAAGAACCATGGATTTTCCAGATACTGAGTTTTACATCCACTATTTCTGATATGTTTCCTGTTATGGCAGAATCATCCAGCACTTGCTGCTTTCCTAATGAAATTGCAGGCAGGAGTCATGTACCTGAATCCTCAAAGCTGCCTTTTAAGGCAGTACAAGGTTCTCAGCCTCGACTCTCCCAAGAGATTTTACACATGCTGTATGGTTCTCATTAAGAGGAATGAGAAATTGTACCCTTTCAGCCCCACATCATCTTCATTTCCTGACTAATTGGTAGCTCTCAGACTCAAAACATCATTGCTCTATAAATATGCAACTGTAGTTACACAAGAGATGCTTAAAAATCTAAATTGGGGATACTTAACATTTTCTTGGTTCTCATTCTTCAAAGAAGGGTAACAAGGCAGAAAATGGATCACGAACAACTCCATTTGATCAGCAGTTCCATATCAGCAGGATAAAATCTCCTGGTTGTTAGAATTGAGATGACAGTACTGCTCAATAATTGGCAGCTGATGCTCAAATTTGCCATAGATCACCAGGACACATCTGCGTAGCTTTGACATTGTTTATAAGCAAATCATGCCCTTGAGGGTAATTTTAGCCCTAAAAAATACATTCTGTGCAGGCCAAGGCCCATGGTGCTCAACTGATTAATGAGAGAAATGGAAAAAGGGGATGGAGAGGAAAAAATAATTTAAAAAAAGAACAGCGAGACTGTTCAGGGAAGAAAAAACAAGGTGCTTGCAAAAGCCCCATAGGTCTTTCAGCATAGACTTTAACAGTTCAGGAAACTGCTTCCTTTCTCTTCCTTTGTAAACTCCTTTCTAATAAAAGCAGCCTGCAAAGTAACCCACAAAACCCACTTATTTGTATGCAAACACCTGAGTTAGTTATCAGTCACAATCACCGGGCAGACTGAGAACGTGAGCTCAGCCATTAGAGGCATGAAGGGGAGCCAGGCAGTGAACTGCTGTGGGTACTCATCTTGGTTTTGCATGCTGCTCCACATGCTGCTGTCCAAGAAGATTATAAGAGGACTGGTAAAATAAATGCTAACTAAAAATACAGTTCTAAATAAGAACAGGGATGTGCAGAAAAACCTCCTCTACCAGGGGAGGTTAAATAAAAAAAGAGGCTTCAGCTTGGAAAAGAGAGAAGTGAGGCAGTGGCTATATAAAGACACAAGCAGCATTATGGTGCTGATTACATTAAAACTAAAAATATTATCTCAGTAACTAGTACAGTATACAATTTTAAAAAGAAAGCATGCAGAAGAGGGGCCTTCTCAAAGAATACAGGATTGGATTGCAGAATTCATTGCCACAGGAAGGAAGGGAATCCAAAAGACTTAATGGATTTTAAAAAGACTGTAAAAAAGTTCATAGATGCCTAGTCCCTCCAAAGCAATTAAACATCAGTCTCAGGCTAAGGAAACACAAAACCTTGTTTGTAGAAGGTGCAATGAACACATTATCTGTCACTGTCAGAGAAAGGACAGAAGCTTGGAAGGTGTCTGTTCTGTACCTTGGAAAGTTTTTAGCAAGCCAGAACAAATATCATCTGGAAAAACAGCCACTGGTAGTTCTTTCAGAAAGAGCTTCAGGAGACTGGCCACAGAATCAACATCTCCATCATTAATAAGGTCTACTTTTTCCCCTTGATTGTACTTCTGCCTCAATTCCTTGATTTTTTTTGCTGAGCCACCAATCCGAAATATACCGACACGCTCCAGACCTGTGTAAGAAATACAGAACAGTAAACAGTGGTTGCTTTACCATATCTTTGTGATGAGAACTGGAGTTCAAAAAGCAAGAGCTCCTTTAAGAAAGCACAATAATTGTAAATAAGGGTTTCTTAGAATTTACAGCTGAAAAGTACAGCTTAAACAAAGAATATCAGTTTCCAGAAGCTGAGCAGGAAAAATTGAACTTACCAAACACCTCCAGGTACTCCACCATCTGTGTCACAAGAGAAGGAACCCCACATTGCTTTGCATCCTGCACAAGGGTTTCCAAAGGAACACCAAATATGCTGCTTTCTCTGCTAAACTCTTGATCTGGTGAAACTTTATTTGTTGTGTGCCTAACTTGTATAGAAGAGAAAGATTTCTGGGGAATAAAAACAGGCAAGTGATAAACAGTGACTGGCTTTTACTATTTTAACCGTCTAAGATCTAGAACTTTGGTAAAATTATTGCCTTCATTGTAGCATCTTAGTACAGATTTTATTTCTACTGTATGTTCTTAAAATACTAATATTCTTCTGTAGAGCTGAGACAAGGTCTGTGATGGGGTAAACCCCAGTAAACGCTCCTCACCCCTACAGTGAGGGAAAATGAGGCCCGGTGTTGAGGCAGATGTGCTGTTCAGGACAGGGAGGGGTCACTACCCCTCAAAAGAACCCCAAAAGTTAGGAAAACCTGACCCCATGCTGGTGCACAGCCTTCCACCCCATGAAATTTGTGGATTTCTGCCTAATTCCTGAGGATAAAAAATGCGAGATTCATGAAGGAGCCGGAAGCAGATTTTAAGTGGCAGCCATGGCACATGCCTCAGAAAGGATTCCTGTCTGCTCACCCAGTTATTCCAAATTTCTTATCCCAATAACCGACGCAAAAACCTAAAAAAAAAATCACACACAACTCGCACTTTTCATCCTGTCTGATGAAGGAAGCTGCTTTTTCATCCTGCCAGGATGGAGAGGCTGTGCAGAGCATGGGCTGGGAAGGCCGTGCCTGTCCCTGAGGGGCTCTGTGAGGGTGAGGGCCTGCCCCGGGCAGGCACAGCTGGCTCTGCAGCCCCTCAGGGCTGCCCAGGGGGTGTTTAAGAATATATACCTAAATATATGCTTAGGATACATTTACTATATATATATTAAATACGTACTTAAGAATAATACCCCTCAGGAATATTAAAGAAAAGGGGAATTCTGCCTGGCACTCCGAAAGCAGTCCTGGCTACCCCACCCTCTTGCCCACCTCCCCCAAGCCCCCTGCTTGCCTTACAAGTGGGTGACATTTCCCATGGTAATTGCTGCATTTTGTCCTCATGCTCCTACCAGACAATAAGAGCAGAAGTCCAAACCAGGAACACCTGGATTTACCAGCCTGCATAGGACTATTTAAACAGTATCTAAATGTCATTTTAAAGGGGGATTTTTTTTTTTTTTTTGGTAGCATTGTCTCAACACATTGTGAAACCAGCCTCTTCTTAAATGTTTTTATTACTACGCTTTCAGAAGAAAAAAGGAAAGATTTTCCTGTGGGTTTGGAGCTGAACTACCATAGTGAAGCTGTTTTTCACACAAGCCTGCAGCAAAGCCATGAGCTGGAGCTCCAGGCCAGCCCTGCTGCCATGGCAAAAGCACACACAGCACTCTAAACACCCCAGCCCATTTTGCTCTTTCAGTACACAGGCAAGCTTAGAATATGATGTTAGTGTTACAGCATAAATAGTTACCCGAAATGAACTAATATCAACATGTACCAAACATATTTTTCAGCATTTTTGTATATAAGCTGTAAGGTGTTACAAAAAGCCTTTAAAATATCTGTGCACCATTACTCTAAATCGCTCCCTGTTCCCTGTTGAGATGCAGCAGACCGTCAGCCTTCTCAGAAAGGAGGAAGGGTGTGAGAAAGGACGGAAGAAGCCAGATTTAAGTTCACTTACGCAGGTGGAAAGGGAGGCGCCTGCTCCCATGTTAGACTGCAGTAGAGTGCCAGTATTTCAGCTGTGCTGATCCATCACCTTCCTTCCCCTTCACAAATCCACGCAGCCTGGCCAAAGCTAACTGCAGCCATTGGGCTGCTCCTCTGCAATTAACTTATCATAGCATAACTGCTAGGCATCTTCTTAATCAGTGGTTTCCTTGCAGAGTTGGTGGAAGGTAGAAATTAACTCCTAGTAAAAGTGGATTCCTTGCGGCCAGCACTTCCCTCTGGAGGCACCTTGCACAAGCTGAGGGCTGTGTTGCCACCAGGAGATGTTTCCATGGTACCTAGCACACACAGGGCCACAGTTTCCCAAGGCACGCTGATCCTGGGCCTGACACTTGCTTGTGAGGGGGTTTTTGCAGTGCAGATTTGCAGATATTCCTACTGCCTGCTACAGCAGCAAGGAAAATACTATGAAGTGGCCCTCTGTGTACACATTATAGCTATTTTTTGTATAACCCATACACAATCATTTTGGCCAATATATGGGCAAGGACCCATCCAGTTTTTAGAATATAAAGATACAATTAAGCCCAACTCCATTTATAATTGTTTCAGATATAAAGCCTGTCCTGGGAAAGAAGCCATAAAGAATAAAGTAAAGTTGCAGTAAAATATAATTGGGAGAGATTTTTAACACAAACTTAGTAGGTACACATGAAACAAAAGCAAAACACAGAAGGCAAAAAAATGTAGAGGTGCTGAGCCAGACCCCTTGGTGGAGTACTAGAAAAGCAGGAGTTACTCCAACACCACACTGGTGCAGCACAGAGAGCAGAGATGATTCCCTCTTCCTTAGCAGAAGGAATACCACTTAAAAACTAGGGCAGAACTGTAGCCCACTTACCTCTCCACAAGATCCCACAATGAGGTCTGAATAATCCTGTGGTTTAAGGCTTTGTTTCTCTACCTACTGAGCTGGCCACAGAAAGATCAGCCTCCTCCTCACCACCCCCCAGCATCAAGCTGGCCTCGTCTCTGCAGACAAGCTCCACCTGTGCCCAGCACCACAGCTGTGGCTGCTCAGCCTGTTCAGGCTGCTGGGCCCATAGGAAGTCCTGGGGCTGATGGTGCTGTACCCCCAGCAGTGCTAAATATGACTGCTGGAAGAGAGTAGAAAGGGTATCAGCAGTGTGAGTGCCCTCTCACTGCAGCGTGGTGTTCAGTGCTCGTGAGTTGTGGTGGTTGAGCCCACCTCAGGTGCTACCAAGGAGCTGAGAGCTCCCAAGACAGCAGAGGCACACTGGTGGGACAGCTCTGAGGTTTGAAGTTTCCCCCTGAGTACTGGGTGGTCTCTCCTGGTCTATGTTAATCCTCCTATGTTGGTTGGGCCTCTGCACTTTCTCAACTTCTTGAGTATGAAGAAACCACCAGGCACACAACACTGCAAAATACAGCAGCCATCAACTTTCTTTTATTGACCCATGGACATGTGTCCAGGGGTGATGTTATGAAGCTCCTTTATTCCTTGACCATCTGCTTAGTGCCCAAGGTGTTTGTACCTTAAGGTGGGCCCGGGGGGCGGGGCTGGAGCCGCGGGGCCGCAGGTGCGGGTGGGTTCAAGGGCTCAGCCCAACGGCCCTGGGGCAGCGGCTCCCGGCCGGGCTTGGGGAGGGTTTTATTTGTTCTTGAGGCTTAGAAAAAGGTTTTGTTTGTTTTCCCCTTTTTCTCCCCCTGACCTCCCTGCTTTCCTTTCCTTATCTCCAGCCCAGAGGGGCCTGTGGGGTGACCCCGGTGGGCCTGCGGGGTGGCCCCGCCCGTCCGAACCCCGAGGAGGACCAGGCAGGTGAGCGACACAGAGATCACCAGCATCGCCTGCTGTGAGGAGCAGAACCGGCGCCGAAGAAGAGTTAAAAGATTTCGTTCCATCTGCCCTTCTCCAGCAGCCTGCTGTGTGGACTGCCCTTCCCCTTCCCGGAGGCTGGGGGGGACCAGTTACTGGTTCCTCATGGGAATCCTTTCCCTTTTTTTCCCTTTTGTTTTCCCAGTTTTGTTTTGCGCTAATAAATAGCTCAGGGTTTTTTTTTCCACTGTCATTTACTTTTGTTAATTTTCTCATTGGTGGAGGAAAGGGGGAGGCCCTTTTCCCTTGGGAGGAGGTGTTCATTCCAGAGCATTTCCTCCTAAAAATTTTGTCTCTAAAAGCAGGACAACATGGCTGTGAGAAATTTGAAGGGCTGTGTTGCTTTGACCTGTCATCTCATAGCCAGAGCATCCACACGACAATACAGAAAATGAAGGATCAAATCAAGGAACTAAAGACAGAAGGAGAGGCAGACTGGCTCAAAGACCTTTTTGGACACTGGGGACTTGAAGGATGGTTGGCATCCTTAGTCAAAGCTGGACTGTGGGTGATTCTAATAATTTTTATTGTTCCAAGCTTGTTTGGTTGCCTTAAGAAGTGCCTAGCTAAGCAGATGGGAGAGGCTTTTCCTTTAAACAGAGAATGGGGAGATGTTGCAGTGGTTCAGACCACCTTGGGTGCTACCGAGGAGCTGAGAGCTCCCAAGACAGCAGAGGCATACTGGTGAGACAGCTCTGAGGTTTGAAGTTTCCCCAAGTATTGGATGGTCTCAGCCTAGGCTATGTTAATTCCCATATGTTGGTTGGGTCTGACCAACCTCGTTCCACTCCTCCCCTTTCCCCATTGGTGGTTGTTGTATCCCCCTGACTTTTCCCTGCCCCTAAGCCCCAAGGCCATTGGCTCTGTGTCCCTATATCCGTGGTGACTTGGAGCAGTTTGCCCTTTTCTGCTCTGGAACCCTTAAGGAATAAATCACCTTCCATTGCATCTGAGCCCTCTGGTTCTTTGTCTCTGGCCATGCAAGAGCTGTCGAAGGCTTTGGGGTGTGTGTGTGCTTGTGCCTTCCTGCAGCACGGGTGACAGAAAGGGTCTGTCTGTACAGTACCAAGCTGTACTGGCCAAAGTGCTCTCTCAAAGCCATAGAGACGCTTTCGGTAAACACAGAGACTCCTCCGCCCCCATCCACCCTCTGCGTTACTCGTGGCTGAGAGGGTACAGGGGGCATTTTGATGTGACATCCCCTCCCTGCTGCATTCAAATCCTCTGCCCTCCAGCCACCATAAGCAGTGCTTCCCCACCCTCCCTGCCTTCACACGCTTTATCACTGTGTTTGCAGGGCAGCTGGAGCAGGAGCAGCTCCCCCACCTTTGCTGGGTGCCTTTGGGACAGACGAAAGCACTCAGAGTCGCCTTAGCTAACCATGCCTGTGAGCCTGCAGCAATCTACACTCAGCAGAGAAATGCCACAAAAAGGCCTGTGCAAAAATTACTGAATTAAAACAAAGAATTGTCAGCTCTCTAACTCTTTGCTCCCTGCCCCACAGCGTATTTTCATTTTCCATCTTACTAGGATGTGACCTGCTGACACATCACTTTCCCCTCTTACAGCTGAACATGGAAACTGTAGGCAAATACAGTTCAAAGCAACAAATTCTCCACCTGAGCAACAAACACAAATTTTATCTTTTGGCTCATCACAGGGCAAACAAGGTAGCAGCCACTGCAATCAACCTTTTGGTCTCGACTGCTCCTCTGACTTCTTAAATTTTTGAAGAATTTGCTTTCAAGTCCTGCCTGCAGATTCTGGCAAGGCTCTCAGAAGATGCAGACACCCCCGTTCCCTGGGAGCCCGCAGCAGCTAGAGGGCACACGAGGCATGCAGAGAGGTGGTTCTGCAAACCCCACCGCAGGCACGGCAAGGAGCCCTAAGCCCTAGGCAGGGTTTTCCTTTTTTACCAAACAACACGGGTCAGAGGGGTGATTTCTCCTCGCATCACAGTTGTACAAAGAGCAGGAGGCTGCAGGCAGCACCAATTAAACATATAACTGCTCATACTGTGTAGCTGAAATCCCAACCCTTCCTTCACAACCTCTGGATCAAAGTCAACCCCTGCAGGACTGCGGATGTATGAAAAGGATGTGTAGTGCTTTGAGAAGCCACCCTGACTTCAAGGGCAGCGTCTAAATTAAAACCAAAGCTTTTGGTCTCCCAGCAGCCTGCCGCCAGGGGAAGGCTTGTGAGGAAATGCAGTGCCCCAGCCTGGGCGTGTGAGGGGCTGGGCGAGCACCAGGGGCTGCGTTTGTACTCTCTGCACAGGGGCCGTGCTCTCCAGCTGCTGAATGGGCTCCTTGTGAGGGTTGCTGATGTCTCAAAAGGACAGAGAAAGGATAAACACGAAAGGAAAACAGAGAAGTTTAGTTTTACTCCTTAGAAAACCAGTTTTTTTTACAGCAGTATTAGGAGCAACAGGATCCCTGTGAGAGAGGGCAGAGGTAAATCCACTGTCGGCAGCAGTAAAAAACAATAGCAGCAAGAAAAATAATTAACTGAGGCTTCATGGTTCATTGAAGTTTTCCTTCAAAGGGAGCAAGCAGCCTGCTCTGCTAACTTGGTGAGCTGTGTCTCAGCTTCAGGAGTCTCCAAGCATCCAGTCAAGGAGGAAAGAAAGCCCTTGGTGGTGGGCAAGAGCCGAGCAGGGAGTGCGTGCCCCGCAGGGAGGCCACAGTGGGATGTGGCCCACATCCAGCTGGAGGGCTCTGGTGGCTCGGGATTAGAGGCAAACACCAGGGCAAGCAGCCCTGCTGGTGCCAGCTGCAGGCTTTGAGAAGGCACTGTCATACTGTGATACATCAGTTGCACCATCTCAGCCTTGAGAGCCCTTGGGAGCTAAGCCCATAAAAACATCCCTGAATTGTCACAAAAACAGTCAGGGCTGATACACATGGCTGAGATTCCATCAGATGAACCTGTATTACTGGCTTTCAAAGCAGATTTTCATCTCACACACAGCATTTGTGTATTTTATCCCAATTCATCATGAGCCACTCTAAACAGCAAACTTAGTAAGTTCTGAAAATTTGCAGACTTCATAGTATATGGATCTGGTAGATAAAGTATAGGGCTTCTCAAACAAAAAGAAAAAAATGGAAATAAGAGCTGCAACCAAGATCTTATTGTAGACATGGAAAAATGCATCTCATATTAGGTAATCATTGGCAAGAAATGAGGCATCTCTTTCTTGATTACTAGAGTATCAATATAAGTTTTCCTACATTTTAGCTGGTAAAAGTCATAGCACAGATTTAAGGACTGATTGCCACATATCCTTCATCACAACAATCTGATTGCCAACCATGCCTACTCGCCAAGTTAAATTATCAGCAAGGAAGAGTCATTGTCCTGACAAGAAAGCAGCTTTCCCCTGCTGATACTTGCATTGCTTTTCGCTTTGCCTACGGGAAGAGCACACAGGCCACAACACCTCCTGCCAGGCAAGCCCTTGTCAGCCCAGCAGTGTCCCCTCCAGCTGATTTCTGCTTGAGCTGCTCAGGTGGTCTGCTCTGGAGCTGGGTGCCCTGGGACAAAGATGGGCATACAGAGCCAGTGTCAGACAGGCACATGGGAGCTGCCCCTTCTCTACCAGCCAGGCACACGAGTCCAGAGCTGTGCCTGAGCAGATATCCCCTGAGTCACAGCAAGGCTCCTTCCTGCTGTAGACACAGCACCTGGCAGGCTTGGAGCTGCTGCTGTCTATCTGAGCCCATCTCTGGCAAAGGATGTGTTGGTGTCCTGAGGTGGCTCAGCAGAGACTGTTTCCAGGCAGCTGAAATACAGGCATGTGGAGAACTGCCCAATGAAACAGTGGGAGGCAAATGCTCAGACTGCTTGCTGGCCCTTTTTTTTTTTGGTCTTCCCAGCCCATTAAACCCTCTAGCATCATCTTTCTTTTAAAGGCTTTTGAAAAGCCTGCAGAAAGCTGCACAATTCCTTGGCAGTTTTGTGGAATTGAAAGAGACTGGCAGGTGACAGATCAATAACTATTTATATTCCTCTCTTGGAGTGAAATATCATGAAGGTTGTTTTGGAGCCTGCCTCTCTCTGCTTCCTGTTTTGAATTTCGTTTTCTTCCTCTAATCTCCACCTGGCACTTAAATATCTTCTTTTTCTTGATGCTGTTCCAGGGAAAACAAGTCAGCATTCAAAATGCAGTATTGCTTCATTATCTGAAGGCACTATCTTGCTGTTGTTGCTAAAGAGCAGAACATCAGCAAAAATAGCCACAAGCTGCAAACTATTGTAATGAAGCAAGTAGAGCTCTTTTTCAGGCCCTACAAATTATTTGAAGTCTATATTTCTATCATATGTCAGTCTGTATCATGAAATTGGCTGATTCCAGCTTTATTTCTCCAAGAAACAGGAAGATGAAAAGAAAAACACAAAGGAGCACAGAATTTTTGCAATCATGGTTTGTTCCCTGTCTGCTCATTTTCAAAGGGAATTTGGATTAGTTTCAGCAAAAGTTGCAAGCACCAGGCCAGTTTCTGCATCCCAAATCATCCTCCCAGGAAGTCAGACCTCCCATGAGGCTCCGTCCGCAAACTGCTGCTGCTTTCTGACAGCCTCCCACAGCTGAAGGGAAACTCAGCTTCCAGCTTCAGCTCCAGGCAGCTCACGGTGTATGAATCTCTTGCTGAAGCAATTATCTCTGGCACCATATGCTACCATTTTTCATAAATAATACAGTTTCAACACAAAATTGCCTCTTTGAAGAGCTGTAAAGAAGTAAGGCAGGATTAGTCTTTGCCTTCTCTCTGCCTCTAGCTTGCACAGCACCTGAGGTGGGGATAAAAAAAAAGATAAAAAGGAAGAGTACTATAAGTAGAGGCTTCAGCACCCTCTTGCACCATGGGCACTGTCCTAGCCCGTGTAAAAGCCAGGCAGAGGCAGTTTTTCATTTGTATTTCTCCAGTGGCATAGAACCACTCTTTATGAGTTCAACATAATTTCAAAAGAGTTGCTCCTATTATGTTCAATTAGCTCTGCTTTCTGCAGCCTTGTGATACTACTTCTTGAACAAAATTAGAGAAAACTCAAAAAAAGACCCTCAAAATGGAGACCTTCCTCCCAGAGGAACTGAGATGGCAGCAGCATCTCCATCAAGCTTCCCAGTTTCAGGTGAGTTGATGAAACCCTATTTGGAGTAATTCAGTCTGTTATATGCAAATTCAGTTCTCCTGTTTCTAAAGCAACAAGGTAATGGTCTGCTCAGTGGGAATGTCTTCTTCCCATCTCTCTCTCCCAGGAATCTTTATAGTAGCTAAAATTCACACACCCAGAAGAGTGACTTCTTTAATGTTTCATATCATGGACACACCAGGGAGGCACCAGTCTCACAAATATATTTTTTTGTTCCCTGCTTCTTCACAGCGCCTCCACATGACTCTGTTTAACTTGAAGCAAATGTTATTTAATTAAGCATTTTTCTGATCTCTTCCGTAACCTCATACAAAGTATTTATTGTAATTCACAGAATCTGAGAAAGACATGCCAGACTATTTCAGTTATCCTAATTTGGGAGGATAGTCCCCTAAGTAATGCAAAGCAGAAAGACAGCCACTCCAACCCAGGGACATTTTAATTAAAAATCAGTGTAATTTGATTCCAGTGGAAGACAGCGTGACCTAATTCGGCCTGATACGCATGTCATATATCGAAATTTAAAGTTACAACCACAAAAACCCACACAATTCAGATATGATCTGTAAATATAGAGTTGGTCAGAACACTGGTCATTTGCAAAACAGGGAGTGTAGGTATTCATCTTGTTACTCAGCTGCATCTAGTCTTTGCTGTTAATCACTGAAAACATGTTTACTTTTCAACATGAGCTGTGTGTGACATGGGAAAGGAGGGAAGAGGTTAGGCAGATAATTTTGCAGCCTGCAATGAGAGAAACAAGGGAGGGAAAAACATTAATTTGAATTGAAATTGAGTTTGCAAGTTTAACTGTGACCAGGCAAGATTAAGGTTGGAGCCAAAGGCAGCTGAGAAGAGAGTTTGCTGCAGTCTCTCTGCACAGGGCCATGAGTGCAAAGTCAGCTCACACAGGAGTTGCCCTGAGCTCCTTCCCAGCCACGCTGCACACTACAGCACCTTGTGCCAGCAGTTACACCTGAGCTCACAGCAGAGAAACATCCAGCTGATCTTGGATAGAATAAAAGAATAAAGTGTTTTCAGAGGTTCTGTGAGTGCATTTACAGCAAAGCACCCACAACAATGCAATTGGATGCCTTTGACTGGCAGAAAACACAACTTAAAACTATGGCCTGGAAAACCACTGTACCTAATCCCTGTACAGCAACACAGGGACTCAGTAAGGAATGGGTGCAGTGCTGCTCCCTGAAGCCTCCTGAGGCACACAGTAAACAACTGAGCTTTCCATTATGTTCCTTGTGGCGCCCTAAGTGAACACACTGGAGGGGGCTCCATGTTCAGCCTCACACTCCAGCCATGTGTCCTCCTGCTCCTCACAGAACTGCAGCAAACACAGCACAACACCTGCACCTGACACAGGAGACCCAAAGCGAAGAAAGCACAACAGGGAGACTCTAGAGCTGCAGGATCTGTTCTGTTTCAGCTCTTCCTTATCACACGTGTACAAGACTCCCATTCATTGGTAAATGAAGCCTTGAGCATCTGCAGGCAGAGTAGGGATATCTGTGTACATACCAGTCATATTTTATTCTCTTTATATTGCTCTGGCCAAGAATTTCAGCAAGTTGCTTATTTCAGACATCTGGGCCTCTAGTTTCTGAAAACATGAAATGACACTAGGGCTAATAAAGTCTTCTTGGGCTGATGTGATTATTTAATACTAATGAAAAAACCAACAGAGTTGTTGTAAGAAGCTATGGACACACTAAAGAAAACTTACACAAGATGTTGTCGCAGAAAATGTGAGGACATACCCAATGAGGACATAAAAGAAATAGCTCAAGCCTTCCTCATAGAGCAACAATTGAAAGTGACAACAAACCAGGAAGAGCAGCTACTCTGAGAAACTTGAAATCACTATGTCATGGCAGAGGATTTAAACCAGATTATGTTTAAAGGTTCTTTTCAACTACCATCTGATTCCATGACTTAGTTCCTGCAACAAATTTATTAGATGATACAGCACAGTTCAAGCTGAGCATCTGAACTGTTTTGATTGTTTAAAAGCCAACATTTAAAAGAACAAATAACTTTGTCAAAAAAAAAAAAAAAGTAAAAATCTAAATGGATTTTGGTAATCAGAGAGCATATTGACACATCTCTAAAGACTGTTTCTTCTAAGAAGACTGACAAGTCTTTAATTTGGCTCTTCAACATAATTGAGTCTACAGCAAAACATCACTGAAATGAGTCCTCTGTTTCATAGGAAATCAGCTTTTTCTACTTCCTCTGTCCTGTTCAATTGGATTTCTGTATCATTTCTAATTTTGCTGCTTTTAATCTGGCTGGTATCATGCTCAGCCCTACATATTCACCATATGTATACATGAAAGGCCCTCCTGAATGACCTGAAGTGAAATACCTCTCCAATAAAAAAAATACCACCATGTCAGTTTAATGCTATGCAAACATCTCCATCAATTTTTATAGCTCTTACTCAGCACATTGTTCAATGTCAGTGCTGGATGCAGGAATCCAGGATCAGCATGATGTAGACAAATTAACAGTTACCAAAGGAATGCAATCTCTTTCTGCAGCTAATGATAAAGCCCATCAATTCAGCGAGGCACAGAGTATCCTTTAAATCTAATAATACTTCACAGTTTCATTTGTCTTGTGTTTCAGCAACTATGATAAACTTTCATAGGGTCTGCAAATAAGAAGATAAGTGTTCTGTTTGTGACTGACTTCACAGTAACTGAATAATTTATGCAATAAACAGTAACTTCTTCTTGTACAATAAAGAGTAATTACTTAAGCATCTCATTCCATCTGTTCCAGATCTGTTTGTCAGGGACTATAAAACTCAAAGACAATCCAGAATTCTATATGGCAGAACTGTTTATCTACCTCTACCACCTCTACCACTCTGTCAATGCTGATGACCTCCTTTTCAAGCAAATAAGGCACAGATTATCACATTGTACCTCTCCTGCCACCTTCTAAAAAACATTGGAACCTATGGGCTCGTGATGTGAATAAAGCCTGAAGACAGAAGGAAAGGCTCTCAGATAATATGTAAGTTGCAGCATCTCTGGAAATATCTTCTTGGAAAAGAACCCTGCAAAACTAGAAAAGTAAAACACAACACATTAAAATCTTGGGACTTGTTTACCAATTAAAAACAAGATTAATAAAATCCCAGTGCTCAGCTGGCCAGGGCAAGGAGTCCTAGCACATACTGCCTGCAGTGGCAAATAAAATTCTTCAACAGTCAGGGCTCTTTCCTCACTGGTGGGTAGGGTTACATCAGGAAACTATTACAGATCACTAGTCATATTTCCACACATATCAGGCTGCCTAATAATAGACTCCATTTCCATTGCAAGAGTGTGCTACATACCCCCCAATCATTTGCATTAATTCCAGCTGCATTTTTTTCAGACTGACCACTAATTTAACATCATTTTCATATTTAAAGAACTCAAAATGTATTGTTGGCAGGAAGTGAGCTTTTAAAAAGCAAATCTGAAGGCACACATGCCCTGATCATACCCAGGATATCCCCGCAGTTTATTTAAGATGTGTAAAACATGGTATTACTTTTATACACACGTGGTGAAATCTGACTACAGCTGCCATAAGAGCACATAAAACGGGTGCAAATCCATATGACATATCCAGGACTCCAGTTTAGGACTGGAGTTGCATTTATGGCTATCCAGAATACTCAATATTCTTTCCACATGCACTGAATAAGCAATCCAGGAAGAAAACCCACACAGTTGTTAGACCCAGCTGACAAATGGAAGGGAAAAAAATAAAGAGGCAAACTGCATCTTTGTCGTGTTTTAATACAAATAAACATAAGTAAATCCCAGAAAGTCAGCAAAAACTCTTTGAAGCCAAGCTGGATTTTCCTGCCTTGGACCAGATGAGGGAACATTACTTGCACGTAGGTCTGCCCCACTTAGGTGTTGCATCCCTCTTGCTTAATGAGGTGTGCAAACACAGTAACTCTGTGCACAGCACTTTGACAATACAGGTTGCTCGTTACATGCCTGGCTTTTATCTTGAGAATTATTAATGAGCTGGAATCATCTTAGACACTTGAGGCCCATAGCACTGCTGAGAACTACTTGAGCATTTGCAGGGAGCCATGCAGAATGTAACTCAGAACTTCCACCTCACCCAAGCCTTGCAACACACTCCACTGAACGTCAAACCTACAGCAAGGAGCCAAAGCACACAGGACGTGCCACCCACGGACAGCTTTCTGTCACTGCTATGCAGGAGCAGCCTGACACAGCCTTGGCATGAGAGCAGCTCTGTAAGCAAAAGCCAGTGCACAGGGCACAGAGGGCAGTGCAGAGCCAGCCGAGTCACCCTGCCTTTCCTGGAGCACCTGCCTGGCTCAGGGAAGGCTTCATCATCACACAGTGTTCCCCCAGCCACGCCAGCAAAACCCAACACGCACACTGGGGTAGCCTGCAGCTAGAGAGGCAAGAGATTTCAAGGGCTCTCTCCTCACTGACTTGTTTGGTGATCAAGTGTTGCAACTCTTCTCCCATCAGCTTTCTTTGAACCTCTTCTGCTTACGCTCCCCCATGCTTTTTCTCGCTCTCTGTTGCTGACTTTTCTCCTGCTATATCTATCCCAAAAAAGGACAGCAGAGATAACATTGCTGCCACAATGTCCCCTTTTTAATCAAGTCTACCACGTTGAAAGCCCTACTATTAAGCTTTCTGCAGCAGGTTCAACCTACTAAACTGTGGCTGTGAAAACAAGAGAGGCCCCCCAGTAGCCCCAGACTGTGGGTACCTTGCTTAGAAACACTCACCTGTGGGCTTTGGTGAGCACCTCTCCAACCTCTATATAAAGATTATGAACTTGCATAACCAAATCAGCATTTCCTTTCATGGTTTCAACAATCACATTTATTCCTTGGTTTAAAAGGTTTTGGTTCAACAGTTTTATAAACAGACTTCACAAAATGTGCAATATTTATAAACATGGTTCTTAGTCGCAGTGGTAGTAAGAATCTTTACTTTCATCACAATGTTCACTTCAGTTATGCAACACAAGGTCGATTCTGTTTCCCCTCTTCTCCCTCCCACAATTGGCACTTAATCGTAAATTGGAGAAACTTAAAAAAGACAAAGAAGCTAATCTAGCACGATGTTAAAAGTACCTTGCCACAGCATTACATTTTAATAAGGCAAATTCTTGTTTTGTAAAGCCTAATTGTGCAACTTGGAGACCTATGGAAGGTGGCAGAAATGCCAGCCTTCTCCTATAAAGAATAGGCCTTCATTTTTGCTTCAAAGAGTTCACCCCTCCATACCAACCCCCCTTAAAAAAAAAGTACAGCTGATAATACAGCAGAACATCCCCTTTACAGGGTGAAAGGAAATTACAGTAGACAAAGGCTGAAAACACGGTGCATAGTACACAAAATAAGACTGTTTTTAAAAATAACATTAAAAAAAAGAAAAGAAGAAAAAGGAACTGAACAACAAGCAACAATGGAATTTTTCTAGTGGAAAGAGGATTTGTGGGCTTCATAAATAAGTGGAAAATTACTAAAATATTTTGCTATATAATATAAAAAGGCGCAAAGTGTTTTCCAGTTGTCACCTAAGCATTAGATGCAACTTTGTAGGAGTAAGTATTTGGAGGCAGCTTGGGGCTCTGATTGGTGCAGGCATTCCAGCAGGGCAGTGCTGCCAACAGCAGGAGAAATCCACCCAGCAGGACACAAAAGCCACTGAAATAGAAGGCAGTGTCGTACTCCTGCGTCCAGTCATAAAACCAACCTGAGCATGGGGATAAGAGAGAAGCACATCAGTGAAAGGTAACACAGCACTGGTAACTTAGAGAAACAACATATAAATTTAAGAACCCCAAACAACAAAATAAAATTAAATAGGCCAAACCTAAAATACTGTTTGACCTCTTAGACATGAAATGTGGTTTTCCTCAAACACAATCAGCCAAACAGCCTTTATTTTTTGTTGCAGATTTTGAGTTCATCTTTCCATTATCATTAGACATGCAAGAGCATTCTGTCCGGCTGTCACAAGCTCACGTTCAGTTTAAACTGTCCACCTTGCCCTTACCTACAATTGGTGGTCCGAGGCTATTCCCAAGTCCAGCGAAGAACATCAATATCCCATAGGCATGAGTCAGTTTCTCAATCCCCACAGTCTTTGTTGTTACATATGGAAAAATGGACCAGTTCCCAGTCAGAAAACCCAAAATCGCAGAAAGCATCGCTAATGTAAGGTAACTTTTGGCAAATGGAATTGCAAACAAGGCCACTCCTGTCATTAATAAGGTAGTTACATAGAGATATAAAGTGTTAACCCACTTAAAATCTGCCAGTATTCCTAAAATAAGTTTGCCAACAGTTGTCATAATGCCAATAATGGAAATAAGGGGCATATAATAGTCATCTTCACTGATGTTTGCACTTCTTGCTACATCTTCCATGAGCAGAGAAGGAGGAAATCCACCAATATCAAAGAGTAAGATGGCAACGAAGAGAGCTGAAAATACTTTGTTCTTAAAAAGAACCATGGTCTCCTTCCAGTAGGTCAAATAGAGCTGCCACTTCCTTTTGGCAAGTTGCTTGCAGAAGTTTGTCTGTTCTACAACTTTCTTTTTGTAGGTGTCTTTCTCATTCACATTTATTGAGCTCAATACATTCTTATTCAAAATGCTATCCTGTTTGCAATCAGGCACATTGTTCACACATTTTTCATCAATATAGCCCTTTTCAAGGATGCTAATGTTTTCTTCAACAGTCTTTTCATGGTAAACAAAATATTGATCTGGGACTTTGTCTACACACATTTTCTCTGGTGGAGGAGAACTGGATGACTCCAAAGGTCTCATTAGGCTGCCACATGCTAATATATTTAGAGACAGTGCACCAACTATTAGCAGACACCCATCCAGTCCATACAGCTCAATAAGTTCTCTTTGCAGTGCTGCATATATAAAGAGTCCAACACTTGAGCCTATAAAAGAAAAATAAGTTTGGTTTAAACTGAAGAACCACGACCATTCTTCAACTCTAACAAAATTTCCACAATTCAGCAGCTATTAATACACTGACACAGAAATGGTAATTAATTTGTGCTCCTCTCTCCCAGGTTTAATGAACTGGTAAGTCATCATCCCTGCTGAAGTTAGTTTCTTTATTGAGTAGCCACAAAATAAAAAAATCTCTCAAACTATCTGAACAATTTTTGACAAATAACACTAGCAGACACTTTAGAAACAAGCAGGACCAATACTATACCTGATGAAAAACATCAAATAACTATTAAGCCACCCTTCTGCCCTGCAGTCATAAATGTGCATCCTTCAGGTACCATTTTGAGTTAGCAGAGTTAGAATTTCCCACTCCAAAGTTTTCCCCTTTCTCCTCTTCACTGCCACCTTCCTCCTCCCAGGCAGACACAGACCAGGAGTTCACCGAGACCCCTCCTATCAGCAGCCCTTGACTGCCTGGTGTTTAAGGAGTGGGGTTTGCCTGGTGGGAGTTTATTCCAGAGACATTTCCAAAGCTCTACAGGGCTAGGCATGCATTTGAGA
Source organism: Eopsaltria australis (assembly GCA_034509425.1). Classification (NCBI taxonomy): domain Eukaryota; kingdom Metazoa; phylum Chordata; class Aves; order Passeriformes; family Petroicidae; genus Eopsaltria; species Eopsaltria australis. Next base: position 3,957,290 of record JAVTVJ010000138.1, read on the forward strand.
AATTTGGCCATTCAGAATAAAATACTGAAGAGTGAGAAATTACTATGAACACAAGCATTTAATGCAATCCCAGTAATTTAAAGAAAAGGCTTTTGGTTGAAGTGAGCACATACCCGTTGTAACTAGTGGACATCCTCTCACAAACACAGAACATTGCTTTGCAAGTCAATTTAATGACAAACTTTAAAATTATTTGCTGAAGACAGTCCCTAGGTTGTGTTTAAGCCATTTATTTCCTTTGGTGCTAAACACAGGAAAAATCAATTACAAAATTCATGTTTGTTTTGCCTTCCAGGTACTAAAATTAACCAGGGCTCAATAAGACCAGGCTTTAAGGCAAGATACCTGGAATCCAAACAAAAGCCACTGAAAATGATCCCAAGAAACATTTCTGCAGAAGCTCCTCTCTACTCAGCTTGTGTGGATGTGGTATTAGTGTTTCACAACACTGACTGTACTGACCCTGTGTCTCCTCACTGACAGCTACTTGAGAAAAAAGGTCAGAGCAGACACTCCATGGCACACAGAAAGCAAGGCATGGGACAACAGCCATCTGCAGCCATTCCTACTCAGGCCATTAAAAAGTGTAAAGGTACAGCTAATGTGAGGCAGTGATGATGCAGCATTTATATCCTGAATCTCCAATCTCTTTCTCACCTCTGATCCTGGGTAAGAACAAAGAGAAAAAATGAGACTCTGTGGAATATTTCCCCTCATTATCCATGGCACACAGCCCAAGCTACATGATTCTGCTTTCACTTCAGTGAATATCCTCTCCTCATCTATATTGATGACCCATAGCATAGACCTGCAATTGTAGTTACTATTTTATCTGAAACCTGAGTTTTTCTCTTCATTGATACTGATATTTTCATTTAAGAAAGTAGTAACTTTCTTAAGTTACTGAGAAGTAACTGAGAAAAACATAACCCCCTGGTTTTTATTACCAGCCTAACAGTGGCTGTATCAGAGTTGAAAAGCTGGAGAGAGTGACAATTAAAAGTCCTACCTGTTGAAATCAGACCAAGTGCAAGGCCTCTGCGTTTGTCAAAATACTGGCACGTGATGGTAACTGTTGCAGTATACAAAAGGCCACATCCAAGACCTGGGTAAAAAGAGTTAGATCTAAAACATGCTACATCCTCTGAGAAATGAATGCCCTTTTGCCATCCCCCAGGTGATGCCATCGTGTACTGCCTGCACTGCCCCACCTCCCTCCCCTGGCCGTCCCTGGCTGGGTGGAGCAGACTGGGTTTGAGGAGCTCCCCAGCCGAGTCCTGTGCTCTGTGGAAGGGCTGCAGGGCTCTGAGCCCAGGGCTGGCCCCAGAGCTGGGCAGACCTGCCTCTCTGTGGCACTGTGCCCGGCCAGCACGACGCCAGGCCCTGCTGGCCAGAGAGGTGCCCAAATGCCTGACACAGTTAATTTGATAAGCCACTCACAGCAGCACAGAGGGGCAGGTCACCACCTGCCAGGAGAACAGCGTTTCCATGCCTCTAGCACAGCATTTTATGACCAACCCAGTAATGTAGAGAACAACATTGCTCCCTAATGATGTCTAATTTATCAAATTAGAATGAGTATGTGACAAAATTCCAGAAGAGATATTCCTTTAAGACTGGCATTTCATGCCAGCAGAAGACATGCTCGATTCCACCCCTTAGGTCAAAGCTCAGCTTCTCCATCTCTAGAAATTGTGTCAACAGAGGACAAACTGTTTTCAAACTGTCATGAACATTTACATGGTTTTTATCTTCTACTACATGGTAACAGCCTGCCCGTGCAACATCCCTCCCTGCCCTGAAGTAAAGTATTCCTTGATAAATCAAGTCCCAGACTACCTCTGCCTCTGTGAATCAGTTTCCCATTTCATATTCATAAACCACGACTCAAAACAATCAAGACTGTCTCAAAATGAAGGGAAGGTGTCTCTTACCAACAACTATCCCATATGAAACATATAGAAAGTATATGTTAGGTGCAAAACTGCTCATCATGAGGCCCCCAGCCACCATAAAGCCACTGAAGATAGCTACTGGTCTTGCTCCAAAAGATGATACACATATACTGCAGACAGGACCTAGAGGAAAAAAAAGGAAAAACATTCCTAGTAAACACCAGCACCAGGAAGAACTTCTAAAAAAATCAATTTGTGGAAATATTTCTTATTATAACTATTTAATTACATTAAATACCAATTCAGAGTACTCATTTTCACAGGGTTCTCTAAAGCAGTCAGTTATAAAAACATTCAAGGTCAGGCCAGCAAAATTTTTCTTAAGGAGAAACTGAACATCAAGGCCATGAAAGGGTCCTTGGGCTGGGAGGGAAAGAGCCAGTGAAACATTCTTTACACATAGGAAGGTACAAAACATACTGGACTGTAACACTGTCACCACACAACTCAGGTGGACAAAGGTTCTAAAAAGAATCTTCATCTTGAGACACAAAACCAAGGCAGACCATCAGTCAGGCCTTAAGGAAGCAGGTATTTTTTTAACAGAGCACAAAAACTGTGTTTCAGAAACGCAGTATCTGTATTCATCTTGATATGAGATTTATAAACCTGAAATGGAAAAACAGTAACTTGGGATCATAGTCACGGTAAGAATGCCACCTGGTGCTTACACAGAGGGAATAGCTGCGGGAACACCAGACAAGAACAAACACCACTCTTCCCTGATTTTCGAGGAAATTAAATACCCACTAGTCAGGTGTCCTACCAAATAACCCTTTACTACCCATCTCAACTTCTCCTGTAAAACTACAGAAAACAAAAGTCACTTACTGAGAGCAGCCAGACCAACATTTGTCAGTTCTTAGTGCTCTTAGTCTTTCAAAACAAGAACAAACTGAGGCAGAATTCATACCCTGCCTCTACTCAGCCAGTTCTTTCCTCACAGAAATTGTAGAACAAGTACTTATTTTTAGTTGTGTGACCTGGAATACAGCTTTCAGTCTTAAGTAGCGTGCAAGCTTGGTGACCTGCATAAATAATCAACTAGCAAGGGACTTGGCTTGCAAAGAGAGTTTGTCTGAAACCCTGCAGTTCCAAACATCCATACATGAACTTCAATATCAGCCCCATTCCTAAACTCAGCAACTCTGAGATTAGGAGTTAGATACACAGATGAATGCCCTTATTTAATACAAACAAACAAAACCACCTCTCCACATTTGCATCTCATTGGAAGTGATGCACATAACACACCATGGTCGATTCAATCTGCAAAAGCAGTGATTTTGAAGTCTGCCATTTGTCAAGGTTAGTGCTCCCTGACTCATGTAACTGAGATTCCCAGCAGATGGGAGGTAAGCCCAGAAAGGTGATACGAGGTAAACAGTTGGAGCCTGGGGATGGTGCTTGCCTAGGTTTGCAGACAGGAGCGAGCAGCTGGGAATGTAGGCAAGGTTTTCCTGTGGTTGCCAGCCATGGGACAAGCAGTTCTGGCAGGCAGGAGCAGAGATTCGTCAGCAGGTGAAACGATCCTCAAAGACAAGACAGGCCAGAACTTTTGCCCTACATTAGAGCTATCTGCCCAGGGAACATAAAGGGGGGTGAGTCTGAGCTGGGGTTTATCCAGGCAAAGAGTCAGAGTTACAGAGGAATCAAGAAAATATTCCAGGAAAGGAAGGTTTAATTGGATTTTGGAAGCAATGAAAAAGGAAGATCTAAGCACTTGCTGCTTCTCAGGAGTCAGCACGCTGTGGGAATGAAAGCTGGCCAGTGTAACCTGGGCTGAGTAACATGCTGAGAGCAAAAGCTGAGAGCACTAGATTGTTGCTGATTCTTAGAATTAATTACTAAAACTGGCAAATTAAGATTGGTATGTTTCCTAAAACCACGGGATTTAAAAATAAACAAAGGATTGACTCTGTATTATATAAAGAATTCTTCTACACTAAAAGAACAGAAGGTAGTGTTAACATAATTCAATTAAGCAGAGGAATTTGCACTCTTTCTGTTCTTTGTTTCTGACCCACTACCTTGCTAAAACAAACAGCATTTCTCTTCCACCTGCTCTCTGTATTTTGACATCACTACTTTCAGAAAGTCCCTGTCCAGTCTGGGGTGGTGGTACTGGTACAGACATCACTGACTCCTACTAGAGCTTCTGAGGTGAAACTGGACCCTCTGACCCCCAGCCAGAACAAGAGAGACACAGGAGCTGAAAGATTTGGCTTCATAACCTGAGAAGGACATGTCCACTGGACCATGATCAAAAGAATCCCTAACAGGGCCCAAGGAGATGCTCTTCCAGCTTCTCCCACTAATAAAATCTAATCCCAAAGGAGAACAAAGAGTACAAAGAGATCTTTTCCCTCTAACATGGAAAACAACCTGCACAAAACTGAAGAACCTGTTCCAGTAAGTTCAGTATTAATCTGCCATGTCACACAGCAAGACATCTGGCAGCTCAGCAACAGCCCTGTTTATAAGAAGGAGCGCCAATGTAAGCATTAAAATAGTTATTATAGGTCTCTGGGTTGAGCAGAAAAACAGCTCCATCTTCCCCTTCACATGAGGCATGACTTTCACACTCATCACACTGCTAGAAAATGAGTCACTGAACAAAACCCCTATGACAGCCAGCATCTTTGTCCTTTCCTGCCTCCTCACACTGCTTCCCTTCCTCTGTTTCCCATAGAACTGGCATTTTTTTTTCCACCAGGCACTGCACCTTCAGTTATTACCTTGGTATTTGCACAGGAGTTGACTGTACACAAACTTGTAATTCTTTACACTTGAAGCACAATGGGTTCCAGGCAGTAAATTCTAGTAAAAATCCAACTTTCACAGAGTGGGACTGAGACCTGCCCTGTGGATTTTGCTCAAAGTGGGCATTCTGAAGAATGCAGGAGTCTGCATACATAGGAAGCAGATCTCCAGGCAGCATAAGGGTTTCCATTAGCTGGCTCTCATCATAATACGAACAACATTAAAAAAATCCCAGTGGCAATCCTCAATAGTAAGCATGAAAAACAGCTTTTTAGCCAGCATTTTGTTCAGTTTGCCAGCAGCTCCAGGGGTTAGCACTGGAACTAGTACAATATTTGATGACATTGATAAATGTTTACCTCTTTTACAAATAAAATCCCTAGGGCTTTTTCCTTTCCAAATGATGCATCTTAAAACTAGACCAAACTCAATCAAAAGAAGACAGCAGCACAGTTTAGAGGAATGACAGCTAACTCTAGGAAGAAAGACTCAGCACAGGAACAGACACTGCTCTTCTGCACACGACCTGTCAGGGCTCACAGTCAGCAACACAATTATCAGGGGACCAGTCAACAAGATCCCCAGGCAAAATGGGAAGAAGCAGCAGGAAGAAGATTGGTTTTCACAGTAGATCTTCATACAGAGAGACCAAAGAGGAAGAAGACATAGGAGGGATCATTTGTACATTGGTATTTTTATTAAGATTATTTTGAATTAAATGTTTTACCCCCAAGTGAGACCTGGATGTGACAGTGAGTCCTTCCTGAAACATGAAAACAAGCCACCTGCTGCTCACTCAGGAACTTAAACCCACTGAAATTTTCTGACCTCCTGACAAGTACAAAGTCGTTTTGTTTTATGGACATCAAGAACTGGCACTTTCTTCCTCAATATTTTCACATAAAGTAAAAAAAAAACCCTGCAAAACAACACTCCCTCCATTCACTCACTCAACTCAAGGGTCCTCCCTCCTTCACCTCATACACAAAATCTTTTGCTAAATAAACTATAATGGACAACTGAGTTATTTTTCTCATCACCTGCATTAATCTGACCCACCTTACCAGGGCATCTGTCCAAGCCTGTTGAAACTGTAGAGTAGAAAAAGTGGTCATGGACTGCATGTAAAATCCACTGGACAGAATACAAGAATATCTTTTGCATATTAAGTGCATTTCTAAAACCTGGTTATAATAAATAAAACATTGTCCAAATGCCTGTACTTTGGATATGAATATAGATCAGAAAAAAAGCTTTTCACACTGGGCAGCAACCCACTCCCAGCTGACTGGAAAGACAGTTCCCTTCTAAAAAATTTTTATATGAACTGGGCTTCTTTTCAGAGGAATCTTGGGGACACCCTCTCCCCTCTGCACAAGCTATTTACAATTTCCATACTTTACAGTGGGGGCTATGTACGTGTGAGGCTTTTGTCCAAAAATATGTAGATGCTGCAAAGGCAGATACAGAGTAGTAAAGTTGTTGTTGGAAAACACAAAATTAAGCTTTCCAAATATCTAGCACTGGATGCCTCAGATTGGCAGAAACACCCCATCAGATTCATCAAGGCATGCCTTTCAAGAGAAAATCCTCCCTTTGTTCTTTCTCCATTAATGAAGGGAAGTAGGAATGGAGACGTTGCTGCTGTCTCCTCTTATGCCAAGGACTGTGAAGTCAACCCTTACTATAAACAGCTGTGGTGCCAATTACAGGCGCCAAGGTCTTTGTTTTGCTTTTAACAAGTGTAACATGGATCAAATTTAATTTCAGGCTCCAAATGGATGCAAAATTAAGAACACTTGGTGCAGAAGAAACACATGATGTTCAAGAAAATATATAAATATCCTCCTCTGGCCTGTTTTAGTAAGGGAAAACTACAATTTCTTGCTGTCCAACAAGCCCTGGAGCCATGTGCCACATCTGCCATAGCCTGACCAACGTCGTAACACCTAATTCTGCAGAGGAGCTCTCACCTCTGCCTTCTACAACAACACTGATGCTTGTCTTTCACATGTGTTCTAAGCACATTTCTTCCACTGCTCTGTAAGGTTTCATCACAAAAAGCCATAACCCATCATCCTGTGAGGACGAGCTCAGCCAGGTCCCTGCCTGGTTCCCTTTCCAGCTGACAAGGTGAACAGCCCAGCTCAGGCTGGACACTGGCCTCAGCAACACCGGCTGTGCTGCGAGCAAAAGGACAGAAATTGAACACCAGGTGCCCAGGAAATGAATCCAAATAAACAAGGTGCTGTTCTGGGTTTCTATGTCTCCAGTCTAAGTTTAGCTGTCCCATAAGTCAGAAGTAAACATTTTAGAAAGGATACCAATGCAGCAATCGTGAAAGTGCATCAGCTGCTTAAAAAAATGTTTCAGATGGCATGAACAGAGGGAAGGGGAAAAGACACCAAATCTTTTTCTGTGCCAGATGCCATTCACATCTTCTTGGGTTTGGTGAAATTACAGTACTAATACAGTTCAGTCACTGGCCCTTTCTCTGTTACAGAAGATGGTGAATGTGATTGCCAGTGAGAAAAGTCTTCCTAAGAAAATGGACACTGACTTATTTCCTGTCTATGGTTGCTAATCTACCATAACTGTCATTCCTTTTCCAGTCTGGCATCTATAGCTTTAGAAAGGTGATGTCAAGTTGAAGAGAGCTCACAGAAGAGTCTTAATGGCTCTCCAGTAGAGCCTTAATTAAAAGTGTGGGAGTTTTGGCAAAAAGACTGAATCAAGTTACAGGCTTTAAAGAAAATTTAGAAGTAATTTGGTTACATTCTCTAGACATCCATCACACTAATGAAGGGGCACTTCAAAATATACCACTAAAATGCTATTCATCAGCTGAAAACTGAAACTAAGCAACTTGTATCTTAAGATTGCATACTTTTAAGGAGGAAATTTTGTAGATTGATCATTAGGGTCAGATCCCAGCTTGACAAACAGCAGGATCTTTCATTTCAGGTAAAACTGGGAACACAGAATTTGTTTTCAGCCAACTCTGATATTATCAATGTAATTAAAAGACCCTCCCTGTACTTTCCTTTGAAGGCATAAAAGGTAGGGATGATTATTAAGCTTCTGAATGCCAAACTGAAAGAATAAAATCACATGGAGAGACAGCATTCCTCCCAACCTGTCAAACCTTCATTTAATCATTCCATATCAAAATCAGTCACAAGAGCACCTTTGATTTGTATTATTCATCACAGGAGTTTCCATTTGCTGCTGTCATGGTTTAACCCCAGCCACAACCAAGCCCACACAGTCACTGGCTCACTCCCTCACCAGCAGGAATGGGGAGACTCAGAAGGGTAAAAGCTGGATAAACCCTTGGGTTGCCATAAAGGCAGTTTAATAGGGAAAAGCAAAGCACGCTTTGCATGTAGGCAAAGCAAACCAAGGAATTCATTCACTGCTTCCCATGGCTGGGCAGGTGTTCAGCCATCATCTCCAGGAGAGCAGGGCCCCATCAAACACGATGGTTACTCGTGAAGACAAATGCCATCACTCAGATTTCCCCCTTCCTCCTTTTCCCCCCAGTTTATACACTGAGCATGATGTCACATGGCATGGAACATCCCTTTTGTCACTTGGGGTCACCTGTCCTGGCTGTGTCTCCTTCTGACTTCCTATGCACCCCCAGTCTCCTCACCAGCCTGGCAGCAGAAACAGAAGGAAAGTTGTTGGCTCTGTTAGCCCTGCTCACCAATAACAAAAACATCTCTACATTATCAACCCTGTATTCAGCACATATCCAAAACACAGCCACTGAGAAGAAAATGAACTCTACTTCAGCCAAAACCAGCACAGCTACAAAGCACACTGCTGAGAATTGCTCACAGTAGCAAGAGAGAGGGCACTAAGAAATCTGGAAATTAGCACAGTGTTGACATAAGGGAAAGGGGACTGAGGCTCTTAACAGAGCCAGAGACTTCAGGTCTCCTACCAGAGAGTGTTCTCTTGAAATGTATTTCTGCCTGGTTTTTCCCTCTGTAATTGGCTTGTTTAGCCTTATTTTCCTCCCACTTCACTCTCACTCAAGTTCATCTAGATCTTGATGAACTAATAGCAGGAATTACTACCCATAACACAGAAAAATAAAAAATAAAAAAGCATGATGGAAGAGCAATCTACAGTCCTTTACTGACTTACAGACTGAGACTGAATACAGTCTTCTTGTGGTTAGTGATCCACCTGTCTTTGTCCATTTCTCTTCTGCCTGGTGGTAAAAAACCATAACACAGGTGTGGCACCAGTACTGGATCAGTTCCAGGGCCATACAAAGCACTTCTCTTTATTCAGGTCTGTATTGCTATTGGAACATCAACTTTCTTTTGAGGAGAGTTTCCTCAGGATCCTGATCTGCATTTTGTCCATTAAACCACATTATTGCTTTTGCCTGCAGCAGTTGCCCTGCGGACAAGCAATTTTTCCAGATCCAGCAAATAGATAATAGTTCCCATGGTGAATCTTTGGAAAACAGAAGTTAGTGATATGACCCAGTAAATATCTGTGCCTAATATTAAAACAACTACAACCTGAAGGAAATTTCAAGGTGGGGTTTTACTTCCCAAGAACTCTGCTGTTACTCTCCAAGTGACAATGTCTTAATAAAGAAAAGCTACTAGTAGAAGTTGCTTTATTTAATGCTACTGTTACCCATAACTTTACAGCCTTCCAAGGGAGTTTTTTCTCAAATAGAGAATGCAAGGGGGCCCTCACCCACCCTCACTGACAGGTTTACTGCAAGAGCTGAAAAATTAGTAATAGGTTTATTGACTTTTTTTCCCTTAAAGCACTTGAACCATTTCAGACTAACAGTTTGCTCTGATTTTAAGATAATAATGTAAATGTTAGTCTTAAAGTCTCATTAAAAAAAAAATTGCATCAACAAAATTACCATTCAACTTCCCAGAGTGTGGCTTTTCTAGTTTATTCAAATACAATCATTTTGAATTTTCTAAAGGGAATATTTTTATTGCTCTTTTATCCTTCTATTGCTCTGGTTTATGTGTAGTGGAACTATAAATGTAATCTTCTTACCCATCTTGACCTAGAACAAAAATGCAGCGCCCTCATTTGCAGCTGTCTTTGATACAATTCCAAGAGCACACACAGATGAAAGCACCAATTGGAAAAGTTTCAGTTTAGGATAGGTACTGCTTCTGCACTTACTGGCAAGCAATCCAATTCCATTTGCTAGCGATCCAACCCAAGCAGTCTTGCCCTTCCCTTCTCCAAAAGCATCCAGCCACTCTAAATACAGGACTCCCACCGCCAGCGGTGATCCATAACACAGGAACTGGGTGAAGAAGGAAACGACAACGATCACCCAGCCCCAGCCACCGTCGGGTGGCTTTCGGAATACCATCTTGTCAGCTGGGGGCAGAGGCAGGGGCAGCACCTGTGCAAACAAAACCCAAACGGGACAGTGTTAGAAACGTGCCTGGCCGAGGCTGTGCACACAAGGAGCTGTGCAGAGAAGGGCACGCTCAGGCAGAGGCTGGGGTCGGCTGTCCTGCATGAGCAGCTGCAGCACAGCACACAGGCAGTGGAAATTGGAACTGCTCTATTTCCATCTCTGCTGTCCAACAGAAACACAGTACCCAAAACATAAGCCATACATGCACCAGAACCATAGGACAGAAAAGCATTTAATTTGCTGAGTGTTAAACGGGCTTTCTGAAAACTTCAGGCAATAATATCTGCCATGGTTCAACAACAGAGCCCCATGGTCACCTTTTGTTAAAACCGTGGACATCAAAAAAAGGAGTAAAAAAAATCTCTACTCAGTTCCCATCTCAGCATAGCATCTTGCCATTTATTAAGGTGTTTGCCACCAGATAATGTGCTCTGGGAGGGGTAGACCAAGAAGAAGACTGACATTTTGGCAGTAGCAACAGTTTAGTACTCTGCTCTGTCAACAAAGTGATTGTGTAGAGGAGTGTTGCACCCCTAAACTACTTCGTATATATCAGTGAGGTGAGCTCTTAGACTGTGTACAGGTGTGGCTCATATGCCAAGACATGACAGCAGAAAACATGCACACAAAAATCTGCTATAACCTGTAGCGTATCTGCCCTCTGCGCAGTTGGCACACATCAGCCTTCCCCAAACTGGCAATCACTTCCCGGGCTCCAGAAATACCACCTTGCTCCTTTACATGGCACAATCCATCACCTGTGCACCTCTGGCTTTAAATAACCCACCACCCTCACACCTTCTCAAGACTAGCATGTGAATGTAGGGATCAATACTTCTAAAATCCAGGAAAAGAATTTAGACGTTTCCCAGGCTACGTTGCTTTGGAGTCTCCCTGCACACAAAAGCAGCCTGCCCTCCCTCTGTACAGGGAGCAATCTATCCAAGTGATGATCACAAAACCCATGCTCTGTTCCTGGCTCTGCCACTAACCAGATATATGATTCTCAACAGTTTTATTTCCTTTAAAAGAGATAAGGTCTTACCCTGCTTTTCTCATGAAATATTCTCAAGGACCATCTCCACACTGCAGCTTGAGCATTAAGACTGCTGCAGTAACTGCTCTGCTCTGGGAGATTCCCAAGAGGCAAAGCAGAAAAATAAATGCATTGCACTGCCTTTTTGACTTATAACCCAGAGGAAATGGAAAAAAATTACTGCTGTATGAAAGCAATGGGGGAAACAAGCAGACAATAACAGAATTCCCTTTCAAGCTCATCACACCCTTTTCTTGGGCAATTTTTAAGAATTCGCGTGGAAAACTTACCAAAAACACTACAGTATAAAATTTTGAGGAATTATATAGAGACATGAAAAAGGCCAGTTCTAGCTTACAGATGCACTTAAATGTTACTTTGAGGGTAGATACTCACAGATGATGACACAAAAGTCTGTCAGCTTCCTATAAATGTACCTTCATGTGACAACTACCTGCAGAAAATGAACAAAAAGCAAGTTTTCAGTCAAAGTATCACTGCAACAGTTAACTCTGAAAAAAAGGTGGCTTCACATGAGATTTCTTCTTTTTAAAAGCTTCTAGAGAAACTTCAGAAGCAATCAAGTTATCTCAGTGGAGAAGTACTGATACCCTGCAATTCATTAACATCTGACAGCAGCCTTGAGCCCTCAAACAACAAAAACATCACCTACAAATGTAAAGTACATTTTGACATTTTGGGTCCCTTGGGAGTGATTTACAATTTTAACATAGTGACTTGTCCTTGAAGATACAACATTCCCAGTTACAAATGTTACAAAATTACTTGTTTCAGTTTATAATTGTAAGTTCTAACTTACTCCAATGCCTGGTGAGTGTCCCTTGATCCCGTGAGATGCAAGGGTGGCAGCTGGGATAGACACAAGTAATTCCCTACTATAAGGTATCAAAGCATTAAAAAGCTGCTTATAGACACTTTCCTGTAACAATACCCTTTACAAAAGAGGGGATCCCCACGTTTCTACATGAAGTATTTGAGCTATTTGAATGCAGATACCAAGAGCTGACCTATGCATCTCTCCATGAATTAAGCAATTATCACTCAACTTATTTTTTCCCTGCCTAGAGGAAAAAATAGTGGAAATAAGTAACAGCTTTAAAAGCAGACAATGAGACAAAGCAAGGAAGTTTTCAGAAAAACTCAACAATAATGGAGGTAGACAGTGAATAGCCCCAACTCATATTTGTTTAAAAAATAAGCTTTAGAAAACAAACACATTTTAGCTGTTATATTGATTTCCATTATATTGATGCCCTAGAATTTGGCACAAAGACAACTGAGTTCAGTTTTGCTGTTCTAAACATTTGATGGGAAGGAAGCAAGGACTGGGCAGGAGAGGAAAGAAGTTTTTGTAGTCTTAGGTCACGTAGTGTTTTCTAATAGAAAACCAAAAAACCTCTGGATTAGTTTGTCACCTGTTGCAATGTTACACAGCATAACTGAATTTAACCAACTGCTCCCAATTTGCAGCAGCAGAAGTGCTCACCTTCTACATCCTGACAGCTCCTATTTTGCATCACAGATCTCTTTTGCATCTTTTAGCTGAATAACAAAACTTTAGACATCAAAGCCATCTTTATTTTCTAAGTGTTCCAAGCTATTTACAGTCTGCAACTGTCAAGCTAAAAGTTAAAAACACCATCATTTCCCCTCCAGAAATCATCCTCAGAGGAGTAACAGATCTCTAAGATCCCAGGGTTTGTTTTTAATGACCTGGCTTTCCCTTCCCTACTCCTCTCTTTCCTTCCCTTCCTGTTTTTGCAGGTTGTTCCTTCACCTCCCACTTCTGTGTGCCTGATACCTAAACTGAGGTATATTCAAACTTCCCTGAAGGCTCAAGGCCACAGGGAGCAGGGAGCTGTCAGAGCTGCACGAGGAGCCTGTTCCCCAGAGCCCTTTGCTGTGATAGTTAAAGATGTCCTGGACAACCAAGCAACTTCTGGGACCATGGATATCAATCCACTTTCTACTGGCAGATTATTTAATGCTTCCCCCAAAGTGGCAAGTTATCCTGTAATAGCTTGGTAGCAGGGAAAAGAACTGACAGTGAGAACTAAACCTTTACTTGCATGGACATCAGATCTTCATTGAGTTGGGAGGGGTCCAAAGCACCTTTTACTGTTTTCTGTCTGTGCAGAAGGAGGACACAAACCTGTACAGATAAATGTGGACACCAAAAATAAAGAAGCAGAAGCCCACACAGAGGGGAGTGAGGGAAGTCAATAGTTTAGGGTTTTTTTCTCAGAACCAACCAAGAGGACTTGTGTGATCCTGGTAAGAGACAAACAACCTTTTAAGGTTCAGGTGGGAACAGTTTCACAAACCTTTACTTACTGTTCACTAAACCTAGGGATATAGTTTCAGACTCCAGGAAACCAAATTAAATTAAAAATACTGAAATAGAGACACGAAGCATAAAGAATTGAGCAGTAACTTGAAATTTGGTGAGAAAAAGCTTTTCAGTGAGTTGTACTCACTGCGAATAAGAATCAGAGGAAGAGAGCTGCTTGATGAAAGCCTTTACCAACCACAACAAAAAGAAACCCTAGAGAACAAACTGAACAACAGCTTCAATGTGGCAAGAGAGAAGTGTCTGGCTGCAACTATTTGCTTTGCTCTGAGCAGCATTATCACAACACTGAACTCCCTTCCTATAAATCTTAGAATTTGGCTTAAAGATGACAGATGAGCACAAAAAAAGAACATGAGTACGGCTGAAACATTAGCCCTCAGCACAGCAACTTGTATTAATCTGTGGCAAAGGGAATCTTGAGAAAGACAGTAGCAATATGATTGTTTCCAGTTTGTTCTTTGTGCAGCCGGAGCCTGGGTAAGTGTGCTGCTTTCTGCGAGCAGCACATGGCTGCAAAGAAAGCCGATGTCAGCAGAAACACTGCGTGATTAACACTGGGCTAGTCAAGTTTTGCAAGGCACTGCCACAAATCAAGACGGTACCAAGCCAGAAAAGTAACATCCTTCATTTTAAGCTGAATCAGATTTCTTGTTAATTTCTGTTTATTTTTCAGGCAAGTTCTTGCAGTTATCAGCTGAAATTTCTGCTACCCTTAGCTTGCAAGTAACACCTAGAGCATGAGACGGTTACATTATGTTGCTTTTAACATACTCATCATATGCAAACACCTGCACGTGTACTGATGCGACAGCATAGGCATTGCATTAAATGCACTGAAAGATGCATCTGTACTTTCGTGTCATCAGACTTTAACTGATGTTCTAACTACTGATGTAGCTTCCCATGTGACACTGGATAGATAGATAGATAGATAGATATATTTTCCTTCTAGTTCTCAATATTCAGGTCTGCCTATTTCTCACACTTCTCTACTTGCTCTTCTGTCAGTTAAGCAAGAGACTTGTGAATATCAATGTTTCCTTCTATTTCTGCCAGATGACAGAAGTGTGAAATTTAAAACAAACAAAAAAAAAAAACCAAAAAAACAACAAAAAACAAAACAAAAACACACAAACAAAAATAAATGAGAAAAAAAAAACTTAGCAACAACATAACAATATTTGTCTATTGTGCAAAATTAGTTTACATTAAGAAGCATCAGTGGGGCAGCACATAAACCAGCCAGCTTTGTACAAATCTGTCAGCTCAGCAAAACCAGTCCTACCTGTTTCCAGAGCCTCACTGCTCCAGAGGGGATGGAAACCCCCCAAAAGTACAACTTTAGTGCCTGTCAGACACTAACACGCATCCATGCAGGCAGATGTGAGCCGGGGCTGCTAGAAACCCCCAGCCAACATGATTTACCAGAGATCTGCTCTGCAAAAGGAGAGCACGATGTGCGCCGCCTTACGCATCACAACCCGCGAGGGCTCCCTTCGGCACCTGCTCCCTCAGTCCGTCCGTGGCCCTTGGCCAGGGTCTCCGTGGGGATGGACGGCCTCTTATAGCCCCCGGCTCGCCTCGCCTCTCCCCACGCCCTCGGGGCCAGCCCACAGCCCCGCTCCGCAGCCCCGCGTTACACATTGACGCCTTCCACCTCCAGGCCAGTTTGGACGGGAAGCGCTCGCCCGCGCAGTGACGAGCACCAAGAGGTGACTGAAGGTCGTCCTCGCCGTACCGATGCCACACACGGCGAGACACGGCCGAGCCACAGTGCCCCGCTCCGAGGCAGCTGCAGCCGCCGAGGGGCCACGGGACGCCCGCAATGAGGACCCACGGAGGCTGGTGGGCTCCCGCAATGGGCACGCACCGATGGGGACGGGCACCAGACTCTATGTACCCGGGGCAGGTGCTGATGTCGCACACCACCCAGCGCCCACCGGATGCCAACATGGCACACCAGGAGGCACCACAGCCAACACGGAGGGGTGGTCGTCGACGGGCATCGCAAGGGATGCGGCCGCCCCGGGCCGGTGACACGATCCGCTCCTGCTCCTTTTCCCGAAGCCTCTCCCCGGAGACAGCGCAGAGCCCCCCCGGGCCCCCGGCCTGGCCCTGCCTCCCCCTGCCTCAGCCCCCGGGGCAGCTCCCACCGCAGAGCGGAGCGGGGCAGGGCCGAGCCGAGCCGAGCCGAGCCGAGCCGAGCCGGGCCGAACCGAGGGGCAGCGGTCCCTGCGGGGGCTCCGTCCGGCCGCCGCCCCCGCTCCGCGCTCCCCTCGCCCGCGCCCCCCGCCCCTCGCCCGCAGCTCCCCCCGAGGCCCCGGCCCCGTTACCTGCGGGCGGGCGGCCCGTGGGGCGGGGGCCCGGAGCCGCCCCCGGGGAGCCGGGGCAGCCCCGCATCGCGGCGCGGCGGGCGGGCCGCGGCCGGCACGAACCGGTTGTAACTCGGGCGAGGGAGGAGCTGCCGGGGGCCGCCACCGCCTCCGCCCGCAGCCCCGGCGCGGGGGGGCTGCCCCGACCCCCGCCCCTTCGGGCAGGCGGGGCGGCCGCTCGGCTCTGACTCACCTCGGCCGCGGACCCTGCCCTGCCCCGCTCCTGCTCTGCGGACAGACCCCCGTCCCGCCGCCTCCCCCTGCCCGGACACGTGTCCCCGGCCGAGGGTCGTCCCCAGCCTGGGGCCGGGCGGCCGCAGCGGAGCCGGGCGGGAGCCGCCCCCGTGCCCCGAGCAGCGGCGGGAGCGGCGCTCACCGCGGAGTCCCGCCGGGCGCCCCTGCCCGTCCCCAGCGCAGCCCCGCCGCTCTCGGAGAGAGCCCGGCCCCGAGGCACGGTGACCCCCTACCGCCATCCCCCGCTCCGTGCAGCCGCGCCGAGGCAGCCGCAGCGCCGGGCTCCCCCGGGCACACCGCCGCGGCTCGGAACCTGCGCGGGTCCCCAAGGCAGCGGAACGGCCGCAGGACGGGAGTGGGCGCTGGCTCCCGCCACAGCGATGCCAAAAGGCCGCAAAGTTGCGCTGCAGACAGCGATGCAGGCAGCGCACATGCAGCACTGCGATCCCAGCCTGCCAGCTCAGGGGAGACACAACTCACTCGTGTATCAGCGCACCCACTGCCTTTAGAGGCCGTCTCATCACAACCCTGGCCCGGATCCATGTGCATGGCACGTCCAGCGCTGTCAGACATACGGCAGGTAGTTGTCAAGTCGTGCAAGTTCAGCCACCTGCGATATTCCCCCTCCATACTGCAAAGGCTGTTGCAGAAGCTGACTGAACACCCAGCAAGCATCAGCCTCTACCCCGGGCGTGTTCAGTGTGACAGCTCTGCTGATACCTCTACGCAGTTAGAGCTCATGTAACCACACACTGCAGGTGGAAATACCAACATTCCCAGAGTTGAGTGAAATTCTGAAAGCTGAAATATTCCTAGACCTGAAATTCCAGTGCAACCTCAGATGTTCACAGCCTCTATTGTTCCTACAGGTATGGCATCACTCCCCTTTTCAGACCTGCAGTCCAGACTTGCTTCTTCATGCAATATTTGCAAAGGTTTGTGAACTTCAAGTGTCTTTGAAAGTATCTTGATCCACACTTCACAGGTTCAGGTAAATTTCAAAATTAATACTTGCTACTGGAAGGACTGACGGAAGAATGACGAACTCAAGCCTCACTTCTAAGACATCTCAGCTGGCATAGGGTTCAGTGTTGTGTATCTCATGTCGAAAAGGGCAGCCAGCTGAAGGGGGCGGGGGGAAGAAAGGAGAACAGGAACTCTGAGAGCTCTAGAAAACTGTTCCAGGGAGGACAACTGAAATAAATGGCATTTAACCTAGGGGGAGGGCAGAGGGAAAACATAAAAACATTCTTCAAGAACTGTAAGAGGTTACTGTGAAGCAAAAGGAATGAACTGTTCTGCATATACATTAGACAAGTAAAAGAGGTGAGTAGGTTTAAATTCCATCCCCAGGTAACTGCTATAGATATTAGGAAAAGCTAGGCTAGCTTGCTGCTGGCAGGGATTTCTTTGGGAGAGCACAGCATTTTGGGAACACGTGCACTGGGGCTGCTGAAACAAACGACTGAAGACAGCTGCCCAGACAGTAAACAGCCGCTGTTTATTTTGATTGCTTCTTGGGCTTCAGGACACAGACTGAAATTGAAAGGGTAACAGAAATCTTTCAATAGCCACATGAGAGATGGCTGGGAAACAACAATTCTGAATTAAGTGTTCAAGATGCCCTGTTTTCTACACTTCCATACAAATCCTTTTTGCAAACAAGTGCATATAAAGCTCCAATTCCCATTACAGAGCTTGATACAGAACCTTAAAAAACAATCCTGTGGGCTGAAATTAAACCCTTCCCTCTAGCAATATTGGTTATGAGCATCTGAAAAAAATAGTGTCTTCACAATGTTTTAGGTGTTTAGGAATGTCCAGGAGAATTAAGGCACAGCAGTGACAGAGTACATTGACACACACTGGATCCTTATGAAGAGGAAGCAAGCCCAGTCAGATCTAAACCAAACTGAGTTCACATCACAGGCAGCTTTGGACCTGAACAAGAAACCCTGCTTGAGAATAAATATGCACTTTAAATGAATACATACTGACCCTAATTGCTTTACTCTGACTTCTCTGGACGTCCTCCTGATGACAAGTCCCCTGTTTTAATTAAACCCGTTCTTAATATGAATATGCCAGTCAAGAGCATACCATAATTCTGAGAGGCCAACCTTGCTGGCAAAGAGACAGAACTGGGAAATCAAGTCACAGAAACACAAGGTTAGAGGAAAGAGTCCCTCCTCCATGTCTCCTTTGTCCCTGGTTTCATAACAAGCAATGCAGTTCCGTTCAACTCAAGGTTTCTGCTCGCTTGGCCTGCAGTATTTTGGCAACTGACATTTGGCTTAGATTTCTGATCACTGATTAATCTTCTCATTTCTTCCCTTCAGAAACCCTTCCTACATGGCCTTCCAAGGCCTAGTGAATTGTAACAGTCCCATAGCTGCACTGTTCATAACTACACTTTCATCCCAGATATCACCAGAATTCTTAAATCCTCACTTTAAAATAGAAAATTAAGTAAAACAGTGAATAATTCCCATAAGCCACTTTCCCCCCCAGCCTATGGGGTCTAAGAATCCAAAGGATAAAGGTACTCATGTAGCATGACCAGGGATGAGAGCAGCACCTAGTTAAAAATTTACCTGATTTTTGGTACACCATGGTTGCAGGATGTGCAGTTCTGGGTCACTCGCAGCTGTACCAGTGAACAGATGATCGAGGAATGTTCTCTACTTCACAGACAGTGCATCAGCAGCAGCTCCTGAAGGTACAGAGAAGAAACTTAGGGGGTATTCATACAGCCACCATGGAAGGGGTCCTTCCCAGCAAGGAATGCGGCTGGTGCTGAACACCCTAAATCTGATCAAAAGGATTTTCACCCTGGGTAAAGAGGCAGCAGGTTTGGGGGGTTTTGGTTGGGTTTTTTTGGTTTGCTTTTTTGATTTTAAAGAAGGTCCAGATTCTGCAATGGAGGAAAATCTCAAAACATAACTCAAATCTAAATATTTGATCAACTACTGTCCTTTAAACTGCGCATCCTTTTGTCCAAGCTGGGGAGCATCCTTTTGTATTTTTGCAGTCCTTATGCAATCAGCGTAGGAGGAGAGAGTCTGGAATGAAAGGGTAAGGCTAATATGTGCAAAGTCCATCTGAGGTGTTTTGTTAACTTGCCTGTGGAACATGTCCATTAATGATTGAAGGGGGAACAAGGTGAGGAGAACAATCAGTAGTTTGACTGGAGTTTAATTTAAGCAGATATATTAAATATTGATGCATTCACAGTCTAAAGGACACTCATTTGTCTTCAGCAGCCACAGAAGATAACACTTCCACAGTTATAAATTAACCCTTCATGTGAGAGGTGAGAAGCATGAGGCTTGTCAAGTGCTACTTGACCACATTAAGCCGGGTCACTTCACCTTCTCTCAGATTTGTGTGAAAGGGAACAAGACTGTTTAAGCTGCAAAGAACACAGATTTCCTAGGAGATGCCAATAAAGTACCACAAAGCTCGGTGGTGGCATCACAGCTATGCTGACAGGGAATATTGCCTACTTTGTCTGGGAAGATGCAGATACAGCAGCAGAATTGTCCCTCCCATGCTCTGGCTGTCACTGATAACATTAAATCCAAGGTTTCCATACCACCATCTTCTGCAGAGGTCCCATAACATGGGAAAGCCTGAATTCTGTGTTGCGATGAACTGTGTCCCCAGTCTAACCATGTCTGACAAACTGGACAGCTGCACACAAGAGACATGGAGAGGAACTTCTTACAGGAGCATGTGTAACAAGACAAGGTGGAACGACTTTAAACTGAAAGAGGGGAGGTGCAGGTTAGATATTAGGAAAGAAGTCTTTAATGTGAGGGTGATGAGGCCCTGGCACAGGTTGTCCAGAGAAGCTGTGGCTGCCCCATCCCTGGAAGTGTTCAAGGCCAGCCTGGATGGAGCTGTGAGCAACCTGGTCTAGTGGGAGGTGTCCCTGCCCATAGCAGGGGAGCTAGAACTAGATATCAGCAAGGTCCCTTCCTATCCAAACCATTCTATGATTCAAATGCTGCATTATAAATCAGTTTTCCACGTTAGTCTCCAAGCCTACATCACATGCAAACCTTCTGCAAAGCTTGTAACAAAAGAAAACCAGTAGACCTCTAGGTTTAAAAAATTGTACTATGTGATATCTTCTTTTTTGTTCCTTTACTTTTACATGACTGAATGGGTGAAGGGTTTTTTAGGTTCTTACACAACCCATGTAGCTAATGAGGACATTACCAGTCTGTCCTCATGAGGGTATAACCAAACGAGGGAAAAGCTATCTAATCAAAGGACTTTTAACTTGCCTATCACTTAAATGCTCTTGCTATGCAATGCAATCAACCAATGCAGCTGCAAGGAGTGTTTTTTGAAGATGTCAGAGGTACAGTTTCTTAGTAAAAGTTCGTTGTAACAAACTAGGGAACTGTGATAATTTTTACATAACATAATCTTCTGAATCTTTTGCATATGTTTGCATTGTCTAAACTGATAAAGGAAATATTTGGGTTTGGTAAATAATGAAGTTTTCCATATTAGAACATTAAGGAAAATCACATTATTTTAAGGCTTCATTATTTTAAAAATCACATACACTTCAACTAAAATACAAAAGTGCACCACAAGTAAGTGCTGACAGCATGAATCACATCTGCTAAGAGTGTAAAATGGAAATAAAATTAGCCCTGTGTCTCTTAGCAAATGAATTTATCAGCTCTATTTTCTTTCAGGAAATATCTAGCATTGTATTTTTATTATGGCACAGGTCCCTCATGACCTTCAGGTTTGCCATAACTTCACAAAGATCAATGCCAGTACAAACCACAAATGTTATTTTTACTGAGACACAAATTTTCTGTTGTTCAACCCCAACTTCCCTTTCCTGATCCTGTTACATGCCCTTCACATAAAGCTAATCCTCAGTTAAGATGGTGCATTATCATACTGGGACAGCTCAGAATGCACTCACTGTTTCAGGAAAAAGATTCCATCTTCTTTAGAGATCAGAAGATTGCTTACAGAGAAAGGCAAGAGTCAGAGCCATCTCATATAGCAGCAAATCTTGTAGATACGAGGTTGTATGGTTACATTAGAGAACCAAATGACAGCATAAATACCAGCATATTTAAAAAATCACAATACATAAATAAACTTTTTCAGAAAATAACTCAGTAACATATCTTTCCCTTTTCCCCCATCACACCCCTTCTGAGCTATTGTATTTAGGGCACATAAAGTGCTCGTTTAACTAGAGGGAGGCAGGCTGGTTTATGCTATCTCTGCCTCTTTGTTCTTAATCTTGAATACCAGATCTCTTTTCTGAGTTCTAGTTTATATTAGTTTCATGCTTTAATACCTAGAATAACCACCTTTATGGAAGAATATGATACAAAATGGTTAAATATATTTTCACTTTCAGCAGTGGATGGACAGAAAATAGAGAAGTGGATCCTTAGTACTCCTGAAAAGCATTGTGATGTGGAACAAGGCAAATCCCAGAATGTCCCAAACTCCAGGGGGAAGGCTGCAGTAATCAGAGCTGTGGCAGAGGGCATGGTGAGGTGGCTGAAAAGCACTGAAGAACATCCTATAGGAAAATAATGACTCATTTGTTTTACACAGAATTATCTCCAGCTTTTGCTTGTTGAGCTCATGACAAGGAGGGGGCTGTTACCAACACCACACGCTGCTGATGCTCCAGTGGGACTCAAACCATTCACTACTGTAACAGTGAGATGCTCCAGAAATCCTCAGTTCTCCCCCCAGGAGTAGCTTTTAGTCTTTGTAAAGACTATACAAAAAAGAGTTTGGCATCTTTTTGCTCTGGAGCTGAAGTCATCTGCTTGGCCCACGTTTGCAATCTCAACAAATCAAAGGCAAGTATTTCTGTTGAGGCAGTCACCAGGTAGAGCATCAATCCTGGAGATGGCTCCTCAGAAGCAGTGTTTGCTCATTCCCTGTGGACAATTCATCTATTTCTTGCCAACAGAGGGTACTGAAGTTTAATGGCACACATTTACCAGGGCAGAAAGCAGCACAGTGCATTCCTGTGAGACTCTGAAGAGTACAGACATACTCTTTTCATCTTGCTTGAGTACTAAGCTCATTTAATAGACCCGAGTTAGCTTTTCCCTCTCTTATTTAACCATATTAAAGGCATTTATTTTCCATCAATTAAATGGAGAGGATAATAGCAGCAGTATGAAACAGCCAGAAACCTAAACTAATCCCATTGCTATCTCATTTCAATGCAAATGGTGTCAGTTTTTTCTGTGTAATGCAGTCCTGCCACTTCAGATGTAGCACTGTTTCTAATGCTGCCCTTAACCTAGCATTGGGTCCTCAGAGGCTGAGACCATGATCCCAAATTACACTTCATTTTCCTGGTTATGCTCATGCATTGATCTGTTGGCAATGCAACACCTCCTAAAACCTTTCGCAATTAATCACTCCAAATGTCTGTAAAGAACCCCCAAAAACACACATCTTTTAATTTTGACTGCCAAGACAAACTTTGTGAGTGGAGGGACAAAAGGGAAAGCAAGATTCCACAATGGGAGAAGGTTATTTTAAGCTTATGTCAAGCTGACACCCAGGGCTTGTCTAAATATAGATTTGTCCACAGTAAACACCCTTAGTCTACATTTGGTGCAGACACATGCAGAGTTATTCAGCAATGACAGACAAGCTTTGCATCCACACCCAGGCCCACAATAGCTCTCAATCATAACCAATTCCTGAAAAAATAGTTTGTAAGTGGGATTCTGCATCCAAAGAGACACATTAACCAAGAAAATCTTACCATCTGCTGTTGGCTTCACACTTTTGACATCTATGCTCTCAAGATGAGAAGTAAGCTCACCAAGGGGCTGCAGCTTTCAGGCCCAGCTCTTTCTCTTACCATGGTTTGCAAAGAACAGGCAAGGAGGGTCTGTGCAGACACGTTCCTTGAGCCTCTGCAGTGGCTCACATGTGACAATGCAGGAAACAGCCTGTGCTGGGCAGGTGTGGGGCATTGTTCTGCCACTCAGAAATCCTGGCTTTCATGCTGTGGTTTCCTGCTTGTTCCTGTCCTCCCCTTGTTAATGCTTGCTCTGCCCCTCCCCTGTCAATCCTTTTACTCCATAAACACTGTGCTGTGCTGGACCCTCTGCCTCAAGGTCTGGTAAACTCACTGCATCTGCAAAGAGCTTGGACAGCTTACCATCAATAAATTAGCAGAAAACCTGCTCACTCTGACAACTACAATGTAAACATATCCGGTGTGTCCTACCACTGCAATGTGATACTCTCTCCAAGTTTATGTGAATCATCTCCCCAGTGACTGTGAGGAGAACTGGAAACCATTGTCTGTTTACTGATCTTCCTCAGCAAAAAAAGACAAACACAAAAAACTGTGTCTTCACTGAAACAACTTGGGAACTCCTCTGTAACTTCACTGTAAACAAGACATAAATGTTTAACTGTACCTACGTTGAACTTCCTTTGGATTTTGGGCTCTGCCACTTAAAGAGCTCATGGCAAAGATAGCGGAAGAAAGGCTCAGGATGCTGTATTACAGTAGGTTGGCAGCCTAAGTGTCAGTGCTGTGCTCCTGTGCTGACCCAGAGGCAAAGTTGTGCAGGGTCAGCATCTGGGATGGCTCCAAACCTCAGGGTAATAGCTGAACCTAGAGGGGCTTTCAACTCTGACATACAGCCTCCATCAACTGCCTTATGTAACAAGATCTATCTTCAAAACCCTTGCAATCTGCTTCAAAGTGAAGTATTTCAACTTGTCCAATAATCATTACAGACAGTAATGGAACAACTAGAAAAATTAGAAAACCAAGTGTTCAGTAGATAAATGTGTGTTACACCCCTGACCTGAAAACAGGACAAGGAAGGTTCCTTATTCTCACATGACACTTCTAATGCCACATATCCACACAGCAGGGCACATCCAAGGCCCGACAGAATTTTTCTACCATTTTGTGAGCCTCAGGATTTCATTTACTTTTGATTGCCATTGTCTGTGGCTTTTTCCCTACTCGAGGAAGACTCCAGAAACTTGTCACAAGTAACACTCCTTACACACCATGGCCAGGCCAGGGCATTTTAACAGCCTTACAGAGCATCTGCTGCTGAGCACAAATCAGGCATCAGATGTATCCTGCTAGCAGCAGCTACAGTCATGTGGGAGCACCATGGTCATTAGGATGAAAAGCTCTTCATAACCACTGTCAACATTTAAAACATTAATTCAACACTTGAACAAGGCAGAAGTTTCTTTACAGCATTTGAACCTTGGACAGTTGGTGTTATCCTTATTTCACAAGGGATGCTCATGAGAGTTGCTGGTACAACAGGCCAAAAAAGATGTATAAGGCAAGGAGAACACACCTCTTCTAAGGCTGTAAAGTGCAAAGTGCATCTATTGTGCACTGGGTTCCTTTAACCTACAGAATTCCTGGGCTCAGAAACAGGGGATGAAAAAGTCTGTGCATCACACATTCGAGCAAGACACCAAATGGCAAATTCCTACCAGCATGTTTCAGTCCATGCAATCCCACCTTTAAATCATGGAGTCATTAAGGCTGGAAAAGCCTTCCCTGACTGAGTCCAAGCTTTGACCAAGCACCACCATGTCAACTGAACCACAGCACTCAGTGCCACATCCATTTTTTGAGCACTTTCAGGGATGAAACTCCACCGCATCCCTGGGCAGCCCAAGGTCCAATGCTTAACCGTCCTTTCAGCGTAGAAATTCCTCCTGAATTCCTCCAACCAGGATCTGCCCTGGCACAGCTGGAGTCTATGTCCTCTCATCCTACCACTGGTTGCCTGGGAGAAGAGGCTGATGCCCACCTGGCTACAGCCTCCTTTCAGGACATTCAGAGCAATGAGGTCTTCCCTGAGCCTCCTTTTCTCCAGGCTAAAAAAAAACCCCCATGACAGCGAGAGCAGAAGAGAGAGGCTGAGCCACCAGCCCAGTGACTTCATCTCAGAAAACCCAGTGCCCTCACACACAAAAATAGAGTCCCCAGTGACTCATTTAGATGGCATTCAGACAATGTCACTGGAGAACTTGCAAGTGGCTCACTCTAGTAGACACAGACAGGTCTGCCTTAGAAATCTTGTAGCACGTTTGTGTCCAGTCTAAACTCATTTGGAGTTTCTGGCCAGGGGTTGCTTTGATCCTCTCACCCATTACAACAGCTGAACCTGAAAAGCTTTTGCCTTTTGGTTAGAAATTAGCCCACCTACCACATCAAATATACAGAGTAAAACTTCTACCTTGGATTCACAAGGCTGTGGAGAAGCTACTGCTGTTACAGCTGGTTGGTTTGGTTTCTTCCCCAAGCTAACTCGTGTATTAAAGACAAATACTGACCACTTTCAGCAGGAATTCAGGGTACTTCCTGAAAGGAAGCAGTCTTGCCTTGAACTGTGGGATTGCACAAGTCAGAGCACGACATGAGACCAAAGGCCAAGGCTCAGCAATGGGGTGTGATTTTTGGAGGGTTAAGACTGGGCTTGGAGTGAGCTTTTCAGATTCTTCTCTTAGGTATAAGCCTGCCTCAGAGAAAGGTTATTCCCTCATTGACTCATGGGGATTCCTTTTAGTTAATGGAAAGTCCCTCAAAAGAGGCACAGGATCTGCAAGAATATTAAAGGGATTTGAGAGTCTTTGAGGCAAAGAAAACAGTGTACATTTGACCAAAAATAAAAGAACCTTCCTTACTTAGTGATAATTATCAGCACATTTCAGAAACAGTTGAAACACTGGAGAAAGTTTATTTTAAATATCTCTACATGGGCTTGCAATTTATTTTTAACACACAAAGCATTCCTATACAGTTAATACTTGCAGAAACTGACACTTGAATTTTCTCTTCCATTTTCTTATTGCTGTTTTCTCCTCTCCCACCTCATCATAGGGTCATTAAAGGAAGTTACTATAATTTGACCAAGAACCCAACTGGCACAGACTTCATATGCAGTAAGATGGCATCTTAAACACCAGGTTAAGGCTTTCATAGGAAATGCCACTGCTTCAAGTTGCAGAAATGTTTTTTCTTAAATATTATTTTATATATTCACCTCTAAGGAGAATAATCTTAGAGATTTACCCTAGTTACCAGAGTTGAAGGAAAACAGATTTAAAAAGATGAACTGCAAATTCGAATACATCAACAGTGAATTAAAGCTGCATTTGCAGAAGATAATTATTTTCCTCCACGGGAAGTTTTTTTCTTTAGGGTAGGCTGACAAACCACCTTAAGATTCTACACTTCAGAGATGGAAAACATCCTTAACAGCTTCCGCTAACCTATCTTTGAAGTCGTGCAGTAATTATGTAACTGCTCTGGAAACAGGAGAGGAGCAGCCAGGAACCCTGCCACTGAGCAGAGCACTTGGGAGGGGAAAAGCAAACAAAAAAAGTCTTTGCTGAATCCTTGCTCTTTGTTGAGACTTCCCCCACCTCAGCCTCAGGCCAGCTTGGATTGGAAAGCTGTAGCAAGTGTCAGGCTTTCAGTGTCTGTTCTATTTTTGGGGATTTGTTGTGGAAGAAGAAAGTGAAGCATGAGCACCATGTGAGCAACTTTCATATGAGGGCATAACTGCCAGGAAAACAGCTCTCTGGCTCCTTCTGCCCCTGTGGGAATAAGGTTGCTGTGCTTTTCATTGAACTCTGAGATCTGAGGCTTGGAGGAAGCATTCATTTCAGAAACCACTGTGACATTTTCAAAAAGGTGTAGATGTCATAGCTAATTTCACAGCCCACTCATGCATTTGGAATTTGCAACCAAAGTCAGTCCTCATTTCTGCCCTTCTAAGTCCAAAACAATTTCATTGTAGATATTTCATCTGTGCGAACAGATGACCCACAATGTCTAGGTAAGTGCCAATTTCAGCCCTCAACAAATCCAAGTATTTTGGAAAACTTACCAAAGGTTGACTGATGTTTGCTGAATCATGTCATAACAGATTCCTTGTAATAATAAATTTTAAGTAAGATCAGGTGACAATTCATAAATGCAAGTGGCAGTGCTGTTAAAAAAGAAAAACAATACAAGCTCTTTTTTTTTCCCCAGAACAGGTTTTAAACCCCCTGGTTATTTGGAAGAAAGGAAATAGCTGAAAAGCATGTGTGAGTATGGAAGTTGTACTGTCAGCAGCAGATGACAGTAGAACCTTCTCAAGTTCATTATCATCTGTAAATTACAGGATGTTTGTACCATTAAAGTTAAAACTGCAAAATGTAGTTCTCCACTGGTAAAGGAAAGATTTTACAATATTGCTAAAATGCAATATGGACCAAAGAACAAGATTTGTAAGAGAAGCAAGCAGCAAGAAAATAAAACTGGCAGAATGTTAACAAAAAACCCAAAACAACCAAAACCCACCAAAAAAACTCAACCATCATGATGAAACACCCAAATTGAATAAAGAAGGCAAGAGGATTAAATATATTTTTATGCCAGTATAAACTATTCAAGATGTGAATTTTGTAGCCTGAAAGACTATCACAGTCACAACCAGTTCTAACAGTGTAGTTTATTCAACATTTAATGGCTTGATCTAGTAAATCTTTATCAAATCCTGAGCAAACTTTATTACTATCATGAGGCATCCTGACTCCAAACAATTAAACATTAGTACTTTGGGGGAAGAAACCGGCCTGCTTTTAAAGTTGTCTTCCAAGAGGTAACCTGGGAAAACAGAGACCTTTTTATGATTATCAGAAACATGAAACTGAGTGATAGTTTCAGAATCAGGATGAGTTCTGTAATGACTGAGCAAAGTCAAAGCATTTGGAAAACCCAAGCTCTTGAACTGTAGCAAAAGTCCTGCAATCTGGCCCCTTTCCTGTTAGAAAACAAGCTGAACTCTCCCCCTTACCCTAGACCATGCAAAGACAAGTGTTCTGCTCACTTTGTGTTCTCTTCACCCTCGTTATCTCTCTGGTGTACCCAAACTGTCTTCATGTATTACCCTAATGATTTGTTTCATTATTTGAATCAACTAGTAGGACATTAATGGCATTTCTAACTGTATTTGTACATGCATGGAGATTTCCCTAGGGGGAGAAAAAAAAAAGATTATGCTCCAGACAAGCTTAGCAAGGTTATTGCTGACAAGAGACCATGTGTTCCCAAGAATCTAGGTAGGATTTGGGCTGGAATTATAGTTAACATAAATTTTAATGCAAAGGGCCAGCATTTCAGTTAGGTGGATTCCTAAAATACACCATAACAGAGAAGCCAAAGCTTTATCGTGCAATCTTCACTCACACTTCTTGCAATAAACTGTCCCTTAAATCAGGGAGGCTGCTGGAACAAAGGCACAGCATTCCTGGGAGCATCTCTGGGAAGTTCCTGGAATGTTTAATCTAAAAAGATAGGTTCCCCTCTTAATTTAAACATTAATTTCAGTTCCATGGTGTCAATATATATATATATATTTAATAGTACAGGATGCATTAGTCCAGACAAAATTTTTAGAAGAAACTGAATGTCTCTTCAAAATATGAAAGAGTTAACTTGAAACCCCTCAATTACCTTCAGAAAATAACAGCGTTAAAAATTTATTTAATTAACACTCAAGACAACAGCCAGACTAATCCTAGAGTTCCTTAATAGTGTGAGGAATGCAGTAATTTTTACCAGGTTTAATTCCTTGGTATGCTGTCACAGCTAACACTTGTTTTGGACAGAAAACCCAAGAAAATAGTTTTATTTAAACTTACAACACTTACTGGTTTTTAAGTCTGCTACATAAAAATCTGTGTGCAGGAAAAGTGACTAAACAATTTCAAAATTATACATAATTACGTCCTGATGACCAAAAGCAACACAAAGTATATTAAGTTTAAAAGGCTTAACCACTTTAATTATTCATCCACAGAAACTCATTTCTAGCCACAGTTTCTGTGGAAATCTAGATTTCACAAATATATACCACTGCATTTCATCATTCTTAGGAACTTTAATTTCTCTACTGCCAAATCTGCTCCAGTTTCCACCTTACCCCTACTGAGCCACAAGGGGGGATGGAGGAAGGCCCTGTTCCACTGCTCCCCACTCACCCCACAGCTCTGGATCCACCCTGAGGGCACCTGAGCATGGTGCCACCGCCCCAGGGCAGTGCAAGAGGAAGAACACCACCCAGAGGGCAGTTATTAAATTTAAAAGAAGTTAGAATCATAGGATATTCTGAGTTGGAAGGGACCCAAAAGGATAATCAAGTCCAAGTCCCAGCCCTGCACAGGACACCCCAAGGATCACACCCTGTGCCTGAGAGCTTTGTCCAAACACTCCTTGAGCTCTGTCAGCCTTGGGGCTGTGACCACTGCCCTGGGGAGCTGTTCCAGTGCCCAGCTCTTTACCCAGTGCTCTGGGGCAAGAACCTGTTCCTGATATCCAACCTCACCCTCC
Source organism: Eopsaltria australis (assembly GCA_034509425.1). Lineage (NCBI taxonomy): Eukaryota > Metazoa > Chordata > Aves > Passeriformes > Petroicidae > Eopsaltria > Eopsaltria australis. Next base: position 3,986,854 of record JAVTVJ010000138.1, read on the forward strand.
CCTGGCACAACTTCAGGTCATTCCCTCGGCTCCTGTCACTGTCACCAGAGAGCAGAGATCAGAGATCAGAGCCTGCCCCTCCTCTTCCCCTCTCGAGGAAGCTGTAACTGCAGTGAGGTCTCCCCTCAGCCTCCTCCTCTCCAGACTGAACAGATGAAGCAACCCGAGCCGTGCTCCTGGCATGGCTTACCCTCCAGGATCCTCACCACCTTCACAGCCCTCCCTCCCCTGGACACCTTCCAATAGCTTTATATCTTTCCAAAAACCATCCAATGTTTTTCGTATCAAAACAACTGCAAAAATTCACATACAAGTGATCCAAAACCATTTGCCTAATTTGGTGATGCAGATGAGCAATCTGCATATTCCAAAGAAAGTCAGGTACCAATCACAGCTGAACTGCAAAACTGCTTCATGTTATTAGCCTTAATTCTTTCCCCTACCAGAAAATAAGCAGAACTAGGTAGCAGTGTTGAAGAGGTACAGAAAAATCAGGATGATTTATAGGAAGTGTGAGGGAAAAAAAAGTCACAGCAGATCTAAAATTCCCATCTCAAGGCAGAAAGACAGAAGCATTTATTTTTCACCTCGTCTCCATTTAATTTTTGCTGTTGACAGCCAAAATAGTGTTAAAATGCACTACAAAAGTACACCTTGTTTCATTCAGCACTGTCAAAAAGCACTCAGATCCAGAATGGCAAGAGCCCAGCTCACAACACTGCTTTTTCACACCAGATCGAGGGGGCCTTCAGTGACAAGAGGAAAGCCAGAGCGTGGCTACAGGGACTGAGGGACAAAGGAGGTAGCAGCCTCTACTTCTTAAGTTCAGCCCCAAAAATGCCAGATGGTCACACCACAGATACTTGAGACTCCCACAGATCACTCTTCTGGTTTCATTAAATTCACATGCCAGGCTATGTTCAAGGCTTAAGAGAAAAAAAGTACGGGACATGGTGTAGAGCACTTTCACTGATACACAGAATTTGGAACACAGACGACTCTCATCAACAGCCCTGAGGCTCAAAAGCCTCAAAGTTCACATCTCAGACCTTTCAATTGTATTCACTGTTTTCTGCATCCAAATGAACGAACAGTCTTTATACATACCTTCAGTCTCCATCTGGGAAATGCAGGACTGACCTCAACCTCTTCTTGCTTCTGTGGGATGGCTGTACTGTGTACTTTGAAAGGTATGGAATAGCCTCCAAAGCATGTGAAACAGACTGATATCCAAGCCAGCACCTTTACATTCAGGAAGGATTTGGCTTATTAAAATTGCTTGCTGTGCAATGCATCATTCTTCCTCTCACTCAGCAGTTTACCAGGGATTTCTAAGTTAACCCCTGCAATGCTGGGAACTTGCTTTCTTTTATAAAGGGGTACAAGCACTGGAAGGAATAAAAAAGAACAATCTAGAGGGGAGATCACCTGGATGAGGCAATCTGAACTTAAACCAGTAACATGCATCATCTTTCCCTTCTTTTCTGCTCTTCCGAAATTGCTCAAGTGGCTCATTTCTGTTGAGACAAATGTCAGAAAACAAAGGATGTGCATAAAGAGAGCATCAGCACAGCTCATTCCCCCAGTCCACAGACAGCCATGGCAGTCAGGGACAGGCAGAATAACAGCTTGCTCAGCATTTGCAGCAGGGGAGTGAGGAGAATAAAGGCCTTTTAAGAAACACTGTGTGTGTTCCAAGAACAGAGTAACACAGATCAGCCAGGTTAGCATGCGCTGAAATGCACCCACGGCCTGGCACCCAGGAATTTGCAGCCATCAGAATACAAGGATTTTACTGGGCAGAACAGAAGAGCATGCTTCCCATTGCAGGCAGAGGCCTGTGCTCACTTGAGCAGAGCAGCAGTCCCAGAAAGAAGCCAGAGCAGCAGCTGAACAGCACAGACACAAGAGGATTCAACCAACAAGTTTAGCAACATTCAAGACACTGAATACAGGATAAGCTGAGACTTTCAGATCCAGACCCAGAATCTTGGAAAAACAGCCAGACACAGCAAGTAATACTTAGAAAAAGCTACTGAGTATGCCACAGGTGACCTCTGTGCTAAGCTGACGAATGAATGCACACAATAAAAAAGTAAAAAAATCAGAAACATCAAAAAGGATGGCACGACAAAGTACTCACAGAATTTACACAAATACATACAGTCTAAAGTTTACAACTGGCTCAAGCTTTAAAATAATTAAGTATAATAACTGATTAAAGTTTTAGTAAGAAAATATGTCAAACCAGCTAAAATTATGGTGGATTCTTAAGACAGATCTCCATCAGAAAATTGAATCCATCAATCCCATAATTACTTAATTGAACAATCAGGTATGATTAAAAGACAATCAAGCTGAAATAGAGCACCTGATACCATGACCTTTACTGCTACAAAGGAATAGCAAAAGCACTCTTTTCTGAGTTACAGAATATACTGCATGCCCCTTAGAATAGACAAGGAAAAATTTTTTGCCTTCTCTCCTTCTCACAGTTGGTATCAGATTAGAAAAGTAGCTGTCCTGCCATGTACAGCTTTTGACTCAGAACACATAGGATGTTTTTCTGTAACTTTGTACAAATACACATCTCTGTTCCTATGAACTGAGAAATAAATGGTAAAAGATGAAACTATGTTCTTTTCCTATTCCACTCCACCCTCCCAAGGAAAAGCACCCTCAAGATAAGGAGGTCAACTAAGACCAAAAATACTGCAGCTTTTGCTGTGGCAAAAAAAAGCCTGAACTCTCCTGGAAGGCAGCTGTGAGAAGTCAAACAGACATGTTTAATTCAGAAATGTACTCTGGAATTTCCCCACAATAATAACTCAAGAAAAATAGCTACATTCTTCCAAGACAGAAGCAAAACTGATGGAGTCAAGCATGCATTGTACTTTGAATATCCACCTAATCCAAAGTAAGGAGCACCTCCTATGCAAACTTTATTATGTCAACAGGTTATTCCCCAGGTTACACACTCAGACATTTAACACAAGGAATGGCCCAACTAGAATCAAAGACAGCAAAACCAAAGACAAACACATATCTTTCTCTGGCCCCTAGCTCTCATTTTTCTTCCTCTTTTTCCCAGTGATGACATGCTGACAGAGAAGGAAATATACATCCACCCAGTAGTCTTCCATACAAGTAAATACAAAAAAATCAAGTGTTTATTGGAAGTCTGCATGAAGGCACAGATGAGCTTGATTACAGACACATCATAACAATTACAAATATATGTAAACACCTTGAGATATACAAAAAAGCAATACAGCTAATACAGGAACAAAATGTAACCTGCTAAAAAAAACAAACTTCTTTGTATCTGAGGTTCTTACAATAAACTCTGATCCACACCAACACATTGTAATGCTCTTAAAGTCACCACTCGGATTCATGCTCAACAAATCTGCACTTTGGCCATTGTTTGATCCAAATTAGGACAGGCTTCCTTCACTAGGATCAGAAAAACATAGAACAACCAGCTAGACACCCAACCAACCTATAACAAGGCTTCATTGATTCTCTAACTATACGAGAGCAATCACCAAGGTACTGAAATGATATAAGCTTCAGAAAAGCTCAAGGATGCTTGTTCCACTTGCATTTGAGGAAATTGCTGTATTTCTGCAGGAAAGGAACAGTCTACAGCTGTCAGGTGATTTTTTTTCTTCCTCCACAGGAGGCTTAGATTTCATCTGAAACACCTGCCAAAACAAAAGTCAGCAATCACAAACTAAAGTGCCTTGGACAGCTTAGGTTTTACCACTAGAATAAAACATGTCCGTTTATAGATACAGCATTAGGTTTTATCATGAGAAAACCCACCTCTGCACACAGAAGACAAGTTCCAGTATTTCTGTGGAAAGGGGAATTGCTTTTTGTGGTTTTTTGCTGTTGTTATTTTCTCAGTTAGATACCCATGCCATAAACTTAAGGAACTGCAACACAGCATTTTTTCAAAGGGAATCACACAAAAAAAACCAAAAAAAAAAACCAAAAATAGTTTTAATTCAGGCAATCCCCAGGCCTAGACAAAGAGTACTCCGAGCAGCAGTTTACTACAGGGACACAATTTTCACAAACTCAACCTTCAACCATCTGTCCTAACTCTTCACTCCTCCTCTACAAAAGCTTTATTACCATTCCAGTGAGGAAAGACTCCCATCCAGGTAATACATGCAGAAGGAAACCTAACACAGCTATGACATTTCTGCTGACCCTGCAGCCACATCATCCCAACTGAAAGATGAGGTAGTACTTTTCTTTGGAGCCCAACTAGTGGAACAGGCACAAGCACTCTTCTCCCTAAAGCAGCAGCAGCTGTCTGTAATGCAGTGCCAAACTCCACAGTTTATCCCCTCTTCAGAACACACCTAAAATCCAAAACCAGCTGCTTAGAAAAATAAATCATTATATGAGCACACACTCCCACTTTAACTGCATCATAAAGGCCACGGTCTGGCATATTCAGTGACTTCCTCCTGTCTACACAGTGGCATTGAATAAACTCTGCTTGTACTGGGACTGATGGCTGTTACTCAAAAGGAACATGAAGGTATCCTGAGTACTTATTATAGTGAGATGAGGAATTTAAAATAACTTAAAATTTTAAGAACCTTGATCCAAAACAAAAACAAAACAAAACAAAACAAAAAAGGCTGGAAGAGGAACTCAGCTCTTCAGGGAACTGAGGAAACCAGATTGTCTCCATGCATACAGTCCATTTGGTATTTAGGGGCTCTGTTTACTCTCTCTTCAAGAGGAGAGATCTTCCCTCTCAAGGACGTTATTGTAACATATGCATGTATTAGTTTTATAGCTTACACTCATAAACCTTCTGGTTTCTTATGAGATGGCTTGAACTGGAGAAATATGCTCTGTATAGTCCATGCTCTGTAGACTCCCAAGGATCAAAAAGAATTAGATGCCATGACTGTAAAAAAGGAAACATCACAAAGAGTTGAACAGCATTAGAACTTGTACTGCTTGTAAACTAAGCATTAGGATAAGAAAAAACACAGTAAAACTCAATCAAGGTCCCTGGCTGCATCCTCTTAGCAAGCAATAATCAATACCAAGGACAAGAGAATCTGTTTCTTTGACTGACAAACTATTCAAGGCTCTTTTATTAGTCTCCATGATCAGTTTCCATTTATTTAACAGAACATGCAGAGTCCATATACTCTCCTGTCAGTGGTGCAACTTGCACAGTTCCCAGGAAGCTTTCTCATTTTCATTGCTTCCAAGACTGCATTTTTCATTCAGCTGAAATGTACAGGGATTACACCCAGGCAGCTGGATTACTAAATGAAAACATTTTAACAGGAAAGGAATCCTGTTCTGCTCAGCTCCAGTACAGCAATTGCCAATAGAAAAGCATTAACAATTTCTGAAAAAACTCTGTACTTTCTGCCCTTGTGAATATGATCTCAGAAGAGTACATGTAATTAAAACAGTCTTATCTGGCTTTTAGCTGGAAGACTACCTCCGAACAGTTCCACCTCTTCCTCCAAAGAACTTCTGTGGAACAAATCGTGGATAAAATAAACTCTTAATGCTCTACAGAGTATCAGCGGCATTCCAGTGTCCAAGCCAGATCCCTTGAGAGAAAATACAAAAAGAAAGCTGCTTGATTGTCACAGAGGAAAGTACTGCTGAAACAGCTGAAAGGTAGATTTTATTTTTTTTAAATATTTAGGTGTAAAGGGGTATGCTCACAAAATGCTCCACACAGCTAAAAGTTGCTTCTGTGGCCTCACACAACTAGTGAAAATGCAGTGTGCAATGGAGAGGCATTAGTGACGAAAAGGATGACAGAAATCCACCCAGGTGCTTCTGAGAAAAACAAAGCACTTCAGCCCTCATAGTGAGCTGGACCTCACTGTCAAGTGAGTTTCTCCAGCCTATTGATCTGATAAAATCCCAGCTGCAGAATCGTAATTCATGACTATAATTCACAAGAAAAACTGAAAATCCGTTTACATTTATTAGGAGATGGTTGTGCACAATTTCTCATCTTATTCAAAAAGTCTACAAATAGAGTTTAACACTTCTGATTGCAAGCAAATGTTTGTTCAACGTTCTTAGTTCGGTAAGGCCAATTTAGCGCCTTTTTACACTTTTAAGGTTTAGTATACATTTGTCAGTTCTTTACTTTCTTCTGGTAACAGTCCCACTGGAATAGTAAGGAGATTTCTCTAAGACACTTTATAACAGCAGCTGAACTTGGGTTATGCAAATTCAATTTTGGAATATGCTTCAAATGTAAATTATTCTAGGCAATTTTCCATTTTGAGATCTTCAAACACCATCAAAGGCTTTTCCCTTTCCACCCACATTTGTGCTACCACCACCATGAGATTGCCCTCTGCAAAGCCGTACATCCAAGGATCTCAGAGCACTTCAGAAAGGAGGGCATCATTTCAAATTCTGGGATACTTGAGCTGGAATCCTACTTAATAAAGAATATATTTTTTTCTTCGTCTTATGTTTACAAAAGGACAAGCATCAAACTAAGCTGATCCTGCCTTGACCTTAGTCCCACCTCGGACTACCTGTCACTTTCTCCTATGCAATCCTATCACTGATTCAGGAGCTCTGTTTAATTATAATGCTCACAGCTGAGCTTCCTCTAAGGAAAGCTGAGCATCTGCTACGGTCAATTATTTTCAGACGGAAGCAGTGGTCAAATTTTAGGTTTGCCACAATCTTGAGAAACACTTGACTGGAGAGTCACTACCATAATTAATGTAATGTAATTTGATAATGCACTTGATCCCATATTGGTTAAAGAAGTGTAATAGACTATATATGCATTTCTCTAAATTTTCTCAGAGCTGAAACTACATAGCTACAGTGAAGAAATTCTAATTTTGCCTTAAGCGGAACATTTTACAACATTATTTTAACTTATGACTTTGATTTAGAGCACTATTTTCATAAAGATTTTCAGTTTGCAATTCTGACTGAATAGGTGAGCGGCAAACATGACAATATATGTACAAGTGTTAGTATACTACCAGAATGCTGTACTTCCTTCTTTAAAATGTCCTTAATAAAGCATTAGGCATGTCAAACAAACTTTTGTAAACAAAAGATAAATTACTCATGTTCTGCTCTGATTATAGCCAGATACATATTCTCATAAAATAAACATTCTCTTGTCATTTTCCATGGCCCACATATCCATACATATGAGGTAAACCATTTAAAATTATCAACAATATATAAACCTCAGTACTCAACAGGAACCTCAGGAAAAATGTAACCGAGTAAGATGTCAATACCAAGAAGTGACACTTTGTTCCACTGCAAAGTGAAACCAATTTATTTGTGCTAAATGAATGGAAAGAATGTATTCAGAATACATTTCTTTATACATTGTACCGGCTTAGGCTGCTAAATAAGCATTCATTAGTGCCATGTTGTGCTACTTTCTTGTACTCTGTTACTAACAAGCAATACAAAGTTTTGGCTGTTACGCCAATATATTCCTCTATGCTCATCTCATTTTCTAAGGACTTTTGAACATTTAAAATACCTGTTCAAACTTTGCTTCAGGGGAATCACAATGAATATATTTTAACAAGAAAGAAATCAGTTGTTCTCTACAATCACATCGCCTTCTGCAGCAAAAAAATCCAAGAGCACACACTTGAATCAGCTCTCAGTAACCTGTGGGCAGGACCACACTTCCCGACGGTCACTGTGACAGGGCACATGGTATGGGCAGCTTACAGGTTAACAGAAATGTCAAGTGACATCATCAAATCTTAAGGTCCACGAATTGTACATTCCACAGACTCCAACAAGTCAGTTCCCTCAGTGTAAAGTTCTGACTGTACCATACGTTTGAGGTGCTTTTAAACAGAAGTATGGATGTGTCCTCTGTGAATTAAGCTTATTTGCTATGTAATACCATAGAGTTTGTGTCTTGGGCACTGATGAGGGTGTCTTCACCCTCACTTTTGCACTAGAAGCTGATATTTTAAATGACTGAAACATAGTGCTGATTTTCCATAAGCTTGGTAAACACTGTAATATTTCAGAATTTATCATGTAGCCCATCATGCCTTTCATTTTCTGCAAATTGTCATGAAAAAATATAAAAAGGTATCCCTTTAATTTTACAAACCTAAAAGCCAGGAAAATGAAGCTTTGGAGCCAAGCAAAACGACATAATGCCGTATTACCAAACAGAGTAGCAAATGTTCCAGCCAGAGAATGGACATACATGTAGTTCAAGTAAACACTGATGGAAAACTTTGTTAAGTTAGTGTTGTAGACCCACAACACTGGCTGCATTTTATACAAACGTTTACAACACAATTAACAGTGAAGCCTATATAACCTCAGTGCAAATAAGTCAAATCCAAATATGCCAAGTAAGCCTTTGGCTTTTAGTAAACTGCTCTGTGTTATGAGTCCACTTCTGACAAAGAGAGACTGCTGAGCACATGCACTAAGGCTGAGAGGAGGGATGCACTGAATGTTGAAAATTGGCTGCCTGCGATGCTGCGGGTTGGCCCGGAGGTTGCACAGGTGGTGGAGGTGGTGGCGGAGGTGGCTGCACTGGGGTCTGCGTGTTTGGAGAAGGAGGAGGAGTGGGACGTTTAAATTTGTCGGGGCTGTTACTTCTTCGTGGTGAAGGCCTCTGCAGAACAAATATTGAAATTATGTTTAACACACTCCTGAACAACGTTAGGTGCAAGTCCTCTAATCTTGGCAAAGGAAAAAAAAAATCACACAAAGAAGTCTGAACAATTATGTGGGAAGAAGAAATTTCAAAACATTGCAGCAGTCACAATACAACTTTTACATAAAATAAATGCTCCTCTGAAATGCAGTCACAAAGGAAAGGGGAAGTACTCTTGACATCAAAGAGAACATGCATTCCTTCCTGTCAGCTTGCAGAAAACAAACACAAGACATGTCCTGCAGATATGTTTACCCATGATGACCAGTAACCTAAAAAGAAATGAGATGCTGCAGGCACCACACCTCCCAGCTGTGCCTGCCTGACCATTAGGTGCTGGTGAACCTTCAACTTCATGCTGCTGGTACATGAGGTACAAATGTGTGGTACCTGAGTGTGAGTGGGAAAGTTTTGAGTCTGCCCAGAACCTCTAGCTCCCTGAAAGACTGTTACCCCACACACTGGAGCTAAACCAAAGCAAAATACAAGTTGCTCTTTGGAGAACAAAAAAATATTACAACCCTTTGAGCTGCAGGAGTGAAGCAGTAGTTAGAGAGACACCCTCAACAAAAACCACATATTTTCAATAACTGGTACATTTAAACAGAAAGATTTAAACCCCACTTTATCTTTACAAACCAAGGTGCAGGAGAGGAAGGATGATCTTTAATGTTAGCAATGCAAAAATAAATATTATGCTCCACAATACTAACTTCTGCACTTTTGAAAAAAAATGCTCAATACTTACCAGTCTGGTTAGCATTAACCAACAACCACATGGCATGACAAACCACCCACCCACCACTACTAATCAACCACAGGTGGTCAGCTCTGGGGAGAAGCATGATTACAGTTCTATACCAAATGTACTACAGGTAAAGTCAAATTTATTCTGTAATGGAAATCAAAAATGAAGAGTCAGGAATGAAACTGCAGTTTAGTCAAATCAAATATATTGTATCTATTTTTTTGCACAACTATGTACAATAGACTGAAGTTCCATGTGAAACCCAAGAGATTCTTGAAAACTGACTGATGTCTCTGAAACACTTAATATCATTTATTGCATTTGCATACACATAATATAAGGGGACCTTATCAGTATGGAGACTAAGCCAAGAGCTGCTTGACGACACCTTTCTCTGAACAATTAGTATTTTGTCCTCAAGATGATCTTTCTCATAGTGACTCAATTCATTTACAGTTTCAGAAAGAGTAGTATTTCACAGAGATTGAACAGAGCAAGTTCCTTGACAAACTCATTTATAAAATTAGTTTCCATGTGTTACAGAAGGATAAAGATCTTCCTGCGACTAACTCACATGACACGCAGCCACGGGCTGAGCCCCAGTCAGAATCCTGGTTTCCTGCTGAGCTCCAGCTTCCTTTCTGTTCTACCTACCACTGTAGTGTTCCCACCCACTTTAGCTCAGTGAAATTGTAACAATTACCTTTGCACACCCACCTAAAGAAGCAGCCATATTTTAGCATTGTTCTAAAAATTCTATTAAAATACGTTTTTACATCTGAGAATGACAAGTATAAGCAAAAACCTTGACGAATATTTACATACTACCACACCTGCTGAGAAAAATCAAAATGGTCTTGATACAACAACCATAAGGTATTTTGCCAAATGGTTAATATTTAGGCTTTGTTTGCTCATTAAACTCGACAAATATTTAGAAGAAACACGATGAAGCGAAAATGCATCAAACATCGTAGGTAAAAAGGAAATAATTCAGTTGAGAGATATGAGAAATTGCCCTAACAAATGTTTATATTAACTTTCTTCTTTGCCAATGAGAATAGAAAATAAGAGTTAACTGCCTGTTACAGTGACATGATGGTAGCATTGTGTGTCATCCTGAAGAAAACCTGAGCTTGAAGCAACCTCAGATGACTCATCCGTCAGATGGTGGAGACTAGGAGAAAAATGAAAGCAATGTTTTTACTTCCTGGGATAGGCTTAGTAGCTTAGAACATCACTTTTCACACCCTGCCTGCTGATCCATAAGATGATACCTATTACTGTCCTTAAGATGATAATACATCCTATTCTTTTGCAGAAAACAAGGTTCTCCAAAAAGAATCAGTTTCTGAGGGGTGAAGAGGAAAATCAGGGTTGAAGAAAGCAGCAATAGATGTCTTGGAGTAAGGAGACAAAAACAAACATTTACAAAAATGTTTTGTAAAAAAGCTTAAGGACAACCAATCATAGCTTCCAAAAACCAAACTATATTGGCATCAAGTATTTACTATTTTAAATACTTACTGTAATACCATGGGATGGTCCCATATGTTGCACATGAAGGCCTGGGGAATTGTAGTAAGACATTCCAGCTCTAGTCAGTGAAGTTGGTGGTGTGAAACCAACTGTGTGACTTGCATATGACAGACCTAAAATTGTTAAAACAAGGTAACATCAACATTCTTGTTTGATATTAAAAACTGAAGTGTGAGGGGTTTTTTAGATTGTTTTGATTCTGAATCACTGATAGTCTATAAACTGGTAAGTATTGCAGATTAGACATCTAAAAAGTAATTGTACTGAGAAAGGTGATGCAAATTTATTTTCTTTTTCTGTAGCATACTACCATATGTTTCAAACATACATTATACAATGTTAAATGCAACTTTTCACTTAAGACAAATGGTGCAAGGCTCCCACAGTACCTTAGTTCTAGTCCGTAAGTTATTTCCATTCAGCATTCCATTTCTCCATGGAGGAAATGGCTCCCTGAACTACAGCTTCAGCTCTACAGTCTGAAGAAGCACAAAGGTTGTGCCTGGAGAAGCCACTTAGCACTGGGCCACAATGAGGTGCCACAAAAAAACTGGATGCAGGTGGCTCCTCCAAGGCATACCAGATCTACACTGAGGCTTCCTCCTCTTTTGCCTCAGTGTTTTAAACACTTTTGGGGCTGGGAAATTATAACATGCTGGGAAATGTCACTAGCTGGACTAGCAACTAACATTTAAAATTACAAAATGTTCAATCTACATTAAGGAAAGCCTAATATTCAAAACTGCAAATACCTAACTCATTCATCTAAGTATTTCCTTTCTGCAAGAACTCAATTATAAAAATGCAGAGTTCCTGTACAGCTCTATTTAATCAAGGAAAACAGAAACAGCAACTACCAAATGCTTCAAGTTCACACCTTAAAGAGTTCTGAACAGTTTGAGTTTCTCAAAAGAGCATGTTTTCCAAAACCTTTTGCTCCTTTCTGCTTTCTGAAAAAAATATCATAAGGAAGGAGACAGGATTTTTCTCAGCTGTTTACAATTAGATTCAAGCATCTGCTTTGGAGAATAATGACTGAAAAACATTTCTGAAGGCCTATTAAACTTTTATAACACCACACTGGATTTAACAGTTTTCACACTTCAACACTAAACCAATAGAGAACAATGTCCCTGCACCAACACCCAGCATCATCCCTGACTGCATGCACCTGTGTTTCTGCCTACAAGAGATGAGACAAGCTCTCGGGGAGACAACAGAACAAAAGTCAGATCACCAGTGAAATAATATAGAGTCCCTTAGCTTCCTTCAATTCTGTTTGATTCTGTTACACCGTCAATATATGTCTGGTGCAAATTATGAGTTACTCCAATGGAATCCCTGCCACTACAGAGTAACAACAAAATTAATCTGCCTTTTGACTACAGAATCTAATTATCTCTACAGCATGTGTATTATATTTAAGTGCTTTTGTAAGCACAAGGATAGAAACAAGTCAATGTTCAGGGAGGTGACAAGGCAGCCAGTCAGAGGTAAGAGCCTAGAAATAATGGGCAAAGCAGAGCCACCTTTGTAACATGGCAATTTTGAACTGCTTTGGAATAATCCAGCTCCACAAGCTTGACAAATACAAGTGCACATTGCAGCCAAAGAAGCAAAACCAGTGCAGTGCACATACACTCAGGATAGTTCATCTCTGCAGCCCCAAACATCTGTCTAGCCTAGTGGCAAAGCACAGAATAGTTTATCTACACTGAAGACTAATTGCTAATTAGAACAACTAATCCCCAGCTGCCTAGAGTAGCAGTAATTACACTATCTTCAAAGTTCCATGCACTGTGCTAGAAACCTCAGCAGTATCTTAGCTTCAAAGAGTCTTCAAAGGTAGTATCCCAAGCCATGCAGGCACAAAAGACTCTGGGATTCAGAAGCCAGAATCTGATCCATTAAGCCTGACCAGCTATTCATATGAAATTACAGCATTTCTAACTGGTTACCAATCCTGTTTCCACATATTCAAGGCACATCACTTCCCAAATGAAACATGCCAAGTCATACAAATACTTGATGCAATGTACAGCTGTTTTATTTTCTGTGCTGCTACTTTTGACATCATTTTACTGTACTACTTTTGATACAAAACACTTTCAAAAATTCTTTGTTTCCATCCATTATTGCATTCATTTATCCCAGACAGCTCTACAAAATTCCCTATTGATCTCATTAGTTCTCTAACAAACTGCTGCTTCTATTTCTCTCAAGTCTGAAACTTCCCAACTGCTGATACTAATTTATCAGATGAAAAGGAGATTAATGCAGCTGCCTGTGCAGACAAGCTAGCCTGGAACATTTACCATGCCAAAATTTCCGAACTCATAAACTGTTAGAAACTATCATTTCAGCTGTGCTTCAGAGTGTGTGTCAGCATCCCCTGTCTGTGGGATAAAATGCTCACTCTTGTATCAACTACTGATGGGAAGTAACGTCCACAGGGAACAAGGAATGTGTGTCAGTCTCAGCGTAGGAATAATCTGACAGAGTTCTCCTGCACTGGCACATCAGCACCTAAACAGGGTGCACTGCTAGTAATGTAAAATGCAAGCCTGTAAGTTAGCAGGTAATTTGTCCCACACAGAGCTGCAGTTATAATCCCCGTGTGACTGCAGATCCAAGCTGCAGTTGGATACTGCACTGTTATAAAGGCTGCACACACACAACCAGGAACGCCCAGTCACTACTCCAGAGCAGCTGTTGGCACAACTACACTTCTGTACACACACTTACAGGAATGGGATGAGAAAACAAGTATCATTTTCTTGGTAACAAACCTTGCAAAACATTGAAAGTCAAGTCAATTGGCTCATTTCAGAAGTGCAAAAACCTCCTGAAAACTCATGGTCACACTGCTCATTTCTAACACCATAACATGGCTTACGGCCATAGCTGGTTCTCACACAGGCAATATCTGGATGAAAACTATTTATAGTCCTTTGAGAAACCACAGTCAACCTTGAAAATTAAAGGATCTAAAGACATTTTATATGTTCTAGCAGACCTGTGTAATAAAATGTCTCATTCTCACCTTGTGTCAAGACAGAGTACATCTAATCTGCCTGGCAGGTTCTAGAGGTGAACGTGGAAAAGCCGGGCACAATTCACTTCTTTTATGTATAAGGTGTTTGTGAGCACCATGTAACACCCACTGCCAACAACTTGTAATGAATGTCCAAGTGCAATTTTAAGGGATTTTAAATTTCAGTCAATAAATGTGTTAGTTATGCAAATACATTTCACTTGACTTAAAATATATTCCGTAATTAGAAACTTAGAAAAGGTTTTTTGCCTCTGTTATACAGAGTATGTGAGACAAGAATTCTTAATTTTCTAGTTATTGTTTAATAATAGAAAATATCAGAAGTACAAAAGCCATTCCTCTACTAAAGAGAAATGAAAACTGATTTTTTTCCAACACGTTCAAGATTGAACTTCTCTAAGAAGTTTTGATTCAGAGCACAATAGCAGTCTCATTACTAGTTCTTCATCAGACTCTAGAAATCCATTTGAATTATGTGTCCTGCTGTGCAACTTGTGTGGGAAGGGAGGGGAAAAAAAAGATAGCAAGAGAGAATAAAAGAGCAAAAAAGAAATAAAGTTCAAGTGGATAGCTACTTAACTGATCTTCAATACCTGCCCACAGATCTGAAATACAGAATATCTGGTCACCATCCAAGAACATGCTGCACTGGAAGACGCCTAAGGCAAAACTATTCTTGCACTTATGATGCAGGATTTTTTCCCCAAACTAGCTTTGAAAGGCTACTGAGCTAAATATATTAAGAGGGCACGTTACTATGTGATGCATACAATAATTTTAGAAACTGGGTTAAATATTTACCAGGTGATATAGGTCTGCTAGAACTTGGTGAGGGTGTATAAGGGATAGGACTGGACACAGTGCGAGGTCTTAATCCTTGTGCAGACATCTCATTAAAATATCTAACAAAAAAAGGCAAAGAATAATTAGATCAAACCTTTTAAAATGTGCCATGTTTTAAATGTTTCACTGTGATTTTTTCAATTCCCATAAGAATCACATTAGGAAGTCATGACAGGAACTCTAGTCATTGCTGACACTGGCTTAACTTTCCATGGAAACAGCTGGACTCATCTTAGGCATTTGCAGTTAAAACCATACAAGTCGCATATGATTAAATAGTATATATTAAGGTCAGAGATATAAACCATGTCATCCAATCTGACCCATTCTACATTCTTGCACTTCACACACCATTTCTACATTGAACTCAAAAGCTTGGCTGGAGTGTATCTTCCAGAAAGGCATTCAGCACTAATCTGAAATCATGAAAGAGTGGGAAGAAATCATTAAAGTACTAGTAATTTGTTCCAAGAGCTGATCAGCCAGAGCATTAAAAACATGTCCTGTTTCCTACTTGAATCCCTCTGGTCTCAACATTTAGGAATTTAGTCATTTTGTCTTTTGCCACTGGAAGAGAGACATTTTCAGACCAGAACTGTCTCACTAAAGACACTTCCAGGCTGTGTTGCAAGACACCTCCCACGCTTCACTATGGTAAACTGAACAGATCAGAACCTGAGGCAAGGCATTTTCCCCACCTGCAATAATTTCAGTGATACTTATTTGTCCTTCATTCACTCACTTCAGTGAAGCTTCTTCACAGATATCAAGTGCTATATAAAAGGATAAAAATAATACAAATTGTTCCTACTTGCCACTTACTGTTTTTATCTCAGAAGAGATTATATCCCTTTTTTTCCCACAGCATTAGGCTGGTAGTCTCAGGTTGAGTTGCTTAGGCAACTTAGATTTTTCAGCCAGTCTCTAGATTAGATGCCCCCCTGCTCACCTTCTCTATGTGGTTGCAAATCAGTGCATGTGGGTTTATATTATTAGATTCAGCTGTGTTTCTTTACTGGACACAGCAAAGCAGTAGGCAAAATTAGCTAACTAACAGCCCTTTGACTCTTACTTGTCTCCTCTTCAACCTGTATGTTCTCAGGAATTCTCAGTAGCTGCATTTATTTACCCATTATAATAAAAAACCCAGTAACATGGAATACCACTAAAATTACTCCTATTTGATGGAACTCACAATGACTACTTTGAGGTCTGTTCATAAACCATTTGAAACATATTTTGATACTGTATCTTGCTGTTTTTCAACCAGGATATTCAGAGTTAACAAGGCATATGCTCTAGCACAGGCAGTACACTGTAGTGATACCAAAGCTGGTTTGAATTTGGGTAGATAAAAGGCAATAAAAGTAGCTGCAATAGAGAACAGCAGAAAACTAACAAACTGACAAATTAGGATTTAATTAATTATACAAGTTTTTAAAAGAGCTACCAGTGGCAAGCTTAGTGAAACTGAACTACCTCTGCAACACACAGTAAGTTCTAATGCAGACCAGTACGTGTGTTCCAGCAAGGCAGCATCTTTGTGATTTAATCCCCTCGTATTCTACACAAATAGAGTTTCCTCTAAGTCATCCCACTACCTGGCTCAGGTGATGTGGAACAGCAGCACACCATTACCATGTGTCCTGGTCTCACGTATTACCCTGCTACTCCAAAGAATAGGATGGAGGATTAAGGCAAAGCTATTGCTGCTCTGGAGAAAGAGGCTTTGGGAGAGCTGTGTCTTTTTCGTTCAGGAAAGCATCTTCATCTACCCTCAGCTACAAACAATAGTTATCATCAGCTAACAGAATGCAACTGAAAGAAATGGATAGCTGATCCATCACCACCATCATTTTTAGGAAGATGTAAGCTGACAAAAACTGACATTTTAAAATCATTATTGCACATAGTTCCACAAGTATTTTGTCTTCTCAGGCTAACCACTAATTCCTGCTTTGTCCTTCACTTTGCTTTCTATTACTTACAGTGCAAATACTTGATTTGGAGTTTCTCTGTCAGGCCTTCATAGTACCAAAAAAGTCAAACATGACAATTTCTTAAAAGTATAGAATAGTTAATCAAATTTTCCAGCATTTTCCTGGTTACCACTACTTACAAGTGGGTGATAAAAATTATTAGGATACTCTACAATTTTGGATTAATACTGGAAATTCTCATAGATTTAGATTTTGACTGTACTTCCATTACACTGTAAATAGTGGAAGAAAAGCCTAATAAGAAAAAATTCCAACCTCAGAATCCCGTATTTCTACCAATTTAATTTATATAGCTTTTGCTACATCATATACCAGATTCTAATGAAATATAGGTCAAGTTGCCTTGGTGTTTCATTAAAATGAACACACTGCTCTGAGCTTTAAGGACGGTCCTTGACACAAAATATCTGCTACTTTGCTTCTTGTAAATTACATCTTATAACAAATATATTGATGACCAGGAAACAGAAATCTCCCAGTATCAGAAGAATACACAGCACAGTGTAACTTCTTTATTTATTCCAAAGGACCACCATAAACCCAAAATAATATAAAACAATGCAACCAAATAATGAGCATTTGATAAGAAATAAGAATGTTTTATTCAAAATGTATCTAAAATCCTCTTTCAAGATATAATAGTCACATTTCTATGATGTGAGAAAATACTAAAAGGCATGATATAAAACCATGAAGAACTCAAGACTATCTGTAAGGTCAGGGCAAGCAAAGCAGCTTGCAATAGAGAAAAAAGTATCAAGGACGTTATGGTTTGGACATCAAGAACAACCCAACAGCTCTGGAAATGCTGAGGTTTTACACATTATCCCTTTGTGTTTGGCTGAACATATTTTACTTTCTGCAAAGGACAAATCAGCCCCAAGTAAAGATGATGTCCCTACCTCACAGAATCCCTTGCAGTTACTAAGTGAGGGGCAAAACAAAGGTGTTGTGATCAAATTACCCTGATTCTCAACTCCACAGCTGTATTTATTTCAATATATATTATCAAACCCCTAAACAATCTTCAGATACAAACATTTTCTTCCTCATTGTTAAAACTAATGCAATTTCTGTACAACTTTGGTACAATTCCTGGACTATGCCGAAATTTGCTATGTATATTAAACCCACATACAAGTTACTTCCAAAATTATTCTATAATATTCAGAAAGTAGTATAAATACCGATAAATAAGTCCAACAGATCTGGATGGCCAAGAAAATACAAACCTTTCATCGTCCATTTCTAAGCTGGATTCACTTTCTGACAGTTGTCTGCAGAGAGCTTCCCTACGTTCCATTTCCCTCTGTAATTTTCTTTGAAGTCTCAAGTTTTCTTCTCTCATATGTCGTTCCTCTTCTAAATATTGTGCCATCTTCTCTGAATCTGAAATTCATCATTTTGTTAAAAGTTGATTAAAATTCAATTTTTCAGGCAGCCAAGTATGTTGTGCCTAATTTTACTCCAACACTTCAAGATGAAGGTGTAGAAAATGCTCAGGAGAGATCACAGAAAATTTTCACCTCTAAGTCATCAGTTCAAAGCCTAATTCAGAACAGTAGCTACTAAAATAAACTGTTGCTTGACATCAAGTTTTGAAAATAAAATATAAGAAAAAGAAACGAAAAACCACCACCACGAACAAAAAGTAAATAATAAATTTGAAAAGAAAGAAAAATTTTGTTAGGAAAACATTACTAAAACCATTAAGAAAAATATTGATTCCTTTTCCATTCAAATAATGTTATTCCACATTTACAAAGATTTTCCTGCAACACACTGAAGAAATTATTTTAAGGGTGTATTTTCACTTTGAAGAAGGAAGCACAACACAAATGCTGAAACTCAAAACTCATATTTGTATTAAAATTGCTACCTTATACATATGCTACAGCACTCTTTCAATTACACTTATCATACAAACTGTCCAGCAGAACATGTACCAATATTAAAATACCAATATTAAAATGGTATTCAATTTCAATATTAAAAGCTAACAAGAGGTTTACTCCTTACATCAAAGGGCAGTTTGACTTGTCAATTCTAAACAAGTTCAGTAAACATCAATTAAATGGTCCAGTATCACAGATTTTTTTAAATGATAAAGTCAAATTATGAAAAGTTATGAAGCTTTGTGACAGATGACTTAGACCAAATGGAATACATGATGAAGACTTATGATGCACATAGTGCATTTTGTGAGATTTTGTAATGTTTGAGCAAGCTTACAGTTAAATCCCTGACATTAAGAAGACCCAAATGAATTCACCATGCTTTGTCATCACTCCTTTATACACCAGCTTTCAAGGAAAAGAATACTCCTGTTTTAGAAACCTGCTCCCAAACCATTAACAACATGTGATTTATCTCGCTTCTGTAGAAATACCACTTTAAATGCAACAGTGTAGCTTATTTTACACTATTATCATACCAAACCAGTTCCTAGAAGTGTTTCAGAAGTAAAAAATGTAATACAAGTATCAGAATTTCATAAGCAGATTTCATTAAGTACTTAATGAGAATACTAGAGGTTCTCTAATGACCATGTATTGCAAACATCAATCTGAAAACTGTATTTCAGTTTCATCTTCTGCTTGCAGGCTGGCATATTCACCATTCCTACCAGCTCTGTTTGTACTGCAGTTCTGTCTAACCTGTTCACAAAGGGAGAGAGTCCTTTTAAATCTAGCTCTTATTTTCAATATAAATTTGACATGAATGCTTTCAATTTTTTCGTCTAAATCACAGCAGCTCAAAAAAGAAACCACTTAAAAAACAGAGGATACTTGAAATGAAATTAATTAAGCTGGGTTTGCACAAAGAGCATTTTAAATCTAAGGCCTTGCACTTTAGTAAGGGAAGGCCACAGTGCAGAGTTTGCAAGTACAAAGATTAGCTGTGCTTATCTTCTTGTAGCAGCCACAAATTATTAATGCCACAAACTTGTGCACAAGGTCTCTGCAAAAGAGCACTCTTGATCTATCATCTCTGTCTTGAAGGAAGGCTGCTGCCTCTAGCAAGCTCCTTCTCTAAACGGAGGTTGAAATATTCCCGTTAGCCTGGCTGGCCAGAGGGGGATGATATTGCCTGTTCTGCATTTGCCCAAATTATTCTGGCCATGCGGTGAGGTGTCTACTCACTTACCAACCACAGTGTAACGCTACTGACTCTAAGCCAGGCAGAACTGCTGACTCTCTGACAGGAATTTTAGATTCAGCAGGAGGGAATGAAGGACTGGCATTGCAAAGTCCAAGGGAAGGTGCCAGCAGCCTCCTGGCAGCTGAGCCCATGTGCTCAGTGCACAGCCTCTTCCTGGGAAGGCAGGGCAAAATGCAGGTCCCACTGCTGGGCAAGGGGCCCCAGCCCTGCACAACAGCAACGTGATGACTTCTACACAGCTCTTTATGCTTCAAAGCCATCTTACATAGGAAAGGACACGGTAAATTACTGCTGCTATACTGTGCAACAGCTGCCTCAGGTTGCCACAATCATTAACAAGTGAAATTCTTATATACAACTGACCTTTATTTTGTTAGCTGTTAATTCTTTTGAATAATTCTTAATTTGCAACATGACTCCTACAAAGTAGGCCATATATATGTTTTGAAAAATTTGCACGTTGAAATACTGCTAAGTTTCCAAAAAAAAAAAATACATCTTTTTCTGGCACAAAATAGTCAAGGATTATCTTTTGGTTCTTTCAGATATCCTTCTAGTAAAGCTAAAAAACACCCAAACTACAGTATAAATACATCAAGAAGCAGTAACACTGCAATAATGAAAATGCTGTAATCCAAACCTGCCCCATTTTTCCCACTTCTGCCTTCAATTCAAACTCAAGAAAGTACATACAAAAATCTTACAATGCAAAAACTTTAGATGGTTTGAAACAAGTTGTTTACTCACGCTGTAACTGTGCAGCTCTCAGTTGTTTCTTTAACCTCTCCACTTCATTCTTTAAAAACCTGATATGTCTCATCATATTTTCTGGAGAGTCTATCTCCATTGATATGTCTCTGGGTGATGGTGGAGCAGATACTGGCTGGTCTAATTTCTCCTGCAAAATTCTGTATGAGAAACAGTGCAAACTTTACCTTCCATTCTAATGAAAACCTCTTACATCCCCCAGAAAGTCATTGCAGGGATTCTGACAGGTATATAGGGCTTATTTTAACTACTGTTCAGGGGGAGATAAATTGGGGAGAAGTTATAATGTTTAGGTTTTAACTCAAAATAAAAAAGGTAAAATTTGTTGTCCTAGTGCCGATAAATTTTCTAACATATTCATTGACATTAACATTCCAAAATATTACTACATATAGATCAGGAAAAACAAATTCTAGACTTTAAACAGTTATCTCAGTTTCGTACTCAAACGTTACTTATTACACAAAATTTTTGCTTAACAAATTAATTTAATCTCTTAGGAGTTTTTACATTTATGTTCTTAGAGAAAGGATACATAGTGAAGATTAATGATGAGTAAAGTATGTCTATCTTGAAACACAGGCTTTTCTGCATTTCACTACTACCAAAAGAATTTCCCAGACATTTTCTGAAGGACAGTAAAATAGAGTCCCTATTTTTTTTAAATTTCCAAACAGAAAGGTATTAAGATGTTCCATATAAACAAGGCTTCAAACACTTCAAACAACTGATAGTAAATTCAGGAGTAATGAACTTCTGTTACAAAATAAGCACATGGTAGATATTAAAGATTCTAAATGATGATTTTTGGAGGTAACATAGGAGTATTTTCCACCCTGAAAGTACAAAACATCAGAAGGGACATGTTGATAGGCCAGATCCAGCTCTGCCCTGAAGAGCAGGGCCAGCACTATGCAAGCACCTTCTGCACAGTGTAGCATTCGTGTGTACGTACAAAGTGTACTAAAGCAGGCTCTGACTCCACCACAGCTCCTCACAGAGAGGGGCACAGTCTGAGATAAATCAAACCAGAAATGGTTTGTCTTAAAGAAGGCTTTAAATCTAAGATACACAAAAATCCTACCAAAGGCTTATCCTGTTAAGGATTTACCACTGCTGAGTATCACATGTAGCTCTTCAGAGCACCTTCCACACAGCAGGGCTGTGTAAAATAAAACTACAAAACCTGCAGTTCATTCAGGCTCAGGTGTTTCTGAGGCCCCAGCCAAGTTTCAGAGGGTCACACTAACATAATAATAAACACATAAAAAATTAAGGTATTAATAATCATTAATCATTATTCTCTCCTGCTTCCTCCCCAAACTGAGTTCTTGTACTATAACATTTAAGAGATAGTTGCTTTCATACATATTTTTAATTTTAGCTATTCCAATAATACAAAGAGTCACTGTCTTAACTTCTACTAAAGAAGCATTGGGAAGCCTCAATGACATGAGTGCACACCACTGAGAGAAAGCTGAAATTCTTTTAGGCAGACAAGGAAAAAAGAAGAGCTTCTCATATAACAAACAGAGTAAAATACCATGAACTTAAAGCTGACCACAAACCAGAAGCTTTAAAAAGAGGCTATCAGCAGTTGAAATAATTCAATGAATTCCTTCAAGCCTTCCCAGGTAATTTCTTACACTGGTTGGTTTAATCTACTTTAGGCAATCAATTATATGACATCATGCAAACAAGAAACTTTACAACTGCTTCATCTTCCAGGTTTTCACAGATTAGACAACTCTTGTGGGACAGAGATGAACATATTTAATCCAGAACATGATGTATTAAAAGCCTCTCCCATAGTAATGAGTGCACTGCAACACAAACCGTTTTTCTGCTTCAAGCTTATCCATCCTCTTCCAGAGACGATTCACTAGTGCTTCTTGTTCCTGTTCCAAAGTATTTTCAAGGTCAATCTTCTCACGTCTTAGCTGGAAAGGAAAAACAATTAGGAAAAATGATGGGCATGTATTTTTTGCAAGGAACTGTCATTAGGAAAGCTCCAATACCACCATTTTATATAATGATTTACAGGAGCAAGGACAAGGGGAAGAAGAGACACAGTTCAGGCACAACGCACTGGAAAAAACAAGAGATTCAGCAGTTGCACAGTTGATAATGTCCTTAACACAAGCTTTTCTCAGAGAACTTGTCTCTGGCCAATAAACAGGAGCATGAACTCCAGACATGCAGGCACTGATGACATGAAAAGCCTATTTAAAGGCATCTCCTATTCCATGAACCTATGAAATTCAAACTGAATTTACTGTTCAGTACAGCTATGTTTATTCTTTTGAAAAGTTTTAGACATTTTAAGTGGAAGAATCACAGTTATGTAATCCAGAAATGGAAGAAACGCCATGCTTGCCTTGTGTTAGATAAAGGACATCACAAAAATAGTAAAGGAAAAGTTATGTGAACTGTTGTAAGTGTTACTGCATCAATCCTTACTAGCAAGACAAATGTAATTCTATCTTAGCAAAGGCTTTATAAAAGTAAAAGCTTAACTTGACATTACTCATGTTCACTCACTGTGTGAACAAGCATTCTTGTTTCTACTACAAGTTAATAAAATATATAATGTAGAACCTTCAACTGTAAAGTTAATAAAAGAAGATATAATGTAGACCCACATGAAAAGAAACCTATTATTAGTGTGTAAGTAGAAATACAATGCAAGTATTAAGACAGGAGAATATTAAGAGGCACAGCTGATCTTACTCTGTAGCAATGTAGCAGAACTCAAAAAGTTGCCAATAATGAAATATTTGGGAACAGATCAACACCTTTACAGGTGGAAAATAGTACAGAAGCATTTTTCTAAGCCAAGCCTTAGTTAACACTACTTTTATGCAGGGCAAATAATCTCACATTAGAAAATGGAAAGACTGAAAAGGGAATTAAGCGATTTTCATTTATTACATCACTGGCTGAAGGGCTATTGCAGCATCTAAATCTGTAAACTATTAGTGCTAACCACTAAATTAATACTGAGAAACCCAAACAAAATATAAACTTGCACACTTCAGGTACCAGTGCAAGTTTAATGAATGTACAACTTTCTCCTTTAAAAGTCAGAGGAATTAGTTACTGTGAGCAGAAGCAGACATATGTTGATGAGTAATAGGGAACATACTTAGAAAGAGAAACACTGTCTAGCAAATCTTTCCATGTTTGAGTTTCCAGCTGTACATTAACAGCTCAGGCAACTTATATTTCAATAAAAAAGAAGTCAGAAGCAACATGCTTCAGCCTCCCCACGAGGATGAGATTTTGGATCCTGACCAACACTTTGTTCCCCACACTGCTGGAGGTGGAGTGGCAGGAAAGCAAAGGGCTCAACCCCAGGAGCACCGGGCACTCTGCCTCAGGGCTCCTAAGCCAGTCTGGCAAAGGCTTGGGGCTGGGAACATCCAGAGGGAAGAAACTAAGGAATACATCCTGGGAATACATCCACTGTGCTTCTACATTAGCAAAACCCAGATCTCCATCCACTACATTGCACAGCTATCATGACAAAAGATGTGTGAATGCAGGTCATGACCTCTGCAGCAAAGGTTTTTGCATCATTTCAATGCAACATGGCTTAGACTCACCTACTTTCAATCTTTTTACAACTGTTTTTGATCTAGCAACAAACAAACCCACAAGAAAATACAGGTGAAAAGAAATCCATATCTTTTAATGGTAGGAAGAAGAGCACACTGGAATTTAAAGACAGAGTAAATTATTTATAAGCCTGGATTTGAAAAATCTAAGATTACATTTAGTATAATAGCAACCATCACCAAGGCAGTGTAGTCCATTAATTAAAAATCTGCATGGTGAGTGTGCACAATGGCAAAGCCAAACCATCAGCAACAATACACAAATAAGCCTTGTGCTGTGCCCTGAAGCTGCTCTGATGAAACACCAAAGAAACAAGGTGAAACAGATCTGGAATTCCACATTTCCAGCAACATGGAAACATATTGGAAACAAGGATATTCCTTTCCTGGTCATGAGTGTTGTGCCAGTTTCTCCCACTGTCAGGATTTTAAAGCTTGGAGGAAGAACAGTTAGAATGGCACCTACAGCAGAAGCAACTGCAGCATGCTGTTCAGAGCTGTGAATTCAAAGAATTGGTGTATTTGGCTTGGTACTCGGTAGTTTCAGGTGCACTTTGAAATGTACTCCAGTCAATGAATTTTTTAGAAATGTGGTAATATTCTGAACTAAAATAAGCAGGATGGGATTATGCTGATGACCAAACCAGCAGCTCTGTCAATGGTAGTGTCACTCTACATGTGTTCAGAGTTATATTCCAATCAAACATCACTTAATCTTGACCCTTAAAACAGGGAAACAAGGAAGCATTGCTTGCTTTTCAGACCTTAACATTCCCTTCAGAGGAAAATTTCTTTTAATCTTCCTCACATCCACTTGTGTTTCTTCTTACTTTCTCTCTCTCACACATGCACTTACTTTACTTCAAAAGGCAGCTAAAATATCCACTGTATATTCCTGTATTATTGCTTTGTCAACTCTCTTGCCAATTTATCAACAAGCACAACTGTTCCCTCATGAAGAGGGAAGACCTGGAGGTCTTCCAAATCAAAGTTGAGTATGTTAATCTCTGCCTGTGCCCACTATCCCAAATTTTCCTTCTCTGCTTCTCATCTTCACCTTGCCCTTTGTAGCTTTAATTCTCTGCTGCTTTCCAAGAAAATCTTTCCTGAAGATTTTACCATCTCATGTTCTTCTCCTTTCAAATCAGACACAGGAGATGATTATTAGCAGTTTAGTTGTTATTTCTCATCTCCTAACTGCATAAATTCTAGTTTTTCACTACACCGTATGAAATAGAAAAGCAATTAAAAATAGTAACAGCAAGACTACACACACTTGGCCTCTGTAGGGCAATCCTGACAGCTATTTATTTCCTATTAAACCACTGAACTGTAACACAGAACATTATTGCTCGTTTTCACTGAGCCATTCAGTTAATGAAATAGTCACATGCTGCAAATTTCTTCACCATTTGCCTTCAGAGAAGAATGCTCTGCTGACTTCAAGCTGACTTAAGAAATTATTTCAGGTCACATCTGAACCCTAAGATCCAATTTAATTTTTTATTAAGGAATAATATTCTATGCAACCACAAATCGGCTACCTACTGATCACCTGTGTCATAAGCAGCTCAGATGGAAAAAAGCAAAGGAGAAAGAAAGAACACACAGCATAAATAATTCATGTTCTCTATTTCACAAACAATAGTTTAGTGAACATATGCTGTAATTGTCTGCTCACTGATTAGTGACAGATCTCAATGCAGCCCAGCTGAAAGCATTGCTGGAGTTCTCCTTCCAAGCCCTGTTTAACAGGTGTTCTGAAGGTTGTGTTGCTGATCATGGCAATCCTTCTTCCTTAATTCCCTCTGTGTGCAATAAAGGCACCATGGCTCTCCTCACAAGTTCGGGATGCTTCTTGCTAGGTACAGCACATGCCCCAAGGCTGCTGCTTCAGCTGGTTAATTTGCTCAATCAGCACTTTTAATTTGTGTGAGGGAAGAAAGTGTGCTGAAGCCCAGAGTAACCTGACATTTATTCTACCTTACTGTGAGAGAAAACAAAGGTATATGGTGAATTACACACAAATATTCATAGAATTTCTAAGCAAGACTGACAGCCAAATTTTAACATCTTCACAAATGAAGTTTTCAAAGCCAGCTACTAAAGACCTTTGTGCATCTGCACTTTTTGGACAATATATCGTTGACATTTAGATGTAGCAACAAGTTTCAGATTTTATAATTTCACAAGTCTGTCTGTCTAGAACAATGATACAAAAATAATACCATGAAGATTTCAGCCGTGACTCATGCGAACATTTGAAAGACTAGAACAGCTTAGTATGTTAAGCTTACTTTGCATTTTGATTAAGTGGCAGCCACCACCACCTTGTGGCTAGGAGAGTTATTTCAACCTCATGCTAATTTCCATGCTGGGTAAAGATCTGTTGGCAACTACGTATTCCTACCTTTTAATTTTTCAGTTTGTCCCATCTAGAACATGGTCTCTCCATATAGAACACTACCATGAGAATCAAGAGAACTCACCTGATCATTTAGATAGCCATTAACTAATTTATCTATGTCAACAGAAAAAGGAGAATCATACAAAACTGGTAGCAATTTGGATTACCAACAATACAGAAGTTCCACGGCAGAAGAAATCACAGAAATAACACACTATATTTACACCACCTGAATTATTGGACCTGCACACGCCAGAAAAGCTGAAGTCCTTTAAGAAGCCTACAGGTTTCATCAGCTTGCCTTTTAAGTCAAAAGGTCTCCTGCTGACACCACTGAGATGCCTTGATGCAGATGCCTAAAATCAGACATAAGAGCACTCCCAATGTCTAAACATCCCGCTGAAACACAGCCAAACAAGTGGTGTTTTATCTCTGCAATCTTCATGACTGTCTAGAGAGAAAGGGAGCTGGATATAGTTGAACCTCAAGGCTTCTGAAGAATACACCCAGCTGACAATTCAGTTGCAGGGCTGTGCTATCCAAGCTGCCACCCTGACCTAGAGCACAACTAGACCAAAAACAGATCATTTACTACTGTGCTTAACACCATCAGAAGTGACAGTCTTTCTCACCAGCAGCATGAGTGGAAGCTGATGAACAGCAACAAGCAGCACTATTCACAAAAAAGCTGCATTTGCAAAAGTCACTGCTGTCCAGCAAACATGAAGGCCCACAGAAAGGCTACTAAAAGATATAATGGCCATGAAAAAAATGGATCCAAGTTTCTCATAATAAATCAGGTTACTTTTCTATTGCTTTGAAAGTTAAACTGACTTTTCTATATTTTCAATACTGCCCAGTTTCTTACACACTTCAAACATTAAGTCAAATCTAAGACAAAAGGACTTGTTTTTTTCTCAGTCATACAATGGTGAAATGAAGGAGTTACCTGCTCCAGGGTGAGCTGCTTTGAAATTGTATCATTTTCCAGTTTTTTAATCTTCTTCATCAGTTTGTTCACTTGAAATTCCTGTTCCTGTTCTAAATGCTGCTCCAGTTCAGCTTTCTCATGTTGCAGCTAAAAATTCAGGAGACATGTAAATATTTTAAACAAATGAATAAAAGCATGAACTTAGGCACCTTTTATACATTTATTTACATATTTATTCCTACTGCATGTTAAATTCTCTACTGATGCTTTTCAAAAGACTTCAAAATGCACAACCCACCCAACAGCCCTTCAAAAAGAAGCATTTTAAACTGTGCTGTATTTACAAAGCAGAGAAAAGTACATTTCCAATTATTGAATTAAATCAAAATAGGTTATTTTATATGCTATATATAATGCATTATAGACATTCCAAAAGTAAAAAAATCTATCATAATGTTCACAAAAGCATTAATTTTGATCTAAATGCATCATCTCAAGAGCACCCAAAGCACAAAAGGTCTTCACACTTCCCTCTCCAGGCAGCTGAAAGCTGAAAATCGTGACTGAAGTCATACTAATGAAATTGCTGTACGAGTTTACAAACAACAAAAAAAATTCTGATTTATATTGCTATGCTACCAAAATCAAACTGTCCTGATGATAGGAAAATACTGGTTATTTCAAATCAATGTTATACATTTTCTTAATACTGAAGGGATTTTTTTTTCATTTAATATGTCCAATAAAAAAAAAATTAACTCTCAAGGCTCTTGAGTAGATGAATTAAAATCTCCCCTCATTTTAACATGAAGTATGGCTTGGAATAGAGTCCCTCTGAGACAGGGATCCAAGTCTTCGTGTGGGTAAAACAGGGTAACTGGCACCATGGTACAAACCTGTGAACCTGGCTGAGAGAAAAGCAAATGTCACCAACAGACAATGGTGTAATTACATTGTGTTCTGACCAGCCACTGAAAATTGCAGGCACCTTTTACCACCTGCATATTTTTCTATGCCAGTTCTTCTGGCTAGCACATAACAATCTGTAAGATCACAGTGTTTAAATGTGTGAGGAAAACCTGAGGAAATGGAGAGGCACCTCAGTCACAGACACATATTAAGGTTGCTGGATAGCCACAGTGAAGGAATAGAATTTGAATTTGAAATAAGCTAAAATTCTTATTTGTTAATTCAGCTCCTTTTGTGCTATTTAGAGACAAAATGTGAAGTGCAGCCTGGCAGAGAGCTCGGAGCCAAAAGGCCCATGGAGGAAGAGCACCAGGCAGACAGCAACTACTCGGCAATATACATATGGGAAAGGTTTAGGGTTTAACTGTCTTTTCAGGGCTTGTCAATGCTGAGATGTTATTTTTCACAATTTAAAATAAACACCAGAATAGAAAATATTGGCTTCATCTTACAAAGAGGAAGGAAAATACTACTGACACCCCCAAAATATATGAGTGGTGTCTGTCACTCATGTAGGGTAAAATAATTTTTCCCTTTTATTTCCTATGATCACAAAAACAAACCAAAACAATCAAAATCCAGTTATTGATGAAACCTTAATGCTGAAGAACAGAATTGCTAACAATGAGAAAATATCCCCTGGTAAAACACAGGTGGATAGTGTTTATTTTACTTAGTAAAGGAGAAGAGTCCTTTTCAATTGTTTTTAATCATATGCAATTATAGTAACAACAGTCTACAGATACACCTGCCAGCTAAAGAGAAGGAAAAGAATTGTGTTAGAAAGCGTCTCCTTGATGCCAATGTCTTACACACCTAGAACTGCACATGAAAACTGAAGGAGAATTTTCAGGTACATAAGATTAGAGATGGGTTTGGTGCAAGGGAGACAGTGACTAGTCTGAAGTGAGAATGGGGCTATCAAACACAAAGCTTAGCAGCAGGAGTGTGTGCTTTAGCTCACTTTAAGTTCTAAACAACTACAGCAATACTCTCTCTGCAGAAACAAGCATCCTCATACAATGTAGGACCACATTTACCTTCCTTCCTTATTGTACTGGCTTACTTCCGGGATAGTGGGAAGTGTTTTTATGAAGCAATGGAGCCAATGGATGAAGTTCCCCCTTTTATCCCTCAGACTATGACCTTGTACAGTGTATTTTCAGGTATTCCAGGCCCTCAAAAGCTGTCCACTTCTTCCTTCACTGCATCCTGAAAGTCCTATTTATTAACAATTTTGTATCAGCAGTTTGCCTCCTCTTTATGTCCAGATGTTCATCAAATAAATGATAGATGAGCTGGCTCTGTTTATTCTGCACAATCCCATTTGCATCCTTGAGCTGACGTATGGCATTTTCGAGAGCAGGAAGGGTAATAGCTTATGTTTACAGACTTACAATTTTTTAAAGAATTGTCAAGAATCAGACTTACATAAGAAACATTTCTGAGCAGACATCCAATTACTTAACTTGCCTGACTATACATTATGCTATTATCCTGGTAGTTGTAACATTTTACTTTCAAGGACAGATATTTGGACCAATTTGCACTTCCAAAAATATAAGGGTGTTGAAAAAAATCTGAATTTAGTTTTGCAAAGGACTGGTGCACAATTAAAAGTGACTGACTCTGTAAGATCAAACAATATTAAAAATAAATTCCTCTTTGGAGCAGCCGTGTTTCACAAAAGGTAAATTTTCAAGATTTACTACTTTCAGTTTCAAAACAGTAACTCAAAATGTCCGCATCCACTGCTGCAAGAACAGAGCCTGCATCAAAACGCTTCTCACATGATATTCTGCAAAATTCTGCTACCATTCTATAATGACTAAGGATTGAGGATGCTGTAATAATATTTTTCCAAGCTTTCCAGAGACTTCATCAGTCTCTGGAAAACAGAGAAAATAAAATTATATGAAGCACACAGCAAAATACAGTAAATGTATAAAAGGCTTTTAAGAACTTTACCAGGGATGTATGTGATAAAAATCTTTTGTTTACTATAAGATTTCTGTTGAGATGCATGTGCTCCTTCATTCCTGCAACATTCAGCCTAAAAAATTAATAATTATGCTAAACAAAAGAAATCTATCAAATAAAATTGTACATTCATTCATTTGGCTTGAAGAGGCAGTGAAAGTTACAGTTATAAAAAGATATTATTAAGTATGGCATGGCACCAGAAAGACAGTATTATTCCAGTGGAAACACCTTCTTTTACATGCTACCATATCTGTTTAAACTCAGACTGGTATACAGTGAAAGGTTTCAAAATTAATTTCTTCTGATACTGCAAGCCTGATGTCAGTCTGTGTTTTATAACAGTAATGCACATGGTGCTGAACTGGGGATTCTTGCTGGCTGTGAGGAGGAACGCTGCAGCTCTGGCAGGCAGCTCCCACTTCTAAAATGTTTTAACGTTCTGGGAGCTCATTCCAGAGGCCAGGCTGAATGAGAGGCGTAAGCCCCTACAATTGTGACAAACAAAGGTCTGACAAAGCAACAAACACACAGACACTGTGAAAAAAGTCCCTCTGCTGGGTGGCTTTCAACAGAATAATATGGCAGTAATTCTGAAACAGGCACAGAGCTGTAAATACTTGAAAAATTGAGGGAGTGCAAATCATATGCAGTTTAGCAGAAGTACCTCTCCTCAGTTCCAAACTGCAAAGTTTTAGACAAAACAACAGATTCATATGCAATTTTTTCCCTTACTCATCCAAAAGGCAGGAAGCCATTTGATGCACAATGTCTGAAAGCATGAATGCTGTAAGTCTAGATCCAGGTCAGACCAACATTGCCTGACAAACACAGAGATTAGGAGTTAATCCCAAAGAACAGTGGAGCAACCAACTGGAGACTACTGTACTCCTGGTTAAGTCATTATCCAAAGTCTGCGTATAATTTAGCTAGAATTCCCTCCAGAGCAAAGATGCCAAAAATGGAAGTGGGCATTTATGAGTTCATTATTCTCCTAATAAAGACTGAATTGCTACATTCTAGTGGGTAATGGTAAGCATTGGCACTCACAAATCTTACGAAATCAAAAAAAAAAAAAAGGAAATTGTAATTATTTTAACTTCCTGGTCTAAAAAACAATAGCCAGGAACGTAGCCCTATACCTGTATAATGGAAAGACTATCTGATTAAAGAAAAGATACTGTAATGAACTCTAAACTGACCATGTGATGTGTTTCAATAATGCCCTCTTTTCCAAAAAAATGAGTTTATTTGTAATATCAGGAGTTTCTCTTCTCCAGTTTTTAAGCTGTTGGTCTTCATGGGTATAATTTCCAGGATTCATCACTGAAGAATCAAAACCCTCAGACAACAGATAAACTTTCAGAAAACAAAAAACATCAGGTATTATTTTGAGTTCTTTGCTGCTTAAGAAAACTGCCTGCAACTCATCAATATTCTAATGTCAACTTACTACATCCATGATCTCTGAAGAGATGAAAAATTACTTTCATGGAAACATACGGTAATATTGAAATATTCCCTAATTCTACAGTTAAGTCCTTTAGTGGAAGGGACCATTTCTTCTGTATCATTTGCTGCCAACCACATAACTGGTGTTTAGGAGAATATATTAATATTTTGTTTTTGTATTTCACAGCAAGTTTATAACATCAAAGACACAATCAAGCCATGAAATGAGATCTGTATTCAGCATACACACAAACAGAAAAGTAATTTTAATATTAAACTGTTTGCTTTAAAAAATGCTCCACCTGTACTGCAAGTTTTGATCCACTGTAAAGGTATAAAAAGTCATCCAGAATCATGGACAACAAAACCTGCTGACCAGTGTAAGAGAAGGGTTAATTACATTTGTAGCATATGCCATAAACAGAAACACCACTGGTGCCTATGCACAAGCCACAAAAGTTTCAGCTCTGGCCTTGTGGAGGAACACTGATACAACCCTTTTCTCCTCTGTGCACCGAAGTTTTCAGGTGAACCTCTAAGCAAGAAATTCCACACCACTCACCCTTCACAGGCACAGCCACCAACACCACCACCAGGATGCTGACAGCTGTTCTCTTTTTCAAGATACCTGGGTTATTAATCAGAGAGGACACACTCACCATTTACTTTCAAAAATTGCTACCTCATGGTGTTGAAATTACACAACTACGGGACGAACAATTTCGAACACAAGTGCATTTATGAATTGCCATATTTTTAAATCTTCTGGTTGACATAACCATGTTTACCAAGTGCTAAATGAGGCTTACAGCAAGACCACATGGAATGAAATCTAAGGCTGCAGGCAGGCATCAGAATTTCACCTCCATACTCTTGTAGTTATGGCTGTACAGCTTTTTCTTTCAGCAGAAACCTGCAGCTTGCCTGCTGAAAGCTGGGTAATATTTATAGGATGATGTTGAATCCAGAACTGAGGATTTTCTCCAGATGCTGTACAAAAGGCGAGAATAACTTCAGGTTTATGTCTGCATTCTGTTTCAGATGTTTCTCTGAATCTTTCTCTCACCAATGATAATGAAGTTGCACCCCCTTAGGGTTTCCAGTAGACAAAGAGCACAATGCCCTTGCATTGTTTCATACATTACAACGAGCCAAGCACCCCCTTGGCCATTTTGAGAACAGTAGAGTGTTACCTTTTTCTTTAATTTGGGGAAACAGTCAAAAGACAGTTTCTGAAAGTACATAGCAAAAAAAGAATAAAAGTAATTGTACTTTTAGGTTGACAAGAAGTTTATATTTCTCTTTGTAATGTGTGAACCTATTTTGCATAATTTTAGCTATTTAAGAATGCTAAAGATAGTTAAAAAAACCTGTTAAAACAATCTCATGAATTCTAGGGAAAAGGCTAAGCATACTTGAAGCTATTACATGATACAACAATTTACTTGCTGCAGAACTTTGTGGTACAAATCTGTGTGCAAGGTCATTATATGACTTCATAACCCTTCAGATAAATCAGGTGTAATTCATGCTTTCACCTTTAAAGCACATTTTAGTTTCCTCTTTATAGTGTATAATACAGTCCCATGTAACCTTGTTCTGTAACAGATATCTACACCTCCCTTTCAATTAAACGACATTGTTCAATGTACCATTTCTCCTTCTACTGCAAGAGACTTCAGTGGAAAGCTTTTTCTATAGTGATATCCACATCTTACCTCAATAAGAAAAGAACAGTTGATACCCCTATTTTACTGCCATCTGCTTCTCTGTTTTTCATGAAAATGTATGGCTTAGAAAGCAAACATGTCTCTTACTCAGAAACATTCTTGTCAGTCCTCAAGAACAGCAAGGGGAAATAGTAATACCATGTAAGGGATATTTTAACTTGCTACTGAGCTTCCTGTGTGATAACAGGCATCAAAGAGACAAAGTGAGAGAAGGCCCAGTTTTCAGTAACAAAAGCGCCAGATGGGATTAGCTCTAGTGGTGTTTCCAAACACTATACTTCCTAACTGCAGGGCTAAACATGCCTTCAGTCTCCAGCTGCAGAACACAGCAATGCTCACAACATACAAATTAGCTTCTTTTAAAGTGCCTAGTTTTTCATTACAAAGCTTAGAACTAATGGCATGAAAAAAGCTCAGGCAGATCATACTAAACACTCCCCTAACTTAGTACTCTGCCTCCTATAGGGGCCAAAGCAGGTATTTAGGCAATACTGTGAGAACAGAGCAACCATGTACAGTATTTCCAACAAATACTTAACCACTTCCCAAAAATTAGCAACTTGGGTTATGGAAAGAAGTTTCTCTGCCACAAATTGTCCCAGCATCTTCAGCTTTTTACTTTTGCCATCAAAATGATGTGTCTTAATTCAACAGAAACAACGGTTTTGTTACAAGTATGGACAAACTTACAGAAAAAGTCTCCTTCGAGCAATGCTACACATCCTTGTATATAAAAGTTTAATATTTCAGGACTTGTGTTAAATATCAAATACTCCAGAAAAGAAAGTGTGTTTCACAAACATTTTAAATTAATCAGTAACTTTTGTCTGGAAGACAGTGAACATTTACTGCAAGCTACACCCATTCTTTCTATCAGTAAACAAACATTCAGTATGCGAACTGAGTTCACAAATGCAAACTTTAAAGCAACATGTTAAAAAAAAAGGTCACTTACTACACTTCTTGTACTTTGCTTTTGTCAAGTGTCAGCTTTCCAACCTGACCACTTCCCTCAGAGTGTAGTCACACAAACACAAAAGTTCAGTCACCAGTCAGTCCTGAGGCTCCTGGGAGAAACATCAGTAAAGGAACCAATTACCTGCATCAGCTTTCTTGAGAGCTCATTAGTGAGAAATTCCTCTTCCTTTTCATAGTTTACCGCAAGTGTTTCTTTTTCTTTCTGCAGAGCTTGAATCTTCTTAAATAGAGTATTACTGATGAATTCCTCTTCTTGCTCAGCCCTTGCTTGCTGTGAAATAAAGACATAGTTTTGAGAAAAAAGGGAGCAAGTTTCCTTTCAAAAAAGCTGCAGTTATTCCATTCCCCTTTAAATGCCCAACATCCTGGAGGCCTGTAGGCTGGACCTAAGTGCTGTTACCAACGCCTTTTACAACATTATAGCACCTTTCCTCGTTTTTCGTTTTCAACCTTTTAACTTAGAAACTTCACTGGTGCTTTAAAGTGGCCTCTTTCCAACCAAATGCACAAACTCCCCAGTATTATAAATTCTGTAAAAGCATTACAGATTCAGAAACCTATTTTTACCTACCCTATGCCTAAATGCTCTCCATTACGAGCTGAAGCACAGCTCAGACTGCTGCACGTACCACTGTGCCTCCTTCTCAGATCCCTTAGACTGAGCTCTGCTTTCCAGGAGTCAAATAATGCTCCTCTTCTTTCACCCAGATATGCAGAGCTGCAGGCAGCACGGCTCCTCTCACAGGAATTCCCACCCCACCACCAGGAAAACAGGTATGGCACTCAAAACTGCTACTCCGCTACATACAACAGCAACTCACAAAAATGCCATGGGGTAGCTTTACCCCAAGCTACTCTGGAAATCTACCCCATGCAGAATTACTAGAGGTGACAATTTCCATTTCAGCTTACTGCTAGCACCCTGCACTGCTCCACAGAAAGCTAGCCAGGGACACTGCTCTCTTGCATTCCCTACAGTTCAGATGTTTGTATGTTTTTTAAGCATAAAGTTGATAAATAGAACATAAAAGTGATCTTTTGAAAGTCTGCTCTGAAAGACCATGAGGGGTATTTCATATGGGCAAATGAAAGATCACAGCTACAAATTGGTAGAGCCAACTCTTAATTCCATAGTCCAAAGCCTAGATGTACACTAAAACAACTGAGTGGCAGAAATACTGCATTCAAAAAATGAGGCAGTGTTAGGAATGGTTTTATTCCCTGCAATAAAATTCCTGACTTGAACTGCACATATGTGATTTACCCCGATTCTAATAAAATTATAGCAGCTTATAGCTTATGCAAACATTCTGCAAGCTTTATTTCAGTAAAATTAGGGAGAGTAAAATTTAAGAACTGAAACAGACACATTACCGAAAGCTTATCTTCCAAAATCTTCTGCCCAAAAGGTGCCAAAATAACAACCTCCTTAAACTTATTGTACACTGGAAAATGCTTGAAAGATTTCATTATGTCAGTGATCTTTTAACTGGAATGATACATTCCCTAGTGGTACAAGAGCCAATTACCTAGACACCTTCAATGTCTAGGAGAAAAGTTAATTAAAGAACACAACTGTCTTTCAATTTGGTGAAACAACAGGACAATTACAAGTTTTCCATGATATCACCAATATTACAAAATCTAAAGCAGTGGTTTGGAAACTTCTCAGTTGAGTCCCCCTTCCATCAAGTCCTTGTCTTCACATCTTTGTCTCTGCCTTTCTTGTGTTTTTTCTCTGCTTTCTTTTCATGGCCCTTTCCTACTATCTACCTGCCACCAGCTCCCTTCTCCCTCTCACCACCAGAGCTGGTACAAACCCAACCTGAAGAAAACAAAAAAAGAAACCATAGAAAAAGCCAGGCAGAGTTTGATGGCTTAGCAGCTTGGGTCCTGCACAACACCTCTCTAATATATTGCATCTCCATAGCAGAGAACAGCTACTCCAGCATGTTTAGCAGTGGTATTATTACCTGTCACATCAAGAAAACAGAGAGTTGTCCAAGAGGTCTGAAGAAATGCTACATTGTCAGCTCACATCTCAACTCCTGGAATCTAACTGATCGGAATAACATCATCTATCAGCTTCTAAATGTGGCTTTACTTAGAGCTACTAACCATCTTATGTCTTCAGAGACATACTGGAACAGAGTAAACAAGTCAAATTGCAAGGGTTCGCTGTCCTGAAATCATTAAAATTCATGCATACTGTTCCAAAATCAACTCCTCCACTGCCTTCACTACATAGGATTTCTACTTGTGTCAGTTTTTCAATGGTTCAGACAATAGAAGACAGTAACACAGACCAAGCTTACCTAAAATTAAATTAGAAAGCACTTGGTTCTGAAAAACAAAAGAATGAGGGTGTTTCTGCTTTGATTGCTACTGATCTGCAACTTGCACAGATTTGTTCTGCTCATGCTTTGCACCAGTCAAAAGCTCTAAAATCACATTATTATAGCACTGAGCCTGCACAACCCTGTTTGCCAGATCCTGGTGTCACATTAACGATGGGTGCTCAGGCCAACAGGAGTGCAAGCTGCCAAGATCCCTGTCCCGGCCAATGCCGCTCCTTTGTGCCCGCACGGGAGCTCATGAGGCCAGGCAGCAGGCCAGCACAGGCTGAGGAGACACCCAGAAACCAAGCCTTCCCCTTCCTCCTCCCATTTGCCTTTCCTGGATCTGCTTCCCCAGCTGGCAAGCCACACAAGCCGCATGCTGGCACACAGCAAACAGGAAGGAGCAGCCCCAGTTCGTACCTGTTCAAGAACTGCCCTGCACAACCCCTGTGCCTGCAGCATGCAGGACCCTGGAACACACACAGGGGGAAAGCTGGGCAGGATTAGATCTGCCTCCCTTACACAGAGAATGCATTTCTCAGCTGAACAGCAGCAACCCTACACATCTACACAGGACCTGTAAGCCCCAGATATCCACACAGCAGATTGAATGTAATGAATGTCTATCTAATTAGCCAAGGGACTTGGCACTCAGCACTTTTAAACATTTTAGGTGAAAAACATCAGACAGTTATTTAGACTAGGTACAAAGCACATAATCCATTACCATATTTCTTCTAAATTTCATACTGAAACTTGCCTTTTATCTTGTTACTCATTAATTGGTGATACTTCAATTATATCAAGTAATAGAATAATTTACGTTTACCTTAATATTGCCTAAAATCTTGAAATCTGTTACTCATTTAGCCAATAATCAAACTGATTTTTCTGGATGTGAATACATTGTTTTTCCAAAGGGATAACCTGTCTTTTTATAAAGTATCTGTATTTGAAAAGAGGCTTGATATTATCAGCAAGAAAAGGAGAAATAGAATACAGAAATCAGAGACACTAGGTCTTCCACAAGGGTGTAGAGTTTCTGGTTTTCCTCTATCATCCATATCACACTCAACATGCAAAAACACTAACAGTGTTTACTCTGTTCTGTGTATCACCTAACAAAACAAATTGCTAAGGCACTGAGTGATACAAAATGATAACACCTCATCAGTCAACCTCTGGAAATCTGAAACAAGCAATCTACTTTCACCACAGATTTTCTGCACAACAACAGATATATCCACCAGTCTCTCATGTCTTAAAACTCCACGCACAGCTAACTTGGAGCATTCCATGGATGAATCCACTAAGGAAAATCTCTAAGTAGTGTAGTAAAAACCATAAATGCAGGAAATCAAGAATAAAGAGGGAGGTAAAAAGCACCTCTTGCATATAAACCACAAAAAACCTCTTACATTTTTGAGGAAGAAAAATCCTATTATTTCTATTGCAGAAGCTTGTGAAATCCTGTTATCCTAAACTTCACACAGTAACCAAGTATCACATTAGGAACTGAATTGCACTAAAGTTCTTTTTCTGCATGCCGCATATACTACCATGAACTGAAAGGTTTGCTGTTAAAATATTTTCCTTCTCTCAGTTCTTCTTGCAAATACACCTTTAGCAGACCAGGTTCACACTGCTCAATTTCCCTCTGCTTCCCTGGTTCTAGCACAAGCAGCAGCTTTTGTTTCTGGTGAGATGCTCTCTTTCTGTATCACTGCATCACACTGCTCTAGTGGCACTGTATAATATGAAGCAGCAAAACCCAATACTTCTGATGAGGCATCAGTTTGAACAGTCACATAAAAAATAAACTATAACAAAAGAAACCCTTATAAAATCCCTGTTTCCCACCACCCCCCATTGCTGCCACTAGCTCTTCTAAAAGCCTCACAAGCCTTCCTGATACTGCACAGCAAGCAAGTTCAGCAATCCAATAGCTCCATGGTCAGTATCAGCACATTATCAGTGACCTGACATGAACGTGTTCTTGCATTTTAGTGTCAGGTGTCATTTCAGACAATTTCAGTAGCAAATGTTTCAGAAACCGCTCCAGGCACCTACACTCAGCCTGCAAGGCAGATGCCAAGCGTGCCCAGCCTGCATGCTGACACATATCACCTGTCTCCAGCAGCATCTAGGGTTGACGAGGCACAAGATTCCAGGGAATCTTGTTGGAAACAGCCTACCAAGCATTGTTTTGATCTAATCCACCCTTAAAGGTCTTTTATCTTCATGTCAAGAGCCACCACGACCTCTTTACCTTTCATCCAACTTTTCTTGGTGCAGTCCCTGCTGACAGGACCCTGTCGACAATGTAACCCTGTAGATGGAGCTGAAGAGCAGTTTAATCTGACACGAGAAACTCAATCTTTGCTACTGAATATAATCT
Source organism: Eopsaltria australis (assembly GCA_034509425.1). Lineage (NCBI taxonomy): Eukaryota > Metazoa > Chordata > Aves > Passeriformes > Petroicidae > Eopsaltria > Eopsaltria australis. Next base: position 4,026,468 of record JAVTVJ010000138.1, read on the forward strand.
GAAGGGTTGGGACAGCTTTGGGAAGAGATGATCTCAGTTGCTGCACATGTTACACTGAACTAAAGCTGTCAGTTCAGAAAGCAGCCTTCCCGAAAGTCCTACTAAATAGGATGAGGTAAACAGGGTGAGAAGTGCAGAAAGTTACAATGACATGATTTTAGAATATGCAGTTCTTGCATAAAATAAAATCTAAGCTTCCCAACTCTCCTGAAGTACACACTCCTCCTCTAGCAGTACTAACTCAAGTGACTGCTCTGGCCATACTTTGTGGTACCAGGTTAAAATGATACAGAAAACTACTGATCTACCAATGCAATAAACATTCCAGTGAGCTGATATTGTTCCCTTACAGGAAAAACTTTTACAGTGCAGCTATTTTTTTTCTACAAACTTTTCAGCTGCATCTGACATGACCACAGTGCAGCAATGTGCCTTACGGACAAGGAGAAACATGAACCACCGCAAGAACAGAAGTCAACAGCAACTCAGAGAAGAACTCCCACTACTGCCAACTGCAGCGACTGCCCAGCAGCACATTCCTGGCTGTATGGGCTGAAGGACAAGGAATTCCCACCCAAGCCCCAGTAATGATGTGGGCACAGCTTTCCCCCACCCAAGCAAAGGTACTTCTTTCAGCTGGGTGGCCTGTCTGAGAGAAAAGAGTGAATGCTTTTGTGGTTGAAGTGGTGAGCTGGAATTCAAGTTCTGGGGTCAATTTGTAGTGTGATTTCCTGTCTAATCTATGACAAACCCCCAGGGTTATTTCCTCTGTTCTGACAAAAAAGTACCTTTTTCTTTTTATTTTTGCATTCTTCAAGATGAGTTTTCAGGAGTAAGAGAGCAATAGAAAGAACCATGTATTTTTATCTTTGGGCATACAGTACCTCCTAGAAGCCCCAAACAAGCAGTAATACCTTTGAATGGTTCTGTGAGAACCCCAAGCTGCTGGGCTGATTTTTTTTGTTTTTAAACACAAACCTGGCAGTGTAGGAGGAAAGCATTTCTTTGGTTGGTTTGCTTCTAAAAACAAACAAACAGACAGCACCCTCCACTCCCCCAAAAGAAATCACAAACTTACAGGCTTATCAGAAGTTATTTTCCAAATAGACTAAGGAAGAAAGAATTTCATTACTGAAACTCATCCTGGGAACTTCAACTACTCTAAACATTACCTATTGTGTAACATTAAAGCCACCGAAGCAGAATTGCTTCAAAGAGTAAGTCCTGTTATATTACAGCTATTCAGTAGGTGAGCTCTGCTGCAAGAGGAGACAAAAAAAGATACCTGTTTTTTATTATAATAATAACACAATTTATTATTGTAATAGTAACGGAATAACTTTATGATAAGCTATCATTTAAAGTATTAAAATACAGTTCCTTTTAATCTCCATTTATAGTTGGAAATTCTCTGTCCCCTTTATCCTCCACCCCCTCCTTTTTAAAAAGGTCAGTAAGGGTTTGGCCAGACATGTCAAAACGCCTCTGTCACAGCACTCCTGCCACCAGTTCCAGGCACAGTGAGTTTTTCCCTCAATGCCTACCAAGTGATCCAACATATGGCCACACAAATTCACAATGGATGCAGATGGACTAGAGAAATGAGCTGACTCAAACAACATAAGAAATACATTTTTCTCCCAAGTCAGTTTTAACCACATTCAAATGTTTTCAGCTTATTGCTCATGTAGCCTTATGGGACCTTCTCTCAAAAACTCAGGTGCATACATCTTGTGGTTTGGGAAGAGCACTTGGGAAAAGCCCTCAGAACTGACCAGTTTCCTAAACACAAAAGTCACTGGTATTCTTTCATGCTAAATAATCTCTCAGCATCAGCAATGAAGTGAATTGTTTGATGGTATGCAAGCCCATTGTACACACTTCTCTCTCTCTCTCTCTCTCTCTGCATTTTGATATTGACCTGAAAGTCTTGCACAACTGAAACACACAAGTGGTAAAAATGAAATAAGCAAGTTATGAAAACAAGCTCATTTGACAAGCATAACTATTTATATAATGAATGCATTTGGATAATTACAAACAAAGTGTAACAAGCTATATGAATTTCATAATTAATATAATCAACTCCTGAATTTACTTACATAATTGAAAAATAATTTAAACAGCCTTCTTCAAAACAGGAAAAAAAATTACTATACTCTCTTCAAGGGTTTCTATTATATCAAAATACTGGCATTAAGTAGTTAATAAAAATGCAGCATGTGAAAAAGCCACAATTCCTGTGACCGACAAAGTGTCTAGATGGGGCCTAGGAAAACATATCAATAACTTTTACTGAGCAGTTTAACCATGGCCACATATTGCTATGCAAGTCTTAATGTAACTGAAGATCATATAGTAATAAAGCACCATAAAGGAAAAAGTAGCATGGTTGTACAGGCACACATTAAACACTTCCTGTTCTGAACACTCAACATGGCAACCGTAAGCATCTGACTATTCATTAGACAAATGCTTTATAGCTCTTATTTTTCATTCACTTAAACATCATCATGTAGAACAAGCTCCCAGATGGTTATCAGGGCTGGAGTCTCTGCTTCCAGTACACAAGAGCTGTAACCTGAGCCAACAGAAGTCACAGGCCAAGGCAGGAATGACCCAGCAGGAAAATTAAATCTAGCCCGCAGACCTTTCCAAATGGCTCTGTTTCATGAGGCCCTTCCTCTGTCCCATGGCTGCAAATGCAGCACACATTTCCTATACTTGCTGCATTTGCAGCAGCACTGATTTCCAGTGCATGTGTAAAGGAAGTCCAGTGCATATAAGCACAAACAAACCCACTGCCCCATAGTCCTCACTGCATACAAGCAAATACTGTTCCAAAATACACATTAAATGTTCCTCAGAAGGGCTGTAATGACTGCACATGCAAACCCAGCCAGGAAGGCACCAAGAATTGGGCCCTGTGAGACAACTCCCTGTCAGTGTCAGCCCGGCACAGGCAAGGGACCATTCCCAGCACAAAGCTTCCACAACACATCTCATCCAGAAGATCACATGTGCTTGGCCAGGGACTTCCCCATCTTTGCTAGTTTGTAGTCAGCCGAAGATTTACATTGATAAAGACAGCCAATATGGAAAATACAGCTACACTGTAATACCAAACTCTGAACCAAAGTTTGAAGTACCTCTATTAATCCTTTACTGATGACTACTAGAAAAAAATTTTTGCTTTACTCTTTGACTTCTAGCAACACTGATGTTTTACTGCTGGATTTTTTGTACTGGAAATTGTTTGCTAGTTAATCAATAGTGTAAAACAAATGGAAAACAGAAGCACGTGGGACAGGTTTTGCTTTTGCTCAGCCTCAATACAAAAACTGCTGAAAAACATCACAAAGATGCACATGTACACATAACGAGATTTTTAGTTTTATGTTCAGCTTGAATTTTCAAATGCACAGACTTGTCAATGTGAAAGATAGAAAAAAGATCATACTGCTTATAGCTAATCTTGTAGCATATACTGTTTTGTTTGAGGTGGTGTGTGTTAATTTTCCACTGCCTGTGTGACCACTGGAATGGCCATCCTTCTAAAATGCTGTGGTTTGTTCAACCTGCATCTACAATACTCAAATTTAATGAAATCTGGTTGTTATGCTACTTAGAAACTAAGCAACGCCACCATTTGTACTAGAACATACAATCTAAATTATTCTGATATCAGATGTCTAAAGCATAAACACTTACATTAACATATTCTAAGTGTTTTTAGTCTATTTTCTGCCCACTGATAAATCAACATTTATCTTTCATGTAACCACACATCAACTAGTTCGCTTTGCTGGACTGACCCATTAGGAAACTCAAAACTGCACACTGCCAAAATTTAAGAGCAGGAACAGCAAAAGATTTAGCAGAAGAGTAGACTATTAGGTGACTAACTTAATACCCAGCTTCTCTTCAGAGGTATATGGGTGCTAACAGGCACTGAGTTGTGTTCTAAAATAACAAACTTCTGCTCAAACCACAGCAAACTCCTGTTACAAGTAGCCCTGCAGCCACAACTGTTTCTCTAGTCCAAGACAAAAGGGCACAAATGAAAGCAGTGAACAGAGATTTAACAGTGACCCCCCCGCCCCCCACCAAATAACCTTCATGAAAATCCTACTTCCCGTCATGTAGTCCAGGTAACTCGTTGCAAGTATGTAAATATGAAACACATGTTTTTCGTCACTGGAGTAAATAATAAGAGTTGAAGTGTAATTCTGTTACACCCAGTTTTTCCAGGCAGCAGGTGCCAGAGCACTGCTGCATGGCACACGCCATGCAGTGCCACCAGCATGCCACAGGTATTATCAGCAACTCTCCCTGTTCCCAGGCAGAAGACTGCAAAATTTCTCACTTCGACTGGGTCCTGAGTACCAACTGCCTGTGTATTCATCATTCTTCCCTTCTAGGTAAAAGTGGCTTTCAGCACTTGTAGATCCTTCTTTGGAGTGTGTATAACCTCTGATATATCTACATCAATCAACCTGCCCTCCTTTAAGTTTTTTAAAAGTTGGGATAAAGACTACCATATAAAGGTTCATTTATGGGGTTTTCAAACTGTAGATGCTCACCATGTAATTTCTTAATTTTCTTTAAAACACTTAAATCCTTTTTATTTGGTGATGGGGAGAGCAGGAAACAGGACTGTTGTTGGGTTTTTATTTGTTTGTTTTATATTACTAATTTAAATACAGCTTAGGTAATCATTAGGGATGGCAATGTTTTCCCCCACAGAAGCAAGGTGTCCTTAGCCACTCAACACAAATCATCTCTTGAGAGGGTTAAACTCTCCCCCAGTTTCCTCTTACACACATTGACTTTTCAGAGAAACACTTTCACAGTGATCAACAAGAGCTGGAGATGAAACTTGTTATTAATTATAATCACACCTTGTCCTAAACCAAACTAACACATTCACAAAGTGAACACAACATTGTCCAACTCACTATTAAGGCACACTAGCTTGAGCTCCATCACAGAAAAATAAATGTTTCTACTTACCCCTCCTAGGAGTCAGCGAGTAGTTTTTTGTTTGGTTTTTTTCTTCTCTACTGTTTGCATTTCTTACAGTACCTATCACAGGATTCCAAAGAGCAATCTCTTTTCAGGCTTTCAACACATGAAACAAGTTTATCAATGTAGTGTATGAAAATATGATGAGGAATATGAAAAAATACATCCTTTGCCTTTGTATTCTCTGTCTCTGGCCCCTACAAACACAGATTTGCAGGACATGGGGGAATGCAATCATCCTTGAACATTGATCCCATACAGAACTGGAGAAGTAGAACAGAAGAAGTTTCAGGAAATGCCTACCCACCTTTCCATTCACAGAGCAAGGACATTCCAGTTACATGTCTCAATATTCAGAGAATAGAGATTTTTTGCAGATTTATATTTCAGGTTGAATTTACTCTCTGAAACGGACTTCGGGAGTGTCCCTCTTCTTAACCCAACCAGGATTTTGGGGCTTGTGAGGACAGAGGTTTTGCCTAATTAGTAATTCCTGGCAACACTAACCATGATAAAATGTCTACTGTTTGTTTTTAACAGATGTGGAAAACACATACCCTTTAAAGCTCTTGCAAAAGTGGTGGTTAAAACCCTACATTTTGCAAATTTCATAATAGTGCCTTTCATTGTTTATTTGAAAATGAAGCAAAACAAAGTAGATATTCCACCACCTGGTAAAAGTAGAAATTAAACTGTAAGTCACAGAAAGAAGCATAACTTCATATTGTGGCACGGTAAACATTGTTGGGTTTTATCATGTCTGACTTGTTAAGAAATATTTATACTTCCACTCAGGACCGAAGCATATCATTGTGGGAATTATTTATATATGTGGTAGGAGTTTTAAGTATGATTAGCACTACCACCACCAAGGGAACTAAAAAGGCCTTAGCTCTACAGTAATAAGCAGAAACATCACATTTTAGGCAGTTTAAAGAATTAAAGCATCTGAGGAAACTTTACAGACAGCTAGGCTGTTTCCATCTACAGCAGGGCTGAACAGATGCTCATCCACCTCACTAAGCCCTCCCCAAACTGAGACCAGATTGTGTGTAATATTAGAAATTTCAAACTAAGTAAAATTCAGAGTTGAGAGAGGAAGAGAAGCCTTATCTGAAGAGTTTCTCCATCAATTAGACTACCAGCCAAGCTGAGGAAATATCTGCTTTTCCAGGAAAAAAACTGCTGCAAGGGAAGGGATGAAGGGATAGAGGACTCTCAGGAGTTGAAAGTATCGTCCCCATAGGCACCAATTAGCCTACAATGCCTGTATTTTAACTGAATAGTTGAAATAATTACAACTCAAGTGCCATGATTAGAAACTGCTTCAATATTTCTGTAAAAATTGCTTCAGTCTTCACCAAGTAACCCCTGCACCCCACAGAAAGAGATGTGAAACCTGCACATCTGTAATTTGGAGTTCCCTTCTTAAGACCTATTTTTACTGTGAAATACTTCACCTCAACTGTCTTCCCATCATTTTTACTTTATTCTCCATCCCATACATTGAAATGGGACACTAACAGACTACCTAATTAAAGGTCAAGACACATCTTCAGTTAGACAGAAGAAGAACTTGAGATGCTCCATTCTGGACATCCCCAGGCTGCTGCTCTGGAAGGAAGACATCACAAGAATGTTTTGTTAAACATCCAAGGGAGCTTGCTTTATATTGTGTATTTTGCTTCTCTTCTAGAGCATGTTTTTATCTCTTTTCCATTCATTCTGTTTGAATCCCAAATCCTGTGCATAATTTAATTTGTACATCTTGTCCCTATTCTCCTCCTTCATTTTGTGGGATTTTTTTCTTTAAGAGGAAGACAGAAAGGATTCACCTTTTGCTCTCTTGCTAAATTCAGCAACTTCCTCCTACCCCCCGGCCTAAAAAAGAGCAGCAAAGCAACTGCTTCTCTCCCTGTTTTTACAAGGCTATGCTGAAATACATCAGATGTCTACTGCTGACAATTTTCATTCCTGCGAAGGACAGCACTGTCTCATTTCTTCATTTCGATCACATTTCAAGGTCTGTTTGTGAGACACTGGCATTCCACTCTCCTGCAGCATCCCACAAGCTCAGCTGCCTGATCATCTTGTTTGCAGCTGCCATAGAGTCACCATTTCAATGGCTTCCAACGCATCCAGTCCCCACCTGGAATCCCACCCAAGCACGCCTTATGAGGTATGAGACTTTTGTGAAGTCTCCAGCAGATGCAAAAGCTTGTTCACCACAGATCAGTATTATTTGCTCAATTACTACAAGGAGCTTTCACATTGAGAGTCTCTAGCTGAAAATACACCCCATGTATACCAACACTTAAAACGTAAAACTTAGAAAACAACAGTTTCAATATTAAAATCAGTATCAGCAGTAGGAGGAAACAAGTAAACATCATTAACAAGTGCAAGAAAACCACAGACGACCACGTACCTACCCTAGAAAGAGTTTAATAAAGTGAAATAATTTTCCTTCATCCTTTGAAATTGGTATTAAAATTCAAACTCCATTAAAGTCAAAACCACAACTAAAATGAAGTACAGAACTTCCAGGATATGAAAACTATTCTAAAATCTTGTCTATACTAGCTTTCTAATACTGGGATCAGCAACAGCTCTAGAAGCTCTAAAAACCTCAATACTGATTACTAAATCAGCTGATGTGAATAATGCAAAACTCAATAGTTATTTGGGCAAGTGACTAAAAAGAAAGTTTAAAATGTCTGGCAGATATACAGTAAGAACATATATGACTATTTTTTCTTCAACTGAAAGTAAACCTGCTGTTAGGTGTAAAATGCAGTAAAAACCAAAGCAACCTCTCCTTCAAAATGCTTTTAAGTCACTGGAAATACACCAAGAAAGAATGACCCTTAGCCTCAGTAAATGTTCAAACCTGACAATAAAGAGCATTCTTAAAATAAAAGCTGTTTACAAACCAGTTCTGACATAGAATTTATGATACAACCTCAATGAGAAAGTTCATTTGAGAGAGAAGCAAAATTACTTTCTATGCAGAATAGCAAGCCCACAGAAATACCAAGAACTCTGCCTTATTAAAAACTCCCAAAAGTACTCTACAATTTCAGTTCTTATTTCACTTTCATCCCCAAAGTAATTCAGAGCAATATACCAGTATTCCTACTGACTGAAGACATTCCACCATTATTAAATATGGGAATGTCAAATAAAGTAACTGATAAAGAAAGTACAGTTGTTATATAATATTTAAAGGCAAGCAAAACGAGGTGGTTATCAGTTTGGTATCAACCAATGGCAATACTGCAAACAAATTAATTTACTGTATAAAGGACAGAAACATTAAACAGGTCATTCAGCATGGTTTTATAGAGAACAAGTTGTGGCAGATAAGCAAAGATTCATCTTTCAGCCAAGGACTACTTATAATGAAGAAAACCACAAAGGTGTAGGGTGTGTAAAAAGCACCCATATGAGTTTTTGATTTAGTAATACATGCCAGACATTATTTAAAATAAAGAATACATCAGGATTTCCAAAGTGGCTTACTGACCTCAAAAATACTCATCAGTGGGAAATTCCATTTCACCAACATGTACTAAGCAGGATGTTGTTTAAAATATTCCCTGCACAATTAATTAATTCTCTGCAGCAAATCAACTGCTATTGGACGACTCAGCAGTACAAATCAGACCCGAACAAGGCATAGGTGTGCAACTGTATTTCTGCCAAATCAGCCAAAGCACAAAGCAGCAAGCTCATTAAAGACAACTAAACACACTGGATGAAAAAAAAATGATAAAAATAAGTTCCAAATTAAGCTCTCAGAAACATTTGTGCAAATTTGAAGCAGGAAAGGACACTTAGACTAGACCAGTGCATTCAATTAATTCAACACTTTGGATTTCCAGCATCTCAGAGCCTGAGAGCTCTAGTTTCGTTTGTCAATGTAAACTAAAGTTGCCTGTTACAGCCTGTATCTTCATGAGGAGAAAGCAGAGGATCCAGAATACTCATTAACCCAGCCAAAAGGTACAGCAGGAACCAACAGCTCGGCCTTGATGGAACTGATGGGAAGAACAGGAGGCAGGACACCAAACCTTTTCCAAGCACAGTGATTCTTCACCTTCAAGAGTCTTCAAATTAAAACAGGATACCCCTCCCAAAGACACATTTCAGGGTTAGTTACAAGGTTCAGTGTGGGAACAACTTACAAAACCAGGTGACAAAAATCCAAGCAGACGATTAAGAAAACCTCTGAAGCCTCAAACTCCCTGAAAGTACAAGCATTCCTGTTGATTAATATTTGAATTAAGTTCAGAAACATTGACTTTTTCTGCAGTTTTTGTTTGTTTGTATTTTAACCAGCATTGAGGAAGGCCTACAACACACCCCAGTAACATTCTGTTAATAGCACATGGACGATGTTTTTCCCTGGGAACTCGATATGCCAGCAGCTGTGTGTAACTACCAAAGGGAAGAAGATGCTACTCCACCTTCCTACCAAAAGCAGCACCGCTCTGGCCATGCTACCCTAAGGGCCATGGCAGCTAACACCAAAGGGCATTACTAAACTTCCTTTTTCCTTTACAGACGTTTTGTAGAAGTTCAACAGAAACTTCTTGAGAATCTGAGGCAAATGTAAAACTGAAACACAACACAGTCATTTCCTACATGTGTGATCTTGGAAAAAACGTGCCTGAAAAACTTCGAATGGGTTTTCATGGTGCACGGATTTGCTAACCTTAGCAACAACGTTGTCTTTACTCTAAAAAGCAAGTTAGCAAAGCAATTCTAAAGTAAGTTATTTCTGAGCTACTTTCAGTTTAGTCCAGCTACAAACTGGAGTGATAAATGACACAGCTGGATACAAAAGCCCCAAGCAGGTTTCTCACACCTACAAAAGACATCACAGAACTGCGAGTATTTTTCACACAAGCAAGACCTACTTTAAAATCAAGAGTAAATAACAGATTCACAGATAAATTTTGTAAAATATTAGTATTTTTACTTTCTTCATTTGCTTTTTACCTCTATCTGCTACTAATTGATTTCTTTTACTCATCCCCATACCCTTATCAGCACCTTTTACAGGTTCCTATTTCCATTCAGATAGCCTTTTTCTTCTACTATTAATAGACGCATTCTGTACTGGAACAGCTGTTTTGCCTTGAAATTCTGGTGCAAACTCAGGAAGAGAAAAAAGCATTTTTGCAGGAGATTTTTGACAATGCAGCACACCCATTCACTTCCCCAAACTTTCTGTCTAGGCTGACATTTTCCATGAAGACCCGCAACAGCAGATCTCATGCACACACACAGATCCCTCTGCACACTTCATTGAGAACAAAATGTAAAACTGTATTTATTTCCAGCATCCAAATCTGGTTGTTATTGGGAAAACTGTAACAGGTCTACAATAGTACACAGGATTTTTCTGATCTGCAAGTCCCAGAAAACCTGTTTGCTTTCAGGAGATGGCTGTTATTGAAAGCAACAACCTTCTTCAGGATTTAAGTAGGGGGCAAAGAAATAGGAGCTGAGTAAGGCTTTTTTTTCTATTGTTCCTCCCAACAGGTGGGAGGCTGTTCACACAGCTCTGCAGAATTGCAGAGGAGGCCGAGAAGCCAGGAAATGCAACTGCCCTCTGCCAGCACTCAGGGAATGAGAAGAGTTAAGCTGGGTGCCAAGGTGCAGAGTGCACATTTAGCTACAGAAACATGGGCAGCAGAGGTCTCACAGTAAAATACTGCCACTCACAACCCGCAGCAGTCCCATGCCCCAGCGTTCCCTGGCAGCAAGTGCTGCAGCAGGCGCTACCAGACAGTGATAACTCATGGCAAGCTCACAAAAGCCAGCATATGCCATCAGCACTTCGGATCACACTGCCTCATCTGAATTGATGATCCTGTTGGGGATCCATACAGCACCACAAATCGGGATTTCTAGGATAATTCTCTTCCCTACAAAGCAAAATTGGGGAAAATGAAAGAGAGATGTGCTTGCAAAATGTTAGAATGCATTAAAACTGCTACATCAAGCATTTTGGAGCAGGAACATTTTTAAATTAATGTTTCTCAAGTACTCTGTCTTCACCGCAGTTAAAAAACTGAGCAACAGAGTAAGAGTTATTATATTTTAATTTTCTAACTCCACAGAAGATGTCTGACTATAGTAGGCCAATTTACATTAGTTAAATTACCAAATCTAACATCCTAGAGAAAGTATGTAGCAGCCAGGAACTCAAACTCTTTGTTCTTAGAAGCATTCCGCTTGTACGAGGCCTGTCAGTTCAAAACAATAACAAAGAAAACTAAAATGCTTCCAGTATCAGCTAAAGGTTACCTGGCTTTCACTGAAATAGGATGGCTTGGTTACATTAAATACTGAAGAGTAGAAAAAAAGGAGCTAGAAATCCAAATTCTACCAACTTCAAAAGAAACTTCCTGCCAAGACATACCTACACCCAAGTGAAGTATTTCAGCTTTTGTTACATGCAGCAATTCATTCTTTTAAAAGCAGTCACCCCATCACCCAGGTTTGAAGGTACTCTTATTTAACTAGAGAAGTTGTGCTGTCCCAGGCTTAGCCCATTAAATATAACATCTCCTTGACAGACATTTTTCACCAAAAAACTAAGGAAATTCACACAGGAAATCCACTTCTGGTGGTGCAGCACTATAACCAAAACTCACTACTTGTCATCTCAAACACACAGCTTCTCAGATCTTCAGGCTCCTGTTTTTCCCCAACCTAGGCACCAGCCGTTCCATTTCCTAAAAAAGACCTTGCAGAAATACACCATGAGATCATACAACAGAGATTGCTAAATACACATAAATGAACCCTCTGCAAATGGCTCGAGTGATCCTAAGTAATTTGTCCTTAATATCCGATCCGAAACTTTGCATCTTCTGATGTAATGCTCTTGCACTGCCAGAGAACGCTTGAAATATCCCCAGCCTTCTCCCCGCTTTACTCCCTCTCTCACCGTTCATTACCAATAATAGCAGGTAAGATAAAGTTATCACATATATGTACTTACTTTCACAGTCTTGCACATGAATAGCAGCATAATTTCATTTGCATTTCAGGCCACTGGAAGGAGTACAGCTCGCACATATTTTTGGGCGTACGCTTAGTCCAAGCTGGCTTTACCAATTTCAGCTTGAAAGCAGCATTTGTTTTCACATGTTTTGGATGAGAGCACATATGAAGTTAGCGAGCATACAAGCCTGCCAAGCCAACACCTTTTCTCAGTCAGTTTTACAAGTGCAACTACTTAATGTAGGTCTCCTACGCTTAATTAACACTTTCTTTTCAACCGTATGACACAAGGGTTAACTACAAAATAGAACTGACAAGATCCTAGCAAGCAATTTAGGTAATTCCTAAACTGAATATATCCATGCTGACACCAACAATACTGCAAACACAAAGAGATGTCATATTAACACTCACACCAGCACGGACACAAGAGGAAGGAGGAAGAACATCACCTTCTAACTGGCAAACCTTAAAGGGAAAATATTTGCAATTATTATGGACAATGGTGGGAACTGCAGAAAGCAAAGATCTTCTGTGGCCTTGCACAACAAAGCTCAAACAACAGGATCAGTGAAAGGCTTGCAGATGAAGAGCTGTGTGGTTCAAGGAGTCACCTTCACCTACAGCACACAGGTTTAGTCATTCACCTGCTATTTTGGCTACCTGTCAGCTCCATTTCTGCTTCACAGCTTGTCCTCAACACTTGATAAAAATCAAAGCTGATTTGTGTCATTACAATGCCCACAACGGGAAACACATACAGCACCCGTCTGTCAGCACAGCAACACAGCGAGGAGCTGGAGCTGGCGGGTGGAGGAGCAAACTGGCAAAGGTCTAGAATCATAGTGGAACAATCAGAAAATTTTCTATTCCTATGACATTTACATGCAAATGGCACATATTTCAACATTCCAATAAAGTTCATCTCCAGTCACTTGCATACTAGAGCCACACAACAAAGTATTCTGACTGCAAAGGTGTTTACATTATGGACTATGTAAACCACAGCACAAGGTCTCAGTGGCCTGAAAAAAAGTTATGTTTTGCATTCATTATTTCGCTGCTTGCTGAATTAGAAGTGGTTTACTCAGTGGTGCACACAGTTTAACATACCAAAGCCACAGCAACAGCTAAAGATGTCGGTTTTCCAGACTGCCTACAGGTTGCCATTAAGGTCTAACACCTCTCCTCTCTTTATCCAAGATGTCAAAAACAGAATTTCAGATTTAACGAAAATACCTCCTTTTTATAAACTAAAATCCGATGAAAATGGAAGATGATCAGTCCTTAGAGACAGTGCCAGAACTTTAATGCACACAAGCATTTTTTCCAAGTTGTTTACAAACAATACACCTACCAGGGCTTCAGAAAGATGCTGTGCCTTTCCAGCAGGCAGAGAGAAAATGTCTGACTGACAAGGCGCCTTAGCCCCTTTCAACATTAGAAGGCACTCTGCCACTACCTAATTAAGGCACATTCTCTTCTCGTAAAGTATTAACAAAGCACACATTTTCCCGACTAGCACTATATTTGTCATCCTTGAATAAATTACTTCTGTATTGTATTTCATGCACTCTTCCGGCCCACATCCTGCTAGACACTGAATGCTTACTACTAGGAGCAGACGAGAGGTATGCCTAGGCAAGCTCCATTTCTTGGCTAGATGTATTGACAATGGAAAAGCTGAGTATCAATAAAACAGACATTACGGTCAAAGCAAAGTTGAAAAATCAGATGAGATGAGAGTGAGCACATGCAGGTGGGATTGGTCTCTCCTAAAACATCTCCATCGGCATTGGCAAGGATGTCCGGGACAGTATCAGAGTGACCTTTAACCAGTCTTTAACAAGTTACCTACCGTGCATGCAAGCCATGACCATTCCAACACCTAAACAATCCCTTTAGTCACTGAATTAGCAAAAATCCCTCTAATTTAAACTCCTAACTCCCCAGCTCATAGAGAAGAATAGAAGAATATTTTCATAGTATTTTGATATGCACTTTACTGAGGATTCCTGCCTAACAGCATCACCTAAAATGGTGTTAAACTCCAAGTTATCCTCATAGTGCTCGTAAACCAGGAGCTGAGCTCTTACCGGGACAGAGTGCTGTGCTAGTCGTATTACTTTTAGGAGTCTTATTTCAAATGAGTTTTCAAATAACTTGAAATACCACAGCTAACAAAACGTTACAAACAAATCAAACACTTCCTCATACGACCAAAACGCTATTCCTGCAGCTCGCCGCTTCTGCACAGTGGCTGAAAAGGTGACGGCTGAAGAGATAATCCGTAATCTCCGCAGATTACTTAAACTCCAAGGAAATCTCTACTTTGAGAAACTTCAGGGGAACACAGAGCATCGCCCTTCCCCTGCCGGGCCCTTCCCCGAGCCGCCGCCGCTCGGACACCGGGGAGGGCGGGCCGGCGGGGCCGCCTCCCCGCGGGGAGCCGGGCGGCCACGCGGGTCCGGGCTGGGGAACCGCCTCGGCTCCTCGCCGGTTCCGCTGCCGGCACCCTCCCGGTGCCGGAGCGGGCGCGAAGGGCGCGGGGTGACCCCACCTGTGCGTGTCTCCCGCACCCCCCGGCCGGGCCGCGGTGACAGCCGGGCCCGCCCGGAGTGACTCGTCCCGGCGAGCCGGGAGGGAGCCAGGGGGGAGGCGGGGAGGCCGCGGCCGGGGCCGGGCCCGCCCTGCGCGGACACCCCGCGGCGGGGACACCCCCGCTCCTCGCCCGCCGGGCCCGGCGCGGCGCCGCCCGCACTCACGATGGTGACGCTGGCCTTGCGCAGGTCGCGGTTCTCCTCCTGCAGCGCCTTGCACTTGAGCTTGTAGGTCTCCAGCTCGATCTTCAGCACCTTGTTCTCCTGCTGCAGCGAGGCCAGGCGGTTCGTCAGCTCCTCCAGCCGGAACGGCGAGATCACGATCCCGCCCGCCTTGCCGCCCCCCGAGGAGCCGCCGCCGCCGCCCGCCGCGCCACAGCCGGGCCCCGCGCCCGGGCCGCCCCCCGACAGCGGCCCCGCGGTGCCGCCGCTGCCGCCGCCGCCGTCGGTGTCGCTCTCGCTGGCGCTGTCCGCCATCGCCCCGCGCGCGCCGCCGCCGCCGCCGCCCGAGCAGGGGGCGGCGCCCGCCGCGCGCCGGCGCCGAGACGGGCCCCGCGCCCGCCCACAGCGCCCCCCGGCGGCCCGCGCCGGCACCGCGCCAGCCGGCACCGGGGTGTGCCGGGAGCGGGGATCCAGGATACACCGGGACCGGGATGTGCCGGGATGTGCCGGGAGCGGGGATCCGGGACACAGCGGGACCGGCATGTGCCGGCGTGTGCCGGGAGCGGGGATCCGGGACACACAGAACTCAGGACCGAGAGTTATGCCCGGGGGGCTCCCTACACACCGGATCCTGGGCCCGGGATGTGCCCGGAGGGTGTCTGTTCCACACCGAACCCGGTGTCGGGATGTGCCGGGTCCGGACGTGCCCGGGGGGATGTGTCACACGCCGGGGCACCCGCGGGAAGCAGCCCGTGTGCGGGGTTCATCTCACTGCATCGCAAAACCCGTGAGGGGAAGCCCTGGGCTCTCCCGACAGTGCTATAGGGGAGGGAGCCCCGGGGTTCGCTACACACGACCCAAACAGCCCCGAACCTTGTTTTATTCAAGAATATTTGTACCAGAGCGGCGTTCAGGCTCTCACAGCGCTGTATCCCGGGCCCAGGCCCCTTCCCTGGGGCTGCTCGCAGCCCCTGAGGGTCGGACAGCCCCGGCAGGAGGAGGAGCAGGGACCCTCACCCGCCGAGCCCTCGGGGCCCGGGGAACAGCGCGGCCGCCAGCCCCGCTCCCCTCAGCACACAGACCAACCGGCACGGTAATTCAGCCCTCATACCGCGGCAAAACTGCTCTAAGATACATAGACACCCATCTTTCATTACTGCTAATGTATTTCCTGATTAGTAGGTGCATTAGTTTATTTCCTTTTTTTTTTTTTTTTTTACTATTTCTTTGCGGAGCAGCAGCGAGCTATAGTGGAGAATATGTGCCGTGCATTCTATGGCAAAACATGGTCCGTATTGCTCCTGGATAAATTAGTCACCAAGACTGTATAATTGGTTTCTCAATTATTTATGAAGGGGTCTTTTAACAACAGTAATTCTTCCATTAATGGCAACTAAGGATTTCATTATCTCTAACTGCACTACCTTTTTGTTCCATGCCATAGTAAATTTCAAATTTTACTCTTTTTAATGGCTATAATATATGAAGGAATTCCATCTCTGTAAGGTAATTATTCTTCTTGCCTGCCTGGGAATATAAGTGCAGGTCATTTTATTTTTGGTCTCTTAATCACAAGAAAACCATTAAAAGGGCTGTTCCTAGTTCTGAGCTTTGGGAACTGTTTGCTGTGATCTCTGTCCGTGTGTCTGTCCCTGGCATGCGACACGGCCCCAAACAGGGCTCAGAAGAGAGGGGGCCAAGTGGGAGTCCCCATTCAGCACCAGCAGAGACTCACAGCTCTTCCTCAGCCCCATCAGGAGGTCTCCATTCAGGGCTTTTCAGGCTAGAAAAGGTCCTGCATCCCCTACCCAGCCCTGTGGAAACTGGCTGCACTTCTGCATCCCATTACCTCCATACTGGTGATGACATTAAAATGTAATAAGTCCACCAAGCAACCCTCAGCACAACCCTGGCAGCTGCTGTCCTCAGCTGGATTTCCCATCTCTGGGCTTAGTTAGGGTTGGATTTCTCCCAAAACATACGAGCATTGCCATCAAGAGATGCTGCCATAGATGCACAGATCAGTTCGTGATGTCCATGAGGCCTCGTGCAACCTTTCTAGTGCTGGCCTAAAAATCCCCTGCACCAACCCCTGAGTCTGCAGGGGCAGACAAGCCTGACAACCTGGGGCAGCTGCCAGCTCCTCTGCCCTGCAGCCATGCCCAGGCTGAGCCTTTCTGCCAGCCCGGGCTGTGGAATAAAAACCTTGAGGGATTAAAATAGTATTCAAGAATTAGTGAGCACTATTTTGGACAGGTAGTTGCATTTCATCGGAATTGCTTTCAAATAGTTCTGCTGGTATTTGGGAAGCTGGCTGGACACCGCTGGGTCATGGGGAAATGTTATTTCATGCACACCCTTGACAGCATGGGCGATAGCTGGAAAGCCGGTTTGTCTCTGTGCACAAGCACACGTGCTCCTCAAATCAAACCAATTTCTAAACTAGCAGGTTTGCAACTTTATGTTCTTTCTCCATCTGTCTGCCCAGCTTTGATCAGCCAGTTATCTCCATTGCTTTCAGCAGGACTGCTCACATTTGAGTGTCTTGCTGAATCAAGGCCTAAATATTTTGAAAGCCTGCATCAGCAGAACGCATCTGCTCCGGGCTAATCTTACCCAGCAAGCCCCACGGCATGCTTAACCTTAAGCCACTCTTCCGACCTATCAATGTTAATCTAAAGTGCTTTGCTGATTTGGAGCACTATAATTTTCCAGAGGACATGTCCTCTGCTCCTTCAGACACCAAAATGAGCCTGAAAACAGACAGGGAGGTGCAGGCGACATCCTCAATCCAGCAGCTGGGCTGGATTGGCTCAGCCAGGGGCTGCATCCCTGGGATCACACCAGGCAGCTGCTGGTGCTGCCTTCAGCAGAGCATTTCTAGAGTGGTGCAGACAGCAGCTATGGAGATGAGGGATCTTGAGGCTCTGCTCTTGCCCAGGAGAGACAGAGAGGGATGGCATCAGAGGTCTCACTCCCAGCCAGCACACTGACTTTCATAACAGTAAATTATAACTTGGCACTTCTGTAGCTCGTTCTAGTTCAAAGCCATGCTGAAACATTATCTAATTAATTCACACAATAGCCCTGGAAGGCAAGAAAGGGAGGTAGGAAGCTGAGTTACTTGCCCAATGACAAACACTGAGTCAGTGGAGGAGTGGGAGGAAAACTCAAGGGCTCTGGATGCTTAGATCTGAGATGGCATCATTCTTGTTGCAATATCATTTCAGTCATTTAAAAAATAACACCTGTATATTTAATTACAATTACAGCCAACTACTCCAAATTAATAAACAGGGAGAGAAAATGTTATCCTAATTTGCGCCCTCAAAAAATAAAAAAATCACATGCTTTTCACACCTGTAGGATGTTACCCAAACCAATTAAGATGTATAAATATGTGATATAAGCAAAATTAGCAAAACCGCCTTTTGAAGACATGTACAGCAGACTGTCCCACTGACAGGGCTGCTCAGGTGCCACTGGTCCTGGTCCCCACTGCAGGCAGTGAGGGGCTTGGCACCACAGGAAAAGCCACCACAAGCAGCCTGCCACCACTACAGCATCTGCAGGACAAGGTCCCCACCCTCCTTGCCTCAGTATCTTTTTATTGCACAAAAAATAAATGCGGAACTGTAAGGGGGAAAGGAAAGGTGTTTGTTGAAATAAAGAATATGAAAATGTCACCAGCACCCTTATAAGTAGGAGACCAGACCAATCAAGAAGAAGAAATAACAAAACAGGGATTTATTCACAGAAACCATCGTTACAGGAGATATTGGGCAATTAGAAACAGTGTTCCATAAACTCACATCAACAGTAGAAATATTGTATAAAATACATTTCTAGGTGTGAGGGGTTAGAAGAGGTATGCTCAGAGATTTAATGTAATCCTTAATGCAATTCCAGAGGTCCATTAATCAGCTGGAAGACCTTCCATAAGAATACAATTTCATTAAAATATTCAGTAGTTACAGACTGAAGAGGAAAAGGCCAACTGAACTAATTAACCCAAGGAAAAAAAGTCTGCATAGTACTCAGAGTACCTGACTGAAATGGGGGGAAGAGGGAATGGAAAGACAAAGTTGCATGAAAACGCAATTAATGACAAATACTGCTAGGAAAACATACTGAAGCAGCATTAAAAAGAATGTGACCTGTACATAAGGGAATATTAAAAGGGAGAAATGGAGTGCATATGTGGAGAGGCTGTAGAAGAGGAGAAAGCTTGGTTTGAAAGATATTTGTATGAGCAGAAGAAACCCAAATTGCCAATATTGTGGATTAAGGCATCTATTGATGCAAATTAAAACATGTTTTCTAATATAGAATTCAGATGAAAATAATGTCACACTGCTTTGCTTTTCTGACCAGGAATTATTTAATCAGAAAGCTGTGTTGGAAAGAAGTCTATTAGGAGAACAGAGTATCTGACTATGAAAATGTGCTGTGTGGTAGCCAAGCAGCAGCTAATGCATCTTCAGGCTTTGCTTTTGTACCCCTGTTCTCCCCAGTGAATTTTTTTCAGAGTTCATACTAGGTTGGTTCTGTTGGTCTGGCCATGTCATAATGATATCCAACCCCTGGAAGCCTTCCAAGGAAGTTGGTGGACAGGGGATTGCGGTACTTTGCTGTTTTATAGCCCAAATATCTCTCAATAATTGAACATTAGCGTGGTGGGAAAAGTACCAACAAAACTTTTATAATAAATCTTTGCCTTCCTCCAGGACTTAGGGTCAAATAAATAAAGACATGCACAATTTGCATGCTGTTTTTAGCATCAGCAGTTATGAAAAATGTGGCACATACATAGATTTTCCTTGAGCAGCTCATTCTTCTGTCCTTCACTAACCTTTTCCTTGCCCAGTAATGGGCTACTTTTGACATCAAGCATTTTGTAGCAAGCTGAGTGTAAAGGGTCTGCATCTCTATCAGAAAACTGCTGTACTTTCAACCAAGCAAGAATATTTTCTTCTGCACTGAGACCATGTTTTCCCTCCCTTGCTCACTCAGGGGTTAGAGGCAAGCTGAGCTAGGAGCTTCTCCTCATCCAGCCCCAGTTTGGTAGGATCTGCCCTGAAAACAGAGGTCCTGTTTGCACTCCTCGCCTCCTCCTGTCCCTTGTCAACCCCCACACATGACCTCAAGGCCAAGGATGCAATGGATCAACAGCAGCTTTTTCATACACCATGTGTGTGGCTAGGACAACAGCCAAGCCCCTGCCCACCATCCCTGCACCAGCCTCAGCCAGGCATGTCCCAGCCCTCTGGACTGCACCCCCTGGCAGGGGCAGGAGGGCTGTCCCAAAGCTATCATGCTGCCCCTGCAGAGCCCTCCTACCATGCAGGGCTGGCACAGCTCCTCCAGGCCAAGCTGCTTGCGCTTCTGTATAAAAATTTGATGAAATTGCCACGGATGGACTTCATGGAGTTTCATCAAATGTTATTGACTTGGTCCTGTTCAAAGAAGCCCGAGTTATAAACTCCTTCCTAGAGGGCATGGAGAGGTTTTTGGGAGCATGTGCCCCACATCCCAGGTTACCGTGGCCTCCCCAGTAGAGCACCTCAATTTCCTGCACAGTGTGCTACAGACAAAGCCTGTGTTAAACAACCCCCCAGGAAATTAGCATTAATTAGCAGGGTGCTGCAATTCTGCAAGTGATTGCCACTTACCCCACTAATGTCAGCTCCACACTATGTGAGCTCTTAGAATTTCTGACATCAAAATTATTATTGGCCACAAATAAAATGTAATTTATATTCTTTCAGAAATGGATAAAGTATGGTAGGATACTCCACAGCATTATTAATTAGTGCTAAATCAAATATCAAAGGATGAAAATAACGCTGTATTTAGCAATCAAGTTGGTTTTAATAGATGCAATCAGAATCCCATGACTTACAATTTTTGCCTCTAAGGGGAATGTTCTCACTGAGCAAAACCTTAAAAAAAAAAAAAAAAGGCAAAAGTGCATATTTAGGTAGGGTCCTCACTCACTCCAGAGCTGTCTGTGCTGTTTGCTAGTTCTGGCAAGACTTCTGTTTTCCTTCTCAAATGACCATTTACACTTCAACCTTGTTTTTCCCAAATATCCTGAGCTACCGTTGGAACCATTCAGTGCAAAACAAAACCAACACCCAGAAAATCCTGTTTGTGCAGCATTTAATATGAAATTTTAAACTCTGTGAATTTAGCTCCAGAGTTCCTGCTCTCTGCTGTCTCTTTGTATTTAAAGGGGAAGCAAACTGTGACACAGGTGCCCTGCTTTGTTCCACACCAGCACCAGGCACTACCAGGGAACCAAGCAGAGGAAGAGATGAGTCAAACAAAACGCTGCCTTTTGGATGCTGTTAGAGATTGAAGCGAGGCTCTTCTACAGTACAGCTCTTGCCTTCCTGCTGGTTGTCACCGCAGCCTTTGCTTCCAGCTGTACAATTATGATATAATATTAAATACATACATCTCACAGCATTTACTGAAAACACTCTTTCTCATTCAGCTGGTCTGGATGCTCGAGGGGAGGGAGGGAGGTGTCTGGATGGCGAGGTCTGCAGGAGGATGATCACTGCTGTTGGACTGTGAACTGCAGTAAGATGCACTCGTTCTCCAGTGATGTAAGTGGCATTTGTCCTCCAAACTCTGGCATAGGGACCTGAACCACCAGCATTGTATGAACAGTATCCTGACCTAGGTAGAACATACATTGCAACACAGACTGGCTGCTCAAACGATGAAAACTTCATTTACTGTCACTGCTTCAAAAGCCAGGGGCCCTAATACCTCAGAGACACTGACAAACCAACCTGTTACATTC
Source organism: Eopsaltria australis (assembly GCA_034509425.1). NCBI lineage: Eukaryota > Metazoa > Chordata > Aves > Passeriformes > Petroicidae > Eopsaltria > Eopsaltria australis. The sequence continues at coordinate 4,048,089 of JAVTVJ010000138.1, forward strand.
TCCTGAAGCCAAGTGCTGTTCATCCCAGTCAGGAGAGCTTTGCTGACAGACCCCAGGTGAGGACCAGTTCCTGTGGGGATCAGCAGATAACAAGCAGACTGAGGTGGATCTGTAGCAGAGGTGCATCCTTAGGTGCCAAATCTGGGGTGAAATACCTCATCTTCACGTTGCCTTAAAAGCCAGGCAAAACCAATCCCTGAGTAATAAATAAACTGCATTTATGGCACCTGAGCAGAAGCCTGCAGTTCAGAGCCGTGTATGTGCTGATGCTGCTTACAAACCTCTGTTTTGGCCACATTCTTTATACAGTTCTCTATCACCCATAATACATAGGAAGCACATGCAATATACAGGGGATGTACACTTCAATGTCCTCATGGGCTGTGGGTCTGCTATTGGTCTGATGGGGAGAAAGTTGCTTTTGGTAGTGCTTTTCCTGGTTCTTGACAGGGCAAAAGAATTTACAGGAGGTCCAGAGCTCACATGTGTGGGAGAAAGGGCTGCCCCATACCCCTGTTGCCCATGACCTTTCCCCACATCTCCAACTCAGGGAGTGGGTTTTCCTTAGCTTTGCTGGGCATGTGCTGCTGGCTGCTGTGTTTTCCTCCTGCTGCCTCGACCTGGGGAGAGCCTGCCAAGCGACGGCCTGTCACACTGGGAAGATGAGGAGATGAATCAGACAAAAGAAAAGCAGCTAAAAGCCAGGGGCAGTTCACTGCTGGCCTTGCAAATCGTCATGTCTGTAGGGTACAAGAACACTGCCAAATACACATTATCCAAGAGTTTTAACACAATTTATTTTATGCTTAAATAATCAACTAGATCATCCAGTGTTTGTTGTTTTCATACATATGTAATTAGAGCTATTATCAATGAATGCTGTTTCCATATGAATATAATCAACAAATTAAAGTATTTCACCAAAAACCAAATAAAAATGCCCTTTAAAACACAGCAGCCTTAACAACCTAATATTACACTGCTAGGATGATTACAGATGATTGGCTTACTGAAAGATTCTACATCTTATAGCCAGTACACAATACAGTAATAATTTTACAGCGTGCTGCCAGTCTATTAGCTAATAATTTCTCTTCAGTTCATTTAAAAATATCCCAAACTTGTGCTCCTTAGAGCACCAACCCACTTCTAAAGCTGCAAGCATTACCCCCATTATAAAGCAAGAACAGATAGCACCCCCCTCCCCATAATGCAACTACTGTATATGTTATGGGTCTTAGGTAATTTCATTGAAAAATTGGCAACAGCAACAAATATTAGATGAAGGGCTTTGTGTTTACAGATAAAATCTTATTTTTCATGTTGCGGTATAGTGTTTGCAAAACTGGAAAAGATTTAATCAAAATAAGGTGAAACACATGCATCAAAATATTAGTACTCTGAAGAAAAATTTTCACAGAACTACAGAATTCCTCATTTTGGGAATCATTTAAATTTGCAGCAGATTTTAAAGATTTTTTTAAAATCAAGCTAGCGATTTTGCATATACAAACATTATAATTGCTAATATACAAGAATCTGTGAAGATACACCCAGAATATCCCTGTAGGTGCAGCCATTTGAGACACCTAGCCTGCTCAATGCATTTGCAATATTCTGTTTGTGATCGAAAAGGCAGTGCCTTATCAACATTTATTCTATTCTGTTAGAATTTATACAGTGTTATTTATTTACAGCAAAACTATTGATGTTTAAAAAAGAAACAAATAGTGTTTTATACCCTGACAGTTTGGGTCCAAGAAAAATAAGGCGAGCTGTTGTGGATTTTAGTATTTTTAGTGTCTTTCCATGGTTTAACCATTTCGTCTTCGCACATCCTCTCTGGCCACAGGAATTTATTTCTTTTGAGATGACATCAAACTGCTTGAGAGAAGCTGTTAACAGCATGGCATCTTGTATATACACTGCATTGGTAACTGCGCACCCTCCAATCCTGTGAATGAACGTGAATTTCCATGCTCTGTAAATTGGCTCATGCTAAATTAATTTTTTTGTTTGGGATTTTTTTTTTGTTTGTTTTTTCTTTTTGCATAAAAACCATGCGGTTAATGTGGGGAAGCAGCAAACACACGCACACTTTTATAGGTGAATGTTTAATTCCTGTTGATTTTTCTTCCGTGAGTGTCCCTCTAGAATACTGGCAGTAAAAGCACACAGTTCTGTGGAAAGAAAACAGAGAACCAATCATTTCAGAAATATCTTGTTAAAATCAGTTTCATACCTTTCCCTGACTAAACAGAAATGTAATTGGCACGATGGAATTCTGCAATAGGCTAAATCACACAGTTTCTAGGTAGGCAATGACATTAGCTGAGCTCCAGCATGAGGGGAAAATGCAGCTGCAGATGTCTCGTGAACCGATTTACAAATATGTTTGCAGCATGCTGCATTTCATCACCCCAGACACGGCACCAGCTCATTTGATCCAATGATGACAAGGAATAGGTTCTCTTGTTGTGGAAGGAACAGTACGCTCTCCAGACGGAGAGAACTGCTGCTTCCACAGCACGTTTTTTTTCATTGTGTGCAAGCATCCCCACAGTGATGGAAAACCTGCTCTCCTTGCACATCCACCTCTGCAAGTTGCTGAGGGAACGCGACTGGCAGAGCCAGGAATGCAGCGCCCAGCCTTTAGGAGGCTTGGTGAAGGACAAAAGCGAGGAGGAGGAGGAGCAGCCCCATCCATCTCCCTCCCACCTGGCTTGCACGAGTAGCACCAAGGAGAGACAGTCCAGCTCCTGCTCTCTCGCCCCTCAGAGCAGAGCCATGCACGTAAGGACAGCAAGTTTGTGACATTCATTGTACAGCAGCAGTGTCTCGCTGCAGAGAGGGCAGGAAGCACAAACACAAACACACCAGAGAGCAGGAGCTGGAAGCCCCGTGGCTCTCCAGACCCGGGCACAGGGCAGCCTGCTCGGGAGCACGACTGGCACAGACATGCCTGTTTACTAATCAGGTCACAGGTCCACGCGCATTCCCCAGGAGTGCTCGCAGTCTCCTTCTACGCTAAAGCAATCTGTCCTTGCCCACATCTACACTTGTCATAAATCTGTCCTGCTGCTGAGAGCCGCCTGTTCCCTCTGCAGCAGTCACGCCAGCTCACACCGTGCTGTCCTGCGGAACCGCACGCAAGAGTTCTTGGCTTCTCCTTTCAACCTGTGCTTCACAGTGGGCTTATCTGCAATGGTGACAGGGACATTTTCACAGCAAAACCTAGCTAACCTAGATAGTTTTTTTCAAGCACTCCAAAGAAAAGAACCACCTCTGCCTGCCCAACAGGATTTTTTTTTTCTTTTGTGAGTACAAAACAAACTCTTTTTCTATAGAATCCCCTGCCTGTGCAAACACATCCACTTCTGCACCCAAATTAAATGTTTTCAATGGACTCTTGACCAGGTTCTCAATTACTTAGTGCATATTTGGTCATGCTTATCATATCAAAGTTTGGAGCACAGAGATTCATCTTACAGGACAAAGTTACCCCCTGAGTAAAGGTTCATTACCCAAGGCAGACTCTCTGAGTTCCTCAGGGACTCTAGCATGGAAGACTTGCCTACTGGAAATCACAGGAGAAATGCATCAGCAGTCATGGGAGCAAATGTGGCTCTGAGGAACTCAAATTCTGGCTTCCTGAAGGTCAGACTCTGTTTCATACATTAGGCAAAGACTGCCTTATTTATATAATTTTATTTCAAAATTAAATTATTTTCCCTTATGCCTGGTGTCTTTTGCATCAAACTTGCACGCTAGAAGGTTCTTTAGTTGCACAGCTTATGAGGTTCAATGCCCCATCTTGCCTTCAGTGCCTGAATTTACACATTTCTGCTGCTTTGCCCCTGCAGATTGACAGTGGAGCAGCATGGGACCCCACACGGGACACAATTTCATACAAGCAGTGCCACCACTTGGCCATATCCTTGAGCTCTGTAAAGGGGAAAGCCGTGTCAAAAGAATCACCCCCCTTTTCCAAACAATAAATATTTTACGAGTATGTTGAGCACCAAGCCGCGTGGAGCTGTATTATACTATTAGCACATACAGGGGGGCTCTCAGTAAAAGCAGGAATTCAGGTGGATGCAGTAGGTGCTTACCAGATACTGAAATCACAGCAGCCACCTCACAGAGCTTGTTCCTTGGGGCTTGATCCCATAAATCCCTCAGACAGATCCCACACACTGAGTGCTGCTTGTCTAAATGGCTCTACTCCCATGCACACAGCACCTGAAGGGCCAGGGGGCTGTAGGGGCTACGTTGCATCAGTCAGAAGGGACTGGTGACTCAGGAGAGACTCTGCTTCTGTCTGTCCTTTTCCTCACTATCTGGTCTATTTGCCAGGTCCTGTTTATTCTGTTCTAAAATCCTACAGTCAATCCTATACCATATGTACAGTAAAAGGCTAATACACAGTCCTACACCTCATAAACTCTTCCTCTCTCCAATTCCTGAAACCCAAAAAAGCTAAGAGAAGTTCTGAGCAGAAAAAAGACATGTCCAAGGTAAACCTATGCACTTGGAGCCACAGCTGATGGACCAGCATTGATAGACACTGATGGGCTCCTCCCATATTTACAGGCACATCTCTGTGTGACTCTAGCTGTGTCATCAGGACAAAGCAGCCTCTGGCTCCAGGGTGCTCCGTCACATCTTTACAAAGTCCCCTGCAAGGGCGTCTTAGTCTGTGCATTTGAGATTAGCTTGGGAAGCCCTTATACCATCAGCTGCTGGCTTGCTACCATCGTTAAGGCTGGATCAATAAAATTCACAAGAAACAGTTGGTAGGGATTATTTGCTGGCAAACATTGAGACACTTCACTTACAAGGACTTTGACTTGCATAACTGTCCTCAAAGCACATGTCTGACAGTGGAAGAAGCATTTCACCCCTAGCAGGTTTATTTGTGTGCAGCTCCTTTACTATTTGCCTTTTAAGTTCTTCAGGGTAGAAAGTTCTATGGACTACAAACACTACACTCTGTAAAATTCCCAGAAATCTTGCACATGCTGAATATTGCTTGCTTTCTTTTCCAAGAAGTAAAGCTTAATTTCTATATGTGAACACAAGGTCATTTTCTGCTTACAAGATCAAGGGCCAGCTATTCAGCTCTGCAGCTGGAAAGCAAAGTCAGGGTAGCAGAGGCAAGCCTTTATGCAGCCCAGGTGCTGTTCCCCATGCTGGCTAAAGCCTTCAACAAGGGAAGAAAATTGATGGCACTGACCGTTCAGTGGTCGGCTTTCAGCTTTCATGAGTAACTTTTCTTCTCCACGTGTCTGACTTCTTTCTTTGTCTTAACCTTATAAGCTTCTCCCTGTTTTAAAGAAGAAGTATAAACATTAACATAGTCAGCAGAGAGCATTCGTAATTGTAAACCTGCTTCCAGAACAGGCTCCACATTTTGCTGTAACAGGATAAGTAAAAAGCAGTTAAATCACATTAACACTTCATTTCAAAGATACACACAATCTATTTATCCACTCTGCTGAGCTGCAAAAGCACAGGTCTGAAATATCATCTTCAAGTAGAAAACACAGCTCTACAATTTCAGCCTGACCCCTGGGTTGGAGTGCCTGGCTGGCAGTCAGTCCTCAGCAGAGCCCTTGCTGCCAGCTGCAGTGGGAGCTGCTGCCACTGACAGGGAAAAATCCCCTTTCCCAACCGTCCTCCTGGGTCAGCCAAATTGCTGGGCATTCCCAACAGCAGAGCCTGTGGCTGCTCTTATGATGTTTCACAACATCTGTGCTTTAAAGTGAGCAGGTTAGTAATGGAATAAAGGGAAGAGGAAGAAAGCCAGCAAAAACCACCACTGAAGCAGCACAGAAGTAAAACCAATGACAGTGACAAGCAGTGCAGGTTTCAACGTCTTCAAAACAGCAAACCCCAAAATAAAGTTCATCTTTGCTCATTAAAAGTAGCTCAATAATCATCTAAAAATAAATTCTCCAGTAATCACAAGCCTCACTCACATCAGAGAAAGGCATCTGTTTCTATGTGGCTATGGGCAGAATTTACCCCTCAGGTGATCTGCATTGATGTATTTGTAACTATTTGTAGTTTCCAACTAATCTAATCTGGTGCAGCAAATTGAAAATGTTTACCCCTTGCTGGGCATGATTTTTTTCCCTTCATAAGCAACTAGGAAAGAAGGAATGGAAATAAGTGTGATTCCATTCTCCTATTTTCTCTTATTTCCGTGACGTGTGTGTCCCCAGTTGTTTTTTTTAAATTTTTTTTATTACCAGAAGATAAAGGGTATTTGTTATCTTCCTTTCTGAATCTGTTTTCACTCAGACAAGAATTTCATTAGCCCCAATGGCAGTTTTACTCCAGCAGAGACCTCTGAAGGCCATGTGCTGGGGAAGAAGGCATGAGCTCTTCTGAAGCCATTTGTTTCCAGGGGCAATGCCCATTCCCCCAGCCGAGGCACAGCCTGCCCACTCCTGCCCCTGTCACTGAAGCCCTCTCCAAGAGAGGCTGGGGTGTGCTGGCACACAACAGTCCTACTCTTCTCACTGACAGGGTGATAAAGCTGGGCATAGTCCAGGCCTGCAGAAAGCTTCCAATTTTGATCACCAGGGACAAAATCCTGTCTTGGTGCTCACTTGTAAAGGATACCATTGCTTGGGTATGTTCCTGTTGACCTGAAGCCTGCAAACCCTCGGTCACCAGCACCAGGGGTATCACACCAAGGTGAGTGAGAGGCCACTGGCATCAGACTGTAGCTCATTCCTTTGGGCTGGCGAAAAGGCCACACAATCCACCTACAGCTGTCAGGCACAGATTCTGCAAGGGCTTAACCAAACACACAGACACGGCTCAACCTGACGGCACAATCGAGGCCCCAAACCCATGGCTTAGATCTGCTGCCTGTTTTACAGAAACAGACCTTGACGCCCTGTGCCGACAGAATTCCGCCGGGCCCCGTGATCCCAACGCACAACTTGCCAATAACCGCAAGCACCGCACTTTTCGCCAAGGCTTCTTGTTAAATGCAAACCTCCAGCCCTTTAGCAGCACTTTCTAGCAGTCAACACAACCCTCTGCGCCTACTGTTATTTCCTGGTAGTCCCCGTTGCATTACCATTTCACCAACTTTCCTCTCATGGGGGATAACAACGCGTCTTACTACCTTCCGGGTGATCTGTGGGAAGCAATACATGAAAAGTATCGATTTTTTTTTTCCTAGATTCTAAAGGGAGAAAAGTATGTTAAAAGAAGTTACTTGAATGCAAAGACTCAGAGCAGTGATGTAATTCATGATTACTTTTCTCGTGATGACGTTGCCTTCTTCATCGGTAAACTGTTCCTCTGTTACAGATTCACCAGGAATGTTTTTTGCTTCCTCACCCTAAAGAACGTGTTATAAGATTAGCAATAGAGCCTATATTCTGTCAAACCCACACATATTTCCACACCAATCCAAGCAACAAGCACATGCTAGCTTCAACTTTATGTAACAGTTTGCTTTATGTCACACGAACTGTATGAAAGCCTCATTCATTTAGCGATGCTGATACGTGTGCATTTATTCTACAAAATGTTTTCTTAAAGCCCGTAGGGAGCTTCTAGCACACTGCTCTTCTTAACTAATGCGTGTCAGGAAGTTCTCTGGGCAACAAAATCTAGTTGTCAGTCTGAGGCCTATGAGATGGAGGCACAAATTCATGATGCTATAATCTCCAGTCAGACATCCCTTAGCTTTTCATAGCTTCTCAGTGCCAGGCACACGCAGAAACATGGTCTAACATGGGGGAAATTCGGGACTTAAAAAGATAGCTCTGCCTATAGCTTGCTAAACATGAGGTCTTAAACACACACACAGAAGACAGACAAGACTTCTCAGCACTTACAAAATGGAGGAAGTTATCTTACGTGACACTTTGGTCGGCACGGTGCCACCGAGCCGAGGTGCCTTGGCAGCCCGGTCCGTGACTTACTGAGATCAGCAGCACTCCAGCCATCACTTCTTGTAGTACCAACAATTTATAGGACCAGTGTAAATAAATGTAAAAGCAGTTTCCTAACTGCCACGCCAGTGACTGAATTCCACTTAAAGGAATTACTGCTCAAATAATAAATAAATGACATTACTTTAGAGTCTCAGCCTAGCTGGCAGTCATGAACTTACGTTCCAAAAGAACTTTGCTAACTTTACCTCACAAAGTCATGTTTCCAAACCTGGGTGCTGAGGCAAGCACTGCTTTTGATGCTTCAAAAATATCCACTGTCTGTGCTTACATCTTGCATATAAGTAAGGCAAACATAATGATAACGTAGCTGGCCTACATATGAAAAATTTCCACTTGTAAATGAATAACCCAAACAAACAAAACAATCCTTAAAATTTTTCTTCTCCCCTCACCCTCAACCCACTACAGAAAAATTACAACTAGAGGGAGGAAGCAGAAAGAAAACCTTGTATAAAACACATTATAACAATACTAACTACAAAATAATATTTGAAAGAATACGATTACAGCTTTTGTAATGCTTCCATGTACTGAACAGCACAGAGCAAATACAGTTTCTATTTACTGTGGTCTATACACTGCATAGTTGTCTACATAAGCTCCTGGCACTGCTCTATAACAAACAAATACAGTGACGCCATGTGTATTTTTTTTAAAAGTGTTTACCCTACTAATGCAGCTTTTTCAATATGTACATGGTAACATTGGGATTGTATGCTATTTCTAAGCTCTAAGCAAAACAAACCTTTCCTTTTGTTTACAAGCTATTTGTGGTCTTTTCTAGGCAAGCTTTTCCATTTTCCTCGCCTGGGGGAGAATAGCAGCGCAGGCAGGAGCCAGGGGGGAGTACGGCAGAGCAGAGCCCCTGGCCATGTTTGTCATTCTCCACAAGTACAGAATTTCTGCTGGTTTCACACTGAAAGCTGTACTGAAGTCACCACTTGGTAATTAAGCAACGGAATGGTTTCAATCATTTTACACATCTTTTTTCCCCAGGCTTTCACAGGCTGTTAGCAAGCTGCACAACTTGCTGAACTTTGGTGCTTCAGGAAGCACTGCCAAGAGAAGGACAGGCTTCGCAGCCAGGTGAATTCCACTGCATAGGGACATAAGGATGAGGTGTCCCTGTGCCTGGGACACACTGAGCTGAGGTGCCCAGGCCAGGGAACAGTGGCATCCCTATAAAAGCACAGCAGAACAGCTACTGAAGCCTTCAGATGGAGCCTGAAAAATTCCTTCCCCAGAAGGAGAAATGACACACCTGCCTAAGCACTGCAGCAGGCTCTGTGCAGCAGGAGGGAAGTGCAAGGCTGGTCCCTGTGGTGAGCGGGGCCCCAGTGGCAGCAGCTGCTTCCTTTCTCATGAGCCAGGCAGCAGAAATGAGAACGGGACAGGACTGCTGTGGGGCAGGGGGCAGTGACTGAATCAAGGGTTTGGGAACTGAAACCTGTGGGGTTTCCTACTCACAAAGAGACAGGAGGGGTAAAGGCTTATTCTGGAGACTTCACACTTTAATCAGATGCAGAGCAGATGCACAGCTTCTTTCCTGGCCTTCCACATGCGGGTTCAGAGAGTCCCCAGTGAGCTCCAACACAGTACCCCAAGGAGCAGGAGGGAACCCTGGCACAGACATCTCATGGAGAACAGAGGTATGGAAAGATTCCCTCTCATGAGTAGGATCTCCAAAGCCACTACAATAAAACCCATGAAAACCAGAAATAAAACAACATGGCCAGTAGCAAGGTCACCAGACTACTTGGCACATCAACACCGCTTACGTGTACTGGTTCTTTGACTCCTCACTGCAGCTATGAGCAAGGTTATCCCTTAAAACAACCTAGTGAGAATTACTGTGTTCAGCTTCAAAGTGAAAAGTGTACTGCTGCACTGAAAGATGTCTCCTGAAAAAAAATGCAGTTTTAAAGGTGTGGCGAATCTTGGGTTTTAATTAGCTACATGCTCCTTTAAGCACGATTTAAGGATAAATGCTGTAAATACTCAGCAGTCAGCACGCATGAAATCCAGCTTTCACAATTCTCTTGCTGGTGGGTAGTTAAACAAATTGCAGGAGGGCTCACAACTGGCAGGAGGTAGATCTGATTTACTGACTTTTCTAATCCTATGCAGTTATAAAGATGGATGTTTGCTAGGAAAAAAATCCCCTACCCACTGTCAGTTTTAGTTATGAGCTCAAACCAGCATTGGGTTAGAATGGCACATTAGATGACCTTGTCAACAAAAGCTGTTTTTAAACACAAAGCTGGTGCATCTGCGTCACAGCTAAAGAATAAAATTCTTTCCGCTGCATCATACTTATGTGGGCTTCATTTTACCCTTGACCAGTCAAAATCACAGCCACAATACCGAAAGCTTTGGAAAGGCAGGGAGAAAACTTAATACCGTGATTACTGGAAGCCCAGTTATATCCCTGGGACTAAAGCATACAAAGGCTGCAGTCTGCAAGCCTCAGCCCCAGAACATGCCAGGAAGCTTTGCAAAGCAGAGTGCTTTAATGTCACCCTGCTCGCTGGAGTGTAGGCCTGCCAAAACCAGCTGGTATCCTCTCTCTGTTGCTCTCCAGGGCAGGAGAAGCAAAGAGCAGTTTCCTCAAAGTCTTCTGCCAGCTCCACTGATTTTCTTAACAGTTATTTGCAGATTATGGGTGTTCCCAGGGAACTCCAGATAAATGGAGTTATACAGTTGGTGCTGCAGTGTTGTGCCAAAGTTCACTGTAGATTTGTCAGAGCTCTGGTTTTCTTTCATGTTTGTTTTGTTACTAGAGGGATAATAGTCCCTTTTATTCCTCCCATACATCTAGTGTTGTTGTAACAGTGGAGAAAAAAGGTGCAGCTGCATGTGTCTTACCCACATGGATAAAAAGGAATTTAAAAGCAGGCGGAAATAAGCAAGATGGAGAGATCCTAAATATTTAATTTTGCCAAAGACCAGAGGCAATGCTGCAATGGGAACAGGAGCTGCACAGACCGCTCAGACCCCTTCCCTCACTGGCCTAAGCCAGCATCAGGATATAATCCCTTCAGTCTCGAGATCACATTCTTGTAATGCACGAACAGCAGCTGCGCCTCGTTCTCCTTGGGGTCTTGAGCCTCTGTGGCAGTGGCAGGAGAAGCAAACATCTTTCATTAAGGTCATTTTCATTAGTGAGTTCTGCCTACTCAGGGAGAGCTTGTTAATCAGATGCCACAACTCTCTGCCTGTGCCCATGCTGAGTCTGTAGTTGCTTGTTTGCAGATGTATTGCTAAAGCCACAGAAGGGGGAGAAAAATCCCAGCAAAACAGGCAAGGCAGGGAGACCTGAGAGCAAATGGTGCTGCAAATGGGACAGAGTATAGTCCACTCCTGGGAGCTGGGGCATAGGTCTGGTGCATGTGGCATGGAGGAACCCGTGATGAACACATCTCAGAACAGCACTTCTAGTCTGGGGTTCAATTTACTCCACGTTACTTAGGCTTACTGAGGCTGGCAGCTCCAGCTCTCATCAGGCAGGACAGGGTGAGGGCACTTACCTGCAGCTCTTCCAGCCAGACAGAGACTGCAGTGGAGATGCTGTGCCCAGCTGAATACACAAAAGGAAATGCTTCCCATTTTCCTGACATAGGGCACAGGCACTTAATTCTTATCACCTACAGGATGGCCACATTTCACTTTCCATAAATAGGCTCCCCCTAAATAGCAAGACCATGGAAGCTGCTGGCTCTAGCTTTGGCTAACTGCTGCTCAGGCCACTGCTCCTATGCAGGCTGAACCGAACCCTCCATGATCAGTATGGGGCGTTTCATGGGCAAAATGCATGGAAAGGGACAAATCTTTAATAAAAATTGGAAAGAAACAGAAAAAGTAAAAGATACTAAATTACATCAGATGTGAACAACCACTGCTTAGAAATGTATTTTATTTTCCATTACATTCTACCATAAACCTTTTGGCAAGAATCTTACTAAAACAGCTTTAGCCAAAAATTTGTATCCATGAAAGATTTAACAACCTCTGAAAAAGCATGAAAAGTTGGACACTGATTTCTGCCATGACTGAATAACAGGAGCTTTGGATCAGGCTTTGAATGTCCACATTGTGGCAAGCACTCTTATTTTTCCCTTGTGTGCTAATTGCTCGCATTCCTGCACTACCATAAACCCATTTCTTTTACAATGCCCCATCCCATCAATCCACCATGTAAACACAAGAGGGGAAAGAAAGAAAAACAAAAACATCTGCACTACCTTGAGGTTACAATATGATCCTATTACATGTGGAAATGGGCATCAGTCCTTGCTTGTCTGGTTTTATGGGCTCAGCCCTCTGAAGTGCTAAATCCCATGGGAATGTGCTCTAGAGTGCTGAGCACTTGACAGGACTCAGCTCTGGGAAAATACCTCTGTGGGAGACAAAAGTCTTTCCCCATATTTGGGCCAGGGCAGAGAACTAAGGTACCAGTTGAATGGAAGTAACAGTGTTAGCAATAGTGCAGAATGGCACGGAAAGGAAAAACAAGTTGGGAAAGAAAAGCAAAGGTAATGAAGCAATTCAGCCCTGACTGTACCTGTGCAGGCTCATGGCAAAGCAAAGCCTTTTTACCACAGGACTCAATTTATCCTCAGGGTTTTGGTGCCAGCAAACTTTATGCCTGCAGGCTCTGTGAGTACCTCTGTTGCTTTTAATGCAACATGCAGGCAGTAATGAATACGAGGAAGAGCAATTAATATTAGGAAAAAATTCTTTACTGTGAGGGTGGTGAGGCACTGGCACAGGTTGCCCGGAGAAGTTGTGGATGGTTTGCCCATGGAATGTTCAAGGTGAGGCTGGATGGGGCTCTGAGTATCCTGGTCTACTGGTAGGTGTCCCAGCCCATGGCAGGGGGTTAGAACTGAACAATCTTTAATGTCCCTTCCAACCCAAGCCATTCTATGATCCTATTAATACAGGCTACAGTAAAACAATGAGTTTCCACATGCAGTTCTGCTCACAGGAGGCTCCAAGCACACCCTCATTCCCTCCCCACTGCTGCTGGACCTAAGCTAGCTGTAGGGTTGGGCACAGCACCCACTCTGCCAGGCACTGAGGCACTGGCAGGTAAGAACCTGCTGCTCCTGGCCACTGCTCAGGGCCCTGCAGCAGCAGTGTGAGCTATTTTCCCTCTGCAGGCTGTGAGCATTGCTCCAGGCCTCCGAGCCCTACATCCTGAGACCTCTTCCCTGACTGAGGAGCTGTACCTCAGCTTGTGCATGCTCTCACAGTGATTTCAGTTCACCCAAAGTGATCGTCTGATCCCAGGAATGTGCAGAAAAAAGTCCAGATCCCTACCAATGTTAAATCTTGATTTTTCCATTTCATACCACCATTTCATGAACTTTACATGATCAAAATGGTTGCTTCCACTATCAAACTCTTTCTCTAGAAGGCCTGATGATTGTTGCTTTCCAATTTCTTCTTGTTCTCTTTAAAAGATGCAGAGTGGGGGATAAAAAAAGAAGCTATAAATGATCAGAAAATAACCAAAGAATCACATGCATTTTCTAATCAAGAGACAGGTACAGCTGAGATCAGACACGTTCCCAACAGCGCGGGTTCAGCCGCCTCCACTCGCCATGCACACCCTCCCCACTGGGTCTGCACTAGCTGCAGATTCCAACACTAAATATGCTGCTTTACCATGGCTCTGTTAAAAGTTCTACCCCAAATTATACCACCACATTTAAAACCAGTTTTCTGTGCCTGTCTCTAAACACAGGGGCTGTACTCGGAGAGCAAGAGAAAGCTGCCTTTGACACACTTTCCCCTTTTCTACTCCAACATTTCCTGACTGCAAACCAGCGGACACCAAAATAGTTCAGGCATAAATTGGGTGGGGGCCCTTAGCCACAGGCCAACTATGATGTCTTTGAAAGTGCAGCACACTTACACTCTGTGTGTTACCAGAGACTCCTGCAGTGCTAGCGGGGCCGGGATCGCCCACAGGCTGCCTGCCCCGTTTGAAAACAGAAACCACATTCCTAAGCCTGAGCTTATCTGCAGGGGGAATTACTGAGGAAGGGTTATACCCTGACCTGCCCAGGGCCTTTCAGGGAAGGCAGCAGGTTCTGCCTGGGGAGATGGGGGATCAGACAAAACATTCATTTCTGCTGAGCTCAGTTTTGCCATTTCTGTCTTGTTCCGAATGGAAGCACGATGGGTATACTGAAGGAATTAATGGTGAAAGCAGCCAGAACAACCACCCTTCCTCTTCCAAAAGCATCTGCACCTTGGACTGTTCGGCAGCTGTGCAGAGCACCTTATCTGCCACCCACATTACACAAAAGGTGCAGTGCCTCCTCTCCACAAAGCATGCAACCAACAGTGATACAGATATGTGCAATTGAAATGTCACAATTTATTCCTAAAGTAACAATTACAGCTTAGGCAGACTGCACTAGTGCTGTAATAGCACTAAGGTGCCCAGATGGTTTTTTTTCATGGCTCGACTACAGGATTTTCTAATAAGAATCTAATAAATCCTGTAAGTTACTGAGGAATTATATAATGGTTTCTGATAGAGAATTATTTTCTCATGTTCTGTGCTGCAGGAAAATAATGCCATACTGTATGACCATGCAAAAAATATTACAAGAGCAAATACAATTAGTTATAGGATTATACCATTGTTATCAGTATATATAGTATATTGTGCTGTAAAAAAGGCCACCTGCAAATAAATATACTAAATAGAGTCTACCGTAGGCAATGCAAAGACTTTTATTAAGTTTGTTAGGTTTAAAATCAGGATCATCTGCTGTATTGAGAAGGTTTTGCAGAGCACATTAAGCACTTAGAACTGCAAGTTTCAACCAGAGTACTTGCCGCATACTTTCCTGAATCCCACTCATATATCCTTGCCATGCTTAACTTGTAACTTAGAATTTTTTAAAGACAACAGGAAAAAAAAAAAAAAAAGGATTGTTACCATCTGTCTGTGGCTTCTATTTGCTCTACAGGAGACCAACATGCTGCATCTAGCTGCAGTCTTTAAGATGCCATGCACAACAGTGGCAGTGAAGGACACAACACTCCATGCAGCACAGTTGTTTTCCAGCAGAAGACACCCATAAACCTGTGTTAAAGCAAGGAAAGGCTACCGAGCTCTGGGTTATAAATCCATACTGGCAGTGGAAAGCACACTCCCAGGGGGGCTCCAGTATGCCAAAACTGACATTCTGACACAGCAAACCAAACCCATGTCCATGCCAGCGTCGCCTCAAGAAAGCAAATCACGAAGTACCTTCAGAATCAACCGCCGTCGGTAAACTCTTGTAGTAATTCTCTGCTCTTCCTCTGAGCTTGAATCACTCTCAATCTCACTGTCACTGTCACTACATTCCTAATAAATGCAATTTTAGTACATTTGAACAGCATGTTTGCAAGACAGAACATGCGGATCAGGACTAGGAGAAGAAAACAGAGGTTATCATGGACAGTGTTTTCCCTTTCTCTGTTATGTACATAAGGACTTGAGTTTCATTGCTAAAGTACATGATGGGAGGAGGCCTTTTTACTCCTTGGCATGCTGTAACCTGAGAATTACACCAGCTATGGAATATCTCAGCAGCTCTCAAGTCTCAGAAAATCGTATTTGGAATGCATCTGACCTGTGAAATTTCAAAACCTTATGTAATTCTTTTAAATTTTGTGTGAAAAACCCTTAGACCTTGTCATAACTCATGGAATTCTTTTCTCCTAAAAATTATTCTTTCAAACAAGTTTTATGGATTCACAAGGTATGGGAAGTGAATTCCCTAATTAAAAAAAGAGAATACAATCACGTAGAAAGATTTGGTGGAGCACCTGCACACAGAAGGTTCCAAAGAGGCCTTCTGAATTACCTCTCCATGTAAATGGCTGTCCTGCTGGGATTTATCTGCTTTCGTAAGTGGCAAAACTGCAGTGTGAAGCACAACCATTCTGCATTTTTTCAAGAAGGGAGCTTTTAGAGCTCAGTTCACGGGGCACAGCCCAGTGCTGAGCAGTACTGCAGCTGCACACAGGTGTCTGCTCTGCCCTGGCACCCTCTGTCAGCCCCGAGCCCCGGTGTTTTCCCCTCCAAAACCCAAGGAGCTCAGCTTTGGGGCTGAGCAGCTCTGTGTGCATGTGCCTGACAAACGGCTTCCCACCTCTGTGTGTGACAGACACAGGGCAGAGACCATTCACCCATGATACTCAGCTGAACCAACCCTTTCCTAAGCAGAGAAATTTGAAAATTTGCTCTATGTTTTACTCAAAAAGCCCCAAACTGATTTTAAAATAATGAATAGTGGATACTGTGAACTGCATATCTGTTTCTCTTTTTTAATCTGGTCCAAGATGTCCTAAACAAGAAGCATTGCTCAGAAATTATGTGTAAAATAGAGTGGGCATAGGTGGGTGGAGGAGAAAAGTAAGTATATAACAAAAAGCATTTAGGGCAGGATGACAGAATTCATCTGCAGTCCTCTGGCACTAGTCAAATATAGATACAAAAAATTATAAACCAATTCTCTCCTGAAGAAGTAACAAGAAAACAGAAGATTTCCAGAGGGCACAAAGGTTTCAGAGGAAGAATTATTTTTAATAAACAGCTTTAAGTGGTTTATTTGTGATGGAATTCTGACACTGAGAGTCACCTAGACCATGTGCTGGACATCATCCTCTTTGGAGTAACAGAGCAACTGTGCTGTGCTCCTCTCATTTAAAAAGATCACTGGAATCTGATACTTGAGCATTTGAAGAGAATTATATGACCTACACCATTACTGCACTGCTTCTGTAAATGTTTACGTGGACTTGGGATGAGGCCAAGGATTTGTTTCATCCACGTCACCAGGCGTCAGACCAGTATCAATTGTCTGAGTTTATCTCTTGGTGCAAACTCTGTGCCAAAACACTGCTGCAGCCCTTCTCCTGCAGGTGGGTGACTATTGCTACCTGGCTCTTTCCAAAATGGTCACAGATAAAGTATCTTACTTTGGCAAGTAGCTTTAGTTCATTGCCACTTTCTCTCCACAAAAGTAAACCTGTTTCTTCCATACTTTTCCCTCTATGGAGTATTTCTGAAGAATGCCTTGCAGAAAGACTGCAGATGAAATTTTCTGCTTTCATGACAGCACGTGAAGCATCTCACCATGAATTGGACCGTGTTAGCAATTAAACTTACTGAATTCAAATTAGATTCGAAGGTACTAGTGAAGAAATATCAAGAAGATAATAGAGGCAGTTCTTGTCACTCTAACAGATGCTGGTTTCTTACCCACTCAGGCTTTGTGAGAGACCCACATTTTGAAATTACATTATTTGCTGATACCAACTTATTCAAAGATCATGCCTATAAAAAGACTTTTTATTTAGTAGGTAAGATTACCAGCCTTTATCAATAAAGCAAAGTAGTGCAGAGAGCACGCCTAAGAAAAGCACTTGCTTGCTCTTCTCCATCCAGATGGAATAGCCAACAGTAAGGAGCACACAAAAGTGGGTGGCAACTTCTCTTCCCACTGATGGGAATGCAGAGGGGGAAGTGCAGCATGCCAGCACACCCTCAGCACGCTGCAGCGTGCATCTCCACTCACTCCTGCATTTAATCAGAGCATGGCACCAGCAGGCTGAGCTCTGCCCCAAAGCCTACGAACACTGAGGAACGCTGCCATCTGCCTTTAACTGCCTTTGAAGAAGGCGAAGGCTCTTACTTACATGTTTTAAGTATTCCAGTAACTAGCAAACATTAGGAATGATCTTACTGTGTCTGTCACGAACTAATAACAAGATAATAACAATCATATGCTGCATAACTGCTGAGACTGATTACGTTACCATCTAATAAAAGAATTCTTGGTTGTATAATCGAAAGAATAGTTTAAAATGAACTAATTTAAACCTGAATGATTTACTGCAGCCCACCACAGCCAACATTTTTATTGTGCTACAACTGAAAAAAAAAATTGATATCACGTAGAAACAATTCTACAGAAATAACTTGCTTCCAAAAGTTATAATCTCTTCCCGTATTATGCCCAAGAAAAGACAATCTCAGCAGAGAGAGGAATGTAGAAGAAAATCTGCAATTCCCCTTTTCAGCCTGATTCCCTGCTGGCCCTGAGGTCTATTCTGTGGTGACTCTCCCACTGCTGGGGAGTGAGGTGCACACAGCTACCATTCTTTGAGTCAACTTGACTTCTAAGCTTCTGGCAAATAAATAGAAACAACTGAGAAAGCTATCAAAATCTTCATTGTTAGAAAGCAACTTCTAAGGCTTCTGCAGTTAAGGGTGTACAAGTCAGGCAAGGCAGAAAGGAAAGGGAGGCCCTCAGCAACATTTTAAGGAGAAAGAACCACCACCTGAAAAAATGCTTTACACATTTAGAAATCTTTTGATTCCTCTTGGCTGGATGGACTTTGAAGTTGGGATTAACAAGGCCATGGAAAAAAAAATATAAAGAGGAGATTAAATATCACCCAACATTTATTTTTCTGCAAATTAACAGAGTTAAAAAAATGCAGGAACTGCTGGGGACAAAGAGCAGGACAGAGCCTGAAGAGTCCCTGTATTTCTTTGCTCCATTCACTAGCTTCAATGTCACAGGAAGAGTGGGAAACCAGTGGCAACACCTTAGTGGAAACAGATGGAGGACAGCTGAGCTGTTTGGCACTGTTTGCATAGGTGGTATGTCATGGCAGGGAAGGGGCTGCTCCCCAGTGATGCAGGACAGCACTCCCAGAAGCTGCTCTAACCTCTTCCAGGGCTCAGGGCCAGGCAGGGAGGGGATTATGCAGCCCTGCTTGGCTCCTCTGCCTATCCTGACTCCACCCCATTCTATTCACAACACAAATATAAATTTCCAGTAGCTTCCATTTTTTCCAATTCAGTAATAAACTGAAAAGGCAAAAAGAAGGATAAGAAAAAACCCCTAACCCTGTCACAAACAACATCACAAGTCAAACAAAAAAATTTGTCAACCAATATGTCAAGCAACAGGGACTCCTCACATTGTTAATTATTACAGGATGTACTGTACCTTCTGTTCAGACATTACTGCTCCCTCCTCCTCTTGGATGCTTGTTCTTGGCTTGCCATCCTCAGAAGTGCTCCAGCCCATCTTCTTCACACTGACAGGCACAGATGTTTTGCTGCCTTCTGTTGTTGGCTTGCTGGTCTCTTCTAAAGATTTCTGATATGCTGTTGATGATAATGTTTGCTCATCAGTACCAGCTGAGATCTGGGACTTTGTTTTCAGGGCTTCTTTGTCACTGTGTTTTCCCACATCATTTAAAGCTTCCTGGATGTAGGATTTAGTTTTTGCCTCTGATGTGGACTCGGATAGGCTTCCATTTGTTTCTGGCTTCCCCAATTCTCCTTTGACATATGAGGTAACAGAATCCCGACATTGGTCCGAACTACAAGAAAAAGAGAACGGAATAGACAGCTGTTCAGGGCTTAAATCACAGGCAGAAGGGCAAAGCACCAAGCCTCTTACTGAGCCTTCAGTCTGAGCCCATACGCTTCACACAGAGGAAAGTAAAATTTTAGACTCCACTTGCAGACATCAATCTATTTAATAACCTTGTCTTCTGCATGATGGCATTGTTTCAGAAGCAATGAAAATACGGTGGACGCTGGAAACAAAGCCAAATGTTTTATTTTAATCTCCTTCCACTCGGTGGAGGGGAGGAAAAAGAAAAAACAATATACAAAACCTACCAGTTCTTTTGTATAATCATGAGCTAAAGCCTCAAGGCACTAATTTTTAAACCACTCTCTAACCAAAGAGGTGATGAAAGTATCTGTAACCATGCAATTAGCAGTTGTTTTTTCCTCAAAGCACTACATCTGTACTCCAGATAGGTCATGCCTTTTAAAAAATATTGTTATCTGCAAATAAGTCTTTAGACACTGCAGAGTCTCTATAATATGCAGAGCCAAAGGCAAGGAAGGTTACTAAAAGATAGAAAGCTGACCAGAATTTTGCCTCATATTACCTATTGACAGGTTTCACCTACACTTCTAAAAAACAGTTTTCTTTTCCCTTATATTTTTCCTCACTTTCTGTTAAATACTATTTCTGTGTAATGCTGGCATATGAAAATATGCCAGCTGTTTGCTGGCAAAACTCTTATAAAAGATTGCAAAGTGAATTCATCTAGCTAGAAATCGATACCTTCTGAAGGAAGCCCTTTTGCTTCCAGAAGTGATCTCTTTTACTTATTTAACAGAATATAAAATGCAGAATAACAACACTTGCTTAGCAACAGGAATCACATCAGTAGTAGTTCAAGTGCTTTACAGTATTGAAAGATAATGAATTTGCTGAAATCAATGACCAACTTCCCACTGGATTTGATAAGAGAATATCTAATGCAACCTTGAACCTTAAAACATTCTGAGTCTAAGATGCAAAGGATGTGAACTGCTGACAGACAAATGATCACTGTGCAGATAATCATTGTGTGCTGATTTATAGCTCCTGCAGACCTGGCTCCTTCAATTAGTGATCACAGAAACCCCTTACCCAGTGGGTAGGGCTGAACAGGACAACACAAATTCTGAATGTTGAAAGCTTAAGGAGGTCCAAAGGCAGGTTGGAAAAGCTCATGTAAGAGAAATGCACTGAGGATAAATATATAGAAAGCATCCCTCTCAGCAGGTCATTGTGTCAAATACAAGTGGAGCTTGGGAGAGTGCAGGGGGAAAACAGCACATGGATCCACTCTCCTTCCTCTGCTGTCACTGCTGGGAGACAACACACAGGACCAGGCAGGTTTGGTATCACCATTCTTACCTTCTTGTGCCTCATAACTCATCTTTTAAAAAGTCTAGTAAATTAGCGTGACATAATATGCTTGAAGCAAGTGTTATAAAAAGTGACGATTCAAAAATTGGCTTATGAGTAAAGTAACAGCTGTCTGAGAGAAGGCAAAGAGATGCAAATGGAAAGGATGACTACTAAAAAGTGCTCAGAAAATGAAAGTAATGTAGTATCCTGGTTTCAGATAATGTTCTTGATTCTAGTTACATCTATGCACCACTTAGATGAATTAAAAATAGAAATACACAAGATAAAGAACATGAAAAGAAATATTACCTGCTAAAGATAATATGAAATATTTCTCAAATGCCTATATCGAGAATGAAACCTGATAAAACCACATTTTTAAAGACAAATATATCTGAGGCCAAATCAAGTTTTTGTTTTAAATGCATATATAAGTACATAGCCCGTGTGTTCTCACAGAGCAGAGCAGAGCAGCCCCTGCAGCGTGGGGAGCCTGCTGACACACACACACCACAGCACAGAGCGCTCACCTCTCATCCAAGCGATCCAGCAGGCTGCTGCCTATCCTGCGACCCGACGTCGGTGCCTCAGAGACGCTGGAGGAGTCAGGCTGCCAACCTGTAATTGAAGACATTTCGTGTTCTGCTTGTTGAACACCTTTAAGAATTGACCACACTCTTTCTTCCGTCATCTCCTCAGACTCAGCTCCTTCTTCCAGATGAATGTCCTCAAACAGAGACTTAAACTTTTCTGCCGTCATCTCCTCATCAGTACCAGACTTTTCTCTCTCAGGCTGTTCAGTCCTCACTCCTCTTTTACTAGTCTCTTCACTCTGCCTTTGTTTAGCATCTTTGGATATCCCACCATAACTACCGAGATACCGCGGAAAATCCTTAAGGTCCACTTCCTCCAACTGGCTCTCGCCTATGGAAATATCTTTAGGTGTTCCTTCTCTAGGCACTGAGAAATCAACTTTGCTGTCATCCAGTGAAGTGTCCTCTTCAGTCACCACTGGCGGTGCTGCTGCTGTACCATCTACGTGTCCCTGGGAGGTCACTAACACGTCACTCAGTCTACTGGGAGTTCTAAGGGGTGACTCTAGGCTAGAGGTGTCGCTAAGGAAATCGTCCTGGTGGAAAGGGGTGGGCGGCACGAAGCGCAACCCAGTGGGAGTTTCCAGTTCCACTTGAATGGAGGGATAACCTAAGGAAGACAGCACATTTGGACTGACTGGGATGAAGCATGGAGCAACAAATAAGCAAATGCCAAATGATTCATGGGTTACATAAAGTATGAAACATACGAGGAGGTGCAGGTGTATAAGAACCAATGCAGTTCTGATAGATTTTGTTACTGTGTCCTAAAGAGATGGAGCAGAGAATGAGTACTGCCAGTGAATATTACAGTGAAGCCAGTACTTCTGACTATTTTTTTAATAGTCTGTAAAGATTTCAGCAATTGCTTTTGCAGCCATTTTAAGCATTTTCAAGCTATAGCAGATTGTCTTATGAGCATGCAATAAATCAAATGTGGACAAGGGTGATTGTCCCTTTACATACAAGACAATCTCTTGCAGCCATATTGTGTAAATCTTTATTTCCAAGTTTTTATTTATTTTTTTTTTAAATTTGGAAGTTTAATTAACAGATTTTAAAGACAGCAGTAGATCATAACATAGGACACCCACTTTTTTGTCAGTAGGTATTATTTCTAAAACAGGTCCACATTTTTAATATGCTTTTATATAAAAATACACAATACCAGAAATACAGTGTTACTAACATATACCTCCAATTTAACCACAGAGCACAAGAATGGACGAGTTGAAGAATGAGGAACAGAAATGGATCCTAATGAGGATACTAAATACACAGCAGGATAAAAGAACTAAAGTAAGGAAGTTAACGAAGGGATAAGAGAACAAAAACACAAGGGAGAGCTATATGAATATTTCAGGTACAGTGAAGTTATACGGGTGAGAGGGCTGTGGTGAGTAAGGAGATCTTGGTGATCTTGAAGATTGAGGTGATCTTGGTGACATTGGTACAATCAGATACACTGATCAAATAAAGAGAAAAGAAAAATTGATGAAAACATTTAAAAAAAAACATACAAAAGGATTAAACTGAATATACACACAAAAAAAAGGCAACACAACCTTAAATTCGCATTCTGGCAAATGAGGCTGGGCACCCTAGGAAAGGAAAAAACACATGCTGTGGGGTTAGCTGGACACTGTGCTGCCTGCAAGGGGAGGTGCATCAACAGGGCTTGGGGGTTTGTTTCCTGAACCAGCCGAGAGAAAGGCAAAGGTGGTCTGGTCTTGGTGAGGAAAGGAAGCTTGAGGAAGGTTCAGAGAAGAGGAGAGACACAAAGCAACTGGCGAGAAGCGCTTTCTTCATAAAGACATTGATGCTACTATTAAAAGGCGCAAGCAACATTTCAAGAGCAACTTTCTTAAAATGTCAACAGAAAACTATTTCTGTTAGTGCAATGATTCAATGACCAGCAATGCTGCTCAACAATGGAGGTACACTGAGCTCATATGCTCTGAAGAAAAAAAAAAAGTCTTACTAAAATACAGAGAAAGCCAAAATATAATTCAAAACATAATTGAACAAATTACAAAAAACAAAGGAAATGTTATTTACAAAAAAAAGAAAATCTTATTTAAGAACCTATTTATAATACAAGCAAGTAAAATCAAAGCAATAATCCAGTGCCTGTTATCTAACATTTGAAACAAGAAAAAGTCAAGATTTAGCATCTTCAATGTACTGATAAATAAGCACTCCTATGGAAATTTTGTTTTACAAGAAGAATTTCATTTTTGCTTTTAATCTGACTCAAATTTACCCTGCACAGTTCTGTTTTCAGTTGATACAGCTTCCATGTGAAAATAATTACACAATTTTACCCATTAGGAGACTGAAAAAGATATTCATTCATGCACTAATAAAACATTTTCGTATTTTTCTACTGCCATTGGAGAAATGGTCCAAGTGAAACTCGTAACGCAGTCGATGTTCACGGGTCTCAAAGAGGCTTGGCAGTAAATTGCACATTAATTTATTCCATGCAAATACTATGCGCTTTTTCCCCCTTGTTCTTCCTTCTTTTTTTCCTTGAAGAATTTTACTACTACATATCTAGACAGGAAGCCAAAGAACACACATATTTCCAGGTAAATTGTCAAGCATGCAATATCAAGTACATCAAAAATACACAGGGGCAAGCCTCAATGAACAACTGTTGTGGGAGAAAAGCTTGGTCTTGTCAATTGACAGTGAGGCTGTGGGAACAAGTTTACTCAGGCACATTTGTGGGACTCTGGGCTTATTGTTTGAGATGTTAATGTGCAACCTACATATCCCCATAAATGACTTGGATGCAGGACTTGAAGGTGTAATAAGAAAGTTTGCTGATAATATGAAATTGGGAGCAGCTGTGGACACCCTCCAAGGCAGGGAGGGCTGGGCAATCGCCAACCATATGAAGTTTAATGAAGGTAAGTTCTGGGTTCTGCACCTGGCATGGGGCAACCCTGGCTATGTGTACAGACTGGGGAATGAGAGGCTGGAGAGCAGCCCTGTGGAAAATGACCTGGGGGCCCTGGTCGATGGGAAGTTGAACATGAGTCAGCAGGAAGCTGTGTCAGGGGAGGTTTAGGCTGGATATTAGGAAGAGGTTTTTCATCCAGAAAGTAGTCAGGCACTGGAACAGAGAATTGGTCACAGCACCAAACGTGTCAGAGTTCAAGAAGTGTTTGGACAATGCTCTCAGGCACATGGTGTGATTCTTGGGGCTGTCCTGTGCAGGGCCAGGAGTTGGACTCAATGATCTTCATAGGTCCCTTCCAGCTGAGGACATTCTGTGATTCTACTGTATCATGCTTTAGGAGAGGAAAACCCCTTTACACGTTTAAAATTATTGTTTCTGTAGAACTTACAATCTTTCTTTAAAGTCTAGTTTATACAACATTATTGTATTATTGGACATGTCACTGAATTAAATATGACTACAGAATTCAATTACCATCAATGGGATCATGAAATACGTTATTTTCATCTGCAAAACTTCTGGTGCCTGAAATATTTCCATAATCAAATATTGGTCCTTCCAACAGGGTCACGATATCTATTCGATTAATTTTTGTCAATACAGAAGTTAAGGCATCAGCTGAAAGAAAAATAAAACACATCAGAAAAAGGTTCAGCATTGCAGAACTGTGTGATCATTTTTCTCAGTTACATTCACATCGCATTACTTACAAATTGCCGGCATGTCCCAATGCCTTTGGTTCTTTGACTGCCTCAGCATTTGTCTAAGCAGTCATCCAGCTGCCTACTTATTCAAGATATACATCTATTAAGAGTCTACACTTTCTCCAAGTATAATTATATTACAACACAAAAGGCACAAAGAATAAGGAAAGATAGTTCTTAAAGAATGTATTTACTTACTACTGATACAAAATATCCTTTTACAGGAATGTAAAGGGAGTGTAAAAATCCTTTTACCATTCTGTTTTGAGGAACAGAATAGGCAGTCATGTAGGTAATAATGTATATAGGGCTACTCATGCAGTACATCATGAAATCTCATTTACAATAATCCTCTTGTGAGAACACAGTAATACTGGAAATTACTTTTACAGTGAAAGAGATCAAAGGAGACTCAAATGGTGTGTAGGAGTTTGTGGATCAAAGAAGGGTAACAAACTCCATTGACTCCACACAAAAATCAACCCCTCTCTTTCAGCTTGAGCAATTCAAGTGAAGTGTACAGATAAACCCAGAATTATCAGCCCAGAATCAGTGTCTCCATCACTCTTCACAGGAAGAAGTTCAGTTTTTTCATATGATCTGCAATACCATGAGACTACCTAAATTTTCCATGTTTCACATTCCTAGCTTGGGAGAGTTTTCCCTATTATTTTCTTTACTGGACCTCAAGTTCATTACTTGTCCCATCAATTATGGATGTGGAGAACAGATCATTTCCTTCTGAGTATATAGTGAATAAACATGACATATTTCTGACTCCTGATAAAAATGTAACTGAAACTTCTTTTTTCATTGATGGTTTGTGAAGGACATTCATAATGTTTTCTTCAACTTGGCAACAGATTAAATGGGCTATAACTTATAAACAACAAAAGTAACTACTTGAACTTACTTGTAGCATTTTTCCCATCTCTGGTAACCCATTTTTTTAATAACATGAAGCTTTGAGCAATAAGAGAATTTGGGTTTTCTACTCGGATTTGATTTATTTCATCCACGGAAAAATTCAGTTCTCTTGCCAGTTCTATAAAGACAAAAAAAGCAAGCGAGAAAAGAAAACAAACCCAAAAACACCAAAGAAAGCCCAAATCCCTCAATTCTCTTGTGAAGCTTAAAAATACTAACTTTCATAGGTCACAGAGATATCAATAAAACTGCCTGACACAAACTTTACAGATAACAATGAACATGGCATTATATCCCCACACTTTAATTTCCTAAGACATCATTTTGAATTTCAATCATCTCTGGGAGCGGTTATCACACTTATACTCAGTAAGCCACTTAAATATGATGAAAAAGCCCTCCCTGGAGATTGCCTCATCACTGCCAATTTATAAACTCTATTTATTTCTGCTGATTGTTATTTCCCTGGGAGCACCCTGTGCAGCTCAGCACTGGTGCTGTTGTCACCTGAGCCTGGGCAGAGCTGGCTGCTGCAGCTGTGAGCCCAGGAAGGGCAGCTCTGCCCACCAACACACAGGGCTATGGGTCAGCAGAGCCTCCAGCACCAACTTGCTGGGGCACTGGTGGGCTCCCTGCAACCAGGGCTTGGGGGAAGCTGCTGTCCAAGGTCAGCAAATACCCCAGAGGCAGCCCTAAGCCCAGGCAGGTAGAGCCTCTCAGCTCCTTAGAAGAACACCTTGAGAGGAAAGACATTTAGCTATTTACTCTGAGTTTCTCTTTGATTTATTGAAAGATCAAAGAATCATTTCCTATTAGGCATTTTTGCCCAGCAATACATTGTATGTTTTGGGAAACTGGCCTGGCTGTGAATTTGGGAGAGTCTGATGCAGTCTTGCTGTACCTTTTGGTAAAAGAATACCTAAAAATGCAATAGCAATACTGATTTCAATATTAAAGCAGAAAAGCTTACCTGTCCAGCTAAGTCCTAGGTGATCAGCTACAATTGCCATCCTTATATCTGTCCGTTCACATGGACTCTGTGGACCTGTGATTTACAATTTCTCAATTAAAAAGGTTTTGCACAGAAAACCACAATACCGGATAGTAGTTTATTATAAATAATAGCTTTAATTGACTAAGTTGACAGTGCTTATATTGTTTACTAGAATGGTTGTGTGACCTAATAACCTACAAAACAAAACTTTTTCACAGCTTTTAGATTTTCACCTGTGTAAAGCCAAAATGTAAAACTACATGATGTCGTGTAATGAAACCAAACATGCTGACAATCTAGCTGTTAGACTGTAGACAAGTTGTTCAATTACTGGTGAAAACCACCAAGGCCAGATTATTGTCTATTTTCTCTACTTTGACAGAAAAAATTTGCTGTCACAAAAGACAACTTTCAATTTCTGAGTTACATCAATTTCTGAGTTACATGAATATCTTTGGCATGCTTCACTAGCTTTCTACAGTACAGAATTTGTTTGAAGGAAGAAAAAAGAGAATAAGACAGCACATACAGATGACAATGACAGAATGAAAACTACAGTTAAGTCACTCCACAGGCAATCACAACAGTTCATGCACTAGGATCAACAAGTTGAAAGTTTTACAAACTAGGCTTGATCTCCACGAGGTGAGCCATGAGAGCTCCAGAAACCTGACTGCCTTCATTCTCACCAGTCCTCTTACTCCTCCTCCTCTCACTGTCGGCCTTTTCAATCTTTGATTTTATAGATGCTGCCTCTGTTCTCATGTCTCTAGCAGACTTCGGTGTAATGGAAGGCTGGTAAACTTGAGTAGCTTCTGATAAGGATGTGTTCCTTGATGTACTGTCTTCTTCATCATCAGAGACCTCTGACTGCATCTTTTTCTCTTCATCAGAAAGACGATCCACAAGCTTTAATGTCTCACCACTAATTCCCTTAAAATATTCAATAGAATGTTTACATACCTCCCTAAGCTGATTTTTCTTTACTTTAACTGTTGTCATGGTGACGGAGGTAGATCTTACCTTTACTGGTAATTTAGAAGGAAGTTGTTTTTGTTTTTCTTTCTCTACCTGCTCTTGTTTTGGCAGGGCTGGAGTTCTTCTAGCTAGATTATTCCTATGTGTATTTTTTACAGGAATCCTAGACCTTGCTTCTAGACTGGGAGAAGAATTATTTTGTTTTGCTTTGTCAGGCTTACTAGCCTCTCTCACTTTACTCCCTGTATTGCTTTGGAGATTATTTTGTGAAAAGACTTGTTTTACTGAGCTGGCCTTTACAGGAAGCTTTGATTTTCCTCTAGCCCCTACCAACTCTGTTGACTTTTGCTGCTCTCCGTGTGGTTTTTGCTTATCTCTTACTCTGTGTCCTTGTGTTGTCCCTGCACCTTTTCCTGAAGTGCTTTTCGCTTGATTAGCTTTCTGGAGGGAACATTTCGGTTCCAAATGTTCTTTTATCACTACATTACAGGTAATATCATCTGTAGGGACAGCAGATGAATCCAAATTGTTGTTGTTATTAAAATTATCTTTTGGAAAATCAGTGTTTTCTGTTTGCCTACAGCTCGTCTGGCTAGAAGCTGAACTTGCAATCACTGCTAGAGTTTCATTTTCTAATCCCTCACCACTTGGCATCACAGCTTCTATCTTATCTGTCACTTCGCCAGGGCCATCTTTCTTCAGAGTCATGGTGGAAGCAGAAATTCCCATTTTAATTGGTGTGCGCAATTTGGGATCAACTTTGGAAGCGTTTACTGCTGCCGATGATTTCTCCAGTGAGTTACTACCAAGTGTTTGTTCCATGCAATCTCCACTGGCCTGGATGCCGGGCTTATTTTCAACTGCTGTTGTTTCTACTGGTCTCTCTAGGTTTGTTTCTACAGTGCTGTCCCCTGCCTGTGGCTGTGTGATGGCAGTGACTGTACTTTTATCCCCTTCCCCCTTGTCCCCTGACTTCCCTTCAGAAGTATGCTCACCAATCTGAAAAAATTGGAGTCTTTCTTCAACAAAATCCCTCTTGCTCATGTCAATTGCACCACTGCGAGTCATCTCAAACATCTTCCCCTCATGAAATGGGAAGGGGTTGGGCTCGCTAGTTGGCGTACTCTCATCTGTTGGAGTTCTGGCTGGAGTTGTGTCAGGTGTTGTTGCTTGAGATCTGTCTTCCACTGCCAGACCAAATGGCTTAGCCTCATCATCCCTTGATTTAGTCTCAAACACTTCATCGTCACCTCGGTTATTGGACCACGGGTCAAAATCTAGACTTTTGGTGGCCACGGTTTTGAAAGGTGTCGCAAATTCTTCGTCTACTTTGTAACTGAAATACGAGTCAGGAAATACAGTCCTGTCAGGGTGTCTGCCTTCCAAAGAGAAAAACTGTGCCCCTGACTTCTTATCGCTCTTATCTCCAGCTTTGTCAGAAGATGGACCTTTTGAAGGTGTCTTGTCTTCTTCAGGGCCTACCTTGCCTTCCTCCTCAATGACTTCAAGCTTACTCTGGCTAAAGCAGCGATCAGTCTGCTTTAGAATGCCTTCTGTAGTCCATACGTCCTTTTTGGTCTCAACTGCCGGACCTGCAAGTTTAGAATCACTCTCAGTTAAACCATCATCTTCATCTTGCAAATCATAACCGTCAAGAGAGTCAATCTCTGTCGCATCGGTATCATGGGAGAATTCTGCAGTGGTTGCTATGGAACACTCTGTGACAGACTGGTCATTGTTACTCCCGTTTTGCACTACATCATTCTGGGGTGAATCAAGCCCAGTGTCAAACTCATTGGGTTTCCCAGAAGTGGGATGTCCTAACTCTTTCTGTTTCTCAATCTTTTCAGGGGCTTTGGGTTTTGAGGTTTCTTTCTGGTCATCTTCCAGCTCTTTCAGTTTGAACGTATACTTTTTAAGCGGAACAGGTTGATAGAGGGATTCATCATCACTGGAGTCACTGACATCTGCTCCCGGTGGCACAGGAGACGGTGGCTGTACTCTGATGACAGGTTCAGCCAGTTGGCACTTGTCGTGTTCATCTTGCAAGTTCACTTCAGTCATCTCCATTTCGCTCTCAGTGGAATAATGAGGCTTCTTTTCTGACTCGCCTTGATCTGCATCCAGTGGTGGAGGAGGAGGGAATTCAATATAGGCAACTCTGTTACCTTTGGGTCTTTTGTTAGAGTCCTTATTCATAAGATTAGGCAATGTTTTGTCAATCTGTGGTTCCTCAACCTCTGCCTGTTTCACAGATGTTGACTTAGCCTCTGCTTCCTCCTCTGACTCCTCAGACACCTCAGGTATAGGGCTGGGCTTGCCTGGGATATAAGCTATCAGTGAGTCAGGTGTTTTAGATGTAAACTCATAACTCACTTCCTCTGAACTCGGTGTTTCTGGTGTTAAAGGGCTTTTACCAGAGCTGTCTATAAAGGACACTTGTTCTAGCGTGTCATCTTCTGGACTACCTTGTGGAGAAGGAGGTTGTTTTTGCTGTCTAGCTGTGTAAAATGTCCCCCTTGTCTCTTGTACTGTCTTACTCTCCTGACTGACAATTTTTTTAATACTTCCTTGTTGCACCTCTTTCTCATATTGCTTTCCTACTTGAACAAAACTGACATAAACAGGTAAGGTCTTAATTTCTTTTACTCCCTCAGTGCTTACTAGTGGTGCAACTTTATCCAAGTAATCACTGGCACCAGGGTCAACTACATCACTTGAAGGAAATTCCTTTCCTGGGCTACATTCCAAAGAATCTGGTGATTTGCTAGGGGATAGCTCTGTTTCCTCAGCAGGAGGACTTAGACCTATTGAGCTCTGCTGCTTGGTAACTTTTCTGATTTCTGAATGCTTAATTTTTTCATCTTCCACATAATCAATCTGTCTTTCAACTTTCTCCTGAATCACAGCTGATTGGGATACTTTAGCTGAAAGTTCATAGACACCATCAAGCATGGCTCTCTTCTCCTCAACAATTCTGACTGGAATATGGGACACAGCAATTTCTTCTTTCCTTTTGGGTATTTTATCAGCCACTTCACCATTACGTTCCCCCTCCCTGACAACAAATTCTCTGTATAAAACCCTTTTTGAGGGAGATTTTACAGTCACTTCCTTCACTTCTTCTGAATGAATTCCATTTGAGGCCACTTTGTGCTCTGTCACAGTGATAAATTCACTTTTTTTGTCAGTTTTAGATTCAGCATGATCAACATGGTTTTCTTTTACTGTATCTGGAACCAGCACATGTGAAAGCTTTTCCTTCTGTGATTTATGGTTAGAAGTTCCAGGACTTTCCCACGTCCTATAGATTTTTTTGTCCCAGTGTCCCTTCGTTGTTGCGTCTGAGCCATACGCCAGGTCTTTTGCCCGTGGTTCTGAAAAGCATTCTGGCACGCTTTTCCTCATCTCAGTTCTTTGTTTTTGTGCGTCTGAAGCACGAAAGTCTTCGACAGCTTTCCCTTTACCTGGAACAAGGTCTTCCTGTATTTTCACCTCTTTCTGCAAAGCTGTGCTCCCATCAATGACCTCTACTTGCTTTGCGTGTTTCTCTCTTGAATAGGACTGATACACTGGTAACTTACTTTCTTGCAATTTTTTTACTGGAATTTTGGACTGACCATCCAGCTTTTTTTCTTCTTGAGTTACGTCCTTACTTCTGGGACTTATACCTTGTTCAAATTTAAGCCTAATGGAACTGAGCTTTGATTGCTTCAGCTGAAATCCAGTCTCAGGTACTCCAGTCTGCTGAGCACTTCCTTTGTGTTCCATAGTTCGTTTAGAGTCCTCTGCAGGTTGCACATATATCCTTTTTTCAGGACTGCTGGGCAAACTGGATGCTTTTCTTTCATCCACCTTGGGAAAGCACTTCCCATCATGTGCAAACTGCTTCACCTTACTCCATTCATCCCCAG
Organism: Eopsaltria australis; assembly: GCA_034509425.1. Taxonomy (NCBI): domain Eukaryota; kingdom Metazoa; phylum Chordata; class Aves; order Passeriformes; family Petroicidae; genus Eopsaltria; species Eopsaltria australis. The sequence continues at coordinate 4,079,940 of JAVTVJ010000138.1, forward strand.
ATGACGGCAATTCAGAGAGCAGAACTTTCTCAGGGCTGCTGCTGGCAGAGCTCTGGCTAGAATGTATTTCCTTGCCATTTTTTTTATGCTGCTTTTTCTCTGGAGACTGTAGCTCATCATTCAACTTCTCTGTTTTATCCCGAAAAAACTGGGATACTTCAGTCAGTTTTTCTTCTGCCTCTTTAACAGTCCTGTCCACCCTGTCTTCATATATCAACTTTTCTCTACCTCTGTCTAATCTGTCCTCAGTAAAGCGCATCCACATCGCATGTTTGGGACTACTAACATCTCCAGTGTAGTGTAACACTGTCACTTTATCATAATGATCCTCCTTAGACATTTTACCTACACCATTTTCAGATACATCTTTATAGATTTTGGAGAGAATCTCTTTTTTGGGGGCAGTAGCTACTTTTTCTCTGCATCGTTTATCAGTCCCCTGTAACTCTGCACTAAGGGGTAGAGCATGGTCAGTAACTGACTCCTCAGTATCAGAATGAGACACATCTAGCTTTTCTGAAAGAAGCATTTTCTCAGCAAACCTGTAAGACTCCCCTCTTAGTTCTGACAACTCATCATCATGGTATTCTATTGAGTGCTGACTCAAAAGCTTCAGTGTTTTGTAAGAGTCATCAGACATGAGTTGAGCAGAACTAGGGCGACTGTCTTCTTCCTGGGACACGGGAGTGTTAACTCTAGAGGATTCCAGATAAGAAGGAAGTGACTCTTCGGCCGTGAGCTCCTCTTCTTCTTGCTGACCTTGTTCGTCTGAACAAGGAAAAGCATCATGTTTTTCCAACTCTTTTAAGTTAATATCTCCCCGAGGTAAGTCTTTCTGATATACATACATTTCTTTTTCTGGATGCTTTTTTGTTTCTCTAATAATGACTTCAGTAGGTTCAGCCTGATTACCTTGTTCAATATGGACCTCTATTATTCGCTCCAGTTTGGGTTTCATTTTGCTGTCCTTCTCTGCCTGTTGTGGTGAAGTTTCAGCAGCCTTGCTAACATCGGATGTTACTGATGATTTATGTTCAAACAGACCTGCCAGTTCTTTGGAAGGGTCACGTCCAGACTGAAAGGCTTTCATAATGTCATGAACAGACATTGTTTCCTCAATTCTTTCAGAGGTACTTTCTGTGCATGGAGGTTTATGATAAACCATCCTTGTTGTTGTAGTGATATGAGTTTCTTCTTTTACTCGGACACCTTTACTGAGGACGCACTTATGGTCGTCTTCTTCACTACCACTGGCTTTCATTTGAAAAGCTTTAACCTTCTCTTTAATAGACCCAGAAGGTTTTTGCTCCAGCTCCATAAATGTAGGGGTAGGTTTTGAGGCTGGTAGCTCCTCTGCCTTCTGCTCTGGAATATCTTCCGACGATGGTTCATAGCTGCGGATGACGTGAACTACTTCAGTTCTTGTTTCTGTAATGACAGGAGGGATGGGCACATCGTGGAAAAGTGGTTTTGGTCCTGTGCTTTCAGCACTTTGTGGGGCAGAAGGTGTCTTTTCGCTCCTTGTTTCAAAGCCACTATCAGACAAGGGACTTTTATCTTGATCGTGTTGAGAAAAGTCATCGGGAGACTCTAAAATAGTGTCTGTTCCAAAAAAGGAGTCTGCAATTTTACATAACTCCTTTTCCGATGTTGAAGGCCTCATGGAGGCTGGAGGCATTTTAAGTTTATGTTCCTGCAAAGCGATGGCTGGTTTTAAAATACGCTTTTGTCTCTCTTCACCTTCTTTTTTCCCCTCTTCAAACTTGTACTTTATGTTTGTTAATGAGCTGCTACCGATATCATTTGCTAAGTAATCAATAACTTTTGACAAGCTATAATCCTTTTCCGACATGGTTTTAGTTTTAATTTGGACCTTCTCTGGAACAGATATAGGAGGGCTTGTCAAAGCTTGCTGTCTCGCTTCATCAATCTCCTCTGTACTGAACTCTACCCAGTCATCCTCAGACAGGTGTCCTTGATCACTTTTGGATACTTTAGCCGACCCTTTACTTTCTAAACACACATCCTTTTTCAGAATCTCACTAACTTTTACTAAGTCCTCTTTTACTTTCTCAACAATTTTAAAGGGCTCTTCATCATCAATTCTACCCTCTTTTGGTATGTCAGGTTGGAACGGCTTGTCCTCTGCAACATCTGTCTGCAATATCGCAGTCATTCTTATCAGATCCTCTTTCATTTCAGCAACATCTTTCAGTATCTCCTGACTGGAGGATAAGGAAGATGGTGTGGACAATTTGAGAGCAGAGGGTGCTAAAAACAAGGATGATTTTATTGGAGATGAAGTTCGAGTAAAGGTAGGCTGCGTGCGTGCCTCTGTAGTCAATGTTTTAATAGGTGACAGTAACGCAGCGGCTGATTTTGTAAGTGAAGACGACTCTGGGAGCTTCTTTAATGCTGGTTCAGACAAAACATTGACTACAGAATATACCGGCACTGTTATTGTCGATGAAGTTACTGATGAGGTAGTTGCAGATATTGACCCAAGGGCTGTGTACAAAGCACCTGCAGGAGGAGTTCTCATTGACTGGAAAGCTGATGGTGCTGAAGACACAAATGACCTGAGTGGAGAAAATGACATTGTTGTAGCTGTTGAAAACACTCTCTCAGCCGTGTCAGCAACTGCGTTAGCAGCACAAGTTGCAGAATGTGCAGCTGCAGCAATCTTGTCTTGAAAAACAGCTGCAGCTTTGGATCCATTTATTAAGTTGGCAGAAGATGGGTATTTCAGAGGTGACACAGACCCATTGAGCAATGGTACATCTGTGTGCCCAGCTACATGTTTTGCTGGCGACGAGAGAGACGAGGCCATCATGACTTTAGTGGATGAAACAGCATCAACTGCTGACTTAGCAGGTGACACCACTGACTTTAGAGGGGACGACAAAAGTGAAGATGCTGATGTGATGACCGATTTAAGCGGCAAGCTCGAAGAGTACATGTTAATGTTGGATTTGGGGGATGCTGGAGGCGTCATGGTTATGGATGATCTCTCCAAGAGAGATCCTGCTGTAGTCACTGGAGATGTCCGAGAGGGGAATGTGGTAGTGGAGGCCAGCCCTTTGAGACTGGCAGCTTCTGTGACTGCGGGAGCTCTGACGAAAGAGCCTGAAGTAACCTGCATGTTGTAGGGAGGCTGCGAGACCACAGTTTTTATTGGCGAAGAGATTGTCCGAAACGATCGAATCGGAGATGCTACATCACTAACAGATTTAACTGAAGATGTGGTAGAAGCTCCTAACGTGGATTTGATCGGAGAAGTAGAAGAAACAGACCATATTGATTTTAATGGGGAAGCTGTAGGAGTGTTAGAGGAAGAGCTTGATAAGGAAGTGAAGCCTGACTTGGTTTGCCCAGGCACAGTAATTGGAGCTGTTGTCCATGACTGATATGGTCGTGTTGGAAAGAATGGCTTGTATGAGTAAGTAGCAGGTAGGGATCTTGTTGCTCCTGCACTCCGTTCAACTGTTTCTTAAATTGTTAAATTAAAATCAAACATAAAAATCAACAAAAATGGTTGAAAAACAGAGAGACCAGAGAAGAAAATTGGTCAGTAAACGTTGTAATATTACAAAAAGCAAGTACAATTGTTTGCATGAGTTGGGATGAAGGAGGCAAAAGAAGATTTAAAAAAGGAAAGAAAAAAATTAGAAACGAGCCGTATATTGATAACTGGTCCAAACCAAAAAGCTACATGAAATGAAAGACAGAAAGCACATAGCAACCAAATCTGCAAACAATGGAGTACAGAAAACACACAAAAGGAATCCATAAGGTAAAAATAAAGCCACATCAAAATTTCTTCTCTTACTTCCTATTGACTTTCTGATGTGCTACTTCTGAAATACTCATATCAGCTTTATTTTGCCTGTTTAGGTATGTCTCTGCTTTGTGCAACTATTATAATTATCCATTTAATAATTTCTATTGTTGTTCTGTTCAGATTTGAACCTATACAAAAATATAAACTTGCGTAAAATGACATTATGTAGCTAAAGTCTTTTTTTAAACCACTTCAGAACTATTTCATGCAGAAACCAAAATTCCTTTAAGTGACAGGCAATTGATGTGCAAACTGTGAAGCAACTGGAATAAATTCAAACCTATATCTTCCATGCACAATTCGGATATGCTTCACACTCACAAAGCCAATAAGAGCAAGAGCTTTTCTGAGTCAATATTAAAAAAAAAAGAAAAAAGAAAAAAAGAAAAAAGAAAGAAAGGAACATATGCATTTGTTTCTCATGCAATATTCCTTTTGTCTGGTAAAAACTAAAGTAAAACTTTTCATGAAATGGTTTTAAGAAGCATATGTCATAAATGAAATATGGCAAGTATGATGTATGATAGTCGTGAGCAGGCAAAGCAACTGAATCAGTTTTTATTCATGCACAAATGTCATGTCAGAACGAGCACACAGATTAATACATTTTGTATGGTGTATTAAGCACAAATACATAAACCTTACAAAATAATTTCACAAGAGGTCATTAAAAGAAGAGTACACTTTTTCTACAAGATGTAGTGTCTTGGTACCTTTTGAGGAGATTTCTTGTATCAGCTCAAAGACAGACCTGTTCAACTTTACAGTTCTCAAAAGGTAACATTAGAAAAGCAGTCAAAGAAAAATAGATTATGAAATAAATTCCTGGCAAGGACAAACCTGTTAAATGTTATCATTCCCCAGAACTCTCAGCTTATTCATAGGCATTTTGAACAGAATCATCATCAACCACATTTTGCATCACAGGAGGCACTCATGTCAGAAAGTATTTCTGGGAATCCCATTACACAAACATATCCTCTGATACAGCAATAACATTCAGAGTTGACACTGAAAGCAACTTTGAGGACTTTTTTTTTTTTCTTTAAAGTTGGAATTCAGAATTGAGCTAAAATATCCAAAGAACTTATTCAACATACCTTTCTCTGAAGTTACACTAATAATTTGTCAAACCTGCTTGATCTGTCTTATAGACAGACAGGAACTCAGTGAAAGAAGCTCAACAAGGCTAACACTAAACTGTTAAAGCACACACACTCCGATAAAATAGCGAATATTCAGTGCACCACAGGTCCATATCCTGCAAGGAGAAATGTGCTGGTCCTATAGAAGCCAATCAAAGCCCAGAAGTCAGTGTGGATGGCTGGTGATATTATGGCATAAGAACATTTATGTTGAAGAGAGCTTGAGTACTGGGCCTGACTGGCACAGATTAAGCAAGAAACACCCACTTTTCCTTACTACAATATTTTTAAGTGGAAATATGCTTCTTTCTCCCCATCCGAAAAAAAACCCAAAATGTACTTCATTAAATGAACTAGACTTTATTGCAAAGATTTAATTAGCAGTAGCTGCAAACATTCACCAAAAGTTCATACAGTCTCGAGTTCAAGAAACAAACCCCAAAATTATTTTGAAAAGAACTCATAACTTGCTCAGCACTTAGTGTTAGGATGTATCTTTGCAGGAACCCCACTGCACCATGATGAGCCAGTCTGTCACAACTGACTAGTGAGGCAGCAAACCCACAGGCTGCCCTCCTAACTTCTTTTTTGCCTGTCAAATCACAGATTCAGAGACATTTAAGATGCTCCTTTCTGCAGTCGAAGAGCTAAAAAATCTGTCTGCCAATGTTTTGCAAATGAGACTTCATCGCCCTTTGGTGAACAAGACTTTTTTCCCCCCAGTGAGGGCTGAAAAGTTTATTGTGAGCAATATACACAGTCATCAACCTTCTTTCCAGCAATTTAGTTTTCCCTCTCTGTCAGTTCCCATCAAGCCTGTGACAATACCTTAACAGTCCATCAAGATGTCTCAGCAGATCTGATAGCTTCTTCAGATGTTATATGCTTGGAGTCTTCTTCCCGGCCTGAGAAGTGCAACATATTCTGGAGCACATCTGATCCAAAGAAGCCACAGATCTTATAGGACAATTAAGCAGCAGCCATCCAGGGGGAACTCCCAAGACCCGATGAAGTTTGTCTATGGACTTTATGGAATTATATCAAAGGGTCTGTTGCAGGGTAGCAACTGAGAAGTCAAAAGGGGGAAAAAAAAGGCAAGAAAAAGCCTGGAAATGGGAAACAATAGCAGTTGACCTCAGAGAGGAGAAGTGAGGAAGAAAAGCTAAGCCAAATACATTATTGTATTTAACTGGGAAGGAAAGGAATGCTACAGGTGTGGTCAAGGGGAACACATGTTTAAAAGGAAGCAATGTGTGGTGCCAGGGAATAAAAAGCATCTGCAGGGAACAGAGGAAAAAGGGAAGGGCAGGAGAAAGAAGAGGGAAAATATAAAATATGAGCGAGTCTATTTTGGCTAAGCATCTAAACATTTAAGTGCTTATCTGAGTGGCTTTCTGAACTTTTGTGTAACAGCATCTTTCACTAACATTTCAAATGGGAGAGGATGAGACTCTTTTTGAAAGCAATTTGCAATCCTCCTACTCTGGAGCCACATGGCATTTTTAGAAACTATTATATTTTTACTTAACTAACACACATAATTTGCCAGTCAGGATTCTTCAAGCTCTCACAACACAAGAGTTCACAGACCATCCAAGAGTTTCGTTTTAGACAGCTTTTTTTTTTCCATTTTTCCTTTTTTTTTTTTTTTGTTTTCCAGAGTGACACCAAATACAACGTTTATAGAAAAAATGTCTCTTCTTATGAAAAATCACATCTATATGGTTTAGTACTTTGGTAAGAGCAACTCACTCATTCCAGGCTCAGTCAGATAGCTGTAGCGCTTACGTAAAGCAAGGGAGACGAAGTTCTGGCGCCGGTCAGCTTTCTCAGTCTGCAACAAAACACAGCAGGATTTAGGGCCTTGGGAATCACTGCCCCATCTGAACAGACCAGTCCTCAAACCTCAGCAGGATGGGCCGCTTTTCGTGGCACACAACCCCACAAGGGAGAATGGATGCTTCCATTCAGCTTCAGGATGGCATGCTGAAGCCGAATTTGGGCGAGCAGGCGGGGAGGGGGCAGAGCCAGTCTCTGTTCCTGTGTGATGAGTGTCAGGCACTGCTGAGCAGGGAGCGTGGCTGCACAGAAACCTGCTGTGAGTGACCACCCTTCCGGGGCAAGCAGGGAAGGGACTGCAACCCTAAGAGTGAGCCCTCAGGTTCATTCCTCTGCTTATGAGGTAGAGCTCAGACAGCAGAAGCAGCTCATTATCCTGCCTTAAAGTATCTCGAAACTGTCTTATTGCATTATCACTTAATAAACTGCTTCACACTACAAGAAATGGTGTGATATTGTTCATTCTTTGTAAAATGAACCACCTTTGGCTAGAAACAGGAGGTCAACACAGAAGACTACAGGAACAGACAAAACATTCATAAGAGTGCAACTTAGACCGATTGAGTATTTCCCCCCAGATTAGTTTGTCCCGAAAACACATACACCACAATGTACAACTGGCTTTAAAGTGAATACATTAAGGACAAAAAAAGGCATGGGAGGGGATTTTTAATATGCACAAAATGCAAAGATGTGGATTAGAAAGCAGACTACTCTTGTTAACTAATAAATTGCCTCTAATTGCAACTAATAAGTTGCTGTGTTCAGTGACATACCTGCTGTGTAGTGTCTTAAATATTAATAGTCCTTCAGAGATCAACTCACTTGAATATGTGGCAAAAAATACCATTTGTTTAGAAAGAAAACTATTATGATAGCTATATAATAGCTGGCTAGGAACAAATTCTGTTGAGATAAAGTGATGTTTTTGCTATTATTATCATTTTTTAACATGTAAGGAATGTTTTGGTTTGAATTTTTTTTTTAGCTATTCTAACCAGCAGGTGACAACTGCTATTTATTTGCCACCAGGAAGAGAAAAAAAAATTGCTGCTAGGTAAATGGGAAACATCTATGAAGTTACTTTTATAAGATGATCTCATCTATAACTACCTCTAATGAGTAAAACCCACTTAATTTTCTGACAAACTAACGTTGCAGTTTCCATGAAACAGTAGATTTTTAATCCCCTGCAAATATCTGAGGTTTATTTGCAAATAGATTTGAACACAACATTTAGAAATTGCTCTTGCCTGGTTTACTTTTTTTGAAAGAATCCAGTTTATTTGCAGAGGTAAGATATTAAAGGCCACTATTGTAGCCTCAGCAGTACCTCTTTCCTCCTCAGAAATACAAGTTACCACAGCAGTGTCAGTGTTACTCCAAGAGGTAAAGTATTATCCACTGAACTCTTCTTAATTTTGCCAAAATTTAGCTTGGTCTGATATTCATAAATATATCCTTTGTCAGAAGAAAATTAGTTAAATTTTAGACTGCTTTTATTCAATGCTTAATTTCATCCTATATAATCATGGGTTTTCCCATATTTGTGCAGTTCTACTGTTTTACAACAGACTATTAGAAGTCAAATATATGGTTATTTTTCTGTAGGTATCATTTCAGTGCCACAGTTATAAAGAGCTGTTTGTTTTTTCTATAACACACTACTTTTCTTCACTAAATCTGAAGGAAATAAAAACAGAAGACAGTGTTTATATTACCTCATCATCTTGATCTGACTCTGTTTCCTTTTGGTCCCAAGATGCATTGCAGAGACAAGGAATATTATAATGGACAGCAGGGAAAAGAATATCAGGATATGAAAAGGACCAAATTGGGAGCACAAAATGCAAGCTGATTTATAAGGCAAAGCAAATCCAAAATGTCAACACAAAAGAAAAAAAAAAATCTTACATCCAATGCAAATAAACACGTGACATTACTGAAAGCATAAACCTATGACTTGCAGGCTGAAGCATGAGCTGAGAACAGAATCGTAAAAATTATAGGAACTTGACACCACAGTAACAAGAGACTTTAAAAGCATTCTACATACAAGAAACCAATAAAACATACATTTTAAAAGCCTTTATCATATTCCAAAGCATTCTCATTACTGACAGTTCACAGGGTTTCTTTATGACTAGCAGGAAAGGAAAAAAAAAGAGAGACAAAAACAAAAGGAACAAAAATAAATCCAACCCAACCCTAAGGAAAATGTTTGCTTTTCCTAACAAATACCTTTTTGTGTGCTGGCAGAGTGATATTCAAGTTGCAAACAGCTGTTTGTGGCAGTCCTTTTGTAGTCTTTGGTTCTTTCAAAAATGATAATCGACCACAGGGTTCCTGGCTGGTGTCTCTTACCTAGAAAAGAAATTTTGCTTCAGTGTAGTAATATGTAGTAATTCAGAGTCCTAGAGAAGGTTTCTGGAACGGTTCTCAGAATTTCTTTCTACAAGGAGTTTTCGAGTGTGTAAGGACCAATAGCACCAAGCTGGAGCTCAGCCTGAGGTGCTGAAGGAGGAAATGTTTCACTGTGAAAAGAGTCAGGCCAGCCTGAAGCTCCCTGATGGCAAACTAATGCAAGACAAGGTGCTGAGTCCAACCTGAGAGTTTCATGCTGGGATATTGCTGACAGGCACTGCCTGCTCACCTTCGTTTTATTCTGCCGTGTTTTCCTCTTGCATTTACCAAAGTGCTTAACAACCTCTTCAGCACGGCAGCTGTGACAAGGCTAAGGAAAGGGAGCACCCATTCCTGGCCATTTAGAGGTGAACAGTCTGCACACACCCTCTGAAGGCTGCTCTGTAGTGCAGTACGTTTTTGAATGCATCTCCTTTGCTTAATCCCTCAGAAATTGTGATCTACTGGAAAATATGCTGGGGTTCCAATTTGAGATATAGTTTTAGTAAAAGGCTGTGAATCCATATAATGGGTATTCAGCTCCCAGATTTGCCAGCAGTTCTGCTGTGGCTTCAAGCACCCTCTCCATGTTATTCACATATTAAAAGCCTACACTTACATCCCAGGGGCAAGTTAGTCCTACAGGGCTCAAAAAAGGAAGAGGGAGTGAGGGACGGGAGGAAATCAGCAGGATCATTTAGTTTGTTTTTCTTTTACCTTGATAGAGAATGGGAGTCTATTTTCTTTGAAAGCATAAAAATTAAAAACAAGTTGCTGTCCTCCTTTAGTCAAAGGGGCCAGATTTCCATAGCAATCAACATAAATAGGTTTTCCTTCAAGAACCTATCAAAGCAAGAAATAAAAGTCAATAAAACCTCTTTTAACAGTAGATTCATGCAAATAAGCATTATGATTTCCCCCATCATAGTTCCTGAGTTTAACACAAGACCTCACTTGGTTACATTCAACAACAAATTAGAATATCACTGTGTATTATGGCAAGGTATTTTGAGTACAGGCAGTTTGGAAAACCATGAGCCACCTGACTGGCTTTTCAAAAGTAAGAGTGTGTAATTTTCTTCAAGAAACAATAAGTTAGTGACTATGATCTCAGCACAAGCCAGTCCTACTCATGACTGTGTGTCTGCGTGGCCAATGAGAAGGAATTCCCGCTGTCTGCAAAGCCCAACCAGGGCTACTGGACAGCAGTGAGTGCAAACCCCACTGCAGACTGCACTGGGGCAGCCACACATGTCCTCATGCTCCTCCAGTCTTGCCCTGTTTTGTTCTTCTTTTGAGAAGTTTCATGACACAGCCTTGCTGTGAACCTTTAAACCCTGTTTTAAACCTTTATTTAACAGGGCTTGTCATGGCTTTGCAGGAGCTGCTGCTACTTGGAAAATACACTGCCCACCTACAAGGAGGAAGCCAGCCACAAGGAATGTACCTCAATGTCTTTGCTTCTTGCAACTTCCTCAAAGTTCTCTTGTTGCTCCAAAGTTTTGTCCACTTTGTCGTCAGTCATGCAGAAGCAGCGCAAATTGGATTCCACAGGGTCATTCATTTTGGCAAATATCACAAACTTTGCCATATAAGGAACACATATTAATTCTCTATAAAGCTGTGTCGCCAGCCCAACAGTCTCTAGTACTTGGTGGCAGTCTGCAAGCCAAAATCTGAATGGGAAAAAGTAAACCATTAAATCAACTTTCCATTATGCTCCAACATTGCTTAAGCTTTGAAGAGAAACTATGTCCTGCATCCTTCATCATTTTGCATGTGTATTGTCCTTGCAGAATTGCTAGAGCTGTAGTTTTCCTTCTACTCTCCAGAAATGGACCATCCAGAAATGGGAATACCTGGCTTACTTATCTGACCTTTTCACACTGGTGTCTCATAAAACTGTCTGTCTGATGGCTCATTTGAAGCCAAAGTCAGGAAACTGCATTTCTTGTGACCACACACAATGTATATTTAATGTGCTGATGCTTCACTATACATTTGATTTGCTAAAACAAACACCTTTATAACACACACAGCGAAATCACATCTCGCATTTAGGCTGAACCAAATATGCCTGCAGTGAAGTTTCCCAGAGACAGGTGTTATATTGTTATTTTCCTCATCTTATGATTAAGAGTGTGAAGACAAGTGTGATACAAACTACAAATAATTTATACTTTGTATCAGTCTTTCCCACAAGATTTCAGCCCTGATCTATTTGGTTCTTCCAGCAATTCTCTCTCTTTTCATAAAGGTTTTTATAGTTGCAATGCAATTTACTGAATGATGAACTCTCTACCTGCTATACCATGAATTTTCTCCACTAGGATATGTGATTTGTACAGATCCGGTTAAATGCCTCCAATCAGCATGTAAGTCCACGAAGTCCATCAAGATTAATTTTAAATCATCTTTTTTTTTTTTTTTTTGCAAATGATATAAATGATATTTTTGTGAGGGCAATTTAATATAATTTTCAACTAAAAAGCCCACAGCCAGAAATCAAACTTCTTTCATCTTTTAAACAAATACATTTTTATGAATCCCCCCCTTTTTTGTAATGGGATGAACATTTTAAGCTTTCCCTTTCTTACAGAAGAAGAAAGCCCTGTGGGGCAGGCAGAGGAACAGGCTGTGTGCCTGCCAGGAGACCCCAGCACAGCAGCACAGGCCAGGCCAGAGCTTTGTGTGCAGCCCTGGATGTGCAGGATGCTGACAGGCAGTGACAAAGCAGCATCTGGGCCATTAGCACTTCACCAGCCTCATGAAAGGCTTCCAGAAAGCCAAAACACAACCCCTCAGCCACGCAGGGTGTTAATCAAGAGAAGCCACTCCCGAGGTGCAGCTGGCAGGGTCTGTTCCCATACCTGGCTGAAACATTGGTGGTGAAGGAGACGCAGTCATTCGAAAACGTCAGCGGAGTGGTGCCCGTGATATCCTCCCACTGTGCAGGTGAAGTGCCTCCTGTGCAAACACACACCAGGGAGATCTCCTTTCAAACACTAAGCACACACAGACTGCATAAAGAATATCTCTATCTCCACATACAGAAAGAGAACCTAGACATTAGTGTTCTCCAGTATTATACATGGCACCACATGTCACACAACAAAAAACGATGTAAGCAAAGAACATACCTACAAGTCAACAGCAACCTCCCCTTGATACCAGCTAGGACAGAATTACTTCTGCAAGCTACTTTTACTGACAAGCATGTTTAATAACAAAGACTGAAATTCTTCATACTGGCTAAATATAGAATCATATTTAATACATGTTGGAGGAGTGCCTTTACAATGGCGTGGGACCAGACACAAAGCTCAGGGAATCAGTGGGAGCCTTGGAAATAACCTCAGCTGGCTTTGCTCAGGGGAGCTGATCTGAACCCCGGTGGCCCAGCACACCAAGGTTCCCTTGCTGGAAAGCAGGAGCTGTGAGAGTGAGCACAGAGCTGCTGCCACAGAAAGCTTTGCAAAGAGCAGGACTTCCTCTAACCTGTAATGCTACATAGGAGTCGAAGGCTGGGAGTCGTGTCTCCTTTGTATCCATTGGTTACTCCTTCTCCTGACGGAGGTGGCACAGGAATTGTCATGGTTATTGGCTTATGGAATTTCCTTCTTCTTGGCTCCACAGTGACAATGGGACTGAATGTTGCTTTGTTTCCAAGGATTTTTTTGACAATCTCTTCTGGAACTGGTTGAGCCTGTGAACATAGGGAACGTAGTTAAACTAGAGCTACAAATAGACATGCAGAATGTTTATAGACATGCAGAATTATTTTCTAAATGATAATTCTACTTTATTTAGATTTTTCTGTAGATTTTTTCCCCCAGGAAGCCTTCTCAAGGGTGATTATTAGTGCAACTCATGCTTAGCTTTTATTCAACAACTTACTTCTGATTTCCTAATAGCTAACTGGTAGAGCGAAACTATAAATCTCAGAAGGTTCCCTGCAGTATTTGCTGGGAGTTTTTCAGAGCATGTTTGGTTTTGTTCTTAATTCACAGTGATTAGTGACATTAAGTACAATTTCAAAATGCAAAAAGAGGCCTATTTTGCACTTGAGAAGAGAGGACTAGACCCTGTCTCCTGGAGGTGATGGACAATTCCTACACCTCTGCCAGACACGGATTTGTGCTCTTGAGGAACACTGCACACCAACTGACCTCTGTACCCAGTGCTTCCTGTGATTATTAGAAAAGAAATACTTGTTTGGGTCAAAACCATAAAGAATGCATGAGGTTATAGAAGACTCAAAGGTAAATTTCACATTTTCTACAGTCAAAAGTGACAGACATGGTAATGGGAGTTTGCATCCATCTGGCTTTTAAATTTTTTCTAAACTTTCAAGTCTGTTTGAATCAGGCTGACCTGTGACTTGCTATTATTCAAATTGCAGAGAACACGCAGTTCAGAGAACACGCAGTTACACTGCAGTCTCAGCAGTCACAACACTGCATACTGAGATGTCATATTTCCTTCACACTGGAGAGCTCTGGGAAGGCAACTGCATAACCAGAAGAGCAAAACTTCCATTTTCTCAAGATTAATTATCTTGAAATGTGAAATATCTTTAACAGAAATGTTTCAGTGTGAACTTCAAGCACTGCAATCCAAACCAGCATCTCTTTTCCATGAACCCATCAGACTTGTCATTCTGTTAAGGAATTTTAAGTGGTAACTAACTGAACTCAAAGACAACTCCAATTCCTATGGAATATTTCTCTACTTTTTGTGCAGTTTGTTTAAGTAGAGTTTAAGCTATTTGCTCTTCCCAGATTTCACCCCTAGAAACACCAGTAGTGAATGTCCTGAGACATGCATGGGAGGTTTTTACCCAGTAACAGCTGGCAAACAGCTGCATGTAATCCCTACCAAACACATTCCCATGGCAGAGGGCAGCCCAGTGACCCTGTTCACAAGCTGCTGCTTTGCCACAGGAGACAGGGACTGCACAGTGGCTGTAAAGTTGTTGGGGCTGTGATGGCTCCAGGTCTTTTCTTTCCTCTCTCCATTTCTGGGATGCTAAGCAATAATCATGGGGGTGATCCAAGGGGAGCTGGGCTTTTGCCACAGGGAGGAAGACTGTGCCTGGGTAACACTGAGCACGCCCAGGCAGACTTGTGCCAACTCAGACCTCAGGTGTGAAAAAGCCCCTCGTCACAACCCACTGCTAAGGAGCTGCAGGCTCTGTAGCTTCCAGTCCTGTGCATCAAGGCAGGTGCACGTGAGATGCTGCAGGTGTGAGCACTAAAGCATCTTTACCTGGAGCCCCACGCGGATTCTCTTGGTCAGAGCCCCCTCGGGGAAGGAGGCCTGGACACGTGGCACCGTGGTGCTGCTCAGCACCCCACCCTCAGGGCCGATCTGGTTGCTCTCCTGCTTGATGCGGGAAACTACCGCGAAATACTGCGGGAAATCCTTGGTGACGATCCTGCAGATCCGCTTCTTCTCCAGCTCCTCCACGCTGTCCAGCTCTGGGGGCACAAGACACGTAAAATGTTCAGGCATCCCCTGCCCAGGTTCATCCCACACACATCTGTGATGCGAGGTTTTGAATAAGCCTTAAAATGCCTAAGAAGGTTGGGGGGGTTTATAATTATTTATTTACTACAGAAACAAAATAGGCCATTCAGTGCTAACAATTATCCAGATTTGTTTTTTCTGTGAACTTTTGTGTAAATCTTGACAATGAGGGCCAACAGCAATAGACAAAAAGACTTGCTAGGACACCTAAGTAGTCGGGTGTGACAGTCTCTGCCGTAGCAGCTGCCACAGAGTGGCGGGTTTGTCACACAGCATAGAAGTCCAAGGAGGGCTGAAGAAGATGGTTAAGCTTCTTCCCCCTCTCATTTCTACCTGATCTTTCTGTGCATACCTTCAAATTATTCCCAGCCTCTTCCCCCATACAGTTCTGACATACAGAAAACCAGAGGAGATCACAGTCAGTTCATGACCCATCTCCCTTCATGGCAGGTGTGCAATCCAGAGCTGGGCCACCTAAGGCACTTGAGACAGTTATTTCCTAGACTGGCATCCAAAAATCCTGACCAGACACTGAGCTCTCCATGAAACTTTGGAAGCGACAGAGCTCTATCTCCCAGCACTACCAGTGAACCAATAGCAATCTTCCCCTACACTTCAGGATTCCAAATACACTGCCCCAAAATTCCTGCAGTGTGCCCCTCCGTTCCTGGAGAACCTTAATGCATCCTCACACACAACTGAAACAGAGTCAGGTCATCAAGCATTCATGCTCTCAGCCACATTCCCAGTTCGTAGGGTCACCAGGGCTCAGAAAGCTGCATAGACTACCTATCCCTATTAATTAGTTAAGCACATAAGCACTGGGGAAAGCTCTGGGATTCAATAAAAATGTAACTACTTTTGCAACTATATGTGTGTGTGTATATATGTATTTTCGCTGGTGAAACCCCAAATGCATTGGTGAAACCCCTGTGATATAAACACTATACACAAATGGAGACAATTATGTAACTGTCATGCATTTCTCCTCGTAACTTCTTGCACTTGGTCTTTTTATCTCTTGTAATTGGGTTTCATTGCAGCACTCCATTAATTTCAGCTCTTACTTTCCTCCTTAAAAAGGGAACCTCTAAATAAAGTTTGTTTCTCAAAAGATGACATTTTTATCAGATCCAGCAAAAGAAAGCAGGTAAACCAGATACGACAAAAGACACTTGCAATAGACTTTGTGACTGAGACATTTTCGTCCTCTAAACATGTAAGCTCAATTACAGTTCCAAAAGGATTAAAATGCGAATTTGGTAAAACGTCAGTTTTCCATTTTAAAACATTCAGCAGGTAGTTTGGATTAATCACACAGTGTTGCTGTGGATCACATGTACCTATCAGAAGTGAATAATTTCTTATCATAATGTCAGCTTCCATTTACTTTGACTCAGAGATTGATATCTGAAGCCCTCTAATGAATTAGGCACTCTGCCTGCAGCTTCTGGAAGCAATGGCTTGTACAGGAGACAAACTGGATTCTTAAACTCCCAGGCAGGTATAATCTAGACTGGTAAACTCTAATCATCTCCTCTTTGCTGCTGGAGAAAAAACCCACAGTAAAATGCTAACAGAGGTGAAGGATAATTAAAAAAAAGTAGAGAAACAGTGATTTATATAAGAACATTTCAAAGCCCTTTGAGCCTGACAGGCACTCTTCTTCAGAGGAGGAAGAGGGGAAGAGTGGTAGAGCAACAGTCAGGCATGGAGAGGAGTTGGACTATATATAGGGAGGTTATGTTTGGATAATACATATGTAAGCTTCTAAATGAAGTTGCCCTCTAACAGAAGGAAGAAAAAGATGATGATACATCAAACCATGTCTCTTACTGTCCTGAGAAATGCAGCGTTAGCATGACAGAATTAATGAAACAGGGAAAACTAGTCCTGGGAGAGGTCACGTTTCCCGAACACACCTCATGCACTTTACAGAGGGAGATATCATCATTACTGTTTTCCTCAGCTGCTGACACTTCATTCCTGGGCAAAGTGTTTCAATGGTAAACCTTGAAGCATTTTTTGGTTAGATGGTTGGGCTTTGGAGGGAAGGGGGTTTTAGCCACAGAGAAGTATGCTATGCACCCTATCTTACAGAAAGGGATAGCGAAGCAGGGAGAAGCAAAGCAAAAGGGTTAATGGCAGAACTGGGAACAATCTCCCAATGTCACTGTCTCCCAGGCTTGTGCTAACAGCCCAAGAACAGTTGCAGCCATTCAGCTTCAGCGAGTCAAGAGAAAGGCATTGTGAATACAATGTGCACAGAGGTCTTCTCCTGCCACCCATGTGTATGGTACACTCACCCTGTGATGGCTTGGTGGGAGCGATGGAGGAGAGAGGAGATTGGGAGAGGGGAAGGAGGGAGGAAAAGAACATCACACCTCCCCACCCTTTGGTGCACGCTACCACATGAACGTTAAAGATCCTGGACGGGAGAAGAGAAACCCAGCCATGTCCTCCAAGGTCAGAGAGGGACCTCACACAGGTTGTCTCAGGTCAAGGAAAGCAATCACACCAGTTCCCTCTGGTGAGAGGCAGCTGTGGATCAAGTTCATCCACATCTAATACCTTTCTTTTTTTACTTTCAGATAAGGTAACACAGAGCAAGAATCTTCTGATTCGAGACAGTAAGACAAGTCACAGAACACCTGGCTGTTTCGTGAGCTTCAAGGTGTCTTTGTGTGTATCTGGTTTCCCTTGCCAGGGCCTCAAAAGAATGTTGCTGGCACTGAAAAAGCAAATCTCACCCGTACCTCCCAGACTGAACATCCCTCTGAGTTGTGCAACCCTCCCTCAGTCCTGGCTAGGAGCAGAGCTGACCTTGTCACCGTGCACAGAGCACAGCATGGGGTGAGCACAGAATCCCAGTTTTCCCCACAGAGATGTGCCCATCAAGGAATCGCTGCACTAAAAAGCATGGCACACAGCAGGCAGCTTCCACATGGAGAAAAATACAGAATGTGGAGGCAGGGAGAGCACATGGCAAGGGTCAAAGAGAAACTGAAGGCAGGAAGATGCTGGTAACCAGACCCACCCTCCCAGCCTGAGAGTTTCACACACATAATTAGATACTCCCAGCACCACAAGGATGTTTCACCCTCAAATAAGGCAATGTCCTTTATGTCCAGTGTTGTGCAGACTTTTATCTTGCCATTCACAACATACAGTTTAAAAGCAATATGTTCAAAAACTTATCTTGGAAATGTGGCAAAATCACTGCAGAGTGATTTATGGTGGTATTTTAAGCTTCAGGTATAGACAAGGTCACTCTCAGGTTTGATCTGTCAATTCAGTTATGTAAAAACTCCTGCTTCCCATCTGAAACCACACTGTGCAGCTGCAAGCATACTGTAGCCACAAGCATTTGCATTTCTTGGCTCACTTACTAGTTTGAAAATGACTTTTAAAATATTAGCTACCCCAGTGTGAGAGTTTGTGCCCACAATTTGTCTGTGGGTACCTCTAAAGGGTGCAGGAATGTAAAAAGCAAACACAAGTTATATCTAAAAGGAGTCTGTCTGAAAATGTAATGTATTTACCAATTACAAGACAGAGAGCTGGCCTCCTAAAAAAAATAAATTTAAAAAATACATGTATTTTATTTGATTAAAATATAAATGAATGTAATATGGCCAAGAGCTGTGAATTGCTACCCTTGTATTCGAAGCCACACTCCTCCTACTCCTAAAATGTCAAGTTTCCTGTATTCCCTCAGCCCTGTATTTACCTAAGTACAGCACCATCCTTAAAAAAAAAACAAAACCTATTTAAGCAGAAACCCGATTGCACCAAAGAAAATAGGGCTCTTTACACCATGGTTCACTGTTTTCTCAAGATAATAACCCAAAAATTCTGCTGTTATTTAGTCCTGCATTAGCCCTGGGGCAGTGCCTCCTGCCCGGGATTATTTTGGGTCTAGGACGAGGTTTCCCAGCAGATGGTGCTGCCCCCAGTACAGAGCAGGTTTTCAGCAGTCCCCACGCAGGGCCAGGAGCCAGGATGTCCTTGCTCCCATCCCTGCTGGCTAAGGGAGAGAGCAAAACAGGAACAGCAGAAAGAGGAGCAAACTGCATCGTTAAAACTCGGTGTATGAGGGAGCTGTGAATAAAGGTGTGATTGCCCTCCCTCACTACATGGGTAGGAAAGGACTTGTGATCACAGCAGGTCTGACAGAAAATGGACCAGCTGCTGTTAACAGAAAATGGGCACTCCTGCAGCACCTCATGGCACTTAGAGATGATTATGCAGATGAGTTTTCTTGTAAAGACACACTAAATTTCTCTAAATGACTACGCGGCTGCTTTTTATTTAAATTAAAGCTTGCTTCTGCCTCCAGAGTTCGTACCTGGAATAAAACTTCTTCCAAAGTTATGGCTTCTGAGATGCAAGATATTCCCCCCAAGCCAAGTCTAACCGTGGTATTTTGTAACAAACCAGCAAAAGTTCAGATGAAAAAAAAAACCAACCCACTCAAGTCTACAAATTTGTAATTTTTTGGTCATTACTTGGAAGACCTTTTACACTGAAATGGTGTCATTTAACTGGAGTGGAATTAAGTCAAAACCCTTGCACTATTTTAATGCAGGGTGGGTTTTTTAAAATTTTGTTTTCTTACCTAGAGAAGGATTAAGCTAAAATGAACTGAACAAGTAATCAACACACTGGATGAATCTGTAGTATTTTTTCTCCTTTTCATCTCACAAATGATTGCCTGGATTTGTAAAAGCCATTCCTGAGGTTTGGCTTTTAAGGTGTCAAATATTTTCACTCTAACAGAATAATGTCCACCATGCTTTGTGTGATTACTTGGCTGTACTATACCCACTAACCTCAAACAGCAGTTCCCCAGAAGGAAAGAGCCACCCGAAACCCTCAGTAGATCAGAAAGTTGTCCTGTGGCTCCAAATTGTGAAGATTGTTATTTTAGGCTCTAAGTACTTTATGCCCACCTCTTTCCAAGTGTTTTTATTTATTGAGCTCATCACTGTAAAATGTCAATTCATCCCTATGTGAACTCTTTCATAAATGTTGCAAGCTGCAGCACTTCAGAACAGTATTTCTGTGCCCAGGTTTCCTATCCCCAAATCAACCTAAGCTCAGTTTGAAAAAGCACATGAAGCAAATAAGCAAGCTGCTGCTCAGTGTTGACTACCTCACCCCTGACAAGGCACCACTACTTCACCCAAATACCAAATCATCACTGCTGATCCCATGCCAGTGTGCAGAGAAGGAGAGGCAGTAGTGAGATTTTTCTTTGTCAAAGGCTGCAAGTACTGCATTCAATCTGCAGCAATCATAACTCCCCAAGCTGTTTTATCCTGGACCATGCCAACCTCTTGCCTGTTCCATTGCTTTTAGGTACTGTTGTGGGGTAACCTTAGTCGGGATTCCCGGCACAGAAGGAAGGAGGTTGACCAGGAACTGACGTATGCAAAAGGAGGTATTGCAGTTTCTGCCTCCATAACTCATAAAACCAGGAGAGAATCTGAAGAAGCTCTCTTTTAGACTTCCAGCTGGCTGAGAAAAAGACATCGCTCTCTCCCCTCCGTGCCCTCTGGTGAGGTCCAGCCAAGCCACGTGGCCTGGGCTGCCGGCCGAGATGGTGCAGAGGGGAAGGGGGAATGGGGGAGAGCCCGTGGCTGCTTTTCAGTCCCTCATGGTGGCTCCATGCAAGGGGAGCCAGGTCAGTTCTGCTCGGCTCCGGCCAAGCCAGGCAAAGCTTTCTTCTGTTGCCCCAGGCTGAGGTGACTGAGCCCTGCCAGTCCCGCCCCACCTGGCTGGACTGGGCTGGCTCCCTGCGGCGCAGTCCAGCGCAGGAGAGGCCAGTCCCCTGCAGCTCGGACATGGCTTGGATGGAGAACTGCACAGATTAACTCCTCTCCTCAGCTCAAACGCTGGGAATGCTGCACTCAAACAGCGCGGGCAGAGGCCATGTGACCATCGCTTAACTAAGAGACAAATTAACTTTTTTCAGTAT
The DNA here is from genome assembly GCA_034509425.1 of Eopsaltria australis. Classification (NCBI taxonomy): domain Eukaryota; kingdom Metazoa; phylum Chordata; class Aves; order Passeriformes; family Petroicidae; genus Eopsaltria; species Eopsaltria australis. The sequence goes on from JAVTVJ010000138.1 coordinate 4,100,677, forward strand.
CAGGATGGGACTTGAAAACATCCGTTCTCCCCTACACAGAAACAGAAAGGATGAAGACACCTGCAAAAGCTACAACATAAAGACTCTAAGCTAATGAATGAAGCAAGGCCTATATCCAAAGAGGGAGAAGATGAGGAGTGTCCCAACTTTGAGGCTGAAACTTCTCTTGTAAAGACATGTTGATAAACTCAGCTGTAATATACCCTGTAATATATGAGCAATGGGCTAAAAGAGTGAAAAAGGGAGGGATGTAATGTTCTAGCTACAGCCAGTGGACTAAGGCTCCTGTGTAAAGATTCCTTGCCCCGGGAATAATAGAAGAAGACTTGTGTTGCCAGTAATGAGAAAAGGGGATTTCGTTGCCACTGTAGTAGAAATGTTCATCCTCAAAAGAGTGCCTCAGTGACCATCATATGCCCATTGTAGTGGTCCTGGGAAAGCTACTAAAGTGGGAGGGGTTTTCCAGAGCAAGCAGATCTTTTCCTTCCGAGTCGCTGCTTGTATTGGGGCTGAAAACCATAGGAACTGTATTTCCTATGGGAATCAACATAGTAAAGCAAGAGAAAACTTCTCTCCCTACATGAACTGAGAAAAGGACTATTCCAGAGGTGATAATTTAACTAAAAGTCTAAGTGTTGTCTTTTTGTATGGTCAGTGGGAAGGAAATGGAGAGGGGGGGTGGGAAGAAGGGTGTTCTAAAGGTTTTGTCCTGATTCCTGATTTTTATAATTCCCTTATTAAGTCTGTTAATAAATTCTCTTTATATTCCTTAAAGTCTGAACCTGCTTTGCCTACTTCTAATCCTTATCTCGTAACAAAATTAAGTAAATTTTGGTAAGTGTGTTGGCGTTTAGCCAAAAAACTTGAATTGGCAAACTCAAACCACTACACAATAGGTGTTTCTGCCCAGTTTCCCAAACCTCAAACTGCAACAGGTACCCTTCAGTCGTGAGGTTTATTTTATTCTTCCAAACCCATTGACGAAACATTTACAGTGTTTCTGGGCTCCTGTTTGGTTGGTTCTGTTACATTTATTTTGAAATAAACAACTACGATAGATCATCATGTAACAAGCAGATCTTTGCTGCTGCTCTGTGTTTGTACAAGCTCAGGTGCAGTTCAAATACTTCAAAGTGAAACCTTTCCTGCTGTCCCCATTCCCAGATGACCAGGAAATGCACAAAAACACTGAATTTCAGATGCCCAAGGAGACCCTCACACTCTCCTCGTTCCCAAGGCACACCTTTTTCTGAGGCTGCCTTTGTCAAACAAGGAGAGGCCAAAATCAAAGGCAGAGGTCCCCCACAGATACCTCTCAGAGCTGCCCTTCACAGCCTCATCATTTCCTTCACATGCTTTTGCTGATAATGAAAGAACTTTCCTGCAGCTTGTACCCTATCACACTATGACTTTCTGTAGGTTATCCAGGGAAAATCCCATGGATAAACCCTTACAGAAAACCAAAGTTCACACCACAGTGTTTCATTCACACTCAGATGCAAAGAGCTCAAGCAATGGTTTATCAGCACAAGTATTGAGAAATGCTTGCCAGGAGAAGAAAGCAGTGGTGCCAAGGAATCACTGCAGCCCCACAGCCTGGCTTTGCCCACGATTTGTCTTCAGGGACCATCTGTGACAGCATCTGCTGATGGATTTGTACAGCTGGGTCCCCTCATCTCAAGGTACTCTCACACCAACAGCAATGTTCAAGCAAAACAAGGGAACCAGACTTCCCAGCTGGGCATCAGGAAGGCAGGTTGTGTACTTGTGGGAGGCAACCTCTAACAGCACCATTTGAAATAAGAATGCTCTGTGGGCTGAGCTCTGTGTCTGTGGGAAGGCTCAGTGTAGCTGATATTGACACTACATCCTTGGTTTGGAATGACCTTCTCGTGGCCCTGCCTGAGCAGCACAGACACGTGTACCTCCAGCTGGATGTTATTCTCAAATTCATGCTGTAAAGCAACTGTGCAACTCTGCTTAAACCTGGCAAGACTTCAGACCAAAATTCACCACTCATTTCAGGATGTCTCCAGGCCACTGCAGAACAATTCCTCCTTCTGCTCTTCCCATCAGTTTAATATGGAGCACACACTGTATTCCCTGAAGCCAGACATCCCCTGCACTGTGTTACTTCACTTTGCTTTAGTCAGCCCATGTTAGCAAGCCTTCACAAAGGCAAGGCTTGCTAAAGCTTCGAGAAAATATTTACCTTCATCCATGCCATTGAGTATTTCAGTTAGGTCTTCATGTTTGCTGTCATACTGGTGCTCTTTCCACGTTTCACCGTTCTCACTTCGGAGCACGATCAGTTCTCTTTCCTTGCCTCGCATTGATCCAAAATGTGGGATTTCCACTATGACAGGGCTAGAGAAAAAGGAATCATGTTATTTTTAACCCTATATTTCCTCATGGCCCATAATTTCCTATGGGTACTTAAGAAAACTACAGTCATTTTAAACAGTTAACACTGTTACGGGAAAAATGTTTTTAAAATTGCCAAAGCTGCACAATCCTTTATCATTTAAACTGTAATTAATGGATAAATTGAAAAGACTAATATATAGCTCATTTTTAGTGCAAATATTTTGCAATATCTGCCTCCACAAAAAAAAAATAGTGACAATTTTTAGTAAGGAGAGTTCTCCCTGTTCATTTATCCCAGGGTGTATGTGATCCAACCTGCCTCCAGCACACACAGCACTGCTGACTTCCAACTGGCATTAGCATAGTCAAAGTTCAGATTTGTCTCAGAGAGTTTGAAGGGACAAAGTCAGTTCAGAAGCAGTCTGGCTATCCCAATGCATGCAACAGCCACTGACTGTAACAGGAACCATGCATTTATGTAGATTTTGAACTTCAAACTAAGTCCCAAAGTTTTCAAAGCTCTCCCTGGCTCTCTGTTGATGCAGCTCCTGTGAAATGAAAGAGACTGTTTTTCTTTAGCTCCACTTTCTGGTTCTCATGCCCAGCATCACAGCTGCAACCTCTGCATGGCAAACATCACTGGGGAATCGTTAGATCCTTTCAGAATGGATTTCCCTGGGTTGAACAACATTACGACCACATTTAAATTAGTTACTGTCAAACATTTTGGGGGGAAGGAAAGGGAATGAGAAGGTGGTTTATAATACACCTATGTCACCAGACAATGTACCTTCAACAGAGGACTGCAAGTGCATTACTGAACACTTTGTATGAACAACCGACAGAAACCACCATTCACTTCATGTGCCATTCCTCAACAAAACAGACACTGTTGCCAAACACTTCACAGGCAGGATATGCATTTTAAAGTATGCTAAGACAAACCGACTGAAATCACACAGTAAGTGAACATTTATGGATTATGCAGCTTTAAGACATTTAAATAGACAGTATCATTATTTTCCTACAGAGGTTGTAAAGGGTTTAACTGCTTTGTAACAGCTTGGTTAAAAGCAGAGTCACATGATGGGAGAAGTGTGCAGCATTTCTGTGGTACTGTGCATCTGGCCAGGTGTTGGGTGTATTAACCAACCCATCACTTGAGCATAAAATCACAACAGCCATCATGGGGAAAAACAAACTAGCTGGAAGCCCAGTTTGCACATTAAATTCCCAAGGAGAAGTATTAGTCTTTTTTTCCCCCATGAAAATGATAAAAATAGTTTAATTATATATATATTTTAGATGCTTTTAGGAACATCCAGTCTATTTTTCTAGTCTCAAGTCCTTGAACAAAAAAACAGGAATGTAGCTGCTCTCTCCCATTGTGCACAGCAAGAAAATACCAAAAATTCAAATACATTGCTTAAGATATTTACTCTCTAGCTCAAAAAGGGCACAAGCTGAAAACTAACGCTGTAGTACAATCTTTGCAGGCTAATATTTCAGATACTGTCTCTGTAAATATTTAGAAACCACACAATTTTGTGCATGACATTTAACGAGAATACTCAGTGAGAAGGTATTGAACAGGTTTGGAACACCAAACACTCACCAATATTTTGAAAACCTAATGCAGTAAATTTCACAATATGGTTTGAAAACAACAATCAAAAACATACGGAAACATTCTTACATGTTTAGACTATACACTGCAGTCCCTTTGGGTAGCATACTTGGCCTTGTCAATTTATTTTAACAAGATGCCTCTTGCAGGTTGAAAAGATGAGTATTTCTCCAATCTTGCTGAATCAATTAATTCACACGGTAGCATTTTTTTCTGAATATTCTTTCATAAGTAATAGACTTTATGTGTTTGCATTTTACAAATGCTCTTCCCAAAACAGTCTCACTCGAGGCCTGTAAATACCTTCTCTACCACAGGGTTGAACTTAAAGGACTGCCACTGTGTATTAAAATGTATTTAATGCAGTAGAAACACTTCAAATTTAAAAAATTACAAAAGCACAGAAGTTATGAAAGCAGAATGCTGGCAGTGAATTTTACATGCCTATAAGCACAAGGTAGTAGCAGAGCTATATTAAATCAAGCCACTATGATTTTCTTTCAGTGACATAAATCAACTGAAAGCTTTAGGAAACTTAAAAAAAATAATGGGAATAACAAAAAATTGGAAACAAAAGAAAAACTGTAGACATTCTTTATCTTTTCCGTACATATCCTACCCAATAAATTTTGTTCCTTGTGGACCAAGCTGCAGGATTCGGCTAACCATGCTCTCACCCTCATTTAGAGGGGGAGGACTTTTAGGAAGATGCAGTTTACTGAATAACATCCATGCAGCAGGAAGAGAAACGAGAAGGGGAAATTAGGAACAAGCTGTCATTCCCGACAGAACCAGCAGTTTACACCAGGGTGCCACTCACGGTAATGAACAAAATTTATAATTAGGAAAAAAAAGGCCACATCATAGTGGATTGTTTCCCCTATTTTAAGCTTTAAAAATAGTCAGCTCCTAGCACTGGTACTGCTTGTACCACCACTCTACAGTAGGTGCTCCACCGTCACTCCAGGTGGTTTTGCTCCACAAGACAGAGTCAGGCAGCTCCCAGCAACCCCAGAGGGTGCCGTGCACAGGATGGGAACAGAGCTCAATATCTGGGGTCCCTGTGGGTGTCTCTAGGACAATTCTTTGTGATAGTGCTGCTTCTTTAAATACTCTACAAGCAAGAGGGTCAAAACCTGGTCTGGGTTTTCAGTGTGTGACTCCTGACTTCAAAGGCAGGGTTGTATGGGTAGCTGGGGGTGGGACCTGGCCTTCCCATGGCTTTCCTTACCTTCATCTCCATCTGCAGTCATCGAAGAGGCAAAACTCTCCTTAAAATGCAAGGGTTCTTTCGAGAAGGAATGGCAGGTTGGCGTTTTTTAATGTTTTAAAAGTACCCTGTGTTATGTGCTCAGATGAGGTAGAGTCAACGTTTAATTACTCAGATCCACAGGATCAAGGGAATGAAAGGTGCGACATGAGCATAAACAACTAAACTCACAGAAGAACTCACCCTAAAAACTGTGCCCCTGCTGGCCCCATTTCTACAAGCCGACTTGCCAATCCTTCTCCTTCAACCATGGGTGGTGGGCTGGCCAGTTTGTGCCTCTTTACCAGGCGGCAGGTGATGCGGGTGGGCGCCGTGCACTTCCGCGGAGGGATGATTATCCTCATGCCATGGTGCCGGCTGCCCCTCATCGAGCCCCCGCGCGCATCCACCATGAAACTAACCAGGAATCTGCAGGAGAAAGAAAACATCAGTGAAAACGGCCACAAAACAAGCAGAAGAGCAACAAAAAGTCAGCAGACGCAGACTTTAAAACATTAGAAAAGTCATCCCGATCTCAGCTAAACTAAAAAGAACATTAGGATCCTCTTAAAACTTGCGCTTACATGCTAACTACTGGTTATCAAAAACAGGAATTGCTAAAGCTCTAGCAACATCATGGCGAAATGACCAGGTTCTACTGAGCAATTTGGATTAAAAGCATACACAAGTAGTGTATTAGTAGTGGCTAGTTAGAATTTTAGAACATCCCTTTGTCGCTGTTAGCTCTACTGTCCACAAATGAGAGTAATTAGCCTCACATGCATAAAACAACCAGTGTAGAAAAAGGAGAATCAAAAATGCTTATTATTTTTGGAACCTACGTATTTAAAACCTCCTCACTGCCTCATTTGCAATACTCCTGATGGCTGCCAGAGCAAATGCCAACACCATGGGTGACAGTCAGTCCAGGCTACTAAGGGCCTTCACTGGTGGGGAAGAGAAGTGATGACTACCAAGTACATAACTTCCTTTAGGCTGTTGGCTCCCTGGAGGAAATCATGCCATTACTTCTCTTTGAAGATTAGATTCATTAGCAAAAAAAAGGGACATTAAGGAAAAATTGCACTTGCTGGTGTCATTCCAATGCATAATTTTCTACTTCTTAATAAAGGGATAACAAATTATATTTGTAAATGATCAGTGGTATATTTTTGAATAAAATCCTTTCTAATAGCGAGTGAATAATTAAAATTAACAATTAATATTAGAATAGCTTCAGGTAGAAGTTACAATAACAGGCCAGCACAGATTTTGTTTGTTCCTTCTATATGATAGGAAGACACTGACACAGCTAACACATCTGTCGTGCGGCTTCTCTATTCTCAAGGCTGTTGCCAAAACTTTCAGCTTTTAAGAACTAAACCTTCATATGACTAACATGTGAATCCATTCAATTTCCTGGTTCCTGACACTAAAGTGAACTAAGGATGTCAGCCAATAATCCAGGGGATTGTGATGATTCTTGACAAAAAAGCCCCCAAGTGCTCTGAGGTATGGCTGGGAATTTGTGCAACACAGTTCCATTTGCTCTGAGACCAGCAGGACATCAACAGCAGCAGCTGACAGGCACTGGCCAGGCCTGCAAACCAGCTGTATTCAGAAGTCTGGCCAAAATGGGTGAGAAAAATCTGCACAAAAGCAGGAGAGAAATCAAAATTTGGTATTTAGTGATCTGCAGGAGAGAAATGAGTAGGGACACATGCTATAAATATAGGAAGTACAATGGAAATGTTGTCCAGCTGAATTCCAGATCAAGAAATGGCTATGTCACCTTTCTTCAAATTAAAATCCATCAGTAAAGATGGGGAGGTTAAACTGCTCTCTGAGATGACCCTAGCCCAAGTTTATAATTTCTCATGCCCCAGAGACTTCACAATGCTAAGGCATGATATTTTGCAGCAGTTTTCATACAGAAAAACTGTATCCACATGCCATTTTTCTCTCCTAGATAAATGCACTGTACACTCCAACAAATCCAAATGTTGCCACTAGGGTATCCCAGCTCCTCGCAAGAGGAATTGTTTCAGCAGGACAGGATCTCGGCTAACCAAACACCTTCCATAAATATTAGACCTGTGTCAAAACCAATATGCTCAATCTTTAAATTATATACTCTAGTATTGATTATAATCTTAGTATTTATGGATGCTTTGCTGGCCTTTTAAAACGTGCATGGTTTCTGTCTGCAGAGGAGATGGGGTTGTTTCAGACTGGAAGTGTGCAGGGTGGAGGGATGCCTGGCTGGAGCATCCCCAGGGCTGAAGCTGCAGCAGCTCCAGGGAGGCACAGCTGGTCAGTGCACCAGGGGGGAGCCTCCTGGGGAGACTGGCAAGGCTGGGCTTGGCCTGATGGCTCAGCACAAAGCAATGTTTTGGAGAGCTGCCTATCATGTAGATGGCTAGTGGCTTGTTAAGCCACCTCAGAATAATAATGAAAAGGAGGCTTTCATCTAATGCAAAAATGCCAAAACTTACACTTAAATAAGATGCTGTCCTCTGTACCCAAACTATTTAAAAGATGAAAAGTATGTAAGAGTGAATTGTCAAAAATCTCTAGGCACCTAAATCAACTGTCTTAAATTAATAAAAAAAAACTCAGTAGAAGTTAAAACTAAGTACCAACAAAAATCAGTCCCTGAGTTACCAGGGATGTTTAGGCTGTAGATTTTAAGGTCAGTCCAGCCTTGGCAACCTGGCCACTGCACCCTGCTCACAGCAAGGGTAAATAACCCTTGACATGAGCCTGTGCCCCAGTGCAGGAACCAGCCCCTTCCAGCTTTGGTGTCTGCACCACCCTGCAGCCTCTAGGGCAGACAAAACCTGCAGCAGAGCAGCCTTTATGCATATTGCTCCCAGAGAAAGGCAATCATTGTCAGCAGCATATTAATGAATTATTTCCTTGTTTAATTTCCAGATTAGTAACTTACCGTTTAAAAGAATAACAACAATTCCAAACGGTGTTTCATGCACTTTCTATCTAAAAACATTAGTAGCTGATGCTTACCTAAATTAATGTTGCACTAATAATGGAAACTACAGTATGACCTCTAAAACACAATGCTAAAGGCTAATGAGCATTTCTACTTGAATACATGGAAGGGATGAGGATGTGGTTGGATGCACTACAAACATCTACACACACTCTGTGGGAAAAAAAGTTTAAAAAAAACAAAATAAAATGAGGATTCACAGAAAGCACAGAGTTATCACCTTGAATCATACTGGGGGAGTGGAGAGGAATAGCTGCAAAATAATTTAGAAAGCAAATGGGAAAATTAATGTAAGATAATTAGAGGCAAGCAACAGAAAATATCAATAATAAGTGCAAAGAAAAAGTAACAATCAGAAAAATAACAAAAGCAACATGTTTGAAGGCCAGCTTTAGAAATTATTTGGCTTTTGTTTCACGTATCGTGACATATGTAATATAAAATATACTACACATGGAAAAAAATCTGAAAAGGAGGCTTCATTTAATTAGTCAGCACAACTCCATAAGTTCTCTGGAAAATGCAGAAGCACATGGAGAAAAGCATTTGCAGTTTACTCAGTCAGTAGAAATGTATTGCAACAAAACCTCTTCATTGAATTCCAAAAACAAGCTCCTCTGTGCCATGAAAAACCAGTTCTTGCACTTCTCTAAAGCAGTTTATTTTCCAAAGCATAATGTATAAACATATGTGTGGCAGGATGCTTCAAAGGAATATTGGTCCATGCCATGCATTGGACTGCTGTCAAATATGAGCTCTGTGTGCACAGCAGGTTGAAGTAAACTATATATAGTTAATATAATTTAAACCACATATAGTTAATATAATTTAAAATATGGTAAACTATAATGAGACTGATTTATTCTACCTTGCAAGACTGGATCCAGTATTTCTGAAATTTTCAATATTGGAAGGCAGTGTGGCACACTTTCTTTCAGCTAAGAAAATGAAGGAGTTAAAGGCAACACGAAGACAGCACACCCACATTTTACTTTGGGAAAGCTGCAGGAGTCAGCTCACATCTGACAGCTGAAGGACGTTTTGGTGAGGGTCTCTACCCTTCCAGAGGCCTCAAGATTCATGATGGATTTCAATGTACTGCTTACAAAACCCTTTGACCCTGTTCAAAATATATGCTGGCAAAACAAGTTATCTGAACTCAAGAAGAAAAACATAAAACATTCTCTTGGCTTAAAAAAAGGAAAAACCAGAAGAGTTGAAATCACTGCCAACAATTTATACTTTCTTCTCCTTTCACTGATACACTGCACATCCTGCTCCCAGAATTCCCCTCCTGCCTGGGTTAAGAAATGAGAACAAGCATTGATGCTTTCTTCTGACAGTGGGCAAAAGAGTGACCCGAGGCAGCAGTGGCACTAGGGGCATGGCACATGAGGGAGTCCTGTGAGGATGGAGGTGGCAAAGAGCAGTGGGGTCAGAGCTTGGCCACGGGGCCACCACACCACGAGGGCTGACAGCCCCTGCCCGCGGCCACAGACAGAACTGGGGGCAAAGACAGGGATGAAGCACCCCAAACTAGTACAAAAGGATTTGCTGTTCAGGAAAAGACTGGCAGAAGAGATGTGAAAAGTCATGATCCTCTGCATTCCAGATGTGCTGAGGTACTGGAAGATTAGAAGGGAACATCTGTTGATTGCCTCTAGGTGAAGATAACCGGGAAAATCAAACAGGATCATATTATAATATGGGGCACAACTGAAAAGTAAATAAACAGAGAGTGAGGTTTGGGGTTTTTTTTTCCTAACAAAGGAACTGAATTCTTAGACCATAATTTCTGTTGGTCTTTCTATGTCAAATAAGAAATGCAATGGGTCAGAAAAGCCCTACATGTTTGGAGAATATTTTGGTTTATGCCTGTTTGGAGAGCTACACCTGTTTGGAGGATATCTGTCCTCTCCCTGCCATGCAGCCCCACAGTTTGCTCCCCTCTGGGCAGCAGCTTAAATCACCTCTGCTTTAGAGGGGGCTCATGTACCAAGGGAGCAGATCTTATGTGAAAGCTCCCATATCCACAGAATATATGTTTTGGAGGGCTGGAACCAGTGGTGAACATGCTGAAGATCTAAGGGCAGGTCCCAGACGACTGGCAAGGTGAAAACATCAGACCTCTCTTCTATCAGGATGAAAAGAAACCAGAAAATTTTAGACCAATCAGTCTAACCCACATTACCAGGATATATTCAGGAATAAATTATTTAGTAATCATTCTCTGAGGGCCTAAAGGATCAAGGTAATTCATCAAGATATTACGCCTTGCCTACCACCAGTCTCAAAATAAAAACAAACCAAAAATGTAAGTGCCAAGAGCAATTCATGCCAAATTAATTTGAATTCCTTCTTTGATGTGTGGAAGTACTGCCTAGGTACCTCAGCAAGCAATGGAGGCACAGTACAGATAAGGGAAGTGCAGGATCACCTGAGAAGTTACCTCAAAAGGGATACCATCAATACTTTCCTGTTACACTGAAAGGGAACTTCAGGGGCAGATTTCACTGTGCTATCCTGGCACAGGTACTAGGCTAAACATCTTCATTATTTCAATACAGAAAAAAGGTCTGAAAAGTCTTTGGAAAATAGGATCAGAATTAAAAGCTCCCTTGCTAAAAAATGGGAAAAGGGACTGGAACCAACAAGCTGAAATACCATAGAGACAAATGCAAACAGAGGGAAGAAACCAAACACTTAAACACAACACCAGCAAAAATTAGCCAAACTTCAGGATTTCAGAAGAGAGCCAAGAAATTCTAGTAGATCACAAACATCCACCAACAGAAACTGAAATTGCCAAAAGGATAACTCTCATTATCAGTGGGACTGCTTAAGTGTGCTTTGAGTCAGACCAAAGAGGTGGCGATCCTGGCTTACAAACAAGCCCTCATCAAAGAGGGGAGAGCTGGGGCAGAGCAGCAGCAATGTGCTGAAATGGGGAAAGCACCACCTAGGAGGGTCTAGGACAGTTTAGTCTAAAAGACAGGATTAGATGCCTTCTGACACAGGAAACTACTGCTAAGAGATCAGTAAGATATTGTTCTCTATGGCCACTATGGATATGACAATGGATATCCACTATGGATAAGAAATAGGCTTAGTCTGCAGCAATGAAATGTTAAGCTGACCACTAGGGGAAGAAATACTGTAACAAAAGATGGTGGACTCGTGAAACTGGGGGCCTACAGAATTCCTTATTTTTAGTGATTATTAGGACATTAAAGGTATTTCAGGAATGGCTTTGCTACATTTTATCCTACAGTAAAGCAAAGGGTTGGGCTACCAGCTCTCTGAGGTCCTTCTCCAATGCACCATTCCACGATAACCAACAACCTTCAGCTTTTCATACTGCAATTCTTGACATTTTAATGCTAGCACTGACCACGTGCAGTGTTTTATCAGCTTGGGACCTAAATATCTACTGCTGTATAGATCTATTCAGCAGATGCAGGTGCTGATGTGCACTGTGGGACTGTAGCTTTAGATTTGTAGGGCTTGCTATATTGGAAATGAAATATTTTGGTATGTGCCGCACTCATTTTTATGATAAGAATGTAATTAGTCACAAAATGGGGAAGTAAATTAAAACGGATATGAGATCTTATGTCCTGATCTCAAAAACTAAACAACAAATATTTACACTAGACAATCTAATAATATGCAAAGATTACTTACACATTCATTTGCAAATTTTTACAATATGCATTCAGACATCACTACTACTGCATTTTAATCAAGTCTGTGAGGCACTGTCAAGAAGCACCTAAATTACAGTGATGACTCATAAGTAAACAAATAGCACCACTAAAATCAAACTACAGATATTGGAGACTAGGCAGGAGCTTGAAGGTATAAATAAAATTAGAGACCAAATTAAAGCCCCCCATTTTTTCCTCTGTAAAAGAACAGAAAGCATAAAATTCTGTTTCTGATTTAATATTCTAAATAATTCCATACAATGCAAACAAAATAATCTTATGACACTTAAAGCAAAGCATAAGCAACAGAAAAAGCAAAACAGGACTCTCAAAGAGAAGCCTGTGGGATTACAGTGTTTTGGCATTCAGAAAATTAGGTGCAGAAGCAAGTTTCTGGTTTGATATGCAAGAATTTAGACTGACTCCTGTTATTAAGCGCCCTCCTTGAAGTCAGTGTGAATTTTGCCACTGGCTTCAAGTGGAGCAGGAACAGACATGTTATCAGCCATTCCAGCAGGCTGCATTCTGCAGCTAACAATACAGCTCCACATTGAAGGATAAAGGAAAACTGTTAAGTGACCTACCCAGAATGGATGGGACTCGAAACAAGGTTAACATTGTCCAAGGTGTCTGCAGCCCAGCTATAGTGCCTGAGAGAATCAGAATCAAACTCCCTTTGGAACGTCAGGTGCTTCAAAACAAAACAAAACAGATAAATTGAAATTTAAAATTAACATTAGAAACACTAGTATTAAATGCAAGCTTGTTAATATCATTGTGTTAAATTTAGATCTGGTCCTTTCCATTTAACAATGCTGATATCTCCAGGGTTAAATTACTGGAAATCCTGTAACAGAAACATGAAATACACACACAAACTCTTGTCTCTTCGAACATTCATTTTTCCCACTTTTTATACTTCCTTCAGTTTCAAGTATGTTTCTCCCCAGTCTTTACTTACTTTTATACAGCAGATTAAAAAGGTTGAAAAAAAACTATTACCATTTGTACTGCAGTCATACACCACACAGACAGGCAATGTAACACTCCCCCTCAGAGGATGCCATTGGATAGATCCTTATTCAAGCAGAACCTGTGAATAACTTCCCTGGGAGTTTCACTGAGGCTGTGAACACAGGAGGGGTTTGGTTTGTCTTTATACACAACCAACACGGGCACTGTTTGGTGGAGTGCCACTGCCCCTACTCATCTGGACAGAAATAGCTTTAACCCTGTGAGGCTATAATTAACTCCCTCCTCGGACAGTCACTGAGGTGTGATTTGTTTCTCCTGCTGCCCACGCACATGGACATTGATGCATCCTGTGCCCCACAACATCCCTCACACTATTAATCTCTCACTGGGCAGCAAAGCTACTCCAGCAAAACACTCTTTTTCCCTTTGTCTCTCTTGTCTTAGGAAATTAAACCAACTAAACTTCAAATACTGTTTTCCCCTATTTCCAGGGTGATATGAAAGTGTCTCCCCAGTTTAAGAAGCACCATCATAAGTTACATCAATAAAAGTAAATCAAGAAGCAATACACACAATCTTCACCCAAGATGGTGTTAAAGATGTCAGTGTTTCCTGTAAGTAGGTTGTTTGCTGCTTAGAGGCAAATGCAGCCAGAGAGAGCAGCCTGTTTGGACTGAAACCTCATGGGCTGTTTTCAAATCAAATTCAGTGGGTTCAAGTCAAACCACAGCCAAGCACATGCTTCTAAAATCTTATTATTTCCACCTGGGTTTTTTTATACGCTGACACATACTAGTAGTGCAAATTAATTATTTTGAATAGAAATATCAGCATTAGAAGTAAATCTGCAAATTCAGTCATAAATACACAAAAATACTTCTCTTGAAGTATTCCACAAGATAAGCAAGCAGACATTCGCTGCTGCTGGCCGGAATGTGCAACACTCCCATCGCTCTGGGGTTTCCAAGAAACTGCACTCTTCAGGCATTTCTTTTATTAGAAATAAAGATCCCAGGTTTCCTTCCAAAAACTATTGACACTGTAATTTACTGCCCATCGACAGAAATCCCTGCAGAGTGCAGCTTTGCTCTGTCACCTGTCCAACCTCCCAGATCCTCCCAGTTCGATGCCTCCTCCTTTCCCTACCTCAACATTTCTATTAAGGATCTTTTGTTAAGCTTTGTGCTGTAACAGATGTGCTTAAGGCCTGATGGTTCAAGCACAGACAAAAACAATAGAGGGCAAATTTGCATATGCTAAACAGCAAAATACACCATCAGACATAAAAGATAAAATGAATGCTGTCAAAACAATGACAATTAAGCAACCGAAGTGGACTTAATTAGCGCCATTTGAAAAATGTGTTGCAATTTAGTTTAATGAAGATAGTTTTCTTAGTCTTTCCAATAAGATACTAGGGAGTCTCCTACAGTTCCTGGAGAGCCTGTGGTTTAGGTAGGAAAGCTATCACTGTGGATTTCTGCTATTCCAAGTGATTTGTAAGAGCTCACACTGAGCACATTATTACTTTTGATACCAAACAGCGTAAGATTCAGACAGGTTGTCTCAGGCACTGTAAAAATTTAGATAAACAAAAAAAAATGTATTGCTTTGCTCAGTGATAAGCTTTATCACCAAAAATAGGACAAAGCAAAGAAACAGAAGAAATGGGCCAAAAGGAACAACACAATTTGGCGTTTGTCCTGGAAAGGGCTGCTAAGCTGTACAGTGTCACTGCACCCAGGCCCAGGCATCAGGACACACATCAACAAATAAATGTGGGGTCAGGTTTCCTGTAACAGATGAAAAATGCTTATATTCCCTTAGCAGTGGGATATAGAAAACTAAATTCAGAGCCATATAAATTCCAAGGAAATAGCATCAGCCCAAAATAATCTGTGCTAGACAGAGGTGCTCCAGCGCCCATGGGTGTACTCTAGGTTTGCCTACACACGTAGGTGGGGTTCCTCAGTCCAGCTCCTTGTCCTGAGACATAGTCTGTACACCAGGTGACTGGGTTTTTTTAAAGCATTCCTTTCTGACCAAGTGTGACCAAACAGATCTTTTGGACATATTTACAGCAAGAAAAAGCCCAAAGTCTGCAGCCAGTAATTTAGGTGGAGAAGCAGAGTAGGAAAAGCTGATAGCCAGACACACTCATCTTACACACAGCACACATCTGTGGATCTCATTTTTTCAGGCTGTTGAGGTGCTGGATTTTCCATGCAGGCAAAAAATAAAAAAATCTTCCTGTGTAAGTTGCAATATAAGCAGTCCAGAAGACAGTACACTGTCAGTGACATCAAATCACAGGATCCATTCTGTGTTTGGTCAGGTCCCAGAGTTCCCTCCCTGGACTGAGGGACATTAAAAATGCACTGCTAAAGGGTGTGGCAGCCTTAGATGCAAATGTGTCTATAAAAATACTGAGGGTTCTGCTGGCAAGGATCCTGCTGGTTGCATAACTGAATATCCAGGCTGTGTAATATCAGAGTTCAGCAAACAGAAGAATTTATGCTTCCTCCCAGATGAATTTATCCAGACTGAAGTGATTCAGCAATCTGCTATTTAATGGACAGCCCGAGTCATCCTGCCTTTGGCTGATTAAATTCAGAGGTTGATGTAAATGATTCCACAGAGAAGTCATTTGGATTTAGTCTGAGTTGCTGCATCCAACGTAACAGGCCACAGAAATTTTAACTTCGCTCCTGCCAGGTTATGAGGTACAGTGTGGCCTGAATTCAGACTTCTCTGTGAGCAGGGTCAGCAATAAACCACCAAATGCAAACAGTGGACAATATTGTGACTTCTAAAGAATTATTAGAAACTCCTCTCTAACACTCCATGTGTTATGCTGGCAGTGAGGTTCAGTAAAGAATGGTTTCAAATCTTCCTCATTTGACTCTTTCCAGACTCCCAAGTCTACAAGGAATCCTGGATAGTGGTGGTCATGGGATCTTCTATCTTAACCTGACCAAGAGGTTGGCAGATGCTCCTTACTCTTTTCTATACTGATGTTTGTGATAAAATTAATTCCCAATAACTGACTTTGCTGCTGCCATGAACTCTAGACAGGTCTGAGCTGTACAAAAGGAGAGGAAATGGCATATACAGACAGACAGTGGATCACTCTGTTTCAAAGTAGTGTGATTCCTAAAACAGCCTTAACTCCTCTCAGTTCGCAGATGGACTTCTAGAATATTAGTTTCAACCCACAAAGATCTTTCTTCCTGTGAACACCATTGGTGGAACACAAGTTGGTGCTTTTCCCCGCTGCTTTCTACTGCCATAGCAGAGATTATCTATGATCCCCTTAATGTCCAGAGGGGTGAGAAAGAGAGGCAGGGATATTCTCCCTCTCCCAAATGCAGTTCTCCTGCTTCAGCCAAAAGCTAGGGCTGGGCTGGGCAGAAAACCACAGAAATTCCAGAGGGTGGATTTCTTTTTGTCAGGACATGGAGGTTTGCAGAAGCCATGGCAGAAATTTTTAGCTGGTCTCCCTTTCTCATGAAGATATTTTGATGCTTTCATGTTTGTTTTCCACAGAATCCTCTCAAAACAGGACTGACATTTTTTCCCACTACCACATTCTTTGAGAGTTGTTAAGCACAGAGCTGGTTTTAAGTCTTGTTATGTGATAAGATGCACCCTAGATGCTGCTAAATCCACACCATCTGCTTCAATGGGAATCACAAAAATAGCCAGAATCATAAAATGATGCAATATATTCTTGGACTGAAGAGTCTTCCTCTCCTCTGAAATTTCTATCCTATCAAGAACGCTTAATGAAGTCTTAGTATTAGGAGGTGTCAAAGCAGCTTTAGGTGCTCAGCCCTGATGTAGAATTTCTTGCTCCCAGTGCCAGTAGTTGCAGATTTTGTTTTATGACTTCAAACCAAACAAAACCACAAAATCACTGCTATGCAAAAGCTTTGGAAACTCTCCCTAGATGGCTGTTGCAAATTAAGGTTATTGGAGGTTTACAGCATTTCACTTAAAAGTAACAATCTAATAATAAACATCCTGTTGCTAAACAGAATCCAATTTCTGCCATTCTCATAATGCTACCAGAACTGTGTATAAAAGCTGTAGTAAAACTGGATAGCTTATACCACACTAGAATTTACAGACTATTACAATCAAGATTTAAAATGTACAAGTCCTGCTCTGTGTCCCTTTCCCCACAAAAAATATCCTCTGAGATCAATAACCAACCAGGGCAGGAATGCTCTGCGAAAACAGCAGCAGAAAACCTCTGTTGCATTACAAACCACCTTATGCTCTTCCAGGACATAAAGAACAGTTCCACTCCACAGTCCTTTCCAATTAAGGATTTTTACGTGAATTTTTATTCAGCTTCCTAGGAGATCTTCGACTTCTGCGTATCAAGAAACTCTTGAGTAATTCAGTTAGATTTGGAAATCTGAAGCACATCTACCAAGGAAAACGCTGAAGAACTTACAAACAAAGCATACACTACTCCATCTTCCCTAGCTTTTGGAAAGACTTTCCCACGCTACAATCAGGTCAAAAGATGTTGCTTTTTTTGCATTAGTCATTGCACAAGTGTTTGGAAGACACATAAACTGAAGAGTCTATAATAGCTTAATCTTTACAAGGCCAAATTCTTCCCAAGAGTGAAAAAACAAGGACAGCAGTAGGAGTCCCCTCCATGTGGACAGAACAGTCAATAGTAATTCCCAGTCTATGCAGTACAAAGGTTGCTTAGTGTAAAACTTGTTGCTCCCAGCTTATCAAAGCACTCCAAAGACACACATAACACGAGGCTCACAGAAGCACCCACTGACCTCAGCCAATAACCAACCCCACATTCAGAAACTTAATTAGTCCCTTAAAGACTCTCCTGATTTGGGACCCCACCACCTGTCCCTTGCAGGATCAAACCCAGGAAGTGCTAACCCCACCATCTCTTGTTCAGAGCTTCTTTCTTGCCCCTTTTCACCAGCTAAGAGAGCAGCCATAGCCTCTGGAAGCACAGCTGAGGGCTCCACACTGCAATCCCCTGAAAATATGAAGCACAGCTACCTGGTGGCAGAGCCACAGCACATACCTGATCCTTTGCTGGGACCAGCAGCTCTTCAATCATCATGCTGTCTCGGGCATAGGAGCTCCTGTTCAGCGTGTAGGACCTATCCGAACTGAAGGAGCGGAGGCTGTTGTATTTACCATTTATCATAGAAAGTGCGGGTGACAATGAGGTGAACAGAAAATAAAAATAAAAAAATTAATACATGCAACTTCCAGGGATAGCATAAGATGGCAAAATATACATAATCTGTGAAATAAATACAAGGAGGAAAATGGAATAAAAAGTATTTGACTATAGTTAAATATTCCCTTCCCTAAAATATGCATAAGCAAGATCTCAACAGATGCTTACTGCTTTGGCAGTAAATGTTGTGGTTTTAGAATAAATCCAGAAAAGTATATTCAAGTATTTAGATGAACTTTGATAAATATCTCCAGGCCCTAATCCTGAAGGCGACCCACGAGGGCAGGTCCCGGGGGAGCTGTGGGTAGGTCACAGTGCCTGCCCACACAGCTCAGGTTGCTGAAGCAGGTTTAACTAAGAGCAAGTTCTGTGTGATGTCATTCTTTGTGGCTGAACCACTTCTGACATTGTTATAAACACCGTAGGTATCCCTATAGTTAGAAAGGAAAGGATAATGAGTTTGAAATGACAGGAGAAATAAATTTGCTTATTGACAACTAAGTACAGATTCCGATGTTTTGAGAATTATTTTGTGCATGTTAAACTATTTAGAAATGACTGTGATCACTCTTAATGTGTTGCAATTAAACCAACGTAGGAGTGTTTTACATTTAACCCTGGAAGGTACATTATGGTATGTGCTAAAAACATGCTGCAGGCCTAGACATGCTTGCTACGTGACAAAAAATAAAGTAGTAAAAAAGGTGAATTAATACAAAGCAACATCCACCAACATATTACACTTTTGAACTAGCAACACTTTTCACACTCATAACTCTACAACGTGTTTCATGCATTTAGTAGTTGCTAATTGAATTTCTCTAATCCCTTAGCACACGTTCCTTCTTGTGCTGGAAGCTGAACTGGGATCTTAATTACACACCGTAGGCATATGTTAAGCAGACTTTTACATGATAAAGGCCGTAAGAATTTAAGTTATATTTGTTATAACAGAGGGATATTCTCTAGGGCTGGATCCACCCCCTGCTCCCCAAAATAAAAGCATGTCACTTTCCAATGCTGAATAAAATGAAGATAAGCAATGGCAGCAGCAGAAAGATGAGAGAGATGTAACACGATGCCATGCCTTCTTACCTGACTTTTGGACTAAAGCAATTTACATTGGAAAAAAAACAGGAGAAATAGAAAGCAAAGAATCAGACAGGAAAAGCAAGATGTTATGGCTGGATGGCTTATATATTTAATGTGTTCATTTCTTAATGTTACACTCAGAATCACCAGTAAGATAACATCTACAGAATACTTTTTTTTGCTAAATTAAATACTTCACAGAAAAAAACACTGTATTTGTCTCCTCTGAGCATAACATGGGCAACGCAAAAAATGAGCTACGCAGCAACAAATAGTAATGGCACTGCTAAAACCAGAAGCATGGGAATATTAGATTTCCCTCAAAGAAAAGATAACATGGGGCTGAACCTCAGATCTCCCTAACAGATCGTGACTGTGGAATCTGCTCTCCCACCTGCACAGGGAGCACTCTGTGCAAGAAGAGAGCTGCAAGGAGTGAAAGGTGGTCAGGTGAATCAGTGCTGGGCTCTGCACCCAGAGCATGTTCCCTCTGCACCACCACTGCCCTGCTGCAACCCTGGCCACAGTGACAGGGCTGTGTGATCACCCTGCTCATACCAGATTTGAAAGCAGCTTGTCAGCTTTGTTAATTCAGTTTACTATGACACGAGATTCTCCCTTCAGATCTAATTTGCTGATTTTCTGGCTAATGGACTATTTAAATCCTTTTGGCATTCCTCATGAATGTATTATCTCATAAATACGTATTAACTTCCCTGAAAATTGTAAATCAAGCACAGCATGGCTGGGGACTACTAAAGAGCAAATTTCCACTGCATGCTTGCATTTATAATGTGGCCATAACAAACAAGACTGAAGGGTAGACATCTAAGCTTTACCTTATGGGAGTTGCCATTTGCTGTTAGACAATGAACTCACTTTTTAAAACAGATCTTTAAACTACAGCATAGGAAAAAGCCCTCAGGGCTGCAGCTTATGAGGTTTAATTATTAGCTTCAGTACAATTCAACTGTCAGTAACTACACTGCAAATCCACAACTATGGAAGTAATCTCTGCTCACACAGCTTTAACTGTTTTGAGCAATGCATGCTGAAGGCTTTAGCAACATTCAAAAATAAAATCTAAAATGTTGATCTGGAAATACCTGCATTGAAATTAACATTAGTCAGACAACATATTGATTTTACAATGTTTTATCAGGTTCACGGAAACTTTGGCCTGTTTTTTGTAACACATAATCCATTCCCTGTCAAAATAAATCCTGCAACAAATTTAGGGGAAACTTGCAGGTTTTTTTCTTGGGGGGAGGAGCACTTTTTTAATATTGTCTTTCTCAGTTGAATTACTCTCTAGCACCTTTAAAGAAATAAAAGCACCAAACAGCAAAATGACTGTCATTCAGTTTTTCTGGTATTTACATTCTTCAGCAAAACACGCCCATTAAGGAACCCTCTACTGTGAGCATCAGTCTGACCAGTAGTAGTCAAAAGAAACCTGGCTCTGCTGGCTGCTCTAGATCAGTTTCTGGACCAGCTGCAGACTGCTAGCAAAGAGGTACCTTGGAGATGCTCAGAGCACGAACAGAGACCAGAAAAAGTGAATATTTAAGTTTTCTGTATCATTGCCATAAGAAGCCAACATGAATAAAGGATATGAAATAAAACTGCAATGAACATATGCTTCACAGGAAATACACCCCCTCTACTTCACTTCAAAACAGACTCCAGCGCTGTGTGGAAGAGCACGCTTGGTTTGTAAAAACTTGTACCTGTGGTGGCACACGAACATGAGAAGCAGCAAATACAGTACCTGGCGGAGCGGGCTCCCAGGCTGAAGCCCATGTATCCTTCAGCAGGCAGAGAATCATCTCCCAGCTCTTTCAGATCCTGGGGTCCGAGGTATTTGTCTGTATCGCCTGTCATTGCATCCTCACCTGCCAGTACAAAAGCCAGGCTGGAATCAGAGCTACACGTATGGCAGATGTTTGTGTGCTTAGTAAGTCATAACGCCCTTCTCTGCTCGCCAATAAGGAATCAATCCAGTCACCCCCACTTTCCCTAAGGCTCTTTCCACGTTGTACGTTAATTATCCACCCTCTGAATGTGCCTGAGAAAATAATTTTATTGGGGCACAAACGAAAGAAGCAGAACTCCACCTTGACGTAAACCCAATAAAGTTATACGAGGGATGACTTTTGCCCAATCGTTTCAGCAAGCTAAAGAGCTCTTCTGTACTTTGCGTCTTTGCACTCACTTTTGCTTTCCTTATGGAAAAAAGCCCGAGCTGACAGAGTTGAATCATTCCGTGCGAGGAAGAAACAAAACCAAAACAACAAACCAAGCAACAAAACCAAACCAAGCCCTGGCTGTGAGAGAGAGCCTGACTGCCCACCAGTCCTGAAAAGTGCTGGAGGCTGAGGGAGGGAAGAGGCCCGCCTTCCACCTTGGGTATTTCTCATTCAAACTTTTGGAAGTTTGAATGTAAGACGGGATTTTTTTTTTTTCTTTAATTTTTTTAAAATGAACTGCTCGGCACTGGCAGGCAGATTTCCGAAGGGAAGCGCTTCCCGAAGGCCGCTGTGCCGAGGGCGGTGCAGCCCCATCCCCGCGGCGCGGAACAAAGCCGGGCCCGCGGAGCCCCCGCAGCGGGCGGGACCCGGGCACCGCCGGCACACGTGGGACGCGGCCATCGCACAGAAGCACATCCTTAGCTCTTATATCCGAAAAACCCCAAGAGGAAGGAAAGTTAAATGTGGGGAGAGGCGGGCAGGCGCCACAAAGGGTTAACGGAGCAGCTGCCCGGCGGGGAGCATTTGCATGCCATTACATCATGCAAACCTACATTCCTGCATTGACAGAGCAAGTCCAAAATATGCCTTTTGCGGTTGTTGAATTCCCCCCCTCTCCCGTTCCCTCAACAGCACGGAGCACAGAGCGCTCCCCGTAAGCTCATGGCTTGCCGACATTCACTCCCCTCCTTTGTTGTGAACGCGTTTTAGGCGTGTTAAGTTTAAATTACAAAACAGAGAAGTTTAACAACAGCGCGTTCCCGAAGGTAAGTGACTCCCAAGCCCAGACTCACGTTTCCCGCTTTCATTCAAGGAGTTTAGACTAGTTTCCATTCACTAAACTCAGGAAACCACAGGCGAGCTCTGGTTTTAAACTAACAATCAAGTCTAAAAATACCCCTTCAGCTACTGCTTTACGAACGGCAAACAAACACCAACTTTCTCCTCCAGCCCAGCATCAACCAGCATTTTAAGCAGCAGTTAAACAGCTAAAATATTCACAATATACCAGAAAGCATTCAAGAACCCGAAACAGAAACATCATACATCAAGTGAAACTTTAAAAAGTCTTACTGTTTTGGAAAGCCATTTTCACCAGCCTGGTCTATAAGATTTTTTTTTCCCCTGGTGTTTCCAAGAATTCCTATTAGTCCTATTAGTCCTTAAGCAGTGATTTAGACTTAATCTCCAAACCAGCACAAGCAAACTAATCCCTGTGGGTCATATTCGCTTTCCACACAACAACTGAGATCTTCTTAACATCTTGATCTCTTCGTGTGTATTTTAGGACATGTGCATCTTTGTCCTCCCAACTCAGATCAAAGTTCTTTGCAAATATGAAACAAAACGAAAAATAATAAGTTTAAAAAAAAAATAAAAATCCCCTTTTAATCACTCTGCAGACATCCCTTTAAAGCTTCTGCTGATTGGATTACAGCCTCCCTTGGCAAGCCTCTTGAATGGTGACATAAATGCAGGCACTCCAGTTATTTGTATGTAAATAGGGGTGCTGCGAGGGTGTAGTTTTTCTGTAACTTGATGCCGGGGCTGAGCAGGGAGCGCGGGGCTGCGGGGAAGGCGCTGCCTCCGCCCGCCCTCCCCGGCCGGGCCCGGCGCCTCCCCCCGCGCCCACCCCGCTGCCCGGGCGCTGGGGGAGCCCACCCTCAGCACACCCTCCCTCCCTCCCAACCTCCCCGCCCTCGGTGTGGGGGCTGCTGTCCGGGGACAAAACCGGACCGAAGCCCGGGAGGTGAGGAAGCGACCCGCGGAGGCGAGAGAGCCCGGCAACTTCCAGCAACTACGAACTGGGCCACTAAATTTGGAAACTTCTGCCCTTACAATACCTGAAGACAAGCGCTACGCCACTGTAAGGAGCAGAGGAGGCATTTTCTTTAACAGCATCGTTTGTCAAAGGCAAGGAGAATGTTAAAAAAAAAAGAAAATTCAGTCAAGCTGTGAAATGCATTAGATGTTATCCTGCTCTGCAGCTAACCCAGCCAGGGCAGGATTACTCTGATGAAATGCTCTCATCAAAGGAAAAACTGCATCTAGGAGTGGTAATTTCAAAGAATTCCAGACATTGTTTTGTGATCGTGGGAGGCTGGAGCAAAATGGGTGGTGCACGTTTCAGCAATCCCACTCTGTTTAATTAGGTGCTGCAGCCTAATCCTCTTCGCTTCAGGTAACAGGGAGCACAGTATTTGCTCTCAGCACACGGAATTCCTGCAGAGAGGGTCCCACGGAAGAGTGAAGACAAAACTCATCTCTGAACACAAACAATAGAGAAATGCTCAAAAATGAGGCACCGATGAAAAAACACCAGAAGACACCGCACTGCTTTGCTGCCTTTGCCATCCTTCCCTTCCTAATATGCTACACATTGAAGAAAGGTGATGTCCCTGCTAAGAGTGGGTAAACACAGCTATCACAAGTAGAGGGAACAGCTCAAAGTCCAGGGAAAACCAGCGGCAGTAGGTCAAAGAAAGGGCCCATCAGTTCTAGTGCACCCTGCCTCTGACAGCAGCCGCATTTCACAGGAGAGTATGGGAACAAGGATCAGCAGAAGTCCTCCAGGACATTTTTCTACTGGCACTGATTTGAGCACATATTTTTTAAACCTGAAGGAGGTCTGTATTGTTATGAACAGGTTTTTTTTTCCTTTTTAAAGTCTTCCAGTTACACTTTGAACTCGTGTAAATGTTTTATGCTCCCCACGCCAAGGAGCTGTGCAAGGAATCATGTCAACCACCTCCTGCAGGAGGAGCAGCCCTTTCAAGCTGGATCTGCCTCTTGCTGGTTTCACTGACGCCCCCTATTTTTAGCTTTCTGGAGAGGCAGCAAACATTGCTGCTCACTTTGCCACCCATTATATGTTCTAGCCTACTCCGCATGCAGTTTGCTTGTTTATATTTTCTGGGATAGAAGGTTCTACTGTTTTTACTCTTTTCTCCCCAAGAAGCTTTTCCTTACCTCTTATCACCTTTCTCATCCCAAGTTTTCCCCGTTTTTCTGGTCCCCCAGCACGTCTCCTACAGCTGGGAATTGCAGGAGTACAGGGTAGGTGTTCTTTTTAGAGGCCAGTGAGAAATACTGGCTCTCTGGCAGCAGGAGACAAGGCATCATGTGGTTTGGGAAAAGTCCCAGACAAAATTTAATCACAGGCTGGGATCCAGATGAGCATTTGTCATCTGGCTTTGCTACAGATACCTGAGGATTTTGCCACTCCTTCATCACAGCCTGTCCAGAGCTGTCTTGATGGCAGAAGAGGTAGAGCCACAGGGAAAAGGAGGATGCTTCAAGTTGCAGCCAAGGTTTTGGTTTCGCAAAAGTATGGAGAAAAGCCAATACCAAACCACTGAAACTTTTATGAACCTGTGAAATTTTATGGACCCAAAGAAACTCTGAAAACTGAGCTTAAAATATATTAAATCAACCCCTCCCAAAATGACCAATACCAGATTTTCATGCATGGTGATGTCCTGACCTGTCTTAAATGCACTTAAACTGCTGTATCTTAGCACCTACTCAGGGATCAGGCAGTGTGCATTCATGTTCTGATAGGACATCTGTCTAATCTTCCAGGGATTGATTGGCATGATACTTATTCTTACTGAGGCAGGAATCTCCATTAAATGGATTTAAGTCCTGGTTTACACCCAAAAGTTGGTTGTCTACTGAAGGCCAAATAAAAAAAAAAATTAAAAGCTCAAGAATAACTGGGTTTTGATAACGACTGTCTAAACTTCCCACATGGTTTATGGATTGAATTATTTTTGCCCTTCATTGCCTCTCTCCTCTGTACCAGCTTCGATTGCTTGCTGTCCCTTCCCCTCTGGGACAGCAGCAGCAGCTTTAGTAAGGGCTGTAGTGACAGCTCATGGCAGGGCTGTGGCAGGCGCAGCAGGGCTCCAGCTCCCTGCACCTGATTAAAGCTCCTGCAGCAGCCCAGAGGGATGCGGAGAGGATGAGCATGCCCTGCAGAGGGAGGGGGGGGGATTCCTTCCAGGCCTCCTGCAGAGAGCTGGAGTTGAGCTTTACCTCGGCTGAGCCCGGGCTCCCCACCCATCCATGGCCACAGGCACAGGGCTGGGACTCCCAGCTGCACGGGGAGCCAGCTCACAGCTGGAGATGGCGAGAGGAAAGACCCCGTTGTTCCAGTCTTAGGTTTCACATTTGTAAGATTTGCAATCTCTTTAAAAATAAAAGCACAGCACATGTTCAGTGTGCATTAGAATTGCTCTTCTACAAACTCTGCTGCGTATGAAGGTGAGCCATCATTTTTTTTTCCCCACAAAATCATGCTCGCATCTTCCAAAAAAAATACCATTTCTTTTTTTGCGGTGTAGCAGTTTCCCAACACTTAACCTCATTTGGGCAGATTTGCCAGAGTAGTCTAGGAAAAAGAATAAAAAAATCTCTCCTCTCAACCAGTTTGACTCCAAACCAAACTGTCCTCAGCAGGGAAGAGAAATTACACAATTCCCATGTAAATACTTATTTAGTGGGCACAGCAAGACATAAAACACAAGGAAATGGTTTCCTGACATTTGTCTCTGAGCTCTGAGTCTCTGCTTTCCAAGTCTTCAATTTCTCTTATGAGAGAAACCTTGAGGGTTGTGGCTCATTGAGAAGCCATTCAACAAGTCTGTGCCACTGAAGAGTTTTGGCTGATGACATGAACACCAGCCAAGCGAGGGAGAGCTTGGATTTGTTTGCTAAATTTGTGCTTTTCTCCCACTTGGAAACCAGCTCCCTGGCTCTGAGATTTGTCAGAGTGCCTTACCATCTTGAACATATTTGTTTCAACTCTAAGTGGATGCATTGTGTATAAATACCCCACAAACACTGAGGAGTTGTGGGGATGGGTGCCACTGAGTTGTCTTTACAGACATGCAAGTCAGGAAAGAGACACAGGCCAGTGGTTATCACCTCAAAGCCTTGCACACTGGAATGCTCAGCACAGATTAATAAAATACCTGCTATCTGATTTGTGAGCTCCCCTTCAGTGTTGGGTTTGAAAAGGACCCTGTCATCACAGAAACACAGAATGGCCAGGGTTGGAAGAGACCTTAGAGATCATCTTGTTCCAACTCTGCTGCCATGGGCATGGACATCTTCCGCTAGACCAGGTTGTTCACAGCCACATCCAGTCTGCCCTTGAACACTTTCAGGGATGGAGCATCCACATCTTCGCTGGGAAGCCTGTCCCAGTTCCTCACCACCCTCACAGGGAAGAATTGCTTCCTAATATTAAATCTAAACTTACCCTCTTTCAGCTTAAATCCATTCCCCTTGTCCTGTCACCACATGTCCTTGTAAAAAGTCCCTTTCAAGCTTTCTTATAGGTCCTATTTAGGTACTGGAAGGTGCTCTGAGTTCTCCCTGGAACCTTCTCCAGGATGAACAACCCCAACCTCCTCAGCCTGTCTTCACAGGAGAGGTGCTCCAGCCCTCTGATCATCTTTGTGGCCTCTTCTGGACTTGTTCCAGCAGCTCCAAGTCCTTTTGGCATTGAGAACCAAAGGTCTCGTGAGACCTTCTCATGGTGCTCTGGATGCAGCCCAGGACATGGCTGGAGATTTCTGGGCTGCAAGTGCACACTGCCAGGTCATGTTGAGCTTCTCTTTCACCAACAGTCTCAAGTCCTCCTCAGGGCTGCTCCCCATCCATTCTCCACCCAGCTTGTATTTGTGCTTGGGATTGCCCCAATATCAATGCAGGACCTTGGACTTGGCCTTGCTGAGTTTCCTCATGAGTTTCCCACTGTCCCACCTGTCCAGCCTGTCCAGGTCTCTCTGGGTGGCATCCCTTCCCTCCAGCGTGTCAACCACACCACACAGCTGGGTGCCAGCAGCAAACCTGCTGAGGCTGCACTGATCCCACTGCCCACATTGCCAGCAAAGATGGGAAATGGCACCAGTTCCAATACCAATCCCTGAGGAACAGCACAAATCACTGGTCTCCACTTGGACATTGAGTTTTGAACACAACTCTGAGTGCCCCATCCAGCCAATTCCTTACCCACAGAGTTGTCCATCCATCAAATCTCTCTCCAGTTTAGACACAAGTATGCAGAGCAGGACTGTTTATGTATGAATAAGTCTCTCAGCTTCCCTGGCAACAACAGGAGTGCAGAACACAGTCTGCAACATGCAAGGAATCAATTGTATTACCTGCATTCCTACTTGGTTTGGTCTTTGTTAAACTGAGAGTTAGTGACTAGAAAAACCCTCCCCAGATTTGGCTTTAAAAATGACCCATACATTAGAACACACAGTTTGCATCTTTAGCTGCAGCACCCAGGCTCCCACAGGGGCGTTTCTCGTCTGTACCTCGCTGTTCAGTGGGACACAGCAAGTTCCTGCCCTGTTAACTCACACTATTATGCATCAGTGTTCCTGTCAGCTGAAACAATGCAGTATTTTGAGCAGGACAATGGCCTAGGAGAGCTATTTGGAAAACACGTATGTATGGTAAGAACATGATCCATTTGGAACTGCAGCGCTGGGAACACAGTGACAGATGGGAAACAAACCAAAAGCCTCAATGCATGAATTAAACAAGAGCTGCACACAAAGAACGGAAATATCTTTTACACCTTGCTGCTTGAATGCTATGAAAATTAAAAGTAAATACATCAATAGGGATGAAGAAAGAGAGATTGACTAAAGAAAAACAAGAAAATTGAAGATGGTCACTTGTTCTAAAAACACAAGAACTTCATTCTTTCTGCCACTTACTTCCACTATCAGCCATTTCTTCCAAAATGTTTCAATACTTTACTCTCTTGTCCAATATTTCATTTTGTAGTCAAAACAATAAAACAGTTATTCACTTTATAGAAGCAGCAGCAAAATGATTATTCCGGGAAAGTGAAGGTAATTTGATTAAAAAATCGTAAGAAATTCAGTAAAGAGTTAGAGGATTATCAGCAATAGCTCAAAGAACTTTTGAAAGCATTCTTAATTGTAAAGCAGAAGTTATTGTTAGTGGGATAATAAGAAAATTATCTGAAAGGATTAGTTTTCAGACAGAGGAAATAAAAGGAAGAGGCTTAAGTTAAATATCAGTGCAATACAAAAACGCACAAATACCTTCTTCAACATCTGACAAATATTCAGCATCACTGAGTATTTCAGGGGCATTGGCTTTACGAACTGCATGATTTAAATAAACAAAATAATTAAAACAAAAGCACAGACCATCGATGTGTCAACAAAATCAATGTACAACAATAACAAATGTGCAATGACCATATCCAACTAATAATGTGTGTTAGTTTGGGGTTTTTTTAAACAGACATTTCTTACAACCACAAGGAGTGAAAAAAATTTCTTAAAAATTTTTAATACCTTCATCATCAGACATATCAAGAACTTCATTCATGGTTTCGGGTACATTCATTTTGTGCTTTTCTGTAACAGTCTGTAACAGAAAAAAGGTAATTTTAGAATGCAGGCATAAGTTTTCTTAAAATTCTAGACATTTTTAAAATTAAATGCAAGGTAAGATTTTTATCTGCAGTTAGAAAAACAAGACAATTTTTTAGCTTCTTATTCACTTTCTATTTTAAAGACACATTGAACTATACATTAAAAAGACTACAGAAAAAGGCAATATTGTATTTGTTTCTTAAGCTATGTTCATTTTGTCATAGCAGAAAAAGCATGAGCTGAAAGCTTTGATGATATAAGCAAAAGAAGAATCAAATATACTGAAATGAACTTCATTTTAGGGGGTTTAATAAGAACTCTAGGTAATCATCTATATTTCGAGCAAGAAATAGGTCATCTCTAATAAAACCAAACTTTCTGAGGGAAGTATTTCTCCTTTGACATCAGAAGAATTTCGCAATTTGGGAGCAGGCTGAACCTATGTGAATTTTTTTCCAGAGGTGCCCCAGCATGAATTGTGTGTTTTTCCCACAAATGAGAACAATTGCAACCACATGCAGGCTAAATGATACCCCTGAAGGGCTTTGTGCATGAAAGACACTCAGAAGTGGTTGCATGATTTTCATCCCAATGTTTATATTGATTCAGACTCAAAGACCAATATAGAGAAAAATAAAAGCAGGGAAAAAAAATTCTGAATGCACCTGAAATCTGTTCCTAGAATCCCTGAATCCCATGAATGACCTACACACGCACATTTTACTTTCCAGCTGGGGTACAGCACAACCACCAGTGGTAGAGGTTTGGGTCAGACAACAGAATCTGCAGAGTTACCATCCAAGGACTGCATTGGAATTAAAAACAAAACCAACCAAAACAAAATCAAAAAAACCCCAAACGAAAACCCACTCCCATCTTTATAAGGGTTTTATATTGTATTTTTTTTAACCACCATTATTTCTCATACTTCATATGCAAATAAGAAATCACTAAAATTCCAGGAGGGCAAAATAGCCTTTCCATTTTTGTTTATTTTTAAAGGATTTCAGTTTTTCTCTGGCCTTATGAATACTCACTTGGCATTTCATGTTTCTTGGGCTACTGCCATCACTTGATATAGGCAGAAGAGCTCCTCCATGCTCAAACATTACAAAACCTATTAAAAGTCTCGTGCAATTCATTTTGTGGGAATTACTTGCAAAGCTTTTAAACACATTGTTAAACCACAAAAATCACAGGAATTTTTTTCAGGTACTACTGGATTTTTTTTTAATTGATGTTTGAGTATAAATCGTAGTAAAATTAGCTATGTTCATCCCTGATGCCTTTAAATTTAGCTTTGGGAGTTGTTTAGTCACAAGCCTCAAAATGTAAGACTCAGCAGTCAAACTGAATTTTTAAGACACTCAGTTGTAAATCAGATTTCACGTCTAGACTTCCAAAGTCTCAGAATTACACACTGATAAGTAGCATATTCTGATTTTAATGGAAATTATTTCTGGGCTTCTCTTGAGGGTAGGTATTTGGGGTTGTCTTTCAGCATCTAACATTTCCTCCAGCACAATTCACAGCCTGACCCACCATCTCTCTACTCTTTATCTACAGAAGATACATGGTCAGTCACTTTATGCAGCACAAACACCCCCAGCTTCTTGGTTCTAAAAGCCAAGAACAACCTTGTGATATTGAGAGTTTTTAGCATAAAGTTGTGGCTTTCCTGCAGCTACCTAATTGTATATTAGGTAGTCATTCAAGTTTTGTTATCCTGTATAATATTCTCCATCAAATTTTTCAGTGTGGAAAAACGTTTTGGAATCTTTCTAAAGAGAAATTTGTTCCTGAGGAAACATAGAGAAAATGTGTAAGGAAAAAAAAAATCAGTATTATTTTTTAGCATATTCCTTTCTATCTTATTGTTCCAAAATTTTTCTTTGGTGTGGTGGATTTTCTGTAAACCACTGAAACCACAGCCAGGAAAGTCATAGGAAGAAAAGGTGCATGCTGTAACAGAACTAAAATCTGCCTAAAATCACCCCAAAAGCTCATCATATTGCAACCACCTGCTTGCACAGATAGACCACACAAAGGGGTGATGACAAAACATGGAACACACACAGGAACTGTTTTCCACCCCTCATATGTCTAAAAAACATACATGTGCATTTTGTCTTTTTAATCAGAAAAAGAAAAATAGTTGCTGAAAGGAAAAAAGCAAATTTGGAGCCAATATTCTAAATTTATGTTCTTCAGACCCAGTTTGGGCTTTATGACTGTGGTAATGCATGGAGGTGCCTCACCACACAAAACTGTTTTCTTCAGAGAGCAACTTGGCAAGACATTAGTGAACAAAACATCCTTCTGAGAAATATTCTGGATTCTGTAAATTTTTCTGACAGCAGGTAATATTTGGCTGTTGCTAATCCCTTCAATGTCTCCTGGCTAATGCTTCCTGAGAGGCACAGCAGACAAGCTGGAGTTCACATCCACATCAGGGAATGGATATTTGGGGTTGCAGGGGCTGACTCTGGCTGCTTGTAGAATACAGCCTTTCACATGCAATGGAAGGGACCAGAAACCACACAATGAGGTGCTTTTAAGTAAATTCCAACCATTTTGTAATATTGGAATGGGTTCTCTTAGGCCGAATTCAAGCCATTAAACATCAGACTGCTGGGAAATGCTTTCAAAGGACAGCAGCAGCTTCTGTTTACACAAGCCTGTAGGAACATCTTTTCAGCTGCAAAACTGTTCCCTAAACAACACTGTGTGGAGAAACATTGCAGTTATGACCAGTCCTTTACACTCACTTTCTGCTCAGCTGGTGCTTTCTATGTACATCCTCAAAGTGTCTACCTTAAAAACAGACAGCTCATGTTTTACTTAATATCAACTTCATACTGCTAAAAGGAAACAGGTGACTGGAATCTCGGTAGTCATGTAACGAAACAAAGTTTATTTATAGTTATACTCTGGCTTTGGAAAAATTCTTCCATTCCCTACCGAACTAAACTGTACTTACAATTGTAGTCATGGTCTCCTCTGTCACCACCTTCAGCGTGTCAACAACTGAAATGTAGCCAAGTCGCTTAGCAATGGCGAGGGCAGTGTTTCCATTCTAGCAATTGAAACATTTGTAACACAAGTTGAACATTAGCAGGGAGAAGTGTAGGAGCTGCTAATTAATCACAGAAGAACGTAAAATAAAAGAAAAAAAAAAAGTTTACATTTTCTGATGGACATAAATATTTGGGTAGTAGGATATCTAAGTGGGATGAAACGCGATGGAAACGAAGAGGTTTTCGGATGTTTGCTGCTCTCGCTCTGGGAGAGATGATGGCACAGAGGATGTGGGGGCGATGGGAATAGGCTTCCTCTGCTCTTTTCCTGCGGCAGCACACGCGTTTTCCAGGGCAGCAGCACTTACCACAGTGAGCTCGTTGGGCGCGGCGCCGTGCTGCAGCAGGACATTGATGATGTGTGTGTGCCCCTGCTGCGCCGCCTGGTGCAGCGGCGTGTACCCGTTCTGCGGGGACAGAGAGAGAGACAGCAAAGCCAGCGCTGCGGTGGGCACGGCGCTCACAGCGCCCGCGGCCCCCGCGGGGACAGGGGGACACCCACCTTCGTTTTGGCGTTAACTTTCGCAGCGTGTTGCAGAAGGAAGTTTACAATTTTTATGTTTCCGTAGTGGCAGCCAACGTGCAAAGGAGTGTATCCCATCTAGAATGAATAGCAGCAGTTAGTAAATGTGAGTATCTCACACATGCCCTGGCCAAAAAAAAACAACCAAACCAAACCAAACCAAACAAACCAAACAGGCATGAAACAGGAAAAAAACATTAAGCTTTATTTCTTTGGACTATGTGAAAAATCCTCCAGCCTTGGAAAAAAACACATTTCTCATGAAAGTCAATTAAAGTGTTCAGTGAGTACTTCCACCAGCTCCCTCAGTGCCTTTGGGTGGATCCCATCTGAACCCATAGACATGTGTGTGTGTGTGTGTCTCTAGGTGGTGTAGCAGGTTGCTGACCATTTCCCCTTGGATTTTGGAGGCCTCTTTCTGCTGCCTCTTCCAGCTCAAGAGGCTGGGGTGCCTGGAGAGCAACTGGTCTTACTATCACAGACTGAGGCAAAGAAGGTCATTGAGTACATCAGCCTTTTCCTCATCCTTTGCCAATGTTTGATGTTTCCCCCACATCCAATAAAGGATGAAAATTTTCCTTAACCCTCCATTTTTTGCTACTGTATTCACAGAAATGTTTTTGTTGTCTTTTACAGCTGTAGTCAGATTAAGTTCTAGTTGGACTTCATCCCTTCTCATTTTTGTCCTGCAGAACCTCACAATATCCTTGTAGTCCTCCTGAGTGGCCCACTGCTTCTTCCAAAGGTCATAAACTCTCCTTTTTTCCTCCTGAGTTCCAGCCAAAATTCTCTGCTCAGCCAGGCCAGTCTTCTTCCCTGCCGGCTCATCTTTTGGCACACAGGAATGGCCTGCTTCCACGCCTTTGAGATTTCCTTCTTGAAGCACAGCCAGCCTTCCTGGATTCCTTACCCCCTCAGGGCTGGCTCCCCAAAGATTCTCTCAACCAATCTCCTAAACTGGTCAAAAGTCTCCCTTTGGAAAGGTGGCAGCTCTGCTGAGCCCCCTTCTTACCTCTCCAAGAAACAAGAACTATCATTCTGGGATCAGTGTGCCCAGGACAGCCTCTGGCCATCAGCTCATCCCCCACCCTACTCTGCTACAAACACAGGTCCAGCAGGAGCCTTTCCCCCTTGGCTCCCTCACCAGCTGCATTGGGAATTCTCTTCCACACACTCGAGGAACCTCCTGAACTGTTCCCTCTCTGCTGTGTTGTACTTCCAGCAGACATCTGGTAAGCTGAAGCCCTCCAGAAGAACAAGGGCCATGGGTTGGGAGACTTCCCCCAGCTGCTCAGAGAGTTTCATCTGGCTCTTCATCCTGGTTGGGTGGTCTCTAACAGACTCATATCATATTTGCATTGACCTTCCCCAGTTCCTACCAATAAACAATCTGGAACTTTGCTTTCCTGCTCTGAAAAGAAAAACCTGGTGCCCAAAAGGCAGAAGCACACAGTTCAAATCTGCAGCCTGTCATCCTGCATTTTAACATCCAAGTCAGTGAGGTGTGCTCAGGTCAGACAATTTGGTCAAAAGCACTGAGGAGACAAGACCAAGGTCAACCTGGGGTTCAGGAGCCCACACTACACATGTTCAAACTATGAAGTTAAAGCTGCTCAGGAGAAAGAAAGAGAAAGCCTCAGGTGTGAGCTATTTCCACTAGAAGGAAGTCTCAAGTGTCCACGAGTTTAGACACACCATTTTTTTTCACAACACTTTGCCTGATACTACTTCACATAAGGACACAAGCTGCCAGTTTCAGTTGTATTAACACATAGTGGGAGATGGTAGCTGTGACATTTACTTTAAATTAGGGTGTGTCATTTGTTTCCAGTTAATGTTACCATCTAAAGAAACGACTGACTTTGACAACCAGGATGAGTTAATCAGTGCCAGAAACAGCACTGAATTGAAATTCCATTGGCATCAGCAGAATGAAGCTTTCTGCTGACTTATGTGAACATTGGATCAGATGCCAAATGACTACAAGGAACGTTTCCTGCACAGAATAGTTGCACACAGTGGTAGGAGCCTGAGCAGTAGCTCAAACGTAATCATGAACTGAACACACTCATCTTACAGATATTGTTAGTTTAGGGTTGGCCAATTATCTTCCAGTTCCTAGGAGTGCCCAGAGTCTGACTCTGACAGGGCTCCCTGGGCTGTCCAGAGTCTTGATTCTTCAGCAGAATGATGACTCACAGTTATGTACCTCAAACACAGCTTCTACAGCCCCTGCCTCTACATGGGCCAAAGATAAACTCGGATTAAAGGATGGCCAAGCTATCAAAACAGCTAAAAAAACAGTTAAAAAAATAAGGCTGTGAGACCTCCTCCTACAAAATCTTAATTCCCTTCTCCCCCTTCAAAATACAGGCCTCTTAATATGACCAGCAAGGTCAAAAAAAAAAAAATCAGCATAAAACCAACTGGAGAGATGAAATCCAAAGTCAAGAGCCACCTGCCGAGAGCCCCCTGCTAATAACCCTGAAACACTAAAATCTGGAGCATATCAAGAGAGCCAAGACCAGCTGATCTCAGCTTTCTCTCTGAAGTGATCTGTAAATGCTCCTCTCCAGCCTGTAACAATGAATACTGAAAAAGGAGCTATCACCCTCCCCAATATTTACTGCAGTGCAATGACAGTTTCCTTCTACAAACAGTATAGACACAGACTTACATGTAGCACCCGTCAAAAATGGCTGGAGGAGCAATTATTGATGCTCTTTGTCACTCCTGACCCTGTTTAAATCAGAGACTAAGTAAAACTTTTCCTCCTTCTCCTCCCAGTTAATGGTGGAAATAATGACATTTCCAGGGTCACAATTCAGCTGAATCTGAAGGAGGCTTCCTCTGCAGCTCTGGTGCTGCTGGCCTGGTCGTGTGTGGCAGCTGGAGGGGTGTGCTCTGAAAGGCAGCTCCTGCCACAGGCACTGCTCGTGTCCCCAGCAGCAGTGTGGGCACCTGCTCAGCCTGGTGGCAAAACACCAGTCCCCTGCCTGGGGTCCTTGGATGGTCCTGGGAGCTTTCCTTTAAGTTTGCCATAGCCTGTGGTCACCTCACGTCAGGTCCTGTCAGCTGCCAGTCCCTGACAGCAGAGGGACAGGGATGTGACACGGCCGTCACGGCTCGCCGGGCGCGCTGGCCCTCAGCAGACACCACGGGACATCTCCATGTTCCCAGCCAGCAGCACCACGAGTGTCAGCACTGGTCACAGCACAGCTAGTTAGCAAAACGCCCTTTTAGTGCCTGAAACCTGGGGAGGATACCCTTCACTTCTCAGAGCTCACATTCCTGCATTCGACTCCTTCTAGCTCAGAAGGTGCAACAATTGTACCCCAAGATCCCCACGTAAACCAAGGTATTCTATTAACTTTTCTGAAACCCTCCAACTGGCAAATTCTGCAATTACACAATTAAATTAACAGTAAAAGTAGTAATTCTCAAGGTTACTTGAGATTCCTACTTTCATTCTCTATAGAAAGGTGCCCAGGAGGCTAAAATATTTTGCTTCAAAAGATATTAATAATTAACCCACACA
This sequence comes from Eopsaltria australis, assembly GCA_034509425.1. NCBI lineage: Eukaryota > Metazoa > Chordata > Aves > Passeriformes > Petroicidae > Eopsaltria > Eopsaltria australis. Next base: position 4,136,757 of record JAVTVJ010000138.1, read on the forward strand.
CACACAAACAAAAACCCCACTAAAAAAAAAAACCTCAAAGCAAAAACAAAACAACAAAACCCAGCCTCACAATTACATAAATTTCTGCACAGCAGTTCAGGCTTAGTTATAATTACTGGCAAAGCACTAAGGGATTTTGGAGGCAGCCTAATATTGAAAAAGTTACTTCCAAGAAAACCAGGGCTTTTGTTTAACACAGCTCTAACACACATCACCTTCTGGCTGTTTGAAAGAATGAGCAGCAACAGGGGAGGTAGCAGCTGGGAAGGGTTTATCAAAAGCCACAAGAGTAAGTGCCAAGAAAAAATAAAATCAGAAATACTGAATTTTCATTTCTAATGGAACACATAAAGAACCCCTTATTCTCTTGCCCTTCAATTTTTACTTTTGAGGGGAATTATCACAAGTCTTGTATTTTGTCAGTGAATTACTTTAATATCCTCCACTGGCCATAACCATAAATCTTAACAGCTTGAATTACTGCATCTTTCTAGTCATGCTGACTCTCAAGCTGCTCAGTTTTTGTTTTTCTGCTGTAACTGTCAGACAATGAAGCTCCAGTATTATTGTTTACAGGGCTAGAAATTGCTTTAGATCCAAAGATCACAAAGGCCTGACTGAATGAAACAGGCAAACCTACGTGTACACACACACTGCCCTGCTTTGCTGAATCAGGGCCTAACACGTTGCAGTACCTTGCAAAGGTTCATTATTGCACATTATTAGGCTGGAAATTTCCACAGAAATGCCTTGATAACAGCTGAGCACGTACAAAGAGCCAAGGAGAGACAGATAATGCACCATGAAGATATACTGAAGATACCTGTGCTTGAGTGTTTGTTCTGTATGAAAGTGATTTTTCTCAATAGCACTTCCCTCCCTCCCTCTTATCTCTTCCTGCATCTGAAAATTAGATATTCCAATGGAAAAGCTGGATTGCTGTGATGAACTCAGGCTGCTATGGGGCTCCTGCCAGAACAAAGCAGGCAGACCTGAATAAATCTGAAATAAAAATCCCAGCTCAACCTGCAAAAGAACATCATGACCTCACAGCCACCATTATCTCCTACCAAAACGACGGTTTTAGAAACAAAGGACAGTTTAATACTGGCTTTGTTTTCCAGACAGTCATCAGCCATTTCCCCAGGGGAGGCCCATCACCAAGAGCAGTGTAGTGACTGTTTGACTAAAAAAACCTGCAACGAAATAAAAGCTCCAAACCCTGCTTTCCACCCTTGACTGAACCAGCACTTTTCTCTCACCAGTCTTCCCTTGCCAGTCCACCACAGTGCTGCTGTATCCTACAACCACACCATTCAATGGGATAAACAGTTGGAAAATGACATGTGGAGACCTGCTGAGCCATGAAACAATATTTACTCGTGCCAACTACCAGCACAAAAGCCCTGAAACAAAAGCGACATCACATGTACCAGGACAGCTTTTTACACTCAGCATGACCACCACCAGAGAAGGGGTATCTGCTCACAGCCATGGCTTCAGACTGATTTTCAACTCCCAATATTATTGTGAAGGGATGATTGTGTTAAGCATGATACTGCAAAGCACATTTTCAGCGCCAAAAACTCTTTAGCATACCTAAATTCAGGCACACAAATGTAATAGAATAGACAAGAGCTGCTGCCTTTGCTGCAGGACACCATCATGCCTTCTGTGAACACCAAATTCAATCATTAAAGCTCTCTAAATGTGAAGGGTTTTGAAGCAGCTGAAACTTTATCACCTGAAGTGTATTTTCTACCGTGGCTGAGTTTAAACCACATAACAAAATCTCATTTTCAAGTGGTAGGAGCAGCCTTATGGCCTCTCAGGCACTAGCTGTGGCCTGCTACACCACTGTTGTTTACACTTCAGCATTGATTTAGACCCCTGCAGCTCTGGGATTAGAGGCTATTTAGTTAATTGATGCAGCAAAACCAGAAAGATCCCACAACACTATTAATAAATGGACTTCATAACCAGCAGCTATTCTTTCTCTCATGCCTTTTTCTACTTCAAAGTTTAGGAAAAAAATTTCTTGGGAGGGAAATCACCCCAAGAGAGACCCACAGATGCAATTGTTCACGTCTGAGAGCAATTTTGAAAATGCTCATAAGTTATATAAGTGATTTTCTGCAATTCTGGATTTTTTTTTTCTTCCCTGCTACAGCTCCAAGATGAAAAATGTGTTTCTGCCCCATCTTCTTCTTTAACCACCTGAAAACTCCCCAGGGGTGTGCAGCCCTTAGAGTCTGAGCAGGGTCAGAACTCCCATGTGTCAGAACTGCAGACTCTAGATGTTTTCACAGGGAGGGTAAGTTATATATAAATGGTGACTAAACAACATGTACCAGACGAGGAAGATGATAGTTCATTGGTCCCTGCTCAAGAGTTCAATGACCTAGTGATATTAAGTTAAATAATATGAAGTGTTCTCCCCCTATCGACAGGTACTGTGCTGGGTTGACATAACCTGTGCTTGCTTATCCTGGGAAAATGAGAAATACGATAAGGAGAGGAAATAAATTTAAAAAGCCAACAGAGAAAGTGCTACTGAATAGTCATCTATGCTCCAAAAACTGAGGTAAGAAAAGCACACGGATGTGAAATGGAGGGAAGAAAACAGAAGGCTAGTGGTGACACTGCTGGGAGCAGAGATCCCCAGTATAATGTCACTGAGCTGTGCTGCTTCACTGACGTTCAAGGCACGGATGGCCACATCTCTGCTGCTGGGTGTCCAAAGGAATGAACCCCGACTGGACATGCTGGACAGGAGCGTGCAAACATGCAAGCATAGCAACAGTGCCTCTGAAGCCAACTCAGCTGTTGCTTATCTTGTCCCTCAGTGCCTCTGGTTTTAGAGGCAGCGTGTACAGACCTTTTATTCCCATAGAACAGTTAATCCATCTAAATGGGAGAGCCTGTAACTACAGAGCTGCTGTTTTACGAGCCAATCATCTAATCTTCACCTGTATAGAACATGAGGTCAAAATATGGCTGTTCTTGTAGCACATTTTTCTTCATTGCAGAAATTCAGGGTTTTTCAGTTCTTTCCTAAGGAACTCAAGATGATCATCAGTTTATCCAAGAACTACTCCCTGCTAAAACACCCAGTACTGCATTGGCACTTTTCTTGTATCACAGGCGGCAGCGAGCGGATATCTGGCAGACAAGCTCCATGTAGCTGACTCTGTGGAGCCTGGAGGGCTCACTGCTGCACAAATCCAGCAGATGGGACCCTGCAGAAGCCAGTGGAAAAGCACCAAGCTCATGCCAGTGCATAAGCACTGAGCTCATTCCACTCCAGTAGAATCCTGCAAGGCATGTGGGCTCTCTCTTCCAGAGGAGCAGACAGTGCCCTGCAGCAGGGAGCACTAACTAGCAGGGTGGGCAGGAGGACAAGCTGTTGCAGGTGTTCTTCCCCACAGAAGTCCACAGGATGGAGAATTTCCCCAGACAGGTGACTTCTTGCATCCCAAAGTAGTCCTGCTTCAATACAACATGACTTCACCTGACTTTTGAGTCCCTGCACCACTTCCTAACAATTATGGAGCAGTCCCATGGAAACCAGAGTGTACCGGGAAACTATTCTTTATTCACACTCGTTACATACATAACTGAGGAATGAGGGTGAACAACAAGGGATTTACTTCTGTCTTCTTTAAAATTATATGACTATTACTGATGACAGGATTCATGTTGCACACAGTCAAATATAACTGTATTTTCCCCGTTTTACCTAATGACTAGGTCAATTATCAGGGATGCAATTAAGAAATTCAGCTCCACACAGAGGAGGCCTCTGAATGATAAACTGAAGCCCCTTTTCCATGTCCCTCTACAGAGTCCCTTGTCTGCTCCACCACGTTGCCAGGCCTGAAGCTGAGTGCAGAGCTCCTGCAGCTGCACCAGGCTGTCCCTGGGACCCAGCAGACATGCCCTGCCTGCCTCTCAGCTGTGACAGTACCTCAGATGCTTCCACCACCCTAATGTGACTAAAAGGCCACTGCAGCCCAGAATGGGATCCTGTTTGGACACTGGGGAGCCAGCAAAGCAAACACGTGTGTCTGCCTGCACCTGTCAATATCAATGTCTCCTTACACTGCCTGCTATTTGTGGGACAGAGGGGCAAAGGCAAACTCTCAGATGAGTTGTATGGCTTGGGAGGTGATTCAGCTCTGACCAAGTTAAAAGAACAGGTTCTGCAGTGTCCTGCTACTGAAACCAAAACCAGGCAGAAACTATCTCTAGGAAGGCAACCACATTCATCTGAGGAAATTGTGCAAAGAATGAACCAGGGCAAATCTCATCTGCTACTGGGTGATCTGGTAGATAAGAACCCTGACTGATTCAGCTTTAAAATACAGGCTGAGGATATGTTACCAAAGTATAAACCTGGAGAATCTCCCAGGATTTTAGCAAAACTATTTCAGGTTTATGTCAGGATAATGTTATTGAGATTAGTAGTTGGTGCAGTTGGAATTACACTGTAGAGAAATGAGATAACAACGACTTTTCTCTCTGCCACAGATTATAATCAGCTGAGCTGCAGCCAGACATGATGATGGACTCAGCCCTTTCTGAGCTGTCAGTGTAATATGATAATGTTGCTGGACAGTCTGACACACCTGAACATTCCTGGGAAGCAAGAACAGCACCTAATTTATGGCATACACCTAGCAGAGAGCTGTGAAAGCTACTACTCTGCAAAAGGGTGCAGGTCAGATTGTGACACTTGGTTCATTCAGCTGATTTGATCAGCCACAGTCCAAGTATTTGATACCAACTGATTTGTAGCCCAGCTAAAGGAATGCCTCCAACATCTAGACAATGCATGAGGAATGTAAGTGTAATCAACATGAGATCATTATCATAAGATTCTGAGCACTGTACACCATCAGGGAGCATAAAACCATTTCTGCAAAGAATCTCTTCTTCAGGATCTTAAAAAGCAATACTATGAAGTGGGAGGTGTCATCACTGGGGGTCTCAAAAGCCATCCCCAAGCACTTTGAAAATCCAGGTCTCTTATTTAGGAGTCCAAATATTTAGGCAAAACTATTTTTAGGCAAGTAAATTTGAAATGGACCACCATTGCATATATGTATTTTATATTAGATGTGAACAGTTTCCTTACTCAAGAACTAGATCAATCCCACTTACCTTCAGTGGAGCAAAATAATAGGATACAGTCTAAAGCTATATTGATCTAAATATTTGGCAAGAAATAAGCTTACTGCTCAAAGGCTGAGCTTGACATTAAACACCCAAGTTTATGTATCTTCAGTTTTCAGAATATATTCTACAATAATTTATTACAAGGAATGTTTCTCTGCTGCAATTTCAGTTTCACCCTGAAACCAATTCCTAGTGCTGTCTAGAGGCTCATGCTTCCCTGAAAGGAAATATTTAATGTGACAGTAGTGCTCATACCTTCGTCTGTGCATCCACAGCAGCTCCTTGGTTAACCAGAACCTCTGCTACATTGACCCTGTCCTCTTGAGCAGCCAGGTGGAGGGGTGTCAGTCCACTCTGTAAATCAGAAGCAACAAGGAACAATCTTCAGAGGAGGCACATGGATACTAAAATGCAAATTCAGGTATCAGCAAGACTCTAAACATCCGACTGAATTTAAAGAAGTTGCATGTTCCATTTTCACTGCATAAAGTGCTTTGTAATCACACTGTTGATCTGCAGGAAAGAACAATTCAAAAGCCAGGAAGATGATGCTTCTTCAAGACAAAGAACATTTCTCCATGCAGCATTACATGTTAGATAGCAAATTAGAGCACTTGAAGGAAAAGTCACATAGTATTTTTTTTACCTCCTAATTTACTTCCTTATAATGAGTCAGACTCTAAAAGCAATATTGAATCATTGTTTACACTTCTGCAAGTTTTTGGGGAGTTACATTCACTCAGTTTTACCCTTACCTTTTACTCCTCTACTTGATCATTTTCAGACACAAATGAATAAAACTGCATTTCTCTGAGATCAGGCCCATTTTTCTCTGCTCAGGGAGTAGACAGACTTGATAGAAAATGCTTCCTGATAGTAATTTTTCTTATTTAAAACTCAAGATCTAAATATCCTTAAACCCTCAGAAAACTATGCAACTTTCTGCCACATAAAAGGGGTAGAAGATAAAAGGCGTAGGAGAGAGAATCTGCTGAGGAGATGTTGTTAGGAATGAGAAAGACTATCTTTTACTTGCAAAATATGGTTCATTTCCTCTCCTGCTCCTCCTGCCTTTAGCACCAGGGACAGAAGAGCAAGTGGCAGCAGCTGTCACATGAGGCAGGAACACTCACTAAGTTTCCTACCCTTGAACCCAAACCCACATCCATGGAGCACTCCCTACCAAAGGCAGTTATTTTGAGAGTGTCCCACCCCATTTCACTCCAAGATGCAATCCTGATGATAACACAGCTTAGGAGGGACACCTTACACAAATATGTAACAGTAACCAACTATAAATTACCTTCTGGAGCCTGGATATTAATGGCCAAACCTTCTAAAAAGATCTAGTAAGTGCTCAGTATGGGGGCTCTGAGTATGCAGCTCCCAACCATTCTGTGGGTACTGAAGAAATAAACGCTCTTTTTACTCCTATTGCAAAACTGCAAAAATCAGAAGTCAGTGTGCTTTAAACATCTGGCTTCGAATGCAGAGGTACTGTGCTCTGAGGAAATGTGCATCCCTGAGAGAGTATGAGGGGAATTACTCCCCAAAGGTGGTGTTATCAGCACAATGAGAAACTGGAGATTACAACTGAACAGATTGAAGGATGCTGCAGGTAATTAACCTCTGGTGGCACTGAATCAATGTGCCAAGCACTTCAATCATGCTCCCTGCATTAGTCTCAGCAGCAAAATGGGAGAGCCAACAGATGCAGAACACGTACATGGCAAATTTCCCTCTGGGGATACGAAGTCCATCCTGCACTGCAAGAGCCCACACACGATTGAGACTCGTGGGGAAAAAAAAACCTATATCTGCAAGAGAAGCTTTCTGAAGGAGGACCCACCAATAATCAAACTGGAAAGTCAGAAGCAGAAAAACACAGCAGCCCTGTGCAGGAACAGTCACTGCCTCAGAGGATACTGACTCTCCCTACCAGCTGAGAATAAGAAATATTTTCCATTAAAAAAATTTCTATTGCCTCTCTAGTCTAGCCACACAAATCCATACTGAAACTGCACTTGACAATAGGAAATAATGATGTCTAGTGGGGCATTTAAAGAATTAAGGATGCACATTTGCTAGAAACATTACTGTAGAGCAGACTTAATAGCCTATGAATTCACACATAAACTAAAATATATCAACTTTCCTTTCCTACCATCAGGAGAAATTACACCAAAAGTCACTGTGGTCTAAGGAACATGCCCTGGGGAGGAAGAACCACTTATATTAAGGAATAAAATCTCAGAAAAAGTTGCTGTTATTATCCCATTAAAAAAGTCACCTGAACAAGTCAGCTGTTACCATTAGGTGGTAATATTTATTACCATTTGCTGGTACATGTTACATTTTTTGTTATAAAATATTACAGTGCTAAAAATACCAAAAGAATTACAAAAACGTAGCAAATGTTACAATTACACATATGACAATTGGAAAATGGGCAGGCATATTCCTAGAGGCTGATAAATTACAGGTGCCAGCCCCAGTAACCCTTGTGGGGAAGAGGATATTTTCTCTCTGGCCATGTTTTGGCAGACTAGAATAAATTAATGCTGGATTAATAAATCCCACTGCAGCATGTGTTACCACCAAACCTTGGGCACTACAAAGCACAGTTCATTGGGTGTGGCATGGCATGCTGCTCTTTGCTAGGCGAGATGATGGCGTGTGTTCAGACACCTGCAGCGGCTTCCAGCACGCGCAGAATCCCAGTGGGCAAAATTTGATGGCAGGTCCCTCACCTTTTCATCAACACAGCCTTAGCTGCAGGCCAGGGGAACACTCACCTTGTTGCTGAGGTTGACATTAGCATTTCTGGAGAGCAGCAGTGACACCATGTCCACGTGGCCGTCCTGGGAGGCGAGGTGCACAGGGGCGATGCCCTGCCTGGTGACGGCGTTGGCATCAGCACCATATTCCAGCAGTGTGGTTGCTATGTCCATCTGGTTCTTCTTGGCAGCTATGTGCAGGGGGGTGTAACCATTCTGCCAACAGAAAGCACTCGTTGAACAAGGTGATAAATCACTTTTCTGTCCCTACTCAACTCTGTGGATAATTATGCCATTAGTTCTAAAAATTCTGTCAAACACAGTCAAATACAATGTTAATAAGCTGTACAAAACAATGTATCTGACCTTTAAGAAATCTCCCTTTTTTTTTTTTTTTTTTTAAAGAATTGCTAAAAAGAAGAGGATTCTGAAGTAAATTTTCAAATTTGGGAAAAAAATACCTGTTCAGGAAAGGACAACCTATAGAAATAGGAGTGTAAGTTCTGTTTCATAGACATTTGCTCCTTTTCCTTAAATGTACATAAAATCTTTAACAAACAGAAGGGCAGGATGTGTATTCATAATTCATAACAGCTGTTATTGTTTGGGTTTTTTTCCCATTTCCCAGTGTGAATGAAAGCATTATGTACATGAAATATGGCTTTTCTTGCAGAATTTACCCTAAACCTCACTGACAGGCTATTTTTTTGAGATCAAGGGAAAACTGTAGCATTTAACTTTAGAGTCATGCATTCCTTATCTTTTTATTCTTTCCAATATGTGTACCCAAGAAGCCCACTACTAAAAATAAGTTTTGTAATTCTAAAAAAAAGACAGATAGGCAGAAAATAGATAAATTTACATAAAGAATAACTGATCAGCATACAAATACCAAAACTCTGACATGGGGGCTCACAAAAGATTACAGGAGAGCTTTAATAGGAACCTAGCAGCAAGAGATGCACAGCACTAGTTTCATGTGGAATAGGTTCTGTAACCTTCAAAATTCAATTCAGATTCAGTTCAGATCTTAGATACTAAGGTATCTGAAAATGACACTCAGGAAATGCCACAATCAATAAAGGAAGCACATGGACATTGAATTTTCACTTTGAAGATAAAGTGCTTCAGGAAAACCAAACATAATCCCCTCCCTTAGACTTCCTGTATGATATTGCCATGTAAAACAACCATTGCTACACGAGCACCTAATAAATCCTAAATACAACATGCTAGATCCTGTGTATCTGCTAAAACATGTCCCTTAAATGGAGCTCATATAACATTATGTAAAATAACAAATGCAGTTTCCAAGCCTTTTCCTCAGAAATGAGCATATATTGCTTTCAGGGGAATGGACAGCAGTAGGTTGCCAAGAGAAGGCAAAAAGAGAGCTGTAAAATAAAAGCTGAAATTCAACTCAGTCCCAGTCTGCATCTTCTCCTCGTAAGGGCAACACTCTGTCACTATGCATAGCTGGAGAAAGGAACAGAGAAGTTTAGAAGGAACGGTATTGGGTTACTCTGGTTGCCAGGGAAAAGAGTGGGAAGAGGGAAAGGGAATGGACAGAGGAAAGCTAAGGCTTTGGGGATAGTGGGGCGAGGAAGACAGGCACTGTAAAGTGGATGTCAAATCCACATTAGGGATAGGCCCCATGTGAAGTTAGGCACAAGCCTAATTTTGGCCTATAAAAGTGAAGAATGGTTCATCAGAATAAGTGTACCACAGCACTGTACTCTGACATACCCATTTCCCATATCCTGTCACTTATCACTCTTCAAGGCAAATTTTGCTGGGCTTGGCTAATGAGCCACTCTTAAGATCAGTGTTAAAGACTGTGGTGTCACAGGAAAGGCAACTACCAATGAAACTAACTGTGGAGCCAGTGATGAGATATGACATAACATTTATTTACTGGACCACATTTACAAAAAAGCCAGGAAATCATCTGCTGTTACCAACACCATCTTTCGGATGAGTGCACAGTGGGTGCCTGAAGCAACAAACATGTTCTGGTTAATTTTATTTAGTATTGATGCTCTGCTCACTGCTGCTGTGGCTCACTTGCTGCAGAGCACTAACAAATGCTTTCTTTTAGGCACACTTACAGCTGGCACTTGGAAGCCTGAAGTGGCAGCTGCAGAATTGTTCTGTTACAGATGGGGAAGCTAAGGTGACCTGACACACGAGTTTGTGCAATGCTGTATCACAGTCTACGGGGCTTCCACCTTGGTTTGGACTTCCCAAACCCTTGGCAGGGACTGCTGCAATCCCTGCCCCTGCAGGATGCACAGCTCCCACTGGCAGCTTCTTTCAGTGAAAACTGGGTCAGTGCCTTCTCATCCTCTTCAGAAGGCCATTTCTTCCCCCCAGTGGCATTTGAGAGTGCTGTGCTGCAGTAGTGAAAGATCAGAGCTCACTCCAGTTTCCCCCCTGGGGCACTGCTCTGGCAGATTGCCACTATCGACAGGATTGATTTTAAACTGCACCGTTGCTGCTGGCAGTCCATGTGTATTTAACTTCCCCCTCCTTGCACTACAAACTCTGGGACCTTCCATGTGTGGCACACTCCATCCTCTCCTGCAGCCATGCAGAAGGCCTCCAGTGCCATGGCTGCACTCAGCCATGTGTGAGAGGAAGGCAATCAAGGAGTGCTGTCCATCTAGCTGCAATACTGGCTTTTCCACTAGCTCTCCTCTCTCCACGCTTTCTGGGCTTTTTTTTTACAGTGATCTAAGGAAATTATCTGGGTTGTTTCAAATGAGGTATTTACACTGCACTTAACCTGCTTTAACCTACATATGTTTCCATCCTGCTTTACCTACTGCTGCTGTTCAAATATCGATTATGATTTGATTAATTATAGTATTTATCCATTCCATACTTAAAACTGGAATCCACAAAAGAAATAGACAGTTTCAGCTTCTCTAAATTCTCTTTGTTCCATGCACTACCAGAATAAATTTACATATTTCTTCTTTCATATCTTCTGAAACCTTACACTAGGTATTGTCTTGCCTACAGTAAATTACAATCAAAGCAGGGCTGTGACTAGTTTTATTTCTTGCTAGTCCATTAACGCTGGGGTAGAAGTATTGTGAAGCACGTGAATAATTACATAGATTGTGCTGAGAAACTTATCTCACCTCAAATGTCATCCTGTGGCACAAACAGAAGTACCTGTGTACAGCTGGGCTTTAACCCCTAGCTTGCTCTGCACAGATCTTAAGATGCAATGATACAAAGCTGGCTAGCTTGGAGAAGTTACTGAAGAGGCTGGACAAATGAAAGCAAGGCTCAATATTTCTTGAGACTGAAACTGGTGATTTAAAGTGTTTCTGCATCTTTATTTGCTTTTTTTACTGCTGTTTTATTCACCTGCAGAATTATTCTAGCAGCTTTGTGTGGATGTGAGACATTAACAAACAAGGTCACTGAGCCTCAGGTAACTGCAAACATAACACAGCCTAGAAAGAACAGGGGTAGACAGGGAATAAAGTGACATAAAAGCCTGGGTACTGTTCCCCCAGAGTGGCCAGTACTTGTACCTTGGCAGAGGCGTGAGGTGAAGCTCCCTGGTCCAACAGGAGGAGGGCCACTTTTTGATTATCGTAGTGTGCAGCTACATGCAGTGGTGTTAAACCGCTCTAAAAACACACGCAGAACAAACAAGTGCTGTTACAGACCCTCTCCAGGGGAAACTCAGGAGTTTGGAAAATTCCAGTAGATAAGGTGAAAAAACACATTTGTTACTCTTTCATGTATCCAGAGTCCTTGGGAACTTTTAGAATCAAAAAATAAAGCAAATTCAGAAATCTCTCCTGAGCTGTGAAAGCCCCATTCACTTTTCCCAGGGAAGATGAACGGAGAAGCACACATCTGTGCTGCCCCCAGGGTAAGGAGGTCACACCCTTGGCAAGGCTTTCCTTTTACTGCAGTGGGTAAGTAAACTGCCCCTTGGATCTGTAAAAATCCAAGCTGGGTTGGTTTAAAAAGCTTGAGGTCCTATTGGCCTTTGGCCCCTGTCATGAGACCTGGGGAAGCAGAGCCAGCTGCCCAAATACTCTGATAAGGACTGTAAATAGTCTGGGCAGGAACACAGGGGAATGGTTTGTCTCCATTCCCCTGGATGTGAACACAGAGCACAACATTTTGTTGTCAATTAATGACAATAAAAGTCATTTTGGTTGAGAGTTTGCTGGCTCTTGGCAACCCCAGCAGGCACTGGAATACCACATTCCAGCTAAACCCAGACTGTGGATACTAGTGTGATGGTAAGTAGGTAGGAGGGCATTAAGAAAATATTATCTGGTTTTAGATATTAGCTGTGCAAGTGGCAGGGGCGTCTTCTGTCCTACCTTTCCAGAAGCATCAGGAGATGCATTCTTCTGAAGCAGGAGGTTGGCTACCTCAATTTTCCCGTACTTTGCAGCCACATGTAGCGGAGTAAATCCTTTCTGTAAGAGAAAGCAGTAAAATAGCAGCTCTGGGCACTCTTTCTCAGGGCAAGGTTTGTCTCTGATCTGCAAGGATGCAGCTGCTTCCATCCACCCCTTACTTAGTCCTGAGTACAGGCAGCAAGTCTGCAGATTCCCAGCTGCCCTGTGGGGTCTGGAGGCCCCTCCCTTGCAAGGCAAAGCTCTATCTACGTTAAACAAGGGAAGAGTCAGTTCCTTTCTTCACACTACCAGACACCCAAGGGCAAGCTTATCAACACCCGCCTGGAATTTCTGCCCTGCATTCCTTCCATTCCGAGAAAATGCACGTCTGATCACTGGGATGTATTATACATCAGGCCCTGAGGTACAAGCATGGAGCCTTGTACCCTTTTAATAAAATACAGCTCACACTTACACTGTTTGTATGTGCGTATGACTCTTGTAGCATTTAATTCACAAGCAGCCCTTGCTACAGGTATGCTTTACAATTTGAGCTGTCCCTCCTGCAGCTTGCTTACCTTGGTGATGATAGACAGAGATGCACCATGATCCAAAAGAACAGAAGCTACATCTTCATGCCCTTCCCGAGCAGAAAGGTGCAGGGGCGTGTAGCCTGACGTGGTGGCTGCGTTGGGAGATGCTCCCTGCTGCAGCAGCTGCTGCACAATGTCTGCTTTGCCCAGGCGGGCAGAAATGTGCAATGGCGTTTGGTCATCCTGAACACAGAGGGAACAACACAGGCCTGCATGAGAAAACTGTGCCTCACACTGGGACACTAAATACTTGCCCACATTCTGTCACTTTTCAAAACTGCAGATGAGCATTAGTTCTGCGGAGGTCTCACCTAGTAAATGTTGCACACTGGCTTTCTCTTTGTCATATAATAAAATAAATTGTGCTTTGTTAATGCATCACAAAATATTCTAGACAGCAACATAATCCATAAAAGTTAATAAATTTATCAGTTTTCTTTCTTATCTGGATTTGCCTCACTTTGCTTTGCAGACCTTTCTTAAACCACAGCCAGTACATAATTCTGTTCCTCACATCTCAATCTCTTTTATGTTTCACAGCAACATTTAATAACTCAATCAATTGTTCCCTGGAAACTTGCATAAAGTATCATATTTTTTGTGTTTTTTTAACTGGTGAATGATTGTTTGGTATTTTGCAGTTAACTTTTCCATAGGTGTAACTGATGATGGAGCATGGTGTGGAAATTAATTGTTGCTTTCTACTCATTCAGAAGACAATAATCTGAATGCTTTTAAGTACATGGGTTTCCCTGTCATGAATCTCATGGTTCATTTCTCCTCCTTCACTGAAAGTATTATGGTGTTGTGACCTTGCTCTGAGCATTTAAGAGATAATTTCTCCCCTATTCATTACTTGGTTTTGTATTTTTATCCTCCCCCTTCTCTGTTGTACAATCTTTGGATTAAGCACACTATCACAACAGTGTGGCAGAGCATCTTTCTCTCCCCATTTTTCCCTGCTGAATTTCCTTTCAAGCACTGTTACCCCATGTCCTACAGCTCTGGGCTGCTCTCCATAGGGGAGCCTTCTGCCCATGCCCATCCTACAAGAGTGATTTTACACCTCTGGGATTTAGGATGGGAGTGTGCCAGGACATAAATGCTGCTCCTCTGCAGGGCAATTCTCTGACTGGGGGAGCATCTTTGTGCTTCTTAAATGATTCCAGTTTGTGCCTGTTTCCCACTATTTTCTCACAGCTGATGTTAGCACTGGTGTATAATCTACTACTTGCATTTAGTTGTTATTTATGATAACAAATTGATCACAGGCAATGGCAGTTTGCACAAATTAAATCATTCTGTGAATTTACTCAGAAAATTTTTGCATGACTGCTTCTGAGCATGAGCTGTTCACTTTCAAGGCTGTCTTTGGAGATTTACAAACCACATGAATCAGTTCTGTTGTCAGGCTCCTTGCAGATATAAAGTGTATCAGCTATAAATATTTAGTCAAAGTTCCTTATAAGTAGATAATCTTACCAGCAAACTTACTTGTGACCCAATTCACAGATAATTTCACAATGAAAAATAGTTTGGTTTTTTTAAGGTTATATCCATTTTATCACCATTTGGGAAAAAATTATTTCCTCAGTTTACCTATTAAGACTGCTATTTATTGTACCCATTTATCTCCTTGCCCTGCCTGTTTCCTGAAACTCTTTGATTTCCATAATTTTGTGTGTTCCTTCATGCCTCTTGACCATTTCTTTTTCCTCAACTTTTACCTTCTTCAATTGCAATTGTTTCTATAGATCTGTTCCTTCTTTCCAGCCCTCTGTTACATCCCCTCACTGTGCCTCCTTCCTTCAGGTGGTGTTCTTTAGAAATCCAACTATTTTTGAATGCATGCAGGCTGTTGCTTTAGGGACATGACAGGAGATACCAGCAGCCTGGGGTCTCCAGTTCTGCTGAAATAAAAGCAGATTTGAGGAATTCCTCTCCCTCCTTTACATCCCACTTCAAAACAAAACGCTTCAAAAACATGATAACTGATATTAAAAACTGGGATGGTATCAATCTGACATCTTCTGCCTCCTCTCTTACAGATCATTCATGGCTGCAGTAAGAGGGTACATAACATAGTGTCAGTGGGCATCACACAAAAGCTTGGCTTTACCTCCTTCTCATCCTGAAGGACACACACACAAGATGAATGTGAGTCCTTGCCTTGTCCAGTACAGATCACCCAGGTTTGTTACACCTGGGCCATCTCCTCACCTTGGCTTTTGCCTCCACCTGGGCTCCGTTTTGTACCAGGTACCGGACGACCTCAGTCTGGCCAGCTCTGGCTGCCATGTGCAGCGCTGTCTCTCCTCTCTGCACGCAGCAACAGCAAAAACAGAACAGAATTAACAACACACGGCAGGAAGAACAAACACCAGCGTGTTTCATAAACACAGAAATACCCAGCTCAGAGTGATCTCCGCTACAAAACTCTGCTGTACTTGTCTGCAAAATGTAAGATTAAATCAGTATTTGACCTGTCACTCTGTGCTGCAAAGCAATTTATTGCAGGGTCAGTTTCCCAATGCAATAGTGCCTTTGTCATTATGTTTTGCTGAGAAGAGACAGTGCAATTTTTATGTTACTAGCATTTTATTAACAATGTTAAAAATTACACCCATTTAAATAGAGCTGAATTTAGTAAAAAATGTATTTCAAATTTTGTATATTCAGGCACACATATATTTGGCTTTCCTTCTGTAATGACTTATGCCCCTACTATCATTTGTTATCTGACAAGCACTGAGGTGATTGAACAAGAAGGAAAAAAAAAAAATTACTGAGAACATTCATCTAATGCTTCATGGATTTAATGAAAGACAAATCCAAGGAAACCAGAACAATTCAGGAGGAAAAGTGCTTTCCTTTTTTGATTGATTTTTTATTGATTTGGGTATCAATGTCTCTTTAGGTAAAAACACCTGCTAATTAACAAAAGGTGTTACATTTTTACAAAATTTAATAGAATTAGCAGGCGAAGACTTTTACAAAATACTGTCTTCTAGCTGCACCTGTGTATGGAAAGCGAAAAGGAGGCCAAACTGTTAAAGAGGATCAACAAGCTTCTGCTTCTCTTCCAGTTCCCAACTTTCAAACACCCATGTAAGAACAAGTTCAGTTTTTACACATGCCCCAGGAGCCTTGGGGCACGCAGCACACAGCCAGCTGAGGAGTGTGCTCGGACGGCTGGATGGACACAGGCAATATGTCCCCACAATCTGCTGCAATCTGTTGGATTTTCCTTAAATGGCAGACCCCCGGGGTCTTGGGAAAAGAGTGCTCAACAGTCAAGCATGGATCTCAAAAATTACATCTGAGAAGCTACAGTATGTTCCCATTCTTTACTTCAGAAAATCGAGAGATTAGAGCCTGCTTAGGGTCAGCCCCTTTGGAAATTTCCTCAACCTGCCAAGCATCTCCCAAGTAGGAGTCAGCAGGCTGCACTTTCCCATGACTCCAGCACAAGCCACAGGTGCTATGGAGGTGGATAGGGGACAGCAGAATTAGGCACTCGATCCCAGCACTGCTCCCAGATATTATCACACATTCCCAGTCCTGCCTTGCTGGAAGGAAACCTGTGACTCACCACATTGGTAGTGTTGGGGGATGCTCCGTGATGCATTAGCTGTGATACAATATTTACATGTCCCATGAAGGCAGCAACATGGATTGGAGTTAGGCCCGACTGAAAAACAGACCAAAGTCCAATTTAAATAGCTACTTCCACATGCCTTTACAGAAATGCCATGAGGAAAACATAAATTATTCTAAAGCAAGTAAACCCAGCTGTTTGCTCTTCTGAGAGGGTTTCATCCTCTCAAAACCATACATATGTGCTTAAATGAAAGGGCACACAGAACTGGAAACACCTATGAGTGTGGTTCATGAACAAACAAATAAATGTTCTAGACATTCAGTAGCTCTTCATCAACAAATCAACCATAGCTAAGCAAGATTAAGATTAGTTAAATATTGTCTCGGAACAGGAAAAAAAAGGAAGAAGCATTCCGGGTACAAAGGCAAGGCTTTCTGAAACATTCAGCTTGTGCAGGAAAGATCACCATCCTGAATCTGCACCACTGCCCTTACACAGGATATGAAAGCCCAACTGGAGAGAAAGACAGGGACAGAGAAGGAGAGGGGGAAAAAGGGAGTAGTCATTCAGCAGGGCATGACCTCGAAGATTTTGCTTTAAAAATCCAATCAATAGTTAATATTTCCCCATGTAGAATCACCCTAAAGCCTCCTCACAGCTGCTTCTGCACAGCTGTACCAACAGTCAGCCAGAGGCTTCAGAAGGAAGTTTTGCTACCAAGAGATGGAGAAAGCTCAATGGATCTCTGGAAATCCCCATGATTTAGGCAGCTTCCCCACAGATATATACAAGGCCCAGAGGGTAGAAGTGAGGAGGACACTTATCTTCCCTTCTCATGCAGAACAGCAGACATGAGCAGGAAGGCAGAATAACTGGCTGAGTGTATTACTTGTTTCACCTGTTTCAAACAATTCAGCAAATGCTTTAAAAGTTCTTAAAAGCTAGTCTGGAGCTACATGAACTGTAAGCCAGGGCAGACTCTTCTCCCTCAAGCAAGCCAGGAAGGGATCTGCATGGTTTGCTGCTAAATAATTAGAACAACCCCCCACACATTAAATCAAAGTCCATTTTGTGGAGATGAACTATTCCCCATTGAACCTTGGTTAATCCATGGAATTCCCTGTTATTTTCTAACAAGGCTCATTCCACAGCGGTCACACATTCATATATGGGATCTTTCCTCCTCTCCTAACTTGGAACAATATACATTCATGTAGATAAAAATTCCCACAGGTACCTAATTAATCTCAGAATTGTTCCAAGAACTGGGTGCAGACTACCTCATGCTGACTGAAGTGACAGCATATTGATTTCTGTCTAGCTGATTTGTCATGTCCCATGATGGTGCAAGAATATAACTTCTTTGTGGAAAGCTAAAACAAGGTCTGAATTAAACCACCTTTTAAAACAGGACTTGAGTGAAGCATAGTCTTCACCTCAGTGTCTGTAACAGAGCAAATTTCATCCTCAGTGCCTTAAATTACAGAAAAAAACCTGGCACAAATGGTAGATTTTAGATTTTTTTTGTTACATTTCACTTGTTATTCTCACTGTAATCCCAACACATATCAGTTGTTTGTGACTCATTTTGTGACTGACTTTATTGTTCAGTTTTATTATTTCATAGTTGAAAAAAAATTGTTGACTTGATTGGTCCCTGATCTTTCAGAAATATGCAAATATTAATCAATACAGTTACAATGAAATTTGTAGAAAAAGCAAAGTCAAGCATGGAAAGACCATTTCTTACCTCAGTTACAGCTTGAATTGATGCACCGTGCTTTAAAAGAAGTTCCATTACTTTTATTCTGTTCTTCTTGCAGGCAATGTGAAGAGGTGTGAAACCATTCTGGAAATGAGAAGGAACACACTTTTTGATGCCTCATGTGTCATTAAAAATTAGAATTGAGTATGGAATTCACATAAAAGATTTTTCCATTTTAACAGAACACCTCCCATTAAATTTTTCATGTAAAAGGAAGTAAAGATTTCTAAGAAGATAAATATCTATTTTATATATCCAATTTTAATTATGAAATATCCTGCTCTCTCCAAGAATTAATTTATTTTAAAAATTCTCAATTCACGCAAAACTATCAAACCCTTCTTTTTTGCTTACCATATTCACTTTCAACTGAGTGGGGTTTTCTGCTGGAGTTTTTGGGGAATTTGGGGTGGGTTTTTTTGGTTGGTTTTCTTTTGACCTTTTACTGGTAAAAAAACACTCCACCTTTTACAAGCTCTGGAATTTACATCTTCTAAACTATTTTTACTACTTGTTTTTTTCTCCCCCCATTCATTACCTGTCAGCTTACTGCAACTACAAGTATTTCACCCCTTCCTTTAAAAAAATGTGTGCAGTGAAGTGAATATTAGAACAACCAGCTTATTTAGTGTGAGATGATACCACAGAAAACAAGTAAATCAGGAAAACAGGCTGTCCAGAGCACCCACAATTGGTACAGTAACATCAGAGCACTGAATGCTGATGCTGCTCTGTACAAAAGAGCCTTTGCAGAACATTCTGCAAACAACTGGCAGAGCTGGTCCCTCAGATCTGATCAAAATTATCTGTTTTTACCTGCCATATAGTAAAGAATCTTGTATGTTTTCATGATGAGAGGTCCATGCCATTGTCTGTTCCAGTGTAGCAGCTCTCACCCCTCTCTTTGGCAGTGGACAATGCTCAGGGTGAGCTCAGGTGTGTTTCAGGGAAGAGAGACCTACAGTTCCAGATGCTGTACTCACGCTCCTTCTACTTAACCACCCAGAGTGGGGACCAGGGCAGAATAAAAGGAAATGCTAGAAGATTTAGGGGAGAAGGGCATTTGTGGCTGTGCTATCAGACCAATGAGAGGCCACTGCCACCAACTCTAGCAAGCTAAACCTGATGACTATTTGACTATTTCAGAAGGCAAAAATTAATATTACAGGCCTAGGAGCCTCCCCACTTGTCAGTTATAGAGAACAAAACCCATATATTGTAATAGTTTGACCACAGACACCTGAATACAGATTGTTCTGACACAAAAACACGGGCTGAGAGGGAAAACTGTGGAGCCTGTAGTGTTTACAAGAGAGTCAATCCCACTTGGCTTGTGAGGGTTTCAGGAGCTCACATAACATTTCAAGAGTTGAATGAGTTAGCATCAGGCTGTGAAACCAATCAACCCAATTCATGTCAGAATGTAAATTAGTTTGGAACAGTTACTGAAGAACAAATCAAAGAGACATTTTAAACAGAATGGGTTGCCATTGCAATTTGAACAAAAGGCATTAATGTATTCTGTTTGTATGCAGTTTAACTGCATCAATGTATTTTGCTGCTGAAGTTGTTTTAAAAGTAGAAAGGTATATGACTCTATTGACATAGAATACCACAAATACTCATTATGTAACTCATTCCTACCTTTTACTGTTTCACATCATTGAAATCTTATAAAATATAAGTTTTAAATGTCGCTGATTATTTTCTCCGTACAAACATTTGGAAAATAAGGATTCTCTCCATACCAAAAACTACAGCAGTTACGTCTGCAGCTGTTTGATCCATCCATAATCACAAGAAGCTACCAGGAGGCCAAAGCGCTCTAGTTACACTAGGAATTAATAAATCAGTGCTGGCTCTCTGAAAGCAAAGGTCTTCTCTGATTGCAGGATACATTATTAACGCTTTGAACCTCGAGCGTTTGTTCTTGGGCTGCAGCAGTAGCGGCACATCCTCTCTGTCAGCCACCAGCAGGCAGAAAACAACTTCCCAATAAGGCTCAGCACAACTTTGCAGGAATGTTTAGCTGTGAACAGCACCCTGCTGTGTACTCACCAGTGCTTTGGCATTAGGATTAGCTTTCTTGTCCAAGAGAACCTTGGCGACTTTGTAGTGGCCACAGTGGGCAGCAACATGCAGCGCAGTCAGGTAGTCATTGGTGACATCATCTACAGGCACGTTGTGCTGAATCAGGAGCTGAACACAGTTTAGATGATCCCCTTGGGTTGCCATGTGCAACGGAGACAAACCATTCTGAGAACAGAGAGACCCAGCACGGATGGGTTAGAGGATGCTCAGAGAAGGGAAACTCCTCCGCGCCGTTCTTGGGAGTGTTTGTTGCGTGAAGAATTTTACAAGCCCAGAGAGGACCCAAAATAAACTTGACATGTGCAGTGTTAGGATGGGGGTTCTTACTCCAGAACGTGGAGCTTGTTTGGTTAGTGTTTGTAGGCAGCCCCACACTGAAAAACCATCATAACATACCAGCAGTGCTCTAAATGTAGCTTCCTTCAGCCAGTATGGCTCAGACAAGCTGCTCAATTTACACGAGTTACATGAGGAACAGCACTCTGGGACTTCGAACACCCCACCCAGGGAATTTGCTGCTTTTTAAAGCTGAATTAAACTGGCCACTCTAAATGTGGCCTGTACAAACCAGGCATGACAGCACAGGTCAGAGCATCGCTCAGTGAACACTACAGCCTTCCTTCATCCCTCCACCCGTGTTTTCCTGAATTTGGGTTGCACACATACTTACACCACACTACCCAACTCTGTAGACCACTTTTCCAAGTCCACATTGGTAAAACACCAAAAGTTTCCACTGGGCTAAAAATCTGAGTGAAGCCTCCATGCTGTGACCTACCAGCAGCAGTGGTAAAGCTGTTCCACCAGGGAAACACCTGAGGGAAACTCATGTACCAGTGAACTGTTTCTTGCAGTGTTTAAAATAGTGAACAAGCTACCAAAATATATTATATTTCCAGTGTAAAATCATGAGAGAAAATTCTCAAAAACTGAAACGACTGACACTATTTCATGGTGAAAGATTAAAAATAAATGCCAGAATGAAAGAGGCTTTGTTAGCAGTGGTACATAGCTCCTCCTTCCAGCTGTAGGGTTTTTTTTTTTACTCGATTCTTCTAATGCCAAAATTAGTTTTGAGTGCAGAAGCTATTCTGGTAGCAGCACACAATAGTTTATAAGCTGCTAGACTGCCAGTACACTGTGTCTGCATGGTGAAACACAAACCTTTGCTCACAGACGCAGTGCCCTCATGTGACCGCAGCCAGCAAAGGCAAAGGAGCAAGGCAAAAGCAGCCGAGATGTCGGGCTCCCTGAAACAGACCCTTCCCTCACCCTTCCCGTGGCCGTGTGATAACTACAACAACAAGCACTCCAAAGAAAGGTGGAGATATGTAGTGAAATAATTTTTAAACTGGAGACGGAAGCAGGATGGTGAAAGCAAACAGGCGCATCCTGTCAGAGCTGGAGAGCAGCTCACATGCAGTGCTGAGACACAGATATTCTTGGACACAGCAATATCTTTCAAGTAAGATTATCTCATGGGCATCTCACTTGTGATTTATGTTGGCTTGGATAAGCCTCTCTCCCATTCCCAAAGGCTACTGCAGCAATTATCTCCATGGAAGCTTGATGCCAGCAAGGCATTTTAAATGCTTTCACTGTCTTCTAGTGTAGTTAGGAGTAGAACAAGAAAGATTAATTTCTCTTGGTCACCAAGTCCTCCTGGTGACAGTTTATAACTCATGATGCTTTTTAGGTGAGGGTTAGAAAATCATGAAACTTTAAACACCATCCTGCTCCATTTTTATAAGAAAGATCCTTCGGGTGAAAAGTGTCATTCTTCACAGTAACAGCCAATAAACCATGCTTATTAATGGAGTCAGAGACTGAGAAGTTGATATGGGACTCCCTTATAGGAAAGACTTGTACTAAAAAGACTGTCATGGACAGAAAAGAAAGGAAGAAGCAGAGCCAATTTGAAAAACCAGCAAAATACTTGATAAAAATCTGTCATGAACAAGAGACGTGCAGCAGCTAGCCAGACCTCACACAGAAAAGCAAGAGACAAGTCTGGATGCTAAAGAAGTTGATGAAGACAAAAAAAAATAATTGGAAAATTGTCTTTTGTTATACCCTAAACCAGGCTTAATTCTGTTGCAGTTGATGATACTCTATCAACCTTACACAAGTCAGTTAATCTTTCAATGCCATATTCAAAATAAAAATATTACACATCAGTGTTCCCCAAGCCCATATCCTTCCTTTGAGAGACAATCCAACAATGACCCTAAGAAGTGAATATGTACTTTAGGATGGAGCCACTTTATAAATACTCTTACATCACTGTTTTTTTTAAAGATTTCCAAGAAAATATTGAAAGGGAAGGAAGTTGAAGGTTAATCAAAGATATTGACCGCTAAGGACCACCATAAGGTGGTCACACAATACCTTAAAACAACCAAATAAAAAAACTCCAAAGCAAAACAGGAGGTGAAGCAAAGTATCAACTGTCTGACTAGGCAAACATAAAATTACAAAGCTTATTTTGTAGCTGTGTCAAAGAGCTTTAATCTGGGAAAGTGCCATTAACTCTAGGGCAAGAAAAAACAGGAAAAAAACGAAAAAAAAAGAAAAAAGAAAAAGAAAAAAAAAAAGAAAAAAAAAGAAAAATGAAAAAAGAGCCAGAGAAGTCTGGAAAAACAGTAATGCAAAAAAACATGGATATTTATTGACAGGAATGTCGTTTCTTACACAGAAAATCATTGACATATTCAGGACTAGAATTCTCTTTTCATTTTGCCTGTAGAAACCCCCATATAATCCATTAGGTCATTGCCTTTGCTGAAAATAAATCTAAGGTTCTTCCAGTGCAAAAAAGGGTCAGCACTACACTAAACCATCTCTAGCAGGAAACAGCTATCAAACTGCAGCCTGGTTATTATTCTGAAAGAGTTTTATATAACATAAGAAAACTTTGTGAAGTTCAAATTCTTTCAAAGATGTGTCCTATTTCCAATAATATATGACTTAATTTGAAGGGAATGGAGCCACTTATTTTTGCAGAGGACAGTACTGCAGTTTAGTGCCAAATGAATGAATTCATTTATGCCATTCAGAGGCACAGCTACTTCCTAGCTTACCTTCTGAAAATGGTAGAATTAACACATCAGAAGGAAATCTAGGAAGTTCTGCACTGTCTTCTGTTCACTTTTTACCATGTATCAGCTTTCCCTCTTCCAGAGAAGGCTCCTATTTTGCAAAAGTTGTTTATATAAGCCTCTGCAGATCAACATCCAGTCTGTCTTTCAGCCTCAGGCAATCTTAAACCCACTATCCCACGTAATCTGCCTGATTTTGTCTTGTGAACTCCAGGCCAGGCTGTGTGACTCTGCTCAGGAAGAGCAACAAATTCGAAACCTACAATCCTTGAACAGCAGCTTAAGTTCAGGTGTAATACCTGAAAATACAACATCCATGCAACAAAGAAATGTAGCTCCTTAGGAGAGGTTTTCATTTACGATGGTGGAAATGAAAGAAAGAGGGTGTATGTTTATGTGGGTGTTTTTTGGTTTTGTTTGTTGTCATGGGGTTATTTGTTTGGTTGGGGTTTTTTTGGTTTTGTTTTGGGGGTGGTCTGAGGTTTCTTACCCCTTTAAGTAATAAAAAGAGCTATCTGAGAGGGTGAAAGAGCCCTTGTCCCTGGAGTATGAGCTCCAGGCTCCAAGAGTGGCAGATGTGGCCTAAGGGGTTCCTAGACAGCCCCTTGTGGTTCTCCCCTGCTCATGGAGTTTGCAAGCCACAGCTGTGGGAGTCCATGGAAATTCCACATGCAGAGGATGGGTGAAAACTGTCTGTCAGATTACCCATGACAGCCCTTGCCAGTGACTCACTAAGCAGAGGAAAGCTGGTGCCAACCTCCCCAAACAAATGCTAAATATACTTCAGTAAAGGGGAAAAAAAAAGAGGGAGGAGAAAAGCAGAATATAGAAGGTGCTGAGACAGAACATGCCAGGATGACAGAAAGAGAAAAGAAATAACAATGGAATACAAATGTTGCTGAAACACATTGGCTACAGACTAAGAAAAAAGCAAACATGTAGTGGAAGGGTAATCTTTCGAAAGAACCTCAACAAACTGCACAGTCCAAATGTCATTCCTGAATGGGGAAGTCATGGATTGCAGTGGTGCAAAGCAGGCTGCTGCTCTGAGATTTGAAATCAGCAGTAACAGCACAGCAGAGACCACTGCCAGGAGGTTTCTGGCAAGTGCTTCCTTTAATGCCAGCCCTTGGGTCTAAAGCAATCTGTGCACCCTGGCGCAGGTAATTTGAAATTCCCAGGAAGAACTTTGCATGATAAACTGTAGAGAGATAGAAAGTGGAAAAACTGGTAATCAGGCTAAGTCCTTAGGAAATACGAGCTGTCTCTGCAAAGGGACATTGCTCTATTTTTATCTCTTGTCTCTTCTCTAGCCTTAGGGTAAATTGGTACAAGCTGAAGATTTAGTGTAATCACCGTGTATTTATTCCAGGATAGACACAGAGATCTTCAGCTCCTGCAATTCTGAGGGATAGGGTTACCACACAAGCCTTTTTGGTTGGCACAGAAAACTTTTCTTGTATATCTCGATTTAACACATTTTACATATGCAGACGTGCTCTACATACGGCATTCACTTTGGAGAGCTCCCACACAGTTACTTTAAATAACTAAGAAATAGGAAAGTTATTGCCAAACCCTTAAACATATGAGACATACAGAATCACATTAAGAAAAAGAAAAAAACCTTCAAGGATTATCCCAGCAGGAAAGAGTATCAGTTACCTTGGTTTTGGAAAGAATGGGGGCACCACGATCCAGCAGCATTTCTACAACCTGTTCATGGCCACTTCTTGCTCCACAGTGGAGGGGGGTCAGCCCATCCTGTGGGATACAGAGTTATAACTGATTAGTGACAGACATGCTAAAATCTTGCACACTTTTGCAGAGATCTGTGATGTCCTAGGAGGCTCATTAAGTCCTGCAGGACGCTGCTCTTCTGCAAACGAACAGCTGAAGCTGTTTGTTCAAACCAACTGAGCACATTCTGGCTCTGATTTTCTGAACATGCAAATAGTCATATCATACTGGTGTTCATGCAATGGGCTTCTTCCAGGCCCTCACTGCACACACAAGAAAAAGATAAGATTGTACTTTAGGTACTTTTTGCCTGCATGCCTTGGAGAAAACTGGGTCTCTCATTTGTCAGTATGCATCTAAGTTAGTGGACAGTCAGTCTGAGAGGGGAAAAAAATTCCTCCTCAGACGTTTTTATTACACTGATTTTGACAGGTGTACAGCAGATGAGAAAACCATCTTAATCCCAGGTGATGGAAGTACGTTGGATTCACTTCTGTCTCATTGTGCAGACTGTGCTTCTGTGACCTCCAGCTGAATGACTGGCCTAGAGACAAGGCATACTGCCCACACCTCTTTTAGAATAGTCTGCTTAATAATAGTCTACATCCTATTGCTTATTGCAAATAATAATGCCGTCGTTTTCAGGAACTTTGGTTTTCCATTCACAAATCACAAAGGAAGAGGACTTTCTCCAGTGCTTTCCAGTACTCTTAAAAAACAGATGTTGCATTGTCCAGAATACGTATGTCACATCATTTTTGTATAAGGGATTATCTAGAATTCCTTCTCACACACTCTGTGCTCCCTTCACACACATGCACTTCCTCTCCATTTCTGTATGACAGCAAGTATGATTAAGGTACCTCCTCAGTCATGTTTTTCATGTGCAACTATAACAATGTTTAAATATAATATTCTTTCTTGATAATTCCCAATCCACACTCTACTGGAATGTCATCTTAAGCCCTGCAAAGTGTAGAGGGCAGCCAGGGAGAGGGAGGAGGTGGTTCAGAGAGCCTGACATTCTCCTGCTTCTACATTTTTGCCTGCTCCTAATAAACCTATGAAAGATAACAGGTAGGAATTGTCATGATAAACTTTTCCTGTTATTCCCATTTAAAACTTGTATGGCTCTCATTGCGTATGTTCCTGCATTTAAACTAAGGCACATATTTTTGGAATACATGAAGATTTTGGTTCAGACTTAACTTCCTTAACTCAGGGAGTCATTTGCTCCCACAGGATGAATGCAGCTTGGCCCACCATGCTATTACTGACACCTGTCAAATCAATTCAATTGTAATTTCTGCTTCTTCCTGCTATTTCAGCCCATAAAGTACTGGGAAGTGCATCTTGTTAAAATCATACTACACAAATTCAAGATGTATTGCTCAAAACACTTAAGTAAACACAAGAAGCAAAGACACCAAAACCCACAAATGAGCTGTTTTTCAGCTGAGTTGCAAGTGTTTTGCCACAGCTTCACAAGTGTTTAAAATGGGTAATGCGTATTTCTTATACCAGTAGTTTCCAAAGGTAAGGATATATCAAGTACTGAGCAGACACAAACATTTGATATGAAAATATCACCTGCAAAAAACCCAACTCGTATGGGAAGGAATATCAAATCCAGCAAGGTTAGGTAGCTACAGACCTGTAGGCAGGAGCTGAAGATCATCATGCACATTAGATTGTTCATTCTTTTTACTCTCTATAATTATCACATTCTGCAGGTACATCAAAGATAAGAGACTCAAGGAGATCAGGCAGAGAAGTTAGAGACCATTTTCCAGATTTAATGCCTCCCCAACTCATTTTGCCAGCATACCATGGTTAGTACATACCATGCTCACAGAGAATGAGACACATTTGATCATCTTCCTGTATCAGACTAGACCCTTGCACTGCTCCCAGAGCACTGTGCCCCAACCCTCTGTGGGTATTTCTGGCTGACAAGGTTTCTGTAGCTCAGGAGGAGCAGGCAGTCATGCTTGGCCAGCTGGAGCTCATTCTGGGCCACACAGCAGTCACTGCCACCAGATGCATCACGTGTGACGTGACATTACAATGCATGTGGGTGCTTGTTGGGACAGCTGATCTATAGCTATTGTTCACATCATGTCAGGACTCCCACTGCAAAGTGCAAATACACTCCAAGACAGATGATTTAGCTGCACTTTTTTTTTTTTTTGGTAGTTTCAAAAGACACTGTCTATTCACTGGTTTAGTTAATTGCTACATGACACTTAGAGCAGGTAAAGAAATATGCAGAAGCAATCTGAAATGCAGATCACAAAGACTTCTTTTTAAAAAAGAGATTCTGAGATTAAAACAGACTGCTCTGAGTTCAGCAAGACTTCACTGACTTTGTCAGGAGATCTTCTAGTTGCTTATTTACTGCTCACATAGACTATACTATGTGAAGCATAAAATATACTACATGTATTAGGAAACAAACTTGCCTTAATATGATAGTCTGCAATGGCTCAGAAAAACCATTACAAACGATTATGACAATAATCTGCAGATTAAGGACTCCATAAGTATGCACTGACATGATAAATCATATCATCTGTATTATCTATCCCTCCAGAGAGCCTGAGAGCAGCTCCAGCAAAGCCAGAGGACAATAGGAGGAGTCATGATTAGGCACAAGCTTCCCATTAGCATTGCACACCCATCTCTGGGGCTGCTGCCCGCTTTAGCTTTTATTTCAAACACACACACACACACACACACACACACATACATAAATGAGACCTAAGCATTGTTTCTGTCTCTGTTGACACTCAGGTACCTGTGTAGCTCCCTGATCTTGTTACACTGGGCTCAAAACTGTCCTGAAACTGAGCCTCTCTGCTGCAGTGTGTTTCCTCACCACCACATGTGGCTTTAAGGGACCCCTGGGGTCAGCACAGAGCTGCCTCCTTGCACTCCCCAGCTACCTCTTCCCTGTCAGTGCTCACCCAGGATTCCCCTCGCACCATGGCATCCTCTGGGCTGTCTCCCAAAGTCACAGTAGCCTCAGTACCACAGCTCTCACATCAGAGAGCATCAGCTTCTCACCCAGTCTGAGAGCGATGAAACCAAGCACAATACCCAGCAAAAACCTAAATGTGATGTAAATATTTAGCAAGAGCTTGTCAGAGTTTGAGCCAACTCCAGGAGCCTGTCCACAGCCTTGGCAGAAGCACCAGGCATTCCTGTCCCCTGAGCCAGAGGTAACAGCACACATTCCCAGGGGAGCAATTACTGCTGCCTCCAGGGTTTATCTGCCCAGCACTGCTGAGTGACTCTCCATGCACACACTCAGCCTAGCAGGGCTCTATCCCACAGCCCCTCCGTGCTCCAGGTCTCCTGAATCTTTCACTCCATTGGCACTGCTGCAAACTGCCCCTTCTGGGCAACAGGGCAGCAAACAAGCTCTGCTCTCCCTGCACATGCAGAGCACACTCAGAGTGCCAAGGAAGTGCTATTGTAGTCATTTTATATCTTAATTCATGTGGTTTTTCTGGAGCAGCTTATGCATGATCTGATGCATCTTCAAAGAGCATATTCCACATGTTTTCATGGAGATATGAGTGCCAGGTCTGTTATTTAGCTGAAAAGTCAGTAGAATGAAGATTATAAACACTTATTGTTAATCCAGGCTAAAACTTGTTTGCTGCCTGCTTCAGACACAAATTCACTTTGGCATATACGGTATTAGACAGCCAAAGCAAATCAAGCTAATTTAATCAACCTCTCTAATTAAATTTTACTTTTTAAAGTCTTTTCTGGAAGACAGAAAAAACATAATTAGGGCAACATTCAGTAAACGTGCTACATGAGGCATTAACAGGCCTTTGCCCAGAATGCCAGCTAAAAGCCAGAATGATTAAAGCTGCCCTGGCAGCACACAGTTCTTGAGGGGTACCCTTAACAATTCAGTACCCAGCCCCAAGTACCAGTTGCTAGATATCTCACACACAAAAAAAAACCAACAGAGGGAAGATGAACAGGTGGTTAAAATAAACAATGCAACATATTGTGAATTAAAATGGAAAAAAAACCTGCATGTCTGAGTCTCAAAATAGTTTTAACATATTTTTTGGGATGTGTCTTACATCTTCTCTCAACCCCCAGCTACAGTGTGCAAGAGTGCTCATCAAATCCCAGTCCTAATGAATCCTGAGAAAGTGGGAGCTCCTGGATTACTTTTACAATAATTTAAACAGGATAAGGATTTAGCCCTTCATGTTAACCTTTTGTGCAGTACTTCAGCACTACAGTTTCCTGGACCATCTGTCAGCAGCAAATGTAAATGCTTGTGGAAATGACTAAGGAAAAGAAATCATTACCTCAACTTACTTATTACTCAGGAAACGCTTTATGTGAATTTATCTATAAAATGATTCAGTTTGTGAACAATAAAAATAGGCATTATGTGGAGAGTATTCCAGCATCCCATACAGAGAATGGACTGCAGGTACAGACCACAAAATGCCAGCTGATTAGCTAAATCTGTCTCATCTAAGAGTCAGAGTAGCAAATCCTGGCTCTGTTACTGTTTGTCAACAACACAAAACAGTATGTTCTGCATTCTCATGTAAAGGTGAAATACAGACCTGAAACAGGAGACACAAAGGCCTAAGAATTTCTGCCCCTGAGCAATGCAAACCAGCAATTTCAAGATCTTTTTTGTCTTTTCATGTGGGTACAGAACCTTTGCCATTTACCTTTAAGGAGGTATTTTGTCTTTCATAATCAACCTTTGTATTGAATAATAACATAATGTCCAAGACAAAAAAGGTATTTTAACAGAAAAAAAAATCTGTTCATCTTGTACATACAAAAATTCTGATAATCTCTTAAAAAAAAGGACAGAAGAGAGATGTCTCACGATTATAAATGTGGTACTAGGAGCCTCACTTATTTCCACATGCAAATCCCACCTGTTACCAAGCTGTGTGTGCATTCAGCACCTGCCCCTCACAGAACACACAAGGCTGGGCTCTGCCTGGGCATCCAGCTGATAAGCAGGGCTTGAGACACGGATCAGAAAAGACAGCCTCTGCTGCTCTTTGCCTTTCAATGCATTCAGCAGTGGTGATGCTGTTGTAAAGGATATGGCCAGAGCTTTTGTCATCCTGTATTTTTGTAGGGCAATTCCATATCTGGGACATTGAAAAGGAGAATAGTGCTTTAAAAAAAAAAAAAAAAAAAGAGAGAAATATCTGCAAAGCTGACATATCTTAATTGTTCAGCCTTGGAAAACAACATGAGGTCAGGTCGGAACAACAGGAGAGACTTAGCAGGAACATGTGTTGTGCCAGCTCAGAGCAATTCATCTTTGCTACTGAATACAAGTACCAGGCAGGCCCTCCTGAAACAATGCTATTTTTTCACCCAGCACCACATTCCTCTCAGCCTTCTACTGCTTTTGGTACTGAATTCTGAACCCAGCTGGCTCTGGGAGCCTCCTGGGCAGCCTGCACCCCCTGCCCAGATGAGTCAGTGCCACCAGGGGCACAGCTCCACTCTCTGCCAGGAACCCATGCCTCTGGTAATGCCAGCGACTGCAACCTCGAGCAACACACCTACAGCACCAGCAGGAAAAGTCATGCAAATCCCTTCTGACTTCTGGAGAGGATGGGTGTTTGGGGAAGCAGGCAGTCTCTGGGGGAAGCCAGAAAAAACAAACCAGTGCTTCATGAACCACAGTCATCACTGCCTTTTGCCTCGCTGGGAAGCTGTGCCAGACTCAGGAGCTGTTAATGCCTCTGCCCTCTTCCTAGATCCTGTTTCCGTCCCAGCCTGTATTTTTAGTTACATAAATTATCCCAGTGTCTGACCCCGGAGCTTGTGATACAGGAAATGAAGCAGAGCACGAGTTTTCCTAACTAAAAGAACTAACTTGACTCTAACTATTTAAAGAACAGCTCTCTAATGATTTGGGCTGCAGTGGGCCATACAAATACTTACAGAGGGAAGCAACTAATCCCTCACCAAGTCCCTTTCTCCCTCCTCTGACCAAATGGACATGTGTCACACCACCAACCTGTGGCCCTCACCACCACAAGGCAGACTCACACCCCTCAGCCTGGTACCCTCCTGTAGCATGGAGGAGTCTGGAATTTTAGTCCAGAAATTATACCCACTGTCCACATCACCCATGAAAAGTCATCTCTTCCATTTTGCCCAACTAGAAAAAACGGAAACATTTTAGAAATGAATCAACAGCGACTAAAGGTAAAATAGAAGAAATAAGGAAAAACATGTGGAGAGAAGGAAAAGATGACAAAATAAATTGACCCAGTTTCTGAATTCAACAGAGAAAAAAATACAAATGTGCCTAACAAGCACTGCAGGAAATCTCAGAGACTACAGTAACCAAACACAAACCTGTGAATACAGGAACAACTGTAGAAAAACTATTCTTAGATTATTAATTTCTTTAGTTTGGAATGATTCTGAACAGTAGAACTTACACAGACTAATTCAAAATGGAAAAGGTAGATAGAGGTGATAAATCAATACTTCAAGAAAATTACAATTATCAAAAATTACTGAGATAGCTCTTGAGAGTTACCTTGCACACACAGGAGCCCTGACAGCCCACAGTACCACAACCTACAAGTTTATTTCCAAATATTTGGACTTTTTCCTCTCTTTTTTCTTTCTTTTTTTTTTTTTTTCCTCTTTTAGCTGTTGTATAAGTAAATAAACTATCCCTGGTTTGGTTGGGCTTTAACTACAGCAATTAGACATAACCATATGCATTGAGTTTCTAAGTCATTCCAGGGCACTGAGTTAGGTGTCAGCCTGATGGAAACCATCCCTGTGCCTGGTACAAGTGCTGACAAATCCCAGCCAGCAGCCAAGCACCCCTCACACAGAGCCTGAGCTGCAGGAGGCTCATCAGCCACACCACGCTCTGTGACACTGCCTGTGGATAGTGAAAGGCAAACACACACTGCAGCTCAAAGTTACCCTGCTAGAGTTCAAATTTTGAAATATCTGACTTGAATTGTCATCTTTTAGCATTTTCCTGTACATTCATCTCTACTCCCAAGTAGATAAAAGCAGGTTTCAATTAAACACTGGAAAGGAAACATGGAAAATTGTTGGCTGTGAGCTTTGCCATCCTTGGTGTTTCACACACTGCTGTAAGAGATGTAAAATGTTAGTATCCTACTGCAATCATTTCATAAAAAATAAATGCAGTGCAGCTGTAGTAGCCTGCCAGGAAGATGAATGATTTAAGCTCTACAGCAACATAGAGGTCAGAGGCAATAATTCCACACAGTCACTCACAGCACTCACACTTGAGCTTACCCTTGTTTTGGCATCAATTTTAGCTCCTCGATCAAGTAGGAGTTTGACCATATTTGCGTTTCCCCTTTTTGATGCAACATGCAACGGCGTGATATCATTCTGTGGAAGAAAAAAACATGAAAATAAATATGCATATGTCTGTCTTTCATGAATTCCATTTTTGGTTTGCTCACAGAATGAATTATCCCCAGTCTGCTAAATCATAACACAGTTTGTTTCCCTGGGAGCATGAAAGCAAAGGGAATCTGTGTTCAACCACACATGTGAATTACTGGCCTGATATCTCAACATACACACAGTGAAGACAAAAGTCAAATTGTTGTTAGTTGTAAGATGACATGATTGTGCCTCAGCTCGTAACTTTTGCTTAAGGGTGAACTTATGCAATTTTACTGAATCCTAGCAATTTAATCCAGCTGTGGTTGTTTATGAGCGTGTAGTGATAAGCATTCATACCTCAACTTCACAGGCCTTGTAGGAGCCATAGAAAAATAAACAAAACCATTATATTGTAGATCTCATTCAAAAATCATGAGATGCCAACGTTACTTATTTCTGAACATTACCAGCAAACTCTGAAAGCCTGGCAAACACCTTTCTTTCAGTTCCACCCTTAATTCTGCCTGCCCAGTTTGTTCCTGTAAGGGGTGTAAGCACGGTGCTTGCAGTGGGGCTGCAGAGAAGTGTGTGTGCTTCCCTGAGTGGTGCCTGGCAGGCCAGCACAGGCAGGGATGCTGCACATCGAGGACAGTTGCATAACCATAACCAACGCGTGCGCACACACAGGCACTTCTTTAACAAGATGCAGCCAGGACGTCTCTTCATGCTCTGATGAATCCTTTATCTCAGGGCGTATGAAGGCCATGTCCTGTGTAGATTTGATCATATGGAGCCGAGTAAAAATAAAAGGATCTAAACAGAGCACGCAGTGAGTGTATGCAGACAAACAGAATTGTAAAGGACGTGTTCCTGCGTGTTCGGGGGCACACAAACAGCTGGCTGTGTAAAACCAGCGGCCCTAGCACCCAGCAGAAAGCAGCAGATGCAGTGAGCGTGTGTCCCGTGCCTGGCTGAATCAGAAAGGCACCCTGAGCAGCTGGGGAGAGGTGCAGGTGTCTGACCTGGCTAACAGTGTGCAGCAGCGCTTCCTCAGAACTGCAGGTGAGTGGAGTGATGGAGAACCAGCACCGAGGAAAGATCCCCTCTCAGATGTGACAAGCTGATTCACAGCCTAATCATAACACCAAGTACCTCATGCAGTTGTTACATTTTGATTTACACAAAATTTCACTATGAAGCTAACTCACAGTTCCTAGAAAATACTAATTAATATTATCACAGAGGTAAAATACATGTTAGCAAGGTTAAATGACAGAGATTCTTCCTACAATATTCATGATCATTAGAGTATCAAAGTGATGACTGTGCCAGGGTAGCTTCTCATCCCTTCAAAAAGCAAAGTAAGGCAAGAAGATGCTTAGCACTTTAAACAGAAAGTGCAGCATGTCTGCTCCTTTCAGAGGGAGGTAAAACTATGTGATCACTTAAATTTTCAGTGAGTTGGTTTTAAAAAAAAGAATCAATTCTATTTGACTGGGAGTTGACACTGGATATAATATGGGGTCACTACATTACTGTACCAGTCACAAAGAGGACAGGAAAAGAAAGGAGAAAAACAATTATGTGGACATACTTTCTGCTTTTTGTCTCTTCCCAAGAGGAAAGATGTTACTGAGGTCAGAGGGAGAGAGATGAATTCTACTGTCTCAAGGAATAAAATGGTAAAGGAAATAACTTTTGTGTCTTCAAGTAGAGAGCACTTCAGGTAATTTAGATTAAAGGAACACCTTTTTCCACTTGCTGATGTTGAGGGGTAACGAGGTTAACACTGCCTAATAGACCCTAGTGCCCTGTTAACACATCAAAATAATTCAGCACTAATAATTTACTGCCTCATACACAGACAAGAAAAGCGATTTCCAAGCATCAAGAAAGAAATGGAGGAGGAAGGGACAGCATTAGAAAAGGCAAGACAAATACCTGTTAGAAGTCTGGTTCTCATTCATCTCGACACTAAGCTGAGTCTAATGCAGCACAGGGGAGGGCATAACCACATAAGAATGTGCACTTTGGATCTAATTATTTGCTAGTCAAAGCTCCTGTTGCCATAAATGAAGGAGAGTTGATTTTGGAACAGACAGATGAGTGCTGGCAAATACACACCTCAAAATTAAAAGAGATTACTTCCACTTAGCAATTAAGGGTTAGGTCACACTGTTTGCTTGCAACAGGGGAAAAAAATTTAAAATACCCACTTTAGTGTTCAAAACACAGTTCTGTTCTAATTGCATTCATATTTCTGGGTTGCTACCAGAACTATTAGGACAGCATATTTCTCTCCCAGCTTCTGACAGGGGTGATCACCCCAGCTGGAAATGTGGGGAAATTCTCCAGCACCAAATAAGGACTGAGCTCACTTGTGCAAGCTGGAGAGCTAGCAATCCATCTTTGCTCTGTCATCATCTTTCTTTACAAAAAACCATATAAATTTAATGTCTTTAGCATCTTGAAACCAGGAGTAACTTCTGGTTGAAAATAGGCAGCAAGTTCACATTACAAAGAGATGGATGGAGAAAGGATGTGAGGAAAACCAACTACACATGGCTTCCCTGAAATAATTAATGGAGCAGGAGATACCAAACAAATTAAACTCTATATGTCCAGTGTAATATTTGTCCTTATGGATGACCAAACAGCTCCTCTTTCCTAGAAAAGAGCACTCATTCCCTTGGAAGGAGTTGCAGTTTTTGTTGTACTTTATTAACCTGATCAGACAATTCATAAAAAAAAATAAATTAAGAGACAGAGGATTAAAACATTTTTAATCTTTTTCACCCTTAACATCTCAGGACAACACTGTGAGGAAATGAAGGGGAAAAAAGAGAGGGGGTAAGTCACTGTTCAGAACTTAATTTTGTCATTTAGCTATTTAAGCTTTAACTGGTGGCAAAGAATGTGATGTAATAATTTGGCTGGCTGAGAGTTCTGACTCCAAACAGCTGAAGAGGAGCCTTATGTGAATGCTTGAATCATTGCACACTGATATTCAGGCCAAGCAACTTGCCTTTGGTCAACACTGTGTTGTACCAAGTCTTCAAGAATGACAGCTAGAAGTTCCATACGAATGGTCCTTCCCCATCTCTCATCTCACAATTAAGAGCGTGAACTGAGAAGTGAAAAACCCTCAGACAACACCATCATTAATTTTTCTGATGACAAAACATAAAGCAAGGAACTCAAAATGGAGTTATTTGTACTTGTCACAAGAAAAAAGAGATAAAAAACGCTTCATGATATGTGCAACTTTGGTGTTGTTTATTAACACTAAAACTGTGGTATCAGCAAACAAAATAGCCACCAAATGTAAGGTTCTGAGTTCTTCAGTGTATCAACAGCATCTGCTGTCTTTTCAGTCTATTTTTATCTGTTTGATCTTCTATAAATTTCTCCCTTTGTTCTTAAGATAGACTAGTAAATCAGGAAATTTTTGAAGATGTTTTCCTGCAGTAATAAAGCTGAAATGCCTTCCAAAAGCTGCCGTTAAAAGGTTCAGATCTAGAATTCCTGCTGGAGTGCTGCTTGCCCTTGCTGGTAAAATTTTTGATGCTGGGTAATGTCTCAGGTAGACCCCTTGACACTGAGGTCCAATTTGTGAGTTAGTAAATTCTACAGGGAATATGAAGCATCACTTGTGAGAATAGCAAGCTAAAACTACGCAATAAATGCTTATAGGATTATCAGCTAGAACACAGCCTTTCCTCTCCTTCTGGTCAGATTTCCTGGGGCAGATGACTTGAAGTACTCTGAGACCATACACAGCTCAAAATGCCATGGATTAAGTGCATGCAACTTTTCCTACACTTCACAGCATTGTGGATGGTGGTTTTCCCTCTGTCTCCATCCACTGCCTGCTGCAGTCCACCACCCCCTCACACAGGGCCTGTGCCTTCCTCCAGAGCCACAAACATCCACAAATACAATGGATGAGGAGCGACCTGCTCCTACAGTCAGTGGCCTTTGCTTGTGCCTGATCAGAGGGAACACTAAGCCCTTCCAGCTGCAGCTCTTTATCTACAGCTTCACAAGAAAAATCAAAAACCTTTGAGTTATCTTGCATTGAGAAATGAGCCACCTAACATTTCCCAGCTGAAATGAGATCAGCTGCCCTCTGACACACGGCGTTATCCATCACAGTTCACCACAGCAGTCAGACTTGCTCCTTTCTACAACAAATTAGCAACACAAATGGTTAGGAAGTCAAGAAGAAAATAGGGTTAAAATTGTCAGTGTGCAAAGTAGACCTTATATGGTTATATTTTAATGCATGTAGGAAACCAGGAACTCCCCTGGTTTCTGATGTGCTATGCTGTCCTATGAGATTGCCTCTTTCTCCAGAGCTGGAGTTTACAAGCATAAGGATGCTAATAATAACTAAGAAAAGTAAATGTTTGCACTTACAGCTTCATATTGGCTCTGAAATGCACCTTTAAAGGAAGGCACAAAACAAAGGGAAAACTTTTCCTAGTCATGTGCTGCATTGATTTAAATGCTGACTGAGCAGCTGATCACAACAGGACTGCAAAGACTCATTGTCAGTCACATGGACTTGGTATTTCTTCTTGCTGCCAATGAGAGAAGTTCCTCCACCTCTGAGCTCTCCTCCCACCCCCTCAGTGGAGTGCAGTTTTAATCAGAAAAATTACACTTATCTGATTTCAAATTTCACTTCCTTGATTTAAAACAAACCAGAACAGTTTCTTACCAAAACGTTCAGATTAACTTGGAATTTAGTAAGATAGTTCTTCTCAATCCTCAACTGAGAGCAGACTCTAGGAAGAGCTTAATATTGACACAGAATGTGTAAGAAAGAAGCCGAAAACAGCCAGACTGCTATAACAGAAATTTCTTATACAGTCTGGAAAATCCCTCCAGCATTAAAGGTTTTTAAGGAAAGAGTATTTCTGCATACCAGAATTGTCAGCAGCACCACTACACTGATATAACGACTATTACCAGATCCTGGAGGTATGGGAACATTGTGGTGTGCATTTGAAGACTCTCATATGGAGCTATGCAGCAGCATCAACATGTTGTATGTTAAAACACTCAATATCCTCCCCTGTATTTTTCTGCAGTTCAGAACTGGAGTTACAGCACAGCAGAATCCCTGCAGAGAAAAGTCTTATATTCTAGTAGCAGTTACTGAGATCACTGAGCCTTGTATAGAAGTTTCAAAAATTAAAGATAAAAATGCACAAGCAAATGCTTTCCAGGAAACCCTACCACAGTGCATAATTTTCCAGCTTTTTTCCTCCTCTCCTTAATGGCAGTAAGTCTCATATTGTGCTATTTTAGTTCTTGTGTGCTTATATACTTTCAGGGTTGAGATGTATAAAATGAATCCTGGAAGAAAAGAAGGAAGACTATAGGAAGGGGCTCTTATGGCAAACTACCACTGGGGAAATAAAGATGTTTTTCTTTTATGCCACTGTCACTTAGATACTGCCTGCTCTTTTTGATGGGCTAATGGTATCCTGCTTCTCAGCCTCAGGGTCATCATTAATGCATGTTGTCCTCACACCACCCTCAAAATTACCAAACCCTTTCCTAACCTTCCAGTAAGCAAACTTTCTGCAGGCAAACCCACTCCCAGTGCAACTGAGATCTCCTCTAGGATAAGGAGTGCTGTGTGTCAGGAAGGCTGCTCCCAGGGCTGCATGCAGTTTTATGGCACAGTGATGAGCTCCTGTTTGGTTTGGCGTGAAAGATACAGGGAGAGGTCATCTTCACACAGAGGATTCCATGGCTACCTCCATCTTCTGACTTGCTCAAGTACAGAGTGGATGTGGGGGTCACAGAGGATTCTTTCAGCTGCTGCTCTGGAAGCTGCAGAGAATTTCATCCTTCCTTCCTTTCTAACCACTGTTTTCCTCAGAGACAGGTGGAGCTTCAAAGGCATTTCCTCACCTGGGCTAAACAGCTCTTCCCACTGGAAGATCATCTCAGACAGAAGAATGCTATCTGAAGACTGTGTGAACTCATAACATTTTACCTAAATATAATTCTCAGTTTATTCAAAACACCTCCAAAATCATTAAAACTCTAGAGAAGACATCAGATACAGTTTGATTTAAAGACACAAGTGGCTGATAAAACAATAGTTTTAAAATGACAGGAATTAATTTTTCCTGTTGAAAACATTGATAAAATAGATTCACTTAGAGGTATATGGCTACCTTTCAGCTTGTAACTAGGATCCATCACACCTCTCCAACATCAAGTGGCTCTGTCAGCTAAGAGAATGGTGCCTGAAGCTGCTGCAATCCTTCAAAGCCCAGGTAGTGACTGCACTTAAGTGTTAATCTCGCTAAGAAAGGAGGCTGACTTCACCCTCAGTTAGCCTTTATTCCCCTCCTCCAGTTTTTTAGTTTCTGTGTGATTGTCTCCCAGTTAAGCAAGAGGGAAATATGGTGATGCAATGAAGAATTTGAAGCATTTTGGAGAAGCCGGACACATGATAATGTACTGCAGAAAAAGGATGATGAGTAGTCATAAAATGCCTGTTACACTGCAATATATACCCTGCCAGTAATTGTGACAGGTTTTCTGTTGAGTTTGAACCCAAGAAGTCAAGCAATTTGGAACAATTATTTTTCCTTTGATACAAATGGCAAACATCCAGCTGAATACGGAGACTTTGTTTCACTTGGAATGCGGTTAGGATGGTTCCCTGAGCTGCCTCCTTGTATATAGGTGGAATAAAGGGCATCACAAGCTGATTTACTGAAATGATTTCCATCCATCCCAATGGGGAGTTTGCTGTGCCACCTTCCCTGCACTCGCAGCAAGGCAAGAGAAGAAAGCACAAACACAGAAGTGCTAATGCAGCTCAAGGGAAGAGCTGACATGACATCAGTCATGGCTGCAGGAGTGCAAACCTGTAAAAGTAGGTACACTTCCAACCCCCCAGCCTCTACAGTCAGCAGGTACCAGGCTGGCAGGCACTGTGACACCTGTAAGAGCTCCTGGAGCTGTGCCTGTCTCCTAGTTGCTGTGAAAGAAGGGACCAAGGGAATATGTGACAGCTGAGAGGCAGGCAGGTGTGCACCTGTGGGGCTGAGGGAGCAGCTGCTACTGAATATCACTGGGGACATCATTTACTTACAGAACAGCACCACTGCTCACCTCCTGCCCACACACTGAGAGTCATCAGCAAGCTCATCTCTTTCCTTGCCTTCCCTGCTGGAACCTCTTTCTTCCCTCAGGCCTCTTGGAAGCAATCTGAAAACAGCAGCTGAGGAGAACTCCGTTGCCACAAGCCTGTCCTCCTTTTTCTTACATCCTTACACCAGCTCTTCTTTTCACCACACTTGCCCTTGGCCTTAGGGCTCAGAGCCCTGCCTTCATCCTACACATCCATTCACATTTTCTCCACCTTTCCCTGCCCTGACTACACTGATGGTGGCAGATGGCTATTTGTCCTGCCCTCACACAATTGTTTTCACATTACCCTGTTCACACAAGCTTCTTTTGTTACCATAATCCTCTCCTCTTGTTCAAACCTCTCCCCAGAATTTGTACTTTCCTGAAGAGTCTGAACATAAATTGAGAGATAGACAAGTAGTGTTGATTTGTATTTATTTAATAAGAACAATGGAAAAATGGTTGGTGGTTTGCAAAAGCACAAAGTGCATTTGACACTCCATCTTAGAAGTTTGCACTTCTGAAAGCTACAGTACATATGGTAATATTTTATCTGGGTTACAGCCCTTCCATATCTTTGCTGTTGCTCATCTCACATTGTCAGCAACTCAAATAAGGGCCTTTCCTCCAGAGGGAAGACAGCACACTGTGGATAGCGTTTACAGAAATTAAAACAAGAGTCAGTGAGGTGGCAATGAGCAGGCTGTACCTGTGGGTCATCTTCAGTACCGTCTTGCAATTTGGGTAATCAAGGATCAAGCAAGGGCTCTGCTACTTGGTGCTGATAATTACATGTGCTCTGAAATAGCCTACAAATCCAGTGCTCTGCCAGAGCCTAACCCATCCTTCTGTGCAGCGCCTTCTTCCCCCGCAGCCTGATAAGCACTAAAGAACAAAATTCAACTCCATATTACTGTTATTTATGCTACAATTCTTTCTGTCACAACAACTTTACCTACATTTGCAACTGCCACGGAGTGGAGACGAGCTCTCTCTCTGGATGCCCCCACCCCGTATCACAAGCACAAACAAGCACTCACTGCTCCCTGAGTCACAGCCTCAGCCCACTGCTCCTCCAGGCTGATGTCTCTGCATCCGCACCTCCCCAGCTATCCCACAGCTCCATCTCCCTTTGATGACGACAACTAATGGAGGCAGAATTTAGAACACCCAGATCTCGAAGAGGAGGCAAGAATGGCCTTGTTGTTCTGGATGTGCTCTGCACAAGTGCCCTTAATCCAAAACAGAGCTGCTGAAGCCTAAGACTTATTATTTTAATAAAACAAGCATAGGCAGATGGTATTTAGTGCACTGGTACTAAATGCTGCTAATTGCTAATGTAGTAGCATTGCTAATCCCTAATCTTGTTTCTGAGTGGGAAAGAGTTGACCCAAGACCCCATTTGTCTTCCTTGCTTCTGTGATGAGGGCTTATCAAATACTCAGTGCCAAAGCTTAGGGTGGTATGAAATGCCTTAATGCTCTAATTGGGTCAGTTAAAGGACTTGGAAACCAGAGGTCAATGTTATCAGTGAAAGCAAAGCAGTTGGTTTGCAATGCTTGTCATAAAAACTTTGCTGCATGTAAATATCTTCCTTAACTACAGAAGCATTCAAGTTTTTAGCTACACAAACAATCTAAAGTAAGATACTGCAAATTCGTTCTTCCCTTTGTGCAAATGCTCTAAGCAGTATTGCAGTACTTTTCCTCTTGCAAAAGTAATAAACATAATGTGAACAAAATCTCAGAAGAGAAGCTGCTGGATTATGCATGTGACATAATTCCCACCATAAATATAATCTTGAATTTACATTGGTTTTTTTTTTTTTACTTTTTCTAATTTAATTGAAAGATTGCTCCAGAATCTCATTAGTTATACTTAATATTTGTTATTAAGCAATTATTAATTAAATAACATTAATTACTAAGATTTAATAGGAAATATTTAAATTTATAGACAACATTTATTCATGGCCAATTTATGCCCATTTACTCTTACATTAGCATTTGCCTTCACTTTGAATGCCTCTTGTTCCCTTGATTTTATCTGCCTATTGCCCTGGATCACTACTACATCTCTTCCCTGGCTTTGTTTGGTAAGGTTGGGTGAGCCAAAGCCTTGCACAGCCTCAGTTTGTTTTGTTTTGGGGTTTATTTATTTATTTGGTCTCATGCCTGGCACCACAATCTTTCCTTGCCCATCATATTGTTCCCCTATCCTTCATGCCCTATATCCCTATGTATACGTCTGAGTTTTCCCCCTGCTCTTCCAACTCTAACTTCCCTCTATTGTTTCCTGTCCTTCTTCTGCTTACATTAAGGAGTAGTTTCATTTCCTACTTGTCCAGTTTCTCACATTTCCTTTATGAATCACCTGGCTCTCGTGCATGCAGTGGAAGCACAGGTGCTTTATTCACCACTACACCTGATGTTCACTGGGAGCAACCGCACGGTGAGGAGAATTCAGCAGGGACACATCACTCCTGCCATATGTTACAGCTGCACGTGGAAGCATTTGTGTCACTGGATCCCAGCCCATTTCCATCCTTTTGCAAGGCTGGAACCATGAAAGTAGCAGCTCATTTTGATGAAAACAGAAGTTTTCAGAGGTGAGGTCTTGAGCTCAGGTTGGTTTCAGCAGCCCAGGGAAAGCCCTTTCACAGCAGATGGTAACAGAAGCAGCTCAGCCAGGTCGGGCCCCTTGGCTGGTGAGAGCGATGTGCCTCTCACACCTCTGTGCAAAAGGTGTTGCCAAGTGGTGATGAAGCAAATTAAGCATAACTGACTCCACACTTACCCTTGCAGTGAAGTCCACAGCAGCACCCCGATTTAACAGCAACGTGGCTACATTGATATTCCCATAGTGAGCAGCTATGTGGAGGGGAGTGAACCCACTCTGCAAAAAAACAAAACAAAACACAACCAATAGATACTTAAAAAAAAATATCGCACTAGTACTCCACAATTTGTCGCACATCACTGACAAAAGCTAGTAATAGGAGCCTGCTGCAAGTCACCACTCCAATTCTGTACTAGTTTTCACTCACTGATGTTTATTTATAGTATCGCAGAGAATCTAAATAAAATCACATTGCTATGCAGGAGGGAAAAAAATTAACATAATTATTCTAGAAGAAAAAGAGTTGAATCAAATCTTCAGTTATTCCAGAAAAACAGCAGCAAAACATTTGAGTATTGAAGCAATGATCTGACTTTTATAAGAAATTAGCTTCTAAGTAGAAATATATAGTTATTGGTATTGTGTCAATCTTGCAAGTTAAATCTCAGAGATTCTTTGCAGAAGTTCAAATACGAGTCATTTAATGGTATTTGCTAAATGATTTTTAAAAATTCAAAGTAGATGCAAATGAAAATAACATCAAAGGCTATTTTAAATTTTTAATGTGGGTTTTTTTCCAAGGGTTAGCACCATAAAGATCAGTCTCCCACTGTGGGCAATCACACTGGGTTATGTTCAGACACCACGAGTTACCACCCTAATTAAAAGATGTCTTACTGATAAAATTACTTCAGCAACTGATTTTCATATTTAAGTAGTTTTATTTCCTTTTAAAATAATGCTAAAACATGCAGCAATTCCATCAGTCCTGCAAAGTATGAAACCTTATGGGAACTAGATGCATTTCTAAATTGTTAGCAAGCCATGCTAGCTGTCACTGCCTTGCTTTGGGAGTTTTGCAGCTATAAAACCACTCTCAGATCATTCTATTTGCTGACACCATCAAGGTAAGTGTCATGCAGAAGCCTAGAATCAGACCTGGATGCACAACATGACAGGGTTGTCTGCAGCTCTTAACACATCTGATAAACATATGCTCCATGAGAATCCCTGAAAACTCCATCTCATATAACACAGCCCTTTTATGATGGCAGTTAGTTCC
This sequence comes from Eopsaltria australis, assembly GCA_034509425.1. Classification (NCBI taxonomy): domain Eukaryota; kingdom Metazoa; phylum Chordata; class Aves; order Passeriformes; family Petroicidae; genus Eopsaltria; species Eopsaltria australis. Next base: position 4,180,460 of record JAVTVJ010000138.1, read on the forward strand.
CAAGAATGCTTCACTCTTACTTTTAAACCCTAGTTTCAGCTGCAGAAAGCCCTGGTCTCTAAACTACAGTCTTCTCTAGCACATGCTACTTAATTTCATCTAAAGCAGGTGTCTATCCTATAATAGGCGATGCAGACAGGAGGGAGAAATGATGCAGCAGCACTAAGTCATGGAGGAGTGATGATGCATATATATATTTATATATACCTCTGTTGTTCTATTCACCATCATCTAGGTTAACACATTTGGAAGCAAAGAGGGGGAAAAAATGAACGGTTAGTCCACCACTGGTGACATGGATGCGGAAAGCTTCATGATGGCTGTGTGGCATGGCAGCTCGGATGGCAGCACGCCCGGCACACACGGGAAGCTCCACAGGGTGGAAGCCGAACGAGCAAGTACTTTGAGTGCTAATTGTTACATGTTTACCCAAGTTCTCCAAGTAGCAATTGCACAGACAACTGATCAAATTACTTAACTGCACAGTACCTACAGCTCACCACTGCTTTCAGGAGTGGCTTTCATTTCCAAGAGAATAATTCAAATAATATTTTGTCTATTATTTTCCATTTGCAAGGTTTCTACAAGAGAAATCAACCCTGATTTAAAGGAAGGGAACAGGGGAGAAATAGGCAAAGGAGGCAAATCAAACATTATTCTTTATCAGGTGTTGGAGGAGAAAGTTCTCTGTAACTGCAGCAAAACAGCTCACACTGAGGGAGATCTGCCCTGGATGTGGCCAGCACCTGACAGCATCAAACCTTCTGACTTTTCCCAACTGACCTTCGACTCCACGTCGGCGTTGTGGTCGTTCTGCAGGAGCAGAGCCGCTGCCTTCGTGTCGTCCTTGCGAGCCGCGATGTGAAGGGCAGGGAGGCGAACCTTTCCCTTCGTGTCATTTTCCAGCAGCAGAGAAACCACCTGGTCATGGCCTTGCTGCAAAGCTACTGCCAAAGGCGTGAAACCATCCTGCAACACACAACGGGCACCATCAACACGCGCTCCGAGCCTTCCGCAGGGCGGGAAGGGGAAGCGCAGGGATCGCAGCATCACGAACATAGCTGGCTCTAATTCAACCTAGAGTAACACGGTGCAAGGTAAAAGTACCCTGCAATGACCCTGAAATTGGAATGAAGTATTGGTGAACGGGATTCCAAATACTCAAAATATCTTTCTGGCACTCCAGACACAACATAAAATTATAAGACACAAATGACTGAGACTCGAGGAAAAAAAAAGCGTGAAATTACTCACAAATTTACAGTTAATTATACAGATACTTATTTATGTAAGTGCTTAATTATATAAAAAGGCATAAAAAGCTGGAATATTAAAATTACAATTGCTAATGATGTCTCAATAGTAAATTATCATCCATTCCTTACAGATTATAATCTATATTTTTACGATTATTTAAAAAAAACCCAAACAACTAAACAAACCAAAGCAAACAAAACACTTGAGCTCTATCCTCTAAAATATTTTATATGTGGATTTAAAATATAATAATTGATCAAGAATACCACCTTCTCCTAATGTAGTGATGTTCTACTAAAATTTCCCTTTGTGAAAATTTATATAATTTGATAGACAATCCTCTTACAAAAAGAAGTTATTTCCTTACACATAATAACCAAATTGGTGGAGAATAAAAAGCCTGAAACACAGAAGGTTTTTATCTAACAGATTTTAGAGCAGATTCCTCAAACACATAAAAAGTACAGTCTGGGACTTATAGTTTTATGTTTTAATTTTAATTTTAATTTTATTTTATGGATTCTTAGAAAACTAAAGAATGAAGGAGTTGTCATTTGCATTCTGCTCCTTCCAAAACATCTGTCATTGCAACTCAGAAGCACATCCAGCTTTGCCCAAGATAATACCCATAAATCACTCAAAAAATCACAAAGGCAAACTACTTGGGATATTTATTTATTTCATTCATCTCCTGACGAATATATCCAAAGCCTGTACTATCAAACCTCATTGCAGCTTAGCAAGCAAACACATTCTTTCCTTTTTCAAGTACTGCCATCATGGTGAAACCGTGTAACTGTGAAATAAAAGTTGCAGCAGTGACAGAGGAAAAGCTAGGTCCTCACTCTATGTCAACAGCGCAGAGGTGAAGTGTTAATTTTAACTTTCGGAATGAAAAGTAATGTTTTCAATATGGAATTTCTCTCTCTAGCTTCAAAACAAAGAACACCTCAATCTAGGATGAGAAACAGGAGGGGTCCTGAAAAAGAGAGTTTTTTCAAAAGTTTTGAGGGGAAGAACATCCAAGAAAATAACTGAAATTCCTGGGTCCTAACAAGCACTTTCCACCACCCACCCCCCTGAGGAGTTTTACGCTCATTTAAGCAGGTTTCCCTGCTGCCTGCAGCTCCCCATCCTCCAGCAGCAGGGCAGGGCTCTGGGCTGCAGTCCTGGGCCACCAGCAGCTCCTGGGGTGAAACAGCCACAGGGACATGGGGTGTGAAAGATGCTCTGCAGCCCCAAAGGCCAAAAAACCTCCCTGAGCATCCTCACGAGAGGGCTCCGGCAATACTGCTCTACTGCACGTGCAGAAATGGGGGCTCCTGCCTGGAGACACCCTGGAGACCTTGGCTTCCTGCTCTATTTACACATCTAAAAATCCACAGAAAAATGGTGCAGACACCTACAACGTCTTTTCTTGTAGGGAAATAGAACTGACTGTTTTCCTTTAATTAGATTAAAACACCATTATTAAATGTTACTTTTAAAAAATATTTAGCTAATATTTACGAAACTTTAGTTATGAAAGTTTTTGCACTTAGAATGATAGAGAAATCGGATTTATAAGAAAACTTGGACTAAGAGAAAATAAGAAAGAACCCATAAGCAACTATCTCAAACAAGGAAGGCAATGAAGGCATCACTGTTTTGTAGTCTGCTATCTTCAAAGGAATTCTCCATGGATAAAATTAGATTGCACCTTATCATCAAGCTGAGATGGAAAAAAGCTCAACCTAAACTGACATACAGTGCTCAAGGGAAAAACAATACCAAACAAAAAGAACCAAGTACCCATTCAAAAATTCTTTTAAAATCTGTTTTCAGAAAATCACAGACTGGGAAGAGTACTTTCAGAACTCAGAACCTATTGTACATCTATAGGAGTTCCATGTCTTCTTTCCAAGTTTTTACAAAGAAATAGAAATTAGTGCTCTGAAAACTAATTTTCAATTAATTTTCCAGATGTAAAGTGTTTTATTTTGGTACTTTTTGACTTTCATATCTTTAAGCATTTTCAGAAAGTGGTTCTGATGCACACTTCTAGTCATAACTAACTTCTAGTGATTTTGAAAGCACTGTTTTGATCCGTTAGTGATTCATTTTTTGTAGTGTTGACTTCAAAAGAGTAAGATTTCCTTTCTACACCATTTTACAGTGATACTATGAGGTTTAGTAGCAATAAACTAATTGTGCATTTCATATTTTTAAAAAACTAGGCCTTTTTCAAATAAGCATTATTTCCTTAATGGAAACAGCACTGATAGAGCAATTAGAATTCAATAAATATTAAAGGGAGCACATACTGAAGTACCTTTCTACATTTTGGTAGCAACATCTTGGTAATAAGACAACTGAAAACTCACCAGATACAACACCTTTCTCAATGCCATACATTTACAACTATTAATATATTTGTTATTTATTTTCCTCACAGGTTGTCTTATTTGAGTTAGAATTAATTTTGTATTTGAGTTAGAATTACTTTTAAAGAAAGAAATACCAAGCGCTCCTCTAGAAAGATCACGGAACACCTTCAAGGATGAATCCTGTATCTTTCTGTCAGCTTGAAATTGTCCCTGCAGCACCAGGTGGGGTACCCAGGTGCCACAGAGAGGGTACCAACATGGTAATGAAGCAGTTCAGGAAATGCCTCAAGCCCTGGATTTTCTCTGATATCCCAAGGTTGGTCCAAAGCACAGGTGAACAGTCGTTGCTGCCTTATGGTTGCCACCCATCTTATTGCTCACTGTTTTTAATGAAAGCACAGAGAACTTTTATGTTATACACACAGCTTCTCTGTGTGAGCACTTAACCTGAATGATTAGCAGTTATGACTAAGAAGACATCTATATTTAGAACTGTCTCTTGTTAAAGTAATTTTTTTTATTTTAGAAACGACAAGAAATAGTTTAAATTGCTGAAAAGCCCATAACTCTATTCATTAGCACACTTCACAGAGACAGCTTTTTCATTCGTCTTTAATTTTGCATTTAAAGACTGGTTTGACATAAGCTGGCAGAAATCACTGTTGAAGCACATTTTGCTTTCTTCATAAAGTGTCAAATTCAAGCTTTTACCTCTGTGGCAAGGCTTTGACTGGCACCATTGTCAAGAAGAAACTTAACAACCTCCAGGTGGTTTTCTTGGGCTGCCATATACAATGGAGTGAAGCCATTCTGAAATATAAAAACAAGAGTGTAAACACCCCACAAACGTTTTATACATAAAACAGATCTGCCAAATGAGAGAAGATTAGGTGAAAAGTGAAAGACCAGTTAATGGCATGATCTACATTGGCTTAACTGAAGATGGGAGAAAGGCAATATTTAAAAGGACACAGAAGAATACTTCAGCTGACCAGATACAATTCCCACAGCTAAGTGAGAATAATTCCTTTCACATCTGTTGTAAAGTTAAACTAAAAATCAATCTAGACAGATGATTTGGTGGCAATGAGTTATGATTCCTGATAAATACAGACACAGCACTGGAAACGCAAAATGGAGCAGGGAAATACAATACAAGTCTGTGGCAAAAGCAAGAGCAGTGACTCTTCAGAGTAATTGACATTTTTTTCTCTTCTTTCCATTAGCCTTGACTTCTCTTTCACATGTGCCAGCTACTTCTGCCTTCCATCTCCTCAAAGAGCTGCCTTCGGAGCACAGTATGCTTGTGGGCACTGAGCTACTTCATATTTCAGGCACCAGGAGATGTGAGGATCATTGGCTCTCAGCAGTTTGAGACAGAGGTTTATCAGTGTTTCCGACCACATGAGAGCATCTCTCAAATTATGCTTAAGTGACTGATTTCAATCAATGCAGTACAAGTATTAGAGGCTGCGGAATATAACTCATTCTTTGGTCAATGCCTTCCTCTTACAGTCAATGTTTGTGTATTTCCCTAACTGCAAAGAGGTCACAGCCTGTCAGAAATTGAATTTTTTGGGATTAATATTAAGGCAATGCATTTTTTACCATTTGTTCTAAGAATTTCTGAAATCTCTGCTACATTTATGCAGGACACTGACCTAGATTTTTAGGAAAACCAATGGGGCCGAAAAGAGACAAGCTGTGAGGAGTTTGGCCATGTATTTACATCAAAGGAAAAACATCAACATTCTGGGGCCCTGGAGAGATGCAGGGAGACCACAGTCTCAGACCTGTGGCAGTGAAATTGGGCTGATGGGAGCAGCTGAGGGACACCTGAGTGTCCCAGCAGTGGGCAGGGGGCACACGGCCAGCACTGGGCACAGCAGAGCACAGGTGACCTGAGGCTGAGCACGCGGCTGCGCTGGCAGCGGGGACAGAGAGGAGGCTGCAACAAAGGACAGCTGGAGAGGAAAGGGGTTTTTTTATCCAAGAGGAACTTTACCACCAGCAAGGCACCAAGCAGCTGTGCAGCCACATGTTCACAAGGCCTGCACAGGCAGCAGGGCTTGCTGCTGTTCCATCAAGCTCGTTGCTTGATGTTTTGGTCTCTATTCAGGAAAGCACTGCTACAAGCACGAAGCAGGGGCTGAAGGGCTCATAGAGCCCAAGCCAAAGGCTAGAGATGCATTAATGCACTCTCCAGAACAGAGGTTGAACAGTTCCATTACCATACAGTCAAAATTCTGCTTAATTAAAAAACAGAGAAGCCAGGAAGTACTTGCTAAGGTACCTCATATGTCACACTATAAGTTATTACAGTGAACAGCAATCTGGCATTTTTCCTTATCATTTCATGGCATACTCAATATCTATTTACTAACTCAACTGGAAACAAAGAATAATTTTTTAGTTTCAGTTTTTTAGTTTAGTAATTAGAAAGTAAGCAGGAAACACTACCTAATGGTCAGTTTCATGAAATAATTAATAAGCAAAAATTCTCAAAACCAAGTATTATTAGCATTTGGAGGCAGAGCAGAACCTTTTCTCCTATGTCAAGTTTTTGTAGGGTTTTAAACAACTTTCCACCCCACACTTTACATTTGCTTCTCTCATTAGAAAGGGCCTGGAATTGCCAGAGAGCCACAAGTCTGAAAAATGCATTTTGTCTTGAACAGCAATAAATAGCCCTTAGAAGAGGTGTAAAATTCAGCCCCAGCACAAATTTATGGTTTGTTTTTAGTTTTTTTTTTACAGACAGGAAGATTTAGTTAAAAAAGGCTTAACACTGGGACTGTCAGCATGGAAGAGCTGTTACCTTTGAGGAAAGAGGAGATAAAGCTCCAGTGAAGCTCAACACCACAGACAAAGCTGGCAGGGCAGTTTGGTAATAGGGAGCACCAGGGACCTCCCCAAAAGCTGAATCCCAGCTGGGGTATCTCACTGACAGGTATTGATGTGGAATGGCCAATAGATGTGTTACATGGGTGTTCCAAGTAAAGACATGAAAGGCCTCCATAATGGGGTGGGGGAGAAATAAATCTTTAATTCTGGTATGTTAGCAAAGTAAGAGTAACATGTGGCAAAACCTTAGGGTGTATGGACAATGCAGTTACATAAGATGTTTACAATCTCAGATTATTTTTAGTTTCAGGGCTGAATAACAAGTTCTCAAAGACAAGCAGAAAAGATTCTGTCAATCCCATCTTAATTTCTTTAATAGGAAAACCATGACAAATATTCCTGCTTTGTTTTACTTCTTAATAGCCATGGGAGATTTTACCTAAAAGTACTCTTTGTTGTTGTTTTTTTGTCTTTAAAGTTAAGCTACATGGTTCCTGGAACCAAATAGTGCTGTATCAAACTAGTATAAAAGAGTAAGAAAGAAGAACTGAGTCATTTATTTATTTTGTTCAGGTAAAAACCATGAAATATAGACCACAAATCACTAATGTTCTTGAAATAGATCCTGTTAAGCATTTTGCTCCTATTATTTGAGAGACCAATAAAAAACCCCATTCCCCTTCTTTAAAATGTAATTTTTTGACAAACATTTGTTTTCATGCCTATATCTTTATAATACAGACAAATGGCAATCCTGGTCCAGATGAGAAGACTGTCTCTTCTCTGACACAGCCTGCCAGCCCCTGCCTGAGCAGGGAGAAGAGGAATGGGGTGGCATGCAGGACACTGCTGGCACAGCCACATGACTTCCAGCAATCTGTAGTTTATGCCTTTTTTGAATCAGAGTTTTTCTGTTCTGCTTTACCTGTAGCACCAGTGCTGTTTTCTCTCATTTCAGATTCTCTATAATTGATCTAAACATTTATTCAAAGGACTTGAACCAAACTTACAAACTCTGCACATGCCTGCAGTACCTCCTTGTACAAGGAAAGTGGATGGGCTCAACTAAGCCTGAGAATTATGTGAAACAGGATCCCTTTGAACATTCTCTCCCACTCTCCCGTTCTATCGGTGTCTCTTCCAGCTCCAACAAGCAGCAGCTCGTAGGACACTCCTAGGGCAGATCTGAGGTTGGTCTCACTGTCAACCCTATTTACAAGAGCCAACACTAACACAGTAAGATCTACCAAATGTACTTGTTAATATCAGTTTCTAAGAGGAGGACCATTTTAATGTTGGCAAAGTTATTGGTAGTAGCAAACAGGGACATATGATTTTACCTGAGACTGTGCATTGACATTGGCCCGATTCGTAACCAACACTTTGACAACTTCTGCTTGTCCAGCAAGGGATGCTATGTGCAATGCTGTGTTTCCTTTCTGGAATTAGAGACAGTGACATTTGAAAAGAGTACAAAACCTGAACTTGAACACATAACAATACAATCAAGAACATCTTCCACTTTAGAATATAGTATTTCTTGCTGAATGCTTCTGATGGGTGTGTCATACTAGAAGACAAGCCATGGACAGAAACCAAAACAGGAATCTACAGTTTGTTCAGTAAATCTCCTCTTTAACTATTTGTGACATTTACTACCATCTACTACCATTGTTTCTATTGAACAATTATTGAGATCCCCCCCAGCAGGGAAAGTGGGCAATTACTGCTGCAGCAGTGTGCAATCACTTGGCCAACACCTCGTGCCCAGGCCAGCAGTGTGAACAAGGGAACAAGCAGATAGGCCTGACTGACCTTTGTGGCTGCATCCACACTGGCACCTCGCTGGATCAGCTCAGAGACAACTTCTACGTGCCCTTCTTTGGAAGCGAGATGGAGAGCATTCAACCCATTCTGATTTAAAAAAAGGAAGGGGAAAAAGAAAAGCAATTAGAAGGATTATCAAGTGTTTCCCAGTTTACCAAGCATATGAGGAGACAAATTATTATCCCACTGAGAGGACTGCTTACAAAAACTGCACTTAGAGAAACTTTACAAGAACTGGATTATAAGGACAGAGTAATAATTAAATCAAGATATACTGCATCTGGGGTCTCAAGTTCTGTGTGATGTTCCATGATCTAATGCAATACAAATGGAATGACAGATAAAGTAGCACATTCTCCAAGTGCAAGTGAAATGGTGTCTGGCTACAGGGTTTAAAAAAAATTAACTGGATAAGATATGTGAACATGGTTTATTAAAAAACATGCACGTTATCTTTGACATGAAGTGCAAATATAATGAGAAATCTGAGAAAGAATATTTAACCGAATATTTAACCAAAATATTCTTCAACCTGATTTGAAATGTTGATGTCCACTCCATTTTTTAAGTAGTCAAGAGCCTTTTCCAAGTTGCCAGCTCGAGCTGCTCTCAGGTAACTTGCATTTGTGTCAGACTACAAGAAAAAAGAAGTCCCATTAGACATTACAGCACAGTATAAAAACACATTTAGGTGGCAAAGGAATTATTAATGATACAGCATATTGTACATCCACTTAACTAGACATGAAAGGATCCCAAACCACCTTATCAAATGTGGGTCAAATCCCAAGCAGGCAGCACAAGGCTTGCCTTCACACATGAGCATGAATTATGGAGCAGTGTCTCACACGCAAGGCCAGCAGCCAGGGACACATCTGGCACCCAGCACGGCACACAACCATGGGCAAGCTCAGGACTGGGCTGCAGGAAACCATGCTGCTCTTTCCTAAGGTGCCACACCACTTCTAATGTCCAAGCTGAACAGACCCAACCGATACTGTGAGGATTAATCTGAGAGATTTTAAAAAAAGTTCAAAATACTCAACCTTGAAGGACTGGGTTGGTGAAATTAAAAAACCCGCGGTTCTACAAATGAGCACATTTTAAAATCTCATGTCTGCTAACATTTTGGTTCATTTTCTCCATTCTCCTTCATTTTATGGTACATTTTATTGACAATGCCTGCCCACATTCCATGAAGAAGCCAGAAATCTCTAGGTACAGTGCCATTATATAAGCTGCGTTTTCCTTTTTTCCAGACCTTGCATTAAAGATAGCTGTGCAAATTTACTTTGAGATGACTTCAGCTTGAGCAGTAAGGACAGAAGAAATGTTGGTTAAGTCATGACAGAATCACCAAGAACAAGTCCCATCCCCAGAGGGTTTGAACAAGTTATGCAAATATCCATAGAGGACAGTTTAGATAAGGCTGATCCTGCCTTGGAGCAAATGCAATGAACTTTCTTAACTTTCAAGAGGGACAAATCACACAATCTTTGATTTTATCTGTGCCACAGCTTTCCCTTGCATCCTGGGCAGTCAACACATTTTTTTTGTGCCCTCTGCTAGATTGGTAAAGCAGGAATTGACTGGGTTCTTTCCTTCTCAGTATCATTTCGTCCCAGGCTTACATCATTGCACCTACCTACATTGTGATGCTTTAACATTTTGAAAGAGTGCAACAACTACCTTTAGACTAAACAATAAAGGCAGTTAGTTCTAAGAGAAATATGAAACACCCTGGCCCCAAAGCTCAGTTACTTATCTGTTGCTCAAATATTATTTTTTTTAATCCCTAATTTCTGGATTTGCTATAGAGTTTTCTCCTCTCCTGTCATTACAGCCACTGCAAGCTGGATGTTGTGTTCAAGCATTGCTCCAAGCCCATCAGAAGCCACCTTTGCATGCAAGATGAAGCAGTCTTGGGCATGACAACAGCAAAATTATAAGTGGGTAGGAAATCCACTTTTCTCCCTGTGCCCATACAATCTACAAGACCATTTTACTGGTACTTCCAGCACAACAAGCTCTCTCTTCTAAGGAGAAAACCATTACTTATGAATTCCTCATTTTCTCCTGAGTTTTGCACACTTGATATTCCACTTTGCAGTGGTAAGTCACCAGCTTACAGCCTTCCCTGCTCTTTATCACTCTTTTCCAAGCATGCCATGCTGAACATTACAAACCAGCTTCTGCAATGTCCTTCCAACAAAACAGCCCCCAAATACTGGTGTTCAGTCAGGCTTTAACAAAAACAAGGTGCTGCTGCAAAGTACACGGTCATAACTGTAAAGACTACGGGGAAGAAAACCTGCCTTGAGAGCTGCTTTCATTTGGGAGATCATCTGAGTTGTGCAATGCAGATTATTACAGGAGACAGGTCATATTCTCAGTGCTTAGCAACAGCAGTCACTGGGGTAAAAAACAGGTCAGCATTTTATCAGCATTACTAAAGGTATGAGGGAGGACTCAATAGAGCGGGAGGCTTTTTGTCAGGGGGTAATGGCATCTCTGTTTGGCACAGTCAGCAGGGGGACCAGAATTAACATCAGCTGTTTACAGCTGCTCCTGGGTGGGGAAGGGATGCACCAGAGCCGCTCGCTCTGGAAAATCAGATTCCGCCAGTCGCATTAATACATGCCAGACAAGGAACACTGCTCGTCTGCAGACACATTCTGATCTATTTGCTCAAACAAAACGGAGGGGGAGAGGCAGAGGGAGCAATGAATAGTTGATAATCACATTAATCACTAACTGCAGTTTCACTGTGGAGGGAGAGCAGTGCCCGTGTCTTTTACAGACTTGGGCAGGACTTCTGGACTTAAGGATTCTTGGAAGACTTAATGACTCTTGGAAGCACTTGCTCACTAACAGGAGGAAGGATAAAGTTCAGGTCACAGTCCCAGCCTGAGGACATACAAAATGTCTCAAACCAAGATATCTCAGGTGCTGCTAAGTGATGCACGAATCCACTCCTGAAATCCCTCAAGCTAACCGCATGTCCTCCTTTGCTAGTCGCCCTCAAAACTCACTCCAAAAACAGCTGAAAGTGTCCAGATACACCACTGACACCAGCAGCCAGGCTGCCATCTGAACAGTGGGGCTGGTGAGCTGCTGGGCCCAGCATCACACTCCCCTTTCAGCCCAGACTCTCAGTGCCCAGACAGGCTCCCAGCAGAAGGGCACTGTACAGGCAAAGCAGCACTGGCACGTGCAGGCATGACACCAGCGACTGGGAAGCACCCAGAGGAGCTGCCTTAACAGCACACTGGGGATAACCCAAACCCTCCCCCGGTTCAGCTGGTCTGAGTTGGCACTTCCAGTCTCCACTTTACTGGTTTCCAGTTACCTGAACGTGATGTGAGCCAATGTGTGGAAGAGCATGAGTTGCCTTAGCAGACAGGGTGTAGCACATCCCTGTGCTCTGAGAAAGAGGAAAACCTTTCTTTTGCTGACCTTGGCAGAAGCTCCCAAGCCCTCCCATGGGGTTAGCTCACCCTTGCTGGGCCACCATGCACAGGAGCTTTGAGATTTGCACAGAGAGACAACAGACTGAGGGTGTGAAATTGTGCAAGAAGTTCAAAAGGGTTTCTGGGAGTCTTTCCATCCATTTCCACCCATGCCATAAGCAGAAACAAGCAGTAACATTAGAGAGAAAACAGGGACAACCTTGTTGGAAACCAAAAGCAGTTTCAGCCTCTCTGAAAGCAGCAGTCAGATTCCACTTCCCTTATAACTAAGGCAGATTTGCTCAGACAGAGGACAGACTTTCAAGATTTTTTCTGTCTTGCAAAATGTCTTGAGTATCCTTGTTAAGACATGTCACTTCCAAAAACAGGACAACCAATGAACACTCTCCATCCAAAATGTAAGGAATTGATCAAAAATATCAATCCAAAACTTTTACATTTCTGAACCTAAAATTTCCTAACTTTACATTTGTATTTTAAGCCTAAATTTGTGGGGTTTTTTTTTAGAGTACCTCAGTAAAGCAGAAAAATGTTATTTGCAACTGGCACTGTTTTGTTTTAAAAAGAGCCTCTTGGAGTCCCTGCTACAGCCTGTAAATTGCCTCAGTATTACAGACAGAAACAGCAGCAGAGCCTAGGCTCAAATCAATGGAGGATTTTAAAGATCAAAGAAGTGTTAGAATAATGTTAATAATTATTTATCTGGATTGCCATCATTCCTGGAAGCCCATGTCGTAAACTGATAAAGGTCCTGCTATATGAAATGCATTAAAAACCACAGTAGGGAGGAGAAGGATTTTGGGTTTCCAACCATTGTCCTGGATACCCATGTGCTCCTCTCTGTGGGCAATTCTTCTCCATATGCCCATTCCCACCTTCCACACTAGTTGGTGTCTGGAAATAAGAACCCCACCCAGTCAGCATAGACAGAGACACTGTCTTCAGGACATTCCCCCACCACACTTAACACATTTATTCTTCAGTACTAATTAAACCTCAGTATTCCTGAGAAGCATTCTGGATGCTTGCAGCTAGTTCAGATCCCTTTCTCTTTTTTTTGTAATCAATCCCAATATGATATGAAGATGAAAATTGTTTTTTGGTTCTCCATGGTCTGGACAAATGTCAAGAGAACAACAGGTATGGGACATACCTCAAAGCACCCTGAATCTCAGAAGCTCTGAGAGTCAGCAACCAAGACTGCAGCCCTTCCTGTGCGTTTGCACTGGATCCCTGCTGTCAGGCTGTGCTCCAGAAGCCTTTCCCTGCTCCCTCTTGGGCTTCTGTGGCTGCTGCCTTTTCAAACTCTATATGCCGATTAAAATTAAAAATCAAGATTCTTACAAGTATTTTAATTCTTGGAGAGACAAACTTCAGATCCTGTGCACAGCATTTAGTCCTGAAATGGCTATTCAGAGAATATGTAATAAACAGTGGATTTATGGGAGTACCAGTACTGGTGAATGCATAATATCAAGCTTTTTCTTCACAGATGGTATGATTTCTCCCCTCTCTACCCGTACTTTCTTGGAAGAAAAAGGGACTGCTTCTAGTTTTAAGAAATGTGCAAATGCTCTCAACTGGCTAATGAAGGCAGGTTTTATGCAATATGTATTTCTTTTAGATTTGTGTATTTCCCTTTAATGTACGATGCTATAAAGAATCCCTTCTCTAATGGACAGCAGGCTGATGAGCTTGCAGACTGCAGCCTGCCTACAGCACACAACAGGTTTTCCAGTCTGGAGCTCATTTTCAACAGCCTTCATCCCAGGGACATCTCAGGAAAGGGCTGAGGCTGAATAAGCTGTGCTGACAGCAGCACTCCGTTTGCCAACCCTTCTTTACCTTATGGTTCCCCTAGTCCTGCCACAAATGAAGAGTCTGTGGTGCACAGGGACCTGAGAACTGCTTCCTCATTTTGAGGAAAAGCTACATGAATTAAAAATATTGTTATTACAGCAAAGACTAACTCCTAAGTCACTTGGATATTACCTCAAGCCTCCAGAAAATGTTGATGCTGACTCATGCTAGCAAATACATATTCACTCTTTTTCTTTAAGCACTTCCAGTGAAGTAAGAGACTATTTATCATGGCTAAAGATAAAAACTATTAGCAAATTTGTACTGACTGTCAATCCAGAGTCTGGCCTGGTTTTTAAATGGCACTAGAGAGGGTCCCTTAAGAAAACAGGGAACACGTATTATTGAGTGAAACCTCAAAATTGCAAAGCCATTCTTTTTAACACACACAGGCCTCCTCCCGTACTGGTGGTATTTTATTATGCTCATCTCTCTTTGTGTTCTGCTTACAGTGGCCTCTTTTTCAGATTAAAAATCCAGTCTTTTTTTCACATTGGGAGCAGGGTTTTGTTTTTCACTCCATCTTTAACAGTAGCTGTTGTGAAGGGAAACCCCCAGCAGGTTCCCATTGTGCCAGAGCAGGATGCATTCTGGCTTGAGTCCCAACAAAAAGATGCTAACCATGCCTAACATTTGTTGTGGGGAGAGGCAATGACCTCATTTTAAGGGATGAACTTATGTTACTTCCATTTGGAAATGTGCTCAACAAAGAGAGTCTTGCAGCAGCATGAGGTGATCTGAGGAAATGGATGATAACATTTTTGCTTCTTTTGATAAGGGTGGGCTTACTGCAGCCATTGGCAATTTTTTTGCAGGAATGCTTAACTCTGATGGGCACTAAGCAAGACACTGGAAATGGGAGGACCGTGGCATTTCTTAGATTTTGTTCCTATGCTAATTTAGAATTTTCTTCCATGCAAATGTGTTACCTTCACTTGGTAAGCAATGGAATTTTGTTTCAAATAAACTACAGCAGCCAATTAACAGCAGTGTCTGAACCATGTGAAATAAACCAGCTACAACATCCTCATGGGGAGACTCTTCATTCATCTTCCAAGAGGCTCTAATCCTTTGTATCTCTCTGCTACCTTTTAGCTAAATCACTATGAAAGATTTTCAATTGTATCTTCTTTATTAGAAAGGGGGCTGATTGCACCAGATGAATTATGTTCTCTGTGCAAACAACTACTCATGCTTTACATACCATTCTACCATATGTGTTTTCTTCTGATAAGGATGTACCAGCCTGGGGCCAACTGCTATCTGCAGTTGTGCTATTAATTACCCTTCAGAGACATGCTTTGGGGATCACAGCCCTAAACACAACCTCAGGGCAACAGGAAAAGCTCCACTCCTAGTGCCTGACAATTAAGAGGACACATCTTTTGACCAGGGAAGGCCAGCTGTTTTGAATATGATTGCAAAATGAGAAACAATATAACTACTAGTCAAAAACCAAACTAATCCCTCTAATTGTTTGCCCTATCACACAATTTAATCATCAGCTTTCTTTGATCATATTATTGTATTGTGCATGATAAAGCAGCCAGAGACATGACGCTATTTGCAATGTCCCCATAAAGGGCTCTACTCCAACTAGGTGACTACAGTTTGTTCTCCACACATTAAAAACCACACTGGTATTAGGCTGTGTGAAACTTTCTTCTTGGTCACACTACTGAAGAGTAAACTCCCTGTATTTCTGCAAAATATGCACGTGAATCTATAAACAACTGCATTTTCAACAACAGAGACTCCATCCCTGTACAGCAGTCCATCTTATCATGCTTGTAGAGAAAAACCAAACATTTCCTGAAAAATCACACATCTGAGCAGCTCAAAACAAGAGCAGAAAATGCACTTTAGATGCAGGACCCCCCTTTAGAAATCTTTGGCCAAGCTAGGAAAACATTCATGCAAACAAGCCTCTTTCCTTGCTAGACCACAGGACAAAGTGTAGGTTTACTCTAAACCATTTTCAAGATCCCTTGCACCACTTGGAGCCCTCTTGAATGTGTCTTGGCAAAATGCTGAATACGCACCCTGCTCCCATGACAAATGAACCACTTGGAGTGGAACATGGCTCAAAAGGACCCAGAGCCTGAGATGTCAAGGCTGGTACATCCAAGAACATTTCACAGCTTCCAGTAAAAACGGTGTTTGTGACTGCCCTTAACAGCACAGAGAGCTCCAGAGCGCGTTGTTTGCTTGCAGTGACAAACACCTGCTGTGAAGCTGTGATGCAGCTTCCTCACTGTGTGAGTTGCTTAGACTTGGTGCATGCAGCCTTCTTCACTCAGTTCTGTGACTTGTGACACCACTAATTCCACCTGAGTGTCTTTAAATACCTGAATGACTGCTTCCTAAAAAAGCTCAAGCACAAGATAGAAATGAAAAACAGTTGTTATTCTTTTGATTTTCTACAAACAGCAAAGGGAGTTTTGATTTCCAAGGCACAAAGGACAGACTTACGGCAAATTCTTGCCTAACATCCACATATAATATCTATAATATGTTGAACATAACATCCAAGTTGAAAATGCCCCTAAAGATGGCATCTCCACATTACTTACTTTCCAACACAGATACTCAGCTAATACTGAATAACTTCACTGCAATTCTATACAAAATTATGATCTGACAACCCAACCAAAACCATCTGAACTGAGCTCAAACCTGTCCCAGAGAGACAAAGTTAGAGAGGAGGTAAGGGTGTACACTCATTCTATACACTTTGCCAGTTTGTACACATGAAGTTTTGAGATTTTGAAGCATGGGTTTGATGTGCCAGCTTCACTTGAAGAATTTATGAAAACAATTACTAGTATGAATGTATTAAATTTGTAACACCAAAAACAAGATCGAGGACTACAAAAATCAATGCACACCTGCAAAACACCCACAATCTTTCTAAATATGCAAGAACAACAAATTACAAGAAAAATTTTAATGGCAAAACAACATAAAAGTCCATTAAAAGACTATAAAGGTCTTTAATAGTGACTTTTCAGTTATCAGACTGCAATGGATGAAAAGATGGATGACAAGGTAAATTGGGACACAGTCTGCTCAAGATCCTAAGAATGGAATAATCCCTGGTTTCACCAGTGAATCGCTGTACTCCGTTAGAAGTGACTACCAGGGGAAGAACCAGGCCCTTTGTGACCAACTCACATGTATAAGCAATGAAAAGGATCTGATGCATTAAAAGGCAAAAGATTTGGGCATTTCAAATTCAAGATTCATTCTCCAGGCTGAAAGTCTCAGCTGCTAGAATTTTATTTCAAACTCTGGGAAGAAACTCCTGAATCCATAATGACTCATCTCTCACACTCAAGTTTTCCTATCATACATTTACAAGTGAGAAATAAATCACTGGTTTTCATAACTGCTGCCACAGTCACAAAGAGCCAGAGAAGGGCTGGATGTGCTTCGAGGGTTTCTTCTCATGTTTATGTTCACCTGAAGATAACAACTCCCTTATATGTCAAGCTAGATGAGATGCCATTGATGTCTTCCCTGCTATTTTTCCCCTCAGAAACTGACTATCCAATGAGCAAGGAGATAATTTCAGCACATCTCAGGCCACAGTTTAAAGCCACTTCCATGCTAAAGTCACTTTCTTCAGATCACTGCATGAATAACACCAGGCAGTCCACCTCCTCTTCTCTTTGTGCATCTCATTTTAGAAACAGGACCCAAAAAGGAAAGGAAAAGAATTCAGCAACTCTTGTCAAAATGTTTTGTAAAGTGTTTTTATTTGTCTATAATTTCATATGGGGCGGGGGGGAATAATACAAACCTAAATGAGGTGATACCATTGATTTCAGTGGGAGAGATTTTATCCACTATAAAAATATTACATAAATATGCTTCAATCTGATGTGGTGAAACTAGTAGTAATAACATGAAGAAAACTCATGTCAGGGGAAGTGTCATGTACACTACAGACAAGCTACGTAATCTATTAAGAACTTTCAGTATCATGGATTCGTAAGTTTGTACTTAACGCCTGCTTTTGAATTCAACTCTCACTTAAAACCAAACTGATTCTGCCTTGAAACTTTGAAATTACAACTATCATTAAACCGAAAGGTTGTTTGATGATAACTGGTCAAGACATTTCAGAGGCAGTAAAAATACATGCAGACACACACCAACTTACACTGCAAGCTTTGCAAACCCCACATATATTACAATTCACGCCTTTTTAGGCTTAAAAGGCATTTGAATGGACAGCTTTAAAGCTATCTACTAGAGGTTTAATTTTTTTTTTGGGGGGGGGGAAGGGGACATAGAATTATGAACCTTTATTAGTTTGAGTGCCAATGCATAGGTTTCTGTAGCAGGGATTATGACCCCTACCAGGAGGAAAGAAGATCTTCCTTTTACACACCTGAACACCTCGTTGAAGAGTTTCTGTCTTGAAAACTCCACATGGCTGATGTGACAGACAGAGAACCTGAAGGGCCAGAGGAAATCATCTAAAGAGCTTCTGAGTACTAAGAGGACTCATGAGGCAAGATTTGCAAAACAGTCATAAACTCTCTACCAGTGCATTCTGCAGGGCCACTTAGAGATGTCACATAAGGTCTGCTACAGCAGCTCACCTTAGGAGAGCTTGCAGCATTTACAGAACCAGCTGTCCTGACACCTCCTTGTAGATCTGCTGTGAAACAGATATACCCTGGTACAATGGCAAAGAATCCATGGAACCAAGAAACTAAAGGATTCAAACATCCTCCTAGAGCTAAAGACTGATTGAGGTAATTTGGTGGTTCAGGAGGAAAAATATCTACCTAGCACTTCCCAAACTCATGAGGGCAATTTCACACAGGAGAGTTAACAGTCCTCCAATGCAGGAGCCGAGCAACCTGCCAGGAAACAATTTTAATCTTGGCCTGGAGATGCATGAGACCCACTGGGGAATACCATCAGGAAATACTTCATGCTGTGCTGGCTTAGCCATGTCCTTCTACAGGAGCTGCAATTCCCTGCTGACCACAGTCTGCCATAGCTCGTTTTCCATTTGAATCTGCTGTTGTGGATCTGACCCAGTAACTCCAGGCCCATTTTGTAACCCACCACACCTCTGTAAGCCACAAAGGCAATGCAGAGCCAGCCAGAGCAGGTGTTACACTCACTGCTGCCTGTTTCTGCTGGAAACACTGCGGAGAACGTGCCTGCTTTCTCCCAGGCGTGGTGCTGTGGGACATGGCCTGCACAGAGCTGTGGGGCTGGGCACAGGAGAGCCATCAGCCTCCACATCCCCCTGCACTCCCTTTCCCCTCCTCTGCCATCATTAAATACTGGCATTCACTGCTGTGAATCTGTGCAACGGCACGGAAAGTTCAGTCATAGCATTTGTTGGGGATGTCTGGATGAAATGCATTCAGTGGGGTGCACAGCAAATGTAAATTAATCTACTACTGTTTTGTTCCTCACTCTGTGTGCTCCAGGTTTAAGGATGAGCTCAGATTCTGGTGGGAAAAGTGCTTTTTCCAGTCCAAGCACCAAAGTCTGTGACCAAAAATCAGAGCCCTTCAACTGTTACCTAAATTTTAAGCTCTAGTTTAAAACTCTTAAGTCCTGTCCTAACTTTAAATACAAACTTCTGTTCTAAAGCAGGAAGAGGAATCTAAATCATTGCAGGGGCAAGGGCAGGACCAGCATTTACAGATACAAACAGGTTGAAAACAGTGACAGTGAGAACAGCCTTGGCTGTATGGGTTCTTTTAGATCAACACAGGGAGCTCAGTTTCATTCTAAGAGAAAATTAGCAAATATACAGCTATGTATCTCTGTAGATCTGCTGATGCCATTTTCACACAGTGACTTTTCAGTTAGAGAACTGAACTCGTATTTTTCTGGCTTTCAAAGCCATTGTACATTAGAGAGCCAGGATTCTGCTGAACCACCATGAGGAATTGAGTATCTCACGAGAGGCATCAAGTTTTTGAACAAAAATATGAACAGCGGAACTATTTTAGTATTTTACCTCACCTTAACCAGATTTTAAAATTTATTTTAGCCCAAAAATTACCACTGCCTCTTAACATCAGAATGAAGTGTTTGAAAAACACATAACAGTTTACTCAAATATAATGATATAATACTAATGAATTAGAACTTTCCGAAGTGGCCAAAAAAGACTTTATTCCTACTATATTTAACAGACACAGATTTAGAACTTGTTTTTAGTGCTACCATTAAAGTGAAGATCAGTTTATTACAGAAATAAGCTACAACAAACCATACCAGCCCTATGTAGTGAATCTTCCCTAGATTTGATGATAGAATGGGCCAAGGTATCACACCAGAACAGCAAATCTACAGTATAAGCATTCAGTGACGTAGAGCTTCTTTCTTGCATCTCAAATATGCAGGGCAGCCCATGTAAGATTTACGTAAGGAATGAAAACAAAACTTATCATAAACATCAGCAAGGAAAAGCTTACTGAGCACATACACACTCTGCCCCTTCTCCACCCCTAAACTCCACTCCAAATGCTGCTATACCTTCCCCAGACAATGTATACATGTAGAGAATTAGCAGTTTCTACACAGCTTGCAACAAACCCCTGTAAAGCAAGAGTAAATACCATTCTGGTGCAACACAGAGGGGCAGAGCATCCTGCAGACCAGCACATTGCCAACGCCACGGCCGAGGGCAGCGCGACTTTCAGCTCGCTCCGCTCTCCCAACTGTTGCACACAGAAACTGGAGGGGCTGTGTCTGTCAGCTTCTGTACTGCTGAGGCTCATAGAAAGCATCAGCAAAGATTTTTATCGCCATGAAAACGGATACTATTGTGCTAAAAAATACAGGAGAGAGGAAATAAAATTCTCGGGGCTGAACAATAGAGTTTAATCAAGTACCATAAAACATCTGAATAACAAGAGCTCTTACAGAAAATTACTTCACAAAAAAAACCATCCTCAGTAAATGTTTTCACATTTGAAATTACTGGTGGAAATAAGCTTATGAAAAGAACACCAGAAAACAATCAAAGTTTTCAAAGATGCTTCTTAGCAGGGAACAACATCCAGTCCTGTGCTGACAACAAGTAAACAACAACATACACATTTAAGAGAACTCACTGCAGTATTTTTTTCAGAGCACAAAGCTATTGCTGGCATGGAAATTAGCTAGTAAACGGCTGTGTTCTGCCATCAGTAGTATCTCTAACTAAAAAAATATTGCCTCTAATTGATGTTTCCACAAAGCTTGGCACTCATCAGTTCTAAAAACACAAATCCACTTTCCTGGGAACCTGTTTTTTTTAATTCTGCAGCCTAGAGAACTGCTTCGGCTTTGTGGTTTTTAACTGATGTGAATAACCCAAGCCATTGAAGACCCTCTGAACCTAGCTCACAGAGTAGAGGGATGTCCTTTCACAGCAGCTGCCTCACTTGAGGAATCTTTAAATCCCACAGGGAGCACCTTGAAGGTCACTGGGACTCTCTCTGGGAATAAGAGTGATACAGGTGCCTCCTTACAGGTCACTACTAGCACACTATTAGCACTGCAGCTGGCTCCTCTGGAAGTTTAATTGACCTGTAGATTGTCAGTAGAAGAGGTATGTTATTTGAGAAATACACCTTAAGAGCACGGATTTTAAATTTTTTTCTAAATATACAAGATTGGCTAAAAGACTTCAATTGTTAGAAATATCTGTGTTACTTAAGGCCCTGATCACAGAACACAAAGTTACAAAAAGTTTGTGCAAGGTTAATCAGAGTTTTCTACAGAGTGTTCTGAACAGAATGTAGCCACTGGCCAGACAGAGAGAACAAATAATTGCAATATTCTATTTGACAGCCACCGCAGCCTATACCGTAATCCAGCCATCAGAAAACAAAATACACCAAACAATCCAAAACATACCTCTTCCTACATCCAGCTTTGCCTCAAACAATCAAAGACTTAAAACACTAATACAAGAAACTCGATATGCAGATTTCACTCATTTCAGAATCCACAAATGCTTACTTGTTCTGGAAAGCATTCTCCCTCTTCCACTGCCATTTTCTGTGGCCAGATATGAAACCTGATGACTCAATTAGTTAACACTTTGGACACTGCACCATTGCTAAAAATAACGGCCTCAGGAAGTGCTTTTATTTTTTTTTCTTTTTTTTTTTTTCTTTTTTTTTTTTTAAAGGAACTAAGCACGGTCACTTGTTACACTTCCCTTGGCGATTTAAATGGCAAAGAACAAGTGATTAGAAGACTATTAAGTTAGTAACAGAGCGTGTCCCAGGATTCCTGGCTCACTTACCATATTTGCTGCCTCCAATCATTCCCCGTGTATGTAATCATGATCTGTGGAATACCCAAAATAGCTGCAGCATCAGCTGATCAGAAAACCACTGCTGCTTGGAATCACTCATGAAACAAGCTTTTGTCATTCTGCTTATCAGCTCTTTCTAATGCAGACTACTTTGAACTATTTCTAAAGGCAACAATAACATCATTTTACACTCCGTGTGTTTTGAATACCACATATGCCTGCCTCCCACTCCATGGTAATTTTATATTTATTCAGATTTTCTGATGACTAATTATGATAGGTTTGTGTCGGTGGTTCTAGAGGCTATTTTCCTGAGCTAAAAGGCTGTTCTCTATGTACTTCAAGTTCCTAAATTAGAGATTAAAATCAGTACCAGGGCAAAATAATTTTGCTTCAGAGGGAAGCCCAGAGAGATGTTCCTGATTTCAGTAAAGCAAACTTCTTCCTTTTCAATGGAATCTATCATCAGCAACAGGAATTTTTCTTCGTGCTTCCCTACAGTGACTTACATTAGGAGTGGCTTTAAAGAATGCCCACCTTCTGAGAAAGGGAATATTGAAATCTCTTCAATTCTCCACAAGCTCCTGCACAGCATGCACTGCACCTGCCTGTTACACATCTCACCTCATACCTGTGAGCTGGAAACAGATATTCACTGGCACAGATGCACAGCAAAGGCTAACAGGAGGAAAATAATCATGGCTTAATATTTTGGTCAGACAAGATAGACCTAATGTCTTATTTGCTGATGAAAGGAAATAAGCTGTATGTAAAATACTATTGAGATAATTGAAGTTTTCCAGAAATTTATCTCCACGTTTGCATCAACCAGAGCACAGCTACCAGGCAGGAGCTCTGTGCTCTTGAGTTTAAACGCTGAACTTGTTGTCAATTATCTATGTAGACATCTCTGTATTCAGAAGGCGCAAAATTTGAGGCCCTGGTGTATAAAACATGCACTCAGGTGAATCTGGCTTGAAAATACTTCATTAATGTCACTGATGATGCATTCTATTACCAACTACCCTGTGCTCCTGCACATTTTTGCTGATGGCATTATAGGATTCGTGAGCAAGACCCACTTCTGCCACTGACTAAATCCAGAGAAGCCAACAGCTGTCTGCAGGGTGGAGGAGCCTCCTGCTTTGATTTAAGTACAAAAGGATGACCAAGCCAGTTTAAATAATTTACCCCACAGAGCTCCTTGTAGCAGAGATTTCAATCACTGCCCCACAGCTACCTCAGCAATGCTGCTCCTGCAAGCCACCACACAAAACAAAGCATCCTGAATATTCAATTTCTGAAACTGAATTTTTATTTAGCATTACTATTAGTTTTGAGGGCTGAGAACTGTCATTTCAAAACAATAAATATGAACATCCCAGTTCTAGAAAGCCAAGATCACAGGGTTACTATCCAGTGTCTGAATTTTTGTTTCTAACTGAAGAGAAGTTGGCTCTGAATAAAACCCAGGTACCTAAATACCTTTCTTCTGCCTTTGAAAAGGTGCTTGAGAACAAAGAGAAAGAAAATATGATAATTTCTGTAATAGGATTCAAGGGAATCACATTAAATTTAAAACTTGCCAACGAGGTCTCATTTGTAGGTGAAAAGATTAAACTGGGCAGATTTACAGAAAGTCACAAGTCCCTGCAGAAGACCAAGCCCACTGTGGTGTGGTGCCCCACACCCCTGGCCTGCAGCCTCCTGGCATGGCCAGTGACACAGAACTGGCAACCCCAAAGCCATGTTGGCAGTGGAGGAACAACATTTTTAGGGACAAGGATTCCACAGTCTCTGCTGTTTTGCTGGCGGGCCGTGCCCCCTGCTCCTCAGGCAGCCCAGGGCCGTGGCCAGTCCAGCACAGTCTGGGTGCCAGCACGGTGTGGGTGCCAGTGCCAGGAGCTCCCCTGACACTGCTCTCCCCACACACGCCTGCTCATTTATTCTGCTACAGACACTTCGCTTTCCCAGTCGCTGGCTCTTGGCTTCTCGAGTTCACATCAGTGTGATGACACCAGTGGATGACTGACCCAGGCCACTGCCTATTAACCTCCACAAAACTGGCCTGGTTTAGGCTGTGAGATTCCCACAAGAGCAGCTGTCCACTTCTCTGTCCATTAATTTTAAAAGAACAACGATCAGAATTACAAAAGGAAAGCACAAAGAAAAATTAAAATCTGCCAGCACCAGAAAATCATCTCAGCACATTCACATCCATCAATTCAGCTCTGATTACTGACTGCCATAAATCATAGTGACACTGTATTTTGTTTTAACCTTGTGAATCAGTTTTAGAGCATTTGGTATGATTTCTCACATGCATCCTATTAACAAAGGGTAATAACAGAAAGGCGCAATACTAATGGCAAAATCAATTTCTTATAGATTTTGGGTAGCATTTCCAGGATCCTTTCATTACTTTGCATCCTGAATTACATGATCTGCAAATTCGTATAGTAATTCTTAGCTGGGGAAAAAGAAAGGGCCTTGGATACAATCCTGTAATGAGTAGATATGCAAGGAAAAAAACATCTCAACAATCAATCTCCTCCCCTCTTTGAAAAAGAAAAAAAAGCAACAAAACCCCTTTACAATCTCATTAAAATGGCAGATTTGGTACAGATGGAGAATTCTTTTAAACAGAATAGTGGAAATGTCCTTTTACATTATCACTACACTGCTCCTCAACCAGATGGAGTGCTTATGATTACTGGCTTGGAAGTGACTTGCAAACAAAGCAACACATGGCAGAATTCAGCAGAAAGAAAAACATGGTTTGACATGAGATGCAAAACAATGTAAATATCTCTCCAAGAAAGGGAAAAGCAAGCTGAAATAGTTTAAACCATAATCTGGAGTTACTGGTCCAGATTTTACAAGAAGAAAGAGAATTTTTTTTTTTTCCCTAAAACTGTAGTGGATGACATTTCAGACAGCTCGGAAAGATGAAGTCAGCTGAAGCCCACCAGTGCAAGGGATTTTTATCTCTGTGGTATTTCAGAAACCCTTTTCAGAGGGCACATGGTTGACAAATAGTATCAGTACAGATGTGTGTTAATGCAACTTACACCTTAGAAGGGCCCTTTGTCTTAGAAACTTCTTATATCAGGGAAGCCAATGGTAGTATCTGAGATATTTATTTATATAAAAATTCTTTTCTAGTCATTAACGTAATGGCTAATGTGTGCCCCAGATGAGACTTTTGAACAGGAGTTCAAGTGCACACCTCTGTGCATAGCTAACAGGCTTTTATCAAGCTACTAGCAAGATAAAATTTGCTTGCACTTACATTTGCACATCTATACTTTAACTGTTGAAATTGTGGGAACACAGAATGCGCAGCCACAGGAACAAAATTCAGAGTTATAAAATGCCAAAAGGATCTCTGTGAATTGTGTATGACTTTTTTTATTTAAATGTTCAACCACCATCCATCACGTAAATATTACGCCTGCTACACTGCCATTTAAATTATGCCAGCTCAGTTCATCTGCTAAAACGTCCACAAAATTAGAAGCATACATCCTCTTTCAATAATGGAAAGAAAATTAAACATAAAATGAGGTTAGGAAAGCAATACTCCCAACATTAAATAAGTTGAAGTCACCAAGTCCAATACTTTTTTCCCCCAAAAATCTGCCGTATGTTCCTGTGTAGTCTATTGCTCTTGAATAGAAGAAAGTATCTACCAAATCTGTAAATCCTTCAGTCAACTTTTTTCCTTTACTTTGACAGGAATATCAGCTATCATACAAAACTAAAACCAGCAGATTCCATAACTTCTGCTAGAAGACAGTTAAAATTTCTCTTTAAAGGCTTTCCAAATGAGTGAACAGGAAGCCAGAGGTCTCATCCTATTCTTCTTCAGCAGCACATAAGATCAAACCTCGAAGACTGAAATGCAATCACTTTTAAAGGACAGCCTGCAGTAATTTTGAGAAGTCTCCAAACCCTTCCAAACAGCACACCTCGAAGCCAACCCTGCTGTCACCTGTGAAATTCAGCCCTTTACAGATATTGAAAAAGCCTGTGGGAGACACACTGAGGTACTGCAGTGTTTATCTGCCAGGATCCGTAGCCGCTCCTATTACCTCACTCTCAGCACTCCCCAGTGCATGCCTGTATTTTCAATAGCAAGGCAAAGGGCTCTTGGGATGAGAGACTAAAATAAATGATACATGCAAGGTATGAGTGGCATGCCCACAGCATCTGATCCGCAAATCCGCTCCCAGTTCCTTTTTTTAACCCTGTATTGTTCCCTTAAAATATCAGAGTAGATTAAATATTTCCAGTCCGCCCTGCTCATCAACTCCAGCTTTCTGAAAGAGCACTTTTTGTTTCATTTTCATCCATTAGTTGCAGTTTTCATGCCCAAGTTCTAAGGCTCCTTTAACTTCCAGTGACCCTGGGACTAAAACATAACCCTGTCCCCTGGGAATAGGAAAAACGGTGACCAACTGGAATATAAACTGTAAGGTAAATCCAAGAAAAGGGACCATAAGTCAACCATGGCTTCCACCACTGAAACTTCAGCAATTTCTCTTCCCCCATCAATACATTGACTCACCATGGAAAAGCATCTTCCACCTTTATTGCAGAGAAATGTGATTTTGCAAAACCACTGCCACAGTATCTCAGAAATCCCACAACTGGCTGCTGTGTGGAAGTAGAGGTTAAGATAACACTTATCAAGGCAACTTCTTGCTGTCAAGACCACTCCACACTCTTCAGATCATAAAGAACTAAAGAGAGCAGCAGAGCTTCATTATCTCATCCTGCAAGCACCAAGAGAAGCAGCTTCAGTGAAGCCAACTAAAAGCCCTTGGCTTTATTAAGATTTCTTTCCCTCCCACTGATCACCCTAGAGGACACCCATGCCATTGATTTGCTCTGGGCAGCACCTTTGGACAATACCGAGGTAATAAAGCTGCAAACTGGAAGAAGTGTTTACATGAGCATCCTGATGTCACATGATTGACTCCTGAGCAAATTGACTTGACACTATCATGCTTGAAAAATAACCAGTAAAAGCCAATTAGGAAGGCAAAAAACAAAAGGCAGAGACTCCAGGCAGCCCTGTGTTTAGTCAAACTACAAACCTCACATGAACTCCCATGGAGAAAAGGGGAAGAGCAAGGGCAAAGATCTATATATGGAAAGCACAAGGAGACACGGTATCAGATCTTCCTATATCATCTTGAGGCATTGCTGATGTTTGCAATTTCTCTGCTGATTAATCAGATGGCTTGTTGCATGCCATGCATCTTGTTCCAAGTCATACTGAAAACTGGGATTTTGTACAAATTGAGAGCAGCAGCTGCCTTGCTCCTTCTCTGGCATATCTCACTGATGCATAGGATTCCAGAAAGCAGAGATTCCTTGGATATGAACAGTAGTCCTCAGCATTTTCAAATTGAAGTTCTAAATATAGAACTTCTATTTGTTAACAGAATATAATATTGGTGCATTTGTGAAATTGGTGGCTGTTGGTTGGACTCCATAGGCGTGTAAACACATAGAAAGGCACATAAAAATCACATGCAAATTTTATTATTTCACCACAGCACAGGAAAACAATGAACAGTTCAGAAATAACTTTTTCATTTTTTAAAGAATATAAAAAAACTAGTTGAAAGTGTTGGAGGAATGTTATATAAAATGTAACATCCATTTGTATATGGTATCCATGTGACAAGAACTTGGCTCAGGCTCACTCTTAGTCTGGATCGTATTTCTAGCAATTTTCAATATTCCATGACTGCCAGAAGCAAAGAATTAATCATTAAGATTCATGGTGACAACAGCAAAGTATTTCATAGTGAAGTTGAGTTAAGCACCAGAAATGTGACTGCTGGCCAATTAGCCCTTCCAAACACTCCCTCTCTCTGTTGTCTTTTAGGCTTATTCAGAACATAACCGTGACATGAAGCCACCAAACTGCCAGATGGCTTCAAAATGTTCAGACATGACTTCTGCACAGAAAAAGAAATTTCTATCATGTAATATGTTCCAAAAGCAATAGATTTTTGGGATACTGACAATTGACTGTCTGCAAGACCTTGGCCAAAAAAAAACCCAACCCACAATTAAGATATTAGACTATGCACCTTGACTCTGTTCATTCTTCAAGGACCTTCCAAAGGAAAAATTCAAATGAAAACAGAAGGAGGCTTTGTTAAAAGAGAAATACAGTAACAATAGACAAGTGTATCCATTCAGCACAGGCACATGAAGGTGCCCAATGCCCTGGGAAATGAGTACAGCTCTCATTTAGTGGCTAAGTTTCATTTCTAGATGGAGTAGGGCAGTATTCAATAAAAAAAATGGAAACACTAAACTATAACTATAACTAATCCCATGAGCCCATTCCCAAATGCAATGGAGACAACTCAGTGGAGCAATATTATGACCAAGGCTTTTGAGCAACATTTAGGCTGTAAGTCCAATGAGCAGACTATGGACAGATTATTACACTGTAAAAACGTGTGCAGACACAAGGTAAAACTTTTATGAGAAGATTAACATCAGAATAGCTTGCCCAGGATATCTAACATGTACAGAGTTAGATTAAAAAATAGAATAAATATAAGAAATTGGTAGGAAGAGAACAAAGACATCTATGGATGAACGTAGACAAAGGGAGTTCTTGAAACCACACCTACCCCTATTTCCAATGATTCTGTGACTTACTGGAGCATCAGAATCCCTCTGCAGGCAAGCCCCACTCAGGGTCAGTCACAGTGGGAGATGCCACTGAACACAAGTCCCTGGGCAGGTAAAATGTACCTGAGCCCTGCCCACTGACACTGCATGGGAGCACATGTTGCTCTCACTCAGCGCTGTTCTCCAGGGCTGTGTCAGGACTGAGGGACCTCTCACCCTTTACCAGTCAGCATTTCAAAGTACTCTACAATTTCTTCATATTAAACTTTGGAAGGACTTTCCAGGAAAGCTGCAAGTTTAAAATTTCTCATAATCATTACAAAGATGCAAAGCCAAGATGTTACAACACAATGAGCCCAAAGAAAAATAAGTGAATGTAACTGTGGTTGATTTCAGCACAATTCAGAAGATATCCCCAGTCTCAGTATTAGCACAGCCCAGTTGCTAGGACACAAACTAGTCACCAATAGGCAAAAGACTGCTGTAGAGTAACCATTCAGTTACATGGTGCTGTTCCCAGTTAAAAAATTAACCTGTATTTCTTGTGCAGAAGGACTAAAATCTAGTTTTATCCTCCAGTTAAGTTCTCTAGTCAGTAGGTTCCTCCCTGTCAACTTCCTTTCCTAAGGCACTATTATTTTCAAAGAAAGTGTGAACCGAGGGGAAAGCACCAGGAGTTACAAGTTCTTGAAGTGAACTGTTGCCCTTAAACACAGTCATAGCAAAATCTCAAATTATTTCTCCTACTGAACCTTCACTCTGAGCCCTCCAGTGGCATAGAATCGAGGCATGGGCCATTTATAAAGCAATACATATAAACTCACTGAATTTTCAGCTTCTTATAGGTTCAGTGTTCTGATCTGGTACAAAACTATCTCTCAGAAATTCCACACTGAAATGTCTGAGGAGCAAATACAAGCAACTTCTACAACTTCTTCCTCCCAAATGTAAGGTAGGGCAGTAACACTGGACTCATATTGCCTCAACTTCGTTACTGCAAGCTAACACTGTGAACAGAATTTTCCAAGAACACTGGGAGCATTCAGATGTAATAACCTCAAGATGTCTTAGGCCAGGAAGGAGCAAACATTCTTCTGCATTGGGGTTATTTAGGAATTTCCCTAAAACAGAGGAAAATTAGCAAAATGAATAAAAAAAAAATCTCATCAAGAACATTTCTGACATGCTGCTGGGGAATGAGGACAGCTGTGCAAACTGCATTCCAAACAGGACTTCTATTTGTCAGCACAGATGTATAGAAACCCCTCTCAGTTCTCACTGGAGTGCTGGCAGCTTGGCTAAGAATTAACGCTGTCCCTGGAGCTCTGCTACTGATTCTGTGTCTCACACACACGAGAGGCTGGCCACAGCTAAGGCAGATGCTTTCTGAAGTTGCATTACAACTACAAAGGAAGAGAAAATGGCAGTTTCAGAGACCACATCAATCCTCATTTGGCTCCCCAGGAATTACAGATGGGAGAGCAAGAGGAAACTGCAGAATGCTTAACACCTAAAGTTAAGCTGAGCTTTCCAGATGCACAGGAACTCGACACTGCATTACACTGGGGTGCAGTGCAACACTTCCCAGCAACACAGCAGGTATTTCAAGCTACAAAACAAACCCTTTCTTTTACAGTAAAGCAGTTCTAGTTC
The DNA here is from genome assembly GCA_034509425.1 of Eopsaltria australis. Lineage (NCBI taxonomy): Eukaryota > Metazoa > Chordata > Aves > Passeriformes > Petroicidae > Eopsaltria > Eopsaltria australis. The sequence continues at coordinate 4,210,696 of JAVTVJ010000138.1, forward strand.
AGAAATGTAGGGTTCCTTTTCCTATCTGCATAGAGAAATACAAGGGCCACAGCTATTAAAGATCTTCATAAAGGAGCTCTGTAGCTCTCTTTGCACTGCTCTATCTGCTATGCATCACACCTCATATCTGGTAGTCATGCTGTTCTTAACCAAATGTATTTCAAACATTTTCTCAGTGCTACATCAGTGAAATAGGTTCATGAAGCTCCTGATGCCTGATTTCACATCAAACATTTTGAGCAGATGCAGAAATACACCTTGGAATGACTGCATGAATAATGCAGTCAATTACAACAGCACACATGGCCATAATCTGTTTCTTCCTAACCTGCTTAGTTAGCACTGCATTTCTTTTCCTTGGGAGAGCCTTTAAGCCTGTAGCCATTATTGTAGCTAGCTCTCACGTTTCCTTTCTTTCTGTGAACTGTTTTTTTTTCTTCTTTTTAATCTGATGTTAAACCGCTTTCACAGGGCTTCTAAAATTACTGTATAGCAGTAGTATTTCTTATATCTGTATTACCTCCACGATGCTTCATGAAAAAGCAGTCCCTTGGCAGGACAAACTAGCTAGTGTTCACACTGCATAATGGAGGAGGCAGCAGCTGCTATTTTTAGGGTGCTGAATGCTATCCTCCATTATACATCTATTTATTTTACAGATATTTTACCATTACAGCTATGCCTTTTTTGATTGATGAAAATCCTATTTAACTTCAATTAACAACCCCATAAGTTGGCATTTTTCCTTAGTTACCTGTTTGCCTTAGTAAAATAAAAACTCTACAGGGAAGCAGCCAGAGGAGCTGGTGCCTCACTGAACAGCATCCCTGGCTTGTTGTGCTGCAGATTCAAGAGGAGCCATCAGAGGGAGAAGGGCACCCTGCACCCTGCAAAGACAAGAGCTTCCTCCTTTTTCATAAAACCCTTTCATTTCTGAACAAGACATGAACAATTAAAACTTCACTAACAGCACAGAGACTGCACTTCCTAATTCTCTCCCCCACCCCCAGCAGGCACTGGTATTTAACATAAATTTAGTATTCACTATTTCATGTTGCAGCCCAGATCTTTCTCCAAAATGATTAATGCATCCAAATAGCACGCTGGATTTGCTGACTGAAAATGTAATTATCTCCCATGAACTGCCAGGACAAACCATCAATCCTGTATCTACACCCTCTGTGAATAATCCCAGACTCTACAGGTTTTTTGACTTTTCCCAACTCTTCTCCCTGGGCCAGTGTCTAATGAGCTCTACTCTGAGGCCACGTCAGATGAGCCAAGACTTTAATGTGCTTTTAAGAAGACATCTAAAGCCCATTATAAATGTATTGCTGATACACTTTGGCTAAAGTGATCTCTCCAATAACTCACCTATGTTTTTGTAATGGCAGAAAACGTGACAGATCTTTTCAAAGACTCATTTCCATGTTTAGACACAGAATTTGTGGTTTTTTAGATACTCATAAAAACATTCCCCAGTCCAACACATTTGAACATACAGATGGCTGCTGAAAACCACAGAGAATAGTGTGATCCTGAATGTAAAACAAAGGGAAGCCATGGACCTCATCAACTGGATTTTACTGGCTTTAGCAAAGAGGAAAATGTAAAGTAATATGCTCCCAAGACTCCAAGCAGTATAACCACTAAGTAAAACACATTTTTTTCCCATTAATAATGAAAGACTGCTTAGATTCACACATGTACCACTCCTGCTCAAAGGTAGGACAAGGCATTTCTGAATCTGAATGCAAATTTTGACCCAGCTCCCCCATAATTTATTAAGGAATCTCATTTTTAATTACCAGGCATCATAAATTATTTGACTGTATAAATTAAAGTGACAAACACCATGAAAAGGGTAAATGAATGCACCAGAAACTGTTCTTTAGTACCTGTGCTTTAAATTCAATTGGGTTTTTTTCCCACTGTCTAACAAATACGCTGCAGTTTGGAGCATGCAAGTAATCTCTACAGTAACAATAGATCTCATTTCAGATTTAACAGCAGAGAAAAGGAGGAGCAATACTTCCATTTCGATTTGGATTGTAAGCACCATCTTGTGGAGCTACAAAGCCTGCAGATTAGTAAAAACACAGGTTTATAAATTCCTCTCATGAACTGACAGGGAATGCCACCCGGACGGGACACAAAGAACAAACAAGAATAAAACTACTTCTCTCAGCTCTTCCAGACCCACAGTAAAAACAAAGAGAAGCTTTTCTCCTACCCAAAGAATTAAGGCAATCTTGTCCCCATCTTCATACAAAGCCCTGTGAGCAGCAGAGCTGACATTCATTGGCAAAGAATTGTAGATCAGGATTCCTGGGGCTGTAATGAGAAACTACAGCCCCTCCATAATGTAGAGTTCAGCTCCATTTCCCTCTCTTCCCTTCCCTATCTCACAGCACTGTTATGAACTGTCATTTCTGATTTACAGAGCCAACATCTTTCTCCCTAGAAGAGGGTGCTCACCACAAAAAGCTCAGATCCAGCACTTAGTAGAATATTACTCTGATGAAATGAACCTGCACTGTGGGTGCATAATGCTGACCTTCACCTGGGGATAATTGGTGTTTGGGCTATGGAGGATGCCAATGCACAGACTGGATGGGAGGGATTCCTCTGTTCAGAATGAACAGCAATAAACATCTTCGTAAATAAAGGAAAAATGTACAGCTACAGGACTTAACAGAATAAGGCACATGCAATTTCTGTGATTTACTTGTTTCCTTACCACTACTAATGATATTATTAATATTACTTCATCCATCAGCATTCAGCAGACAATTCTCTTGCTCCCACACAATTCCATGGAATCATTTGAAATGTAAATAGAAAAAAAAAAGCAGAAAAGCTTTTCTATAAGGGCTAGTTCATCTATGAATATTAAACTAAAATGAACTCTCCAGAGAGCCCTGACAGACTGCTCCAGGATGGAAAACCATGTCATTACTGACATTAATCATATTTCCTTTAAAAAAAAAGTGGCAAAAGAGTGCTCTTTTAAAAAAGCACCATCCATACATCTAATATCCCATCAGTACATATGACCCAAATAAAAAGTCCTTATTATTAAGACTGTTAATAGAGACACATGTGGAACGTAAATAACTAGTCTTCTGTATTTTGGTTATTTAGCAAAAATAGCACTTTGCACTTTAGCACTTTGATCTAACCTTACCATGTGCATATGAAACTGAAAGATTAGTTCTTAAAAGCTTACAAAAGAAGCAGAAGAGGCAGGGAGCAGCCTTGCCTCTTGTGACAATAGTGATGGTGGAGGTGCTGCTCCTGGCAGTGTCCTCCTGCTCAATTCAGCCCACCATGTAAATCTGTACCGTGTGAGAGTGCTGTGATAGCTGGAAAATTTCACTGGACTGTGAGAAAATGATGAAAACACAAAGAGAGGGGAGTACCAGGATGAAACATCAGCAAGATTTGGGAGTTAAGTGTGTATTTATTTGAAAAAAACTCACTGGACATGGATGCAGCACATGGCTCTCACTCTGTCATAGAATTATTTGGGTTGGAAAGGATCTTAGATCATCAAGCCCAACCATTAACCCAGCACTGCCAAGTCCCCCACCAAACCATGCCCCTAAGTGCTACATCTGCTCATCTTTAAATTCCTCCAAGGATGGTGACTCCACCACTTCCCTGGGCAGGTTGTTCCAATGCTCACACACCTATACAACTGCACAAATTTACATCAAAAGGCTCCTCCACGTCTTTACGCCGCCATGGTTCACTGATTTATTACCACTCAGGGCTTGGATGAAGCACAATACCCCTTTGAAGTGTGCAGTCTCCAAAGATCCCAGTGTGCCTTCTGCAAACTTAGAGGTAAATGGATGTCATGACAGAATTTCTGCTCAGGGAATTAAGTTCTGCCTAGCCCAGTTCCCAGAGCAGTGGCAATTACCTACATTAGTGGCCTTTATCTGCTGACCTCAGCTCCTGGCTGCATTTGCTGCATTTTCAATGCCAACATTAGAGATTTCTTATGCTACTTTTCTTTCCTCTTAATTTTCACACAGAGAAACACATTGGATATACAAAAAAAATATTAATTATTCAGTTAGCAAAGTCCTTCAGGATTCTTCAAATTAAAATAAATGCTTTTTTTTCTCATTAAAAATACAGGGAAATAATAGATAATGATAAAAAACACAAAAGAAAGATGCAAATAATGGCAACAGGTCAGTGCCACTGAACACTCAGTCTCAGGTATGTCTGCAAAATTAATGCAAATAGTCCCAGTTTGACTCACATTTTCCATTGCTTTTTCAACAGGCACTCAGCCTATCTTGACTACATCCAGTATGACCAGAAATTATGGCTGTGCAATTTTAGTTGTAACAATTAGCCAGTAAACTAGATACTGACCCCAATGGCTGAGATTTCCAGCAACAGGGAACAATGTACTCGGTATTTTTTGAACAACACCTTTAAAGCTATGCAATATATAGAGGCCAACAGAGAATATGGAAAACCTGTGAGGATTAAATGCAAAAGCAGTGTTCCTTCTTCTTTTGGGACAGGTTTATTAATGAGGTCTCACGAACTGCAGAATGAAATACAGCATAGTAAGAGAGATTTGGTTTCTTCAGACATACTCTGCAGAAAGGGCAAACTTGAAATCCCAGCTTTTATTTATGTAGATATTTTATTTAGTTAGTTTAAATACAGCCAGCTGATAGTGGTTTAAAGAGCACCCCCGTCCAGAAGAATTTAGAGCTCTCCTGCACAGGTGTTCACTTCCGTTACACTGAACAACAAACTCACAGCCATAAATCACAACATTTTGATAAGCTCCCTCTTAGGCCAGCAAGGCCATAAAATACCCACTGGCAGACAGGATTTGACCTCGTGGGTATGAGCTGGCACAGCTTGGGCACGGGGAAGTTGAATACCAACACGCACAAAAGAACAAGGTCTGGCCCAGGCAGGCAGAGCCAAGCTTGCCCTGGCTGACCTCAGGTGTCCAGGCAAGGTCACTCAGGAAGGCAGGGAACAGCCCACAGGCACAGAGAGAGGTTGCCTGAGCTACTCTAAAGTGGTGCCCAGTCAGCTTCTGGAGGTGTCACTCTCTTCCCACGGATTATTGAGGGGCATGAGGGTCCTAATTCAGGTGCCATCAACCTGATCCCAGAGACCACTGAAAGCTGAGACAAACTTTCAACATCAAAGATGTTTAAAACAGCCCCCTTCCTCATGTCTTTTGTGTGCACGTCATGGATATCTGATCTGAGCAAGTACCCGGTTTTCTCTCCATTTATGTTTTACCACCACCATAACAGTAGCAAATAACAAGTGCTGAACTGAAATGTCTCATAGGGATTTACACATTACATTTAACAGTCGCTTTTAACTGTTAAATGACTAATGGGTTAATTCCCACTTTGGCACAAAGCCTTTGCTCAGGGAGTATGCGAGCCTCTGCAAGCTGTTTTCAACAAAAACATATGGGAACTAGTAAACTCATCCAGGTTAAGTTTAAAATAGGATATTCTGTTGGAGTAACATTTTAGATAGTCTCCTTAGAAAAAAAAAATCAATCCTGACGGGTTTTAATGTTCCATTGTGGGCAGCAGCTGATCACATATCATAATGACTCTCTTTCCTTTCCACTTAATCCTGCTGCCTTCCCAACCACTGAATCATTGCTCTCCTTTGTTACTAAAATGCATAACTGAGATGCTGATTAGTGTCCCAGATGCTTGATAACAGAGACAGTAATCAATACCACTTCTTTAATCTGTCTGTGGAGGACATTTTGTCCCTTTGCTTTTGGACACAGGCTCTGCTACTGTGATCCATGGCTTTAATAGAGCCCCTAGATTGGATTAGTGCAGAGCTCTCTTCTTTAGTTATTCCTTATCTTCCCTCGAAACATAACATCAGTGTGCCACAGCTGTTGCCTGTTTGCTGAGTTTGAAAGCTTTAGAAAAGTGAAGCTGTGAGTAGTTTTGGATCATTCTGCCTGACAGACTTGTGCAGCCACCCCAGATGCCACAGGGAGCAAGCAGAGCTGCAGCCCTCTACTGCCGAGCTCATGGGCAAGAACCACTGACACTCAACTTCCCCAGCTGCTCTAGAGCTTTTGGTGGGGGCTTATTTTATTTATTTCTTTATTTTAAGAGCTACAGTAGAAAAACACTTTCAGCAAATTGCAGAGCTGCAACTGGACTTTCCTTTGTGCAACTGCAATATGGAAGATTGGGATTCTGGCCTGAGTTTTGCCAGTGACACCCAGCAAATGCTGAGCTTTAAAGACAGGAGCAGTCTTTCTGAAAATAAACAACAGACAGGTGCAGACACAAGTCCCATTATTTACTTCCCATATGTTTCATTTAAACATATTCTTCTGTATGTGCTCTGTAAAAAACCATGTCTCTTTAAAAAGATCTTTTGTGTACCTTTAATAAAAAATACTGCACGGTGATATCACAATGTGACTACAGCTAAATATATCACATACATTGCAGCTTTTACTGCACTATAAGGCAGCCCATTTTAAGACAATATCAATAATTTAGAAACTTAGCTATGTGCAGCCACCTAATTAGATTATCTTTGCTTGGCCATTTTTTCAGTATGACATTAGCTTTTATAGGAATTCATTGATGGAGATCTTTCAGCAAACTCGTGTAACACACAATCAATAGACATAAAACTACATGCAATTATAAAACATTTTTTCACCAAGTACTTTTTGTCTTCTCACAGCTTTGGCAAGAGGTTCAAAATTAAGCTGATAGCATAAATCAGGTTTTGACAAAAAGTATCTCTGGAATGTGAGATTCAGAGAGCCTTCTCTAGAGAACAGCACAGCAGCTGCCAGAGCCACCACCTGCAGACACCAGAGAGCTGCCAGGACCCAGTTTACCATTTCTGTGGTGGCACTTCCTCACAACTCTTCCCTCCAGGAAAAGGCACTTTTACCTCCAGCTGGCTGAAAAGGTCCTTTTCCACTGGTGAGCAACTGGGCAAGAACAAAGGAAAATACCTTTTCTTTCTTCCCATGCTACATTTTGCAAGGTGCAAGGGATAGGAGCAACATGACTTCAGACTGAGGTCACTTCTTGATGGCTACACAAAAGGCAACCTGCCCAAATAGAGCTCATAGTAGCCAAGAGGATCTTTTGCCCACAGAAAGGATGTGTAGAGATTTAGGGGTTTTTTGTTTGCTTGGTTGGTTTTTTTTTTTTTGCTTTGGTTTTGGGGTTTTAGTTTATTTTTTTGTTGATTTGGTTTGGTTTTGCGTTTTTTTGTGATTTACAGCTATGATTATATCTCAAGTGCCTCTGAAAAATTCTGTTCAACCAGTCAGAGCATTTTTGTGGCCAAGACTAAACAAAAATCATACAAAAATAAAACCAACCCAAAACCCAATCAAAGCACAAAAAACCCCAAAACACGCACAAAAATGCCTAGCTTAAAACCAAGCTGCCCTTTTTTAGTGCCCAGAAATGGAGAAATATCAGGCTGAGATGGTTTCTTATGTGCATAAGCACTACTGCCTTATTCTGCTACTGCTCCTGACATTTTCCTCTGATGGAAAGTGCACCATGCAGAAAGGGCCATCACCATCATTGTGTGAGCCCACACTGTCCACCTGGCTCACTTCTTCAGATGGGAGGTGACTAACACCAAAGTCCCTGTATGTTCTGTGATTCCATAAGGAAAACTATCAGGTCCAAGGATTATCCCACCAGGGTCTCGCCTGGCTCAACTGATTCCCTCCAGAGCCAAGGACACGCCCTGTTCACGTGGGCTGCGAGCCAAAAACGTTTGCCAAACCGGGGGCATGAAGCTGTGATTTTCTGGGGGCTGACACTCACTTCAGCAGAGGCAGGGGGAATGCAGAGGGTTGCTCCATTGCCTGAATCAGGAAGGGATTATTTAGGCCAAAGACTTTAATTACAACTGACAGTGCTGGCGTCCTGCTGATGGCAGCCATTTTACTGATGTCACGGCGTCATCCCCAGTGACACCAGCAGTAAGGAAGAGATGCCAAATGACCCACATTTGTAGGCAGGACCTACTGACCTGAGGGACACTGCTCAAGCCCAGCATCAACTGAGGCAAGCAACTTCCAAAGAGCCACTACGGAGCAAGGGATTCCAGTAAAAGTGCTGACCCACCCGTGTCCTGCAGCTCCTGCTCCCCCAGCACAGGTGGCAAGGATCAATAGTGGCTGCTGCACTGAGCACAGGCAGCAGGTTGGGAGCCTGGCAAGGGAACCACTCAAGCTGCCAGGTCTGCATTTCCACAGCCCATGTGTCTGGGGCTGAACGCAGCTTTCACCAAGGCCTGCCTTCCAACACAGGGGATCGTGTGATCTGCCTGCACCCCCTGTGCAATCCGCCCTTTCCAAGATCACTGTCCTACAACAGCAACCCCTCGCCTGAAACAATCTTGTGGACCCTCTTTCCTTTTATTGCTCAGATATTCCTTATCTTCCTTTGTGTGACCCAGCTCACTCTATAGCAACTCCCAGGTACCAGGCATTTTCCACTTATTTTCATTTAAAGCAGGAACTAAAGGGAAAGATCACCTCAGCAGCGAATACTCCATGGGCCTCTAATGGGTCACAGATGAGAGAGTGAGAGCCATTAACCTATAGACTCATATACCTATAGACTCAGTGTGAGTTCTGGGAAATGGCAGGGAGGCATCAGTAGAAGTTTCCCCTATGGACTACTTGCAGAGCTGGCCTTGCAACTTCAACTTGTGAGACTGCAATGGAATGAAAGGAGGGAGCTCATGCGACAAGAAAAAGCCTGGTTTTGACAGACGCACAGCCAGCACACAAAGATGTGTCTTAACAGCAGACTCCTACCTTATAAAATGCCCTAAGGTGCACACACTACACACACTTTGCTACTTAAAATGTCCAGCAAAGTATTCTGCAGGATCCTGAGTGCCTCCCTCAAGCTTAGGGGCTCACGTGGAAGCCTATACATAAGCAGTGTTACCAGAAATGCCTAAAGACCCACTGGCAGAGAAAGGGGGTCTTTTTTTGAGTCTACTTCCACCTGCATTTTTTTTAAAAGAAACAATCTATTTTTAGGAACATAGTTCACTTTGAAAGGTTGCATCTCAATGCTGTTTTCTTGCACAAAAGGTAACAGAGAAGCATGTACCCAAGAGCTATATGTTACTGCTATATCTGTTGTCTTGCATCAAACCCTAATGGCCCCTTAGAAAATTTCAGATATTTCTTGGAAAGAAACAGCAGTGGAAAATTATCACAAAGGATATTCACAACCACACTGTAGATTAACAAGCCCCAAGACATTTTTGAAGACTAGAAATGAATTCATATTCAAAATGACAAACTCTATTATGACTAGTAGAATACTTGTAGTTAAGCTATTTACAGGGCAATTACAGGTTATTTCTTAAAATAGTATTGTTTTAAAAACAAAATTAAGCCAAAAGCATCTTCAAAAATATTCAGCTAGTGGTGACACCAAAGCTCAAAACTATCACAAAGATAAGGAGCAATCAGCACAGGAGTGGAACGTTTTTATCTGTGCTTCTAAGCTTTCAGTGCCTTGCTGAGCATTTTCTTTTGGTCTCACCTCAATATGGAAAATGCCAATGACTTACAAAGTGTGACAGCCTATCACAGAAACAGGCATGTTCTCATAAGCCTATTAGAAGTGCTTTTCTATGAGCATTTGACTTGGCAGGTATTTTACTACATGTCTTTAACTGTTGTACTTTACATATAAAATACAACATACAGCAACTGTGTAGAGGGAATAAGATCATGTACAGTGAAAGAAATGACTCTGGTATTTGCTTTCCCATTAAAGATGAATATACTCCATGAACAGAAGTGGATACTGCAAACCCTGTCTCTGACACTGCCTCCTGAGGAAGTCAGGGATTCAATTCCAATGCCATAAAGATTCACAATTGAAATACTAACACATGGAGCAAAATGCTCTGTATCATAAAGAACATGCTCTTCCCTAGACTAAGTCCATACTAAAATTAAATCTCTATAAATTTCAGCACGAAAATTCTAAGCCCAAAGATATTCATGCCTTAGTGCATGTTTAATGGCCTGAAATCATCCCTCTTTTCACCTCAGGCATGGAGGCAAAAAAACCACAAATCCAAATGCCATCCTTTTGGCCTGTCCTTATTACAACTGGAAATCTCCTTCTCAGAACGAAGCCATTAAGGGAAAAAAACCAAAAAAAGAAACAACGGAAGACAGGAAGATTGAGAAGAGGCAGAAGGAAGGGAGTGTCAAATACTCCCCATACTGGGACAAGTTTTGGATAAAACAAACTTAAAGAAATCTAGATAAAGTAACATCTTGTCATTAAGATAACAAAACCCTCAAGATGAGCATAAAGCAGGTGTTTCTCCCCATGTTATTACTACTTAGGTTTGAAATCAGGAATAACTGCACACTTACATTTGCAAAACAGCAAAAAGCAGCAAGGGTTCCATTATATCCCAGAGCAATTTTTTTTTACCCTCCCCAAAATTTCAGGGGGGGCTATAATTTGTTGGTGCCAGGTGAGCTGAGGCCCTGCACCAGCCCAGGAGAGCAGGTGTGCTCAGGGCACACAGGAATTGCGCCTGGCTCCACTACAGCCCTCGGCTTCCACATTCATGGAGATCACAGAAAACCTTCAGGTGTCCAACAGATCCAATTTCACTTTTCAACTACTCTAAAAATTCTCTCTAACTTTTAGTCACACTCAGCACAGTAAGAATAACCAGCTAAGAATCCTTTGCAAGGATTTCTTATTTTTCTTGGAAGAAATTAAGAGGTTGCTGTCCTAAATGGTTTCAGACACAAATCTCCAAGAAGCAGGGCCTGCAGCATATCCTACAAGGCTATTATTTTGGAAGACAACTAAATATTTGAAAGATGTCAAGAGTTGTTTCTAACATGACAAATCTGAGGAAGGAATGCTGTGGAGCACCTCAGAAACTAAGTGAAAATCAGGAAGAGGTAACAGCATCTTTTCTTTTTCCCTTCCAGTCCAGTATTTTCACTAACTAGTAAATAAATCCCCAGATGCACTAATGGCTGCCATCCAGGAAATGCATCTGCTGTGTTTATGAGATCTGCAGTTCATAAATAATTGCCAAATATAGAATTATTCACTTCAGTGCTATCAGAGGTTGTTTTGTAAGAAGAGAGAACATACCGGAATCACACTTATGAGGTAGATCAATCAGATTGATTTGGAGTTCACGTGTGTGAGTGCCAAAGCTTAGCTTTTGTGGAAAAAGACCATTTACAATTTTTGCATGTAGTGGCAACTGAAGCTTTCTGAGCCTGCCACGCTGCCAGTGGTCCCCTTGCCATCAGTACCCCTCGTGTAGCTGGATCTGTGTGGGTTCACTTCAGTCTCTCAGGATATGAAACCCCTGACTGCATTTTGCCAGTGATTTCCTACATCCATGTGCTGTGTAACAAAGGAGCCATTCCCAGGCTGTACGTGCCAAACACCACGCACTGCCTTTATGGCTCTGCTTAAGGCTCCATCAGCCCATAACAACCTGAGCTGAGAACCATCCACAGAGGAAATGCAAAAAAGCCCACTGGATGATACCTGAACTGATCCATGAAGGCAAAGGTATGGTTGGTTTTCAGAGGCTCACATATTTAAAAAAGAAATTAATTTTCCCAGTTATGATTAATTTTATAAACACTAAAAAGATAATGCAATAAAGGTGCATCTGTACAAGAATGACAGCTACGAGAAAAAGATTTCAATTTTTCATAACTGAGTACTCTGTCCCTGATTTCTACTTCTGAACTGAGCTCATGCCAATGCTTGCAATAAGCTGGCAATTGCAGAGTGGGCAGTCTTCTGCAAATAAACCTATATTCACCTTTGGTTCTGACAGGTTGGACCTGAATAAACTCTGCTGTGAAGGCCACCTCAACTCTTTGGATGCTGCTGTGCTCCTAGCATGGCTCTCCACCTTTACTCCATTATTTTAGGAACACAAGAGTCTGCCCAGATAAAAGGCCAGGGAGATAGAGTCTACAATATAGACAGAAAGCTTGAGTAAAGGCTTCACATGGAGACAATCAAGTTCTGGACACACAGGCAATTCTAGGGCAGCAGCAGATACAGTCCCAATGCATTTTTTTTACTCAAGGGTTGGCTGGGAAAAGAGCTGCACAAAATCCCACACATGTGTGGGGAGCTGACTCTTTGCAGAGGGCTGAATATTTCCAAACGTCTTCAGCAGCCTGGACACCCACAACACAGCATCCACAGGAGCTCCCAGCTGTGTCTGGCCTGTGAGCCACAAGTCTCTGGCCCCTTGCTGGGTACCAGGAAACAGCAAAGCTCTTCATCTCCCATGCACTGGTGTACAGAGGAACATTTAAACCAAGAGGCCAACAGGGGTCAGCCCTGCCCAGCACAGAGGCCGTGACACGCCACTGCCATCTCCACTGCTCCTTGTGTGACACGGGCAAAAGCCACAATTCAAAAGCACACAAAGCTTGAATAATTACTGACATAGAGTATCTCCAGCCATGAAAAAGCAATGAAACATTTGGCAGCAGGAACCTTCCAAAGGAAGCTTCTCAGCTCCCTGACATTAGTCCAAATTAATCTCAGTTCTGGAATTTTGTACATGAAAGAAGCATGAAGGAGGTCTGACGGGCTCAGCTCCCTTCTCCCGTGCCCACATATATTCAGAAACAGAATGAAGCTCTGTTCAGAGGTCACATCTAGTGGCTCCAGCACCACTTGGACATGGGAACTGCTGCTGGCCACCCCAGGGTAGTCCTTCCAACAAAGGTTTGGTGTGAACAATGCAAGCTGCACCTTCACTGTTTGTAAGCCTTACATGTGAGGGTGCTTGTGTCCACAAGGCAGCAGTCATATCATGAAAAGAAGAAAATCCTTCTTGGATAGTTAATGGGTATGTCTAACACCCCCATCTTGGAAAGCATCAATGATGCACAGACACCCCATGCCAAGGACTCTATGTGGGCCACAAAAATGCAAAGGAGAGGCCCAGCCACTAAACCCAACACTGCAACCAGCTGAATGTACAAGCAGTCAAGTGGCTGTGCTTGGCTTGAATGTCCCCATTGCTTAGCTAATGGCAATGATGAAATGGGGTGAGTGTTTCAGACACAGCAACGTGCCTCAAATGGGCACGCACAGCTCCCGCTGACTGCAGGAGGAGCTGCACGGGCAAGCTGCAGAGGAGAGAGGAGCCCTTTGTGTCCTACCAAACACTGGAGCATCCACCAGATGATCTACTTTTTAGTCACACTTTATCTCATGATCAGCTGGGCTGGAATACTGAATGCATTGTCAATTGTTTAATGATGGAAAAATCAAGCTTCAGGCTGCAGTTGATGTTTACTAAGGTATTGATGAGCTATCCGTTTTATCAGGGCAGAAATCACTGCAGAAGAAATGCTGGGAAATGTAACCTAGTGCTGAAAAATATTTAAGATTCTTTCTTTGTCACGGTGGCCTTTTCATTTCATTAGCATTGCATTCATTAGTCATTTCATTAGCATTGCAGTAACTGTGGAGGGTACCCAATAACTTCAGTGTGTGTACACACGCATACATGTAAACTCAGAAAAATTACAATGGACCTTTGTGCACGAATAATATTTACCATTTAAAAAAACTGCCTAATGCTAACCCTCAAAAGGAGTAGAAATATTATGGTTTGCCTTAGACTTCCTATGCTTATTGAGACATTGAGAACTGAATATTGCAGCAACATCAAGGAGAAAAGTGAGGTTCAACTCTGGAAAGAAAAGTTCTACTAATTTAGTTTAAAAAAAAACCCCAAGCCGACCAACCAAAATAAAGAACAGCCACAACACTGGCAATGTGCTGAATTCCACAACAGCTCTGCAGCCAAAGTGGTCTCCCAAGAGAGATTACTCCTGCCTCCTGCTCAGAGAAGCCTCCTGAGAAGCCACAGGCAACAAATAACATATTATCTGTGCAATGCATGTCAGGTGACAATTCAAAATCTTCCACTTCCATTCTAAAATGAATAAACTAACAAAGAAACCAAAGCAAAAAACCCCTCAGAAATCATTCTTTTCTCTAATTACTGTGAAGACCTGGGGCGAGACCAGGAGCAGAGCAGAAAGGTTTCTAGATTAATTTGCCACTTTCATTTTCAGTTTCTGTAGTCTTCAGGAGTTTATATTTGCTCACCCACAAGAATGTGTCTGCTTTTTCTGTGCTATATATACACTCAAAAGCTTCCATATGAAGGGTGCTTTCTTATGATACTGCAAGAAAACCCCACCTACACAATTTTCTTCTTTGAGGAACCCTGGAATCACTTGTTCCCTTGGAGAAACGTTAGTGTTCCATATCAAAAGAGGATGCAACTGAACATAAATGTATCAAATCTTTTTTATACACAGACTGCTGTCTGCAAGTAGCTAACATACTTTCTCTGTAAGAAAAATATATGTATTCAAAGAAATCACACATTACAATTGATTTTAAATAATGACAAGAAATCTTTGTGTTCAGCTAGTCTGATTCTAGGTTTAATTGGAAAACTCTTAACTCTTCCTCCTTGAAAAATTAAATGGGATAAGCCTGCTTGCTAGGATCTGTTTCTTTGAAGCTTTATACATCGTGGAACTATTTACATCACAACCAAAAGAGGTGAGAGATAACCATTAACAGAGCTGAATCTTGTAGCACTCCTTTCAAGCAAACAGGTCAACACACACATAAGGCACAACATAAAAACAAATTAAGTCTAAACTCTCCTCTTCTTTGATAAAAATCAACTGAGCTAGGGGGGAATTTTTAAACCACTGCTTGTGATTATTTCTTTTCTTGTACCACTGTTAAGAAGTCTCAGGCCCCCTTTCTTCAAATCTCTGCCTGTATTAAAACATCATTAAAGGATAATAGCATCAGTCTAGCTGTCAATCTGCCACAGCAGAGCATTTTCTGGTACTTGGAAAGTCATTCCTAGAGGACTTGTTCAACATATGGCCAACTCTTACATAGAAAGGTACCCAACATATGTTCAGCATGATGGAGGAAAGGAGGAGGAAAGTGGAAAGTATTGGTAAAAGTCAGCCTCTGGTAGCATTCACTTTGTTTCCCATGAAAGATTAAGTCTCAAGATTCTATATCTGTCTTCAGCTCTACTGCATTCATCAGTTATGCTGGGAGAAGCTACATCTACAGGGTCTGTAGCTTTCTCTGGAGCTCAAACCTCCTGATTAGTCAGCACTCCCCGTCCAGCCAGGGAACAGGCGGATCACACCTGCCTTTGCTCCCTCCCAGGCACTGCATTTGTACCTTAGCACACATGCTTGGATGTTACTGATGCTGTGACTCATGATTCATGTGCAGCAAAAGATTCACCAACCAGCTTTCCTTCAGTTTCTTCTTAAGAGGAAATTAAAATATTTTAATGTTAAAGCTCAGAGATTTGACAGCAACATGACTTTTGGGGTTAGATTTTCAAAACTCACGGTGCTCTTTTCACAGTTACTTCTGGGGCCAAAATTGCAATCAAGTTTGTGGAAACAAAGATGACTGGGCTTTAAAGTTCTGATGCCTGCATAATCCACCACAGAAACAAGGGAACAGTAGTGAACTCTGAAGCTAAAAGCCAGTCACTGCCAAACCATAAAGTTCTGGGGCTCCAGATTACCAGCTAGGATAAGCCTTCCATTCTTGAGTGGTAAACTCTCAAATTTCACTGCCTTGGAACTCCCTGATACTGTGAGATGGGAGAACAAAATCCCACTGTCCCTCCTACTGAAGGTAAAAAAAATCCTTTCTTATGGTGAGTTTTGACATCGAAAACCACTGCCAAAACCTGTAAATGTGCTCAAGGCAGGGCAGCCAACAGAGTCAAGCAGCTCTAAAACTGAACAGGTGGGAGGGGATATTCCAGGCCCAGGGAGCTGCTCTTCTCCAGTCTGTGGAAAGCTGAAAGAACCAAGAAGGACAAAGCCCACTACCTGCTGTACATGTACTCTTGCTCTTCCCTGGACCCCCACCTCAAACCTGTTACATCTTCTCCCTCCCACTTGCACACAGCAAGCCAGACACCCCGACAGCTCTCTGCAGCTGATCTGCAGCCAGGCTTCCACGGTGTTCCCTTCGTAATGTCCAGCTGGGGACTGTGCTCTGGGACCCTCAAACAGGACCACAGTCCCCCGAGGGTGCTGGAGCCCATTCACACTCATTGCCAGTCTTTGGTTAAAGGCACTGCATCCATGGTCCCAGAACCTGCTGAGTGCCTGTGCAGACAGATTTCACATCCCCTACATTTACATTCGCAAAGGGGAGAGAGACCAAAGCCTGTGGTACCAGCAGTCAAAGTCATGAATGTGAATGGCCTCAGAATTCTGAGGATTTTGCTAAAAGCCCTCCAGACCAGTTATTCACTGTTTGGCCCCTACCAGCACAGAATGCTACTGGCAGAGAACACTTGATAAGCATGCTAGGCACATGAAAAGTACCATTTGAACACATCTTTGTTTAATTCAAGCAAACCATTCCCCCACTTGCAGTGCTGTACCTGATTGACTTGTTCCTACTTCAGGAACAACTTTATCATTTGAAAATGCGTTATTCAGGTAAAATGATCTCTGACTAAAGAACTCTTCTGTAAGTTACTGTTTAAGCAAACCTCAAGTATACATATTTTGAGAAGCACAAATACACACACAGAGTACATGTGTAAAACACCACCTCTCCTTATATAATGGAAATGTTGCATGCCTGCTTCCTGCAAATGAAATTTCCTAGTTTCAAATGCATTGATCTTGAGGGTATCAAGTAATGCAATGAAAAAGTGAAGGGTTTCTGCTGTTACAATGAAGGTCAGTATACAGTGGGCCATTTCTTTTGTCTCACTATTCAGGATGATCAGAGCAGTGAGGCGATAAGAGGGAAGCCAGTGCTTTTGTGTGATGCGAAATCATCAAACTGTATGTCCAGTCATTGCCTGGTGCTGCACTGCAGCTCCTGAAACAAATCCTCGCCTGTCCCCAATGACATTAGGAGAGCTCAGGGCCTTCTTCTGTTTTAAAATGCCAGAAGCACTTTCCTTTTATGGTTGAAAATACTCACAATCACAGTATCTGACATTATTGTTTTGAAAGCATCCTAATTTATGATGGTATTTGTTTATTAAACACATACATGTGGAAGTTAAATATTAAGTGAGAGGAAGAAAGTGTAAATAGTATGCATGGAGCCCACTGTGAATTCAGATGGAGTTACACGGTTCACCTGACCCTTGTCTGACTTAATGAAGACAGTAAATTGCACAGCACAGTCACTGTACTCCATGCTGCACACACCACTGTGCAGCTGCAGCTACTGGGGACAGATATTCCCTCTCTTCCAGCTTTGCAATATTCTCTCTGATTCATCACACATGGGCTATTGGGGAATGGTCTCCAGGTTATAGGAGTAAGTCAATAACTTAAGTATACTAGACAAATGGATATGAAGAAAACACATTATTTTCCTCTCCTCTACCCTCCCCACACATAGTAAGTTGAAGATTAGATGAATTCTTTGTGTGGTTGCCATGAAAACTAAGAGATGTAGCCTTACCTCAGAGGAAATGATGTTATGCTCACACAATGAATAAGAAATAAGAGCTGTGTGGTCCCATCTCAGCAACACAAAGCGGAGTCAGAAAAGAGTCTTTCTAAAACCCAGGCATGTGTGGATTCTAATCAGCTCTGTTTATAACGTATGATCATAGCTAATTGTTCATTAATTCCACCATGTCATTTGTTCAGAGATTATACCCTCCACATAATGAGTGTTTAGGGGTACACTCCAGCAGAGAAAATTAAAATAGATAATAGCTGTGATTTTAAGCAGTCTTCAAAATCTTAAGTTTGATTCCATTGACCTCAATCAGTTTCTAAAAGGTTTCAAAACACAAAAAAATTGTCTATTATCTTGAAAAAAGGGACATGCAAAAATGTAAATTGACATGCCTAGAGATTTTTCTCTGGCCGTTGGCCTCCCCTTGACATCTACCTCTGTACAAAGCCTTCCCCTCAGGGGCTGGGAAGGTGAAGGACCTTGAACCTCCAGATTCATAATTCACCCCAGTTCAGCAGCCTGCCCAGATTTTAGACTTGCAATTAGGAAGTGTTGAATGGAACAATGGCTAGAAAAGCACACAGCGTGAAATGTCTGTATTAATGATAATGGAGATGTTCATGCTTCACCCCTGGATTTGGGAAAACACTTAAGAAAATTAATTTCCTTTGCTTTACAAGATGAGCTCCACTTGTGCAATGTCACCAAGAACACACTCTTCTAAATAACACCAATACTTAACCATTTTATTGCTTATTTGAGTCTCCAGAGCACAGATATGACAAGAATGACAGCATATGCTTAATGCAATCACCTTGGGCTCAGGTTTCATTTCACTTGCAGACTTAGGGTAAGTTGATCCTTAACACTTTTCACAAGACTGATTTTGTTATCAGGTCATGATATATTTGAAGGGCTGTCACAAAGAGAACAGCATGAGTGATTGAAAAGGCTCCCTTTGCTCACAGCAATAAAAAAAATATGGGAAAAAACCCTGCCAGATTACACAGAAATTACTTCAGCAATCTCTTGGTGAATTTAAATGACACATTGTAATCAAAATTTTCAGCTTTCAAAAACATTTGCAAATAAATTTCAAAACACAAGAAAAAGTAATAAACAAAAAATCCTTTGGTTCAACATGCCAAAACAAAGCTTTCAAGTGGTGGACCTTTTAATTTTCAGAGCTTAAGCAGCATTTTATGGGTTGTTTGGTTTGGTGTTGGTTTCTTCATCTTTTTCCAAAATGTCTTCATCTTGTTATTGACTTAAATGCTTTGTGGAGCTTATATTTGTGACTTTGAGTATATTAAACTCTGTATTTTTCAAATTAAGGAACTCTTAGCTGAAAAAATTGGCCTGAATTAGCTGCTAGGCATTGGCCAGTATCTTTCAAATTTGCAGCTGTTTGTGGCATACAAATAACTACCCAAAGGAGAATTTATATACTTATACTTTATGTATAGGATTAATACCTCTGTAACACTATCCATATAATGAGTTAATTAGCTGCTTAACAAGCATGATTAAATCAATAATAAGAATGAAATTTTCAACTGTGACTTAGTGCTAGGTGGCCTTCCATGCTGTATGTAATGGACTTGTTCTTGTCTTCAGGGTTTTCTCACAGTGTTTGACCACTAATGTACAAATATTTATAACATCAGTTTTTAAAAAGTGTCTCTGAAGAAAATAACATCTTTGAAAAACCAAGTTTTTGAACTGACCAAATTTCCATCTACCATTCAAGGTAAATGATGTCAACTCCAGCTCTCAGGTGCTCACACACATCCTTGAAGCTGGTATAACCCAGAGCATTTCAGGATGGACCTTTCCTCCTGAAAACTCTCTCTTCTGATGAGGTAATCAACCATCACTCCAGACTGGTCTCAGCTTTAAGCACACAGTGCTTCCTCTGCACTCACCCCAATTACAAATAGGCTTGAGTTCAGGCTTAGGAACTTGGCTGGATTAGTGCCAGAATATTTGGCACTCTAGACTAACCAGACCCATGACAACAAAAGCAAAGATACCATGCACTTTGCTTAGTCATTTGTGAGCTCTGAGAAACAACAGCACACCTTTCCACCAGATGCTTTTCAGTCTGAAAGCAGAAGTAAAACTAAGTATTTCAAAGCCAGAAGCTGCCCAAAGCTTTTCTTTGCTATCAGCTAAACACATAAAGCTGATCATCTATCTAGTTGCAAAATACTTGTTTTCTGAAAGCCAAAATCTATGCCTAGTACACAGCATCATTTTCTCCTGAGCATTTCAACTGCAATAGTGCATACATCTTCAGCAGCCGGAGGGTTTTAAAAGCAAAGAGAAGCTCTCCTTCCTCTAATGCAAAGGTTTTCTAGAGGCAAAGGCTTAAGTCCTTCCTTTCTGATGAGATAGGTGAATTCTCCTCATTCTGCAGGTTGTGCTGCCAGTGGTGGACTCCCATGTGCACTCCCATTGCCTTTGCCAGCACCATTCAGGAAAGGCAACAACACCCTGGCTCATTGCTCTAAGGCTTTTGAAAATTCCAAGTACAATGTAACCAGACTAAGGAGACCTGCAGCATCTTTGAAAGTGAAACCCTGATGTTTTTAATATAACCAGAAATGAAGAAAATCTTTCTCTAAAATATCAGCAGTACATGAACAGTGCAAGGCCGAAGGACCAGGCTTCCTCCCTGACTGCACTGTTCATATCCAGTACCAGCAGAGAGTCTCCCAGAAAAGAACCCATCCTTTTCTCATTACAGAGGGAAGCCCAAAATCCTGCATCATTACTGCTCTGCTGTCAAACACTCTGAGTCTGCCATTTGCAACACGTGCATGCTGTCACCCTGAGGCTGGCTCATACAAACCCCCTGAGTTACCTCTGACCTTGTCCTCTCCTGCCACCACTCTTCCCCTGAGCAGCCACCAATGTCTCCTCACCAAACAGCAGGATGCACTCAAAATAAGGTCACTACATGTGAAACCTAAATTTTACTGCTAGAAAATGTTCCCTAAAGCTATGCAGCCCTAATCTGTAACAGTCAAATGCAAGAACTACAGACAGTGGCATTTATTGAATCGCAGTAACTGGATACCTACAAAATAAAACTGGTTCCTGGCAGCCCCCATGTTAATAAGGCTTCATATATTCAATTCATGTTTACATGAACGAAACTACCCAAGAAGCACAGGACTGAAAAGTCATCTGAACAATAAATGTATAAAATAACTGATACTAACAAAATCAACTGCCACTACTTAGCATGCATGTTTATAAAAGAAAAAAAAAGCTATTTTTAATAACTAAAACAGACAAAACTGAACGAACAGAAGGACCCAATGTATTGTAAAGTCCCAGTCAGAAGCCTCCAGAAGCTCTGGCAGGGATTATGCTGGCTAGTTTTACCCAATCCCCCCCTGTTTCCCCTCCAGTTTTATTTTTCCTTTTCATGTATTTCCTCAATCTTTCCTTAAGTTATTGGTAAGTTTGAATATTAATATAATCTGTGACTTTATTTTCCTTTTTGGGATACGACCTTTGCTCCTTTCTCAGGCAGCTCATTTGGACAACTATTTTCTAAGGAAACAGGCAGGCAGGCACAGAGAGCATGTCTTGCAAAAACTAGGACAGAGATTTTGACTTGTCAAGAAAATGTGAGAAAATTTTACTGCAAATGAAAAAGAAACACACAGAAATACATTAAGCTGAATTCCGTTTTCACCCCTAAACTTTAAGAATTAAAAAGAATATATTTTGGTTAGCAGACTACAATTTTAGGGAACAACTGATATCTTGTGGGCGTACATTAATTGCTCAACACTGTACCAGAAATATCCTAAACCTGACAAGATCCGATTAATTTGTGGTTAACTCTTTGTATGTGGACCTTGACAAAGCAGTAGACTCTATATCCCCTGTATAAATTCATGCAACCAGGTAACAGATATTATCTTTTCAAGGACTTAATCAGATGCAATTGCTTGGATGTCCTCCAAACAATTAAATTGCTCACCCTGCTATACACAGCTAGAGGTTTTTTGTCATTTTATCTGCCTTGAGGCCTGAATTCCTCCCCCAGTCAAGGCAGCAGCTCTGCCTGGGCAGGGAGGGTTCACAAGCACCACTGCAGCCCCCAGCAGCCATGCACTCAGAGCAGCAGCCCTGCAGGCAGCTCTCTGCTTGCTCCCTTGCAGTACAGGGGATGCTCTCATGGAAGCGAGATGTCCCCTTGGCCACCCTAAGGGCCACTGATTGCCCCTGCTGCCCAGAGAGCCTGCTGGCACTGTCCTGAGAGGAACTGCAGCCCCCCCTGAACTCAGCACGGCTTGGAGCCCAGGCCCCAGCAGAGGACGAATTTTTGCTGCCTTGGTCCTTCCTATTCTGCTCCCTTCTCTCCCAGGTTTCATCTACTGACTTGGCAGTGAGAAAACAGTGAGAGTTAATAAGGAGCTCCTCAGAATGAGGAGTTCATCTTCCAGCACCTAGGTACAGCCAAAATAAACCCAAACTTCTGGGTCAGCTGCCTCAATCACTCCTTCCCTCCCTGCCATTGCTGTTCCCATTCAGATTCCGCTCCCATTTCAACATCAAGGCTATTTCTAATCCTTTAATTCCTTTTTTCTCATCTTCCTTCAAATTGGCTGGTGCCCCAGCCTTGTTTGCTCATTTGCACTTGGTAGTAAACAAGGAGAAAGGGGCAGCTTTGCTGCTGGGAACAAAGGGCTACAATTCTGAACCAGCTTCCCTGCGGATCTTGTTTGGTCACAGCATCTCTTGGCTTTCCAACCCAAGGCAGATTGTGCATGTGGCCTTTCAAGCTGAATTTATTGCATATGTTCAGTGGTTCTGCTAATTGGACCTCTGACTTGACCACAATTCAGTGAGTTTAGCTTCAAGGATAACAAGCACACAGGCCAAATAAAAAGATACATACAGAATTATAAAATACACTGCATTTGGCTGTTTTATATCCAACTCATGCACTTCTAAAATCAGGAGTTGAATAACTTTGTTGTTTATTGGGTGGGAAACAGAAAAAATTCTGAGGAGATTTACAAAATCTTTGCAAACACTATGGGTTTCTATCTGCAAGTTACCTATTATGACCAGTCCTTCTAAAACAGTCTTTAATTAAAGGTTTGGTATAATATTAAAAGAATTAACCTAAAAACCAGTAAATTGGATAGTTATACTGAGTACCAAGAACCATAATTAGGACTGTTACCATGAATGCTTCCTCTCCACCAAAAACTTTTCAAAAAGCATGAAATTCTTTAAAAAATGTATTTCTCCTCCAAATTATGGTAAGACACCAGCAAAAATGTTCCTGAGTGTTGTGGACACTGCCAATAGGTCACACACCAGGAGAGCATTCAGCAGCTTGGAGGTCATTAAAAAACTACAAACCCTGCACAGGCTTTATTTTGTAGCCATGATCCTTATGCAAGACATGCAAAATATATTCTATATCAAGAACAGAAAAATAGCCAGTGCTTGCCATTTGAAAGGAGATCCTTAAAATGCACAAGAACAAAAACATGGAGATATTTTATGGGCACAAACCCCAGCAATTAAATAAACTGATTAAGATCAAACTGGAAGAGTCAGTGGTGAACCTCCACTTTTTTCTTTGTTGCTTGGATGACTTGGAAGTTTGCATACTTTTCCTCTTTTATGTGGGCAGTGTGTGCTGAGTGTGCAAAACATTTATTAAGCCTTCTTTAAGCATAAACAGACAGTCTGATAGTACAAAAAAAGGTAGACAGAAAGATATCAGATAGGAACATCAAAAAACATACACTTTCCCATAACTGTTAAAAAGCGTTGGCTGCTCCTCAGGCTGCCCTACTTAGAAACTTTGATTGTGCACCCACTGTCATGAGACATGTTTTCCTCTCAACATCTTTTTAATCTTTTCAGACTGGTAGAAAAACAGCAGTTCTTTAGTTATCAGAATTTTGATGTTTAACAGCTTCAAAGTGGTGGTGGTTTCATATTAAATCAAGTGGCAAGAAAAACTAGGACTGCAGGTATCCAGTGCGTTCACTAATTCTCCTTGAAGATGTTTTTTTCTTCTTAGATGGTAAAAATGTAATAGAGGAAACCTTTGCCACCCACTTCTCAGCAATATTTCACTATGTGATGTTTTAACTTTGCAGAGTTTTGTTTTGTAGAAGCCATCCATAGCCATCCTCCAGAACATACTGTCTGCTACTGCCTGGCTGGAAAAAAGAGGCCTGTTTTGAGAGAGGCTTCCTCAGCACTTCAGGAAAATGCTGCATTTACTCACACACAGATTGAGCCTCTTTTTTGACTCTCTGCACCGTGAGGTGCTTGGTGCACATCTCTCTCCTCTGGGGAGATCTTTCCCCTCGGGCATAGTGAGCACCCTGGCTGGGATTATCCACCTGTGCTTCAGGGTCTAGCCAGCAGTCTGTTTCTGAATAATACCTGCATTCATTCTTCCTACAGTCTGAGCATGAAAACATCGGCCTCAGCACCAGAAGTGATTGCCAGATGCATCCAAATGCAAAGGGAGCAGGAGAACAGGTCACTGAGAGCACTCAGACACTGCTATTTCCTCAGGGGCAATGGTACGTTCAGCTGTTGGGATGGTTGCAAATGCTCCCCATTAAGCCAGTGATTAATGAAAGGGAAATGACTACAATTCCAGAGATACCCTAGTAGGGTCCAGAAGGAGTGGTAATGCAGTTATGGGAGAAAGAAAAAAAGCTGTGTGGGAGAAAATAAAATTATTCGACCTATGAAGGAGTTCCATCTAAAGCTCTGTATTTATAAGATACTCTGATTCAACACTGGAAAAGCGACTGTAGCTAACTACAGTCAGTGCCTCAGTCCCACCTTTGGCTTCTGGTAGTAAAATGCTCCATAAATTTATGCTGGGGAGCAGAAGGAACACCTGTCCAGTGGATACTGCACAACTCTACAAGTTGCTTTTCTGTACATTCCCAGGGAGCACACCCTCAAGTTCACCCGCCTGGAGAGAACACAGGGAAGGACGACAGCCCAGCTACCTGTGAAAGTCTTGTTTAACTAAAGGAAGTCAATGATGGAGTTATTCTGCATCCTGACATTTACAATTCACCAGAAAATGAACCAATGTGCTGAACAGAAAGCGAGTTCCATAACTGTATCTTCTAACAAGAAATAGGGCAGGTAAAAGTAGTGTTTATTAGAGGGTACAGAGAGGAGAGCATCTCATGGTTTCTCTTTATTATACTGCCTTTAAGGAAAGCTCTTTAGAATATGCAAACAAGGGTGCTCTAACTGAAAGGTTAGATATCAACAACCACATTGACTTGTGAATTGTTCTGAGCTTTCTGAACTCAGAATGTGATGCAGAAGTTGCAGGTGATACTGTAATTTGAAGAATTTCAAAGGAAAAGAGACAAGTTTTAAAAGACCATTAAACTTTTTGATCTAACAACTTGTTCTTTTCAAATTGTCCACTCATTAAAAATAGAATTTATAATTCTTTTAGGAATCAATGACAGCAATGGAACAGAATCACACTGTAAATTACAGAAATGAAGAAACAAAATATTTATACACAGCCACGGCACTTCTGGAAACACTGTTAACAGCTTTGCGGACAGCTTCTCCCTGAGGACCCAGCCTGGCCAACAGCTCTGGCATTGGGCTGAGCCAGGCTTTCCTGGAGCCACTGCAAAGGGAGCACACTTCCTCTGGAATTAAACCCCTTGCAGCACCTGCCACCTCTTCCAGGGTAAGTGCTCCCTAACACAGAAGGAGATTCACTATGGGAAGCAGGGACACTCGGGAGATGCCCAACTCAGGGCTATGGATGCACTGGTGCAAAACACACAGGAGGGGAGTCCCAGCCCAGTCCCTGCCCCCCAGCTCCCGCCCTGCACACACACAGACCTGTGCCCTATGTGCATTACAGATATTTTGCTGTGTGTAAATCCTGTACTTGTGGAGGGCAGCAGGTTTGGTACTCAGGCTGATGAGAGCACAAGGATGCCACACAAGCAGCTGTGTGCCAGAGCATCATCCCCAGACTGACAGACTGCACCATCATTAGTGCAGAGGGGTATTTGTGTTACACCCTGTGGTTTCTCCTCACTATTAGGGAACCGTGCAAGCACTTGGATTTGTATCAGTTACTAGGTGCCCATAGTCTATCAGAGCTCAAGGATCTGCTCTGAAAATACGATAATGCAGAAACAGCCACTTCAGCAGCTCCAGGAAATCCTGTCCTGGCACTCACAATTCAACTACCTGTCTCCTCTTCTGACTCTCCTCTCTTTCTCCAGCAGAGCCTGGGTACTTGAGAGCATCTTACTTCAAGAGGCAGCAGCTGGAGGGTTAAGGACAGAGCTGAGCAGACAGGATTGTAGAGAAAAAGCATACACACTTTGCTGCTTTCAAAAATACAAACAATTGACACATTACACCTTAATCTCATCTATGTATTTGTACTTACAGGGGTATTACAAATGAGTGTGGAATACATGAATGCAATTCATAGAATCATATAATGGCTTGGGTTGGAAGAAACCTTAAATATTACCCAGTTCTAACCCTCCTGCAATGGGCAGGGACACCTTCCACTAGACCAAGTGTCTCTTTCTTCACAAGGGAAGCAAGTGACAAGATCACAGTGGGGTTTTTCTTGTATTTTAAATTAATAATTTAACAGGTGAAGCACCAGGCACACCTGGGAGCCTGACTGTCTCCTGATAGAGATGGGGTGACCAGAGACATCAGGCTTAATGCCACTGGTAGAGATGTTGTTGAGGCAGCTCCAGCAGGCTCTGTGAAATGTCACATAGCACCCATGAAATAAATGTAGACCTTGTGTCTGGGTAACTTGCCATGATGTGGCAGTGGATACCTGCTAAGGTACAGACCTTCATTTCCTGCTTGCATCATTAGCAATCAGTGTGCTAACAGAGGACATGGATACCACCACTTTTATCAAGAAGTAACATCTTTCCTAAAACTCCATGTATTTCAATTGGATAAATATGGAATAAGGTATCAGAAACTAAAGTGAACCCTTCTGTCTTGTACTTTCCTCTCTAATTCTGAATGATTCTCCAATGAAAAAGTAAAAGATGCTGAAATGAATTCTCAAACTGAGATTTAAAATTGATAAATAAGCTGTGATAGCACTGCATTCAGCTGCCCAATAAGCTGAAATCCAAAACAGTGAATAGAACACAGCTGAACAAACAAAATGTTGGGTAAAATACATAATTCAGGTTTTTAAAACAAAATCATAAGAAGTTGTCTAAAGTTTTCAGATGATGGCGACTGTGACGTACATGTCCTTTGTCTTTCTGCTACTGAAGAGGCAAACCAAAGTTTTAATTCTGGTACACAATACTAAGGCAGCTGCTTGTGTAAATCTCAGTGCAATAAATCTTACATGGGACAAACTCATATTACTAAACTGTCATCGCTTTCAGTTCATTGGCAAAATTATGATTTATAAAAAAATAAAATACATCCCAGAGTGAATTTTCTTTTCAATTAACAAGATAATCTCCTTATTTCAATCTAATTCTCCCTTCCACATTAGTCTTCCTTGAATAAATACTATAGAAATATCATGTTGAATTTCCCTTCCAAGTCACCACACACTGATCTCTGTAAAAAATAAAAAGAGAAGCTGATCTCTTCCTTGGGGGTCAGTAATTATGAACCCTGTAGAGCACTGGTCAACCAAGAAGAACCACAAAAATACCACACGAGGCAACAGACACAATAAAAAGATTTTTCCAAAGTGTTATACGGGCCCAAACATCCACCAGGCCACCAGAGACACCAGAACCTGATATGCAGAATGCCCAAAGCTGAGGCTGCAAGGCTGGAGAATACTCAAAACCTTGACAATGAGGCCATTCCTTTAACTTGTCTCACACACACTGAATTATCCTCTGAAGGCACCTATGGTTCTGGACTTAAAATACAGCGTTACAATATACAATAGCCTGGGTTAGGTAACTGAAGTGAGGAACAACGTGGGGCAGCCGTGCCATCTCTGCTGAGCTCATCACCTGAAGTGCCCCCCAGAACATCCCAGTCTAACAGGGAGGGGTCATTTTGCAGAGTGCTAAAAGGCCCAAGAGGTTTCCAGGGCCAGGACAGGAGCACTGGAGCCCAAAGCCTGGAGGCCCCATGCTCTGCCCTCATAAGGCAGCTCTGCACCAGTCCCACTCCTCAGCCAGAAAATCCCTCATACCACTCTAACAGTGGCCTAAACAGCTGCACAGATCTCTGAATAGCAGCAAATCCAGCCTTTTATTGTCTGAACTTCAGGCAAATCACTGTGAGAATACATCAGGCTTTGTCTGAGCAGTAATTTTTCTTTTTAATACAACTTATAACTCACACTTTATTTTTTTCCCTTTTTCTTTCCTCTATCCACACATGTTCCATCACATCCACCAAGAGCCTAGTTCTCAACCCACCTCCTCCCCCCAGATCCCTGTTCCAGTCAAACTAGGTCTGACTGAGTCTAACACTCAATTTTAGCAGGTGCTCGGTCAGTTCCACTAGTTGACAAGTATTTTGGCTCACAATAAAAACATTTAGTAAATGCCCAAAGGGAACAGCATCAAAGTATGCATCACTTATCCTGAAGTCATCAATTCAGGCAAGTTAAGAGCTTGAGATTAGCAGAGTTTTGACTTTTGGCACAGGGTTGAATATTCATACACTCATATTCATGTAAAAATTTTTTTTCTTCTTAAATCACTGTTCACTAATACCCTTTGAACTTTCTTTTGCTTTCAAGAGCATCCCATTTTCCCCTTCCCTCAACTCTCAATGAAAAAAAACCAAAACAACCAAGCCCACCAGAAAACCAACCCAGGCTGGGTGGAAAAACCAGAAGGATAAAAGACTCTGTGTTAATACCAACCAGGCAGTAGCAACAGTATTGATTTACACTGCCTGAGAGCCCAGCTGTAAATCCAGTCACAGAGCCACCTCCCTCTAACAGTGAGGCTGCCCATGGTTGGTCCTCCCTCCTCTTGCCCATCCCCTCCCACCACAAGCTGGAAGCATTTGGCACAACACAGGTTATAACCCAAACTGACACTTGCATAGTGACTAATGGCCATCCCTTGTGACAGCACAACCCCGAGGCATCGAGGAGGTGAAAAGGAAAGGTAAATGTTCCAAACCCAGCTAAATAAAAATGTAACAGAGCAATATTATTTCTGGCTTTATAAACAACAAAGTAACACTGAGCAGTGCCCACTTCAAATGATGCTGTAGTGCTCCCCACACAATACAATGCAATAGTTTAAGTCCTTTAGGGGTCATCTTCAAAGAAGGAATTGTTTTTCCAGCTGAATAGAAACACTCTTTCACCACCAAGCTCCATGCTGGTAAGAATTCAGCATTGTTAGTAGATATCCCATCCACCAATGCCCCTAAACATCTATCAAAAATACCTTTCTATTTCATTAGATTTGTCTCTGACAGAGCATCATGTTCCAAATCAAGGATATGACTGAAATTTTCCTCACACTTAGAAAAGATAACTGACTTACCAATTTTTCTTTCAGACCCTTAATCTACACGATCTCTTCACTTACCACAGGTCATGTTCCCCGATGTTAGAGCACAAACATCTGCCTGGTTTGTGCTTTAACACAAATGAGGGAAAGAACAATCACTTGTACTCAACTGTTCAGAAGCCATGAAACAGATCTCTAATCAAGATTTGTTTAAAAATAATGAAATTACTTTAAAAAAAAAAAAAAGGATGGGGATTTTTACTTATTATCTGAGTTTAAAGCTTTACCTGGTAATTGGTAGACTTGCTTGCATATGGAAATTGAAATTTATACTAAACCTTTCCCATGGCTGAGATCTGTAAAACATTTGACAGCTGAGGGGAAAGGAAGAAGTGGGAGTCTCCCAGCAAGGATGTGATGATGGCCTCCTGGGGTCCCGCTGCCCCTGAGAGGTGATCCCAGCTCTGCCACGCTGGGCAGCCCAGGACATCTGTCACAGGCCCTTGGAGCTGGCAGCAGAGCCCAGCCCAGAAGATGCACAAGCTCCTCAAAGCCACATGAGCAGCTGCAACACCTACAGACTGATCATTCCTGACACAGCATTTCAATTTATATCCATTAGGAAATTGCAAGGCAATTTTTCCAGCATACCTGAGAGTTAAGTAAAACCTTCAAACACCCTGAGTCTTATGATGAAATTAGCAGGATTTGTAACATTAACATCAATTACTTTCCCTGCTGCCCACAAGTTTGCAGCAGCAGCAGAGGCTGTGACAGCAGCAGCCTTTAACATCTCAGGGACAGCAGCAGCCAGGCTTTGCATTAAGATCAAATTATTCTGTGCTCCCAAAGAACACAAGAGCTCCTGAGCACTACACACAAATGGAAATCACTTCAGTCCTACTAAATATTGTATAAAACATAAATCACTGACTGTGTGCCAAGACCTGTCCTTCTCTTCTGATATGTACCGAACAGAGAACACAAAAAACCCTTCAGAGATTTCACCTTTATTTTGGGAAAGGCACTGACTAAGCAACCAATTTCTGTTCAGACGTTATTATAGGACAAACAATTTCTAGTTTTCACAAATCAAACTATGCATGACAGAGCTGCACTGTCAAGTATCAAGCAAGCTATCCTATCAATCACTTATTTTTGAGTGGCTTGGCTTGTTCTGTGACACCACTGAAGGCTCAGGTCTGCCCTTGGATGTACTCAAACTATTTTCAGTGTAGGACACTGCACAACCATCCAGAGGCAGAACAGTATGAAGCTGTAACATGAACAGAAAAAAATGGGAAACCTGTATAATGCAGATCCTTCCCTTGCTGGCCTCATCCCTTTCTCTCACCTGAGTTAAGCTGGGTAAGCTCTGAATCTTTCAGAACCTCCAGCAAAGGCCTGGAATGCCCTGAATGCAGGCAAACAGAAAAAGGGTGGTGGGGCCATAGGGCACAGCAACACAGCCTCTCTACAGAACTAAGCGCGGCAATTTGAAAATATCTCACCTTGAAATTAAATGGGATGGGACATAACACAGGCTTTTGTTCTGTGTGTGTTTTTAAAAAGGTCATTTCTCTCATGCAAGTCTTGAAGCAAGCCTTCACAGGAATGTTATTATACTGTAAATTGCTTAACCAGTCAAAAGCAGTGAAATATTACCCTCAGACTGCCATCCTCCAACTAAACAGGAACATAAATCAGCATGACTGTTGCTAGTATCATACAAGACTAAGACACTGGCTGATCCCACCAGCTTTACTTTCTAACCATTGGTTGCCTTGGGCTCTTTACTGTATTAATTATCCAGAAACATTAGCATTCTTTGCTGTTCCGATGTGATTGGAAGACTCTAAAGGATATTTCTGCATGCTGCTTAAGCAAAGGGTAAGCTTTGTGCAGTATCATGTGATCAACAAAAAAATCCCCGAGTACTGCTTGCTAGTGGGTGGTGCAGAGGAACAAGAAGTGACTCACAACTCATAGTGGAAAATTTGGGGGGAAAATGTTTTAAATAGTCAGGAAAGTACAAAATGGCAAACCACAATTATTGGACTTCCTACGCCCTATGTACTGTGTAACAAAACCTTGTGTAACAAACGTCTTTCATGTAAGACTGAAGCCCAAATGTATCAGGGTTAAGTGAAGCAATTGCTGGGTCTTGCCCAGTCCCCTACTAGAGAGGGCCTCTACCTGTCCTGAATCTGCAGAGTCCTGAGGAAACTCATAAAGAAACTGGAGTAAGCTACCAAATTCCAGTATGACACAAAAGAGTTGGGGGGGACAACCCAAAAAGAGCATTTGGTGGAGCAAAAGCTCTCTATTTTCTCTCATTCTTAAGATGCAGAATTAAAACAATGAAAGAAATCCATGTATTTGAGATTAATAGGCAGGTATTTATCCATGTGCCACTCTGGTTGCTAAGAGATTTCCCCTCTACAGCAGTGTTGTATAAACAATAAAGCATTTTTGTCCACAAAGCAATCGTCTCACCTCACTGAATCAAGAGCCTCTCACTGCCATATCCCTTCTATATGGTTCTAATTCTGAGCTGTGAGGAAGCTCCCTCACACAAAGACAGTGCATGGATCTGGTTGGGCACGCTATTGTTAAACTTCACATCAAGTACATCATGGGCTTCCTGCAGCATGAGCAGAGTTAGCTGAGAGACTGCACATTTTAGCTCACAAGCTCAGAGGTAAATATGGGCTGAGAGGACAGCTCCTACAATTAATTCCTCACTTCTACAGTCATTTTCAGCTGGGGGGAAACCCACCCCGACAGCAACATTACAAACCTGCACATAATCTAAATAGCAGCCAAGAAAAATATTACTAATTCAGGCTGGTTTCAAACTGCAGCACCTCAAAATTCAACTCAAAGACAGAAACTTCTCTTCATACTGTCCTTTATCCTGGAAGATGATTCAGAAGATCTATACATTCACACAGAAAAAATGCCTACAGTGTAGATGGCTGCAGCAAATGTACTGCAGCATGTTACGAGTCTCCTAACGTGCTCGCTAGAACAGAAGGCAGTGGGTTTCTCTGTGCTTTTCATTATGTATAGTACTGCCATGGCAGAGAAGAAAGAGAAAAGGGCAGGGAAATGCTGACTCCAGCCCAACCAAAAGATGCACATATGTTAGAGGAAATCTACATGTCGTTTAGGAAGCACATGCATCGCTTCTCTGAGCATATGAAGATTATCCAATCCCCCCCTCAGGGGGATTTCACAAAGGCACACAGAAATACTACATGCCCAGGTTTCTGTAAAGGCAGCTGGCTCCTTGATATGTTCTTGAAAAAATTATCATAAAATACAGCCAAAGACAAGAAATCGTGGCAGGGCCTTATTTCTATGGAGCAGAGTACAAGGTGTCATTTATAAGGACACATCCTCAGAGCTGCCAAAGTAGCTGGCCTCTTTATCTGTCATTATGCCACAAACCATAACTATTTTGCTTTATACCTTAGAGAGAAACAGTAAGCCTGGAATCACATGGAGGCTCCTGACCTGAACAATGAGCAATGCAGTGCCTACTGAATTTTTCAGATCCTAGTTTGCTGAAGGGTTTTCTGCAGCTAAGACAAAACTACAGCAGAGAAAAACCAGGCTCTGTAATCTCAGCCATGTATTTCCCTAACAAAAGAAAGTTGCTAATAGCAGATGGCTCCAGCTCAATTCTGTTAAACAGCTCACCGTTAAGAAAAAAGAGAAACACGGAAACACCTTATTTCTGTAACATTATCCCAAAAATGGATGTTTCAGAAGGCAAACATGTGACACAGTCCCAACACAAAGAACAAAAATCTGCCTCTACACACATCCCTTTTAAGTACATGTATGTAAGACTAAACTATTATGGTATGCTTTGCTATTAAACCTAAACGAAAGCTCAGCATTAAACCTCACATGATGGTTACAAACTATTTTCAACTCACAGACAGTTTGCATATCACAGTAACATAAGTGGGCAATGAATGCACACCTTCTGCATCATCACTGCAATCAACTAATATCCAATTAAACATTCAATTGCTTTGCAAACCCCACAGCCGTGGTTACAAATGATATTTTACAACGTTAACAAATTACTCTGACAGCTACCAAGTTACAGGCAAGAACAAGCTTTGATACTTCAATTGCAAGGTAACAAAATTAAAACAAAAGAATCCCTGTTCAGAATTTGGCACAGATCTAGATACCTTTTTCTTCCGATCCCGGGATCTTTTCCTGTGTTTTCTTTTTTTCTCAGTTTCTTCCTCAGCATTTATTTCTAAATCCCTGTTTTTCTTTAACTGTGATGCTGCGTGAGCCATAATGCATTAAAAATCCTTTACAACAATGCTCCCTTGTAAAAGGTGATTTCCTCGGGCACCTTTAGCCAGCCCTTACAGCAAATGTTCCAGTGATTGGAAGGAGATCTGTGACCAGAGCCAGGAGCACATTCAGGATTCAGAGATCTCGCAGAAGCTTGCAGTCACTACAAAAACATATAGTTGCAGATTTCTTCCTATACCTTTCTGCACCTGAACCCTTGTAAAAGAGTGCAGCCATCGTAATGCATTTAACGTAATGAAAAAGACAGCTGGGACAGAGAAAGCTGTATTATGGCTGTATCCCCTGCCACCAGCTGGAAGTGTCTAAGTGACTCCACTGAAGGGGGAATGCTGAAAAGGAGAGCTTTCTATTAAAAAAATTCCAGAACAACAACATATGCTGCATTGTTTTTTCTTCACTGATCTTCAAGCATGTTTTTAAAACCTATTAAAAAAATGCAGTGTTAGTGTTGTACGTCTCTCAGCTAGTTTTGTATAGTAAGCCATTTAACCTATAATGAAATGGAGCAGCTCCTACTTTAGGTTAACTGCTGATGGTGACAAAAAAAATAAAATAAAAATTTATTTTTACCATGGAGACTCTGACTGCATTATGTAGAAAACAATACATGCATTGCCATATCTTAACAGTGTGTCCTTTATACTGATTTTTCAATTCCAATACATTTTGTGAGAGAGGATCACAGAAAGCCCTGTTGTATTTTTTCCTTTTTTTTTTTTTTTTTAACATACTTATTACAACACATCATACAGAAAGAAAGATGCAATCACACTGGTGTGTGAAACAGGCATTTAATTCATGGGAGATTTTCTGGCGCTGTTCATTTACGTGGTCAGAAAGGGAAATCGGCACTATTTCCATGTAGTTGGAAATGTACTTTTAGGCTTTTATGTCAAGGCTTGCTTCAATCATCTTACTATTTTTGCCACCTGAGTCCTCAATGACTGCAGCTTTTGAATATTCATTATGGGAGGTAAAATAGCAGCAGTATTAAGGCCTGCAGGAGGATCTTTTACTAGGATGAACACAGAGCAAGCATCTAGTAAATAAGGAACCATATTTTTTTCTGCACAAATATGAACAATCAGCAGCTTGCCTCAAGACTGCTGTTTTTAACCTTTCCCAGTATTCCTAGCAGCATGCTTCACTGTAATGAAGATTAGCATTTTAAGGCAGTCTGATTTCTTCCAGATTAAATCCTAAAGTCTCTCCAAGCAAAACCAGTGTGTTTTACATAGTACTAGCATTTCTTTCCAGAAAGAAAAAAAAAAAAACAACCAGAATCTGTCGTAAAAAATTAAGTTAAATTTAAATTTGAAGTGCAATTAGCCAAATCAGGCTGAACCTTCTCAGTGCAACATAAAATCCAGAGATGTCTCACACGTTTGTAAATATTCTTCCCCTGAACTTGAGAGACACTTTTTGAATTCTGGTTGCTGAGGCCCAGCAAGCAACATGCTTTAGTTTTCACATAACATGGCTAAAAGAAAAATAAACTTTTAAATCTCCAAAACAGAAACTACTTTGAACACACCGTATGTTGTCCAAAGGGTAGCACATAGTGCACTGCTTGTCTCCTGTTCACAAGCTGACAAACTAGGTTTAAAAAGCTGTTTATTTTGGAGTGATTTTTAAGAAATGCTCAAGGATGGAGGCCACAGCTGTGTGACCTTAGGGATTTTTCTTCCTGATGCAGTAAAACCACAGGTTTCTGTGTGCATCCCAAGCTCCTGTACCTATAAACCACCATGTACCTCTCCATACTCCCCCTCCACAACTGAAGGACTTCTGAAGCCTCATATAATGCTGCCTTTGGAAAGCTGTAGGAAGAGGAATGCTGCTCTTGGGCAGTGCCTGGTTTTGAATCAGAAGCAGTAAATTCCCACTTCTCTGTGTTCTGTAGAGACTTGAATAAACACGTTTCTCAAGATGCAGAGAGTACACCCCAAGGATGCCCAGAGCATGCTTTGAACTGCAAGGCTCCACTGCAAGCTGTCAAAGGCCACGCTCAGGCAGGCACCTGGATTTTGGCCCAGCTCTTCAAGGAAGCCCAGGGTAGCAGTGAGAAGACTCTGCTGTAGCACAGGAGCCCTACCAGAGAGAGGAGCTGGCCAGGCTGCTGATTTATGGGGGCTGTAGAAGGTACCCCAAGAAGAACGGTGGACAAACTATCAAGTTTGGGCAGGAAATGGAAGACTGCCTCTTGCCTATTAAAAAAAAAAATTAGAAAAAGAAAAGAAAAAGCACCCAAAGCTTTACTTTCTGGCCTACAAGCTGCCTGCATGACCTGGGCAGTTATCCTCTTGGAAGCTCAGATCTTTCTCTGCAAAATAAAGTCGACATTAGTTCCCCTGTCTGACAGAACACAGTTATTCGCATGGAAGTGCCTAGAAAATACAGCAGAACCAGAACTTACAGTGGATCCAACAAAATTCAACAGAGTTTCATCCCACTTATTCCCAGCACATTTCCATCTGGATTTGAAAGACTCATGAGTCTTCGCCTTAGGAAACCAAGTTTATTTGAGCCACAGCTGAAGTGAATGCTGCTGTCATTCACTGCTTGCTGGCTAATCCTGTGATGTCCTATAAGCCTTTTAACCACACTAGCCTGTAATTTATGCTCAAATAACCTCATTAAATGAAAATACAAATAATGCATTATCAAGTGTTAGGTGTTTAAAATACTTGAAGCATACTTTAAAAAATGCTGGCACAGAGAATAACACGCACATATCCAGCTTAAAAGCCCACGTGCCACCTTATGCACAGGTTGAATTCTACACAGGTAGAAAGCAGCCCAAGCTTTCATTAATGAGAATAAATGCTAAGAAATGAGGATAATAAGTGAACTCACCCAATCCCTTGAGATATGCATAAATTGGGGGATTTTATCTGTCAGCCAAGACTGTTTCATCCCAAGGATCGTTTTAGCTAATTAATCAATTGGACATAACATGCAGATGTTTTTATTATGTGGATTACAATCCCTGCTTGAACTACAGAGTCCAAACTACTCCAAAATTAGATTTCAGGAAGAGAAAATGCCTTTTCAAGCTAGGGTTTTGAGAAATTATGTTTTAGCTATGATAAAAAGAGATCAGCATAAGAATAAAAAAGATCCCTTATAGCTGGAGAGATACTAACTAGGGAGATTTTGTGTAGCTTGTACACTGGGATAGTCTCCAACAGAAAAGAGGGTATAAAAAAAATGTGAGTAAAAGACTCAAGATTCCTGTGGAAAAGCAACTGTATATGTACAACTGCTGCTTTTGGGGAAATGGTGAACTGGCACCATTCACTGAAAGGTGATAGGGCACTGCCAGATGAAAGCTGGATGAAGTGTGAAGGTTTTCATGCCAGATATGTCATAACTCTCTTCAAGGGAATTGGGTACTGGAAATCTTCATTAAGTGTTTCTTTTCAGACTTCAGTAAAATAATTAAGCTATTTGATTTCACCCTTAATTACAAAGTTAATGAAATGCCAGTGAGTGTTTCAGCACAATCCATAGGGTCCTGATAAAGAATGATAAACTGTATCTTACTTGAACAATGGGAAATTTACACTTTCTGTTAGCACAAGGATAATGTCTGCTTAGCTTCATCTGCTCACAGAGTCATAATAATAATGGCTGGAAGTGATTTTATCAACTTGAAAGTGTGTCATTTGGTTTAGTTTAAGATGCTAGTCCCACTGTTAAAACAAGATTCGAGAGACTGCAAAACAGCATTAAGCATATAACATTGAGATGGATTTAGAAAAAAACATAAAAAGTTATAGGAGGAAAAGGTGTTCACAGTCTAATTACTGTGTTAATTCATCAACTGGTCAGCAGCTTACAGAGCAAGGATAGCACTATCACTTTTACAGTTCTTTTAAACAAATTATACAGCACTAGGAAAAAAGAAAAAAAAAAAAAGATGAGATATTCGTACAAACATCGGCTTATTGAGAAAATGCCAAAAAATAGATTTATGAAAATCTACGGGTTTTTAGGTAAGATGGAACACCACAGAAACATTCAAGGTTTACACTTCTCAGATCACTGTGGACCCAAAAAGCTTCTAATCACACACAGTGCTAGAAGGTCACTATGGCAGCTTTTACTGGTAAACCAAGCATGTTACATTTTCCCAACAATGAAAAGAGCATTATAGGTAGACTAGAAACAGCAGAGAGTAAAGGAAAGGAAAGGAAAACACATGGAGAGAAGTAAACCCAATTCTTATTAGGCTACTCCTGAATTCCTAATTTCTGAGTTTTCTGGTACACAACAAATGCCACTATTGCCCTGCTTTGGATTATGTTGAGTAAAACAGTGGAAACGAGAAGGGAGAAAAAAAGAACAACAAGGCTTACTAGAAATAAAAAACCAGTCAGTGAAAATAACATTTGGGGAGAAGACTAGGTGGAGGAAATTAAAAAAAACAACGAATACTTTGTGAAAATGAGTTCACCATAAAAAAACTTTCTAATGAGTCTTTTAAGATTCATCTGCTCATCAGTTAGACTAGCAGGCCTTGTGTCTCAAAATCAAACAAACAAAACCAAACACGACTAAAAACTTATTTAACATCTAATTATACTTTTTAGCTCCTGTTCACACATTTGATGTCCAGGATAGGATGGACCCATCTCCAAACATATAGAAGATCGAGGGCACTAAGTAGCAAGTGAATGAAAAATAAGAAAAGTTAAGGCTTGTTTGGCTCTTCTGTGTTGTTGCATTGAGTTTCTCCCACTACCTGCTTCTTCTAGCAAAATTCTATTTTGGCCATAACAATTCCGAAGAAACTGGGGAAACGTGACAGTGAGGAAGGGATGTACACTAAAGAGCAGGAAATACTTAAATTGCATTTTATACACCACTTTTGCAGTGCTAACCCCTTACCTTCTTTGAATTTACAGTATAAAATTTGGAATTGTACTGAATTAAGGGATGCAGTGATAAATGCCAGAGGCTCACTACTTCTTAAATGACCCTTCTTAAATTTCCTGCTGGAAATTTAAGTAGAAATTATAACAATTGTAAAAACAAAAACAAGCAAACAAACAAAAACCCAAGCCCAAACAAACCACCACAACAACAAAAACCAAAACTAAACCAAACCACTCCAAAAACCCTCAAACCCTCCCCAAAACACCCACACAGAAAACTATCATGGAATAAGCCCTCTCCAGACACATCACCTGCTTTCTGAGCTGAAACAAAATCAAAGCAGCAGCCACTTTTGAGCTCGTAGAAGGAAGTGCAAAATTACTATTTCTCTGTGCAAGGATGCCACATTTTGGCTTAACTGATGAAATTACTCCTCCTGTGGTCCACCTGACTCAGAATATGAGGATGGCTGACACGTTTGTGAATTTTACCTTCCAGCGGGAGGACGACTTTTAAAGAAAATTACTACAGATTTTTGTTTGTTCTTAAGATTTGCTCTGTAAATCTGGACAGTTCAAAAGCTGAGTCAAGGCTCACTCAGCCCATGGCTCCAGGGGCAGGGAAAATGTGGAAATAAATCTTCAGCTGTCCCAGGCTACCACGCAAGCATGGTAAATCCTCCTGCAAACAAAGTGGGAGACAGAAACAATGTGCTCAAGCACCAGCAGAGGAGAAAGGCCTTCAGAAGACTGAAGAGCACCCAGGACTGGAGATTACCAACCCTGGCTTTCAAAACAGGGTGATTTTGTTTGAGGCCTATACAGAGAAAGGGAGCTCACAGTGACAAATTTATATTAACTCTTCTGTGAAGATGGTGCAAAGAGTTTCATCTCTGATTCATAACCAACTAAGGAAAAGGTACTGATGTAACTTATTTATAGAGGCATACTAATTGCAAGATAGATTTTCTGGGGCTTTGTGGATGGAATTGCCGAGCAGCCCAGGAAATTTATCCAATGCAAGAAACACAGATAAGAGAAAGATATATAACCTTTAAATTGTTGCTGAGCAAACACACCAAAAACTTTCTTCCCATTCTCCCTCTGCCAAGAAGAATATTGCTAAAACCCTATATTTACTGGGAACCACAGAAAGTTTAACAAGAATGCACTTGGAAAAAACCATTTTTCTACTTTTTACCCCCACAATTCAAACACCACTCTACAGCCAGGACTGAAACTCCCATGTAGAGTGTCAGTGTCTTAGGGATCACTAGGGAAAATTACTAGGAAAAGGCATTAAACTGGTTTCACACATCTTAAGGAGTAGAAGTTATATCCCCAGTTATATCTAGAGACTGACTCTAGATCACAGTGACATAGTTTTCAATCCTCTCTTGGAACTACTCAGTGGTGTTCTGAAACTTTATATTGAAAATATTAACTTCCCTCAGATTCCTACTTTCATTGTTTCTTTCTGCCTACTCCACCATGCTCTCCAGCTACCGCAAGCCCCAGTCAGCAGGTCAGTGGAATGGTGCTACAGGGCACCAAACTGAGTATTGATCTGGTAGTTTTGTCAGATGTGTCTGCAAATGACACCAACAAAGCCAGGAAAAGCCACCCCTGTATTTATAGGAATAAGTGCAAAAGCAGGTTTGGTGTCAGTTTTGCACTCCCACACGCAGAACTTGAACGCTGTCTGTGACATGATAGGAGGATCAATCCCATCCTGGTGAGCTTCAAAAAAAGAAACACAAAATGCCATTCATCAGGATTTTATGATTCAGTTACAAACTTCACCCTGAGTGGTCAATTAATCACTGCTGCATCTGTTAACTTCTGCTCCAACACATGAAAGCAATCTGCTCACACATCCAGTGAACACTGAGGCCAAGCCGGGGTTTCCCCCAGCATAAGGAAAGCAGGTATCAAGGAGGTGGCTCTCAGAAGCTCCTCTGCCAGGTCATCCAGTCCCCAAACAGATACAAGATGAGTTATTCCCTGCTCATCTCAGATGGAAAACTCCCTGTCTCAGAGTGGTTTAAAAATAACCCAAAACAGCAGCAGAAAATGTCTTTGTGGTATTTCAAGTTTCTCGGCATCAAGTCCCCGCCTGCTGTCTCTTTTTAGGAGCAGCAGCAGTCTCATAATAATAAAAGCTACACAAAAAGCTTTTATTAAAAACCACTGCAGAGCCTGCAAAGGTGCCAGGAAGTGAATGTGCTTAAGCAAATGAAGCTACCAAAGTGAGAGTGGGATGGCATCAGCCACCAACAGATGCAACACCTTTGCCTGTAGTTAGTAGATCACTTTCCAGTACCCTTTAAACAGTATTCTTTGATTTTTGTTACATTTGAGTCAGAAAGATACACTTTAGGCTAAAAAGAATTTTGACCAAGTGAGTCTTTCTATAAATGACTGAACAATGTGTATCCAGGGGCTGCAGGCCTCTCTGCCTTAGCAAGAGACTGTGATCATGAAAATATCATTTAACCTTCCCTACCACGACACAGCCCCAAAAGGGAAAGTAACTTTTAACTTTGGACAAAGGCAGCACTTTATCACCTTCTGCAGTGGGTTATTCCCCCCACCCACTGCCAGCAGTAGGGAGCTGCACTGAGTGACCCAGTGCCCGCATATTTTCCTGTTGCCAAGCTCTGCACATTACGAGCAACTTACTTGTTTTATTTTGAAATAAAAAGTTGCTGAGTTAAGTGCAACAAAGGACACATCTGCAAAGGTCACAAGAAAGACTCTCTTTGAAGTTTCCAGCATTTCTCAGTTGCCCCAAGACCTCCAGCTGTACAACTTTTTTGTTGAACTTCTGTGGTGCAAAAACGCAGAAATTGTAAGAAAGGAAGATAAACGGCTCCTTGGCTTGTTTGTAGGGTAGGTGGGTTTTTTCTCATTTTTTATTTCCCTGGAAAAAAATCAACTACTAGCATGCATAGTATTCCTAAGACAAGGAAAACAGGTACACACGAGCCAGTGAAGAGAGCTGCAGTTTCTCCCTGATCACTGCCACATTTGAGTGTTGGACCAAGGCTCCCTCAGCAAGTACAGAGCACATATTTACCTGCTCTGACTTTCATTGCACACTTCCCACTTTAGCCAAACTAAGTGCAGAATCTTCAGTGAAGACACTGGTCCCTGCCAGTATGCACACAATTTCTCAACCTTTAAGAAAACATTTGAAATGAAAATATAAAAGCAAAACAGAAACCTCCAACCCACTCCAGCATAAGAGACTCATTTAATTAGAATCCTTAATTATTCATTATTCCTTTTCCTATGTTGAAATGACCATCTTTGCCTCACTCCCAAAGGATTGTCACCATAATTAAGTCAGGGAATCATTAAAATCTCAACATGCTGCCCGAGTGAGATTTTAGTGCTTTAAGTGTTCTGCATGCTCCATGCAGCAGTAAGTTGACTTTTATAGGGGGAAAATGCAAAAGAGCAGAGGTATCAAATGCATATTTTTCAGGTGACATTTTTCTCACTTTCTCTTAAGTAAATTCATATACCAGTCATAAAATCTACAAGTTTACACTTAAAAAAATTGTATGTGAAGATTCTCAAGTTTCCTTAAAATAACAACCGGCATTATAAAACCCCCCTCAGGGTAATTTTAGAAACAGAGATAAATATTTTACCTCAAAAAAGAGACCCCAACCAAAACCTAAAAATCCCAAACCAAACAACAAAGTCCAGCTAGTAGTACTTTGATACTAAAATCCTGCTGGAAGAAACCCTTGGAACAAGAAAGGTAACTACAAAAGATTAGTCAAAAAAAAAAAAAAAATCACTGCCACTACAGAAAGTCAGAAATGTTTCTCCATAAATTTCACATAAAGCTATTAATATTCACAGGAGGCCAAGTTCTTTCTTGGCCTAGCAAGAGCAAGTGGGCATATGAAAAAACCCACTTACCTGTACAATAATTATAATTATCACAGAACAGGTGCACTGATGTGATGCCTGAAAGCCCAGGTAATGTTAGAGCCCTATTCATAACAACAGAATGAGGCAATTGCTGTCCAGATCTGCCTGTAAGCTGAACACACAGTACACAGGGGGTGGGAGGGAATGCATCCCTCCTGCTTGAGAGGGGGTGACTGCAAGCAGCAGAAGATGATGTTGGAGGGGGAGTTGTTTAGTTTGCGTTGCATGGCAAACAACATACATCAACACAAGTTTACGTACCAGGGATGTAAACACAAAAGTAACAGCCTGGAAAGAAGTCTTTCTCTCTCCTACACAGCTTTGCTTGGGCCTCATCTGGAACACTGTGTCCTATTTCAGGCACTAAATTTCTAGGCAAAAGGTTGTCAGCTGGAGATGTGAAGAATTTATTGCTTTAACTCTGAAATTGCTCTTCTTCAGAAGACAACCCTGAACACCTTCCCTGAATCTGTGGTTAGTAATAAATAGCTTTGGATGTGCATATCCACATACTCTTAGCAAAGACAACACCCAGCCAGCACTGCAACCTTGTTCATTTGCCTGTCTCTCCCCACCAGCCCTCCTGGCTTTTCATTTGTCCCCCCAGAATAGGAAAACCCAGATGACTGGAGGTAAACCTACACAAAAACTAAAGATTACTCTTTTTCAATGTTTTAGAATTTTTAAAATTTCTGTTCCTGTGATTTGTTTTACTTTAAACTAGTTTGCGGAGGGGCTGAGAAGGAGGAAATGTTGCAGGGAAATTTTGTCCAGGGATAAAGGTGCTGTTTCTCTTTTAAAGACAGAATAAATTCTGACTAAAATGTTTAACAAACCTAAACCTTAAATAATCAATACTTCACAGAGCAGGAGAAGAAAACATACAAGAACTGTTATCCAGAACAGCTCCCAGGGTACTAAAATGGGTGCAAAGAACAAGGGTACATAACATCAATGACTCCATGCAGCTCATGCTAGGACACAGGAATTACACAGGCTTAACATAAAATTCCAGCCACTG
Source organism: Eopsaltria australis (assembly GCA_034509425.1). NCBI lineage: Eukaryota > Metazoa > Chordata > Aves > Passeriformes > Petroicidae > Eopsaltria > Eopsaltria australis. Next base: position 4,254,002 of record JAVTVJ010000138.1, read on the forward strand.
GAGTTTGTTGATGTTCTGGATTTGGTTTCAGGAGGGGGGGGTTGACACTTCTTGGAAAACAGGCAGGATAGCAAAAGACTGGTGAAGACCAAATTAGTACTGAACTTGAAAGAACAGGGTGTGGAAAGAAAACTCAAAAAATCAGGAGATAATAAAATTGTACATTAGTCTGGATAAACTTCCAGGCCCAGAGCTCTCCTGTATCTGTATCTGAATCTGCCACCACCTGGAAGTTATTGGGATGACCTGCAATCAATCTGAATTTGTCAAGAGGAAACTGTATAAAATTAATTTCATTTTATTTCATGGAAAGGTGACAGGTGTTAGAGACTGAAGAAAAGCAATACTTGTTCCTGCCATTCTCATAAGCAAGGTAAGGAACATGGTGCTGATGAAAAGATTGTTAGATAAATCCAAGAGAGACCTGGTAAATGAACTCAGGAACCAGATCTTAACATTCACTGTCAAAAAGGATGGATGTTCTGCAAAAGTTTGTCCTGGATTTGCTTCTCTCCAACGTTTCATTAATGATTTGGGCAATACGAAAAGTTTATTACCAATGCAGACGTGAAACTATAAGAAGCACATGCATGTTAAAGAGTGAAACTTTAGACCAAAATGATAAGTAAGACCAGAGGAATGGTGTGGGGAAAAAAACCCCAAACAAAACAGATTAATTTCAGTGAAAATAAGGAGGAAAAAAGTTTTTCACAGGCTAGAGAACAAGTAAGGACTGTTCTTCAGCATTGTCTGCAGGGTACAAAACCTTGCAGGTTCAACGCAGGACAACAGACAAGCAGCAGAGTAGAGTGCAGAAGGTACAGCCTGCACAGTGAAATCACCTTTCTCTTCTATTTAGTATTTGCAAAGCCTCAAGTCTACTGTGACTGACTTCTGCTATCCTGCTGCCAGGATGATATGAATATTTGGGAAACAACAAGAGCAATCAGAAGTCTGTAAAACACATCCTCTTTTTGCCTGAATAAAAGATGATTGATGGAACATGGCAGTAGTCCTCAAGTCCATCAAAACCTGACAAAACACAGAAGAAAATACTGTCCTCTCCACTATTACTATGGATAGTTTTAGGAGTAGAAGGTTTCAATTGCAGCAACCGGATCTGGGCGAGATACTATGAGAATTTTTAACAATAAGGAAACTCTGCAACAGCATGCAAGGGACCAGTATGGAAACTTTATAACTTTCCCTTGTAAAATGCATATGAGGATCCACTTGGTCATTCTTATATCTGTGCTGCTCACGACCATCCTATGAGCACTGTACCAAGAGGTATCCCAGCTTTCAAAACCCTGTTCTTAATTCACCCTTACTGAGACAGTACAAACCCATTTTATTGATTTCAGTGTTTTATAGTTTAGTAAAGTTGACAGTTAGAAATATATTTTCTTAATGTAAAAATCTATGACCATTAGCTGCTTCACATTATCAGAAGCAGAGAGCTCCAAATGAAGATCCAAATCAAGAGAACAGTGATGTGTTTGAATTACTCTGGCAAGTCTGAAAGCCTTAAAAAGGTATTTCTCTATGTATCAAAAACAGGATTTAAAACACCTACTTTTATTCCATAAATTTAAAAATTAAGAGGAATTAAACACAATAAACTACATAGAACTACACAGTATGCTGAGAAGTCTGCTCTAAATTACATGCACATTAATGAACTCTAAAGAAAATGCAGTTCAAGATCCTTAGGCCAGTGAGGAGGGGCACACCAAGCTCGCTACCCTGGTCTTCAGGAGAGCAGGCTTTGGCCTCTTCAGGGATCTGCCTCATCGAGCACCATGGGATAAAGCCTCCAGAGGGAAGAAGGACCCAGGAAAGCTGGTTGATATTCAAGGGTCCCCTCCTCCAAGCTCAGAAGTGATACACTCCAACAAGAGGAAGCCAGGCAAAAACACCAGGAGGTCTGAGTGAAGGAACAAGGAGTTCCTGGATTAACTCAAACACAAAAGCAAAGCCTAGAGAGGGTGGAAGCAATAGCAGGTGGCCTGGGAAGGATGCAGAGAAATCGTTCAAGCAGACAGGGATGAGGTTAGGAAAATTTAAAGCCCTGATAGAATCAAGCCTGGACAGGAACAGTAAGTGCCACAGAAAAAGCCCCTCTATAGGTGTGTTGGTGATAAAAGGAAGACTTAGGAAAATGTGGGTCTTCCCTGGAAGGAAACAGGAGAAGAATGAGGGACTCAACAAGGTTTTTGCGTCAGCCTTCACCAAGAAATGCTCCAGCTGCACTGCACGAGTCCCAGGAGGCAAAGGCAGGGACTGGGAGAATGAGGGACTGACACTGCAGGGGAAGATCCTGTCTGAGACCATCTGAGGAACCTGAAGGTGCACAAGTCCATGGGACCTGATGAGATGCAACTGCAGGTCCTGAGGGAACTGGCAGCTGAAGTTCCTAAGCCATTATCCATCATATTCAAGAAGTTGTGGTAGGCTGGTGAAGTTCCCACTGACTGGAAAAAGGGAAGCATAACCCCCATTTTTTGAAAGGAAGCCCCAGGGAACTACAGGGAAGCCATCAGCCTCATATCAGTGCCTGCCATGTAGAAGGGTCAGAGCAAAATGGTATTTAAGGTCCATTTCAACCCAATCCAAACCATTTTATAATTGTACCAAGTCCTAGGCACCATTTTTTCCTTACACATTAAGATGCTCTGTTTTACAGTACACACAAAATCAAGACTTTACATGGACTCTTTAGGGACATTGCCACACATTAACTTGAAAAATCACTACATAAAACTACAGCTATTTAGAGACATCAGACTAATTGATAACACATCTCTTCTAAAGATATCTTACATAGCTTATAAAAGCAGCAAAAGATTAAAATTTAATTTTTAGCCTTAGAGCTGCTTTCTAGAGTTACAGTGTATATTCTGAAGGGTATTGACAGGCTACATAAAGACAAACTAACAAACATTCAAGTTACAGAGGCCACAATCCAGTTCAACTGCAGTTTGAGTAGCTGTGTAGCTTGGCAGAGGCTACAGATACAGTGATAATGAAAATCAAATTTTGGACTGCATCACAAGAACCGTGTTTGTGAACAGTAAATGAACAACTTACACACTATTCAGTAAAAAAAAAAAAGAGAAGCACTAATCAGAATCAGCCAGTCCTCACAGGCTGCCTCTGCGTAGGCTGAATAATTGTCTCATCATGATAATAGGCTTTATGATAACCATGATCTCACCAGTGCACTCAAAGATCCAAAATGCTGCTGGTACTCTCTCACCCACAACAAGGCACACTCGCCCTTTGCATTTGCAGAAAATCCTACTCTGCAGCTTCAACCCTTGGCTGTTAATGCAAGCAGGGAGTAATCTTGTTATTTTTTATGCCTTTGCTTTCAAGGCACTAAACCTATAGATTTCCTTTGTAGACAGAATAGCACAGACTAGAATTCCTGTTGTTATGAAGACACCTCCCATTCCACCATTAATACAAAACAAATAGCAGTTATCAGCAGTAATAAAAACTAGCAGTATGCACCTCATAAATAAAATAAAAATTGAGATGTAATTCTATGCTCTGTAGCTCATTTTCTCCATCTAATTTCTGCTTCACAAAGGCAGCAGGTTACAGTTTATTCTGCACTGAGACACACCAGAACACACCTTTTGCCACCACTTCCCCTTCCCTCCTCTCTTACTGGAGGCTTGGCACCATCTGCTTTTAAGCATAATTATATTGTTTTCTCTGGTTAAATAAGTGAAAATTAGCACCAGCCACAGGTCTGGTTAAGCACGTAAACTCAGGCAAGAAGGAAGGGAGCATTCAGCAGCGCTCCATCAACAACACCCATGGAAAAACCCAAGGGATGAGAAAGAACATCAGATGAGAGATTTCCGTTCCTGATGGACAGGCAGGACGAGCACCCTTGCTGTAGTGAGCTCTTTGTGTGCTAACACATGAGCTGCCACTGTCTCTTATAGAAAGGGCAGAAACTTCTGCCCCCATGACAAAGGTATTACAAGCAATACCACCCACAGAACTGAAGCATCTCTCTGTTTGCCTTAGGAAGATATTAATATATTTCATGGTGAAGTGACTGGGTTACACACAAGGATAGGTCAAGGGAGAGAGAAGCACTTGCAACAACTTAAAAGCACCAGCCAAGATTTATCATCAGTACAAACTAGTGGCAGGGAAGGCTGTGGACTGCTGCCAGCTGGATTTCCACCCTACAGACTCCTCCAGTCTCATTCCCACCTGTTTTAAGCACCGGACACACAGTGTCACCCTCCAAAATTTCACAGAAGTATGTCTATCCTTTTTAGTTTTCACAGCACGTGAGGTCTTAGCAGCCCCAGCCTCAGTGCAGAAGAGAACAGCAGCAGTGTGTGCCAGTTCCTGGAATGCTGCTGGAGCCAGCTCTGATACAGCCCGACCTCCCTGACAAAGCCTGGCTACTGCTGTAGGTGGGAAAAAAGAAACACTCTCTGGCAGCTTGTTGTCGTGCTGCCTGGAGTAAGGGCTGGCCTGCCAGGTCATGGAAGATATCAATAGAAGCCTCTCTGAAGGACACACTTTTATTCCTAAGAAAAAAACGAATCATTGCACCATGAATGGCATACTCATTCACTCCATCTGTACCACAGGTAAACTGTCCGAAATCCCACATAATGGCTCAAATTTAAACAAGCTGCTTCCTGAAAAGCAGAGCTGATTAAGTCTGATTTTCCACATCCCTGTGGATAGTATGTCTCCCCAGTACTCATTGCACAACAGCTTTAGGTCCCCACCGTTTCTTTCAGGCTCCTGCCAGCCCCTTCCAGCCCTTCCCTGGGTGCTGATGTCTCCACCCTCACCAGGTCCTTGCCCACGTCACTAAACCACCAGAGCATCCTGTCCTCTGACACATTCCCTATGGCTCTCAAAATGCCTTTCATGGTTGCACAGTCTCACATTTCCTCGGGAAACTAAAGTTAAACTGCACACACACAAACTGAAAAGCAGAAACGCTGTGGAAAACTGTAGGCATTTTGTTATAGAAGGTAGGAAGAACAAGTTTTTCTCTATACTTCAATACCCCCCCACCACAAAGCACAATGACAGCAACATTGGAGAGAGTTTGTGGAATAACGGCTCTCTGCACTTTTTAAGTTTTACTTAAAATTAATTAGTCCAGTAATAGGTAAACAGGAAGATGAATTTTCAATTTCATGCTTGGGTAATCTTCAGGGCATCTAGAGAAGATCACAGTGAGTAAGGCTGAAGCCTGCAATGTTCTCCTTCAGTTGGCAGATTTTTGGACAGATCTTTATTCTCTCAGTGGGACAACTTCTAGTACTCGAGGCTTTTAAAAATTGAAAAAACTTACATGATGACAAAACTGCAAAGGCTCAAAGGGGTTTTGAAGTCAAAACCTATGGAGATTCAGAATAATGCAATCTGTCTTGTACAGGACATTTATTGATACAGTCAATATTACCAGATAATACAAAGAACCTGGTAAGAAAAATTAAGCCTACTTACAAAGGGCACTCCCTCCATGTTCTAGTACTTTCCAAATGGAAGTTTTGGAAACAGAGATAATTACTGTCTTAAAGTACATCAGTAAAAAGTGCAACAAAGTCAATTAAGTCAAATGAAGCAAGGATTTATCAATCAGAACTGGCAAGACATCTCTGCCTGACCCACAAGAGGAAAATAATAATAGCCTTCCACATTGCTTCTTGTGATGTTTTTCTACGTGATGTTTTGACACATCAAAACCATTTTAAGAAGTTCCAATTACAACTTGCATTTACAAAAAAAAAAAAAAAAAAAAGAAGAAAAAGAAAAGAATATATACCAGAATACCAGAGACCCCACTGTGAAAAGGTGTCCTATTTAAAGAATCTTTAAAGCATCACGGTGGGGTACTGAATAAGTTTTAGTTTTTTCTCTTTTTTAAGCTCCAAGCACAAATCAAAGATGTTCTTCATCTTTGTTATCAAGTCTGCTAAGGAAAACAACAGACTCATAGACCCAGATGTGGTGAGGAGGCACCCAAATATATTGATCAGATTATTGAACACAGCTGTTTATAAAACTATAGATGAGGACACAGTTTATTACCACAGCAATCTGACCCAGCAGCATTAACCTAAAATTCTCCAGAACTTTCATTTCCAAAGCACCAAAATACTTTTGCTTCTTTCATATTTCTTAGCATTGAAAATAACTTGTTAGGGAAAAACATATTTCCCAAAGCCATTCGTCTCTGGACAGTTTTTATACTGAAAAAATCTGACAACTGAAAGAATTGCAGTTTTGGACAACTATTTAAAAATTTGGACAATTAACATTATCAACATCACAAACAACAAAAAAAAAAAATAGCTGAGTGATGTCCTTGTCACAACAGATGGTTTTGATGGGCATCAAATTTTGAGGCCTGGGCTATCTCTTTGTGCATAAACTAGACCCTTAAATCAAGGGAGAGCAAGAAATAGCTAGACAGCATTTTTGTCTAAAACTCCTTTCCAAAAAAGGGAATAGGAGCCACATTCACATGGTTTAAATGCCATCCACATGCCTGTATCTAGTGTGTCCTGCCCTTCAGAATGGCCTGGCCAGAAGACAACACTATGTTCAGGGACTTGAAACAGAATTGCCTCTCTGAAAATGACCTTTGGTCCATTTCAACTTAACCTGAAGAATATAAGCTACAATAAAGGCAAAAGAAAGCTGGGGTTCAAGGCTGAGGTGGGTTTTACTGGAGAAGACCCAGCAAGATCAGTGTTGAAGGACAGTAGGTCAGAAAAGACAAACCTGAGTATACTTGCTGCCAGGCCTAAGATTAGGACCAGAGGTAATAAAGACAAACATCTCTAGGATCCCATGGAAGTCTTGCAGGAAAAATTGAGAAGGATCATACGGGCATAAGAAAGCAGGTACTCCTTTTTACTCTCCATTTGTCTAGAAGGGATGGCAGCCTCCAGTACTGGCAGGGAAAGGAAGCCTGATGGGCTTTGGCTGAGGTGTCTGACAAGCACTTGCAAGGCCTGTGGTTCCAAAGGTGAACTGACACCTGGTGGCTCCCAAGGGACAGGTGTGACAACACAGAAATGAGCAGGTGTGATAAGGCTGGGACCAGGAACTGCTGCAGACACTCTCTGCATTCACACCCATACAGCAGAAAGCTCCACAATTTAATTGTACCTTGCCCATGGTAATGCTATTTCCTTTAACTGTATAAAAACACCAGTGATTCATTCCTGCTCATTTTCTCCATGTCAGGCATGATTTTATTCACCTTTATCGTACTGCCCTTTTTTCTTTCCTCTTCAAGCTGTACAGATCTACTCTATTTAATTTCCCCTCACACAAGAAGTGATTCTTTTGCTATTCTTTAAACCTATTCTCATTTTACATTCTTTTAGTAAGTAGGATGTGGGGGAGTGGAGAAACAGAAGGTCTTCTTAATCTCAATCTCAATCTCAATCAACAAAGGAATATAACTTTGTTTTGTTCTCTGTTTTTTTCCAAACTATTCCCAGTGTTATTTACCCACTTTTTTGATCATACTACTGGACTGTGAGCAGACACATTAAGGAGATACCTGCATGTTCTAAATTGTTGCTGCTAAACAAAGAAGTAAAGAAATCCAGAACAGAAAGGCTCTGTTCAAATACTGAAATGTACCAGATGAAGGAAGACATGCATTAATCTTGCCCAGTTTCCCCTCCAGGAAAGAAGAGTTATATATGTTTACACTTCATCTGCTTTATCCAATTCTGATTTAACTGACTGATTCTCATCTTCTCCCCAAGAGTACAACGTGTTTTTCAGTAGTAGTCAAACTTCACAAAGGATTTGAAGTCACTGGAAATCCTTAAATGCTTTTATGGACAAAGGACTCAATTCTGATCTTATTCTAAATGTGCACAAATCAGAAGTCATTCTACTGAGGCAAATGAAGTAATAGCTGAGTAACTGATACAAAGTAAAGCAATGCAAGCCTAAAAGCACGTTCCCAGAAATGCCACCAAGTCAAGAAAGCCATTTGCAAATGGCATTGCAGAAGGAAGGGTGAGCAACAGACAAATAAATGCTCATTTATTTCAGGACAAGAATGAGTTAGAGTTTCTGGAAGTGACATAACAGGAGCTAGTAACAGCTTGGCAGAGGAAAGAGCAACAAGATACTCCCTCATGCAGGGGTCTGGCAGCATCCCAGTAAGGGGCTGAAACTCGCCTGTATTGTTAAAACCATCAGTTAAATACAACCCAGCTGGAAAGTCACCTTAAAGTTTAAAAAGCTTTCCCAATGATTTGCTGAAAGAGGCAGCAGGGTGCAACACATCCAAATGGAAGGGGATTTAAGCATTTCCAAAGGCAAAGTGGTAAATTTTGGCCCCTATTCCATGAACAATCTCCTTGCTTCACAAAGATCTGGGTGACTGAGCATAAGATCATTCTGAGTTGCTTCCAGAGACTTATGGAAAGGTACTGCAGTTTTGTTATAATGACCAGCCATTCACTTGAAGCTGGAGACTTGTCCTTTCGTAATTGCAAAAGCTACCTGATGCCAATACATTAAAAAAAACCCAAATCAACAAAAAACAAGTGAGAAAATAGAAGTGGGCTGAGACTAACTATTGAGAAAACATAGCACAGCACAATTGAGCAGATTACTGCTGAGATTACACCTTAGGTGTTCCCTCAGGTGCAAAAGAGAACCTTGTAATTCCACTCCAATCTGTTTAAACCCATGTGCCTCACTTCAGCCTTCTCCAGCATGAATCCTTCCCACAAGCCTAACTTCAGCCATCATGGATCACAAAACACAGCAAACTTCAGCTCTGTATTTGGAATTAATAAATCAAACTCAGGGTTAATTTGTTTCATCAAAGCACAAAATACAGTTATTTTCATGACTGGGATTTCAAACTCTTTTCATAAAAGAGCACTGCAGCAAGAAGTGAATAAAGTCAGTTCTGTCCAGCTCAAATTTAAAGGCAATATATTTGGTTGGGTTTTTTGTTTTGCTACTATTAAAACAAACTCACCCTACTTGGATGAGCAACAATTTCATGTTTTACTCATATTTTAAATATTTCTCAAGGAAGTTGTGAATAACCCAAAGCATCATTTATCATCCTCTTTTTGGCAGGGGATAGAGTTATAGCACAAGTAGAAATCCAGGCACCAGAGACATTAATAAATGCAGGCAGCCCAGTGACTACCACTATCTTATATGCTTATGATAATGGAAAAGACTGACTTCACCCAGTCCTATGGAGTATTTGAATTTGCAGGTCTCCTGTTCACCATGGTGATAAAAATACAGGTCCTAGGATCAGAAGGCAAGCACTGGGTGCCTTGAAATAAGTAAATGAATAAATTAATAAAAGTGAGGCAAAGGTCTCCCAAAAAAAATCTTCAGTCAAGAATATAATGAAGGCTTGTGCAAAGCCATTGCAAGAGCAGAGACTGGATTTCAAGAAAGCCACTCAAAACCTGGCCTCCAGCAGAACATTTCCTCCCCTTTTGGATCATGCTGCTTTCAGGACATGCTGTTCACACTGGCAACTGCAAGGGGTTGTGTCATACCTGGCACAGATGAAGCCATAGGCAAACAATCAAGGCCATGCAAGAAGAAGCAGCAAAGGGAGTCATGCATGTCAAAATAGGCCTCAGGGGTGTGCTCACTGAACAACAACATTAACAAAATATTTCTAGTTGACACTGTATCTTAACCAAAAGTAAAGGATGCCACCCAATTTAGGAGCAAAGACAATTGAAAAGTCCTAACAAAACCAAGATGGTTTTACCCTACAGTCTTCAAAAAGATGTACTAAGGATATGGTGAAATTACACATCATACCAACTACCTTCTGTCAATACAGATTTTAAGATACCTGTGAAAAATGACTTTTCACTTTGATGGTTCACATTATTGTGACATCTGGCTGGAAGGGCCAGAGTTAAGTGTCTGTTGCTATTTTCATTAAAGACTATTTTATGCCTCAATTGCTGGAAAAAAAATTCACTTTTAAACTAGACTTGGCAGGCAAATACTGTAGCCAAACATGGGGGTTAATAGATTTGTCAAAGTGAAAAACACCTAACAAATAAAAAAGAAATGTAAGGAAGCTTACACAGTATCTGACACCTGACACTAACCTGACCCACAAAGTTGACATTTAATCCACCTATTTAGAGAGGCACAAACTGGTATTTATTAACCAGCTTTACTGTCTCACTGGTAACTGCTACGTTATCCATCAGCAATCTACTGATTTTTCCTTAAAGGTATAAACATTCTGGCAGGTCTAGAAATCAAAATTCTTCTTCATGTAGTAGTATGTGCAATCATTACATCCTTTCACCAGCACATCCACAGGCTTTGGGATCACTAAGACACTTCATCTCCCCAAACCTGCAACTCCAGCACTTTAAAGACTTAAAACCTTGCAGGAATTGAATGGCCTGTGGAGCACACCCACCCTCTTGCTGCTCCCATGCAGCTCCAAGAAAGGGTGTGGAAAAGCTTCCCTGCAGCACATGTATCCCTGTCCAACTCATACAAATCCTTTTCTTGTCGCAGGGGACAACTGCAAGCTCAGCTGCTTGGAGGAACTGAGATAAATTCAAGTTGCTGAGAGGAAGGCAATGCCTGTGAGCACCCCAGAGGGGAACATTTGCAAGGCTCAGTAGGACCTGCTACTGTAGGACAACTGGATTTGACAGCTCAGCAATGGAGCTGGCAGCCTGGAAGCTGAGAGCAGGGACCATTCACACCAACACCACCAGTGCCATGCATCTCCCTGAATCAGAGCTGCTGGAGAAAGCAACTCCAGTCACTAACAAGATGAGATTCCTTCTCTCTGTATCTGGGTTACACAGAATTCCATGGCCCTTAGACCCAGTGGAGGCGCAGAAAGAGACAGAGGTGCTGCGAGTCTGAGAGCACCCATAACCTGGATTTCTAATTATTCAGGAATTATTCTCCATATCACCATTCCTGGTATCACAGGACTCCTTCTCCACCTGTGAACAGCCTCAAGGATCAAACCTTGTTTTCCTGAAGACCAAAGAGGTACAGACTCTGAAGAAAAGAATTTGGCTCCCTCCTTCTAGTGACAACCTGAAGCATAATCACCAGCCAGTGACACGTGCATGGATCTGTCAGGAGAGCTGCACTAAGGATCAGTAAACCAGTGCAGCACAACTACAGCAGCCAGAACCAGGCATGGGACACAACCCTAGCACCAATGAAAAATGTTGGCTGAACTCACTGGAATCACATGAGAAAGCCAGAATCAACTGAAGAAGCCACAGGAATGGAAGTTTAGAAGAAGAAGAGAAAGCTGAGAGGTTTGCATCTATCCATTCCTTCCACCCCAGAACAATAATTTCTAGGAAACTAGAAAGTTTCTAAGTTGTATGCACACAGAGGGATCAATAATGTTTCCCCACGTGGATGCTGCAGTCAACAGAAATTAGCAAAGTTATTAAGAAATTTTTCATACCCATCTTGGTATCAGGGAATTTTATGAACATTTTGAAAGTTAATACTTTTGATGAACATTAAAGGAAATCCAGTAAAAAGTTAGATTATCAACACAAATATTTACTGATTAAAGTCCTGACACACAGAGTGTGCAAGAGTGAAAAATGTGAAATTAGGCAGTAACCAGCCAAGGTCCCACCAGGTGCCTGAAACTTAATTCTTAACTGTAAGCTTTTCTCCCAAAGGCATAGAATAGAAATCCATCCCAGAGATGCATGGAACCTTTTGAGTTGATGTATTTAACTGCATGACAAGCATTAATAGGAACTGACCAGATAAATTCCAGCATAGCTGCTTTCAAAATATGTTACTTAACCTAGCTGAACCCACAATCTATTTTTTTTTTGTGTTGAATTGCCACTGAATTGATATGAGTTTTAAATAAAATTCTTATGCAGCATGGTATTCAGAGACATGACTTTGGTGCACTACCATCTTGTGGACTATCTAGGAAAAACAGTAAGTGGAGTTTTATATATGCAACCAGTTCACATTCAGAGACTATGCACTAATCTGTGAAAAGAGCCCTAAAACTGTGTTGGGTACATGGAATGAGGAATGGTTCTTTGATTTCTTAGGGCTTGGTAGATTGTACCAAACTTCTTTTTGATAGATTAGCACCAACATGTGATATCACCAGTCTTTCCTGGGAGAAGGCTTCCACCAAAACTGCAAGCTTGCAGAGAGCAGCTGCAGAAGATCAGTTAAATACTGTGCTGGCTCAAATCCTCTGCTGCACAATTCCAGGCTCTCACCTGCACAGGTGTGGGAGTTTCCCCTGTAGATGCAGCTGAACTTTGTGGCCTGAAAAATAAAATCATAGCCTGGTACTCAATGCCAGCGTTGGGAGTTTGCTTAGGTTGGTTAAGTTAGCAGTGTTTTACCACACATTCTTGTGTATAAACATGTGAATGTATGTATGTTATAGTCATGAAAATGCATTTTAAGACATTATTTACATGCGTGTATGTATACAAATATTGTGTGTGTAAACACACATATACATTGTAAACACTTGGAACATGATAAATTGCCTTCTGGTATTCATTACTGTGGGTGTTACCTCTCTGCAATACAGCCAAACCTCCATGATGATTCATTCTTCTGCATCTTTCTCTCATAAGATATTTCTTGTGAGCATCCAGAAATATGCTAACAAATTTTAAACTGTGAAGAACGACATGATCTAAGAATTGAACTCAGTGCAATGAAATAAGTATATAAAGAACAAACCCACATCAGACTTTTGGTTCATTGCCTGGTTATATTCACTACCAACAGTCTGCTCCCAACTCAGTAGCCTTAAAAACCAGTATCACATTCAGGGATGTAACAAAGACTATAAAACTATTTCTTTCCCCAGTATAATGGTGATACCCTAATCCTTTATCCCTTCATGATAATTCCCAATTCCAAAACTCTCTCACCATTCCAAGTATCACTGTTGAGACTGTCATCAACTTTTAAGAAATACTCTGGCTTCCCTCTCACTTTATTTCTAAAAAGTCCATTGCAAGTGCTCCCTCATCCTACTTGCCACAATCACATCATTCCCTGGAACCCTTGACTATGACCAGCCCTCCCTTTCCCCCAAGCCCTGTTCAAGAGGTAGAGGATATAATGAGCTTGAAAAGAAGCAAAACCTTCAAACTGTTGAGCCACATAAGTTAATCAATAAAGTACAACAGACCTTTCACTGCAAATTTTATAAAGCTGGTGACTGGGATATCTTAACCTATGGCCCTAGAAACACCCAGAATTGGTGCATACACAGTGGATTAAAAACCAAAACAAATAAAAAACCAACCCAAAACGTTCTCCTTCAAAAATCCCATCACCTGTTGCAGTAGCACCAGTTTCCTATAGCTTTCAGACAGAGCCCCTTAAGTCACAACAAATCACTTGAAAGAGAACAAATTCTGATTTAAGAGTCCCTGAACAGAAAGGTGTGAGGGGGAGGTATAAAACCATTTCTCTCTATGAGGAGAACTTTCCCAGATTTGTATCCTTTCAGATTATCTAAAAAAGAAAATCATAAATAGCATAGTTTAGTAAGAAAGAAATGAGCATTAAGCAGAGTTGAAGTAGTCAGGAAAAAAAAGTTAAAACATTTATAAAGAAAAATGATACTGCATCAACATCATATAGTCACCAAAAATAAAGAAAAATTTTATTTCTGAGTGAATGTAATTGTTCCCAAACTGACATTTAAACCACATTGTAGAAATGTTTCTCAAGGCCAGGAATTAAAAATATACCTGGCAGCTCTTCCACAGCAAGCAAAAATTCTTTTAGGATTAGCATGGGTAATGAGCCATCTGACAAGTCCTACAACTGATCAAATATTTACAGGGGTCACCATCTGTCCCTAAGGTGCTGCTTCAGATCATATTTATGGGAGTCACCATTTGTGATTAAGGTACTGCTATAAATGCTAACACACAAGTGTGGCTTTCTGCTTTTAGTGATGTGCTGGGCACCAATCATTGCTAAAGACCAGACTGAAATCACAGATCAAAACTTTGCACTACCCTGTTGATTTTTCACTTTATTTACAGGGAAATATAGTAACAATTCAAAATATAGCCACCACCAGAAGAATCAATTCTGTTGCAAGTTAGAAGACGCTTCAATTGTTTACATTTTTGTTGAAGAAGAAACTTTTAAAAATACTTGAGATATCAATACTGTTATGGGGGAAAAGTACAGCTTCACTCCAAAAACTTATCCAAGCCAGAAAAAGCAATGGTAATCAACATACATTAACACTTGTCTAATGATATTACAAGGGGGGTGGAGGGGGTGGGAGGAGCTCGAAACAACCTCTTAATGAATGAGTGCCTGCAGCACTTACAGATAAAGATGGAAAAGATAACCTGCTCTCCAGACTGAAAATCACAGACATGAAGACAAAAAACCAGCCTGACTAATCTAGTCTGGTTTTCACCCAAACTGAAATGAAGTTACAGCTCTTGTTGGCAGTTTTAGATCTGATTCAAAGAGGTATACAGGCCTATATGTTAGTAGGGGAAGAGAAATGCTGGGCAGTCCATGGGAGCCTTCACTGCTGCTGGATGTCCTAGATCTGTTCTGTGAGTCAGCACAGCAGAACAAGCCAATCCCAAAGCCCTGGTTTGCTCTTGCCCATGTTTACAGCACTGCTGACTGAGAATATTTCATGGCATTTCATAAACCCACACTCTTATGGGGGTTTCTATCACAGATGTGGGCGGCTAAAAAATACCCTCCCTTGAAAGCAGCTTTCACGGCTCAGTCATTAATGCAGAGTTAACAACACGCTTGCTTTTGGAAACGGTTTCTGAATTTATAAAAATGAGGGTTGCTTAAGGGCACCCTGAACTATCCATGACATGAGAGTTACTGCAATGGAAGTGATGGCCTGCCCTGTAGCAAACTGTGCTACAGCCAGTGACCAGTGTGAGAGTGCCCAAGAGAAGCCCCTTCTGATTTCAGAAGCCTGGAGTCACTGATTTAGATGCGGAGATGGTGGGAAATGCTGCTGGAATTTATATTTGTATCTAATGAGAAAATTACATGTAAATTTTAGTTTGGGATTTGAACTAGGGTCTTTATCTGATTTGAGGTTTTGATGCTGTTCCACTGAGCTCTGTTAATAGAAATGCCCTTGAACAATGGAAACAATTAACTGAAGTAGAATACTTTCATCTCAATAGTTAATCTAATCACTTTTATACTGACATAGCAATTCCAACACATCCCATAAAGCAGGGAGCCTTGGAATTTTCTTGACAGTAAGATTTTTTTTGCTAAGAAGGAACAGTCCTTCCATTAAAATATTTTATTTAGGAATGTCCACAAATTAAACTACAAGAAGTTCCACCTCAACATGAAGAAGAACTTCTTTCCACTGCAGGTGGCAGAGCACAGGAGCAGGTTGGCCAGGAAGGTGGTGCAGTCTCCCTCTTCGGGGACATTCCAAACCCACCTGGATACACTCCTGCATCACCTGCTCAGGTGAGCCTGCCTTCCCAGGCAGGTTGGACTGGATTATCTCCAGAGGTCCCTTCCAACCCTAGCTATTCTGTGATTCTGTAAAAAAGAAACAACCAAGAAACAATCTTTTTCTTGGTTAGGGATTTTTTTTAAGAGCTGCTAAAATTTGCCATCTGCAACTTCCTGCTTTTTGCAAAACGTAATTGATGAATTAAGTATGTTCTCTTAAATATTTTTTAAAAGCTTTTCTTAAAATTTACTGTATTTTAAATATATAGAAATTAAACTGGGAGTGAGGTCTTCCACCCCATAGTTTACAGTATTATCTAACGATATTTACAGCAAAGAAAATTTTCAAGTATAAAAATTCACACGCATATCCTTTATGTATCCCTACTTAATAGAGGGTATCAGTGCTATGAGCTCCAGAGCACAGATATTTGTCACCATTAACTAGAGGCAAATATAGATGTGAAGACATTTAACAGTTTTCAAAGAGCTCAGCTTGTTTAGTGTTCTGACATTCAAACAAAATGGTTGAAGTTTATATTTAGAGTTGATGCATATTTCTAATGGTTTCCTTTTAGAAACATTTTAAAAACATACCTTTGAGAGTTTAAATACTTGGACTTTTAAGGGGTTTAATCATGAATATATCACAATATCAATATTTAGTTAAGACATCTGATAATACATTTTCATAATTTTTGTGTAATATCTGTCTTTAGAAAGGAAAAAATAACTGTTGACTAGTGCAAGCAGCAGTAACTACTATCCCCCAAAAGAAATGGGCTTGTTATTAGACAACAAGAACAAAAAAAGGAAATAACTTTCATGTGAAAATTTTTATGGTGATATTAATCTCTCTGTTGAAAACCACAAAATGTCCCATTGCCAATTAATGGCTACTTCTAAACCCAGTCAAATAATAAGCAGGAAGACCATAGGAAGTGCATATGGCAAACACATCCTGACATCTGACAACCACTCGAGCCAACACAACACATAACCTCCTTCCCTGATGAAAACATGGCTCCCATTTCCCAGGAAAAATTAGCTCTTGGGTGCTGAGGGAGAGGAATGGTTTCCAGAGGGAAACCAGTGGCCACGAGCAGGGATGGCAGGAAGTGACACCACTGAATCAGCAGGTGACAAGCAAAGCAACATCAACAGTTGCAGTGCTTCCAAGAAAAATCAAAATCACATGAGGAGTTACAGGAGAGAAGAGTCTGGCTAAAAGCTACATTCCACCTCAGCACCTAAGCCCAAAATAGTGTCTGATTCAAAGCTTTGAACAGAGTCACCAACAGTGTATTACTCTGCTTTGGGTTTAGCTGCGTATCTTAGCAATATTCTTGTATATCAACACATGAATTTCAACTTTCCCCCTGCAAGCCCTACCAGCAACTATATTTACCTAATTACTGACTTCTTGGGAGCATTGCAGTGAAACTTTCACTATGGCAGAATTATAGCAGCAGGCTCCCAGAGGGCATAGGTTCAGAGAGGAAACTGCATTTCTAATGCATGCAAATAACTCAAACAGGGCTTGTTTCCCTACAGGAAACATCGCTGTTGCTTATAGCTCACTTGACACACTGTCACATTACACCATTCAAACATACAGGGGGTTATTAATGATATTCCTAAGAAGATGTAAGCTCTTTTTAGCAGTAACCAAAAGTTTGACATGACATATTGACAAGTAATGTGACAGCTCCTTTCTAATCAAATGTACTCAACGTAAATAGCAATTCACGGTCTGACATCCAGTGACAAGCTAAGCCGTCCATAAAAGCAAAAGCAATGCTCTGAGAAGCTCATCAATGCACTTCAAAAAATAACTAATGCTCTTTTCCCATCAAAGGTGGTCTGTTCTGTAACATGAAATCTCTATTTCTCTCATGCCACACCACACCACAGTGCAAAGGCTGCTTTGATCCCCTGGTACAGCTGCCATCTGTCACTAGAGGGTGCAGTTGTTCTGTGTCTTAAACTGAAATTATTGATATGATTATTGAATGATAAAATGCTCCTGTATGACTCAACTCTTCCAGTGATTTTATTGAGCCACATACGTACTGTATTTTTAACTTACATTCAGGGGGATTATTTCTCTTCAAGCTCTCCAAATAACTGAACTGGCAGACAGCGTGCATTCTCTAGAGTAAAACAGACTATCTTGGTTTAGACTCCAGCTGATTTCAACACTTTTGACTCTATACAGAGTGGCAGCTAAATATTTGCAAAAGCAGAAGTTCCATTAAAGGATTAATCAAGTTATCCAGGCTCAACCATTAGGTTGTTGCTGTTTGCATGCTTGTTTTTACAGCAGTTGTGTGACTGACTTTCTACCATTTCCATTATTTTGTGTTCAAAAAGACACGATGTTCTAACAGCAGCCTGGCTTTAGCCCTGGATATGAAAACCAAAGTGAGCATCAGAGCAGGCAGTACACAGGAATAACAGTCCAAGAGAGCTCTAAGAAGCTTACCTTCTCATTTCTCCACCTGGAAAAACAAACAAGAGGAGTTCACAGAGTCAGCCCTTTAGCAGGGCTGAACTGCAAAAGACCTGAGAACCAGAGCACCGACAAAGCTGGGATGGTGGCCACAGCTGAGTGCTGAGGGCAGGCACAACACCCCAGAACTGCAGGAACTGCTGTCCAGACAGCCAGAGGTCATGGACTGACCAGCAGGTCAGTGTCAGGCCTTGTAAATGGAACTCCAAAACTTGTGTTTGGCAGGAGCTTTCAAATTCTTCCTCAAAAGAAAAAGGAGAAGGGACACCTCTGCTGGCACATCTAGCAGATAAACATCTGGAAGAGCAGCCCCAGAGCAGGGAGAGGCGCCGGGTCACCGAGCAGGAAGGCAAAGATACATCCCCTCTAAGGCTGAGGAACAGGCTGAAGTGGCCATACACACAAACTCTTCACATTAGTTTTTCAGTGGAACCATGCAGGCAGATTTAATACAGGAGCAGCATCGTTCAGTGCACTTACAAAAGATCACGCAGGCTTTGTCATAGATCACATATAACCAAGTCAAAATACAGGCATTTTCCTCACCAACACGAGTCTTCTCTGAGAACTGAGACAACTCCCAGCCTTCTACAGCCAGGTTTAGGTTTAGGGTTTGGCTTCTGAGAACAAATAATGTAAGAAAAGCAGTGAAAAGGGTTGAGGAGCAGCCAAATGTCAGCAAGGGCTGTGACTGATATTCCACAAGCGTAAGGTGACAGGTGTCCCACGGCCAAGGGAAAGGGTAAGGCAAGGCACCTTCCACTTTGGGGACAGTACGGTATATCCCCCCCCAAATTTATAACTATTTACTTCTGAGTCTCATTTCCCTCCTGTGCAGTCCTGCTGTTAGGATGGACATGTGGCCTATTGAAACAGAAATTAAGCTCTGCTAAATTTACACTGCTGGGAAGGCGAGCGAGTACCTGAGCAGCCTGAACAGCACCCCAAGGCTAGCAACAAGGGAGGACTCCCAGCTGCAAGTTCTGGCAAACTCAGCAGCAGCAAAGGCAAACTAGCATGTGGAGCTTCCAGCAGACTCATAGCACTGTGAAGAGTGGAGGATCTGAAGTAGGAAAGTTCATGAGGTGTAAGTATTTCTGAAAAGTTTAATCCACACAATCATCTCCGTACTCAGTAAGATTTACACAAAACCAGCCCTAAGACTGTACTGCAGCTTTACAACACTTAAAAGGGGCTTATAAGAAAGACTTTTTAGAAGGGTCTGTAGTGGCAGGAGAAAAGGTGATGGTTTCAAACTAAAAAAAGTCAGATTTGGACTAGATATAAGGAAGATATTTTTCACAATGAGAGTGGTGAAACACCAGCAGGTTGTCCAGAGAGGTGGTGGATACCCCATCCCTGGAATCGTTCAAGGACAGGGCTCTGAGCAGCCTGGTCTAGTGCAGATCTCCCTGCTCACTGCAGGGGGGTTGGACTGCATGGACATGGAAGGTCCCCATTAAATCAAACCATTCTAAGATAACACAGTTCTGAAAAAGGAGGAGAGCTCCTAAGAACACAACCTTTGTGGATGCAGTACCCAAAAAGACTGCAACATAACCCTAGGGAGCAGGGATGAAGGATAAAGAAGGAAGATGGTGAGTCATTTTGGGGCAGCAAAGGAGAAGAAAAAACAGATTAAACTGTCATTTCAATTTGAAGCAAATTCCCCAAATCAGAAAGCTGAGTACTGACTGAGAGGTTCTGAGAGAAGAACTAACCCACTGTTAGGATGATGGGTAAAACACAAGTGTTTTTTTTTGTTTGTTCCTGAACCTATTTAACATTTGCTTTATCACTTCATCACACTGCTGCACTCAACCATGTTATTTTCCACCATTTATTCAGTTAAATGTTTCGAGATACATTTGCAGTGTACCGAGCCCAATCTGAAAGGCATGAAAACCTGTTAAGGGAATGCATCAGGTAGCTACAATAAACAGCAACATTCAGGGTGTTTGGTTTGAACTGCATAAAAAAAAGAGATAATCTTTCACTGATACTTCTAGATAGAATTATAATTAGGTAAAAAAGCATCTAACACACTGGGGAGGAAGAAAGGAGGGAAGAAAAACTAACCTCCACTTTGTTTTGATATATATATACAAACCCCAGCATGCATAAAGAAAAATTAGTGTCAATATGTCAAGTGGGAACATTTTTTGAGCTCTATGCAAATTATTCATATATAGAATTATTACAGTTGTCAGTTTTAGCAAATTGTTTTTTTTACCGGCAGTATTTAATACTTGATGAAATCTATAAAATTCTTCAGACAAGAGGTTGTTATTAACAGAGGAAAATGGCAATACACTGAGATTCCATGACAAGCCTCACTAACCTGTAAACACCTGGTTATTAAGGCACATCCATTAGGCATGGGCTTTTTTTCACAGAATTGTCATTGGCTTGTGCTGAAACAGTGACTGAAAAAGTATGTGACAATGCAAGACAAAAACTCAAAAAACTTTTAATTTTTTAACTTGTCCAGGGTATGAATATATTTTTGAATGCTATATGTATGTAGTAATCTAGGCTTGCAAATTATACCTGACATTTTTCAAAAATGCTAAAGGGGCAGCTACAAAAGCCACTGTCATTGGATACAATGTCTGTAAAACCTATCAGAACTTTATTGTTTTGAACATTATAAACCACATATGCATTTTAAATACACACCAGGGAAAAAAGGAAGTGAGAAAAACCTGGAAGTCAGTTCCAGGAATCATCAATTTTTATCATGTTTAATCTCATCTAATAATTCCTACAAAGCAGTAGAGATGAAAGCAGTTGATCAATAAGAAATAATCAGCATTTGAGTGAGCACAGCTAAAAGAAATTATGTGAAAACAAGAAACTCAGTAGACTGAAACATAGAAAACATTGTAAGTTAAATATAAATATTGTCAAGGGCTGTTAAGAAGCAAGACAAGTGATTCATGTTCATCTACAAAAAAATGTGAAAAGTCAGTTTCTACTGCTTTATTTTCTTTTTAAAGGCTGGCTAGGCTGCGATGAAAGCTTTCTTTTTTTCAGTAAAGCATCAGAGAGGAAAGCTGAGTGCAATCATCAGGTCCACAAGATGTTAGTGGCATGGTTTCTGCCTTCAGAGCACAGACAGAAGGACTGGCCCGTGGCCTCCTGGGCTTTGCTGTAGTGTTGGAGCCAAATGTTTGTGGGGGCAGGTGGCAAGAGGAATTAACACTTGCTTCATTCAAGAGCAGAGTCTATTTATCTGCCTTCCAAGCTGCACTGTTGATGATAAGGACCGAAGCCACTAGCATAACGGAAAGACAACATATTTAAATATAAGGTTATATTTTTAAATTAAATCCCCCTCACATAAAATAAATCACTTGATTAAAACAACAAAAAAAAACCCAATTGCAATATTTGATGTGTTGTTCCAAAAGTAAGTCACTGCAACAACAATCAAACACTGAAAGTAAAAAAAACACATGGAGAAAACAAGAGGGAAGCATGGATAAATCAGTGCCAACATTAAATACAAGACAGCTTGCAGAGCATGAGAAATTAAAAAAGCTTGGAAAAATCCAGAGTGAAGGGAATAATTTCTACAATCACAAACAATGTAATAGTTGCACATTTTTAGAGCCTTTAACTACAAATGGCAGAGATGCTGAAAATGCATCTTTACATTCATCTTGGGTAATTTTCACAAATTTTGTCTCGATATTTATATCCTTAAATATGTTCAACTTTATATTGAGCAGGATTTAAACAAAAACGTCATTTCACACCCCTGCCTCTCAAGAAACGCATTGCAAGCTTACAATAGCAACCAGAAGATGTTCAGAGATTCTAAACAGATTAAGCATCTGAAACCCTACAGCCAGAGTTTACATGAAAACCTATTCTGAACCTATTAATGAGAAAGGGGAGGAAAATTTGTGTGGCACCTAAGGGAAACTAGTAAACAGCAGAGAGATGAATTTATTCATTCCTTTCCAAACAGAAAGGTCACGAGCTAAGCTGAGAAAAGGGGAAAGCTACAAAATGGATGATTGAATGCAATCATGGGCTTTGACTTCCCTTCTAAACACTTAAAATTGAAGATCTGGATTTCTATACTCTCTGTTTGCAGAGCAGGCTGTGCCACAGTTCATGGCATTGAAGTGGTGAGAAACTATGGAAATAATGCAAGACAAACCAGAAGAATCAAGAATTTGCATCAAATTCTAGAGAGAGACTCTCTGCAAGTACCTCAAAACAAAATAAACACACTTAAAGCCTATTACTTCACTGTACTTGGGATTCATGAGACTGAGATATTGAAAAAAAAAAATGAACTGAACGTTTCAGAGTGAGTTGGTTATCTAAAGGATTGTATGTTTATTTTATGGACCTTTACACATAAGGTCAAATCTGAATGCTGATCACACAAAAGGTTTTGAACAGTAAGGGTCAGTATGTTTGAAAAATAAAAATCCTCACAAAAATAGAAGATTTAATCCCTCAGCAATAGTTTAGAACTTCCACATTATTTTTTCTTGTTTCTGTGAACTACCTGTTAACTTCAGCAGGTAGCCAGACAAAACATCTAAAGGCCTCTTACTATTACAGAGCACATAGATGGCACAATGGAACAAAGGTGATGTGCACAGATTGTCTTAAAATGATGCTGTCACTGTTCACCTCTGGCCACTGTCAGGTATTTCAACTGCTAACAGGTTTCTGTATGTTAATTTTTTTTTCTATAATAACAGTCACAGAACTTTCCTTTAGTAATATTAGAAAATAATCCTTTTGATAAATAGTATGACTGTTTGCTACACAGAGCATAGACACCAGACTGCATGCTGCAACTATCCCTGTTGCTGATATCTCCACCAGACAGGAGTAGCTGCAGGACCTGAAATGACTGCCAGGCTTGCTGATGTCTGGTCAGGAATAAAGCATCATATAAATAACTAACTGCGTGAACAACAGTTTGACAAGTGAAGTACATCTGACAGTCATTCTGGGACAAAGTGACATTGAAAGGAGAGCAGTGTCCATGCTCACTAGCTGGCTGGTTTAACCCAAAGGATGCTGAGACAGTGTCAGTGTGCACTCTGACCACCAGCCCTCACTGGGCTGGGTAACAGCCTTTTGGGGTTACACACCACCAGTACCAAATGGCAGCATCTGAACACCTACATCTACTTTGGAGTGACTCATCACACACATCTATTATCATACCATTCTGCTTCTGAACTTTTCTGAGCACTGGTTTATGCAGCTTCATGAGTGAGACACTGCACAAGAATGCCATTCAGTCCTGAGAGCTGTGTGGAACTAAACAATTACAAGCATCTCAGGAGCACACCCATTGGCTCATCTGTTCTTTTATTGTTCTGATTGCCTATGAGGAGGAGACTTCTTGATCCAGCTGGAATGCTTTGTGCTAGTCACATTTTGAAGCCTGGTTGTTTGGGGCTTTTTTTCCCCTGAAATTCTGCTAACCCTCCTCAAGCTGCTTGCAAGCCAGTTCCACCAGCTGTGGCTGCCTGCTAGGGCTTAAGCTCCAGGGTCCCAGAGGAATAAAGACATTTCCCTTTGAGCTCTGCTTTTGCATTTTGAAATTGTTGCTGCATTTCTTATCCCCACTTCAGCCTCCCAGTTCCCAATTTGCTTGTGGGAAAGAAATCCTGTGCTCCTGGCTGATCTAAACAACCTATGCAAAATGGGCATTTGTCCTACAACATTTTTTGCTCTGGCTAGGACTACAACTGAGGCTGTATTTGTAACTGTAAATTTTTGCTGTGACAGATTGATAAAAAATATCATTCCCACCATCATCCCTCTTTGTATTGCAAGTATTAAAAAAACATGTGCAAAAGAGCTGAACTGGAGATGCCGTCTGGCACAACACACTTTCCCACTTAATTCTAATTCCGTTTTTATCTGTATACTGGCCTAGAGCTACAGCTTTTCTTTCTCTTCCTATTAGCCATAAGTCATCGTCCCAAGACAAATGGCATCGCTCACACAGCATGTTTCACTCCTCTAACATACTGCCTTCATGGGAATGAATCATGCACAAGAAGGAAGCAGAAACAAAAACCAAAAAGAATGGCCAGCAGCACTTACATTTCAGGAGATACTGATACAGCTGTGATACAGCAATAGCACAGGTCAAAATTTTAACAGTTCATGGAAAGAACTTGAACAATCTTTGCTTTATTATGGGAATATACATCATTATCATGGTGAAGTATTAAATACCTACCCAAAACTACAAGAATGGCTATAATCATCAAGCTTGCAAACATAACATTTAAAAAATTGAGACAAGGTGGGCAGTTTTAGCTGCACATACCTCGTTGGTAATTGAGCGGTGCTCCTTCCTTCAAACCTGCTGATGCAGTCAAGTAGTTTAAGAAGATCAATACAGATAAATAAAACAATCATAAAAAGCACCATTTTCTCGTAATTCAGATTGGGCTGAGAGAATATGTACCTCAAATAGCATCCACCCAAACGTCAGTGTTCTCAACACCCTTATAAACAAATGGGAATTACACCAGAAAAGAAATGCAACATTTCCCCAGAACCCCTGCTTCACTCTCCCTATTTCTGTCACAGTTCTTCCACACTTTAGAAAAACCACAAACAAAAGCAGGATGCATCTTTGCTTTGCTATCCAAGGTCTCTTTGCTTTTGGGCAAGACACAAAGCTGGGATCCAATTTGGTGATGATAGTAAGAAAAAAAAGAGACATCTGTCAGGACAAAATTTGCAACAACACTCCCCTGTCAGTTTAAGAAACAATTCTGTAAAGGGATAGCAATGCAATGACTGGGTAAGAATGGACACTGTTATGAATTAAGAAAATTTTTGTTGCTGTGGCAGGGGTCTGGAGAGAAGGCAGAAATGTGTCAATGCAGAAACATGCTTACAGTATGCAATGCTTTAAGATTTCTGACCCTCAAGCCCTATCACCACCTTCATATTTGTATCATGGCCACAGTGTCAGACAGACAAATGAGATTTCTTCAGAGTGAGTCTGGTTTTCATGTGCAAACATCAACTTGAACACCCTGCAGATATCTGGGAAGGAGGAACACTGTTTTACAGTACTGCTGTAAAACAAATAAGCTGCAGTGTAGGAGCATTAGGGGTGGCCGAGGCAAAGTCTGCACCCATTGCACAGGAGCAAAGGCAAGAAAATACAGGTGCACAAGGAAGGGGCTGTAATCAGCCATCCAAAAGCAGCAAGCTGAGCACTGGCCTCCCCAGCGCTCCAGTGCAGGCAGCAGGTGCTGGGCAGAAGCTGCTGCGAACATCTGTGCTCAGCACCGAGAACAATTCACGCCTCGATTGTGCCACGCTCTTCGCGGCTAATTCGTCAGCGGAGATTTTTGAAAGGGAGGTACAAAAAGGAGGAAACGGAAGACAGAAAACACAGCATTTACCAGCATTTAACCTGTGTCTCCAGGGACGGTTCTACCACAAGCCTGCAAGGACCACGGCAGGGAACTGCCCTCAGTATTGGGCTGAGGAGAGAACTGCTCTGGAGTGGCCACTGAGAAGAGCAAAGCCTCATCTCAGAGGTTTGACAGTGCAGTGTAAAATAAAAATACCCAACAGTAAATTCAAACGATATTTAAGATACTACAGAGCCTGTGGTTCACAATTTGTACACATACATTTTCAGTGGTTTCAGCCTCTCCCACGTTTTGGAAAAATAAGAAAAACCGGGCGCCACATTTTCTGTCCACAGGGGGGCAGAAAGGGGCTGCTCTCGCCAAAATCCTTCCCTCTCTAATCGAACAGGTAATTGCACGCAGTTTGTCATCCCTTGTTCTATATCCTTATTTCTAATCAGGAGAATGTATTATCCAATTTTCCAAATTACCCTTAGCTCTTTAATATTACATATAACAATCTGATAATATTCTCATCAAGCCACTTTAACTAATTCAAATGCTCCTTTTCTTTACTCCTCACGATGCTAAATCTTCCCTTTTTGCCTGTTTCTGTAAGGTCTGTGAACTAATGGTTCATGGATGAAGGGCAAAAATGGTTTCCTCCAGTTGTCAGTGAAGCGCTTTAGCAACAAGATATGTTTATGGAAGGCTTTAATTACCCTGCAAAAGTGCAACACAACCTAAACATATACACAATTTTCTGGCATAGCTTACAAAAATACCCTGGATTTACTTGTATCACCATATATCCTGAAATCCAGTTCAATAAATTGCATATTATGTTTACAGAGTTTAAGGACTGGTAAGAACACTTCTCCGTGGGTGTTTACTTTCAGAAGAATATATATATATTTTAAAGATTCATCTTTGAAGTTAAATCATACATGTATAGCTGCACATAAAACAAAACAGTTTGTCTCCTAGCTATCAGAATTAGAATGGATCTATTGGGCTTCCTGATTAATCTCCACTCACAGATATGAAAGAAGCTTCTCAAGAACATATTTACTAAGCATTCCATACAAGTGAGTAAAAATTTGCTGTTGATGCTAAGATAGAGAACCAAAAGTTGGTTGAATTTGAAGACACTCATGTTTTCCACTTCACAGTGCTACCTGAGGCTCACTCCATACTACACAGCACTAGGTACAATGTGTTAGCAGTTCACAAAGCCGTGGCATTCAGCAAAGGATGCGGCCCAAACATCTCAAAGCATGAAACACACTGCAAAGTGAAAAGAAGGGCAGAAAAATCCTAAATAGACAAACAGCAGCTTGCCTATTGCACTGAAAGTCACTAGCTGAAAAGAAAACAGCTAAGTTTGGAGACACAGAAGAGCAGAATTCCAGTCTCTTCCCATAGGACTGTACTTTTCAGTTCAGGAAAGGAAGATGACAGCCAGAAGAGAACTACTTGTCTGCAAGCTAGGACCTATTTAACAGTGGGTGTTGTCACACTAGGAGACTAAGGGTGCTCTATTCATGACTGGTTAGAGAATTACAGCAAAGTAATCTGAAGAAAGGTAAGAAACCACTCCTTTCTCCCAAGACAGTGACCTTAGCATTCCAAACCCTTATTGCTCGTCAAAGGCTGCACCAACTGCTTGACCACTCCACCAGGTGCTAACCTGGTGTCCAGCCCAAAAGTTGAGTAATGGCCTAAAATTAGATACTGCTTGGCAGTGGAAGCATGAAGACCGGAATTCAAACTCAAAACCAGCTGAATTACCATCCTGCCATGAGTCCCTATCCCCATACAGAGCCAACCTGTATCATCAGCAACTGTCTACAATGCAAAAAGCCCTTCCTCTGACTAACCCTGGCCACTCTCCGGACAAGTAAATCCTTCTGTGTTGACACCACCTACATTTCCTGGGGTATTTGTGGAGCTACCAGAAATTCAGCAGCAAGGACGAAGACAAAACTATCCCCAGCCAAGCCCATGGATGCCCATCATACAGATCTCCAGAGCAGGACAGGTGATACCACAGTGCTCTATGGCGGCACTGAAGCGCTAAACAAGAATTGAGGTGGTTTTTGTTAAGACTGAGTTTTAAACACATCTGCAGCCACCATTAATGCAGCCAGTAATATTTCATTGTACTGTGGCTCACAATGAAACATGAAGATGTATTTTCCTGATCATCATCTCAGTAAACTACAGGGTACACTGATGTATCTTGTCAATTCACATCATTTTCACTGACATTTCTGGTTAGCAAAAGGAAGTCTTCAGGCAAAAGAAGCACACTCACAGAAACATCAGTTATAACAAGCATGTGGCCTTTTTCCCTGAAGACCCAGCACTATGTAACCATTGCATTTGTTCAAGGCATCTTTTCCCTGAATTTGCTTCAAGAAAAAACACTTGATCTTCATAGCGACTTCTCCGACCAAGTTGCATCTAGATCACTTTTGCATAATGTGCAACCATTAATTTTACTGGATTATTCAATATCTATTTTCAGCAAATTTCTCTATATACAGAAGAAATGCACTTAGCTGAGACATCTCCAACAGCATTTTGATTGTTGATTAATAAGATTTAGCACTAGCAGAGTAACAACACTTTGGCTGTAAATCTCAAAGCAAACAACTGAGGCATCAAGATGAGACTAAACTCACCTTGAGCATGCAGGGTCTTTCATTCCCCTAAGAATACTGATCTTTTGAAGTATCACTGAAAAGAAGCACTTAAGCCTACAAGTCTAGAGCAAATCTCAAGTTTTGATCAGACCTCAAGTCTAGATCTTCTCTACACAAAAGCCACAGAAGAGTAGCAGCTGTTCTGCAGATCCTAGGCCTGTGAATAGTTACATAGAGCATTTCATGTGGAAATGCTGCACTTGGAAATCTGTGGGACTTGCACATCCCTTTAAGTCTTCATAGGAGTGAAGTCTACAGGGAATATAAAGTGTGTTTCCCAAGAAACGTATCTGCCAAAGCACAGGGATCCACCATCAGACTTGTTAATTCAGGCTTCCTCCTCTTTGCTATAAAAACCTTATCTTCATGGTTTGGTTTTCTTGAGAAGTATGACATATACTCTTTTCCCAGAACAATTTGTGGCTGAAACATTTTAAATGCAGTTCCATTAAGTGAGCTGAGACATCACTGTACACCAAAACCTCACTGCACTCCAGTGACTTGCCTTTGCCAAGTTGCTGTTGCTGAGTTTTGCTCCTTAGCAAAGCAGGGTTGAGAGGCTTTTCCCCATTTCAGAAGAGTGAAGGAATTACTCTTGTTTTGTAACTCCATTCTACATCTAGCACGTAAGCCATTAACTCTTACTTTGCATCACAGCACTACATAATTAGCTGGATCCTACACTCAGATTAAATTGTGTAGCTGTGATACTAGCAAAGCTAAATAATATTCATGACAGCATTTGGACTAATCCTTTCTTCAAATGGTATTCCCTTGTCTATCCTGTATTTCAATAAAACACATCTGAGTTACAACAATTCTTGAGCTGCCCCTAAGCTAAAGCTTTGCCAATACTTCTCGTCTCTCACATTAATGGAGTACCTAAAAAAATGGATGCTGTCTCAAAGAGTAAAACCTTCTATGCCATTTGGATTCCTTATCCAACACAGACTATACATACTGGTATCAGCTCGTCCAAGAGCTAGAAGTGCTCCCAGTCTAAGCAGGACAGATTGTCATCTGAAAAAAGTATTTGGATAGAGGGAGAAGACAGAGGCACGGAGCCTGACCTCCACAGTCAGAGCTTACCTTTGCAAATAACATACCAGTTTCAGAATGGCAGCTCAGCTCAGCCTCTTTTTATGTCTAAACATCCCTGATCTTGGAAAATGAACTGCAATATAGAGAGATGAAGGTTTAATTGAGAAAGATGCCAAATGCAGCCCTGATTCACCAGGAGAAATCACCAGGAAGCTGAGCCTTACAAATACACAGTGCAAGACAATACAAAGGCACCGTGTTCAGCCTCTTACTAATATCTGTTTTTATTTTCCCTCCATAAAATCCATCAATATTTTCCTAAACAAGGCAGGAAGTTAGTTATCTTTCACCCAACACTCGACATTTCTTTGCTTAACCAAAAGTCACTGGTACAGAGGAAAAATCATGCTTGAAGCCACTACAGTACACTGGATTTGTTTGTTCAGTCTCCGTGCAAGTGCTGAAATATTTCAAACTGGGGAACATTGTACCACTTGGAGGGAGCAGATTAAAGCAGTAAATTACAGAAATAGTGTCCACACACATGTAAACTCTGCAGACATCCAGCAATAGCCTGGCATATCATATTCCCATCCAACTTGGTGCCCACTAGTTCTTTCATTTGAAGGCACCATGGGATGTGTCATGGGAAATACCAGGCATGAACACCAAGCAGGTTCAAGTTCCAATCTTTTCCCAGTAGCCATTAATTTTGCCAGCACCATTTTCCAGGTCACATTTGGCACTGCAGTGTCCACAGAAGAAATGAGTGGGGACAAGATGAAACACCTGCATTTGTAGTGGTAAAGGCAGCTGGGTTTGGCTTGGTCACTCCAAGAAGCTTTCAGTGCAATGTACCAGTGACGGAAGAAGATCATATCTCAGCAGCGTGATGGGGAACACACACTGGTGCTGGGCTCAATCAGCTGAACACTGTACAGAGGAGACTGCCAGCATTTATGAGATTTAAAGTTTACCTTTCTCTAAGTTGCTTAGTAAACTATGACTTGATTAAACCATTTCCACAGTATGGCAACCTCACTGGTGAAACTTTGCTGTGAATACATCTGCTTATTGGAAAGGCAACATTATTAAAAAACACACTGAACAGTGATGCTCAAAACCTGTTCACAAAAATAAGTTCTTTAACTGCTTCAAATTCACATTTTGTAATGATCACAAACTGGCAGAAGTGGATCATTTAATGTATTTTTGCTTTAGTATTTTCTAATGTAAACACAGTTCAGGAATACTTAAAAACAATTTGTACATCAGCCATTTTGAAGCAGATTATTCAAATATCATTAAACAGACTTAGGCTAGGAATGTTAACAAATACTGTTTCTGTGCAATTTATTAAGTGAAGCTACAAGTGAAAAAACACCAAAACCAAATACAAATTGAAAAGGCAGAAATTAACTACCCTGGACTGGAACAGAAGAAAATGCATTTTCAGCAGCCTCACTAAAAGAAGACATCAACTTCCTGTGCAGGAACAACAAAAGATTTCATATGTGCCAACACTGCACAGGATCAAGAGTAATTTGCAGGACCAGTTTCACAGGGTCCTTTCTTCAGAGAAAGGGGTATAGGAATATAAATGTGATTCACTATATATTTACAGACATTAAATATTATACATTATATTTACTCCTCTTACATGAATCCATTCATCTGTATCCATATTTTTTTAAATTGTGCTTATTTTACAGTCACTACATCTTTTACCTATACAAGTAGCTCTTGGAGACAGGTGGCATTTACTAAATAGATACATAATGGCAGCCACATGTCACTTATGACAGTATATTTACTAACCTTAACTCACAGATAATGGCATATACTGCATCATAGCTGACGCCTCTTTGATAGTTACGGGCCTGCAGTATTTCTTTTATAATATTGTGGCTTATCTTTATATTCAGAATATATAAAAGTGAAGGGTAGGGAAAAAATTAATCTAAGAGGTTCAGACATTTTTATTATTAATGCTATTTTATATTGGTTTGGGTGCTACTAAATTACTTGATTACTTGAGACACTGATAACAGCTATTCTTTTTGCAGGAGAATGAATCATTCTGTTGCTCTTCCATTACCTTTGATTGGGGTAGACCCAGAAATACTCCATCACCTGTAACAAGCTTTTTGAAGCAAACAGGAATTCTGGGTCTCGTAGTATTGCCCACTGTGTCAAACTCACTGCAGTGGTCTGTGGTATTAAGCTGTCACTTAGGAAGCTCCAAAGGAAAAACCCCAAAAGAAACCCACACGATTTCACTGTTAGGAAAGAAGAAAGAACGATGTGTGTTAGTTTGTAACAGCCTGTTCTTTCGTAGCGGGGGAGGGCCACAGAGGTGACTTCTGTGAGAAGCTGCTAGAAGCCCCCACCATGTCCAACAGAGCCAATCTCTGATGGCTCTGAAGACAAGACCTGCTGCTGGCCCAATTAGAGAGGTTGGTAACGCCTCTTCGATGCTATATTTAAGAAGAAAATCAAAAAAGCGCACACACAGTTTTTTCTCCAGGGATAGGGAGATGCTGTGGCCACCACCGTGGCTGCCACCCTGCAGCCGCCACCTCGGCACAGCCTGCAGCGAGCTCTGCCTGCCTGGCCACCCCCAGCCAGCCACGCCACTGGCAGAAAAGCAGGGGCAGCGGCTGCTTCTCCTTCCCAGCACTCTGCCTGAAGAGAGGCGTTAAACAGCACCAGCACCACGGCAGCCGCCACTGCCCGCTCAGTGGCTGCAGGGCCGCAAGGCCGACAGTGGAAGCACCACTGCCCTCTTGGTGACTGCAGGGCCTCATGGCCGACAGTGGAAGCACCATGGCCTGCTCGGTGGTGACAGGGCCGCATGGCCGACAGTGGAAGCACGACGAGCAATTCCCCAACGCAGAACCCAGACGAGATCAACTTCTCGGTGCTGTGGGATCTTGCAAGAATCTTTGAATTAGTGGAACTTGTTGGCAACAGTATCTACAAGCAGCAGTTTTTCTTCTAGTCAGAGAAGAGAAGGAAGTGAGGACATGTGAGAGAAAACAACATGGAGGTACCAAGGTCAATAGAGAAGAAAGAGGGGGAGGAGGTGCTCCAAGATCAAAGCTGAGACTCTTCTGCAAGCCATAGTGGGGACTATAGTGAAACAAACTGTCCCTCTGTAATGCATGAAGTCCACAGGGGATGCAGAGATCCACTCGCAGCCCATGGGAAAGTGCTCACTCCGGAGCAGGTGGATGCCAGAGAAAGCTGTGATCCAGTGGGGGACCTGAAGAGAGAGAGAGGGACCCTGCTTCCAGAGACAGAGAGAGAGCCCTTGCTTTCAAACTAGAGCAGCCTATCCTTAATAGACTACTCCCTGTGGACAAGTGACCCATGCCACAACAGTTTTGGGACAGCTGTTTGCCCACTGGAGGGACCCCATGGCATAGAAGAAAAAAAGACTCCTCTCCCTGAGTGAACAGAAAAAGATCTTGAGTGATGAACTGATGAAAGACCCCACGCCCTGTCTGCCCTGTCTCCCTGTGCTGTCGGTGGGAAGGAGGGAGAGGCTGGGGGGGAAAAAGGTGTTTGAAAGGCTTATTTTACTTCTCATTATCCTCCTCTCACTCTGTTACTAATAAATTTACTTTATACCTTTAAATTTGAACCTGTTTTGCCCTTAGAGTGCTTTTTTCTCCCAGTCCTTATTTCAACTCATGAGCCCTTTGTTAATTTTCCCCCCTCTCCTCTACCCAACTGTAACAAAAGAGCATAAACAAATTACTTTTGTGAGAGCCTGGCGTTTAGCCAGTGTTAAACCACGACAGATGTCAAGATGTTGCAAGTATTCTAAATTTGACTGAACACTTGTCCCCCTCCATACTCTCCTCATCCCCTCAAAAAACTAGAAAAAACCCAAGAAAACCAACAAGGGGCTTTGTCTTTGTTCCTGCCTTCTACCCCAGCCTGAGGTGTGCCATTGATGAGAACAATAAACTGATCAACTCAAAATTAACCAGAGGTAAGTTTTCTGCCTGATAATTTCCTTCCCGATAAGCCAAACAACACGCAAACAGTGATAACAGCATAAGGAAGGCAGGAGTGAGGGACCAGAGACTGGAAGAAGAAGAAGGACAGAACTGCTGTTTTCAACAGTAGCCAAATCTCATTAAAATGGTGCTGAAACTCCAACCTGAGCACATCTGAAGGCCAAACAAGGCTCCAGGCTCTGTACCTGGGATAGCTGCAAGGAAGAAATGCACAGTCACACGGAGCTACAGGAGACAATTTTCCTCTGTGGGGATGTGCCAATCTCAGCTATGGCCTCTTTCCCCCTCACTGAGCCTTCAGGTTTAACAGTGGCAATCGCTGAGTGTATCTCACAGTCCCGCCTCCAGAAGCTGAATGTCATTCACAAAACCTAGAGGCAAAGCATAATATTCCCTTGGCAGATGTCAAACAGTACCTCCCACAATATCCCACATACATCAGCTCCTCTACACTCTAAAACCTATTACCAAGTAGGCTTCAACAGACAGAACAGAAATTGCTTAATCATTGACTGTGTAACTTTATTTTCTGACCTTCTCCACAGCCAAAATATTGGGCAAAGATCAAGGTAAGTCTTCATTTGACAGTATTGTGTCAGTCAAGTATTCTTTAGCATTTAAAATGTCCTAAGTGCTTGCTAGCACACACTCAGCTGTCCCATATACATGTTCATTATAACACAAACTGTTTCCTTAAAGCTACTGGACTGGGCCAGGTAAACTGAATATATGACTTTATGAGCTGTCAGAATCATCATGGGGAAGGTGAAGGTGGGTTAGCTGGTGCTAAAGAACACAAAAAAAAATATCCAGTATGACAACCTATCTTCATATTATTTACACTTTTGACTTCTCTTTCACTTCCTCAGGAAATTTTAACGAATTCCCACACAAATTAAGATGAAAACTCTTCTATTTGCACAATCACTTAGAGTGCAGATCCACAAAGTTTCCTAAGCTCTGAGTAATTTTCAAAGAGGAAAACATTTACCAGCCCCTGAAAATCCTTCTTTCCAACTCAGTCACTTCAGAAGAGAAAGTACTTACATTACAAGCAGAGGCTCAAAACCCCCCAGATTAAAGGAACTAGAAAAAGGCAAACAGAAGGCATAAAACACGTGATGTGCATTTCTGAAAACTACTCTGATGTAGAACACTAGACATCTGGGAAATAAACCTTGATAAAGAAGGGGAAGAACGACTGCAAAGAAGGAAAAAGAAGACCTAAGGGATTTGCATCTAGAAAGGAGTATAAGAGAGAAGCCTGAGGCTATTGCAAAACAGAGAGAAAGCAGGGTGGGGCTTGCCTAAACCACAGCGAGGAAGAGAAGATAATTCAATTGAAGCAGAAAGGAAGAAAAAAATCCACCATGCCTTTCAAAGCAGACCTGGATTTTATAGGACACAGACAGGAAAGAACCCTAAGCATATGATATGGGAGGATTTTCCAAAACTGAAGATAAATTAGGATCAAAGGGAGATGGGCAAGGCAAGTGGTCAGTACTGAAGCATGGACAAGGAACGGGCACCCAGGGCACTTCTTCCTTTAGGAATATAATCTTCTCTTACTAAACACACCACATCTTTCAAGATTCTGCACATAAATCTCCCCAGATATATATCCTGCTGTGTCCTCCATTATGAAGCCATGTATTATATCGTCCCTTCGCTCATATTTAACTGACTTTACCAAATTAATCATGAAAAATATAATTTTCTTACATATTTTATATTCTGTTGTACAATCTTAAAGTACGAATCATTGTTACACATATATAAATAAAACTTACAAATTCTAAAATGAGAACTTGAATCTTTTCCTTTGAGTTGGAGACATCTGATTTGTCCTGCCTTTCTGTTGCACTAAATAACTTGTATGCATTTTGGTTTATTTTTGGCTTAGTTCAAAAGCAAATGTTTTCTTATGAAAAGGACACCAATACATGCTAGTGGTTCTGGGTAAGTAAATTTTGTGTGTGGTGGGTTTTTTAAGATCTTTCACTGACTCCTGTAAGTTTATTTTCACCAGACATTCTCTGGTTTTCTGATTACCACATTCAGCAGAGAAGAATTTCCACCAAACTAGAATATTTCATCACTCTTCCACATATTTCATCTGCGGCTCTTCTATTTGCAGTAGGTAGATTTAGTAAGTGCAACTATCTGAAGTTGTCTAAAATTAACTAAGATTTAGTTCTTAAATATATAAGACTTCCTTCTGGATCTGGAATTAAGAGTGTGATCCAAACAGTGTCTTTTGGGTATCATCTGGAAAGATAAAAGTTTCCTGAAGGTAGCCAGTGGCAGTTTTTCACATTTGGCAATCGGTCACTGTCAGTAGCCAGAGGTAGAATCTTCGCTCTCTATTCACATGAAGCTTTCCCTATAGCATTACTCACAGAAACTCCTAAGGGAGTGTTTGATGAACTGGTTGCCATGTAGTTTCTCTGCTTTTTGAAGATTTCTTCAGGAAGACCACGGAACAATATTGGTAATATTTAACTGTTTGACTGGTCATAGCAAGCTGATGTTGCAACATGCCCAAATTCACAGACCAGCTTCCTGCCTGCCAGTTTGCTTGTCTGCCCGAGTTTTGGTGTTCAGCGTCACTGTCTGAGAATGCTTCCCAGAAGTGCCTCTGAGTCACAGTGCTTCTATAGGGATGGCTCAGGCCACAAGAAGACAAGCTCTTGGTCACCTCAGCATTTGGGGGCACGTGCAATGGCTTCCAACATCAGCTTTTGTCTCCTCCTGTCTGGCAGAATCTCTATCCTTGATTTTCAGGCCCAGACATAATTTTCAGCTCAGAGATGCCCCTGTTCTACTGCTGTTCCAGGACTCTTAGCAGTGCTCCTAGCCACTGCCTCAGCATAAGGAAGCCATCACATTTTCAATTGGCCTGATTTTGCTCGCAATTTTGCTTTCTTTTTTTGCCCACTGCTGAGGAAGACTTTGTAGCCCAGCACAGTCACGGATGCCCTACCACATCTCTAGCATTCAATTTCCTGTTTGCTTGTGTGTCACTGACTTGTCATTGCATCTGATGCTAATCTGAACTTGGCAAGCAATTTAATTTTGCTGTTTTGAACTGCTTTCATGTCACATATATGCTATCTCATCCGCATGAGTCACCACTGCCTGCCTCCTGAAAAGAATGCACTTCTCAGTGTAATGATTTCTTCTTCTACAATTACTCTACTTTGCTACTCTGAGGGCTATCTTCAATTATGTTGTTTTTCTCTGTTGGACCCAGGTTCCAACCTTAATGTATTCTTCGTCTGTTTTGCCCTGTACTTGTACTTTTACAAAGAAAATAAGTCCTGCAGCAGCATTTTCATCCTCATCCTGCAGCATCTTGCGAAATTCCTGTCTGCCACAGGTGCTTTATGCTTGCTGTCCCCATTGTCTTTGGCTACAGCTTTCCTCTGGAGTTTCTCAGGACCTTTAGAATGATTTTTGTTTGCTTTTTCAGCCATGTTCATTAATTTTTCATCTTTGTTACAACTTTCCATGAAGACATAATTGCCTATAGCAGCCACTCTACCCAGAGTAGGGAGCAGTACTCTATTTCTCATTTGTGGATTATTAACTAACAAAAGGTGCATCTCGTATACATTTATGTAGGAGTGCATCTTTTGTCCCAATTTTTCTACTACGAGGCTATTTGAACACAATATCTTTCTAATATTAAGACATTTGCAGAAAGCTTCCTGAATTTTGTAAAGTTTTTCCCAGTTTACTGCTTGTGAATCGCACGCTGACTTCAATCCGTTTCAACTAGCAAACTAACCTTATTCCTTCTGCTTCTCCCATTCCACCCAGCAGTTCCCAGTTCTCGTGGTTTGTATTTCTCATTTAGCTATCTGGATCTGACATACAAAATGCTGTGTCCATTTCATTGATAGGTTTTGCCAAATTATCCTTTTTTAATTTCACAGGCCTCTTTTGGGAGCCAAATCACAGCTAAAAAGAGCATTTGCTGTGCTGTAGCCGAAAGCTTGTTACAAGAAAGGGTTTTAGCAATATTTCAAAGAATGTTTTGCCTTTCTTTTGATGTTTGTTATAAAATCCCCCAAAGTGGCAACAACTGCAAGAGTATTAGTACACAAGTATAAATTCAGATGTTTTCAAATCGCAGCCAAAGCAACATTACCATAAGTTTGAGCAGTTGCACCCCTAATCCACACGATTATGTTTCTAAGCAAACAATTGCCACTGCTGAACTAATTATCTGTGAAGGTTTAAAGATGGTAAATTGCAATTTCAGGGAGCCTGTCCATGTGACAGCTCTCCCTGCTGTGGGTAGGTGCCCTGTGAGCGACGTGGCAATCTGTGAGGGTGCCCTGCTCGGAGCAGCCATCGGCAGGGACAGCATGGAGGATCCGGAGGGATCCCCCACCACCCACGCCAGGCAAGCCTTTGATTCACACTCACCATCCTTGGAGTACAACTCAGGCAGTTGTTGAGATAAACAGAAATGTATTCTTAGCTCTGGGCACGAGTTCTGCATAAACCATCCCAATGTTACGGAGATTTCGGGGATTAAGAATTCCTGCCTCATCTCTGCGTCCCTCAAAGTTCATGAGGATGCTGGAAACGTGAATGAAAACAGAACCACATCAATCAGGGAGGAGTATTAATCTAAAATGTTCATAAATCTTCAGGGAATAAGCATCTGATAATTAAGACTGGCACTGAACCAGCACAAAATTTGAGCTACAATACTTTGTATATATGTTTGTGGTGCATTTTCAATTCCCCCTCCCCAAATTATATTAGGTTGTGACTCAGATACAAGGACGCATTTTAACACAAAAGGAGATGGCCTAAACCTCATGTAGCAGCACTTGAGAAAATCCCGTACCATTTACCCTCTACAGACTAATGGAGACACGAAGACATAAATCGGGACCTAGTTTAAAGAAGCAAATGTGCCACACTGATAAGCACATTCACTGACTATAATCCTTATCACCCAAATACATATGGTGCGAGCTGAGACAAGACCACTCTCCTGCACTTGTGTATAATTTCGTGTTGAAAAAAATAAAATCACATCACACGGTAGCCATGGTTACCCACAGAAGATAAGAGCAGCGTTTTTCATCCAACAATGTCAGAAATGTGCATAAATTCAGGATCTGCACTTGATGTTTTTTCAGGCCTCCCCATCTGCACATTTATTTTCTGCTGCCTGTGTATATCCTTTGACATACTAAGATTCTGGGTATTTCAAGGAAGAGTTCTTTTTTGCTCTCCGTAATCTAAAAAGCAGTTTTCAGTTATCCCTGAAGCACAAATTAATTCAGATCTATTCTGAAAATCAGAATCTAAGGCTTACAGAAAACCTTTTAAAACAATTGCCATGCTGATAGTAACTGTCAAATGTTAAATGGAGTCAGCTATTTACTGAACAAAAGTCTACTGTCACCTTACCAGCTGGTATAACACTGCTTTCTCTTGTCTTCACAGTATTTTAAAAAAATCAAAAGAACAACACAAACCAAAAAGCCACACCTAAAAAAACCCCAACCACACAAACAATGCTAAAAACAGACATTAACTTATTTCTTCTACCAAAATCATGTATCATGTTGTTCTGTTTCATGCTATTTAGTAAAGCTCGATGTTTCATGGCCTAATTCCTCATAAAAGTGAAACACCAAAAAAAAAAAAAAAAAAAAAAAAAAAAAAAAAGGTGAGAGATTAAAGCCAGATTAGCCTACTGCAAATTTTACAAAAACAAAAAGTGTGATTATCCAGTCTGCCTTAATTTTGGGTGCCATTTGCAAACCTGGGAACACAGGTCATATTCTTCTCATGCATTTGCCCTGTAGCACTCTTCCATTTAAAACAAAATAATCTAATTCACCAAAAGCAGAAACATCCTGCAGAAATGGAAAAGCTGAAATTACCATTCTAAGGACACACAGGTTAGAGAGTTTATACCAAAGAAATTTTAAATAAGTCTTAGTAAAAGGTTAAAAACCTCACCTGTCAGGGAGATCCACTACCAGCTCACCCCAACTAGCTCTCCAATTAAATTACTGAGATCACCACTTTCAAATTAAGCTCACAGTGTTTCTAATTATCTCTCATGAAAACAGGATTCTCAGGATTTAAAAAAGCAAAGCAAACCAGGCAGTCCAGTACTCAGTGGCCATCTGAACGATACTGGCAGTCCCATCTCCGTCGGCATTGACGTGCCAGGGACACACACACAGCTGGCCATGAGAGGGCTACAAAACACAGAATAAACTACTCTGCCAATAGCAGGAAGAATCCCCTGCTCCCCATTTCAGGTTGGCTGTGTACTGTCACAGGATCCCTGGTGACAATGAACATAACATATTTAGCAGTGTAGTAACATGCAGCTGAACGAGTTAAAGGTATTTGAAAGACTTGGTAATTTAAATTCAAACAATTCAGCTTCAAGGGGATCCTTATTGTATGCACGATATCCCATGCCTAGATCAGACAACAACAGCAGAGAACCAAAGCCTGAATGGAAAATTCTTAGGAATGAAAAAAGCAGCTAATATCATACCTTAGCTAAATCTGGCTGAATTATTATCAGTATTGGTGGGGTTTAGAAGGGAAGAAATCCCACACAATTAAAACAAAGGTGT
The DNA here is from genome assembly GCA_034509425.1 of Eopsaltria australis. NCBI lineage: Eukaryota > Metazoa > Chordata > Aves > Passeriformes > Petroicidae > Eopsaltria > Eopsaltria australis. The sequence continues at coordinate 4,293,803 of JAVTVJ010000138.1, forward strand.
TTCAGTGAGATACATGGAGATAAACCAGCATCTCGTTTGGCCCAGGGTGGCAGGGTGCAATGAAGAGAGAAAGTCTACAGCCAGCATTATTTGCCAAAGAAAAAAAGAGATCCATAGGAGCAGCAAAATCTATCAATGAGATGCCACACACACTGCTGGGAGCCCAGTGTGGAAGGGTGCCTCGATGGACATCCTACTGCTGGAAGAGAAGGGTGTTGTTCACACCTGTGTAGGGCTGAAGATGCAAGCTGTGGATGCTCTGAAAGCCAGAGACTGAAATGCTGGCTTGGATAAGATTTCACCTCAGAGATTTAACTCCAGAAACAGAATGATGGCTGTAGCACAATGCTGCTCCCCATTGATGTGGTGATATTGCCACAAAATATTAATTTCTACATCCTTTTGTGTGACCCTCTGTTGGTAAAAGATCCTGAATTCTTCCTACACTAACAGTCAAGTATATATTGTTTTATTAGGCCTACTAAAGAAAAATATGATTTTTTAAGAAGTCAAAATAAAGAATATTACAAAAGAAATAATTTCCATATTTTAAATCTGCTGAAAAAAAAGCATATGTTTTAAGGATACCTACTTTAGTTTTAAACTGGAGTCACCATTGTTGGAAGAGAAATCCATTGGACCTGTAACAATTCCTGCACAACATTCATTCTCCATCTCACAACTATGAAAGTGAGACTCACTCAGCCTATGGCATTTATTTTAACTGAGAAGATTCTGGTGAGAGACAAAGCTTTGAAATAGTGGCATTCACATCTATCAATAAAAAAGATGCAGATAAAGATGGGAGGGATAAATATGAGTGTTAATATACCTATTTCAAATGGCTATTCATACATTTTCTGCACCAAAGAAATCAGGACAGGAAGCAATTTATGTAGTAATTGCTACATAAAATAGCTTGATGTTAAAGATGATGTCAGAATGTGGAACACAGTGTTAACAATAATTTCTCACAAACACTACCAATTGCCTTAGTCTCTCTCTAACTCTAATAGAAAACATACTCCATTTTAAAAAATAGCAACTTAAATGTCTGCAAAGATCTCCTGTCTACTTCAAGATGTCAGATATCTTTAATTTAATTTACATTGTGGGATTTTTTTCCCCCAATGATAAGGCTTTTAAAATATTGTCTGTATATATTTTCACTTTGGATATTTAGGAAAACTATTATTTGTATTGTGCTGATCTGTACATTGCTCTGACATGTCTGTACTGGAAATCAGGTAGGACACAGAAAAGCAGTAGCTTATTGAGGTAGACCAGGATTCTTTAAGCCTAAGCTCTTCTCTGTAAGATGCCAGAGGGATAAAAAACCAAAACCATTTGCACTTCTTGAAAGCTGACTAATGGTATTTATTGTAACAATAGCACTGTGGTACAGAAATCTAACAAAGGGTATCTAAAATGAAACCATGGTAAAACAAATGTTACTTTTCTTTCAGGTATCGTTCTCTAAGGGATGAGTCAAATAATTAGCTGGCCTGTTATTTTGGAGAACAAAGGCTCTTTACTGACTCCTGTTAGAAGCTGCTGCCCAAGTCTCAATGGTATACACACAAAGGCTGGAACAGCTGCCAGGGGCTTCAACACGATACACTGCAGAGTAAAAATTTCTAAATCTAGAACAATATCTTAACATGATCCTCCCCAAAAGTACATTGTGTGAGCTGAACAAGCAACTTCTGTAAGAGAGTAGTGTACAGCAACTGGAGAGAGCAAACATACCAGCAGAACTGTTGCTCCAAAACCAAATCCTATTGACTGGAGGAGGAGAGAAAGAAATTCTAAAATCCCACTATAATAAGCATACTTCCATTAGTTTTGTCCTGTAGGAAGTTTTAGTAAAATAGCTCTATAACTGGAGTTGTTTGAAGCTCCTGTCCCTGCTATAAAGCACATTAGCCAACATTACAGCCCTGAAAACATATCTTCAGGAGCCTTTATCTAAACACATTCAATAATAATAATAGCGTAACAGTGGCCTCCAAAAATACAAATCACAGAAGTTTCTTTCCATCAGTGTCTCAAAGACTGCAGTCTTTAGACATGTACTGAAAGCATCAGGTGCTTCAACTGTGACTCACTGCTATACATCAGGGTTTACTGCTTGTCAAACTTTATTTGTCAGAATCTGCAAATACAATAGCCACAGTACAATCAAAATGTTAAGCAGGAATGAGTCATGATAATGTCAAAGAGTGACCTCAGGTTTTTTTCTCTTCAACAGGTCATACATATGGTGAGTCTGTTTTTTATTATGGAAAATTATTTCTGGATAATTTGTTTATTCAGAAATACCATCCTCATCCAGAATGACTGAATTGGGGATGGAGTGGCTGAAGATTTAAGACACAGCAGTACTTGAAAGTCAGAAATAATGATTGGTCAACATCACAGTTAACACAGTTAACAGCACAGTACTGTGTGCTGTGATCCTGTTCCCCCAGCAGGGTTGTGCTGAGTTCTTGGGTGTGGCCTGGAGGAACACCTGGACGCTCAGGAAAACAGAGCAAGTCGGTGCTGAAGCAATTCCTCAGTGCAATGTCAGCATTCCTATCCTGCTGCAGCTCTAAATTAAACACAAGACAAGGTCCTGACCATCTGTGATCCCACAATACCTGAATGCCAGCTTCAGTAGCCAAGATAAATCCCAGCGCAGGGAAATCCAACTTATTTTTCAAACATATTCACTGAAGTGTCACTGAAGTATAATAATCTCCTTCCCTCCTTGCTTGAGGTTAACATGTTCAGTGCCACACAGAGTAACAGCAGTTGTCACATTTTTGTGGTGAGTGAGGTCACTGCTATACATAGCTCCCAATCAGCATGCACAGCACCCAGTCCAAGGATAATACAAGTACAAGGTGTTACAATAATTCCGTTTTCAAAGGAGCACCATAGAAAACCAGCAGGACAACGATTTAGCGATTTTCTTCTTGACTCTATTCGTCACAGAAGAATCATTCTATAATTGCGTTATTCAGATTTACAAATCTCTGCTGACATTTTTCTAGGACTTCTTTTTAAATTGGATACCTACAAATAAAATGTTAGGAACCACCTTCTCTCTCAACACCACGCAGAAGGATAGTTTGCAGAGAATTAAGGAGTTAGAAATACAGCATAGCAATTACGTACAGAACTCGCCACAATAAACTTACAGGGAGCAACTAGAAACACAGAAATCCACTTTTTTTTTTTTTCCTTCTAAGAACAATGGTGTTTTTCTACTGCATCAAGAAGTGATAAATACCTCAGGGCTCAGAAATACACAGGGCTACAAGACAAAAGAGAAAGCTGAAAGGTTGCCAAAGGTTTTATAGATCAAAAGAAAGAACACCTCGAAGCCACTCAGACCAAGCCTTGCTGGCAAAGAACTGCAGACACCCAGTTCCAAGTTGGCACAAAGTCATCAGAGTTCAGCATTTATAAATTGCCAGACTTGACTGAGAGTAGTGGGAAATGTACAATGAAAGCAAAAACTCTAAACCAGATCACAGCAAAACACAAATCAAATATACATACAGAAACATCTGCTTTCATATCAAACTATAAATAAAGCACAGATCTCTATTAAAATGCCCTGACTTAAATGAAAAATATGATTCACCCCATCTCACAACTCCAGGACACTGGGGAGGAAAAGAACACTAAACTGAATAGGTTTTTAATGTATAGCCTAAAATGTTTGCACCTAATTGCCTACATTAAAGTTATATCCAAACAATTTTTACTTTCAAAGGGAGATAATCAGTGAAATGTTGTTCCACTGCCTCGATTAAATAACCCAGACAGGCCACATTCACATGCTCTAACAAATATTGCTTTGTTGATTCTTTTTCAGTTTGTTTGTCTGCAATAATTAAGGTGCTTTGTCTAAGCCACTCAGCCCAGGAATTACACAGAGTTATGTTCTATAGGCTAAATAAAGGCCATTGCCTCTGATCTGCTGGCAAATTTTAAGAGTGGATCATCCTGACCCAATTAACTTGTCCTGTTAGACTGATTGTTTTTGCTGAGAGATGCAGACAAGAATAGCTTAAAGCCAAGCTGCACGAAGCAACATGTGCTGGCATCCTTAGCAGTAAGGATTAAGAAGAAATGCAGAAAGCTTTGTGTATTTTAAATGTCCCTTAAGGTCATGAAGAGAATGTCCCACTCAGCCACCTAAATGGTAGAAATTACAACAGGCAAAGCCCAGGCTGTATTTAGTTTTGCAGTTCCACAGCAAATGAGCTTGTCCATCTTCCTTCTGCCAATAACAAGCGGGTGAGTCACACACAGCAGATTTGTGTTGCAGTGATAGATGTGACAAAGGGAGGCAGATACAAAGCCCATTGTGTGCAGCACAACACCCAGAAGTTACAGCTGAAACACAGATACAGGAATACACACATATATGCTGGAGACATTTGAAATATATATGCATGGAACTTAGTACTGACTGGCATGAAAGCAGCCCTGGGGTCTTCTTACCCCACGTGCCTATATGCAAGAGGGATCTGCTGTATATTGCCAAAGTTTAGTTGACAAGGAGAGTTTTCTCCTGGAGATACTTTTCAGTCTAAACTGTGAGAGTGTGAGCAAGGAAAGCATCACGACAAGCGCAGTTGAATGGGCTTAAAACGTTGCTTCATGCAATACCAAAGGGAAGAATAAAATCCTAAGACAATTTCTCAACTGCCACAGAGCTATCTTTGATCCACTGCCTGCACCAGGCTTGTACTGATTTTAAACTCGGACATCTCCTGAACCTCCTGCTGTTGCAAAGTGCAGGGATAACTCCAGTGGGAGATGCTGCTGAAGGGACCCTGTGCAGCCAGGGGCACAGGTCGGGGTGCTGCTCACGCAGGGCAGCAGCACAGTGGCCAGGGATCTGTGATGCTCAGTCACACCCATCAGACCTGAAACGAAGCCGCGGGCTAGCACTACGCTGCTGTTACACAGCAAAAAGCAGAGGTCAGGTTTGTGCTGCCTCCACCCTGTGCTCGCTGTGAGCCCGACGGCAGCTGCTGGAGCGGCCCCGCTCGAGGGGCTGCCCTCGCCCACGCTGTGGCCTCGCAGCCTCAGAGCAGAGATTTAATAAACCTCGCTCCAGACAGCACTGTGGGGGATCCTGTGCGACGAGAGCTGACTCCTGCTCCAGATGGACAGGGCATCTGTGCCCACGGGCAGCAGCAGAGTCTCTGTGAGGAGAGGCGAGGGCTGCCTCAGGTGGGGATGAATATTCCAGGCGATTCCAGCAAGTTCTGCAGTATCCCAGCCCCTCGGTCCCTGAGCCCCTCAAACCCCTGAGAACACGGGAGGTGCCTCAGGGGAGCAGATGCAGAGCCCAGCAGGAGCAGGGAGAGGCAGGAGCTGGGAACAAAGGAGGGAGGCCAAGGTGGGGAAAAGAGGGCATTGCCCACCCACCCCTGCCACTTCAGGTACTCTTGGGAGAGCCATTACAGACGGAAGAGAATAATTCCTGTCTCTATCCATTTTGAATCCATGCTTTTTCAAAGGCGAGCAGCATAAGCCATTTGTACCTCCGATTTTTCAAATCTTTTCTGAGCACAAATGGAGCACAATGGCATCTCTGAGGGAGGAATTCTGCTTCTGAAATAGAAGACTGTTTTTAAGAGTGAGAAAAGCTCTTTGTGAATTCATACTCACAGAGGAGACCTGAAGCTCTAGAGAACTAAAATAATAAAGCCAAATCCTGTCAATAAACATGCCTTCTTCAGCATGATAAAAGCAGGGAAGGAATTAGCTGAATATTTAAAGCAAAAGAAGGTATTTGAGTGAGGTAATGCCTCTGAGGTGGTGAACACTTAAATTTCCCTAGTTCTTTTTTCCCTGAAGAGCAACCTTTCCAACACACACACACACACACACACACACACACACACACACACAACTTTTGTTTCCAGAGTAATAAAGCACAGAAGACAATCAAAAGTCTTTTGATAATTTCCATTAATGATACACCTTGTTAATGTCTCAATTCAGATCATACACACCTGGCACAACTGTAACAGTGAAGATACTTATTTGACAAAATGGTTTACCAAATCATGTAGCGAACTCTGTCACTTGAAACTTCAGATGAAAGTTAAGACTTCCATAACAATTGTGTTGCCATTTAACCAGCCTTATGTACAGCTGCCACGTTCTATTTTGTAGAGAAATCAAGACAGGTTGAATACAGCAATCTTTGACTGGTTTTCTTAATCTTATGTAGAAATGCCAAACCTGTTTTCCAAGATGAGGTGCTGAACTACAGATTTTGCAATGATAGTAGACAGTCCTTTTACTCTTGCCTTCCTTCTGGCTTTCTGCTGTGAACTGCTGCCCACCGGGCTTTTAACCTTGGGCATCTTTCCATGTCAGGTTTAAAAGTTCAGTGGCCTTCCCTCCATCACAGGAAAGCTGTACAACTTATGGTGAAAAGCACAACTTCTCAACACCTTGGTAAGCCCAGCAGTATTCTTTTGGGAGGACTTAAACTTCAGCATTCACAAACATTGATCCCTTCAGTACAGATTCATTGCTCTGCATCTTCTTGGCAAAAGGGCTATTTTCACATTCACTGCATTTGCACCTCTTTGAGAATGAACCTTTTACAGTATTTATAAGTCATTCCCAAAGCTGAGGAAATTTCAGAAAACACATAAACCTTCTGTCCTGTATGAGAGCCCTCCAAACCTCACTGCACATCTTGCTCATTACAACTTCAGCAGTAGCAACAACAGTCATATCAGTCTGAACACCCTATGGCTTCTTCTAGAGTTTTCCCCCATGTCTGACCACGAGATTAATTTTAGTAGCCCAAAAGCACAAACAACAAGCATCTTTTCAGCATCTTTTTGTAAAGGACTTCCTCTTGGTAAGAGGTCAGTAAAGGTAGTTATGTCTCTTCCATGGCTATTGATTCCCATGTTTTGCTACTCTTACTTTCTAGAAAAAATTAAGAATTATTGCTGTCATGAAAACAATGCCTTAAAGAAACAATTCCTTGAACTCAAATTTTTCTAGCTAAGCTAAAGCATTTTACTGGAATAACAATAACACACACGAAGCACTTTAGTACTAAAAATAAAACATCTGTAAGGATATGCCTCCTCCACCTAATTGCAAACAAGATTAGACAGTGTATAATCAATATAAAATTGTGTTAGCTGCAGAGGCTATTTTCTACCGATGTTACCTAAATGCAAATGCACATTTCATTTTAAAATCATTGTATTTTTATGTCACCACCATGGAAAATGCTATGCCATCATTATAAAATTAAATTCTTCTCACAGTCAGAAATGTGGAAAGAAAAGACAAAACCAGTTGCAGCCTGCTAATTAAAAATCAATCCACTGCCAATGTCTTACACCAAGTTAAATCACAAAGTTAAGATGTGATATGGCAGCACGACAAGAACTGCATTAATTAAAAAGTTAAAGGTGAGGCGAAATTCCACAAAGAACAGGGTGAGAGTCATAACTGTCTCCAGTACTGGAGCTGAGTGCTCTTCACACGTTCAGTATGGATTGACAGGATTTTCTAAAGCTCTGTGAGGGAGTCCCTGCAGTGCCACACGGGTGGTTCTCTTCCTCTGTGGGGATCCACCAGGGCACCTCCTGAGTGCACACCTTGGGACAGAGCTGCAGCCCAGAACAGTGAGCATGACAGAGCACAAGCACAGATAATGCACCCCCTTTCCTGCTAAAAGCAGAGACTGAGTGTTAATTCTCCTGCCCTGAAATGCATTTGCAGTCCCACTTGTCCTTACAGCAAGGAAGCCATTAACACTGAGCCTTGGGAATGAGGAGTAAAACTTAAATAAGATAGAGTCTTAGGGGTAAAGATCAGATTAATGTATCTTCCAAGCCTTGCACTGAACTTCACCCCAGTCCCCAACCTACACAGCACAGAGCTCACCTTATCCACTCCCCAATCTCACAGGGCTAAAGAGTAAGGCTGCCACTTTGGTGGATAAAGGTAGTCCTATCTCTAAAAAAAAAAAACCCATATACTTTTTTTTAGATCCACTTTTCTATTTTTATAATTATCACCCAAATAAGCAGAACACACACAAGTTGCTGAGAATATACAAGTCATATAATCATTATGTTAAGTTCATAGCTGAGATTTTCCCACCTCAACAACTTTAGCAAACACCCACATGATTCCCAAACAAGGATTTGCCAGTATTTTTACTGAGGGCTAGAAGTCTACTGGAAAACATCCTCAATTGGCTACCTCCTGCTTTTACCCTACAGAAAACAAGAGGACAGGGTGCCCATTTTTAGTATGGGCATCCCTCTAATGAAACAGCAAGGATATAAACTGGTAGCTATGATGTGATCGTAAATAACGGTGATTTTGTTCATGGAAATACCATTAATATAGTGGAAAAGAATCATGAAGTAACCAACTGCAGAGACACTTTCAAAAATAAGATCAGAGTGAAATTCAGCTAAATGGAACACTTGCAAATTACCTAACCAGCCATTTACACCTAGAGAGAGCTGGGTGTTATTTTTCTAGAATGAAATTTAACTACTGATTTATTCATTTATCCTTGAAAGATCAGCATCTGCGGGGTCTGGTTCTCAGTCTGCAAATTTTGTTCTGGAGCTACAAATTGAAAATAGCAAAAGAGAAAAGTAATGAGTCACACAAAATCTCAGCCTAGCCTAAAAGAACATGCATGACCACACAGCCACAGTAATTCATAAGCTACTTCACCAAAAATCTCAGCTAGGAAACAGGTGACCTCAGTGAAGTTTCCACTCCAGAGGGAGACACTGTTGACATTCAGCAACAATCAAAAGAACATTCACGAATTTTTCCATTTTCACTGGGAATTAGCTATGGAGTTGATAGATCACATGATATAAGTGGCCAAATTTGACTTTTTTTGGAGGGAGGTGGGAACCAACCAACCAAAAATCCCAAACACAAATCAAGATAATACAACCCTGGTTTTTACACCTTTATTGATGACAGGTTCTCAGGGTTTTAATCTACCAACAACTGCAGAGTCTGTGTATTTGTGCATGTTATCAGATAAGTATCCTTAAAAAACAGACTTCCAAATAAATCTGTCAGTCAGTTCCAATGCACAGTTCATGGGTATCCAGTACACAGTTATCAGTCATTCACAAATAGAATTTTGCCCACATAAGAAGAGAAAATGGACAGAGATAAAGAGCAGGCTGAGCCTCAAAAATAAGTGCTCATTTACAATTCTTACTGCAAATAGTAGCTCCTACTAAACTCATGTTACTTAGTTAAAAATAATGCTAAGCCAATAGATTGGTAATTTTTACAAGGACAAAATAAGACAAAGAGGATGAATACAGGCTAATTTCAAATCTAAATAGCCTGCTTGATTATATATTTAGTACTAAATATGTATTTCAAGCACATTTACATGTATAGTCGCAAAGCAAAGCTGTATGCCAAGTTACCATGACCAGATTATCAGAAGACTTATCCCAGAATTGTGAACCCTGCTCTAGAGGTAACCAATTAATACATCCAAAAAATACTCAATATGTTTATCAGTTTTGGTTCCAGGGATTTGCCACTTTGCCATGTCCTTGCAAGAAAAGCAGGGAGCAGTTCAGAGTGGTGACAACCTGAATTTCACATGTGATAGCTGGGCAGGTGAGCCAGAGCTGCTCACCAGTGTAAGTTCCTGAAATACAAATAGCAAGGTACAAGTCTCTGCAAGCTGTGAACCTGCCACATCAGCTTGGCCAAACAGACACAGGCAGTGGTGCCCAAGAACAAAGGTGCCCTGTCAGACTGGACCTCACCACAGCCTCCACCATCCCCTCCTCTTGTTTCTCTCCCCTTTTTTCACCACTACCTCAGTCATGCTCCTGCTGATCAAGCCAGCTAGTTTTCTTCCCATACACACCCTCGAATTGTTTTACTCCATCAAGTGTTTCCAGCTGGATGTCACACTTGGCAGCCTCACAGCCCATGTTTCATTACAAACCCTTCCCTTGGCGTGATGTACCCATCAAAGGACAACTACACAACTTCCTGATATATTACAGGAGAGAGCAGGAGAGTAATTGCCCCTAGCTATGTTTGGGACCTCTTGTTTCTTTCACTCACCCTCAAAATATTAAAAAAGTGAGAACAATCCAAGATCCAGGAAAAAAAAAATCAAGGTAGCTTTACAAAAGTGAAAAAATTAACTTTTACAACCAATCTCTAAACCTTTGCTGTTCTCATAATCCTGCCACAGACATGACTTGTGCATGTACTAAAAACAAAGCCCTAAACATTTTATAGCATTTGTGAATCATACTAGTTCTATACAAGGAGAGATTATAATAGTGAATACCAAGCCTTCCCCATAATGTAACAGATGCAGATTATATAGTTAAATATTCCAACACTATAAGTATTATTTCATTTATATCCCAGGGGATGGTTTAAAACCCACATTTGTGCAGAAAAGATTTTATTATGCAAATATATTCACACATATATACATATGTGTACTGACAATAGAAAAAACATCCTGTAAAACAAAAGGCTTATGAACAAATAATTGTCCCATAAGAATTGCAGAAAGGCATTCAGGGACTCCTTAGAACCCCCCTGAGCAAAACAAGGACCCAGGTACTTAGTTTTTCTACTTTTTTCTTTACAGATCTATTTTATGTTGTATTTGATACTCTGGTATTTTATCTCCCATAATGACTCAGGAAAATGGTTATGTAAGTAGTTTTAACTAATGTTGTAAACAGGTTTTCAACTATTTTACCATATGTTAAAGATGACAGAAGATGTTACAACAAGTGATGAAATTCATTCACAAAGAATTCATAGGGTTTTATGCTCTAAGGGTAGGAAATCATTTTGGCTGTCTCCCAGAATGAACTGTTTAATCAGAAAACAGTTGCACTGAATTAACTAGCAGCTCCATGCAGCACAACTCACTGACTCTTCCCATCATCAAAATTCTCATTCAAGAGATAAACCTCTTCTCAGTTAATTGGTAGAAATGAGGGTTTGTGCAGTTGTGACTGCTGAGGCTACACAATATTATGACAGACACTGATGTATTAGCATTGCAGGAGCTCCTTTTAACCTCCTGAAGGTCCCAGGAAAACTCCCCATTTTCCATTGCCACTAGACTGTGGAGGAAGCATCACAGGCGTGGGCAGACTGGCCTCTGCAAGTGTGAAAGGCAAAGAGGAACTAGGAATTTTTATCCCTAGAGGAGGAGGAGGAGTAATTTGTCCCTCTGAAAGTATAAACTCCTTAGAATCCCTCTGAGCAAAACAGGGACCTTAAAAGGGGACATTAGCTTTTAAAGGCACTCACTCAATATTACTGCTTCCAGAGATACTTAATGTAAAACATAGCATTTAAAAAACCATCCTGGTAACAGCCCTCATTTATAAGGATTTAAGCAGACCTGCTCAAAGGCATTCACATGTCAGGCTATGAATAGGTGCTGCTGTAGATAGCAAAATACATGATTGCCTTCTCTGGAAATGCAGCAAAATACTGAGCTCACTTGGAGCTCCATCTGCCTTAACACCAAGATGAACAGCTCATTCTTTTATTTTTCTTTTAAATACCAGTTCACATTGGTACATTTCAATTCCACCAAAAATCGACCTGGCATTTTGCATCTCCTGGAGCACAACTAAAGTATACCTGTAAAACCTGGCTAATTTCCAAGTTATAAAAAGTAATGCAATTATCTTGTTCAAATTAGATTTAATTACAAAGCCTCTGAACGGTCTAAGAATATTTTTTGATACATGCTCAGCTGAAAACTGCCATCATTTTCAGAAGGGAACACAACATCCATTTCTGGTTGTGTTGCTCCCCTTCCAGTTTGATCATCTCTAGCTAATTACACCACCCTGGCACATCTCCTCAAATGGTATCTGGTTTCCAAGCTGAAACATCCAAACCCAAAGGAAAATGCTAATAACCTTTCAGAGAGAGCACGTCCAAACGCCCTGCGACCCAGGAAAAAAACAAATCCGCAGAAAACTGATATCCATCAATCCAACAAAACATCTCCCATTTTTCCCTCCTTCCAGCCACACCACAAAGAGCACACCATGCTGCTGCTACATGGCAGCAGCAAATAATCAAAATGCTATCATGATGTAGGTGAAGATGGAAAACATCCCACTTACCATCTCTCTCAGAATATACACTCCAACAGCATCCACAGTACCTGCATGTCAGTATTCTCCAATTGCCTTTATTGTTTGCACTCCATAAATTGGCATCACAAATAAGAGCCAAAGAAAGTGATAATAATGTAGATAGGGATGCTGAATGCCACATTCACTTACCTGCAAAAGGAAAAGGACAGGGTTTGAGCTCACTAATCACACTAGTTGGCTAATCTTATTAGATGGCTGCTAATTATCTCTGACACAAAGAAGGATTACACAAGGCAGGCAGAGAAATGTTTTTTTTTTTTTTTAATAGATACAGAAATGTTTTTAATAGACATTGATTGGTTATTCTGGGGAAAGAAACAAATAATATATTTATCCAGAGATCATAAACATTTCCCTTTCTGTTTGCCGAAGAGCAGATGTGACAATGAAACAGGTGGTGGAAATATAAACCCTCCTAAAACCTCCAGGGTGTTTTCTCAGGAAGTGTCTAATGATTGTCACTGGATCTGTTGCAGCGCTTGCTTTATAGGCTAACGTGGTACAGGGAGTTGCTGGGGTTTTGCCAGTGATCTCCTTGGCAACTGGCTGCTCAAAGGAGCCACAAATAGAAGCAGTAAACCCCACTCCCGATCTCAGTCTCAAAGCAGTTTGCACTTCTAACGTTCACCAGGCAAGAAAATCTACATCCTACAGAGGCAGGGTGCTCAAAAGAGCCTGCATTCCCTCTCTGAACATACTACAGCCACAGATGTGGGAACAGCAACCTGATTCATGCACCAGTTATGACAAAATAACTGAAGAAATTATTTTAAAAAGGTTTCCGAGATCATCCATTTTACAGGGAAAATCTTAATTAACAACAGTGCAGTGTTCACACAGATTTCTCAGTAATACAAGGGACTCATTTGGGCTCCTCAAGCGTCAGAGAAAATGAGAATTTATTCTCATCTATTTTAAAGATTTATTATAGTGACTTAATATGATTACTTATTTCTGCTTAGCCTACAACACAAGCATAAATGTATTAAATATAGGTCACCCATGTATTTTATATAGTAAGACAATAAATAGCAAACAAAAACCTAGAAAGAGTAATTTGCTGTCAGCTGTTCTGAATAACCACTTCATATATTATTTAACTGCATCTCTTCAAGAATAGCAATTAATCATTCATGCTTGCTCATTAAATATGTTTTAATTTATTCTGTATTTTTTGTAGCTCATCGGTAAAAAAAGGGTATTTTCTTTAATAAAAAAGTATTGGTATTGCAAAAGAATTATTATCATTTATATACACAGCAGGCTTGTTTATATAAATACATAGGAAACTATGATATAACTTCATAATATTTTACAGATAATCATCTTCTAAGAAAGATTTCTAGGAAATAATTAAGATTAATCCTGACAAATCAAATGAATTTTAAAACATATTTCAATATAAATTTGTGGATGCTTTAGGGAAAAGGTATTCCCTCAGTTACTCAAACACAGAATGCATATGTTATCTAACACCAGGCATAGATTCCCCAACAAAGTAAGCACAATCAAAACATAAGAAAATTGCTTGCCACTTACTAATATCAATGTCATAATCAAGGTCAAAATTAATTGCAAACTCTTAAAAGAGAAAATTCCAAAGAGAAGCATAACTAAACACATCAGTCATATACCTTTATAAAGACACACAAAGTACATGCTTTGTTCAAGATAAGTTGGACCAAATGATTCTTGAGGTCCCCTTCCAACTTGATATTCTTCAAATCTATGTAATACATGTAACAGTTGCACACAATTTAGTAGTTTTTACATGAATAAATACATAGCTCAATTTTAAAACTTGAAGCAGCTTTTCAAGTCTGTAAAGGTTTCACTACATAAAAAATGTCTTACAATGCCTTGTTTAAGCTAAGTACATAGTTCTACTAGAACTTGGAATACATTATTTATATTTTTAATTAGAGTTACAAAGATACTCAGTTCAAAAGGGACTCATTATATGCAGTTGACATGATAAAGGTAGAAATGAAGGTGTACATGAGCTGGCCCGAGTATCAGACACAGCCCAGGGACATCACTCAAACCCAAGCGCAGCCCAATCTACTTTTCAGCAGCGTTGCTTCTGAGATAACTTGCAGAGATGTTTCTGATATGTGTGCATGATGTTGTACTGCCACACAGACACAGCCAAAGTGATCCATCAGATTGTCTCATTCAACCTGCACCAACACAGCGTGCACAGCCTGCAGAGAGGCAGCACATCTGGAATTAAACTGCCTTAAAATGCTCTGCTGCCAAGCCAGGGATCCAGTCTGAGTCGATATACTCTGTCTTTCAACTGCTTCTCAGATGGTAGTGTTGAGCATTTGGATGCTCATCTTTGTGTGAGCAAATGAGTTACATTCGTTAGTGAACAAGCAGCAACTCAGCTGATGAGGCAACAAATGTCTCAGGAGGCGATTTCCTCCCTTCCCGTGGAAACCACCTTCTGTTTGTAGTCTGGGGCCAATACACCAGAGTTAATCTCTGTTCAACATCTCATCTGAAAGCTTCCACAGCTGCTGATCATATAAAGGATCTGGGCAGGCTGAAAGAAATGGGAGTAGCCAGTGCCCATTGACTTTGAAGAGATCATACAGAAGGTCTCAGCTGGACAAAAGCAATGACTAAAGGATTTAAAAGCTTGGCCTCAGATGTACAGGGTGGTTGATAGCAATTTTACAGGTATTTTATAGGAGAATAACAGACTTGATGCAAGTCCTTGCAATCAACAGCAATAGCTAAGAAAAGGACAAGGTGTACACATATTCCCTACTCCTCTTTGAGTAGGGAGGAGCCAGCAAGGAAGGCTGAAGTACAAAAGCAAAAACAATCTTTGCAGTGTGTTATTAGACTGGAGAGAAGAGCAGCTGCCCAAAGAAAGCACAGCACAACATTTCTCCAGTGTTTAAGACCAAGTGCCTGTGACAAGCCCACAAAGAATTAGGAATGGGAAGTTGTTCTTTGCTATCAAATTTCTGCTAACTGAGAGCATTATTTAGGTAAAAAACCTCCACAAACCAAACATGCAGAGATACAGACCATTGTCAAAAGATGTTCTAAAGGACAGAAGAAAATGTGCTCATTAATTCGAGGAGAAATTTATGAACTCATTTCTCATTAAAGGAACTAGTAATGAAGTTGTCTACAACTGTTGCAATTTCAGAGTTTCATTGCTGGTAGGGAATTATTAAAAACAAGGGCTCAGGTTATTTCTTCAGCTGCAAACAAGTTACCACAGGATAAATGAGCAGACTTTCCACAAGAGACAACCCAAGAATTTTCATTTGCTTTTCAATGCCCAGTTTTTCACAGCAAGAAGACAGTGAAAAATTACTCCAAGCTTGTCATATGCTTCCACCTGCCTGAATATGTTCTGTAAAGGAGATGAGAGAACCACCAGAAGAGCTGGCCCCTGTTCTGAACCACAGCCAGGCAAGATTAAGAGGAAAAGAAGCAAAACCTAATCAGCTAAAAATTATGCAGGAGACCTACGGTAAAATCCCTAAAGGTGTGAAAAGCAGAATAAAAGATACTGCATCATCTGAAAACACAGAGAACAGAATGGAAGTGGCATTTGAGCTCATCAAAAGTCTTAGAAATCATGACCCAGAATATTAAGTTCATATGGAAAGACAGAGATTAAAAGAGCAGCATGACAAAAACACATGCCAAACACACACAGGTCTGAGGGAAATAGGGTAGTCAGAGCTGACAGAAGAGGGATGAGCTTACAGCAAACCTAGCCAAGAGAAAACCATGGCACAAGCCAACTTTACATCAGTGGAAGTGAACAGATAGTGACAGATTTTAGAACTCTGCAGTATGAAAAGCCAAGCCAAGAGATGATGGGAGAGGGAAAGGAAAAGGAAGACTTCCCAGAGCACACTCAAGGTTATCAGAAAATCAGTGTGAAGTACGAAGGCATTATTTTTTTCCCCTCCACTTAAGAGCAACTCACTATTTTATAGTGAGGTGATATTAAGAAGGCAAGAAAAACTACACCTGCATATGGAAAGCACAATTATTTAAGGAATAGAAGGAAGAAAAGCACTAGTCAGAATACAGGTACGAAAAAAAAAGCACCAGAATAGGAGGAAATCTAGAAGGACAAGTATGAACATAAACCAAATACAAGATTTGAACCTATAGCAAACAATTTCTATAGACTAGGGTAGGACGTGAGGCAGGAAGGATGTAAGTGAGGAAGATTTTCAATAGAATTTAAAGGCAGCATAAGAAGTCTGGTCAAGTGACAAAGTGTCATATCAATGTTCAGTGAAGGACCAGCACAACTTCCCAGTTACATTTAGGTGTGGCATCCAAAAGTCAAAATGATGCCAATGGCATGGTACCTCCTCTAGAAGTGTGCAGAATTCTGAGAATTGGGACTTTTGGCAAGATAAATAGATGCTGGCATAAACAGCTGTGATATTCACTGGAACAAGAAAAAAAGTCCTGTACAGCAAATTAAAACTAGATACACTTTTAGGGGAACACATCATCAGTCCCCAGTCCACACACGAGCTGTCAAACCATGCATGGGTTCCACTCAGCTCAAACACTGTAACCCAGTTGTCCTACATTCTGATTTCCAGGTGATACTGTTACTTTCCGCTTCTAAAAGTTCATTTTAAAAAAATCAATTCTCCTGAGTACAATAAAGAGGAAACTGAAAGAATCATTGCACTAAACACACTGAACACACAGTAATAATCTCAGCAGCAAACCAATAATTCCACACCCTGTGTCTAAACCAAACATGAAAAGGACCATGAGCTCCTCTGGTGTGCAGGGAAGGGCTGGCAGAGGTTGGCATCAGCACTTGAGCTGAGGCTCCAGACATCTCAGATCCCCTGGTCCTGATCTCACCAACAACCAGTGAATTCATGTCCCCGTGCACCAGCTCCTGCTGCCCCTCAGCCGCCTGGGGGTTCCTCTGGCAGGGAAAGCTGTAAGGATGCTTGAAGCATTGACTCTCACATAAAAATCATCACAGGTTTTAATAAAAATGAACAAAACTGTTGATTCATTAAGTAGATTTGGGATCTGGTCTCTACCAAATTATTTAGGTTTCCTTCTGTTCACTCCTTCAGATTTTATGACATCAACACAGTATGATTCCAGTTTTTACTGTCTGCAGTCAGTCAAGAAACAAATCTGGGAAGGTTTTGTGAATACTAATAGAAAAGTGAATACTAACATTGTGAAGTGTCCCTTTGCTCCATTTATATTTCAAAATTTATAAAAGGATCTATTGCACCTTTCAGGCATAATTTTCCATGCCCTGCAATTCACTGTTAACAAAGACTGTTGAGAAATAAGGGATGTCTAGAAGACTTCAAGACACAACCCCCCCAAACCTTTAATGTTTAAAATGGTCCGTGACATTTTTTGAAACTATTTCTGTCAGTAGAGGGAAACTGGCATTTGCTTGAAAAGAAAAATCCATTCTTCTTTAAGGAGCAGGGTTATCTACAGAACATGAAAGTAACTTGGGGGTCAGGTAAGTCACTCTGGACCACAACTGCTGGAAGCAAAAAAAAAAGAGTCTCAAAACCATTGTGTTGCAACCAGATAAGAGCAACTAAACTGCAAATGACCAAGGCAGCTGTCCTAATTGAAAAACCCATCCGTAGTTAACTGGTCTCATGCTGTTTAACAGATAAAATAAGCTGCAGTTAAAACATGTATCTACTGTATATATAATTTTCAATCACACATAAACATGTTCTCACAAAGCCAAGAAAAAACTCAAAGTCTCCATTAACAAAACCTGCCATGAAACTTTATCCTCCTAGAAGAGGGGCAGGTGGCTCATGAGAGCTGCAGTCATGATAAAGGTAAAAAGCCTCAAAAACGACCCAAAAAACCCCCTAACAACAACAAACCAAGAACCCAAAAACAACAGAACCAGAACCTGAATAATTCCTGAAAACAGAAACTCACTCCATATTTATCACGCCATTGGCAGGGAAAAAAAAATGTCAGCAAATGCTTTTCTAGAGGAAAATACACTCATTCCAATTCACAGTAAGCAACAAGGGCAGGAAAGTGCCTGCCCTTACTCTTTGGCTAAAATGAAATACTTTTTCTGCCCAAAATCCTGTGAAGGAACACTACAAGAAGAGATGTACAAACAAAACCAATGTAGTGCTTATCTCCTGGAGTTTTAATTTTTCAGCAATTGCAAATGGCTCAAACTTTAGTTTATGCAAGGTTGTGACAAGATGAAACTACGAGAAATTGGGAAAAAAGAAGATTTATTTCACAGTGAAATCTCTGACACAGTGAGCACTAATTTGCATTTTAGTAGAAATTCATCATCTGACCATATCACAGATATCCCCCACACACAGTCTCTCTTCCCTTTGCTCTTGGCTGGGTAACTTTAGGTCAGAATTTTGAAAAAAAAAAAATTTAAAAAGGAAAAAAATTAGAAAAAATAGAAGGCACTTGCAAGGGTTGTATTAAATGGAAAGAGTGAAGAGAAAGCTGTGGCTGGAATCAGATTTTCCACATGATCCCTGCAGGTATGGCCTGAATCCCACTAGGTCCCTGAGCAAACCTGATGTCTTTTCACTACGCAGCTCTTAAGGACAGTTTGAAAAGGCAAAAACTGAAAACACAGTGCAAGGATTATCAAGGGCTCTCCAAAAATCACAGGCAAGTGCTGCACATACTGACAGCAACACTTACCTGAGAAGGCTGATAGAAAACACAGCCCAAAATTTGATGAAAAGAGTAAATTTTGCACATGTCAAAGTTTTCCCTCCTACACTTGCACTCTCTTTTCTTTTTTTTTCCCAGAAAAACAGTAAGTAGCTCTATAGTAGTTTTAATGCTTTCTTCACTAAATTAATTCCTATTGCTTTTGGTGCAATTCCAGCAAATTCCACAGCTGGGAAAAAAACCAAAGAGATTGCTTTTGATCCACTATTTATTTCATGAAAGGACATATCCTTTCATCACAACACTGACATTGTATTCTATGAAGTACTGTACCTTATTTGGCATCCAGTCAACTCCTGGCACTTTATCCAGAAGTACCAAATTTCACCTCATGGAACTGGCATTCACAAGTGTTATAGATCCCACAATTATTTCAATAAACACCAAGTCAACTGCATTAAATAGCAAACACAAGCACATCATAATGAATTACAATAATGTCAGAACACAAATGGACACATAAGGGCATTACTTGGTAGAAGAGACTGATTAAAAAGTATAATACATACTTTCAGAATTTTTAAAATCAAAATCAGTCACCCTTCTAGAAGAAACATACTTCAGTTGAACTACAAATTATGGAGCTGACTAAAGAAATCAGAGTGAAAATCTCTGCCTCATGATGTGGAAGAGTTTAATCACCATGTTTCTTCCTAGCTCTGTGTGCTATGAATTTATGAATTTCAGGTAAGTTAAGCATGCTTTACAGATCCTGGAAGAGGCTGAAATGCTTGCCAGGTATTATCCCTAATATCTGAAACCAGCTGGAGCCCAGGCAGTTGCTGTACCCATCTCAGAAATTTCAAACACAAAAGCACCAGACAGAGTGGGCTGAATTCAGGCAGACAGCAGTCTAAGAATCCTGCAAAATAAGACTTGGACATCTCTGCACCTGACTTTACAAGAATCTTCCTGCTAGACATTCCCCAAAAGGTGAATTCAGCTCTAAACATTTATCCACATGAACAGTCCTGCTGAGATGTTATGAAGTAATAAAGCACTTTTGCTTTTGTGCTATTGTCAAATGCTCAAAGGCAATTGTGCAGCACACTCAGAGCAGGGCGATTCTTTTATTGACTGTATTTTGCCATGGTTACCTGGATTCATGAGCTACAGGAAAGCAAGTGTTTATTTTGATGCTGTAGGAAATCTAGGAGGGTAATATGCAAGAACTAGACTAATAAGAGTATTACATGAGGACACTGGAAGTTGCTTTGGGAAGACTTGGGGGAAAAAAAACCAACAAAACCAAGCCTGCTAAAGAGTTTTTCAGAGAACTGACCTTTACTATTAATGGAAGCATTACACACAGCAACAAAAAAATGCAATTCTGGAAAAAGTTCTGCAATATACTAGGATTTTAATTTCTGTAACTTGGAGTACCTTTACCACAACTTTCCCAGAAAAGTCCTTAAAAAAAAACTAGAGTTTGCAATCCACTGTGAAAAATAACTTATCTAGGTCTCCTATTTTCAACTATGATGTACACTCCCTGGCACTGTGGCAGTTTTTGGTATCAGTTTGCTGTTATTGGTTCTGTGTAGATGAACGTGTTTCCATCTCTCAGTTCTCAGCTAGGTTATCTGGTTTCTTTCTCCAAGTTCCTTAGACTGTTACTCATGATTTTATTTTTTTTTTCATACAAAAGCAGCAAGCAATTCAAGTTCAGCATTACAAGCATTCTGAGATTTGTATTACTGGCACTATTAGTAAAAGGTGACACATTACACATGACAGTGCAGTTTCAAATATTTTTTATTTGAGTGAGTCAGTTAAGAGCTCTGCACAAAGCAAGTGATCTCCACCTGAAGAAAGAGCACATCACCTTCACCTACCAAGGCAGCTCTGAGAAAAGATCTTGCCAAAAATATAGTTTGAAGCCAGTGGTAGAAGGAGTGGTGAAACAGAAAGTTACAGTCAAAAGTCATGCAAGGTTTCCAGGTGCAGCATTTCATCCACATGGCTGCAGAACTTCCATATCACAACTTCAGCAGCCAGGTCAGACTGAACAGAGCTGCCAACCCCCCTCTGTGCAGGCATGCACACACAGAATCCTAAAATATGAGTTATTTAAGAGCAGAAGAAAAGGAAGATAGTGAAAGTTAAGAAAAATCATTAAGTCACACAGATTCAGTCCCCCGTGTCACGCTGCTCTTTGGAAAGTTGCAAAGCCTATTTGGGAAGCTCCACAGCATATTCAGGAAGTGTGGATATACATACCAAACCCAGCCTGTGCTGCTTCTAGAGAGACCTGGCAAAAGGCATGCATAGAAACACGAACACCAGGATACCACTGCAGCAGTCAACTCCAATTATTTACAGGAAAGAAGAAAGTGTCACTGCTTTAAGAACTTACTTCCCTTCTCCTAATAGCTACTGGTTCACTGATCACAGCTTGTGAAACAGCTTGCTTTTCAGCTTATAGCCAGAATGCAATTCAACTAGGGGTAATGTAAGACTTCATATGAAAAGCTACAGCAGTGGCAATATGGGCAAAGTTTCTGTCTCCCATTTATTTCCATCCTCACTGTTGACAGAGAGGTTAGAGCTTCCCCAGGGGCTCTGGACGTCAGGTCAAGGTCTGCTGGGAAAGCAGGAGCACACATTTGCCTAGAAACTGCATAAAGGATCAGGAGAAAAAAAAAAAATATCTGGTGAGCCTCTTCATCCTCCAGATTCCCTTCAAAGACCCTGACCCTTCAAAGACCCTCAGCCTTTTGGAGGAAACTGAACTGCTCTCAGCCTTCCAAAACACCAGGATAGCAGCAGTGCTATCATGCTCAGTTGATGCTGAACTCCAAGCCCTTCCAGCAGCTGGTTGACCATTTGTTCCTCCTGGGAGCTCCACAGACAGGTTTTCTTTCTGTTAGTATTATTACTGCCTCCATCCTAACAGGCTTTCCAAACTTGTGCCTTCTGTGCAAAAGACAAATATTTAAACAGTAAAATTCAGAGACAAAATGGAACCATCAGGGTTATGTTCTTCATAAAAACACATAATTTGCTCACCAGTTTCTTATCATTTAGATGGTAAGAAGGTTGAAGACAAGGACCAGTTTCTTGCCTTATGCAGGATGCAGCATAAAAGGCCTCTGAGGGTAACTGTGGATTCTGTACTACTATTTAAAACCAACTTACAATTATACTTTACTACATTGGAATTTCTCAGCTCAGGCTCTTCAGCATCTCAAAACAGCGACTGAAATGGAAGGCTGTTATTTTTCAGAGTGTCTTTCCTTTCTTGACTGTTTTCTTACTACAAGCACACCATCTTCTCCTCCCAAAAGCATCCTACGACCATCCTGCATTGACATTTAATATTTCATTATGACTGTCCAGTGAGTGGCATGTATGCAAAAGATAACCAAGACAACAAATAATTAGCAGGTTTTGGCTGGCTGAATGCCTATTGCAAAGAAAACAGCAATTCATCTCCTCACAAGAGACAAAGGAAAAGACTGAAGGAGCTCTAAGACATCTTGCATTAAACCATTATATTCCTTTCCTACAGTGTAATTGCTTATTTAAGCACATTAAGAGAACTAAGAGTTTCTAAGCAGTAAACAGAGACAGTGCCCCACGCCCACTCCCTTTTCACTTTAAAATCAACTGAAATAATGCAAAAGTAATTGGAGTGATAAGTCAGAGCTATGTTTTATTTCTTTTTCAAATTAAACGGCTTCAGCTTTAACTGGTGACAAAAACTGAATTGGATTTTTCAATTTCCTAGATTGTCATCAATTGCTTTTTCACTGTTGTACCCTCTCTGAGCTTCCTTCATTTTGCCTGGACATGATTGAAAATTAACTGGAACACAAAATGGAAATGTTCCTCCTCTCTATTAGGAACATTTGCCAGTGTTAACTGGAAGCCTGCATTCCCTCTCTGCCTGTCATCCCCTTATACTGAAAGTGGAGACAAAAATGCTTTCATTTCCATCTCAGGCAGGAACACAGCCCTTCTATGCAGCTGCAAATCCCTCTTTTCCCTTCACCCTACTGCACAGTAAATATGGAGAAACCCATTCCTAAATCTTAGTGGTTTGTGGGACCAACAGAAGGAGAGCATTTGTGAGTTGAGATGATCTTTTACAAACCCAGGCCAGAAACACCAGCAGAAAACCACGTAACTGACGAAGCACCACAGGATCTCCCATCTTCTTCCTATTCTGGAGGCTCAAACCCAGTGATACCACACAGGGGCATAGTGGGATTGAGTTGGGGGAGAAGTGTATCTCTAGCACTGAATATTCCTGAAAATCTGCCTGCACTGCCCAGCTCAATTCATGGAATAAGTGGTTGCAAGCAGCTGGGCCCTTCCAAAGGTAACCAGCATTAGAGCAGGAAGCCCCTTTGGGCAGGCAGCCACTCCTGCTGCCCCGCCAGCCCTCCCCACCTCACACTGGTGTCTGAGAGAGCCCTGGCGAGGTCTGCAGCTCAGACTTGGTGATTCCTGTTCCTCAGCAGCCTTCACGCCTACAGCATCATGTGCTTTTGAGTTCTGGCTCGTCAGCCACTTGGGGACTGTTCAGAAGCCACATGCGGCTCGAGAGAGGAGCCACTTTCCCGACACAGGAAGGCTAAGATTAGCTCCCTGCACCCAAAATGCCTGCCTCTCGGATTGAATGGCATGCTCTGAGACATGGCAATGGGAAAAGAGGCCAAGCTGCTATTTAAGCACCCAAACCCCTTCTAGGAACTGTGCTGAAAAACAGTACCTTTACATTGAAGGAAGAGAGGTGTCACATTAAGGCTTCATTGAAATTGTGTGCAATACTGGAGAGCAACGAACAGAAGAAGTGAGGCAGAGGAGTGAGAAGATGGGCAAATTGTTACTGAATACATAAACACTGCCAAGTGTTAATCAAGTGTATTTCTCCCTATATCAAGTTCATGGCATACAAAACAACATAGTGAGAAAGTTTTCACACTAAGTACTCTTCATTGTGAAGAGAGAGCAGCAGATTCTGCTTTCCAGTGAGCAGGGTCTTCTTTGAAGCCTTTGCATCTGAAAAATTATCAGTCAGAGGGAACAAAATTACTTTCCATCCTCTCCCATATTTCTACACTTACACATCTCCAGAGAAAGCCAGTCATTTCCAAAGTGTTTCCAGTGTTAATATACCCAATTCTTTTAAATAAGAAAATACATATGTATTAGTCACATAAAAGGCTTCAAAACTATCCATAAAATCTGCAAAATCTACAGCAACCCATGCTTATTAGCACATCTGTGCCAGTTTGAGTGGATGCCATTGATTTAGCTCATCAGATAAACGTGTTTACCATCAGCTATGCTTCTCCCATACTTCCAGTATAAAACTCAGTGACAGATACACGATGCAGAGTCTTAAAAAGGACAAAACAAGCACTGATGACTTGTCATCAGTGATTTCATGCAGAAGCTTCTAGTCCTAAGTCCCTATTTGCATAAATTCAAACTCATGAATAAAGGAGTTCTAAGAGTAACTCCCTCAATAATCAGTTTTTCCACCACTGCCATTTTTCAGCAGCAAAATAGACCTATCTCACCATGGTCCTGAGGAAAATGTGCTCATTGTCTCATGCATCTGAATAGGTGAGCACAGATTATCCTGAAGTCGATTTAAATATTATTTTTCCCCTTGAAAATTCCATTGAAAGTGAAAGAGAAAATGCAAAGGGAAGGAGTGTGCTGAACAAATAGATAAGTTTCACATTTTTTGTTTTTCTTCCCCTCTGAAAAGATCATCCTCTAGCATTTCCAGATTGATTTTTGAGATGCCAGTGAGGGGAGATAACTAACATCCAGGCTTAATCCCATCAGTGCCACTGTCTTACAAATGCTGGAACCTACAAGAGAAGACAACAAAGGCAAAACCAGGCAGTATGAATTCAAGTATAAACCTGCCATTGCAGGGATACAGCAAAGTAACTAAATACACCCTGAGCACATGCAGCAGTTTTTTTTGGCTGCTAATCCTGAGATGGTGTCACTTTTTGATAGCTCATGCTATGAAACACATCAGTGCTTGAAAAGTCTTCCTGGCTGGCTCCACTCTGTGTTGTTGCAGGTAGAGAACAGCCAGAAATGCCCCTGACCAGCTTTCTTTCCACTCTGTTACCCTTTCACTTACCCAACTCAGCCTCTTTATTGCAGACTTCACTGGATCAAAATGGTGATATCGAAATTATAAGGGGTTTGCTACTGCTAAAATTGTATTCTTGCTAAAGTACAAATACACAATCAGCTACTGTCAGAGTACACTCTTTAATCTTGTTGATTAAAGATCAAACACTTTGGAAAAATGCTTTACATTTTACCAGTTTACCTTGAGGTCAGTAAACCGCATTAAAAACATTGGACAAAGATCTCCAATACAGGAATCAACTTCACCACCAGCTCTGAAATACATCACGTACAATATTCTGTACTACCTCTGAAGCTGCCAGTCATGGAGCATCTCTGCTGCCTGGTTATATTGTGTATGGAAGTGGTTCAGAAGTTACAGCACAAGACTACAAATGGATCCTTCTTGGGTTTACTCCCAGCTTTATTTGTGATTCACAGTGAAACAAGGAGTACTACAGCAACTCCAAACTACCCAAGGCTTCGAGGACAGAGACCAAGCAAGGTACTCAAAACTGTGGAGCACTGGGAATTGCGGAAGAAACTGATTTTAGCTCTCCTAGCTGTTTGTTTCTGTGTGAGTCTCAGTCAGGCAATGCAGGTTAAGTCAAACACATGGAAATGTGCCCTTTGCTGCTGCAGTGGCCCCTTTACAAGACTGTGATACCCAATCAGTAAATTCTATGCATGATGTGTACTACCCAGTAAGGTAGCAAGCAGCATCCTACATTTCACATTAAGGTAAATAGGATGAAGATTTGTTAATCATTTATAAACCTTGGTTTGTGTTGCCTACTGCTTCGCCTCTCTGTTCTGATTTCAAACTGGACTGTTTTTATTGCTACCACATCATCTCTAAGCTTCCTCTTGCTGATCAGAGCGCTCTTGTCACTCCTGTATTCCCCTGATTCTCAAACCCTGTCTCTGCCCTGCTACTTTGGACTTCCTGTGTTCTGTTCTGTTGTCATTTTTCCTTCCTCTGTTCTCCTAGGAGATCTGCCATATTTCCATTTCTGTGCCCTGTCACCTCTATCTGACAGTCCAATCTTGCAAACACAGATTTTTGCTAGGAGACTCAAGATGGCAAGCCAGCTCATTCAAATCTGTGATATTTAAGCTCTTATTCAACAAATAACCAAGTCCCTTCTTTATCACTTTGGTGTTAGCTGCTTTTGCTATCATTACTGCATGTGGAAACTAAAATAAAATACTCCTTCTTTGGTGAATTTGCTAAAAAGTAAAATGAAGAAAGTAGTGTCATGGAAGCACTCAGAAGATCAGATTTTAACAGCATTATTTCAGTAATACTAAATCTGCTTATTTCCACAGAGGCAATAATGCCATATATACCATGTCATCAGAAATAATTTATGCAACTATTTATCCAATATGCAGCAACTTTATTTGAAAAGGCTGTTTCAGCCTGATTACAGATGCATTTTGAATTTGACAAGTAATTCAGCTGGAAAAATGATCATCATGCCATACTGACATGCTCTTTTTGCCTTGTCTGCCTTTGGCCTTGCAGCTCCACGTCCTACTTGTGTGGATTTGAGACAGACAAGTACTCATTTTCCTCTCCATGAAGGGATGTGAACTCCTACCTCTCCCAGTCACCAGCCAAAAGCTTCAAATCTCTGCCCCGAAACAGCAGATTGTGGATTAAGTACAGAATTTCAGCACTATCTTGAGGTGGGTTTCATTTGAGATCTGTTGTGAGGATTATTCTGTTTTGAGAAAAACATTTCAACATGGTGAGGGGAAGGATGGGGGGGAGATGTCATTTGACTTAAGGAACCCAGAATAGAATGGACAATCCCTATCATGTTATGTGGAAGGAATTATCATGTGCCCATACCAATAAGTAACCAAACATCGATGAATATGTGCTCAGATTTTTTTTTTTTTTTTTTTTTTTTGTCCTATACATGTTTCTGTGGTCATCTCTTCCAGAGAAGCAAATGTTCCTCAGCAGATTTATAACACCCCAGTCACACCCTGCACTGGCATCTCTCGAGGCAGACTAATCAGCTCTGCTTCCTGCCTGCGGCACATTAGGTCATCCTTCCCTGCTCTCCAGTCACACTGGGCACCTCAGACAGGCAGCAAGGAGGGCAAAGCTGCTCTTCTCCAGTCAATCTATATTAAGGGACTTACACTGCAAAGCAAAGGAAGTGCTGAAAGAGGATACAAATAGATTAATATCACAGCTCGTAAGCAATCCTAGGAAATTAAAAACAGCCTGCCTGAACAGCACAGAGACTGATGTGCTACAGGCATCCTCCCCAGCTCTCACCATAGTAACCAGGATAGCCAAACTGCCTGTGGCTGCTAGCTAGGGCATTTATATCTGAGAACGTTTTCCTCCATTTCTGTAACACACGCTTTGCAACTGGGCAAAAGACTTCAAACAGCTGAAAAATAATAATCCAAACCTAAAGGAAATGTCCTCTTCTTAAAATACATATACAGAGCAAAGGGAGAGAGAAAGCTAAGAGTTCTGTAACATGGTTTCTTCACACAGTAAAGCCTTCTCACTACAGAGATCTCTTAATAAACAAGATACATACTACTCTGAACATGATAGATCTTGCAATCCATCACACATCACAGATATTTCTGTATTTGTGCACAGTGAGATAATTTATTTTGGTAGCTATTAATTCTAGCAAAAACACTTGTCTATATTTAGGTATTATACTGGAATACTATTTCCCCAAAGTTCTTGTACTTGAAATGCACATAAATAATCAACAGCTAGTAGCCAAAACAAACAGATAAATTACAATGAATACACAAGTAAATTTTTTTAATTATTCTTTTCAAGCTTCATAGTAAGCTTTCAATATAGAGCAAGTTGAGCCGATAGGAATGGTAACTGCTGTGTTTATACTCTGTGCTGAACACACTCCTTTAAGCTCACTCTGGAAGGTCAGCCTTCAATCACACCCTCCAGCTTGCATCTTTCCGGCAGCTCTCACGGATTATTTTGCTGATACCACCATGTCAAAGGGACCAGGCTTCCATCTGTACATTCCCCTAATATACTTCAAATTCCTAAAAAAAAAACCCTGTTCTATTTTTCATTTACAGTTCTTGGGCTGTTGCTAAAGTTAGCCAATGTGAGGACATACACGAGTAGCTGTACAACAATCCCCTGCTACAAAGCTCAGAAAAGATCATTCAGGATCATCCTCTTGGTGTCATGTCAGAGGAGGGAAACAAACCCCAGGGACCCAGCATCAGACTTCCTGGCTGTTCCAGGAGATGAGAACATTTGCAGGCTACAAATCCCATGCTGGAGCCTCAGACCAACGCCAAGCCCCTCTAGCCACACCTTGCCTCCAGCACTGTGGCCCTCCACAGGTCTGCACATCTGCAGAAGGGATTACTGAGGTCCAGCTAATGCATTCCCCAGTTAGAGAGAGATTTTTTATACACCTGGGGTTTGATTCCTACATTTCAACTGAAATAAAATGTACCTTTCTTCTTCTCCACGAGCATGCAGACCTCATTTCTCACAACGTAATTCATCACAAAAAAGGCTGCCAGCACTGCCATTTTGTGCTGTCTGCCACACAAGATTTTGCTGAGATAGCCATTAGTGCTAATGCTTATCCTGGCAATGGATCACGCTACTGAATAGATTTGCTTGCAGTAATTATTTGAATTACTTAAAATTAGTGAAGTCCCAATCATTTGTTCAGCAGGGAGGAGATGCATACATTTTCCAGCAATAACCAACACGAAGTAGTCACAGTCAACCAAAATGGATTCCTGTCCTTCAATTCCTCTTAGGATTACAAAATGTTTTGGTTTAAAAGCCACTTGGGACTTAGTTAAGTAGTGATTTAAGAAAAGTTATTAAGAACTCTTATGAGACAGAACGAATATACAGCAATTCTAAACATGGACGTGCAAGTACACAACTCACATTATTTCCCTTAAACTACTGTAACTCACTTAGCACTATTTAGGCATTAGACAAACCATTGGAATATATTAAAAATACAACAGCTGGAAAGAGCAACTGAGTTATGCACTTTGGTTACCACCTCTGACTGCAGCCTGAAGAGCCTCAGATGCACGCCCCTGTCCCCGGGAGGCAACGGAAGTGCTGGAGATCAGTCAAAAATGTAAATCCTCACCGGATGAGCTACCAGCTGAGTGTGAACTCACTGCTGTTATGCACCCTCATATCATGTTTACAAGTCATAAGAGGTCCTGGCTACGTGTAAGCAAGGTACTATTTTCTGGGGTTTTAGAGAAGCAAAAAGCTGCAAGGGAAACCCCACAGATCTCTCAGCACACAGTGAGTGGCTGTTCTCTATTGGTAGCTGAATTTTCGCTTTTAACAGACAGTTCAGATATGAAGGTACATAAATACTGCAGCAAAAGAGCTGTAAAGAGTTTTACTGCCCCTATTAATTTCCACTGAACACAACTATAAAAAGGAAATGAAAGTAAAATTACAGCGATTGTTGAATAACCTACACACACACGTTTTCAATTTCCAGATATTTTTACTTTACAAACAACAATGGCTTGCCTTTAAGTGCTGGACCCTCTCAGGACCTCGCCTCTGCTTTTATGAGTACTTGTTTCCTGATAGCCCCACCATCAGGGCAGCAAACACCAGTATTGACAAGCCAACCCCTGTGTGCCTGGCAGATTTGGTAACTGTTTATACCCACTCACACGAGTCCAAAGGATAGGAATGGCAAATTTGGGTTTGGAAGCAGCATGTATCCACTTTTCAGTGCAATAAATATAGATGACAGAGAGAGAACGACATGTCGGGTATAGATGATAACCCACTTTCAAGGCAGATGCCCCAAATCTCTTTTCCCTTCCCTTCTGTTCCCTCCCCAAATCACTGACAACGTTCTTCTCAACGCTGATTTTTTGCAAGGACAGACTTGTAACAGCTTCTGTTCGATTTAGGTGAAGTGTGAAGGTCCCACAAAACCTCAACCCCCCCGAAACTACAAAAGCCTCAAATACTAACACTGAAGCTGGAAGAGAAAACACAAAATGCTGCACTTTATGTTACACATCATAAATATTACCCAAAGCATATTTTATTTTTGCCTCAGTGGCACAAATATAAAGCTATTATAGACAATAATAATTTACATTCTGTAACCTGTGGATGTTGCACTCATTTCCCTGCTGTAATGGTAGTCACATTTCTGCAGTGGGAGTACGGCAGCTGCCTGAGGTTTGGATTTGGTAATGCTTTTGTAATTGCAGGTAACCATGCAATCAGATGCAGATAAGGACTCAGTTCTTCCATACTTTCCTCACAATCCAGTGATTTCCATGAACAATATCCTTCCAAAGCAAAGGCTGAAGCAAAGTTTGAAGTCCAGGTGCCTATTCCATCCAATCCTTTTTCTGAGGTTTTTTGGGGGAGAGTTATGTTTGATTTTGATTTTTTTTTTTCCCAAGAAAGCAAAACAAGGCCAGATTGCCCATGCTTCCTGCTGAATCACAGAATAATAGTTCAGGATTTCTTTTATTCTTGATGATGTAATATGCTAGATGTCTTCCTGGTTAGGGATAAAGACTCATTTTTCCTTTGAATTATTTGATAAAGGACTAAGAATGATGTGTTTATTTGCATCATACTACCATTATATGGAAACCTGACCTTAGAAGAAATGTGTAACAATACTGAGTGAATAAGATGACATTTCTTTTTTGGACCACTTCAATTTCTGCATTAGTGACTAAATCCAAGCAGTGTACAATATGAATCAAGATATGATTAATTCTGCCATGAATTAATATGCATTAACTTAATGAAAAAATCTAAAGGTTATTTAAAAATCCCACCAGGGTGTTCATTTTCCAAGAATAAAATTAATCAGAGTACATAAAATTTCAGGGCAGTCTCAATCCTGTAACAATTGTTTTCAACTCTTCATGGCTTCAGTTTAGACACGAGGGTTGAGGGCCTGCTAACACTTTCACTGGCTGTAAGGAAACAGGAATTCTGAACAGGAAGAAATCAGGATTTCCCTCTATGACACTCTGAAGGGGATCTCCACAAGTTGCCCTGCAGAGTCCATCCTGCTACACTGTCAGTGCCTCACCACCACCTCAGCCTCAAAAGGAATGGAAAACTCAAACATTCCAGCACAGCATCACTTTTATACCTTGACAGTTGTAACTAACTCAGGACAAGGTGGCATCACTTTAAATATTAGGGTAAAGATCAATAAAAGGTTCAGCTTGCACTCTCCTGGACACTGACAGCCCTCGTCACCCCCAGTAAAAACCACACACTAATACAGTTGTCACTAATGCAGCATCAGAGAGTTATTTACCTAGGAAACACATGAAAATAATACAAAAAGCTTCTAACTTCTGAACAGTCCTAAAATGAAGTGGCCACTTGCATTCTTGGCCCCTAATTAACCCACAGAACCAATTGGGGATTTTTCTTTGCAGTTTCATTTCATTATGCATTCAGTAGCATGATAATAAACAAGGAACAATTCAGATGTGCAGTACTTGGGGTAGATTTTTAAAAATGCACTTTGTATGCTAAATATCCAGGTCTTAAAGGCACTATTCCTTTCTGCTGAAATGCACACCCCAGTGATGAGATGAACAGCAAAACACTTACAAAACCTCATATAACAGTGGTGAAATGTTTTTTTAAAAATTGATAAAATTTCTGGAGACAGAAATCAAGCCAACACTGTGACTGATTATTTCTGCCTCTGTCCTGTGCATGACCAGCTCTTAACTGCAACAGAGACCCAGATTCAGTTCATGAGAGTATGACTGCTACAACCAAGCAAGGGAAGAGCTACTCCTGGGATAGAAGTTGCTGTGAGAAGAGGATTTGTCAGAACATTCCATCATCCTCTTCCCAACCGACTGAGCACAGATACTGCTTAGCTCCAGATGGACATATCACACATTTTCAGAAATAAAGACATAAAGTGAAAATATGTTCCAAATAACAACTTTCTTTCCCCTTCCCCCCTGCTCTAATTATAAACCTGTTCCTAGTTTGGTGGGATTTATCTCGGCATGCACCCTGCAGTATGCCTATCATTATGAATGGCACAGAATTGCATAATGGCATTGTTAATAGTCATTCACAGAAGTGTGCTGTAATGCATTTAAAAAAACCTCACAGGCTAAGTCGGGCCAAACAAGTAGCCTGATTTTAAAACTGCTGAACAGACAAGCAACTCCCACTCTTCAGTGAAGCTGCTGAGTGCTCAACACTTGAGAACTGGAGCACTCTATAATCTCTGCTCCTAGTTTGCCTTCTGAAAATTTTGGCTTTAGACAAAAAATCTAGTCAATATTAATCCTTGCCACAGGAGTAAAATAAAGAGAGTCAGGACTACGCCTGGTGTAATTCTGGAGCTTTGACAAGAAATGTGCTGGCAGGTGTAAGGGGCAAAGATTTGGGTGCTCACTTTCAACAACCTGTATTACAGACCTGGATTTTGCCCAGATCTGGATGTTTTCCTTCATTGCCTTAAGGTAACCTTCAGAAAAATTATTGTATACTCTTTTTTCATCAGACTTCCCAAATGCCATCCCTTTAGAGTTCCAAATCTTAAACAGTAGTTAATAGTATTTTTTGACATTTTGCACTACAATCCAACCCTGCATAGATTAACATTTTGTTTCCTATTTTAGAACAAGTCCTGTCCCTCACAGCTGTGGAATAGCTTCAAGCACAAGTAACAAACATCAGAAGACAAAACAGTAACTGCATTTGACAAAGCCCTCGAACTATATTTTACAATCTCACAGGCAAAGTGTTATTGTGTATTTATTGTGCGGACTTGCAATTAAAAAAATTACATTATGGATAACAGGAAAATGCCTAAGTTCAAGTACTGTGGGGTTTTCCCCCTCATATATCCAGCACTCCACGTTAGACTGACTGTACAAACACCCTGAAGTATTTTTTGTGCCTATATAAATCCTT
Organism: Eopsaltria australis; assembly: GCA_034509425.1. Classification (NCBI taxonomy): domain Eukaryota; kingdom Metazoa; phylum Chordata; class Aves; order Passeriformes; family Petroicidae; genus Eopsaltria; species Eopsaltria australis. The sequence goes on from JAVTVJ010000138.1 coordinate 4,326,827, forward strand.
TTTCTTGTTCCCAAACTTACAAGGACTTCTGAAAAATTAACAAACAGAAAGGATGACATGTTCCTGCTTAGTTCCTGTTTCAGAAAGGAGCATGATCTCCTGTTTTTATGAAGTTTGCTCAGTAAAAATCAGTATTCCCATCAAGACTGAAAAAAAGGCAAAGAAAGCATACCAACCCTAAATAAAGCTCAAATAACTACAAAAGTGATGCTGACATAAGTAACTCAACATACTCCTGCTGTTTGCTGAAATATGCTGTCCTTTCAGGGTGTCCTACAGACACTTGAACAAGATGAGAAAAGGACACTATTTCAGGACCACTAAGATTGGGATCAATGGTAACCTTGTCATATTGATTTCTCAGTGTGCTCACAGTAAATTCAAAAGGTGAGAGAAAAACCTGGGATGTGATACATAAATTTATTCCTAAACTTGCTGTAAGCAATCTTACTATTACTGTGAACACCTTTTAGATATACCTTAAACCTCTGACAATACTATAATGTAGTAAACTGATCTAGCAGTATCTGAAATCTATTGGTGTCTAAAATATGACTGAGGAAAAAGCCTCTGTAAGAGATATGCTGACCCTTCTTCAGCCACATCCTTTGTAAGCAGATTTCCCCTTCTATTTTGGAGTATACACAAAACAAATGACAGAACTTAAAGTATGTGCAAGACCTAAAGAAGAGAAAGCACAACAAAATAACAAAAGAAGCAAGGTGAGCACTATGAGATCAGATGGCTCTTGTCCATCTGCCCCATCCCACCACCAAACTGTTCTTGGTAATTTTGAATAAATTAAGACCTCAAAAGACCCAAGGACTAGTGGCTGGCTAGTGCCTGTTCCTCCTTTTCCACAGTGCCCCTAACAGCAGCTGGAGTCACAGCCAGCAGCTTTACAGGTCAGGAAAGCACCGCTCCTCCTGCACTGCATGACCTGCCAAAAAACAGAGCAGCAGATCTCTTTTTAAAGGCAGCCAGCTTGCCTGCCTCATACTCAAAACTTTTCTAAATTGCTAACCTCCTTTCCTTACTGCTACTGACGTGTGCTGGTATGAGCTGGAAGCAATCTACAAAGTATCAAGTAGATAGGTCCTTTCCATTAAATGTAATTCCCGGAAAATGAGCCATGCTTAGCCCTGGTTTGCAATCAGGTGTAAATACCAGGCTCTGCAATCCAATGATAAAAACACCCACTCCAGAAATTAGGAAGAATCTACGCTGCCTTCTTCTCACTCAGAGTTTCTAGTACAGGAAACAGTTGGATGCTGCAGCCCACGGGAGCTCTCTTCCTCTCAAGGTCATCACAAAGGGCTGCTGACTGCCCCTCCAAACTAGCCCTGCCTACTTAGCATTTAATCTGACATCAGGGTCAGTTCTGCCACAATGGAGCTGCCTTACAAATACATATGTATGTGTAAGAGAAGTGAAAAACAAGGTGATGGGCAGCTACATCTTAAAATTGTTTTGAAGATCTTATTGCAATCAACATCTAAAAGCAGAATTGTGAGCGAATACAGAAGTCAAAGGCTGGCTGTACACCTCAGAGTGAAATACTCCATTGTAAAGGCAACTTTTAATTTAACACAGCTATAGATTTTCAGAAATCAAAAGCCTGAGACCTGTGATGCCTTTTTCTGCTCTTAGGAAATAAAGGCTCAGACACAGTGAAAGGGTTGGGGGTCGTTTCCCTCGGTATTTTAATAGGATCCCGTTCGATGGCTTCTGCCGTCCAGGTAGAACGCGCCGCAAAAGCCCCGTCCCCCCAGTTGAGTATACAATTAAAGACTCTACACATTAGCATGTCTACCAGGAGGGCCCAATAAGGGGCCTGGGTGGGCTAACTTCTAGTTTACAAAATCTGTCCTACTAGGAGACCTTGAGGGCTCACGAAAACAGAGTGTTTGGTCTCTAACTCTACGTGGTTTCAGGGGTGTTTAGTCTACCGGCCCTATAAACACCATGAAACCAGGCTAAACTATCACCTAAAGCATCACAAGTGTGCATGCTGATACTTGTGAATGTAGGGAACAGTGTAAGAAATATTCAGGAGAAAAGCAGAAAAAATCCTTGAGGCATCACCTGACAAGGAGTGGGAAGCACCATCCTCTGCTAAATACATGTGTGTGTGAGTGTAATACAAAGGAAAGGAGAAGGCATGGAGAGAGACAGGAAATCCCTGTATTGGGAAGTCAAGCCATGGCTATAACAAAGATGCCTGGAAAGGGTAAGTGGAGTATTTGTAGTTGTGGACAACTCCTTTACATCCATGTAAACAGGGAAAACAGGGAACAGAAGCACGCAGTTGAACTCATTACATAACAGACACTGCATCAATAACAAGTAGAGGTTTGGTGCAGCAAGAGAAAATATTAAGGTGGAAGAAAATAACTTTTCAGTTGTTGCATTTGGGTTTGTTTGCGGTCTTTTGGTTTCTGTTTTAAAGGCAACGCTAGAGGGCAATGCAGGAGGAACCTGCATCCTGAATGTAATGAATGCCCAGCTGGGGCTGCTCCCCAGGCTTCACACAGCACCCACTGGCTCCTATTCCTGGGGCTTGGGAACTTCTGAAAGAAAATTTCAAATCTCTCTTCTGACAGATAAGTTTTTCTGTTTCCAGGTAGTTCACTTGATTTTTATTTTTTTACAACCCAAAATTGCCAAGTAATGTGGTGACATCACCAGGTTCAGCACAAATCTGAGCACATCACCACTTATGTGGCTGCTCCAAGTGGTACATCTGAGGGCTGGATAAAAAAAAATCAGTTCTTGAGTTTAACTCAATAAAAGAAGTTATGCTCCTGTTTAAGAGTTACTCTGAAAAGTCAGCCTTGGATTTTCTCTTCAACTTCTCTTTAATAACATCATAAATTAGAATGTTTCAGGCCACTATTCCACTTTCAAAAGTTCAGCTTTCAGACAAATCACTTACAGCCATTATTGAAAATATGATACTTCATTATTCTGGACAGTTTCATCTATACCTGTGGATGAACAGACATCCTCTTTGGTTTTATTTTAACTGCCAGCAGTTGATCTTCAAAAACTTTCATTTATTGAGTTACTTAGCTGCTAAATTTAGTACATTAGTCAGTTATGAGGCTCCATAAGAAAATTTTTAAAACTCCTCATAATTTTCACATTTTTACAATATTTGTCTCCCACTGTACATTAAAAAAATAAAGAGTTGGCTGCTGAAATCTGCTTTAAGAGCAAAACTGAAAACCCTATAAAACATATTTAACACAAGTTTGCTATAGCTACTTGGGAGCCTTTTCTCTCAAATAGTTTGCTAGTAGGTGATTGCAATATTGCAAACATCACCCTTGAAACACTTTTTATTTTCATGTTAAAATATCAGTCAAATAAGCAAGCTTGAATCACCTAACTCAAGCTGTACTTTGATTTAGATCCCTATCTTCCTTGCTATGCACATCACTTGCCAGGTGTCTGTTACTTGAAACTATCATTACACTTATGCTTACAATACTTCTTTCTTCACACAAAGGTCAATAATATCCTTTTATGCTCAATGGATACATTCTAAAATAATATACAGCTTCATTTTCAGCTGGGACTGAATGACCAATGATAGAATGATTCTTCTGGCTACAAAAGCAAAGCTATTTACTCACTTCACCTGCCTAAGAAATACTTTTTCCTATTTGTGCCTTCCAAAACTATTTCAGCTGATGTTCCTATTGACAGAAAATTGTTTCCTACCGAGTGGCAAGGAATGCAAGGACATTGCATGTAGCTGGTGTGGAAGGGGCTCTAACAAGAAGAGACACTGTGCAGGATAGGGAGTAATGAAAGGAAAGAGGTTAATTGCTTCCACTGTCACTCGTACTCATCAGTTCATTCATTCTTTTGAAGGAGCTGTGCAAGATTTATGCAATGAACACACATGAAGAACAAGAAATACTCTACATGAAACTTGTTTGAAAACTACATTTAGTCAAGAAAAGTGATTGAGAAACCACTCTGCACCAAACAGGCTTAAATTTGTGGTGCCTGAATGACTGAAATAGCTAAATCTCATCATAGTTTTAGGGTAGACTGACATCCCCATATTTAGGTTTTTCTATAATAAAAGGACTATTAAATAAAACCCCTGTCTGGGATGTGTCCTTCAGAGTCAATAGAATGTGAGTGAAACCAGCTGCCAGGATTACACAGGCCATCTCTGATAACAAATCTTCAGCTGGAAAACCATTCCAAGTGACACCACTCCATTTGCTGAGGCTTTCCCCTGTGATAACTCCACGCTGGCATTCCACTGCAAATATTAATTACTAATTAGTCAGACTGCCTCCCAAGCAAGCACACACAACAGTAATTAAGTAAATGAAATTACAGGTCTGTTTAGGGGAGCAGGGAAAAGGGGAAGAGCCCTCTGCATCACCTGCAGAGCATCAGCCCCATCTGAGGAGAGAACCTGTGCATCCCAAACACTCTGCCTGAGGGCTCTGCATTCTGCATTCCCTTCCCTCACACCCGGCTGAGATTCGGCCTGGAGAGGGCCGTCTCCATCAGCATGAGTTTCATCCTCATCACACCCAGCACCTCCTGTTTTGGAGCGCTTTAGCAAACACCATTTATTCCCACAGGCTGCAAGACCAGTACATCTGTATCTCTTAGGAGGCAAACAAGCCCAGGCACCGCCCCGGCCAAAGGAAAACGCTGGAAATGAGCAGAAGAGGGTGAGTGTCCTCTCTCTGTTGCTGCCCAAGGAAATGCCACCATGGATGGACCTTCTGCTCCCTCCTCCTCCACACTGCCCTCATTTCCCAGATTCTGCCATTCACCCCTCTGACACAAATTCAAGATAATTAGCAACTCCCAGCACACTGGAATCACTCAGATTAAAAGGGTTTTATCAACACGTTCAAGAGCTTTCCAGAAAGATTCTTACTTTCTAGTTTAGAAACCGACTGAGAGAAATGAGTGATGGGACCTTGTTTAAAAGCAGCAACCACTCCTTGACTAAGAGAATCTCCTTAAAAACAGTGCTAGGGGACATCAAACAAATACCAGGTAGTACAGCCAAACTATACTGTTGGTGTTGTTTTTACCCTTTGGGTTTCGTATTATTTCGTTAAGACCAAAATTGATTAAATTGTTCACTACAGATTATTCCATGAATGACACACCCAAAAACACCCAAAAACAGAGGAAGAACACAGCTTGCAGTGATCTGTTTGACACAAATATAAACTTAGACCAAACTAGGTCACACACACCTCAGCAATACATAATGGTTATGCAGCCATTATTACCCAAAAGAGTATTGTTCCCATCAAACACAAGCTTTAAACAAAGCCACAAAACAGATTTAATGGTGAATATGAAGCACCACATTTCTTTATATTAATCCCTTTCTCAATGCAAGATGCCTTAAAAATGATTCAGACAAATCAATCCTTGTTTACTTTCACAAATTGCTAATGCACCATAGAGAATTCTGAGCACGCACAACCTCTTGTGAGCACAAACCTGAAATAAGTCTCTGATGGTAACACCTTAAGTGTCTTAAATATACTTAGCTATGCATTTAATTTAGGCATAGTAAGACATGGGGTGTATTGCATTACAAAGAAATGCTTAATAAAATATATATGTGTAGTTTTACCCAACCTAGCCAATTAATTCCTCACCTTCCATGCTAAGGCAAAAACCCCAAGTGTGCCCCATGCTGTTTTGGGACAGAAAGGATAGGAAAGTTCATGCCTGTTGCCATTCATCCAGCAAATGCTTTCAACTAACTGAGCCAGCACCTGGCAATCAATGGAATGCAACAACCTGCACCTCCTTCAGCAAGTTAGAAAATAACTGGGAGACAATGTGGCAATCATTACTGTTTCTGTAAAAAATACTATTATGCATACACCAAATTTCAAGCCTGAGGTCTTTAGAAGAGTGATCAATGAGAATTCATTACATTATTGACTTGATCAGATACCAAAAAGCTTCATCACTTGGAATAATGACCTAACACCAACTTAATTGAATATTTTTATACAGCATTAAGATTTAAGTCCTGAAGGTGAACCTTCCTAACAAGGGAAAGATCCAACTGCCACGCAGGGTGTCCTGGTTTCAGCATATGAAGTTAATAGGGAGCTTCAGCAACATCTACTTTTTCAGCTTAAACCCTTTAATTGTCTACTTCTGTAATTACCTCTTCCCTGCTAAGCTACCTTGCTATTTTCAACAGAAAGAAGGGATAGAAGTAGTTTCCTCCTAGCAGGGTGTTGGCTCTCTACACCCTGGAACTCAGCACAGCATCATCCCCTGTTCTAGCTGGAGTCAGCCAGAGGTGGAGGAAAGCTGCAGGTTCCAACACCACCTCCACAAGCTGGGAATGAGGTGAGGAGGCTGAGGAACAAGCCCATGCTCAGATAGGGTTATGCACATAAACGGGCTCTTGTTAGGAATTCAAAGGGGGATGCCCAGATGCAGTTAGTTTTCTCAATCTTTGATTGACAGATTGATCAAAGTATTTTTAGCTTAAGTGACAACCATTATATAACTGTGATAAGCACTTCAACACCTACCAGGCCTACCTAGGCACTATCACTTAGACCTACTGAATCCTATGGCTGCATCAGTCATAGGGTTTGGAAAAGGGAGACTGAACAGAGACCTTTCAGGTTCTGAGGAACCTGGGAAAGGTCTCCATATGATCTAAAATAATTTGAAGTTTACCCAGGGGCTTAATACAAAAACAGTCATATTGGTCCCTGTCCCACTGATGACTGCAGAACTGCAGGATGAAACTGGAGCTGATCCACTGTGCCTCTTGCAGCTCAAACCCACTTTCTGTAATCAAATATAATTGTAACCTAATTGTACTTAAAACAATTTACTGCAAAGGAGACAACCTGGCCTGGACAATAAGTGCCCAGCTTGTGGAGTAGGAGACACTGGAAGTCCTCCAGCTGAGGCGCCAGCAATGACCCAAGTCATGCTGGAACACTGCCCACTGCACTCCTGCTCTGCCACCAAGGAAATGGACCACTCAGGGGCCTTCAGTGCTGTGGGTGACAGAAGGCATGAAAACACATGGCCTCCATTCTGGAGATGGAAAACCCACTATAAAGGGGCAGTGCAACGTGAGGGAAGTGCTGAGAGAACAGAGGGTTCAACCCACAAGTGGACTCTAGGCCATCAATGTCCTGATGGAGGACATGCAGTGACAGGGTCATTCAAGGGAAGGAACAGCCCAGAAATCCAGTGATGAGATACTGAAAGAGAATTTTAAAAACAAAAAGGGAGAAGGCAGCACGGGGAAATGAGTGGTCCTACAGCAGCTGGAAATGTGGCTCACTGAAACAAGGGGGAGATGGCCACAAGATGGGCAGAATTTGGTGAAGAGGAGAAAAAAAAATCAGCACTTTTCCACAGTTGTGCTTCAACTTCTTAGACCTATCCATCAGCAAGACAAGAACTCTTCACATGTGAAATTTCTGTGAAAAGCTCTAAACTGTATTATGAACTTGTGTCACAGGACCCAGTAATCTAACTCAGGCTTCACATTCTCTCACAAACTGCAAGATTCCTCTGTTTAAAAAAAGCATGTTAAAAAAAATCATTGTTTTTCAGCAGGAATGGTAATTGAGCAGCAAGATGGAAGGACTGTCACTCAAGTTGCAAGTTGTGTCACTTATCCAGGGTGAATTATGTTAAAAACATGAGTAACACAATACACCATGCTGTTTCATTTCATATAGACTATAACAACCTCTCCCTACAATTTCTGAACCACATATGCCTAGGGGCTAGGAGTTGCTGACTAATGCTACTGAAGTTGGATAATGTCAATTAGAGTATTTTCTTCAGAGAAAAGGGACATTTGAAATGGGTACTTTCAAAACAGTAAGAGTTTTACCTTTCCATTTCATATGCTTTCTTTTGTTCCAGTAGGATAAAAGACAAACTAAAGCATTACCATGTACCAAAGTGATTCCAGAGTGACAGGAATCAATACATTTTAATTTCTCTGTGTCAGTTCAGAAAACTGAGATGGCAAGAAAATGTGTTTGATTCAAGGGAAAACTATTTTAAAGCCTAAGGTTTTAGAAAACAATTAGGTTTAAGAATAGTCATAATGACTGAAAATTGCTTCATTCCACTGTTCTTGGGTATTTACTATTTGCACATGCAAATGAGGAGTATCTTCCAGAAGGTCCAGGCACTCTTTGTGCTTTGCCTCCTCTTTAATAAATCTGCTGAAAACGTGAGGTTAAAAATCCATAACATCAATAAAATGGATGCTAAAGCTGAACAAGTAGAAATCTGCAAACAAGGCCAACCCGAATCTATTTATCATCCACCAAATTCAATTTTCAGCATAGGATGTATTGACATACTGAGGATTAAGACTATCACCATATAATTACATTTAAATCTATAAGAAGCATTTCTCATCCATAGAAACTTGAAATTAACAACATAGTATAAACTTTATTTACCAAGACAGGAATAGATATGGTTTCCTTATAGAGTCTATTTGCATTTTGTTTCGCAAATCTAAGCAGATTTTCATTTCTCAGCTTGTCAGAAACAACCCAAATTTAGAAATCAATTTACACTCCAGTAATAACTTAATTTTATGAATAAATTAAAAGCCATGAAGCTACTCAGGAAAGTCTACCATGAGCACTTGCTTCACCATTAGCAATGAGTGCCTCTCCAGTGGGAGCAAACAGCACTGAACACTCCCCCCTGACAACAATAGCATGCACAGGAACTGAAGCAACCACATTAGCAAATCTAGTGGTAAAAGACAGCTTTGAAAGAAGTGCAGCACCACCATGGATCTCAGAAACAGAACACAACTGCTCATCTCGTCATGACAAAAGCTGGTGCTCACAGGTGCCAAATTACGAGCACCAGAAGATCTGCTGCCACCATACACACAGAGATTAATCATTTGACCACATAACAATGAAATGCCCTGATACTGGCTCCACTGAAATCAGTGATATTATTTCAGGAGAGACAGAGTTTTCTTATAAAAGACCTGATCCAGCTCCACCAGAGCCATGGACTGCTCTTCCTCCAGACCACTACTGGTCTTGCAGTGAAGAATAGCTCATCACACCCAGGAGCCCCTGATCTCTCAGCACCTGTCCCCACACAAATTGAAATTTCTGCCCCTGGAAATTTCTCATCCAAAGACACACTGCTGACCAGATTTTCAGCAGTGTGCCACAACGGAAGAGCCCCTCTGGAGACTGCCACTAACGCTGCTGAGTCAAACCTTGGAGTTACGACAGAGCAAATGTCCCTGGCAGAGATTGCAAAGAGTGTTCCCAGTGCAGCGAGCCCAGGGTGTTGGCTCAAGAAAAGTGGATTGAGCTAAACTGCCTTGTAGCCCAAAAAAACAATGCTGGCTGCCCTAAGCAGCCTGACCCCAAACGCTGGTTCTTCAACCTGCTGCATAAGCAGCTGGCTCTTCCCTGCACGGAGCATTCATTCTTGACAGAAAGCAATGGAACACAATGCTGAAATCATGCTACAGGGATCAAATAAGCAAGGCAGACAGGTGAATTAATAAATAGATTAGAATGACCTCAAGAGGTCAGCATGAACTCTCTCCTGTGTACTTCTAAGAAGAAACTCGATTTACACCATTTCGCTTAGGAGTTTCCATCACTGATGTACACAATACATACACTGAGAGACATCAGCAACAGTAAATGTGCAGATTTTCTAAAGATCTTGGAGGAGGCAGAGGAAGAAGGGGAACAAAAGATTCCCCAAAACAAAAAATATGCATTTTCAGCAAAGCTTCTGGTATGAGAGTTTAATGTGAATTTTCCCACTACTCAGAAGTGACTGATGCCCAGCAAATAACCATGAAATGAAGTGGGGAAAAAAATTTACTACAGAAGTTTTGAGCTGGTCTAATTTATTTTTTATTCCTGCACTTCTGATTATCTTTTAAAGCTTCAGAGGACCAAGGAATTTTCATGGCTAATTTCATTCTTGCAGTTTGAAGGGGAAGAGGAAAGAATACTCTTTAGTTGAAAAGCAAAGCACATCTTTACATCTCTAATGACAGCTGAGTTCAGTGCTCTCCTATAACTGAGGAATTTACTGGAAAGTGATGACACAAACACACAGCATAAAACCCCTCCATAACGCCTTGGGATTCAACTTGACAGTTTCAAAACACTGACTCCCTAAAAGTGTGCCTGGAAATTGCAGGACAACTGAAGCTCAGGCACAAGAGGCACAGGCTGCTGGTAGGGAGGAACCCTGAAGGATGAAGCAGAGAACCTAATTAGGCTTCCTATTCCATCAGTGCTAATCCTGTTCAGTGTAGCCTCAGCAATAAATACTGATGTGATACCTTCATCATCCTTGGAAAGCTGTATCCCCACTGAATACCACAGTGCTAAAACAAAGTATTGTTCTGCTTTCATCTAAATTGTCCATCCTTCATAACAAATCTCAGTCACACCTCCTGGGTGGTTTCTTATCTTTATCCTCTCCACCAAGACTGGTACTTTCAGCACATTTGCTGAAAATCTGTTCCTTTGGCCAGTCTGTTCTAAATGCACAGCTATTGCATGTCTTTGTTCTTAGAAGTGAGACCCTGTTTGCCAGGTGAAGGCTTATTTTTGGGGTACAACCTCATCATCCAACTCTGGAAAGTCTGAGCGCACACATTGCTGATTGTGTTTTCCCTACAGCAAACAGTGTGACCTTTTCCTTGCTGCCCCTCCTGCATATTTATTTCAGAAATTGTATAAGAATAGGAAAACCAAGAGTGGATAAAGAGGGAATAGGATATGAACAGCAGTCAAAGAGCAGAAGGAAGACTTGCCACCACTCAGCTCTGGAGATAAATGAGACAGAAGGCAAGGGAAAGGCTAAATATGGAGAAAGCACAGCTGCCAAGAAAGGAAGTATCTAAAGAGAACAGGAAGGCAGGAAATACCCATTTCAGGATACCTTCTTTAGGATGGACAGGTGGCATAACTCACTGGAATCACAGACCCAGTTAAGTTTACACCTAGCTCAGGAGTTTACAGCCAGATACCATTTGTTTATCTAACTCCTCTTGGTCTGCTCAGTAATGCTCTTCAAGTACACTTTCACTGGCCATTCAGGGATTCATCTTCTGAATCAAAACAATAAATTTAAAATCTTCCCCCAAACACACTGTGAAAAGAAGGGCACATTTCTACCAAGACCAGAAAAATTCTGCCTGTTTAGAAAGGAGTAGTTCCCTTCCCATCAGGCCATCCTGGGCCAAGCCCGTGTCTAACACTGACATGGAAGCAGCATTAGTCACGAGGGATGTGCTCCAGCCCGACACAGCACATCCCTGCTGCCTCCAGGATTCCAGCAGCACGAAGGGAAAACCAAACCGAGGAGGGAAACACGGCTTCCTGCAGGTTTAAGCAGCCACAGGCAGTCCCTGTTGAGACGCAAAGGTTTGCAGTCACACCCAGTGCTGGCTGCAGCTCGTGTGGCGAAGGCTCGAGGCTCGAAGGGCAGCCTTTGCCATCACCTCACAGACACTAAGCGCCGGGGCTGTGCCCTTGGCCTCCCGTGCTCACAGCAGGAGCTCACAAATGGGAACGTATCCCATTGTTCCCTCCACCCACCCCCAGAGACCAGTGACACTGTTCCAGTCACCAGAGGGGGGATTTGGGCAGGGCAGCTGTGGCCACAGGAACATCACCTTTCCCAGGTGGCAATACAAGTAGACTGTGACCAGCCATCGCTGGAATAGCAGACCAGACTCCCAAGTTTGCTTAAGCCTAAATCCCCTGGGCTGCTCAGTCTTGACGGCTGTTGGATTGGTCCTCTAGAATCCATGGATCTGTATGAGCCTCAGCCATACAAAGTGGTGTGTGCTATAAAACTATAGCTACATTGTTGGACACCACAAAAATGATTTCTATGAGATGGTAAAATATTAACAGTCAAAATTTAAACCCCACCCAGAAGTTAGGTGTAGATGTATCTCCTAGCCCCAAGGCAACCTATCATCCCTGACGGAAACATTTTATATGTCAGGAAGGTATCCTAATTTACCATTAAAAGTGATTTCAATTATGTTTTTCCATGCCTCCTTCCAAAGCTGCTCTTTGCAATTCTGGGAGAATAGAAGGGCCAATATGGTTTAATTTGCTTTTTCAACAATCTATACTGAATCCTTCACCAAGGAAATGGATTAACTATGAGGCTGTCATACACTTTCATATGGTAGGAAGGCAAACACATGCTCAGAAAATAAAGGGTGGGAGTCTGAATATATTCTCTGCAACAGTGATAAACCTTTCAGATGTCTTTTTCTACAGCAGTCAAGGGAATTCACATTATAAATTAAGATATCAAGTTAATATTTAAAACAAGTTAGAAAAAGCTGAAGAAGTGTACTTCCTAGATTTAGCAATCTGTTTTTTTGAGTATAAACACATGAAAATCATCCATTTCCAAGTGGGAGGTAGAAATTACATGGATATCAGGAAAGCAAAAAACTGCAACATAGAAGGTAATAATCAAATTTGTCTTTTAAGCACAGTTTCAGGCAAAAGGTTTATGCCTTTAACAGAAATTAGTCTCACTGAAGCTGGAATTTTATTCCCGAATTTAATCGACCACAATATTTTCAAGCCTCAAAAATATACAAAACTGATCAAAGTGACATACAGCAAAAACCATAGCTGACAAAAGATTAATGCTTATTGTAAACTTGTTTTCCTTAGCCATGTCCATAATATTCATTTACATGAGCACATGTTGATTATCAGTCTCTCCTTTGAAAAAGGCTTCATTCAGACACCTGTTTATTTGTAATCCTGTGTTTGGAATACACTATGAAAACTATAATCACATTGAAATTCTGTAACTAACATATAGTTAAAGCCAGGAATACTAAAACAATGCAAAACAACCGAGTTGCAATGGTAATACTGATTCCAGCAAAGAACACACCCATCAGCATCTAGCATAAACAGAACCATCCTGATTCTACCACCATCCTTATTCTAAACAAATTATCCAACCAAAGCCACTCCACACCCAGAAGCAAATAGGTCGAACACAAAATGAGTCAAAAACAGAATTACAGCCGACTGTCTGTACAGAGAGTTACCTTTTTTCCTTTCTTTTTCCTGTGAGCTGGTTTAGTATTTTTCTCCTTTGCTTCCTCACTCATTTTTCAGCAGGTGATTGTGCAGGGGAAGGGGAATAAAGGAGATCACTGCTTGTATTCCAACATGCAAAGCCACTCAAGTATTCACGGCACTGAAACCAAAGTCCATCTGCTGACGCTTCTCAGACAAGTAACAGAATAACTGCTTTTAAAGGCAGTCTCTGCTCCTCCTGCGCTGCCTGGAATCGCTCATAGCCTTGCTCTGTTTTCCCCTGTGAGAAGCGCGCTGTTCTCACATCAGTCCGATCCCTCTACAGAAAAGCAAAGGCGTTTTCCTCTCTCATCCTTAACCAGTCTTTACTCCCGAGATAAGATCTCGTCCACGTTTCCTCGCTCGGTCACCCGGAGCGCAGGCAGCGTCAGGAGCGGAGCTGATGAGGCTGGCAGCAATGAGCCGCAGACGCTGGCAGGGCTCTCCGGGGCTCACCAGCCGATCACTCGCTGTTTCTCGCACACACGGAAAGTGAGCCCGAATCGCTCGGATTGCCGCCCGCGTACAATGCCGACATGTGTTGAATGCATCAGGGCATACCAGAAAAGGAAGCTTCCAAGAGTGATAAAAGATCAGGTTACTGGATCTTAAAGCCACTCCCAGGCAGATTCAAACAATAAAAGGCACAACACGCTGCTGAAGAAATTGCTAGATGAGATGTTTACGTTTCCAACAGCTCTATATCCCCATCCAAAGGACCTGAAAATTGCCACTCTGAACAATAAGCTTTGCAATATTAATTATTCATCTCGTAAAAGCAGCAACAGCATTTCAGCAAGACACAGATTTACAACTATTCCTGCCTGTGCGAGCTCGCTCCTCCCTTGTTCGCCTGTTCCTATGACAGGATTTGCACGGTCCCTGCGAAGGCAGCTCTCACACAAGTGCCTCATGTATGTGCACGACTGGCAAGGCACAGATCATGTTTCCACATGCTGCCACCTACTCCGCCGAATGCTTTGGCTACTTCCCTACAAGTCTCATGGAAAAAAAAAAAAAAAAAAAAAGTCAGGAGAGGCCAGAGACTTCAGAGCTGTAATTCTCTCCCCTGTGTGCCCATTAGGACACATTACACAGAGCCCACACGTTCCCAAGAGCCATGACAGCAGCCATCCAACACGTCTGGGTTACGTCATCGCCACATTTCAGGCTGTGCAGCTCTTTAGGCACATCCACAGATCCTACATAGGCACTGCCCCTCGGGATCCCCTTCAGGGGAGCTGAGAGGGTGGGACAGGTACCGGACATCCTGCAACAGCTCCATCCTCCATGCTCATACTGCAGACTTGAGGTAGCCAAACGCTAATTTGCCCATTTCTGAAGTGAAATCAGTCACATCAGAGGTTGTCAGGAGTGACAGTGAGAGGGTTTGCTGTGTTGTTATTTAGCTGGGGGGTTCGGGGGTGGGGGTGATACTTGGCTGTTTGTTTGCATGTTGAGGTTTTCCTTAAACTGGCAACAACCAATTAATACATGCATTTCGGGGGTGGTTGGGGTTCATACCAGGATCCTCCTTGCCTTGCCTCTTTCAGATCTCCTCGCCCTTCACCCTCCTTTTCAGCAGCATTTCGCTCACGACATACAGCACGCGTTCCACAGACTAAGAAAAGAAGAAGATGTAATGCACTGATTCATAATGCTATTTGCCTGAAAGCTTTCTCCTTGAAAATGAATTTCAGTGAGCAACCACAACAGCACCATCAGATGGAAGCTGTTTTCTGTGTGCTGGCAACAAGTCCTTGTGCCTGCCGTCTCCATGGGCTGGAAACAAACTGGCGTCACCTGACCCTTGGGCTCCAAAGCAGGGAGTTCATTTCCCACATCAGCCTGGCAAGGTTGGTATTCTGAGGACCTGCACCTCCTACAGTGCACAGTTCAAATAAATACTATCAAAGCACTACCCAAAATTTAGCTTAAATCTTCATTTGAGCCACTGACACACGATGAAATTCATACTTACAGACGATATTTAGGTACAAAACACGAATACTATCAATAATGCACAAACACAGGAATTTAATTTTCACAGGCAGTTTGTTTTTAATGGCCATCTTGGAAAATGAAAAAGCACCCCAGCCTTTCCCAATTTCACTTTTTCTATATGTTATGTTACAAACTAAACTGCTCTCTGCTGGTTAACAGTGGGTAAAACATTGCTTATTCAAAATAACACCCTATCCTTAATGCACGTACAAAGCAAACCTCCTCTCTTCAAGACTGTTTTCTACTCCATGTGCATCCACCGGGACAACACATTGTTTTCTGAATTAAGTCCAAATAGGTAGAGTTCAGGTACAATTAACTGTGTGTTCTTAAAAATAACTTAAGGCTTGGATCCCTTACACTAGCTAGCTAAAAGAAAGCCTCTAATTTTTGGCATGCTTATCTAATTGTATGCATAGAAAGCAATTTTTGTATTACTTTTTAAGTTAAAATATTATAAACAGTAATGCTTCTTCAGGAATAAAAAAAGAGAAAAAAGGGCCTCTTCTCAGAGCAACTTGTTGGCTGTCAGGTGCTGAAACATTCAAACCATTCCCTGATCTCAGGCAGCCAATAGAGGAATATCACAGGCTCCCACTGAACTTTGGTTATTCCAATGGGTATCTCCAAGTCCAGCCCATGAGATGGAAATTGTTTTTTAGGTTTTAGGACACATCACATCCTGTCCATAACTCAGGTAGCACTGAAGATACTGAATTACCAGTGCCCTCCTTCAGAACCCCTTTAATTTTTCATGTTTTCTCACTCATTTTAACAAAAATGAGTAATCTCCCAAGCACTGGTATATTTAGAACATGAAGGAAAAATCTAGATAAGCAATAGAAGAATTTTATAGTCACAAGATGCTCAGAGAGGTAGGAAAAGCTCTCACACTCCTCTCCTCCCATATTGCTCAGCTAACCATAGCAACCCTGCTGAAAAGAAATGTAATGAATCTCTCTTCTACCACTTGAAATAATCATTCATCTGTCAACATTTAGACACTTTTATGAGGTCTTGTTTTTCATTTACTCCTTACCTCAAAAAATTTGTCAAGCTCTTATACTCCAGGTAAGAAGGCAGAAGAAGCAGCTAAGTACTAGATATAACAGCACTTAATAGAAATACACAACAGATTTCTTAGGAAAAGTTTTTAGGAAAGGAAAAATAAAAGAAAGAATTAAATAATTTTTTTCTTCTTCAACTCATGCCTTTCAACTTTATTCCTCTGCAGACCCACAAATTAATAGTAAAACTACTATCAAGCAACTGCTGACATCAGTCCATCTCTAAATTATACTATGGAAATTATTCAGATTATCCTCCTTCCAGCCCTAGGCTTTCAGCATGCTCAGTGTGACTCTGTGCATTTAAATGCCTAAGGCAACTGAAGTGGAAGGAGAAATGCCAAACAAGACTGCCTGGAAAAATTAGGATTTTCAAACACCCAAGAAAAGTCTCTTGCGCACATTAAAGTGTGTCACAAGCAAAAAACCTAAACTTAAAAAAATTATATATTTTTCATAAACAATAGAAAAGAAAAATTTAAAGTTTTAGAAATTAGCTTAAAGAAAAAAAAGCAAACAAAACTAAGAGAAAATACCAGGGCAGAATTACCTTAAAATATGCTAAGTAAGCATTGGCATTCAGAAAGAACATATGCTTAAAGACACTGCAGTAATGCTATGATCAAAGCAGCAATTCAATAAATTACAAATTACAGTAACTATCTACTGCCTAGGTAACCCTTGCTCACAGAGATTCTTTCATCTTTCCAACGTTCACAACATTTACTTCTTTGTGGAGGTGCAGGTATTTTGGTGTATTTTGTGTATAATTTGATAAGCTACAGCAAAGGAACAACATGCAGAAATCTAACCCTAAGAGACTGCACAGCTCCTTGGAAAAGTGAAGTTAATGCTACCATGTTCTGAAATCTTCTGATTAGTGATGAGAACACACAATTAATTCCCTGTAACTTTCTGCTTAATCACAGTGGTGTCTGGAAGTGAACTTTCCCAACCTCCTCGATACGTATCAGTTCTAGGACGGTTCTATTTTTAAATCAAAATAACTCGCATAAGAGGACAAGCGGATGGGCCAAGTTCTGTCTATCAGTACTGGTCTATTTATAAGTTAGAGTGACTTGCATGGGAGCAGCGAGGGGGACACAACTTGTTATTGGGAACCTGTTTTGTAACTGCATGCAATGGGATTTAATGAGAACGGCCATGGCACTTCCTTGCTTTACCAAAACAACATCCAAATCCAAACAGCCAAGCAATTCCAAAGCCCAACTACAGGACTAGGAGCAGAGGGAAAGCAGGCCAGCCGAAAAACCAACTTGCTCCTAATACGTGTAGAAATGCACAAGCTTAATTTAACAAAAACTTGTGGCATTCAGCGTTAACTGCAGGATCACTTTGCAGATGGACTGCTTAGTACTTCCCCAAGCAATACCCTACACTACAAGCAGCCAAAACTCAAGGTTAAACCAAGTATTACCTAGACAGGAATGGAATTTTACTGAGAGTATGGAAGGCAAATCAACTTTACTCCTCTTTCTCCTACAATATTAAAACCAAAAGTCAATGTACGTCTGTCTTCCTTTCAAATATGAAAGGAAGTACTTTGTGAAAACATTAAAAGCTAAGAAAAATGTTTTGAGCTCAGTCTTGATTGCTTTTCCAAATCCATAATTTGAGCAAAATAGCAGTTTAAGAAAATTACAGTTTAAATATTGGGATTACTGACTTCATTAACTTATACTAGGCATCTAACCAGCCTATTTACCAATCTGCTTTTGTTTGCAAAGCTGCACATATGAATGAGTCCATTATCCCATGTCAACATAAAAACAACCCAAAACCCACTTATCTTCAGGCTAAGATTAGAAGAATCGAGTGGTGGTTACCACATAGCAACCATACCCAGTTGCTGGCACAGTCCACTATAGACTCAACTACCAACCTGAAGATTTTCTTGGCCTAAGATTCCATGCTGTAGGTTAGATCTGCCCCACTATCTCTTCCCTCCCTCTAAATCGAAGTCCTGGAACAATATTCCAGGGTAGGAGCAGAAATCAACTAAAGAAGTAAGAGCCCTCTGACCAAATTCTCGATAAAGAGAGCTGCACTCTCCTGTGCTAGCAGGAAAGAAGTTACTACAACACCTTCAGGAGGACAGATACCTGTATTAGATAAAAGACTTATGCTCACCTTTAAAAAGCTAACTGAAAATTAAATACAAGCAATGGCGAAACAACTCAGGTTAACAAGTTAAAATTAACTTTTGTATTAAGTCCAGGGATGAACATGAGATGCTAACACAAATCCAAACCAAGCTGCCTTGCCTTCACAATTACGTTGACATATGTTAACTATCTGAATTTAGGAGCCTTGAGGACAAAAAAATCCCTTGAGGACAGAACTGAAGGGAGTCTGAGAGTGAAGCCCAGAGTGGCTGGGAAGTTACTCTCAGGGAGAAAGCAAGCCAAGAGATTAAATTCCTTCCCTTATTCCCTTCAGGGGGTAAATGAGCTTGCCTTAAAACATCCTTCAGTAGCTGAAATTTGCAAGAACTCCAGTCCATTAATAAGGGAATACCAAATCAAAAATTAGGTAAGGAAAAAAGAATCATATCACAGAAGTCCTACAAATTTTGTCAGCACAGTTAATTTTCTGCTGACTGCATTTGAAAACACAGTTACACAAAGAGAGCATACTTTATAGCCAATCTCCATAAATTCTTATTTACCAGCTGAGATACTTCATGAAAAATTCTGGTTTTGATTTCACTTGTGTAGGGTTTTGCAAAACGTTTTTTTTTAATCTTGTTTTTTTAGAAGTGTTCTTCTAAGTGTAAGCCTAGAAAAACAGACCATTTTGCTAAGCTAAGATTGCAAGTTTTATACTAAGCACATACACTGCTGTCAGGAAGATCTTGCAGAGGAAGGATGGCAGTGAGAGAGGCCCATTTTGGACAAACTTCCACAGCGTGGGGTAGGGAAGCCCCGCCCTACAAAGCAATATTTCAGACAAGGTATTTGAATGTCCCTTTCCTTCAGCACCTTGGCAGGACTTGGAAGTTGGCCTGCCAGCACAGGGTGCTTCCCAGCATGCAGTGTCTCCCTGTGTTTACATTCAGGATGCCAGAGGACACCAGGCAGGGCTGGTTTCCACAGGCTGTGTGGCAGCTCCATGGCCAGGGGCAGGTGTGTGTCACCTCACCACGGTGCCACCAGGCCGGCTGGCCAGGGCTCCTGTCATCACAGTGCTTCACCAGGGGGGTTATCACACAACAGTGCCTCACAACAGCTCATCTGTGGCCAGAGTCTCTCAAACCCAGCCTAACACCAACCCCATAAACACAAGTGAACACGAAGCAGATCCACACCCAGGTGTAGTGCAGCCCCTGCTCCCCAGGACAATGCTTATTGTGACAAGCACTGTGAAAAGGACAGCAACTTCACAAGCCAGGGAAATTGTATAAGCCTTCATGACAGATTATTCACAAATTCACTGAACTAGTAAGTGCTGAACAACCCAAATTTAGCTTTGATTCTAAGGCCCCAGGCTGCAAGATTTTTTTTTAAGCCAGACGCCCCTCCGAATTTCACTGATGAAATCACAGCAGCAAGAAAAGCTGTTCTTTTAAACATGATGGGAAAAAGTAATGTTGGAGCAAGCCTGCTTTGGGAGCACATTTGGAGCATAACAACACAGTAAGGTATCTAGCAGCTTTTTGCCTAATTAGAGAGAAAAATGTGCCTCGTGACATTTTGGTTAGGTGACAATTTCTTCATTTCCTACCTTTTAATTTAAATCATAATATCACAAGCATCCACAGTAAACACCAAATTAAAACTGCAAGAGAAGCCCTAAGCCACAGCACTAACTGAAAAATACTTAGCATTAAATCCTGAAGTTTCCACTGAGGGATAAAATAAAAATTATTTCTAGTTTCATTACTATTATGGCCCAACAGTTCCTTAAGTGTGTACAGGAGCTGTTTAACAGTCATCTGCCCAAATGCCTTTTAAAGACAAAACCCTCAAATTTGTTACCCCAGTCTACACTGTTAACGGTTCTTGCAGTATTTTCTATAAAAATCTGTTTATATTTGCACATAGACAGCTATACTAAAAAATAGTCCGGAGGTAAATAAGCTTATATAAGCTATCAAATTAGAATTTTTGCCCTCCAGAGATGAAATTTTCCTTACATGTTTCAGTTATTTTGCATTCTGACAAAAACATTACCAAGAAAAAAAATATTTGGGGGCAGGGGAAGAGAAGAGAAGAGTTGTTTGCACTCCTGCCCCTCATACAATATCTTTCTCCTGCTCCATGTTTTAGGAAGGAAAAGGTGCCGAAAAATTAGGCTGTTTTCATGAAAAAACTAATTATTGGTTTGGGGGTTTTGTTTGTTGTTGGGGTATTTTTTAACATCAGCAATGACGAAAGCAGTAGTTGTTTTGGCCCAGCTACAACACATACAAAACCAGGTGAAATGATGGCCATAATTATTTCACAGAGCACCAGACGATGGGCCATACCCTATTTACATTCCAGGCTGTATGCTGGCCATGATTAGATTTCTCTCATTAGAAGATACGTGGATGGGAATAAATTCACAGATAATGGAGAGACAAGAGAGACTAAACTGGAGGGAGTGTGTAAGAGGTCAGACATCAAAATGTATTAAATCTCATCACTCAGTAATATAAAGAGAGGGACATTATTATATTTACTTTCTCCCTCACCCTGTGCCCATAATTTGTGGTGTCCCAGAGAATTTCAGCATCTCATAGCAACAAATGTTTCTTTGCTTTGATGTGATTTTTTTTTAATTAATCTCATATGAGGAGTAAAAATAGTTTGATGTTTCATCTCTTCCCAATATGAAAATAAGCAAGAATTTTCTTCACAAAAAACCACAATCAGTCAGCCATTTCAGGCTGCCCTGGGTCAGTGCCTATCAATTAAAAAGATACACTTTTAACTGATATGATGAAGTTAATTTACACACAGCTCAAAAGGAACAACTTCCATCCGTCAAGATCTGTCAAATATTTGCTTCAACAGACCTGAATCAAAATTAAGAGTTTCTTCCTACAATCTGTTGATCTATAACACTATAATAATGTATGGCTTTGTGCCTAACACACATTATGAAGATTTAAAACAAACACCATCAGTAAATTCAATTTCTCTATGTCTATAGAACTCCCAAGAGTCTTTTCAAATCTGGAACTACACAAAATATTCTCTATTAAAATGTACAAACAAAAAAAAAACCTGAATCATGGACAAGCACCACCTAAAACTGCCTTTCCTTTAAGCTCAGACTAAGGAATAAATTCCACCAAAAAAATCAGTGAAGCACTCGGTGGGGGCAGGTGTACATGACTCTATTCTTGTCTGATTTCTGCAGTAACAACTCAAATTGGTCATAAAGAATACAGATTTTCCATCTTAGCAGGAAAATAATCTCGCCCAACTCCTAAGGGTTTTTGCCCATGATGGTGATTGACAAGTGATCTTTCTGCCTTTACCTCCATCCACAAACTTTTCCCTCTTAGTTCCTCCCCCTCTGCTGTTGAGGGGGAGCAGTGAGACAGGGGCTGGGTGAACATTTGGAAAACACCAGCTAAGGACAATCAGTGCTGTCTGGAGCCCTGCTCAGGCCTCATGGTCAAAGCCAGATACTTATGCTGCAGTATTATCCTCTGTAGAACTGAGCATGAGGGAGAACTGACATTCTGAGATCTCCACCATGAGGATTTAAATAGCTTTGTAAATCAGGAAATCCTAAGGAAACAGAAAAAAAAAATTTAAAAAAATGTATTTGGATGGATCCAAAAAAATTGAAAGGAAAAATGTCAGTGAAAAATGGGTATAACCAACATGTTCTCTTTATCCCCAGTATATTTTTCTATTCCTCTTACGAGCCGGAAGGCAAGTGGGAGAAAGAAGCCTCTACTTGAACAGCTAAAATGTTAAGATGCACTTTGTATTTATGGCATATACATCTCATGCATGCAAGAGCAATACTCAGTGTGCACTTAAGGCCTAGAGCTTCAACATCTGCAACTTTTACAGTGGTGCTGCAGAACTGCTGAAGTGAACGAAAGCAGCAGGAAAGGAGAAGAGCTTTGTCTGTGTGAGAGCAGGGAAGATGCTGCACAGAACACACCAGGACTGTGATGATTCACACCCTGCTCGTGGTGCAGCTGTGACAGCAGCCACACTACCTGGAAGGGACACTGAGTGTGGTGGTGTTGCCAGGCTGATGGAAAGCAGAAGTTTGTGTGCTGCACTTTTAATGCACAGCCTTGCCCTCTCCCAGAACTGCTCGCTTTCAAGTACTCCAATAATCTGCTGAACACAGAGCTGAAGAACAGAAATTGTGCAGCATGACATTGCAGAAGGTGGTCCCTGAGGGAAAAGGGCTCTCCTCTCATTATCCACACAAAACAAACAACCCTTGTTGCTGCTGAACAGCTCTTTGTAATAATTCAGGCTCATTTTCACCTCATATGAATCTTTACTGTTACAAACATGAAAATTATACTAACTCTAATGTAGAGGAAGAATTAAAAATCTATAAATGAGCACCACAGGATTCAGAGAACCTTGTAAATAATGGCAGAGAATTAAAATACAAATAAAAGCATGTTCCCTGAATCCAAAAGTCCAGTAGTTATAACTCAGATCTCTCCAAGGGGCTGGGATGAGGAGAATGGGGTTTACTTTAAAAGAACCCTTCATGATACTGTATTATTTAAGTGGCAGCAATTTAAACTCACAACAAGTAATATTGATGCATTACATGCAGAAACCTCAGTGCTGGGACTCCAGACTCTTCACAGACTCTGAAAAGATTCCCACACTCCTTTTAGGAAATACCTAAAAGGATATGGTACCTTAGCCAAATTTTGTGATAGGGAAAGATCATTGTACCAGACCTTACAATCCTACTGCCAACTTACTGTCCCATTGAGGGATAATAACCTCCAGTTTCAACAGGTTTTCAGGGTTAAAGAAAACTTGGCTATTTCTGCTGCAAACACCTGGTAACCAGATACTTAGTGGATATAGAAAAGTTTGCATCCCCCAAGGAACAAAACTGTTAAAGGAAACCCCTTCTGGTCAGAATTTTAAACTTTAAAACTGTTTATGTTCTCAAATACCAATCCACTGCTACAATCTTATTCAACCAGTCTTCTTCCCTAGGGCTCTAAACTGTATTTTACTTTGCTGTACAAAACAGTTACTCAAATACTCTTCAGTGCTTACCAGTAATCTATGGATAATCATCTCTTATTTATGGACATAAAGCTCTCTTGGGAATGTTCTGCAGTGCCAGTCCTAAATTCCCATGAGCAGCTGCAGCCATTTTACTGGTCTAAGTATCTGCTGGAAGGACAGATGCTTTTTTGCAAGGCTTTTGCAGAAAAAAAGAAAAGTTAATATAAGGATCATCTAAGCTCTTCAGTGTGCCAGTGTAAGTCAAGGGTCTGCTGAAGAAGTGAATGACAGTAACAGCACAGCAATCTCTGGCTCCCAGACAACTTAAAGAAACTGACTGGAGAGGTAAACAAGGAGCTGAAAAGCTCTTTCCTTCTCCCCAGCTTGGGATTCCTTATCTTGCTTCACCTCTCCAAGGGCTTTCCATCATCTCGTTTCTGTATGGAGAGCTGCTAAGCATCACCTGCACCTCCTCAGTCACACCAAACAAGATTCATACATGGAATATTTGGAAATATCATCTTTTCTGGTCTCCAAAGAGCATTTCACCATCACATTTAGTATCATTTTCCATGGCAAATAAAAGTCACAATGCTGTCTGGAGCACGTGAGAGTATAACTTGCTGCTTTCTAGTCAAAAGTGTTAACCCATTACTCATAGGTGCAAGTAATCCACGTGACAGCATAAGAAAAGTGGCACTGGTTTCAACACCACCAATATAGATTGAGTTTGAAAAACCACAACACTTATTAACCTTTAGGGCTGCCCAATCTCTTCTGATTAATTTAAACTAGAGTGCTCACTTCCTACTCCTATTTTAAGTGGCCTCCTTCTCTAATGATTTTTAGGCTCAGAAGTTGGTATTTGGTCAACTTTCAGTTTCATGTGTAACCTCCTCAAAACAAACTGCTTTTCTAAAACTTTAAATGTGAGAAATTAGCGTGCAGTTTTTTCAAGCTCAAAACAGGTGAATTATTACAGCCATGGAAGTACCTTAGAAAAAAGGAACTTTTTTACATTCATCAACAACTGAAACTGTCATAGAGCCTTAAAGGAGATCTACTGATACAATTTTTACTATTACAACTATGAGCTAAGTTCTTAAATTCGTTTCCCTATTTTTCTCATTTCTGTTCACTGCTTTGAACTTCATTGTCATTAATCTGGAAGCTCTCAAAAGAAGCAAACGCTCAACAGTAAACTTGATCTTAAAAAAAAAGAAGTGTCAGAAATTTCAGTTAAATTCTATTCTAAGCAGGAGAAACAATGGCAAAAAAAGACTGAAAGTTCTGACATTGTGGCATTGACCTTGAAACAATTTGCTTTAGTATGACTTTTCACTTAGCTCACTAGTTAAGCCCTAACAATGCAGTGGATCATTACCAGAAGGAAAAATATTCCCACTTTCTTGATATTTTGCTGTGCCACATGAACTAGCATTCCTGTTTAAAGGATCTTTTCAACCCTACAGTTTTTTCTCAGGACAAAACCTTACACATTATCCACATGCCATTTCCACGTTGTTTATATAGCCACACTTACAGGATCTCCTTGCTGCAAGAGAGACCTCGAGTGCCTTCAACACCAAAAACAATGTGTGTTCTGATAACAGGAGGCAATACCAGGAACAGCTTCCCATAATTTGCATCAGTCAGGTTCATATTTCACTATCTGCCTGTGGCCTAGTGCTTCAGAGCAATTTCAGCTTCTATTTATAAAATTTTGTTGCCAGAAAAGCAGTTTAACTTATACTGGAAGTCCCAATGACCATTAGACAGGAATGTTATACTTAAGATGCCAATTTTCAAAATCTTTACAAAACCAGGGAGTGATTTGATTAGCTCCATCTGATTCTAAAACTCCAGGGGAGGCCATAGATGCTTCAGGGCTACATCATTATTATTAACACGTGTAGAGAAAAGTGAAAGTTTTTAGCATATGCAGTGTATGCAACACCTTTTAAGCACTGAAACAGTTCCAATTTACATAACTACTTCATTTCAAGCTGCAAGAATTTGCTAGCAAAAACTGTTTCAACTTGTCAGTGTTTTAATAAATTCAAAATGGGCCGCACTGATCACTTTTTGTAACAGCTTATCAGATGCTTCTAATCAGGCTGAACACAGAGGAATTCCTCTAGAAGCACAATCCCATCTTTACCTTCGCGTGAGTACCCAATTACATTATATGCATAAAGGAGGGTTGCCATCATATTTTTCTAGTCCCATACAGGGACCCATTGTGTCTCTGACATTCCTGCTTCTGGCCACTTCAGCCCCTTCTGCAGCTGGACCTTCTTGCCCGCCATAGCAGATCATTTCTTGGTCACAAACTACCACTGCAGAGCAGTTACTGCTTGAATTTCCTCCTCACAGGCTCCAAAGCTTTACGTTCACCCTCTATTAAACCCCTCTGGGACAATGTTTTTTCAGTTTCTCATATTTTTTTTGATTATCAGCAATCTTCTTCTTCAGTTTTGTCTCAAGGGGTAATAGGAAGGAATTCAATCCTTTCACAATTCTGACCCGGGCTGAAAAAGCTTGCAATAGAAGTTACACAGCTTCTCTCTGTTTTTGACAGACGACTTCCTTGTCTCCCACTCCAAGGAAGCCAGGCAGTTCTGCTGCAGGCAGGATGTGAGAATTTAGGGTAGTTTCTATTCATAAGAAGTACAAAGTCATCTGCTTGTCTAAAGCAGACTGCCCCGAAGTGACTGGTACCCCTGAATCTTCAGGCAAACTTCACTAGTTCTCTTTCCTCCTTTTGGGTGATCTCTTGATGTTGCTGAAGACAAGGTTTGTTACAGTGCAGGGATTTCCCCGTCCTTGGGCATTGTTCCTGTGAGCAGCCACTGCTTGGAGTGAGGTTTCATTTATTACGTCTTCTCCAGTAGGTGCTACTCAGATGGAGCAAAGTGATCACACAATGGAAGTTTGGAGGCCAGCCCAGAAGCTTTGCCATCTTCTGCTGGGGCATCACTCTGCCCTGTTACTTCAGAGGGCAGGAAAGTGTGTTGGAATATAAACCTTCTGCCCAGGACTTTGCATGTGAAATTGTTGCATTAGGAAATAAAAAAGCTTACTTGTAATTAGAGGAGAAAAATTCAAAATGGTAACCTGCTTGAAAGGAAGGCAGAAGGTCCTAACAACCATTACTGGGTTGGGGTTTTATCCCTACTGAAAAAAAAAAAAAAATCATACAGGAATACAGAAAGTAAAAACCAATAGAAAACACTTAATTTCAAAAGATCAAATAAGTTTTTAAAAAACCCAAACCATAGGACACTGATACTAGGAGAAAATAAATGGGTAGGATTCTGCTGATTGCTGATATTATTGATGGCCACTACAACATTTCTGTGGTGCTTAATTACCAAGGGGTTTTGCAATATTTGTTCCTATTTACTATATGATTGTCTGATTGCATGGAGTAAGACAAACCAGATCTAACTAAAACTTGAAAGAACAGCCTGTCTTGCTGAGAACCATTACTGTGATTTATGTATTTATAAAAATGTTCTGAAAGGAATAGTGTACAGTAAGTTCCCAGCTAAAGCAATATTCAACTGTCAGAAATAGCTGTCCTAGTTCACTGGTTTATACTCCTGAATATTGAAAAAAATACTTTCCTTCCCCCCCTATGGTTAGGAGTTTTTACATTTGCACAGCAGACAAAACTTAAATTGGAACTAACAGTTTTGATAATGCTTTTAAACACACACAATTGTGGAATATTTCCCTATTCTAACACCTAGCAAATTACATCTAATTACTCCACCTGTCCCAATTCTCACACAAGATTTACATACAATTTTGTAAAATTGTTAAGTAAGTTGTCCTTTTTACATCAAGTGAGGCTCAGATATTTAAAACTAAATCCTTAACATTTCCTCTACTCTACCTACAAATCCGTATATCTTTGTCTTCCGATTGCAGTGCTCTGAGTAGAACTTTACACTTTATAAAATAAATGTTTATTTTACAACTTGGTTGTAAAATAAAAAGAATCTTGGTTGTAGCTTTTAAGTACAGGAACGTGCAAATACCCTCTGTGTTAATAACAGCCTCCTCTGGGACTTCTAGTAAGCGTAAGCACAAAAAAGGCAAAACCCGTTCATTTACTAAGCAGTTACCTTGTATTTTTATCTTCATAAAGGATCTCAAAAGACCTCTGATGCACATCAAGGCAAAGTATGAACACAGCTAAAAAGGCAATATAAAGTGCACACTGC
Source organism: Eopsaltria australis (assembly GCA_034509425.1). Taxonomy (NCBI): domain Eukaryota; kingdom Metazoa; phylum Chordata; class Aves; order Passeriformes; family Petroicidae; genus Eopsaltria; species Eopsaltria australis. The sequence goes on from JAVTVJ010000138.1 coordinate 4,354,468, forward strand.
TAGAAGCAGTTTTACTGTCAGCTGGAGAACCAATGCTGACACTGAATTTTTCTTCTTTCCACTGGTTGACAATAAAACTTAATTAATTTTGGATTGACCATCTATTGCCCAGGCACAGATCCTAGCTATAAAACATTATATGGCAGAAGTGTAAAAGACAAATACTATGTTTTTAAAGTCATCATATTTTCCTGAAAATTATTTTGGTGGGGTTTTTTTTAATGCCACAGATTCCTGCACAGATACTCCAAAAGGCTCCTCACTGACATCAACTGCTAGGTTTAAGGTTAAAAAGTAAAACAACAAAGAAAAAAAACAACTATGGCACTTCCTAAATTGCAGGATCTAGCAGTGCAAATACCTGGATCAGCAAACACCATACAATTAATCATTCTGCAGGGTTTCTGCAAGGCCCATTTGTCCTGCATGGCTTTGGACATACCACGTTGTGCACCACCTCACGCCACTGCCTTTCCACTCCCAGCCTCACAGTTTGGGTTGGTTTTTTTCCAGTCCTTACTCCTGGCTATTTCAATTAACTCTATTTAGCTTTAAACAGAGAGGCCTACAGATGCCAACTCTTCATTTCCAAGCCTTTATATCACAGCCTTGACCAGACAGATAACTGGCACAAAAGACTGAAGTGGTGAGCTACATTTCTAAAATGCTGCCATCTGATTCTCATCCCACACAAATATGTAATTTAAGTAATGAAAAAAAAAGCTTTCGTCTCAAACATCAGCTTGTTCAAAACTCTTGAAATAAGTGAAATGCTGGAATTTGCATTGAGTCATGACAAGTTAGAGGTGTAACAGTAAGAAATAACCTTCTAAACAACAACAAAAAGAACATCCTTAATGTCAGGCAAAGAGAAAGCAATTACATTTTTAAAGACTGTCTGTTTAAAAATATACAATGTAAAGAACTAAAATACTTTTTAGCTCTTTTCATAATTTCATGAAATCTTCATATATTTTTAAGCTTTGCCTTATTTATAAAATGTTTCATATTCCATCTTACTTTCCTCACAAGAAAATTGAAACTAATTTGTTCATGTAAACTTCTGTCAGTGAAAATTAAAGGAAAATGTATTTCCCTCAGCTATTAAGACATACAATAACTCACATACTGAAGTAACTTCTAGTCTGAGACGTCAAGGGAACATGAACAGGAACTGAATATTACAGCGGAACTCAGTACAAACACAGGCCTCGTGCATGGTGACAGTGTGGGCACAAGACTTGGGAAGAGAAGTGGCCATCACTGGTCAGTGTAACTTGGAGATTCCCACTATAAACAGTCACCAGTTGTCCCCACTGGCCAGATCCACAAGGGGACAAGCAGAAAGCAAAAGAAGAGAAATGACTGTTAAGCAGGAGCATTTCTGGCTGTTTGCTAGAAAATCCTTCCTTTCCCCCCTCAGTACAGGGGGTTCAGTGTCAGGCTGGGTGTGAGCACCCCGCAACAGGGAAGCAGCAACTTCACTACACAGCACTGCAGCAGGTGCCAGGCTAACAGCCAGATCCAGCTTCCTTAATTCAAAAGCCTTGTTGCACAGAATCCAACAATTATACAACCAACCTTGGCAAAAAAAACAAACAAACCAATAAACAACCCAAACCGATAAAAAAAAAAAACAAAACGAGTTTAAAAAAAGCTTTCCCCTTTCTTCCCTCCTTTATCATGGGCAGTGGATTACCAAAGCATTCAAAGGGGTTCCCAGTCTCCAAGAAGATGAAAAACAAAAGCCATGCTTCTTCCATTACATGCATTAAGCTCAGCAGAAGGGATCTGAGAGTGTCTCAGTTAGAACATGGAAAATGAATTAAAGGCAAGCAGTGCCAGCTTCAGCCATTTACTCCCTCCAATTCCTCTCCAGTTCACACTGTAAAATTCCTGCGCCTTATTTAAATTTATGACACTTTTAGAGTTCTAACAGGGTTGCCAAGAGACTTTTGTACCAGTTCATGTCACAGTGTCAGTGTGAGAGCTGAGTGCAGCTGCTTGGAAGGTTTGGAAGTGATCAAGGGTGTTTCTTTTCTACTGAGATGGCAGGACCAGCCTTCATCCTTCTCAGCTGAATCAGAGCAGCTTGGATGACCACATGCAATGTTTGTAGCAGCAAAACTCAGAGCACTTCTAGACCTTCATACTTAGAACACAAAACAAAAACATAGCATGGAAAATAGGGTGACAGACTTGTCCACTGAAGCTTGTTGCCCTGCCTGATACTTTAAACATGTTACTAAGTCCAGCAAATCTGAAACATAAGTAGGAGACAGTTCTGCCAAGGGCTTTTGTTGAAGAAGAGAAATACATCAATACAACAAAAGGCATTTATTCCATGAAGCAATTTCCACACCTAGGGAGAACAATGGCAAAGCTGAGACACGCAGTCAGCACAAGGACCTGAGCAGGTGGTGCCACAGGTCTGTAAAGATGTGACTCCCACAGCCCCAGTGCTCACATTTGCTTCTGTAGATGACAGTGACAACCAGGAGGAACAACTTCTATCCACTAGCTGTACAAAACCAGAGAAACATACCTTGAAGTATACCTCATTCTCTGTGCAGTAAATCATCCTCTGTCTTGCCTTTTAATTTGCCAAGGAATACAGCTAAGATAAATGCTACCCAGGCAGAAGGAAAAAAAAAACCCAAACAAACAAACAGATGAGGGAAAAGAAAATAAGAGAAGCAGCAAACAGATCCCTGTCTAGCACGTCCTGGAATCTGGTGATTTTGTTCACCTTATTCTAACCTGACATAAGAGAAAGTGGTGTACACCAGAACATTACTGGACTAAACCCTAAGGGAATAAGGAGAAAGTTGCACATTTGCCACACGTTTCCCACACATTTTTTCAGGTGGGATTTTAGAAGGAAAGGGACCAATTATTCAAATGCCAACACTATTCACTGCTAATACAGGCATAAGAGTATAACATACCCATGTTTCTCTTCGAAGTGATGAATAGTTGCACATTCAACTGACAAGGACATGGCTGAACACAAAGATACAACTCCACGACAGCCGTTTTCTAAGCATGGACACGGAACAAAATTTCTTTCAACCACAGGCGAGCACAGCTCAAACAACTGACAGAGGATTTTTGTGGAAGCATAAGCAAGTTCTGTGGCACGTGGTCTTTAGTCAGGATGTTCTTGTTATTTCAAAGGTGTGTAAACCAGCTCTCCTAAACAATAGTGTCTTCCATGTGGTTCATGTGAAGAGTTGCTGCTTATTTGCTCACATAAACAAAGCAACATCTATGATGTGGACCACAGCAGCAACACAGATGAATTAGAAGAGGCTCCAAAATAGTGAGGATAAAAGTATAAGACTGTAGATAGACATTCTCTACAAGCACTCAAAAAGATCAGGCAGCCCCAAAAATTTTGCTGTGTAGCATTCTGTGTTTTCCAGCTCAGCATTATAGCAGTACATTGAGGATAAAACCAAAACAATATTTGTTTAAATATTGAAAACCCAGGGAATTAACAAAAGTGGGATTTTTAAGGTTTACCTTTCTAGGGTTTGCTGGAGGGTAGAATTTGTGGTATATCTAAAAGAAATTAGATTGAAGGGAGTTAAAACTGGTAGACAGAACAACCTCTGTAGTAGAACAAAAACACGGTGCTTAAATGTAAAGATAACATTAGTAGGGTCTACTGTGGAGCAATCCAAAGGCCATGAGCACTCTGCAGCAAAGATCCCAGGAATGCACTCACTACACCTTACAGAAAACACACTGTGGAGCATCAGCACCTGAAGTATGAATGCACAAATACACCACTCAGCTGACTAATGCCACAGTAAGTGTTTCACATCCCCTTGAATGATGATGGCTCATTATGTCACAGGGATATTGCATAAACCAGGTCCCTACATGAAAAAAAAATTAAAAATCTGTGTGTCCTGTAAATCTGTTCACACAGTTTTTCTGAGGAGATCCACACAGTGTCATAGGGCAAAAGATTAAGTCCCTCAAAGAGGAAAATAAAAAATAAAGGGTGTGAAATTATAAGATGCTAGGCAGAGGGAAATGCCTGCACAGCACCAAAGAGAGCACGACATCCCTGCAGCTCTGCCAAAACCTACAGAGAGGCAAAGAAACTACAGGATGAAGTCTATAGAGGAAAAAAACCAAAAGGAAAAAAAAAAACCTCACAACAATATAGAGACAGTCCCATGATGTTCAGCACACTCTCCTTTTAAGCATGTCTGTGCTTTGCATTTGAGCACCCACAGTGCTGGAACAGATGCTTTTCTACAAGGAGAGAAGTCAGAGATATGAGTGCATAAACAATTTCTTGGCAGGGGTTGGGAAAGAGGCCAAGCAGGTATCACAAAGTTAGGACACAAGTCCCCAGAACCACTCTTGGGTCTCTACAGAGTTAGGACTATCCAACTGCAGAGTTCCTCAGGTGAAAAAGCAGGAAGTTGAACTTGCCAATTTAATGAAGCACTGGCTTTTTATGGAAGTCCATCTGTTCCATCTCTCCAGCTCAAAATACAAGGAAATGTAAGAATCAAGAAAGAATGCCCACACTATTCCAGCAGAGAACATTATTCTACCTGCTCTCCTAAATCTATTTGAAATATACAGAGATCATTTGATCAGCCCAGCTGTTGAGATAAAAAGCAAAGGTTTTTTTCATTTCAGAAGTTGTCTGGAGTTTGTGGTTGGGTTATTGGTTTTGTTGGGGTTTTTAAAATAGTGTTTATATATTCCCACAGCATAGCTGCTCACTTTGAGGTGTTTAATTTCCATATCCACAACAAAACACTTAGTTAAGCTTTAAATTACAGACACATCTCTGCTTTCATTGTGAAAAAGCATGCAATGTGGCAAAATGTAGTTGCAATAAGTATATGCTTTACTGTCACAGATTGGCCAGACTGAAAATCATCTGAGCAAAAATCCCAACTTTATTATAGAAACAGTTCCACTGAGAGAACACTGCCTAGAACTGCTCATTTTCTACTACCCTTTTAGAAGGTACTTAAAAACTCCTTTAAGAAACTAAGCTCAACACTTGCTTTAGTTTTTGTCACAATAGGAATATAGCAATTCTTTTGAAATGGTGGTAATTCAGAGTGTACTTACTATTAGCACTATCTATCTAAAGATCAGCTAATTCTCTGTATTCATATGAAAATACAAGTAGCTCAGGGTATTCCCTTTCCCAAATAAATAAATGTCTTTTGTACAATAACCCCAGTAATGAAAAATAAAATATTTTCACATCATGTCTTGAGTTCTTATCCCAAGATTTAATTTGAAAACAAAACACTTTACTGATAATCAGCAAAAAAGTAGAAGTCAAATAAGATTGTTAAACAACTCATTGAAATTTTCTTACTACAAAGACAAACCATAAACCCTTTCAGCAATTATTTGGCTATAATTCTAAACAAACAATAGGTTCTGCCTCTATAAACACTGTTCTGGCTCTAATTTATAAGTTATGCAAAATATTACACAGATCACTCAACAATCCATCCTTAATGAACCTGAAGAGGTCTTTACAATCCCTAGTGAATAATGCATGTTTCCATTTTGCCATTCTCCTACAGCATAAAAAGAGCAGCTTTAATTCAGCTCTACCTTTGAGATCTGAACACCACCAAAAACCAGTCAAAAAGCTTAAGTGAAAATTGCTCTACAACTCCAATCCACTTCCCAAATGGAAGAACTAAAGAGTCCTAAATATATTTGAAATAAACCAGCATCTGAAGAGACTGGCCATATGCTAAACTGTCACTCTCCCAGAGTGAGTGATGAATTAAGCTGGTTGTGTAGCTGGCTGCTTACTACAATACTGTTCATGTCACTCACATATGCTGCTTTGGCAGTTATTACAGCTTTCTGTAAACCAAGCAGCACATTAGATTTGAGAACAAATTACAGACCAGCTAAAAGCTAAAAACTCCTGACTGATTTCCAAAGAACTGGGAGAAACACTACAAAAGACTGGAAAGGTATAAAGAGAAATTGCAGTACCTTTGCAACCTGCATGATTAAAAGCACGAGAAAAGCCCAGCCAGCTAGACATGAGCCCAGTACTCAGTGTTTGTTTGGATCTGTGCAATCTTTGCAGTTTCCTGTCATCTGGGATGCTGCAAAGGCTATGGTCAAGAGAATGCACAGAGGGAGGAGAACATTCATCCACAGCACCCAGGGAATACATACCAGGAATTTAACTAGCTGGTTGGCACAAGCTTCTCATTGATGTGAGCACTTGGAGCTTTTCTCCATACTTGGCACAGAGGTAAAAGAATCCAGTCCTTATGTCAGTGGCCTAATAATCAACGGGCTGCACAGTAAAATATGCAAAGAAGCAGTGAAATGCTTATAGTAGGTATATTTGAATCCCTAGACAGGATTCTGGTTCCTCAAGAGGTGCAGCACAACAAAACCAAGCAAATCAATCCTTGGAGCATTGGTATCAGAGGAACAAACTGTGATAGTGTCTGTGGCCAAAAGGACAAGAACTCAGCTCCTAGTGAGCTAGTGGCCAAAAGGACAAGAACTTAGCTCTTCACTGTGTTTCTTACGTTCCACAGCAATGTCAGTCTCCATATTACCCAGAATTTGCATTAGGAAAAAAGTGTTATTTTAACAACTTTATAATCGAGGTTATACAGAGTTATTACATGGGCATCTATAAAATCTGTTCTGATAAATTAGAAGTTGAGGGATCTGGGTTGCAGATTTGTGGTGAGGGGAAAAGTGGAATACATCTGTACTTTCCGTAAACACAAAAGTACTTGTAAGGTACAAGGAGTCCTCTGAATTATGACATTTTTCATAAGCTGGGAACTTCTTGCTCTTGATTAATTTTGTCTTTGTTTACTTTTAGGCTACACTGAAGTTTCTGTAAATGACAGAACTACAACACTCTGTTCTTCCCAGAGCTGCTTGTGTGCCTCGTCTAATAGACAGGCAGGGTTTGACAGAGCACAGATGCAGAGATCCTGGCTGCCAGGGAAGCACTGGGCAGCAGATGGTGCAAGTCAGGCACCAGTACAAGTCCATGCCCATGGTTACCCTACTGAGTGGTGCTGTAATACCCATGCCTAAATACAGCATTAAATGCACACAGAGCTGTGAATGGTGCTTTGTGAAATACTGATTTGAGGTTGATATTCAGGAACGGGCACCCCTAAGCCTGACTTAACATCTTCACTGATGTCTGTTAAACTGCTTTTTCAGGTAGTGGAGATAACATTTTTGAGGAAAAAAATGTAAGCACTTTTCATCTTTAAAGAACTTGGCTCCAGGTTAAGCATCCCAGACAAGGTCTACCCTGCTTACTTGCTCCATGATCAGAAGGAATTTGAAATATCCAATGTTTCCCATCACCTGGAACAGACACTACATGCCAGACACTACCAGTTACACTTAAATATCCACAGTCACACATAAAAGCTTTGCCAACCCAATAATGAGAAGACCAATTTGATAACAGTAAGGCTTTACATTTTCAAGACACAGACAAGAAAAATATCCATCAATTTCAACAATTCCAAATAAACAAAATATTTAACCATACCATTGGTAGAACTCTGGAACTTTTATGCTGGAGTAAAAGTTTTAGACAATCATTTGATTTAATGTTTTTACATTTCAACAATAATAGTAGTGAAACATTGCTGGGAGAGGTTTTAAGAGTTCCCAGGGCCCTTTCTGTCACATACTCCCTCTCACACCCCTCAGTCTTTGTTATGAAATCACATGGGGGCTCAGGTTAGTCCCATTACTCACTAACACAAGTAGCCTGAGAAAACAGACACATTAGCAATTCTTCCTGAAAATCTTTGCACGCTCTACACAAGATTACTACTTCCCCTCTAAGTTAGCAGCAGCCCCTTCAGCTGATGAACTCTGAAGAGCTCTTTCTCACTTGGAACTGGTACATTTTAAATGTTGAAGTGATGTACCTGGTCCCATTTCAACACAGGCTTCTGCAGCATTTTAATGTCTTGCCGTTTAGTAGCTGGAATCCAGCAAGGGGGATGCAAGTGCTATTACTAATGGATATTCTTCTTGAGTTCAGTTGCTGAGCTACATTTTGAATAAAGGGCTCAATTCCCAGAGGGAACAACCTCCTTTCATTATTGCCCAATGCTTAGACTGATGGAGAATTCTCTGCAAGTAGTAAGTAGGGGCAATGTTCATATTTCTAGGTTTCCACATAGACTGCATTGCACAATATTAAGTGAATGCAGATCCCATCCAATACCATAAGTTCCATAGCTGGGCATTTTCATATTACAGTCCTTTCTTATTCCCATTTTAAAATGGCTTTTTATTCAGAGCATTCTTCTGGATAAAAACAGACTTAAAGAGTATGTAGTAACAGCAGAAAACTCCCCTTTTTGAGCTGTCCCACCCAAGATGTGCCACAAGCTCCCAGCTGTGTGCTCGAGGAGTTTGTGTCCACCTTGGTCAGCTGCCCCACACAGTGCTGCATCCACACTGCTCTGAGTCACCACAGCACATGCTGCCAGACAGAAAGTCACATCCTCGCTCAGGTTTCAGGGTTCCCTCAGCAACAAAAGCCACCCTCGCATGATTATGCTCTTTATTGATGTAGAGACACCCCCACAATTCAGCTTAGCCCTGCTTTAAAGCAGCACTCCTGCAAGATTACCATTGCTTCCAGTTCATCTCTGCATCCACGCCTGCTGTAAGAAAGGGTTAAAACCCCAGTCCTGCAAGGCACATCCTGAGGCTCCACTGTTTGGAATGGGAGATGCCAACCCTACCAAGGGCACCCTTGGCACAGGCAGTCCTGAACACCAGCTGCAAAGCACTGCTCCTCTGCCACGTCTGCAGCTACTGCCACAACTGCAGAACACAGAGGATTCTCCCTCAACCATCACTGCTGAGCACGCTGCTGCTGCTGCTGGAGATACAGAGCAAAGTTAGGAAAATGAGTCACCTGTGTTTGGAATTGTCTCTGGATAACTGCATGGTAACTAATGACAGATCCCCTCAACACTTCCCTCTACACCATTTCTGGTCCTCGATTTATATGCAGTAGAACACTTCACAGAAGTCAGAGCCTGAAGTCCAAGGCTTTGAAATTCCTTTATAGATTTTTTTAACTCCAGTGCAAGCCACATTTTTAATCTCACCCCAGTGAAGACTAAATGAGAACTTGGTTTGTTCAGGCCACACATTCAGGGAAAAGAATTTTCTATCTCAGGAGTGCTCACCCGGGAGACCACCAAACCATCTGAAATGCCCCATATACTTGCCAGGACTTAGAGTTGTTGACACCTAATTCTCACTTGCATTTTAGTAAGGCTTTTCAAAACATGATTAATATTTTAAGACTGTTGATGAAATAGCATTATCATCTAGCAAAGAAGGATTTTCTCTTAAAAATATAATGAAGACAAAACAACTTCTTTCCTAGCATCATCGTAACAGATGCATAAAATGCTTCTTATTTAACATATAACATGACTACACCTCTAGAATGCTGTATGATTTAAATCGTCTGGGTTGTTTGGTTTGGATTTAATTGCTCAGCCAAAAAAGAAAAATTTATTTCAAGACTGAAGCTGCTTCTTCCTTTGCATTAATAATTTGTACAGAAGTGCTGTGTGCATTAGACAATCTGCATGTTTTCTCTGTTACAGACCTGCAAGCAGGCTCAGCCTCCAGTTTAACATTTCATTGCAATCTACTGGCATGCTAATTAGTAGCTAATCAGAAAGTTCCTAATAACTATACCAGGTACTTACATTCAGATTCACTATTTTTAAAAGCTAATGACTTATAGCATTTAGAATAGTGAAAATAAATCAAAGTCATCCCAAGCCACACAATTTACTTCCAGTATTTTTCAGAAAAGAGTAATTAACTTCCACTCAAATGCACTCGTATGAGAGTATCATCAATATTAGGACAGCAAAAATAATGGCAAACATGAAATTCCATGGGTATCATTGCATAAGGTTTATTTTACCAGATCCCTTCCCCCTCACCCATGCAAAATTAACATTTATATTAAAATAAACAGCTGACATAGCACATTAACAGACTGTATCTAATGTCATGCAATTAACTCTCTACTCTCATCAACAGGAATATCTATTTAGATATCAGAGGAATAAAGGCCATGGTTCACTCATTGCTGAGGAGAAAGAAGAAAAAAAATTAGGAAAAGCCAAACTAAAACCCAGAAAATGGCGTTGCAAACCAGCAAGCCCCAGCTGAATGCCAAGCCCTCCTGCCAAGGTGCCCTGCTCACACAGAACTTTGAGCTGCATCCATGATTTACCTAGAGACTTACAAGTTCAAATCATGGAAGTGACAACTCTGCCCCTTCCCTCTCTTCAGCAGTAACCTGGACAGACACACCCAGATGGGCCAAGAAGAGACTTAGTGATCTCATCTATTATTCCCCTACACTCAGTACACTTACAGCTCTATTAAAATTTGACTGATGAAGAAATGCCACAATTAATCCACTTAGCAGTAAGACTCTTGCCCATACTGGAAGTGGATAAACAATGCACAGGAAGTGTTCACACACTGTACTTGGAACAGGTTTTATTTGGCATTCACTGGTGCCTTCACAGCTGATTGCTACCAACAAAAAACAGACATCTGTAGCAACAACTGAAGTCATCATGAGAGACTATTCAAAAAGTGTAAGTTATGTAACTTAAACTTAACTTTTCCTATGAATGCTTAAGGGTTATATTCCTCCTAGAGAACGGGATCAGCTCTGTAAGAGCTGCTTGTGCTCTGAGTGAGCACTTCAAATCAAATGCACACGAACCACCTACAGACTAACACTATTTCAAGACCGATTTTTGCTTTTTCCAGTCCACCAGAAGAAAACAAAACTCACAATCCCAAGTTACCAGGCGATAGCTTGGGTTATTCAGTTATGCAGTGGTTATGTTTCTAGGTAAAAGAGCACAGACAATAAATTTCCAAGTAGCCAAGCATCATCTCTGCTTGCAAGGTTGGGTTAAGGGCACAAGAACGCATGTTGAAACACAATTTGTTCTTGTTATCGTGTCAGATATTTTGGACTCTCCTTTTCTTTTGCACATTAATTCCAGTGCTTCAGGGAAAGGCCTCCACAGGCAGAGCCTGAGCATGCTCTGGTGTTTCTGACAGAAAACAAAAACTTGCTGAAGCTCTCTTCAGGAAAGCTCTAAGCTTGAGCAGTGTTTTCATCTTACAAACTGCAAACATCAAATCTGCAGGCTACAGACAAGTGTCTCTTGGGCTTTGTGTTTCTATACCTATGAGGGTCACTGAGCAGCTTTACACTCTCCTCCTGTATCCTCCCTCTTCTTAATCCAACTGGGAAAAAAGGATAGAAAGAAACACAGAAATGCCACACACACCCAGCATCAGCGGGGTGCAGAGGTGGAGCAACATTGTTACAGCAGGTGATGCCAGTTAAAAACTCCCACAACCCCAGTGCAATTCTGGCAATTTATTCCAGTCTTAATTCCTTTAAAAATGTTGTTTCCTGATTTCCAGCAGTTATTCTTCATTTCTTTTAACCAGTTTGCCAGCCACAAAGGTTGTGGGGGGGGGAGATGGGGAGTGACAGACAGAAAAGAAAATATATAAAAATGAGCTTCCCATCACTTTTAACTGATCAGTTCTAGATATTTTTATATATATACCTAAAGAAGCTTAAATGTCTGCTCATATAAGCACAGCTCTTCACTGTGCAGATTAATCATACTCCACTTCCTGCCTTTTAATATAAATCAGTGTTTTAAAATCTTTTTCTGTTTATTACCCAAAAAAAAAATCCTAGTTAGAATAAAAAAAAGGACTCCACAAAGGATCAATGGCAATCAGGACAAAAGCAGAGCCTGACCTGGTCATTGCAAATGCCCATCTTCATTGATTCAAAGGAGCCATGTGTTTTAACTATTGCTACGCCCACATATGAATTACAATTATTAAACAAAGACAGCAGCTGCTCATCACTAGAGATTCTCAAGCCACTGCAAACAAAACTTCAAGCTGAAGGTAATTTTTAAATGGATTAGCACATTTAAAAAATAAAAGTACATTCTTTTCCCCTCTCACAGTGGTTTGTTTGTTTTTAACCAAGCACTTAAAACATGCTGCTCTTAATCAAGTTTGAGGGTACTGCAGGACAGCATTTTCAGGAGTACTGGTGTGATTCAGCCATGCTGTCTGGCTCTCAGCTTTTAGTGTGCTACAAGACAGCATTGCTTGAAAACCAACTCAGCCATTTGATTATCTATTCACATTTAACTTCATGGTGTTCTCTAAGCAAGGGTATCAAAAGAAGTCTTTTTCAGCACAGGCATTTGAAAAGCGAAACAGCTTACAGAAAAAACTCCAAGAAACATCTGAAATTCTAAATGCAGTCAGGAAAGAGGCCAAGGGATCTGTGCAAACCCACTTAATCAACTTCACGAAGAAAAAAAATGACCTGATGAACTGATTTTGAGTGTTTAAATCTTTAAAGAATTTTATTCAACTTAAGATCTTTGTTTAAGTCACCATTTTTGTCTGCTAAAGACAACAAAAACCCATCAGAACCATGTCAGAATTGACACACCCTCTAGGGCTGCAGGAGCCTTGTGCTGTGACAATGCAGAACAAAACCCTCCCAGATGTGTCAAGTAATCACTTTTCAGGACACTGCATTATCAGTTTTTGATATTTGATTTCTCAAATTGGACAGGTTTCTACATCCCATCCAACTGTGTATATTTCTATGACTGAAGGCAGAAACTGGATGGACATCTCCATAGCTGTCCCATCTAAAGAGGCTCCATAGGCATATTCCCCTTCCAAATGTATAGCACTTCACATCTTTTAGAGCATTTAAAAGACCCACAGATTTTTCACCAGTTCCCTGACTGTGTACATTAGATAAACTAAAAAAAGTACTAATGGAGAACAAAATTTGAGACAAGTAAACAGCCTGTCATTAGCAAGGAACTCACAGATGTTAATTTGTCTGTCACTTCTCTAAAAAACTCCCAGCATCAGAACAGATTCTCCATCAGTGGTTAGAAAACTTCACTGATCCAAGGCTAACCACCTGCAGTGTTGCTCCACACCAGCAGTACCACCTTGCTCCCTAAACAAACCACAGAAAAAAAAATATAAAAATATATGTTCAAAGAGCACAATTCTCAGATGCACACGGGAATGTGGTTACTGCTCAAGGTCATTCAAGGCAGGAGCTGCAAGCTCAAATCCAGACACATGCAGGAACACGTGAAAAATGTAAACAGTCTCAACACCACGATTTTGTTTTAACCTCTTCAGAGGTCAAGTTATCCCTCGGTGCTGCTTTTTGAAAGCAATCCTCCTGCAGTCCGACACTGTGCTGAGTTATGCTGACCCAGCAGTCATAACCTAACATACCAAACACATCTGCAGTGAGAATCACCTCGGGAGAGGATGGCAATGCTACTTAAAACATTAATGCTACCCCGAGATCATCTCAGATTTACCCAAACAGATTTGCTAACAGATCTGCTCAAGGTACCTAATGGTGGAGGTTGCCATGGGAACACGGTACAACTACACACTTTGCCATGGCAACCAGGCCTCCCTGGAATACTAATGAGTGCCCATGGCAACAGGAAGCTAAAGACAAGATGTCTGGAGACCAAATAATTCATGTATCATTTATAACAAAAGCTATAAATATATTTGTACGCTTCCTATGTGAGATTCGGCAGGTTCTGGTACCCTGCAAAACGCCACATATGGGGCAATATCTCAAAGTGTAAAAATTCTGTGGCTGCAGTATAAATGGAAAATCCTATTTCAAGGCAACGCTGTGGCTGGAGCTCAATCCCACAAACAACAACAGAAATATCTGTGGCCAGCACTCCCCAGGTGTGCATTGCCTGGCACATGAACACTACTGCCAGCTCACGATGGAACAGGTACCTGCACACAGTGCTCTGTCTGTGCTGGGCCCCCCTAAAAGGTGCAGAACCCTGTACTGAGCATGGATCTGTTCTCCAGATGGCAGCTACTGCAACTCGTGTTGTGAAGGCAGCAGAAAGCGCTGCCTTGGTATTTCAGAGAAGGCTCACGACAAGAGATCCGTGTTACTTTATAGGAATGTTCCAGCAACTCGATCCACGAGCAGTGTTTTACATTTATTTGTTTACAGAAAGATGATGCACTGCATCAAGTTACACATCAGAACAAAATGTTGGTATTAAAAGTGAAAAAATCATCAGTTAAGTGACATCTGGTGCCTTTTTTTTAAAGTGCTCTCTCCACAGATGAATTTCAGAACACTTTCTAGATATTCTACATAGATTATCAAAGTCTAAGACATTTTCAGGCCTCCTGCCAGAAACCTCCTATCATTTAAAAAAGAGGCAGCACCAGCTGGAAAGCCAGTGCTGCTCGTCCCAAAAGCACTCTGTGTGATAAGTCACATCCAGAGACAGCAAAATTTTGGGTCCCAGGGATCACAAGTGCCAGGATTTAGCTCACACCAGCAGTGCAGAAACCAAAGGTAATAAGTTCTATCTAAGAGTTTTCCTCGTGTCTTATTATCTGGTTTTATTAGATTATAAAAGTTTATTAGGTTGTAAGTCTCCTTGCATGAGCGCCTCCTCAAAAATACAAAAATCAGGAGAGCATTAGTAAGCATAAAATTTATTTTCTTCTCTCCCTCAACATCCATGATCATCCATCCATGATGATAATATGTATTTATTAGCGATCTTCCAGGTGTAGCTAGACCAACTGCTGCATTTCCTCAATGACAGAGCACAGAGGTCAGCAATGAGGGATAAAGAACTGTTCTTTGTGTGAGATATTTCACAATGGTCCCATGGCTGCAGAGCTGCTCAGGTGCCACATTCCCTCTGCTTTTGACTACAACAACTGATGGAAAAACCCCCAGTCCCCTGTCCCTTCAGCAGATCTCCTCAAGCCTAAAGGATGCAGCCCCACACCAGACAGGAACTTCCTGGCCTAAATCAGATGCATCAGCTACACTCACCCACCTTCTCACCTACACTCACCCTTCTCACCTACACTCACCCTTCTCACCTACACTCACCCACCTTCTCACCTACACTCACCCACCTTCTCACCTACACTCACCCTTCTCACCTACACTCACCCTTCTCACCTACACTCACCCACCTTCTCACCTACACTCACCCTTCTCACCTACACTCACCCATCTTCTCACCTACTGACATCTGAGAGAGGCCAGAAGGAGCCTCACGTACACACACTTAGGAACCCCACAGGAAGGTACAAAACAAGGTCTGCATCACTGACAGTTTTCTCACTGCTGTAACCCAGACAAGTAATTCTCCAGTTAGCTGCAGGACTGTCAAAACCAGATAAACTGGGAAGATTCCTACCCATGGAAGTGGTGGA
The DNA here is from genome assembly GCA_034509425.1 of Eopsaltria australis. NCBI lineage: Eukaryota > Metazoa > Chordata > Aves > Passeriformes > Petroicidae > Eopsaltria > Eopsaltria australis. Next base: position 4,369,873 of record JAVTVJ010000138.1, read on the forward strand.
ATCATGATCTCAGGAGGTAGTTAAAAGATGAGTAGATGTGGCACTTGGGGACACAGTTTAGTGGTGGACTTGATGATCTAAAGGATCTTTTCCAGCTTAAATTATTCTATGATTCTGTGACTACATCTGAGGCCAAAGTGTTACAGAACAGAAATATCTCAGAAGCAGTACAACCTGCACATGAGACTAACCTGGACTAATCACTGGCAAATCCCTCTTTTACTTCCAAATGCTTCTGGCTGAGGCCACAATATTCTGAATACGTGTATACAAACACAATATTAAACCAACACCATCTTATTCAGAGTTACCAGATTAGTGCAAGCACTGGCCATAATCACATTAAGAGTTTTCAGTGAATTGCAATTCAGTGTTAATTGGCATGTTTGGAGAGACCTGAGGAAAAGGCATGGGATGAAATAGCAACACAAAATGCAGGCCATGGCCTTGAATTTAAGATCTAGTCACTTTAAATAGTATCCAAGGACAAAAAAAGAAAATATTATCAGGATAAATGAGCACTTTTGTTTCATAAACATCAGTCTATACAGACGAAGTCACAAACAAAAAGAGAAAAAAAGACAAGCTGTTTTTTTAAGTGGTCTAACACAGTGCAGATTAACACATTCAACAAACAAACATAGCCCGTAGTGGACCTTCAAGCAACAAAGCTTCCCAAAGAGGAGCAGAACCTGCATTACTTTTGTGATAAAACACATCATTACTCTACAAAATTTGTCATCTTGAATCTAATCTGTTTGCATAGGACTGACTCCAATTATTAATTTTCAACTATGTTAATTACTTTAAACAGCACAGAGCCCAACACACAGCCCAGCATTTCTTCTGTCAGCACTGAGATCCAGTTTTAACAGGAGCTGACTACAAAGACAGGAAAAACATATTTGCATTAAATTTCAAGATTACACAACAGCCTGTGTAAGCATGTGTGGCAAAGACTACTCTTTTATTCTAACCTTATTTCCCCCATTAATCTTTTGGGTTGTGGTCTGTTGGTTTGGAGGTTTTTTTTCCCCCAAGCTGGTATTTTTCACTCTCTCTCTGGCACTCCTCTTTCTTTGGGACTGTTTTTTATTATGTCAGGGAATATGACAGGTAGTTCAACAATACCTCCTACCAAGAAAAACACAGAATTGAATTAATCTGTGGCCATCAGGGGCAATTACTACTTGGAAAAAAGAAAAAATACCTGGGGTAAGCACTGAGTGATGAACACTGTGTCAATGGATAAGCTGTCCCAAGACAAAATGGTAATTTCAGCATGTCTGGGGCTGGAGGCCTGGTTGCATATCTGCACTTTATTTCCTCCCAACAGTAAAAGCAGTGATATGCACACAGAAAACCAGTGTTTCATATGTGGAAAGCACTTGCACAGTGTGACCACAGACATTTCCATATCACTGAAAAATACAAGGACTCATCTTGTTCAGGAAGGACTGGCAGCACTGCCAATGATGGCAGCCAGGTGAGCAAGGCAAGTGAAGAACAACAAGATGCCATTTGCCACATAAACCAAAATAATTCCTCCCCACATAACTGACAATTAAAAAGGTTTCATCTCCTGGAAAATATGGGAAGTCCCATAAGTCCTATCTAAGAAATACACACTAAGATCCACCCCAGTCAGTTTGGGCTATTAGAGCCTTAAATCCTCTTAATCCTTCCCATGCTATTACTTACTTTGTGTTTCCTTACGAAAAAAAAAATCACCACCTACCTGCATGTTTTTTTTTCAATCCCTTTTCTCAGTTAATATACTTAGCTTGCAATAACCTCTCACTCCCCCCAGCCCCCCACACTACAGATACTGAATAGCTGTGTTACTTCAGGGAACAGTCATAAATGTGAATGATGGCACTTGAACCTGCTAAACTGATTAAATGCTGAAAGGAAGGATCAATTACAAGAGAAAGGCAAGCTGGGGAGCCATACATAACACACTGCAGACAGAACAAAGAGCTCCTGCTGCCCCGACTTAGCACAATCCGTACAGCAGAAAAAAAATTCAGAAAAGCATTTAGAAATGGTTTCTTCGTTGCAGCTTAGGGTATCCACCTTCCACCAAGACAGTCAGGCAAGAGTGACACACACTCACAAACTGGAACGTCTCAGAATGAAGAGGGAGAGGAAGGAACTACATGTTTGGGCAGAGGCAGATGTGCTTTGTTTTCTCGTTTCACTCAGCATCCATCTACCGACTAGGACATTAAAAGTCTATTAGTCTATTAAAGACATTCACTTCCAGCAGTCCGTGTTGAAATGCGTGCAAAGGAAAGCACAGGAGATAACACAAAGCTGCAACCTTTCCGAGCACAGCTACCCCATTCAGCAAAGCACTTCCAGATGATCCATGGGAATAGCCCTCAGAAGAAAGGCTTTAAACCACAACAGCAATCTCATTACTTTTTTGACAAGATGTTCTGTAAAACAACAGCCAGTATAAAAAGCATAACCTTTTTGAGCAGGGTCAAAAAACAAACACACCCCCCACAGGGAAAAAAAAAAAATCTGTCACGGCGCAAAGGGAATTTCCTGATTGTGTAATAGGGACTGATGTGACTCAGGAGCTTTTAGGGACAAAACTGTGCCCTCCCTGAACGACTCGGTATAACACTTCCAAACAGGCTCGTTTAAACCAGATACGCATCTTAAACACAGAAGTGTCCGAAATGGAAAAACACAGTGGGAGCACATGACGGTGCACCTCTCCCAGAGCCCCGGAGGGGTTCGGCACGCTCAGGTGGCCACAAGCGCGGGGTCTCGGTGCCATCTGGTGGCCGCTGCCGGCCCCGCCGCTGCCCCGGCCCCGCTCCCGCTGCCCCGGCCCCGCTCCCGCTGCCCCGGCCCCGCTCCCGCTGTCCCAGCGCCTGCTCCCAGAGAACTGAAAAGCCACTGGGTGCAGAGAGACAAACGCCTCACACCGGCACCTATTTACGACACGCCTCTCGAGGCTTGCTCAGGAGTTTGGTAATATAAAAGCTCTGCCCAAGTGTGCCAATGACAATGGCTTATTGTTCACTCCTGCGCCTGCTCTTTTCACTTTTTCCGTGAATGAATTCTTCTTTCCCCTACGCTTTTCATTCATTTCCCAACTATACCAGCTTCCGAGCCATTATGTAGCTATAAGCTCCAGCAATAAGGTGTTATCTTTTATTAAACTGACTGATACAGGTGGGAGAAGAGAAAAGGAGAAAGTAATTTCACACAATGAAAACCTTGTGCAGTTTCCTCTCTTCCTGACAGATTACAAAAGCCAAAGGTTATGCAAGTTTATATGAGACCTTTTCTTTTTATAACTTGAAATTACTACTGCTAAAACACTTCCACTAGAATTACTAACACCACCCACCTACAACAGCTCCAGGACTCTGGCTTCTTTTCTTGGTGTAACATGTCACCCAGTTTCAGGATACTTGTTTTGAGGTGGGCATCTGGCATTGCCAGCATACAGAGAAAAAAGTCTGCTGTGCAACATCCCATAATATGAGTGACATTTAACAAAATTACAGCTGTCCCCTGACACTCTAAGAGTAATGCCGTGTCATTTGTAACACTTGGGCACAGACTCGGGGGAGTGGGTGTGGGAAGCATGCACTGGCAGCTACAATTCAGAGCCTTGCAGGGAGGCACAGAGGTGGATTTTCTTTAACATGACTAAGAATGGAGTGAGTTTGTACCACACACTGCATATGCTCAATTAATAAGTTGTAAAATAGTCACAGGCAGAGGGAGAAACAGTGAAGTCAGGACTTGAAGGATAAATTTGAATTTGGTCACTTCTGTTTCCAGTTTTTTCTTCAGATCCACCAAATACTGACAAAGGTGATGAGTCATGAAAGGTTTCTGATCTATCAAAAGCAATAAACCATTCACAGACTGCTGAATATCTTGCAGGGAAAAAAAAAATCTAGAATGCTTGAAATAAAGCAATAAGTGTAACTAATAACTGGGACACAGTGCCCAGACAATATTCCAGTATTTGTCTGGAAACAGATATACATCTCTGTAGCCACTCAGCTTGACCTGAATCAGTGAAACATGACAAAATAATACCATACAATGATTGCTGGGAAGAGTGATAGAGTGGGTGATTGCTTCTAGCAAATATGCAGGAAATTAAAGTACCTTCCTTACTCCACTCCCAAAAATGGTCTGAGTACACAGAGCAAAATTTAGAGGAAGCACTTAAGCAGCAACAACGGTAATAGGACAGTCTGATACTGACACAGAAAGAAAGGCACAGAAAGAAACACAGGTGAAAGTGTTGTGAAGGAAAAAAACAAGGAATAAGCTTCATTTCTGGCAAGTAAGGGGGAGTTATCAATGTAATGCAAAAAAGAAAATTCAAATCTCTACAGAAATTAGAAAAACAATAACAAACCTTTATCCAAGCAGTATTATAAAATATTTAAGGGGTAAAAGAAATCCAGAACACAACTGTGGTAAGCACATCTTGCTGTCCCACATGAGCCCTGGCAATGCAGGGCAGCACAAAGCTTTCAGAGCAGCCCAACTGCACATGTTCTCCCTCACTGGTCTGGGCTCTGAGAAGCCTTGTGCTCTTCAGAAAGCATCAGGCCTACAGCACAGACTAAAAGCTTCTTGTGTGTGCTGAAATCCTGTAATTTGGTTTGCATCAAGCCTTACTGCACATTCGCAGAAAGGTGAAAGAACATACACACTCCAAGTCTGCTGCTGCCTAGAAGCACTGACTTAACACACAAAACAACTGTAACTACAAACGTTCATGTTTCTTTATAGAAAACAGTGCTCTACACATTCTTCTGCAAGAGGGGAAAGCCACATGTATGGCACAAGAGCCATCACATGCAGCAGCTGCTGGCTGTTCCCCAGTTCTGTTCCCTGACATGGATTCTGAGCCTGCTAAGCCATTTAAAGCTCTTGGTCATCATCATAAGTTTTACAAGCCTATCCACAGACCTTCCCATGGTTTTGAGAAAACATATCTTTCAGCTAAAAAATGGCACATAAGACTAGAGTCAACATGTTTTAACTACACCATTAAAAGGCTACAAATGAAACACTCTCTCTCTCTCATCACCTTTGTTCTTTTCACTCCCACACCCCACCTCCAATAAAGGCAGTGGCAAATCACCATTGGCAAACTGATTGAACAATTACATTTACTAATTTAATCAGGTCACCTAGGGAGGACTGACTGACTGACTGCTTTCTGTGAAGGTTAAAAATATCACACCCAGGGTCATTATGCAGTGAGCTTTGTTGCTGTGATCGTGCAGCACATACCAGACGGTGGGACAGAGCTGAATGTCTAAAAGCAGAAGGACAGGTGATGAATATTAATACCTTAGGATGAATTCCACATCCCTACTAATGGAAAAGTGTTCTTGCTGGTTGCTATTCTCCAAGACCCTTCTAATTTCTAAGTCACATGGTATAAGAATATGGTCTGCAACATAATTATTCTCTCAAATATATTTTTAAACTGCAAACCCCATTGAGTGCAGACAATCACAGGTTGGTGTGATGACCATGGAGGTACTAATTTTGACGTATTATGAAGTCTAAACCCAAAATTATCTCATGGTTCTCTAAATGAACATCATGTTACTGCACTGCACATGGAGAACACTGTACTTGATATTGGTGTTGTGCAATCAGTTGGAAGCATGAAAATATAAGCTTGGTAGGACAGCCACCTTTTCCTACTACTGACATTAGTATTGCTGCTAGTAACAAGTACTAGAGATCCCAAGTTTTTCATTAAGTACTTCAGCTGTATATTTTCTCCATATTTTCTCAGTGGGCAGGATCCTGGAGGATCTAATGAGAAATTTCCTGTACTAGAAAAAACCTTTTGTGACATTTCCATGCATTTAGGAATGTCCTTCTCTCTAGAAGAAAAAAAAAGAAGTGTCAATCACCACATGAACAAATTTCCTGCAGAGAACTGTGATATAATCTGTGGTAAGGCATACATACATGTGAGTATTTGAAAAATAATTTCAAAACACAGGAGTTAAATACTGCTTCTAGCAAAATGAAGTTCTCTGAATAGCAGTATCACTGATTCAATTCATGGCCCTCACAAGACAGGAATATGGTTTTGGGTATATGAATTGACATGTATTTCACGTACCAGGATTAAGCTCAGTCATGACCATTATGAAAAGTGGAATTTTTTTTTATTTCATAATTCTAAGGGCCTTCTTATACTAAACCAACAAATTTCTGTTTTGCCATAGCATTGCAAAACAACAGTTAACCTCCAGGCTAATAATCAAGACACTAAAGGATCCCTGACATTTGGAGGTTTGGGAAACTGGAAGAGAGATGCAATTCCATGAAGAACTGCTGACAGAAGTGAGAGCACCAGAGAAATCATCACCACCAGATATTCATGCAGTCAACTCTCTAATCAAATTCCTTAGCATGTTTGAACAACAAAAAACAATCCTATAAAATAGTTATATTCGGGAACTAGACTAAAATCTAAATATATCCCTAAATCTATAGGTCAGATTTCAGATACATGATATGAGTAAGTACAAATAGTAATTTATTTATTAATTTTCCTTTTATAAAAAGTAACATGCAAAGCAGAAAATGCAGGCTACAAATCTAACAGTTCACATCCTACCAAAACATGGCACAGAGAAATCATCATTCCTTATTTTCATATCATGCATATTAATGACTGGAATACTTTTAAATGGTACATAAAATGATATATGAATACATGTTATGAAATAGAGCATACAATCAGCCTAAATGTCTGCAACCATCACCCTTACATGTTCTTGTCTATGCAGAGACACAGTTCTGCAGACCAGTGTTCTGATCCAATGCTATAGTTTTAATACATCACTTATTTATAAGTTACTCTAAAAGGAAAGTGTTTTTCTTCCTCATTCTTTTCTGAATGCTTCACATGCCCTTCATATATCAACTTCAAAACCATGTTTATTTTAAGAAGAAATAATGCAAACCTACCCTTCTTCCCTATGCACTTGCCCAGGGAGCTCAGGCTCTGACTCAAGTGAAGGCAGACTTTCTGCCACATCCACTGCCTCAGCACTAGTCTGTTACTCCAATAATTCAGGACTAGTCTATTATTCAAATTTTTTTAAAACTGAACTCAGAAATTGCAAATAAAAGTTAAAATCCAAAGTACCTGCCCTGTCTTTTTCCATTATATAGCTTTTTCCCAGTGGTTGCAAAGATGACAAAGGTAATTCCAATGAAGATGGTGCCTAGCAAGTTTGTAAGGCTACAGAGGACTGAAACTCAGGCTATGGGCAAAGTTAATGAACTTTTTAAGATATCAGATAATTAGATGAGAACTTTAAGAATACTTAAAATGAGTACAGAGGTATTTGTTCAATAGAAAGGCTATCAATAAAATATAAAATGATAATTTAACCAAGTAACTAAATTTTGGCATCACCTTGATCTACCAGGTAGATCTAGTATGAACTGGCCTTATGCAAATTGGTCATTTCAGTCTGTAAAAAGCAAAGAGCTGGGAGACTGAATAAATGAGTGGAACTGAAATTGCCAGAGGCAAAAATTCTTACCCTAAGTTGTTTGTAATTTATAATAAGAATGTAAACCTAAAAGGCAAGAAGAAACTCTTGCCTTTTCTAAAACTCTGTGCAGAAAACAACAAAGGCCTGCATTTTTATGAAAGTATCTTTTGTTACAGAACATTCTTCTGGTTAATTTATCCTTCTCCTCGACAGACACATATAATAATCAAAATATCACAAAGAAAGAAAGAAAGAAAAAGAAAGAAAGAGAGCAGGCAGAAATAGGCAAGGAAATGGAACCATCAGAAAGCCCCGAGAGCACTGACCCCCAGACATTGTTCCAAAGCCTGGCAGCTCCTGAGATAAGGAGGTCTGGAGACCACAGGCAGGACTGCCTCAGGTCCTACAGTGGCAGAGCTACAGGAAGACCATTCCACAGGTAAGACCATGAAGATCCCATGATCTGTTTTTTAAACTTTTTAGTAGTGCCTGCCTATGACACAATTCTGTTTTTGTAAGGATGAGAAATGTTTACCCATTGGGCACATGGTCCTAGTAACTCTATAACATAAAGGGAACAAAAATCCCTCTTTGGTTTCTTAAATGTGTTCCACATCTTTGAACATTCTCCAAGCTGGATCTCAACTTTATTTTTGGTAAACTTTAACAAAGGTTGGTGGCAAGGCTGGTTTTTTGGGCATGTGACACAATTAAGCAAGTCATTTTGTAAGCACTGGAACTTACCCTGCCTGCTCCCCCTCCAGCTTAGATTCTTTGCTGTGCAGTAATACTGTTAAACCCACACTACAGTGCATGAACTGGGAATGTGGATTTGTCTGCGCACCTATGTCCATGAAGCTTGTGGAAAACTAGCTTTGAACTATTTCTGCTCTGTCAAATTTAATCAAAAGCAGCCAAAAAGTTCAAAATGTCTTGAGTGTCAGTAGAGAGAGGCTGACAGAAAGGATTACTGGTGCAGGAAAACCCAGATGAAAAGTACATTCTCTCACCAAAAACACTCTGCCAGCTCACTGCAGAGTTATGTATTTAATAGGTCATACAGTAACACACTTGGCAGATGAAAGTATATAAATTATTTGCCTGGGATCTTTCTCTTCTCCACCAGCTATCCCCAGATGATTGCCTTCTGTTAGCAGAGCCACCATGGGCAGTTTTAGGATTCAGACTTCTTCCCATACTTGGCTCTGTTCACAGCTTCTGCCTTACTGCTTGCACCTGTCAGCTCCTACCAGAGTTCTTAGCAGCCAGCAGAGGCTGTGAAAATGAGAAATAGGACAGCAGGTCACAGTAACTCAGGCCTGTGCACCCTCCTCTCTCCTCTGGCTCTCACAAGTGCCTCTGGCTGTGCCAGCTGATGACAGCAGCCGGAGGAACCAGAGGGGGCTGTGGGAAACAGCAAATCAGCTGGACACAGGCAACAGGAATGGAAGCAGACACCAGGGAGGTTCACAGCTTTCCCTCATCGACCTCCCCACACGTGAGCTATGTTGCCACCAAAGCTCCACAGACCTGTACAGCTTCAGCCTCTGTGGGGCAGTGGGCAAATAAAAGTGCTTTGCATATCAGATCCCATGCATTGATGCAAAGCCCACGGAGAGATTAGTCTAATCTTGGAGCTAAAACAATTAAATGTAAGTGAAAATGAAATAATAGTTCTCCTTTGACTAAATGCAGAAGTTTAAATAGCTACAAATCACACCCTTCCTGCAATACCTTCCCTGCTTTCCCAAAACATTCCACCAGCATAAACTGTTTATACTTCAGAGGCAAGTGCATACAATAGGCATGGAGCTTGTTTCCAACACAGTAGAGAAATAATTACACTGAACTTTTTACCTCCCACCTGCAATTCCTCCCCAAAAGAAACAACTGCAAGGCTAAACAGTGATTTAGCTGAATGTTGACACTGTGGTTCAACAACCTCCATAGTGCTCACATGAAACAATTCTTATGCATCCCCAATAACCAACAAAACTCATAGCAGCAAAAAACAATAAAAGGAACTTGCAATTTCCTAATGCTGAAGCTGTTAAACCTTTGGAAGTATGTATGCCTGGGGGGAAAAAGGGGTAAGTTCTTTCCTTTCATTCTCCAATTGAGAGATTCTCATAATAAAAATAGAGAATTTTCACACCTAAAATTGCAAGCTGAGGCAAACTTCCTTACAGTAACTGATTTGCAGACCTATTTTTTATCAAGCAAACTCAACAAAAGATTTGTGTTTTAGCTTCAGCTTTAAGGCTTCAATTCAGTTTTCTCCATCTTCCATTGAGTCTTCCAGGAAGACTCTGACTCAAAGTCTCAACAGTGCTGCTGATTTCTGGCTCTAATGCAGGAGTACATCCCCTGTTCTGAAGAATAATTCATCAGATGCTATAGTCCAGTAGAAAGCAAAAACACTCCTGAGAACTGTCCTGAAATACAGCCAAAAGCAAGAAAAACTGCACAATATTAGTATAAATTGGGTAGAAATTCTTTTACTCTCCCTTTTTTGTCAGGGAGTAAACAAAGAAGTTTGTACTGAAGGAAACTGCAGTGGAAGGGTAGAAAGTCATCCAGACTTCATTAGTTTCAATGTAAAATTAAACATCCAGTCCTGACTCTGAATAGCCATTCAGGAAGCAAAGTAGTAAACTTGGATACAAAATCAGGTTAAAAAAAGCAACAGCTCTGAGGGGGCATTTATCCTGTAATTTTTTTGTGGTTTTGCCTAAAGACTGAGTCCTGCAAAATGCTTGTGGCTCTCCAGTTGATATTCCATATTTGATTTCTTATTGGCAAGAAATCATGATCATTGAATTTATACATAAAAACATAGCCCAACTCTCCAGAAGAAATTAACCTGCAAATGAAACTGAAAAGAAAAATACAGCTGACAGAATTTTCTTAGCTCAGGTCTTCAGTGTACAGGACTGTTCACGCAGCTCCTGAAACAACTTATTCCGTCCCCCACCCTCAGGGACCTCACAGTTCTGCAAGACACGATTTCAGTCTACAGTTTATGAACATTATGAACTGACCAGCACAGAATATGCTTCTCAAATTCCTGTCTGCTTGCTCAGTTTCTCAAAAGAATGAGCCCCAAAATCCTGTGAGTAAAAGGCATCAGATTATCCCAAATAAAATAATGGGGAGGTGGGAATTGTTGGCAAGTACAGAAATGCATATGTATTATCTTTTTCTTCTGTAAAAGCTCATTCTGGGAAGCCTGGCTTGACAAAAGCACACATAGTATTCATTTTTATCACTTGTGACTCCCCAAATGCCCTTTTGTGCAGCTGTTGGAGGGAACTCTAAGCACTATTTGTAGTTAGATTAAATGCAACGAAAAACAAACCAGATCTAATTTGAGAAGATCCACAGTCAAACATCTTAAGGCCAAACTCTTAAATTTAAGATAAAGCAGCTGTTGCCATCTTTGCAGTTTTTATGCCAGAATACTGCCCATTTCTGAATTAAAGAACTTTCTCTCACTTATTTATAAGTATTTTACTTTTCAGATTCTGTAGCCTCTGGAGCAAGCCAATTTCCAGCTTTCTTTTCTTCTCAGGGTGGGGAAAAACCCCTTCTGCAGAAAAACAAAACCAACTAAAAAAACCCTACGGCAGGTCTAAAGAAAAAAGGCCTCATTTATGCTCCCACTTCAAGATATACACTACAAATTGAGTATAACCCCTTATGTCAAAACTTAGGGGGTACAGACCCTTCTTTGGCAAGTTATTTGACAAAAATATTTTTAGCTTTTTTTTTTTCCTTTAAGCTGGCATTCTACAGTGAATGTGCTGAGTTGTTTTTATCACTAATTCAAACAATCACACTCTCCGTTCACTACAGAAACATGCAAGTCTTTCTTCAGGTTCTTCTTCCAGAGTTCTTCCTTATCTATTTAATCACCAAGAAAATGCTTGAGAGTTGCCAAAACCAACATGACAGGTGTTTTTTTTTTTTTGCTTGGTAACACTACAGAAATATTAAGATGATAGAAGGAAACCTTTTATTTTTTTTCTCTTGTCCTGATGGCATAGAATAAAATCACTTATTTTGAGCAAAGGACACAGTTTTGGATACGTGCTGGGGAGAAATAATGTACAAGATCACTGCACACTGAAAACAACTCAATTTCTATTTCCACCACTGCACAAAGATTCAAACTACAGGAGAAACCCCCTCACACACACAAGAGTGAATTAAAGCACTTCCAACTATGCTACAGGAAGAGTGTGAAGGGCAAGACGTCTTGGAAAAAAAGCTTAAATTATTTAGGCATGCATATAGGAGAAAAATGTTTCACTTTTTCCAAGAAGTCTTGGAAAAAAAGCTTAAATTATTTAGGCATGCATACAGGAGAAGGTCAGTTTGTGAGAAGGGGTAAAACCTGCTTATCCAGGGATGTCCAGAACCATGGGGTAAAGCAGCAAAGGAGCGAATTCCCATCACAGGACACGATCCCATGTGCTACCCCACATGTCCTCAATCAGGGAGGCTCTCAGTACACAGCAGAGTTTTTTTGCTCTGCTTGTTCACTTCAGGCTGCCAAAATTCAAACTGACTGTTGAGACAGAGGGAGAAGGAAAGATGCAAGCTCCCATGCCAACCCCTAGCTCTGAGATTTTCCTGCTTCTTTTGGGTTGCAGTTACCTGGCAGGCTCCTCAGTTACATCACACCCATTGTGTCTGTCACTTATAGGGGAGTGAAAGCACCCCAGAAATGAAGCCCATTTGCATTTGTTTCAGACACAAATAAAGCCCAATGGGCATGGCAAGTCTGTTCTTGCCACGTGGAAATTCTTTAAGGACTGCAATGGGCTTCCCAAACATGAACACATAAACTGGGGCTATATCTGACACCAGCTACTCTTTCAGTTTCTTTAGAGACATCTCTCAAAATATTCTGTGTAGATCCTTCTCACTCCACCACATCCAGTGCATTGGGGTAGCAAAATGAAATACATCTGACATCACAATTTGCAGGTAAAACCTCCCACCTTACTTTCCAAAGTCTCCTTACCACAGCAGAAGCTCCTTGTATCTGGCATTTCAAACAAATCTGAGTGTTAGTGAAAATGACAGAGAACAACTCTCTGAAAACAGCACCTCATTTTTTGATGGGGAAACCCTAGAGTTCCTTTACAGGGAGACACACCTAGAGCAGCTGGATGGGCATGGAGGAGGGAAGGATGAATGAGGAACAAATATGCTCAGGTCTGGTTGGAGGAAAAAAACATCCATGCTGTCTTGCTTTGCAATGACTTCACTGCATTTTCCATGTAATACATGCTTAACATGAACTCTACAACAGTTTGGAAATTCCCAACACACTGCAGTCAGTGCTTACGTATACAAATACGGCTTTTAGGAGCAAAACATGCACCAGTCATTCAGAAAAAAAGTGAAGCTGCTGCCTGTTGTAAGTTTTCCATCTGTTACTAACTTATATTACTTTGACCTGAGTTTTCATTAGCACCAGGAAATTGATTGTTTTTCCAAATGTGATGCTTTCTCCCAACCCTTCTTATTGCTTCAGTATAGCTGTTACACATATAGATCTGAAGCTAATAATCATATACATGTCTGGCTTATGTACATGTGCTGCACCTGCAGTTCTTCAGAATCACACCAATTTTAGAAAATAAAAAAGATAAAAAGTAAAAAGATACTCCTAAGTAAGAGCAAGTTCTGCAAAGCTTGTGCATTTTATGTTTAATGTTTCCTTTATTCTCTGCTTTCCCTACAGTTAACCACAGTGTGTTGTAATGAAAGAAGCTAAAGTATGATAATTTTATTTAGTCAGCCACAGTAACTGGACTGTGACATTTAGGCAACAAAAATTGGTATCATTCAGATTGCTCCGTCTCTGGGTGCAACAAGTGGATGGGGCCAGGTGAGCAAAACCCACTGGATTATCTAATCAGGAGCAAATGCTTTTGTTAAAGATGAAAAGACCACTTTTACAACTGCTAGTTGTAAAAAATTAGTTTAATTTGAAAACGGACCCAGAGATTTGTTCCACTTTACTACCAGTTAAATCAATTAAGGAAGTAATGCTCTTGGACACCTGCAATTTCGTCATCTGCTTATTTTGCTGACAATTCCAAATGCTGCAGATGATTTTGGCAGTTCAGCATGATACTCATGTTAAGCCTTCTGCATGAAGGACACTGGTATCTGAAAAACACTTCAATAGTAAATAAACCACTCAAACATTGTGGTTCATTATGTAAAACCCTTTTCTTGTTTTTTGTTCTTGCTGATGTAAGTGCAGCACATCCAACTGTGGCTCAGAGTCCTTGCTAGGGTTTTGGTCAGTTAAAATTATATACAGTACTCTTCAGCACAACTCTTTAAGCACCTTGGAAAGCACTGATATAAGGTGTGTTCTGTTAAGCATTATGTAGAAACAAGTTTGACCTTCCTGGAAATGTATCCATGCATTATATTGATTTTCTCGTAGCAAATACTTTTAAAATGGCAATAGTGGAACAGTTAAGAAATGGCAATTGATGTTCCTATGACTGTCATAAAGGATGAACAGAAGAATGTGTGAGTGCTGGTATGTGATCACATTCAGCAGTTTTGAGTGCACCCTCTGCTAGCCCTTCTGTCAGGGCCAGGTGCTCAGTTGCTGGTTTTATCAAGGTCCGTCCCCTACAAATGCTGTCTTCCAAGGCTGTATGGAAGATCTATTGATCACTCTTGCTGTGTGTGATGCAGGTGTTGCTGTTCTCCCTGTATGTATAAAAGTGTTTGTGTGTGATGGCAATGAATCTGAAACAGAAAACTGGTCACTGCAAAACAGCCTCTTATTTAATGAACCATGCCAAACAAAGCTGGGGCTCAGAATCCTGCTGACATGGATAGAAACCCTGAAGCCGATTATGGGTGCAAGAGTGGCTCTCTTTGTAACTGACATTACAGTAACCTTCGCTACTTCAACGTCAATTTATTGTTCTTTTTCACAGCGATTAGGTAGATAATGGTAAAACTTGCAGTGCTTGTTGTTCTCCTCTGTTTGAGTAAAAGCGCATTTGAAAACTGATTTTGTGGTGGTCAAATATCTGTTCATAAAAGCCTGTAATTAGCACTACAGAAGGACTAGCCAAGAATTTATTTTACTCAGAATCCCCCAGTTTCTATTGAAACTTAATATTCTTGTCCTAGGGGAACAAGCTGCATTCTTACCTTCCCAAGCCCATTGAACTACGCATCAAGAAGAAAAAAAAAAAAAGAAAATCAAAGAAAACCCCAAACACCAGTGGAAACCAATGTTTTTGTTCTGAGATCTTCATCATTTGCCCCATTAGTGTTACAGGGAACTCCTGCCTCCTACTGTGAGTGAACTCTCTGCTTTCTAGGACTGCTGGATGCTCTGAAGTCTTGTTCTGACAGCTAAGCCAGGGAGGATCATCCTTAGCGTTGATACTGGATTTCCCCCAAAGCCAAAAATTGTTCCTAAAAATCTGTGGTGAGAAAACATTTTCTGCTCTTGGAGATTGCACTAATGCTGTCAATCACTCATCAGAAATTTATTTCTTCCTTGCCCGTTTTTAACTGTGATTATTTCTCTCTTGGCACTTGTCAACACAAATGTCTGTCACTGCATTTTTGGGTATTCAGCACTGTGCCCTGTGTAACCAACCAGGCAGCCCAACCTGGCGTGAGGATACAGAATTTAAGATGAAGAAATGCACAGCACATCTCTGGGTGCAGCAAGTGGATGGGGCCAGGTGAGCAAAACTCACCAGAATATCTAATCAGGAGAGAATGCTTTCGTTAAAGATAGAAAGGCCACTTTTGCAACTGCTAGTTGTAAAAAACAAGTTTAATTTGAAAATGGATGCAGAGATTTGTTTCATTTTACTATCAGTTAAATCAATTAAGAGCAAAGAAATCAGGTAGCAATACATTTCCTAATCTTTTTTAATGTATGTCTTAATGTGGTATAAGGATATTTTAATCTGTATTCAAACTTGTAGGTTATAATTCATTATGAAATATTGTTGTTTATCTTTAAATAACAATTGCTATAAACAACAATTAATCTAAATAACAACTGTTAAACAAATAAGGTGCTGCAATAATTTTTCCCATTTCCCTATCCCCTGCCACAGCTTGTGGGGGGAAAAACCCCTGTGTGAAAACTGATGTTGTTTTGATGCTAGTCAACAGTAAAACTCCATTTATCTGCTTTCATTTCTTTGACATGGCTAACTTGTAATAAATGAGCTCCCTGCTCTTCAATTTAGACTCAGTGATGTGTATATTTTTGTTTCGTAATCATGTCTACGTGATTAGCCAAGTAGAAAACTGCATGCTCAGTAGAAAAAATAAATTAAAGAGGGTAACACTGTAATACTAATCTTCCCCAAACTGTAGTAAAATGTTTTGAAATAGAAGAAACATGTATTTCATGGCATATTTTAGGACTAGCAGAAAGTTCTTTAATTTGCATTTGTACACAAATAGTTTTCCTCCTGAGCTTCAGTGAACAAGTGAAAATAAGTCTTTACATTCAGAACACATATAATGTTTGGGGACTTTTGTTCAGGTTCTTGTTTGGAAATCTTTTAAAGTACGTAAACTTCAAATATCTTAGTTATTCTTTCCCTTCTCATTGCTTATCTCCTTCCACCCCAATGCTTACTGCTGAGCATCAGATGTAAACAAATGCTTTTGGCATGTTACACATTTTTCCAGTCTTTTCAGGATCTTTGGAGTTTTGGTCAGAACTATAAACTGTCCAGGACTGTGCTAATTTTGACAGATTTTCCACAGCTCTTACGACATTGATGAACATCAGTTATGTTCTAAACAAATGACTTCAGGGTGTTTAAGGGCATGAAGTACCCCAGCCTGCAGAAAACAGTGTTCATGGTCACAAATAGCTCAGGTTCATCCTCTAAAGTTCACTCTGGCATGATTCCAGGCAGTCTGGGCTGCTTGTTTCTTATGTTTAGGTCATGTATTTTTGTTTTACTCCTCAGGATTTTGATGATGCCTATGATTAGTGCAGGCCTTACTCTCAGTGCTGAGCTCTGAGGCTGCCTGGCCTGAGAGCTGAGTGAGCTCAGGTGGTGTCTGTAAATTCCTGTGATCAGGGGTTGTCTGAAAACATGGCATTTGGGAAGAGATCAGTTTCAAACCAACTTAACAATGGGTATTCTACACTGTCACAGATGCAGCAACACTTCTCAAAACCCAGGGGTTCTGAGGGACAATTTGTGGGTCTCTACATTCTGCTGGTTTCTGTAAATGAAGGCCTGTCGTTTAAAGCAGTAGCCAGCATGTGCATGAGATTTAACTTAATGCTCTTCTATGGTAGGTATCCTTATTGTGATATGTTCCTGTTGAAATGAGATGTTTTGAGTACTTTTTAATGTTTAATTGTGTGCAGTACTGGGAATACCAAGATTTTCCTCCAAGCAAGCATCTTGCAATGTAAGTCAGTTTCTAACGCCAATGTCTGGGAAAATGGGATGCAGACTATTTTCCTCTTTAATTTTTTTCTTTAGCACATTTTTTCTTGTCCTACAAAACCTAAAGAGCAGCTTGATATATATCCTTGGGTATATTTGGATGTGTTGTCAGCCAGAGTGGAGCACTTCAGAATTAGCAGATGGACTTTGTTTTTGGCTGGAAAAGGTTGGGGTTTACACACACTCATCTTCAGTAAAGATTATCTATAGTGGGGACATAAAACTGTTTCTGTTTCTAAACTTTTTTTCTCCCCAGTATTAAACCTTTGTAATAACCATATTTGGAATATCCCCTGCCAGCAGGGAATATATTTGAGCTCAGTGTGAGGTTAATGATCTTTGTGCATTCGCTTTTCAAGCTGTAGATCACTACTGAGCATTGAATTTTCCTTTGCTCCAGAGTTTGATTAAGGGAACACTGTTCGACAACACCACATTCTTTGACAAGTTCTTTAGGAAGATGGGCACATTAAAGACAAAAGAAAGACTGCAAGAAAGAGACATGCATTTTATTAGAGTTATGATGGTTGGAACAAACGCAACACAAAATGAGAAGCCCTTAAACCCTTCAGAGCCATGTTGTTACCCACTTTTATCACTGTAACAAGCCATTCTAAACTCCTTATAACAATCCAGTGGAATTCATCTCCAGGACAAAGTACACATCACTTGGAAAGCAGTTTAAATTCAGCCAAAAAACATGGTTGTTTCTATTCTGTAAAAGCAAAATTCACTATACTAGTATCAAAGCAAATACAGCAGCATCATTAAAGTGGGGATAAAGAGCCGCATTAAACAATGGCATTCAGGGTGCCAACCAGGGACAAGACAGCTCTTGGAGGGCAGTAACTGAGAACACTAACTAGAATTATGATTTCTTGGACAAAAGCTGTTTGTTTAGCTTTTTTATATCATAGACATCCTAATGGGCACATGAATGCAAATAGAATATGAAAATACTAGTATGCCAACATATTACTAATGCAATTACTAAATCAATCACAATTCATCGTAATCATCCAAAACTGGGAGCTGGATTATTGCCCAGATAAGAGACAGACAGAAATATTTGGAAGAACGGTTACAAGCAGCACAGAATTCCACTGTCCTCTCCCACACGAGCCCAAAGGACAGATACCCACTGAGAGCTGCTGATGGTGATGGAGAGGGGCAGCAGGAATGTTAACAATCTTCCCCTTTTGACCCACATCAGGCTGAGATCACAAAGCAGCTTTGCAGGGATGGAGCCCATGAAAAGAAATCCAGCCCACCCACAGGAAGGTATGCTGAGCTGACACAGACTGATGCATCTGCATTCTTCCCTTTTTTTTTTTCTTGGACCTGTTTGATTTATGATTCATTTAGAACAGCAGACTGTATATCTTATCTTTATATTCAAACCATTGCTATTATCCACGAGACTTGATAAAAGCAGCCTCATTTGGGACTTATTGACCTTCTTATTGCTAGTCCCAGGCTTTCCCAACCACTAAACCAGGTGCAGGTGAACATGTCACAATTTTTCATTCCCTTCCAGAAGGATGTTGTTTCCAATGAAATTTCCCTAGAACGCAGAATTAGCTCCTACAGGAGGACTGCTGGAAAATTATATCACTCTTCAGACTTGTCCCACTGTTTCTGAATAAGTTTGGCTTGCTGCCTCTGACACCTGGGTTTCCAACACCACAGTGTTTATTAATGAAACATCACATCACAGAAATGAGAGGCAAGGCTCAACCTATTTACATAACACCTTCTGCAGCAGTGAAACCTGCTAGCAAAGCACCTGCCCTGCCACAACAATCCTACAGCCCCTCTCTCCCCAACTACAGCAACAAAACTCTTCTCAGAACTGTGATGTGAGCTACACCACCAAAATGACTAAAGCCTGCAAAGTTTAGCCTGGATCAGTTGAAGGATAAAGCAAAAACTCCAAGAGCAAGAGTACCTAACTGAACTAAAATCTTCACAGAGTGATAACAGAGGGATGGAGGAAAATAAACAGGTTTTTTTAGCAGAGGATTGCAAGGATCAACAGAGCTCAACAGGAGATTTGATGCATCAAGGGAGGGAAGAGGAAAAAAGAAAAAATACAAACCAACTAAACAAACAACATGGAAGAGAAAGTTCTCTGCTGTGTAAAGAATATTTGGAACTGAAGCACCTGAATGAGATGTTAAAGGCACAGGCTGAGTTCCCAGCTGAGGATGCAAGCACCAAGTTTAAGACTAAGCAAGCCTCAGTATCAGCCTTGTGAGCTATATATGTCCCCCCCTGTAAAAGCTGAGCCCCTGCACTGGGTGCTGCTGCTTCACATGGCAAATGTTTACAAGGTGGATGCCATTTAGGAGGCTCTGGCCTTTTCCTTCTTCACTGTAACTGGTTCCCACCAAAGGCTTCTACCACACAGCAAGGCTGTCTCATGCATTTGCAAAGTTATGACCTCTGAAATTATTTGCCCTCTCAGAGAAATGCATATGTGCTCTCTCTGCAGTATTCTTTGAACAGAGGCAAGCAGAATCCAGATCCAGAGAGGAATGTGAAAGGAAATTGGTTCTGCTCTTGGAGATCTGAAACATTGAATCACTTACAGATCATTCACCTGCACAGTGGGGTCGTGTCTGTGGCACAAGTCATTACTTTCCCTAATTTAAAGCCCAGTGAAATTTGAACACAAGCTTTTTATAGCTATTACATCTAAAATGTCCAATAGCTTTAAGACAGCAAGCCTAGGTGTATATAATGTTCTCAGTTAAGTGTTGTAAGAGGCTGTTAAGAATAATCTTCCATTTTTGTCTTCCTCTATCTTACCACACTTTAAAGACAACTTGCTCCACAGTTCTGGGTGACACATGTACCAGTTTATGTACCTGGGATGTTGCACAACGCAATCATATGAGTAGAGATATGGGGTAGTAACACAATTACTATGCCTGAACTCTAATCTCTGCTTGACTTACAGAAATGGCCTAAGATACCTGCAAAAACCAAACCCACCAAAATACAACACAATGCAATTTCTCTGTTTGAATAAAATACAAAAATACTCATATAGAGTCCTCCCTCTTTTTATTTTTAGGACTGTCAATAAACTGTTAGCATTTACAGAACAGCACTGTGGTCACTGGAGGGTAAGTAATGAATCATTTTCAAGTTGTGAGAAAGTTACCAAATTTATTCATTCCTCCCTCTAGTATTCCCTTGAAAGATTATGATAAAGTCAGTACTACTCCCTGTTTGGCCAAGTTAATTAACCTCTCCCTTAATACCCATCACACGATAACTAGCATATGTTACTTTTTAATATTATAGATTACTTACACCTATAATTAGATGCGTTTTTGCTTTCCCTGAACACAGTATTGATTGTCAGAAGACCAGCTGACTCACCCCTTCTGCTCAGTTTCCAGTGTTCTATTATACCACAAAGATACAATTTAAAGAGCACACTGGCGTCACTTGACCTTGCACACTCCCCCCCACCACACACACGAATCATTCTTTACCTCCTCACTCAACATCACACATCAATCCCTAAAACACCTCCATGAAAGGGTCAGTCCTGCAGTGCAGAAGGAATCAGCTCCTTGGGATTCCTCCACAACAGAAACAGAAAGCTCCCAAAGAAGAGGAAAGGAACAAGAAATATTCTAATGGCTCAAATTAACTCTCCTCAATAAGCAACACCTGCACCTCCCAGGAACCTGACTTCTGTGCTTTTAAAAATCACCTGTGGGTTCACACATAGATCAGATTATCTCAGTGAGAAAAGGCTAAAAAGTAATTATCATTTTTCAGCATTGTCAGAACCATTCTGTGGTGTGACCAGGAGTTCTTTGCACAGTTAAGTCCAGCAGCCTCAGGATGAACTTCCTTTAACCTAAAACTGAACAGGTGTTCTGAGGAAACTGAATCAGCACAGAAACCACTGTGTTGGCCAAGGCAGCACTAAATTATTACATGAACAGAAACAAGTCTGTAATTACAGGATGGAAAGGAGATCTTACATAAAATCATCCCCATTCATGCCCATGCCCTCCCCCCTGCCAAAAAAAAAAAAAAAAAAAAAAAAAAAAAGGCAAGAAACAGAAAAGCAGATAATCTTCTAAGAGTGAGACACATGCAACAAAAATCTACAGATTAGTAAACTGGGTCAAAACAAAGGTAGAGCTGTTTGCATAAAGTTTCTATGAAAATTGAGGTTTCCCACCACAGACTGATTCAGACTTCTAAATTTTAAATTCAAAAGAAAAACAGCTGCTTGAACATCTTCCTAGTGTTAAGGAATTTCTCACAAACTACACCATCAGCACCCTCAATACAGGAACAAGCAGAAATTCAGACCCCACAAAAATAAACACAGGGGAACTTCTGCCGGTTATTAGGACAGAGTGTGGTCATGCATAATCTTGGTGATTTCTGCTTTGGAATAGAGCAAAGTAATTGCCATGGAAGGTAGAAATTCCATATTCCTTTCTTTAAAAGGCACACACACTTAAAATAAGGTACTAGTAACAACAGCATGAAAAGATCATAAAACTAGCTTACACCTGTTCTGTGCACGTCATCTGAAAATTATCTTTATTACAATTCCTTTAGAAGTATTTTCCAAAATAGATGGAAAATATCACAGGTTTTAAAACCTAAAAATCCAGTCTACATGAAGACTCTGATAAGAAACCAGCTCCCCTACAACATTCATATGCCGTCAACTCCTCTGTCATTGAAGAGAGTTACTTCAGATTCTCCTATTAAAAGGAGCTGTCATCACAGCCTGTTTAAGGTAATAACAGCAGGTCAGTGCAGAAGCTCAGCCAGGCCTTGCTTCAGCAGTAGCACATAGGGCAAAAGGAAATACCCATGCTTAAAGCTATGCAGGACTCCTTTCATTTTTCCAAGTCATGATCAGATAGGATCAATAACACCTCCTGATAAAGTCATTATGCATACTTCAGATATTATATGGAAAGTTTGAAGAATTTCTCCTCTGAAGGGCAACAACCTCAGCATGCCCTTGGAGGAGAACAATTTCCTGAATTTTAAAATGTGATTGAAGTTTGGTACCCTTTCCTCTCCAAAGAGTCAGTGGGAACTGAAGCTTTAAATGCATTTAAGCTAAGAAATTACAATACAATTAAATAGCTAATAGCAGATTCATTTTTGTGGGATATCCCAGGGCAGTAGGGAAGGAAGAACAGCCACTGCTCCAAGACTAAACAGAGTGAGTTCTACTCAAGGGGCTACTAAAACTGGGCAGGACTCTAGGAGTGCACAACCATCACATGAACAATGAAGCAATGACTGACACAACCAGAGCGAGGTTTCACAGGATTTCACAATCACGCTAATAAATACTTTATTGAAGCAATTTTCTTTGCTGTCCTCTTCATCCTCCTCAGAGTTACAGAGCCTGTGACTGCATCCCCATGGCAAGGGCTGCAGAAACACACAGTGCAAGCAACTATTATTTTCTATGTATTTTATGTGCACGCTGATGTAATTCAACAGCTGAGAGCACAAAAGCGACCAGAACCAACCAGCAGGCAGCACATGCAACTCATCAAAAGAGTAGCAAAGTAGTATTTAGTAACTACTACTTTTCCCCTCCTCCCTAGATCTAAAAAAAAAAAAAAAAGGAACATTTTCTTTCCCATTTTTGCCCAATTTCTAAAATTTTTCAGAGAAGAAAGGAATGGAATCTAAACTAGCTTTATCAAACTAAAGAAAAAAGTTTTTTGAAGGATTTGTTTTGGAAAATTCAAGCTTCAAAACTCTCCTTCTTAGGCATGTCAGCATCATAGCTGTTTAACACTGCATATTAGAAGCCAAGCACAAAACCCAAAGAAATATAAAGTATTACCCTCATGCCTCTGAAAAAAGCTAACAAGTGCCACCAGCTGTTCAAAAAAGAAAAAAAAAAACAAAAGAAGAAAGTCTTCTTTAGGCCAAGTCGTTGTCAAACCCCCTTGAAGAGCTAATGAAACTTTGCCTGATTAAAGATTGCAAAACCATGCTTTTCTCAGAATTAATGCAACATGCCAGGTCTTATTTTGTCATCCCAAGAGCCATGCGAGCAGGAGCACAAGTACCATTGTCAACAGCTTATCACAAAACTTAATGTATATGGGAAATACTCATGCTCCAGACAACAGAGAGTGGCAAAAATAACTTTTAATTAGGTAATCACCCACTGGATGTGTATGTCAATAGTTTTTACACGATGTCAAGAGCACTGAATTTTGAGAAACAGAATACATAAGAACAGAACTCCAAGAGCTTGAAGTAGAGGAAAAAAATCAAAAATTAAGCTGATAAAAATGTAGGATAAAATCAGAGTAAACAGCAGGGGCAGGAATTTGCCTGTATTTAACAATTGTCTAGAACTGAGGTTCATGTGGTCTGATCTGTATGCTACACAGGGAGGGGTTTGGGAGGGTTGTTTGGGTTTGGCTTTTTTTAACTGCAAAACTGCCATTTGACCCAGAGTTTTCAATGACTGAATAACATTTGCATGTATTATTGCTTTATCAGAGCAGCTATGATTGGACTTGCAGTCTTACAGATCACACTTAAAAGCTTATTCTGTGAAATAAACCTTCCACTTTAGCAGTAAATTATTACTTTTGTTACTTGATAACAACATGGCTATCATATTTGAACAGCATTTGGGTTTTTTCCTCCCCCTGCACAACAACTTGACCAGTGTCTCCTCTCTTCCCACAAAGTTTTAAGCTAAGTGGCAAAAAGTATAAAAGTTTGTCATTCTAAAGTTCAAAGGTCTCTTACAAGCCACAGACAATCCCCAAATTTTCAGTACCTTAAATACATCAAATAGAAACACTTTGGAACAAAACACAGCACTGTAGGTGACCTACAAGCATAATTAACTTCTAGGCATTGACTTTAATAGTACTCACAGTGTTGAGGCCAAGAGCTGTCAAAACAAAAGAACTAAAACAAGAAAGTACATTCTAGTCTTCCTGTCACGTTTTAAAAACACAAGCTTCTGAACAAAACATTTTAAAAAACACTGAAGTGAAATAAAGTCCAAAGGGGCCATCCAAATAATCAACAGCAAAGTACTGCAGGACTATAAACAACCTTGAATAACAAATTATTTTTTTTTCTTATGCCATTAACTGCTTTGGCTCTGCAAAGCCTGGAAATTGTCTTAGGAAAAAATGTAACTAGCTTTTTTTTTTTTAAAAAGGGAAAGTATTTATCCACACACAATTATTCACATGATTTTGCAAATCAGTGCATTGTAACAAACAGATCTCATCTCCAAAACGAACACGATCAATAAATTAGGATCTGGGAAAGATGGGAGAGGTGACAGTTTTTTCAGTAATGGAAACCCCCAGCCTCATCCTCTGGCAGGTATTAACAGAGTAACAGCATATGTTAGTACAGTATCATTTGGAACACAAATCATGCAATCAGCATTAGTCAATTCCCACAGAAATAAGAGAGAGATTAACAGTGGCAGGAGTATTTTTGTAAGGAACTCACTAACAAACACTGACTGTGCCAAAGCATGTCCCCATTTCCAACACCAAATATTAAGTGTCTCAAGATCTGAGCATCTTACACGCCCACCACGCAAAAAGACACCCTAAGAGTTTAGAGCCTGATCTAACAGTCTTCTCAAACCAATGGGAAACCTGTTGCCCTTGATGGACTGAAGGATCAGAGGACAAAGCTGAGTCTCCCCACTGGTCCTGAGATGTCCAAGATGTAACGCACACAATTTGGAGACTGACCTTCTTTAAGAACTCAACACTTCTAACCCAGCCCAGTTTACAAACCTTCCAGAGAATAAGTTTTGAAGCTGCTCACTTTGTGAACACACAAGGTCACATCTTCTCCCTTTATCCTTCAGACAGCTGTTGAAAGAGAGGCAAAAAATTCTGGAGCTCTGACACCACAGTAAGAAGTGCTCTCTTCTTGTTCTGGGAGCTCTCCTTCAAAACACAGGGCTCACAAAAAGAAGAGGTGCTGGGTAGGAGGAACAGCATCTTGCCCAGCCAGAACATAGAGGGCCTGACTGCCAGAGCAGTGACTTATTTTCAGTTGATCAGCCAGCCCTCCTAGGGTGTTAATTTACATTCCATTTCAAAGCACAAACACCACACAGATTTGAGGGAGAAACATGAGAAACCATAACAATCTACAGTAAAAAAGATAATATTCCATCTTCTGTGTCCAGTTAAGTGTTTCAAGTAGTAGCAAAAGTGGTGTTAAAAGCAGGAAAGTTTAATGATCCAAAAGATACTAACTTCAGGGGGAAAAAAAAGGGAAAAAAAGAAAAGGAAAAAAAAGAACAAAGAATAAAGCTTATTCAGCCTTGATTAATTATAGCTTTAATCTTGAAAGTTTTCAGTTTTAGTTTCAGGAGTTCTGGGCATATAGCCCAAAAAAAAAAAAAAAAAAAAAAAAAGAAAAAGAAAAAAGGGGTGGGTGAGAGATAATTCAGTTATCATACTCTCCCAATCCCTTTTCACTAAACTTACTTCTACTGGGACAAGTGTCATTTTGCCAGTCAGGCATTGTGTAATGAGCCAAAATGTGCTCTTAGCCCTGAGAACGTAAGTCTTCACAGCTAAAATGAATTATGCTATTTGTGTTCAGTAGGAAGAATGCGGGACCGGTCCACTCGCTCACAACACAAGGCAGCATTTGTGAGAGCAATAAACAGAGAGTGATCAGAATACCTGGGGGAGACAGACCACAGCAGCAAAGCTCCTTCACCTGACCCTGTGGCCTGGGTCTAACCACTGCGGAGGAGGGAAGGCCCGGGAGAAAAACAATTCCTGCGGCCGCTTGTGCCACGGTGAAATGAAGCCTTCAACAGCATCTTCTCTTCACCTGCCCTGCAGCAATGCTGAAGGCGGCTTGATGTGGATGTGCCTGCACAGCCCGCAGGTGCCAGGATGGGAGCCAGCCCTCACCGCCCCCGATAGCGACCCACGCACCGGGGACGGCAGCCGGGTGCGGGGCCAGGTAGGGCTGGAGGCTCCCCCAGCCCTCACCCGGGTATGTTTTCAGCCACACGAGAGCACATCGCTGCCTCAAGACAGAGGTGTGAAACACAAGCAACGCAAAGCACACGCAACACACCTGCGCCCCGAAGCGCCACATTCCCAACAGAGGGGGGACATTAACGCGGGGTCCCGTGTTGTTTTGGGAGACGTTTTGGCCACCGCTTGCCCCGGCAGAGGCAGAGCCGCGCGGGCCTCACGGCGGGGCCGGGAAAGGCGCTCCCTGCTCCAGCCTCGCACCTGGGCGAGCGGGGGCACAGCCCACTCCCCTCCCGCCGGACCCGCGCTGCCCCGGAGCGCCGACAGGAGGGGAGAGGAGGAGGAGGAGGAGGAGGGAGGGGAAAGGAGGAAAAGCAGCAAGAGCCGCCAGTCCCGCGCGCCCGCCTCACCCCGTTCGAGGGCTGTGCGCTCACCTGGTCCCTGCCGCCCCGTGCCGCGGGACGCGAGGGGAAGGAGCAGGAGGAGAAGGAGGCCATGTTGCTGCGCTCCTCACCTCGCTCAGCCGTCCCGGGCTCACCCCAGCGCCGGGCCGTCCTGCCCGCGCCGCCGCCCCCGCAGGTGGGGCCGGGCCCGGCGCGCTCTCCTCCCGCGGCGGGCCGCGGCGGGCAGGGCAGGGCAGGGCACGGGGGGCGGGCGCGCTGGCTCCGGGACCGCCGCCGCCCCGTCCCGCCCCGCCCCGTGCCGGCCGCGCCGGAGGTGCCACAAGGCGGGGGTAGCGGCCCGAAGTCCGCCCCGCTGGAAAACCGGGAGAGCGGCCGCTGCCGGAGGCTCCGGAGCGCCGGGGAGCCCCCTCAGCCGCCCGCACCTGCACCGCGCCTCACCTGGGGACGGCGGGCTCTGCGCTGCCCGCGGAGCGCCCGCAGCCTGCGGGGGGGAAGGCTCAGCTGAAGTTTGTTAAACAAAACTGCAAAGCCAACCAAATCCTCGCGCTGGGCACTAGTGAACTCCGTGCCGCGGCTCTCGCTGGTTTTCCATCAGGAGTGCCACAGGTGTAGTGTATTAACTATAATGCAAGTGCAAAGCCGCTCGCACCTGAGCTCTGTGCGGCGGGAGCACGGCCATCGAGAGCTGCACCTGTGGATCATCATCCGCTGATACTCCCTCTCAACGCGCTTGAGCCTGGGGATGGGGGGGGTCAGCCCCGGTTTTCCTCCCCTCCCCAGCCCAAGCTGAGAGCTCACAGGTAAGATTCCACTGTGATCAAACGAGCAGCTAGTTCTGCTTGTACTTCTTCTTTAGTTTAAAAAATGTTTTACTGAATCTCATTAAAACGTGTTTTATCACAGCACAAAACTGTGGGAGTATTGTAAAAGCAATTAAGATTGCTTTAGTCTTGACTTAAATTCCTTTATCGTATCATTACTTCTCACAAGGCTGTCCTGGTGCATCAACTCCTTTTCCTGTTTTAATTAGAACCCATTTGTACTGGTGAAACACAACAAATACGATTAAGCACTAATTTTCCTAAAAATACTGGTGATAACAGCTTAATCTAGTGGGCCTTAGTGCTGCAGGTGCAATTTACAAAACAGTACCCAGCTGCATAAACTGACTATAGGTGTTTATCCATCTTTGGACACGATGTAACTAATTGCTTGTCACTCCCTCTCTCCTGTAAACTTTTTTTTTCTTTGTATACAGAGCCAAATAAAAATATTTAACCAAAGACCTTGGCTGTGTCTTACATGGCAAAGATAATTCCCCAGAATGTTTTTATCCCTCTTGTTTTGGATGTGACTCATTTCCTCAGCCCACTTGAAGAACTGGGAGCCAGAGGAGATGGGGGGGAAAGGATCACAAGCTCCCTGTTGGCTAAAAGCAGGCGTGAAGCAAGGTTGGTCCCATTCACGGGTGGGCAGTGGCAATTGGCAGTTCTGTGGCTGGGTCACACACTGCTTTTATTCAATCCATGTTCCACACCATCTTTCACCGCTCTTTGGGAAGGACAATTATAGAGACTTAAATGGGATTTGCAGACTGAAAAAGAAAATAACACCTTAAGGGAGGAAAAAAAAAGATTTACTTGAAATGAAAAGTGGTTTTTAAGTCTACTCTTACAATTGCTAGGCGTAGGAATACTTAAAGTCAAGCGTGATGTATACATGTAAATTCAGATTGTATTTCCACAGGCTTATAAACCTCACTTGTCTCATCTACACTCCCACCTGGAAAAGTATAGGTTTCTTTTGGCAGCTAGAACATACCTGGAGGGAAGGAAAAGTTGACTTCCCTTATTTCAGGAGATGCTTCAGGTCAGACTTCCCTGACAGAGGTTTGGAATTTAAATGCGCTGTTGCAGTGCATTTGATCTGATCGAGCACAGTAGTGGGTGGTTGTTGTAAGATGAAAAAGAATAAACAGATAAAACCTGAGGTAAATTGGAAAAAAGGAGTATTGCGTGTTGAAATGAAACAGCCATTCCAGGAAAGAGGATTTTAATGTAACTCTGTCCAAGTGAGGAATGTTGCTGACTGAGTCACACTGCTGCCACAGACAGGGCATGACATTTGTGCACAGCCTCAGGGAATGGGGTTTGTGCCTTGCTCCCTGGAGGGATGTGCTGCTATCCAGCTCTCCACAGGTACCTCAAAACCAGCCCCCTCCAGCCACCAGGCACTGCTTGCCTGCACCCAGGCTGAGAGAGCTCCAAACGTGAGCCTGACTGCACCTCCCCTGCTCTCGTGCACCCAAACAGAAGTTTAAAAGCAGTTTATTGGATTCTACCATTTTAATTCTTGAATTGTAAGCTAAGTGAAATGCAAAAACTAAAACCAGGAACCAGCCACCTGACCTGGGGTCAAGAGTGAAACCTTTGTCCAAGTGAAGTTAATGGGAGTTTTGCCAAAGACTTTGGTGGAGCCTGGCTTTTTGCCCAGATGCTCCAAAGAAACAAAAGGCACTTTTTTCCCTCTGCCCCCAGGTTTGATACATATATGCTGCTCACCTTTCTCATTTAATTACAATTATTAAAATAAAATCCAGGTTGGACATTTGTAGGTATTTCTCTAAAGGTTTATACGAAACCAGCTGAGTATCCCACAATGAAGGAAGATCCACAGTGACAGTGAAACATTCCCTGCTGTGGGAAGGGAGTTTGGCAAAGTCAGAGCTAGGGGAAGATTTCAGCCCAGCACTCACACGTTTCAGCCCCTGGAAGCCACCCCCAATAAGCTCAGCAGGGACTCTGTGCCCCCCTCTGCTCCCTCCCACAAGGTGCCCACACTCTCCCCTCACTCCTCTTTGTGTGCTGTGATGCTCATTGTAGAACTTTCCCTGATTTTCAGCTCAGCTTTTCTCCAGGAAGGTACATGCCCATGAATACCCAATGACACCTTCTTCTATCTACAATATCTCCTTATTTGAAATGAAGGGATGGTTTATGATATTTTCATTATTGCAATCATATCAATATCAATAAACCTGGGATTTTCAGGCAAAGTGATTTAGCTACAGAAAACCCTTTAAAATAGTTTGAACCTAAATTCAAGTACTTTAAGTGCATTTAAAGTATTTCTATTCATGCTGTAAGGAGACACTGACAATTTAATTCTTTTTTCTAAGCAGCTTCCATCCTTTTCTTTTATTTTCAAACAGTTCTCAGGAACTTTTTGTTTCCTGGCATCCCATCAAAATGCTAACGTACAAGGAGAGCAGCAGAGAAGTTCTCCATGTTTCATGACAGTGAGAACTGTCCTGCATAACGAGAGATTTAACAGGTTAAAAGTATCACCTAAGATGCATTAATGATATTATCTCTCTAATATTATCTTGCATTCCTAAGTGGTAGTACGTCTCCTACTGTACTTGCATTTGTCATGTTAACAAAATAATCTTTGACTTCTAATAAATGTTAAAAGAAGCCAGTCAATGTTTGTATTTATCTCCTTTCGAGCACAGTGAACACAACCTATTTTTGATGCCCTCATTAGTATTCACATACCAGTTGACCTTTTAAGTCCCATCATTATGTAAAAGACAGAATACACTTTTTCTCTTCCTTACAGTAATGTTATTGCTGAGGAGAATATGATTAATATACGAAAGACAAGACGATATTGACTCTCACAGCTGCCCTCTGCTCAGCAGAGAAGGAGTCGTTCAGAGCATTACACTGTGTTCTCAGCCATGAATATGACTGTAATGCCATAATCCAAGCTCGGCATTGTTGGCCTGATCCCGTGTGCCTTGCACAAACAGGGCTGCAGTTCAGGCAAGTGCAAGTCTGGGATGCCAAAGAGGTTTTAATATACATGCCCCTTGGTCATTTATATAAATGAAACGTAACTAACATTGAGTTGTCAAGGTAGACCTGGATTCCTTTGCTGTTAGCCTGAGAGTTTTCCCTGGGTTTTGCAGTTTTGCTGTAAAGGGGAGCAGCAGTCCTAGGGATTCCCACATGCGTCCATCTGTGACTCAGTTGTCAGCAGGCTCACTGCTGCTGTTCCTTCAAGCAGAACAGTAAATCCATTCAAACACAAAAGTCACTGCAAATGTACTTGTATCGCTTGTCTCAAGCAGCATCATTAGCTCCTGCCATTCCCAAAGAAAGGATCAACTGAGATAAGCACTATCCAGTCAGAAAGGAGATGTGATTTAAGGATATGCAGACAACAGCAAGAGGGAGGAAAATGCGAGGTAAGCAGAACTGTCAGACTGATGTTTGACAAATGAATGCCATGTTGAGTCCACACTTACATGCACTCAGCCTCCTAAGCAAGGCAGCTCTAAGACAGGGCCACAAGCTGAGGGCAAGGCAGCCTCTGCTGCTGCTGGAGGAAACCAGCACACACAACAGCACTCTCCACTGCTCTGACGTGTTGGCACGGCCACCAGTCCACCCAACACAGAGACCACAGCAAAATAATGTCCCTGAGCTGCTTGCCTGATTAAGCCAGCACAGCACTGAGGCACAAGAGCTGACACCAAGGCAGGGACAGTGATGCTGGGCTTTGAGTGCAACAGCGATCAGACGGATCTCAAAGTCATCCACCTTCCAGGCCTTTTCTAAAGGTATCAGAGAAGGCTAAACTTGTCACCTTAGGTGCTGACCAAGGGGATGACCAACCACCTCAAACAGATCTCAGTGCTGTGTGCTGCTGGCTCATGGAGAAGTCCCCTCACATGTGAAACAAGTGGGGCTCCTTCACAACAGAGAGCTGCTCTTTAACCACCTTTCCTTCTAGTGCCTCCTGGTCTTTCCTGCTCAAAGCCCATGACACAATGGGATGTATGAAAAAAGACATATTCTCCAAGAGTTTGAAGATTCAGTGAGTGCTCTGAGAATGAACAGTTAAGTGTCCAGCAGGAAGGACAGTCTGAGCACAGCTAAGAAATACTTGTGTATATTTAATCTAAAGCTAGAAAAAAAAATTTTGCTTTCAAGAAAAATCAGATCAGTGTATTCAGTACTTTCAGACACACTATATTGTATTTATTTATAATCTATGTTTTAATATAATTTTTATTAATTTATAGTACTGAATAATTATGATACCATCACCAACCCCTAAAAATTAACTGGGGTTACCATATGTCTGGGACTTCCAAGACATGTTTTCTTTTTCTCTGAAGGGAAAGCTGGACTTTGGCTACCTACCTAAGGTCCCTGGAAAAGGGCTAGTCCAGCAGCAGCAGCTCCAGCCCCATGCTGGCTATAGAAAACAATTCCCCCAAAGCTGCAGAGAACATTGATAGTGCTGCCAGTGCAGAGCCAGGCCTGAGGGACGTGTCCCACACCCTGTCTGAGCTGTGCAGCTGATCCATGGGCACTGCTGTGCCCTGACTGTCCTGGCTGCTTGTTACACACACAGGGTAGAAATTCTCTGTCACGGAGCAGGGCAGAGCACATCAGGCTCTTTTGCTATGAATTGCACAAGATGTGAGGCCATGTTCCCAAATGGAATTTCCCGGAGATACAAAAGCCTTGTTCTAGGCAGGTAAATCCCCAGCAAGTGGTGGGAAAACAGGGTTCAAAGTAAACAGAGACCCAAGAGCATGCGCACCATATCCTGCAAAAATTCCCCAGGAGGGAGGGGAAGGTGGAGGGGCTTCACACCTGAAACGCACTCGGGGGGAGGAGCTGGACGAGCTGCTTCTCGCCTTTGCCACGGGGTAGGGATGAGAAAAAGGAAGTGCACCAGAAATAGTGCTGCCTCCTGGAATCACCATCCCAAAGAAGCGCTTTAAGGGAGAAGCTGCCTATTTCTGTTCGCAGTAGCCTGCCCTGCTTACATTTAAGACAAGCAGCAAAGCCATCCTTTAAGAATGTTGTAAACCAGTGCAAAGAAGTAATTAAAAAGGCAATAACATCAGCAGTGTGAAGTGGTGGCTGTGTCTCACCCCTGTTAGTCCAGGACTGTCGGTGCTCATGGTAAACTGCTGCTAGAGCGGGCCAGCAGCACCACAGAATCCACACTGGAACTGTCCTGCAGGAAAAAGACTTGTAAAACTAGAAACACGCGACCCTCACTGATCTATCTAGCAATTCGGTTTCTCAGTAACAAAATTTCTTTGGAGCAGTATTTTCCCAGGCTTTTTGTTACCTCATGTACTGTAGTCCCACTTTCCTGGGTGCCAGTGGAGGAAGGTTGCAGCTGGCAGAGCGCTCACTCAGCAAGGACCACAGTATGTCCCCAACCCTTCCTTCAGAAGCTGGGATAGCACAGGGACAGATCCTTCTTAATCTGAGAGCAGGGATACAGAACTTTAATTTGCCTACAGACACATCCCAGCTTCTGGGGAATTAAGATACCCAATGACCTTTTATTAGTGCCTGTGCCTTAAAAGCAGCTCCCAAGGCCGCAGCAGCACTTCCCAGATCAGCACCCATGCAGCCAGAAATAATGAACTTGTGCTTTGACCAGTCATGGCATCCAAATCTAACAGATTTGATTTAAAGGAGAAGCTGCAGCCAAAGCCTAGCCTGGTCTAAACACAATTACACTCCCCAAGCCATGCCAACAGCCCAAAGTGTTATTCCAGTGGTACCCAGGGTCCAGTGAAGAGATAGTTGATCAAGAAACTGGAACATCTCTCTGAGGAGGAAAGGCTGAAGGAGCTGGGGCTTTTCAGCCTGGAGCAGAGATAGCTGAGAGGGAACATCATCCCTGAGTGTCCCTGAGAGGGAACATCATCCCTGCGTGTCCCTCACTGAGAGGGAACATCATCCCTGTGTGCAGGGAGGCATCAGAGCAGGGACCAGCAATGGCACAGGAGGACTGGGCAGGAACTGGTGCCCAGGAGTTCCACCAGAACACGAGGAAGAGCTTTACTGCGCGGTGACCGAGCACCGGGACAGACTGTCCCGAGAGGATGTGGAGTCCTACTCGCTGGAGATATTCCAGAACCGTCTGGACGAGATCCTGTGCCATGAGCAGGGAGGTGGGACCCGGTGACCCACGGGTGTCCCTTGCAGCCTGCCCCATTCCGTGACTCTGGGATCATGCCCAGCCCGCCCGGTGCTGCCGTCCCGGTGTCACCGGCTCTGGGCTACCCGGAACCAGCCGCCCGCCCTGACACACTGCCTCCACTCGCGCCGTCCGCGAACCAAAGGCACGCCCGGTGCATCCTCAGCTTGCCGCGCCCGGCCGCGCAGCGTTTCTCTACTTGTTCCCCCTGGCGGAGGCGCAAGCCGCCCTTTGGGCCTCGCTTTGGCGCGGAGCGCGCTGATTGGCCGCTTTGAACGGGCCCGGCGCGGCGCCATTGGCGGAGCGCGGCGGGCGGACGGTTCGAATGCGCGGCGGCCCCGCCCCTGTCGCGCGGCGCTGCGGACGGGCCTGTGCGGCGGCGGCGGCTCCGCAGGTGAGGGGCGCGCGGAAGGGCCGTTGGTGCGCGCGGCCGCCTGAGGGGCAGGGGGAGCCGGGCCGAGGGGTGCGCGCTCCCGAGCCCCTGCGGGGTCCCGCTCCCCAGCCCGGGGCACAGCGCGGCCGCCCGGCCCTGCCCGCTCTGCGGCGGGGAGCGCCCCGGAGAGCCGGGCAGGGAGGGGGGGAGCACCTCGGGCCGGCGGGAGCGGGGCAGGGGCTGGGCTGCACCGAGCGGGGCCTGCGCGGCGAGCGGGCGCTGCCCGCCCTGGCCGGAGCTGGCAGCCTCTCGGAGCCGGAGGTAACTGGGATCCGCTCGCTGTCCGGAACCCTCCCCGAAGCCGCTGCTGGGGCGGAGTGCGAGCCCCGCTGGGCTGTGCGGGGCACTCACCCAGTGACACCCTGGGCCGGGGCTCCCTGGCGTGGCCAACACTCAGTTGCCGAATTTTTACATAGTGGCATTCCTATCTGTTTCTAGCTCATTCCTCTTGAGTTAGTAGTTAGGTAAAAATGATGAGTAAGGTGCACTTTTTCCAGTTCCCTGGAGGAGCTTTCTTCAGCGATTTCCTAATTTTTCTTTTGTTCTTGGAGTCATTGCCTGCTCGTGCTTTGGGTTATAGTTTTTCTAACTGGAATTCCGAACAAATATATCCAGTGTTTTTGTCGAGAGCAGTTAAGTGTTTCACATTACATCTTAATTATGTGAGGCACAACTCTTTTCTAAAGACTTGGCATAGGTTCAGTGACTTGTCTGTGTTCAGGACAGCAACTGTCCACCCTCATTTTGTTTCTTTTTTCCTGTCTATTTCAGGGATAACCACAGCAATGGATGATTACACAAAAATAGAGAAGATTGGGGAAGGTAAGCATGGGGAACAGTGAGCTTTTAAATGCTACACAGTTTGAGCTGTGAAGTGTCCTAGAAACTCCGTGCCTGTTACAGGAACGACTGGTATTCAACCAAATGGCTGCATAAGCCTGTGGCTTATTGTGGTAATTATCTATGTGTGTAAAAGCTTTTAGCCTGCCCTTTTTTTGAAAATGACATTGGTCTTTTTAAAACAACTGACCAATGTTGAAAAGCGTCTGCCTTCATTTTGATGGCTAGTGGTGTAACATTCCTCTAAAAGGGAGAAAAAATACGCTCTGAGTCCTGAAACCAGCTTACAGTTTAGGAAGCTCCTTCACTTCTCTGTGTATGAACTTGCCAGTTGCCCCTGAAGTTGTGCAGTGTGTTGTTTTGCGTGGAGCTGCTGTTAGGGAGTAGTATTTTCTGGATTGTTGTGCTCTGATTATATACAGGCAGTGCAAGTGTCAGGGGAAAGCAAAGATGGTTAAAGGTCTGTGGAGAAGTGAATTTTTAATAATTACTTTACGGTGAGGTACTAAGAAGATGGCTTCAATGCAGATGTTAGTCACAACCCCACTTTTACTGGCAATCCAGCCTGTGCCAGTTGTAGAAGTCAGTGTGTTTTGTAACACACTACATAAGGCTCTAGCCTTTTGTAGAATTGAAAATTTGAAGTACATTGTTCTGAGATTGAACTCTCCCTGAGGCAATAGCAAAAGGTGTGCTTGGATCTTTGAACAAAACTTTGTAATCAAAGCCTTGTGTGTCAATCTTTCTGAAGCTTGGGCTTCACGGGGGAGATTAATGCTTCGAGATGGGTAAAAAGAGAAGGCCTATTCTGTCTCAATTTGAAGGTTCTACTTCTGTGAACACTGATGATAAAGATGGATTGATTGAGATTTACTGTTGGTTCCAATTTCAGCTTCTGCTGAGACCCACAGCACTAGCCTCTCTCTTGCACTGAGGATTGTGCCAGCTACACACCCATGGATGGTTGGATCTCAGATTGCAGAAGGAGCACTACTTCCATTTGCAGCTAAATCTTCAGCAGTTTAATATAATGTATCAGTGGCAGAATCATAATCCTTTATAATGATCTTGCCTGATAGTTAATCAACTTGAAACTCAAATAGTGTCTGATTTTGTGACTACATCTTCCAAATATTCACCTTCCACACTTGGGCTTCTAGTACCCTATCCTAACAAATGCTACCCTTCATGGGTGGCATGCTTTAAACAAACAAAAATATTGCTCAGTTAAACTCCAGATAGTAGGTTGTAATCTAAACCAGTACTCCATTTGTAAGGACTTTTCCTACGTTAGCATCTCGTGTTTGCAATAACTTACTTGTACCTGAAGCTGGTACTTCCAATATTTGTTTCACTGTCTTTTTGTTCAGGTACCTATGGTGTTGTGTATAAAGGTCGTCACAAAACCACAGGCCAAGTGGTTGCAATGAAGAAAATACGTCTAGAAAGTGAGGAGGAAGGTGTTCCAAGCACTGCTATCCGAGAAATTTCTTTATTAAAAGAACTGAATCATCCCAATATAGTCTGGTATGCATATACTGGTATTTAGCTAAACTCTTGGAAGGGCTCTAGGTCCCATCAGATCATAAATTATTTTTCCACTCCTCTTGTGAGGTGAGAACCTCTCTGCTTAATACAGTGTCTACTTTGCAGCAAATAGTTTAAATTCCATATCTATGCCAGTTTTCTAATTAAACCTTCATCATGCTGTCTCTTTTCATTCTAGGAATCTAATAAATTTTTGTTAATTTAGAAAGTTCTGTAAATTCTTTACGGGGAGGTTATTGTGAGAATGAAGCAGCATACCTCATGAAAACTGGCTGAAGCTGTTACTTCAGGCAGTCTCAGAAGTTTATTTGCCACCTTGGAGTAGACCATTTGACTTCAAGTGTTGTGATCCTCCCTGCTGTTCTGTAGCAGGAATTTAGATGTATTTTGATGCTGTCATAGCTGGCACCCCTGAATGCTATGAGTGAAACTTCATCAGTGACTACTTGACATATAGAAATGATTGCAGCTATTGTCTTCCCCTCAACATATTTGCTTGCTCTTTGATGCAGCAAAATACTTGATCTCTAATGTGCCTTAAAACCGGCCAAGTTCTGGCCAGGTAGTGTCTCAATGTGTGTATGCTTGGGTTTAGGAACCCCTACACTCTAATAGGGATGAAGAAGATACTTAAAAATGCGTGCAGATCCTGCTGGGTCTATTAGATTCCTATTAAATATTCCCTTAAACCCGCCTAGTAATTCAGGCTTTGCTGTGACAAGCCAGTTTGAAAGAAAAGCTAGGCACCAACACCCACAGGTGGGCTTTTTTTAAAGGCAACAGCATTTTTTCGTCAGACTCCTGTGTCTGATATGAGAGAATATAAGTTAAGGAGGAAGCATATAGGCTTTTATCTCAGTTAGACATTTTCAGATACACTTGATTTTCCCGATGACTGTATAATTCACTAAGTCTGTTGTTTGAAGACTTTTAAGACTTCCCGAATAGGAGCCTGGGAATGTCAGCTTATGTCCCTGTTGAGAGGGGAAATGTAACTGAGTCCATGCATTTTGTAGTGGAATTAATTGTATACTCAATTTTTAGTCTTCAGGATGTTCTCATGCAGGATTCAAGACTGTACCTCGTCTTTGAATTCCTTTCCATGGATCTCAAGAAATACTTGGATAGTATTCCATCTGGCCAGTATTTGGAGCGTTCGCGTGTTAAGGTAACGAGGACAATTTCCTAACATAAAAGGGAATTTAATCTAAAGATGACCTACTAAGCCATAAGCAGCCCTTATTTTCAGTATAATTAACTCCTTGAGGAGAAATGAAAGGTTAAATAAGCAACTGTAGATAATAAGATGAATGTGAGTTTTGCTTTCAAATGCCACTTGAAAATCTTTTAATTAATGAGATTAAACTGCCTTAAACTAATCTTCAGAATTAATTTGTGTGGTTTTTTGATTGCTATTAACTCAATATCTGCAATGCTTTGGATCTTCATTTCCTGCTACTGTGGGGAGAGCTAATGAAGGGAACACCTTTGTGTTGCAGGACACTGACGTGTACTAAAGGTAACTTCTTTCCTCCCACCTCATCCTTTCTAGAGTTATCTGTACCAAATCTTGCAAGGTATTGTCTTCTGCCACTCAAGAAGAGTTCTGCACAGAGACTTGAAACCTCAGAATCTCCTGATAGATGACAAGGGGGTGATTAAACTGGCGGACTTCGGATTGGCCCGAGCCTTTGGAATTCCAGTGCGGGTCTACACTCATGAAGTAAGTTGGGACATACCTCTGGTTGTTTGGATAGTGCTTACTTGCTTCCTGCTAAGAACTGATGATGAAACAGTTAAAAAGAATACTGGAGATTTTTGAAGTCATAAGCTAACAAAACTATGAAAAAGCTACGTTTCATTTTCCAAAACAGTTTTCCACCTCTTTGAAGTTTTACTCAAGGTGGTTTTACTCTAAGGTTCCAAAGCATCTTATGAATCCCACTATTATCTTGACAGTGAGTCAGATGAACTCAGACTTGTTGCTCACAGTCCCATAAAGGCATTTTTACATTGCAAAGCACTCTGATTTGTGGCTGGGTGCCAAAGGATCCCTGCTTTTAGGGAAGTCATGCAGGCAGCTGCTTTTCTTGCATTAAAAGCTATTGCGATTGTGTTGGTTTGTCTATAAATGAAGTTTGAAACTAGTACTACCACCAAAACTTCTAATACTGGCTATTTTTAGCAAAAAAAATGTGAATACTGCTTAATAATGATGCCTGAAAGATTTTTCTGCTTTTCTCCTGAATATTTCTTACACTGTTCCCTACATTCACAAGTATCAGCATGCATACTTGTGATGCTTTAGGTGATAGTTTAGCCTGGTTTCATGATGTTTAGCAGGCTGGTAGACTAAACACCCCTGAAACCACGTAGAGTTAGAAGACCAAACACCCTGTTTTCGTGAGCCCTCAAGGTCTCCTAGTAGGACAGATTCTGTAAACTAGAAGTTAGCCCACCCAGGCCCCTTATTGGGCCCTCCTGGTAG
This sequence comes from Eopsaltria australis, assembly GCA_034509425.1. Lineage (NCBI taxonomy): Eukaryota > Metazoa > Chordata > Aves > Passeriformes > Petroicidae > Eopsaltria > Eopsaltria australis. The sequence continues at coordinate 4,408,655 of JAVTVJ010000138.1, forward strand.
ATCTGCTAATGTGTAGAGTCTTTAATTGTACACTCGACTGGGGGGACGGGGCTTTTGCGGCGCGTTCTACCTGGACGGCAGAAGCCATGGAATGGGATCCTATTAAAATACCAAGGGAAATGACCCCCAACCCTCTAACCGTGCCTGAGCCTTTATTTCCTAAGACCAGAAAAAGGCATCAATAAGAAGTGAGCCTTTGTTCTTGCTGTCAGTTAAAAGACCTGATTCCACAAACTTAACCTTTCTGTGTTCCACAGGTAGTGACACTGTGGTACAGGTCTCCAGAGGTGTTGCTGGGATCTGCTCGTTACTCTACTCCTGTAGATATCTGGAGCATAGGGACCATATTTGCTGAGTTGGCAACTAAAAAGCCACTTTTCCATGGGGATTCAGAGATTGACCAGATCTTCAGAATCTTCAGGTATGTAAGGCTGAACCTTTCCTTGCTACCTGTGTGGCACCACACTACATTTGTGTGTAATTAAAAGTGTAATAGCATGTAACAGATTTCAGACTAAACTGCTTAATATTTTGCTTATGTTTGCACAGAGCTTTAGGGACCCCCAACAATGAGGTATGGCCTGAGGTGGAATCCCTGCAAGACTATAAAAACACATTCCCAAAATGGAAACCTGTCAGCCTTGAAACACATGTCAAAAACTTGGATAAAGATGGACTTGATCTGCTGTCTGTAAGTAGTCTGTTCTAAACTGCTGATTAAGAAACAGTGGGCTGTTTAAAACACTTCAGAATACACAAAGCTGTGCTAATCAGTCATGGTTAGGAGGAAAATACGGAGATCTTCAAGCTGTGGGCCTTCATTCTTGTAGAACTGACACCTTGTGTGACATTCACTCCTTTCACAGTAATTCCAGACTGTTTTTCCCATGAAGCAATTACACCTCAGCTTTTTTATAATAATAAGCCCAACTTGAAAGTGAGGATGAGTCTTTACAAAGAGGTTTAAGTGAAGGCTTCTGCCCATAAAGTAGCTGTCACCTTCCTGTTGCCAGCACCAATTGTGATGTGGCTGTATGACTGCCGAGCCAGGTGGAAATGTTTATTTTATGGTAGCCTGTGGATTAATCTTGGTGAGCTCATCTTGGTTAAACTTTCGTGATGGTCTTAACTGAATAAACAAGGAAACAGCTGAATGTGTTGATTAGCTGAAACAAGAAACTTAGTTCAAGTCCATCTGCCCTTAAATTTTGAGTTAAATATTTTTGTCTATGGTATATTAACTTTTAATTGGTATCTTTTGTGTCTGTTGTGAGTTCCCTTTAGTTCTGTGGCCAGGCAGTTAAACTACCACACCAGGCTTTTAATTAGCAAGATTTTCATCAGGCTTTTCCATTTAGCTCTTCCAGCTCGTGTGCTGCCATAGTGGGCTAATTTAGGTCACATCTTAGGTGTGCTCTTAGATGTCCTGAGGTATAATAATGTACCTTGGTTGTCCTTTGCCTGTTCTAAAGCTGCATTTGTACAGTGCAGAGCTACATTTGGGGTGGTGAGTTGGGTGTTCTGCATGTCTCAAGACAAGCTGTTGCTTCAGAACAACTTGTATAGCAGTACCTGGCTCATGGCTGTAAGCAGTCACAAAGCAGTTGATTACCCATATGGGTAATATGGCAGAATACTCTGAATGAAGCAGTGTTACCCAAAATGATCACAATTTCTCAGAGTTTTTCTTGGGGGACAGAGCCCCGGTTCACACTGACAGCCTGAACATTTGCTGAATACGTAGTTGTCCTGGATACATCTGAACCTTGCAGCACAGTTTTCTTACACATATAAGACCACTGACAGCATCTTTATTAAATCTGTTTGAAATAGAATTGTTGCTGACTGTATTTGCAAACTAAAATCAATGGAACAGGCAGGAGAATCTTGTTGAAACAGTTGTATGAAAAGGACCTGCCAAGGGCTCATCTGAGTGTAGGTGGGGCTTCACTGTGTGAAGCCAGTGGTTGGGGCTGCTGCTAATAAAGGCAAAAAAAGTATGAGTTCTTCATGGTGTTAACATAATCCTAGTCTCAAAGCATATTAAATTCTCTAAAGTCTTGTACAGTTTTGCCTTAATCAATGTTGACATTTTAGTTCCCTATTAGTGCCTGGTGACAGTGGTATTCCTGACTGCAATCCCTTTACGTTTCTTATGGCACTCTTAAGCTTTTTAAACCAATAATATAACTTTAAAGGCAACAAAACAGAATAGTTTGTTCTAGAGCACAGGCTCAGATATGTCAATGAAAATGTTAAATCTTTTTCTATAGACTATTGCAGATGGAATTGATATGTAAAGGAGCTGTCTTCAAAAATGTTTTAACACAAAAATGTGTAATTCAAATTGCATGAGTATGGTTGTGAGTTTAAGACCTTTGTAAGTTAAATTACTTCTATGGCCAGAATTTCAAAGATCCTGATGTCCTCAAAAACTTTGAATTATCAAGAGAGTAGGTGCCACGAAAAACTAATGTTCCAAATGGCTCAGAAGTTTCCTTCACTTATCTATCAGTTGTGGTGCTGTAGTCTCAATGTCACAGCATCCATTTTTCAGAGAAATTTCCCTCTTTGAGTCAATTTTGAGAAAACCTTTGATGTCAGAATTAACTATAGGACACTGTTCTGGGTGTAGGTAATGGGAACCTGCCACAAAGCAAAATTGGACATGCAAAGTTAAATCTAGAGGCAGCATTGCATTTGGCAGAACTTCAGAGAATATAAATGCAAATTCAGTGGTTAAAATCATCTTGGAAGACTCCCTGTAGAATGAAGTACTGTAATGATAGTTAAATGTCAAGACTGAGTATGGGGCAGGATAATACTGAAGTTTCGTTCTGGATGACAGATTTGTTGTGCAGACATGGGAGAGGCAGCTGGTGGAATCCTGATTACTCGAATTTGAAATGGTCTGTCCTTTAGTAAGGAGAAATAAAAAGACTGCTGGTTTTGGGTCTGGTACAAAACTGCTGAATGCTTTGTTCCTTCTTTGACCCCTTGTATGATATAAATTGTAGATACCTTTTTTTTTAATGTCTGGAAAAACAAATTTCCTCCTGGGGAAATTTCTGGGGGCTGTTTTAATGGATGTGACACCCCCTCTGTTTGCTCTCATTGCCTTTATTGAGTTATTCAATTGAAGTATTTTACTGCAAAGAGACTCAAGTTTTAACTGCTTTCTTCAGTTCTACCTGCTTGTCTTCTACTTTCCATTTTGGATTTTGAAACTGAGTGAGCATTCTCTTACTTTAATTGTGCAGTCACCAACCTGAGCAGAAGCAATTTGACATCACTTTGTTCAATGTCACTAACAAAACAAGTGTAAGACCGCTTGTCCTTGTAAACATTTAGGGCTTTAACAGCCTAAAGCTTATTAATTTCCCTCAGTAAGAAGCTGAGACAATTATTGCTGCTTGGTGCCTGGTTCTGGATTTAGTTCAGTTTAGTTGTGGTATCCAGGTGCAGGCAAGGGCTTGGTTATTGAACAAGGGGAGTAAATAGGATTTTTCACTTTCTGAGATGTTATGCACTGCTGCTAACTTGTGGGGGAAATAACCTCTCCCAACTAGAAGAGCACAGAACAAAGGGGGGAAAATATCTTTATAGTTACTTTATTATTATGGTTAAATATCTACCTATTTGGCATTATTTTAGTTCACATTTCATAAGGAAGTAAATGTGTTTCTTTTTACTTTCAGAAAATGTTAATTTATGACCCTGCAAAAAGGATTTCTGGCAAAATGGCCTTGAACCATCCATATTTTGATGACTTGGACAAATCCACTCTTCCTGCTAATCTGATTAAGAAATAGACCTTTGGACTAAATCATCCACAGGGAAATAATTGTGATTGCTTTTATTCTTAAGTCTGTAATTTGTATGTCTGTCTTCTTGCTCTTCAGATTTGCTGTATTCCGTTTGTTTTGGTTTGTGTTATCTAAATGTAAATATTAACCTGTTAGTGCTGAGTTCAAATACAATGCAAATATTGCTGCAGTTAATGCAGTCAACTTTCTATAAATAAAGCTTTAACCCCAGTGAAGGACTGAACTTATTTCCAGGCCACAGCTGCTCTACGCAAGGACTTTTGTTTTCTTTGGAAGGCACTGGTAAGGTGCCACTTGGCTAAAAAAGCTGCTATCCCAAACTTCTAAATGGTTGTCCCTGATAGGATAGGAAGTTCTCAACTTTGAGTTGTTTCGGTGTCATGTCAGTTACAATTTTACTTGAGCATGGCAAATTGATGTGCCAAAGGACATCAGCTGTGAGATATGCTGAAGAACTGCAGCTTATAAAAGTGTAGATGGCCAAGCTGATTTTATGGTTTAAGTTTTTGAAGGTAGCTGCAAATCAGTATTTGAGAAAAGTCCCTTGCTCTATGTTGTTATCTTGGAGGCCCAAGAATTTACCAAGATGTTGGCGTGTGAATTCCTTAGGAATTGTAACTTGGCTACAGACTTTGCCATAATTAAAGCAGAAGCTTTTCAAAGCTCCCTGGCATTTAACTGAACAGGTGAGAGTATTGTCTAAAGTTGAAATAAAGTTCAAAGGTGTGTGCTAATAACAGATTGTGTGTTTGTTTCCAATTGCTACCTCTATTCTTGGCCTACAGACACATCAGTAGGGATGAGGGTACTGCTGGTCTAAGTTTTACTGGCTCTAGGCACTGTAGTGCTTTCCTTGCTGGTTAAGGGCAAAGGCTTGCAGCACAGTGGGGAATAGTATTGAATGTATTTAGATTTCTAAATCAGGTGTGTGAAAGCACTGGCATGATCTCTGTAAACAGTGAGGTTTGTAGGAGCCCTGAACTACAGCTGAATCTTGACAAAAAATTAAAAGGCAGTGGAGATGACAATGCCTCCAGTTCATCGGATGTTCATTGTGTCCATGAGCAGCTGAAAGTGTTAGACCTAGCTTTGTTAACAAGCAGCATGATGAGAGATAAATACTTAAGGTATTATGTTCTCTGCAAAGTGCTCTTTAATCTCCAGAAATATTGGAGACTTGGCTTAATGGAATCATTTGATAGCAGAGCACTGAGGAGGACAGGATTTTTGAAACCATACAGGTAAGATACTTAATTGAAGGCAGTGGGAGAGAAGATTGTGATGGCTGACTCCTTTCTGTTAACAGCAGTGAAAGGATGCAATTTCAAGACAAAGTAGGGACCTAATTTGTCTCCATTTGCAGGTAGTAACTTGATACAGGCTTTACAGGCCAAGAGATTTGTAATTGCTGCTGCTAATTGGTTACCTTGGTGTAGAAAAAGTGGGGAACCTGTGAGTAACTGCATTAAAAATCTGAAGCTAGTGCACAGATCAGGTTCTGTGTGTGGAAAAGACTTCAGCTGGGCAAACTAAATATTTTGTTGCTTGCAATACTGGTAAAGCTTTATTTTTGTTTTGTAAGTCACTGGTGTCTCTCAGTTTCATGTGTATGGGGAATGCTTCAGCCTGTCTTAACTAACAGGTACTAAAATTTCCAAAGAGTTTTTCAAACAATAACTTACTCCAAGTCTGCAATCTTTCTTGTTTAGCCAGGCACAGTAAGAGCTGGTGTGACATCACTGTAGCTCTGAATGAGCTATTACAGTGCTCCTTGTAAAGGGGAGGGACAGGGGAACACAACACTGTCCACCTGTGCCTCAGGTGAGATCAGGTGCTGACTACCATAGCCAGACACCTGACTCACTCACAGCTCCACTGTTACCAACGAGGCAAAGTTATCAGTGAGGGACATTGCTTCCCTTATGGAAAATAACATCATCTGCTCTTGGTAACTGCCCTGCTGCCTGCACCTAGCATGTGGAAGGTTTGTGATCAAGCTTTGGCCACCTAAAATGCAATTTTATTCCAGTGAAAACTGGGCATGCCCTGCACTCTGGGGATTTAACCCACTATGGGTGATAATCAGCAGATCTATTTATTGATACCTATTGTAGTAGCTTTCTTCTGAATGTTGTAAGAACTGGGGATGAAATTACTTTATTTAAAAGCAATGTGCTCCTGTCTAAAATGAAGTTCTATAATGTTGCATCAGTATCGTCTCTGGTGCTATGGCTGCTCAGTATCTTGTTTTCTACTAGAGCACAAGTAAACCTCAACTGAAAATGATAAACTTAACTTGGTGTTTGACTTCACTTGTCCTCTATACCATTAAAAAGTAATGTAGGTGAAAAAATTTCTGTATATACAAGAACAGGATTTTACATGGGATCAAACTGGGGTTCTGGCAGTGATCTGAGTTTTTCTTAAGTTGCCAAGTGCTAGTGGGCTACTGTAGTGTGGGGTAGGTGTAAGTTTTATATTGGTCCAGAGGGGATGGGAAATGTACCTGCTGGAGTCAGAAAGAAGACACTTATTTAGTCCAATTGCAGCTGCATTTCCTACACTTAAAATTACTTTAAAGCAGCATATCAGCCTTCTGCAGCAAATGACTGGGAACTTAGCAATGTTCCCATGTTGGTATCTGGGGTTACTTCTGAACAGCCAGTTTTGAACAGCCCTGTTTCCTCCTTGGTGCCCGCAGACCTGCACAAAGGCACAGCACTATCATTGGCTCTGTTTGATTTTATTTTGTATTGGGTTTGTAAAGACCAAGTGGGAATAAGGAAACACTGATATACAGGCCCTGCTTCATTAAGCCTGCCCATTTATTCTCAACCAAGCTCCTTGCCTTATTTTCTGACAAGCTGCATCAATTTATGGAGTAATCTAAGACTTTCCCATTGCTTTGACCACCAGCTGCTCTGGTTTACATCTGCTGCATCAATGGCTCATTCCAGGTAATGGCTTTTGATTTTGTTCCCACTGTATTCCTCTATAAAGCATTGTCTCCTCATGTGTAAATGTCAGCAGGGTACTGGGTGTTCTCCTGTGTTGTTGGGCATATTTTACTTCAGCCTGGCTATTTCAATATATTCTTGTTGTGTTTGAATCAATAGCAGTCTATTGATGCTGCTGCTAACAGATTAATTGACTGATCTCAAACATGTATCTCCAGTAGAGGTGGCTGGCTGCCTTTAATGGAAGAATTGGAGGTGAGAGCTGGTCTCTCCAAATTACTGAAGTGACAGGCATTATGCCCTGGGGGATAATTAGTGGCTTTACAGGAATAGTTATATTCATTTCTTTGAATTTAATGAAAACCTTTCTGCTGACCTCTGAAGGGTTTAGATTAGACTGTTGGGAGGGGATTGTTTTTAAAAAATACTTTCCCCAACTATTTTAAGTGACAACCTATTGAATTCTTAAAAAAGCCTGCTTACGACTCACAAAATACCTGGCCAAATGCAAGGCAACGTGTTTGACTGAGAGCCAAAACTGGGGATCTGGGTCATTTCCAGCATGGATCCTTGGGCCTGAGGAGCATGCTTTTCCCATGACAGCTTGGACTTGCTCAGCAAGGCCCATGGGCCCTTCTAACCCACGTGGGGCTGAAAGAACTTCCCTCTTTTTCATGTGCTCTGCATCTACTTCTTTTCTTTGCACGAGACACATTAACTATCACTTTTCCTGCCCACTGTTGGTCTTTCAGAAGAGGGTGGTGTTTTTTGTGTAAAAAAAGGAGAGGTTTTGTGCCTGTTACGTTAACAGTCCTCATTGCTATTACCTCCATTTCCAACTACCCTTCGGTGCTATTTTTCTCCTCTCTTATCTCATCTATTGCCTTAAGAGGCATCAGAGAGGGACCTTTTTTAAGGCCACTCTCCTTGACAGTGATTAGAAGAAGAGCATCACAGCCTAGCCAGGCAGGGAAAACAGTGTCCCTCAGTGTCCCTCTTGGTGGGTCATCTCTGGTAGCTCCTCACAGGATCTCAACCTTTTTTGTGTTATCTCAGAACTCACTCAGTGTGAGCCAGCCCTTGACTTTCTGTGCTTCATTTCAACCCTTTGCCATGTAAGCTGTGGACAGGAGTGTAAATATTTTGTAGCTGTTTGCTGAACTGTGTTTGATTTGGGCTCTGACCATATAACATTTGTATCACAAATGTGCCTGACACCTCTTAATTTTTCTCCCCACAATCCAGATAAGTTTCTGAAATAGCCATTAACTCACTGGCTGCAAGGAAGGCGGGGGCTCTCTTCTATTAGATTTGTCTTGATCTTTTTTGTTTAAAAACGATCATCTGAGGACAAGGAATTACAGCTTCTATTAATTGCCTCACCCAGCTCACTCTTCCTGAGGTGTACTGGAACTACTGGATTCCTGGGAAGCTACTCAGCATCCTTTGGTAACAGGCAAAGGGATAAAAAGAGGAACCAAAACAGTGCAGAACATATTAAATTGGCAAATGGATAAGAAAGGTTAAATTATTTCGTATTTCTATAAGAAAAAAAAGTATTTCTTAAAAGTTCTCAGAGAAATTTTCATGAATAGTAAAACAAAATTTAAAAGACTTCAGGAAAGCATAATTTTTTTTAATCTCATGGTGTAAATCTGATACTTCTCCCTAGATCAGTAATTAATACATTTTATTTTCTTTCTTAGTATTTGGGGCTTAATATATACATGTATAAAAATAAAAACAATGAAACTGTAGCAAAGATTATTTCTGAAGAACTGCCACAAGACATGTAAAGTCCTGATGTGTATTTGGGATAAAAGTTACATTCTCTTATCATTCCTAAAGTTTGTGTTGCCTCTCCCGTGGCCACGCGGTGTCACTCTGGCACCTCGGTACTGGCAGCCAGGCAGGGGGGCAGGGAAGAGCAGAAAAACTCTCTCAGACTCTCATGGCTCCATGAAAAATTGAAGGGTATTTATTTTCTGGTAGGCAGCCAGGCTGAAAATAATATCTGAATTGAAAGCCTTTCATGAAACATCTGGGCAGTTAAATTTTGCAAACTTCAAAGATGTCCAGTACCGTACTGACATACTGATTTCTTTCTTTAGTGGAGAATCACTTAGGCTAATGCACAAAAGCCTCTGTAAAAACTGTTTCATGCTGAAATTAATGATCAAAATGACTGTGCTTAATAAAGCAACTATCACAGGAGTGCCAGTCAATATAGCTAAACTACATCAGGCTTATAATCAGTCTCTCAAATTGCTATCAATTGTCCACAGTGGTCAGTTTTCTGTGGATTTTTTTGAGGTCTGCATGCCTAATCTCCAGATTTTCCATTTTGGGTTTGGTATGTGTGTGCAAAATTGTGCCTCTCATTTTGTTTTGCAGTCTGTCAATTTTTAAGTACCTTTCATAAGATTGACTAGATTCTCTGCTGGTAAATAATAGTAATAAAAATAATAATAATATAGTCACATTTATAGCAGTTGAGAATCTGGTCCTCAACACTGACTTCAGATATGAGGTCTTATTTTTACTTGTTGATATGTGTTCTCCTAAATGCAAAAGCTAAAAGCAGAACTATGTCAAATACTTCCTAGATGACTCGATCTGCTCTTAGAGCCATGGGATTATACAATCACATGCCTGGTAAAATTCACCCCAGTGCTGCTACGTGAAGCATTAGGATTTTCTTCTCTCCTCTCAATGTACAGCTAAATAACCACCATAAGTTTACACTAATAATTCTGTTCACTGAGCTGCTTGAGGCAGAAATGCAAGTGCTAATGTGTAGGAGCTGTACTTTGATAGTTATTCTTGGGAGTGAAAAAACACACTAATAATTTCCCAGTTCTCATTCAAGTGCCCATAAGATGGTCTAGGTAAAATTACATTTTACACATAGTAAAAGAGCATAAATAAATGTAAATACACCGCAGGTGTCCTCTCACGCCATGTGGACCTGTCAAAATACTTGTTCTGGTAAGTAGGGAAAAATACTAATGCAGCTGCTTTATAATGGAGTGATTTTCAAAGAGAAGTAAAAATCACCCATCTCCATAAGTGACATTAATTTTACAGACAGAGATTGAGCACAAAGAAAAAGAGAGTCTTTAGCAGAATCTGTCATTGACTTAACCCTGAGCATCACCATACATCATTGCTCAACTCCTGGAAACCCCAGCCAGGGACTGACTCTGTGATTTAACTCTTCCTGCACCTCTCCAGCACCCCAGACCAGAAGCCAGGTTGTGCTCCTTTGCACCAGGAATGCTAAACCTCGTGTTCATGAGGTTCAGGATGGCTTGAAATGCAACACACACATGCTCAGCTGCGGGAGGGAGAGGCACTAACAAGCACTGCAGTGCTTGAATGACCCTGTGCTGGGGGAGCTTGAGACAGCACTCAACTTCTTGCTGAAAAGCTACAGGAAAGAAATCTATGGAAGATGCTTTTTTTTTTTTCTTAGAAAATTATTAGATGTATCCTAACTAGAGTCATCAGATAGCTACTGCCCTGTACAATTGAAACCAGACTTGTCCCCTTGAAGAAAAATACAGAAATAAGATAGAATTTAATCTGCTTTCATGTCAGAATAAAAAAATAGCTCTGTCATTATTGTTTGCTGCAATGAAAAAATTGTACATAGCATTTTATTTATCTATGTAAAATAATTTTTTCATGTAATGTTTTCTGAGTTAAGAATAGCCCTGACTTAGAAAAAGACAACTTTATGGATAACAAAAAGCAGTGCTTGTCCAGATTTTCCCTTCTTCAAGCTCTGAACAAGTATCAACTGTTTTAATTAGCTCTCAACACCTTCATATTATCATTTGAATTGGGAATACTCTGCATACATGTAACAGTTACTTTAAACAGGGAGCATTTGCAAAGCAAATTATTGTGTTTGACAATCTCTCTGCAGTCAAGCAGCATTAAAAATGGTTTTGCTTCGGTTCCATTGCTTGTTTGATTTGATTTCTTTAATTCTTAGGATAGGAGTGAGTGGGCTTAAAATCCATTTGTTATTTTGAAATATGGAGATTATCTCCCATCTGATGAAGCCAACAGGCTCAGTGGATGTGCCTTTGTGTTTAGGGAGGATGGACATAGCTGGAAATTTGACCTTTGGTGTTTCCAGCACCATTTCTCCAATGAGTTTTCTGTGAATGTGGCTGTTTGCCTGGGAGAAGCTAAAGCAAAATTCTAGGCTCTGGGCCTTCCATTAGTAGACCTCACATGCCAGTTTTCCTCCTGAATGTGATTATTACATTTACAACACAACACTCAGCTGAAACTTCAAGAAAACTGGAAACTAGTGTTACCTCCAGCAGAGAGCAAAATAAACACATTCCTGCAGTGTGTTTTTCCATGGCCAGACTCAAATTTCACATCAAACAAATCTAGCAAGTGACAGGTCACAACACATGCCTTTAAAATACCAGAAGAAGGAAAGCTTCTTCAGCAGCAACCAGATAAACAAAACCAAACCCCCAAAGTTCTGAACAGCCCCAGAGCATGTTATGGGCATACCCCAGGCAGTTTTCAGTTCAGTAGTCAGCCCACAGCCAGCACTGGTTATTCTTCAGCCATTCCTTGCGTTTGGACAGGGATTGTCCTGCTCTCTGGATCTTAAGCCTTGTACTGAAAGTATTCTGTTACTTCAGGTCTCCTGGGGAAAAAACAACCAAACAAACCAAAACTAACATGCCACTGCATTACAGTTGTGGCTTGCTAAGATTGAGCAGGGAGGAACACACAACAAAGAATAAGCTAAGAGGCTTCCTTGATTTACCAAAGGCATGGTCAAATTGAAAGGTTATTCTGGGACATGACATTAGGCTGCAGCAGCTGGCCTGTACTAGGTGATACGTGCTGTTAACCTATAACAAATGACAGGTAATCCAAGGTTAGTTCTTACAGAAAACATACTTTAAAGAACACCCAAGACTCAGTCTGGTCTAAGTAACTGAGCATTCAGAAAGTTCTCTGACCAGCAGGAAAGCTTCTCACCATCTGGCCCTGTGATTTCAAGGTGACAGGCTCAAAGCATTTGCCATGATTTTGACAGTGGCTTGACTTTGCCATTTTAATAAATTGGCTTCCAAAGGAAAGATCTTTCCATTCAATGTATTCTCTTATAAGAGCCAGAAAGACTTTCACCTATTGTGGAGTTCAAGTCAGCTTTTCAGATTTTACCCGTGGGATTGTGGAACAAGAACATGGGACTCATTCAGAAGAGTTTCAGGCTATGGAAGTTATATGCAAGCTGGAGGAATTGTCACAGTCATAAAGATTTGTCATTAAAGTAAGTGAAGGTTTATTATTATTACTTTATTGTTATTATTTTAATAATTTCTGGCTATAAAATTACGAGCTATGTGATCTCTATTGGCCCCGTAAGACTTTCTGAGCAGATAAAAGAGCCAAAGTGAGACATCAATACTGGAGGCTTAATGTCCTGTGGCTATGTGGGATTATCAGTGTGTCTGCTCTCATTTAAAAGGCTTCTTGTTTCAGAGAAGTGGTCACAGCACCAAGCCTGACAGAGCTCAAGAAGCATTTGGATAATACTCCTGGGCACATGGTGTGATTCTTGGGGATGGTGCTGTGCAGGGCCAGGAGTTGGACTCGATGACCCTTGTGCATCCCTTCCAACTCAGCATATACTGGGATTCTGTGATTTTAAAGTCTCTAGGCCTCACAGAGGGTCTGGAAGATAAATAGCCTCACTGTTATAGGAACCAGCTGTACTTGATTGCGGCTTGTCAGCCTGGATCTGCTGGAAGATCCACCTGCTCTCTGTTGATGGGAGCAGGTGGATCCCAGGGGCCACCTGGGCCTGTCCTATGTCCCACAGCAGCAGTGGGAGGTCACTGCCCCAGAGAGCAAACCCTGTTCACAGTAACAGGAGCAGATGAAGGGAACAGACCCACATCTGTTTTATAAAATACCCATCACTTTCCTGGCAGGAGGCATCTCCCCTACAGCAGGTAAAATGACAGCATGAGGAGTGTTCACCTGGGCCACAGAACAGATTGGCAGAGCATCTCCAGGAGCTTCATCATGCTGAAGAAAACACACAGCTCCAGAGAGTCTCACATGGACACATCCAAAGCATGTGAGTATCCCCAGTAATTTCTCCATATATTTACTCACAGGCACCTATTCCCTACAAGCCCACAGGCTGTCACCAAATGCAGTGTGTATGACATGGGCAGATACAGCATAAAAGGAAAGGCTTCTCCAAAGAAGGGGTGAACCTCTCACCTGTATGGGAGCTCAGGGAGCAGCCACAGAGCAGTGTTTGCCTTCTATTGTGCAAAGGACAACAACACTGAAACACTGAAATCTTTCCTCAGGCCTTGCTGCCTGATGGAACCAAGGAAGAAAGGTTATATTTTACCAATTTCAGGAAAATTTCAGCTACAGACTGAAGGTGATGCAGCAGCACACACAAAAGGATTGAACACCCTATCTCTTTTTCTCATGATCAGCAGAATTCACTTACTTTTCTTCCTCAAGATCCTCTGAGGAGATGCCCTCTTTGAGACCCAAGGTTCAAATTTTAGACAGGGCTGTAGCAGATGACTCCACAACAGAAGACCATGTTGAAGCTTATGAGTAGCTTTACAGTAGGATGTAAAAATATTTTTCATTAAAATTCTTTTCCTTCTAAAATGAAAGCAAGAAGACATTATTGCACGTAGTAGAACACAATTTCAGCAGAAAAAGTTAGATATAACAATTAAAACCTAACTTGGTAGGTTAAAGCCCACTGAAATAAAGCCCAGGGGAGGAGGAAGAGGAGGGGAGGGGTTGCAAAGGCTTCTGAGGAGCAGGAGGGCCATAAAAACTGAGGGAGCCACAGAGGTACCCATTCAGAGCTTGTTGCTGGAGGGTAAGAGAAGAGTGCTCAGAGCTAAAGGAAGTAGAAAGTAAACTGCTTCACACTAACTTGGGTTTAAACAGATCTTTTTCTCCTATTGTGTCTGAAGTATAAACTGGAAAAGGAGATTTTTATCTTCTGAAACGTATAGGAACCCTTTGCATAAAACCTTCCATCCCACGGCACTTCAGTGGTTGCATGCTTGTAGCAGTTTAGGTCTGTGTTTGCTTGTAGACTGAACTGAGGGTTCCTTACAGCTTTTTCTGACCAGTTCTAGTATCCAAGGCTGGCTATAAGCCTTCTTCTCCTGGTTTCACTGGGGTTGGCTTGTACTAGTTCTTCATAACACTGCTGGATGCCTCTGGTAAGAAAATTATTGTAAATTCCCATAATATTGGGACTTCAGTCACTGTTCCCCGCTGCTGTACTACACTATTGTGCTAAAGAAAGAGGTGTTTAATTAAGGAATGAGTAGTAAAACATCTAATAACTGTAGGGATGAGCTGCCACATGGGATATCTTGACCACAGATCCCAGCTGGTCACTAATAGCAGGGCAAATGCTTTGCTCAGAGCTACAGGAGGGAATTGTTGTAGCTTTATACAGTGAGTGAGGACAGGTAGGTGTGGGGCTCTGTGCAGCTCATGTACTTACAATTAACTTCCACAGAGTACTTTTCTATTACTTGTTCCTTATTCAGGGATGTAATCCACCTACTTAAAAGATGTGTTCTGGTGCTAAATTAATTAATCTTAGTAATATGCTTTTATAGCACTGCTTGCTCTGCTATGGAAAAGTTAATGATCAGCCACTGCTATTGCTTGAATGAGGCTTCCAACAGCCCACTCAGTTTTAATTTACCCTCTTTGGATGTTGTAATGCATTTTTTTGTTTGACTTGCTTTCCTCTTCTCCTGGCAATCCTCAAAACCCTTACAACAAGCAGGTAAAACATCCCAAAACAGGAAGGGAGCCTCATATTTCTGAGGGAATATGATGCTCCTTCACAACCAGCTACACAGCTCTGTTCTAGCTAGTGATGCAAAAGCAGATTGGATCTGAGGCAGGCTCCAATACCTGCAATTCAGCAGCAAGCAGAGCCAGGAGGAAGCCATCTGTGCAGGTGGCACTCATCCAAAGGGAAGGGTGTGAAGGTTGTCCTAAGGACTCACCTGTGGCCCTGCCTAAGGAGCTGCTCCAGTGCTTCCCTGCAGCTGGAGGCCAGAGGGTGATGGGACAAGGGGGAGGATCAGGAGCTGAGTGTGTGCAGGAGGCTTGCAGAGACCCTTCTCAGCTGAGGTGAATGCAGGTGAATCCACTCATGGGGATGATTCTGCATCTAATAACAAGGCCTCGTTTCTCCTCCTGTTCCCCATCATGAAGTCTTCAGCCTCCTCTAAATATTCTTTTCCTTTTTCTTCTTACCAGTCCAAAAGGCAGTGAAGTGTCACAGTACTTCAAGGGCTTGTCTGCCAAACAGGATGCCAGTGAGGCAGGGCAAGGACAGAAGGTGCTATTCTCCTTGAACTTTAAATCCTCTGAATCTGTCTTTAGGAAAAGCTGTGGGTTTTGTTAACCAGATTAGTTTAATAACAATAGACTCCATATAAACTCCATTGACAAATATAGGTCTCTCTAAGGTTTGGGTCTCTATTAAGAAACCCTGCTCCTAAGCTTCACATAAACGAGGTTCTCAGCTGGACCTGGGCAATTCCCAAAGGGCATTAAATGGCAGATCTACTGATGTGCTGTGACTGAAATCTGTTTATCAGCATAACTGGGAGGAGTGTGTTGCCTCTTCATCCTTGCACAACAAATAGCAAGGACTGGGCAGTGTCTGGTGGCTCTGACTGTGCCCTGTTCTGTCCTGCCTGAGGGACTGCACAAGCTCCCAGTCACTGATGGCCCTTGCACAAAAACAAGTGTGACTTCAGCTGTGCTCTGCTGTGAGCACACCCACAGCTAGAGTTAATCCCAATTTTTGCCCACACAGCTTACAAAAACCTTATGTTTCAAGAGGGAGGAGAATGTACGGAGAGGAAAGAACGACTTCAGTTTTAAAGGCAAGAGTAGACAGAGCCTAAACTTTTACAACTATATGTAAGAAAGACATGGAAAAACATATGTAACTTAAACTATGGGCATGAAGCCAGAAAACCCAAGGACAGAACCTCAGAGGTACAGTTGCAGTTTGGTGTTTAAAGGGTCCTCAGCTGCTCTGGACAAAAGTGAGAAGCTCCCACTACAGGGAAGGTGCCAGGCTCTACTGTGTCTGCTGGAGCTGAGAATTGAACTGGTGTGAGGTGGCAGAAGTCAGCAGGTCTGAAGTCTCATATTTAGGTGAAAAACTGCACTGTGAAAGCAGAAAGCTACAGTAAAAAAAACAAACCCACAACACTGATCCACTAGCCAGGAAAGAACTCATCAGAGACATATAAATACAGCTTCACACACTTTAATGTGTAAACCACTCAACAAAATAAATTATGCTATGCTGGCAAAGTAGTAAAAGGCTTTAAGAAAATTGAAAAAGCTTATAGCAATGAAGGATTATTCCCAGTTCAATACAAGGAATGTGTATCACACTAAGCGACAGTGCTTTGTCTGTGAAAATCAGCCAAGTGAGGGAGAAGCAAGGCCAAGGGCAGGCAGAAGTGATGCTGGACACATATTTACCTTGGCTCTCTGCAGTCAGCAACAGGCTCAGGGCCATACTTAAGGCAAGGCATATCTGCCTCTTTCCCTACTATCCCTGCTCACAGCAGGGATTTCTTTTGTTAATATGCTACTGTGCAGCTCTAGAATTGGCAACTGATTAATTCCCAACAGGCAAAAGGGATTCCTAGAGAGCAGGGCAGTGTAGGTGACACCGGGGATCACAAGAGCTGAATCTACAGCAGCACTTAGGGTGCTTGGTTAGGGCAAAATGATTCAAGATTATCTAAAATTCCTGGCAGATACTATTTATGCCGTGTATCCCCATGTGATTTAGCACCATCCAGAACAAAAACCAGCATTGACTGAAGTCTGAGGCCAGATTTCATCATTAAGAATATTGGACAGGACTGGTATGTCTCACTCCCAGGAGCTGGTGCCTGGGTGTGGCTCCCGTGCTCCAAGGGGTGTCTGTTTTGCAGTCCTTGTCACACAACCACTTCCTGGATCTGACCTCTTTGGGCCTCCTCTTTGGCACACAACAATGTAGGAACACCACAACATTCCAGGAATAGATGAAGGATAAACCCCTTTGCTTTCCCTCCTCCCCTTTCATGGGCTGAACCTGTGCTTGCCATAGGGCAAGTGGTGAGCTCCTGAACTGACACCCAGCAGAAGCCCAACCTGTACAAATACAAGGAACTCTGCTGCAGCACAGGGAGGGGAAGAACAGGTTTGGGTCTTTGTAGTGAGGCAGGAGAGTCCTCAATTACAATCTCAGGAACAGCCACAAGCAGATGACCAAAGGTCTGCTCTGCCCTGGTTCCTGCTTCTGACAGTGGCCAACAGCAGATGCTCCAGGAAATACAAAACAAAGGTAAGCACAAAATTATATTTGGTAGTATATCCCCAAATTTCAGCACCTTGGGCTTAAGGTCTGATGTAAAGGTGATGATCTGTATTTGATAGGTTTCTTTTGGGAGCTATGTAAGATTCCAGCCTGTGTTCTCTGGCAAGAAATTCTGCAGCTCAGCTAACACTGGTAAGAGGAGCTCTTGGTTGTGAATCTGCCTTGTGCTAATTTCATTTGATGTCATCCAATTTTCATGCTAATGGAATGCTTAGTTACTCCCTGAGAGCCTTTCCACCTTCCCTAAGTTTGGGGTTCTGCAGTTTCCACCTCAGGCTGAGCACAGCCCTCCCTGTACTAGAGATGCTTGCTTTCTTGGCAGGTTGGAGGGGCTAACTCTTCCTGAGGAGCCTGCTGGCTTCCCACAGTATGCCAGAGCACACAGAACTCAGAACTAGTACAGATATTATGCCAGTCTGCTCTCCCTGTGCCTCCCAGGTAAAGCCTTGTCAAAGAATGAGGATGCTCAGGAAATGCCAAGTGCCTGTGTCAAATGGTTTTGACTTCACTCAGCCAATGCCAAATCAGAAGATGATGGTGTAGCTGACTGCTGATGGGACAAGGGGAAGATGTGGTGGCTGGATTTTACTCCCTTGGAATTGTAATTGAGGCCAAAAGGGAATTTAAAGAGATCTCTCTTATACTTATGTGTCCCTGAAAGAAAACAGCTGATGAAGTCATCCCAAAGAGAGCAGTTGAGCCTGTAGCTTACACCTGACAGGGCATTCAAGCATTGATTATGATCAGTTATGCACCTAAAGGAGAGAGATCAGGGGCTCAGGTCCTGCTCATTTGCATGACCCTGGCAAAACCATTTCTGTTTCAACTCTGCTGAATAATAGAGATAAGAATCCAGAGACTAGTCTGGTACAACTTTTGGATAAACATCCAGGAGGTGCAAAGTGTGCTAGAGTGGTTGTGGGCTCTTGTGGATGCTGGACAGCCTGCCAAGATGTGGCTTAGTGAATGTGCAGTAATTCCATTCAGTGCAGTGAAGGCACACTGCGGTGCTGTGTGTTAACCTGCTGCCATCAGTGCCACCTGGATTTATTATTAGCATTTACAACAATAGCATTAGAGGATCACAGGAACTTTCAATATTGGAAGGTGATCAGCAAAAGGGCATAGAAAGAACTCTGTTGGATAGGGCTCTTAGGTAGGCTCGTTGCAAAGGAGCACATGGTTAGGTGGGAAAAGCCTCCCTCTTGCCCTGAATTCTTCACCCCAGCATTTCTGGAGCAAAGAGATGACCAAGGTCAGACCAAGGATTTGTCTGTCCCTTACACTGCCTCTGACAGTGGCCAAAACCTGATGCCCAGAGAAACTAAGAACAGCACGACCAGTTAGCAACAGCTCTTCTGCAACCCCCAGCTATTTGTTTGGCTTTGGAAATTGCTCAGTCAGGCATGTTTTTCTATGCATTCATTAACTCCCAGTAAAGCTCTAATCCATGAACCTTTCCAGGCTACCTGGGAACTCAAAGCTCTTCACACCCCCAGTGTCATGTGGCGAGTTCTGCCGCTTGACTGCTCTGCATGGAGATCTGACAGGGATTGAAAAACAGCTTAGAAGGGCTGAAAATGCAGTGGGTGACACTGCTGGATTTCCATTCAGTGTCTGGGTACCAGATCTAAGCAAACAAACTTTTGAAGCCCAAGGGGAGAATGTAGTTCTAGGATGATACTCCCTGGCCCAAGTCTCTGTATTAATGGGCTGGGCAGGTGTGCAATGTCAAAACAAAAGCCATGGGTCCAGAAGAGAGCAGCAAGGCCATTAAATCCTGCCCCTACAGCTGCAGCAAGTGCCTGCCTTCTACATGTGCATGGCACATGTACTCTCTGTACCCCCACTCAGGGCAGGGCACAGAACACTCCTGGAACCCTACAGCACCTACTGTAGTGCCTTGCCAATTAAGTAGAAGAAAAAATTGAAGGTGAATAATTTCATGGATTCTAACAAACTCCCAGGCAGCAGCCTCCTTGCCCCTCTGTTCAGCTACAGAGGAGCAACCTGTTCTATTAACAGGAAAATTCTGCCCAGCAATGCCTGCACTGACCTTCAGTCACCTCCTCACCTTCAGACATACTGGAGGCCTAAGCAGAAAGGAAAGCAAGTCTTTAACTCCATTACCCAATTATCTTGAGGTAATCACCCAATAATCTTTGGATACAGTCATTTTTTATTTCTTATTCCTTATTCCTCCTATCTTCTTAACAAATAGCTTCAGGAAAACAAACCTTGCTGTGACTACAGCAAACAAGCAAACAGACCCCCTGAGCAGATAAAAAGCCCCATTAAGGGCAGACATCAGTCCACAGCTCGTTACCTTTCCTACCCTGAGAGCTGAGAAGGGCAGGGCTGTGCAGCTGTGGGAGCTGCAGCACCTGCCAGAGCTGCACTGTGCTCAGCAGGCCAGAAATCACCTCTGCATGCTCAGACTTTGCTGTCCTTGGCCAGCCAAAAGGAAGGGGGAGCAAAGCTGAGGAGAAGCTGGCTCAGCAGAACAGCCTGAGGGAGTCACTGGAGGATGAGCAGTGAGTGTGGGAGTGCTCATACTTGGCTGAGGCTGTTTCAGAGTGCTGTTGGATGTCTCAGAGACTGCAGGACTGTTGACACTTGATCACATCCCCTGCAAGCTGATGCAGCTCTTCCTCTGTGGGGAGAGCTGTCCTGTTCCTGTGCAGGAGCAGGAAGGATCCCCAGAGATCTCCCCACCCCAGAGAGTCCCCAGGGGCTCCTCAGAAACCACCTTCCTTTAGAGTGCTTGTGGGAAAAGGCACCATCATCTGATTTTCAGCATGTGATGAGATCTGCCAATTATTTAGAAACTAACCCTAGACACTCAATAATTGAAAAATGTAAATGTGATATGAAGAGCACAGGGATCCACAAGATTTTACAAGCAGCTGTAATTGAGGACCCGGGAGAAAAATGTAAATAAATTTCTTTGTAATATGTAGTGCATAACTAATATTTAAAATATTGAGTGTTGGAGGCAATCACATCTGATCGTGTAGTCAGAATGACCAGTTTATATTTAACGACTAAGATGCAAATTTAATCATATACTCATAAACTGCTGCTAATTGTAGAGGTTTTTTTTATAACCTGTGAGGATAATTTGAAAACTCAGTACTAATAACCTGGAATGCCATGTAATCCTTATTATACCGCCATAAATTAAAAAAACACTAATCCAAATGGAGACTAAAGAATCCTTTCTTTTTTTAATGTCAATGGCAAGAAAATTTCTTATGAAAATCTTCACTGTGAAGTGTCATCACCTGGCTGCTTATCTAAAACTTTAGATAAGTGCAAGGGTGGGGGGTGAGACAGCCCTCCATGGCCTCAGACCTGTGCAATACAGAAGGATGGCACCCAGCTTGCTAATCCTATCTAATGGTGAAGGCTGCTTTTCTTTAAAGCTGAAAATCAGAGCTGCTATCTCCAGGGAATGTCCTCCTCCCAGTTTAACATCTTCAGATGGTACCTGAAATATTCCAGTCCAGGCAGTCACACAGCTCATGCCTGTGTGTTCAGTCACTCAATCTCTGACTTTGAGTGTTTTTGCGAAGTTTTTAATTATTTTTGTCTTGAAATCCCTAAACAGGCCAATACCTGACTGCTACAGAGCTTTGTTCCAGTATCTACTGCCACTTGGAAGGAAACTGGCTAGAGATTCTTCCTGTGTTGGGGTAAGGTCCTTGTTCTGGTATGTCCTTCAAGATGGGACAAAAACACATGTATGATGTCCAGGAGGTGGTACTGGACATCTCTGCAGGCCAAAGGACAGACTGTGGGGTACCACTGCTGTACAGGAAAGGACTTGAGATGAATTAGCAATGTACTGTAATGTTTTCACTGCAACCTGTGCCCCCCATGCTGTGGGGGTGGGAGGCAGGACCTGCCTCTTGGGAATGTTTGTTGCTGCAGAACATCCCAGTGGGGTGTGGAAGCTTTGTGGCCTGCCTACAAACCAGCTGGGGTGGCTGAACAATTATAAAGAAGCCATCACAAGTCTGCTGTCCCATGCTAGGCTCACCCTGAATCATAGCTTTACCTCTTCAGTTTGATTTTCTTTGGAGTTGGGATACATTAGCATAACTCTTCTTGCATCTTCTAATGTTCAAATTTTCATCTTAGCCTCCTGCAGCCTTGATCCAAAAGCTTTTCATATTTATACCAGAAATCACAGTTTTTATGTCAGCAGCAGTGAGGGATTTAGTTTGCATATATAAATATACAATAGTCTCACTACTCTGGGTGCTAGTGCAAAGTGAATCCATGACAGAGGTTGTGTTCTCCTAGCTAAAGGCAAAGGCATAAGCTACCTGACAATGAATTATCCTATTGTAGAGACTTCAGGATGGGGATTATCACTGCTAACACACTGAATTATCCTGCATGCAATACACAGAGCTAACTTCTGTGGGAGATTTGGAACACAGGCAAGCGATAACGTGGAAATTCATTAGGCAGCACCTCAAAGCCTGGAGTGTGTGTGTGTGTGTGTAGTATCTCATCCATTTAAATGGGAACCTTGCCTGCAGGTGAAGTAAACTCATGCAAATCCTGTTAGATCATTTTAATAGACCAAAAATCTAAGGGGATTCAGGAGTGGCAAGCAGACACCTTACTGACATCTCACTGCACAGTACGTACTCTGGAATCCAACCCAGAGTAAATAAATGCTGGCCTATCCAGTGACAAGAGTAGAAGGACTGTGATCTAAAAAAAAGGGACAGAATAGGGACAAAACTGTAGTTTCATCTGACAAAGCAAATCTCTTCACCAGACTGTAATCCTAAAGTCTGGAAGAATTGAAATATGTCACCATCCTGGAGTTTGCGTACCAAAATTAATCCTATTTAGCACATTAGATCTTTATCTAAACCTCTTTGTACAGAGGATGAGAGGCTTGACCCTGAGAGAAAGATTTCCAAGATGCCTTCAGTTGCTCTATCAGTGCTTGTTATTTGAACATGGAAAAAAGAAATCCCCCAATTTTACAAATCTAACACTTCTAGGTATAAGCTATTCTTGAGGGCTATCTGTAGGCAAGCTGCTGAAGAATTAGGGCAAGAAATCACTGTGCTGCTTTTCCTTACTCCCTCTGTTAGAACCATGCTTTCAGTGCTCAGAAGGGATTTCCAGATTACTCTCTTCTACTAGGCAACCCTTCTTAACACACCCACATTTTTAGTACTGTCTAGCTTACCTTTGCTCACTTTGAGGCCTGATCTGACTAAAGGACTGTGAAGAGTAGGTCTTCAGTGAATGAAATCAGGGAGCTGTGGGTGAAGTCTGGCTACTGCCATTTCCCTCATACATCAACTCTATTCCTGGCTTTGGTGGGCTATTTGTGGGTAGGGAGCCACAGAAACTGGTTTCTGTTGTGGTGCAGAGAAACTTGCTGGCAGAAATTCTGTCTTAAAGAACAAATAGAAAAACATTGTTTCTAAGAGGCAAGATGTAAGATGAATGAGACTCCCCAGAAACAAAGGACTTCTTAATATTGATCTTAATATTTCAAAAAGAATACCCTGGAGAGCAATGTTTCTGATTTGCTCCTTCCTCCCATGCTACTGCTTTTATCATAAACAAGAGAAACATTTTTACACCTGACATCACCACTCTTTCTTTTGAGCCCATTACCTTTACTAATGGGAAGTTCACAGAAGTAAAATTTTGCTTTGCAATGTAAATTGGATCTCTAACATTTTCATAAATTAGCACTTGAAAAACAAATGAACACTACTGAATGTGCTTACTTTCAGTGTCATTGGCATTGCTTTGTGATTTTTTTCAAAGCTCTTAACGTGGCATTCTTTGCATGATCTCTTTCAAACCCTGTCTAGAAAAGTACCAACTTTACACATCTATCAATTGAATAAGCTGTATTCAGGAAGGTAGTTTCGGAGGGCTTGCTAATAAGTAATGAGGAATTCTGTAAGATGCTTGACAACTAAGGCAGTGAGAAAGCAAGGAAAACAGTGTTTGGACAAAGTTTAGAGCATACTGAAAACCTTACAGACACCCTGCTGTTTACCTACATTTTTCCTCCCTGTGTCTGTCATGACCAATTAGTTTCATGTCCCTTGGGTAATATCATGCTAATTAAATATTAGAAACCATGGGGAAAAAGTGCAAGAGGTTTGTTTTTCTTTTGCTGTGCAGTTTAACAGTAAGTGACAAGCACCAACCTTCCAATATCATATGCAAACTCTGTGGGATTTCCTTGTGACACTTCCAACCACAAATCCTAATGTGCTATGCAAATATGCAAAAGTTCAGTAAAATTCAATGAATGATAGCACAACTGGATGGTAACAAACAGCACTAAAAAAGGGAAGAGAATGCAATACAAAATTAAGGAAGTTTCTTCAAAGAGCTAGGAGACATTTTGTAACTAAACAGTTTTATTGACTTTTTTTTCCAAAATAAAAAACACAAAATAACCACCAAGATTAAAGGCCATAGACAGCATTAACCAAATGAACCAGCCACTTGGTTATAGTAGCTGATAACTAGAATAACTGGATATTATTGCATATACCTCAGGTTCATTTATATATCCATTACAGTTTGGCAAGATTACAATCATACAGTAGCTTTGGTTGTGTAAAACCTAGTAGCAATACTTATTTAAAATGTGACTGGTTAACATTTTATGACAACAGCTATTTTACCTCAGTCTTGACACGTCTTCTCTCGTTCCATGCTCTTGTCCACACTGTCACTCACCAAGAATTAAGGAGACATATTTGCAACCATCATTTATAGCCCTTCTTTATCACCATGCAGTGATGAATCTCAGAGGGGTAGGAATCTCTCACTTGCTTTCCTCATAAAGGTTTGTAGAGAAGCCTCTCCTCCCATGCAGAATGCAAATATGTCGAGGTTTCTATGGCTTTCAGGCCAGAGCCTTTCCTGACCTACAGGGCTGGGGGGTGACTGTACTGCCTTGCCTTTGGATACAGAGAAAAAACCACAAACAAACAGCTTTTCACATTGGTGTGCTGAGCTGCCAGCACAGAACAGCATTAACAAACCTAATACACAATACTACCTTGGTTACAGAGTTGTGCCTGAGACACTGCACAGGATTGCATGTGTATGTTCTACAGTCTATGTATTTTAGTTTTGGTCTTTTAAAAAATGCTCTCATCCGCATGTAATCTAGTGTAACACTGCAGGTTTAGAGTAATGGTGGATAAAAGGTCATAAACACACAGGCTATTTGGAAACACTGGAAGCTTTTTCTTGTCTTGCACCACTTGTGCAGAATTCCTGCCTTTCTGCCATCAGTCTGCCCCCAGCGTTCGGGGAACATCTACTTCCACAGGAAATACATCACCTACTTAAAAATAATCTAAAACTCTGAGTTCTACCTGGGAAAAGCTATAAAAGAATTTGGATCAAACTGAAGTAATCTTGTGTGTGAAAACCCTTCTTCACTTACAAAATGCTGGAACACTAGATAACATCTACTTGTTTGTGCAGCCCTTTCATTTGCTTGCACTGAAGCAAAAAGGAATTCAGCATGAGGAACGGCTGCATGGTGAAGATCCTGCAGAACAAGGTAACTGCCATGCAGTAATTCAAATGCAAGCAGTGTAACTGCTTTTTGCATTCAGATCCATACTTGTATGAGGATATAAATTAATAAGCCCTTCTAAATGATTTTAGAAATATCCTCTTTGATCTAGACATATAAAACCTCTGAATACTTAGAATCACTAGATTTCACATGGCCCACATAGTCGTAATTATTTGCACTTACATGGCAAATATTAGAAATACATTTGCCTGCAGTTGAACAGGTAATTATACTGTCTATTATTCAGCTGAGCAAAGATCAAGCACTCTATATCTTGCAGTTATTGGATCTTATTCTAACCCTTTGCTTTGGAAAGGGGAAATAACCATCTAATTATATTACCAGTGCACAGTACTTTGTTTGAAAAAGACAACCTATAGTAGACAACTAGATTTTTTTCTAAGAGGACTTTTTATGAGATACTCTAAAAGCAGTCTCTTATGACTGAAGATTGTCTATTTCACTGTACTCGCATAGTAAAAATAGTTAAAATCTAATTACAAAGCTGCTACATGGTTATTTTGTGGTCTGTAAAATAAAACAGTATCCAGAATTTTATCTGAACAAAATACACCAGACAGTATAAAAATATTTCCCAACTGGAGATTGAAACATTAATGCTGGATTTGGTTGGTTTTTTTTTTTTTTTTTGTATAAAAAGTAATGTAATAATGGTTGACATTTATCTGCTTACCAGTCAAAAATATACATATGACTTCAAGGAGCTGTTCCAGGCTCATTTTCAGTGAGCTTGTGCTTTTGACCCCAGCAGTAATAAATGCACACGTGGAACACAGTTTCCTGAAAACCTGAACTACATCTTATTTCTAACAATAAGACTAATTTCTGGCTATGGATTTCCACTTATTTGCTTTGTTCAGGCAACTACAGCAGAGGAATTCCAGAAGCACCACTTCCGCTTTGAATGATGTTTGTTCAGTGCAACGTCTTCCTTTTCCCTCTCCTTTTTAACTCGCTGGTAGTGGTCTTCTTCCTTTAAATACCACACAGGCGGCCACCGATGCCTCTCAAAATATTCTTGATTATCTGATTAAAAAGAAACAATGAAAAAAATCCCCAAAGATGCCAGTAAGATACACAAATCCCAGAAAAGTCTTTCAAAAAGCTCTGCAGCTAATAATTTATCCACTCTCTATACTGGCTTGCTTATCAAGCATTCACACAGTTTCCTCAAATGCCTTAAGTGTGAAAAGACTTTGAAAGTGGTTACACACAAGAGGCATTCGTTCACCAAAAACTATAAAAAAGCAAGGCCTTTACAGAGTGTATTTTTCATTGCAGAGCCTGAAAAGAGCTCTGTTCCTTTTAGCATCTCTGAATTAGACAAAGAACATGATGCTTGCCCAGCAATCAGGCTAATGATTATGACCTTTCTTTGCAGATAAGAATTTATGAATGCTGTTCAAGATAGCACAGAGGTTTGGTCTCATGGCTTAGCTACATGAGCTCATCTTTATGTTTAATCAACTGGGTAGGGAGAAAGAAAGGGAAAATTGATGAAAACTGGGGGGGGGAGGTTGCCCATACCTGAAGATTTAGCTTTGATTTCCTTGCGGAATTTGGAGCAAACGCTGTTGTAATTGGTGCAGATGTAGTGCAAGCACCAAGCTGCCAGCTGGTTAGCATTGTGAAACTGTGAAGAAAAACAGAGTTTATTCCAGTTCCTGGGGTTATCATTCATTTTGCAGCCCCTATTAGCAGCTGAAGCTAGAATAGTCCTAGCAGATGCTACCTGGCCGTACTCTCCCAGTTCATTCTGACTGCCTGCTCTGATCTTGGGTTATAAGCACATCACAGTGAGCTACGTGCTGGCCACTAGGATATTCTAACAGTAGTTACAGGTATTGCTTCTGTCTCCAAACAGGAGAACAAAATAAAAGAAAAATTGCCCTTCTTAAGATGAAAATCAAGTGAAGTTCTGGTTTTGCAACAAGGTTACAGGTATTGCAGAGAGGCTCTTGAAAACAAGCTGCAGAGAATCTTGCATGGTGGCCAGCTTGTGCAGTGTTTTAGTGCTACTTCAAGCCAAGCTGCAGCTGACTCATTGTTAGTGTGAAATCAAGAATAATAAAATATAAACAATATTTTAGCTTGTTCCAGTGTATCTGGGAGTCTGTTTCATTTTGGGAAACAGAGGTGTGCAGTTTAACTGTGAGCTAGGGGCTCTCTCTTTTAATTTTTTACAGGACTCAAGAAAGCTCAAGAATGCATTTGAAGATAAAGAAGATTTGCACATACTCTGAATTATCAGATGATTGACTTTGAGTAGCCACTTTAAGTGTTCAAGAAATGTTGTTTTTGTAGTACAGGTCTAAATATATCTCCAAGAACTGAATTGAAAGGAACACAAGAATCAATCACCATTACAAAGCTGAACAGCTTCATTACATTGCTTTTCATGTTAGTGCACCACGGTCGTGAGAACATGGAGCTTGGAAGTTCCACAATCAAGACAAACTAAAATATATATTTGAAATATATATTTGAAAGACAACTCTTCTGAGGTTACTTAAAGGGATATTTTACCTTTGAACTAATGAAAAAAACCTTCTTTAAAATAGAAGATAAAACTAAGTTTTATAGTCAGTCACTCTCAGAACTGCAGACTTTGAGCCACTTAGAAGCAATAAGGAGCTCAGAATCAGTAAGGAGCTAAAAGCAAGTCCTGCAGCTGACCAGAATATCTTCAGAAGGCTGTGGACACTGACCTGTGCCAGTTCCAAATAGGAGAGCACTTCTCCATCTATTGCGACGCCGCTCATGGAGGCCTTTGTCAGCTCTTGCACTGCATGCTGCTCTGTTAGGGGAGAAAACTCATCACTCACAGGGGAAACAGTCACACTGCAAGGTCACATCATCTGCTGCCAACAAAGAACCCAGGCAGCATGTTCTCCCTCCTCCTGGTGCTAACCAGCATTATGCAGGGGTCACATTCACACACAGATCCTTGGCAAGCTCACATTTGGGGAAGTCAAACTCTGACCTTTAGAGCTATGGCTGAAGTGGTTATGAGCTATGGCTCATAACCACTCACAGAAAGACAAAGTTCAGCAGCGACAAGTCTCTCTCTGGCACGGGTACAATACTCAATTTAAATTAGAAACATGGATCAGCTGTCTCCTTTAGGTCATATGAAGTTTTTAATCAACAGTGCACTTGCCACTGAATTGTGGCTTTATTAATGAGTATACACACAGCATTGATAGAGAAAAGGTCACTTCAGGCCGTCTTTAGGTTTTCAGATCAGCTGGTCCTACAGATTCAGATGAAGGCTGACCAGCCCCCCCAACAATCACCTCAGTTCAAGATTCTCCTTTACCCTTTCCTAGAATCTTAAGTCTGAGTGATTTTTGAGAAACATTGGCAGTTGGTTTGATTCTGCTGGGTTCAGTTGTTGGCAGTCGCCTTTGGACTCAAAATTATTTCACCAAGAATTAAATGGAATGAAATATTCTTAATACTGTATGTATGTTTACACTACAATTACCTTTAAAAATACCCAAAACTTCAGCTAAAACGTGCAAATGAAATCTGGCAATTAAGATTTGGTCTGCCAGAACCAGTAAAGACAAGAGACACAGTCCTTATGCACAACTGAAGGAGAGCCAGGATTTGGTATGTGATTAAATTTTGCCTAAAAGTAGTCCTGTAGGTAGGACTTTGTTCCAGCTGTCTCTGAGTTTTGGTCTTGGTCATGTCTTATGAACAATGCCAAATTAATGACATAGAGAGAAACAAATTAAACACAACAACAAAACCCAAACAACCCCAGAGGTCTGGGTTGTGTATGGATTTATTTTTAAAACTTTAGTGGTATTTTAACCTGTAATTTTTCTTCAAATACGGGATTGAAAACATTTTCTTCCTGAAATGAGGGTTGAATCCGCATTTATATACCAAAATATCCAATTCCCATCTAGTGAAAAGGGACCTAGACAGCACTTCTAAAAACATGATCATCTAGATCAGTTTTGAATTGGCTGAGTTACTGTCTTTGAACAGAAATATAAAGTGGAACACTTCATTCATTACTTAATGGAAAACCTGGAGTCATTCCTGGTTTTAGGTAAATTAACAACAACAGAATGGATTATTGCAATCCACAGACATTATCCTCAATGCTTAAGAGAAGGTTTACTCTTTCTGTTTTTAAAGCACAGAAAACTTCAGTGTTCTGAGCTGGTTTAGCATGAAACTAAAAAAGGCAGGAGAAAGGCAAATACATTTCTCTGTGTAAAAATATCAATTTGCATTATAATATCCCTCTCAGAAGAAAAAGAAAATTATTTTCTCTGACACTTGAGAAAATCTTACATGTTCCAAAAACCATTAAAGCTCATTTCAGGTGCTGCAGAAGACAGTGCATTGGACAAGGACACAAACTCTTACCTGCTAGAGCAATCAGGTGAGGAAGGCAAAACCTATTTGCCAATGCAATTAACTCAAGTGTGTCCAGTTCCTGACTGGAGGACAGTTGCTTGGTATACAAGTAATCTAAAACTGCTTGCATGGAGGTCTTGTTTATGTTGGGCAGAGCTACCTGGAAAAGATATTTAAGAAAAGAATTTCTAATTATTAGGGGATTTTCATACAGCAGTTGTATTTCACTTCTCTCACTTTGCTGGACTCTCTCTTTTTCTCTTCAAGGTATTTCAGAAATGCAGGGAAAACATTTTTCAAAACAGAAATTTCCCATTCAAGTTCAAGACACTGCCAACAGGTAAGCATTGCTCTAGAGTCAGATCCTTTGCCAGGTTATATCCAAGCTGGAATTGGATCCACATCAAATAGTGAATCTGTTCAATGCTCTCTAGCCTGCAAATTGACAGCTACACATAAAAGTTACTGAGCACTTCCCATGCCAAACCTCCCTTGGCGGACTCCTTGAGGAATGCAATCTATCTGCTCCTGGCAAGGGATATTCTGCAGATTCTGAGAATTACACAAAACAAATGGTAACAGTGAAACCACCCCTCTCAGTCTTTTGGTAAATAACCAAATTGTCCAGGTAAACAAGGCTGAGAACTGAAGAAATGAGGAAATAAAAAGTGTAAGCCCTTTATGCCCCACACATGTAATGAGTGCAACCAGCATGGAATGAAGCTATCAAGACTAGGACAAAAATGGTCTAATTTCCCATGCTAAAGCAGGAACCTTTCATGCACATCAGCCACTCTGGGAAGCAACTCAGCTCCCCAAGTGAGAGCAGCTAGCTGTGAAACTCATTCATTATTGATACACTTTTGTTAATGCGGAGAACTGTAAATTTAATGAATGAGTTCATAAAATTCACCCCAAATACAGAAAAGGTAATATGTAAAAATAGATAGTTTTAGTCTTTGTAAACCATTCAGTTCATATCTATCTGTATTTTAAAACTTCCAAAAGCATTACTGAATGTTTTAAGCTCTACAAAATGGAAGCTAAATATTTTAAATTGGAAAGATGAGCTAGGACTGGGAAGCTAATCCTTAAAAATAGGCTGGTAGAAAATAAATGCATATTCTTCATTGCCAAATGCTGCGTACTAGAATCAAACTATGTATTTTTAATTAACCACTTGTTGAGTATGCCCCTGGGAAAGGAATTATGTTCACAGCTGTATTAGAAGAAGCCAGAAAAATCTAAGTAGAAAAATATCTATCAGAATATTAAACACAAAAAACTTGAACACTTCATATGAGCATATAAGTATGGAACCAAACCAAACTAAACAAAACAAAAAAAAAAAAAACCAACTGGGTATGGATAAGGCACAAGAAAAAATATTAGCAGAGTGTTTGGAATTTGAAAAACAGGCCATGAAGGCACGTGAAAATACAAAGCTGCTTCTGCAAAATCTTATTCAAAGCATTGAGATCTTTTAAACTGTATTGCATACCTGCTGTACTCCAGAGGAGATGATGATGCATTACAGAATGTATGCTGAGTTTCTACTAAAGTTAGAATTTCTCCTAAAGCTAGCTAAGTTTCTACTGTGAAAACAGCTCCCTTTTCTAGTTTAACACTCTTTAACCCTTTAACATCTTTCATTTCTTTATCAATGTCCCTGTCCCAAGTATTCTTTGTAGTGATTTTGGTTTTATAAATATATATTCACAAAATCTAAGAAATTATTTTAAAGAAATGCACAAATTCATACTTAATTTTCTTCCTCATATTTAATATTTTACAGGACTCTGGGTTTAAACACACAGTCCAATGCTGGAGGAAGACTCATGATTGGAGAAAGTATGCTGTCTTCCTGGCATTATTTAATGCCTTAAGAAGAATAGCATCCCAGGTTTGCAAGGCAGAATAAATCCCTGACTCTAGGGATTGTTGCAACCTTTCAAATAGATGATGCTTCCATCACCCTAAATCCATCAGACATTGTAAACAAAAGAGACAAAAACAGATAAATACCTCACTGTTGGAGCTTTCAATAAATGATCCTCCAAACATAGCAGACATCCACTCACAGCTGGAGATCAGCAGTGGCTTGTGGGCCTTGATGCTTCCATCGTCCAATTTAAATGTCACATCTGCCATGGGAACAGAGGCACAGCAGTGCTGCAAGTCTGTGTTTAAGGTGTAACCTCGTCTCAAGAATGCGTTTCACTTGCACGCTGTTAACCAAGGACATCCTTCACTTCCCATGACTCCCACCCCAAAAGCAACTCTAGCATTTTAAATAAATGAAAAGCCTCTCTTGTAAAGGGGGATATTGGATGTTCAACATTCCTGAGAATTGGGTCGCTTATTTAAAAGCTGTGAGTAGATTTTGAGAAATGAAACTACAGAATCCCAGGTTGGAACAGTTGGACTGAGTAACACTACAATTTTGGGGTCATCCCTCCTCTCAGAACGATGTAAGCTGTCACAGTTTTTGAAGTCTATGAAGTGACAGTAACATAGATGGGAAAGAAAAAGTTTTCTTCCTGCTTAAGCATGTATTTACTTACCAGAAAATGTCCCTTTGCAAAGGCACTCTTTTATCCGATTAGCTTTTCTGACATGAAATGCTTTAGTAATCTCTTGATTCATGAAGGCTTCTTTATTCATAATATTCTCCACCATCATTCGCAAGTCAAATACTTCCAAGATTTCAGCAATCTGAGCCAGTCTGGTGAGGTCTTTTTCGTTTTCATCCAGTTGCCCTGTGTATAAAAACTGCAAAACAGTTTTAAAAGGTGCGGCCTGCACAGACGAATCCATTTTTACCACAGTTACAGGACACGTCCGCTTTGAGACAGGATTCACTTGCATTTCCTTATGCACACTCACAAACCCCTTACCCCAGGACGACAGAGATCTTGCTGCAGAGTTTGTGTCACCAGATTCAGGTTCTAGCACGTTTAAAGACTCACTACTTTCTGGTGGGGGAATTTTAACATCAGGAGATTTCAAGGATGCCTCATCACTGTCACTGTTTGTCTCAAGGTGACTTGTCAGAACATCCTTACTTGTATTTTCTTTATTACACTGCATTTCATCCGAGTCTGGACTTTCCTCACATTCCATTAAGAAAAGGTCATAAAACTTTGAAGAGGAGGTAGCTAGGTAAATCTTGTGAGCAAAAATGCAGTCCTGCTCCTGAAGAACAAACATGACATCTGCACACAGAGGGCTGTCCAATAAATATCCAGCTTCATTCATGCTCGGCACGGGACACTCGGGGATTTTGATAACTGGAGGAGGGGCTTTTGGAGGTAGGAATGGAGCCTGAAGCAAAGGTTTCTGGACCTTCTTCAAATGAGATTTCCAGAACTGAAGGTGTCTTCTGGAGATCAGGGCAGCTCTAATTGCATTGTCAAACACATCTTTAATCCCAAACTGGTCAAATACACTGGTTTCATAGTATGGTATCCCGAGTTCCTTGGCAACCTCTCTGCCTCTCTCTGGTGGCAAAATGTCTCCCCTTTTGATTGGCCTAGGGTTAAACAAAAAATTAATCTTGTCACATACAAGGATCATCACAAAGTTACTCCAGAAAGCATGGAATTTTACCAAATATTCAGCACTAAATCCAAGATAACTGTCATTCAAATGAAAGAGAGTATAAAACTAAGCCCACAAAGCCCTTTGGAAATCTACAATCATGACTCCACAGAGTTTTAGAACAGCACATACTTGTAATTTTATTTAAGTTTGGTGGTGTGTTTGCAAGGTTACTAAATATATGTAGAAATCATTTATGCAAAATGGAGCTGCCTCTTACTTAATTTGATAGGATACTTAAGAACTTTCATTATTTCAAAAACCTTCCAACACCCCTTACTAAGATATTCTGTCAGAACCTTTCTTTGCATCCATCATTTAAACACAAATTAAAATTCTCATGACATAAAAATGCCAGAAATACAGCTAAATATGAAATGAAAATATTTCTTAAGCTCATGCTTTTTAAAGAAAATCATAGTAGCCTATGACAAAAGAGTAACTGAACACACACTGCAAGAGATAGGCTTGTTTTGGCTGTAGATGCATTATGTGGGAACTCATGAATTTCCAGAGCAGCTCTAGTACATGATGCAGGGTAAACAAACCAGTAAAAAGTCTGGGCTAGGATCCATTTTCCCAGCAAAAAAAATCATCTCCCCAGAAGACAGGACCCAAGAGTGTGTTCTGTGATCCCACCAGATTGGGCAGACACGAGCTGGCACAGACAGAACACGCCCCAGACAACAGCTTGCGGAGTGCCAGCTAATAAATAACCAGTTCAGGTGGCAGGAGTCTGTGCCAGACACGCAGAGTTCTGACTCAAACTTACTAATGGTGAAATCAGGGAGGATTAGGGCAAAAGAAGAGTTTTGAAAAAAGACCATTTCCTTTTAAAGAGTCAACCAAAAAGCCTGCCCCGCCCTCACAGCAAAGAAATGTTTAATAAACAAACAGACCTATGAAAATCATATTGCTAAGTCAAGAGCTTGACTGCAATGTAAAGCAAAGTTTTCTAAGGGCCCACAAAATATTAATTCAATCTCTTTACGGAAATTTGTTACAATATGGTCATTAATTACACAATCATGGATATTATTTCCGTGAATCTGGTCTCATTCAAATTCCTGTAAAAGGAATAAATTAGAAGCAAGCCGGTTATTGTGGGACTGTGGTGGCTGAATATGTGAATGGTTGTGTTTTGTATCTGGGAAAAACAAAGCTTCTCTAGAACGACCCCCAAGCTCTCTTTTCCTCTCAGAACTTTTAGAAGTTTAATTTGCAACCATTTCACTTTTTGCTATGATCTAGGATTACATTTACAAAAAAAAGAAAAAATTGAGAATTAGGAAATTTCGAGTAGAGTCTTCCAATTTAAGACAGTACCTGACAAAAGTGAAAGGATAAGACATGGTACACATGTTAATGGAGGAAGACACATAGGAAAACCTTCCATTATCATTACCATCTCTATCTTTCTGTAGTTTTCTGCCACCCAAACACATTTAGACATCCAATGTGCAAAAACTGTGGGAAACTTAATAACTGTGTGTGTTAAAGAACTAATCAACTCAGACAACAGAATTAAAAAAAAACCACATATATTCTCATTGTAGAAAAAAAAGGAAACTAGGCTCTCCAATTTCTCTTTTGCAAATGTACCTGATTACCAAGGTGATTTTTTTTTAAATTCTTATTTTTGTTTAAACTTTACCTTGCCAAAGGCCGTCTGGCTCTGTTAACAGCCTCGAGATCTGCATAGCGGAGATCCAGCTGGCAGCCCACCAGAATGACAGGTGTGCGAGGACAGAAGTGCTTGATTTCTTGATACCACATTGTTTTCACATGATTCAGGGAATTAGGATTAGCAATTGAAAAGCACAGAACAACAACATCGGACCTAGAAAGGTAACAAGAAAATACCTGATAAAAACCCCACAGATTATTTTTGCTGCAGTTTCACCTATTTTCATTACTACTCCACTCTGCTCTTTGACAAACGTGCTGACACCCAGATGTCAGAATACATGTTGTTCGTGCAGAGGTTTGAGAGAAGCTACACATTTCACCACAAAAGCATGGGAGCACAAAGCCACATACCTAAGAAGCACTGCCCCTCCATGCCGAGATGATCCCAGCACGTGTGAGCAGAGCACTAAGAAGAGAGGTAGGGCTTTCCATTCTCTACTTTTACACAACAGTTACTCACAGGGCTGCCATTGCTCCAGAAATAATTCTGCTGTCTGGACACCTAAATTACAGTTCAAAGGTCATTGGCGCTTAGGAATTAGAGAGGAGCTGCGCAAAACTTCAGAACAGCCACACAGGCAGACACAGATCACTTCTGAACTTGTCATGGAGAAATACCTTTACTGCACTGTTTGAAGTACTGAAGTGGTTGCCTTCGCAATGTGCTTTGCACAGCAATTCTCCAATGTCTTTAATAAATAACCTGTTAGAAGGGCAAACTACTGCAGAATGACCGCTTCTACAATATCAGCAAAAATAAACATTACAGTGAAAATAAGGTCAGTAAACTGTAGAATAGGACGGTGGCTTAAATTAGAGTAAGCATGACAGTATTTGCAGACTTTTCAAGGTTTCTAAGAAAACAGAAACTAGTTCACTAAATAAACTTGCTTTATAAATTCTAAGTATGAGGATTAAGGTTGACAGTTCATCCACAGAACCACCGCCTAACTCTTGTCAGAGCTGGCACCCAAAGGCAGAGAAATGATTGAACACTTGTCTCAGGGCATACCTTACTAGGGGCAATTTCATTATTTATAAACAAGCAGTTCTCAAGCTCTTGGGTCTCTTATGGGAAAAAAAAAAAGAAAGAAGAAAAAAGAGTTGTACTGAAACTCTTGAGAAAAATTCAGGAGAAGGGACATTCTGAAGAGGCAACTTATTGCTATAGAATTGTCAGCAGGATAAGCTCAGCAATACCATCTGTGTCTCGGTTCTGTTATTCTTTAATTTAGAACCAATGTGTTGCATCTGCAGTTTGTGTCATGTACAGAGCATCAGCAGCAGTGAATCTTAACATTCACCTTTTAAATAATGAAATACCTCCTCAGTAGTGCTGCTTTCTACATTTCACTGAAGGCACAGATATATCCAGCTATTTCTAAAGATAGCTGCTCACAATATGGGGACTGCTGTGAGCATCAATTTAATGCAAGAGAAATGCTCCTGCTCCAAATTTCTGTCTTATATAAACTGCAACACATCTGTCATATCTAGGAACAAGGCCTCTTCAAACTGGAAAGTTATCTAGTAAATAGTGAAGGGCTAAGCAGCCAACACAATGGTCTGCTGCATAGCTGGGGCAGACATGCTTTAAACTCAAACTTGCTCTATTCAAGCCCAGGTAAGAGTAAAACCTAAACCCCAGCAGACGTCTGCTCAGCTCCCAGAAAGAGAAATCAATGTACAGCTAAGATACAAAAACCTCTGTGTTACATGGATTCTAATACGGTCAATTGTTGTTTAATTGAAGGCCATCATGACTGCTGGAGTGGCAAGCGTTGGCTGCCTGGCTGCTCCTAACTGCAACTAAACATCTTAGAGAGACAGCCTGTCCAGCGTCCTTCAGAAATTAATACCTAAGCCCAGTAATTGCAGTCACGAGTACCAGCCCTCCTGACTTTACAAGGCACAAGACACACATCACATCTCCCAGAAAACCAAAAGGAAACAACTGCAGCAGGCGTTCAGGGGCAGGACGCAGCAGTTCCCCCAGGTGCCCGACGCTCGGCTGGGCTCTGGAGGGAGCCAGGGGTGAGCTGTGTCCCTGGGCAGGCTGGCCCTAGCACAGCCCTGCATGTGTTGCAGCCCTTGCCAAGGGAGTATCGTGTTTTTGCCACCGTGGATCTTGAGCGACTCCTCACCTCTGACCTTTGCTGGGCAACCATAAAACAGAGCTGAGCAAAGCTGGGTTCTTTTTCCAGAACTCACTGCACTGCACTCACAGGACATTCTCATTTTACTGCCTTCCACATGAAAAGAAGAACAGAATAAAGAGGTAAAAAATGTGATTTGCAGATTATTTATCCTTTGTTAAAACCTGGACTTCCCAATAAAACAAAGATTCCTGAGAGTTCTGCACTGGGGAGAGAGAAATTAATGGTTCTGTGCCATAAACAGGACGGATGGGAAATCACTTGGTAGTGGCAGAGTTCACACTCTGGACCAGCACCACAGCTGGCTCTGCTGGCTCACAAAATACAGCCACTCTATCATAATAAATTAAGTTTTCATTCAAGTCATAAGCACAATTTGCACTCAGTACAAACTGGAGACAGAAATGTATGAGGAAGATTAACCATCTACATAGAACTCTGAGCATTTGAGGAAACACGTCCTTTGGAAACCTATATTAAAGTACCTACAATTCCTATTGATGTCAAAGGCACATTTACAACTTGCTAACACTGCAGTGTAAAGTTTGGTTTGACATTTGGTTATAAAAACGAAACCCTGTCAGGTTAAAATAATGCATTAATATTTCCTAAACATTAAAAATTTACCAATGTTATTTTAATATTCTCAGGGAATGTAAAAGGGTATGATTTTTTTTAAATGCCTAATTTATTGCCATTTTTGAGCAGTTTCTTTTTTGTGTTGCTTACCTAGAGAATGACAAAGAAGAAAACAGAAGTAAAACCTGATTTGTCCTTTCTCTCTGCAGCAATATGTTCACAAATACAATGCTTATTATAAAAACAAAATTTCATAGCCATTTCCCAGTAAAATTCAGGAAAAATTCAAGAAACATTTTTATAAACCTAAACACCAAGAAGGGCTTTATAGAATCATAGAATAGTTTGGGTTAGAGTAGACCTTAGAGATCAACACTTTCCACTCCCCTGCCATGGGCAGGGAGACCTTCCACTAGACCAGGTTGCTCAGAACCCTCTCCAGCCTGGCCTTGGACACTTCCAGGGATGGGGCAGCCACAGGTTCTCATGGCAACCTGTGCAGGGCCTCAACACACCCACAGTAAAACATTTAATATCTATCTTAAACCTCTCTCAGTTTAAAGCCATTTGCCCTTGCTTTGCCACTACATGCTCTTGTTAAAGGTCCCTCTCCAGCAAATGCTTTAGACCTTCTCCATCACATTCCTCCTGCAGCACCATCCAATCAAGGTGGGTAATAGATAAGGCACTGTGTGCATCCACCTTTGTTAAATACAACATGTATAAATATATATATATTGGATATACTTTATTTGATACTGAAACATCATGAGAAACAAAGCATTGTAAATAACTCAGTAAACAGAAATGGAAGCTTGGATATCCAACACTGTCTTGCAGATTCTGTGGTAGATGCTGAAAATGCATAGCTGGTTTATTCTTACATTCTACATTTTCATAGGTTTATCAGGAAAAAACTGTAAGCCATCTATTCTTATTTGAATTCCTGAACCTACTCAAGCATCACCAAAACCCCCTAATTTCTGTGTGACTTGCTCTAGCATGTGATCAACCACCATTTGAGAAACACTCTGCATCACTAGTGGAAGAAAACAGGTTTCCTTCTATTCCCTGGGGCTCCAAAGAGGGAAGAACACAATGTAGATGTGTGGGACTTGGAAGGGGGAAAAGGGAGCAGATCCTTTCAGCTGTAGGCAAACCAACCACCACTCCCATGTTTGTCACCTCCGGGCTGACCAGACTCCTGGAGTCTCACATTAAGAGTCAGAACAGCGTAAGAGTACTTAAAATGCTCCCCTTGGAGTCACAGAATTTTGTATTTTTTAATGGAAATTACAGACATCTGAAGTCTACCCAATGTGGTCTAAACATAGCTGTGGCCTTCCTTCTGTAGGAGATTCCTGTGGGCAAAGAAAGAACCTCACCTCTATCTGGAGAGGCAACACATCTACCTAACACAGGTACTACTTCAAAGCATGCAGGGATATTTTCCCAAACTTGGGTAAGAAGAACTTTTGAGGGAAGCTACTACCCCTTTTTAGAGTTCAGAGAACGAAAAGAAACCCTCTAGACAGCTGAATCTCTGGCAGGATTGAGCCCATGGTGTGCTGCCACCCTGTGAGCTCCCAGGGTGTGAGTTACGAACTGGATCAGATGTACAGTGAGCATCCAAGCCACTGCCAAAAAGCAGGTGGTACAGCACTGACAAAGACAATTTGACAGGAGCTATCTCTGCTGTCTTCCTGCACAGTCCTTCAACCCCCTGAAAGGAAAGATTGTGTAGGGCAGCAGCCTGAGTGCAAATACCAGCTTCCACATTCCCAAACACAGTAGGTTCAGGAATTAGAATTCTCAGGAATTAATCTGAAAATCTCATTTATGGCTGAGCAAAACCCTGCTATATCTCCGTGTCAGCCCAAGTACATTTTGAAGAGAGAGATTAACTCAGTTAGACAACATTTTTCATGCAAGCATCTCAATAAACTGAATAAAAAAATTTGTGCAGATAAGCAAGGCTGACATGGGTTTAAGTGGATTCAGATTTTAGTAAATGCAGTTGCAGCCATCACATGAAACGAGAAAAAATTCATTAAGTGTTTGGTGAACATGAAATTACCTCAGGACATGGGATTTATGTGCACACACTCCAAATAGATGAGAGGCTAGAAAAACTGAAATGCAGGGGGTGCCTGCCAGGTGAAGAACTGAAGATATCCAGGTAAGGCAGGGCAAGACCATGCAGTGCCCTGGGTGTGAGCAGGAGAACCAATTAATTCTATGCTTTACCTACGGCAGCGAAGCTTCTTAAGTGCCAGTGTAATGTGGGAAACTGCCAAAATGCCCTGAATTACATTCAGATGTGGTGAGTAGCATACAGATCTATTTCTGTAATGTCATTTTCAGTCGGAAACAACAATAACAAAAAGAAGAAAAAGCTACGTTTAAGAAAATTGCCTATTTCAAGACTGTGCTTCAAAAGTGGAAAGAGTTTTCCCATACATTCCTTGCAAACAATACATCATTCTTAAATGTTAACCATTTTCAAATCTCTTCTATGTCCTTTGAAGTACTCGTGGGAAAACACTGGTGCACTTACAGAGGATGACAAAAAATGTTTTGATATCACAAATAATGATTAAAATAGCTGATTTTGCAGAAGCTTTTAAGAGCTACTCTTATGGCACAAATGGCAGACCAGCAGTAATTCTAAAAAGAATGGCAAAGTTGTGTGGAACTATGTAACAAGAGAAAACCAAACAAAATATTAATTTAAAGGACTGCTTACACAGTCTTGGAATTTGGTTTATTTTGTTGGTGACGATGTGAAGGAAATTCACCCTTAAGTCTGATTCAACATTTACCTATGAAAAATTCCAGCTTAGTGCTAAATAGGACCTTGCAGTTGAAACAGGCTGCCTGCAAGATACCCCAGCATGATTCTGGGCCAAATTTGGCCAGTAGACTCAGAAAAATGCTCTTTGGAATCAGGTATATACATTCACCATAAAATACTAATATGTGCCCTTTTCCCTTTCCTGAAGCAGAGATCTTGGTTACTGCATTTCTAATACAGGAATAAGAATTCTATGATAAACAGACACAGTTAATTGATGCTGTAATACTGAAATATTCTAGGTATCACATGCTAAGTCAGGGTTTATATAAGCAAGACATAAAGCCTGAGATCAATGGAGAAGGATGAAAGAAAATGCTGGAGCAAGTGAAGGTACAGTGCCAGCTGGAACATGTCTGATCAACTCAGGACATACACCAAAATACACAAAAGGGGCTTGTAAGACATATGAGCTGACTGCTGCCTCCAGGCAACAGTCAGAAGACAAAATAATGAGCGATAAATTCACAAAGCAATGGAGAAACCAGAAACACAAGGAAAGGTGGGCATTCTAGTCTTATTTTTGGTTATTGTAAGAAGGCTGCTTACAGATGAGAACTGCATGCTCACTCTTTACAGAGAGCCAACTAACTTTCACCAAAGACACTGACAAAGAATAAATGAAAGAAGAAATTAACCATTTCTTTACTCCTGGCACCATCGTCTCAAAACACCCCTGGAACCAGTGGTCAATCAGAAGAACATACTGAGTTTAAAAAAGTTAAGAAGAGATTTAGTTAAAACATCAGCTGAAGCAGCATGTTTAGAAGAAAAAAAATATTTGCAGGTAGCAGAGGGATGTAAGGATGGAACAGGAAAAAAAATTAGATAGAAGGTCCAAAGTAAAATCCCAAAATTCATTAAAAGTGCAATTCCTTAAAAGTACTGCTGAAGCCAAGGAGGGAAAAACCCAGAAAAGATGAAAAAATAAGAGGGTTTGCACCCAGTATGGGAATGGCTTCTGAAGTCAAAGAAGAAAGGGATGCTGAACATTAGGAGATGCATCTCTTTCTCTGTGGAGAAAATATGCACTTTTATATTTTTGCTTTCTTTGGGCTATCACCAAAACCAACCTCCTTCTCTTTTTCAAATTTAAATTGAACTATCAAGAAATGTTAACCGGCAAGTTGATGTGGCAAAGTTATTGAGAAGAACTCATTTGAAAACAGTCACAACTGGTTGTGCAGAGTGTTTTCCATAGTCTTACATGTTTCAGGAAACTTAGACTGAGACCCTTGGAGTGGAAAACAGCACAAGAAATCCACCTAGTACCTATTCACAAAGAAATAATTCACTAAGATCAAGATTTTGACAGAAAGTAGCTTCCCACACTTATCATTTCCAAAAGATTTTGATGTTGCCTTGCAGCCTTTCAGTTCAGAGCCCAAATGCCTCTTTCCACCCAGCCCCTGACTTAGGAAAGAAAGGCAAAATGTGAAATGATGTAACGCCACCAATAACAACTGCCACATGCTTTTTTTACTCCTTAAGGAAGGCTTTAAGTGTTGGGGGTGTCTTTCTATTACAGATAAATTACTTATACATGGAGTTGAGCCTCAGGCCCACCAACAGCCATTTGGCACACACCTTTCTAAAGACAGGATTCCTAACAGAAATTCCATAGCAACCTTTCTCCTCACAGTATGGAACCACGGTGGGATGCAGAGAAGAAAAGTAGATCGGCATTAATTTAAGTGGCCTAAGTAATAAAGCATTTATTTTCCCATCAGCTGAATGAAAAACTCTCAAATATTCATGCAGGTAACAAAAGAAGAAAAAACAGTGCATACACACAGCATATCAGAATAAAGTTACTGGAGAACGCTGTCTCTGTGAACTTCTCTGCTTATTCCAGTCTTTCTTGGGCCTAAGTCAGACTCAAAAAAATCATAACAAATAAATGTGTATGTTGTAAAAATGATTTTTACAGCTCTTCATGATCACATGATGAAGAACCTGAATAGCTTATAAACCACTGTAAAGGAGAAGGGGAAGCTCACAAATTTGGGTAGCTGAAGATGATTTGAAGACACTGCCTATCACTTTTTTGTGGCAGAAAACATAAGAAAAGGAAGCAGCCAAGCTGAGAGACATCTGATGGATTCCCCATCAGCTGAGCCTTTGCTAGCAAAGCAAGAGCCTGAGCTGTGTCTGTTAAGTATCTCTGCTCTAAAGAGACATCTCTGGATCCCTTCCAACGCAGGACAGTAATGGCTCATGAGGCACAGAGAATGTGTGAGCTTTCACTCACAAGGCACTTCTGAAACCTCAGACCTTCTCTGAAGAAAGGAGGGGAGCTGCTGGCCCAGTCTCAGTTTAGGCACCAGCTGCTCCATGACAGAGCGCCCTGATCTAACTAAAGGCAGACCAAGTAACTCTGGGAAGCCACAAACCTCACCCTATTCTCACTGAATTTGATGAACGCAAATACCATTTTACATCAAAGCTACCTTAGTTTTGTTCTTACAGAAATAGCATCATCATTGTCCCTTGAGAAAAAAAAACAGAAAGAGGTTGGTGGAAGTGTTCAGACATCAGGAATAAAGCCCTGTTCTCATGGACTCCTTTCAGCAGCATTCAGAAGGTGTATTTTTAGGGATTCAATTACATTGAAGTAACTAGTGAAGGGTATTGTAATCACACAGAAGAAGTCGAATGCACGTATTCCTCTGTACACATACAATACCCACACAGCTTACAAAATCCATTCACAACAGAGGAAATACTCTAAAGTCTGTATTTTAAGAGGCTCTGTCAGCAGTCTCACAGCAAGACTCATTCACATTTGTAAGTCATGAGGAAAAAGCTGTTTTCTGTCCATGCTGTATGAACAGATTTTGTTTGGTCTACAGCTCATATTTAAGTTGCAAGTAAATAAATCATCCTGACTGAATTAGCTGACAGCCCCCACTCATGGTATTGAGAATAAATAATTAATTGGGACTGAATTAACTCTTTGCAGGTTTGTTTACACATACTAGAGCTGCATGTTAAATAAACAACAGGATACAGAGGCTATTTATTAAATTACCCAAACATGCTTACCTGAGGGGCAAAAAAAGAAGAAAAGGATGCAAAAAGTGAGAAAAAGAAGTACAAGCCAGCTTTTAGAATTAGTTTGAACATGATAATATACTGACACTCTCATTCAAAACCAGATTGGACAGGAGGATGGAAGATAGTGAATCCTGACAAGTTGAAATGTAAATTAAGATGT
Organism: Eopsaltria australis; assembly: GCA_034509425.1. Classification (NCBI taxonomy): domain Eukaryota; kingdom Metazoa; phylum Chordata; class Aves; order Passeriformes; family Petroicidae; genus Eopsaltria; species Eopsaltria australis. Next base: position 4,451,994 of record JAVTVJ010000138.1, read on the forward strand.
TTTCTTGTCCTTACACTTGCCTCCCAGAGAAACTGCTACAGAATAACAACTCGGGCTTTAAATGAAGTTCACACCTCATCTGCAGGCTTAGAGAATACAATAGCACCAAGACTAGATTGTTATTAAACAAAGAGGTGCCTGGGAGCTGGAAATCAATACACTAAATCATAACCAAGACATTATCATGTTACAGCATTTTGGGATGATTGTCACCAAATGAAACCCTATGGGAGATTATCAATAAATGGCTGTTTGGCATCCCATGCTGCCTAAGCTGAACTGAACAGAGTATTTCCAAAACTAAAGCACACACTTTAGTCTAAAGGGGGGAAAAATGTCATTCTGTAAAACTGCAGCAAATATTTCCACAAGTCTCTGCAGCCACATACCCCTCACTCCCTTAAGCTGTCAGGAACTGTTTCCCAAGACTCCCAGAGGAGTGTGATTATTAAACTAAACACCACAGAGCAGAATGCAAGCTGATCTCACTCTCCATACTCCCATTAAGGGATGGCAGTAGAAACATTAACTATTCCATCCCCAGTGGCGTTTAATTCTGTCACACGAAGATAGTGGAAAACAGATTCCTTTTTCTCATTCTCCTTTCATGTTTCTATCTGTGAAAAATAAAGAGTTAAGAAGGATTTATCTGTGCTGCAAGTGCTATTAACTGTTCACCTTGTCATCTATAGCATAATCTATTTATGTAACATTTTCTAAAACTGTATGGAGGAAACTTTTCCAATAAGCAGCAGGTGAGTTAATGACTTGCTGGCTCTTGTTACACCAGGTTTAGGACAATTAGAGGTCTTGGCTGAATGTTTGCTGGAGTAAGCCTTCCCCTGCATAAAGTGCAGATGCACAGAATTTTTTTAAGATAACCAAAGGTTTACATTATTATATTATTTTTCAGACAGTCAAAACACGGGGCACTTGCAGGTGTACCCTTGAGCAATTTGGCATAAAATAGGCCTTTCACTGTATTGCAAGATTTGACAAGCTGACTAGACTGCAGCTCAATGTACAGAGGTGACTTAAAATAAATTCCTATAAATATGAACATTTAGCATTGAAAATCTCTTTTAAAAAAATGCCAACTGAGATAAAATACTAAACAGTCGGCTTTCAATGCAACATTAACATTTTCAAAACAACCAAGTACTTAAGCAGTGCTTACAATCTCAACATTTAAAGTATTTCTTTAGAGTTTCCAGTTACTTTCTTCATTAATAGACTTGTAGGACAGCAGGCTTCCAGAGCAGCCTTTTAAAGCTTATGAGGATATAGCAAACCTCATTCTGCACAAGTTCAGTTCTGCTAACATCACAAATGAATCACTGTGTTCATATGCTTAATCCTCAAGTTCTCAAGTTATTCACGTCCTCCTTGGCGCTTGCAGGATTAGAATCTAAGTATGTTGTTTCCTCCCTCTCCCGTCCTGTCAGTAAATGTGGGATCAGGGTTCAAAACATGCCTGATTCTGTTCTCCTAATCTCCAGTAATCTTCTCAGTGACACAGTATCTGTTGCAGAATATCAGGAAGCCACATCAAAGTGGAACGAGTGGAAACATGAAGTTACATCCAAGTTTATCAATGCAGGCTCCACATGCTGCCAAAAAGGTAAAACAGTATCTATGGACATCTTCCAGGAGCACTAAATATTAAGGTAAATATTACCTTAAAGTTCGTAACTTCTCTCACAAGCTTATTTACAAATGGTACAGGTTGTGCAGGCCAGATTAGCTCCTGACAGAAAATTCCAGGTAATTCATGACTCTGTGAAAACTCAACTAACAGAGTGCTGTACACAACAGAGGGTTTGTACAGACAATCAGAGTTCTACAGCCTGAAAATTTAATGGGTGGATTCAACCAGCAGAACCCTCCGCAGCATTTCTAAGGGGTAGAGAATAGAAAAGACCATCCTCCTTCAAAGTCATCAGGCAGCACAGAGAGAAGAAAAACAGCAAGACAGTACATTTTGGCCACATGCAATAGAAAGCTGGGGCTGACACTTTACAAAGGGCATTCCCAGCTGGAAAAACAAGTGTCTGTCTATGAAGGTCTGACCAACTGCAGCAACTGAAGCAGATATGAAAAGGTTATGAAAAAGTTCAACAAGGTGAAAAAATGTGTGAGTATTGAGACCTCTCAAATGTGAGTTATGAAAATATATGTCCAAAACCCACCTTTAGCTCAGTATTTGCCTAATACAGCTGTTCTGCTGTCTGTACTGCCACAAGGTCAGATCTAATTAAACAAACCAGAAAGACTATCACTGGCTTCAGTCCTTGCTGAAACTATGCTGAACTTTTACATATATATATACACACACACATATATAATACATGCTGGAAAAATCTAGCTCACATTAATTTACATATATATTTATTATACATGTATTTTTTAGAATTTCCAGGGTTAACTGATTCACTTACAGACATTTTATATGTACAGAAGAAAAACCTCTGCTTTAATTAAGGAAATACAGAAGAGCCTCATCTTTCATGAATCTGGCTCTGCTCTCAAGAGGTTAGCTGCTCATTCAACATCACAGGTTTTAATAAAATAAATATTTCATCGAGTAAGAGTGATATTTCCCGACATCTCTCCTTGTTTGTTGCTTGTTAAGCAATTATATCATACACTGCTTATACAGGCAGAGAATGCTCATGTTCAATTTCGTGAAACTGCAATCTTATTTTGGAGAATGCTCTTTAAAATTCAAAATAGGACAACAGTTGTTGACAGAGCTTAGCAGGCTGTTCAAGGAAATGTAGCGTAGTAAAACTATGCTGCTTTTTGAATATTTATATCTTTTTAATCCTTGCAGCAGATAATCCTCTTTGCAATGGGCAGGAACATGAATACCCGTGATTGTTAAGTCCTTGCTTTTCAAAATTCAGATTTACAATTTATATTTCTGCCCCAAAATTTGAATGCAAGTATTCCTTAAAATTTTGCTTGGGTCAATTTACCTTCCGTAAGCAAAGCGCCTGTCTTTGTGGTGGTCCCCAAAAGTATCCCACAGCCTGAGGGAAACACTCACTTCATCCACAACATCTCTTGAGCGTTCAAGGACCTAGAACAGAACACACAGAACATTCTCTTTCCCTCTATCAAACAATTCCTTTTCTAATTCACCCCATGAAAAGGTCCAAAGCATACTAGGTCAAGAGTCTATCCCATGTAGTTATTACCAAATGATGCATCTTATAAAACAGGCATAATATTTATCTCCCTAAAAAACAGGTTTGATAAAGAAATTATTTTAGAACGAGAGGCGTACCAGACCACGGCTGCAGTAGAGATCACTCACAAAATACCTGTGAGCTCATTGCTGCATGCAGGCAGGGTAAGGCTTGCCAGTAGACAATAGCAGCACCTCAGAGCATGTGCTGCACACTTTGCACACCTGCAGTCCTTACCTCCTGGCAGACACGGTACTGATCAATGGCCCAGACGGTTGGGACGTGCGTTGCCAGCAGCTGATACTGAGTCAAGGTTGTGTTGCAGGCTCTCGCACAGATCAGACGAGTCTTTCCCACTGCATTGTCTCCAACCACCACACACTTGATGGTTTCAACGTTGGGCCTTTCGTAGTCCATGTCAATGTCCATTTATCAAAAACTGGAACAAGACAGTTAAACTTGTTTTCTACTTCTGTGTGAAAACAGTGCTATTTACAACCAGAGCCTTTTACTTCCACTTCTTGAGAGATGTCTGAAGACAACAAACTCTTAAGGAAAAGTGTGGATAAACTGTCCCAAAGTAAGCCAGCCAGTCCTTTAAATACTGCTCGGTTATGCAAATACACAAGTGTTTTGACCGCAGTGGCTTTATGCTGTTCACATGTTATTTTCCCTTTGGTTTCTGTAAACACAAGCCTGTTTGCAGAAGACAGATCTTGGTGAAACAAGGACAGCTAGCACAAACTTACCTCTTGCTAATATTTTTTATGCCAGGAGGAAAAAAAGCCTGGACATCAGTGGGTTTAACCTGATGGATACCAGTATAAACCTGCCTCCTGCAATCCTGCCCATTCAGGATTTGATTTAGGACTGTCCAGACAATATTGCTAACAGCAAGTCACACAGATGGCTTTAGCACACAATAAAACTTACTTGTAAGATGACTCCAGAGACTGTTCATTACAAAACCACAATTCCCATTATATCCTGCATGTATCACACACTCTTAATTGTCCAAGGAGAAGTCTGTACAGATCATGGACTAAAATGAAACCAAAGAGCCAAGCAGGAACTTGCAAGTATACTTATCTATACCTAGAAGTTCTTTTTGATGTGAAATGGAAAGTGAAGAGAAGAAGTTTTTTGAAGATACTATCCTCATGGAAAGTTATTATTGAAACTATTGCCTTAAATATTCCATGGCAATATATTGAACAAATGCCTGGATACAAAGGCAAGCTGGGAAAATGGGTATTTGAAAAACTAAAACTAACTCATGCGTGTTTACTACAGTCTGTCATTTTCATATGTGGGATCATAATTTGATATATCTCAATTTGGTTTTCCAATGTCTAGCAGTCTGCTGAGCAATCTGGTCTCTGCCAGGGAATTGTAACCAAGGGGGAGAAAAGGGAAAATGCAAGTCACAAATCTGTTCAGGAAGGCTTCCCTAATAATTATTTCAGCAAGGAACCTACAGCAATTTAATTGACAAAACACAGGTCATCATCTAGAGTGATGGTGTCCTTTATTTTTTGAGAAGAAAGCACTACAGATAAATCCAATTATTTGTTTTAATACCTTTTTTAATATTCACATCTCATTCACACATAAATATATTAGCTGTCAGGCTGTTTAAAATAACAGATTCAAGCTATTTTGGTGTCCATTTTTAACTGTCGGAGGCACTATGTTCTAATTTAAGGAAAAATCATATTTAGTAACTACAAGTCAAACACTGGTTTTGACTGTATTCTTTTTCATTATTTAAACTGATGTACCCCAAGAAACAAAAGTCTTTGTTAGAACTCAAGGTTACCCATTTAGATAAAATTTTGAGTATGGACTGTGTGCTAATAACTATAATGGCTAAGGCACAGTTGTCATCTTTATTTACATGTGGAGGGAGGAGTTAGGGATGACAGACAAAGGTACAAGAGTGATTTCTGCCACTACTGTGTCACACTGACGTTGCCACAGACACTGAATGCTTCTGGAAATGCTGCAGCACAGAGTAGCACATGAGAATGCACTTGGGAGTTATCCTACCCAAGACTGAAACATGGGCCCAGACACTGCATGCTGGCACAAGTGCCTGGTTGCACAAGCAGAGCTCTGCAATGTGCCAGGTGCAGAGCAAAGAGCAGGGCTGTGAACACACACACACACACACACACACACACAGAGGATCGACCACACGTGAACCCCACGGCCTCGTGATGCCAACCTGCTGCGTCGGCACAGGGCTCTCAGCTGGTAAGGACACAAAGCTATTAAGAGACAGCCTTTATCCCTTCACCTGGCTTGTAACCTGCATCCTGAGAGGTTACTAGTCTTGAGGTGAAGCACTCCAGAGGCTCCCAGCTCCCCGTGTGCAATCCAGCCCCAGCTGCTTGCTCCCATGAGGCTGATACCTGGGATGGCCATGGGCTCTGTACCCTCTCCGTGATTCCAAACACAAGAAGAGAACCAAGAGCTAACTCCTCGTTCCTCCTCAGCATTCTTGGGAAGAATACAGTCATGATATAAATGAAAGTACAAAAGCAAGACTTTTTTTTTTCTCCACACTACAGAGAATGTGGCATGTTCATACACCACAGCCCCACAGGCAGGGCCTCAAATGAGTAGCAAAAGCCCGAGAGCTTTCAGCACGTGATCCTAAAAAGTTTCAAGTCTGAGAATAAACAGCAACCCCCTTGACATATTATGTGGTATTAAATTACTTCATATTTTATTCATGCATGGACTAGACATCACAGATGGAATGTGGAAATGTTTACAAGGCTAGAAAGCAAAATGAAGGAGCATGGCTAGCCAGTGTGTCTGGTTGGTTTTAAACTACCAAGCAGAAATGCCAAATCAATTTTTCTTTCAACCCAATATTCCATTAAAATGCTGTTACACAGATTAGCTGTGATATTATATAACAGTTTGATTTTAAAATTCTTCCAAAGTTCTTAAATGGTAGTTCTGAAAAAAATGCGCTTCAATCAGTCACAAAATATGTATTAAGTACAGAGTCTGGAATCTTAAAAAAATTCCAAGAGGATAACAAAGCCAGTTTAAAATTACCAGGCAAATCTAAATAAAAGTATCTAGATACATCAATACAACTATCTGAGAATGCTAGAAAAGGAACACATGAAAACAAAATTTAAAAATTACTGGGGTTTTAATTTTCCAATATACTTATTAACTTAATTAAAGCAAAGTTATCACAGGACTCAGACACAGCATGCCTGAATGCCCTGCTGTAGATCAATGGCAATCTAATGAAGATATTTTTAGCATGACTCAGTACTGCACAGGACAGAGATTAAAATAAACTGGGAATAAGAACAAAAGTTGAGCTCTGTGGCTATGTTAAGAGAAGTTCTTAAATACCCTCCAGTATCTATAATGTAACTGTATTAAAAATGCAGATCATTTAACTGTTGTTCACTAGTTTTCAGGAAGGGATTAAAGCAGAAATAGCTCCTGAAGAGACTGACAGACAGAAGCCTGGACAGATATTTAGACACCTCAAGTAAAACCAGATGCTAGCAACAAATTACAGTATAAACAATTAGCAAAACAAGTTGATTAAATGCTTGCAAATGTAGCCAGATGCCTTCTGGCTACTGGGATGATTAAAACCAGGAATACATACAAGATCTAAAAAATACAGTCACAGGTTTTTTTTTTATGGTAGCCTCTAGGTTAAGCTGGTGCTAAACCTATTATATAATCACACTGATTTAAAATGCTAAACATGTATTTACAAAACTAAAATTAAAAAAAACAACAGCAATAAGACAACTAGATTTGAGCTCCTGAAGTCTGGTAATATCTGGGAAGACCAACTGGAACCGAAACTGAACTGGTTAGACAAGAACAAAGCAGTGTATATAAAGATTAAAAAAAAGGCACAACATTCTAAGATCAACGAAAAACTTGCTAAAACCAACCTACAACCAGCAATAGTTTAGTTTACCAGCAAAACAAATTTGGCAGGGTAAAACTATGAGGAAAGCTACTGGAAGTGTGACCAGTCCCAGAAAGGGCACTGACAAAAAAGCCAGAGAAAGACAGCAAGGCCATCAAATGAGGGGCAGCAAAAAACCTACCAGGGAAAAGGTCTGATCAGAAATCGCCGTTTCCAAAAGAAAGGAGCACAAAACTCAGCTGCTTAATCCAGTTCTAAAGAAAGATGAGCAGATGGATGGAAATGGAAAAAAAAGATACCCATAAGAATAACACAGGATCTCAAAAATCTCTTAGGATGTTCTATTTTTACATTGTCACCTGTGATTGTTTGCAGATGAAGAGAAGACAGAGGCAGCCAAAAAAGCAGGAGATGTGAGCAGACTCAAGATCTAACATAAAGCCATTTAATACATTCACTTGATTAGCAGTTAAGAAATATTCCAAATAAAGCTGATTTATTTCCAAAGAAATACAAGACTACTGTTCTGAACCACAGCTTGCAGATGGTTATGGTTGCCAATTTCTTTTTCTGTTGCTTCACCTCAAATTGCTGTGGGGTGCTTGGTTTTTCATTTAGTTTTTCCTCATTGGTAAATGAGTTGTTATTATTATCACCATAAAACAGTTGTGGTTGCCATAGCATGCGGGTTGGTCAGCCTCAGTAATGAAACACTCCCTTTCTAGAGAAATTTTCCAAAAGATCTGTAGATGAAGGACATCACTTGATTATCGAGTCCACTGGTACACAGATCAAACACAACAGACACACACAATCCCTCTAACTCTCTGTATTAGTGGAGGTGTATTAATATACAATAGATGGCCAGGTCATAACCATGAGCTTGTTTTAAAAACGCAGTGTAATACATATAAAACTATGATTGCTTTTTTCTCTGCTGGAAACAAGGTGGATGAAGATCCAAACCCAATAGCGTGTTGCCTGTGGAGGAATAGGAATCCACCCCTGTGGACCTCTAAATGCCCACACTGAAATGTCCACATGTTTAAGATCCTCTCTTAGCATATACAAAACATAACCAAGATTTTTTTTCAAAAAGCAGTAGCTAATTATCAACCCTTTTCTCTTCAGCACAAACAAATCACAAACACCACAAACAAATCACTAAGAGTGTCTCCACTAATCAGTGATTAGGGGGTGATCCTGCAGGCATTTACTTCTAAGCTCTGTACTTGTAAGACCCCTCAAAGCAAGCATTTTACTTAGCTCTTGTGCTAAGAGCAAACTCTTCAGATGACAGTTCAGAATGACAGCATGTAAGAACCTTGCCTGCTCAGTGGAGTTTTTCTTTAAGCTATTCCGTGGAAAAAAAAATAAAATTCATAATTTCAACCTGTGTCAAGTAATCTGACCAAACATACAAACCAGGAACTCCTTCAAACAAAGGGGATGCCAACCACAATTAAAATGTCACAATTTTACAAAAGAAATCTAATGGAAAGAGACACCAAAGTCTAACATGACTTAATATGAATGGTGGGCATGGGAATTATCTGAAAAACTCAGGCCACCAGTAAGGCAACGAGATCATCAACAATTATGCCCAAAAACACACTTTCCTGAAACTATATGGAAGTGCATTTGTAGCTACTCCATATTCCAATCTATTCTGGAGATGTATTTTTTAGTATAGTTTTGGAGTGACTCCTTCAGAGAGCCATTAGGCAATAACATGTCAAAAAGAATATAAAAACATTTACAAGACTATGCAACACTCTTGCCTCCATCCCCACATTGCAAAATTACTGCTTGCAACCATGGAAACTGAAAAAGGAGATGCAAAATGCCAAGTTCTTCAGGCACTGAAATCACTACCTTGCAGTGCAGAATCCCAAGGCACCAGCACGCTGGCAAGGACCAATGAGCACATGAGCCAGAACAAGAGTGTGAAATGTTCACTCTCAATATATAACCCACCATGTGCTGTTTCAGAATCTTTAGTGGATTAACACAGATATGCCAGGGGACAAAGCAGGGGGAACTTAGCGTTCACTAGTGCAGGAGCGTAGAATTCACAGACAGCTCTGATCTGGGGAAAGGTTAAGGGCCAAAAGGCCGGTTTGTGGTTTGGCTCAATTTAATCAATGAATTTAGGGCCACACCAAGTATATTTGTGAAGTTAATCACAACATGGGATCAAGCAACAGATAAACCACTAGCTGCTGAAAGACCACCACAAAACATTTTTTTTACAAGGTGTACATTAATATTAATATTTTATTAAATCATAGGAGGCCTGCTGGGGAGACTGGTTTCAAAAGGAAAACTATTCTTGGTCAGCATCAAAGAAGTAGCTGGTGACAAAGGGTAGTAAGAGTCAAGGTGGGATCAGATCACTAGGTCACCAAGGGACAAAGGTGGGCATGATGCATATCAGGCTGGATTCTTGTCCAGGATGAAGCAGCATTATCCTACTGCCATTATTTAAAGTTTTGGAAGTTTACATGGAAAGACTGAAGAGACTGACTCAGAAGGAAGAAATTCAAGACTAACTCTGGAATTTATCACCTACTTGCCCTACCTGGTCCATCAGCAGAAGAAAACAACAGATACACCAATGACTGGGGAAGGAGAAAAACCCTTATAATATTCTAAAGCTGACCTTATTGCAAATGCGAGACCCTGGGCTCTCCCACGGGTAGGAAGAGAAGGGCAGCTGGTGGAAATGTTTCACTGCACAAGGTGATAAATGAGATAAACCTGGCTGTTGCTGCCCACAAGAGTACAGGTCAAAAGAAACACCTTTATCTTCCACAAGGGCAGAACCTGGCTCTACCCTTTTTCTTCTGTCCTGGGATAGCTTAGGGCCAGTATCAACAAAGAAATAAAACCCTCAGAATGCTGCTAAAATTTGATACAGATGGAGAAGTTAAACACTGCATCTGTCATCAAGGGAGACTCCACTTGGCTTGCCTGAACCAGCTTCTTTCATGTCAGCTTTTGATCAATAAGCATCAGATTCATTTCTGGATGCTACCTCTTACTTTTTAAAGAAAGAAGTTCTCAGAAGCTTCCATTCAGCTGCCATAATCCCCACTCTAGCCCTCAAGTTTTAAAGGGAGTGAAAAATTCACACAGAAGTGAAAGGAGCAGCCTCTAATGATGATGTAAAGTTGAAGACTGATGTCTCTAAGTTTCTACAAAACTTTTCAGTCAAACGATCAAGACAACCCTCACAGAAACTGTAGAGACAGGGAATAATAATTCCTGGTTTTCAGTGTCAGATGCCTTTCACTCTGCTCTTTCTCTGCCTGCATGACTGCACATTTGTTTGTTTCTGTTAATTATTAGGATCCTTTGTCAAGCCCAACCTACCTCTGTGATGACACAAAAACTTTTGATCAGTAAGAATGAGCATTTCCTCAAATGCCCAAAAATCAGAGATACCAGTAAAACACCAATTCTTCCCACATAACAATGCGTAAAACAGACTGCCCTCTGCTGAGGGCAGACAGCTCAATAGCTGACAATGAAAACATTCAGTTTTAGGTACAATAACAGATTCTCCTGAGCCTCCTCAAAAAAAAAAATGCAGCTCACAAGGACCTGTTTTTGTGTTATACACACTCAGTCTATCAGACCAAAGAGAGACCCAAATGTAGAGTTCAGCATTAGACTTGAGCTATGTCAATTTTCTAACAAGTTCTGGAAGACCTGGAGGGCAGAAATCAACAAGCTGATTACCCTGAGCAGCTTACATATAATTTTGACCTGTGGCATACCTTAGGATATAATTTGTGATGAGATCATCACCCTAGAAATTAACCCACATGGCAGGTGAAGGACATTTAACCGTTTCAGAAACCTCATGTGTGGGAATCTGGGATGAGAGTTTTTTTCCATGGTGGCAGAGCCTGCAGCACTGCCACTCCTCCCTTCACCAATTTTCCAGAGCCTACCCCAAGAACAAGCCACCACACAAAGCAGTCCCTTGTGCCTCCTTTTGCTTCTTCTGTCTTGGTGTGCACAGAGATGTGGAAAACAGTGACCATAGTGGATCCACCCTTGGAAAGGGGGAAACATGACTGGTATATGACTGATTTAAGGTTGGCACTTTAGATTTGCCTATGCATTTTATGAGGATTCCAGATATACCTGGCTACAACTGACTATTCATATCACTCAGCAGAGATAATCATAGCAGACACAAGGAACTAGGCAGTGACCAAGATCTGGCACTGCTGTGGGTCACATTCTGTCACATAATCACAAACTGAAATGAACTGTGGCTGACATGAATAAAAGTGGCTGAGAACCAAGTACCTGAAGAACGGACAATACCCATTGATGGTGATAACCATCACCAAACACCTGGCACTTTTTAAAGCAGCCACCCATAAAATGCACAAAGTCCTCAGATCAGTCCTCCTTCTGCAAGAGAAAATTCTGTTGCAGGGGCTGAATAAGCGTGCACTGCTAATAGCATGTTAACTCAGCTCAAGAACACATTTTTAATGCAAATATTCCATGCTTTGGTTCACATCAGGTGCAACCAGAGTGCACAAACTGAATTCTGAAGGGGAAGGTGTGCCACCCAGCAGTGATAAGAATTCAGTCCATGGGACCAGACTAAAGGCAGTCTGAAGTATCACCCTTTGTCCCTGAGCTGTGTGCAGAGTGGCACTGGGTCCTCAGCACCAATTTCTTCATTCCCAGGTCCCCTGCTACTGCGTCACATGATCCATCAATTAGACAGAGCATCAGGTGCTCTGACTCCTGCTTTGGTATTTGGATCAACATAACTGGGGCAAAGCTGCGGCTGAATCCTTAGTGACTGCCAAGCCCAAGAGTATTTGGGATAACATATAAAACCCAAAGCTTCAAGGAAGATGGGTCCCTGGAAAAGTCTGACTCAACACTACTATGTTTCATGGTAATAAACTCCATGAAATGCCTGATTTTAGTCTTATGTAATTAAGATCCTTGTGTAGTATTAAACTACTGATACTATAGCAGAGGTTGTTAGTGATTGTACCCATTTATAGAACAGATGTTGACAGTGTATTCTGTTCCTAAGCAGTGCTCCCAACAGTACTGAAGGAATAAGAGTAACCACCAAATAAGGCATTCTCACAACTTTTGTGCATTTCTATGGGGAAAATATTTATCAAGCTTCACTAGAGCTACAAACAAAGAATATTGCAGAGACACTGGTGACCTTCTAGCACAGAGAGCTGTTGAATTCACTTTCTGTACTTGTTCTCTTTCCAAAAGATAGAATCAGACTCTTGCTTCTTGAACTTTATGTGACATTTCTTACGCATTCCCTTCTTTGTTAATCAGTGATCTTAGAAAGACATTGTATGTGATTTTATTCATTCACAGACATTATTACCACTTATCAAAGGAGAGTGAGACCTCATAATGACAGCAGGAAAAACTCACCCAAGGACATAAACACTGACTGGAATAGCAAACACTTCAGGATGGCAGACTTCAGGTAAATGCTATTTCCAGATCATGGGTCAAGTTCTGCACTTATGTCTCAAATGCAAATCCAGCAAGATTAACAGACTAGTGCAGGAGGCACACGGATGCAGGGTTTACTTGTAATGTCCAGTGCCAAACAGACTCATTTGCAAAGAAAAAAATTATTTAAAAACAAGAAAGAAATTGCTATCTTGTGTCTCAGGTCAGACAGAAAGAAGAGGAAAACAGAAAAGTAGAATAGTGTTGGATGGGAGGCAAAGGGAATCCATACTTTTATTTCATGACCTGTCTGTAATGCCAAAGAGCCCCAGCTATGACCACACACACTGCAGGTGCACCAATTATGGCTCATGCACCACCCAGTCCTTCAGCAGAAAGTTTTAAGCTCTTTTATGGAAACCCAATCAGTGATCCAAAGGTACAGTCACCCAGTCTCTGAGCTGCTCTGCAAGTTTGCCGTATGCAGCAGGAATGCCTCAGCTTTTCCTTTTCCTCCTTCCCAAGCACATACTTTGTTCTATGATGTTTGTATACTTTTCTGGTAGGACAGAAGGGAGCAAGGCAGGAGCATGTCAAACACCTGTTGCTTCTTTGCTTCTCCTCCTTCAAGGCTTCTCTGTCCTTTCATCCCCTTCAGCACAGGGTAACATCTGGATACAGGACTTAAGCACTTTTCCAGCAAATAAAATGTATTAGCAAAGAATCAAACATCAGGATTTACTGGTCAAGTGATCAGCTCTTCTTCTCAGCCTAATGCTTTACAGTATTTATGAAGCTTGGAGTTTTAAAAGGGCAGGAGTATTAGAAAGCTTCCCAGCACTAAAATTGATGTTTATTTCTTCTTGGATAAAAATACTTCTGTGTATCTGAGCCTGTCCCAGATCTTATGCTTCTTAAGTATTATGTCACTTAGATAAAGAGCCCTAGTGCAAATACTGAACTCACTTTTTTTTTTCTTGTCATAGAGTGTAGATACATTGTATATCGGAGACATAGAATCAGGTGTGCAAATGCAACATGCATAGAAAGAAAAGCACAACCTAATGGAAGAGGACCTCAGAAAAATACTGAAAAGAAATGAAGCCATTCCATTTCCATGTAGTGTGAGTCCTGATTCTGAAATACACCCAGTACTGAAATACGTGCTATTCACTTGCTGCTTACACTGAGCAGTCATGACAACTCTTCAATGTAATCCTAACAACAGTGGGATTCTCCCCACATGCATTACTTTTGCCTAGAAAGACCAGCAGCTAAAGGACTCCCCTTAAGCACACTGGAAAAGTTGATTTCCACCTCAGCTTCTATTACAGCTCAAGCAGAACATTTGGCTTCAAGTCAGCTGTGTGTCCTGAAATAGTACACAAACTGAGGATGAACAAAGTCATTGAGACTATTCTGGCTTCACTTCCTTGCTCTTGCTGTGACCATATGCAGAGCCTCAAGGGCTTTCTTTTATTATTATAATTTTTTAAACAAGTATATTGTTGCCTTCAGAGTAGTGCCTTGACCAATAGACGGCAACTCCTCCACCTAGTCTGCCTCGGTATGTCCAGTGACCGATTTCTCTTTGCTCTAGATGTTGGATGCCACAGTACCCACTAAAGGTTGACTAAACAAATTAAAACTCTGCTACTGTTTGTCTCTACAGCCCTTTTCTATGGTCCACAAATAGGTCCCGACAAAGACAACTGATAATCTGTACCACAAGACCCCCCAACAGCCTCCTGCTGTTTTCACAGCAACTCACAGCAACTCACAGCAGACTCCACAGAGACAGCAGGGGGAAAGAAAGGGAAGGGGGAAAAAAGAGGGGGAAAACCAAATCCTTCGGGTTTTTACTCAATGACACTCAGAGGTACCAAGCCAGGAGGTTTGTGCTTGCCGTACTCATAATACCCCGCTATTTTTGCCATGCACCTCGTGGCCTCGCTGGAAAAGGAAGCCAGACAGATCTGCTTCATCAAGGACTCAGCCCTCTCTGTCCTCGGAGGAGGGGAGGATGCCACCACCTTCTGCTGTCTCCCGACGAGGCGGGAGAGCACCTGCGGGAAAACGGGATGCGCGGGCCGCCGCCACCCGCCCCCTGCGGAACAGCTGGCGGCCAGCCCGCCCGGCCCCGCACACCGGCAGCTCGGAGCACGATCGCGCCCGGGCGACGCGGCACCTACCCGGGAGGGCGGGATGCCCGGCAGCCGGGGTGCGTGCAGCGGGGCTGGCCCCGGCCCCGCGGCACCGGAGGGGGTGGCGGCCGCCGCCGCGCCCCCTTCCCGCTGCTCCTCACGGCGGCTGGGCAGCGCCCGGAGCCGGCGCGGCTCGGCAGGGAGGCAGCATCGCCGCCAGCGCTGCTCCGCCCGCCCGGCCCCGCGGCGGGGTCCCCGCCCGGCCCGGCCCGGCCCACCCTACGGCGCTGACTCGGGCGGCGGCCGTGACGTGCCAGCCCCGCGGTCTATTTTTAGCGCGGCGATTGGATTTCATTCATGAAACCGCGGCCGCGCGTAAAGGGGCGGCGGATGGAGCCGCGCCGGCACGCCCGCCCGGCGGAGCGACCGCGGCCCGCAGCGGGGACCGCCGGAGCGCATCCCGCCCCTGCCCCACGGCCCGCAGCGAGGATCGCATCCCGCCCCTGCCCCACGGCCCGCAGCGAGGATCGCATCCCGCCCCTGCCCCACGGCCCGCAGCGGGGATCGCATCCCGCCCCTGCCCCACGGCCCGCAGCGGGGATCGCATCCCGCCCCTGCCCCACGGCCCGCAGCGGGGATCGCATCCCGCCCCTGCCCCACGGCCCGCAGCGGGGATCGCATCCCACCCCTGCCCCACGGCCCGCAGCGGGGATCGCATCCCGCCCCTGCCCCACGGCCCGCAGCGGGGACCGCCGGAGCGCATCCCGCCCTTGCCCCACGGCCCGCAGCGGGGATCGCATCCCGCCCCTGCCCCACGGCTCGCAGCGAGAATCGCATCCCGCCCCTGCCCCACGGCCCGCAGCGGAGGTTTTCTGCCATGGCCTCGCACGGTAAAAGCTCGGACACGAAACAACTTGAAAACAAAGCAACACCCCCCATACGCCGCCTTTTCACGTATACACTGTAAATGCTGTTGATACATACACAGTGCAAAGGTCCTGAAAGCCTCCCTGGATGATGCCCTAAGTTGGGCATGTGATTTCTTACTGCAGGTGCTGCTGCTATCTTTTGAAATTACTTCCCTCTATTCTCCCTAATGTTTGACGCCTTCATGTAAAACACACACATCACAATTAAACCACAACCTCCCTTTCTCTTCTAGTGTAAATCTAGACTTGGTGGTTTTGAACCAGTGAAAGCAGCTCAAGGCCCTGTGTGTTACAATGCAGACCTGGCTCCCTGCTAAAACAGCAGTCTCTGGCTCTAGGTTTACCATTTGACATCAACAAAACCGTCACTAACCAGCAAGGGGCGTGGGCACAACTGCTGCAGCTAAGGGCAGTTTTTGACATAGCTGTGACTACTTTAAAAGTAGTCACTATTCAAAAAATACTCTGTTACAGCAACCTGGACTCACACACTGAAGTCCCGTAGCATTAAGACAAACTTGTTGGAAAACATTATAAAGTTGTTTAAAACCCTACTTACAAGAAGAGTTATCTGTACCAATAACAGGTTAACAGTATCCAAATGCATTTGGTTATAGTCAATTGCTTACACGTTTCAAATACCCGGAAGGCAAACTTACATTAACCAGGTCAGACTGCAACAATTCTCAGTTGAGTACATCTATGTCAGGACAAATTACAGTTTGCAACTTCATATCAAAGGAGGCTACTAGGGCCAGAAGCACAACGTGCATCATGGCAAATATTAAGTGTTACTCTCCTAGCTTTGCACAGTTTGGATGGACAGGACAAACACATCAGAAACTAAAACAACTCTCACTTAGACATCTACTTACAAGCAAAGAAATATCAAGTTGATAATGCAGGTAACAAAAAGTTTAAAAAAACCCCAAAAAACCAGATTTAAAATGGATAGTATAATTGCCTTCTGTTTTTTAAGCTTCAAGTTCTATAGGAATTTCTCCATGAATGAGGGTTGAAATTTTCATTCTGTGCAAGAGCAACAATCCCATGTATTAACTTGTTTCTTGGACACACAGTTTTTAGGAAAACAAAAAACCTCATGTTCATCCCACTCAATTTGGGAGGCTGAGCAAAGCAGTGTTATATGAAAGGTATTCCTTTTACTGAACTGTTTCAGCATGGCAATTTTTAATTCCTTATTGGTACCTTTTTTCTACAGTCTAAATGACCACTTTCTGAAGACAAATCAGAGCTAGGACCCATCTCTATTAAAAATACCGAGACTATCACTGCTGCAAACAGTGGTAATGTGAGAACAGATAAGTTAGCATCCTGTGAGAGAAAACTGATACAAAGCAACCAGACTTGCCATGATACTGACTCAAGAAGTGTTGGACTGCAATTAAAAAAAATCCCAAACCAAGTCAGTAAAAAACCCACAAACCTTTAGATCTGATTCCCAGCTCTTTACAGAGCTTTTCTACAGAAAAAAGGGAAGAGGACAAGAAGAAAGTATTAGTGCTATTTTTAGTGCACAGTAGTAAATTTAGCAGAATACAGTAATGACAAAGCTTAGTCAGGTGGTTAAAATAGGAAAAAAAGAGAAAGAGGGAGTTGCTTTTGATGGAGAAAAAGATAAGGTCTCAAGTTTCTCTCTTTTTTCCCGTTTCCTCAAAAGGTGATAAAGGCTTCTGCTGCTGTGGAAATAGGTACATGCTACTATATAATTTCCATTCCAATGACCATCTACAGCAATTCTTACCATTCAGTGCATTCCCACCACAAATGTAAAACTTCTTACATAATTCAGATTGCAGATTTTCCAGTAAAGTATAAAATAAAACCCCAGGACAACCAGAAGTTCTTTCTTCTCTGATACATAATCCTGTATTGAAGCATATTTACATTTTCCCAAACTTTTTAAACAAAACAGTTGAGTTTTGACCATAAACTTGAGTGACACATTGAGAAGTGGCTGGAATGCATCTCTAATAGGGCGTAGAGCAACTGACAGTTTCTAGGCTTTGGTACAAGAAAGCACAGTAATAAACCACAAGTATTCCCACTGACTTTGCATTAGCATTAAAAATACACGAATGGTAAAGTTTTACTCATTTGGATGTTTAAGTATTCCAGGTGGCCAGCTTGGATTTTTCATTTTCATTTGTTTGTTTTCAGGGAGAAATAACAGCTAGAGGGAAAGGGAGAAGGGAATAAGCTCTGTCTTTGCAAGCAATCCTAAAGGACGTGGCATTGGACCACGGCAGCATTTAACTACAGTCTGCTTTTGCCAAGTCGATACAGCTTTCCAAAACATTTTTATGGGCTGCCAAGCCAGCTCCGTCACTGCAGCTCAGTTATGTGCTTTAAACACTATCTCACAACTGAGAGAACAACTGGATAAAAAAAGACTAAGATAATAATTAAAAAATGCATTCACACCCATGGAGAATTCTACTTAGAATTATCTTAGTTTTGCTAAATTACAAAATGCGTTTGAAAGCACAAATGTAAATTCACATCCCCAGATGCTCCAATGTATTATTTTTCACTCTGGGGCTAAACTAACCTTTTGTTTTTGAGACTGTATTTCTCAGATGATTAAAAAGCATCAGGAGAGAGCATCAGTTGTTCATAGTCTGTAACTGACTTTACAAATAACCTTTCTACTGCTGGATCTTGAGAGTTGGTTTAACTCCAGAGGCTGCTCCAACATGCAGTGTTAGCAGAACTCCTTAAGGAACTTTCTACCAGCTCAGAAATGCTGAAGCTCAGTGCCCTCAGGCCCTTCAATCCTCTGCACTTCTGAGACACCAGAGAAAGGCTCAGGAGGAGAAAGGTTGAAAAAATACCATTCAAGGATAACAGGAAGCGCAGGAAGAAGGGACTACAAGCACTTGGTTTAGCTTCTTTGACAAACTCTTCTGGAAAGGGAGGCCATGCTTCTCACCATCCCATCATAATCTAAGTCTGCTGTATCTGCAGAGGATTGATAGTCTAAGCATGGTAACCCTGGGGTTTAGATTTTATGTTTCTGTTTATCAGCATTCTGAGAAAGGCTACATCCCAGATGCAAGGGCCATATGGAAACAAGAGGCTCTTCCCTGTATTAGAGGTCTAGGTACGGTCTGCTTAAAAAAAACAACTTCAAAAATGTAGTGATGTCGCTCTTTGCTCCCTCTGAGGACCCTATCAAACTTTTAATTCAGGACAACTGAGATTATTTCCCTTCTGCTTTAGGTAGTAACACCCAAGCACAAATGCAGTTTCCTATGACAAGCTACACCAACAACACTCAGCAGGGACAGTTACAGAACTGAGTTTGTTCACTAAAAGAAGGCAGGTCTGACTGGGACTTGCAGAGACTGCCTGGGACTGTCCAAACCCAAAACCAAATAGTATAGGACATCCTAGAGTTTATCCTTGAATGCAGGGGCCTTTCATATTAGAAGACTTTAGGAGCATGTTTAGATTAAAAAAAATGTTAGTGGAAATAATTTAAATACACAAGGAATTACGTAAAACAAAATAAGTTGAATTGTCCTGGACTCCACACTTCATATGGCAATCTCAAAGGGACAGAAGGTTCTCTCTTACAGTCCATGAAATTTGCTTTCAGGAATACAAAGAGAACATGAGTGAATGTTGTACAACCAAAATAGTTATAGAGTTCACCATCCACCCATTGTATGTGGTATATGTAGTCTCAGCCAACTGGCAGCATGTGAATTAAAATATCAGAATTACCCAGCTCCTGTCATTGAAGTTTACTCTTCCCCCACAATTAGGTTTAGAGACTTTAATGATGTGGGTAGATCAAAATAAATTCTAACTACTGTCGTAATAGATTAGGATATATTTCATTCGATTTTATCCATTAAAAATTCATAAAGAGAACAAATGCCTTGAATAAAACTACGTAAGAACTTATTCTATAAACATTGAAATAAAATTCAACTTGTTACCTGTCAATGCAATTTTTGTATTAAAAGGTTTGCATTCAGTGCTGCAATGTACCCTTACCAAATGCTCATGCATTCCTAATTAGCTTTCTTTTCAAAACTATTGCACATTGTACCCAGCCTGTTCTTCTCTTTGGTTAGCATTTGACATAAGGTGTCTCTATTTAGTGATGTCAACCTCTACTCTCAGCCAGCTATGCAAATTGATTAGGCCAGTTGCATCCCCTTGCCTACAATCCCACATTTCTCTTAATTCTCAGAGATGGAGACATGTAACATACACAATGATACCTTCACTGTGTTCATCAGACACCAACATACACCACTATGCATTTATTTGTTAGGTTTTTTCCAGTTCTTCATTGAATGCTAAATATAGTGCAAGACCATCATCACTTAAGAAGCCTGCAGTGCACCAGATTTTATTAGCACATTCTGTGAATGATATATAGCAGCAGTGGTTTGCCTTATGAATTATATTTCCCCATTCTTCTTAACTAGAAAAGGGATATAGAAGGCTTAATATAGGCATACATTTTGAACAGCTGAGTAAACAGGAAAGGAACCATCTACAGAAGAAAAATGCCAATACTCAGAATTTGGAATAAAAATTAAATAGCTACATTTTTTTCAGAGGGTTATAATTTGATAATGCTTTAGTTTTCAGTCTAATTATGTGTAGGATATTGACTTTTGCATTTCCCGGCTTCCATATTTAATCTTGTTAATTATGAGACCCTGATTTTCTCCACCTCACTCCAAAACAGAATATCAGTTTAGGTGGGAAGAGTCCTCCAGAGGTCATCTAGCCCAACCTCCTCCTCAACGCACAGCTAACTTCAAAGCTTGATCAGGTTAGGGACAGTCAGTCCACAGTCTTCAATCCATGTGTTCCATTTCTTAGCCACTCACTATGAAAATGGTTTTTTTTACAACCAGTGAGAAATTTTTTCTTTATGCCCGCCTTGCTGCTCCCTTTTGTGACTGCTGCCTTTGTCCTTTTGCACAACCGTCAGAAGATCTGGTTTCCCCACAACCTCTTGTGAGTACCTGAGGTAATAATTAGATGCCCTCTTAACCTTCTCTTCTCCAGGCCAGATAAGCAGCTCCCTCAGTGTCTGTGTGTCCATCTCAAGTTTCAATTTCCCCACAGTATTAGTGGCCCTTGGTTGCACTGTCTTCAGTTGGTCAATCTCTCTTTGGAACTGTGAAGCCTGAAACTGAGCACAGTTCCTCACAAGTGCTGAGCAGAGGGGAATAAACCTTGCCCTCGCCCTCCTGGCTGCACTCAGCCTCAGGCAGCCCCAGACGTGGCTGTCCCCGCTGCTGGAAGGGCGCTCAGCTGAGCCAGGTGTGTCCCAGCCTGTTCACTCGCGCTGTCACAGCCTCTCTGATGGCCCCTTAAACTCTAACACACTGCCTTCACTGCTGCATTTTTCTTTATACACACTGCGGGGTCTGGTCTTCAAAGGGAGTGGATTCACTTGAACAGTCCCAGTTTGCAAAGTTAGGTGTACCAGGATACAATTAAGCAAAACAAAATTTTGGCTTAATAAGACGAACAGCAAGAGAAACAGCTGAGCAGTTATATAAGAGTCTCCCAAGGGAAGAAGTAACAGAGTTATGGCTCACTGCATTCACAATCCAGAGAGGACAAGGCTGTATTAAGAATTGGTTCTATGGCAGAGTTTTGTATCACATGTGTAATCTTTTCTAATGGGAGCAATTTTGCAACAGCTTGTATTTGCTGTATTCCACACTTCTAGCTCCTCAGTTTTACAACATGGATACAAAAGATTTAATCAGCTTATAAAAACAGTTCCAAACAAAAACTAAATAGAAAAAAATGGCTAGTAGGAGGATTTCTTCTCGACTGTGTCAGTTTGCTGTTTGGCAAGGGAATGAATCTGGAAGTAATAGTGCTGGCATCTGCATAACTGTTCAGAGCTTCTTAACATGTTTCTGCCATCTAATCAGCTGTTAATGGAATGGAAAGAACTCCTTTGTGGAATGAAATAAGAGTCATAGCCAACGGTCAGCTGGGGAAGATTTTCTGTCTGTCTGTCTGACCTTGTGGCTAGCTGTCAGTCTCCATCTCTCCTCTATGAACAGTCAAAATTCACTTGTCTCTGAGTACTGAGTTTCCAAGGGACTCGAAACATCTTTATACTACAACTACAGGAGGTTTTCAATGACATACACAGTCTTTGCTTTTCACTCTTGATCTAAGCTAATGAGCTTTAAAAACCATACATAAATGGATCAGCCCTTATTCTTCCAAGCATTATAAATGCTCTCTCTGCCTTTTGAGGATTAAATAAATCACCTATTAAAAGCCTAGCAGATTTATACGCAGGAGGATACAAAATGTAGACCAAATTTTAGAAGCTAAAATACTGGTCAAAGATTGCAGAAATTCAACAAGGAGCAATACACAAATACACGTGCCACCCTTGCTTGGAGTTGCTTATATTGGTGGTATAAAGAGATCATGAGAACAAGTCTTGAACACGTATCTCGAGTTACAGGAACTGGAAAACATCGGGAATGGGTGGTGAGGGGAAGAGAAAGTGGATTTTGTTTCCTTTTTCATAGTTGCCAAAGCCTAGTGTTACTGGCCTCTGAATCACTGCTTATATACAAGAACAGCAGCCACCAGCCATATTCTGATCTTTATAGGCTGTCAAACCAACTGAGCTGGATTAAGTAGAAGAATCAAAGGCAGCTTAATCTCATGATCACTGATCTTAGAGAAACAGCCTTATTAGCTACCATTTACTCTCCTGCACCTCTGTCCCATAGCGAGCGAGACACCAAAGTAAGACCCAGTCATGGTTTTAAGAGCCTGATAAAAATCCTACTGAAACTGTTGAGGAAAAAGCTTCCAGTGGCTCCTCTGGGCTTCAATTCAGGGAGTAATCCAAGAAGGAAAAGTCCACAGAATTAGTTGCTACATGCCTGTCTTAGAAAGATGATAACTTAAACTAGCTGAAACAAAACAGAAATGAATTAAGCACCTGTAACTTGGCTATGTTTTCACGAGGTTGTTCAAAGAGTGTATTATCTGGATTACAATACCCTCCAAGATTACAGAACAATTCTTCTTTTATTCTGAACAGTGTGATTCTGCACAGTAGCAACACTGGCATTTTATTAATTCAAGACCAAAATTCAAACTTGGTTACATTGCCTGTATTTTATACCTTGGAACTACTCAGTTTTTGAAAGAGAAAGCTTTTCCAGGAAGCTAAGACCTTGTGTCTCTTACCACCACCTTACACCAGTTTACTGATATAATTTAGTCACACTAGCAAAGACTGCCTTGCAAAGCCTGCATTTTTGCAACACAACAAATTCAGTGGGTTAGACTGGATTATATCAACACAGGGTTTCTACTGTCCAAATGCCACTCATGTATTTTAGTGGTTTACTTTAATATGTCTAAGCAAATCTAGTTACCACTTTTTTGTTTCCCCAATGAGTTAAGGTCATAAATCATATGCAGAAAGAATATTACCAGGGTTGGTTCTGATGGATATTTTTCACTCCCTGAAACACTTCCTATAAATTCTAGCAAAATGGCATAGCTGAAGGATAACAGTAATTGCAGAAATTGCAGAAGAATGCACACAAGAGAACACACAAGAGAATCTCTACAAGAGAACACACACGAGTGATTCCACGTCTAAGAAGCAGGCAATAAAGACAGTTTGCATGTTTCACCACAGGCTGCTTGATGAGACTTCCCTAATTATGTTTATTAGGAACAGTTACCAAGAAGAATTCTGTTCTTTTAAATGCTACCATTCAAAAGCTACCAACCATGAAATCACATACTTCTTGCATATATTTGCAGTTTTCACAGAGGGTGTAGGGCACTACTTCCAGGACCTGCCAAAGTATCACTGTTACAGGTTTGAACTACAGATTAGGCACAAATCACAGGGCTTAAAGGAGTGCATGTATACTGTGTAATTTGCAAAACACTCAGTAAAAGACATCACTTTCCAATTACACATACACTTACAAGTGCAGCGTTTAAATATACCAGGAACAGAATATACCTTTGTAAAATTAAAAACAAACCAGAACCAGCAGTAGTGGTTTTGAAGCTAATCAGGCATTCAGGGAGCTTTAACAAAATCAAAAATATCCCAGTGCCCTGAGATTTCTCATCCACTCATTTCTTGAAAGTCATATTGCCAAAGCATCATATATTCTACAGCAGGGTTTTTTTTCTCTTTCAAAAAGTAGCAAGACATGTAGCATTCTATTTTTAAACTTTTTTACAGTCTTTTCTGAGTCAGGCAAGAGTTTTTTTTCCTGGGTAAAGGTAGAAGAGAAGAACTACAAAGATATTAATCTTATTTACTCCCATACATATTGACAAAATTGCTAGAGCAGGGTACATTTTGTAGCATTATAAAATCCTCAAGAGAATTAAATTCCTCCCACACCTCATCCCAAAATATTTTTCAAGGAAAAGGTATGAATTATTTACAGAAGAAATTGCCAATAAAATGTCATCAAACTGCATCTGTTATAGAAGATAAACATTTCTCCACCATTCTGATTTTTACATTAGGCTTCTGAAATTCAGATCTACAGCTAAAAGACTATTGTACCTTATAGTAAGAGAAACGTTAGAAGTTCCTTAATTATAGTGCTGCTAGTGGGAAGCACTGTTGCAAACACGTAAGAGAGTTAAAAGAACAAAATTCACCCCAGGAGAAATTCAATGGAGACAGCTGGATTGCCTTAAGAAAAGCCTGACCCACAGGTATTTTCCTTAGAAGACTGGAAAGCATTTCATGAAACATTCTCCTACATTTAGTGACCAATAATCTACATTATTTTCATAACCTCACATGACAGTCAAAAAGATGCCTCTGAAATAGACAGGCCAAATTCAAGAAGTTCAAGTGTAAAGGAATAGCCATAAATCAAGAACTGAAACATGGACAGCCACAAGGCCCACAACACGAACATCCAAGCGTAAACTGTACCTGTTGCTCAGGACAATTACTGGAACACCTGCCCATGCTGAGCACATCTAGGAGCCCATGCAGAACCAAATTTCACCACTGACAAAGCAGTTGAAAACAAAAAGCAGCTAAAGCTCAGGTACTGTTGCCATACTATGTTTTTGTTACTGCAAATCCTCATTTTGAGGGTGCTAGGCCCTTGCTTCCAGAAGTGTGAGAGACAGGTAATTCCAGCTGGCAAGAGAATGTTCTGATGTAACAGCACTGCTTTTATATCCCATTTCTTATGTTGGGTACCTCGATGCTTGAGCTCCCTGAATTAATGGGCATTTCTTTCTTTCCCACCCAACTATAACAAATTGTTCCTGATTCTGCATAGGTGCTGGGAAAAACAGTCATTCTCCTTTATGTAAAGCAGAGGAAATCCCATGATAAAGTTAGAAACACGGAATTCAAAAGTCTGATAAACAGTGCTAGAGAACACAAATTTAATTACAAAGATCAAAAGCAACAAACAGCAACACTGCCCTTCCCCTCACACCTGAACCACTCACACAAGGCAGTCCCCCACATTTCAAATCTCTAGTCACAAGCAATCCTAAATTTGAGAAGAACTAGTTCAAGCAGTTTTAAAATTTCCTCTGATAAATTCACTTCTGCTGAAGGTTACTGTTATACACACACCTCTCTGCTGGCTTTGCACAGTCCAGAACGTTGTATTTACCACTGTGAATTGTCAGCTACATTCAAGTGCGAGATTGCTCTGTAGAGGCAATCACACACACAGCTATTTTATTCCACTGGCTGTGAAGACAGTAATCTCTAAGAGAGCAGTAGCTTCTTTATCCAGAGAGCTAAATTTACTACTACTTGTCTCATAATGCCTCAAGTGATACAAGCCCAGAAGCAAATAAGCTATGACTGGGATATTAAGGAATGAATAACACCTCTACAAAGACACACCTTCGAGAGATGTAGCATTTCCTGACTCAAGCACATACCCATACACAAGTTAGCTTTTTTCAGACCTGCAGATATATTCTCTTTGAGAAGTGAGACCAAATCAGAGAAACAACAGAAACTGAAGTTTCTGAGAATATTGTTCTGTGATTTAGCTAGAGGAGCTACACATGTTGCTCAGAAATTCATTTTAAAACAGTCTGGGAAGCAAGGCTTGACACTGGGAGCAGAGGTAAAAAGAGATATTTGGATTCCTGGGTGTGCCATTTCCCTCAATAGGTACTTTTTGATGGTGAGATCAGTCAATGCATATTAAATAATTCATCACTGTCCTGATTTCAGCTGGAATAGAGTTAATTTTCTTCCTAGTTGCTGGTACAGTGCTGTGTTTTGGACTCACTATGAGAATGCTGATGACACACTGATGTTGTAGGTGTTGCTTGGTAGTGCTCACTCCAAACTGAGGATGTTCCAGTGCCTCATGCTCTGCCAGTGAGCAGGTACACCAGAAGCTGAGGGGGAGCAGGGCCAGGACAGGTGACCCAAACTGGCCAAAGGGATATTCCATACCCTGAAAGGTCATGCCCAGTATATAAACTGGGGGAGTTGGCTGGGAGCTGCCAATTGCTGCTCAGGGCTAGGCTGGGCCTCAGCCAGCACATGGTGAGCCACTGCAATGTGCACCACTTGTTTTTCTGGGGTTTCATTTCCCTCCCTTTCTTTTGTCTCATTTTTAATTCCAATGATTATTATATTTTATTTCAATTATTAAACAGTCCTTAGCCTATGGGTTTTACCTTTTTTTCTGATTCTCTTCCCCTCTTATGTACTGGGGGTACATAAGCAAGCAGCTATATGGTACTTAGCTTCTGGCTGGGGTTAGACCATGACAATCACAACTTGCATATGTGTAATATTGCATACTGGCTTTCAGGAACTGCATTACCTATAAAATTACTTCTGTTTTTATTCACAAAGTATATGTTTGTCTTTGATGATGTCCTGAAAGGGGCTCATTAAATTACTAATGTAACTATTAAAGCTATTAAATTACCAATTTTGAGGGATCAATTCAAAGCACATTGAGATAAGCATAAATCCAAAGTAAACCAAGTGTCTCTTCACTTCACTGACCCTCCCATGAGGCTCTGAATGCTAAAATGTCATTCTCCTGACAAGATTAACCCCTTCATTGTACAACTCTCCCTGGCAAAAACAGTGGAAGTAGTTATTCCTAGGGCTCACAAAATATTCTGCTTGGTAGTACATAATGATGGGGGGAGGAGGGATGCTTGGTTTGTGTTTACTTTTAGAGCCCAGGGGAGAGATTGCTCCCTCAGCTTCCTGACAAGATGCTTATTTTTATTCACATTGTCACTATGTTTTCCCATGAACAAATATTTATACTTCAGAGGAAGTGTTTCAGTAACATGTTTCAGACAGGATAAGCAACATGTTCACTTCCCTTCCTTTTATTTTGAGAAAGCAATTTTGCTTACAGGAGGAAGTAAATAAATAAATTCCCCAGAGATGCCTGGGAAGGGGCAATTCTTGCAGGGAACCCATCTTGAAAATACTGGCAACATGACATTAGGTCAGTGTTAGCTGACCTGTGGAGGTTTCATTTGCAATTGCAAGAAATGTACACATCAGAGATTTATTGTTTCCTTTGTTCAGAGAAAAAGACCATTTTCTGTGCAATCCTGTAGTTATTAAAACATTCTGCCTTCCGAAAAATTTTAGTAGGCTCTTATGTTCCTATCTGTGTTATTATAATGTACATTTAATACACATGGCAAGCTATAAATCCATCTTTTGTTACTACTTCTGAACATATAACAGACTGAGAAGACCAATGGGTGAGAATGACCTAATTTCATTGACTACTCCAAATTGTGAGCAGAGGATTTGACTCTATGATCTCCTGAGGTTCCTTACAACCTGAATTTTCCCATGATCCTAAATTAAGGACATTTATTTGGTTTTACTGACTTACATACTTACTGCAGGAACTGTGAAGATCTGGCTGTGATATTTGACAAAAGCAATACAAATATACACCTGTAACTCAGGCTGGCAAAAGCCCTGCTTTTCCTGAGGAACTCAGAAAGCAGGAACCCAGAAAGCTGCCTGGATGCATGGAAAAGTACCTACATATTTGTGGTACAAACTCTTTCTTCATCCCAGGATCTCACTCATTTCCTGCACCTGCAGTTAGTCTGTGTAAGTACTCACTCTTGAAAATCAGACTTAGCAGTTTCCGTTTCTTTGATGCTTGGAAAAAAGCTTGACATTGGGTCAAAAGCTACTCTGTGCAGAAGCTGCTCATTACCAACCCTGCAACACCAAGCCTTTATACATTTGTTTTTATCTGCTGGAATATCAGAACAAAGCTGACTAATCCTGTAAATGAAACGATTATTTGTAGGACTTTTCACTTAAGATTTTAGGTACAAAGTTTGCCAAGACACAGATGCTATAACTCTAAAATACCTGACCAAAAGCTGCTGGTCAGAAGAACAGTGGTGACAGGAAACACTAAGTTTGAAATGAGTCAGGTTTTTTTTCATTTCATCCTGTTGATACTTACCTTACAGGAGAAAATGTTCACATCCATTTTTAGCAGCTTGATCAAAAGCAGAATTCATTAAAAATACTTCATGTCTTTCTCTTACTGTGGCACTCCTAAGGAGGAAAGAAGGAAAAAAAAAGAATATACCTTACTATTTTCAACCTAAAATTACAACACATGTAACAGCAAGAACATCTTTTATGATCCGTTTTATATTGCAAAACAGGCCTGCTTGGTCAACAAAAGAGTTTTTTAAAGTTTCAAACAGTTAAACTTGCATCTTTACTAAAACAGTCTTTGCCCCAATGCACTGAAGACATCTTGGGTAGCTTGATGAGCTTTTGAGCATAACTGGAGATTGACACAACTCTGTCAAATGAGGCTTGTTTGTGAATAATTTCCCTATGGATTTAGATTTTAAAAAACCAAACCGCCATAGGTGTCATAACCTAACACTGCTGTATCCCAGTTAACCAGCTCCTCTCTCTTCTCTCCTCTCAGGCAACAGACTCTGAGGAGGGTTTTTTTGGCTACCTTCAAGAAGGTGACAAGACTCTAAAATATGAGCTGACAGCCTGATGACACATGAACTAGGAATTCTGTGTTACTTCCCCCTTTGATAACAAATGAAATTAATTATAAATGTCCTTCGTTGGGTTTGGTAAATGCCTGCATTATTGGGGCTTGGTTCCCATCCGGGAGCAAGGCAGAGGTTTTCCAAGAACTGAAGGTGGAAACAACATTAATTTCACCTCAGATGGTGCCCTAAAAGCAATGCTCAGTGGCACAAGTAG
The DNA here is from genome assembly GCA_034509425.1 of Eopsaltria australis. Classification (NCBI taxonomy): domain Eukaryota; kingdom Metazoa; phylum Chordata; class Aves; order Passeriformes; family Petroicidae; genus Eopsaltria; species Eopsaltria australis. The sequence continues at coordinate 4,480,928 of JAVTVJ010000138.1, forward strand.
GTTTCAGAGGTTCATGTTAGCTTGAATAGCAGTAGTGAAATGCAGAGTCTTCAAATGAACAGAGTAGTGGCCCACTGGGCATTTCTCCCTTCTTATCAGGATCATTTCAGAACTGAATTTAGGACTGAAGTTAATTTCTCACAGAAATTACAACCTTCTATAGATACCCAGCACAACACAACAAAGAGAACTAACAGAAAATGAAGAAACACTTTATTCCACCTCTGTGGAATAGACAAGCCACAAGAATTCACACTAGCACTAGAGGCATGTTTATGTCCTCTAGGAGTCTTGCCCTTCCCTTTGCTACTTAACAATAAGCATTTTAGGGGCAAAGACATATCAGTCTTCCTGAACTGTCATGTTTCATGCAGCTACAACTGTGGAGAATCTTCTTACCATCTTTTCTACTGTGTTCACCCTTACTTCCTCCAAGACAGGCCCAATACAGCTCCCTTTGTAAGCCTTACAAATAACAGCCTTAACCTACGATTAAACAACCCCCCAAATTATTAATTAGTGACGTTAGGGCTCTACAACTATTTAAATGTACTGTGATACTGTACCATTCGTAACTGTTTACTTATTTCCTGAGTATTGATGGCAGATTAGAAGGTACATGCAGCTTCTTTCAGAAAATCCCTTTAAAAAAAAAAACAAACTAAAAAAAGGGATCTGGTTTATCTGATCATAAACCCAGAGCTTTCTATGTTTTTATTTCACTGAGATCTCATTCACTTCCAACAGCCTTTCTCTGCCTCACCTTCATTAAAATCTAGACGTGACCTCCAAGGATATAACAAGATCCTTCTTACTCTCAGACAGGTAAAGCCCTTCCACAAGCTCATTCACAATTCTTTTTCATCAATCATTAATCATTTACATTATTGTCCTATGAAAGGCCACATTAAGACTCTCCTGCTTGCAGAGATATTTTTTAATTGTTGTGCTGTAAAGTCAGACCAGTTGTTTCAAGGATGTAAGCAGATAGAAATGTAGCTGAACCTGATTTTCATCATTACTAAAGCATAAACCTAGAAGTTCCACTTCACAAATAAAAAGTTTATGGCCCTCATCCCCCTGCCCCTCAGTCTTCCACTTTCTGCTTTTGAAGATAGTTGAGTTCTTAATTAGCATTGTTCTACCCTGTTACAACTCCAAAATACAAACATCTTTCATACCATGGTAGTGGAAGCAGATCTCTCTCTGTGATGATGATCTGCACTCAGAAGAATACAGCAGCTAAACCTTACATGCACCTTCCTTACCAGAGTCTGGAGGAGCTCACAGCTGAGAAGAGAGCTGGCTTCCTGTCACTCTCACCCTGTGTGCCTGCAGAGAAAGGATCAGCTCTGGTTGTGGCAGTGCACTTCCTTCTCTCTCCCATCTGCTCCGCACCCAGGCAGGCGTTACCTGAACTGGTGCTCACCCACAACAAGCACACTGTGATACTGTGTGCAGGACATGCAGCAAGGTCACTGTGGGCTCAGGGAAACTAAAACCAGCAGGAACACAGCGTAATTCACTGAGGGATGTACTTGCATGGTGTAATTCTCCATAGTGAGGAATTTATTTTATACAACCAGGAAGGTGAGGAACAGGAACACCTGCTGCAGGCTGGCAAGTGAAACATTTGCAGTGCAAACCAGGCCCAGAAGGAATGCAGAAGAGGCCAGGTGGGACACTGGGCTCCCTGGATGACTCCTTGTGGCCAACAGTCGTGTCTAATCTGGTCTAGTAACCTCTTCTGTGATGGGCAAGACACTCCTCTTACATACTGGCACTAGAGAAAACTCAGCCCAGTTTTTCCCTCAAATCTACCTCAGCTTCACCTTTGTATTGTTCAGAAACCTTAGCTGATCCAGTCTTTGCCCCACCCCTGTTTTGTTTGGTTTGTTGGAGTTTTATTATTATTATTATTATTATTATTATTATTATTATTACCAAACTAACAATATTGTACAATTTTTTCCTCACAAGTTTTTTACAAGTTTCCTTTAACTAGCCCATCATCTCTGTACGTTGGTTTCAGTTTCTGTAACACCACGTATTCACAGTACATCAGTCCTAAATCTCTTCAACAAACTTCGAGGGATTACATGGAAGAAAACTGCTTTTAAGCCTTATGTTTCTGACTTGCTTAATATGGTCTCACATCAAACTTTTGCCTTTAAAAGTTCAAATACTGGGAGAAGTCTAAGTAAAAGAAAGAGCAGAACCTTTGTTCACTGTTGTAATCTTTACTATGACACACCTCACTTGCTCTACATTACATGGTTGAACAGACAGTAGAAATGTTACTTCCCATTGATACCTAAACCAACATTTCCTCTCAACATATTTTCAAACCTTTAATGTTGTTGAATACATAGCAAATGCAACTGTCTTGCCCTTTCTATTTCAGTTTAGGCATGTATGATTTTTTCTGGGGTCTCTCAGAGAAAAAGGAACTTTTTCCTGTATTGATTACACAGACAACAGCAACATTTCGATTTAACCAAGTACAAATTACAACACTTGGTGTGAAGCTGACATTATGATTGCCACTAACCCTATCTTAGGAGCACCCCCAACAACTCAGTTAAACAGCTGCTAAACAAAAGTACAAGTAACTCAAGCTCTACTTTCCTATGCTCCCCAAGAAGGGAAAAGTTTTTCCCTTTCCTCGTGCCTTTTTTCCAAGAGCTGCAAAAGAGTTGGGCTAGATATGGCCTATTGCTTCTCCCCAAAGGTTCTCGACAACTGTAAAGAAGAGAGGGGGCTCTCTAACTTCATTCTCCTGCTGGTCTTTTTGAGGGGCACATCCTTCTTCATAACCAGCTCCTCCTGTATCCAGTTCTTTACATGCATTTGCACTCTGTACCAATTACAAATTTCATTCTTGTAATGCAGAGAACCATTAATAATTTAAGATTAAAAAGGAACCTAAGGGCAGGAATATTCCATTTTTGCTCACGAGATAGATGGTACTCTGCTAGTACGTCAACTCAACTTATCTTTGTGCATGCTACGTTAATTCAGCAAATTGCTTTTCAAACAAAGTGCATTCAAGAAGTGCCTGGAGATTCTACACGAGAAGAAAGTTTCATTTCTATGGCAAATGTGCCAAACCAATACCCAGAAAGTGAAATACGAACAAAAATTTTAGTTCTATCCATTTAGTTTTCACAAACAGAGGTTAGCCAGCATGAATTTTGTAAAGAAGCCCTCTGCAAGAGCGAGTATGCCAGGTGTAGTGATAAATACCCCAGCGCGCTGCCTGAACCGCGAGAGAGCAGAACAATGACCACGTCTAACGGTATGGAATGGCTCAGGAGCGATGCAGCAGAGCCGCCTGACACCCCGGGGAGCTGCCAGCATTTCCGACCTGCCGCGGAAGGGAACGGGACATCAGAGCCAGGCGGGCAGGTGGAGACCCTCCTGGGGCAGGAACCGGGGGCTCCTCTCAGGGAGAGGAACGGGGAGCGCCCCCGGCCCGCCGGTCCCAGCCCCGCGGTGCCCCAGCCGCCGGCGCTGCTTTCTCCGCCGCAGCTTCCCACAGCGTCCGGCCCCGCTGGGTCACCCACAGCGACCGGCGGCGGCGTCTGCCCGTCCCGCGCCCTCCCTCCCGCCACCGGGGCCGCAGCGTCTCACCTGAGCGCAGAGCGGGACCGGCTGGGGACAGGGCAGGAGTGGCGCTCGGCGGGGTGCGGTGTCTGGGCTGCGGTGTCTGGGCTGCGGTGCCGCCGCTCGCTCGCTCTGTGCCGTGCCCAGCGCGGAGCGGGCGCGCGCGTCCCAGCCAACCAGCGCCGTCACGTGAGCGCGCCCCGGCACGCGGTGCTGCTGCCGCGGCCGTTACAGCAGCGCGAGCGCGCGCGCGGCGGCTGTGGCGGGAAGCGCGCGCGCGCGCGCGCTGCTGTGCTCTGAGGGGCCGGGGGTCGCCGCGCCCCTCACGGGGCTCTGGGGCTGCCGGCGGCGCTGCGCTCGCCCTTCCTGCCCTCGGGAGAGATCGCTTCCAGGAATTGAGGGGTTGCGGAGGCAGGAAATCCTGCGGGGCCCCGTGCGGGGAGCGGCCGAAACGGCATCGTCTCCGCGCGCCGGAGGGTGGGGTGCCCGGCCGCCTCCTCCCTGCTCCGTGTGAGCATCCGCACGATGAAATGTGGAATCCGACGGTGGGATCAAGGTGTGCGTGCCTCCCTGAACTGGGAATACTCCTGTGTTTAACATAGCTGTCTGATGAGTAAATCCCACCACACTGCTCGCCTCAGTTTCCCCACACAGGACTTTCATGCTGAAAAAACATCCTGTGTTCTGCCCAGGATGCTTTGCATTTACACTGTCCTCAGGGTGTCTGACCTCTCTATCAATAATACACTAACAGAAGTCTAAAGAGAACAATAGCGGGACACTGTAGGTAATCCAGCTCCATGAGGCATTTAAAAGGGTTCTGGAACATATTGCTGAAATGCTTAGGTAAATTTGAGGAACGGCCCTGTAGCCTGGTGTTAAATGAATTCTCTGCTTACTCAGGGTCTTGGGCTCAATTTTCCACCCTGGGTCATCCTGTGCTGTTGAGGAAGATTTGAGAGGGCTGCGGGGCAGGTACTCAGCCCTTGTGCCAGTGCTTCACGTCGGGGAGGTTTAATGTTGGTCACGGGGAGTTTGTGACAGCACAGCCCTTCTGAAAGGCAAAGGGCTGAGATCCAGGGCCTAAGGACAGCAGGAGCTGGCAGCATTGCAGGTAGAGAGGCAGGCTGGGCTTGCAGCCAAATGCTCTCCTATCCGAATGGCAGAGATCAGGCTTTCTGTGCAGAGCTAATGAACCTAGCCCCCATATCATGAAAACCAGAAGAGAAGCAGGGTTCATTGAATCTTCTTTCTTCTTTTGATGATTTTTATTTCATGTGCTTCCCTGTGGAGTCATGAACGCTTGAAATGTACCTGCTGTATACTGTTTCAATAGTGCAATATGACACACATGCTGTATCAGTATGCTGAACTGTGCAGCAGCGGGAATTAGCCTGTGTGGAGCTCTATGATGCCATGGACAGACTGCCTTCAGCGCATAAATCAGCTTTAGACTACTGTCAAACACTAGCTTATCCTGTTTGTAGAAGAAAAGTGGGAGAATGATCACAGGATTCCAGGAGCTGAGCCTTTAAAATAAATGACAGTTGTATTGTGAGCCCCTCATTAAGTGGACAGAAACTGTTAGCTACTTGGCTAAGTGTGAAGTTCAGAATAAATGACTGGAAGATAATGACCTTTGGTGCATATGTGGTACCAAGGACAAAGGAAGATTGCTAGGCCATAGTTACTCCCCAGAATTGGAAGGATTATTTTATTTGGGAAGAATTTATACGAAGTCCTGGTAACTCATATTTAGAGCCCCAATGAGGAAGCCTCCACTGTGCTTCCACAGTATTTAGTGCAGGATTGTATAGTTGTGCAATTTCACTCTGTACAAACAAACTGTCTAAATTCCTGTAATTTGTGCTGGAAACACACTATCATTTGCAAGGCAATTGGAGCAGACAGCTGAGCTCACAAGGGTTATCATCTGCATCTGTTCAGAGGACAGCTTCCAACCTTGTATTGGCTAACATTTTTAGCTCTGCTAACTAAACCCACATGAGATAAAAGTCCACCCACGCAACAGGTTATATCGTTTGCTTTAAATCAGCTGCGTTCTGTGAACACTGAATGGCTTGATTCTATTTCGTGTATTTCCTTTAGCACTTCAAAATTTAGGTAGTTTGAAATGTTCTTGACTGACAAATTTGGAAATTGGCCTCCCCTGTTTAATCCCAGACTGAGTCTAACACAAGGAAGCTTCTGAGCTGTACCAGAGCAGAAACTTTGCTATTCTGAGGGTAGTCCCATTTACTTACTTTCTCATGCCAGCAAAGGCAAGATTTTCTGGTTTTTCACTGCTCTATAGTTACTGGGTGTAGGATATTTTCATTACATTAAATAATTGGATACTAAGACTGTATGTTTAATTCAGGGGGAAAAAAACAAGTATTTAGTAAATCATCTGCCCTTTAAAGTATGGTAATTCCATTTCAGCCTTACATTAATTAGGCGGTAGTATGGAAAGCTAATGATTTTCACAGAACATTTGCTCTCTTTCCATCAACTTTCGTGGTCACGGGGAGTTTCATCAACTTACTGTTTTTTGAAAAATTAATTTAAGCTTTTAATATTGAGCTTAGTTTTGTGCAAAATTACAGGTGTTGAATCTATAAGCAGAGATGGGGTGCCATTATCCTTCAAAGTGCACATGGAATAGATGAGAAGCTATATGAGTTCTAGGCTTCCAGGAATGGATGGCAAAACAATTTATTAAATTTGCTGTTAAGAATAATTGTTGGCTGATAGTTGTGTAACTTTTATGACAATATCTCTTGAACCCAGACATCAGACAGATGGATACCAGTCATGATGTCAAGACTGTGATTTCTTCTTTCACAGAAGATACCAAGGTGACAAAAATGTTTATGATTGTGAGTCCTTTCATTGCTGCACCTTTATCAAGCTGCAGTTACATTAGTCTGACTATAGTAGCTCCAGGTGACTCATGGCTTTAATTATATATCTGAGTTCTTGAAGGACAAAAGATTTAGATGTATTTTTTCTGCAGAAAAATGAAACAAAATCTGCACTCACTACATGTTACAGGATGGAGGTAGATTGTGGACTTTCTGAAAGTTCTCTCTGCTGTTTTCAACCAGTGCCTTGAAGCAATAGGAGTCAGTGACAGTGAATCGAGCACAGACCTTTGTGCTGTGATGGAGCAGGGAGTGTTCGTGTGCTCAGTTCTGCCAAGTGAACTGTGGTGGCACAGGAGGTCATATGGGACATGGCAGTGAGCAAATCCCAGGCCTTTCCAGACAGGCTTGGAAGCCAATGGCTCATTATGCTACAGTTTATTGAGAGGTTTTTAATGTTTTATCCTCTATTGTCTTAGGGTTATGACTATGGTTACTGTAACCCGTTACTGCCACACTGGCCTGGAATAGGCTCCAGACAGTGGCATTCTCGTGCTGAATATTCTCTGGTGCTGGCAACAGTCTCCAGGCTGTGGCCAGCTGTGGCTTGCACTGCTATTCCCTGTCCTTTGGTGTTAGGGCAGGTGGAGCTCCTGTTCTGCACATCTGTATCTGGCAAAGATCGTACTGGCTTTGAAGGCTGCTTCTTTGTCCTAAGAGATGTCAGAATCACAGTTATTTAGCTACTGAGGGCTTCTAGAGCCTTTCTTAGAAGGCCTTATGTGGTGATTTGAGTTTGTCAATCCAAGTTTTCTGGCCAAACGCCAGCACACTTACCAGAATTTACCCAATTTTGCTGTGAGATAAGGATTAGGAGCAGGCAAAGCAGGCTCAAACTTTAAAAAATATAAAGAAAGTTTATTAACAGACCTAAGAAGAAAAAAACAAGAACCAGAACAAAACCCTCAGAACACCTTTCCTCCTCCCACTGCTCCATCTCTGTCTCATTGACAACAAAAAAAAAAACCAACCACTTTGAACTTACAGTCAGTTTACCACCTTTAATATAGTTTTTTCTCAGTTCACTTATAGAAAAGAGTTTTGTCTTGCCCACCCTGATGTTCTCTCCACAAGAAATACAGTTCTCTCATGGTTCTGGCCTTACAACAAGCAGCTGCGCAGGAATGGAAAATCTGCTTGCGATGTAGAAAGTCCCTCCCATGCCAGTAGCCTTCCCTACTACGGTGGGTTATTGGGGTAGTCTTAAAGATGAGCCATTCTACTATAGCAGCAAGGAAATTCTGTACTATTGCTGGCAACATAAATCATCTTCATCTTCTTTCATCCCTGGAGGCAAAGGGATTGGACCACAACTTCTTCTCTGTTTCTGTTCAAGTTTCTCATCAAGTCCCAATTACTTCAATATCTACTCATTTCTACAGAGGTGCCTTGGTTTACTGACTTTAGTTAGAATGCTTCCCTCTCTCTATTACTTCAATATGTTACAGGGAATTATCTTAGTCCATCACCATAGCCTCACAAGGAAAGTTTTAGTTTCAAAGTTGGGGCACTCCTCATTTCCTCCCTCTCCAGATATCGGCTCTGCGTCCTTCACTGACTTTAGGGTTTCTATGCTGTATTTTCTAGGCATGTTCTCTTTTCTCTCCTTGTGCAGGGGAGGATGGATATCTGCAGGTTTCATCTGGACACTGAAAGGGTTAATCTTTCTTTCTCAGGAGAGAGAGCAGGGGACCAGCTTTGTCTGGCAAAAGCCGGAAGGCAAGAGAGCTTTTCCCAGGTGTCCGTTGCTTATACGGGGATTTTTTTTCCTGAAGGCGGTTCAGTTTATAATTGGTTTGCATACCTATCAATACTCAATGCTAGCTGCCCATTGATTTTGGCACCCAAGAAGGAAGTTATACTACTTCCTGCAGGAGAGATCACTTCTGAGACTGACTTTTCCTGGTTTCCTTCTCATCAGAAAACTGAGTCAAAGGCAAACCCAGGACACCTTCTTACAGCTTTAAGCTGTAATACAACAAATCAGAGGAGTGAGAGGTTTTAGTTCTTCCCTATGAGGATTTGGCAAGTCCACACCTAAAACATTAAACATAGCTCAGTGCGAGTTGTGAATAGAACAAGAGTCAAACTGTCAGGAGGCACGCTGTAACCTAATGGTGAAGGTTTACCTCATCCATATAGAGTGTTATAAAAATAATCTTATAAATACTGAAGCAATCACCACTGTGAATCACATTGTGTTCATGCTAGACAAACCTACGTAAGACTGGCAAAGGTTTGTCTGGGTAAAGATACTGACTTGGAAACTGTGAGAGAGGAAGGATTTCACTGGCAGATTGTTGGAACAGTGAAATATTTTTTCCTGAGGAGAAATAGGTTGTGGAAATGTCAAATCTATACTATACAAAAGGAATGCAGAGGGAGTCCATTCCTGATTTTGGAAAACCTACCTGAATCTCCCGTTGCTTTGGCTCATAAATATCAGGCATGAAGTGACAGCAGAGTTCTTGAGGTCTAGTTGTTCGAACAAATAAACATTTGTTAACTCTGGTTTGATGGACAGTTCCTGTTTATCCAGCATTGCTCAAAATCATGTCTTAATACAGTTCATTCTTTTTAAATAAAAAGGCTTACAACCAGCTTGGACAAGCCTTTGAAGAATACACTCCAAAGAACACTGGAAAGAACAACAATGCTGTGGAAAGAGGATAAAGACAAACCTTTCCACTCATTTATTTTCACAGTTTTATTAAGTGTAGGAATGTTTTTAGCCACACTGAACTAGTCTTTTGTAAAGCATAAAATTCACCAAGGAAAGCTTGTATGACTTAATAATTACACAAAATTGATCCAGGAAAAAGAGATCATGAACTAATGTAGTGTTAAGCTGTCTAAAGCTTACCTGTCCTTATGTTCAGATGTAAAACTGAGGCAGAACAAGAACTGACCAAAGTATTCCTTTCCTATCCTATCCTATCCTATCCTATCCTATCCTATCCTATCCTATCCTATCCTATCCTATCCTATCCTATCCTATTCTTTTTCTACACTTGTAACTACAGAGCTCATGGATGAATTTGCTGTGGGGAAGGAGAAGTGGCTAAGTCCCTCCATTTGTGTGTGGTTTGTGGCTATGTAGTTCTTCTGTCTAGCCTGAGTTGCAGAATTTAATCCCCACTTGAAACCCAGGTGGATTGCAACATTGCGTAGTGTGTGGTTGTTTGCTCTGCCAATACGGAGGATTTGCACCAATGTAGCTGCTTTCCTAACAAATCCTCTGTACAACAAGCCAAAACCTGTGATACCATCTAGACTTAGTTCTCAACACCCTTTCACCATAGCCTTTCACCATGCAGGAAATGTGAAATGCTACCAAACTGGAACAGCACAGTTTTAGCCTGCTTGGAAAGCGTTTGTGATCAGCTGTACCTCAAGGAGAGCAGGCCCATTGTGAATTAAATGCTATTTAGCTGAAAATGTGCATTGGATTTAATCCAATTACTTGTTGCTGGCACAAATTCTTCTGGTGACCATCAGTTTCCAAAAAGATATCTCCCTTCCTAGATTTAGCACTATTCAAATGCAACGATATTTAGCACTATTCAAATGTCAAATTGTTTTGTGTGTTTCCACTCCTGATCTTGAAGTCTGGACCAGTGTGGAGGATAGAATGAGCACACCACCTCCAAATCCTTACCATCTATGCCCAAACTTCTCTTGTGCAGTGTGTATGGGAGTTTCTCACAAGCATCACACTCAAAAAGCATATCTTTTTGTGGTGATTTATACATGAGTTCAAATGCTGGTTGCTGTAAAAGAATTCCTTGTTTCTATCATCACAAATACCACTTACAACTAGAGTTGCAGCAACTTGAGTTGCTACGAGAAATTGTTACAAATTACATGCATAGATCTCAGTTATCCCAATGTCCCTAAATAAAACTGAGTCACAGAGTCAAAGGGATTTTAAGGCTGTCAGTGAACCTCCAACACAGAGTCAGATTCCAAGCTTCAAGGACCAGGTATCTCTGACGCTACAATCACCAGCAGCATCAACAGGGCATCAAGATTCAATTCTATAGAAAGGGGTTTGAACTTGCAGGAATATGCACTTTCCCTACCTAGTACAGACAAGCAGCACTTCTGCAGGGTCTCATTTTGGGACTCCTCATCTCATCATCAGATCAGAGACCCTGTGAGTGGTAGCAAATCAGTTGGAAGGTCTTGGCCTGGCAAGTAAAGCAGAAATAGGAAATCAGTGTCAATACTTCAGACTATAGAAAGTTTCCTTTCTTTCTAACCCTCAATCTGTTTTGGCCTTTAAAAGATAACATGGCAATCTGTCCTGTCATCTGTTTTATCACAGTGCTTGTACTGTTACATATTGTGGCTCCCAAGAACAGAAAATAAAGTGGAAAATCGTGACAAAATCTATAGTTAAAAGCCAAGTTATTTTAAAATTTGGGATGTTTTTTGTGGAAAATAGATTAATTTTTCTTTTCTTAGTCCAAAGTTGATCTGTGAGGCAAAAAAAAAAAAAAAAAGCTGTAGCCTTAGTGGCATGATTGACTTTCTGAATTACCTGGCAAGGGCATTTGTATTTTGGTATTAGTCTGGGCAGTTGGAGAAGTAAAGAGCAGTTTGTGAGTGGTGGCTGCAAAATTTGATTCACAGAGCACATGCATTCATCTGAAAATATTTTAGTTCTTAGGCTGTATTTCTGAGCTTTCAAGCACTCTTAATATTTTTCATTGATATTTGATCCTGACGGGAAATAAAAGCAAAGACACAGCTACCTGGATAGTGAGAATAAAAGGGATTCATATCTACTTTTTAGTGGCAGAATAAAGCAATAAAAGTGAAAAATCCCATGGCACAAATTGTTGTAAATCTGATAAATTCTTCAGCATGGGGATTTTTTGTCTGGAATGAGTCTCTTTGATAAACTCAATGTCTTCAGTAGTTACGGTATCCAGTGCCTGGAGAAGAGAACTGTAATTTTTGAAACTAGAAGGCTACCAAGGAAGAAAGTCAGTGAGAACTTTGGTGGATCTGCCAGGGCACCTTGTCTAGGCTATATCTCTTGAATTACAAATAGGTCTGCGAGTAGCAGAGCTGAGGAAGATACAAGTTCATGTTTGCATCTTCTGGGGATCTAATAGTGTCTGCACTAAACTAAACTTTACTCAACAGTTGGCATGGGCCAAAATGGTGAGATATTTGGGACTAGGTATGTGCATATAAAGAAAGTGTCATGCCATAAGAGTGATTGTTTATTAAGGAGTTCTTTTCTTACTAGCCTGGTTTTCTGTGAAATATGCTGTGTCTTACTTCTCTGATGCATAATGGATTTGGGCATCTGGGATAAAGCCTTTTTTTTTCCCCCCTTCTGTCCCCTCATAGAATGCAGCAGCAGCAGCCTGCCAAGTAGTTTAGGTATTAATAAGGGTACTGCCATAGGCTCCAGATGCCATTAGTACAAATGCTGTCTCAGGCCAAAGGAGTTATGTTGCTTTTGGTACTGGAACAGTGTAGCTTTCCTGGAAATGTGTGGTGCTGATTTCCTGTCCATGTTCTGTGGGAAAAACTGGCCTGTTCTTAAGGCTTTTGTTTCAGCTGATGCACGGTTACAGACATTGTCTCAGCCCTAACAGATTTAGCAGGACAACTTCCTTAAAGAAAGATTTACCAATATGAATAAATGAAATACATTGGCTTTGTGAGAATTTATACCCAGAGTTTACAAATGAGGTGTGATAAAGTCACTGTGGGTTGAAGGTAAAATGAGGTGTATCATAAACAAGGACTTTACTTCAGAAATGCCTGCATATATGAAACATTTCATTTCAGTTCATTTTAAGCCCTGCACTTTGCTGCCTCTGTTTTCACTTTTTCCCTACCTCTAACTCATAGGGTGAGTGTTTGAAGAAGATCATATGTCTCAGAGCATGCAGGTGAATAGAAGGTTAAACATTGTGACTGGCATTCAGGTGACTCTTGTGCAATCAATCCCAGTGATGTGATACTCAGTCAAAAGAATTGACAGTCATGGGGAGAAAAAAAGGGAGGAGGAAGATGAAGGGGAGGCTCTTGAATATGCTTTTAAATGTTGCATTAAAAGAAAAAAAAAAAAAAACTGGTCTTTGATTCTTGGCTGCAGGTCTCTGCAGGGTCTCTGGCATGTATGAAGATGTGCTGAGTGTTTGCCCAAGTGTTCAGGAATACAGGGGAATGGGCTGCAATCCAGAATCCCCCTGTTCCCATTCTTTCTAAGGTGTAAGGCAGAGGGGAAGAAGCCAGGACCATGACTGTATCCTATGAAACAGTGACTGTTTCTTTGCATGGTCACAGAAGAGACAAATATATTTGCTTTATGCATCTTGTGCTATCTTGCAAAGCAAGGGAGTATAACAAGAAAGAAAATGTGGTATTTTTTTCTGCAGTAAGATGCTGAAATGCATCAAAGATTTTGATGTTCATAAATACCCAAGAAAGCCAATATTTAGATAATCCAAAGAAGATTCAAAGGAAGATTTATAAATTCTGTTCAGCATGGAGCTCAGAGTTTAATGGGCCAGTTCTAGGAATGGTATCCATACAGGTATCTTTGTACAGTAGCTAAAAGAAATTAGTTAAAACCTTAACCTGAGAGACAGAAAATCCCTTTGCATTCTTTTCCAGTTACTGTTTCAGTGAAGTATTCTCAGCATATTGGTAGCTTCCTAATGGTCAGCACAGATTTCATATTCTTGCCATTATCTTCACGAATGTATACCTGCTTGGGAAAAAGTCTTTCTGAGGGAGAAGAGGTAGTAGAGGGTGTTAATAGAAGAGGCATGAAACTTCATATTTCCATAGGCCTTTAGAAGGATACCAAGAGTGATTTAGAATCTGAGGAAAGGTGGGACACAGAGACAGTGAGGCAGCTGTGAATAACAGTGCACTCCTAAGCAGTTTCACAGTTCTGTACAAGGAGTAAGAGGTGCATAATAAAGGCATGGGCCCAAAGTGATGTATCATCAGGTGTATTATCTTCTTAAAAGTGAAGGATGGCCTATGCTCTTCTTTGCTTTCTGTCTTGCTGCAACAGTGAGTGCAGTTATCTGAGTACATCTGCTGTCACACCTGACACAGTTACTATGAGAACAGTCAGGCTCCAAGGTCACTGCACACCAGACACTGGGGAAATGTAAATACAGTTTATCTTAGAAATATGGCAGAAGTGGCTTGTACCCCTCAACCTGCCCTGCCCCTCCCCACCCTCCAGCAAGCCACTTACCTTTTTGGCACCATCACAGAGGAGGTCTTTGATTACATTTCTTTTATTTAGTTGAACACAGTAACTGGGTGCAGCACAGCAAAAAGGACATATAAACCAACTAGGGAATAACAGTATTCTCCTCTGTGTAGGTCTTGTGACATCCACTGTAGCTGTTGCTATATTGTGATTTTAAGGCAGCTTTAAGAAAAGTTCTGCCTACTTCAATGGACACAGCAAGGGAGAGTTTCCTCTAAATACAGAAGTTTCCACCTAATAATAAAGGTATTTTTATGTAGAATTTACTTTAGGATTTCACAGCCATCAGTTTCCTTACAGCTGCCTCTTCCCATACAGTCATTAAATCACATATGCTTTGCAAATGCTGGCAAGGTTTTCAAGTGCCTAATGCAAAATGGAAAAAGGACATTTGTCCTTAAAGTAAACAATTTTTTTTCTTGGAATAAAGCAGTTTTTTCCAAGATTTACTGGCTCTTTGCTTTTCATGGCATTCAAGCTACCTTCTTTCTGAAAACAGTGGAAAGCTTGTCCTTTGAAACCCCAGGCTTTTAAGATGTTTCAAATTTGACATCCCAAAATTAAGGTACTCTACAGAATTCTGGCTGTAATGTTTATTCAGCCCAGGTGACCTCACATTGCACCATGGGGAATTTCCTTATCATCTATTTCTAGTTAAGTCTTAAATCTCTCTCCAGCAGAGCTGCTACATTATTGTTCCATTTTATATCAAAATACAAAACCACATTAACCAAACCTAAGGCAGTGCTTATGAATCCAGAATGAACATGCCAAGTTGACTCCATAAGCTTGAAATAACATACCAAATCCAATGTTTCCAAATGGTCCTCTACAAAACAGCATGTAATTTCCTCTCTTACACATTTGATACTTTGTGAGCTTGGACTGAAATAACATTGCCTGGAAAGAACCTCGTTCAAAATAATGAGGAAGGGAACTCTTGCAGTAGTAGGTCAGAAAGCACTTGTGGCTGTGGGAATCTCTTATCAACCTTATTTTTTTCTCAGCATTATTGATATGGATGCAGCTAATTAAATATCTTTGGTGCACTGGAGATGTATAGAACACATACATGTTCTGTACCTGTAGTAGCTGTCTCCTCACTTGCTTCATTACTGATACTGAAGTATAGTTGTTCAGACTCACAAAGGCCATTTTAATGCAAATTAAGGTATTACTTTGAGCCCAAGAGCAGAACAAGTGAAATATGGTCCTATTCCAATAAAATCTGGCCTTTGGTATCCACTGGAAACAGAAATGTCAGACTAAGAACATAGCTTATTTTTCCTTGAGATGCAGGTCTTGCATCTAATTCTATTAGAAGCTGACCATTTTCTACCTCTGCCATAGTGAACAGGCCATTTCAAAGAAGAACACTGAATGTGGTCATATGGTGTTCCTCCATCACAAAGCCTGGCTGTGTGATCCCTTGATGCTGATACAATCACTTCTTCCTGGCTGTGATTCTTAGGGCTTATTTTCTATGCCTGGTTCTGCCATTTGCATATGTACACATGTGTTCTATGTATGCCTGTATGGGATATCCTGCTGTATTCATTTGAGGTTCCTTTACCTACACTGTTATGTAGAAATAGGCATACTGTATGATCACAAGTGCATTAAGCCTTTAAGAGAAATTATAGGGAAAGACATCGGTTAGTGAACAGGCAGTGGAAAATTGAGTAAAATTATCAGATCAGAATTTGGGTTTTGTGAAACACAGTGTGTAGCTGCAGTATGTAGCAACTTCTTCCAAAAAAACTACATTTGAAATAATTATGTAAAGGAAAAATAGATCCATACACAGAGAATCTAGAGCTTCCTGGAAAAAAACACCTGCAATGCCACCTTTTCATGTGCCGATTTCCATCATTGTACTCTGTCTGTAACATAAGTAATTCCTGACAATCCCACCTGCCACGATTAATACCAACCAAGTATAAAGGAGAACTGGCTGTTTGGCAGCTTGCACAGGCATTGCAGCAGAGCAGTCCATAGTCTGGTTGCAGCTGGCAGAAAGCTCCACTCTGTGGCTGCAGAGCTGTGCCTGTCCCAGTGTCAGGCTGGTCACCAGCACACATGGTAACAGCCATGGCCCTTGGGATCTGTGCCAACAGGGAGTGCACACTGCCTGCTCCTCGTTGTGCCTCTTGCTGGAAAAGAGGTCCATTGGAGGAGATGGTGAAAAGAAGCTGCTCTGGCAGCTCCATACCTTCTGAGAATTCCCTCTATACAACAGAGATCACTCAGTCAAATTCAGCAGACTTCAGGATGTTTTGAGCATCCCAGAGAACAAATTGATCAGTGACCCAGTTCTTCCATTCCATTTGATTGCTTTATTGAGCCAGGATTCCTGATGCCAAAGGGATCCCTGGGGTCTGATAAATTTGGTGTGAAAAGAGATGTTTGAATTAAGCACTTCATGGATGAAGAGGGCACAACAGATCACAACAACTTTGACTATTCCTGCTTCTATTTAGAAACTGCAGTAATACTTAGATTTTGCCTACAGGTTTTAAATTGAAAGATTGCCTTTCTCTGATGTAGTGTAATGTTTAATACATTATATATAGTAGGCATATAATGCAGTTGTAATACTGTTATGTGTAATTCACCTTTTATAAGCAGAGATAAAGAAAAAAATCTCCTACTTCCGTCACGTTTGTAATTCAAAGTGTATTGAAAACCTAGCAGCAAAAAATATTTGCAGGCCTATGCGTGGAAGTGCCTGTAAGAGTGGGTCCTCCACATGTGGGATGAAATGTAAGAATTTTTCAGTGTTTTCAAAGGAAGTGACTGATAGCTTTGCACTTGTGTTAGTGGTGCCATATTTGCTGAATGGTACATTTACTGGCTTTATTTCTGATAGCAAACATTTGTGTCCTGCAATAGTATTCCTCAAATGTGGATCATTCTCCCTCAGTTCATAAACAACTCTCCATTCAAAAGCCCTCTGAAAGCCTCCTGCAATCGGCAAATTTTGTTTTTCTTTTCTCTACCTCTATTTGCACCTTTCCCATACACTAAACTTCATGAAATGTAGACTGTTGCTGGTATGCTTAGGAAGTAGCTGCAGTATTATGAATGCCACTGCAAATTACTCATTTCAACAAAATCTTCAATCATCCAAATGCATTAGCATCCTTACATATATATGATAAAAGCAGTCCCAGTTGAGTGAGAATAAGAAGTCACATGATAAGAGTCTAATGAGATCATTCACACATATACAGTGATGGTGTTCATGGTTATGCAGAACATCATCTTTGTCAGAAGTTCATTGTTCAGCCATCAAAAGATATTAATGCTTTCATAGTAATTTTCTGCAGCAAGCACTAACAAGAAAGCATTTTGGGGAAAAAATGGCTGAAAGGCCCATTTTACAACTTGGGAATGTGTGAGATTACATCAGTCAGGAGGTTTCTGCCAGTTACAGATAGCAGTTGAAAACCCAAAATGTAAAGGTTAATACCAAGTCATTAACGAATCACAAATGCTCATTGTTGTCAGGCTTTCCTGTGTATTGCTTACAACTTCTTCTAATTCTTTAGGTCTTACTCATGGATGACTTATAATTCATGTTGGAATGAATACCATGTACAATAAATTATGTAAGAAGATTGCACAAGGTGCCTCTCCCATGATGTAACTAACATTAAACTGTTAATCATAAACCTAGGGCTTCTCAGCTTTCACGGAAATGCAGCTGTTATACAGCCAGGTGAAACACTCTCCAAGGAGTCTGGTGAAGTTACCCTGTTCTTGCTGACATTTATCGAAAGCCATATGCTGCACATTAACCAAGAAGACAGCACAGCCTTGCTACAAAAAATAAAACCTTTGTGTATGGAAAGGATGCTGAATTTTGAAAAACTGCTTTTTTTTTAGCGAGAACATGTTTTTATTTGGTCTTTTCTGGACACATGGCAAAACCAAACCCTAAGGGAAATAATTTGCTACAGCTTAGTGGTGCGTTGTATTATTCTCTGACAAGATTTGTTTGTCAGTTTTTAAAGCAGTTTATAAACCAGTCATGTAGATCAAATACAGAAAGCTGAAACATTCTTAAACATTCATCATGCAAGAGGTCTTTTTTCCCTTAAAACAAATCCTCTTTCCTTTTTGCTAGGTTGACTAACATAAACTTTTACTCTAATGATGACTGGAAAAAAAAGGTAATCTTTTCAGCTGGAGTTGTGCATGTCAGCTGGAGTGTACCATTCCTAGAGTGCTATTAATCATAAGCCAGTCTATAAAACAATGTTTCTCTGCATGGAGTATGCTAACTAGCTTACAGTGTCACTGGGTTTAGCCTAGATTTACTCTCTAGTGATCTAAATCTACAAGTAATGCCTGTTTCACCTTGAGAGGTGTGTTTTTCACATCCCATCTTTTGTTTTATTGCATCTTTTTTTGCTCTTCTGACATCCTTGTCCTTCTGTAGGTACCTGTTATATCATCTTTATGGAAGACAAATGCAGAAGCTGGGAAGTGTTGCAAAGTACCATGTTATAGCACAGTACCTTACACTATATGGAATCATGAGAAATATGTAGGAGTGGTCTAGATCAGTTCCTAACAACCTGAATGTTCTGATGAGAAACTCATTAGATAGTAACTGTGTCTCTATTTACTGATGCAATTACCAAAAATATTTTCTTGCTCTTAGATTCAGTGGTAATCCAAAGAAAAAAAATCAGGTAAGTTTAAAGTATTTTAAAATCTTTCAGGCATTTCTAGGCAGGTCTGTATATACTGGTTCACCTTCACTGATACAGTTCTGTTCCTTTATGTGTATTTGGGCTTCTCCAAAGCTAGCAATACTTTTCTTTATGCTGTTCAGGAAGGGACCAGGTGTAATTGCAAAAGAACAGTACAGTGTACCCTCTTTATGCACAGTGGTGATGAGTGCTTTTGCCTCTGCAAATCTAATATGTCCAACTGTTAAAGAGAGTTTCATATTATGACAGTCTGTTTCAGCCTCAAAAGACAAGAAGACATGTCAGATGTGGAGAAAAAATATTTTAAAAAGGACTGGATGAATAAAATACTGTTCCATTAAATCTGTAGACCCAAGGTTTTAGGGTTTGCCAGTGAAAATTAAATTAAGTACAAAACAGTTATACTTTCTTGTCATGATACTTATGACTATGAACAAACCATTTCCATAATTCATGCACTGAAGGGAGCAAGGGTCATGTATCTCAGTGATTAGCATAACACCATAAGGAAGGAAGAGGATAATTCCATTTTGCAGTGTAATGATTATTTCTGACTACCATGTCATCTTTGACTTACAAATAGTAAAAGGGTGAATCCACCCCTAAGGAGTTTACTTTGCATAGGATCCAGGTTCTCCAGTCTAGATGCCCCATAATGCTTCAGTGACAGAAAATTTGGAGGTCAAAATTCTCTACTCCTGTGAATTTTCTTAAGTTCACTTCTCTTTCCACAGCAGGTCTTCCCAAGATGTGCTGTTTACCCCACAGGACTATAGGAAAGTTTGAAGTAACCCATGAACCTAATATTTCTGGCTGTATTTCTCTGATAGAGACTGCCAATAGTTGATTGAAGCAGTAGATTTTTCATGTGTGCTCCTGTGCTTTGCAAGGCCCGGTAGAGAGTTTGGAATTCTGCTTTCAGGATGAGGATATGGGGAGTGGGATAAATCACCTCCTCCTCCTCTGTGCTCACGTAACCTGACAGAAAGTTGAGCACAGTTCTCTTTCTACTCTGGCAGTACCCAAACTAGCTAAATTGAGAAATTTAGGATTCTAGAAAATAATTAAAAACTCTCATGCAATATATGTATTTTAAGAATCCATTAGCAAGGGAAGATTTTACACAAGTTTCTATCGACAGTAAACTATGGTTGAAACTTGCTGTTTCTCCTTTTTGTGTCCTGCTGGGTGTTGAGTTTTCCTTGGTATCACATCCTTATCTGTCAGTCACTTGCCCAGGCAGACCTGAGTCAGACCTCAACTCACAAGTCCATGTCTAGAGTTGTCCCCAGTGTCCCAGTCCTCTTTGGCTGGCACTGGCGCATTTTGCCTGGGGCTGCTGGTGGCTGAACTCTGTACTTGATGACATGGTGGAAAGAGGCTTAAAATATTGCCGTAGGTGCAAAAGTCAATGTGTCACTGTCGCTGCCTGTAATGGCCTTATGTCAGTGCAGTGGTATGACATGCCACACTGTTTTCTTCCACTGCAGGCCATATATAGCCTGTTACACTTTGATCTACTCAACAAAACAGAGTGGATTCCTTTTGTCTGTAAACAGCAGCTGGGTGAAAGGAAAGGGTAATGGAGCCTGAAGGTATTTGATGGATCGGCATTTACTTTGAATATATTCGCTGACCAGATAACAACCCATATGTGTATTGCCAGTGTCAGTTTGTATTTGTTACTGCTTCTAGAACACCGTTGTGGTGTAAGAAAGTCTGCTCTGATTTCACTTTGGGAGGTGTGATTCTGGAGGCAAAATGTGGCCTGGCTAAACTGGCATGCTGTGTGCTTTCCTGTGACCCTCTTGTCACATGAGCTATTTCAAATAAGACTCTCCTTGTTCTTGGCAAAAAGGGCATATTCTTTGGTGGGTGGCTTGCATGTCCTGTTACTGCTCAATATGGATTTTCACATTTTAGACGTTCCAGCTATGCAAATGGAGCAGGTCTGTACTGTTCATCAGATGCAAAGCTAACTTTAAATGAGCATATGGAGGCATATGAAAGGTTTGCACTGCACTTAAATCTGTCTGAGGATCAAGGAGGACCAAGTAATTTAGGATAAATACTTGCATTTTAAAACATGTATTCTCAATCTGGGGCAAGTGTGCCTGAAACTTTACAGATAGCATCATCTCATCCTACCTTATCTCACAGTTTCTGAGCAAGTGATGATGGTTCACATCTGCTTTATTTACTGTCCCTTAGATTTAATGCATTCTTACATGTTAGAAAATAAATATATCTTCAGATAAATGTGGTTTAAAAATGGGATTATAATCCCAGGGCCCTCAAACACTCATGTTTCAGTAAGTAAAAGCAGACTTTTCTGATATGGTTGGTCCAGAAATGTTTATTATATAGTTCATACTGTGTAAAATGATATAGAGCAGCTCTCTCTTTCAGTATTAAATCACATACTTAGTAATAAGCATGGATTTTGAGTGCAGAATTTGTTAACTCTTACAGTAAAGTGTAGAATGTGAGACATATTAAAATTCTTAGCATACCAAAGAGTGTGAACCAGATTTGGAAATATGATAGTGGTTTTTAACACCTCTTTTGAAATGAGGCAGATCCAGAACAATCTAATCAAGATGTGTATCCAAAGTCTGAAATGAAATCTATTCTGAATGCAACTTCCTGCTGTCATGAAGTGAATATATATGAAGCTCTCAAATAAAGCAATGTGCGACCCATGCTTCTTCTTCTGAGAGAAGAGAGAAAATGTGAACTATTTATTGTTCATCAGCACTGCTTTTTTTGTATGTCCTGTGTACACAATCCTGTGTTTTCGCAAAATCCTGCTCTAAAAGTAAACCTTGAAAGCAATTGCAAGTGCAGAGGCAAATGTGCCATCTCATGTGCATTCACATCAGATCAGCTGATTACATGTGATTCTGAACATGCTGTTGATTGTGGTGGAGGGGCCAGGCCTCATGAAGGCTTTCTGTGGAATTACGGACTTGCAAATGCAAAGTGTCTGAAACCACTTGCAGTGACAGCAAGACTGCTGCAGGACACAAACACAAATTTTGTTCTGCTTCTGTGAAATTAAAGGCATTCCTCTGTTTGGTTTGACCCTGGTTAAAGCAGGTTGAAACAAGGAAAGCTCTTTCCTTAGCATCCAAAGTAGGGAATGTTGGGGTGAAAGGCAGGTTTAAGCCTAGAAGTGGTAGGGGAAAAAGGCCTTTTGCCTTAGCAGAAAAAGGAGCCATCTTCATTGCTTTCTTTGCTTTCTCTGTCTCATCTTTATATCATTAACCTGAAGATCTTTTAACATTACTAAGTTCACTGATTTTTCCTGTTGCTGAAGTTTCATTTAATTTTAGCTGCTTTTAGTTAGATATCTGTTGCAGTAATCAATTGCCCTAAGGTCCTGCCATAGGACTGGCAGGTATGGCACAGGACCTAAGGCAAATTGTTGCTCTTCTGGGGCATCAGTAGTTATATTAGGCCATCTCACATGGGACCAGACCCTTGCATTTAGTCCATAGCCTACACAATTTTCTTGGCTTCTCGTGCGGTCAGAGAAGAGAGAGGTTCTTTCAGCAGATGGTTGTGAGTGCCTGTCTTAGGCATCAAGACAAGTCAGTCATCCCTGTAAAGTATTTGTCTGTTCTTTTACCAGGGAGTTCAGGCACTGAAGTAAGTTTAGGATTTCTAATTTGTGGATGACAGAAGTCAGTTATGGTAAATCGTGTCCCTTGAGAACAAAAAACTATGAAAATTATGGGCTTTTAATATAAAGAGTTTGGTTTCATAGTATTACTAAGATTTATTACTATAGATGAACTGTGGAAAGTCCCAAGGATGAAACTAGGTAAAACTCATGTTTAATTAAAGGTGCAACTGAAAATCTGAATTACAATCTTTTCCTAGAATTTGTTGGTATTTAAAGAATTATGGAAAGGCTTTTATTTGTTTAATCAACCAGAGGAACTTAACTCTGCAGTGTAACTGGAAGATAAAGATACTGCTTTATATTAAGCCATTGCTCTCTGTGTTAAACTGGCTTCTCAACTGTCACCTATCTAAAGTAGATTTGTTACACCTGTGATGATCTGGGGATAAAAATGAAGCATGATTTGTGAGTGGTAACATTATATTATCTTTTTATTAGACTGCTACTGTAGCAGAAGAAAACAGAGGAGTATTTAGCACTATTAACTCACTCCTTTAGGGTCTGCAAGCTTCACTGTTTTCTTTCATTATTTCAGTACAGGTATTAAAAGATACTACTCCCCTTACAAGACTAGCCTCATTTATTACTGTCTTAAGGAATGCAAAGCTATTAATAGTGGAAATGAGGTAAGGAGGTCAGGATTGTGATCAGAACACAAGGTACAAACTTTAGAGTTCTCCCTGTCTCATTTCAATTAGGCACAAAATAATAAAAAGATTCCTTTGACATTCTAAAGCAGCACAGGAAACACAGCAGTGCAGTTTAGTGTGATACGGTTTCAGTGCCATTTGAATGCCAACAGCAGGATTCTGAGGTTTGGCCAAGTTATTCAGCACAAAGCTCCAAGACATAGGAAAGGACTATCTATGCCACTGTCATATATCACAACAGATTCACACAGGGTGGACAGACACATCCTGTACCAGAAAAAAGTCCCTTCAATGTCTTATGGTGCAAGTGAAGGCCTGTGGAGTACAAAGCATAATGAAGTCCAAAACTTTCCCAATTGTAGAAATAGAACTCTCTGCTTTATTTCATATCACCTTTTTTTACACTTTGAAGTAGTCAGACATCATTACTTATACAGAACTCCTTCCTGTAGTTTTAGGATATTCTGGCATTTTGAAACAAAAGAAAAGTGGAAGCAAATATATTTCTTGTCTTTGAATTTAAAAGCTTAGGGACCCTTTTAAATACAATTTTTTAAGTGACCGGCTTTTGAGTTAGCTCTGCCAATGAAGAATTTACAACTAGGGAGACTGAAGGCATTACCTGTTGAGGCTCATCCTGCAACAGTGAGAAAAGCATGTACAAAGCCATCTGTAGGATATTAGACATTAAAATGAGATTTAATCAGCATGTGATGGCTTAATAACTGTCTTTTGGGTTTGGGAACAGTTGCGCATAGATTCCTTAAACTGGGCAGAAACACTAATTTTGTGTAGTGGTTTGAGTTCACTAATTCAAGTTTCTGGCCAAATGCCAGCATGCTTTTTTTTCCGCTCACTCAGACAATACAGTGAGATCTGAAGAAATATTGACATTGGTTGTGTATTGCTTAGGTAAAGTTAATTTGTTGTCTTTGGGAAAAATTGTCTAATCTATCTATCTAATTTATAGACCAATGGCCAAATGATCCTAACACATAATCTGCTCAAAACCCCTGAAGAATTAAATGGGCACTTGCCTAATGCACTTACCTTCTAATCCATGATCAGGGGTAAAGTTGAGCAGAAGGTTTAAGTTTCTGCAGAATCAGTAAACTGATATAAATATAATGACAATTATACTTTTTATGTCATAAATATTGGCACAAATAAGATCTTCCTTCGTTATTGCAATTTCTTGGTAGCAAATGTATAAATTAAATCTTAATTCTCAACAAAAGTCAGCTCCTGAAAGACAAGAACAAATTTCTCTGATCTACTGGCAGTAGAAGACAAATCAACAGTGACATCAAAGTTATTGTTATCCCACATCTTCATCCAGATCTGATGAGGAAAGATAGAACAATCAATGACTTGGTGAGCTAGAAACAAACTTTAATTTTTAAAGTGAGCCAAATTGTTGTAGTCCGCACCCAATTGCCCCCTGGCCCCCTTTCCCCTCCTCTCTCCCCATTAACTCATGTTAATGTCAATCAGCTTTGTGTCTGCCCCTACCTGCCCCCTATAAAACCGACCTTCTTCCTGTGCCCCCTTGCCATTTATCCCTTTGGTCCTCCTTTGGACCATGATAAACTCCTTGGAATTGCAAACTGCACGGTCCTTCCCTACTTCTTTGTTTCCAAGGACACACAGGAGTGTATTTGTGGATTCTCTACCTCTTGGTGTATTTAATCAAGTCTGATTGCCTTCTAGGATATATTTGGGCCTACACCAGTGTTGGTAGCAATATAGAGGTAGGAGGGGAGCTATACGATGCTTATTTCAGTTACATATCAACTAATCTTTGGCACCTGCAGTCATGAACACTATGTACGTCAGAAAAAAGAAAAGCTCAGCTGCTTCTGGAAATCGATCTGTAAAATGCACAGTAGTACAGCAGATAATATCTCAGTACAGGGCACCTTGTTCTCATTTACAATTGACTGTTCCCATGTATCTTCCTCAAAAACTCATGGGCATAATAGGAATAGCAGGAATCAGAACTTATCATAGCATAAAACCATGGTCTTGTGGTCATGACTAATAAACGACCTGTGTGAGAGCATTGAGTCATATCCTCTGCAAGGCTTTGCAAGACGAGTGGTTGTTTGTGTCATAGCACCTGCCATGTAGCCAGCACAAAATAAAGGAACGCAATTGTCATCTTAACTGCCACCAGAATAACTTTTTTTGATGTGCTGAAGGTGTCAGCAGAGCTGTGTTTAGGTGAAAAGTAGCAGATTGTGTCATGGAAGACAAGACTGGATGTAATTACTTTTTTTAATACGTATGAAAATATGAAAAGTAGCATCAAAGCTGCTAATTTTTTACAAAGAGAAAACATAGTCTGCTCTCATCAAAACTTTCATAGGCTCAGTGACAACTGCTAGGCTACTGGGCTGGTTCTAGCAAAAGCTATGTCTTTTTCTTTAGTGTATGATCTATGCAGATCCAGGAGTTTTTCTAGAGAATTCATGGTGGCATGGGTGGTTTAGTAGCTCTTGGCCTTTGTGGCATTGCCAGTGAGACAAACACTGCTTAGGCAGACTTCAGATAGAGTTTTGGCTTTTGTGTCTCAAATTGTTGTGTATTTTTTGTTTTGTTTTCTTGCCACTGGCCAGGGAGCTCTTTCAGTGACAGCTGGAGGTTGTTGGCTACACCTGCCAAGAGACTTGCATAGAAGAGCAGGAACTCAACAGTGTGTCGAAGTCTCATCAGTACTTTAAGAGAAATACCTCAATCAGGAAAATCAGGTATTTACCTCAATTTTATGCTCTCCAGGAGGGTCCCTGGAGAGGGAATGAAAGTCTGCAAGATTGCACCAGTACTTGATTTGCTTTCATTATCTACAAGAGTGCACAGTTTTTCAGAACAACCAAACACCAGCTACATAATAGTCAATGGTGCAGGTTCTTAGGGCCTGCACCATAATCCTCTGAATTATTACTTATCCTATAACAGTACCCAGTCTCCTTCCATAGCACTATGCTTTTGATCAAAGAAATAGCATAGAAACCATTCCAGGAGCTTACTAGAAGTGGCACATTTTTGATGGCTTTAATAGAATGTTCATGCATTACATATCTATGCAGTTGCTTTCCTCAGAGGCTTTTCTTGATGCAGCCTGCAGAAGTAATGATTTTTTAAAACTGTGCCAAGTATGTTTGAATGAACTACTTCTCTAAGGAAGCCACTCTGTAGTTATATAAAAGAACTGAACTTTCCCATAATACCTCAATACAAAAAAATGCTATTTCTCTACTTATTACCCAGCTGTAAGTTGCTAAAGATGTTATTTGCAAGTTTGTGTATAACTTGCCTTTAGGAAAATTTTCCCTTCTTTCTTCTGTTACACAGCTGAGAAGCATGGAAAAAAAGTGAAGAATACATTTGGTATTCACTGCAACTCAGATATTCGTTTTGTAACATGCTGTATTACTTCTCAAGGTTTAGCATTCATCAAACTATCAAGAGTGGTTATAAATATGCTTTACTGAGTATTTATTATCTCATGGATGGATTTCATATGCATAGATGCATATGCAATATGCCTATGTGTAAATTATGACTGAAATATTGATGCCCTGGTATTTGTTCAGATACTGAAAAATCCAATAATATTCATATATTTCTGTTACTATTATTTCATCTGTTTCTATACCTTACAGTAGATTGTTCTATTGATGTTGTTCCATATTGTGAAAACAGCATATATTGCTTAGGCAGCTACTGCTGAAATCATCTGAATGTGGATCAAACAATGACTGTCCTATCTATGTGCTAAATAGAAAATTATTGTAGCCTAGTGTATGAGGTTGACCTATGCTGGATGCTAGGAGCCCACCAAAGCTGCTCTATCCTCCCCTTAGAAAATATAATGAAACACTCATGGGTCAAGATCTGGGGAGAGATCACTCACCAGTTACGATCACAGGCAAAGCTGACCTGACTTGGGGAAATAAGTTTAACTTATTACCAATCAAATCAGAGCAGGATAATGATAAATAAAACCTGAATCCTGTAATACCTTTTCCCCATCCCTCCCTTCATCCTGAGGTCAACTTCACTTCTGAATTCTTTACCTACTGCTGCACCAGTGGCAGAGTGGGATGGGTAATGGGTGTTGTGATCAACTCATTACACATTGCTTCTGCTGCTCCTTCCTTCTCAGGGTGATTACTCCTCACACTCTTCCCCTTCTCCACCATGTAGTCCCTCGAATTGGAGACACTCTTCAGGAGCAGCCTGCTCCAGCATGGGTTCCCCATGGGGTCACAAGTCCTAGCAGCACACCTGCTCCAGGGTGGCCTCCTTTCTCCATGGAGCCACAGGTCCTGCCAGGAACCTGCTCCAGCATGGGCTTCCTATGGGCCTCCTTTGGGCTTCCCCTTGCTCTGACCTGGGGCTCTCCAAGGGCTGCTCCACCATGGACCTCCATGGACTGCAGGGGGACAGTCTGTCACCACAGGCTGCAGGAGAATCTCAGCTCTGACACCTGGAGCATCTCCTCCACCTCCTTTTCCATTGACCTTGGTGTCAGGGTTGTTTCTCTCACATATTCTCACTCCTCTCTCTGCCTACAGTTGCTGCTGCAGTTTTCTGCTCCTTCTTAAATCAGTTATCCCAGAATTCCTACCACCATGGCTGATGGGCTTGGCCTTGACCAGAAGCGGGTCCATCTTGAAGCTGGCTTGCATGGCACACAAGGGAGAAGCTCCTAGCAGCTTCTCACAGAGCCACTCCTGCAACCCCTGCTGCTGTTAGCCACTGCTACCAAAACCTTGACGCACAAACCCAAGACACCAAGTTAAGCTGTATTTTCGTAGAAGACAATTTTAGTGTTGGCCTCTGGTCTTTAATTTATTTATTCTTGTTTTTCCAGGACATTACATATCAGAGAGGTTCCCTCCATGTGCCATCTGTTTCCTTGCAATTGGGAATGGTAGAATAATTTTCTGAAGAATTGCTGACAAGATGTGGCAGGGGAACAGTAATCCATAAGAACGAGATTTCTCATTAAAGTCACTCAGCTCATCTGTGGTACAGCAAGACCTTGATTTACACTGGTCACCTCTGGAGCAGGGAGGACAGTGACTGGTAAGTTACATTTTTTTATTGCTCAGGCTTATGGTGAGCTTCTTGACAGTAACTGGGATCGCTGTCAGATCAGCTTTCATGGCACAGACACTTGTCTAAGTGATATTATTCTAGTTAGACAGTTTATCACAATAACAGATGTCATCATAGATGCCTCTTGACCTTAGTTACTTCATGATGTCTTAATGTTGGCTTGCTGTTGTCATATAATTCCTTAGGCTTTTGCTAGGAAGAGCAGGTGGACTGCACAAGATCCCTCATGAATTACAGCAGGCCTCTCTTTTTGGCCTCTTAAATTTCCTTTCTGTGTATGCCTCCTGGTCTCCTCTCATGAACAGAACCTTAGTGCAGATCACTGCTTCTGCTCTTGCTGAGCAGCCAGTTTATTACTTACTAGTACACCTGGACATGTCAGCAAGCTGATAATAGTTGCAAGCAGGCAGAGGAAATTGCTCTAGGTCAATTTAAAAATTAAACATCTGCCATAGAAGCTTGGGTGGCATGAAGAGGGTAAGCAATGCTCTGATAGAAATGAGGGTCACAGAGCTGGTGGTCAGAAGGGGTGTTGCAGGTCACTTAGTCTGGCTTCTTGCTTAAAGCAGCACCCGGGAGGCCTCAGATCACAGGGGAGCATACATGGTTAGGAAGTATACCTGGACTAAAACAGAGGACAGAGATATCCTCTTCCAATTGCACAACCACGCCTTTCCACAGTACAATGAAATCTATTTTTAAGTCATGATCAACACTTCCCCACCCCTCTATTTCTATACATTATTTCACAATAAATGCCACCTGTATTTTCAAGAGGGTCCTCAAAGTATTTGAAAGTACAGAGAAAGTTAAGCCTCTATATAACATGAAAAAAAGAAGAATCCTATACAATGTGAAAACAAGAAAGAAGAATCCATGATTATTGTGTAAATCATCAGCTGGAATAAAGGACTTATTTTTCCTTTTCTGATAAACAGCAGCTCCTATGCTAATTTTTTTTATTCTTAGTGAATAAGGAGCCTTGGGGTAAAGATCTTTTCCTATCTTACACAAATCTGAGTAAAGAAGTGTAAAAGCTCATCACCTTTCAAGCAGAATCTTGAGCTGTCAGTATTGTCAGGTGAATTTCAGAATGTAGGTCTGTGTGCCTTCTGGCTTAGCCACTGTTAACAGGAGAAAAATGAAAAATCTAAAGCTGGAATTCTATCCCAAGCCCTGAAGAGACTAAAAGATGTGCTTAGTTTCATATAGAAATGTAGTTAAATGATCTCAGGACATGATTTCAGCTGAATTAATGTGTTTTTAGTAGCTCTTCCCTAATTATCCATGCCAGAGTTTGGTAATGGGGTGCTACACAGGTTTTAACAAGAGTGACAGCTTAAAGTAAGACAGTCTGTCTTACCTGGCAGATCTGAAAAATAAACTTTTTTTCATAATGTTTCACTCTGAATTTTGCTTTTAAAGTTGGTTATATTACCCCTCCCTTCTCACAAATGTTTCAAGGAAAATGTGAAAATACATCCGGAGACTATTAAGAAAATGAAGATCACAGCACAAGATAGAATGTCTAATCAGAGTAGCTGTTTAGTAGATAAAAGGGTACACACCTTAAAGCAGTGAGAGCCCCAGCTCTGTTATGAAATGGTGGATGTACTGACCCATATTAGAGTGTTTTGCTTTGCATCCTGGAATGCAGATTTGCTTTGGTTTTGTCCAAGCCCTCTAGTTGGGATCCTCTGGAAACAGGAGCCTAGAGGAACAGCATGATTGGCTTGAAAGATGATTTTGTTGTGATTGCTAAACCAGCTGCATTCTTCCACTAGCTCACCATGTCAGATTCACATAAGCATGCTCCAGTGCTTAAGCACACTTGTAAGATGCTAAATTCAGCCAGCCATCTCTTCACTCCTTAAGGGCTGAGAGGAAGAGGAGTGTGAATGGCAGACTGTGGAGGAAGAGACTAGCAGATCACACAAAGCCAGACTGCTGAGTTCCAAGTCTCTTAGTCAGAACCCCTTAGAACCACCTTAATAATTCAATACGGCAGATAATATTTTGAACTAGGTGAATAGTAATGAAAGATTCTATAGTAGTCACCTCAATAGCCTTCTCTCACAAATGTGAAACATCAGAGCAAAATGTTGTATTGTAACTCCAAGTAACTCCCAATGAAGCAACTTGAGAGAATGTTCCCAGAGAAAGTTCTATGGTCCACCTATGCAGCATGGTCTTGCTGCTGGCTGATAGCTTTTTGCTGGCTCTTCCTCCAAGCAATGTACCCATACATGTGACCTCAGTCTAGAAACTATGCTCTCCACTTTCCAGAATACAAGCTCCTTGAATTGAAATCCATAACTCTCTCACAAGATAATAGTACAAAAATCTGAGTCAACCCAGTGACTTCACTTGGATAACACCATGTAAACAGAAAAATCCTGTTTTGTTGGCTGAAATATTGCCAAGAATTGTTAGAGGCAGAGCACAGGCACTTGAATATGCTGTGAACATGTAGCTTGGAAAGACTGGTAATTTTTTAAACAAAAAATATGCAAAACATTTAAGATATTGTATATGAAGATGAAAGAAGCATGGTTTGACTTGAAAGCTAAAGGGGTTACACTGGAATGAAGGTAATGTGTCTAAAGAATGAATTAATCAAATGATTTTTGCCAACTGTTGACTTTTTTCCCAGAAATAAAAAGCATAACTGCCTATTTGCAAATAGACAATTCTAACTCATCCATAAATGCTGTTTGTTCAAAACCAAATTCTTCCTGTGTCTTTGTTCACTTGCTTTTGCAATCCTCAGTATTTCCAGTGAGTCTGTTAAGGAAGCCTCTAGCCTGAAAGAATATATGAGTTTTAACTCATAATTGTGAAATAAGAATAAAAACTATCTTCAGCTTTTTCTCATCATGAACATAATGTGAAAATTTAGTACTTCTCATGTGATCGCAGCTGTGTGGATATTTGCACGTTACATGAGGTCTCAGCAGCCTTGAAAGCATCATACATGTGAGATTTTAAGAATAAAACAGTGGTCATTAACAGTATATTTATCATCATGGATCCTTTTGCTATTTCTTACTTGTCTTGCATAGGCAATGACAGTGCTGAGAAGAGCAGTTGGTGATTTCTCTTCATCTCTGTATCAGGGCCTCTCATCATGACAGGATCCTTTTCTACACAGAAAGAAGGAAAGCTACTGCTGTTACAAATATGCTCATTAAATCAGACTGATGCTTTCATTCAAAAAATATTTGCATCTGTTTGGGTGTTTTTCTTGATGTATTTTTTCTGTCTGTGTTGGTGAATGCATACACTTAAAAATATACAAAGCTTAAATGCACTGAGGGGAAGCCCTCAAAATGCAAATCTTGCACTTTTTGAAGCTAGTTAGTCTCATATTTGACAGTGAATATTTAGAGATATACCCAAAAGGAGCACATTCACTTTGCCTTTTGTCTTAATAAACATACTCCTTCTTATCCTATGATTTGTGATGATTATCAAATGATAGGACAAATGTCTGCATTCTGAGAACATGCTGAATAGCTGACACAAGAAAAAGCAGTTTTGAAGAGATTTGCCACTGAAAGGTCACCTGGCAGTATGGCAACATGTTTAATGAACCAAGAGTAAGCTAGTTTAACATGCTTTTCAAGGATTCAGAAAAAAGGCCGAGTTCCTCTGTGCCTGGTATCATGGCACTGTGTTTGGAGGCCTTTTAAAACAGACAAAGCCTAAGAATTGTTAAAGCAAAAGTGCCCCATCCTGATGTTCTTCACAAAGATAACTTAGAGGGTTACATCACAAATTGACATGGACTAGAACAAGCAGTTAAGGTTTATGTAGGAAGCGTTACCTCATTCCAAGCCGGTACAATGACAAATATATTATGGCATCAGCCATAATATCTGGGAGTTTGGGCTTTGATAACTGCTGGAGAGAAGGACTCTGGCTATTTATCACCTACACAGCAAAAGGATTCTGAATGTTACCTGTTTGACACTTCATAAAGCATTGACCGCCTCCCACTTCGATAGCCCATGCAAGAGAGAACATGTTTCTCCCATGTTGCAGCTTAACTTAGATTCTCCCAGTCCTTCACTTTATATCTAGAAGGCTTAAAGGGAGTCACTGTTTCCTTTTAACAGGACATGCCTGCAAGAGATTTATGATGCCTTTCTCAGGTACTTCTTTTCTCAAATAATTTCCTCAAATGGATGGGGCAGAGAATGTCTTGCTAAATGACAGAACGGGAAAAGACTTTGTCACAAGCACAGGCTAAGTACATCTTACTCACTTAAGTTCTTGTCCCAAGGAGAGACTTTTGTTTGAAATGCACCTCCTTAGGCTGATCTTGCTAGACATCCTTAACGAGTGTTTCCTCAGCAGACAGGTGCCCTGTGCTGGTTTGATTATTGAATATAGGGACAGGATTGCTTGCACTTTGCATAATGCAACTACAGCTGTTTGCTGAGACCAGTGCTATTGCCTTCTTCTTGTCAGCCCCAATTAAACTCTTGCAGAAATAGTCCATAGAAATTAATCTACTGGCAGATATTAAGAGGGAAGTAATACGGCTGAGGCAGGACATTTTAGTTCATTGCAAACAAATATTTCAGAAATCAAATCTTTATACAGCCATGAAAGATACAGAAAAATGCAAAGGATCACACCTCCTTAAAATCCTGCTTTAAATCATATTTTCTATTCTTAGTCAAAGAAGTATTGGTAGCTTCTGATGAGTTTTCAGAAGAATAATAAAAAAAAAAGTTGAATTAACAAGCATGGTCTGAATGATACCATGGAAAGTATTTGCTGTTTGAGCACTGTAGAACTTTCTGTATACAGTATTTTCTTCTTAGTTGTTCCACTGGGTGGCACAACTTCTACATTGCCTTTTCCAAAGATTTCACTCAATATTTGAATATGTTAAATTATTTTACTGTATTATTTTGTGTTGACAGCTGCAGCCTTGAGTTCTGATCACATTGCCTTGCCAGATGAAATAGGGAATTAAAGTAATTGGAAGGCAATTGCTACTGTACTGTCTTTAATCCAAGACATAACCTACACCCACCATCCTCTTTCTCCCCTCCCCCTTCCCCTCCTTCCAAATAGGGGTTATCTGACTTGGAACAAAATCTAATGTGTTAGGAAAACATGTAGATCAGACCTTAGGAGCAACTAAAGCCTTCCATGAAGTGCATTGGTTTCCAGAGAGAAAACAAAAAGTGTTTTCCCCCTTAGTGAGAATTACTTGTCAACCTGTATTTTAGAAAAATTCTCCTGAGACCCTCATGCTCCTGGGGTGGAAGGATACGGAAATTGTCCTGCATTTTGGGTGCGTCCTCCCACAGTCTTTTATTTAATCCTCACTAATGACAAGGAAGAATTCTAGACTTCCAAATCCTGTCTGCTCAGAGAAATGTCACTGAGAACTCATGACAGCATTTCTCATCACATGGGTGCCTTGCTGATGAAGATTATCTGGGTTTGGCCTTCAATGTTATAAAATGTTCTGACAGACTCACAGGTCTCTGTTGCTTCACAGCTTCCCAGTTCTTCATCTCTTTAAGGCTTTTCCTTAAAAATAAAATTTAAAAAAATCAATGTATACTTCACCAATGAGCCCACTGCAATTCCCATTTCTAATCCTATGAAGGACTTCAAACCTTAGAACTAGCTGACTCCTGACATGACCAGGCTATCCTGTTACCTCAGCTTGTCCTGAGGCAGGGGACATGCAGTGGCAACAGCCTTTGGAGTTGCACATTTGCTGGCTCTCATTATGGGTGAATATGATTAAGGGCATTTTGTTATAGTGACGGGGATTCTGAGGTATTTCCACATTTTATATTTGTTAGTCAGGTGCCCAAGGAAAACCCTTCCATTGTGCAGTGATTGTCTCTCCGTCAGTTCTGCCTCCACCTGCTTTTGAGCCCAGGGGTTAATTTCAGTGAAAGCTGAAAAAGGAATAGGTAGGACACAAAGGTGTCTAAATGGGTAAAAAAATTGGGAGAATTGGCCTGTGACTAGAAAAGAGCTGTACAAAGAAAGATTGCCCTGACAGAACTCACGTTGTGTGTAACATTTGGCTGTAGCTAATCAGTCAAAATGTACCTGACGATCCAATTACATTTGTGCACCGTCAGATTAGCTATAACTCTGCTTTCTAGCTGCCTCTTGCTGGATGCAGCTGGAAGTATTGCTACAGGAACTGGGTCATGACAGTAGGGGACAAATCTATAAGAAAACCATTTCATTAGTTATGCTACTCATGCGGCAGCTAATTTTAAATGAAGAAAATGTCTTACTAGTCAGGTTCATGTAAATCATTTGTGCAGGAGGATTATGCTTCTATCTTTAAATATACTATGTTTTAAATTTTCAAATAAATATATTTGGGCTTTGTAGATTCAATTTTCTTTTGCTGAAATTCCACTACAGTAGGGTTAGCTCCTTTGTAGCTATAAGAGAAGCAAGGCTGTAAGGGTATTCTACATGGCAGGTGAAAGCTCCAGTGCAGTAAATCAGGATTATATACTGAAGCTCATTAATTTACCCACTTAAGCAAATTTCTACAATTCATTTTTGTGTCTAGAGTGCTTCAACTTTTCTGCTTTCTTTTTAAGCTACAGCTGCTGTGCCCCCAGATCTTTATGCGCATGGGATAAATTCCTCTTGACTTCAGTGGAGTTCTACCAGCCAGAAATTTTGCTTCTGGCCTTCTTTGGGATTTAAATGGTGTGTGTTTGGAAGAAAATGTCAGATTAGACTCAGGAGAAAAAGAAATATGAAGAATACCCATGTGTCTAAGCTATGGACAAAAAAGGGAAGTAGGAGCTACTGCTGAATCATTTTAATTTTAGTTATATTTTATATTTGCTTGGAAATTCAAATGTGTCTTTAGCTTTCCCAGGTTATATAACATATCTGAGGCATTGTTTGGGGCAGCAGATATTTTTGAGAAAGCTGATTGGAATAGAAATTTTTAGCATCATTTATGGTAAGTGTGTGTTTTTTGTCCTAAAATAAAACATGGCATTTTTAGGAGAAATAAGGAGGTTATTTTTTTTAAAAAACAGGTTTTCAGTAAGAAAGTCTCAAATGACAGTTTTGATTTCCTTTTACAGAAAAAAATTTGTTACAAATTTGAATTATCTTGGCAAAGAAATTTGTTCTCTTAATTGTATTCAATATTTGTTTTGCTCCTGCAGTTCCAATTATACCAGTGTATCCTGATGCAATGTCTGTAGATCAATGACCTTGCTAGCTCCTACATTATTAGTTCCCAGTTCTGCTGCAGCTTCTGCTGAAGAGCTGGGGCTCTGGAGGGCTTGCACTTGGTTAGGTTGCCCTTGCAGATGCCAGGCAGAAATGTGGCTCTGTGAGGGCTCTGAGAAATAACAGAACTGAAATCGTTAGGACATGTGTGTCTGTGCAGTGGTGAATGATTAAAGGGTGACCAAGGGGTGAGGCAGATGACACCCTAACTCATAATGCATGTCTGTGAAACAGGAGGGTGGCTGGGTTGCCAAGGGGTTGTGATAATGAGAAGAGTATTTCCCCTGTGAGCGCTCCAGTGCTGTAGATACTCTGGACAATCTTGTTCTTCTTTTGAAAGCAAGACCTGTAACAGTGAGGAACAGGGATGTGTGTGTGAAAGGATAGGTTCTGTATGAATAAGAACCTAAAGGTAACATGAGAGTCCTCTTGCTGGGCGTTGACAGAGGAAAACAAGAGATAAAGTTGCTTGCCACATGTGTTCTTTGCTTTATCCCTTTCTGGTTTTTTTCTCTGTTATTCTTTTCTGAGAGAGAACAGAGCTTCTCATCCCCATTGTTTTCCAAAATGCATTTTTCCTGCTGGCAAATACCAGCTGTGAACATGATTGTACCGGTAGAGTCTCCTTTTAGTGGTAGTTTTTCACTATGTTTACAGAAAAGATGAAAACTATGCTGGCCAAAACACTCTTTCCAAGGAAAAGTGTGTCTCTACTAACTGATCTTCTGAGCACTACCTGCAGCTTAGTTTCTTCCTTTAGAATCTTTGTTGGTTTGGAAAGGAGGATCAGTCTTTTGCTCAATGCATACAGCAGTCCCAATGACTAACATGAAACTTTTTTCTACTCCTAAGAAAATGAAACATTTTGTACTATTTACTACACAGGACATTTTCTTTATTAACTATTATCTAAAATTAGCACATATCTTATCCAACAGAACAGCAATGAATGCTCATAAAACAAAGTGAGAGTTCATGATTATTTGTGGCTTCTCATTGGGGTGTGAATCAAATCCTTTAACCCTAAACTGTTGATTTTTTTCCTCAAGCTGTTTCACTAGCTCTGATACTCACACGCCTAGCTAGATGCATAATTAGCTTCAGTATAAGAAGGATTTTAAATAGAGCAGTGCTGTGGACTGGGTGGTCTGGTTCCTTTCAAGCACTTGCCTACTGCAAAACACAGAAAGTATGGGGTGTTTCCTTTGGATTTTAACTTTACACTCTGAGTTGCACAGGTGGCTTTGGTATAAGTAGTAACAAAGAAAAGCAGTAGATGCTTAAGAATGATTTTTTTAAAGAGAAAATTGCACAACATCAAACTCTGTGTGAGAATAGTTATCAAAGTGCTTTTGGTGCCTAGTTCCAGGTATCCAGTGTTCAACAGCAGAATTTGTATCAGTTACAGAGGAAGGAGCAAGTAATGGAAATTTCATACAATTACGAATAACTGATTTTAGAGAACTTTCTGCACTGAACTGAATCATTGGCTTATGCTCTCTTGGGCTGTTCTAGTGTCATCTATAAGGAAAGAGGGTTCAGAGTTCAGGAATGTCTGTTGTGAAAAGTCATAGTTTAGGGTATGTCTTTAGGGTACGTTGGGTTTGTTGCTAAATGTAGAAATTTCTGCTATTTTCTCACTAATACTGTTGTTCTTTAGGCCATCTAGCTCCAAGATAATTTTATCTGCATCGTGTCTGTGATGGCAAGCATTTCCAAGCAGAACGTCTATTTCTCTGCAGCAATAGAAGGCACATAAGTGAAATTATAAAAGCTAAGATACAGAAGGCACATGGTAAACCTTGAAACAAATCCAGCCTCTATTGCAGCAAACTGGTGGTATTTAGATGTCTTATCTGCTGTATTATCTTATAGAAGGCCTTTAAGACCTGCAGCTTTGCAAAGTACAAAGTGAAGACTGAAACAGGCTGTGGCAAAAAGTCCAGCAGAGGTGGACTTAATGCCAGCCATAAAGGATAAGGAATATG
This sequence comes from Eopsaltria australis, assembly GCA_034509425.1. Lineage (NCBI taxonomy): Eukaryota > Metazoa > Chordata > Aves > Passeriformes > Petroicidae > Eopsaltria > Eopsaltria australis. Next base: position 4,518,144 of record JAVTVJ010000138.1, read on the forward strand.
GAGGTTGTAGTGATTCAGGTCATGTAAGGACTGGCAGACAGAGATACAGGGAGGAACTTTACAGATGTCAAGCATCAGAATGTACTGAAGAGAAAATAAGCTTTGATTGATTTTGAATGATGGATTTTATGTCAATGACACCAGAAGAGCAGAAACACTTAGTTTTTCCTATGTAGGTGTTTTTACTGTTTTTAATTAAAAAGATAAAGAAAAGAAGTAGAGGTGTTGAGAAAGGCAATTGACATGGCAAATCTCTGCTTACTGCCTGGAGAGGAGTTCTGGAACCAATATTTGAAGGAGCAAGAGGCATCTTTGTTAAGGTATATGTCATTTTTTTAAAAATGTGTTTTTAAAATGAATGTTACTTCTACAGTATTCACATTGGCTTGTGATTACTACCAGAGGTAAAAAAACTCCAGATTGCTGAAGGACACGAGGATGACTGAAAGAAAAATACTAAACTGTAAACCAGTCTCTAGAGGAACAGACAGTAAATGAAGTGGGACAAAACTCAAAAAAATTTTGCTGGAGAAACTCCTTTAGTCCTTCGTTTAGTCATGTAATTGGTGCTGTATGTGGATTCAGTGGTTTTCCTGTACATATCTGCTTGCAAAATGGGGAAGAGAATGATCTAATGCATGTCTTCTATTTCCATATGTTCAGATCAGTTTAACTACCCCATAACTCGCAGAAACGTTTTCTCCAGCGCTGTTCCCCAGTGGCACAAGACACATGACTTTAAATGTACCAAGGACTATCTTTTTGTATCAGTATATTAGGTAAACCTGATACTTTATTTAAAGAAAGAAAAGTGTAGATGAAAGAACCATGAATTCAAGATGTTAAGGTTAATAGGTCACAATCTAACCTAAATAAAACTCTCAATGAAAATTTAACCTGGGCAAGGACTGTGGGATTTAACCGTAAGAGAATTAAGAAGGTACATCAGGTCTCGTCACTGTTCTGTTCTGATTGCCAGAAGCTTGTCTGGACAGTGTCCAGAAATACATTCTCAATCACAGAATCTAATGCAGGAAATGATGTGTGCTGTTTTACATTGTCTGTTCTGTTATCTGGACAGGTACAATAATAATCATACAGAGAAAATAGGAGGGGAAAATCCCGAATTACTTTAATCAGCTGACGTTTTTCTCATGCACTTATTTTCTGGGAAAGTAATTATTTTCAAGTAATTGTTAGCTGAGTTTTTAAAATCCCATTAAAGTTCTTTCTTCACCTTGGGAATCCTTTTTTATTTTTTAAAGCTGTTGTGGACCCCTCCCCCTTTAAAAAAAAGCCTTCATAAAATGTTTACAAGTCTTGTTTATATTCCCATAACATTTTTCATTATGCTGTGACAGCTTCACTGAAAAATTATTTTAATTATCTCAAAATGAATCGCACAAAGAGGGAATATGAAAATATAAATCTTATGTCTGACTGTACTTTAATTGCTTTAGCTAATGAAAGAGGCATGAGGTATCTACACAATGCAAAAGCTAAATTGCATGACCAGTATTTGAAATGTGCTGAATTCATAGTACGCACCCTGCTTCAGTGGGAAGATACGGGGACTGTCCCTGTTTTGCAGTGCTTGTTTTCTGCTTCTGGTATGGCAAACCAATTTCAATGGGAAATGATGTTGAAAACACCTAATAATTATCTCTTCTGTTCTCTAGGTCAGCAGCATGGAGACATTAATGACCAAAACAAAGTAAATTTATGTTCTGGAAGCTGTGGGTCCACTCCTGCAACCTGTCCACAAGAGTTCAGTAATGTGAGTTGTTCTTATGCAGCCGTAATGTGAGATGATGCTTGTATATGCTATTAAACCACATCCATAAAATGTCCATTGATTATAGTAAGTAACCTAATGCTACAAAAAATTTGACAAAGCAAGATAAAAATGGGCACCAGGAGGCAATAGAATGATTTAAAATATATACACACATAATGGAGCAAATCTGTAGGTATTGTTTGTTCCCACCAGAGAAATTTTTGCCTCATCAGATCCTAACCTTGTGATCTTTGACTGAATTTTACCCGAGACATTGCACACAGGCATTTTATTTTTACAGACTTCTGAACTTTCAGCTGTTAGAAACTCTTGGTTGAAGATGATGGATTTAACAAAGAGCAAGAGTATGACAGAAAAGCAGTGCTCGAACTGTTACTTTGTCAGTGACTCTTCCACCAACATAAGGCAGGAATACTGCAAGGTTATTAGCCAACAAATCTCTCCTCTGTAGTCTAAAAATATCTCCCAATTGGGTGCCTCAGTGAAATGCCATGTGTTATAAATGGCAAAGCTGATTTCCAACTTACAGGGATAGTGAGGAAGGACTGCAGGAGCTTTGATATTTAGCAGAAAGGTAACGGACATGTTGCTGCACACGTAGCCTGCCCTAAGTAATTGTTTTCCTCCCTTAGATTAGATGCGTCTTATCTTGTGATAATGACATGAATCAAAGTCCTGCCATTGTTCACCATTGTCTTTAAAGGGTTGTGGGGGTTTTTTTCTGGGGTTTTTTTGAGTGTAGGGATAATAGTCTTTAATAATCTTTCAGTCTCAGAGGGTTTTCCTTTGGTTCACAAATACTGCACTGAGTTGTAAATCTGTGTGATTAGTGGCAGGCATTAAGAGAACACGATGACTCAGGAAATTAGTAATGATTAGGAGAGGCTTTCTCTTAGGTCAAATCAGCAGTGACAGGACATTTTCCATCCTTTGGCTGGTTTAGGTTCATACAGCTGGGGATGCCTTGAATTTGTGAAGTGCATTGCCTCTGCCACTAGTAAGTTTTACCTGCTGTGTTTCCTACAGTAACTGTTTTATCCAGTGTAGCAGTGGGCCAGATCTGTCAGTAGTGTAAATCAGTGTAATACAACACTCTCTTCTGCCAGCAGTTCTTCTGATTGCCTGTCTCTAATACCATGACACTGAGGCATTGAGCCAAAACTGGCAGACTTTTTCTGGAAAAGCTAATTTATGTGTTGTTCGTGGAAAAAAAGATGTGGATATTTGTAATTAATGCTCTCTCTGGCATCCAATAAAAACATGCAGGACAATCTTAATTTCTCACAGTACATAATCAAGCAAGACGCACTATGTAACCAGGATATAACGTGTGTTCATACCCAGATATGTTATTTATAACTGTTAAATATTTTCCTCTCAAGAATGTCTTTTCTAGTTCAGATTTTTTTTGTCTCTACTTCCCACCTTGCAGTCCAACATTCTGTCACTTTACTGTATTGCCTTAACCAGAGTGATAATCTGGCTATTTGTCAGTGTGAACCCCCTTGCTACAGGGAGCATCATTAACTTCCTCTCTTCCGTGGTAATGTGATCCCTAGGGAGCAACCTCTCACGTGCTATTGAAGCAATGCTTAGGCTGCTAATGGATCTTCCTGTTATTTTGTAGGTTTCATTTAAATTTCAAGTATTATAAATACAGAGTTCATCTAGAAGTCAAATGAACAGGCGGTAATTTCAGGAGTTGTGTTGCAGACAACAGTTACACATACATGTCAGATTAATCAGCTGACTTTTACAATATCATTGAATGAATATGAGTAGATTTTCTTCAGTTGAATATCTGCCTTGTAAGTTTGTTTCAAGCTGTTGATTCACCTAAGGAATGTCCCACCAGTGAGCAGCAACATTTGTATTCTTCTTTCTAAATATTTAAACTAGCTAGATATTATTTTCTGTTCATCAAACATTTCAGGGCTTTATAGTCTTTCTAGGCTGTAGCTTGGAACAAATAGTTTAGAATCTGTTATTGTGTGCTCTTGCTGCTAATTCTGTTTCACTATAATTGATGTGTTTACTTAGCTCCCTCCAGTGACTTGATGAGCAAATAAGTCCATGGTGTGCTATCATTCTCGATATTGCAAAACAAGTTACCACAAAAGACAAGCTCCGTTCTTTAAGATGATATTATATCTAGCATTCTGCAGCATGATGACTAAATAATATCTGCTAAACCCATTTTAGAATATAATAAACAGAGCATCTAAGATTTACCAATAATTCTACTATTATTTATTATCAATACTTTTTTATCCTTGGCAGAATTAATGCGTGAATTTCAACATTAAGTGGGAGTGGAGAAGCTTCACACTTCTAAAAGGGGACTAGAATTTGTAGGAGAAAAAGGAGGAGGTTCAGAATCTGAATTCATTTTATGAGCTGTATTGAAGATGCTCCTTCAATCTTTGTAATGATATGCAGAAAAACACTAGCTATGGAAACAAAAGTATTATGAACTGTATCCTGAGGAAAATCTGTGTGCTTTTACTAATGCCAGACAGAACAAATTTTACTGAGCTGGGGTGCATTTGTGAAAATGGGACCATTATGAGAAATATATTGGAAGAACAAAATATGCAGTTGTTTATGAGCTAGATTGAATCAGGAAATGCTCTTGGAGCTGAAAAGCCATGGAGAAGTCTGTGCAGACAAATTGCAGCAGTATTGATAATAGGAACAGGAAAAAACGACAGTATAAAGAAAACTGATTAGATTCTCAGAGGGAACTTTTAGTCCCATTGAAGCAAATGGAAATTTTGCAGCACATTTCAGCTGTACCACAATTTAAATATGTGAGGATGAAGCTTTGTGAGAGTTTCTGTAGATTTGTGTCTCCCCCACTGAAAGTACATCCTTAAAGACTTTAATTTTAGAGGATTGTGCTTCCAGTGTGAAGAAAGGTTTTGTGGGTTTTTTTAAAATTTCTTAACACCCCACCCCAATTCCTTAGGTACATAAATAAAACCAAACCAAACAAAACTCAAACAAAAAGTAGCCAAATTGCTCATGTTGAGACACATTCTCAGGAGTTATAATTTCTTATTTGATTTACTGTAGAATCTAGGAGGTCTCCCTCAGGACCAAGTTATCCCTGTATTAGGGCAAAACCCTCATAACATAGTGCCAGTCCAAAGAATTCAGAGAATATGAGAAGTTAGTGTAATACTTCATGAACTGGTGTCAATCTGAAGGCAGTGACAGGAATTGAAATTCTGGTTAAGGCTGTTAGCATCTCATTTTCATGCAAAATAAGGGGGAAAAACCCCACAAATCCAAGAAATTTTTATTTTCATACTTCTCTTTTCTACACTTGGCACTTTTCTCCTCTGCCTTAGAACTTCCTGTATCTTCAGTGGAAAAAACAGGGAAAGCAGAAAAAAAGAATGAGGGGGAGAGGAGTAATGTGAAAACCAATTTACATTATCTTGAAATGATAAAAAGATGCCAAAATTGCTAAAAAGAAGAAATCATGTTTCCACATGGATATAACTTGTGGAAAAGGAGTTTCAAACAACTCCAGTGCATAGAAGTTGATCTACAGCTGATGTGTACAACTGTAGAGCTTGTGCAATCATAGTTCAGAGCACAGTGACACAGGAGGCAGAACGAGGTCAATTCCCTGACCACGTAGGAGGATACTTTTCCCACTATTTTTATAATTTCCAAGTACCAAAGCCAGTTAGAGAAGATGGGGAAAAAGCTAGTGAACATAATTTACAAGAAAGATGCACTTCCTTGTGGAGATTCGATAAAATAAATTCAAACAAGCGATTGTCAGGAAATAGAATATCCTGAAGTCTTGGGACTGGATATTTGTTTTTTAAAAGTGCTTAATGGTAACATTTTACTGATTTTCTGTACGAGGAATTTTAAAGTATAAATCATTCCCTTATGGGCCACACCATTTTTCAGTGTGCTATGAAGTAATACAAAATACATTGTATTCCTATTACAACTGTCAGTGAAAGAGTATGACCATTTCATGAACTTTAACCCATTCAGTGGGAATTTTTGTCTGCATGGGGGAATTTGTGTGTGTATGTGCGTGTGTCTGTGTCTATAAAGTGTGACATCTAGTTCTGCTGGAAATATGCTTATTCATCATTTCACTGTAATTGCCATGGACCCACATAATTTTACCCAAAACGAAACACTGTCTATCATTTCTATGCTTTTATGCAATCTGCAATAAATTAAGCAGGAAAAGCTGGGTCAGAAGTGTTGGCTTTGTGCTGTGCTGTGTTCACGACAAGAGCACTGCTCATTCGTAACTCTGGTTCCAGAGGGAATGTTGTTCTGTGTTTTGTGTCGTTGTTCCCAGAGCTGGGGAGTCACTGCCATGCCCAGAATATCTTGCAGCTTCAAGCTCCCAACAGTTGCTGCTCCTGCAGCTCAGTCCTTCCTACAGCTGTAGAGGCCAATGGCAGCCACTATCAGTGTGACCTTGACCTAACTGCAGCCTTTTGAGGGGATATTGGGGATCTCTTTCTCCTTTGCTTTCTGGCTCCTGCTCTTCTCCTATCCATTTAATTGTTCAGGCAGGACAGAGCTGATGCTGGGCATTGTGCTTGTGCACTGAATGTCAGACCAGGGCCACAGAGGGCTTGGGAGTCCAGAGTTTGAGAGCATGGCTCTTTAATCCATGAGGCACAAGTCTGGAAACGAGATCAGTGATGAAATAGCAGTACACCTTGTGCCTCAAGAAGGAAACTCTCCTGTACTAGTTCACACTGAATCCTCAGGACAAGTGGTCTTATTCCTGCTTAGAATGAGGAACTTCACAGCAAACTTTGTGGGCAGGAGCCCCCCCTTTATGTATAGCCAGGTCTGTGATGGGTCAGATGATGCAAGAGCATAACCTTTTGGTCAATAAGTGAGGAAAAATAAAAATGGGCCTCCAATTTGTAGACCAAACTACATCTGTGTAAAAATAGCATGAATGTTTTAGCTCATTTGACCAGTGAGACAGAAGAATTGTTTATACTAGAATTTTACAGGTAAGAGTTTAGGTTTTGTTTTTTTAAGGCTGTCAAATCAGAAATGTCACCCATCTGGAGTATTAAATTTTGGTCACTGAGTCAGATTGCTGCAGTCCTTTTGCTAGGTCCTCTGAAATTCGAATGTTGCTCTGTTGCTAGGCAAGATCTCTCTGAACCTGAGTTTCTGCTTTTATGTTATAGTTTGCTCATGATTAATAAAATATTGTCTCTCTTTCTGGGCAGAAATGAACAGATGGGGGAATCAACTGATCTGATTAACTCTGTGTGTACATATACTCAGTCAACAAATACTCACAAAAGTAGGAAGGATCATGCTCAGATGTTGTGTATTTAAAAATATTACACAATCACATACTATCTATGCTGCCAAAAGGGTGGATTGACTAAGGAAAGTTTATTATTGTATGCATTATTTATCTGCTTTTTCATTCACAACAGGTTTAATTAAAAAATGCAGTTTTTTCTAAATATTTATTCAGGATGCTGTTATTAAATGTAAATGTGGCATTTTGGATAATGTCAGTGTTAACATTTTGGATTAGGATTTTGAAGAGAAGTAAACAAATCATAGATATTTCTTAGGAGGCATTTATGTGCTTTTCATTTCAATAACACCAAGTCAGCTGGCAAAATTGTGTAGAAAATAACTTTCTGTGACATGTAAGAAATGGCTCTGGAGCACACTCAGAGTCCCTTTGGCATGTTTAGGGTTGCAAAATCCAGCAAACACCTCACAAAAAATAGCCTGAACACAACAAAAGATTAAAACCAAAATAATCCTCAGCTGATAAACTGTATGATTATCTAGTTCACCCTATGCCATTGTTCGAGGGGAAATGTCTCACAGAGCAGAGTCCAGCACCTGGAGCATGGTTGTCAGCCCTGGGGAGAGTGAATGACCCAAGGGAAGTGTGAGGAAACAGAGGCATTGGGAGGGTTGCATTCTCAGCCGTGGCTGCCAGACCAGAACTGACAGAGTCATTAATCCTGGATAGGTCTCATGCAAGTCAGGGCACTTTGGGTTGGTGGCTCTGCTGAGAAAGCAGGCCCAGACAGGGTTCTTTGACACACGACTGCATGCACAGGAAAGTACAAGGCAAGAAGATGCCTAAAAGGAGACACAGTGGCTTGGTGCTATGAGAATATTGCAGCCCACTTGGAGCCCATGGGAGTTTGGCTGGATAGGAGCTCCTATGAATTTGGTAATAGGGGTCTCAACATCCAGGTTTGACCCTAAGGTGCCCCGATGCTGGCACGGGCAGTTCTAAAGTTTGACCTTGTGGGAGCCTCAAGGACACAACACACACAGCTCTATTGAGTATCCAGGAATAGAAAAGGCACGTGTGCAATGGAAGAGAATTCCTGGGCATCACCAGGTTAGCTGTGTTTGGAGGACCATGACTGAAAGAAGGAATGCTGTGTTCAGAGGGCAGTTCTGCAAATGGTGTTTACATAGCCTGAACTGCACATGATACCGTTTCTAACCTTGAACAAGAACCACCCACAATTGATTTAACACTGAGCACAGCTGGAGTCATAAAACACATTTTGCTTATCTATTTCTAACTTCTTTGCATCAACCCTGCAGAAAGGTGATTTCCCTATTGAATGACAATCAGGCTACATTGCTATTAATAGAATTGAAGAAGAACACATCTGCTCTACCCTCCCCTCTTGCTGTCAAGGCTAAGCACCTAGGAGACAGCAAATGTTTCTGTTTGCTAATGGAAAAGTACCTGGACAGACCTCACTTGCCCTGGGAAGACAAAAAATTGGGCCACAGGCACTTTATAGATAAAAAAGAAAGCCTAGATAGGAGGCAAACAAAGCCAACTCTGAACCAATACAGAGAAAATAAAGGAAAAATTTCTATCATTTCTACTTATCTTTATGAGTTCTAGCCAAGATGAACTTCCTAGACAGCCTTCTTCTGTTCATCAGAAGGTCTGTGGTAGAGGAAATACGCAATTTTCCCGATCTCAAGCCTTCCAAGAGGACAAGAGTTTCTGCAGTTGAGAAGCTGCCTCTCCTGTCTAGCTTGTCTCTCTCCAGGTACTCCCTGTGCTACACAACCCTGAATCATTGATAAAACACCTCCTTTTGTGTATGCAAGGAGACAGATGTCATTTGGATGAAACATGCTGTAACAAAAACTGAATCTCATTTCATGATAAATGTCTCTTTCAGTAGCTCTTTCCAGAAATAGCCTTCAGAGCATGCAATTAGTGAGGTCATTATCATTTGGAACAGGGAAACTGAGGCAGCACTTTGCAGTCCTTTCGTATAAAGTTGTTAGCAAAATCACAGAAGCATCATTAAAAATTACCAAACATAATAATTGCTGTTTATTCTTTGTGTTGCCTGAAAGCTGTTGTGATGAACAGAGCTCTGCTTGTGTCTGTGCAAACACTGTGTGATCTTACAAATGCATTTTGAATGCATTATGCACAATGATTTAGTTCAAGGACAATTTAAAGCTTTCACCAACTTCTTCAGAAGGCTTGACTAAAAGTTCCCTGACCTCCCTGGAACAGGTAGAATTGCAAAGATGAACAGAAGTTATATGTAGAATGACAGAAAGTGACTCATGTGCACAGTTTTCAAAGGCTCCCACATTATGTCTCACTTGGGTAGAATAGAGTTTGAATTCAATACACTGCCAGTCCTTGAGAAGGCTCAGATTAGTGCCCAAAATGTCTCTTCATGAAGAGGGATCTTGTGTAAATAGTAAAAAATATTTACCTCATACAGCAATTGTTTGATTTTTCTAATAACATAAAGAATATAAATATTTAAAAATACCTTCAGAAAATAGCATCTCATATGCAATTGTTTTGTTAGTATGTAGATTGTTTTATTAGTATACTGATAAAAGCTAGTAAAACCTCAGATCTCATCTTTGTAAACTGTAATCTAGCTCTGGGCAGTTCTGTGCTGGAAAACTGCTCTAACTCTGAGGCAAAATTTGATCCAATGAATTTATGAGCATCTCTACGGAACAGATCCAGTACCATTTCATCTGGTGTCTCTTAATTTGGGATGCCACTGTGCCATCATGGCCCTGGCTTTCATAATAACTTTGAATATTACAGTAGTCAGAAAACTAAATTTGCTGAAATGGGAATATTTCCTTTGATGGTGCACTCAAAGTAGTTTGCTCCCAGTTTTACTGCAGCTGGCTTTGTGGAGCCAGTGTCCAGAGATGTCTCACTTGCTAAACAGCCTATGAAACATGGCTTGATAAAGGCTGCTTGAGACCACACCTTGGAATACTTTAACACAACTGAACCTGTGCCCATACATGGTTGTTATTGTGTCTGGAGCTGAGAACTGAACCTTTTGATGGAGAACAAGATGTGGAAGTTTTATTTCCTTATCAAGTCCATGATTTGTGCGTGGTCAATATTTTGGGCCAGGTGTTATCAACATGAACTGCTTTTGACTGGATTTCTGTTGGATAAAAACTATTAGACAGACATGCCTGCAGCCAAGTATTATCAAATGCTTGGAAAGATCTTGGGGTATGGGAATGACTTCAGTCCTGTGAACTTGTGCTTGTACTTTGAAAAGGCACCTCAGCATTTTCTGCACATTGCTGGGGAACAGATCCCTCGAAACAGTTGGAATTGTGCCTGTGAGTTCAGTAGAGGTCTCCTCCTCTGAATGTCATGCTTTATACCCTGGAAACACTTAGCACTGTTGTAGTCAGCCTAGTGCATCCCAAAACAAGTCCCTGTAAATTACAAAGTATAAAAGCTGTAATTTCCCCTACTCCCCATGGGCAAAGGGTAATTCATACATAACATTATTTTAATGGAAATCTCTTACTCTGTTCCTTGGTGAGGAGGGAATAGGTAGAAAGTATCAAAGTGGCTAAATATTTCTCCTAGGATATTCATATGGATGTTTAAGTTGATTTTTCATTTGATTTAACACAAATACTTTACAATCCCAGGGGAAATTATTTTACTTCATATTTCAGTGTTCCTGTCTTTCAAGGACTAATTTGTTATATACAGCTGTTCCAAGGTGGAGGTGAAAAAGGAATGAAAGGAGAAGAAAAAAATAAACTTCAGTAAGAGTTTTGAAAAAAGCCTAAAACTCATGGAGTATCATAGGACTTAGCCAAGTCTTCTCTACTGCCCACTAGGCTAAGTTACAGCTGTTCTGCATGCTTGACTCATCTGGGAAACATTTGTATTTGAATCATTTTCACAGTATTTATAAATCCTTCTCAGAAAAAAAAAAACATTTTGTTGCCTATGTCAAAATACCATTTCATTGCAGCATCCTCGCCTCTGTACAATTTTAAATTAGAGCAGAGTCTAACTTAGCGAGAATATTATAGGGACCTTTACCAGACTTTTTGGGGTGACAGTTGTTGCCTTTAGGGATTACGTCACTGTTTTAGGCAAATTGTCTCAGATGTGCTGCTCATTAAGAATATGAATATTTTTAGAAGAATAGAAGAAGTTGTTCTTTAGAAATCATAGTGAACTGAGAGACAATGATTATTTCTAAATGTAGGTTTCATGTAACTTGCAGCTCCTGAAATGGAGTAAAGCAGGAAAATTAAAGGGAAAAGTCCCATTTTAGGAGGCAGGAAGAAGCTGAACAGTTAATCACTTATTGCTCTCACTGCAACTTGGGCTGAAAACCTTGTATTTCCTTGATGGAGGGGGGAAAATGTGTTTAAAAAAGGTTTCATTTATCCTTTTATAGCACTAATTGGAATTTGTCTAATACATACGCCTAACTAGGCTTTGTAAAGATAAAGCTGAACAGATGCTTAAGAAATGAGAATTTTCTCTGCATCACAGAGAAAGACAGTCCTTAAAATCAGTGGTATGTATGAATGGTTTTATTGGAGTTGAAATGTTGTGTAAGGGTATTAAAATTCAGAGGACTGTACATGCGAGAACCCAATTCATTCAAGCCCTGCTATGGCTTGCAGTATTGTGCTTACAAGCACATTTTCCTTTCTTAACATTTACCATCTGTTAGAAATGACCTGAGAAGCCATAATTTAATGTATACCAATTCATAAATAAAGCACAAGATTCCCACATCTGAACATAAATATTCTTCCCAATTAGGTACCTAGAAGAGCTGTTCTTCAAGGGGATCCTTCAGTGACTATGCCGTGACTGTCCAGACAGACCCTTGTTTATACCAAAGTCACAGTGAATGCTGATGACTTCTAGTTAACAAAAACAACTCATGTTTTCCAGATAATTATCTTACTCTAGTTACAGATCTTATGAGAGTAACAGCTTCCACAAACAGTGAGCACAACTAGTCCTTTTTAAAGAACATAAGACTTTTCTGAGGAAAGACCATGTTAAATACTCTTTTGTGTTGGGAAGAGAAGCCATGCAGAAATGGAAATCTTTGATGTTACTGTGTTTTTAGATTCTCATAGCTATATTCCTAGAAAACATTTGTACTTCCAAGTACTTCAGAGTCAGCAGTGTGATAGTTCAGACAATATATTTCATGGAAAGTATTTTAGTTGCTTGTTTACAGGCACATGCACTCAGTAGGTCTGGACAGAGTTTTTTAAACATGGATATTTTTTCCTTATTTTTCCCCAGTGTTTTGACCAGCTTGAGATACTAGTTAAACTTTTGGTGGATTGGAACAGACAATAGGTAATTAAAAAGTGTATACTATAGAAATGTAGGCCAGCAGAGAAGAATGTGTAAGATCTTCAAAAATTATGGTTTGTGGGTGGAAAGGGAGAGTGGGAGGGAAAGGGAAAAAAAGAAGAAAACAAAAGGATAGATTTATCATGTGTGCTACTAAGATTAAGAGAAGAAATAAATAATACAATCTGTCTGCAGAAGTTATCAGATTCATTGTGATTTTTTTGGCTATACATAATAATACTTCACTATCTTTCCTGAGGAGGTACAAATACACATAAATGCTAGCTCTAACTTTGACATGGCTTTAATAAAAACAAAATTAAATCCAGCCTTTATGAAAACATTTGGTTTTGGTATCCTGGAGAGAGGAATTCCATGGACTAAAATCATACTTTGAGAAGCAATATGACCAAAATGAATGAGGTGCCTTAGTACCATTGAATGTTTGTAACTTTCAGTATCGAGACATCTGGCCCTCATTGCACACAGGGCAATTAGCATAACTTGTTATTAGTGAAATCAGTGATGCCTGGGGGAGTTACATGGGTGTTTAACACATTTCAGAATCTGAGCATTCAATGTAATTTATCCTTAAGGTGCTTGAAAAGTAATGAAGAAATTAGCACACAGTGTGGAGCTACTCTTCTTTTGTACATTCTACATTTACAGCCATTAATTCCAGCTGAATTCCTGTCAGCAGATATAAAAGCAGATCTATCAGATAGCAAAAGAAATACCTCTGCAGCTATTTCAATTATGATGTAGAACTCAGAGGATAATAGCCTTGATGTATATCCTGCTTAATGAAGTAACATTCCTGTCAGATGGGTAATTGCTGCAGCAAGGCTCTGTTCAAAGAGATTTCTTCTATCTGCTCTCATTCTGCTCTCACTGCTGTGATACCTCAGCTTCTTGAAGTTTGGGATGCTGCTTTCCTTTTGTGAGCTGCAGTCTTAATGAGGGCAATTGCTCTGTGTTGGGCAGTACTGATTATTGGCAACAGGTCCTATATTGCAGGAATGCTCCGTGTGATCCCCACTGAAGATAATGGGGCTGTAGGCAGAGAGTTTGTTGAAAAACACTCACAGTTAAATGGAGAGACTGATCTTGCATATAGTGATACTAAAGATGGAATCTCCACTGTATTTGGCGGGAGCAGGGCAGGAAAGAGGCAGTGGCATAAGATACATCTTAAACCAGGAATCTGAGGTTCTGAGAGCACTGGCCCAGCAGAATTGCTCTGTGTTTGTATCTGTACTAAGTAAATATCATTATTGCCAAGTGTGTAACAGGAACCCTCTTATGAGCAAAGTTCAGTGACCCCTCCACTTGGGAACTGATTTGGTTCCTCATTAGTTGAAGTTGAAATCAGAGCCAGCATAAAGAAAGAGACCAGATTTAGAAAAAAAAACCCAACAACAACCAAACAAAAGCCCAAACTTATGCTGGTATGCTTACTTTTGTCAGCCTTCTGCTATCAGCCTCCAGGTTGCATCAGACCTCTGGTCTGAATTGAGTCCCCACACTGATGATGATGGGAACTATGAAAAAAAATGGTGGCCAACATGAGCCATGGGTCTACTCAAAGGAACTGAGAAGCAGAGAAACATGGATTTTGGAATTTCCCTGTTTTTCCTGGTAGTTTCTATCAGCCTGTGAACAACTAACGTACCTACTGCCCACTTAGAGAATTGCTGCTGGCCCATATTGCAGATTTTGTGATGAAAGCAACTGAGCAGGTAAATGCTTAGCCCATGTGTTACATTGTAGCAGTGCACACAGATTAATATTAAGAAAGCATTGGGGGGTTTTATAATAATAATAATAATTTCCTATCAGCCTCCATAATGAAATAAATGTAGGTGCCAGAGATCTGTACAGACCTGTGGATTGTGGTCTGCACTCATGTTAAAATATCATGATTAAACGAGCTGAACAGAGAATGTCTATATTCCTTGAGTACCTACACATACATCTATATACATATATATATAGGTGATAAAGCACAGGCAACAGATTGCAAACATTCTGCATTGCTGTCAGGCTTGGAAATCCCATTAGGCTTTGGATGAAATGGCTTGCTGACTTTCCTTTTACACTCTTCCCAGTGTGTTCAGGGCAGCCACATCTAAACACTTGAGGCAAGCACTGGCAGAATTTATTGAGCTGAATCAGCTCCATAATAAAGGTATTTCTACAGAATATTTCCAGCTGGATGTTAGAAAGAGAGAGGTCATTGGCATTTACACAAGCAAATCACATTCTTTCAAGAGATAGGCGAGGGTTAACCCTCTGTGCAGTTCGATTGAATCCAGTGGAGATTTCACTCAGAACAGATGAGAAAATTGAAGTGCATTCCAAGAAAATGAACTCCCTTCTTTTCCTTTCTTTTTAAAATTCAAATTGGTTCATATTTGTAGAGTATGATGTCATAGCCAATTCCAATGACCTTTAATGGCATGAGGAGCCTTGTTTGATTACACATCTAAAGAGACAATGCCAATTTCCCTTTGATTCAATTGCTCTCTGTAGCAATACTTGCGTCTGTGAATCATGAGCTGGATCTCTGCAATTTACCATGGTTTTAGAAATTTCACTGATGATGAGGACAATGTGTTCTACTGTTTGAAGAAAGAAAACCACTACGTGCTTTAATGCTGTGTGCTTTTGTCTTGGTTTGGAAGACAGGTGTCTGCTAAGGAAGGCAGGAATAGAAAATGTAAACCCCTTCCCTCTGAATTATTATAATTTTGAAATCAAGGAGCTCTCAGGCAAAGGTATGAAAATAGGAATAACAGTTCTTTATTAGTATGCATAATAAAACAAACAAATAACAATAATGTGGCATTAACCACAAACAGAACCAGAAACCCAGTGGCAGTCTGCTTGGCCTCAGGCACTTTTCCCTTTTGGTGCAGTTCCAGTCACAGTCGTCAGGGGCCCCAGTGGTTCCTGGTGGGCAGGGTGGGTGTGATGATTCCCCCACGGCTGCAGGGGGCGCTCTGGGTGTGATGATTCCTCCATGGCTGCAGGGGGCGCTCTGGGTGTGATGATTCCTCCATGGCTGCAGGGGGCGCTCTGGGTGTGATGATTCCTCCATGGCTGCAGGGGGCGTTCTGGGGCACTCACAGCAGAAAGATAAAAAGCAGCTCCGCCCTGGGCTCTGGCGATGGCAGTGAATTTCCTTCCCCGAGCAGCAACTCCGGTCATCTTGCTCCCAATTCCATAAAGACAAGGGCAAGCAGCTGCCCCAGCTTGGCTTTTACCAGCCCCAGTCTCACATTATCTCTGCCCTCTGAGAGAAACTCCCTTCTCCTGAGCTTCGCCACATTTTTTCTCCTCAGTACCCAGCTATTACAGTTTCTTAGCAACTTATGGGAGAAAAGTTCCTTAAGAAAGAAAAACAGGGGAAGAAATCTAAACCCCAACAGCATTTTAGATGATGTAGGCCCCTGAGCTCATTTTCCCTTCAGGATCATCTGCCACAACACACATCTCCACAATAGCACTAATTCTCTGGAATCAGGAGGATTGTCCTAGTGGAACCTGTGGTTTCCACAGAAATGGGCATCGTGGCAATGTGTAAGCGTGATTTTCTTCCTTTTCTGGGCCTTTTCCTATTAGCCCCACAAGAAAAAACAGAAGTCTGGTCACAGTAGAATATAAACAAAAGTAAAAAAACCTGTGTTTAAATGACAGTTAAAGAAACTGTGATTAGTAAACACGAATTTTCAAGATCAAAATGCATCATATAGAATGTGATTAAGAGAGACTGGATAACAACAACAACAAAAAAAAGGCCATAAATGCACAAGTAATTCAGTTTTCTCTTCATCTGCTTGTTGTTTAATTCTGTCAATCATTGCATGCTCTATATTTCCATTTCAATGCATTTTTTTAATGGATAAAGGGAGTTTGGGGGAAGGGAGGGAGATAATTTGATTTGGACAGACATCAGAATTTCTGTAAACATCTGGTTCTGTTTAAGAGCATTTAATACGAGATGCTATTAGAAGGTAGCAAATGAATGCTGAGTGTTCTCTCTGTTTAAGTGCTTTTTCCCCTCCTGGAAGTTTGCACACAAGTGAACTTGAGTCAAGTTTGTTGATAGGTTTTGCAAAGATAACCTTGCATTATCTAGTGTGAGTGAGAGAGACTTGCAAGAACAACAGTTAAAGTCATTAAAGACCTCGGTGAAAAAGAAGTTCAAAAGATGATAAAGCCCAACTGGATACATTTCAACCAGCTGGATTTCAGTAATTGAATGAACATAGTTGAACAAGTAGTTAGAGATGAAAAGAGTGTAGAGAATAAAAATGGAGACAATGAAAAATTCCTGTCACAATGGTCTAGTCTTTTTCTCATTTGGACGGGACTCAGTAGATAACTTGGAGGATTGCCTGTGTCTTTGATATTCTCATATTCAGTGATGTGCTCGTGTGATAACAATGAAGAGTATGTTTTTAGCACAATTCATTATTAATAGCATGTTTTTATTGTCTTGAAACACTTAAATCACATTTTTTATCCAGTTAAAAGAAATGCTCCAAAAGATATAAATAGGATTAGTGTCACATCTGCAAGTAAATGCACTTGGTTTAGAGATAATATTGAGTAACTGCAAGTTTAAAAGTGTTCATTCAGAGAGGAAATAACACAGTCCAAGAATGAAAGTGAAGCTTTTGGACTCTACTGCTCAGGCCTTCCTATTTTTCAGGTCAGCTGCTGTTGATGCATGCTGAGCAGGCTGTAGTCAGGGTAGTCCTTCCTGTAAGGGTTATCCTTTGGTCAGGTTTTCATTTTAGAACAGAAACTCTAAATATATCAAAATAGACTAAAGACAGCAAATTCCTCTGATTTTCAAAGCAATGACTTCAAAATGGTACCTGAGGCCTGAATAAGCATTTTGAGACAACTTTAGTATGTGAAGTGTAGTTAACATTTGGTACAAATCTGAATAAAGCTCTGAAAGGGGTTAAGCTTCGAGAGGGGACATTTTAAAATCTATTTCACCCTTAGGACTTTGGTTAGCTTGCTGCTTTCTTTTTCTGAAGAATCTCTCCTCAGACTTGCTGGTTTGTGCCTCTGGCTTGTATTTCATAGATCTGGTAGAGTTCAATCCAGATCAAAGGATGGGGCTGCAAACAAAGAAGCTTTGTTTAACACTTATTTTTAAACAGCCACTGTAAATAAGAATGTTTGTGAAAAAAATACTCCGAAAAAATTTGGATTTTTCTTCAAGTTTAGATGCACCTTCATCCTTTCTGTAAATGGACTACCAGTCTTTTCTTCCTCTTTCACTCAGACTTTCTGACACAGTTGCTTTTGTCATCAGTTCTCATCCTCCTGAGGTGTTTCATTTAGAATTAATTAATATCTAAAAGTGGCCTAAATGAAAGTGCAGGTTTTGGATTTATTTATGCTGGTGAAATTGCACTTAAGGAATAAACAGCTGCTTCCTACTTAGCTAGATGGAAAATGTGGGCTGGGGTTTTGCTGTTGAAGTACAGTCTTGGTCATATTTACTTAGCACTTCCTCATCCATTTAAATTCAGGTTTTCTTTCATGGTTACTCAAAACCTGTAGTGCCAAATAATGGCTTTGTCACACAATCCAGTAATTTGGCAAGAAAACAGCTACAATCGCTGTTAGAATTCTCAGCTCAAAAGAACTCTCAAAAATCAAAGAACAATGGTAAAAGACAAAAGGGAATTTGTATTCCAAGCCTCAAAATGTAGCTACGTCATACCTGTCTTCTCTTGTCAAGGACATTCTGTGTTTTCAGAGTGCTTGCACAACACAACAGCACCATCTTTCACTGGGGAGAGAAAGGATTCTGTGTGCCACTGGTACGGAGAGCCCTGAGAGCAATACTTTTGTAACACAAGAAATATTTGATAAGATAAATCACCTGGCTTGGTCTGTTTAAATTTTACAATCATGAATACTGGGAACAGCACTTTTCTACATTTAGAGGTTAGGCCAGAGGAGAACACAGACAGCACAGTTTGCCTAATTCATAACATGACAGATTTTGGACCCAGTTGGGCTCACAATGATAAATCTTCCAGGGACAGTTTAAGATACATCTCCGTTCTCCACCTCACCTTCTGATGGAGGTTACTGAACTTGAAGCAGGAAAAGCGGGATGAGGATTATGTGTCTTAACTCCCGGTGCAAAACAAATTTCATGGTCTGGAAGGCAGAGATTCAGCCACACAGCCCCTTCTGCTGCCTCTGCACTGGGAACAGTAATGGTCATGAGCTCAGAAATGGTAGTCAGGAGCAGTGCCTTCTTAAATCAACTTGGGAAGTTATGCTAAATTCAAAGGCATTGAAACTACCTCTGGGAGCAGTATAGTTTACTTGAGTCACCTATTATACATGCTGTGTTGATGGTGAATAGTAATGGAATAAAAAAAGGTGGAGTAAGAGGAGGGTTGAACCTAAACTTCTGCCCATCCCCATCCAGTGCTCCTCACTGACACCACACTTGCTCTGGGTGTAATGAGAGGGTGTGCTGCAGCATCTGTCTCAAAAATGCCACCCATAGCCTTCAGCTTTGCCCAAGGCTCTGCTCAGAAGATAAAGTTGGAGACAGAAACAGACAGTAGCTCACATATAATGTTGCCTCAGACATGTGAGCTATCAGTAGCACTATGGCTGTTCAAAGGCAGAAGAGAAATGGTCTCTCTTTTACAAATGAGGAATGAAGCTCAGAGGTTGAGCGAGTGGCACATACTGTGCTTCTCCAGGGAAGCCAGCCTTGGTCACTGGGACAGTTCACATGGCTCAGCTCATGCTCACACTGCCTAGGTTATGGAACATGAGCTCAGCTGGAACTCTCACTGAGTCTGATCGTTCATCTGGCCCTTTCCTTTGTTGTCTTGGTTCTTGTGTTGAGGGCTCAAATACTCCAAGGCATTTGCTGCAGCAGCCAGAACATTTTTCCATTGCATAGCACAGATAACTCAGGCTGCACATCCTCAGGGAGGCTGAGGGGGCCTCTAGAGTCTTGCAGGGTGACAGCACTGCTTGTTGGGTGTCATTGGATTGGTGCTGAGGGAGGGAGACACACAGATGGGGTCCATGTCCAAGCTTCCTACTTCATAGCTAGAGCCAAACCAGCAGGAAGCTGCTCTGTGCTGCAGTCTGCTCTTGGGAGGAGCCAGGCAATTTGCTCTGCAGGGCAGTCTAGAAGTGAACAAGGAGATAAATGGCATGGATTAGGGCCAGAGCCAGGTGTGAAAAAAAAAAGATCTGGGACCAATTGATGAGAGTTCCATCATGAAGCCAGAACATACCCTTAGTCCCAGACCAACACAGAGTGCCATCCTTTGGTCCTACCTTTGTGACCAGGTTGCAGTTTCTGCCTCTCCTGAATCCATTTGTGTAAACTATTGCCTCAGTATGAACCTCTCTATTTAGAAAGTACCATTGCACCAGAAGAAGCTAGAAAATAGTTACGTTTAAGTGCTACTTGCTGGCATTTTAGAACCATTTCTTGAATGCAGAGGATGTGTGGCTATATTGATACTTTAACTTTTACTGAGATGTGCTCAGAGAAGTGAGGTGACCCAAACAACCCTTCCCCAAGACCTTTTATTGCACATTTCTGAGTGTGCAATTTCATATTCACTTCTTTTTTTTAATGTAATAATCAGATGCAAGGTACGAGGTGACTCCTGAAAGGTGTCTGAAGAATAAAGTGGTACTCTGGATGGACTACATTGTTGTTCAGTTTTAATGCTAAGCACGTGAGAAGGCTGGCAGTTTAAAAATCGTTCATTCACTTATTTTATGTGAAGGATATGCATGGAAGGTAAACTGTGATACTTTGAAACTGCAGTGTAGTCCATTGCCCAGCATCTACTGCACTACTGTAGTTAGAATTTAAAGCTTAACAGAAGAAGGATTTGCAAAGGCTCTGGTAAACTTCAAATACTTAACTAAAATTATTATAAGAATATATGAGAATATTTCTGTTATTTAAAGACACCTTGAAATTTTCTCTTAAAAATTGGACTGCTTTTATGATTTTCTCCTAGAGAGAACATGTGATTTGATTTTGGTAATAGAGGAATAATAATGACATTTGATTTGAATTTAGGTCTGTCTTTATTAGTAGGTGTAACTCTTAAAGTATGCTGGAGCAATTCAACAACATTGAAGTCAACGTCTTATCTTAGGTTCTATCTTATAGAAGCACTTTTTGCATATCAATATACTTGTGTACTTGTATCAGGAACAGATCAGAGCTCGATGAGCTCTCCACAGGACTCCTGCCAACAAAAACATCTAATGAAGATGTAATTGTCCTTAGAAATCATGTACTGTACTTCCATGTGTATCATACAGAAGTTTTGCACAGAAACAAAACCCATCTGCAATTCAACAGATGTGCAAATATGCTTTTTTGGGGGGAGTTTCTTTTCAAGTGGAAAGAAGAGAAACCCTAGAAAGCTGAGATGAAACCATCCTTAAATGAAGCCATTGCTTTCAGGCTGATTTTACTCTCTGCTCCTCTCACTAGTTGTATTCAAAGCAGTATCACAAAATATTTGATTTCATGTAATGAAAGCAATATTTTCTGTCTATTTAAATTCTTTATGTTAAGGGAGAACTTAACATAAGTTCTCCCTTAGCAGATAATTGGAGTGTCAAGATGTTGAAACAGTTTATTCCAAATAACCTTTACACAAATTAGTGGTGGGAAAAGTGATTCTTGCATACTGCTTGGTCTTCAGGCCATTCTCAGGAAAGGAGAGAGAAAGTCAAATTAATTTCTTTGGTGGTGGGTACTCAGTGTCCCACAATAAAAGTAGCAACTTACTACTGGCTTAATAAACTTAGCTGGTGTCATTCAGGTTCCTTACAGAGCTTTACTCATAGAACACCTCAGTTTTCAGGAGATTGGATTATTTGTCTCTGGGAAGAGAACAGTTCTGTAAACTCACTCGGTTGTGGAGGAAAGAGCAAATTCTGCTAAACTCTTCTCAGATGTCAACTGATTTTCCCTCCTTTGATTTCAGTGAAGTCATGTCCATTTTATACTACTGCAAGTCCAGAATTAGGATATCTTGGAATTGCACCTGGTATTCTGTTTTATTATTATATTTATATTACTCTATTTACAGAATCCTCATGCAATATGAATCACAGAGTTACCTTGATATAGGAGATGGCACAGGCAGGCATATAGACCACAAATTATAGCGTTTTCTGGCCTTTCAGTGAGGGCTGATCTTGAGTTTAATGCCATGAGAACTATAAACCAACTGCAATTCATGGCTATGACTGTTATTTAGTTACTGTAGAAACACTTTCAGCCAAAGAACAATTCTGCATCTGACCACCAATTAGAAAGGGCTACCCAAGTGGAACATGAAGGGAATGCAATCTTTGCAACAAATTCATCATAAGACACCCCATAGATTTCCTTGGACAGAACATTTAGGAGGTAGACAAGAGGACTGCATTGTACATTGTGTGTGAGAAATTTAGTACTTCCCTTAAAATTCTATTCTCCTTTGCCTACTGCTTACAAAGAGTACATAATTCCTAATAAGGAGACACTGCACTGATACAGGCAGAAACTCTTTTCCATTTCTGGTTGTCTGAATTCATAGTGGCAAGTATGTTATCCCTGCAGGAAAATACAGAAAAAACAATGACGTCACTCATTTTCACAAATCTGTTCTGGCAAAAATAACTGCTTAACCTATAAGAATACAGAGGCAGAACACAGAGGCATTTCACCTGAGCCACACTGACAGTCCTACTGCAGTTACCTCTTCATCACCTACGCCTGGCTTTTGGTGAGAGAAGAGCTCAGCATCTCTCCTCCTGGACAGGTTGCATAACATGTGTTGATATTCTGGGTTACATGCACTCTGGATCATAAGGAAAATTAAAAAGGTGATTAACACTTTCAAGCAGTTGTTAGTGTGTTACATGGATATATAATTTGCTTGCCACATACTTACAACTGTAAATGTATAATTTTTAAAAAACCTTAGAAGGATAAAGAATAAGGCCAATGATTCAATGACAGGGGCTATTACAGTGGGAATAAGGGGTTTGGGGTTTTTTTGGTTGGTTGTTTTTTTTTATGTAAAAGACTTTCTTCGGATGTTTTTTAATTCATAGTGTCATTCAATATGTTATGTGAAGTAATCTTGGGTATCATGCATGGCTGGGATTGAGCAGGGAAAAAGGGCCTGACTTTTCCAGCATTCACTGCTGTTGGATGAGTGTGTGAACAGGAAATAATGAAGAAGGATTTTTTTACAATATAAGCCTTATCCCTTAAGACTCTGTTCTTTTCAGTTTTTCCCTGCAAGTCATGTTTGCCTCAATTTTTAACAGAGCAAAGGACAATATCTTATAACTAAAATGCACAAGAAACACTGGTATTGGAAGATGGCATAAATATTAGTATTTTGTGACTGGTTATTGTTCTCAATACATTGTGACTAAGAGATCTGTCTTTGAAATCTGGAAACTTTTGCAAACTGTGACCTCTCCAATTCCGAGTAGTGCATTTCAAGGGGGTTAAAAGACTCCAGGCTACACAGGTCAAAGTTGTGCTGAGGAGCAAGGGCTGTACAGGTGCTTACGCTCCTCATCGTGATCAGGAGATCATCCACACAGCTGCCAACCTTGTGACAGCCAACTTGGAAGCCTGACCTCCAGGGCTTTCCTGGAGCCAGAAATCCTTGATGTCCCTAGCCAATTGTTATAGCCCTAGGGAGGATTTGTAGGAACTCTGTATTGGATTCGTTGGAAATTTGCAAATCATGGAAGTTTAGAGAGAAATAGTATGCATTTGCCCGGTTGATACCACTTCATGAGTCAATTTTGCTAATTTTCAGGTTTTTTTTTAAATTCCTAATATACCTTACAAGTTCATTAGGAGGACTGAGAAATTCCAGCAGTTCTCTTTCCTGTTTCCACCCACAGGTGCCCCATGCTATGCCAGCTGTGTGCAGATTGCTGTCTGTCATGTTTAGGTTGTGATTGTGCAGCATTTCCATTTACACTGGTTCTGCGCCTCCCCACGGTTTAACTCCTCAGTATTAAGTCTCTCAAATAATTAAGGGGATGTTTTCAGGGATATTTTCCAGTTCTCTTGTTCCCGGAGGGTCCCATTATTTAAAGGTGGCTGTGTAAGTCTTTAGGGGTTGTAGCACAAACTAAGGATATATTTCAGAGCACTGCATACATGGCAGTCAGAGACAGGTAGTTCTGAAAAGCCAAATAATTTTCTGAATAACTTGAACTCATCTTCTTACAGTCTGACTGGCAGACACAGTCTTGGGCCTTTAAAAACATCAAAGCATTGTCAGTGAGGCTATAATGGCAGAGAAGGTAAGTGGCGTTGTTTACTTTTAGTTCAAATCCAGCAAGTTTCTATAGAAGCCACAAGAGGAGCTTTGATTTTTTTATTCATTTTTGAAATTACTCTCAGTTTGAAACTGCTTGCACTGTATTATAGTGCTGTTTTTTGAAATAATAGTTAATCATTAATCAGAACTCCTCGCAGCAACCAGTTTTGTGTAGCTTCTACAAACAGGGGATTTTTAACATTTCAGTCAGTTTCTAATCTAATTTCCACATCCTGTTTTTCTGTGGCACTTATCTGCTCCAGTGAAATTGTTCAAGGAAATTCTCTAATTATTAACTCTCTATCTGCATTTCCATGATGACTCTTCTTTCCTAGAAACTGAAAGAGGAACGCAAAACTGATTCAGGGCTGGAGAGTCCTCATTTTCTTTTGGCTAGAGAAAATTGTGTAGAAACATAAATCCTAGCACTGGTATGTACACCCTGGAATGAAAGCAACAGTGTTAGCATATTCCCAGCTTATCCCTGATTTCATTGTTACCTGCTTTTGTATCTGCTACCAAAATGGAGTGGGACACACTTCAGGATGACCTCAGACAGATGTGACATGCCATTCATATAACTTTGTCATGTCAGGGATGGAATCTCGTATGATAATAAAACATCAGGTAATGTTGCTTGGCAGCTGTAAGACTTCCTGCATTTAAGAGCTGCCATCCAAATCTGTTTCACAAAAGGCAAAGTGTTGCCTATTGAGCCTCCTCAAGTAGTGTTATTCACAAGAGTCAGCAAAGCCATGGAAAGTTTATTTTCACATCATCACCACTCTTTGTTTTTCTCTCTCACCTGCCTCCTTCATGCTTTCCATTGATTATCACATGCTCTTGTTTCTGATTCAGCTGTACTGGAAGCTCCCTGTATGAAAAGGTTGCACTGCAAAACTCACAGGAAATTCTTCTATTACCTGTCCATAAAACTTATGAGGATCAAGGGTTATGAAATGTTGCTTCTGATTCATTGCAGGAATAAATAATTTCCCCCTTTAAGTTCTTGTACCATGAAGAAAATCCTGCATGTTTATTATGATGCTTATGTTAAGATATTTTCTGTTTGTGCTAAGGCTTTCTCTAAAGTTGTGTATTGAGATATATATAGCATTTATGCCTTAGAGAAGCAGAAATTTTTGGTAGTTCTTAAAACTGACAAGAGAGTATTAGATCTTGAACAGTAATTGAAATAAATACATTAATATTTAATTTAACATATGAAAGGGCACCTGGTTCCTGTTCACGAAGTAATAGGAGCAATTAACTTGGATTACATTTAAGCTTTTGTTCAAAAGGTTTATAAACTAAGTAATGGAGATACTTTATGATTCACACAATATTTATGAAGTCAGACTTGTTTTCCAAGACAGTTTCAGTGTTAATCTTTAACAACTCTGTAATTTGGAAAATATAGTAATATAAACATAATGTTAGCCAATAGAATAAAAGCACTGAGGATATTCTGAAGTACCTAACTGATATTTATAATGAACATTAGGAATTATCTAGTTTGAAATTATTTTCAGCTGAGATTTCTGTATATTTCTTTATATATATAAAGGTCTGGGAAAAAAATATTGTAAGTTCCAGAGTTGGTAAGGGTTTGGTTTTGCTTGAAGGCCTATGACATGAATGGACCTTACAGGCATTCAGCAGGTACATCTCATTGGTTTTACTGTAAGTGATATTTTCTATGATACTTTCCATTTGATTCTTTGCAGGGATGAACACATTTTTAAAAAAGACCTTTGACTGGACTTGTTATCCAAAAGTTTATAGTTGAAGGATGGCTCTTGTAAGATTGTATATCCACCAATGAATACATTGGAAATTATGTAAAATTTATAAATGAGAGTGAACCTCAGGGTTCCAGTTTCTGACACTGTTCTCAATGTGTAAAAACAGAAATTGTAATCATATCAAAAGTCAGTTTTAACTAATGAAGCCTGCAGACTTTCAAGTAGCATTTACTTGGTTTTCCAGTCTGTCCATTCAAGAGTAAACAGAAACAAAGGTGTTACTTAAAAGGGAATAATTCAGACAAAGAATCAACAGTGTTGGATAGATTTTTTTTCCATGTCATAAACTTCAAATTGATGTATTTTAGCAGAAGATTTCTCTGTTATGCTTCTTACAATGCGTTTAAAATTAATCTAACTAATAAAACAAAGAGCATCTACTGAAAAAATCATTGCCTTTGTTCTATGCTGATATAATAGTTATTATTCAAATAGTCTAAGTAGGGTCTGCCTATTAGCACATGGCAGCTTTTGCATAGAAGTGATTGCAGATCTTACAGTTTGTATTTTATTCTAGGGATGAGTGAAGTTTTTTGTACATTTCCTGCTAATCTGAGTGAAGTGCAAGGCTGGATTTGCAGCATTTAGTAATGACCACAGCACTGGGTATGACTGGAAGGCCAGCACATCTTAAAAACAGGACTTAGATTATCCCCTTTATTTGATCTAGACAAAATGTTTTCTACTTTTCCTGAGTGGACCTTGTATTTATCAGTTTTAGATACCTTAGATAATCTTCCTTAATAGTAATGCAAGAAAACCCATCAGGTATAACTAACATTTAACCAGGTTTCTTCTCTGAAGAAATATGGTACAGCTTTTATACGACAGTGGCAGCTGGTGGTAGAAGTGTGGGTCATTCCTGAGTTCCAAGTGATCATCTTTTTAGAACTAGAAAATGTTTATGTGTGGTGTTACTATTCAAGGATGGACAGGTTTTGTTATTTGTATTATCAAGAGCTTTTAAAGGGTTTTTTTGCTGGCTTTTTTGTTTGGTTGGTTTTGGTTGTTTTGGGTTTTTTTTCATCCAGATTTGCATTTGTAGCCAGAGATTCCTGGAAATGTCCTCAAGGATTTTGTGTATGGACACTTCTCAGCTGAAAGCAAGCTAGAGTAGCCTCTGTGGCCAAGGCATGGAACCAATCTGTTTGTTTCAAAGAACCTAAGTTTGTTCTTTCCACAACTTTTGATACAGGTCAGTGATTCCATTAATGTCACCTGAGAAGCAAACCATGGCCTTTATAAATTAATGATCACATGCCCTTGGAAGCCTAGCCCTTGTTTTAATTTAAAACAGAAGTTCTTTAATTCTGGGACGTTTTTCCCCCCTATTTGGAAGCAGTCAACTGTGTATTATCTTTCTGCCATGGCAGTTCCTGAGTATGTCCTGAAAAAAATTAAAGTCCTGTGTAAATTCCTACACATGATACACTTACTAATTCTACTGTCATTTGTTGGATGGAAATAGATGGTATTTTAATACAAAAACAGATAAAAGCCAGCACATAAGGAATCTCTTACTTTTAGAATAGCAGTTCTGGTATTAAACAGTGAAATTACCACTCCTTCCCTACTGCTCCCCATGTTTTATCCTGAATATTGATAGGATTGACAGACACAGCTACCTAAGAGAATGTAAATATGGAGTTTTTACTGTATCTGCATTACAGAAAAAAAGAAGTGTCAATAATAATAATAATAATAATAATAATAATAATAATAATTGAAAGTGGCTTGACCCTTTGAGGAGAACTAGCAGCTTTTCTAACATCTCTCCAAGCATCAGTCTACCAGTGTGCCTGAGGCACACACACAGGCATGCAGCCCCTGTGACTTTTGCCTGTACTTAAAAAAGTCAGCCTCACTAGGCTTATCTATTCTTACAGAAGGAACACTATAAAGCTGCTTTAAAGGGAAAATCTGGGTAATAATGTGTGAATTCATTTAGCAAATCTACAACCTCAAATCCTTAGTGATTATGGGGAATTAATTTTCATGAGATCCGTCTTCTGCATAAAGAGAAAGTTAAGATGTCCAATAGATTAGGTTGGGAAAGTGAGGTTAATGTTTCCCACAGAAAAACCTAGGCACAGGGATTGTTCCATTCCTATCATGTAGAAATTTAGTCAGATCTTGTTTCACACATACACGTAGTGTACAATGAATGCACTATCCCAAACCCGAAAAAAATCGGGCTGATTTGGATACAGCTTGTGAATGGAGGGGTCAAATTCAGCTTTTTGATACAAGCCATGAGACTGTTGAACTCAAAAGGAGTCAAAGGTACGATGGAGGAGTGCAACATAACATTGAGGCATACTGAGAGCCCTGAGCTTACTCTGGAGTGAGCTGACTCTAGGAGATTTGCCATCTCCCTGTGGGATTCCTGATCCATTTTACACATCAAGAAAATGAATTGTCAAGATAAGAACCAACACTTTAGCTGAGAAATTGCCAGGGACACTAAAATCCAGTACATTCAGATTAATCCCAATCTCTTCAGGAGGTAGAGGTGCTGTTTTAAATCTTCCCTGAAGTGGAAGCTTTTGAGTTTGAAACAATTTTTCTTTCAGTTAGCGAGGGGGCTAGGAATATTTTTCTTGATTCTGACTTGGTACACAATTTTGAGCATATTAGAAAGTCTCTAAAGCCTCTAAAGCTCTCTCCCTCTTTCTCTCCCTCATAGTTGGGGCCTTTTTCCTAGGGCCTGTGGCTATTTTTTGGTATTCCTCACCTAGACCTTAGGGCTGGTAAGAGATGTGGTAGCGTGACTTTTTACTGTCTGTATCCTCTTCTGCTCAGCATGAATTTCCCAAAAAGGAACAGCATTGTGCAGTTAACATGAATCTGGTAGCTTTTTCTGGCTGTGACATTTAATATCCTGAACAATTCTAAATGTGTCTTCAATCTCATTCATTTTGCTGATTGTTTGTGAAAAATGAGCATCGCAGAAGCTGAAGTTCCCAGCTTGAAGTAATAAGTAATGTTCTATTATATGTTTACAGGCTCATAAAAAAATAATTAACCCCCTGACTGCTCTGAGAATGGAACAAACCTGAGAATGAAATGGTGGAATTGAGCCTGGTGCTTTTCAGGGTAGCCTCATTTACTGAGCAGACTTTCCAATCCTTGATTATATCTATATTTATTTATGCTTGAATGTTTTATTAAAAACTTGAAGGGTATTCAAGTCAGACTCATGACAGAAACCTGCTCTGTAGGCAAGGAAAACAGCTGTACTGTGGAAGGCCAGCCTTGTAACCTGGGTTGAATGGGCAGGGTAGAGAAGATGCATGGCCAAGTGTGTACAAGTATCTCACAATTGCTGAACCTGACTGCTGAGTTAAAAATGGTTGAGTCTCATACCAAAGTGTTAAGGTGGAAAATATTCCTTCTTACCAAGAAGCTGGATCCTTATTACAGCCATGCTACTAATCACACCTAATCCTGTGATGTCCAGAGACATCTCAGTGAGATCTTCCTAGATCTCACTGAAACTGAGCTCTGCATACCTTGTGCACTGGGGTCTATACATAGGTGCTTTCAGACTGTAGAGGCCAGTTCAAAATAGAGCAATTTCTGTGTAAGGCATTGATGAGGCAATAGATCCCTTTATGAGGCTCTGTTTGACTACAGAAATGAGCAATTGTTCACATCATATTTAATAAATCCCTCGGCACTCTGTTAAAAGGACCTATGTTTAGCTGAAGTCTTGGCATGAATGTACTTCCAGAGTTTAATGACCTTTCACTTTTCGAGGTGTTCTTTATTTAAACTAATGAAAATGAGCTCCACTTAGAAGGCTTTTAAATGCTGATTAAAAATTAAATCAGCTGTTCATTATCCCCAGGTGGCCTTGTTCTAAGAGCAGTAATTCAGAGAGAGTCAAACAAGTAGTCTTTTCTTATGTAGCTAGATCTTGAGTTGGGAGAATTTATGAGAGTTGTTTATGAATCATCACCAACCTTTCAACTTACAATGAAAATGGATTTGTAAACACAGAACTTCTCCCCTCCATTTCTGTCCCATTTGTTAGAAATAAGGAAGAAAATCAGGCACATTTCTAAAGGTTCCATGTAGCATGTCTAGCAGAAATGTAAACAGCTGCAGTATTTTCAAACAAACCAAATACTGACATAGTCAGTGCCATCACATTAATAACAATATAAACTGAAATATTAGCTACAGAATGTCTTACTTTACCTATTTGCTAATATTGCCTCAGGGTGGGAAAAGTTTCAGAAACCTTTACAACACAAATGAGCTACGATAAAACCTCAGTGGATTAGCTTTCTTTGGTTGGGTGGTGGTGGTGGTGTTGTTGTTTGGCTTTTTTGGTTTTGGTGGGTGTTGGGTTTTTTTCCATTATGGCTGCTGAGAGCACTGGTGTGGGATTTAAGTAGTTAAACATAATTTAAAATGCTGGGAAACAAAATTTTTAAGTTTATAAAGGATAACTTATCTGAGAAGCAGGAACACTCACTGCTTGAACACTAAGATAGTTTTACAGAACTTTTCCTGTGCTTTTCATTTACAAAATTTCACTTTAGATAAAGAACTTCCTGATCTTGGAAGGCAAGCTTAACTAGTAAGAGATACACTTGGACAGAGCAAAATATTTGTGATCACTTTGAGAAAAGATAAGGCAGCACATTTTGGACAACATTTAGATATAATAAGAAAGGAAATAGTGTTATTCCATGCAAACCTCTGTGTTCCTCCACCGATAACACTTTCCTTGTTGTTTTTATATGTCTCTTTGCTCGTTATTACTTGTAGCATAATGAATGCCCAAAGGTTGCTGGGTGAAACGTTGCAGAATATTAGGGGAGCTATGCAGCACTGTTACCTTGGTCCTGCTGCAGCAGGAAAGATGGAAAAATTAAGCCCTTGTTGGCTGAAGTGTTTGAAATTACCTTCCTTGGACAGATTATGGCCTTGAGTCCTGTGTCTACAGTTATCTGTTAGCTCCTGTTTCAGTGGCTGGTCTGGGGATGCATCAGGAGCACATCCTGATATTCACACATTGCTTGCAAAGCCTGGCAGAGCTTAACAAAGCTGTGCATCCCAAAGAGCTGCAAGGAAAGCTGGCTCGGTGCTGGCAGCCAGCTGGTTCTTCTCTGACCCCCACTCGTGAGTGCTTTGTCTGGCAAAACTTGTAGGTGACCAGGAGGCTCTGGTTGTCAGGCTCATGAACAGAGGCAGAAGAGGCTGCTCAGGGACATTCTGAAGACACGGCTGCAGAGACATGAAGGTGTCCTGGCAGCTTGGGCAGGGGCTGTGCAGTCACACTCACGCGCCTTGCACCTCGTGACTTTCTAATGGCTTCTGGAACTGGGCACATGACACCAGGGAATGCAGCCTGCGTGTCTGAGGTCATCAGCAAACATCCCTAAATCGGATGTCTGGCTGCAGAAGGATTCAGACTTTGGTCTGTGAAACTTTAATGTCCCCTCCTGCCCTCCAGGTTAAAAAAAGATTATTAATTTTTTTGTCCTTATTGGAGAAAGAATAATAATTTAATTCAATCTACAATTCCACTTTAAATGACAAATTCTAGGAATCCTTTCTACTCCAATGCTAATGCAGAGCAGATTGTAATGCAGGGGTAAGTGCACGCCTAAAACAATGAGAACACTGATGTTTTGAAGAATGTCCTTGGCTGATAGCTGTATTCAATTATCCTAAGTAATTGGAAAAAAGTTATTTTCCAAGGTAATGAGATTTTCTCTAAGATCTCCTGCTGCTCTACTGCTTAGGAATCTTCACTATGATCATGGAGAAAATGTATTTGTAGAAAGTATAGTGCTTTGAGTGGAAAAAGCAAAACATTATACTTATGAAAAAGGGTATTAAAAACTCCATGGACAGCAGAACCCTAGCTGTCTGCTATATTGGTGTAATAGTATTACATGCAGTGTTGCACTCAGCAGAGCTGGGATTCCATTCTCCTACCTGTCACAAGTGTAGGAGCCTTATATGAAAAGCCATACCTTTTGGGAAAAAATACAGAGAAATGGCAGATATGCAAACACCAATAAATAAAGAGCATAGTATAGGTGTTTCACCTTGAAATTCACTCCCTCCTTCCTGACTGTATCTGGTTGCAGAAAACTCTATAGGTTTTTAGTCTTTTTTTTTAATATTTATTTTGAGTGGCTGTAAGAAATTGTCACTCTCTGTGCAAAGAAATTATCACTTTCTGTTCTGCTTTATATTCTCTTTACCTTTGCTGCAAACAAAATGATTACTTTCCAGGGGAAGGAATATCTCTACAGAGAGGTCAGATCTGTGTGAGCAGAGGAAAGAGATTTAACAGGCTTAAAAAGACTGGGAATGAGAATATATTGCTGCAAAGACATTTGTTTTGCACAGCATATCTCTAATCAGACATCAAAGGTATGATGTTCCTTTTCACCAGCAGCTTTGGTGCTTTTTCACAATTGGAGGGCACTGTGGTTCTCGTTGTTGGCAAAAGTTTATAAATTCTCCATTATGGATGGAGTTATCCCTCCAAAAACGTTTTTTTTTCCCCCCAGTCATCAAGACATTTGTAATTACTTCCTGTGTGTGTTCTTAACTTTCCTGCATGAGAGCATTGCTAAATGAAAACCTTTCCTGGCCCCTGGGCTAGATCCAAAGGTCTTGTGTTTTCAAGTGCTCACTGTTACTGTGTCCTGCTCTAATGTGCCTTGTTTACTTACAGGAATAAATCACTGGCTCATGTGAAGCACGTCAGCTCTCCAGATGATCTATCAGGGCAGTTAAGACCTGCTCATATTTCAGTTCACTGTACTCTTAACATAAATAGAGCCTTCTCAGTCTCATTTAGATGGCAGAAACCACCTAGTAAAAATAGCACAAAACTCTGTTTAGATTTATTCATCCTCCTCTAGAGAGTAAATTAATGTAGTTGGAATGTGGGGCTGCCTTAATGAAAATTTAAGATGAGCTGGAGTGTTGACCTGGACAATTGTTCCAGACTAGGATGTTTCAGGCCAGTTTCAGCAGCTCTGTTGACACAAAGCAATGTGTTAAGTGGCTGTGACTTTACTGCTTGCAAGTGAACATCCCCTGTATATTTAGCCTAAAATGTGACGCCACACCCTCCATAAATTTAGAATATTTTCTTGCTCCCTTCTGTTAACTTTTAAGTGTATTCAGTGCTTATTTTGGAGTACTTCTTAAATGGAAACAGTTTTGTTTAAGAGCACATTCTTGATCTATGGGTTATGTCTTCCTTTAAACAATGTCAACATTCTGCAACATGAAAAAATAATTACACTTGAAAAGATGATGCAATAATTAGATCCTTGAATAATTACGTAGTTACAGAATCTAAAAGAAGACTGTGATGAAATCCTAGTCAAGCCTTCTGTTTTTCACTCTTCATGCTGTTGAAGTAAGCTTTACTGAACATGAGGGTTCTGAGGTGTCTGAAGATATTTGCATGTGTGCTATGAAATAAATGAAGCCATCATTCAAATAAAATGTAGCCATCATTCAAATACTCTCAAAGAATATTCTTTTTCCAAGAGGTTTATTACTACTACATAAGGAGTGGTGAATTGGGCATTGTTACTGGTACTGGGAAAGGTAATAAAGAATTATTGCCAGTGGTTCTATAATAAAACCTTAATGAGGATTAATTATTTTGGGTAGACCTTAAGCTTATTTAGCAACAAGAGAAATGCATGTCAGAAGAGGACATCCCTATTCCACTTTTTAATTCATGTAAGAGTCAGAAATCTTTTGAGGAATGCCACAAACACAAGTGATATTCTAAAGTGATAGAATCTACATTTACAGCTCTGATTTTGCTGAAAGGTGTGTAAAACCTTACATATTGGATTTCTGTGTGCCTGAGTAGGCTTCAGCAGAAAAATTATTGTTTCCATTTTGACTTAATCTCAGATGATTGCCTTTGGATCAGTCTGTCTTACATGTCAGAATAAGAAAAATAGGTTAACTTTGCCAGAACAGCCTATTGTGCCAAATTAGTGACATTTTATTTATTTTGCCATTCCCAGCATGGAGGATAAAGGCCTTATTATGGAAGATGTTGTTGGTGTTTAAAAAGAAATTACCCTGAGAGCACAGGGAGGATGTTGTGATGAAACTCCCCAAGTGAAGGTGTGAGTACTTGTGCCTGGAAGAACTGAAAAATGGTATTTGAAATAGGTCAGGCTATTTATATAACTGTAGGCAAACACACCCTCAAGTTTTCCTTTGGGAAACTCTACAGAGAACTCTATCTGGTTGCTGTGGAAAAAGTTTAGTCTCATGAAGTAATTATGAAGTCAAACTCGGGACACTGAAAGCAAAGAGGTTGGGGAAGGAAGCTGCAAGCTGCATTCTGCAGGGCAGAAACAGGGATAAGATAGTGTTGGCAGGACTGCTGGCAGCCCTTAGGCACAGTCAGACTAGAACTTGTCTGAAATAACTTTGCCATAACACATACTATGGTCATCAAGCATCAAGTCTTCAGCACTGCTTGGTTCTTGTCTCCTGTCCTGGTTTGAGATATTCCTCTCTGGATGCAAAGAGGCTGAGAGGGGTCTCCTTAGCTGAACATTTTAAAACCAAGCTGGAGTGCTCTCCTGCAAGCTCCAGTGAGCGGCTTGCTGTCTCCTTTGCCTTCTCCTATCTATAGGGGACTAGTCAGAATTGAAGGAAGCCTTAGGAAATAATTCTATCTATCTATCTATCTATCTATCTATCTATCTATCTATCCATCCCTAGTACTGCAGGAATGTTTCTCCAGTGCTTGGAAGGGAATGCCCAGCCTAGGTCTTCCTTGAGCACATTCCAGACATGTTAGAAAGACAGCTAATGGACAAGATGCAGTAAATTCCAGCACTCCAACAAATTCACTATTTGATTTCAGCTTATGCTACAAAACCTGTACTTGTTTCTACAAGCTCATGGATTTAATTCATTCAGAGACTGGCTTGTTTGCTGTCTTTGTGTTTGGTATCAGTCAATGTCAAAATAAATTTCTAATCCTGCTGCAGAAGCATCTATAAACTAACCTGCAAACACAGAAGAATGAATCACTAAATAATATTCTTTCATCCATCAATCTAGTCATAGGGTCAGAAGATGTACTGTTGGTATCTTAGGGATTGTCAAGGTGTTATTTTCATGAGAAAACAATTCCCATCACACATCAAATATATGGATACAATGTGTCTGTACAAATGCAATATGGGGTATTGTTACAAGGGAGTAACAAAAAAATCATACGGACTTGAGTAATTAACAACTTGAAGGCTCTAATTAGTTTTGCTGCTCATTCAGAACAAACCAAGCAAAGATATGGAGAGTGAGCTAGCCTTAAGGATTGCTCAGGGGTGTCTTAAACCCCATAAAAGGGGGGGATTTACAGTAATGAAGCATTTTTTGAAGTTATTTTCCCTCCCTCTTTATAAAATTGGAGATGTGTTGGCAGCTCAGATATGATCAACAAGTCTTTTCACACTCAACTTTCTCCATAACACTTTAAGCCAATATCCCATTTCAGTTTTCTGCAACATAGTTTGCCTTCATAAATTAGGTGCATATCTTTAGGATTAAATCTCTGAGCTCATCTCCTCTTTTGAAAACACTACAGCAGCTGATGCTCTTCTCTGTTTTAGTCAGCTTGCACATTCAGGCCAAGAAAGCCAAAGGCATAAAGGAATGTGCATGTTTACTTGCCTTACCTTGCAAAGATCACTGGTAATCTGCAATTCAAGGCTTGCAACTGAGGTTTCTCCAGCAGTTCAAATGCAGGCAGAATTGATTTCATGGCAGAAGAACACAGATGTTAATTAATCTCGCATTTTTTCCTAATACTGTTTTTAACAATCACCCTTGAATGTTCAGACCTTCTTGGGAGTATTCTTCAGGCATGAAAAACCCACAATATGAAAGAAAGAATTTGATGATCTCAAAATCTCATGGAAATATATAAGCCCTGCAAATGTGGCATTTAAAAGTAGTTTCTAAGTAGTGCTGAACACACCTTGTGTTAAATGTTTTACCTGACATTTATTGCACTAAATTTATGACCTCTTAAACATGATGTAAAAGTCTAGGCCTGCATAATTAGAAAGGCAGAGTGTTAATGCTCACATATTTAAAAAAACATCTGTACCTAAGTGTGGTAAAAAAGCATTTGGGTAATGTCTTGGCTAAAGCACTTAATATTCCCTGCACTCTCTCCCTAAAAACAAAATGTAAACCTGTTCAACCAAAGGTTTGTCAAGATGTGGTTTCACAGTAATTTCTAAGCCATCACAGGAAGTCAATGTAGTTTTACTAAATCTCCACTTAAAGCTCTTCATGTTGGTCCTCAGTTGCCTGGCCTTCTCTGAAGCTAGGCAAATACTTGGGAATGTAGTTCCTTCTTCCTTCCCTTGGTGGCAGACATTCTGGCCTCAAATACATTCACCCCTCCCCTTCCCCTGCTGCTGTCTACAATGAACATAAATCCATGCTGGGGAACCCATCTGGAAAGGGCAGCAAAGAGCCAGCAGAGCTCATTCTCAGCTGTGGGGATTGTTCTGGATCCCTGTGGCTAATGCTTCCCTATGGCTTCCATCCAGTCCCATCCAGTCCCACAGTATTTTGCATGTCTAGGTGGTGTAGCAGGTTGCTGACCATTTCCCCTTGGATTATGGAGGCCTCTTTCTGCTGCCTCTTCCAGCTCAAGAGGCTGGGGTGCCTGGAGAGCAACTGGTCTTACTATCGCAGACTGAGGCAAAGAAGGTCTTTGAGTACATCAGCCTTTTCCTCATCCTTTGCCAATGTTTGATGTTTCCCTCACATCCAATAAAGGATGAAAATTTTCCTTAGCCCTCCATTTTTTGCTACTGTATTCATAGAAATGTGTTTTGTTGTCTTTTACAGCTGTAGTCAGATTAAGTTCTAGTTGGACTTCATCCCTTCTCATTTTTGTCCTGCATAACCTCACAACATCCTTGTAGTCCTCCTGAGTGGCCCACTGCTTCTTCCAAAGGTCATAAACTCTCCTTTTTT
The DNA here is from genome assembly GCA_034509425.1 of Eopsaltria australis. Taxonomy (NCBI): domain Eukaryota; kingdom Metazoa; phylum Chordata; class Aves; order Passeriformes; family Petroicidae; genus Eopsaltria; species Eopsaltria australis. The sequence continues at coordinate 4,554,822 of JAVTVJ010000138.1, forward strand.
CCTCCTGAGTTCCAGCCAAAATTCTCTGCTCAGCCAGGCCAGTCTTCTTCCCTGCCGGCTCATCTTTTGGCACACAGGAATGGCCTGCTTCCACACCTTTGAGATTTCCTTCTTGAAGCACAGCCAGCCTTCCTGGATTCCTTACCCCCTCAGGACTGGCTCCCCAAAGATTCTCTCAACCAATCTCCTAAACTGGTCAAAAGTCTCCCTTTGGAAAGGTGGCAGCTCTGCTGACCCCCCTTCTTACCTCTCCAAGAAACAAGAACTATCATTCTGGGATCAGTGTGCCCAGGACAGCCTCTGGCCATCAGCTCACCCCCCAGCCCTACTCTGTTACAAACACAGGTCCAGCAGGAGCCTTTCCCCCTTGGCTCCCTCACCAGCTGCATTGGGAATTCTCTTCCACACACTCGAGGAACCTCCTAAACTGTTCCCTCTCTGCTGTGTTGTACTTCCAGCAGACATCTGGTAAGCTGAAGCCCTCCAGAAGAACAAGGGCCATGGGTTGTGAGACTTCCCCCAGCTGCTCAGAGAATGTTTCATCTGGCTCTTCATCCTGGTTGGGTGGTCTCTAACAGACTCACACCATATTTGCCTTGTTGGCCTTCCCTGATTCTTAACCATAAATGCTCAACCCTGTCATCACCACTATTAAGCTCTCTCTGACATACGGGGATACCCATTGCTCATCCATTCTGCACAGTTGTCCTCTATTCTCTCAAATTAATTATTTAAGTTACTGCTTGATGTGAAAGCATAGACTATTACTGTATTGGCAGTGTTAATATTTAATGGCCTAAAGCATAGGGAGGAAGAAGGAAATCAATATTTGTGCAGTGTTTTCCATCTCTTTAGAGAGCTACAAAATTTTTGCTCTCTTCTGTGTATCCATGGATGGTACTAATGTTAATTGGAGTGACTGTATTTGTTGGGAGCTGGAACTGGGCTTTCAGATTCACAGTTATTTTATTCTAGCTGTTCTTACTGGCAGAGGGAAGCCAGGGGCTGCCTGACTTCTGCAACATAAGCATGTTAAAAATGTCAAAAATCCTCCTTCTCCGAAAAGGGGAAGTCTTTCTCTGAAGAAAATTCCTGGTCTTGATAAACTCTCAAGACTTTCAGCCTTAAAAAGGAGGGATCCATTTCTAGTATACACATCTTTCAGGGAAATCAGTTTATAAAGGTACAGAAAGAAAAGGCTGCAAATCCAATAGCATAGGGGGAAAACTCTGAGGCTGAAATCAGACGTGTTTATTTTCATCAACTCAGTAATCATTGGTCTATCTCGAGACTGGTCTGCATAGACTAAGTGTTCACTTTTTCAGACACTCAGTTTTCCAATATTAGCTGTTGTACAAGAATTGTCTCTTTCTGTTTTTAAGAATTCAAAGTGTATAGCAAGATGGATATGGATGAACTTTGTGTTTCCTTCAGTGCTGGGGAACTTTGGAGTTAATTTGGAATGAGATTATGTGAATGTACTGCATTTTAGCAACTAGAATTGGAAACAGATGATGCCATTTGACAAAGCAAAAATTCAACAAACTTCTATCTTTGCAGCATGGTTTTGGATGTCTTTAGGCTAGAAACCATCTCCAAAGAAAAAAAGAAATAATTTTTCAGGTTTTATTCCTTGTAAATTATGAGCATAAACCTCAAAACAACTGGGGAAGGAGACAATCATCTATCTACTGTGCCTTGTGGATTAGCTGTCTGCGTAAGAAAAAAATTGATTGTGCACATCTTTCTGCCATGATGCTACAAATATCCATGAGACCGCAACTGATGACAACACAGTGCAAAGTCTGCTTTTAAAAAGGGACCTATATAAAGATATTCATAATCTGAAGGAAATGTCAATTAGGCAGCAGGCTAAAAGGTTTCCAAATTTATTCAAAGTCCTGCAAAGTTGAAACTGAAGTCAGCCATTCTGTTAAGCTGGTTTAGATCTGTCTTTGCTGCAATCCACAGCTGGATGACCTACATCTCACCGCCTATTTAGCATCTAGAAATTTAGCCAAACACCTCTGGGGACACACATTATCTGGGTTCTGGTTTGCTGCACTCTGGGTTTGGGGAGTTCTGAATGAGCAGTGGCTTAACCAGGTCATTTGTGGGAAGTCAGCCAGGACCTATGGAAGAGCTGTCCAAGGGCTTCTACTGGCCAGATTTACAGACAGCAGCTACAGTGTGTATGTTGATTTTGTTTTGGTTTATGATGGATCTCTGGAGTGGCAAAGAACTAGTTCATTTTACACCAGTGGTAGATTTATGTCTGTAACAACTGCACTCAGAATGGCACTAATGCATCTTCTAAAACTTGAGGTTTAATATTCCTAATAATTAAAAACAGAAAATGAATATTGCAAACAAAAAATTGATTGGGTCAGCATTAGAGTGAGTTATGCTTCACAGGAGCAACAGAACTTTTCCTCTGATCAGAGCTGGTAAATTATTCTGAGTACTCAGAGTTAGGTTCCTACAGTGGAGATGTGGAGCTGGATTATTCTTTTTCTTCTCTGTAGAAAAGTTAATTTACCAAAAAGTTCAATTTTGGGATCATTAAATCTTGGGAATACTGGCAATGCTAAGTGAATAGTTCTGTCTTTTCCTCTCAAAGCTGAAGTGAAAAGTCAGACATTCAAAGAAAAACATTTTAGTGGCCAGAAAAAAAAAAATTTTGCTTCCAAAAGTTTTTCACTTCTCTGTGTGGCTTGTCAAGGATCTTTGTCCACCAGCCCAGCAGACTTTCTCTGTGGAGAAAGTACCTTCATTTCTCTGGGGAGTGGCTTATGTATTGCTTTGTAGATCTCTGGTAACGTTTAGAATAATTGCTTCACATCAGCCTTCTCTCAGAGACATTGTCAGCATTTCCCAACTACATTGTTGCCTGCTCAGGAATCACTTGCAGTTGCAAATGATTAGACCTGTGACATGGGTGTAACATCTTGCCTGATGCTTCAGAGAATTCTGAATAGCAGCATATGGGAAACGACTTCTTTTCATTACTCTGAGTCTTGATTAAATTCCAAAGGAACTTTTCACAGTCTCTTAAAATGCATCTGGTTTCTTAACTTTTGGGTGTCTTACTTTGCCTCTGAGTATCATGGAATGATTAAAAAATTACCTCCTGGGATTTTCTGTGTTTGATGAGACTGAACTGAATAATTTGGCTTCACACCTAAGAAATATTTCTACTTAAAGAGTTGTCTTTATAGAAGTCAAAGCTTCCACATCAGATTTCCCCTAGCAACCAAAAAACCCACAATCTTCACTCTTTTTGACCTACATGTGAAATTTTTCAGTGACTGTCCTGCTGAACTGATTCGAGATGGGGAAATAACAATGCTCAAATTGTTAATTCTTAATCTTTCATCAGGAAACAGCTGGAGGAAGGAACCTGAGTGCAGTGTGTATTTATGGAATTGAAGTTACACTGAAGGGAGCTTCTGAGACATGAAACCCAGTTTTCTTTAAAGTAATCTTAACTGGTACAGAGTGCCCTTTGTCCTGCTGGTTCTGGGACAGTAAGGGAAGACAAGTGTATCACAAATTCTTAGTAAAAAGATTTTTCTAGACAGAGCCTATGAGAATAAGGAATAGAAATATGTGTTCACTGCTGGAAGCATTGGCCCACTGGCACCAAGCAAGTCATCTGAACATTGCACAGGCAGCAACCACTGAGGTGCAGAAGTACCTGAGCTCTTTTTAACCTGTAAATAAGTATTCCTTTCACACAGAGACTGGCTCTTTAATGGGGAAGTAGGGCCATAAGGATCAAATATTTTTTTCTTTCTTTTTGAGCTTGGATGTTTTTGCCTATCTCTGCCAAACCCACTGCTTGGTTCCTTTGCTTGCAGCTTCTGCTCAGCACTCCCAGTGCATTCAAGGCAGAGTGACTTGAGAGCTTAGGCTGAGAGAGGGCACTCGGAGCCCCAGCTTGGCTAACTCAAGATACTATGCAGCATTAAAGCAACCACTTTGCTGTGCCCTGATTCTGGGAGTGAATGAGTCCAGTTGGAATTAATGGATCTTCACCTCTGTGGAACTGGCTGCAGAACTGCATGTTCATGTGAAGATTTTCTGCTTAGAGACAGCAATTCTGCCAGTTTCTCACACAGAGAGAACGGAGGGGAAGATCTCTAACATATGCTCTACAAGTAGCATATGTTTTATATATTGGATTTAGGATGATAAATGCATTCTTTTGTGTGTGCTGGCAGGATTTTCTTTTAGACACATGATTTATAGTATCTCAAATATTACATGACTGGATGTAAAAATACCATGGACTGACAACTAGGATCACAAACTTGTTACATATGCTCCCTCAATTATATTAATTACATATATGTAAGCAGTACATATACGTATGTATGTATAGATATATATATGTATGTATATATGTGTGTATATATGTATGTATGTATGTATGTATGTATGCATGTATGGGAGACCCTGGTTCAAATGTATTTTCATGCAGTTTCACAGGAGGTTTTTTTGTCCTCTAGAAACTTTACAACCTTATGCAAAATACAGTTGCTCTGTGGTTTTGCCAGCCCTGTTAATGAGGTTAGGATACGTTACTAACTCAGTGTTCCTCCCCATGCCCAGATCTAAAGAACTGAAAACGATGTGGCTGATAATGTGAATAGTAACATTAGTCCCTGATTGTTTTATCATCACTTTAATAGCATGTGGAGCCATTGCACCACACAGCTGATACAGTTCCGAGTGTGGTTTAAAGGGCAGTCAAGTACTGATCGTTCAGTTTTATTCTGATATGGAAAACTATTACTGTCCTGTAAATGCAGTGTCCAAAGCAGGGTGACAGGTTCAGCAGCAGCCCTTACAGGTAAGGCTGCAGCTCCATCCAGGGTGGTTACAGCTCCCAGTGCCATCTAGTGGTGTTCTTCCTGAAAATAACTGGAGGAGACACATAAAAAGACTGTAATTTCCCTGTATAATTTCCCACTAGCCTGGTGAATTCTTCCTATGGGAAATACTTGAGAAACTGTAATAGGTATTGGTCTAAGCTCAGGGACAACCTCAAAAAGCCTTCCTTTTTATATCCCTGCATGCTCCTCTGCCCTTGCGTGGGCCCTGGGATTAGGGAAAGGCTGAAGGAATGAAAACCAGGACGAATCAGAAACACCTAATCTCATTTTCTGCACAGTGCTATGATGTCTTCATACACTGCCCTTCTATCCTCATCTCATTCTTTGTTAGGGGTTAAAAGGAAGGCTAGCAGGAAAAAAAAAACCTGGGTGTTGCCTATGTTCCTTTACTGGAAAATTTCAGTGCATTCATTTTACCTGATGTAGCAAACAGCAAGAAAAGCTCTTTTCTTCTCCCTCTGTTCTTACCCCTCCCTCACACCCATTCTGCCAAGGGCTCTTGTAAAAGCTCCCTTTTATATCTCACAGGCATATGTTTCAATTTTCACTTGCTGGGTGTGATATTTGGTAACATACGGATGAGTCATATTAATAACTTACTGAATCAAAACATAAACTGCCCTCAATCATCGTGAGATGTGCTCTAGCCTTTGTTTTTGTGGTAGCACCTGTCCAGTCAATCTCATGGTGCTGTTTACTGCACCTGGGCTTTTCTCAAATGAGTTAGACCCAGAAATCCCATCAGTTCTAGCTCTAGCAGAAATATCTCTCTACTCTGATTTCCTGACGTGAATTTTCATTTTAGGCCAAGAAAGGGCTATGAAAATCCTTTAACACAAACCATCTGATGAGTCTCTTTTTAGAGCAACAAGCAACGAAAACTGTGGAAATCATTTAAGTAATATTTTTACTTTTAAAATAAAATATTGGCAAAATATAATCAAAATGTTAAGAAAACAAACCCTGAGACTGTGTGTCAACATAGCCACATCTGCTATAAGCAATATGGGAGTATTTCTTTGCTGTAAATTGTTGCAATTTCTCATGCAATAGAACACCACAAAATCTGCCTTAAGATGAGACTGGAGAAATCTTATTCTGTATGACCAAGTCAGAAGTCCTATCCTACAGTAAAGTCTATTATTTTTCCTACATAAAAATTCTCCTGTTAGAATATAGTGATCACAGATCTTACTGAGAAGGAGATTTCTGAGGCTCCCCTCATTGTTTCATGGCCAAAGTGGCACAGAACTGCTTGCCCAGCAGGAAAAATATTAGATTCCATTATGAATTTCTGCAGGTGTAGTAAGAGAAGAAGAGTTCATTTTCCACAGAAACACTTCACTTTTGTTGGATTTTGAATTCCCTCACTGTCCAGGCAAACATCCTTAGTCCATTTACCCATGGGGCCAGATGGTTGTCACAAGAAGCTGCACTGGAAACCCTGTCCTGCCAATGCTGAGAGAAAGGCAGGTGCCAGGTGATTTGGGCATTCATGCTTACAGGTGTATTGCATGTGATTTTCCACCAACAAGCAAATATTAAAGCACTATTCTAGGACACACTAAGGTTTGTAAGAGGATATATGAGCTACTTGAGAACACAGAGGGGGCAAACAGCTGTCTTGGGAATAGATTCCTAACCCCAAAAGTCAGCCTGGAGTCAGATTCACAGTTGGCAATTCAAAAAGGCCCAGGAGATATAAAAGAGAGATCAAACATGGCATGGCATGCAGGAAGCTGCTTTCCTGGGAGGAACAGGATGACACTTCTGTTGGATATGAAATAGGCAGTGTGGGTTATTGCTGTCCTGATTTTTTGCAGGGTGAATTTGCCATGTTGATGATGACTTGTACAAAATCATCCTGCTGGCAAGAGGCAGAGTCAGCATCATTTGATACAGATAATTTTACAGTTCTTTACCATCTGTGCCTAACCAAACATGTAAGAGACTGTTCTAACCAGGATTAATATTTCCTCTGCTCCTGTTTCCCTTTTTCAATATTTTATTTGAAATTACTTTTTTTTTTTTGGCTGTTCTAAAGCTTTGTTAATCTGTGGCAAATAGTCCTTGTAGTGTCTTGCTGAAACATTCCTGGGAATATAGTTTAAGAAAAAAAAAAACCTTATTAATTTCTACTACACTGATTTTGTACTACCAGTATTTTGTACTACCAGAGCCGTTTCTTGTTTTTATAATGATGTTGCTACAGTTCAGGATATAGAGCCAATGGAGTTTAGTCTAGATTTCCATTTTTAGGGTTTTCTGTGAAGCTTTCATTGACACAAAGGGAAGAGGAGCAGTTTCTCATTGGACAGCAAAGCCATTTCACCTGAGAATGGGCTAGTCCCAGCCTTAGTCTGTGAACTACAACCTTTCCTGATGAGCAACGCACTGTCTTCCTTTTGTGTAGACGTGCACTCAGCCCTGACATTTGGATAAATTTCTGTTCTCTTTCAGCAGAGTACACATCTAAACTTGATGCTGATTGAACAGTACCAGACAGATGAGTCCCATCCTTATTCTGGGAGAGTCACTACAGATATTTATATTTTTTTTAAAAAAGTCTGTTTTAATGATAAAAACCCCACAAGATTCCTTTTCTTCTTCTCTCCTTTGAGCTGGTTCTTCCATGATAAAGTACTGAGTGCAAAATGTGCAGAAATATCAAGCCCAGGTAACTGGTGTGGTAGAATAAAAGTCCAAGAAATCAGTTCCTCTATGTACCCACCCACTCTGTAGGTAGTGAGAAGGCACAGCCAGTATATTTGGAAGATGCTTTTTTCCCCAAGACAGCCTCCAATACAACAAGGCATGTGATTGCCATCAAGGGAACTGAAGGAATGCTGTGTACCATCTATCAGAGAATCAATTGAGATGTCATTCTGAAAGGTGAAAGATGAAGTAGATATGGAAACTAAAGGATCATCCATGGGAACCACAAAACCAGTTTCTGAAAGAGCTGCTGCTATGGTCCTGCTGTGAACCACAGCTCCAGCTGGAAGGTAGTTAGTCCAGAGTTAAAACCCAGTACATACCATCATCCTTGAATGCTGCCAAGCAGCATTGCCCCATGGAGCAGTATTAATCCAGCCCCCAAAAAGGCATATCAACTGCAAAGGAATAACCAAACTCAATCTAGGAGATACAGTGCTGTCATAGTGAGAGTTTAATGCTGAAGTCACCCCAGAGTGACTACAGCAGGTACTGATGGGATCTGAAACCCTCAGTGACAAGTAGGTTTCAAATAATCATTTCAATTGGCTAAGTTCAGCCAGATTCACTCCAGAAGTTTCCCTTCTGAAGGCCCAGTCTTAAAGGCAAAATGCAGCACCTGAAAGCAAAGTTTCCAAATGCCTTTTAAAATTATTTTTGCCTAGCACATACTAGTTCATGAAGAAAGAAATTATGTGCTTTCCCTGGGCTCTCTTGATGTAGAATTTTATGCTGTAATAAAGATTGTGGTTATCGGTGCCTGTTGCTGAGGATGTTCATTAGATACTATCAGCTTCAAATATGAGAAACAACCTTTGCTCCTACTTATTTCTGTGGGGAAAATGATAGCGCACAATGATTTCTAGGCATCAGCCTGCTTTTCTGACTATTTGGTCATGCAGCACACCTTAAAGAGATAGTTTTGCTTAAAGAAGAATTGAAGTGTACATATCTAAGTGTGACCTATGGAAAAAATAAACAATAATTCAAAAAAAGAAGTAGGAATTTCTCATTTGTGTTATCCCTGCAAGCTGTGTGGATAATTAAGGCCTTTTCAGGAATTCTATATGGAGGTTGGTTTACATACAAGGAAGATTTTTTAAAATTACAGTTTTTTAAAATAATATAAGACATTAGCTGTCTAGAAGTTGAGATGAAGACCCTGTCAACTGTAAATGCAGGTAGTGAGTGATGCAGTACTGCCAAACTGCTTCTATGTTTAAATCACTCTTGATTTACACTTTTTAAGAGTTTCTATCTTCTGAACTTTATGCTGCTAGTTTGAAAAGAAGAAGGAAAAGACAGTAAAAATTAGAACCACCTTTACTGTTCTGTTTAATATGCTAAGGAAACTAATAGATGAATGTTAGACATACTGATTTTGCATTTAGAAGATGACTGGATGCAGCTTCAAATCAACATTTGCAGTTAAAGTTGATTTATTGTCAGTTTGTTTAATCTGTGTCATATAAAACAGCAGTAACAATCAAAAGGGTGTGGTTTAGAACATGGTAAGTGTTATTTCCCAAGGGCCTTGGAAAATACTGCCAAAGTCTGCAATTCAATACCCGTCTTGGAGCCTGTAACTGTGCTAAGGCAATGAAGCCTTCAGTATTATTTGAGAAATCTGATACTTAATTTTGTGTGCTTGCTTTTTGGAATGTCAATTTTTTTGGATAATTGGTAAACTAACTCCCATCTTTTCTAAATTCCAGTTATTTGTTCCATTCACTTTAGGTTATTTGCATCAGAACCACATTTTAGTAGCTACTGAGCTGTGCAGGGAGTTAAGTTGATGGCAGCTTTCCTGAAGCAACTTCCCTTCAAATCCTGTGGTAACACTGGTGGTTGCCCTAAATGGCATTTGGCTCCTTTGGCCAGTCTGTCCTCTTTTGCAGATAGAACGTGAGATGGTGGAGAGACAAATCAGATAGATTTGTGTAATGTACACCAGAAATATTACTGCCTGGAGAGCATGGGGCTTCTCCTGACCCTCAGAGTACAGACATTGCTTCAGTTCCCCCCAGGTCCCTGCTCTTCACCTAAGCCTCCTACTGTAATGTTACTACAGCATTTTTATGGTCCATTCCCTCCTCCAAGGAGGGATGAATGGGAATCGTTAGCAAGCCCTTTCTTATTTAAATAGATTTCATCAGACAGCATAAATTTACTCACGGATTAACGTTTCATGGAAACTATTTGGGTTAAAGGAAACCTGTAGCAAAATGCCAGGTTCCTGGACAAAAAGCTGCATGTCAGTTGTTTTGCTTGTGCTACTGGAAATCTGGTGATCTGATACTGTTGCTCCAAGGAGCCTTGCAACCAGGGTTCATGATATTCCTGTCCTCATGCTGAATACTCTGAGAGGACTCTGAGGACTTCTAGGCCGTTCTTACCACAGAAGGGGAAAGGAACTAAAACATTCCTTCTGTCCTGAGTTGTTCCTAGTATGGTGCAGCATAAGGAACCTCTGAAGATAGACAAACACATACTCTTTTGCCCCCACATTGAAGCCCTCCTCTCAGGATTAGTGATTTTCCACTTTAAAAAGTTACTTTTCAGACTGTTTTGTATCCACAAGAATCTTTAAAATGTTAAACTTTCATACTTAACTGGAATTTAGATTTGAGAGAGTTTTAAGCTCTAGTGGTTTCGTGACAAATAACACATTCTCAGCACTGAGACATGATAATGTCTGCTTTTAATGAATGGTTATCTGATCAGAACCTCCCACTCCTTGATGCTTATTTATAAGGACCCACACTAAATAACAGCCATCTTTTCAGCTTCCATGAAACAAGATGGCTTTTTACAGCTGGGAAACTGAAGGCCAAGAGGAATGTCATTTGCAAAGTCATGCAAAACTCAGTGGAAAGCTTGGCAAGAAAGATCTTGATCTGATCTGGCTCGCAACGCCTTCCACTTGCTCTTCCATGCACACTCCAAAAAAAGAAAGACTACTTCTTTTCTCTAAGGAATAATGCTAGTAAAAGTTGGAAACAAAATGCTCTCTGCTCTACTCCTTTCTTTCTTCCAAAGCTAATGTCTGGAGCCTTTTACTGGCTCCATGTTGCCATCATTTATGTCCTGGGCACATGGAAAACATCTCACTGTTCTAAGGGGAAGAAATGGCAGGAAGTTGCAACCATAATCTCCCTATTAGAATGAAGGAACTTTGTCTTTGGCCAAGATCTTTTTACCCTCTCTCCCACTCAGAATCATATTTTTCTGGGAAATTTGCTTTTGAGTGCAACTGGCAGCATTTTTTGCCTTTTGGTTCCTTTTCAAGCATTGAGTCTCTGTGTACAGCCAGGCCCTAAGTCATCAGTGTCTAATGATCCTGTCCTAAGCTAATGCTTTATGCCTTCCTGCATCCAGCTCTGCAGCACTGATATGCACTCAGGTTAATAAAGGTGAAAGTACAGTTCTGTAACACAAGCAGAGCACTTAAATACAGGGCCCTTTGTCTCTTATTATATTGGTAAAAATGTTCAAGTGAAGATATGATAAAAAAGAAGAGTGGCTCTATTAAAAGAGAAAAAATAAAAATTTGTAAAGTGTTCCAAAATTTCCCTAAGATTCATCAAAAGACCTGAAGGCAGACGAGTGAAAAAAATGTGAAAGTAGCTGAAATTCAGAGGTACTTATAAGATACAGAGAGAAAAGTACTTCTGTGCATTAAAACAATAAAATTCTCATTTTCTTTTCTGGAAAATGTGCTGCAGTTTGGTGTTCAGATAGTACCAGATCAGGACCAGCTGACTTGAGCAAAGAGTAACACATGAGCTGGGCTTTGTGGAGAATCTGTATCAGTAAGACACCTCTGAGTCACATCTCTTCTTTGGCTGATCATGAATGGGGGCGGGACAAAAATTTTCATTCTGCGTTAAGTTAGAGTGATGACTAAAATGCCTTTCCTTCATCATCCACTACTGGCTACATCAGGCAGCAAGGAGCTGGAATTCTCTCCATCCTTCTCCACATGGGGTGGTGAAGCTGTTGGATTAACTGGCTTTCTTTTCCTTTGTGTTGATTTCCATCCTGAGAGTGGCAGAACTCACAGGACTCATTGCTCTGGGTTTTGCTGTCAGATACGCTGTGAGTTGTGACAAAAGTAACGCAACTGCTCTTGCTGATGTGCAGCTGTTGGCACCTACCAGTGGAGCCCATGTCAGGGGTTTCCCCTCAGTGTGTGCACAAACAGCATCTTCCTTCAGCCTGCTGGTTGTTTTCATGGAACTGATAGGAATTTTTCTGTTCAGTTGCTGTTGCTGTGCCAGGTTTAATTAACATTGGTTAGTGGGTGTCCAAGCTATTAGGGTGAGAAAATGGTGGCAGTAAGGGATGCAAACATTTGCATAGTATGATCACACAAGGCTTGTTTCCTTGTGTGTTCTTTTTCCTTTTTCTAAAGCCAGCATATTTCTGAATTTGGCATGATTTCTGGAGAGTTGGCCTAAAACTTCAATTTCTTTGTCAAATCGACTATTAAAATATTTTCTTGAAGTTCCATCCAGTAGCCTTGGTTACTCCTCAGTGTAGGCTGGTAAACAGTTTGGTGAAGAGTGGGTCTTTTTTTATTGCACCACTCAGACACACAGGTCATTTTATAGTGTAATTCAAAGAGTCTTTCATATCTCAGGATGGAGGGAATGGTACCAAGGCAGCACGTATCTTAAAAGAAGACTCAAGTGTCAGCTTCTGGTGTCTCCTGCAATAATAATAATAATAATAATAATAATAATAATAATAATAATAATTATTATTATTATTATTATTATTATTATTATTATTATTGTTTTGTTTAATCGGAAGAGGCATACCATAGGGCAGGGCAGGATAGCAAGGAAATAGGACAAAGAATTTGTTGAATTAAAAATCTGCATCAGGATCACAAATGTATAGTGAAAAAAACCCACCTCCTTTGTTCTTTCTTAGAATATGTGAACGTAATGATATTTAAGAGAATAAATATGGATCCAGTAAACAGAAATACCACATTTTTTCAGTGTCTGGTAAATTTATTAAATTCATTGCCAAGGAAGGTTACCTAGACTAACATTGCAGCAGGACACTTTAAGTTGCTGAATAATTCTATGACCAATAATACTTCTAACTCCTTAAGCTGTGTGAAATCTCATGCTTCAAATTGTACATTGATAGCAAACCACTTTTCACTGCTCTTTTCTTCCTTTACATCAGTGCCTAGAGTTTGGCTTCCAGGTGCTTTCTGCAGTAAAGCACTAACTAGAGACAGGATTTTCAGGGTGAAAATCTTACTGAAAGCAACTTGGTAGTTCTATAGTTCCTGTATATTTTACACTCACAAAAATTTAGCCAGACTGTGAATTCTGTTATAGCAACAGAGAGATAAGAAGTCCTTTTAAAATTCAGACATTTTAACATTGTTAGTTTGAGCTTCAGTGTTGTATCAGACTCTGTAAAGAGTCAGTCCAAGTAAGTGTCTCACCTGTAAAATACACAGTCTCCTTCTGGATACAATGGCAGTTTCATCTTGCCCTGAGAATTTCAGCCCTCCAAAATACAATTTTCAGCAGTGTTTGATATGTAGTAAAAAAGGAAGTTTTTGTAGTGCTTCTCAGACAACCACTTCCAGATAAATCAGGGCTTTTCCCTTTTATCAACTTCTAAAAATTTTAAGTCCATCTGAAGACCTTCTCCTCAGTCAATCTTAAGTCACTTCTCCTGCATTCTTAGGTGCACCAGGCTTCTAAATTCTCCATTTCTTTCTATATAGTCTTTTAAAAGCATATCTGCTATGGAAATACTGTCATGTTTTCCTGTCCAACCATGAAGGCATGTGGTCATATTTCCTGGAGTAGAAGTTCTGAAAAATTGCATTCTAAATTTTTATTTTGTATGGGGAATATGAATTTTCTTTTTTCAAAGGGGCAGTTACTATGAGGGGAACAGCATACAACTGTATTCTGTACAATTAGGTCACTTCATAATTGTCACTTGCATTTGCCTCTTCCTCTCCTTTCCCCATAAACCAATCTACAACAGAGACAAAAGTAAAATTAGATGCATCTCAGAAGATGCAGAGATCTTCAAAGGCATCTCAGGATGGGTAAAGGGAGGGTCCTGTCACTGTGTTACCTGTTGCCACATGAGAATCCCAGGATTCATGGCAAATGAAGATGAGGAAGACACCTGTTAAGGAGAGTAAAACTTCTGACAGTAGAACAGCTCAACAGCTATTCTAAATGCATTGTAATCATCTGTAATTGTGACTTTCAAAGAAGGGCTCCTATGCCTACATCTGTCTTTCACCTTTCTTTGCTGTCCAGAGTGCATGAAAGAGAAGTAATTTGGCTGTTGTTTTGTGTGGCCTACTGATTATACCCTACAAGACTGATCCATTTCTAAAAGGTTTACCATTGGTGTGCAATATTGTTACATCAGATATGTCCAGAAAAGGCTGCAATCTACTGCAGTTAGCAGACATGTAAAATTACCTGTGATTTTCAATAAGTAATGTCAGTTGCTGGAGGTTTGTAGGACCTTATTTTTCATTAAAGTCCTATAATTTTAATATTTTTTAGTGCTTGTGTCTCTAGGACTTTTCAAGTGGCAGTTGCAGGCTTTGGATAGACACCTAGAATTGCAGAAATTGGTTTGTTGCAATCAATTAATCTCTGCTTTAAAAGTGCAGGCAGTTGGGGACAAAACAACATATGACTTTGTCAGGGTTGGCTTTCAACACAAAAAGGAACAGGAACTCACTCTGGAGTAATTAATAATACTTAGAAATGTTTGTCCTCTGCTTGTTCATTCTAAGAGATTTGATTGGTTTGTGGCCATGGTGTTAACTGAGATAAGGGTAACTGCGATGGACTGGACTCAGCTGCACTGTTTACCTGAGGTGGATGAAAGTGTTGTGATGGGGTATCTAATTTTCTCTAAGGTAGGCCAAGAATTTTTTAGATGGGGGGCAGAATTTTGCTTTGTTACCATTTCATAGGAAATTCAGTCAGCATTGCTTTTTCTGGGACTAACTGAAATCTAATGTCCAGGATTTTTATTGTGTTTGTACAAATTCAGTATGAAAATAAGTAAAAAAACCCCACAAGGGTGTACAGCAATACACAGGACTTTTCTTTGAAATTTATCACTGCTCTGCCCTGATGATCTGGACTGTTCAGTGGTCGGAACACCCATAAAACCTGATGGTCTGTTGATGTAATTTATCTGACCCCATCTCTTTCCCACCCTGCTTGGCAAGGAGCAGTTCCATGTCACGTAGTGCACACGTGAGCTGACGCTGCAGCAGCACTCCTGGGAGAAGCTGCCACTGGTTCCAAAGTATGGGTGCAGTGAGTAATATTCTTTGTTGCTCCCTTAAAGAGATGACAGTGTTTTAAATAATAACACTACAATGCAAAGGCTAGAGGGAAGAGCTGTCACAGCCTAATTGAAAGTTTGTTATGCTGCTTATACCATTATCGTAAAACTCTTTATCATGTGTCTGTAAATGTGCAAATTAAAAACCCAGAGGTAATTTTGTATTTTATCTGCATTAAAAAAGATTGTGAAATTATCATCTCTTTCATAGTTAAATAACTTTAACCTGTAGGGTGACCTTTGAATATGCAAATAACATAGCTTTGTTGGATGGAATATATTTTGTTAATTGTAACATGATAAGTGGAGAAAATCTGAAGAAAACAGGAATTCATTTTGAAGTAATCATAGTGGAAGGTTTATGAGATAAGGAAAAAGGAAACATTTTATATTTATGTGCAAGCTCAGAAGAATGATTGTCTGCTGGTGTTCAAATCTGTGACTCTGCAGCTGTAATCAAAACCAGCAGGAGAATTTCTAACTTACATCACCAGCAGCAAACCTGGTGAATACAAAATGCATGCCCAGAGACTTGAAGAATTTCAATAGGCTCTTAGGTAACAGGGCTTTTTCTTGGGTGCTTTATTTTTTGTGTTTTTTTTTTTTTTTATTTTTTTGTGTTTTTTTTTTGTTTTGTTTGTTTGGTTGGTTTTTTGTTTTGTTTTGTTTTGTTTTGGTTTGGTTTTGGGTGGGGTTTTGTTTTGTTTTGTTTTTTTTTGTTTTGTTTTGTTTTGGTTTGGTTTGGTTTGGTTTTTGGTTTTTTTTCTGTTCTCAGTTTGTAAGGCATCTTTTAAAAAAACTTGATGCTGTGACCATGAAACTGAGTAATAATTAAACATTTTTCTGCGGGTCAGAATGATCATTTTCACATAAAGAGGAGAGAGAATGTAATGAACACAAGGAGAGAATTAGTTGCTCCTAGGCATAGTACAAGTTGGTTTTGAACAAATGTGTCCTGTCTCTCGTGCAGACAGTCATGCTATCATGCTGTCTCCAGGCCTGCTCTCTTCCTTGTGCATGTATGCCCTGGGACATTTTGAGTGACCATGCCTTGATTTGGGGACCTCTGGAATGAAGTGGGCTTGCATTTCTCTTTATTCCTGTGACCTGGACTAGAGACGCCAGTTTACATCTCCAGAGGTCTCCAGTGGGAGTCATGAGCTACTGTACTGCTGTAGCCATTCTAGAGTGCACCCACACCCCACATACCATTACACACTCAGAAGCAGCAAAGTTTAAGCAAATTTCACCACTGATCTCAACAGGAACAGTTGCAAACTCTCCATGTTATTTATGGCTGACCTGCAAGCAAAGGTTTGGAAAGAGCTGGTAATAAGGTCTGCAGAATACAAAGCTTTACTCAAGGGATGCTGGCTTGAAGGTATGCTTGGTAAAATTAGAGGAAGCCTGTGCTCCTAGATCATTTTCTGCTGGAGCCCCATTCACTGGCAGAGTGCCTATTCATGACTAGGCAGAGCAGAAATCAGTGCTACTGTAATAATGGTGCTTTTTTAGGCAGCTTGAGCTTTATTGGATTATACATAAGAAAGAATGACAGAATCAAATTCCAACTGTAAATCTGGGTGAATTCTATTAATGTATTTTAAAAAGCATTTACTTATTTTCATAATTTCCATATTAACAAAAGTAAATTACAGTCAAGTCTTTCTTTCATCTCTCATTTACTTTTCTGAGTGTATTTATTCTCCATTGATCTATACCATGACCAATTCAGATTCATTGCTTTGAGGCTGAACTGTTTGTTTTGAAATTCTGCTGAGAAAAATCAGAAGATAACCTCCTTTGCTTTTGTCTCACTGGATCCTGCAAAACTGATCTTTCTCACAGTAGATATTTCTGATTACTGCTTACTCTGTAAGTTTTGACAGGAAGTTAGAAAGACTTGGAATTAAGATTCCAAGGGGCTGCAAGCACGCTATGTTTTGACTACTGCATATGGATATTTTTAAAGGCTGAAAACTATGCTGTCAGTCAAAAATACATCATATTAGCAAAATGTGGTTTCTCTGGCTAAAGTGTGAAGGGCTTTATCAAGGGGCATGAACATTATTAACAAGGGAAATCCCTATAGACAGGGTTAGTCAAAGTGTCTCAAAAGAGCTGGCAGTAATGTAAATAATTCTTGAGGATATTTTTCTGTAAACATTTTTTATAACATTCATATGCTCAATGTCATAAAGAGAAACTTCTTAGGTTGTTATTGTAATGTACTAAGAAGTGCAGTAAAACATGTGAAAGCAGAGAAGATTGAATTTTAATATGTAGGTAAGTTATGGACCACTGGTTGAAACAATCTCATATTTGCACCTGCCCTGGTAATGTTTCATGCAGAAATTCAGCACTGCCATCATGCAACTCACAGCAGTTGAATTTTCTATCATTTTCTCACAAACTCCTCCCTATGGGTTTTCATTCCAGAGTTCAGCACTTCTGTTGTTATCTGGCTTTTGTAGGCATCCAAATCATAACAATGTCATGAAGGACTTGGGGCAAATTCAAATGCAGGCCAGACTTAGTTCCTTTCATTCATGGAGTGCAACTCATTCTAGACATCAGCTCAGAGTTGAAATCAATGGGAATTGCTTTGTTTACATATTTCCTACTAAATTAAATCTCTTAGCAATTATGAAAATATCAAGGCCTTGAGGATTGCTGGCACAGAACAGCAAATGATCACCCTTGGAAACCCTCTGGGCTTCCACGTGTCCTGCTGGCTGGGGAGAGCTCCTGGGGCATCACAGCCCTAACACCCACCTTGGGGCTGTAGGGAAGAATGTTTTACATGGGCCACAAACATGCCACAAACTATTCTGTCTGCCTAACTCCATAGATGTTCACATTCAACAGCCTGCAAGTGTTTGGAGCATTATTTAATTCATTATTGAGCTTCAGCATGGCCATACAGGGCCAAAGAACCTCTGTGAAGAGGCATAATCCAGCTACCCATCCCCTGCTTTATGCACTCCTGGGAGTACAAGCAGAGTTGTCTGGGCAAGAGCAAGCTCCAGGGGTTTCATGTGTTCTGAACCAGGATCCTGCAGGGATCTGCCTCAGGAACCCTTAATGGAAATTTATTTGCTGTGCTGGAAAAAGCTTTGTTAGATAAGTACCTCTGTGTCTTATCTTGTATTTCAGCTTCCTTGGCAAAAAAGGTGATTGCAAAAGTGATTGTGGTGGTGTTTGGATTACTGGTAATAGAAAAGAAATTCTGTGTACTTTTATTCATTTTTGTCTTGCAAAGATAGAAGACCGCAAAAGCTGGAAACATGAGCAGAATAGTAAAAAATATGCTTTCTACTGGATTCTGAGGAGTATTCATATGCCAAAAGCTTATTTGTGCCCTCATACTCATAAAAGACTTATCCCAACAGGAAAGTCAAAGGGCACACATACAAATCTAAAAAATTTGAGTACACTAATGTTTCTACCTGCTGACTTCTAGACATGTTGAGGGGGAAACTCAGCTGGGCCAGAGCAGCAACCTGTCCTAAGAATGTATGCAAGATTCAGTTGCCTACAACATTCACCTGCTCTGACTTTCTACGAGCAATGGGAAGATACCTGAGGAAATCTATTTATTGTTGCTGTTCCTAAAATGGAGCTGAGCTGCTGAAGACAGAAATGCAAGTGACAACTTCACACACATCTTCCTGTTTCCTCTGTTACCAAAGAAAGCCAGACCTCATTTAATCATACCTACTTGAGTATGCTCATCCATTAGAGTTGAGTTTAAAAAAAAAAAAGTGCCAAACAGAAGTTCCAACCCATCAGTGGGCTCATTTACCTTTTCACGACAGAAGAGCTAACTGTACCTCTGAAAATGCAATGTTTTAATGTTTGCCATTATTAGGTATAAAAGTGTAGTCGTACATTAACAACTCCTGTGAAAGAACTGAGAAGCAAACAAATTCTTCTTATGCTGAATGGCTGCACTAAAAATGGGAACAGATTATTACAGAAACTTAATAGAAAAAAAAATCTTTCCCACCACCATATGGTTGTGATATAACACAAAGTGTTTTCCTGCCAAGATATCCCATTACAATGGCAAGCTGCCAGTAGCTTCTCTCTTCCTCACTTAAACAACAAAAATATCCAAAAAGAATTCTTTGGCTGAATAAGACTGTTGCTTATAAACATATACTATTGGCTGGTACTCAATCTACATCTCAGTTTCTCTAGAGGCAGTCCATTTCAGTGCTTTGTTCAGAAGAGTAATGGAAAATGGTTTATCCTGCTCAGATGCTCCAGGACATTTCTTTCTGTTCCTGACCTTAGAAAGAAGAGGTCTTACATGGCTGCAGTCATCTGTCCTGATTTCTAGTTCCTGCTTGAACTAATTTTGATGCTGATGTAAATTTCAAGCCATCTCCTTGAAGAGGTGGGAGGTCATTATTTTCCCAACAGTTTGGTAAGGTTCATTTGTTCAGTACAGTTCAGACTCAGAAAAGCCTGCTGAACTAGATGTTGTCTCTGGTACAAAGTGCATTTGTCATGGGATCTGTAGTTGCTTCTTAAGGCTACTTTATGTGGTGAATATAGTGGCATAAAATTGTACTTTCTGTGTGTTAAAAGGAGGAGGCTGGGAACCTTCTTCCTTTCTTAGTATCTACAAGTAGAAAAAGCATAGTATTTTAATCACACATCTTAAGGTAGTGTCCTAGGGTGACTTTATGATGCTTGTATCCCCAGTCGTCTGTTCTGCCTATGCTGGATATTAAGTTCTATAGCTTTAAGCTAGGCCCAGAGAGACAGAGAGCAACACGGGGAGAGAAGATGAGCGCAGTTTGTCTGCAGGAGCTTCACTCTGCTACCCTGGAATTCCTTCTGGGACTGTGCTCTGAGCTGGGACAGTGAAAGAGAGACAAGGCTCTGTGTGCTGTGCTCTCTCGGAGCTCGCAGCAGTGCTCTCAGAGTTCTCTCAGCTTTTGCAGAGAGTGGCTTGGGAGTTTTCCCTTTAGTTTTGTCACTGGTTTTCCTCATTAGCTGAAGCAAGAAGAGCTTCACCTGAACTGTGGCTTTTCTTGTGGGACTGTTCAGCATCTCTCTGGTCCAGGACATCAGAATACTCGTCTGGGGGCCCCCTCACTCTGTAGCCTGGCCTGGGCACCTGCCCGAGCCCTGGAGAGACTGAGTGAGCTGAGACACACCTCTCTGAACTGCAGCAGAACTCTCTCTGAATTTGCCATCTCTTCAAAGCAAGGAGAGGTTTCATTGTTTGATATTATTCATTTTTTCACAGTTGTGAATACTTTGTTAAATAAACAGTTTTTTCCACTCTTCTCTAAGGAAATCTTTTCCTGAATCGGTTGAGGGAGGGGCAGTTGAAATTGGCTTTTCTAGAGGAGATCCCCTCGGAGGTTTCCTCCTAAAATTTGCCCTAAACCAGGACAGGTAGTCACTAATATCCCCAGCACCACAATGCATGACTGGGATACTGCTGGGGATACTCCTTCCTTACACAGCAATTTCCCACAGTGGTGCTGATGTTCAGGAAGCATTAGAGCACTGGTATCTGTTCCTCTACCTGAAATACTCACCTCTAGGAAATGCACCTGGTAGCCTTTACATAAGTCTTTAATGAGGACATGGTTGAATGTTCAGCCACCCCCTCAGATGGTATAAATTGTTACAGCTTTTTTTGGCCTTTTCACAGACATCCCCGATTTTCTACTTCTGAACTGTGTCTATCTCTAGCAAGTAAAATGCTGTTAGAACTAGTTACTTTGTGACCTGAAGTACATCATCAGTACCGCAGGACATCTGACTTCATTACTGTTCTGTCTTTATCTGCACCTTTGTTTCTGTGTAATTCCCTGGAGACCATGGGAATGTATCAAACCAAATAACTGTCCTTCAGGGGGCAAAACAATATTTGCAAAATATTGAACAATTTGTCTTTTAGCAAAATAATTTCTTACTGTGTGTGCTTGCTGAGCTTTCAGCCTTGCTCAGCGTAAGGGTCCTATTTTTCTTACTGTCCTCACTTCCAAACCAGTGAGAAACTGAGTGCAGCCCAAAGAGATGCTCATATTGCACTACAAATAATTCTCCTCAGTTTCATCTGTGTTAGCATTAGTCACAGGTAATTTCATTTTGTGTGGACAGACTAATGTGATTAGCCACATTTAGATTTATGTGTATGCTGACTTGAGATGCATTACATAGCTGGTTTTTAGGTGCAAATTGTATGGTGGTTGATGGAATCTCATGTTCTAAATAAGATAAGTGTCTTATTGTGACACTTTGCTGCTTTTACTAATAACTACATTGCTTTTTAGTTCAGCTCATTTAGATGGAGATTGTTCACACATTCTTCTCAAACAACTAATGTTGGAAACCTTTGGAAAGCAATTAATGAGTCATCTTGGATGCTGCATGGATTTTTGTCAGTCAGCTTGAACAAATGAAGAATGATACATGGAATGATGGACAGAGGTCCCCATGGATGTCAGCTAACCTGAGGGGTTGCCATTTTTTTTGCTGCAAAGAGTTTGAGGAAGGTGTGTAACCATTATGATTGGCCGTGAGCCGTAACAGGCCTGATCCTGTCATGCTCTGAAAACCTCTGAAGTAGTTTCTGTTTAGCATTGCTCTGCTGTGCTTCACTCTGGGTCTCGTAGCCTTCTAACAAGTGAGCCAAGAGGTGCAGACACTCCCGTGTCTGGCTGCCAGGCTCTCCCCCAGGCTCCCTCCCTTTGGTCACCTGGCTCTGCAGATGAAGCGCTGTGCTCCGGAATGCAGAAGATGCAGTTACCATTGTGTACAGCACTTCAACAAGCACTTATGCTGCCTTGCTTGTAACAGATTGGAAGACTGCTTGCTGGTAGAGGCTTGGGAGAGGGAATAACAACTTTTTATATTTGCACTTGCAGTTTACTGAACGCTGGGGGCCCAGGCCTAGACTTGGTCTTCTATGATAACAGCACCGGCTGTCACAGTGAGACTGGGGGTGTTAGACCAAGTGCTAAATCTTGGTTCAGTATATTGCAAGACAAAGAAATTTTGTTAGATTAAGCACAATAAGTGACAGATCCATTTCTTGAAACTCAACTGTATGAAGAAACTGAGCAAAAGATCTGTAGCATCTGAATGAAGAGTGGTCTGTTTGTGAAGATGAATAAAGATAATTATATCAAAGTCTTTCAGAGAAGTTGGTGGCCGAGAGGCACAATACCCTGTCCTTTATAAAATTCATGACTGTCAGAAATGATCATTGGTCTTTAGCAAAACTCATGTTTACCCAAACATGAGGGTCCACTTGATATGCTGTTGTAGTCATAGGGCAGCATGAACAGGAAACTGTCCCCTACTGACTATTCTGGACCTATGGCCTGACGGACTGGGATGGTTTTAGAAGCCCCTCACTACACAGCTGTGTTTGTGCTCTGCTTATCCAGCCTCTATTGTCTTCCTCTCCTTGTGGCTGAAAATATGAATACAGACAAACAGAAAACTAGATTAATCACTTGATATTCAGGCAAGCTATGGAGCCCTAAAGAACTTTATATCTTGTAAAAATTGACAAAGTGAGGACTGAAAGTCACTGTAGAAAAATCCTCTTTAGTCTCAGAAAATGGTGATTTAATGCAATTTTTGTTCTTCTCCCACAGGCCAGCTACAGCAGTACTAGTTATTCCTTGTTAATCCTTTTTCCAGACATATTTGAATGCAATCAGAGCCCAAAACAGATGAGGCCAAAGAAGTTTTCACTGTCATTACCATGTGGGATCCCAATTCTCTTTGCTATTAAGGAAATAGAGAGACCTGGGGAAAATAATGGAAAACTGGCAGAGGTGCTGTTTTCTACTTAGGGAAAGGGTCCATCTCTCTTTGGTCACTTCCCTGCTCCATTTTCTCATCAGTGTCTCAGAGTCTCTTGTTCCAGTTGTAAGCACCTATTTTGAATACACTTGTTCCACTTAAACCAGGAAAGAATCCAGCCACTGCTGTTTGTCCTTCCTGGGATGCTTTCCAAGTGGAGGCAAATCTGAAGAGCGTTCTGCTGTTTTGTTCTGTTATGCACCGGACAGAGATAGCCTTGGATAATCTTCCTGTCATATTGTGGGAGTGAGCAACAGAGAAAAGAGAGCTTCAGGTCAGTAAGGACCCACTAAATGCAAGCCTCGTTGTTCAACAGGTAAGTGTAGAAAGAGTTTCCTGATCTGGCTCTTCCCAGTTAGGTTATGTAGATTGTCATTCATCAGGCAGTGAGGCAACACAGCTGGGTTTACACAGCAACGCACAGCACCTCCCTTCCCCTGCCTCTGCTGCTTGGTTTTCTGCTGAAGTCGATCAAGGAGCTGCCAATTGCCACCAGGTGAGCCCCAAGAGCTGCAAGGAGGAAGGGAGGGCTTAGTGAACTGGCAGCTCAGAGGGTATAAACTCTCTGTTGCAGGTAAGGACTTAGATTAGGTCGGGTGTTTATGTATCTATATGTATTCTTGGGCTCTTAGATATGAAGTGGACTGCCCTGACATGATAAGAGTATTTTCTGTTCTCCTGTGTTGATAATGAAATTGTGAATTCAGAAGCTGGTTATTTTGTAAAGTTTTCCCATGTCTTTAGTCAAGACAGAAAGATGTTAATTGTAACACGTATAGTCCCACAGTAAGGAGAAGGGAAGACCAAGCAGTAGTTCACCATTTGCTAAGCTGGCTGATTTAGGAGGATTCATTTGTATCTTGAATGCAGCAGAGAGGAAGGTAACCCCTACTAATGGGACTTTGTCCTTTTTGAGTCTGTCCTGAAGGATTCTCAGCAGGCTTCCCATTTACAGGACAATTGAGAGCAAGGGTATCATAAGCACAAGTGATGAATCCTACCTGACTTTCGCAGCATGAAAGGTGTGTGGTGTGAAGAAGTGTATGTTACTCCATGGCTGTGCAAAGTTGTGTCGAAGTTGTTACAGGAAGCATTTGATTCTGCTAACACTGGGGTTAACCAGGATCTCTGCCTGCCCCAGAGTAAGGTGTAAATGCATGCCCTGTTTCTGAGTGCTCTTCTGCTCTCCCTGCTTCCCTCCCAGTACCTGTGGCCTCATTGGAATCGTTTTGTGTATAAGTAAAGCACTTGCAAATGACATTTAATTTTATCTGAAATTTTACTAAGTTTTTGAAGAAGATGTGGTACCTCACTGTATCATTGAAATGTGCAGGCAGAGGGTTTAGCTGCCTGTTTTTGTACGTAGCTGAGTGAACCTCCCTGTGGTGTTATCCCTTTCTCCATGTTCATGTGACCATTTGCTTCTCCTAACAAAGCAGGATCTCCAGTTACAGGAACACTGCATTCCACCTGGACAAAGGTGCCTGTGCAGCTTCTGCTTCCTTTAACTAGTGTTCCCAACTGCAGGGAGATGCAGTGGGATTTACTCAATTTTTTTCAGGGTTTTTGTAGTTTGAGACCTATCTTTCAGGTAAGTAGTAACAGGGGATCCTTGTCCGTGCGGCTCCTTGGAACCAGAGCTGTGCAGGAGTAAGGGGATGAAAGTAATCTTGCAGGATGAAGAAGAAAGGTAGAATGAAGAGAATTAACTACTCTTGCTGCCATTATGACTCAGTGAAGGGCTTCTTTTTTTCTTCTTTTTTTATAATCGGTTTTCTTTTTTTAAACACTTGTACAGTGCAAGATCTTACTTTCCATTAAACTGTTAAGAGTGACTCATCCTAGGATAAATCCCTTCGTACTCAAATTAGAGTGTAATGTTTAATATTGTCTTTGCTTCTGCTTAGACCTCTGATCTTGCAAAGTGCTTATGGTAGCTGTGTTGCTAACTCTTCACCACACTGTGAAACTGTGGGCTGTCTCTTGTGGGATTGGGTTGTTAATTGGTGGTCTGTTTTGTTTTTTCTAGCGACTGTGAGGGCAGTATAAATCTGAGGTAAGGAGGTAGTGCAAGCAGAAGCAATTGTTCCTGATGACAATAAAATAACCAGAAAAGAGCCTGAAGTCTATAAATAGGACATTACACAATAGAAGGTAGATAATGGGAGGGTAGGGAGTGTAAAATACTAAAAGTGGAGAGCTCATGGTGTTTTAAAACCACAGGACATGTTCTATGCTCAGTCTTGGCTATACTGTCTTTGAGATCCAAGAGCGGCTGATATGCTTCAGACCTTTTCTTTTAAGACCTAACCATTCTGTGGGGAAAATGCTGCTTTTTCTAGTTCCTAGTGGGCACCAGTTTTCTCAGTGAAGTACAATGAAGTTGCTTTACTAAAAAGGTTTGGTTTTCATGTGATGTGAACAGTTGGTGTTATGGCACATCTGTTGAAACCACAGTGCCAGGCCCTTTAAATAGCAAAATGGAAATTTGCTGAAGTTCGTTATTGGAAACACTTCCATGGAAAAGCCACTTCTCAAGAAGTAGCTTAGATGTTTAGTCAGTTCCTGTTGTGTTTTCTTACAGGCCACATGTTTTTCCATTTTCACTGCTTTAAAGAGAACCCTGACTGCAGAGCTGGCTAAAAGGACAACTCACTCTAACAAAGTTCTGTCTAGGATGAGCATTATGGAGGTGGACAAAAAAACATTTGGTGCAAATTAAAATGTCATCAGCTGAATATTTTTTTAAAGGAGGCATTAAATTAAGAGGCTTCATGTATGGTATTCCGGCTACAGATATGGGCCTTTAAAACACAAGCCTTAGAGTTTTTCCAGAAGAAAGAATAGAAATCTTCCCTTCAATGTCCTTCTTAATTTTAGAAGGACATTATTTCCTGTACCCAGCTAACAAACTGAAGGCAAATACTGTAATTTCTGAACTATGATATGGGTAGCTGTGTTTCATGGTATTTGCTGAGGAATTGCTCTGTGGCTTTAAGGACCTCAGTAAACTTCCAAGAGGTGAGAATAAAACCTTTTCCAAGTCTAGTTTTATGGTGTTGACTGTCTCTAGGCCAATCTACCTCTTGTGTTTCATGTCCTCTTTCTGCAGTGGAAAAAGTGATGTAGCTGGTCCTTTTTAATAAGGAAATGGGCTTGAAATACCTGATGAGTGTGCTGTTGAGGTAACACAGTTGGAAGAAAACAAAGAGCCCTTTTAAACACCCTACTTGTTCAGTTGTGAATCCTTTCCAGAGTCCTAGAAAACTGTATCCAAACACAGTCTTAATTTCAAGTGGCTAAATGCTGGCTACTGCAATGTGTAAGCTGAAGGCAGAATGTGGAGTGTCTTCTCCAGAAGCAGCCCAGCCTCTTAGCATGCTCCTTCATAATGGTGTGTGTAGGGTGAGCTCACTAGGCAGCCCCTCTGATTTCCTTTGTGCAGTGCTAGAGGTTGGGATTTCTGTCTGCATGTTTATCCACTGCCTCAGTGTTTGCTTGGCCTGTGATAGACAACTATCATTTAACTTTCCTGCCTTCAAAAGATTTGCCTAAGCTTATCATCTCTTGATGTAGGGTCTCTCTTTATTCAGTTCTTCTCAGATTTCAAAGGCATTGTCCCACTTCAAAGATCTCTTTTGAACCTACATGTTATTGTGGGTTATACTTACTGCTTCTTTTAATTATAATCTACCTGTGAGGTTTTGGGGTATGTCTTTGTTACTACAGTGAAGCTAAGAGCCTTCTGATATAGGAAGTAGTTTCTTTATAATGTAACTTTAGAGTCATTAATATTATATGAGTGAAAATACAGTTGCATCTGAATCCTGTGGAAAAGAACCCTCGTACCTTTAGTCACATAAGCTTTCAGTTCTCAGCACTGTTCATTTGGAAAAAGGGCATCAAAATCTAAACATTCCTGAATATTTGTCAGAAATACCCACTTGTAACTTTACAGTGTATATGAATGGATTCTAGGAGAAGTTAGTGGGGGCTTCAAAGTATCCTTAGACCCCTGCATGCATGTGTGGCTGCTTCTCTCATCTGAAGTCATCCCCATGCTAGTTTAGGCTTCTCTCCCAAATATGTTTTCTGTCAGGTTCATGCTACAATCATTGGTCCATCTTCAGCTGTGGTGAGCTTTACTTTCTCTCCCTATGCAGCCATGACATCTCTCCCTGTCGGAGCTCTCGCAGGAAATTTCCTGCCTCTGTAGGGTTTAGGTTTATTCTCATCACTTATTCTATTACCTGAGAAAGGTTAATATCTTGAAGAGGTATAGGGGAAAATTTGGAACTGCAAAATATAAGGTGATGGAAGTGTGATAAATATTTTATGGGAGGCATATGTATTTTATCCATGTACTTAATAAAGATGATTGGGATCAATTATTTCCAAACCTTTAGAAAAACCCTTTGCTCCTGTTACAGTATTCTGTATTTTGAGAGTGAATCCTTATGCTTGTTCTCTGTGTCAGCAGTCCCTACAAGGTTATTGAGTATTGTGCTTGTAGGGAATACATCCATTGTAATCAGGCACTGCAGTGTATTGCTATCCTCTGAAAGCAGTATTAGTATGAATTGATGATGATATATGGGACACTACTCCCTAGCCCCGTTAGTTTAAACTTGGAGGAAGGTAATCAAAAGGAAATGCAGTAGTGAAATCTTAGTTTCATTATACATTATTTCAAATAAAGATCTGCAAAATCGCTGCTTGATTTGTTTGAATGTTTGTGGATTGCTCTAACCTGGCATCTATTATTGTCAGTTAATTCCCAAACTATCCTTTACAACCACCACTATATTTTAATTCATTTTATTCTTCTCACCTTGTCCTTCTCACTGTTCTCTAGCTTACACACTGTAACTGCAACACTGTAAAAGGTGGAAAAATCTACATAACAGAGTGGCAAGTGTGTTTGTCCTTCTAGAACATACTCTACTGCAGCACAAGTATCTTGTAGTGTAGAAATTGCCATAGTAACTACTCATTTCTTATTGATTAGATGGATAAAAATTCTCATAATATACAAGCAGAGTAACTTGCTGGCATATGGCTTCAGGCTACCCCTGTGGCAAACCTAACTTATGCATTCTCTCCTTTTTCTGCATGTAAGAGTTTTTTTTAATGAATTAGTATTCCTTGGATTAGACCACAAAATAATTCTTTCTTTTCTGCCACAATGGAGTTTAAATTTTAAGTTAGACTTGATATGCAGCTCCTAAGGCAGAATGTTAACTTGCATTGGTTTGTTACTGGATTAGGACAACTAGATTTCACCTCAATGTGAAGTCTGGATGGAGAAAGAGGAAAAAGCCACTTCACACAGACAGAGAACTCTAACTGCTCCAGATCTGACCTCTGAAGAGTAAAATAGAGTGTTTTAGTTTGGCAGTTGTGATAATTCTTTTTGGAAAGTGCTTTTTAAATGTTCTGATTGGCTGCCTGAGAAAATGAGCCCTGTCTTTATGTTTCTCCAGTAATACCACAAACACAGTAGTGCTCTTCAGCAGTGGCATTGTGAGTGCTTAGTGAGGGCAGGATGAGGCTTGCAGTGAGTTACAGTGTCTGACAGCTGTCTCAGTCCATGTGCTGCGCTCGCTGAGCACACCATTGTCTCTTGCAATCCAGGAAGATGCTCCAACAAGGCTTCTACCAAGTTTGTTGTGAAAGACAAGCTTTTTGTGAATTCTATCAGGGGACTGGAATTGTGAAGCACTTAGGCAGGATGTCAGATAAAATTAAGCCAAACACATTGTTCAATAAACTGAAGCATCAGTTTATTCAGAATAATATAAAATGAAAGGACACTCAACCAGTTTTTTACACTGTAAATCTATTCTAATGTTCTTCTGAAGGCTTCTGTGAGGCCTAGGCATTAGTTGTGATTATACTCGTTCTGTCTGATTATTTTAGGATGATATTAGTTAGGTGCATAGGAGACTGAAGATTTTAGAGCAATTTTTAGTTCAGCTCTTCCAAGCTGCTATTACAGATGCTACTCATGCAGACCTGTTTTACTTGGCTTGGAGGCCTTTCCCATCTCCCAAAATTAAAAATGTTGGGTTAGGGCATCACTTTTATATTGTACCACCTTTCAACTTTGTAATCTTTATCTACAGCCTGACAGTCTCATTTCAAACTTTGTGTGACCTTACAGTTCGAAAGAGATAATAATCCACAGGGCTACAGGAAATGATGCTGCTGTTTCAATAACTTAGTCCTTCCCAGAGACACTACTTAGGAAAAGATTCTTCTCCCTGTAGTAGGCTACAAACAAATGGAGGAAATGCTTTGGCAGCTGTAGATAGCTTTCATCTTTAACAGGAAGAAATAGGCTTGCTACTTTTTAATCTTTGGCCTGAATTCTTGTGTGCTTTTGTAAAGACTTTCACAGGCAGCAGTGGGAGGTGCAGTGTTTAGCATGCTTTTGTCTGTGTGCTGAGATCTGGAAGGTGGGCCCAGAAAGCAAGAGGAAACGTGGATGAGCAAAGAGCAGAATGTAGAGGGTGACGTAAGGGTTTAGGTTGATAAATGAAGGGCTTTTTATAGTTGCATTGCTTTCACTCCCACGCCTTTTGCTCAGTCTGAAGGGAAAAGGCACAACCCAAAGGAGACCAAATCAGGAAAAATTTGCACAGAGGATTTCAGTGTTACCTTCAAGACAGACTTGGGATCACTGGAATTCCTGTCCTAGCACCTTGCTGGAGGTATTGGAGTGGAGCTGGTTGTTGAGAACGCTTCCAGTGCTAGCTCTGAAGGGCCAGGAAAGGTTTTCAGAACACAGCTCATGTATGGCTACCTCAGTCACTAGTATCTGCTCCATCAGGGGCCTTTACTGCTGTATTTCCCTGATGGTGCAATGACCAATCCTGAGTAAACATCTCTGCTTCTTTTGCCACTGTGACCCATTTTTGTTGCCTCACCACTACAGACTAGGAATGATCTGCTTTTTTTCCTCTTGTAAGGAAGGAGAGACTTCCTTCCTCATATAACAGTGTGAAAAAAGTGGAAAATTGAATCCCAAGACAGAGAGGCCAGGAACTTTCCATCCTGCTGATTTCAAAGCTTGCCTATTTTCTTGCCTATTGACACAGCATCAGAGGAACAGCCTGGTGCAGTTTTAAACACCTTGTGCTGGTGTTATATTCTAATGCTCACCTAAAAAACTTTATTTTTAAGGGGAAACTAATGATTGGGTGCATTTCATTCAACTGAGGAAATCTGCATGGAAAGAACATATTCCGGGGAACTTAATTTTCAGGTTTTTTTTTTAAATCAGTATATTGTTCAGACTATGGTATGCTTATTATTTCAGTTTCAAGATACTTGTAATGCTTAGGTATTTTCTGGATGTGTTTTAGAGGCATCTGCAGAGTGTTCTTACTGGCAGCCTCACAGATTGTTACAGAAGTAAAAGCTGTGTATTGGGCATTGCCAGGTGTGTGTGAGGGTATCTAACTGCATGTGTGTATTTGTGTGTGTATTTAAAATGCCTCCTGTGTGCAGATATTAAACACATCCTCTTGGGGATTGCACTGTGACTTGCACACTTGGAGGCAAAGGCTCTGAATAAAGAAGAACCTATCCAGAACAGAGTGAAATTAGCTGCAGTTGCTGTGGGTTTTCAAAGCAATGGCAGCAGTCAGAATCTGGCCCAGTAATTAACTTACGAAGCATGGAAAGGAAAAGCAGCATGTGGAAGATATAATTAATAGGAACATATAACAGTCAGCTCTCACATAATAAATTGGCAGCTATGCCTGAGGTAACTGCCTTTTATTTGCAAAATGCTGTTGGAATTTTTTTAAAGTAATTGCACATTTTCTTCCATTTCCACACGGTCACAGAGAGCATAGTACAGTACAAATACCAACAGGAATGCAATAAAATCATCACTGTTGTTTGTTGTTTTTCCTGCTTAGGGCTATGATCTTATTTGAGCCAATGTCCAAAAGAAAGGATGAATACATTTTAGCTCAGAAAAAGACAAGTGGTAAAACATTTTAGTGAGGTTTAATATGGAATAATTTAGAAGGACAAGGCAGGAACAACCAGAATAAATAACAGTAAATGGCCAGATATCTATTTGCAGAACAGATTTAGTAATGTGTTCTCCTGACTTGAGTAAATAATGGTTAAGATAAATGTTCTGAAATTCTTCCTTCCATTTTGGAGGCTTGAATTTTCCCCACCTGAAGGTTTACTGCAGCTTCTCCTGCAGAGCAAGCGTGACACCTTTGGGTACACCACAGATGCTGGCAGATCTTCAAGGGAGTCCATTCTGTTGCTTAGTGCATAGCTCTGGAAGGCTGTGGGATGGCACAAGGGCTCCCCACAGGCAGCTGCTGCTTCAGCTGCCTCCAACAGCCCGCTGCAAAATGCAAAGTTGCAGTCCTGCTCCAAATACTTGCAACAGGAAATGAGGAGGGCTTGCAGCTGGGGTTTGCTGCTCTGCCCAAAACATACAAGTTACCAGACTTCTAAATTGCCATTTCCAGGCTTCTCAGTGAAGTAGAGGGACCTGCACATCACTCCTGCTGCTACCTGCTGTGTGTGATTCCCCTCTGTACCCAAGTGGGAATCTACACTACTGCTTTGTCAGTCTGGACTTTCTTTCAGTTTTAGGCAATCTGATTGCCACCATTGCAATAGTGGGAAGGAAATGTGAGCTCCAAATCTCGTCTATTGTAAATGTGAAGAAGATCTGGCCTCTTTTGTCTGAGTGAATGAGGATGGGATCCTGTGGTAACCACCTAACACTGGAGTGAGTTCTTATCACCATAAATGTGATTAGAAGCTTTACTGCTGCTTAAAATTGAACAGCCTGAAGACCAGGAAATAGAGTTTGCTGTGAAATATTCCTGCTGTAACCAGTCTCTGTACTGCTGACCCCAGGGGATCTTGCATTTGCTGCAGGCTGAGTCTAGTAGGCAGTTGGTTGCTGAATGGAGACTTTAAATAGCAAGTTTAAAAAGAGTACATCCTTGCAATTTTTGTGCTGATGAATTTAGAATGATGTTCTAGCAAGCTCAGTACACTCCAAATTAATTAGCAGTGGTCCTTTTAACAGGATAATTATGATATCAGCAAGTGGTAAACTCGAAATGAGTACGAGTAGTTCCGGCTTGCATCCACAGGAAGAGCTGTGTCGTGGTTCTACCAAATGATTCTAAATTCATCCCAGTGTGAAAGGTTTTAGACAGCACAGCTCATCATCAGAACTGTCACTTTTTCGCCTCTAGACTTGAATTAAAATACTAAATGAAGTTGCATCCCATTCTCCATATGTCTACCTCACAACACCATGGCAAGGAGTGACTGGCTTTTAAAAACTGCTGCTGGAGAAAGGCTGAAAATAAGGAGAGAAGGAGGTGTTGCACATTATTACTACTGTATAAATGGTAGACAGGGCTATGAAATATATGATGGCTGTGCATTTTCTTCTTTCATAATGGAAGGGTCTTGTGCATAGAACAGTAAAAACTCACAAGTATAAACAAATGTTCACATCTTTGGTGTTTGGACTTTTTTAAAAAAAAAGGTTCATCTTTCAAAGAATGAACATGTCATTACTTACCAGGCTCTGGATAAATAAGTATATGACTGCTGCAATGATGGTAGAAACATTTTTATTCATTCCTGAAACTAGATTCTGGTTTTTAGATAGCTGAGGCTTAAGAAAATAAGGTTTCATTTGGTGTTTTTAATATGGGAAATTACCTTAATTAGGTTACTCTATATGCTTTTCTTGCCCACTCTTTCAGAATGGATGCAGAAATCTGTAAAAGCACCTGCCAATTTCTGCGAGAATATAATTGTCAGCAGACTTTCAAAAATCACTTATCTTACTTTCAGCTTCTCTAAGCTAAGTCCAGCAAAGTCAGTGGTCTTAACACTGATCTCAAGTGTGCTCTTGGGAGAAACTGGGGCCTAAGCTGTTCACTCCAAATGTGAAAGTAGTAAATTATTAATTATTAGCCATTTCTTAAAAATGGATCTTGACACTCACCAGACCAGACAATCTCGCAGGTTATTTCACAGAACCTCGTGGTGCTTTACTAAACACGAAGTGCATGCCTGAATCCTTTGGCTTAGATTACCTTGCACAGCAGTGCCATCTTCTTTCTACAGAGATTGTATGTCTGGGTCAGGCCACTTTTAAAAATCATACAAAATGGAGACATTTAAAAAGCTGTCTCAACTGTAAGAACAGTAAAATCAAGAGGAAAATAGAATTTACAAATATTTTGGTGAGGTTTTGTCCGTGTGTGTTCTGTGCATGTATGTTCTAACTGGTAGGAATAGAAAGGCAAGCAACTCTGTAGAAAATGCTGTAACAAATTCCATTGTCTTCTAACGATCTGGGGGACTGCTTTTTTCTTTTTGTTAAGGTTTAGGTTATTCAGACCAGGCAGGTCATAAGAGTCTTTTGTATGCAGTTTCATGGTGTTGCATAGTTCTTAACTGAATCCAGCCAAAGATGAGCTAACATCTGAAGAAGGTTTTCTTAAATTTCTGGAATGAACATCATTCCCATGTCACCGACACAGCACTAACATGTCTGCACATTTGCTGCTGCTGAAGTTCCTCCTGTGCACGGTGAACAAATTGTTCATCACACTGTAGTTAAAGCCCTACCAATCTAGTAGAGCTCAATGCTTTTGTGCTTCCCATAAAGGACAGGCTTGTCCTTCTGCTGGAATACATGCAAGTACATAGGTGAACACAATGCCACCAATGGTAATAAAAAATCTTGTTAGTGCTCGCAACCTTTCTCGGTACTACAAACTATGGCTACAAAATCCCTGTGAATAATATAATATGGAACTAGTCAAAACCCACCATATAAATGGATTAAAAATAAGGCCCATTTCTATGAATTTGCTTGAGAAAGTTCCCCTACAATTGAGAAGAAATTAATGTTCTCTTGATGGAAAAGATAACTTAGATACTCAAGATGTATTTGATCATAGAAATCGTCAAAGCTCTTCTGAAGAAGATGTAGAAACTGCAACCCCTTCCAAGTCAGTAACTGCTCAGTGATTTTCTGATGGAGCTTGGGATTCTTCTTTTGGAGGAGAAGCAACAAACTCTTTCATTTCGTTCTCTTGGTGAGCAGTAGCATGAGCATGAGCTTCATAAGGCTCACATGGGCAGCAGCAGACTTCTCCTTTCCTGCTCTTCTGCACAACGGTAGCACGGAAGTCCAATGTTATCACTGCCAGCCGATACAACTGCAGAGTCACAACTAAGATATTCTTAGCCGTAAAAAATACCAGCATCTGATTGAATATTCTGAAGTGGCCCATCAGAATGGAACGTACAATGAAGAAGGGGCCGTCCTGTATGAAAAGGCTGACCCCAATGTTCCAGAGCTCCGCGCTGTACCTGCACAGCAGCAGGCTGGGAATCCGCCTGGCCGATGCACTTGGTTTGCAGCCAATATGCTGTACTGGAAGTAAAACAGTTCTATTAAAACTGATGCCATTTTCTGGTGTTAGGAAATAAAGGTTCAGGCACGGTTAGAGGGCTGGGGGTTGTATACCTCGGTATTTTAATAGGATCCCATTCCATGGCTTCTGCTGTCCAGGTAGAACACGCTGCAAAAGCCCCGTCCCCCCAGTCGAGTGTACAATTAAAGACTCTACACATTAGCAGATCTACCAGGAGGGCCCAATAAGGGACTTGGGTGGGCTAACTTCTAGTTTACAAAATCTGTCCTACTAGGAGACCTTGAGGGCTCACGAAAACAGAGTGTTTGGTCTCTAACTCTACGTGGTTTCAGGGGTGTTTAGTCTACCAGCCTGCTAAACACCATGCAACCAGGCTAAACTATCACCTAAAGCATCACAAGTATGCATGCTAATACTTGTGAATGTAGGGAACAGTGTAAGAAATATTCAGGAGAAAAGCAGAAAAAATCCTTCAGGCATCAAAACAACTTCGTGAAGTAGAGCCAGGGTTGGCCTAAAGGGCACTCACAATACAGGGTGCTCTGGATTATAAATGCATTTGCCTGTAAACTGTGCAACATATAGCACATTCAGTTTCTGGGATGTTTTTCAGCAAAACACACTGAACCCACTTAAGGCAATTATGTGGTCTGACAAAAAGGACTTCAAAACCACTCCCCCTTTTATATCCCTCAAACATACCAGTATTCATATACTTCTACAACAAGCAGCTGAAACAGATCACCTAATGATTCTTCACAACTTCCCCAGACCTTTTTTTTGGTAAACTGACATGCTGGACCAGTATGCATCCTTAAGAAAAAACTGTACTGAAAAAGAATAGCCAGTGCTGTAGCACTTCTCTTTGTTCCAGGCTAAGACCTTGCTTTTAAAAGATCCACCAGACAGCCATTGCGTTTTTCATACGCCATAGTAAGAACAAGGCCTGTCAGTGCCAGGCAGTATTGAGCATGATGTGGTTTCTGTCTGCCATGTAAGACTTGAGGCACAGTTACTTGCTCTTAGCCTTGTAGGTATCGATTTCACACAGCTGCTGGAACTTGCATGCATGGGTTCCCCTTGGCTGGAAAGGTGGTGGGCTCAAATGTTCTCTATGGTGTAGTGCCCAGAGAGGGACAATGAGAGGGGTCTGTGGGGCTAATTTTGGCTGTCCCTCACAGAGATACATGAAGCTTAATTAACCTGTCTCTTGGACAGGGAGATTTCATTGGTTTAAAAACCATCACGACTTGTGATGCAGTTAGAACTGCCAAACACTGCAACTTGCCAAAAGAATTCTACTGTTTGAGTCAATGCTGG
Organism: Eopsaltria australis; assembly: GCA_034509425.1. Classification (NCBI taxonomy): domain Eukaryota; kingdom Metazoa; phylum Chordata; class Aves; order Passeriformes; family Petroicidae; genus Eopsaltria; species Eopsaltria australis. Next base: position 4,590,424 of record JAVTVJ010000138.1, read on the forward strand.
GGTGGGGGAAGAAAGAGATGAGACTCAAATGGAAAATGAGTTGTAAAATGTAGAAATTTGCTGAATCCATTAGGGAAAGCTTCAGCAGCAGCTAATTTTTTAATATGCTTCTGTGCCACTGCTGTTTAATAGTCCTAACTGCACTGCTATAGTCTAATCATGAGTGCCTAAAAATTTCTTTTACGTCATGTTTGATGTGTGAGTAAACATTCTGATGCTTGAACAAAAAGTACAATCTGTGCAAGTGTATAGAACTACCCAAAATAAACTGTACCCATAGTAATTTCAAGAAAATATGTGTTCAGTAATTTAATTTTTAACTGGTAAATGTAATAGGTGGAAAAGCAACAGCTAGAGGAAAGAAATGAACAGATTGTTTAAGTGTTATTTGAATTTATTTGTGTGGTGGTGATGTATATAGGATGTTTTTTATTTGGTTGGTTGAGTTTTTTTAAACCTGAGTGCTGTGCATCTTGAATAGAATATATTTTACCAGTAGCAGGAATTTTAGCTATGATAAAGCTGAAATGTGATTGCATCAGATTTTTTAGGAGGTGAGCTGCTGAGCTGAAATGATGAAATATTTTTGCAATTTCCTTGTTGGAAGCAAAGCCTAGCACTGTCCATGAAGAAAAGACTAAAGAACAAAATAATATTCCAGGAATTTTTAATTTATTATTTTAGTCTGTGTGTCAGCCTAGAAATCCATTTTTTATAAGATGCTAGCGATGATAATGCATTTTTGGACTGCTGTAGTTGTTGCAAACTTGTTGAGATTGGAGGCCAAAATGCTCCAGACAGCTTTCATTGTTCTTTTTGGACAGGGAGAAGCCCGTTCTGCCCAGGGACAAACAGCCATGAGCTGGCTGAATAGCTGACCCTTTTAGATTAAGGTAAGAGTGTACAGTCCCAACATCATATGGTCCTTTAGGTCTCCTCAGAATAGGTAATTTCTCCTGTGCTTTTGGCTGTGCTGTTCTGTGGTTCACAATTGCCTGTCTCTCTGTAGGGTCTAGTAACCTACCCAAACTTGAGCCTAATATAATAGACCAGATCTAACTTGAGAGCTCACAGAGTGAAGTTTAAGGCAGTAACAGGCAACTGGAGCAATACAATAGTGCAATCCTTCTGTCCTTTTCCTGAAAGTAGAGAGCTCTATCAGAGAGATCACAGGTTAGCCAGAAACATGTGTTTCCTCAAAAGAAACCACAATGAGCTTTCTTTAAAAGCTGTTGTCATATAAATCCCTCTCCACCAGAAGTCCTTGGTACAGCCTGTAGTGTGTGCACAGCCACAAGATGTACCAGCAAAAGCTTAAGATTTTTTCTCTTTTCTTGTCTATGTGCAAGTACTAACCTGCAAGATCAAGTGGAAACTGTAACATACTCCAGGTCCATACAGCAAGAATTGCATTTATGAGAGCGTAATTCTTCCTATGGGAAGGGAAAAAGCAGTAACAATGAAGATGCAGTTTCAAAAATGCTTCCTGTAGTGTTTGGAATGTCATTTGAAGGGCAGTTGAGAAGCAGTGATTGATTGATTGATTGATTGATTGATGTGTGCTTTTATGATGCAACACTAAGGAAAACAGAAGCACCTTTTTGTATGGAATTTTTTTGCTGTTAAGGCTTACATGTTCCAGCTGTAATTACACTAAATATCTGAAGCTAATATTATAAAGTAAGTATATAAGAACAGACTGTGCTCAGAGGGGTATCTACCCCTGTAGTGATTACACTTCCTTTGCAAGCCTGAAGCTTCTCTGCCAAGTGGGAAGGACTCTTTCCCTACTCTAAAAGCATTGCTATGATATTTACAAAAAATAAAATAGTACTTGTTAGAGAAGATGAACCTCTTCTGTAACACTTTATGATGGATGTTCACAGTTCATCTCTCAGCAGTGAGGGGGAGGTGAACTTACTTTCTCTGGGAGAGATCACAATGTTGAAAATTCACACTGGACTGTGCCATTCCCTTTCTTCTTATCTTTGAACACTTTGTCATTCTACCATGTTGCAAAGAAGCAACTTGGATAATGAGTCACTTAGGCCAGCTCTAGTTGCTTCCTTGCCCATCTAAAACAATTCATTAACCTGAAGGAGGCTTACTGTGTATCAGTAGCACCTGTAGCTGTAAGAACTGATGCTGCCTGGCAGTCAGGCTGCTCACTTGGCTCTCTGAGGCCCTTTCACCGTGATGATGTGACATGCTTCTCTGCTGGCAACACATGAGTTATCCCTAACAAAGCTCACAGGACTCAGGCCTTTCACAGAGGGAAAGGCAAGAGCAGGCACACAGAGCCCTTGAATGCAGCCTTCTGTTTTCTATGGGAAACGCAGCTTTACTCGTCTGAACACTGCACATTACACAAATGTCTCTCACTGTGCAAGTTACTAACATCAGCAAAAGATCCTTACCGAACATCCTCAATGTCCAAGGTTTCACTAGCAAATTCAAGTATATCTGCTGCTGTTCCCACAAACATGAGAAGCAGCTGAGACAATTGATCTCGGGTGATTTCAACTCCAATGGGGAGAAGCCATCTCCCAACTACTAGCAGCAGTAGAAAAGTCTGGTGGAGGGCCAGTGTCCATACAGTCTCACAGATTGTGGAGAGCTGATTGACAAAGACTTTAGCCTGTTTAAAAGACAACAATAATATACTGTAACTTCAGGAGACTGATATTATAGGTACCTTCAGAGACTGTATTTGTCTTTGAGCCTGCTTTTGTTCTCCTTCACATTGTATGAGAGCAAATAATTTCCATCTGGCAGGCCTGGCTTGAAAAAGGCACTTTAATACAAACTTTGGATAATGAATATCAAATCTTTCCCTGTGTACTACTATTCCTGTTCTCATTTTTCAGTTGAGCATTATCCTTTGCAGAATCATTACCCAGGCACTTCCTAAATTCAGTTACTGAGATTCACAAGAGAATGCTAGAAGCATCTCTTCTTTACACAAAGGCTGGTCTTGGCAACAATAGCATGCAGCATGCTGTATTTTCACAATGTGGCTTTCTAAACTACAAATATATATAATACACATGTCTTGGGTTCTTTGGGGTCTTTTTTTTCTGTTTTACTCTCTCTTCAAGGTGCTTATCTCTAATTGTCATAAGATCTCTACTAGAAACAGGAAAAGGTGCCCTACCGTCTGAATGATGTGGTGATCTGTTCCCTCACTTCCATGACTGCTGTCTCTGGACTGATTGAAGTCTTGATTGCTGACATTCACCTGGACTGCCCCAGGCTCATTGCCACAGTACTGTTGTGAACAAAAACATGACACACGTGTAAACATCCCACCCAGGGAGCAAATGTGCTCTATGGCTGAGAGTGTCCTGCTTTGCTGAACTGCAGAGGGCTCATTTGTGAAAGATACCTGATGTCCTCACTTTTAATGTCATTCCCTTCTTCTTCAGAAGGGAGGAATTCCTCTCATGAGGACAAGAGTGATGTGTAGGTAGGTTCCTGAGAAAGTACAGGGTTCTACTGCAGAAGAGGATGCAAATTCAAAGGTCATTGGAGTGGGTGACATCTCTGTGCTCTTAAGTCTGCACCCCATGAATGTGATCTGCTTGCAGCTCCCCTGAACTGGCTACTGGGTTCCCTGCATGGTCTCTCTTTGGTTAAAACATTAAGGAAGGTAAAAACTGGTCATGGTCAGGCCCTATATTCAAAGTTGTTCTCAAAATATCTGCTTCTCTTTTCTACTATCCAGGAAAAGCTCTCTGAAAATGTCACTGTTTCATTTTTCTGTATGACTTCCCTCAAGGCTGAAAATGAGTTGGGGTAGGATATTTGGGTTGTATTCTCCATCTCTCCTGCCCCTGCTGTGCCTTATTTTGTAAGGAAATTCATAGGGTGACAGGTGAAATAAATGAGTATTTTAGAGAAACAGACCTGTAGTGTTGCCTATCCCTTTGAAATAGAATAAAGGTTACTTTTACTTTCAGCTAGAACATGGTGATCTGGGAAATTGAGTGTTGGCTAAAACATACTTTTACTCCAACTACAGCAAACCAGTGGTGGGGCTACATTCTGTCTGCAGCACTGTCCTGCCTTTCTACCTTCATACCCAAGGCTGGCCCAGGAGCAACTGGGGGGCATGGCTCCAAAATCTCTCTTCATAACAATCCTTAACATCTCTCTTCATTGTAATAAAAAGAGGATAATTAGAAAATCAAACCATGCTGTTACTAAAGGCTTTTATCCTGTCCTATTTTTGCCAGAGAACTGCAGATGATTTGCATTTCTCCATTGGGCCCCCCACCATTTTACTGCACGGGGATTGATTTTCTGCAACAATTGGAATGTGTTCGAGAGCATACTGAGTAGCTGTGTTTAGCATAAAGCCTGCCAATATAAGAGCAACATTTTCCAGCAAATTTCAGATTCTGCTTTGATACTTTGCTTGGTCTCTGATAATGTTGTTCAGTATCTGGGTAAATGCTGCCTCTTGTCTGACCTTATGGTAGATAAATTTCCTGTGACTTGAAAAATCTGGAAAAAATGTCAGTGCTTGTTGCTTTTAGAGTTGGCGGTAAAGAGTCTTAAACTGAATGCTTGTCTTATTTGAACAGTGGGTGTGAGAGTCTTGAAAGATTGACACACAGATGTGGGGAAGATGAAATTTCCATTTGGTCTGAAGTTCTGGGCATGGAAACAGTGAGATGGAGGGGTTGGTACTCTCTGCCTGGCTACAGCCTTGTAGGGCTGATCTCCCTGGGTTTGCCCTTCAACTAAAGGAGAGAGAAGGAACGGCTTGTTCAGAGGATGTTTTGGAAATGAAATTTAATTGGTGCTCTGGAGAGGCATCTGTATCTGCTGCCTACTGAAAAACCCTGATGTCTGTGGAGACCCACCCCCAAGGTCAGAGTCAGGCTGAATTCCTTCCACCGGCTGTGTGACACAGCTGAGGAGACCACAACCTAAAAATACTGCATAACTGTCCTAACCACCCCAGAATACTAAGTGAGCATCAACAAGTAGCCCGGGTAGGGCAAAGGGATGATTAACCTGTGCAGGAGGAGGAAGGCTGACTCTGACAGCATTTGTTTTGTCATTAAGTCTACATTTAAGCTCACCCCTCTGGCCCCTTGCCTGCTCTGGCATGGTAAGAGGAAAGCAGCCATGACCCCGTATAGAACTTCATATCCCAGTCCAAGGAGCCACAGGACTCAGCAGCTTGAATGCTAGAAGGAGGAGGAAAAAGCCATGCCATGGCTTGCCAGGGGAGCTCTTCTCTTGTTCTGGTGGCACAAAGGTGCAGGTAATACCTCTGAGAAAATTAATTCACATTACTGGGGTCTTTGGTAGGTGTCTTTCCTTGTATGTCATTTTTGTAAGTAATTCAGCTGAGAAGTGGGTTACTATTTCAGAGCAAGGCTCTGTGATCTTGGACTGAATGGCAAGCTCAGGGCCAGTTCATAGCTCTTCTCAGTTGCTTTCAGGCAGGAAATGGAAATCTGCGTCTGCAAAGCCAGGCATTTAAGTAGGCTCCTGTTTTTTTCATTTAAGTATGTTCATATCTTGTTTGGGTTTGTTCTTCTCTGAATATTTATTAAGTGGTGGTTGTGAAGTGATTTGAAAATCTGGAGAAGAGCCTTTATTTACATCATGTATATGCATGTAAATAGGACTGTTGGTGCCAGGCATATTTACTTATCGAGTTATGGATGTGCAGTGACTAAATGGGAATGTGACAAGAAGAAAGTGCATACTGTTTTACTATTTCATGGCCATTTGATAAACATGGTTTGCCTTTTCACTGCTAGACCCCAGTTAGTCCTAGGTATTGACCGTGTACCTAGCTAAATAAAAATGGTTTTGCTTTCAGGTTTTTTCTGTGCAATGGTAAAACAGGAAGAAGCTGTAAACCTTTTGTATCAATTCTGCCTTGGCTTACTTTCTTTTATTTCTTCTGAGATGAAGCTTACATACCCCTGATTCATATGCCATCTAATCAAAATAGAAATGCTGTTGCATGACATAGTGATGTCCCAGTGCATGGCCTGCAGAGAAGCTCACTGCCAGTGCATGGGGGACACCCAGAACCCAAACTAATTCAGCCAATTTCTGTTTGCACCTAATTCACAATCTTTTATTTTCAAATAAAACTGACATTAGCTAAAACTCTTCCTAATGGGACCAGCATTGGGGTGTAAAATTGACACTTGAATATTAGGGTGGAGTACCCTCAATCTATTAATGTGCATGGAGGCTGTCAGGCTGAGGACATTCTGGAAGAGTCCAGCCCTTCCCTGGAGCAGGCTCTCTGCCAAGCAACAGGTACCTGGCTTGCTCTCTGTGCTTTGCCTCAAACAGTGTGGCTGTCACTATGGAAACACATGTGATGTCAGAAATTCAAAGCACTCCTGACTGCTTCATTTTGCTCATACAGGAAAGCTGAAATGTAAAACATGAAGAAAAGATACCTAAGTTGTTTTGCAAATTGAGGAATATAATGGGTATGGCAAGGAAGGAATGGTGAAAGATGTAAGATCACTTTGAGGAGTTCATATGATTTTAGCTGGTAAGAGAATCTCACCTCAGAATGAGGCTGAGGGAACGGACAGTAATATTCACTATATCCTCAAAATGTTCAAGTTAAGGTGGTTAAAAATAATTTACAAGGTTTACCAAGTATAGGTCATATTACTGACCGGAAGCCTGCATTCCAGACTAAAGCCCTGGTAGTTGGGTAAGCCCTGCAAAAGGTGGTCAGGTACTGCTTTTTGTGGCAGTGGCACACCAGGCATTTGAAAAGCTAACAGAGCCCTGAAATCCTGTATGTTACTACAAAAGAATGTTTGGGTTTTTTAATGGATTAAATGGTTTCAATTTTCTTGACAGCAGACAGCAATTTTTTCCCTCTGTACAGTTCAATTGACTTTATTATCTCTTCCAAACATATATTTGATCCCCAAATATGCTATCACAAAGCAGTAGTTTCTATGCAGTCAGTATTTTACCCTTGACATATGAATGGTATTATATGTCCAGTTCTGCTGTACAGAGAGGCAGAATGGCCCCTCTCTTTAGGAAGACAGACTGCCTGTTCACACCTGCTTTAAGTAACAGCACTGACACGAGCAGCTGATGCTTCCTAATAAAGATTCAACATGAGATCAAAGTTCTACTGCCTTAAAGACCACACACTGTTTTCATAGTGTGTATATGAAAAGCGTGGATCCAGTGACTATGTAATTACCCATTCTGTTTGCATTTAAATAATGAAATCCCAGGAATACTTAAATATCAAGAGTAGTACTAGTCTGGGTGCTGTGTTTGAGATGAATTGTTAGGAAAGCTGCTCCCCTTCTGGAGGTATTGTTTTTGAATCTGCTAGATTGTGTGTTTCCAGAATGCTCTATCCTATCTCTCCAGGTATAAACTAAGCTGTTAACTTGATATACTCCCTCTTTAATTCACAGTAGCAGTATATCAATAAAAACAAAGTATGCCATGTTCTAACATCATTTTGGGAAATAAACTGCTGCCTTTGACTACAGAATTAGCCTGTTTCTTGGACCAGATTTAACTATGACAAATGTTCTCAATATCCACATTACCTGTCTGTGACTGTTCAAGGAGATTTGGGAAAACAAGAAGACAATAAATTCCTGCTGCTGTTTTTAGAAAAAGCCTCAGGCCTTTTCAGTGTAAACACAATTTTGAATATTTGATTATGCTTCTGTGGGCTCTAACAATGTTTCAAAGGAGAAAATGAGGCACTAGGTCTTCTTAGTCTAATTTATGAATTTTCTTCTTTTACTTTTTGCTCTTGTTCCAATCAGAACCTTTACTGCTGTGGATGTAAGGAACTGCATATGTGCAAATTCTGGGACAGACAAAATTTCCTTTTCACTGCATGGTAGTGCAATAGGGACTTGAAACTAGCCTGCATGAGGTTCACTCATTGAGACCTGTTGGGCTAAGTGGCCCTAACTGACCCCAGAACACTTGCCCTTAAAAATTTTACCATGTGTTTTAGCCCTGAATTGGAATCCAGACCCTGCTCCCCCCCTCAGATTACTGTGCAGCACAAAGAAAGGAAGGATATAAACCTTGGCAGACATATTTCCAGATGTGGTAACAATGTGTGTGTTCTACTATGTTGCAGCAAACACGAGGTAACCTGAGTTTAAGACCCCTTTCACTGATACCTGTCCCAATTTTGACTTGCTTGGAGTTGTGGTATTTGCTTTTAAACACTGTGAAATTCACTTTATTTTACAAAGGCCACTAAAGCAATGAAGTTCTTTTACCCTACTGAACAAGATTCATGCTGGTAACCTGGGGGCAAAAGGCTACGCTTTTCAAACTTCTAGTCCTCAGTTCCTCAGATAAATACAAATAAATGGTCTCATTTTTAGCTAGAAAAGAGGCTCATTATCTGATAATTAGGAAGTGTACAATAGTCATAATATAGCTGTAGCTAGATTGGGACACCCACCAATATGAAAGAGAGAACTGGAACAAGACTTGGCAGACTTTTGTCTGCATGCCTGAAGCCAACCCATCAAATAACGCATCAATTTCAAACTAGTCCATCTTGTCTCATAATAAATACCTGTGTTCCATGATGAATTTCTAGTAGCCATAGTGATGGTACTATACAAATCAGATACAAAAATATTGCTGGTGAAAACCTGTGGAGGGAAAGAAAAGATATCTTGGTATTATGACACACATAAATACTTTCCAATGCAGATAATGTTCGTATATATGGTCTCTTGTGCCTCTACCCTATGGGATATTAAGAAATAGGGTAACTGCAAATAAGAATTGCTGTTCTTGCTCGATTGCTCTTGCTGTGTCAGTATTATAAATAATAATACTATTATAAATATTATAATATACAATATTTGTAATAAATATTAGAAATAATATTCTTCTAAATAAATCTGTACATCCATTTAAGGTCATATATGGAAATTTATTTAAAATCTTTTTTTTGAAGAACTGACCAAAGGCACTTTGCTGTTTGCATTTCTATCACAGCATTTTCTGTATTTAAAAAGCCTGTAGCTAACGAGCTCTTTCTGATTTCATGAAGAGTGAATTAATACATTGAGTCACTTAACTGAGTGATGCTGAGATAAAGGCTATTGCTCACAATCCTGTGCATTGACACAGGAAAGGTAGAAATGGCATCAGTTTGCCTGAAACAAGCATTGTTTCAGTAGGAGATCTTTTAATTGCAGGCTGTGCATTTAAAATGGGTTTATGAAAATGAATCTCGGCCCTGTTTCCCCATTTGTGCTGGCAGGGGTAGAATTTTCTAGTTCTTCTCTCCCTGCCAGTCTTCTGTGTAACTCATGATGATGAACCTTTATTATTTTCAGCTTCTTTAGCTGGGTTTATTCAGTAGTAGCGGAGAGGTTTCATGACTCCTTCAAGTAGTGATTCTTGTGAGAGTGCTGATGTTTTCTTATTAAACACATGACACTTGACTGGGGTGGGGTTTTTTTGGCAATTTTGTCCTTTTGGAGTAGGAATGAGGCGCAATGCCAGTAATGTTCCATCCAGCTCTGCATGCTACAGTATGGAGTGGGCATTGCTGCAACGTCCTGGGACTGGGCAGTGGGGTCCAACTCAGGACATTTGCTTGGTTCCTTCTATCCTGCCACTGGCACATTCTGCAGTGAATTTAAACTGCTTAGAAGTGTGCAACTGCACCAACGTTTTGGTCAAATGGTGCTGCATTTACTGTTTGTTCCTATGTTGAATGTACCTTTATTTTGGTAATCATTACTTTTTCCAGTGGAGATTAAGTATTAAGGAAAACAAAATATCCTGCTGCTTAGGGAAATTACTGGGTTGCTGAACTGCTCTGAAATGTTTCAAACAGTCCCCTCTAAGATAGTTTAGGTTTGGGTTTTAATTGTGGATTTTGTTTTTCAGGGCTGAGGGGGTGCTGTTTGTTTAGGCAATGGGGTGGTTTTTGTTGTTCGCTTTTTTTTTTTCCCTTAAAAAAATAAGGTTATTGATTATGCAGGTTTTTAGCCTGGTTATTTTGGGAGAAAACACACCTCTCATTTGAATGGAAGAACTAACATTTTACAGTATTTCCTGTAGGACTTGAGCACATGAAAAGTCCATCCAGCTGGCAGGTTAGCAACACTGAGCTAATGATACCACATCAGGCCAAGAGACTTCAGGGGCTTTAACCCTGCCTTTCTTTCAGAAGGAGACATCTAGAGGAAGTATTTCATGGCCAGGCTCACAAGAAGGCACTTTTTCACATGTGCCATTTAATGTTTTATGCTGGTGTAATAAGTAACAATCCTCTGTCAATAATGAACAGAGAATATGAGGGTGTTGAGCAGGAGTCCTGCAGCACAGTCTGCCCCTTGCTTGGATTGGTGATTGTCTGTGGAGGTGTTTCTACAAATGCTGATGATCATGCCTGTTCTGAATGTGACTGTTTTCCACTGGAATACAAAATTATCCTGATGCAAATACATGCTGGCCATTTGTCTACAGTTCTCATCTATAAATGTACTTTTATTTTGCTGCTTAAAGTGCTGGACCACATCCATTTTCAAAATTTTCATCTAGATAAATTTATCCCATTATTCTGTGTATTTGTCTAATATAGATCTGCTTTCAGTTTCTATTTTTGTTTTGGATTTTTTTTTGCCATTGCAAGTATTCCTTCATGAAGATTCTGCTGCTGCCTCCTCTCCCAGCAAAATTGGGTCTGTTCAATCTGCCTGTCTCATAACTGCATTTGGGGCTCTGCCGTTGTTCAATTTTCCAGTGCCCCAGACTTTATCACTGCTTTTATTACATTCAAATTTAGAGCATGGAACTCTTGTGTGAATTGTCACACAACACTCCTTCTGTTATAATGACTTTCACAGGTTGCAATGAGCAGGATTTTAAGAACATGGAAATATTCCAGGGTTCTTTAGTCCTGGATTTGTCTCAAGGCCTGCCTGCAGTTTGAGTTTTTAACAATAAAAGGCCCTAGTGAAATCTTGACAATTAGTTACAGGACTGCCTCTTTTCCAGAGAGCATTTTGTTTTGGCTGCCTGAGCGCTGATGAGCTGTAGATGACAGCACTAATTCTTTAGATGCATGTAAAACCCCATGTGCTTGGGCAAGCTCTGCAATGACTAACTTTTTTGTTCATTTCTCGGGCAGCCCTTCACGCATGAAAGTTCTCCTCTGGAACGGCCTCTCAAACCCAAATATTTAAGCCGCTCTTGCTGTATCAAAAGAGTGGTTTGCTACTCGTCTTTTATCTTTTTTCCGAGTTTAGGTTCATGCAGTAGGGTGGTGTTAGCACTGTTGAATGGAGGAGAGAAGTGGAATGCAGTCCTGGGGAAGGAAGGAAGGAGGTGCAGTCCAGGGCACGGCAGGATGGGGTGTCAGATGCAGGGCATTTGCAGGGTCCCTGCTCACCCCTCTGCCCCTGCAGCGCCAACCCCAGCCCGCTGAGGCTCAGGAGCGCGGAGCATCCACCTCTGCACGGCAGCGAGAGACACACACACACACTCACACAGAGTAGCTCCCGCCCCGTCTGCTGTACAATCACCCCTCCTGAAAGCCCTCTCTCTGGCAGTAGAGCACCCAAACTCTACCAGCTCTCCATCCCTGCCTCCCAGGAGCAGCCGGGCAGCAAACGCGGTCCCTGAACGCCTGGCAGCGCCGGGGCCAGGGCAGCCTCTGCTCTCAGGGGGCAGCCTCGCATCTGCTGCAAAGTACATGCAAAGAAGCCAGAGGGGCTCCGGCAGAATATGCTCACCATTTGTAGCCTCTGCCTTGCTTAAACTTGAGGGTGAGCCCTGTCTCCAGGCACAGGAGAAGATTGAGCAGTGCCAGCAGCCAGTACTTGGGTTCCTTCTTCACGGCAGTCACTCTCCAGACGCCGATGAGCGAGTGCAGCACGAAGAGCAGGCGGGTGACCAGGGCATTGAGCAGCACCATCAGCTCCATGCCGGAGCTCGCCCTCCCCTCGCCCGCACCGCGGGCCCGGCGCTTTTAGGAGCCTTGGCGAGTTACCTGGGAGCCAGCGAGCAGCCTGCGCCTCCCCGGCACGCTGAGCTCCTCTGCTCTTCCATCTCCACAAAGGGGCCCATTATAACAAAAAAGAAACAGCATCGCCCCTCCCCCAGACTTCCTGAAAACTTCTTGGAGGGAAAAAAAAAAAAAAAAAAAAAAGAAAAAAAAAAAGACACGCTTCCATGCTGCCGTGGTTTGCAGGCTCGCAGCAGCCTTGGCCGGCCCAGGGCAGGGGTGGGGAGAGCTCTTTCTGTCCCCTCTGTCATCGGCTCAGGCACCGAGGACGGTGAGATTCTCCCTTTCGCCCAGTTACCGTGGCTCTGCACTTGCATTCCAGCACAGACACAATGTAAGGCACGTTATTAATTTGAATCATTTTTGCTGAAAGCTCCACTGCGTTTCTGAGAGTGCGAACCAAGCCCCTCTTTCTGCTCCCCCCTTAAAGAGAACTCATATTTGGGAGCTTTTAAAATGGTTTGTTTAACATTGCAATATAGAAAGCAGAACCTGTATGCTTAGTTCAATACTGGAATCCCTTGTGCAGCAGAAGTCAGAAATTGGAATCTAGTGAAACCACTCTGTTGTATGATCTACACCCTGCTTCAGGACTGAGGAGCAGGCCAGGTGCAGAACTCCAGAAACAGGGATGGAATCTGGGCTAACACTAATATTGCTGAATAGGTCAGCAGAGGCATATACAAAAAATGCACAAGAGTATAACTGTTAGGTCAGTTACCTCTAGAGAAACGTTTTGTATTCTGTGGGATCAGTATATGAAGTACAGAATATAATGTCCTTAATGTTTAAAATGTCCTTAATGTTTCTCATAGAGATTATAAATTTTATTTGAATTTACACTTGGGTAACCAAAGAAAAATTTCTTCTTGATCAAAATTGTCACTGTGTTGCTCCAGTTTTGTGTTAATTTACTGCCAAAGCATTTAAATTGAGATAGACCATTGTAAAACACCAAAGGATAAGTCTATGTAAAGCACTGTGGTATTTCAGAGGTCCTGACTTTCTGATTTAATTTTAAAAAATCCTGTTCTGTTTAAACACAAGATGATATTCTTCTAAGACTTGTGACCTTTCTAAGAAGGTATTTTTCCTCAATTGCTAAGATCCAAGTTTTCCTTACTGCAAAGCCAAGTCTCCTCCTTTATGAAGTGCTGGTGCTGGCCAGCTGATATCCTTGGGGGTGGGGGGATAAGGTGGAGGAAGACTACTTTTCTTTAACCCTGTCCAGTACAAAAAGGAAGACAAAAGTCCATTCCACAGTAGGGATGACTCACTTGGGAAATGCCTGAGTAAATAAATGGACTGTGTAGCATGCCTTTTTAAAATAACAAAATCAAGCTCCTCACGCTCAGAGGGAAATGAACTCAAGTCAAGGACCTACTATTGATAATCCCTGCCAATAGCCACCCTGCCATATCTTGCCTTGGGTGCTGCTGGTTCACAGCCCTTCCTCTGGCCTTAAGGTCAGATGTAGTTGAAGAGGAAACCGGGAACAGACAGATTCAAGAGATTGTTTAAACAAGATTTTCCTCTGTGGGAGTGCTTAACGTCAAAGGAATGACTTGGGAGAGCTGGTATGTCTGATTGTTCATGAAGATCCTAACAGGGCAGACAGATGTCACAAAACTTGGGAAGATGTTGATCAGTGCAGCATTCTCATGCTGCTGTGCTCAGGAAGGATGCAGAGAGCTTTGCTGAGAGCTAAGTCATTCTGCATATTAAAGACACATGGGAGCTGAACTGCTCAACAAGGTAGTTTCATTAATGAACAATCCAAACTTCACATCAGTGAAAGTCCCAGACTTAAGTACAAAGATAAAATATTGGCTCTGCCTATTCAGTGGTGGACCATGATGGCAGCACAACAGCCTGAGTAGAGGGGTAAGTCAGTACTCATGGATGGCTTCATTTCTTTGTCCTAGAAGAGGCAAATATTGCATCCAGACTTGACAGGGTGCATTTTTAGATGTTTCAGTGGCTGTTTCGTGGAGCAGCTGGTTCAAGAGCCCGTGAGGGCAGTGCTTGACTTGAATCCTGAGTGGTTTGTGGGATGTGATGTAGGGAGTAACAGCTGAAGAGGTCCCCTGGAAGGGGAATCTTAATGTGCTTAGGTTTGGCATCCTTGCAGGAGTAAGACAAGCCAGAGTCTCTACCATTGCTCTGCTCAGCTTCAGAAAGGAAAACTAGACGCAGATCAGCAGGCATGTTGAAAGTAAGACAGATGGAACACCTAACTCTTTGCAGGGAGTGTGGATATTGCTTTTGTAAATCACATGGGAAGTGCAGAGATAATAACTGTGCATCAAGGGAAACTTGAGAAAGAGTGAGAAGAAGCCAGCATTGGCAGGGTGAGATTGCAGGAGCAAGAAGGCATCCTTCTTAAAGCTAAAGTGCTGTCCAGCTTAAAAAACTGAAAAAATAATAAACTCTGGCATGGACAAACATGATAAGGCTGGCTGAAGGAGTGTGAGGGACAATTAGCAAAAAACACAGTAACTAAAATGTCTGTTATGTGTTCAGACATGTCATTTGACTAGGAAGACTAGGAAGACTAGGAAGTCTGCCAGGGAATTGTTCAGTCAGTGGAAGCTCAGGTGGCATGGAAGCCCTCAGGGGGTGGTATTGCTGTGCAGGAGGAGTGGAGTCCCAGCATGAGTACAGATGTACACTGCAGTGTGGGATAGCACTGACTACTGCCCAGAACCTTATAGAAGGGGTTTTTTAGAATGGTTTTTTTTCCTCTATGACTCTGTATGTGCTAGTGTTCTTCCACCAATTCAATTCTTTTCATAGTTTCTACTGATCTGCAGCTTAGACTTGTCAGGCTAATTGATCATGGGCTAGAGAGTACTTGAGGGAGAAACTTTACCTTGCTTTTGTGCATTTTCCCAGAGGATGGAGTTAGGTCTACTGCTCGATACAGACAGTGGAATTAGAAGGACCCGAAATGGCTGCATTAGTAGAGACTTTCTGATCTCTGAAGAAATTGATCTGGAATGGGTTGTAGTGTTGGTTGGATCCAAGCTGAAAGCAAGACTTGTGTCTGTCTACACAGAGTTCTCTACTAATGATACATGCTCACCCTGTCCCCCTTTCTCCTTTTTTTTCCTGGAAACTCTGGTCTCTGTCTGTGAACCCTTGAGAGCTAATGTTTGCAGGAGCTGCTGTACTCTGGCAAAGCCAGGACACAGTGGTGTGAACACACATCACAGTGTGTGGGATTTTCATCCAAGACACCTTGGCAAGATCTACTGCACAGCTCTGCCACGTAGCAGCCAATTGCAGCATGTTTGATGCCTTTGGGAAATGTTAAACCTTACTGTGCCCCCAGCACCAGTGACCTTCTTTGTGCAGGAATGGGAAATCTGGCACTTCAAAACCTGTGCCACAGGATCTCTGTGCTTCCATTAAATAATTCCTGCCTTTAGGCCGAGTCACTGTGATGATTGCACTAAGCAGACTCCGTAGCTGTCAGAAATGTGAAATGCACCAGTTCCCAACAACCAGCTAGGGTTGGACGTGGTTCACAAGCTGAACATGAGTCAGCAGTGCCACGCTGCTCTTAAGTGGAGGGTCACATCAGCAAGTAGATACAGAGCTGAAAGCTGCCAGTGTCCATCTCATGTACTTATGAAGGCCTTAGCTGGAGTGCTGCCCTACCTTGGCTCAGTGAGGGAGGAACCAGTGGGGAAGGGCAGGAGTGTTTCTGTCGTAGGAAATTACTTACATAAATAAATGGTTCAGTTTTAGAGAGTTGAAGTGACATCCTTGTCAGGTTGCAGTGCTCATAGAATCACAAGACCCCTGTTCAAGCACCTGCAGGGACTCCAGTTTGAACTGGAGTGCACGGTTTAGGAAATCCTATGAGGAGGAATTCCAGAAGAAAAAGTTCTGTGAGTTTTTGTGATAATGTGCAGTGGTTTTTTGTTCTGTTTCAGGGTTTGTTTTCTCTTTGTGCAGGGCTCTAAACAGAGAGACTCTCAGAATTTACTTCTCTTGTGTACGATCTGGGATGTTTTAAGCAGTGAAAGTTGGGGGTAATGACTAGTTGCCTTCAGTTCAAAAGACTTTGAAGATTTGATTTACAATATTAATAAAGAAATAATTATAGGGTATTAAGCTGAAAGAGACCAGGGATGAGAATGGGTCATAAATTCAATGTGAGTCAGCAGTGTTTTTCTGCTATGAAGGAGGCACACTGGGATGTATAAACAGACCTGTAATGTGCCAAATTTCAGTTATTTCTTCTGCCTTCCTTGATGCTGGGAAAAACCTCAACTAAGCTACCCTAATTCTAGTGATGCTTTTCCAAGGGAGAGCTGACAGGATAGAATGTCCAGAGGTGGACAAGACTGCTGAGGAAAGAATAAGATACCATCATTCAGTGTAGAGAAAAGAAAACTGAGAGGAGATGGAAGTGGCCAAGTGCTCAGGAATAGCCCATTCACCAGCCCCAAAGCAGAGGGAAGGAAGTAAAAGGCTTAAAAAGGAAAAAAATTGCAATTAGATGTCTGGAGACATATCTTGCTAGGAAGGACAGTGAAGCACTGAAATAGATTCTGTAGAGAGATGTCCATCGTTGCAGGCTTTTGAGCACAGATGAGGGAAACATCTGTCAGGGATGACAGCAATTTAGTTGATCACTTGGAGTAGAGGGCTGACTAGATGATCTCTGGAGGTTTCTTCAAGTCTTACCTCCCAGGGCTCTAAGGTTTATTTCTTTGTTATCCAGTCATTGTCTTGAGTCTCTAAGGAAGTTTCTTGCTTAAATTAAATCTGTTTAGTTTTACTTGCAAAGGGTTCTGAAAGAGGAGGAAATTGTTCTGCTTTCTCAATGCTTGACTGCAAACTGTGAGTAATTATGACAGCCTTATAAAGAGATCACCACAAGTGGCAATTAACATACATGTTGAAACAAATGGGAATGATTCAGTCATACATGTGAAACAAAAAAAAAACCCTATCCAATTCTGGCTTCAATGAAAGCCTAACTGTTGCTGATCAAATGCAAGAGGGGAAAGCCAAATCTTTCAAAACATGATATGTGATAGAAGGTACTAGCTATAGCTCAGTAAGGGTGTGAAGGAAATGGATAAAGGAGTGAAACAAACAGAGTATAAAAAGATTAGCTCTCTAGTAAAGAGCCAACATGATTGCAGAAGCATTAAAATCCCTGCAGGAGATTTACTGAAGACTCTGCCCTGGATTAGAATTTGATATAAAATAACTTAACTGAAGTCATACAATTTCTATGCCATTTGTAGCTGAGTTAATAGCATATGTTCCTGGAGGATTACAGTCAATGATTAAGGAAATTAGGTTTTGTTTGAATTTAATTTAGTTGTATAAAGCTGCTACAATAATTTACAGCTTTGATATTTAATATTTAATAACCCAGATCTTAAAAGAATCCAGGGTATAGCAATGTCATTATATATTGAAATATTATCCCCATAAGTCATTTATATTTGCTAGTTGAGAAGAATGTTCATCAACTAGATGGGCTAAACTGGAGCTCCTTGATAAAAAACCAATGCAGTTTTACAGGTAGTGGCAGTGAAATCTTTCTGTATCTGTTATCCACTAAATCATAATTCACTTAGAGAACTTTTCAATCTCAGTTTCAGTCTTCATAAGAATATACCCCTGATAGTTTTCTTTCATCTAATTTCCTAGCTTTTGGCTTTATGAACATTACAAATCCTGTATATTCTTTCTTATAAGCCTGCTTCTGCTGCTCCCTCCTTTCATTTAAAAAAAGAAGCAGTGAAATGCTCAGTCTCCAATTTAGTGGGGTACCCTGTTTCTGTTCAGGGAAAAGGAGGCATGGAAAAACACCCTCATCTGAAAATCAAGCCCCCAGTATTTCCAGGCACCTTTCTATTTGCCACTAAGTTTATAAGAGCTACAAGACCCCCTGCCCTGTACTGAGGCCACCAACTGCAGAACCCAGTATCAAAATATACTTGTGTGATCTTATCATCCAAAGTGCAAACATGCATCTATGAAGCAAGAGGGCAAAAGGCTTCCAATGGCCAGCCTGCTCTCTTGCATCTCCCCATGCTTCCCCTCTTGTGCTTGTAGCCATTTCTCTTCTCTATACCTTTTCCCAGGAGGAGGGGACCCATCAAATGCTTGGATGTTTTGGATTGCTACCACCTGTTGTGGGCCACTGCCTTCCAAGACTCAGATCTGATAAAGGAGGGTGAGCTTAGCACAAACTTCAGCTCATTTTTAGTGCACTGTGAGTCCAGGCTTTCAGAAAGGAAGGTGGAAGCACTGCCTGCCTGGCACTACAGTTGTGAGTGGCCATGGATCTGCCACAAACACCAAGTCCTGGCTGGAGTGTGAGATGCTGTGAACTGGCAGGGCTCCACTGACATCAAACCTTCTGCAGCCCCAAAATATGGCAGAGAGGGGTGTGTTTTCCCCTCTGAAAAAGCATATGAGCAGTTTATGGCTCTCCACAGTTATACATCTTTTCTGTTGGTTTTACAGTTCAGAAAAAAAAAAAGCACCCTCTGGAAGGACCATTTTTTTCTTGAAGAATAGAAAGAAAGAGAAGGTTTCAGCTATTTTATTAGGATTTGTAATTCCTCCTTCAGCCTGGGCTATAGTTCTGGGAACACACAGGAGTTCTGCAGCACTGCATATTTCAAAGCGGAACAGAAGCAACCTTGTTCTGCAGGCACTCTTTCAACCATGACTGAAGTGGAAGACCTAAAGTTACAAACAGTGAAAAACTGTAGCATTTGTCCTCAGCAAAGATAAAAACTTCCATTTTTGCCTAGGAATCCTTTGAATTGTCTTTCTAGTAATTCTGTCTCCTGTTTTCTAATGTAAGGATCATGTGATGACCTGACTGGAACAACATTGTTCATGTTTGGGGCACATAAAATGTGATAATTAAATAAATTAAATAAACAAATGGAAGCTGGGCACAGGTTTCTGGTACAGTTCTTACCAGCGAAAAGGCCAAGCTCCTCTCACAGATGGAACACTGGGCACACAGGCAAAACATCTCAGGCTTTAGACAATGCTTGTCAAGATAAGCTGTAAGCTAAAAATTAGTGGCACTGTTTTTGTTCACCCTCTGAGTACTTCTGCATAGTCTTAATTAAGTTTTTCCTCCATGGTCTGAATTTACTGGAATTCCTATGAAAGTGTTTATTGTGGCACCAAGCCTAAGCTAATGAGTCTGAAGTCAAGCCAACACAACCTGTGTCTCACTGCAACTTGATTTCTTGGGCATGGTGTCTTGCTAATTACCATCATATGCCTCTGATAAACTCAAGTCATAAGTAAGAGGGATGAAAAAATGCATATAAAAAGAAAATCCCCAAACCTGCAATGTTTGTGCTGAGTATCTGGGTACATGTAGTGGGTCAGCTTTCACAAAGCCAGGCTGTATCCCATCAGGGGACTCATGAAAGGACACGGGCTTCTCTGCTTACCTGTGCCTGAGAAAGTGTCTTTGTTGGTTTTTAAAATTTTTTTAAAATTGATTTTCAATGATGTATGGGTTGTGTGTAGGTCTTTGCTATCCTCACTCAGAACAGTTAAACAATGGTACTTGGTATGGTCCTAGCAAGCCACTTTCCACCCTGGTGATGTTGGGATCCAGTGATGTTCATCTGCATGTATTTTTTATGTATATTTTTATATATCTGTATAGATTTTGTCAGTCCCCTGACATATGTTCAGAATGTAATGAAGACAATAGTCATGAAGCTGTGTGCAAAACTCCATAATATTTTTACAAGCTAATTAGTTAAGCTGGCTTTTTAATCTCTGTGCTGGAAAGGGGCTGAAAGACAGGACTGTACAACAAAATACAGGTTGGCAGATTGGGAAATTTCTTCACAAATGCAGCCAAGGGTAGGGGGAGCATGTAAAGAAAACAACTCTCCCATCTGCAAAAAAACCCCTGCTAATCATATTCATCATCACTGCAGTAGAAATATAATAACATGGGTCTTTGTCCGAGAGCAAGGCTTCCATAAACCTGTCAAGATGCTTAATTATGTTCTGTTGCACTGGACTGCCACAGACCTGCTAAGTTAAAAAAAAAAAAAAAAGCATTAAGATTAGCTACTCATTTTGAACTGGAATACTGTGCTGACTTTCCTGTCCTCTTGTTATCAGTGAAAACTTCCTAAGGACAAAAATTTCCACATCTTTGTTGGTTGCAAAATATATTCAGTTTTACAAACAAGCTTCTTCCCAAAGGCTGCAGTTTCTGAACAAACCATCTGCTCAATCCTTTTCTTTCCTGGCAAAAAGAGGCTGAGTGCCAGAATTTTTTTTTCTGTGATGTTTACCCATAAGTTATTAATACCTATCTGACACCCACAGAGATCTTCAAAGTTTTTTGTTGAGTAAAACAATATTGTTGACTTGTCTGACAATCTCCAAAAATGAGTGAGCATTGCTTCTGATCACCCCCACTGTACAGCTCACAATGCGAGTTTGTTTATAAATAATGTCATCTGTTGTCTTCTCTTGAGTGCTTTATCCCACTGACTATACTTCCCTTGTTCTTTATTTGAGACATCTGTCTATGCTGGTCCTGGTATGCATAATGACTTGAGAGACGTGAATACAGAGAGCTTATATGATGTAATAGGCACATCCAAATATCTTCTGGAACTTAGGCTCAGCAATGTCACAGTGTGGTCCTAATGGTCTTTAAACTGCTTTGAAGTCAAATGTCAATTCTGAGTACTGCTGATGGGAAAAGCCAGTTAAGGAAATCCAAAAATCTACCACCTAAAAAAACCAACTAATGATCCCAGCGAAGAGCTACTAATTCTTATGGATTTGCTGAGTCTGATAAAACAGTTTTTGAAATAGCAAAATTTTACTTGACAGGAGAATCTTCAGCATCTGGCAAGAAATAATGAGAGGTTTTAGACTGAGTTTTGTAACTAGTTGCTGACTTTTCCCTGTTTACTATATACTAGTAACAGTATTAGAGGGTTCAAATGAGAAGGCAGAATAAAGGGTCTGCAGTGATAGGTCTGGCATGTGTTTATGGCAGGTTTATCCTCAGACTACTTCTGGGAAAAATTTAGGACTATATCAGGGTATTTAACCCCTTAAACAACAGTCATGGGATGTCAAGCATAATTTTTTTGGAGTTTTGTGGTGGTGGTGATGGTTCAGTTTTTTGTTGGTTTTTTTTCAAGAGCAAAAATTAGCTATTTTTATCCCACCAGAGTATTTTAGTTATGCCATCTTATGTGCAGTTTCTCAGTGGGGTAAGACAGTCCTGCTGCTCCTTGAAAAACCTTGGCTGATTAATATTCTCCAGTAGCTCTGTGTTCTGGAGGTCTGATTGGGATCTACTCATCTAGTGTTCTTACTTTAACTTTGTAGGAATCAAAGTTTATCCAAATGCAATATATCTTTAGAAATCCTACTAATGGATTCTTTTTGTCAGTAATTGAATTGGAAAACAGAGGCTCTTCTAAAACAGGATTCATAAGATCTTTTCAGTTCTCTACTTGAAGGTCCCTTTCAGTGTCTCAAAGACAGACAACATGGTTTGTAATGTGCTTGTTGGAAGATTTGAGGTATCTTCTTCACAGAAGGAACGTTTTTTTATTATTATTTATAACTGCACCAAGTAAAACCAGAATCTTTTAGAATAAGCCCATTACATTGTATTTCTCAGTGTGTCAGCCCAAAGACAGAGCTGCTACATTTGCAAATACTACCAAAATGAACTACAATTGGAGTTAAATCTAAAAACCTTGTGTTAGTAATTGCAGCTAGTCTGAGTGGTCTGAGTTTCAGGGGTTTGTTTTAGGTATATGATGGGGAGGTTTGGGGTGTGTGTTTATTTGGTAAGAGTAGGAACCAGGGAGAAGAGAGGTGAGCAAGGATGATGGGGGCTTGATCAAGTTGTCCCAAACTATTTTTATTGCACAGAGGTAATATAAATCATGGTAAGGTAAGTTAGGTTGAACTGCAGCCCAAAATGCCCAGAAGCTCAGAATCCTGATTTACAGCACTCTGAGCTAAAGACATTTTGCCAATTCTTTAACTTCCATGGTGAGCCGGAAATACTTAGTACTTTTCTTGAGCATATTTTGAAATCTTGAGCTTT
Source organism: Eopsaltria australis (assembly GCA_034509425.1). Lineage (NCBI taxonomy): Eukaryota > Metazoa > Chordata > Aves > Passeriformes > Petroicidae > Eopsaltria > Eopsaltria australis. Next base: position 4,612,572 of record JAVTVJ010000138.1, read on the forward strand.
TCTAAAAGTTTGTGTAATGCTGGCAGGAGAGACCTTTGCGAGTCAGAAATTCAGAAATCTTTATTCTTTGAATTGGCAGAATGTGTGGCTCCTGATTTTTGTGGCAAGGAATGCTGCCTTGTGTGAGCCTGGATTGCCATGGCTGTTGTAGGTGTCAGATAACACTTAGTTCTGCATTGGGTCCAGTTTATGCATAAACTTTATATACATATTTAACTGATTAATTAATCTTTGCCTTGACAGGAGTCTCTTAACTTTGTTCTAGATGTTTGATGGCAACAATGAGCTACAAGTCTGTGAGCTGACATGCACAGAGGAAATGGACACTTTCCAAATATGCATTTCTGGAACAGGAAAAGTTCTACGAGAAAGAGACAGGTTTTTTTATTACTTTTTGTGATTATTTATGAGCATGTTTATTACATTGATAGGATTGTAGTATGAGAAATATCCAGGTATATGCATTTATGATTCTCTTTTTTTGTCATTGTATGTTAATATCTTTCCTGTGGCACCGTTTTCTTCTGCACAGTATGTTTAATGAAACTAATTCAAACTGATCACCCATTCAAAGGACTGAAAGGTAGTGGGACTGGGATTTGACTGGAAAATAAGATGCAAACTTGAATAAACTTTTTGTGTGCTGCTGTGAGCTCCAAGAAGCCAGGGAGAAAGTTGGTGTACCAAATGCAGAAATTAGGCAGTGTTACTGTGTAATGAGAGGTCACTTGTAGGTAAATTAAGACAATCAAAACAAGCACAAGGTGAAGGAGGCATCCGTAAAGGAAGAAGTGAGCCTGGACAATGAGAGCTAGACTTTGAAATCATAGAATGGTTTGAATTGGAAGGGACCTTAAAGATCATTTGGTCACAAGCTCACCACCACAGGCAAGACACCTTCCACTAGACCAGGCTGCTCAATGCCCTGTCCAGCCTGGCCTTGAACAGTGCCAAGCATGGGCATCAGCAATTTCTCTGGGCAACCTGTGCCAGTGCCTCACCACCCTCTCATGGAAGAATTTCTTCTTAATGTCTAATCTAAATCTACCTCACTTCAGTTTCAAGCCATTCCCCCTCGTCCTATCACTGTATGACCTTTTTAAAAAGTCCCTCTCCAGCCTTCCTCATAACATGACTCATCTGCTGGTGCTCCAAGTTCAAGAGTCTTCCAGTGTGCTGACTGGACATGCATTCCTGAACGTGTAATTACAGTCAGCCCCTGAGCCTGATTGGGAACCAGAAAGGAAAAGATGTGGCTGAGATTTCAGATAAGGCAGAGCTGAAGCTGTGTTGGAGATGTTGAAGGGCAGATTTACAAATGCAGCAGCGACTGAAAGACACCAGCATTGTTTGGTATGATGTCAGTAGTGAAGCATGAATTAATATAGCTAGTAATAAATGTAGCACATTATGCAGTGTCCTAAGGGGACATAGTGCATACTCTGGAGAATGTGGATGAACTGTCCACCCATTCTTGGCAAGCTCCAGTTTTGAAGTCCTACACACCAAGGTTACAAAACTGAGCATTTAAAAAATGAGTCATTTGGGAATTGAAACCAGAGCCACATTATGCTGTGCATCAATATGTTTACAATCAGAGTTGAGTAAAATACAGTAGAAAGAATAGGCTTTTTATAATCTGGAGTTACTGGCTCTTCCTTTTGTATTCTGAGGAAGTTACCCAAACAAAATAGAGAAATCATGGGATTACTGATTCAGTGGTAGCAGAGATGTTTTACAAACTCAGCTGGGCCAGTAGGATTGGTGTTTGGTGATGGTTTAGGGTTTTGTTGGTTGGTTGTTGTTTGTTAGCAGCTGTGCTGCAGGTTTGTGCAGGCTCTCAAACTCGTCCCTTTCCAGCTTCCTTCTCAGAAATATGAATGCCTTTTTTAGTGTCAGCTTTTTAAAAAGAAAAGTTACTTTCCTTAGTGCACCTGGCTTCTTCAGTCTGTCACTACCAAAAGTCTGTGCGGGGGGAGGAGGTTATATCCACACTTTCCGCTGATGCCTTTTAGCTCTTAATTTGCAGGATTATTGCATTGCAAGAACAGGATTTTCTTTGTTTAAAGAATAAGATATTTACTCAGTGTTATCCATGTATTGTACACCAATAAAATTTGCAAGAGGAGAAATGTCACAGTAAAGCATATTAAATAAGGGAAATTTCATGGAATATGGAAAATATCGTAAGTCAAAGTAACTAGTCTTGAAAAATTGGCAACTGCTATTGCTATAAATACAGCTGTACCAAAGAAGTGAAAAAAGATGTCTCCATGGAGGTATTTAAAGGTATTTTAGTACTTCTGTCACTACAGGAACTATATACCATCCACAGGTGCAACAGTAAAATGTTCATGTGTGATAAAATAGCTAAATAAGAAATAGCAAATAATAGCACACAAGAAAGTATGCATCTTTCTTTTGCAAAGGTATTTATTGTAGAAAACATTCTTTAAAATACAGAGTCTATGTCGTGACAAACTTGCAGGGACTTAAATTAGGATTTTGAATGGGATCATTCCATTTCCTGCATTAGCCTCCAAGAGGAAGTTTTAATGGACTTTTGACCTCTCTTGTAGTTGCACGTCAGCAGGTTTGAGCCCTTGCAGCAGAGCTGGCCCCTGGGTGTTGCTTAGGGACCTCTTCTAGACAAGATGTCTATGTGAGCAGAGCTACCAGCACGGGCAAGTCAGCTTGGGCAGGTAAGCCACTGCTGTGTTCTGGTGCTGGCTACTGGATTAAAAGTGGTTTGATGCGTTGCTGTGTTCCTCCTGTCTGAAGCCAATGCAGAAGGAAGCTAAAGGTCAGACTAAAAATATGTTGATGAATCAGAACCCTCTTCTGGCTTTTGAGGAGATGTCAGCCAGGAAATCTCTGTGAGTGTCTGGAGCAAAAGGAAAAAAGCATCTGGGGATGGCTTTTTCTCCTTGCCATGGATGATGCTGTATCATTCCAGGTCTTCAAGGACAGCCCTGTAAGCCAACATTACATGAAATGAAGTGATTAGTCACTGTAAAATTACAGGTTGAGCCTGCATTGCTAAGCCAGAGACCAGTTTTCAGACACATTTCCTTAAATAAAATACTGCTGGCCAAGTTTTAGATAGAGAGTGTAACTGAAACTTCATATTCCAGTCCTAGAAAAATCCTGGATGTTGAGGAGCACTCTCCAAGCTTCACCAATTCAGCTGGTCTGAGGTGGCCTTGGTGGGCACTGGTGAGGGGCTGTACTTCAAACTAGAGCAAGCCTTCTCCATTCCAGTTCTTGTCCAGCTGCTGCCTGCAGAAGACTGGATGGGGCAGCACTATGAAGGTGGCACACACTGCTTTGGCCACACTCCATATGGCCAAACATGCTGCCCCACTCCCCTGCCATGCCTCTGCAGCATGGCACAGTTAGCGGGGTTGGACCACGATGGCAGAAAGTAAAGCAGAGCTGGGTGGCAGGGATTCCAGTCAGCCAGCAAGGACATTTGTAAACGCCCTTGTCATGAGACACTTTCCAAGGGGAGCTCAGCAGTACCTCCCCATAAAGCCTCATCAGTCTCAGAAACTCCAAAGAGCACAGGGGTCTCCTCACTCCCAAGAGTTCCCAGAGCATGTCAAGCCTGTCTTCACTGTGCTGACTTATTACTTGGCATTGAACTGAGGTCAGCTCCTCAGTCCTTCTATTCAGAGACTCATGGCTTAGGCTCAGGCCTGCTAGAAGGCAGCTGACTGCTCTGGGTTTGACATCTTTCTCTTCAGACCTGATGGAGCATCCTTATGATCAAGAGGTCAGTGCCAGAAAGCAGACTTTCCAAAGGGGGCACTGTAAGAGCATGTTATAAACTACCCCAAGAGCTACGGACCTTCAGAGATCTCATACATTGTTCCACATGTGAAATACATCTCTTTGGTCTTGGTTCCTCTAAGATAAACATGTAGCTGTGTGCAGTTTTTTTCTTTTAGTTTCCTACCAAAACAAAACACTTCACTGCAAATGCTTTCCCCCTTGAGGAATGAGAGTACTAATGATACGTGACAGATGTTAGTCACGGTCACTTTGTACACTACTGGAAGGCACTTGGGTGCCATGGAGATGTTTATGGCAGAAGAAGTTTTAGAATAATGCAACTGAAGCTTATGTTGGTATTTAAAGTTAATCACTGGCTTTCAGGTTTTTAGCCACTAAGTTGACAATTATTTTCAAGCCATGTGAAGGACAGGTCTCAGGCAGAAAAAGAAGTTATTTTTCTGCCCGGTATCAGTGCATTAGTAATAAATCATTTAAGTTCAAGGGAATTTGAAATCCAGTCCATAATGGTGAGGAATGAGAAGTGCATGCATGTGAAGGGGGAAGAGAAAATTCAATGAGCTACTGATGCAAGTGAGTCTCTCATGTTCTTCCCTGGCCCACTTACAGTGTTGATAAAGATGCTAATGGACCTTTATTGTCCATGTATCTATTTTGATAACCATAATGCAGGGGAAAAAAAGCATTAAGTTTAAGTGTTTTTTCTGCAGAAGAGAAGAATATTTATCAAGCTGTTCTACTAAGGACAGATCTGGGCTCCCAGCTTAAACATTGTCTTCAGATATAAAATTCTAGATATTGCACACACACACACATGGCATGACCCTTGTCAGGGAGGAGCTCAGGACTCATAATTTTCACCTGATCTTACAGTCATTGGACACTACCTAGGCAAACACAAACACAGGCAAGTTCTTTAGCATCCCAAAGGGAAGTTTCCATCCTAGTCACAAGGTTCAGCAATTCTTATGTACAACCAAATCCATACTGCATCTCTCTTTCACAAAGCCTCGTAAAAGATGATGGCTTAACTACTACCTAGCAGATTTGGACCGTCAATTTTAGTTGAAGACATATAGCACACAGTTTTGCATGCCTCAGCAAAAACATCTGTTTGGCAGCTGCTTCTGGTTTCAAGCCAAACCTCCGCAGTTACTAAGAGCTGCAGATGAGAGAAGTTAGCTGTGCCTTGCTTCCAGTTGTGTTGTATGATCAGCTTACCAATGGGGCAACCAGTAATGCAGAGAGCACTCATCAAGCATGGCTTTTTAGCTGTCAGATAATCCACAATGTGGATTTCTATAAGAAAATTGAATAGATGATGAAAGTGTTTCCAAATGTGTCTGATCACTTGTTTTCAGGTTTTGGGGAGATAAGACTTCATCCAGTATCATGGAAGAGCCCTGAGTATTTCTGTAGTCCAGGAAACATCAAAGTAGTTACTTAAACGCCTTGTAAAAAAAAAAATCTACCTGTTCCACATAGAATAATACAGTATTTGTTGCTATTTGCATTTCTTCTCTGTAAGAAGAGTTATGTCTGTAAAATGACATTGGAGAAAAGGACTTGTTGCAGGATATATTTTGACTTTACCTTGTTACCACATCTGCAAGGACTTGCCACATGATCAAGGGGTTTCCTGGATCCTGGCATACACCACAGTTTGCTTGAAAAGCACAGTATTAAATGGTTTGTGGAATAAATGGAGAGCTGGCACGTTCTTAGAACAAGAGTTCACATGGCTGATTAGCCCAAAGAGAAACTGGGTAACAAATTCCGTTCTTTGGCTGTTGTAAGCATGTGCTTGTTTGTCTGGTTGTTTGCTGACTCTTGTTTGCCCAGTGGCTTGAGCTTATTTATCTCAGTGAGCCTTCTGGGTGCACAACAAATGCAGGAAGGGAAAAGAGGTACCTGAATGCAGCATCTCCCACTGATTTTCAGTGTCCAAGAGAAGCACTTCTGCTAAAAGGAAACTTCAGAAAAAAACAGTGGATACAGATGTTGGGATTGGGTTTCAAACTACATGAGATTAGGGTAAATGTTGTCATTAAAAGGTACTTTTAAACAGTTATCTCTGAAACCAATTAGCAAGGGCTTTTAATTGGTGGGGGTATATTTGTAAGGACCTCTTCTTTAATCTTTTATGGTAATCAGGCTCCACCATTTACAATTCAGCAGTGTTCCTCATACAAATAACTAGATAAAATTCTTAACTAGATTATAGTGACTGTAGGAAGAAGTTGTTCTGAAAGTGAAATTAGAGACTGTTGTGACTAATACTGTACAAATTAGCATAAAGTAGCTCAGTCCAAATTATCCCTGAGAGTTTGCAATTAGGAGCACCTGCTATTAGTGCACTTGTTAAACTTTTGTCAATTAATCATTACTTCCTCAAATAATAAGAACAAAACTGAATGTTGTGAATATTGTAAGAGTGATTAATTGCTAGTGGTAAATTGCTGACTAGCTCCATTATTACTTCTACTTTAAAGACTTTAAGAAACGTGTCTATCAGTTTTATTAATGCATAAATTACACTCATGTACTTGGTATCAGTTGGATATTTTTGTCCTACTTGGCTGGTAGCATCTGTTCTCAGATTTAGATAAGTCTGAGACTTTCAGAGCGTGAACTGTGTAACAGAACATTGTTTTTACCTTGGATGTTTTTTTTTCCTCTTTTCTCTTTCAAAATGGACCAGAAACTCAGACTCCTAAATGCAGGCAGCTAAATCTATGGCTATTCGTTCTTTTGAGTACTAGGTATAGGGTAATTCCCTCACCTGAAGATACTGACCTTTGACATCTGGAAAGATATTTAGTGTTGTTAACATCATTGCCTGAACTTACCTGTGTGTTCCAGCTTTGTGGAGCAGCATTGTCTTGCTTCTTTTTCAACATAAAAATTAATGTATGAGGGTGTATTACGACACTGGAGTGTAATTAAAGGGGATGTTTTGGTCTTTTGTTTTTCAAGAAGCCTCTGTTTTCATGGGTCTTTAGACATTCTGAGAAGGTCAGTGAAGTAGAATACTAATTAATGGTTCAATAAATGATGTTATTTGAAGCATTTTTCTTTATATTAACTGGGGGTTGGAGTAGATCTTAAATTTTGCCAGTTGAGGAGTGCTTTTAGTCCTGTGTAATCAGAGGCATTGCAGCTTTAACATTAATTGAAAAAACCTAAATCAGAGAGCACAGCATTATAGCTGTTGAGTGAAACAACAGCGGATTGCCAAAATGCATGGTACTATGTTACCAGATTTGTGAGAATTATACGAAAATCTGGAACTGATCAAGAGATGCATAAAATAGCTAGAATTGTTTATCTTGGCTGTTCTGAGATGAAGTCACTACATGGATGGAATAATTCTGAAGTGCAGCTTGTGAAAACTGACAGAAATTAAGATCTCACAAAGCTGAGGAAAAAAATGAGGTTGGAAATCAGCCAGCAGGGGAAGAAAAAAATCCAAAAGCTAGATATTTTTGACATGCCTCAGATATATAAAGGGAGATGGTATGGGTGAAAGACTTTTCTCATTCCCAGATCATCTGAGCTGTAAGGAAGAACCACTTTCTAATAACCCTTTAGCTTCCTAGCATAAAATGTACCTGTCAGTTAAGTCTGTGGGTTTTATTATAGTGCTGTTGAACAGGTAGTGCAGGGAAATATTGCTCAGATTACTTAGTCCTCAAATGGGGACAACAGAGGAGCAGCAGAAAACATTTAGCTGTCACTTAACCTAGCACCTGAAATATTCTGAAGCTTTAATCACATAATAAATGAGATAATAATAGACTTAGTCCTAAATGTTGCAATCAAGCTGCTTGACACGGTGCTGTGGAAATTCCTCCTGGGAGCTCTTCGTGAGCCAGGCTCACTGCCTCTCCACAAAGTGCCCCTCATTTGGAGCACTGGGCTTCCAAGCCCTGCTGAAGTGAACTCCCCTTTGTGATTAATTCCTGCATTTCATGAAGTGACTATTTGAAGGCAAACACCATGCTTACGTGAGGCACTTAGCATGTTTTGATAATATATATGCACGATTTTCAGTTATTTCATAATATAGTTACAGAAATGATTCTAAATGAAAATATTTTACTGAGAGCTTAGACTCGAGTGAACCACGGAGGTGCAAAGTGGAGCCCTGCGGGGGAAGCCTGGCAATCATCAGAACAAAGGTGGACGTGTAATGCAGAAACCTAGAGAGGGAGTCACCAGCAACACCCTCAGGAAATGCAGTAGTCATTAGGTCATTTCTTCTATAATTGATAAACTAGCCAAAAGTATAGTTTCAGCCAACAGCAGTGAAAATTACAAACCATCTAATGATAATCATGCTCAAAATCGTAAGGATTATTGCTGCTTCTCTTGCTGCTGTTTTCTTACTTTACACTTTAAAGGTCAGGTACTTTTGACAGATGAAAGTTTTCTCATCCTATACTTTATCAAGCATAAGACAAACCGAATTTTTGGTTTTTTAAATGAGCCATTTGTATAAGGTGGCTGTGTGCTTGTCCTCTTCAGTAGCCTCAGGCTCTGCATATTTGTTTTCTGCCTTCCTCTCCCTGTGTGGAGCTCACTCTTTCTCTGCACAGCTTTCACAAATGGAGCTGGTTATGTATGATACAGCGCTGAAGCCTAAGAACAATCCCCTTGTTTCCTTCAATATACCTTGGATCCCACTCATAATTTGCACAGTGGTGCAAGTAAGAAACAGCTTTGGTCATGATGGGTGACTATCACCATAATTCTTACTCACCTGAAGCTGCTACCACACTATAGTAAAATAAATGGGTGCTATGGCTTTGCTCAAAAGAAGAAAACAAATGCTAAATCCTTGGGACAGGGGCTGAGCATAGCAGCACTGATTTTAAAGAAGCTGCAGTGACTGACATGAGTGGAGTATGTAACCACGTAAGGGTACACAGGTCACCAGGGAGCTGACGTTTCAAACACTCCTGCTAGGCATCCCCTTTGGCACTTTGGTTGGCCTAGTTGGGAGCAAATAATGAGGAAAACCAGTGATTCAAGTGAGCACTGTGTAGCACTTTTCTCTCTCTGCTTCTCTATATTCACACAAATCATCAAATATTTAGTTTTAGCCTGTTCAGTCATTTCTCTTCTAAACATAAGGCAGGAGGTGTCACAAGAGTAAATGTCTCTCACGAGAGTTTCGGCATTTCCCCATTTGGACTTGGTTGAAAGTTCTGCTACAAATCTTGTTCTTATAATACTGCCACTTTACCAAACAAACTTACCAACACCTTACCAAACAAGTAAGTATATTAAATATTTCCCCAACAATGTGTAATACAAGTTCACTTTATTTTAGTTTTTAGACCAAAGAATGCCACTGCTCTCACTTTAGTAAGCTAATTTCCCACATTTTGACTACTATAGACTTCTCTTTTTAAACTGTGCTGCCATGTGGCTGCATTTGAGTTATACTCATAGCTCATTTGGAAAATTGTAGATGAGAACTGGCTCCAAAACGTGGTACTAGAATGTGAGCTGTGCTTTAATTTGTGTTTATGTTAGTTTGTGTTATTCATATTTAGGGGGAAAATCAACATAGATGTTGGTGGGCACACACCCAAAAAACAACTTTATGTGCCAAAGCTTTTCTTGCTCAGTTCTGTTTCTATTGGTCTTGCAGCAAGCAGGTGAGTGAGATCTTGTGCCCCCCCAGCAGACCAAGGGATCCCCTCTCCTGATGCTACACCAGCAACTCCATTTCAAGCCCTGATAGGAATGTAGCTGGAATCAGAGGTAGCTGTGGTCCTCAGCTAGCTGACTGTGCATTCAGATCAGAGCCAGTTGGCAGAGATCACAACAGCCCCATCTGTGTGCTAGACTGCTCCAACCCAATCTGCTGAGGAGGATGGATTCAAACCAGCAAGGACCAAGAGCAAATTCTTCTACTTAGTATCAAGGAAAAATTGTTGTACTTCACTGATTAGTGGAGAATGTTCCTAATATATGTGTGTGTATGTATATATATATATATATATATATATATATATATATGCATGCATATGTATGTTAATATTTTGTAAATCTAACCTTTGGAATTCTTTCAAAAATTACAGTGCTATTTGGATCAGGTTTAGATTTATACAAGCAAGTCTGTCTGGTTTTTATTGTTCTGTACCAAATAACTGTTAGCTCATTTTGCCTAAATGTAATGGCATCATAGAAGCTGGAGATTATCAAGTTTCTACGTGTTTTCCCAACTAGGAGAAAAGCTGTCATGTCACTGGATAGATACCATGGAAAGTCACAGGAAAGTAGGAGAATCTACAACCAAATTTTGCACATACCCTCGCAGATATCGAAGCCAATCAATTGCAGCACACCAAACCTTAAAAAAATTAGTCTGTTACCCTGCTAGTTTTCCTTGGGGCTGAATGAATTCGTTTCACAACACTACTCTTTCTGATCTTTTTCCTGTGATAATTTAATTGTTAGAAAGTTGTTTTTTCCAGAAGGTCTCTTGGAGATTGTCTGATGCTCAGTTTCACTTTGTTGAAATTTGTGGAAATTTGAGGGGGTCTTTGAAATACTATTGTAGTCACTTAGGGCACATTTCAGAGCCTTCAATGACACTGCAGAGACTGAAGTATGTGACTCACTGAGTAAATGTGGCTCATGCTAATTGTCTGGGGACCTATGTTCTAGTAATATATTGAGTTTCCTGCTCTGAGATCATTTTAGTCAATAAAAGTCTGGTTTCTTTGAATGCAGGAAATAGCTGAAACCCAAAACTGAATATCACTATAATGGACATCTTAGGAACCCCACAGAAAAAATGAAATTAGGCTATGGGCACAGGCCTTGTTAGAGGTGACTGACTCTATTCCCTTCTTGGAAAAGCTGTTTCAGTTGCACACATGCAGTGCTAAGTAATTGCTTTGCATCATTAATCCATTTTTCAGTACAAATTGGTCTCATTAAAATTGGCTGGTGAGAGTCAATATAGCTAACTCTTCTAGAGAAATATGTTGCTGTGCTTAAACAGGCAATCTCAAATCTGCCTTTGCTGGCTGGCAAGGCAGAAGTTGCAAGTGCTCTGTTGCAGCAGTAAGGATCACAGTGCATACCATGCAACAATATATCATCACTCCTTACAGCAACATGCCAAGGGCTTGCTGATACTGCCAGACTTCAGAAAATACCCTGGAAATGGTTAAATTCACAAGGACAAACTTTATCCCACTGTACCCTGCAAGTCATAAATAGCAAGAGTACTGTAATTTCTCAGGTGGGAGAGGTAAACTGTGGTGAGTGTCAGCATGATTTATAGATCTTGATTTGTGTAGGCAAAGGGCAGCATGTCTTTGTGTCATGTATAGGTTGTGCATATCTGCAGAGACAATCAGTATTTGACTTTACCCTGTATTCCTGAGTAACTCCATGCTCCGTGTTGTTTGCCTTCAGCAAACATTCTTCACTGGTTTGCATTAAGTATTTTCAGTGATTGATAGTCTTCTTGTTCAAGGATTGATAAATGTGAATCTGCTTTTCATCTTGGCCTAAAGGGACCCATGATGGAGTGGAGCTTTTGGGGGTGTTTTTTCTATAAGCTTTGAAAAGAGGCTGCAAGACTTGATGTTGAGTCATGGGGGAATGTGATTTATAATGTGTGGCTTGGTCTATCACTCATTATGCAGCATAATCAACTAAGTGACCAGTTCAGGTGGGAATAAAATCACTTGCAGTTTTCTCAGAGAACATGAGTGGACAGATATCCTTTGGCAGACTATTAGCCAAACTCCAATCTGAGAAGCAAACTATGCTGTCTTTGAGTGAAGAGCAATATCATGTTCTGGTAGAGAAACATGAGAAAAAGAGCAGTGCAGAAGGGGCATCTGTGTGCAAATCAGAGCAACTGTTTTGCCAGGTCTTTAGTGATAGCAGGTTTTGACATCTTCACTAAGAATAATGGTTTGAACTGTAGAAAAACATAGCTGCAAGGTTAGGTACGTGTGAGATCTATGAGTCAAACCAGCGGGGACTGTCCTAAAAAAACCCATGAGATATGCAGACCTTGGAACATCTGAATATAGTTTGGAAACTGTGTTTGACATAAGAGGAAACAAGATCTTAACTAAACAGCTATTAAGGCTTAACATATAAATGCTTATTTACACCAACATATCCAGGAAATTTTAGCAATTAAAGTATGAAGTGAAAGTGAACAGAATTTAAAGGAAACAAAAGGAGCATTTAGTGAAGAGGATTTAAAGAGGGCAAAAATCCATTATGAAGTTTCCAAGATAAAAATCAAAGCTTTCTGATGATCATGGAGCTTTTGCATTATAAAAATGTGGTGGGGATTTGCTATTGGCTAAATGCTAGTGCACCTATGAAAAATCATTCACTCATTCTCCTCTGCTATAGTTGAGCAGAGGAGCGGAAAAGAGCAATTAAAAAGGGTTCATGAGTTGAGGTAAGGATTGGGAAGATATACTTTAAGGGCAAAACAGGCCCAAAACTTAAAAGTTATGAAGAAAAATTTATTAACAATTAAAAGAGGATAATGAGAACTAAAATAAACCTTTAGAACACCTTCCCTCTCCAACCCTTCTTTCCTTCCCAATGACAGTGCAGGGAGACAAGACATGGGGTTTTTAGTCAGTTTGTCACTTCTAAAAATCTTTCTTCAGTTTGCTTAGGGAGAGGAGTTTCTTTTGCTATGCCATGGGGTCCTTTCCATGGGAGACAGTTCTCTTGAACTTCTCCAACATGGTTCTAATTTTCATGAGTAGCAGTCCCATCCAACCTTCTGCAACGTGAGTCCCTTTCATGGGCAAAGCAGTCTTCTCACAACTGTTTTATTATTTGGTTCATGGGGTCTTTTAAGGATGAGGTGTTCTAGGATAAAAGCAAGGGTCCTCTTCCTCTCTCTCTCTGGAAGCAAAGATTCTCTCTGTTCAAGCCTCTCACCAGATCACAGCTTCTCAGCATCCACACACTCCATGGCAAGCACCTTTTTCTCACAGGCTGTGGGTGAATTCTGCATCCCCCCATGCCCTTCATGAATTACAGGGAAAGCTTCTTGTATTATTGTCTTCACCACAGCTTGCAGAAGAATCTCAGCTCTGATGCCTGGAGCACCTCCTCATCCTTCCCTTCCCTCTTTTGCACTGACCTTAGTGTCGCCATGTTGTTCTGTTGAGGAATATTTACTGCTAAGACAATTTAAAGACTCAAACATTAAGTACGCTGCTACACTAACAAAATAAAGTTGCCCATGTCACCAATGGAGAACAATTGTAATTCTTCAAGCTTAGGGTGGCAGCTCTGCCTAATACTTATAACCTCTTACTTTTGCTCTGGTGGATTCTGCTTTCCCTGGTGGCCTAAGAAATCTCATATCTCCTCTTGTGAATCAGAAGAGAAAAAAGCAAGCAGAGAGGTGAAATAGTTGGTTACACACATGAAACAAACAATTAGTAACTGCTGGGGCAGTAGCAAAGTTGGAATATAATGAAAGGTTTCATTTTAATATCATGCAAATGAGATAAAGCATAACAAGAGGGCCTGAAACAAAAATGTCTTGAAAGGGAGGGAGGGAGGGAGGGAGGCAGGGGTGGAGAAAGAGGGAAGTGTGTGACAGGTGCTTGTGTGTAGGAATAGTGAATTAGGGCAGCTGAACCAGAAAACATAATATATATGTGTTTCTCACTTCCCAAATGAAGGGACACCTTTTCAGGTACTGTTTGAATGGCAGTGATTAAAGAGGATTTTCAGGTTAAATGCAAGTACTCCAGTTTCCTGTAGACAATGTTGGATATGAATTTGTAGAGGGTATCTTGTCATCTACTAGGTAGCAAACTTGTTTGCTGTGGAAGGAAACAGCATCTTTTGAACCCTTTAAAATTGTTAAATAAATGTCACAAGGTAAATAAAATTCAAAGAACGAAGTACTGATAGGAGTTGTAGAAGAAATGATATACAATAGGCATCTCAAAAGATGTTTTGGTTTTGTATAGCAATGGTATTTGAATTTCTTAAAAAGCAGTTTGTTTAAAATATCAGATCCAAAAAGCCTTTGGTGTGGAATGTTAAAAATGCAATAAATTTTTTAAGTTTCACAGTGAATTTTCATTTGTGGGCCAGAGGTTATTTAGGTATTTACTTGATGTGAAACAAAGTGATGAGCCGCTTTTCACTGCAGGAACAAATACTGTGATCAAGGAAAGGAAAACCACATCTGCATTAGAACTAAGTGGTAGCTGCTGTTATTGACTCTTTAAATCCAACCCAAACAAACAAAAATATTTCAGCTATTATATCTTAATGCAGCAGGGGAGCACATTATATCTGCTATTGTTGGCAAGCTGTGAAATAACATTTGTAGATCAATTTACATAATTTTAAGCAAAATACTTCCAATACATGCTTTTAAAGATAATTTCACTCCAATCTGCTTCTTTATAGCAAGTTTTGCTAAGATGTTTTTATGCTGGGGTGTGAAGGAAGACTTTGCTAAAGCCAGCATGGCTAAGGACAAGCTTTCATGCATGGACTCCACATACACTGATTATAATCAGACATAAATTTAATACTCCAGAAACCAGGGAAGCTATATAAAATGAAACTGGGAGGTGCCAGCCAAGCCTTAAGGCTATGAAGAGAATCAAAATAGTAATACAGGTGTGAAAGAGTCAGTTGGATTCTCTGTGGGCTCGTGGCAAGAATGGCCAGTTTTTATTGCGCGCTTTGTGATATCCTTGGTCTCACACGGGTCGCTCAGGGCTGGACACACTGAGATGCCTTTGCACATCCCAGCACCTGACCCAGTAACCTGATACTTCCTCTCTCTCCCCTGACAAGGTGCTGAATTTTTCCCCACACAGTGTGATAGCTTTTTGAGGGCTTTTTAAATGAGGTTTGTTTTCTTTTGCTGTTGTTCTACCAACAGTTCAAGCCTGACCAAAGTTTCTATAATAGCTTATTGGCCATTCCAGATTTGAACCAGTTCAAATTGGTTCAAACTGTATTCAAGTTGAATACAGTTCCAGTATTTCAACTGAACTGAGACCTACATCTTTCATGTGCAGGCTGCTCCTCAAGACTCAAACAGGATGAATGTGCGTTACCTAGTATGCTACCCTCCCAATTTTTTCCTAGAGAGCGAAATTTTACTATATATAACAGAGAAAAGTGGGATGGAAATCCTGTTTCAGGAATTTCTTTTTGCAGCCTTTTTTTTTTTTCCACCCTAGCCTTTACTGCTTTCCAGAGAAAAGAAGTTAAAATGATTGAGCTGAGTCTCTTTAAATCTTTAATCAAAGTATTGGAATGAAAACAGAGAACTTTAAAAGTCAGAAGTCTTATCTGCAGGAAGCAGCTAATATCATCTATTCTTTAAAAATTATTCATATCAAGCTATTGGAGCAAATTTTCTTTGGGCAAGGAATTAAAACAAAGTGATAGTGTGGGGCCAAATGCATTCCTTTACATAGCTTGATTTTACAGAGAGGCAGAGATGGTGCAAAGCAGCTGAATGATTATAGAAGGTAAAAGCAGCAGTGGTTCCGATCTGTGACCTGCCATTTCATGTCAAGATCCAAAAAGATCATCTCAAGATCTTCTCATCAAAAGCCTCTTCTTGCTCCCTCATCTTTGATTTTTTTTTTTAGCAGGAACTAGGGAGCAGAGCTAGGGGTAAGGATACCAAGCTGCCCATTTCTCTGGCAGCCTTTAATTGCACAAGCAGCAGATACTGCTTCCTCCAGACTCTGTGGGCCATTTGAATCCTGTGCATTGGAGGGGAAACAAGGTGGAATGGGGGCTGCTGTAGGAGGCCAGGCAGAGCACTCTGGACAGTGAAACAAGCTGAGATACCAAGTCCTGCCAAATGCAGAGAAAAACTGGGGCTGTGTTTCTGCAGGAGGAGAACGTAGGCCAAAGTTACCAATTGTTGCCTCAAGATTTTCAGTAGCAGATGAAATAGCTCATGGAAAGGTGGTATTCAAGCAAATACCCCGATACTTTTGGTTCAGTGCAGTCTGTATTTGGGTAGAGATCACCATGCTGAACTAGTCATCCTAAGCTTGTGTTTCATGCACTTCAGCTTAGGCAGGCCAGAAAATAGCTTGGTAATGCCACATGAAATATCTTGGTGTATATCTGACAGCTCATTGAGGGAATATCGTGTAAAATTGATCACCTGACTCCCTTACTCAAAAATAAAATTGAGTTGGTATAGTGAGGTAAACATTGGTGAGAGTGTTTGAATGCTGTTACAGGAAATTAAATCCTCTGCATATATGGCAATATTTATTTTACATTTTGTGTGCTTCAATAGGAAATGAAGTCATATTTATCTTTGCTCTATTGCAAGATGAATCAAGCTCCAGAGCAAGTTACAGCATCAGTCTCCAATGGTTTTCAACCTAAAAAGCTGTATCTCTGAATCCTTGTTGCCTTGCCTTACATTTATGCTCCTGCATAGAATGGAGACGGCAAAAGCCCTTTGAGATGCCTTTTCTGCTTGCAGATTTACTTGCTGTGGTATTGTTGAGTGGGGAACGGGGAAGTAAGAGTAAATTATTTCTGCATTTAGCTGGAATAACTTGCCCTCCTGACTCTCCTCAGACATTTGACCAATAGGACTTTTTTGGCAGCATCATCAATATCGTCAGAAATAAAAGTACTAATATATCACTCAGACATTGGGTAAAGCTAGTGACAATTCTGAACATCATATGGATACATGAATTAAACTGCTGTTAGATCTCACTAATTAATCTAAATAACACAATAATACATAAAGAGAAGAAAAACCCCCCAACTTTTGTAACTTATTTTCTTCCTTTCTACCTTAGGATCTTCTTTCTGCATTAGAAATTAATATAATTTGTCTTGATCTGGTCCTGCTTAAGTGAACAGCAAATTGCAAGGTGGAATGGAATGTAAGATTTGCTTTACTTCATGCCTTGAATTAGTTTATTTAGTGCACTTTATTCCTCATTCATATGACCACAGTGCCCATGACTTGAAATCAACAAAACACAGTTATCCTGTAGAGCAAAATGTGCTGTAGGAAAGTTTGCAAGTTTAGACCTTGTAAGGGAAAGAAAACAGTGAAATGAGAAGTTTCTAGTGATAATTGAGTAATACAAATTTGTCATATGTTAGAGTTGAGTGACTTTTTTTTTTTCTTCCTAACTGTAACACTCAAAAAATGTGATAGCAGAGAAATTATCTTATCCTGCTTCTTTATTCCTAGCTCAGTAGTTGTTTGGGTTCCAGAATTTAAAAATTACTTTCTCACAGAAAGCCCTTATCTAACATATGGCATTGTCTCTGCAGAGACTGAATGCCTCATGACCATAGAGTGATTTTATTTTCACAATAGCAGCACCCTGAGCTGAGAAAATTTTCAACCCTGCTACTTGGGTGGGGTAGAGGGAGAGAGAGGAAATGAAGTGCCTTGCTTATTTTTCTCAGCTAACTGCTGCTGAGAAGCCTGTCTTTCCTTCCATTGTCTGTAAAGGGGCTGTGACTTTCATGGATGCTAGGAGGATCTTTCTTCTCTCTGTATGGGGAAGCTGTGTCAGGCCATTGGTGATGTGGGACACAAAGCCACCAGCACATCATCATTGCTTTAAGAAGTGAGTATTGAGCCTGGTGATGGTATGGGAAAACGGGGCTGTAATCTGGCTTTTGAGGCACAGAATGAAACTGGGAACATTGCAGTTTAACTGAATTTAGTATTACAATCAAGTAGTGCACAGGAGCTAAGGCAGAAGAGGTGGAGCTCATACCCTTTCTTCCCAGCAGCACCTGCTGACCAGTATTTTTCTTCTAACGTTTTCTTCCTTCTACCCATTGCATTAAAAACACACCTTAATCGACTCTTCATCAGAAACCTGCCCTGGTGGTTCAGTAACCACTGTCATCAGCACAAGTGAATGAGTCACCTTGTCCTGGCCATGTGGAGGTCTGCAGAACTGAGGTGCACATCCCAGTCACCTTTGGCCAAAATGCTGATATAGGTGTTGCACCCAGGGATACATCTGCAGAGGTGAAACAACCCCAGTGGAATGTGTTCTGCATGCTCTTGAAATAGCTACTGTGAGCTCCTTTTACCTTCCAGAGTGAAGAATTTGGTGAAAAGCCTTCCTGTTGCCATTTTAAACAATCCACTGTGAGAGGTGGCTCAGCAGCTCCTTTAGGCCTGTGGCCTAGGAGTATTTGACTGCATAGCCAGTGTTTTTATGCAGTGTCTTTTCTGTATAAAAATGTGAATACTCAGCACCAAGTAGCTGTAATTAAGCACTTTGTTTTTTTCCTGAAAGCTCTAAGTATATTAATAGGTATCCAAAATGTATTAGAAGCAGGGTATATATTTGTTTATGCTAACAATAAATACTTCATTTCTTTAGGCGTCTCTTTCTCTTCAACTTTTTTTCCTCTTCATAGCAGCTCTGAAGCATAATGCAACTGTTTTCCAACCTGTCTCTAACCATGGTTTTAGTTTTGTTTCCTTTGCTAATGAAAAGAAAAATCAAATCAATTTTATCAAGCTACCTGTAAAGTACAGAGAGCATTTACTTTAATTAGGATACTGCTTTACACAAGTGATCTAAAGAATCCTGTTAAATGTCATTGCTCTTAATAAAGAAACTGCAGAAGTTGAAATGGAATTTTGAAAAGGAGAGTTGAGTAATATGCTTAGCTGTTCAATCATGTTGACTGATGTACTCACGAGCTGTGTTTTAATTTAACAAGTTGGATTTTCTTTCTAGAGTAAAAGATTAGGAGAAGTCTTTGCTCTAAACCAGGTAATTCCACAGTTGCCTGCTCTTTGTTTAGCAGCTGTTATGCCACCCTCCATTCATCCTGGCAGTTGGCACAATGCAGATAATGATGAGGTAATGATGAGGAAGATGAAAAATGCTTTCATTGTCTCATTTCTGACTGATTTCATATGCCAGATTCTTCAAACCAGAGTAAACACAGTGCTGATTACAGTCTGATTTTTGATTCTTTTCAAGTTTATTTTTAAGAAATATAAATTTCCTTCAGAATATGTCTGGTCCTTCAGTCTTATCTGTATGGATATAGCCTGTATCATTAATTCATTGGAAGTAGGTGCTTATCCTCTTGCCATTGTTGACTGGATTTGCAAGATTTGATCTCTTAATAAGAACCTGTGTATTCTGCAGTGAGGAAACATTGTATGATGAAGATCTACTCATATATAGCACCATTTTGGAATTAATCTTGCAATCACATTGAATGCAGGATTAGCTCTGAAACCCCTTTCTTCTATCTGACACACACTAACCTACGTGTCTGAGAGCCAGCCAACTGCTCTGGGGAAGTGGAGCCATTGTTCAGCTGCTCTGAGCTGGTAAATACACAGTGGTAAAGACTTGTTCCTGGCTCTTCCTCTCCTTGATTCAAAACTGGTGAGGGCAAACCTGGCCTGCATTCAAGACAGAAGTCCACAGTCAATGGACTCATTCAGAGAAATATTTTTCTGCTTACTCGTTCACCATGCCTGTTCTAGGCCTACTTGAGTTCCTTACACCTTGGCTGCACATGTGAAACCCCTCATTCTGCAGAGAGGAATTTAACCTTCTGTTCTTACTTCCGTCTATGAGTGAGATTGTATCCTCTTTTTAGCACAACTGTGTGGTCACAGAGCCCCTGAGCAATGCACAACGTGGAGTGGTGATTTTGTGTTAAGTGTGTTATTGTTTTCATTTTTTTATAGAAGCATTTCTTTAGATGGAGAACTGTCTGAATTTTATCACATCAGTCAAGTGCTGGTTGAGTTGTGAAGGAACTTATCCCCATAGACACGGACTATAGTACTGAATATATCTGTCTCTCCTCGATATGTGCAGAAATTTGAAAGGAAAGGATCAAGCAGTTCTTTAAAGTTCAGATCCTGAAATCGATAAATTTTCATCTGCTTCCATCTGCCCTCCCCCAACTGCTACTTAATGATCTCTAATATCTTTAGACAGAGAAATGCATTGTAGGATTTTGGACTGACCTGGTTTGAGGATAAAGTACACGCTGCAGAAGAAACAGGAAAAGAAAGTGAAAAGAACACAAAAGCAAACATTCAGTGGTGATCAATGTTTGTAGATAGGACGTCAGGGTGAAATAGATTATGAAAGCATGAAGATTTGGCAATTGAAAAGGAAAATAAAAAGTGTTCTTGATAGTTAAACATTGAAACTTTTTTGAAAGGGGGCTGGTGTTGTAATGAAAACAACATCTGGCTGTGATTGCTAAAATTTGATTGCAAAAGGAAAAACTGAATGATGTTATCTCACACTGATTGACATTAAAAAAAACGTGAAAATACGGACATTTAAAAGGAAAGTTAGACAGATGTTGCAAAGCAACAGCTGTTGGAGATGGACAAGCTTTCTCTGGGGACCTATTGCCAAGGAAATATAAGAGCCTCATTCTGATTGCCTGCTGCTACAAATCAGCATTAGCTCCACTGAAGTCAAACTTGTGCCAGTGCAAAACTGGCGTAAGATCAGAAATAGGTATGGAAAGCAAAGTAGAGTAATAGAATATGGCAAAGTTCTATCAGGAATCTTAATTGGTTTGGCATTTTTGTCACATGTACCTGGCTTTGTAACCATATTTATTTTTTATGATTGATGAGCATACTCAAATACTAGCAGCATGATCATACTCCACCAGGTGGATCACTCAGAGGACTATTCTAGACACAGGAAAAGGAGAAAAGGGTAGGTACTGGTCCATCCTCTTGTGCAGTATCTCAGTGAGAGAAAGCCGGTGCTTACCTATTCTCAAGGATACACAGGGGGTAAGATGGGGGCAGAAGGAAGATGACTTGAGCCTGCTGTGCTTCACATCTTGTTGAAGATCCTCAGTAATTGTTTCCAGTGATGGAGTGCCAAACCAGGATTGCTTGGCACTGAGACATACCCGAATCCCCAGCTTTGGGACACTCTCTGAGCTCTGCAGCCCAACAATCTCATGTGCCCAGGCTGGAGGTGCCCTGGCTCATGGCAGAGCCATCAGTCAGTGTGGGTGAGCTGCTCGGACTGGGCAGCAGGAATGCCACCTTCCTGCTGCTGTCAGCAGTTATAGACCCGGTGCTGTGGCTGCTCCACACAGAGCCCCTAGCCTGAGGAACTCCCCATGTGCATGAGCTTCATCCTCAGCTGAGGTAAAGTAAATAAAGCCTACAAAGAAGAAAACATGCTTCCCAGCCAGCCTTTCTTATTGTGTTTTTCTAAACAATTCTTTTGGTCTATAGGGAGGTTTTATTTTTCACTCTAAACTGTGACTATGTTAAGGGCAAGCAGTTTCTTCACACCTTTCTTAACTTGCTGCAAAGAGCCTGGGTGGGGGTTGCTGTGTTGTGGTGAATAATCCCTTATCCTCTACATCATGGACAAATGCTGGCTGCTAGACAAAGAACTGGAAGTGAGTGTGAGCAGATTTATAAAGTTATGGTAGGGGAAGGGGGATATGACAGAATTAGGAAGGGACAAAGTACTGGAAAATCAGAATAGATTTCCAAAATAATTTTTAAGAGGCTGTTGTTAGTGACAATGTTTTAACATAGTGTTTTGTTTCTAGGTGAACCAAAAAAAGAATATGCTCAGAGCCCCTGATGCAGTTCAGAGAAAGGGAGCAGGGATGGAAATGATTGGGAGAGGGTTGATATTTAGAGGAAAATTTGCATGGTCTGCTTTACACAGCAATCTTGCCTTGGTAAAGCTGAAGTCAGGGCATGTGCACACACGTGCCAATTCAGAACAATTTACTGTGTCTTCTCTCCTGAGTGCTGGGAAACCATAAGCACTCCAGGGAGAGCAGCCCTGCAGCACGAGCACAGAAACACAGCTGCCCCAAGCACTGACAGCTCCCTATTAGTGCTGCCCCACAAGCATGGCGTAGAAGCACAGAATATAATTCCATTCCATTTGATCTGCTCTCAGAGAAAACATAAGATTAAGTAAGTCCCACCACTGCTAACTACTGGCTAACAGTAGAAAGGATAAATGTTCTGCCTCCCTCTCTCATCAGGCAGTTAACTGCACGCATCCTTTGCCAACCACATGTACTTTGCGCTTCAGCAAATTTTTTTTTTGCTGAGAGGAATAAGAATAATGTGGCTCATCTTTCCCCTGGCTTTCTTATTTGTTTCTGAATCTTCTGTCTCTTCCTCTCAGACCTCCTCCAAAGAGCATGTTGTACAGTGGTTTTCTTCTACAGAAACCAGATTTATGGGATTTACAGCATAGGGGGGGATCTACTTTGCAGTGACTGTTAACCCTTGGGTATCAACAGATGTTTTCAATGTGAAGGAAAAAGAAAATCTATTCACATTTGTATTGTGTGTTATTGTTGTATTGAGATCAAGGGGGTCACCCAACTGAAAGCTATCCCATAGTAATACTTTCTTGTTATACAGCAGAATAGTTTCCAAACAGATTACTGGCCCTGGCAAGAAGTAGCAAAAGTGTGTTCCAACCGTTAATAAAAGAATCTTTTTCAGGAAACTAGTATTGTCCAAGTAGTTCTGAGGTTTTAGGTGGTAAGGCAATAGCACAAAAATAATGTCCTCCCAGTTTGAATTCATTTATGCTAATTGATTTTAGATATGTGTTGTGGTATAGGAGGCCTGTTCCTTGCTTAGTTGGTTGTTTAATTCTGCCTGCAAATCTGCCATTCATGCTTCCTGAACTCAGGGTTGGTTTTTTTTTAATATTTATCACCTTTACAGAAATGTGCTGTAACTGGTTTTTCCCAGCATGGGCTATATATGTGGGAATCTCTGCTTCATCTCAGTACATATCCAGGTGGCCAGTTGTAGGTAGCCCAGTGTGTGCTCTCCCCACCACCCAAGCTGATGCTTAGGCAAATGCCAGTCTGGAAATCCCAGCCAGCCTTCCTCTCCATGGCCCTGACACCAAGCCAGAGTGACTGCTGGAGCTGCCTGGCATCCAGCTGATTCTGTGTGCAACCAGAACTGCCTCTTTCTGTAGATGTAGCTCTACATGACCTTACATTTACACTGTGATGCAAATAAGCCATTTTGATAGCGAATATTATTTATACAATGATATTTCAGGTCTCTGTATTATTTCTGACATTGCACGTTCTCATAATTATTTTTTGCATTTACAGAAAACTCCTTTTCTCTTTAACCATATATCAAATGTACCCATCCTCAATGAATTTGAATTCATGGCTCACTTGGCCTTCATAGGAATATAAAGAAATGGTGTCTGCTCTTGAAGCAAAATTTCAATATTTGGCTGCAATTCCAGTTTATTACAGCTGGTGTCAGTCATAAATCCTCTCAGACTTCCATCCTTAAGTGGAAGGCTCATCAAATTACTGCTTTCCATTTGCTGTGTTTACTGTTTGCATTAAAAATACTTCAGAATGTTGTTAATATGTTTTAAGCAAAAATTCAGCTTCAGTTCATCAGACTCAAAACATGGAGATAAGTCTTGCCAGACCTATGGTGCATTGTCATCTAATGATTAGACAGAGTTTATCACTTCTTGTGTTCTGTGCCACATAATTGAGGTCTCGTCCCTTCCAGAAAGTCAAAGATTTCCTGTCTGCTGCAGTTATAGGGAGTTTTTTATATGAGGGTAGCAATGGATATCATGTCAGATTGCATTGGATACTGCAGATTGAAAGGTTACCATTGGGGAACTCACCTCCATGATGATCCAATTAATATTTTTAAAGTTTTTTTAACTATTATTTTTTGTGGCAGAGCCTACCCCTTTTATTCCTGAGCAGTGTCTAAAATAATGCATCCTTGAGATGGACTGGAATCTTGCTTATATTTAAACATTAGCTGATAATAATTTTATGCATCATGTAAACCTTTACATAATGAAGTGCTTAGGCATTCACCTCATGCAGTAATATTTGCTTTTTGATGACAAGCTAAATTGTCACTGGTGTGTGTAGCATTCCAAATGCCCTTTCCCATTACAGCCTGGTTTGCTTTGAACGGTGTGGTTGCATTTTAAATTAATAATATAATATTAAAACACTTATTAGAAACAGCAGCTTCTGAATGCTTAGCCCTTCCCAACTGGAATATCTGTGGGTTAAGTGTGGGTTTGATCTAAAGAAGTGCTATTTTTCTATTATCTCTCAAAGGACTTTCTCCCTGTTATTCCAGAAGTGAATCTGACCCTCAGTGCAAATCCCCACTCTTCTTTCCTTCTCATATGCAGTGTTCTGTGACAATAGAAATATAATGTTCAACTTTGGTTTGTCTTGTTAACAGCAGGTGGTTAGAATATTGTGCTGCCATTTCAGTCACATTTTTACACTTGTCCCCTACTGTCTTGGCTGATGGCCAGCACGGTGATTTATGCTTTGTTTGCCTCCAGATGTGATTATTGCTTTTCTTTCCTGGATGGGCTCTCTGAAAGAGTTCTTCACACATTAAAACGTTGAAGCTCTTAAATCAGGGCCTTGCTTAAACTAATTTTCAGTGAAAATGAGCATAAAAACTCTTAAAGGAACAGAAAACACCTGGACAAAATTTTTATATCAGTAGAAATTGAGAAACTAAGTTGTCTTGGCTTTAAAATGATGATGTAAGCTATTAGAGATTCAATATAACCTCATCTTTTTAAGTGCAGCCCTGGGCTATATTTTCTAGTCAAGGGAAACTTTTCTGTGCTGCTTGGTATGTTTAGTAAAAACTCACACTTTTATGGTGAAAAGACAGCTTAAACCTAAGATTTTTATAAGGCTTTGATTTCTTTCTTCTTTTGCTTTAAAAATTACTTTTAATGCCTATTTTAATAGATGTCGAACTTCAAGGAAGTTAGAATTTTAAACTCCTAATCAGTGCTGCATTCAAGGCACTTAACCTTACAAATACTTTCTGTTTCTAGTAAGATTCCCTTTCCTCTACTTCCCCAAGTATCTGCAGAAAATAGTTCACCTAAATGAGTTAGGATCATGGATGTTGAAGGTGAGTACAAAAATAATTATGCTTTGGAGACCAAAGCTAAGAATTCTGAATAAAAAAAAGCGTTTGTTTTTATCCTTGGATTCAGCCCCTCCTCCCCACTACACATACTCTTGAGTTTCTTGCATTTAAGTGTACGTTGCCTCTGACTTAAGTATAAATGGTAGATTCGCATAGTTTTCCATAAGATGTCTCAAGAAAATGCGTTATTAATTTGGAGTAAATATGAACATCTTTGTAGGAAATGGCTTGGATTCAGACATCTGGAAAATGAAAGCATTATGCATTGACCTACTGTAATTTGCTATGATACTGGTAACTTCACATTCATTTGTCTTGGTGGAGAGAGTATTGCATCTAAAAACAGAACTCCTTGTGCTGTATTATTTAGAACAGTACTCCAAAACCAGAGAAGAACCACTGCATCTATACCTAATTAAGCAAGATGCATTCCAGTTCTGCTGCCTTTAGGCACAGGGGGTCAACATGTGTTCATTTGCAAGGGCTTCTTCACTTCTGCAGCAGCAGGAGGCAGATCACCTGTGTAACCACATACAGGTAGTGCAACACTGCCCCACCAGTGACAGGAACTGGTGCTTTCTGCAGAGCAACTGGACCAGTTCATCTCTGGAAGTCCCTGACCCAAGGCAAAAAGGGCTTTTTAAAATTACATAAATAACTGGAGAAAACCATGGGATAACAAAGTGCATGTCTAGCTCACGATTCTATTTATTAACAGAAGAACTGTCCACTGCTGGTTCTTTAGAATGTGTTTGTGCTCCCTTCAATTACTTGCAGAGAGCCGCACAGATCCGGCCCTGTGTCATTGTTTGTATTGCACAGGAACATGAATCAAGTCTGTCACACTTTTGATGTGGCTGCCAAGTCAACAGCACAGTCACTGTAAGTACTTAACAAAACCCACTCCTTGTTTTCTGCCGATGAAGACAGAGCAATTTTTGCCCCTTTGCTTGTTTTTATCACTCTGTGGAAGATTCCTTTAAAAGTGACATTTATCTGTCAGCTGAAAAAAAATGATCTTGTCAGGTGTTGTTCTTAATTGCAGATTTTGAGATTTATGAAGTTCACGTTTTGTTTTTCATTTCAGGACATATCGTCTCAAAAAGCATAAAGCAAATATTATAGCCAGCATTTCAGTTTTATATTTTCTGACTTTGGTAGTTTATTTTTAAAATTACTCTACTTGTAAGGAATCAGATCTAGCAGATCTGATTTTCGTTCCAGAAAGCAGAGGTTTGGACAGGTAGATGTGTACTGAATCCCAAAATACAGTTAAATACAAGCTATCCTAGTCTCTTTATGGGAGAATATTAAGCTGACATTGTCAGTTTAATTTCATCAAAGGCAGAAATGTCCTGTTTCCCCAGGCACTCCAGGAAAAGGTATTTTCAGTTTTGGTCATTATGCCAGGCATAATAGTCTCTTTTCTGATTTGGTGTTATGGGCTTCAAATAGGAAAAGTAGTAGCATGCAGACTGCAGTATATAGAAAAAAATCCATGCACTTTAATTTGGGTTGTCTGTAATAGACAAAAGCTCTGAGGCAAGATAAAGCTATGGTAAAATTCCAGCCCTGGAAATTAGGCAGGCTTTGTTTCTGTATCTAATACTGTTAATCTGGCAGTTTTCGTTACACCACGGATTTGGTTTTGCACTCTTTAGAGTTCAAATCAGTTCTAACTGAATACTTGATGCTGATGTCACAGTTTAAGACCAAATGATGGTGCAGAGACTAAACAGATTTGGGTATCAAAGCACTTCAATCATAGCTTTATATAGTCTTTGAAATTACACATCTCCCCTGTTCTGTGGAAGAGAAGGCATAATCCAGGAATGAAATCAATGAGTTAGCTTAATTGTTCCAGCCTGCCACATGCCCTCCTTTAGCTGTGACCATCCTCTTCCGCACAGTTGTCCCTGGAGATTGAAGACATGATCCCAAACTCTTCTGCAGGGTCGTGTGTCCCCTGGCTGCTCTCCCTGCAGGGCTCCAGGCAGAGAATACCTGATTTTGGGCTGGCTGGTTCTTGCACTCAGTGCCTGAGAACTGGCTCGCTGGTGCTCACCATCTGCTCCTCTCTAAGGTTCCTCTCTGTAGGTGACTTCTCCACCCTCATAACTAAATTACTCCCTTATGCTGTAGGGTTGAGCTGCTACAGCAGGTTGTTTTCTTTAAAACACGTCTGCAGTGAATTTCTCAAACCTCTTCACAATCATTCTTTAAGTGTCAGGTACTGACACTTTGGAATTACTGGATTTAGGTTCTCACCTACAGCCCATTTCTCTGATACCTAATAATAACCATCAACAGTTAATTTTCTATCTCCCTTATGACATTTAAAACAAACAATCAAAAAGCCAACTCCATTGATGCTGCTGACATTGGCCATAAAGCTCCAGCTGTACACTTAGCACAAAAAAATGAAATTAAAATCAGCTGCACCAACAACCACCCCTACATCCCCAGCCCCATTGAAACAGCAATAAGGAAACCTGTGGCTTTAGAGAATACAAGGATTTCTCAATTGGATTTGATACAATTTATTTTCAGTAAGTTTCACAGTCAGGAGAAAAGTTTAAAAGTTGCTCTTTTTAGAGCATAATAAAAAAAAAAAATTAATGGATTCATTTGCATTTTTCTATCAGTTATCTGTGATTCCTACTTACATCCTACAATGCAATACACAGATGAGTCATACAGAGAAACAGTCTCTGCATAGGAAATTACACTGTCATTTCTAAGTAACACTGCTTTCCCAAGCTGAAACAAAGATGGGCCACAGTAATCACAGATAAATCTCCACTGACTTGGAGCACTTGTTTAGAAAACCCACTCCCCCCTGTGTGTGTGAAAACAGAGCCTGACTCAGAGCATATGGAGTGTGCAGTTACTAACTCCCATTAGCTTTGGGGATCCTGGGAATCTTTCAGGATCACCACTTCAGCTATTCTCTTTTTTTTTGGAACAAGGTATGTCAAAGGACACCCTGCACTTGGGTGTTGTGACTGAGCCTCCTTGCAGCCCTGTTCTTTCCTTTCTTGGAGCCCTGTGTACACCTGGAGTCAGTGAGGCATCAGACTCCTTGTCTGCTCCATGCAAACTCCTCCCTGAGCACACATTTAGCAAGCTTTGAAAGAGGCTTGGGGAGAGCACCAAAGCCAGGAGCAGGTGCCAGGACAAGGTGCCTCGGGGTGGAACTGCCAGTTTGACAGCCAGGGGCTGTCCCACTTTCCACAGGGAGCTGAGCAGTGCTGGCCCCAAGAACTGTGGTTGTTGAAGCACCCTGCTGAGTGAGATGGAACTGCTCCTGCTCTTGTAAGACCTTTGATGAAGCAGTGTCCCTTGTGCACCAACATGTCCTCCTAAAATTTCTGAAGGCTTGTTCTCTTTTTATGAGATCATCATTCAGGGCAGAAGGAATGAAGCCCAAAAGCTTCCTAGCCTTTCCAGGATGCTCTTGAATATTCCCAAATGATGGAAACGGGAGAGAGAGAGAGAGAAAATACATACCAACAGCATCTGTTGACTGCCAAATGTGTTGTAATTCTCTGGCCTTTTAAATAAATGCTGTTCATATGCACTGCAGAGCCTGCAAGAGGAGCAACTAAACATACCAAGATTTGAAGCCCTGTACTCAAGAGGCTGAATATCATTCAGACTGTGGTTTCTGATTTCAAATGTGAGTAAACCACAAATTTTCCCACATCTGGAAACACAAGACTGCACACCTTTAATCACTGGTATATAGTGTACCTGATTGGTATTTTCAGAGCATCAGCAAAACTCACAGAGGGAAAACAGACATGAAAACTAGAGTGTATGCATAGAATATCAGTGATTATGTTATATATGCATCTGAGATTTGTACTTAATTCAAATCAGGATCTAATCCAGCTCCCATTAAGTCAGTGGGAATTTTGCCAGTGAAAACAATACTAAGAGGATCTGGCCAAAATAATTTAATCCACCCTCTTCAGCTGCTGTGCTCACAGCAAGAATGTTGCCATTAAGAAGTTTATAAGGACATAAATATTCACTTTAATTTCCTAGAGTTTGTCTACTTGCTTAAAATTGCATTTGTGATTAAAAAAAGAGCAACACAGTGTACTATGCTGGCATTTTAATCACTCTAGGTTCAGGAATAAATAGAAAAACATCTTAAATATTTTATACAGATTATATTGCGATTTTGAATTAACAATTCATTTTGGAGTTGTTTATATCTTTTTCATTCTCTGTTGGTTTATTTTTCTTCTGTTGGTTCAGGTTTCCAAGCTACTATGTGAGAGTGATTGTGATGGGTTTGGAATTTTTTTCTCCCATAATCACATTCTGGAAAATTGTCACTATGCGTGCTGTATCACTGAATTGCATTTTGCCTCATGCTGTGATTCAGTTCCAGGATGAGGAAATGTTTAGAGGTGTACCACACTAAGACTATGTTTAATGGACTCCTATAAGCCTTTGAAGAATGCAAGAGCATCACCATGGGGAAGTGTTCAGCAGCTGAAGCGTGTTTGAACAGTATTCAAAGGTTTACTGCACCAGACCCTGCTTGTCCATGCTGCCCTTTCCCCATGAACTTCATCAGGAGCTGCACTGACTGGGAATTGCTCAGGTTTAGCTCCTTGGCTTAGAACTTCCTGAGGGAGAACAAAAAGCCTCTTTTAGAGACCTGGTGGCTTGTGCCCCTGTGCCTGGCATCTTCTCTGACTACCCTTAATACATCTGCTCTGTGCCCTTCCTTTCCTTCCCACTGCAGGAGCAGCAGTGAGCCCTGAGCTGTGAATGCACTGCAGCTGCAGTCAGCCCTTCGCAGAGAAGGCCAGCACTGATGTACTCCACTACAGACCCCAGGATGTCTCAGGAGCGTGGGGAAAATATAGTTCTGCTACTGGGGAAGAGCTTGGGAATCTGTAGGAGCTG
This sequence comes from Eopsaltria australis, assembly GCA_034509425.1. Classification (NCBI taxonomy): domain Eukaryota; kingdom Metazoa; phylum Chordata; class Aves; order Passeriformes; family Petroicidae; genus Eopsaltria; species Eopsaltria australis. The sequence continues at coordinate 4,642,294 of JAVTVJ010000138.1, forward strand.
ATCAGGCATGGCAATGGCTGAGTTTGGGGCTGTGGCAGCTGCTTGTGCTGCTCCCAGGATACTGCCTCACTTTACAGCCTGCCCTGTGTGCCCCTGCAGATGCCAGTGCAGGGATCAGGTACACTGCACCTCCTGAAATTGCCACTGAAAGCATTTGGGATATGAAACAATTGTCTGTGGTTTGTTTCTCTGCCAGCTTGGCAGAGAGGGGGCAGAAACCCTCTCTGCCAAGCACGTGATTGTCACTTATGAGAAACCACAGGTCTAAAAGCACCTAGCACTGAAGGTGCCCATTTCCTGTCCTGGCTAACTTCAGTGTAGATAAGCAAATTGTCCATGCCTCCCAAACTTTTTTCTCCTGATGCCCCCAGAGCCTTGAAATATTATCTTTTCCTGTGTTACTGTTGTTAAAAAGTCACTGGAATTTCAACTCTTCTCCTGTCTTCTGTCTCCTTTTTTCTCCTAGATGTATTTTCTTCAGTTTCTGAAGCCTCGAAAATCTTTGGGGGTTAAACTAAGGCAAGAACATACTATGCATCCATTTTAATGCCTCCTTATGGCCCTACAACAATGTCAAGTATTGTTGTTCTTGAGCAATCAGAGTTTCCTCTCTTAGTTTTAAGGACCACAGAAAAGAAAATCATCTGGGTGCAGCCTAGTGCAGGCAGAGGCACTGTGGTTAACACAGTTAACACAGGTTAACAGAGGTAACTGTGGTTAATACCGTGTGTACTGGCCATGGTGTGGGTGTTCCAGCTCATGACCCCACTGAGAGATTGGGTATCTTCACCTCCTCATAGGACAAACTTTAAATTAGGTTTGCTCTATGTTTTTCATTCTTGCCAGTCCTTGGATGTGGTCTCAGTGATGGTATCCAAACCCTTCTCTTTGCCATTCCTGCTGATTTTGATATTGTGGCTCGCTGTTTCTTTCCCTCATTGTCTAGTCTTTCTTCCTAGGACTATCTCTGTACAGCAGTATAGAGATATGTGTATTAGTTTTTTTTTTTCTTTGAAATTAATATTATAAGTGCAGAGGCTGTTACCCAGGAAATATTTGGATCATTTCACAGTGGATATCTGAATCCTATTAGTGGGTAGTGAAGGTTACAAAATTCTCATACTCTCTCTTAAAAATATTTGGCAGGATTTTATGAGTGCCTCTGCAAAACTATTTAATTCTGTATTCTGACTATCTGGTTATAAAGTTGATTTTATATTAGATTTGGTTTATGAAAGAGACAGCAAAATTCAATGCATTGAATTAAAATCCCGAATAGGAAATATAAAAGCATTCCTCCTGGATATATTGAGTTATGCGTTCTGTGACTGAACATTATTTTATATTTATATTTGGTGAATTATTTATTCCAAATAGATTAATTATAAAGATGACTCTGAAAACAAAACAAGATCTCCCTATGTATAGTTGCTTGATTTTGGGGGTGGGTGGTTTTTTTATTACCTAATCTATTGAGAGAATCCATGCATCTTTATTATACTATTTAATGGCGTGGAAACACATTACAATAGCATAGCAGTTTATTTATAGCTATATAAAGTTGAATTACTTTTAATGAGACATTTGCATACAATTACTGCAATCACACTGAAATGGAACAGCTAACTCAGCACATTTTTGAGACATTGGCTCAAGAACTCTGAGGATTTCCCTTTGCAGCTGCTGGGAAAAGTAAATTTTTTTACCCATGCTCCAGACTGCGGTACATGCTCTAACCACTGTTTCTGGAAGGAGGGAGCCCATGTTGTTCCAAATTAAACTGTAAACACTGATTCCCCTGAGAAGTCCAATAGGCTCAGTGCAAAATATAAGCAACTGATGTTTTTATAGATGTCAGCTCTCATAGTAAGCCTGTTTTCTATTTCAATTAATATTTTGCATAAATCAGTGTCTCAGTAAAATAAGCAATACCACACCAAAAAGAACACAAGGCAACTGTAATTAAGCCATATGTTTAGTAATGTGCTGAACAAACACTGGAAAAAATTACTTTTTGGTTACTAAATCAATTGTAATCAACCTCATTCCGCCCACTCATCCACCTCTATGAGTGGATAATACAGCTGTAGATATCAGGAACAAATCCAGCAACTAAACTAATAAAGCAAAATTGGTGGTTCAGCTACATGTGTCAGCATGAATGTATTGCTCCCTACAGCTTTATCTCTACAAACATCTTTTTGCTCCCAGAAGACACTTTAAAATCTATACTGTTAAAATAAATATAAAGAAATTACTCAGCTTTGTAATTACAGCATCATTTAAGAATTTCTCTGCCTTTTGCCAAATGGTTTGAAATATGATGGATTATAGGTAACAAACTATTTTTCTCCAATAGTCAAAGACAGGCTATGGGCTAACATTGCTTTAATTTATATCCTGTGAATAAGGCTATCGGACTATCTGGTTTGCTGTCAAGCTCACAGTGATCGCCTGAGAGATGGGATTTGTGGCACAGAGACTGTCATCACATGGTGTGGGATGGCAGGTCGATGCGATTCTCCCACTTCAAGGTAAATACTTGACAGTATAGGGTGATCTTTCATCAAACCTTCCCTCATAGATGTGGGCAGAGGAAAGGCATTTCCTGCCTACCAGAGTGAGGGGGAAGATGCAAGGGATGGGTTTAACATTTTCAGGAGCCTGAAGCCAAAAGTTGCATTCTCGTTAGCTTGGCAATTGGTCATGGCTGCTGGCTGTTCTGCTGTGGTGTGTCACTGGTTCCTGCCAAAAAGGAGTGCTGTTGATAACTAGGAAAGCATTGAAAAAGTGCCTGCTCCGTGTCCATGTGTTCACAGTAAGGAGCACGGCAGCATCCTGGGCTCAAGGCAGCCCTGCTGTGCCGGTCTGGGAGCCAATGTGACCAGAAGTGGAGAACACACAGAACCCTGATTCATTTTAGTGTGTGTAACATTCTGGGTGGAATACATACACAGGCCTTTAAACCCTTGGGAACTGCAACAAGGGGATGTCAGCTCAGTTACCAGTGGCTCTGGTTTGGTTATCCTGCAAATTGCAGTATTCATGTATGGCAGGAAGTGTCTGGGAATTCATTTCAGGTGAAGTGCACACAGATAATGTATTTAATGCTTTCATCTTATTAACCTGTGACTATCAGTCAGTGAACTATCTAAAGAGCTAAGTGCTATTTAACAATAAAGGACATTTCCTTGCAAGCTATTTAACAGTCTTCAAAGAGTAGATGTGGCTTATGGGCATGAAAAAGAATGAAAGGATGAAGCAAAAGTCTCTAATTCCTGGGTTGAAATTCCTTGGAGGTATTTGTCCAAAGAAGGAAAATCCAGATCCCCAGAGCCTATTCCTAAAGAGAATGTAAAACTGCATTACTTTTCTGTATTTCTTATGTAAGATTCCACTAATCAGGATTTTCTATATAAAAGAATGTCAGCTGAATCTTAATTTTTGCTGGCTTCCCACAGAGTAGCGATTATTAAATCCAATAAATACCTCCTACAAACATATATATGCAATGCTAAAAGTATAATTCTTATTGTAGGAAAAAAAAGCTTTACAGCTCTACTTGTAATTTATAAATATTAATGAAATAATTTTTGTAGAACCTTGTGAACTTAGAAGATATTTAGAAAGTGTATGCAATTATTACATAATGAAATCAAGAGTTTGAAAGAAATGGAGACAAATCCTGAAAGAAAATTTAAGTTTGCTTGGAAGGTGCCAATACATATCTTCAGTGATTCTTAAAAACATTCTAAGTTACATTAGTGCCTTGATGATATTGAAAATCTTGGGTGCCTAGTTTTATATCAAAATGATTTTTAAAAACCGTTAGTGGTTTGACCAAAACCACAAAAATTAGTGAAAAGTGAAGAGCTGGAAATGAAAGTCCTTATTTTCATTTTTAGTATTATTCTGCTGTAACCAACCGGTGTGCATTGGACTGATTTTGCTCCAGCTTTCTTTACTTCAAAAATATACAAATGCCATGATGTGCCAGCAGGTCCAGCTTTGAATATTTAGTGAAATTGCACCATACGATCTGTGGATGATGATAAGACACCAGGCAGAGACATCACTGGACCTTATGCATCCAAGTTAGCTGAAAAGCCAACTGCAGCAGCAAAATCATGTCTCCTGCCCCTGCTTTGAATGTTTGGGGATAGAGGCTACAGTAGCACCTAGATAAAACAGCATTAAACTATAGAGAAACTGCAGTAGCACGGAAGAGTTGTCAGTGGCTGTGGTCACATATCTGCAGGGGGAAGTGGAACGGGACAGGTGTCCTACAAAAGCCCAGTTACTTCTTTCAATGTTTTATTATAAGGTTGTCAGAATAATATAGGGTATGTAAATAATTCTGGCATTGGAATGCCATTTTATTCCTTTAGCATGCAACTGCTCTTCTAGGGAATGAAGTGGGTGCAACGAAGTGGTTTCTGCTGCACCAAGGTAAGACAGGTTTACTGATGAGAAGCAACTGGAGGAATTTTGATAAGTACATCTGTCTGTACCGCATAGGCAGTGAAGACAAGGGTTAATAACAATCCCAACAGTTCTCACTAGACCTGAAGTCATTCCAGAGTGAGGAGCAGCCTACTGCTTCTTGCATTCCATCTTTTCTTTATTGGCAGACGGAGACCATATGAAATAAACCCAGGTGCACCAAACCAACCATGTGGCAGCTTGTTTGAGAGGTCATTTCTGTGAGCTGGGGGAAGGGGTCACATCTTGTTTGGTGTCAATGGCTGGCACAGGGCCACGTGTCCTACGAGCAATCCTGGAGTGTTGCATTGACAGAAGCGATGCCAGGAGGGCTCACACACCTGAAGGCTGTGAGGATGAAGGGGATGTGAGTCAGCCCTGAGCCAGCCACCTCCCAAACAGCCAAAGCTGCTTCAGCATGCACTGCTGCCAAGGCACTTGGGGAGTGCGCGCGGCTCTACAGGGACACTGGGACACTGGTTATTGCTGGGGAGGGGATGCTAAAGGAGCTCTGGCACCTCACTCCCTGGCATCTGCTGGTGCCCCAGCTCTGCTCGGCTCTCTCAAACTGGGCTTCAACCCATTTAAATCCTTTCTGTCTTATGGTGGTACAGGCACTGTGAAGTGAGGGACGCTCAGAGGAATGTCTGAGTGCCCCCAGCTGGGCCAGCAGACTGAGATGTGGGGCATCAACTTCTTCCTAGGAGTGGAAGCATTGCCCTACTAAAATTACAAAAAGCTTGGTGGTCTTACAGTGTGTTTACATACATTTAAAATAGAGTGAATCAAATGGAAGTAAAAGATAAAGAGAACAAATGTGGACTTCATGAAGATTTAAAACATGTCAAAACTTAGGAGAAAGAATTGCAGTAATGATCTAGCAGATGAAAATAAGTTACTTTGCATTACTGATGGACAGTTTATATCACAAAGCCATTGTCCCATACTGCATAGTATGAACACACTGTAGAACCTCCTCACTACCTCAAGTAGATAAATAACATTAGTACAAACCCAAGAAGATTTATAGCATGCATGAATCTCTCTTCCTTACTCTTTTCTGACTAAGTGTCTGTAACTCTCTGTTGCATATGAATTACTTCACTGGCCAAGCTAATTCCCTTGGCTCCAGTGGAAGTACTCCAAAGATGATTTTGAGGTGTACACTAAAACAGGTCATACAGTGAGTAGATGGATGTTATAAAACAAAGTACTCGTGCTAATTGGCAATGGCATCATCCCATCAACCCCAGAGCAAGTGGATTGTTCCTAGCCTCTGTTAGAGATCTCTATTACAGACCAGTCATTTCTTTCTTTTCTTTTCCTATTGCTTGTATTCTAAAGCAATTAGCTCCTTGGAAACCATTTTTCCTTTCACCTGGAGACAAATGCTATTTCTGCTTATGTTTTTATAGTTACTGCTTAATATGACTTTGGTTGTTCTGGTAGAAATGTACTGTACTTGGACACCCCGTCCCCTTCCAACTAAAGATCCCTAGGTACACGGCCCATCTTATGCTTCCCAACGCTCAGAAAGTATATAGGTAATTTAATAGATATTTAATAGACAAGAGGAGTTCAAATTCCATCTTGTCTGGAAAATTCTAATGGGTTTAGAGTGCTTGCCTTTTGGGAATGATCCTTGCACATTCACATCCCAGCTGTTCCTTCTGGTGGAAACCTGGACGTTGCTTGGTGGACTGTGCATCTGAATGGACTTTCTGTTGTGGGTGGAGGTTACATCAGTGCACTGATGGTTTGTGTATGGGCCTGGGTCTGCTGCAACTAGCTGTTATATTTCTTCCTAACATGTGTTTCACATCACTGCAGAATTAGCACATCATCACACAAATGATCAATGCCGGGTTCAGTCCAGGAAGGAACCAAATTTTAAAGGAAACTGCATATGCACAATTTCAGATTTTTAAATGGGAGCTGCTGCTAAAAGTCTCATAGAAAAATCCTGGCACATACTGAGGTAAGAAAAATGTCTTTACGGTTTTAAAATTTCAGATCAAGTTTTTCCAGAGTTCTCAGCAGCATTAATCAAGATGAAAAGAAAAAGCCAAAGTTGTGTTAATTATGCACGTGTAACAGTCTGGGAAATGTGAAAAACCTTAAAATGATGAGAAAATAGTTTGATGTTCTATTTAATATTTAAGTTCATTGACACCCCCTGCCCCCAAAATTAACAGGAAGCTAAATTGTGCCTGAGCTTCTTAAAATGCATATGGACTGACACTAAGTATGAAAATTTTCAGTCTTAAAGGAATAAAATTGAGAAAATGGCAAGCAATCAGAAACAAAAGTTACATTACATGCCTAACTATTGTATCCATAGTGGCCACTACTACTGCCATTATAATACACAAGAGAATTTGAAAGCATTTAGATTTGCCTTTTCAGCTGACAATCTGCCGCAGGTGCTGTGCTATTATAAATAACTATTCAGCTGTTATGTGTTATTGTCTAAATCACCATTTTGAACCTGAAGTATAAGCTGTACAACCCATAGATCAAATCTAAGAAATTGGCTCTTGTTTGCAATGTAGTTATTTTAAAGGAAGAAAATACCCAGTAAATCAAACTCACAAAGAATTTTAATTATGCTACTTGTTTGTAGGAGCAGTATTACAGTTTTACATTCCAACACTTGTGTGCATGGGAAATGTAATACACAACACCTGTTAACAATACATATTCTGATGAATGCTTGGCTAAAAATTGGTTTCTGATTGTTTTTTTTTTAATTATATAGGGTGGAGAGAAAGAAGATTGAGTTCATTTTTTTCTGTAAGCAGACAAAAAGTATCTGTTTAGTATAATGATTAAGATTTTACCATCGGATGAAATCTTACAGGGAATTTTTTTGGTCTAATACAGAAATAATGATGATTGCTCTATCATTATTACATGAGTAATAACAGGATTTATGTATAGCAGCAAAAGGTGTAGGTAGTACTGGAAAAATTGTTTCCATTATAATCCCCTACTTGCAGCCTCTGATTTTAATTCTTACTTGGCATCAGAAATTTACATTTTTGAGTTCAACTTTAAAAATGCTTTATTTGGATTGCATTCAATTTCTCCATATTTTCAACAAAACTTTTCACTGTGGCTGTGAGAAAAATATTTCTCTGGTATGTGTATAAAACATCCAGTTACAGTTTATACTTTGAAATGCAGCAGAGGCAGTGAAAATTTAAATAGTCATTTATCAAGAATAATGTCTGGCTTGGGTAACATGCATAAGGCAGTTACCAAGAAGGAATATGTGATGCATGTGCTAGTGTAAAAGCAAGAGGTAGAAGAAAAATTACATTGTGTGTGATAAACCCAGGAAATAAAACTTGGAGTCATTTTTGTGTAGGAAAGCCTATAGTCATCTTTTGAAGTTTAGTCTGGTTTTGAAGCTTGATCTTCTTTTCATCAAAGGGAGTTTCAAAATTTACATCAGAGGAAGTAAAGAGGCAGAAATCAGAGTTGAAAGAGCATCCCGATCTTCCATTTTGAGGACTTTCCATTTTTACTGCAGTCAAGTTCTAATTGCTAATTTTATAAATAAGTAATGGCTCAATCCTCCCATCCTCACACTGGCTGAATTCCTGTGGCTTTGCCTGTGAACTGCTGAGCTGCTGCCCTGCTCAGGTAGCTGCAGTGCTGAGATAGAGGAGCCCTGACAAGGGGATGGCAGTGGGCAGGTGCATCCCTGCTTCTGAGCACATGGAAAAGTTGAGAACAACTGGAAATATTACCCAGGCAGCCTAACAAAGCCATGTGCTTTTGAGGACAAATGCTTTCACTGCAGGGTTCTCAGGGAACAAAGGGAGTCGTGGCCTTTACAGAGTACACAAATGGTAGAAATACTTATATACAAAGTCTGACTCACAGCTCATGTAAAGAATATGACAAACTTCTTAGTCTAATTCATTAACTCTAAATAATGTCCTTTCAAATGCCATCCCCAGAAGCAGTTTCTATTGGAGCTATTTTTTATCCTTTTTCCACAGATTGTTTTAAAAGAATTATGGGAAATGACAGCTGTAGAACTAAAGTTCGATTTTTCACAGATGAAACTACAAAATGCATGGAGTAATGTAATCCAGTCAGACAAGTGAGTAAATTATATCTTGGTTGCAACAACACACCACTTGCTGAATATCAATAAGGATATGTTTCCTTCTTTAGAGTAAAAATAATATTTGCTGTTAATGTAAATGGTTCTGAATGTCCCTGGCAGTATAGGCACAGATGCCAAACAGCATTAAAACTCAGCAGAATCTCATATGTTTTGTTTGTGAGGAAGACCGTGCTCACAGATGTTAAAACAAGGAGGATGATTCCTTTTACATTGCTTTACCATAATGAAACTCCATTAACTTCTATCATCGTCTTTCAAATTTCAAGTAAATGTGAAAAGCATAAGCTCCAGTTCAAGGAACACTGTCAAACAGTGCACTGAGGTTTTTCATTCTCCTTCTAAATTTCCTAGGATAAGTATGTGGGTAACTCTGCTCCCTGTGGACCAAAATATACACCCTGTTCTCCATAAAACAACAGTCACAAGTGTCAGCAGAAATGTGAGCTGTGCCCCATCTTTCTCTTCCTTTATATTTTGAGTTCCAATATACTGAGGAACTTGAGAATGGGTTAGACTAATCAGACTTCCACTCTACAACAGGCTAATTTTGCCTTAGCTAAATCAATAAATTACATTAATAAATACCTTATGGAAGCATTTGACCCCTGTTCTAGAAGAAACCCATGAGTGTTCCTTATGACATCACATGCAGAACTCGTGTGCAGTTAAAGTGATATTCTTAGCACAAATATATGTGCTGGCCTTGGGTCCTCCGCTCAACGAGTTTTATTTTTACAAGAAGTAATATACTTAAGCTCTCTAGAGCTCTGCAAATTCATTTTTTACATGCAACTACATAATCTTTTTGGAGTGAATATGGACATTAACTCCTCCTTGCAGCTCTCTATAAGCATATGCTTGCACAGCAGATATTTCAAATTCAGAATCCAGGAAGGAAAGTGCTCCCAGGACTGATTACTGAGTTATATGCCCTTTTATTTTAATGTACTTTGCCAAGATGAGTCCATAACCTCAAATGAGTCAGGGAAGAAAAGGGGAAGGGCAATAACAAACAGCTTCATCGTAACTTTAACCCTATTGCCTAGTGATCATAGAATAACCTTTATGCTTACATATTTAAGGAGACTACATGGACACATTCTTCCTGTGTGTGTCCTCATCCACTCCTTGGGATTTGTACTCTGTGATTCCAAGTAGAAGAGAGAAGACATGTGACACCTAACCCAATTTGTTACTTGGATCTGGTCACAGGGACACTTAGGATGTATTGCTAGACTGTGGAGTGATGCATTTCACTCTCTTGGATAGACCTCTCTCTGTAAAATGGAGATACATTTGCCATACTGACTCTCCAGGTGTTGCTGCCATAGCTGGGATCCTGCTCCAAGTCATCACTTAAACATGATGTTATTACGTCCCAGTAATTCAGGCTTGCCAGTCCTTATTAAATAACTAAAGAAATATTGAGACATCTTGGAAGCTGTTTGTGTAGTCCAACAAGCAAACGATTCACAAATAAACAAAAAATACAGTCAGCCTTACTATACAAGACAACTTTTGTCCTAAGTAACTGTAATCTCTCTATTGTAAATCCCCCTGTAATTTCAGCTGGATGTATTTTTTCACTTGCTGCCCTAAATTGTTATATGTTATTCTAAAAGCTGGTTAACATCTTGTGGAGAAGGTGGCAAAAATCAATAGAGCTTCCCAACAAAGGCATGAAAAGAGTAAAATATGAAATCTCTCAAAGAAATGATGCACCCATTTGGGGGCAAAAGGGCAAGGACAATGGAATCAGTGAATTTATATTTTTTGTAGACTTTGCTGTGTTACTAAGATGTAATACTTCACACAGTCGTGTCTTTCTATCTTCTTTTGTCTGCCAACAGAATGAAACAGTTGTTCAAACTGAAAAGTCAAGTTTTGTCCATCAAAATGAATTTCAAGAGTTTTCCCAGGAGATTAATGTCTCATCTTTTTCATGGAGTAAAATATACTCCAGTTCATGTAAACTTGCCAAGATTAACAGTAGTTTATATCCTTGGAAAAGATACAGAGTAGATGGGAATCTGAGCTCAAGTGTCAGTCTGAAGAGAGAATATATACATAAATATTATATAGAACCAGTATTTATGTCTATGTTTAATATATAACATTTTATATAGAATATGAATACATGTAATCCTGCATTTTACGAATTTTATTTCTATTTGCTATTATAACTTGTTTAATTGTTCTTTCTGGTGACTTCCCTCACTACATTAATTGGCACATTCTGTACTGCACAGTGTGTGCTCCTGAAGAATGCAGCTCTCTGATAGTGAAATAATTCTTCCAACAAACCCAAAACCCTCTACTATCCTTATGTTAAATTATTTGTCCATTGTCACCTGTGTACTCATGGCTGTGTAAGACTTAGGGGGCTTAGAGTCACTCAGTGCTCCTCTTTGTGTCTCTTGTCTTGAATTTGGGACTTCTGAGTGGATTGTTCTGGTTTGACTGTGAGGAGTCTGAGTTCTATAGAGCTTTTGGGGTTTGTTTTATCAATTGGTGACCTTGAGGGTAGGCAGTTTGGAACAGATGTGCTCTAAATTATCCAGATTGCTTTATCTTATGCATCAGGTCTCATAGTTTAGGTTTTTGTATTAAAAGGTATCAAGAGGGGGGAAAAACCTAAGCTTTCTTCATTCATACTGATGGTGTACTGCAATGTTATATGCACATTTACATTATTCCTACAATTTAATACATAGTAAGGTGCTGCCTTGAACTACTGGGTTAAATAAATTCCTATTTCTGCTTGAAGTTCTTGTTGGCAAAAAAAACTCCAGGTTCCCTGGAGATGGGTTATATGTTCTTTTAAGTCTTTTCTATCTAATTCTTAAGATTTCTGTGAAACTTGTTTCAATTTCTTGGCAATAGATATAGCAGTCTCCTGGCTATGATCAAGAAGAGAATCAATCTAAAATTTGCTTTTATCCTCCATTGAGCCACTTCTCTTTATGGCAAGAGGATAATGGAATCATTGATAGAATACACGTTTTACTACTTTCATTCCTCTGTATGCATATTGTTTTGAATAATTGAAAAGTTATGATTTGCTACATTTAACTTGTACTTTCTTATTGCTGGGCTGAGTACTAACATTACAAGTCTCTCAAAATCACTGTCAAATCACATGGAAACGCTGCCTACCTGTTAATTAAACAGGCAGGGAGAGATACTGAGCTAGATTGTGTTGACAAACAGTGAGCAAGAAAGAAGCAGCATGTCTCCCTAAATAACTCAGAACACTATGTCCTGCTGCTGATACACCAAAGCAGTTATCCTCTGGTACCTGTATCTCCTTTTAATTGGATACTGCCTGAGAAATGGCAGGATTATCTTTTTGTTTTAAAAACAAGTTTCCCTGACAACCTGGAATTTATGTTTTTCTTTTCCTAGTACATAATCATGCCCAGATTTTTTTTCTGAAGGTGTATATCTATGTATGTAAAACAGAACAACATTACCTAGAGGGAATGCTGTTCCCTGGATCTGCGAAGAACGTTATAAAGGAGCCAAGAGGAGATGATTAATTACTATGTTAATGCACTCGTGTACAGTAATGCAGGGCTCTTTAATAAGTCACGTAGCACTAATGTCCTGTTGCTTTCACAAATTACCCATTTGTTAGCAGGAGGGTCAAATCCAAATTCTGTGTGCAAGTTCTCCACACATGCCCGTGGTTTTTTCTCAATTCTTGTACCACAGGGCACAAGTATAAGCAATTTGTTGTCGTCAGGCCTGGCAGTCAGGGGAGCTGTATGTCCATCTGATGCTGATGTAACAAGCATGGCTCTGCTAGGAAATTCCATCTGCTTTTCACCCTGAATTTGCCTATGTCTAATTACTGTGCTTAGTGATGCTTAACTAAAAGTGAATGGAAATGTGTTTGCGATTGAACGTTTTTATTGGTTCTCTGTCAATAGGAGGATGTTTCTGTGGGCCTGTGGCCTGTTTTGTGTTACCAAATCTTAGCTTTGTACAAGGCAGCTTCTGAAAATTCATTCCTTTTCTTAAATTAGTAAGTTTCATTTACTCCTGAAATGCCAGGATCTCTGCAATGAGTAACAAAATCAGACTGAATCACCTCGGTTATTAAAACTTTGGAAGACTCAGTGGAATATTTTGGAGCACTTGCAGCAGCTGGTTGTGTTCCAATTGCAGGTGGCCTGCACCATCAAAGCTTTGCTTGCAGCTGTGACCTTTATTGCCCTTTTGACATGGGCTTGTGTGATGCAGGTGAACCTGCTCACAGCCCAAAAGATGGGGTATCGTGATAAAGAGGAAAGTATTTCTACAAAGACAGCCATGTAAGTCATTGTGCAGGGTGCATAATTAGCAAAATGGAAATCTGAGAAGCTGAAGAAAATAGAGGGGAACAACCAGCTCTTTGCCCAGCCCCTGCCAGGGCTGAGTGTTAGTGGGCTGTGTGGTGGTTATCTGGTACAGCCTACAGGTACCATGAGCCAAACAGCTTTAATCAAAGAGAGAAGACAAAGTGTTCCTTCCAAGATCCTCATGAGCTGAGTGATACCAGTCTTAGCAAAACATCTCCCAAACCTGAACTCTGGTTGCTTCTCAGACAAACAGAAGAGCACTTACCATGTAAAGCCACATTTTCAGGTATGTTCTGTTTAAATTACATATGCTTGAACAGACACTTTCAGGAAACCTTTGCATCTAACACAGCTGCACCAGTGGGGAAGGAGCTCTGCTGTTCTTCTCTAACCTCGAGTCTCTGTGACCATTGGATATCATAGGAAATCTACCCTGGTTACCTGTAGTAGGGAAGGACTAAGTCAGCGTTTTAAGTTCAGTATTTCTGTGTTGCACTTACAAGTTTTGCATTTGAAGGAAGTCAAAAAGCCACCTTAAATATTCACATACACACGAATGTGGTTTTGTAAACGTGAAGGATCCACATGAAATTAGACAGCATGGCTTGATGCGACTATTGAATCCTTTTTTTTTTTTATTTCTAAGCCTTCTGACACCAACTATCTAAAAATCTAAATTGAAAAGTAGGAAGTTTAGGAGCTCACAACTGGAAATGTGGTTTGAGCTTCAATCAGTGCTCAGCTTCAATCACCTGCTCAGTTCAGGTTTTGTGTAAGAGAGAATTCAGTCCTTTTATATCGAGCAAGAGAAACAGAATTAGATCTTTCTAAAGGCTTTGAGCCCCCAAGTCTTTTACATTGAAAATGTTCATGGAAGTCAGTGGGCATTTTCAGTTGCAGAGAAATGCAAGGTTAAGTCTAGAATCTACCTGTTACCAATGAGATAACATCATAATGAATGTACACCACGTTATATTGCATCCAAATATCACACTTAATTCCCCAGTCTTAACACCTTACTATGTGCAGTGCTTGCAGCTGTGAATAATGCTCTTATTTGGCTAGATTTATATACACTGTAAAAGGGGCAGTAACACAGCTGTACGGCTATCAGCCACAGAGCACAGCACAAATTGCAGGAATTCACAGTGTGGGCTCTATTTCTTCAAAATTCACAGTATGGGCTCTATTTCTTTAAAATACTATGAATAATTCTACAAAACACTGCAGGATCCAGCTCTCTGAACCTCAAACAGATTTCTGACTCCTTTTGGAAGCACGATTGGTCTACCTGTGTCAGTGAAGGTCAGGGTGTTTGAGCAGGAAAAGGAGCTACAGACGTGTTCAATCTCACACTATACATCACATTAGAGGGTAATGGGCATGTTCTGTCTCTGGTGTGCCAGCTAGGACACGGATACCGTACTTAGTAGTTTGCACATTTTAAGAAACTGATGATGCCAACCTTCTGAAGGTGGCAAACTGCTCCGAAGCAATGGCAGAGCTTGAAACAGCTGCAGAAATCCCGGCAAGCCCTTGCTTTATGTGGGGCACTGCAAAGAAGTTTTGTTATACCAGCTCCCTCAGCATATCCATAAACTGCAAAGTAAGTTAGCTCCTTCTTTGTTCTCATTACCGTTCACCTACCAAATGCTTCCATTATATTTGATCTTGCAGTTCATTGCTGTTACTCTGAATTACTGGTGCCGTATGCAACACACAGCTGACAGAGAAAACGTTTCGACGTGGTTTTAGCTCACCACTCTTGGAAGTTCATTAAAGAAAAGAGCAGGCGCTGGGCCGGGCCGTGCTGCGAGGCGGGGAGGCCGCGCGGGGCGGGCCGCAGCGCTGAGGGGAGCGGGGCGGAGCGCTCCGCGCTGCGGGGCGGGTTGCCATGGCGGAGGGCGCGCAGGTACCGCTGGGACTGGGGAGTTTTGTGTTAAATTGGCCGTAGTGAGCTGCAGCCAAGGCCCACAAGGATGGTGAGGGGTGTGGAGCATCTCGCTTGTGACGAGAGACTGTGGCAGCTGGGCTTGTTTAGTCTGGAGGAGAGTGAGCGGGGGGGGGGGGTGTGTCTCATCGATGTACTCTTCTCAGTAGTGCCCTGTGACAGGGCGAGGAGCACTAGCCATAAACCACACCAGAAGAATTTCCACCTCAGTATGAGGAAGAACATTTTCAAATTGAGGGTGGCCGAGCTCTGGAACGGGCTGCCCAAGGAGGTGGCGGAGTCTTCGTCTCTGGAGACATTCCAAACCCACCTGGACACGTTCCTTTGTCACCTGCTCTGGGTGACCTGCCTCAGCAGGGGAATGAACTGTGTTACCTCCAGAGGCCCCTGCCAACTCTAACTATTCCGTGATTTTGTGTAGAAAAGGGTGTGGCGTTAAAAATGCAGTGTATTTATGTGTAAATATATATAAAAATACACCTGTGTCACTGTCGTCCCCCCAGGAAGCTCAATGGGGAGGCACGGCCTGCCGCTCTGAGGCGATTCCTGCAGCAGAGACTGCGGAGCCTGGGCTGGCAGAGCCCAGCCAGGTCTGTCCCTCACCCCACTCACCTCATCCTGAGCAGCTGCTGGTGAGTGCCTCATCATCGTCTGACCTCACACCGCCTTGTTCACTTGCTTACGGGCTTTCTTTTTTAAATGTATCTTTATTTCTTGCTATGTTGGGTTTGTGTGGCAAGGCTTTGGTAGTAGGGAGCTACAAGGAGTGCTTTTTGTGAGAAGTTGCTGGAAGCTTTTCCCATGTCCACTAGAGCCAATGCCAGCCAGCTCCAGGACAGACCCACAGCTGGCCAAGGCTGACTTCATCAGAGACAGAAGTAGCATCACTGGGATAACAGATTTAGGAAGGGGAAGAAGGAAACCATACAGCAGCAGGTGGAAGAGGAGGGTGAGAATGTAGGAGAGCAACAGTCCTGCAAACATCAAGGCCAGCAGAGAAGGAGAGGCGGGAGGTCCTTCAGGTGCCAGAGCAGATTCCCCTACAGTCCATGGTGAAGCTGCTGCACCTCTGGAGCCCATGGAGGTCACAGTGGAGCAGACACCCATGTTGGAGCAGTTCATGGAAGACTCCCTCATGGGAAGACCCCATGCTGGAGCAGGGTTAGAGTGTGAGGAGTCTTCCCCATGAGGAGGCAGAAGGGTCAGACAGAACATGTGATTAAATGACTGCATGCATTCTATCCCATTTCCCTGTGCTCCTGGGGGGAGGAGGTAGACAAAATTGGGAGTGAAGTTGAGCCAGGGAAGAGAAGAGGGGTGGGGAAAAAGTGTTTTGAGATGTAGTTTTTATTTTTCATCATTCTACTCTGATTTCTTTGCTAATAAATTATTTTTCTGCCCAAGCTGAGACTATTTTGCTCATGACAGTAACTGGTTGGTGACCTTTCCCTGTCCTCATCTTTCCCCACAAGCCTTTTGTTATGTTTCCTCTTGCCTGTTCAGCTGAGGAGAGAGGCCATGGTCGGGTCCTGGCATCCAGCCTGTGTCAAACCACCATAGTTGGCTTTTTTGTGGTGGTAGAAGTCTCCTAATTTTTGATTGTCAAGGGAAAGACTTGTGGTTTCCTTTCAAAGGGCGACTGGAAGCAAGCTTACACTTTTCTTCCGGCAATATCACAGTTGTGTTTGTTGCCTTTCATTGCTTTAGGTAGCTGAAGTGCTCTGGAGGATTTTACAAATCCACTGTGTTTGCATTAATATTTGCTTTTTTTGCTTGTCTTTGGCCTCCTCCCTGTTTTTTCCTGTTTCCTTTTTTTGACTTGGTTGACAGAGGTGTGGTTTCTGACAGGCAACTTGTTTCATGCTGCGTGTCAAGAGATAGATGAAAAAAATGTATTCAAGAATAAATAAAAAAATTCAAGAATTTGTATAAGAATAAAATTTATTCCTCCCAAGAACGTATGAGGTGTTGCATCAACTCAGAATTTCTCCCTCAAGCCTGTCTATGTAGTTGTAGCTATTACAAGATAATTTTCTTCTGGTTGAACTGCTTTGTTGTCTCCGCTGGCCAAGAAGTTGCTGTGACTGTTGTGGGAGTGATTAAGCGCCTTCAGCCGTTGTCATGGTTGTGTCTTTGTCAGTACAAAAACTTAACATTTAGGTTTCCTTAAAAAAATAAACCCTCTTCCATGTGAAATGGGTTATTAAGTATTTTAAATGCTTTATGAAAAATATATGCATCTTTCACAGTGTGCTCCGTTAGTGTTCTCCGTAAATATTTTGGCAGTTGGAGCAGCGTAACGCTGGGGTAATGCAGTCGCATCACGGTAAAAGGATACAGGGTGTGCTCTATGGGAAATGACAGGCTGTCAAAAATATATTGTACATCTGTTTGAAATGCACCACTGAAATTTTTGTAGTTCTTACTTTGTGGCTTTATAAAAAGAATCTTTAGAGGAATTCTATGAATTTTTTTTTTCGCATGTTTGCTGTTCCTTATGTATTGAAGTTTGTTCTACACACAGTAGCTTTGTGATATTTCTGTCTATCCTTCATGATTTATTTTCATTGGAAACCCTGTGGAATTGTGTGGTTTTATAAATTACATTCTATAGTCTCTAGTTTTGGCTCAAGGTAGCTTAGCACGGTCTATATTTAAGGGGTAGGAAACACTGTGTTCTGGAACTGGATTTTTTATATAATTTCTTACATTTTTAGACAATTCCTTTTGATTTAAATTGAATATTTTCATAATTGTTCTGACGTGTAATGACTTTCAGAAGAATGTCTGTTAGAAAATCTGAATACTGACCTTAGCAAGTTTTGCTGCTGCTGTATTTTTAACCACATTTTTTCATATAAGTGGTCTGCAGCTGTGAAAACTTCAGTAAAATGTAATGTTATCATCCATTTGGTCATAATCTTGATGTTTGGACTCAAATTTTTTAAACATATTTTGTTATTATCGTGTTTATAATGGTCCTTGAAAGCTTTCTTTGCCTATAGGTTTTGTCTTTTGCATTTTACACATCTGCATATTTCCCTTTTGAAGGTAGATGAAACTAGTGCTACTATTTTGATTTCCTCATTTGTTTGATGACAAAAGAAATGTTTATGGCTAAAAATAGTAGCTATTGATCTTAAGTTCCCATTGTGGGAGCGGACAAGTGGGGCCTTTTAAAAACAAACAGGAACAGTGAATGTGTTTCTGTTTCTGCCTTTACTATTTATGTGGAAAGCTTCAGGATTTTCTGCTGCTACTGAAGCATTTGACAGCTTGATAACAAAATGTGTATAATAATACAAATAACAGCCTGTGTTGCTGGTGTAGTTTGGTTGGGTTTTTTTCATTCCCGCTTTGATTAAAGTTGTAACTGATACACAACACTCTTCCAGGGTACATCTGCACTGCTGTCAGCCCAGGCAGAGTAGCTGAGCTTGCTTTACATGAGCTGCTGGAAAGTGGAGTCCAGTCTGATTTCCCTAGTAGGGTGAGGACAGCAGGATCTTGGGTTCCTTACGCTTTGAGCATTTGCTTTAGGTGAAGAGATTTGGTAAGCTGTTCCTTTGTGTGTATATTTTTGAAAGCCATGATTTTGCAAAGCATGGTGTTGTATTGTCAAACAAATGCAAATACTATCTTCAACTATTGCAGAGGGCTCCTCCCAAAGGACAAGCTTACTTTTCTTCAGGAGTGCTGGTTCTTGTTTCCCTTGCTCCCTTTCAAGGTTTGGCCACTCTGGAAAGGCCCTCAACAAAACTGCAGGTAGTGGGTCATTTTTCCTAGCCAGGTGTGACTCAGTACAGGTTTGGGGTTTTGAGAGTTGTTCCCCACTCCTGTAAACACAGAGCTTTTTTGCAGTTTGCTGTTTAACTATATCACTCTGCTGCTGCTATTTCCTGCTTCATGGTGGTTTGTGAACATTGGCTGAGAGATTTAGGAAGATCTTACTCTTTTGTTTTAGAATGTCTGGCTTAGTATTTTGATTTGATGCTGTTAACAAGGGATGCCCACAGCATTTGGAGTAATGTATTGAACAGCCAGAAACATATCATGCATTCAGAACAGCTAAAAATCCTTCAAAGGAAAATAAAACAGTAACAAATAGTTCTTTAGTAGCGGCCTGTATTTAAATAGGCTGTCTACTGCCGGGAATGTGCATTGGTAGGATTGGTTCAGGAGTTTTTTCCTGACGCATGAAGACAGTGTTACTAGAATTAACTCACCTTGGATTACCTCAGTCAGTCTCTGCAGTTAACATTAAAATGAGCAGTAAATTCTTTGACACCAGTGAATGCATATAAAAATAATCTTCCCAGTGTTTCTCCCAGGTTAAATACAGCAATCAAGAGACAAAGTAATCAATAAAATAATTGTAAGCTTTTAGTCAGGTGTGTGTGTAGGTTCAGCCCGAACAGAAGGTCTGTATAAACACAGGATTGTTTAAATGATTTATGGACCTTCAATACTTTCTTAAATTACAGAAACATTGCTAATTTAAAAAAAAAAATTAAATCATGTGCTTTCTCTTCCATAATTCCTCATCTGTCGTTTGTAATAATATTTCTTCTTATCTGATACCTGTGCTTGTTACAGTGGACAGTGGTTCCCCAGCCCTATCCTTATCATAAGCATTAACAAAACCAGTAATACCTTGGTGGGAATGTTGCTGCTGGGTGTTGTTCCAGGCTCCAGGTGATGAAATGGTTCTTAGGAAACATTCACCTTGCCCTGTAAACTGTTGTGGTTTGATGTGCAGATTACAGAGTCTTATCTGCAACACTGAGTTACAGCAGCTGCCTATCTCTTCAGTTTAAGCTGCAACTTGTAAAATACTAGCATTTTGTCGTACTAACAATTATGCCCAGTAAGATGTTGACTGACTGACCAGTAATATGTAATTTACATAGTGGTGGTCACTATAAATACTAAAGTATTCTATGTATTGAACATCCTAAGAGAAAGCGAGGGAGAAGCTTTAATTCAGTTTCCAAAGCATCAATATCAGTTATTCTTTTAATTCAGCTCCCTTAGCTTCTAAAGAATCTCATGTTCAACAGGTTTCAAACACTTCAGGAAAACATTTTTATTTTTTCTACTTATAGAAATACATGTTTCAATAATTGTATAATGTTAGCATGTAGAGCTATTGTTTTTTTCCCTGCAGCTTCAATTACAGCAGCATTACTGATTGTGGGAGTATTTTTTTTTCTGTGTAAATTACTGCCAGTAAAAGCAAACTAACATCATGCTCTTAACTATGTGAAGGAAGCCTTCATTTATTCCATTCCTGTTCTGATGAGACATTGTATCTGAGACTGACTTGTTTACTGTTGGGAACAATAATTTTTCTTACTGAAGTACATGTGAAAGTACTTTAGTACTTAATTAGAGAGGAGAAGAATAGTCTGCCCACTGAATGAGTGTTCTTTGTTGCTCTCAGTCTTGTTTTGTCCCTCTTGACTATGGTTCTTCAGCTAGTCCCAGATTTCAGTAGATCTTGTAGTTCAGCAGCAGCAGGGGGAGTAGTGTAGCTTTATTTGGGGGCTTGCCTTGACCAGCGCTGGAGTGAGTTGGTATCAGCTCTGAGCAGTGCTGGTCAGGCTCAAAAATCAAGTGTGTATCAGAAATTCTACTTCGCTCTCCCCCTGTGAGCTGGAAGCAGGATTCTGCCAGCTTTGCCTTGCTGCATTTCTCTAAACCTCAGATCCTGCAGATGTACAAGTGTACCTGCTACAAGCAAATTGTGACCAGGTGTTCGTGTGGTCAGGCCAGGCAGACTCCCAGCAGGAGGCTGGAAGGCATTTTGGGATGGGTTCAGCTGCTTGATCGGAGCGGGGCCAGCACCCAGTGCCCAGCAGGGCTTTGTCCAGTTTGGTCTTGAAAGCCTGCAAGGATGGAGATTCCTCTGCCTTTCTCGGTTATCTATTCTGGTGCTTAAATATTTTCATAGTGAAATGTTTTTCCTTATGCTGCCTCACTGTGGATTCCTTTCAGCTGAAGCACTGTCCCATGACCATTGTCCCTTGTTCCCCTTCTGTGCACCACTCTGAAGGGGCTGCCTCATGTCACACCTCACTTTGTCGTCACGTATTCCACTATGAAATAGTCTTAGGGGATTTTTTTTCTACTGTTTTTTGCATGTCATAGATTTATTACTGAAATTTCTTTTTTGTCAATGACAACACAAAATAAAATACCATCAATTATTCCTAATTTTCCTAAGACCATTGCATTGTTAGCTCATGCTCAGTTTGTTATCCCCTAAAACATGTACATCCTTCCTAGAAAGAGTAGTGTCAGATCCTTGTGTGTGTATCATTCTATCATTCTGTTGCCACAAACATCATGGACTTTTGTTTGGCTAGGGAAGGAGAGAGCGTAGACAGTAAATTTGAAAATGCAATCAAGTACAGGGTGGAGAGCAAATAGCATAGTAATATGTGTGTATTCTCATAATATGTTTAGGAGAAAGTTAATTTTAAAATTTAATTATTGTGCAATGCAGTATCATGTTGGTCAAATTTAGATTCATGGATTCTTTTGCACCTTTAAATCTCTATTGTTTTTACTTGCAAGTTAATTTAATCTTGTTCAGTGCATAATATGTCACTGTGTTCCCACATGAGTTTATGATAAAAATACTATGTTCCATGTATCTGCCCAGCTTTTCTCTAGTGAGAATGTGTTAAGGTATTGTGTTACTGCTGTGTAATTATAGCTGTCTTACGTTTTTGGCATTTGTTGAATTAATCACTTGCATACCTCGTCAATATAAAAATGTTGTTTCGATAAGTTACTGACATAATAAAATAAACATTTTTAAAATTACATTCCTGTATATGTGTATGCAGGAAGAAGTCCAAGATCAGAATGAAGATCGAGATCAGGATGATGTAGCTGGAAAGAAGATTATTAATAGGACATTCCTTTCTCTTTCCCAAATTACTGCCTTGTCAGAAGAAGGTCTGGTAGGAGCTGAAGAGTAAGTAGCAATGACAATAATGCTGGAACTCATATAATAATAAATAAAAATTACAGATTATTTGTTAGATTTCTTTTGTGATGGTTATGTCATTAGTGTTTAATTGTGCAGTTAAATCATTGATGTTTAATATTATTCACAAAAGATGGAAGAAATACTTTTGATTGCAGATCCAGTCTTGTTTATACTGTGTTTCCTATATTTCTTGATTTTGCTTAGACCCCTTTTTTTCCACTTGCATTTCACCTTGTCATGGTTTCTGAATTTACACTAGCTTTAAATATGCTGTAAACAAAATACTAAGATGTAAATAACAGCAGGCCGATACTGAGCATTTTTTTGTCAGTCTCACTGGGTAACTTTTTGCTAAAACATTCAAGATTCTGTACTGTAACATGAGTTACCAAAAAATCAAAAAGGTCTTAGAAGTTTAGCAAAGGATGGAAAGCTTAGGAAGGCATTAGTAGGTCACTGTTATGGTGCACTGGGGAAATAGGAGGCAGCCAAAGACTTCTGATGTCTGGCTGTCTTTGTCTTTCCTGTACCAACACTCTCCCTTGTTATTAGTGTTTAATAGCAGCTAAATTTAGGAGACCAGGAGTTCAACCTGAGACTCCAGACTTATATTTGAAAGATGGGACCTTTCAGAAATGCACGAATTATTTGGGAGTGCTTGTGTCTCCTAGCAGGTTCTTAGAGAATTGAAAGCCAAGGGCCTGGGCCACTGGTCTGGTTTGGGAAGGAAGAGGTGGAGGGTATTTAAAATCCAGCTTTGATCCTCTGCATAGGTAACCATTTAATAGAGATCAAAATATTCCTGAAACATATTCTGTTATTCCTATTTGTCACTATTCTAGGGAGAAAAGGTCTTTCTGAGATTTTTTTTAAGAAAACTGGAAAGAAAATTTGCTACCATCAAATAATAATACAAAATTTTTTTCCTTTCCTGTTTCTCTTGCACAATAGGCCTCTTTAAATTTAGAGGGGACTGAAATGTGTAACTCATGGAGATTAAAATGTGCTTATTGACACAATTCTTTGTGCAACTTTTTCATTAAGATTAAAAAGAAAAGCACTGAAAGATCATATGCTCTTTTAGTCTCAGCTGATCACATATGCATTCATATATACACACTGTACAAGGGGAATGTAAAGTATATACTGCGTCTGACTGGAAGGAGCATGGTTACAGGATATTTTATGCACACTAAGCAGTTTAGCAGCAGCATTAAAATTTTGTTTACCGCAGCGCATTTGGTCTATTTACAAGAGCAGTTTGAAGGCCACAGCTAAGGTTAGAAAATCAGAACAGATCTGATTCAGTATGAGCATTTTGAAGTCCTGCGTTCCCATCTATCAGGAAGTTTTGTACTGCTGTCCATCATCATAAGACTTGAGCCCTATGAAGAAAGAAGAAGCAGGGAGGGTAACTAGAAAATCTAACTGCTCCATCATTTTCCAGTCATGTACAGATACTGTTGTCAGTGACATGCCTTACAGAATATTGAAAAGATGAGCACTGGCATTGTTAGCAGAATCAGAGAAAATCTAAATCCCTGAGAAGCTCTGATTATGAAAACACAGAGTTGGCAGAAGCTTCAGAGAGAGAGGATATGGACTGTTTCAAACCTTGGAAAGTTCAGCTGGCCATGTTCCACTTCTATTTCAGGACACAGTTAAGTGTTTTTAACCGACTTGCATGTGTGCAGCCATACAAATTTGTCATGCAGAACAAAGGAATACATGTTTTAAACAAAACTGATTGGATTATATGCTTTACTCTGTTAGCTGTTGAGGCTTTAATTAAAGAAAGAAACTCATCTCATTTGACAGCGTATCTGTACTGTGTCGGTGAAACTGCTGAAAAATCTAATGGCTGCTATCAGTGGGTGTGGGATTAATGTCCTTCTTAGGAAGGAGTGGGAAGGCAGCCGGGCTTGGGAAGACCTTGCTTTTTTACAGGGGACTAGAAACTGTGGTCGCTGGCACCTGTATCCTCAGCTGTAGTTAAGAAGCCAAGGATTGCTTTAATGTAAAACTTAACTACCTGAGACATGACTGAAGTTATACTGGAAGAATTGAAACTAAGTCCCAGCCCAGATCCCATCTCTTCATGTGGAAAAAGCACACAGTTATTGTAAAAGACATAACTAATTCTGTGTTTGGATATAGTGATCATAAATGTGTCAGCAACGGTATGGCCTCCTACAAGGGAGTGTATTTCTTCATAAATTTTGCAAGTTAAAGTAAGTGGAAAAATTTTCATCGTGTGCCAGTAAAATGGGATAAGGCTCTTTTTAAATGTTTTGACCATTATGGAAGTGCAGTTTAAACTTCTAAATATTATAGCTACTTTCAGTAATTATATAGTATATTATTTACATTAATTTTCAAATGTAATTTTTCGTCAGAGGCTACATGAAAAATAATCTTGAAATGGAAACAGGATTTTATGACTACTGTAAAACTATCTCAATCAGAGTGAAGGCGTGATAGTGGAAAGTGGAGACTAATTGTGTCATTTCATCCCACAAACCAATTCCAGATTAAACACTTTTTTCTCTGGGATTTTCAATGTATTTCTCTTTGGTTTTGTAATGCTCTAATTTTTGTTCTTTTGTTAGTCTTATCTTAACACTTTAATAGTGTTAAAGTGTTAAGTCTTACCTTAACACTTTAATAGTCTGCTGGAACCTGCAGCTGATTGTTTACTTTTTGATCATAAATGTTTTCTAGGAATTGATGTAGCTAAATTCAAAAAATTATGTACATATACACATATGAATAATTTAACAGCTAATAATAACAAATCCTATAATATAATTGTGAGCAGACCAAGTAAGACTTTGAAATCTGTAGTTCGTTTTTTAATTTTCTTATTTTACTCTGCAATTTGTTTTAGGAAGATGATAGAATTTCTGAACCTTACACAAGTAAAGACATCTTTGAAAGAAACTATTTTACTAGATTATTATGCTGGAGGGTATTGGTGGGCTAAAGAAAGGAACTTCAGTCTTATCCAGATCACAGAATTCATGGATCTAATAAATTTCGCCTTGGAGAACCTCAGCAGTAAGTATAATTAAAAATTGTAAAATAAGTATCTAAAGTGGAAGGCAAGAATGTTTCCCAGTAATTTTAAAAAAGTGATATTTAATTACAAGTAGTTGTGAAATTATTTATTTTCCTCTTGAATGTTGGTATGTTAGACCTTGTGCCGGAAAATAATTCTTACTGGTTGAGTTTTTGTTAGAGAAAACTCAAGTCTTTTGAGCAGATTATTCCTCATTCTTTGTACATTGTGTGGTACAAATGGGCCAGGTCCTGAAGAGACCTTTTCTTTGCTATGGTAAAATAAATAATAATTTATTTTTAATAAATTAAAAGAGCATGGGACTCCTAAATTCTAATTCCAGCTTTCTCAGTGACTGACTCACGGTAGCCTTGGGCACATTTCTCTGCTGTTTGAGATATTCAGTACATCCTGTAGCATTACAGCAGGTGAATTACATTTCTTTTATTCTTGGAGGTCAACTCTCAGCTTTCTCTATATGGCAAATACTGAACATCTGGCACAGAATATACGTGAACTAAGGACTGGTGAGGGAAGTAAACTGGCATTGCTGCCGAAGATGAAAAATTAGAATGAAAGGACTGTAGCTCCTGTGGCTATGAGGAAATTTGCCACAAAACACGAAGCTTGGTCTAGTGGGAATGAAATAGCCAGAAAAAAATGGTAGCAGTGTCCTCTAATACCTTCTTTGTCAGAGATCCTAATGCTTGCTTAACATTCACTTTGAAGGTGATTATGTTGAGGAAAGCCCATCCCAGAGGAAAAGACTCAGCAGCTTCATTCAAAAGAGAAGGCGAATATTTAAAATCAAGCTCATAATAGTTATTGTACTCTTTCATTGTAATTTAGTTCAAGGGCCTTTCTGACTTGGAAGTTTGACAGAATCATTGGAATTCCAGTTGTCCTTCCTGTCTCCAGTGAGAAAGTATCTTAACATATGCTAACTATATTACTATAACAATGGAAACTCATCAGAAATTAGTTTTAGGAGACTGTGTAATACATGTGTACACGACAGTCTGGTAGCACAACCAGTTATTAAAGATGACTGACGTTTTTAAGGAATGTCATTTTAGTTGCGTTAAGCTTTGCCAAACTTTTAACTCTTTAAGCTGAAATTTTCTGTGGCCCTGCCTGCTTTTGATGAATTTTTATATGTAAAATTGCAACTGAACCAGTTCAGCGGGCTTGCAGAGAGAGGCTGTGGGAAAAAGAACCTATTTTGTATCTTTTTTTTTAACAGGTCTAATTCCCCGGTGCTTTGTGGTAAAGATACAAGGTTTGGCAAAAAATGTTGTGAATTTACTTGGTGCTGTCCTGTGAAAATCCATTTAGATTTGGGTGAGATATACATGGTTTTTAGAGAAAGAAAATGTAGTTTTTAAATGCTTGCAGGAAACTTCTTATATTTGCTTTACAGTCTAGTCCCCTGAATAATCCATTTTACAAAGTATGCTGTAGCCCAGGGCTGAGATTATTTTTTTTTGTAATTACCAAACATTTCAACTAAAAGCAAAATTCTAATGTCTTCTGTATTAATGACCCTTTCTTTTCCTTTCCCTGCACTGGACCCAGTCGGCCTGGAGAATTAAGCTGACTTGGCCAAAATAGCAAGAGTAGCATTGAGCAGGAAGAATGGATTTAGGGAGGGAGGGTAGTGGAAATGCATTTAAGGCTGGTAAAAGGAGCAAGGAAAACTGGAGGTCTTGCTTGGTGGGGAGTCAGAATTAGTTACATGATTTGATTCCTCTTCTATCCGTTGAGGGTAAAGTGCTCCTTACCTCACAGCAGTGCTGCAAGAGTCTTCCTGAGACAGGTGTGCAGAGGAAAGGAAAATTTGGATGAGTTGGCAACAGACTTAGGGCCTGGGTGATCCTGTTATATGCCTTCACTTCCCTACAAAGGGTTATATTTCTGGTTCTGTTCCTTTTCCTTGTTTCCTATGGCTTCTATTTCCTCTGCATTCTCTGTTTCTTGTCCCTTCCCATATGGTTATTTATATTGTGCTGCCTCTCTTACTGAAAAGTGAGGTAAAATTTTCAAGCCTTTGATTACTGTACCACTACAGGGCAAAACTATAAAAGAACAGAATTCTTCTAAGTCTTTTAATTTGTTTTCTGTACAAAAAAATCCCAAGAAGTGTATCAGTGGAGACATAAAACAATAAGGAAAGTAAATCTATTTCACTGCTGGTGGATATTTCCCCATTTTTTTCTGTAGATTTTTTTTTAGACATAAAAGGAAAATATAAATAGTATTCGAAATTCTTTTTTTTATAACTCCCCATGGTTCTAGTGATGGGAGACACTGTGTGCAAATCAGGAAGATGAATCCTTTGTTTTTATAGGTTCAGCAAGCACTGATATGTTTCAGATTGTCCTCTTTGTCAGGACAGTTAACAAACAGAATTTAAATTCTAATTCCAACCTGTTTTGGCATTTGGTTTTGATTTCCAGGGTAAAAATGTAAAGTAATTATGGTGTTTGGAAGGATGCAAAAATATCTGCAAGTTTGATGATATATGCAGGGTCTTATGCATATTAATGTTTAATCTATTATGACCGTAAGCACTTTAAAATATTGTTCACTCTTTTTAATGTCTGATCCTGTATTAATAGCTTATGTTGCAAGGGGCATGTTCAGAAGAATAATCTACAATTCATAAGCAATAGGCTGTTTTAAGGAAAAACATTCTCTGCCTCTCAAATTTGCATATTATTCTGCCTGTGGTTCTCTTAGCATAGGTAAGAGCTGAAGCTGTAGGATCTTGAACACTCATTATTGTGATCCTTCCATTATGAAGGCAGAGTGGTGGTTTTGTGGTGGAAGTTTTAATGGACACTTTATTGATGGGAATAATGGCAACAGTGAGAAGTGTTTGACTGCTGTTGGTTTTTAAGTTTTGTGGTGGGTCATAACTAAAACTTCAAGAAGTCTTGTAATTAAATGGGCCAAAAAATCCCATCCCACCCTGTCACGTTTATACACAGTTTTTGTTCTTTGGGATAACTTTGCAGGCAAACGTATGACCTTGGGAGATAATTTAAAAGAAATTGTAAGAGCAATGACTGCAAAACGAGAAACTGACTCCGAAGAAAGAGGTGACCCGAACTTGTTCAGCGCTGAGCTAGCCAAAGCAATCACTGGTTACTTGGCTATCAGGTATTTATTTCTACAGAATCCGTTCTTATTTCAGTAATCTAATATAGTGGAGAAATGACTAATAAAATAACAGTAACAACAAGAACAAAAACACCAACATTTTTTTTGTTATTATTATTATTACACAATACTACTATTATTAGTATTTTGTTATTATTTTACTGGATACCTTCCTGCTGTGCCAACATACTGCAAACACCAAACTTTAAATCATGAAAAAGAAGAGAGAAAATGCAAGGAGCAGTAAAGATGTGGCCTCAGATATCAAAGTCCAGAAAGTAAATTTAGAGTGGAAGTTTGTCAAAATGCAGGATTATTCTGAAAATATTCCTTTTGGGTTTTGTTTCAAGTGATAAAAGAAAACAGAGCGGTGTATGGACAATATTCTTGTTTTGCTTTTGAAAGCTACTTTTAGATTCTATCTGGATAAAATTATAACTCTTATTTAAATCTTGTTACTCTAAGTATTTGTCTGGCCTGAAGTGTATAAAGGTTTTATACTTACAGAGTTAAGTAATAGGATCATATAGGAGTCATAAAAATGTTGCATTTCAAAATCATCAAAAGTCCAGTATGTATGTGAAAAGGTTTTGTGATAGGTCTCAACTTTTAAACAGAGACACAGAAAGAGATGCAAAGAGCAGTAAATTCATTATTTATTTGAGAAAAATACTGAGTCTGATTGCAACAGTACTGCCCCTGTATAAAGTTTTTACTGTATGTGTACACACCTTCCACTGGAATGCCATTGTTAAGGTAGTGGCTGTACTGACATACCCCTGTTTGCAGTACATGATGGACAGAATGGTTCTCAAGCTGTTTAACCATCCATGAATGTCAGGGGCAAGGAGATGGAAAATTAATAAGTTACTCCCCTAGTATATGCTCATCCACTGTACTGCAGCTGAGCCCTTCAGCCCATTTTCTGACCCAAATGAGGGTGACGGGAGGTTGGGGGATTTGTGGCAGATGGGCATAAAAATTGAGTAAGATCAAGACTGATCCATATGTAGATTTGTTGGGAATTTTCTGACTGTTCTTTAGGAAAAGTTTAACACAGCAAAGACAGGGTTGTTAGAGGGTTTTCCTGAATGCAGAGAAGTATTTTCTCTTGAAGAAGGGCAAAATACTAGGGTAGCTGTTAGCCTTCCAGTTTAGAGTACTTGGATTCAGATGGGGATTTAAACCCATCACAGATGATTTCTCTTACGACTGGGCTATAAAATTTGTCTCTTTCTTCTGCTCTCTGATTTTTTTCTTTTGTTTCTTTCTCATGGAAAATATAAAACACTTAAGGTTCTTCCCACAAGAAATGGGAACATCT
This sequence comes from Eopsaltria australis, assembly GCA_034509425.1. Taxonomy (NCBI): domain Eukaryota; kingdom Metazoa; phylum Chordata; class Aves; order Passeriformes; family Petroicidae; genus Eopsaltria; species Eopsaltria australis. Next base: position 4,671,755 of record JAVTVJ010000138.1, read on the forward strand.
CTTTAAATCTCAAATTTCTGAAGTCAAGGCAAACTAATGTCCTGCCAAGTACTAGCCCTAAACTAAAAGGAAACTTGGCATTTTAAGATGTCTCAACTCCTTTTACTTCTCCCTTCCTGTCTGTGTCTTTTGTATATTTATATGGAACAAACATTCTTTCCAAATAGCATGTCTGTATCGCTTGTGTAAATTATCCGTTAAGAGAACCTTGTCCATGAAGTAATTCTTTCACAGTCACAAGAATTTCATCCAAGAGATTAGGTGCTCCATCCTACTACCACCAAAGTATTAGCTGGGCAGGAATACAATCAAGCTGCAAAACTTTTGCAGAAGAATGGTATTTTGGCCACCAAATACATGGTTGTACTGCTCAATTTATTACAAATGTGTGCTGTGACTACATCATGGATGTATATGCATGCACTGAAATGTATCATATGTGTCCAGTTTATTTCAGTCACTGGAATATTTTTTTCTGAATAAGAATAGAATTGGCACACTTAAATGGGTGTACTTTAAACTTTATGAACTCAGAAATAGGTTGAATTTTATTGCCATTCAAATTAATGTATTAGTTCAATACATTTTTTCTTGTTTAATTTTAAATGATAGGCCTGTAGCCTTTTTTCTACTCAAGATAGTATGACATGTTGTAGTTCAGATCATATTTTTACAGATGAGCTCTAAACCCATGAGATTTATAATGGAAACAGGGACAAATGCTTAACCACATTGGCACAAACTGTGCAGCAACTATAATGACACCTTCAGGTTTGGTGGAAGGTGACAGTTATCATCTTTTTATCTTGTCTCCTTGGGCAAACACACATCAACATAGCTCCTGACATTTTCTTTTCAGGAAGCAGTGGAGCTGGGGAAATATGTCATTGTTAATCACCTTCAGATTCTCATATGACATCATAAGTGGGTCTATTCTTAACAATCTTACTTACACAAGTAAAATTATTTCTGTGTAATTGCTGGAAACACTGGTATGGAATTTTTTAATTGTTCATAACAAATAGAAACAAAAAAGGCCTAATAGAAGAATATAATGCCTGATAGAAGAAAGAAAATGACACTGTTTTTTCTAAATAAATGCTGATGTCTAATTTATGTGATTTGATTTAAAGAGCATTGAATGAAGGTATTTTTTCCTTCATACAGGATTAGGGGTGCCAGGTTGAACAGAGATCTGCTTAAAAACAAAGACATAAAACTGAGAAATGCCAAAAATAATTACTTATATTTTTGGGTTTATATTTTAAATTATATGTACCTGTAACATAGTCCATAAAGAATATCATAACACATGTGGAGGGGAAAGGGAAAAGATCTGACTTCTACATGCTGTAAATCTGGCTTATTTCCAAACCACTAGGATAAGATAACAAATTTGAAATATGAATTTCTGCCAATATGATTGGAAAGATTTGTGTCTTACTTCCTGTGTCTATGATGTTTGTAAATAATTTTTGTCTTTTTCAAATAATCCCTGGTAGAATTTTACCAAATTACAGGTGTGTATGAAAGGAGACATGTATTTCCATAAATCGGTGTGACTCATTTCCAGGTTAAGTCCTGAACTCTCTTTAAACATAATTTCTGTGTCACCACTGAAACATGTCAGGAATTCTTTGGTGAAGTGCTGCAATAAAAATGTACTTAAATGAGATTGCAAATACTGTAGGAATTAATTGTCTGTGTGCTTTGGGTTTGGAGGCAGGCACCCTCTAACTGGTGGCAGCCAGACTTCTTATGTGGGCCTTGCCTGTACCAAGCCAAAAGTATTGCTGACACAGCTGATGGATCTCCCAAGAAAAGAACTTGTGTCCTGTCCCTAGCCAGAAAGAACAGGAACCAGTTACAGATGTTCCGTGCAAATATTGCTGTACCTTTCATGGATACAGCAGGCAGGACTGTGATAAATTCTTGGAATCATTCTTCAACCTGGACTTGCTATGAAATCACAGAGCAATGTTTTAAATCATGTCAAAATGACATGACAGAAGCCAGGAGTTCTGTATCTTGATTGTAAGAGAAGAACTAATTGTAACAGATGGACTGTGACGAACAAAACTTTTGATTAAACAAATGCCGTATCATTGATCATTAGAAAAGGAAACAAAGAAAATTATTTAAAACATGTGAAATGGAAAGCCATACGTCCTTTAAGGAAGATAAATATTTTAGTCCATTTAGGCAAAGTCTATTTAAAGTTACTTTTGTTGTAATACACAAAACTGCTATGTGTCAATCTAGTTTTTTAGTTTTTCTTTGAGGAAATACTACACTGACTTTGCAAAGTGACCGAAAGAGAATAAATTCTTCTATTCTTTATTGGTTTGGTGCTCCAAGATCAAACTTTCTCCCTGTACTGGCAGCCCATCCCAGAATCTGAAAGCTGATTTGGCTTTGTTTCCTTCTTGTCTGCTATTGCTGATATTAAAGGCCTAAGTGTCCTGGTGATAAGTGTTTCAGGAATTACTTTTTTCAGAGTAGAACTTCGTCTTCTCAGAGTTCAATTTCATAAGGGCTAAGTGGATGTATTTTTAAGTATCACTCTGTATTTTCTACAGCCATCTGATAATAAATCATGCGAACTAAATATACCGCTTGTTGTAGCTGAAGTTAAACAACTGTTTCTTTTTAAAACTTGGAATATTACCATGCTGGGGGGTAACTCTTAGTTGAACAAAACTTGTAATATTTTTACCTTTCCAAAAATGTACAGCTGTGATAGTCTATATTTATTTTTCAGCTTATTTAAACACTATAAAGCACTTGAATACGTCTTCTACTGTTACAAAGAAGAACCTGGGATGAGTATTGAGGTGAGTCATTTATATAGATGGAACTCATTATGCAGAGTTCTTACCAAGTGCACTATGGCATGTGTTTTATATTGCTCAAAGTAACTTCATGTCAACGTCCCTGCATTACTAACGTAAAATGGCTGATTAAAGAGTGCAAGTTAAGATGTTTTGATCCTCATATTCAAAATTAATTTGGGATTTCAAAAAAGTGTAAATGCATTGCTTGGTTAAGCCCTTAGTTGTGTTAAATCAGGAACACTTTTCTGTATGTATTTGTAAGTTGATGCATGTAATTTGAATTAGCAACGTGAGTCTGACTCTGCTTTAAAATCAGCAGTCAAAGTGAGAAAAGCTTGTGTGCCGTGCCTAGTCTGACCACAGCCCTAACAGAGATGCATGCATGTGCATGTACAGAGTTGTGTTTCTACTGTAGCCACCGAGAGTTATTTATACTGACTGTAAAGGAGCAAGCGAAGTAGAAACTGAGCATTTTGAAAGAATTCAGTTAACAATGGTGAGTCGGCTTCACAGTGAACTTTGTCACGTGTTCTAACTTACATGTGAAAAAAACACACCGGAAAACGTGTTGATGCAGAATGTGGCCTTTAATCAAATGGACAGGTTCAATTATTCAAATAAACCTTCCTTCAGCCTGATTGTGCTTTTTGAGTGTATATGCTATAATACATTAAAAATATTTGCATTTTTAATTTGTATTAGGAGCCAGCTGGTTGCCCAGAGAGGCACAGTAGTGTAATTTTTTTGACGGTACTTACATTTTAGCTTATCAGTACACAGTGAAGTTAAAATTAATGCACTAGAAAAATTCCTTTACACTTTCAGCTGGTATTTTGATTGTGGTGATGTGGAATGATTGCTTTCCATGTTGCTTTTAAGGTAGCCACATTATAAAAAAGACTTTTCTTGACATGGATGCAAATATTTGGAAATTATTCTTGTCATTTATGAAGTGGGTTAAAATTCCAGCTGTGATTAAATTGGTGACAAAACTGCCAATACAAAGGTAGAGCAGAACTTCAGCATTATTATGTTAGGGTGAGGGTTTTATATTAAGTAATTAGATCAATAGGTGGTTTGCACTTCTTAATTGGTAAAATCTATTTTAATGAGGCTTTGATTAAGTAATTATTGTGTAAACTTGAATCATGAATCTTAGAAGGTTTTAGACTAGACTAGCTTTAAAAGAAATGTCTTGGTGTTTCCTGGAGGCTCATTTCTGGGTGGGTGAGGTCAGCATGCAGGACAGAGCTTCCCTGGGCAGGCTCTGCTGGGGGGAGCACCACCTCTGCTGAGGTACCAGCACCTCTGGGCAGTGGCAGAAATGGATTTCAGGGAATGACTTCGGTGATGATCCATCCAAGCAACAAGTGCCATCTACAGCTACAACTGTCACAAAACCCTGCATGACAATTTTTAGCTGTAACTCCTTTACGGCCTTTTTTTACCTATGGTGCCACTTCACTTTGATCCATCTGTTTTGTATTCTGAGCTTCATGGCAGAGAGCTTTTAATTTGGCCAGCTACACTCCAACACCCAAGAAAATCAATATTTATATTCTGTTAGAGTTTATTTTGATAGGGTGATGCATTGTTCTTCAATAAGTAAATTTTAAGGCATTGAAACTGCACATACAAATTTATGGTATTATTTGCTCTTGTTTTATGTATTAAAATGTGATGAGAGGTGAACTCAGCATAGTCTTCAAGTTCTTTTGCTGCAGCTTTGTTTTCTTTAGAAATTCTTATGCATAAAAGAGATCATTACTTTGGTTTTGCAGTCCCTTAGATGAACAGTTTTTTTGGGCTGCCGTGGTTTGGTGTGCGTGGCTGTGGCAGGAGCCCACCTGGGGTCCCTTGCTCTGCAGTGCATCTGCTCAAAACAGGAGATCAACTGGAAAATCTGTGTGCTGAAAGTAGATAGTAAATCTGTGCTGAAAGTTTGGCTGCTGACCTGTTATGTAGACCAAATGTCTTAACAAAAGGAGAAAAAGCCACTGCAGGCACACCACAGCCCAGAGCTGGATGTGATCCTGACTCTAAGCTGAGTGCAACTAATATCTAAAAAGTTTTCCTTTAGCTCCAGCAATAAAAGCCTGTTCTTTTGGAACAGGACACTGTAAATTGTAATGACCAGATTTGCCCAAATAACAAGAACCACAATGTTCCAAGAGCTTAATTACAGCGTTATCTCCTTTTGCAAATGAACACTTTGAGACAAGTCAGTGAAATGTCTTGCTTCAACAGAATTGATTTGCTTCCACTGAAATGGCTTCAGCTCAGGGAGTATGTGTGCCGAAAGAATTACCTACTGAATAAAAGCCCAACAGCCTCGGGAGAAGATCTGCTTCTTTAAAAGAGATGCAGCTACAACAAATAAAAGCTGTGCTCAGTGTTGTAATGGATATCCTTTTAGGGAAACCACAGTGTGTGTTTTCCAGAGAAATCTTATAGCGATGGGTTGTAAAGTCATTGGAATTTTTTTTCCTCTAGCACAGGCAATTATACAGTGTTCTCAATCAAGTTTCCTTTTTGATCTTTCACAGCAGTTACTTCCAAATGACCCTGTCATTTCCTGTGTAGAATAAAATCAGACAAGAAAAGGGAAATGACTCAAAACTCAGATTATGCATACAATATCTGTGGTCGTGCCACTTAACAAAATCTAAGTTATTTAAATGTAGCACATAATTAGTGGAGCTTCACAGTCTGATTAATATTCTGCATTTGATGCAGCTAGCATAATAAAGCCACCTCTGTAAAACACAGACAGTGTTCAAGTCTTAAAAAAAACATAACAAATGCCAGGCTAATTTAAATATTTTTTTTTTTACATTGGCTAAAGCCTTTAAACCTCAAACTGCCTGAGGTGATCATATTGCTTAGGAAAAAAAAAAAGGTTAAAATAGAAAGACATGAATGCTTGGTTAGATGATAAAACACACATCATACTTCTAACCTACTTTGACAGTATTTAAAATTTAAAACTTGCCTTTCTAGCTATCAAATCCCTTACTTCTCCCTCATTCCAGATCTAAAAAGACCTATATATTATGTATGCATGAATACCTGTTAGAAAACATGACGGTACAAGGAATTGCTGGGAAGTGTTAAGATTGCCAAGTAAATTCATTGCTTTTTTTTGCTGTTACTATTATGAGCAGTTCCCCCCATTTAGAATGATTACAGAAGAAGCTGTGCTTTAGCTGTTCTGTGGCTATGAGCCAAAATAAAATGCAAGTAGCACTACCATACCAGAGTTCTTCAGGAATATTGCTGTTAAAGATACTGGTTTTTCCTTCTGCCTGTTCTGGGCATTTTGCTCTCTCGCTGTGATTTAGTGCACCTATATTAGCTCGCAATTTCAAGGAAAGCAAAAGGAGTACAGACTAAATCTTGATGTGCAGGGATTCAATGAAGCAATTCCTATTAACACATGTCAGATCTTATAACAGAGGTTTAAATTGTTAGTACATGAATTGTGTAGAAGTTTTTATTCCTTTCTATGTTCAGTTATTTTGCTTTGATAGGATTATATATTACAACATATCTTGCAATTTTTTTTCTCACATTCACAAATTGTACCTTATACTGCAGTCCATGCTTTTTGCTGCTCTCTGTTGTATATATTTGGATGGTATGAGGCTAAGGTCTTTTGGGATGATGTCTGCTTTGAAACATTTCCTAATAAAATAATGTGGTTGGTAAATCTAGTTTTATTCCTAGTTGCTTTAGCCAGCCTGATGGAGTAATCTGCTATTTTATGGCCCAGATGACTAGCTAAGTTTGACTTCCTGAAATAGTAGTGTACAATGTAATTTTCTTTAGAGATGTCATAGTGGGTCAGGTTGCAATAAAAATATCAAAGATTAAATTTAATGGCAGTGCAGATTCAGTATTATAGCAGTCACTAGATATTATCCTCTTTACTTAGAGTTCCAAACTGGTTTCCATGAATGCTTTCTTTCCATGTACTCCTTACTTTCTGAAGCATTAAGCTTTTGGACTGTGTCTGGTCCTTATCCAATTGTGAGTTGGGTTGGGGTTTTTTTAAGTTTGAACAAAATCCCTTCTGTGTTTTAATTTAAGGAGGTGGATAGGAAGAATATGCTTTTTGAAAGCTAATAAAGCTTTTTTTTCTTCTGATGGCAAAAGCCCTAAAGTCAGGACTTGACTTTGATATGTAATCCTCATTAGGTGTTGCATATTTAGATTGGCTAATCAATCATTGTTTAAACAAATTTGCTCCATGATTTCTTGAGAACTACATGCTAGAGATGTATGAAACCAGAACATTTCCGTAAGCATATCTGTTCACAGTACAGAAACTCATTCCCCAGCTAATGGAGTGCTTTTCAAAGCTTGGAGGTTTCAGGTATTTGTAGTGCCTAAAAACCAGTGAGTTGATTTTTAGTAGCTTTGTTTTCTAAATATCACCATGGCGATGCCATCAAGAAGAGAATAGGACTGGAAGGGATGTCTTCAGTTGTCAGCTCTCATGCTGCTTTCTTATAGGGAAACATTCATAATCCTCTTCAGAAACTTGTCAAACTCCAGTTTAAAAAGTTAACTTCTTTTTGTCTTTGCTCCTTCAGTTAGGATGTGCCCTGATGCCTGGTTTCTGTAATTGTTATAAAACTTCAACTTCTGGTCTGAGTGTATTCATGACAGGCTTGTGTGCATTTGTCCTTGTGCCAGTTTGTGCCAGTATTGACCTTTGGCTCTCGTTCCATCCCCAGTGTTTATTTTTCTAGTATATAAAGTGACAGCAGTCTTATTGTCAGCCTTCATTCAGCTAGACTAGAAAAGCCAGCCTTCTCTAATCTTTGCTTTAAAGGTAGACTTTGATACATGTGCTTACATCTGTACTAGCCTCTTGTCATCCTGTTGGCCTTCTTCTATAATTGTTCCACTTTAAATCAGTTTTGTTAGAACGTAAGTGACCAAACTGACATAATATTGTTGCTGAGATAAAAGCAAGGCCTTGTAAAATATCAATAGTGCTTTCTTTTCCTCTGCTGGGAATAGCCTACATGATAGGTCCTAGAAGCACATTTTATACCTGTGTCGTGTGGCTATCTCATCGTACATCTGCTATTCTAGTTCTCCTTTGTTATTGTATTTTCCAGCTGAGGTACTCCCAGTGCGCTGTAGGTTTAAAAAAAAATATGTCCCCACAATGTCACCTCCCAATTTGTCATTGAATACAAGAGTGAATAGACTTCAAGGGCATTCAGTCCCATCTGTGTGCTATTCCTGCCCACTTATGAATTGATCATGTCTCTCACATTGCTTTTGTCTGGAAATTAGTTATTTAATAAACTATGAAATTAGTCTGGCATAATGTATCTTTGATAAACTGATGTTGTGTTACATTCCATTTCTCTTTCATTTCCATGCTCTTATTTATTTTTTTTCCTTCCAAACATGTTTCTCAAGCCTTTACTGTTACGAAGATCAAAACTACAGCTTCAGGAGTAGGTTCATTATTTTCTGATTATGGATGTTTAAAACTGGTACTTGGTCTTTTGAAGTCTGATGGGAAATTTTTGATGTCCATTACAGAAGTGTGCCATACCCAAGTCCGGATTACTGAAGTAAGCAGCTGGAGAGCCAGTGGGTTTTTGACAAAATTCACAGATATCCAGCCCTTTGATCTTGAGGCTTGCTATGACTGTAACCAGAGATCTTGAAGGACGTGTGCTTAGTCTGAATGAAAAGTGGAGTCTGTTGGAATTGTATGCAGTGCTACTTCAAATATTTAAGCATCTGTTATCTAGTAGAAACAACCTTTGTTTTCCAAAGATTGTGTTGGTGTACTCATTTGTCAATAGGGGAGCTACACTGACCTTTAGCAGTTACATTTCCACGTAGGTCACATGCTGATGGTCTTCTAATGCAGTTTTAACATTCTTGAGTTTTGGTAGCTGTACTTCTCTGCTCTGAAAGCTGGTGAGAGCTCCAGAGAGCTGGTGGAATTCATATGCCAGTGCTGAGTACTTTTACAATGCTTTAGAGAATGATTAACAAAATGTTTTTTAAATTATTTTCTTAGGAAACATCAAATACAAAACAAGCCTGCATTTTAACTCAGTAACATGCGTGAAGTCACGAAAGAAAAGAATTCGGGCAGGACAAATGCCAAATAGCTAACATGGGCTGTGCCTTCAGTGTACTGAGCACCATGGTTCTGGCCCAGCCAGTGTTTCAACAAACGCCTATTTTTAACAAATTGAGAACTTTAATTTCAATGGACCTACTCACATACACGGAATTGAACTGAGAAGTGACGGGTCACATTGGTCAGCATCCTGGAGGATGAAAAGCTAAAGATATTAGAGAAAAAAAAAAATAATGAGGCTCATGATCACTTTTTAGTTCAGTTGAACAGTTAACAAAGCATCACGTTTCTTGACTGTATGATGTTAGAGGGAGAGGGGGGAACAAAGCCTGGAATTCTTGGCAGGAAAACATTTCTGGAACTATGCGGGAATTAATATATACACAGATGTGCTCTATGAGTTTTAAAATTATTTATTTAGAAAGTGGCTTTATTTCCTTATGTGTGTGTTTGTATGTATGTAAACATACATAGTTGTGATAAGAGCAGTAATGGCTTGTTTATTTGCTGGAATGCAGGTCAGCTAGGAATTGTAGGCTTTGACTGGAAGGATAGTCAGTACATTAATGACAGCCTGTTTCTGCAATTCATCAGAATGTTCTATGACCCAAATTATTAAGTGCTCTATCAGAAGACTACAGCATGTTTTAAAATGGTTATCAATCAAGACGTAAATTTTAATAGAAGACATTGAGATTGGTAGAAATGTATTGACTTGGAGAAATTTAAGTAACTGAAGGCAGACTATTAGGATATGAATTTTGTTTTACTTTTCTAGTATTCCAGAATAGTTCACTCTGCTGATGCCCTTTGGGAATTCTACTTGTTTAACTTGACCAGCATAAAAGAAAGTACTTGGACCCGAGCAAAGATCAGTAATTTTGTTTCACAGGGGAGTCTGAGAATTTTGCAGTTTGATTTAATTCCAGTTTAAAACAAAAAAATAAACACTTAACAGAATTGCTATTCTTACATGTCTGTGTTTAAACTCCCTGACACGAAAGTAGTGCTCTTGAAAATAATTTCAGAGCCCCAGCTCCATCCTGGTGTCATACAGTGTAGTTGGCTCTGCTGGAGAAGGACCCACATGATCTAGGAGTTCTCAGCTTTCCATAGGGCATGTTGCTGTGGGGCCAGGAATCTAGAAAACAGGATCTTTATCAGCCAGTGTGGCAAACCATTGGAAAGGCTTTGTACAGAAGCTGGTCATACCCAGGTAGGCTGCTACTAGCACATTGGCAGAAAGTTATTTGCACAATAATTCAATTTTAGGATGTTCAAAGAACATAACTTGAAAGGAATCTGCCAAAAAAAAAGAAGAGACACATTTTATTATGAGCCGAATGCATTGTGTCTGCTGCAGAACAATGCTATTTTCAGTGTAATATAGCAAGGATCAAGCAGTTATTCAAGAAGGTGCCACTTTTTGTTTATGTTTTGCTGGTTCAAATTTAGGTGCCTTTTTAAAAAGTTGTTTGCCAGCAGGTACCATTTTGGTGCCTGTACAGTGTGACTTACTGGAGACTGGTTTTCCAGAGCAATTGTCCTATTTCCAAGATTTCCAGCATAATTTTTGGTAATTGGCAGACAGAGATCCATGACCTTATACTACAATGAACAACTGTTTTGTACCCATTACCTTTATCTGCAGCTTTTCATCATCTTGAAAATTAAATTGTATTCATAAAAGTATCTGTGGAATGGACAAGTGATGTGATATTTCATGGGAAAGTATTCCCATGGGTGAATATTTATGTATCAAATTCATACATCTTGTGACCTTATGTTATGAATAACATACTGACCTTATTCATATAAATAAATAGCATGACATTTCTTTACCATGGTGATTTATAATCAATATATGTTCTAATAAATTTTCCTCCGTTTAGTTGATGTTATGAGGACAAATGTAATCCACGTCTAAGTAACAGACAAGTTTTGCAATTCTTTTAAAAATGCACCAGAAAGTTTGTATGTCTTCTAATTCCACTTCGAATTTTACAACTTTTCATAAGATACAACATAAAGTATTTTTACTGAACATTGAATCTGATGTATTTCAATATTTAATTCATAAAACATTATTTTGATTTCCTGTAAATATGCTAAGCTCAGCAAAATCTGGTGTTACTCATTAGAAAGCTGAGTTTTATAGGATGTCTGGTTGGTATGTGAGGTAACTTATATTGCTACTTAGCTTTACATTTAATAAACCTTAGCTAAGAAAATTGTTTAAATTTCAAAGGAAAGACAATAAATAAAATGAGGGCATTGAATATTAATGTGAACTGTGCCTTTATTTTGTTAAAGCATTCAAAGTTAAATAGTGGTGGTCTGTTAACAATCTAGGGCTATTTGGCAAGTCTCTAAACTTACTCAATAATCAAAACATAAAAGGACAATGGAAACTTTTCACAATAAAAGAAAAAGGAGTTGAGTACAGAAACCAAACAAATTATTCTCTGCTTTTTCTCGGTAAGGAGGTGAACTTTATAGGAAGGGCAGCAAGCTCTGAGTTAGGGTTGCCTTTTCCTGCCTTTGTTGTAAATTACATCTGTCTGTGAAGAATCCTCTACAGTTACTTCATGGTTCATGGCTACGGGGGAGGTGTGTGTGTCTATCTGGAATGGGGCAGAGAGAGACAGCTTGTGGGGGAGCCTTTTCATTTTACTGGTTTGTTTTTCACTTAGGAAATGGCAATTCTAAGCATTAATTTGCCTTGCTTTCTAAATATACAGATGGATAAAATTCCTAAGAATCCAGCTGTGTAAATAAAATATTTTACAAACAAAACAACTGTTTTCTTCAGCATTTGTATTATTTGTTCTTTGTAGCTTGCAAGACATTTGGAAGACTTCGGCACCATTTAGGTTTAGTGTAATCATTCAAAATGTTTTTATTAGGGCTTAAATGAGGAAAACATTTGGCAAAGAGATGGAGTTTATCCAAAGCATAATGTTTGATTCTTTCACGAGAGTCTGAATACTGCAACAATATTGTAGAGCACCAGAACTATGGGAATAAGCTGCCAAATGGTACTGGAAGGAGGGCCGTATACGTACTTGGGTGTAGTGTGCTCTCCATGCCCTCCTTTCCCTGCACCTGGTGAGCACCCAAAGCGATCAGGCTGAGGTAGCCTAGATGTGACAGTGCAGGTACTTGATATGGCCCCTTTCTCTCTTGTCTGCACAGTTTCCTTTGCCATTTGATCCCGAGGCAGGCGTCATTTGCAGACTGCTAGCGACAGAGAAGGGTAGAAATTCTGTCCTTCCAATCCCTTCTTCAGTGTGGGCTGATGGCCAGCTCCCACTAGCTCCAGCCCACTGGGCCTCGCTGTCTCCTCTTCTGGTTTGGGAAATAGGCTCCCATCTGTCACTTCCATCAGCCTTAGCTAACTTTGTGCTGCCTGAGCCTCCCACAAATCCACTGCATTTCTGTGGAAGCTGAGACTTCATTTTGTGTTTCAAGAACTCAGAAAACATTGGATAGGTAGACTATACTGTATCTCCTCAGGGCAGGCTTGAAAACACAGCTGCTGGAACCTTTTGGTGGTATTCATAGTGAAGACTATTATCTAAAGTATTTTTTGGTTTGGCTTTCCACGTGCACTGTTGAAAATTTGGTAGTGAACTCATCCTGAATCTCTTGGCCAACTTAAAGCAAAGCAGAGAAATACTTAATTGTTTATACTTAATGTTTGCTTTTTCCTACTTGTTAGAGTGGGCAGACTTTTTGGCTGACCTTAAGATGCTTATGTGGTGAGTGTTCACTTTTTTTTAGGCTGATTTCATCCTCATATTTTTTGTCCTCTGACTGCAAAGCCTATGTAAGAGCCCATGTAGATTCTGCAGTTACACTGCAGATGGTGCTGTGTCCAGGATAAAACTCAAACAAATACAGATGTTTTTGGCTGAAATACCTCAACTTTCTGCTCTCCACTTTTATGACAAGTGGTCCTTCTGACCTTTTTGGTTGGTTCTACAAGAATCCAACAATATTGTAAATACATATTGCAGAAAATATTGTTACTACTCCCACAGAACAGGACATTCTGCGTGAATTACATGCTAATACACGTATGACTATTTTCTTAGTATCAGAATTCCTGGCCTTGACGTGTTGTTTCTGTTCTATCCAAATAACACTAGGCAAGGAAAAATATCTCCTGTGCACTTGCACTGTCGTTTATTTTGACTGTGCATATCTAATTTGGCTTGTGAACACAATCTAAGGAAATGGCATAGATTGTAAGTGATAAAGATGAAGTTGCGTGCTTCGTTTATAGGAAGGCCATCCAAATATGGTCTCAGAATTGTGAGAACATCCTGTGCTGGAGAAGTGTTGAATTTTGCATTGATCAAGGCTGTGGACAAGTTTCAGGCATTAACAGGCTGAATTCAGGTCTGTCTCTAGATTTACTGGATGTTGTGTCTTGTGAAAAGATTGCAATACATTGCAACCAATGCATATATAGTACTCTTGTATAATACAATGGAGGAGTGCTAGGGATGTTCCTTAGAGATTATTCTACTTTGAATATCTGCTTTAAATTCTCTCTGTGTTTTTCTTAGCACTCATTTTGTATTCATGGTGCCCATTTATCATTTTTGTCTCTATCTGTTATACATTTAGGATTTTAATGATTTTCTTTTGTTCTAAGAAAGATATTGTGCCAGCTTTTTGTATTCCTCAGGAATTATGATGAAGTTGAAGACTTCTATTTGGAGAAATGCTAAATTACTTGTATTGGTCATATTTCCAATGAAGTATTGAAAAGTTTTACTCTCACAATAGACTGTTTTCAATTTTTAGTGTTACTGTTGTCCTGGCAGATCTAGATTAAAAGAAAGTGAGGGCTAGAATCAGGTTGCTGGCTTTTGGGGGGGGTGGGGGGGTGGTGGGAGGGGGCGGTGTTGTTTTTTTTGTAAGGCTTTTTTTTTTCCCATTTATTTTTTAAAATAATCCTACCGTTGGTCCACTGTGGTACCCACCGGTGGAATTTCTAAAATTGTCGTTATGTTTCTGTCTATTTTGAGAGTGACCCCTTGAGTCTATTGATACTGCGTGCATGGAGCTTGCACTGAACTATTAATTTCTTTTTAATTATCATGTTTTCTTTGAGAAATCAAGAAATTGTCAAGGTGGAAGTAAGGAGCCAGACATTACTTATTTTGCCATGACACAGATTTTATCTTTTGTCCCTCCTCCTTGCTTGCAGATAGAGCTCTCTGAATTACTGAATGTAAAATTAATATCCTTTTCTTTGCAACCCTGACACAGCCAAACACAATAGGAACAGTTAAAGACAGGATTTCAGTCTTATCTCTGTGTTTCTGAACTACTGCTGGTTTGTCTTGAGTTCCTACTCTTGTTATTCATACTGGTTTTATTGCAGTATATCTAATTGTCTCTTTGTTCTGATCAATCCTCAGTTAAATGGGTAAATAATAAAAGAAAGAAGGTACATAATCAAATTACCAGCAGTAATTGGTCAGCCCAAGCATTACTGGAACTTTATAGTGAGCGGAAAGAATGGGGCTTTGGTATCAGAGTCAAAAAGGCCAAGCCTTTAAAACTGACAACATAAATACATTGCTACATTGGCACATCTTTGTGAATTTAAATTACAAATTATTGTACATAATCAGAATCAGAGCAACTGGAAAATCCTACAGCATGGATAGAGTTTATTAATTTTGGATACAAATGACAGACATTAGACAAGCTTAGATATCTGACAGGCTAGGAGAATCTTAATATTTGACAAGTGTAAGATAAAATGAGAATTTGTCTCCTGGATTGCTGGGGTTTTTTCTTTCTTTCATGGTAGTGGGAGCATTACACAAACTAATAAGCAGCAATCCATATGCATTAGAATAAAATGTAGAAGTCTGTGCTAAGGAAGCTTATTTAGGCAACAGGAAAATTTAAAGGTTATACATCAAATGGTCAACAGGACATGGTGTATTACACAGGGGACTGGGTTGCTCTGGGAATTGGGAATTAAGCCCTGAAGTTTTTCAGAGTTTGTCTGCCATTTTAATACATTTAGGGCTTTGCAGACCTTAATGTGAGTCAGGTTTGTTTCATTTTGTAGTGAACCAGTACAATTAAAAAGACAAATCTACTTTCTTCCTTAACATTTTTCTGTTGACATACTAGCAATTTTAGTAGCAAAATTGCTTAATCAGATAGGTACCAATAACTCTAACCTATATAGACATATAGAATTTGATTTTTTTTTGTTTTCATTTTCTCCTTCCACCAAATCAATTGGAGAAGAATGGACCAAGAGTGAAGAAAAGGTAGCATGACTTAACAAACTAAACCCTGCTCTGTGGAATTCAGTAGTGTATAAGGTCATTTTTATAGATTTGTGCCACTTACGGGACTCAGTGTGTCAAATCTGATAAGATCAGTGTGGTGGGGAAAAATTAAAGGTGCTCATGAAGAGTACACAAAACTTGACCAATGCTACAATAAATGGTGGTGTTTCAGCAGGGTATTGCAGCTTTATTTCTACCTGGCGTTCAGGTTGACTCTGTCAACTGCTTCCCAATTAAGACCCAATTTACTCAGGCTGCATAAAATCTTCAATGTGACACTAATGTGCTCTGGAACTCTGTCTTCAGGGAACAGTAATTTCTATTCATCAAAAACATCTTGAATTTGAAAATTAAAGAATTGGGATGGTGACTTCTAGGCAAATTTATCATGCAATAATGCATGAGAAGGCTTGTAGTGTCTGTCCTGTTACTGTTGCCAGGTTTAAATTTTGAGTGAGCAGCTAAGATTTACTGTTCAATTCATGTTTCCCCAATCCACCGTGCCCCAAGTAACTTCAGGGGAGCTGCTTGGATTTTATCAAAGATAAACACTACATTACCATGGTGTGTAATGTCGGCAAAATTTGGCCTCAAACTGAAAACTGTTACATTAAAAATATTCTAAAATATAATCATCCCATATTTGCAGTTGTAGAAAATACTTCTACACTTTTGTGATGTGTGGGTTTATGCTTGTATGTATAGGTAGAGTAGAAGGTGCTGTATTGATTCATCTTGTGGGTCATTCCCAAGTAAGACTTCATTCAAAAACATTTTAACTAATTGTGCTTTGTATTTTCTGTAGCGAATTAAGGAGCCTAATTAGTTTTCAGCATTAAGAGGAGGTTGCTGCAGTATTTCTGCAATATAGCAGGAGTTATATTTGTTAATGTACTTTGGGTGCATTTAAATTCTAATCACGCGGACGAAAGGAAATTTCAAGTGATGGCAAGTAAATTTAAATTACACAACAGTAAAGACTTTCATACCTTTGAAAATATTTCAACACTGGCTTTTTTTTTCACTTGCTTTGATTATCCATGATCACAGCAGCAGAATTCTATTGCTGTTGCCATAATTTCTAAAGCATAACTGTGCTAACATGAAATATGTATATATAGGTACATTTGCCAACTTGTTTTAATTTTGTCGTTGGCTTTCCACTTCATGTGTTGGGAGGGGCTGCTGATCAGTGCAGTGGCTGAAGAAGAATGCAGAATTGTTGCAGGAGAAAATGAAGATAAGCAGGCAACTTTTGCAGAAAAAGTAGGCATTTTTTCTGTGGTTTCAGAATCAAGAAAATAAGATCTCCGTTCTAAAAAACCTGTCTCTGTGACCACTGGGAGCTCTTTGTGGCCGTACAGGTTGTGAGTGGCTCACAAGCACTGTGTAAGGCAGGATTTTTATGCCACATAAAATTGTCAGCTTTGCCCTTGTTGAGCAATCCTCTGGATCAGGTCTTACAAGCTATGTATGTCCAGTAATCTAATGGATATATCTTGGCTTCTCCTCCAAGCTGGGTCTTGGCTAAGGTAGAAAAATGCAATACCAGATATGTTGTGACTGTGGAATGGAGGACAATTCTTTCCAAGGAAGCATTTTCCTACCGTTCTCAAACTCAATGTCCTTCTACCATAAAACTTTTCACCTCTTTAGCAGCACTTGCTTATTGTAAAACAGAAAGAACTAAGCATCACAAAAATAGAATCCCCCCCCCCCCTTTTTTTTATTGCTGTGTTTAACCTCTGCATTTTTAATCATAAGTACAGCAGGAAGAAAGCAATGTGCTCTAGCAACTTGTCAGCTATGAAGCAGAGCAAATTTTCAGCTAGAATCATGCTATCAGTTGGAAGTAAACAATAAGTCTGCATATATTTAATTATTTAATAAATTATGAGTTATGCTATTCTTTTAATTATATTAATCAGGCAGGCTCCAACACTGTGAGCCTTAGGGCTTGAAGTGCAATTTCAATGCTTTGTAATAAATTTACCAAACTTTGGAAAAAGGTGAAATGGCTTAATATTAAACATTTGCTTGATTTACATTTTCCTAACCCATGCACTTTATAACTCACATTCTTTCAGTGCAATGTACAGCCCCAGCAGAATGACCATAATAGTAAGTGTGAGTAAGCATTCCTTTTGCACACAGGTTTTGCTTATAAACTTGATGAATAAAGGCCTGGCTATCGAGGGAATGGTAAAGATCTACACAGCCTTGCACTTCAAGGTCATTGGTTCAAACACACATCATTAAAGACAGAAAGTTAATATCTGACTCCTGCTTCATAACATACATTGAATGAGTCAATGGTGTCAGTGGAGACAAGGAAAGGAAAGGAAACAACCAGTTCAATAACAGGAAAAGGGGTAGGACTAATGCACAGGTCCAAAAAAGAGGAGGAATTGGGAGATACCTGATGTACTCCTGTCTCCCCCTGCATGCAGTCCTAAGGGCTGTAGTCTTCCCTCAGTCTGGAAAGGTTGTAGTCACCCTACTTGTTCTGATTTGATAGCATAAGCTTAATTGAGTTGAGCTGGGTAAATACTTAAGGTGAAAAAGGATCCAAGGAAAATGCAGGTAGAAGATGGTTTGATGATGAAGTAATAGTGAACCTGGTTTGGTGCTGTACAACAGGCTCTTTGAAAGGAGCTGCCACACTGATATCCTGGCCACTGGTCATTACCTCAGGCATATAAATCACAGGCAGAGAACAGTTGGCCATGGTGTACTCATGACTGCCTTCCAAGTGAGTAATTACAGACTGCCAGTGGTAATTCCCCGGAAAAGTTAATCGCATGAGGTGCTCTCCTCTTTTGATCAGCTGTGCGATGTGATTGTTGCTTAAGGCTCATTTAAAGAAGTAGTTGCTTTTCAGTGATGTGATTCCTTTATGTGAGACCTTTATGAACATTAGGTGTGTTTAGAGGAAGGAGTTTGTGGAACGTAGCTGTGACTTTTTTATTAGCCATTTCATATTTAGTTGTCAAAACAAAGTAAATTGCTTCTGTCTGCTCTAAAAAGTGCTTTTTTTCCCTGCAGCTTTTTCCCTTCCTTTGGTCTTGTTGTTGTCATTGTTTGCTTTGAAATCTGGGCTGAGACTGGACCCAGGATGTCTTTAGTTAATGTATACATGGGGCTTAGTGAAAGAAATTATTTCATCCATTATAAAAGAGCCCTGTGACTTCTCCTCTGTGGTATCTTTATTCGGGAACACAGACAAAAGGAAGGAAAAAAATCAAACAAAAAACTAAGTAGTTCCTTTATTAATAAGCCCCCTTTAGAACATTTTATGAGTAAGAAGAAAAATAAGGTGAGAAAAACCAGAGAAGGAGAAACTCAACCTCAGGAAAAAAAATAGATATATATGCAACCTTGGTTTGGTTTGTTTATTTTGCCCTTTAGCCCTTGTTACTTGTGTAACATAAAGTTTTTATATCTTTGGAAGAGATTTTAGTCACAGATTTTTTTATAGTTTTAATATGAGTATACATTGAAAATACTTATAATATTTTACATTGAATGTGAGATTTTATTCTCAACACTTTACTGAAGCAGAAAGCATTTTTGGAAGAGCCCTTAACCCATCTGAACCACTGAATTAGTCTAATGTAGCAGTTGTTAATTGATAGGTGGTTTCACTTAATTGTAATGGGGAAAAGCCAGTGGAAGATTTTGCAGTGGAATTTTATGAATGAAATTGTGGTTTACTTTTAAATAAGTATGTGATGCTCAATGAAATGATTTCTGGAGCTTTCGTGATGTTTTAGTCAATAACCTTAGCCCATGTTTGTTTTTATGAGGAAAGTGAAGCTCCAACTGTCTTTTTTTTTTAATTTAAAATGTCAAAAGCTTCTGTATAAAAATACATTTCAACCTCTAGGTATTCAAGCATTGCAAGAATATTATTTATTTTCATAAAGTAGTCTATCTAAATCCACATAAGAACTTTTTTTTTTAAAGTAGCCCAGAGGGGGAAACATGCATAGGACATGTCAGTTCTTTCCTGAAAGAAAACAAGATAATTAATCCCTCACTTTGCACCTGGTTTATTTTGCCTCCAAACTTGAATAGAAAACTTTTTTGACATACAAAGCAATTAGGTTTTAAACTAGTTGTCATCTCTCTTAGAAAATTACACAACTTGAAGTAATAAAAAAAAAATAAAGAATTCTTCAATCACAAGTTATGGTAACCTGTGATATTTAGTTGTAGCATTTTTAGGGTTTAAAAAAAAAACAACAGAACTTTTATATTTCAAAATATTAGTGCGTCAGCTTTATTGGAAGAAGCTGAAATTGTTCAAATTACCTCAGTAAAACAATTTGGACTACGATTCCCGGAATGCTCATGAAGCTGACATGTCTACATGTTCTCAAAAAGTCATAATCCATCATTCTGATGCTAGATCGATGGATTATGACTTTCTGATGTCAGGTCTGTGAATTAAGGCTTTTTTGAGTACAGCCTGCTATCCAATTATTGCCCCTATTCATATATTATAAATCATTATTCCTTCACCAGGTAGTCAGCAGTTTCTATTTCCTGAAGTTTCAGTGCCTTCTTTTTTTAGCCATTGTGGCACTCCCATTGAGCAATCAAAAATGGAGAGTGCTGACCTGAAAAATAAAGCTTCTATCACAGCAAATTGTTGACAGAACTACAGTAATATCTAATTCTTCCGGTTTCTGTTGCAATAAAGGGTATTAGATTGGACCGAAACAATCTCATCCCCTTCCGGCACAAACAAGCAATATAATAAATTAGTACAAAATTTGTTGGCATGTACTGACTTCATTTTTATGTGCTCACGCCTGAGTTTCTTAAAGCTGATGCTTTCTTCTGAGAAGTTGCCATTTTGTTATGTGAAGACAGATCAGCTTCTGATTTAAAGCTGAAATTTGCCAGCATGCTACCTTAAGTGTCTGCCTATTAGGTGCTGTTAAACTGAAGCTGCTTTGAATGAATTATTTATAGAGTAATAAACTTACCTCTAATGTAATGGAATATATGATAAAAATAAAAAATGTTTTACTGTAACCAGTTTAGATGTCAAATCAAAACACATCTAGAAAACTTTATTAAAAGATATTCAGAAAAAAAGAGTTGTTTTAGGATCTATTGTGCATCCAGAGAAGTCATTAAAGGAAATGTAATCATGCTATGTTGGAGAGTTAAGAGATTTCTCAAGCTAAGGGAATTTAAGTCTGGTCTGTGTGGATGGAGAAAATCAACAGTATGATCTCGTTGGTTTTTATTTCATTTTGCTGTACTGATATTCTTCATTAGAACGCAGTTTTCACAGTAGATGGCTGTGCATAAAATATGCCCAGTCAGTACATTGCTAGTGGAGTAGTTGTCAAAAGGATGGTAATCGATGAAAAGGAGTGTGGTGTAATGAGTGGAGTAGAATTCATCTTTATTAACTATTTGATCTAGTCCTGTGGCTGTTGTGAGAGAGCTGTTGTAGTGCTGGCTCGTGCCTCAGTTTCTCCTTTGGATGGCCACATGGATTCTAAAATCTGTGTCCCAAGGACTGTTTCCATGGAACTCTCCTGGGAAATAGGATTTTGTATCTTGTGTTACCCCTGCTGCTCTTCAGTCAAGGATGTTTTCAGAAACCATATGAGAGAGTTAACAGGCATTTTGCATGTCCTGCCATTAAGTAGTTGGGGGTGGGGGGAGCAGTTTGTAATATTTTAATATAAGGGAAGACATTGTCATAACATATTCATCTCATTCCTTATTGTTTACTTCAGGAGTTCTAGTCATTAATGGCATCCTTGCTCTCACCTTCCTTTTCCTGTTACCTCTTTTACATTTTCAAACTTTGGCCACCAAGACTTCCAGGATGCTGCAGAGCACTGGAAAGAGGTGGTTTCTTGTGAGAACAGAAATAACTTGTTCTATGAATGCCGCTGCAGAAAACATTATTTCAAGGACAGGTGCCAGCACAGGGATGGAGCCGGGGCAGGACTCCAAAGCCTTCGTTGTTTCAGAGAGCCCAGTTCTGCTGATGGGGAGTTGAGTGAAGCTCCTTCTGCCACCCATGGAAGTCGGCTCCAACCCATTTTCAAATTTCCTGTAAGCTGCAGATGCCCACTAGATGGAGACACAATATTTTATACATTAGTGGCTATACAGATGGTAATCAAACCCACCAGCTGCTGCCTGCGCATTCCGGGCACCTCGCCAATTTACTGGCAGTATGTTGACTGGGAAGCAGACAGTGACACACTTTGATCGAAAAGCTTGTATGATGATTTTTTTTTTGTTGTAATATTATTGTTTTTTTAAAAAATGATAAAAGAGATCAAGATGTGTATCTTGATCAAAGGGTACTGCTGTCTGCTTTCCCATCAGCGACTTCTAATTTATAGAAATCAGATTGCGTGGAAAGCAATCAGCAAAGGTTTGAGGTCTTTCTTGTTCTCACTGCCAAGACATGCTGACAAGTGAGAAAATTAAAATCAGAGAAGGTAGGGAGAGAACTAGTAAAAACACTGGTTGAAATATAATTATTTAAAGTTCATGATTTTAATAATTTTAGGGCTGTTAAAAATCCAGTTAAAGTGCTCAAATTGGCTTTCACTTGTATTATAAGAGTGCCTTAAGGTCTTTCTCTGATGGAGGGTGTTGCTTTGAGACTAATTTACCATGGAGAGAGAAATATATCTATTACTTGTTGTCATGGAAAAAGAACCTGTCTGTGGTTCTGGAGCCAAGTCAGCTCTGTTTCTTCCACATGGAGCTGTGCATCCAGTATGATTTATTGGGGTGTGCACATGATACAATGGACACCTGCAAAGAACTCTTAAACCAGTCAGTCCTATAAATACTGATAGTTCGTGAAGATACTTCGTGCAGAGCGACTTTATTGAAAATTTGTCTATTATACTTGGTAAGGTCTTCTCTTTAGGGTCTCTAGCTGAGTCAATTTTGTTTTCAGCTCTTGGTATTGACTCTTTCTTTAAAAACCTTTTTTTAAAATTTTATTTTATTTTATTTTTCAGTCCTTCCAGGCTCAAAAAACAATTAGCAGTTGCGTATATATGTGTGTGTATGTATGGGCTGTGTTTCAGGTCAATATTTCTGGCCAACATAGAAGCACAAACCTAGTGATAGTAGTGAGAATTGCTTCACATTCTGCCAATTTGTAAAACCAAAATGGAGAATCACATGATAGGAGGACCTGGGATATGTGTCATTTTGTCTAAACAGAGCATGGGATGACAGGAGGGAAAAAGCTTGATGTTGGTGAGGAAGTGAATAGGCCCACCTCCAGGAGTCTTCAGATGTGTGATCTTTGATCTGATCTCCAGGTTATGCTCAGCCTTACTGCCTCTCCTCCACCCATGAGATGTGGTTGCTGATTCCCATCGCTCTTGCTCTTTTCTTCCACAGCACCAAATGAAGTCCTGTGTCCTCATCCAGCCCACCTCTGTCTCTGTTGCCAGCCAGGTTTCCCAGCCATTAGTGATTTTCCTATCTTCTCCTCCACTTCTCTGCTTGGCAATCCAGACACATTGGATGTTCCTGCTGAGTTCTCTCTTCTAAGGGTTAGATCAAAAGACAGAACTTCAGAGTAGGCGATATCATGTTTCTGGGTATGGCTCGGCATTCTCAAGAGAAGATGCTGCTATTGGGTGCTTGCTCCCTCTAGGTATTTATGACATTGCTATTTAGGAAAGCTGCCAAGGAAAAGGTGCTGCTAAAAGGAATAAATAAAACCCTTTGGCATCATTGCTTCATTTTTTCCCGTCAAAAGCTGACACATTGTCTTTATCTCATCAGGCAAACTGCGTGCAAACTTTATGATCGCATGTTTTTTGCCTATTTTTGTAGAACAGAGTTTCTCAGAAAGACAAAGCACAAGGGGAGGAGAGGAAAGTCTGCAGTGTACAACTCAATGCAGTACCCTTTAGCTTCACTTATTCTATGGCTGACTCAAGATTTGCACTCCAGAGTTGGATGTGTTTGCTCTCTATCCTGAATTGTGATAGAATTCTGTACGATTGTGGAAATCTTTGAACAAATGTTGGATTTGTGTTGATTCTGCTACTTGTGTGTGTGGTAATTTTCTAGAATATGTAGTTTATAACAGAGTTTATAAGGCATAAGGAGTTAAGCGACTGTTGTTTGTTTGGTTTTTTAATTGGAGAGAAATTATTCAGTAGAAATGTTTGTTTCTTCTCATGCATTGTTTAATCAAATTCTAAAAATCCACATTGGATTATACGATTTGTCATGAGCTTCCTAACAAGTCAAAGCAGAAAGAGATTTATGCTCTTTTTCAGCAGAAACCATTTCATGCCCCAACAGAAATGGAAATGACTGTTCTCAGAAACCTTCCAAGTCAAAGTGGGAGGAGATAATCTGTAAGGAGATGTTACCTTCTCAAAAACAACCTCACATCATCCAAGGTGTGGTTGGCTTTGGCGGTTTACCAGGGGGAAGCTTTACTAGATTTCAAATCACCCACCTAGCCAAGCTGTGCTGAGGCAAGGCTTTGTTTAACTCCTGCATTCACCAGACCAGCCCTGCCCCTACCCACAGCTGCGTTTTTATGTATCGTGAATGACAAGATTATACAGGAGAGTTAAAACAAACGCGGGCACTCAAGCTGGGTTACAGCATAAATAGATTTATGAACACGTATGTAATGAGAAGAGCCTCTTTACAATGGGGCACGAAGTCCAAGTGTTATGTAAGGAAGGGATAGTTTCTTTTGACTGACAGGCTATAGTTAGAGCCCTGCAGATTGAAGTTACATAGAAATGGAGTTGTAAAGAAGTACCAATATCATAGACTTACGCGGGGGGGGGGGTGGTGTGTGTATGCTGATCAAATATTCTGGTGTTAAAATAGACTAGTTTCACATAGAGAGGTGACTGAAAACTGTAACTCTGAAATTTCAGAGAACTGGCTTGCTTCTGCATTCGCAAATTGGGAAATGTATGCTGATGGCTTAATTTTTATGATAAAAACATGAAAAATAAGTCCCTAAAATAGTGTTGAATCAATTTTCTGATAAAACAAATTTTTTTTCCCATTTGTGATTAAAATGACCTACAGTAAGATTTTTTTTAACTAGGTGTTAATTAAAAATATGGAAATGGATTTAAAAAACCTTGCAGTTCACAGTGGAAGAATTACCATAACTGATCTGTTCTCAGAGCCATGCCTGTTCTGAGATGTTTTTAAGATGTCTAAGTTACTGGTTGTTTTTCTGCATGATTGTTTCCAAAGCAAAATGTGATTCCAATAAAAACAGTAATTGAATTTACAGTCCACAGGACAAATTGTTGTTTTAACAGAAACTTACACACTCAGGCAAAGACCTTATGTTTTAGGTCTAATAACAAAGAACACAAGCTCCCCATTTTTAGGTGGCCATATATTGTGGAAAGTTTTCCAATGTGGCATTTTTTTAAGGAAAAAAATCTATATTGTATTTTTTAAATTGTGTGAGCAGTTTTTTCCCTCTCTTAGCTCTGGATCAATATTCCTTAGGTTGTGTTGGTTTGAGGTTTTTTTAATGTAACCTTTTAAGTGTTAGTGCAGCTATTTTCTGTAGCATCAGCTGGGGGTGAATCAATACAGACAAGCCTATCCACATCTAATGCACCTAATGACTGAGAGGAGTTTGGAGAGAGCTTGTTCACCTGGCATTTGGTGCTGAGAGAATGTGCAGAGCACAGGGCAGTTGTGTGAGGGGCTTGTCCATGACCAGTCTTGTGTGGAAAAAATGCTGATTTCAGAGGAAGTGGGTAGGTAGGGAAAGCTGTCCAAGAGCAGTGGCAGACAAAGGCAGGAGGTGGGACCTCTTTCCAGCATCAGGCAGTGACTGCGCTTTACTGTATCAACAGCAAAATGTTATTTTTCTGCTGTCAGACTTTCTCCGCAGGAGCCCCCAGGCTCTTCTCAAACCCTTTTTGTTCTGAAAGGTGGGGGGATGAAGTTTTCCTAGGTTTTTGGAATCTTGGTGCCTTTTTTTCCTGTACATGGCATTCCTGTTTGGTAAAGCCTGAAGTCTGTGCTTGCTGAACTAAGAGAAATCTGATGGGGCTCAGCTCCAGGGGCACACAGACTGCTCTGGTGTGTGCACAGCATGAGACACACTGGAGATTCACACGTGCTAGAAACAGTTATGTCTACATTAGCAGGCTTTTTTTGGAAGTCT
This sequence comes from Eopsaltria australis, assembly GCA_034509425.1. Taxonomy (NCBI): domain Eukaryota; kingdom Metazoa; phylum Chordata; class Aves; order Passeriformes; family Petroicidae; genus Eopsaltria; species Eopsaltria australis. The sequence goes on from JAVTVJ010000138.1 coordinate 4,697,225, forward strand.
TAGGGCTGACCTAAAGCCCTGTGGAACAGTAAGAGTTGGTGAGATATTGCTGCATCTCGGATGTAACACCTGAAAAAAAAAGTCCAGGGTAGTGCCAACAGCTGTCTGACTCTTCCCTTACACACTCAGGGATGCAGGTGGAACATGTGGTGCTGGTAATCAACTCTGAGTTCCTACAGTGACCATTTGAATAAAAACCAGAATATTTCATATTTCTCAGCACCATGCAAACCAGGGACCCTGAGTGAGGAAGCCAGCTTTCCTAGGTTCCCCTTGGGAAACGGCAAGGGAGCAGGCTGTGCTAGCTGCAATCCAGGGCAGGTACATTAAGGAATTTTTAGGTTCTTACATCATTTTAGTTGCTCTGGCTGTCTCTCAGGAGAGGCAATTGTCTTTGCACTTCCTGCAAGGAGGGGTTTAGGGGGTTGACAGAGCCCCTAAAGCAGGTGTGATGAATACCAGCCCCCTAAGCAATTTAATTCTTATAGGCCGTTTTGTTGCCAAAGGCACATGCTCTCATGCAAATTGGTTTTCTGAGAGTATGGAACTCCAGCAAGTATTTATAAAATGTTTGAAGCCTGGTCCCAAAAAGAGGTACCAAGATGCACCTGGCCAAATGTTGTTTCACATTTTTATCATAACGTTTTTAGCATTCATATTGGCTCTTTACTGATTAAATAATGTGAGAGAAGAGATGCACAACAAGGAGGTGTAAAGCTCCAACCTGATAAAGGTGGATGCCACCAAAATATTAGACTGCCTGTTGTTCATTGGGTTCAACAGAACTTACTTTTATGGTTTTCAGATGTGATCACATGAATAATAAAAAGGGCCTTCATTTTTTAGAAACATTTGTAGCTCTAGATAGATGGTTCCTGTGGGAAAGGTGCTTGTGGGTTTTTGGGTTTTTTTTGTTTTTTAAATGACTTTAGATCCCTGTTGATTATGACTGTACAGCCAGAATAGGAGCTGGCTGCTCTTTACTTGTTCGATGGGTGTCCTTGAAGTGGAAAGGGGGGGTTGGTACTTTGAAGAGTCCAGACATGCAAGAGTTGCACTTTCAAGAACTAAAAAAAAAAATCCTGAAAATCTGTATGCATTTTTTAAGGGGTTACATTAGCCTCAAGCATTTAAAATGATGAGACATACGCTAAAAATCATGAGTTGCTTAAAAATAATTGTTTGGTTCCTTCTCCTTACAGTCTACTTTTTGAGCTTTTGAGATTTATGTTTTCAATCTTCCCTCTGCAACCATAACAGCTAACTTTATTTTTAAACGAAAGCTGAGATTCTCTTGTAATCCCATAACTCTAGGAGATTTGGCAATGCTAAATACAATGTGAATTTAGAGTGACCATTCCAAGGTGAATCATTTAGTGATGTGTCCTCAGCATTAAAGCCAACTGGGGATTTTTTTTTTAATGTCTTTCATTTTCTCTTTCTAAATAATCTGCATATTGGCAGCAATAATTGGAAGCTTGGTAAAAGCAGTAGAAGACAACTGCAGCCTAGTAAAATCAGGGGGTTTTGTTGGTTTTTTTTTTCCCTGGTATGTTAAGATAGATTCTTACAGAATCTAGGTATTAAGGGCACTCTGCATTAAGATATCTCTGGAGAGAGAGGCTTTGGTTGTTTTGGTAGAAACACCCTTTTCTACTCAGTCAAGCATTAAAATTGGCAGCAGTTCCTGGAGTAGCAAGAAAATCCTGGTTGTTGTCCTCATATAGTTACTGCAAACAGTAAGAGGATATGTAAAAGCTTTAACTCCAAGGAAAAATATTTATAACTGTGACATTGTGTTTCCTTACAGTAATTTATGGGCAAAATGTAGGAAAGGAGGAACACAAGCTATAAATAATATTTCTTATGTAAACATAATGGCAGTAGCAAATTCTTTTTATTTAAAAATTAATATTGATGTTCATTAATATAAATTACCACATTTCAGATGACTCTGATGTCCTTGAGGCCAGATGTCACTAACTGATTTACAGCTTCCTGGGGGGGAGGAGGAGATCCTGTTTTGTGGATGTAGCCAGCAAATTGCTTCAAATAGCTATTTTAGACTAGATTAATTACTAATGTATTGTCTACAAAGTCAATTCACATCATGTATCAGAAACATGGAAAACTCTCCTTTAGAACATACTGACTTGGATTTTGAAATGCAGGAAAAAGAGCATAAAGCCTACCTTTGACTCACTGAACTTCTGTCTCTTTTAGGAATAGTGGTTTGAAAACTCCTGCCCGGGAACACGTACACAGAATTTCCATGTGCATCATTAGCAACCAGGGAACATCCTTCAGAGGCAGAGTTTTAGGCCCTCATTGATCTTAATTCTACTTTTAATATTAATACAAATGTGTGTAGCGAGGGTGTGCAGGAAGAAGCTCTGCCACCTCAGTCACACCACAGAGATCAGATAGCTGGTTTAAGTTTTTGAGTGCTTCGTAAAGTCCTTCAGTCCTTTGGACCTCATGTGTTAAATTGCTGCAAAAGAGGATGGCAGATGTATTTGTAGAGCTATCAGCAGCCTCCCAGGAGCCTCCTATGGGAATGCTCATGGGCAATGCCTCCACAGGCAGGTGGGGTGGATTTGTTGTGTTTGCATACGCTGGTAGGTTAAAGGGGAAGGATAAAAAAAAAAAAGGCTGGTTTGAGTCAGTGCATCTCTGTCCATTAGGTATTCATTCAAATTCAACCACATGAAACACAGACAGCCAACAAACCATCTCTTGTAAATGCCTTTTATTCCAGCAGCTGAAATTCAGCACATTTGTAGGTGTGGGGCCAGGCATGCTTAGCATGAATAGCAAACTAATGTAAATCCTGTATTACAGAGTTTGTTTGATAGCAAATCTCACATATATATGAGAGAAATCTGTGCAGGCCTCTGGTAGCATAAGGTCCCGTGGCATACTAGTACAAACTACACAGGTGATATGAATATAGAGAATAATGCACAAAGAGCTCCCTGTTTGAAATTCATCTGCCATTTGTATAAATCAAACCCATATCCATTGAAAGGCTTGGAAAGATGTTACAAGGCTTTAGAAATGGTCCATGTTGAATGTGGGATCTTTTTTTCAATCCTTATAAATAATTATTTTCCTGTGTTTGGTAAGATTAGCTGCAGAGAATTTATGTTAAGAGTGTGTGGAAAGGAGTACAGAATTTCAAGTAATATCAAGCTGTAAAGGTAGTTTTAAAGTATTTCTGTGATACAAAAGCCTTCTATCAAAGAGGTAAATGCATCACCCCCTCAGTCTTTTTTCTCATTTATGAAATAAGTAAACATAAACTCTGAATTCTTATTTTCAACAAGTACGTAAGTAAAGCCAAACTGACCTTGACCTTAGCTTTGCTAATTTCCAAACTCTGCTATTTATTCCTGGAGTAGATTGTTCCCCTTCGTACCACATATATAAATACTGCAAGCCTTTCCAATGCCTTGAATTAGCCTGTAAGTAAATAGCTGGTTTTAATCTACATAATATTTTGAGAGCAGACGTTCTGTGCTATGACTATTAAGATATACCCAGCAGCCATTTCTATAATATAAAACCTCTTATATATATTATTAAAAGTAACGCTAGGACTTGTTTTGTGGCACAGAAACTTTAAATAATAAAATACAGTGGGGATAAAATCTCCAGTAATAGTAACTTAAGCAAAATTAATTTAAGTAACAGATAACATCTGGGGAAAATGTAATGGTATATTGGTAAGTTATGCAAAGCTGATTTTATAATAACTACCACATCTGTGGAATTCATCTATTAGAATGCTTTACCAGTCTTCTTTCCTGCCATTACTCTCTTTTAGAAATTTCCCTGTGTACTATTTTACTGTCTTTTCTCTGCCTACGTTTGTAAAAAGGCAATTTGCTACCTCTCAACAACAAGATGAGTTTATATACAGAACAACACAGTGCTTTTTACACAAACCTGTCCTTATGCACGCTTGCCCCAGAAAGAATTCCAGAGCAGGATTTTGGCACAGGGCTGTGCTCTGAGGGCAGTGTCTGCAGCAGCTGCAGTTATCAGCTGGGCTGGTGCCACTGGGCTGGGGAAGTGGTGCTGACCCATCAGTCCCACGTCAAGCTGTGCTTACTTGTCCCAGCCAAGTGACCTCCTGGCACCCCACCTCACCTCGGAATTGGTAAGAATAGTGCACCTAATTGTCCCTTCAGTCTCCTTCAGAGCAGCTGACACTGATATGCCAGCTACATTTGTGCAACGGCCTCGCAATGTCTTTATGTTTGAATTCCTGTGGACCCGCTGGACCGCAACCTGCAGGAAAATATTGCCAATTAATTTTAAGGCATTATCATCTTGCCAAACTGTTTCTCACATTTCAATAGTTATATTGATTCAAGAGGACACTTTGAGTAATACATCTTTGTCATTGTGAATAATGCTCACATAATGGCAAATCTTCAGGAATTAAAAAAAGGAGGATGAAGTTTTTAATGTAGGTCAGTGGAAGTAATTCACCATAAATTTACTCAGACTTCAGAAACTAGCAACATTTTTTTAAAGCCACTGTAACTGTATAAAACTTACTGTGTCTCCTTCTCTGTTTTTAAATAGATTTTACTACAGAGCCATTGGTGCTATTAAACATGAGGTTTTGTTCAAAGGAAACACAAAGACTTAATTGTATTTTTTAAAGGAAAGTATTGCATCAGAAGGATTCATTTAAATACGTTTGTTGGCTTCGTGTTCTCACCACAATTCATTCGTTCTAATTTTCCCCTGGACTTGTTAAGGACACAATGTATAGAATGGAGCAATGCAGAGTGGCATTTTTAGGTCACTATATTTTGGCTGTAAACTGTAGTCCTGCTCATAAACTTGTTATTACTAAAGAAAATGCTTCATGTTCTACATTGAAGCTTCACAGTCTTCAAAAAAAACTTTTGGCTGAATGTTGGGACTATTACAGCTCATTAAAGAGACTAGTTCTGCTGTAATTTAGTTATTTCTTAATGATCCAAGGGTTATTATTAGACATGGAACAGATGAGTAAAGAATGGCTCTCTCTAAAAAGACGCAGTGAAGTAAAAATATTATTCAGAAAAACAGAACCTCTGAAAATCTTATCCATGCAGCTAAAATGTATTTGATTGGCTTGGAATTGATTCTAAAAACCTGGTCTATATTTTTACATTATTTTACTTTTTTTTTTAAATTTGGACAGGAGAGAAAAAATGGAATAATAATTTAATCTAAATTTAAAAATATATTTTGAGTGTATAGGTAACTAACTAAACAAAAATACTATTTTAAGGAAGCAGAAAGTAATTTTGAAGTCTCATCCACTTCAGCTAAGATTTTTAATAAGAAAATATAAGGTAAGAAATCAGAGAAAATGGCAATGGTTGCTAAATTTAAAAAGCTCTGTTTTTTAAAAAAATAGGATTTAAAAACAATTTGTCCTTATTTTTGAAAGAAATACAATTTGGGTCAGATGTTTCATTTTGATACAAAACCCAAACTTTCTTACTAGTTCTTTTGTGAGTATGTAGGCACTGACAAAGTGCTGAAAATTTGAATTACAAGTGATAGAGGAAAATGCTTCTGCAAATCTGTTTTTCTCCTCAGTCATAATCTGCAAATCTTTCTATCAGCCTTTTAGGTTCTTATAAACATGGGCTAGTACTGTCCACCTACTTTACTGAGCTCAGAGGGATAGAGTCCAAACAGAAGTTCTGAAAAGCTTTTAGGACTACAAAAGAGATTTTTTTGTAATGAAGTGGCTGGGTCTAGCTTTTTATTTTCAGTTGTTGCTATCACTTCTGCAGATGTATAGAACCTTTAATATTTTCAGCATGTTTAACTGTAGCAAGTAACTTAATGACCCAAATATCAGCCTAGCTACGATTTCAAAAGTATGAGGAAATTAATTTATGGGAGCTGCAATTACCCTGATGTGAATTAATGTCGTTTACTTACACTATCCAAGCAAAATCCTGTTTGTAATCGCTGACTCAGAACTGGAACATCTGCCTCGTGTTCTCGATGGGCACTTCCCCTGCAGAGGCCCCAAACACACCATTTCAGTGCTGTACCCTGCTTCTTGCTTGGTCACAAATGCCTTTTTTCGCCCTATTTGGCACATATGTTCTCTGTCATCCATTTTTTTAAAAGTAGGACACAAAGCCTTGTCCCTTTAGAGGACACAGGGCTGCCTTCTGCATCACTCCTGAGAATGTGAGCATGGACTTGGTGCTTCATCCACCTGCTCCGAGGGGGAAAAGCCATGCCCTTGTCAGAGCATTCCTGGAGCTGCAGGTCACACACCAGCAGAACACCAGTGAGGTTCCCATGGTCACAGCAAAGGAACAAGATGAAGCAGCAAAACTTGGACCATTAGCGACTCTTAAATTATAGTTACATATTAAAATATTTTCCTTAGGGCCTTACTTGATTTAGTGTCCCTGCAACTTCACTCCAACTGACTCCTTTGATACTGCCCTGCAATTCCAAACTGCAACAATGTCCCTGTTCAGAAGTGACTAATTTGCACTGGGAAGACAGAATGTTACCTAAGTACTGTGTTTTCTAAACATAATTATCCACATGAGTAAGAAGCTGTAGTGTTATGAAATTATGAAAATCATCTGTTCTTTCCAAGTATTGTAAAGAGGGCCCCTTGAGATGCAACTAGAAATTAAAGCTGATCTATAATCATTTTCAGAATACTTTCCAGTTCTGAGCACCTGGAAAGTAACAGAAAAGGTATTGTTTTTTTGTCGTTTGCCAGCCATTTCATTTCCATTTTAAAAAATCTGCAAGAAATCTCTGAGCAATAATTAAACATTAATTACTTTATTATTTTTTCTTTTTTTCTATTTAATACTACCAGGATGAGACTGAACTTCTCCCCTCAGCTTCAGCGACAGATCTCAGGTATAGTTTTGTTCCTTTTAATTTATTTTGGGGTTTTTAAAGCTATTTTTCTATGAATTTCCATTGAATCCCAGCCACTGATGACATTTATTCTCTAGAATATAGCATGTATTCTCTTCTAAGATTGAATGAAATGGTGTTTAATGCATTAATCAGTCAGCAAAGGACATTTATTTGAGTGAGCCCCTGTTGGCTCTCACTCTGTGTCTGCCTGGCCTGGGCAGTATGAGACAGCCATAGCGGTCTCTGTCAAGGCAGCACTTCCCAAAAGCAGCTCTGTGTATTGTTGACTGTCTTCGTGCTGGTGCTGTTGGGTCTTGTAGAGGGCAGGAGGATGTTCTAACTCAGAGTTTCCTGTGGCTGGTTGTTGCTAGGGGTCTGACCAGGGGGATTACCTGCAAGAGCCCTGTCCAGAGGCAGCATCTTCCAAGGCGGATGCTGTAGGTGGAGTCACTGCTGAAGATGAGAAGTCTGCAGTGTGTGAAAAGCCAGATGAAATTATTGGCAACCTTGAGGTACTATTACTAGAAAGCTATTCACTAATTCTGTCTATGGTTAATTAGCTAGCTCAGTCTTAATGAATATAAACTGTATTTGTGCTAAAGCTGGCAAAAAGCACATCCATATGTTGTAAAAATGTGAATTAGCCTCTATAAATAACTCCTAGTTTAGTCAGCTTACATATGATAAGATAAAAAATACTCAGTAATATGACAACATATATCTTCAGCCTTACTATGTGTCAAAAACACAGGCCAAATCCTGCTCTCAGTGATGGCAGTGATAAAATTCCTTCTTAGGGGCTCAGGATCAGCTGCTGTGCTGGAGTATATGCAATGTGTGCTTAATATAAATTGTTAGATGCATTTCTGTCACACGTCCTTCAATTTGTGTAAGAAATGACTCATTTATGCAAATTTTAGGCTTTGTCTGGTAGGTGTGTGAGTACACAAGAGCTGCCTTAATGAAAGAGATCAGCTGTCAGTATGTGGTGTGCAGATTCTGAGGGGTCCATGATTTCTTGCTGTGAGGTTCATGGAAGAGAATGAAGCTCCTGTCACTGGAATTAACAGGAAATGATTGAAAGCCAACCTGCTAGAACAGATTTGCACCAAGGAACTGCTGGAATTTAGTCTTATTGGCAACAGCCAGGTGGCATTAGGCACTCTGAACTTCAGATGCAGCACATTAGACACTATTGACTAAGCAGCCATTTAATAAATACCTAATAGTATGTGAAAATACTGTGGTATTGGTAAATTGCTTTACTTGGACTATGCATCAGTGGGGAATATGAATTAGAATAATGATGCCATCATTAGATCTACCTGTTTGAGTTCATATTCCATTTCAAGATGTCTTTAGAAATGGGAGGGAGGGTCTGGCCTGTGTTATCTTACTTCTGTCCCTACCAACAGAAAAGAGTAAATTCCTGGTTTTCACTTGACCTTGATGCCCTTAATATCAGTGCTAAGAGTTTTTTTCTTTACAAAACTGCACAGATGAGAAAAATGCTTTATTCTTCTTTTTGCAACTCTGGTTATATACAAAGAGGTATGCAAAAACTGGAGAAGAAAAAGCATCTGGAGTGTCTGGGAGTTGATTAAGCCTAGAGGATCGGTATTCCAGCAACCAAGTAGACACATCATGTAAAGGGATGAAGACATATTTGTTGATACTTGGATTGAATGTGGTGAAGGCCATCTCCAAAGATACGAAGTTGAGGGAGAAATTCCAGTCTTTTGGTTCTAATCTGAGCTACTGAGAACTGTGAAAACATTTCAGCTGTGGTTATCCATTGGTAGATTGCAGATAGCACTAACAGGGATTTCTAGGACTGGCAAGCCACAAAGTTCCTAAAATGTCAAGTTACTTCAAGCACTTCTGGGACAAATCCATTTACTTTATCAAAATTACCTGAATTCCATTAAGAGTGTAACTCTTGAGTTTTGGAACAGTTTATGCAGAGTCTGTAAAAGACCTTTGAGCCTGTCCCAGTAGTTTGAACAAAACTTTATGACTCTTAGAAATACTGTCATTGTACTCCTTCCATTTCTCTTGTATTTTTGCAGTAATCAATGCTGATATGGAAAAATATACATAAATTACCCATAAAACACCAGTGCTTGTGGCCCTTTTTCCAGTGATCCCACATTTCCAAATGCCATACAATCAGAGATTGCTATGCATTATCACTGCCAAAGATTTCATTAGAATACATCACAACCCCTGTACCTTCCCCACAAATGTTACATTGCAAATTAAAAACTCAGTGTCTACAGCAGTTTGGATTTCCAGAATGAGATACATACTCATAATTGTGTTTGTAATTAAGACAGACAAGCAGCATCACAGAAATACGGTTTTTTATTGTTCATTTTCAGTAATGCTTTTTAATTCCAGCACTGTTTCAATAAAACACATTACGCTAGAGAACAAACATCTGCAGCAAAGGAAAACAGTGGCAACAACCAGATCCCAAAGCAATTTTTCTGTTTTAGTGTCTATTGGTAAAGGCTGTCTGAGAATACAGGCAAATTAGCCTATCTCCAAGACAAGGTTACGTGAGGAGTGGCTGTCCCAGATCACTTCCTGCTCATGGCAGCCGTGCCATCCATCGGAATTGTGCGCGGCAATATGATAACGTGTTATCGCATAAGGACAGACTGGAACACTGCTCTGTCTGCAAAACAGGAAGGTGTGAAGGATAATGTCTGCCTTGCTGCACTACACTGTGTCAAAGCCACAAAGACAATGTGCAGCCTAAGATAGCTCCATCATAACCACTTCTTTCTTCTGATTTTCTTTTCAGGCAGACATAAATGAAAAGCTGGAAATACAGGAAGAAGGTTAGACTTGGAGAACAGAAAAATTGAAAAGTCCTAAATACCTAGATAAGAAAGGTGATGCTGGGTTTTGCAGGAATTGGGCCTGAATAAAATTACTTCTTTGTAGAGGAAAATAGTTCTGTTAACATTTACCTAGAAATACTTCATCCCAGTCCCTCAAATTTACGGTGTTCTACCAGAGTTGTTTAGTTTAGACTTAAGTTGAAGATTATAAACAGAAGGACATATAATTAAAATGTGTAGAAGTTCAGTTTATTTCTGAATACAAATTCTGATTTAAAAAAAAAAGCTGCAGTTTCATTCTCCCAGTTGTGAAATACTTAACAGTTTTTGCCTTACACCTATGGTTTTTTGTAGGAAATGTTGCTACAAGGATAATACATAGAGGGAAAACATCATTTTGAGGCACTGCAGATACAATAAGGAAAGAATTTAATTAACATGCAATTACACACCTTTCACTGTAGCTATTCATTAATAATATGTATGTTATTTTGTTTTAATTTTCTTCCTAAGCTTTAAAACAAATTTAATAGCTTACACTTCTTTCTTTCTGCTATATTAAAATTGCATAACCGAAGAGTTTGCACTTCAGTATTCCTAAGAAGAGTTCCTTTAGATTTCAGTGGAATTTTTTCTTGAATGCATGTATCCTTTCATCTGAGAATGTTTCCTTTTTTTGTAAGACATTATAGAAATGTTTCATGCTCAAAAGGAATCCAACCAAATAAATGACCTCAGATGAACTTGTTGAACATCTATGTTTCAAACTTGCAGCCTGTATTTATTGCATCACAGAACTCTATGTCCTAGAAAGCCTGTGAAATACAAGTCATGCTTTGAAGTGTAAAGGCTGGATTGGATTGTATGTTTAGTGGAATACATGAGAAATAGAGTATTTTATTAATTGCATTTTCATATTTCTTTACCACTAGATTTTGTTTAGTTTCATCCTCATTTTTTGATGGCGGTAAATGAAAAAAATTCACAAGCCTGACTCAGTCAGTCAAAAGAAGAAAATACATTGTAGAAGTTCTCCTAAAAGGTCTAATTTGATGCTGCCTGACTTTCAGGGGCTGCTCCTGAGCATGCAGCCAGAAGGGTCGTTCCCGTGTGCTCTGCAGGAAGTGGTCTCACAGCTAAAGACAGCACCCAGTAGCTGTGCCTGGGCACCAGGAGCCTGGGTGTGCTCTGCAGAGTGCATGTCCAGTGTGGGTGTGGAGCTCCTGCAAACCAATGGCTCACTGGTTGAAGGGGACAGAGCATTTTACTTGGTCTCATGCACTGAGAAAAATTCTTGCCCTGGTACTTGATAAGGAGAAGTAAGGTCTGTAATGATTCACTTCCAAGTTCTCTTGACTGCTGTTTCCAGTGATGGTCAGCAAATTAGTGAGGGCTTCCTTTCAGGTATTAAAAGCTGACTGTTCTGCTTTGAACACTGGAGAAATTAGTGAAGCATTATTAGTTTTACCTTTAATAAATGTATTTTGATACCTGGTTATGTTCTTTGTTGGTTTTTTCCTATGAAATACGACTTTTTTGTTAACAAAACTTTCTGAAATCAAAATGTCCTTTATTTTGATACATAAATCCATCTCCCAAGACATTATGCTAATGTCACCATTTCCCTAGTTTTGAACTCAAAGGTGAGAACAGAACTTTTGAAAAGAGCTGTCCATATGACAAAGAGTATTTTAAATACTTTTTAGTGAAAATGTGTTATTGGCAATTGAGCATTGTTTAGCACTTCAGAGGGCTGCAGCATTCCTGCTGTAGTGCTAAGCAGAAAGGGACTAGCTGTGGTTTATATTAAGACCAATGCTAAACAAAGACTTTTGCCCATAGCTCTTTCTCCCTCTCCCAGATTTTGTAGAACCTCTGGGAAATTTTAAAATGCTTTGAAGATGAGAAATAGTATATGAACCTCAAGTACTACTGTGATGATTTGTTAGCAGTCAGTCTTAGTACATATGCATAACAGCTGAGGTAGTGCAGAAGACCAGAGTGAAGTCCAAATCTCACAAACCATATTTGTAACCAACTTGCTGCTGAATTAAATAATGCTACCAATAAAGAATAGACCCTGGGATTTTTTGGGAGTGGGAAGGAGGATGGTTAGGAGCCTGAGGGAGGGAAGATGAGTAAAAGGTAGACATAGCATCTCTCTAAGCAGTCAGAGAGTGAGTTCTGACACAGCATTTGAACATTGAATTTAAGAATTCTTTAATGTCTTCAGAATGCTAATATGAAATGCAAAACGTCATGCTTTGGATAGATGGGTAGGAACAAAATGTTCAGATGCAATATGGTGCATTAGGAACAGTCTCCATTCTGCATTCCTGGCTTTCCCATTGGTTTAAATCAGGCTTGCTGTTTCTCCAGTCTCATGTCATGTTGAGTTACTGCTCTAGTCATCTCTAAAAATAATTATGCTATCATTCCTGGGACCTACAGTCGAGGCTTTGGTATTACTATCTTCGAGTTTTTTGGGGTTTTTTTGCAACACTGTTGATATAACAGAGTTTTTTACAATGCACATACATAGCATAGTTCCTAACAGGTTCCCACCCTACAGAGCTCTCAATTTAAAGCAGATAGATCTTGTAGAAATGAAGGGAAGAGGTGTTGTGTTCTATCCTGTCTGCCAGGGAAGTGGTGGTTTTCCAGGGACAGAGGACAGATGAAACAGTATAGTTTCTCATATATAAAGTATAATATTGATGCTTTTTAGCATCTTCATGGCAAAATCCTGGTCTTTACTAGCATTTTATAAGGAGACAGTGCACAACTAGTAATTACCCTCTGGTAAAAGAAAAGCTCTATTTTCAGGCAGTGCTTTTCTGCATTACACTGACAGCATGATGGAAATTAAGATGGAAAAGAGCTTTTCTAGTAAGAAGCTGGCTTGAAAGTGATGGGAAAGGAGACAAAAAGAGAAGACAGTTTTTTACCTGTTTTATAGTATTTTGTCATGACCTTTTCTTCTCAACCCTTCTCTTCTTTTGCACTGAATTTTGATTTGAATTTGAAAATTGCCACACTGTTTCCTTCCTAAAATTGCAACTGGCATTCCTAGAAAAATTGTTTTCCCAGAAAAGCCACTGTGCGTGGGCTTCAAATTCAGCTTTTTGCAAGTGAGAATAAGACATTTTCTTCAATAACCTACACTGCCAACCTGACCACAAAACACGGGCAAAGTCAGCACTGGCCTGTTTCAGTCAGGCTCTTCAGCACATGATCCAGCTGACCACTCAAACATGTTCATCCAGATGGGCGTGCTGTACTTACCTGAGAAGCCTCTGGAGCTCAGGTTTGGCCTGGGCTGACCCAGAAGGGTGTAGAAGAGAACCACAAAGTTCTGACAGCTGGCAGTCTAGGGAGGGCTGTGTTCAAGGTGAAATCCACTCTGCTTCCCCACCACCCTTCACAAGGAAGTGACAGCAGTGACAAAACACTGCTGCTTGCCGTGAGCAGCTCCAAACTGAATGTTTGGAATGAGTATTTCAGCCCATTTTGTTGTGGCACTTTGAGTGTGCAGAGCAAGCTTTGGGCTCCAGCAGTTGTGGATTCAGATCACATGTACCAAAAAAAAAAGAATAAATCAAAGGATAGTTGCAGTGACTCACGTAATTGAGAGTCCCGTTCAGATGCAGAGCCTTTAACAGGACATGGAATTAGTAATGCTGCAGAAAGAACAGAATGTAAAATATTTCCAGGGTAGAAACAACCTGACATTTTACATAGTGGACTGCTTTAAACACAGTAGTGCTACTTTAAAGCCTGTACTGTCGTTGATTCAACAGAGAGTGCTCTAAACGGGAGGTTTGTTCATGCAGAATTCTTCACTCACAGAATTTCTAGGCCTGCTGGGAGTTGTGTTTATTTTGCATGTGTTTTTGAATGTTTCTGCAGCTGACTCAAAGAACAGAAAAGGAAAAGGTGAATTGCTACAAGCACCCCAGCCAGGTAGGATAGGAGGAACAAGAGGGGAGACCTGTGGCCTTGACATCAGGAGGCTGTGAGGAAAAATGGTCCAAAAATGGTGTTCTCCTAAATGAGCATGGTACTTCTGTGTTCCTGGAAAAAGGCTGGTGGAGCTGTATCACTTCAGGATTCTGATGTGCATGGTCATTCATGGTGGGAACTTCTGGAGGTTGCTTTCAGCACCTTTTTATGTGAGCCTGTTCCTCTGGTGACTGCAAAGGTGGCATCAGGATTTTGCCTCCCTTCACTGAGGTTGGTCTACATTAATATCTCAAAGTTTTCATTTCTCTCTTTCCAGCCATTTCTGAAGGTCTTTCATACAACATTTTCTTGACATTTCAATCTTATGTGTTTTAAACTTCAGCCAGGACAATTTTCTTGTTTATTTTTATGATTGCATTGATTGTAGCATAAAAATGTCTTATCTGGATAGAGCAGGATCCAAGTAGCCCAGGCTGCTACCTTTGGCATTGGCTGTGGGAGTTGCTTATCAAAGAGCATAGGAACAGGGCATCCTAAGGGATTCCATGGATTGGTGCTTTAGAGACTTGTGGAGCCACAGTATGCACCCATTGATTGAAATTGAAGGACATCATCAAAGACCATAATCTCTGTGAGTTTGTCTGGTCCTTTTTTGAATTCAGCTGTGCTCTTGCCCACTGTACTATTCAATGGCAATAAGATTCACACTGTCATTTTTGTGTTGTTGATGAACCCCAGCTGCGGTGGATACTGAAGGCTCAAATTTCCTCAGCTCAGAGGCTTTCAAGATCCTCAGCTGTATTGGTGGCTTGTGTGTTGAGAGTGGGTAACCAAGAAGACACTGACTTTTTCGTGCACAGCAGACGCAGCTGAGATCCAGGTAAGAGAAAGCATCTGTCAGTCTCTACAAGACTCAGCCAGAATTTATGCCCTGTTACTGTTTGTCACTTCTTTTTGTGCCATATCTAACTTGAATTAATCCTCCTGAGCAGAGATGCATCATTCAGTCTTCATCTGTGTGTCAAGGGACACACACATGGCCCTGCCTGAACAGAAAGATACTGACAAAGGGAGGAAAAATTACCATCTTTGGTCTGTCAGGCAGACAGCAAATAGTTTGCTATTCTAATCATCAGAGCAGCAAGTGTCCTTGGAGCATGTAAGTCATGAATTACCACAAAGCTCCAGGAGGAAAACTTTGCCCTTTGATTGTTTTCCAAAGAAATGTTCTCAATTTCTTTTCTGCCAAATTCATATTACAGATCATGCTAACAAATTTTCCCAAGCCTTCTTGACCTTCTCCCTCCCTTCCAGTAGTGAAAGAAATTTTACTCGTGGCAGGGAGATGTTGAAGATTGTTAAATTTTGCTGATTTAGGAACTGAGTGAATGAAACAAGCTTAAAAATATGTAGATAGCGCATCTTAGAAAGCAGTTAGCTCCACTGGTAAGGAAAATGAAACTTGTGATAATTATGCTGCTTGACAGTGTGTTAGAAAATTGCCTGCTAATGGGTAGGTGGGGGGGCTGCACGTGCTCCCTTTTGATGAGGGCAGAAGTGTGTGTATGGCCCTGGGGAGCCCTGATTTGGGAGGATATTGGGTTTGGTTTGGTTTATTTTTCTCCTTATTTTTCCCAGTGAATCTGTGCCGGCTCTCGCCGAAGTAAGACAAGGTAACAGCAGTGCTTTGCTTCAAACGAGGTGTTTTACATTGATTGGAGCTTGGGGGGCTCAGTGTTTAGTAGCACCACTTCCTCTGTTACTGACTCATTTGTAAACAGCTGAGTGAGCCTGAGAGGCCCCTAGCCTGAGTTAGGATTTTGGGGTGTTTTCTGAAAGAGAAAGGTGAGAGGAAGACACCCCTTTGCTGCACTTCCCTGCTGTTCACAGTTCTGGTATGCACTCGTCACAGGGCAGTTTTGCCACTAGCCCAAATTTTTCACTAGAGTTTTCTTACTAGGCATCTGTCTGGATAAAAGAGGGATGCAGATTTTTGTGTTGGTTTTGCTCTGAGATCATTCCAGCCTTTTTTTGAAATGTCACATTTCAACTTAACAAGTTGCTGGATCATGCAGCTCTGATGCCCCAGAAACCATTTTCAGTGACATACTACAAAAGCAGGACTGATACAGATCTCCTGACTGCATTTCAAAGACATACCTTTGGATTACAGGGTTGCAGATGAGATTTTAATTCTATAGAACTCAGTGGAAAGATGCTCATTTGCTACCAAAGGCTCTCGCTTTAATTTTTTTTATCTTCCCTAATTTTCTGTGAGTAGTATGGATATGGGGGCTGATGATCTTCTATTGAAGTAGGGGAATCAATTATTCAAGTGAATTTTGTTACTATGAACGCCAAGATTTCTGTGAAATTATTATTATGTAGGGCTACATTAAGGTATGTCTTTGTTATATATGTCAGCTTTCAATTCTGTCTCCCAAATATAAATTATGAGGATGGTTTTTAAGCCCTTGATCTCACTTTTACTAACTCCCTGCTCAGACAAAATGCTTCTTGATCTCACTGGGCATATTTACCGTGGTGTGACTCAGGTATGACAGAGCTGGGCTGGGGCTGGGACAGCTGCAGCAGCCCATGAAGAGCTGGGGGAGCTGGGCAGGAGCCAGGACAGCTGGGATGAGCCCCTGCTCTTTCCACACCATGGGGGAGCCTCACTTCTCCTGGGGGTTTTCTCTGAGTAAAAACAGAGTTTTAAGCATGAATCCATCAGGCTCAAAGCAGGAATTGGGATCTGTTTGCACATCCCTGCATTGCACTCTGAGCAGGTTAAACGTGTGTGTGTGTTATGGTATTGAGAAACAGAGTGATTTAGATGGATGCACATTATTCCTCAGCTCTGTGTCAACAATCAAAAATGAGCTTTTGGATTTATTAGTTCCCAATCCTGCACCTATCTTAAATCATTACCATATAATAAGGACTCTGTATGGTGCATTGTCAATAAAACCTAATATTGAGAAGATTACCAATCGTCTAGTGCAAATGGAGAGCACTGTAGATGATTTAGAGAATACGTGTCAAACGTTAAAGCTATCTAATACCTTCTAAAGTAGGTTGATACTCATAAATCTAAGATAAACGACCTGTAAAACCACTTAAGAAGAAATAATACTCATTTAATCAGGCTTCCAGTGGAAAGACTGGGTAGGAGAGCAATTCATAAGGAATTATGAAATCTCTTCTAATTCAGAACGTTGTTGGTAGAGAATGCAAGCACACATTTGATAAGCATTTGGTTACTTGAAACTACTGTTGTAATAGCACTAAATTATGGCCCCACTGAAAAAAGGAAAGATCAAAGGGCATTTCTTTCATGGTTTATTGAGCTGTTGTTTTTCCAGATTCAACAGTGTGTGTATCAGATAGAGATATAAAAAGTATTCATTTGAATTACAGTTTTGCTTAATCACAGGGATGTGGTGTTGGATTGGCTTCTGTTGGTGTGGCTGTCCATATTCACTGACAATAGCAGATTCATTATTGTATTTCTCTGGGAGAAGCAAGTCATCATTTACTGGGACAAATCTGGTAAAAGATATAGTGAAACAAACTGTGTTTTCCCAGATCTGAGTGATAACTGGCACTAATTTGGTCTGTTGAGTTTAGTGGTCTTTTATACTTTTTTTTTCCCTCAGATCCACTTGAAAGATGGCTAAATGTGCATGGTGGAAAAATTCGGTCATGATTTTCACTACCAAAGGTCTGATTCTTCAGTTCTTGTGCAGACAAAACTTCCATTCTCTTCAATATGTTTTTAAGGCCACTTGTTAATTCCTGTTCATTCTTTTGGCTTTATGAGTGCCCAGAGCTCAGCGTCACCACCAGCATTTATTAGAAGATGACACACAGCTTTTCTTAAAGCGACTGTAGTGGTATATTTAGCCACGGAGCAATCTTTCCAAAGAGCACTGTGCTGTGACTCATGTGACTCTGCTGCTCTGCTGACCCTAGCAGACTTACTCATCGTTTACATAGTGGCAAACAAGATCGGGTTCTGGCATGATGCCTTATTTCCCTTGATGCAATAAATGTGCTACTTGCACATGCATTTTACTTCAGTTCACATTTTTTAAGATAAACTGGGAATCCGACTTCTTTTCTCTTACTGTGAAAAACAAGGGCACTTAACTGCCTCTCTGCGTGGAATTGGTGAATGAAATGCAACTACAGCTCATCCCAATGTAATTCATTTGAACTGCAAATATAACCAGGGATGGCATAGTTATGGTTAAAATGCGTTATCCATCGCCTTGTTTCTTCTTCCTTGCTCTCACAGAGGGCAAAACATAGATGCAAGCACACCTTGTGCAACAGCTGTAGTCTCACCCAGTCATAGCAGTGGTGTTTGGATTGGTTGGGTTTGTAATGGACAGGGGGGGCAACCTTGGCAGCACATTCCCACTGGTGAATTTTTGAGATACTGAAGTCTATCTGAAAAAAAGCTTGTTGATTTACTTTCTACTTTCTTCTCAGCTGGCATAAAGAGTCATTTTACTAAAATACCAGTTAAACCGAGCATACATTAAAGATCATTTCAGAAATCTGTCAGCCTCAAGAACACTGCTTTTCCATT
Source organism: Eopsaltria australis (assembly GCA_034509425.1). NCBI lineage: Eukaryota > Metazoa > Chordata > Aves > Passeriformes > Petroicidae > Eopsaltria > Eopsaltria australis. Next base: position 4,715,552 of record JAVTVJ010000138.1, read on the forward strand.
TCCTGAGAATACCTTGGAGTAACTGGCTTTGCTACTCCGAAGCAGAACAGCTGTTGCATGTATGTGTTGTATTTGCATTGTGTGTGGGAGGGTATTTGTTATTAGTTTTTAAAAAATGAAAAATCAGAGCCAACAGCTGGACTGGCTTTTACCTGGCGTTACAAGTACTGTTGTTTTTCGCTGTTGACAGAGAGCAGAGGAAAATTCACACATGATTGAGAGCTGGAGAAGCCTCTGAGAACTGGGAGCTGAAGCCTTCAATCATGTAAAATGGCTTGTGAAGGGTGAAATTGCTTGGAGCTGATCAATTTTTATTTAGGTGTCAGTGCTTTTTAAAATCTATGGGTTTTTTTAAACAAACTCCAAGGGATGATAGAAGGAGGGTGATGCCTGATAACTGGTTATTAGTTATTTTATGGCAGTCCAGTAGCAGTTATTTTAGGGCAGTCAGGTAACTAGTTAGCCAGTTATTTAATGGCAGTAAATCTGGGGGATGCAGATGGCTCGGGGTTGGATGAGGTGTCAGTAGTTTGTGTTGTTGAACCATGAAGAGCACTCAACAGGCAGTCAGGCTGGGGTTATCCTGCACCAGCTGCAAACCCAGGCCCGAGGGGGCCTTAGCAGGGCTGAGGACTTGCCCTCACCTCTGCCACATGTGGGAGAGACCCCCATTCCTCACTCATAAGCAGGCAAATCACATATGCACTCCTCAGTTATAATTAGATTAAAATCTCGCTAATTTGGCAGCATACCTATCGCTTTCTAACCTAGCAAGAAACTATTATTTCTTCTTTTATTCCTTTTTGCTTGAATCCCAAGCTATCAATGGCTTCCAAAGAAAAAGGAGGTTTTTTCCTTTAGAAAAAAATCTATTCAAATTATTCATGATTTATATCAAGAAGGAACCTTTCCTCTTTCAACTAGCAAAAAAAAAGCGGGGAGTTTGATCTTCCTCAAAATCATTTGAGAACCTTGTACGTTTCTTTCCAGAACTAAAACTTTCTTACAAAGCTTTGGATATTCAGTGGAATAATACCTATTACATAATTGAAGCTCAGTACAATACCTTGAGGCTAATAAATGGTCTCCTGGTTCTATAGAAAATGTAACAAATCATAATAGTACTTACTGGGACTAGGCCAGGCACAAATGACAAAGCTGCTTTTGAAAGTGAGTTGTGGCCAGAAATACTATTGGGCCAAAATAATTCTCTTGACTGTCAGGGGGACATTTACTCCCTTTAATTTTCGGCCTAGATTTTATGTTGATCCTGCACACTGAATAAAATCAAGCCTGACAGAGCTGCTACTGCAGCTGTTACAGCTGTAAATGTGAAGAAGGCCATTTAAGACAACTCTGTTTCACTGACTATGTTATTTGGAAACTATGCTGATTATATTAAAAATGGCTTGATATGTCTTTATTGTGTGGCTTTTTTTTTTTTTTTTAAGGAAGCAAAAGATTCTGCACTATTGAGTAGTTTGTTAACATTTCTGATCACAGCTCTTTAAGATAGAAAATAATTGTTCTATTGTGTGCTATGAAACTGCCTGTAAACAGCTGGCAAAGGAGTACACTGGTTTGTATTCTCCATGAAGAAAAAAATCAAATTCAATTGATTAATCAAAGGGGACATTCTTTGATGGAATGGAACCTTTTCAAACTTTATTAAAAATATTGAATAAACCATGAGCGATCAGAGTTCATAATCTGAGCTTCTGCTTCTACTTGAATACAGTAAACTTCAAAATAATTCATAAAGCAGGAGATGAGATGTCTAATAAAAAGAAATTCTCAGAGCAGCTTATTTCCAAACCTCTATCTTGATCTGGATCTTGGCTACACCATTGCAGTCCCACTGATTTTACTGGAGTCACCTTGTGTTTCCACTGGAGAGACTGGTAATAAGAATTGAGCCTTGAACCTTTTTTCTGTGACTAATTCAGAAGTATCTATGTAAAGACTTCCTGTCTTTTCATTGAGGGTTTTTCCCTCATTCTGAAAGAAGAAATGAGATTGCAGTCAGCAAAGCTGCACAGTGATTAAAGATAATCTACGAATGACCTGCAGGCTGAATGACTGTCCCCTCTGTTCTAGGAGGAAAGCAATCATATGGCCAAATGCAGGATGGCTGGTGGGAGTGAGGATGAGTGAAATGGAAATTCCCGGAGCTGTGGAGAAAACAGAACTCAAACAGGTGGGATAGCATGGCTCTGTCTTGCAGTCAGCACTGAGATCATGAGCCCTGTGTGAAAGACTATGTGTAAAGCTCAAGTGTGTTAGAAAATAAAATGTTCATATTGAACAGCAGGAAAAAGTTACTGGTATTTTGATGTGAAGAAAAAAAAAAACAATTGAGAATAATAGGATAATAATAACTGAAGGTATACAGGCAAAGAGTGAAGGAGAGGAAGCAAACACACTGATTGATCGGGGCACAGCAACCTGATGTCATTTCAGTTGGGTCACAAGGCAGAGCACACTCAGCATGTCCATATTCCAGGCAGAGGTGGAAGGTTGGGCTGCACCTCGCAGGGGGATTTTCACAGCCACACCAGACAGGGAGGGGGAGGTGGGTTCTGCTGCCTGGGGCACCCTCTGGCTGGAAGGTGGGATGGAGAGCAGGGAGAGGACACCTGATGCTGCCCAGTACAGCCTGTCAAGCACCTTTGCTGTGAAGGGAACAATTCATAAATTCATAGTTTTTTTAGAATAGCACCCCAGGCCCACTAGAGGTGAAAAAACCCAAACCAACAAAACTCAAAACAAACTCCCACCCTGAGAGCTTTTGCAGGGGGTCTCTCAGGAAAACCTCTGTCCCTTGTGGGTTCTTTGCTCTGGAAATGAAGCAGAGAGATTTGCAGTGAAGACCCTTTGACAGTCCCCAGCCAGGGTAAATGTAAAACCTCTAAAACTCCGATTAGTTGTTTGGGTCAAGAGAGATCATACTCTATAAAAAGCTGCCTTCCTACATGTCATCCCATCCTATGCAGCACTGCTGCTGAAAGGGCTTATCCTAAATACTCCGTTCTGATATAGCAGCACATGAAAAAGACACTTTATTAAAAAAAGAAGCCCTTTCAAAGAGTGACAGATGAATGTAGTGACAGATTAATATAAATTTTAAAACCTGAACATTATCCTCTAAGGGGAAAAAGCTCCTAAATACATATGCAAAACAAAAATGGCAGAGCAAAACCTCTGACAATGCCTTGCACAGAATCATTTATTAGGTCTCTGTAAGTGATCATTTACATGAAACTTGCATTTAATCTAGGATTCAACCATTCCCTTTTATCTTCTGTCTCTGTGTGTTTGTGGGAGACAGTGGTCCCTCAGGCTGCTTTTTTTTCACCGGAGTGAATGTGCAGGGGACATAGGTCAGAGAAGGGAATTTGAATAGCCCTGTTTCAAGCTCATCTCTCTGATTCTGGCTTCGACCAAAAGAGGAAAATGATCACCTCTGCTTTAGAGCTGAGCAAATTCTTTCTAAAGCAAATAAACCCTAAGCTGTCCTGTCAGCAGTACAGCCCTTTGGGTCAAAGCACAGGGGAGCAGTGTGTGAGTTGGAGTGGGGTCAGGGGTGCACAGAAATATTACCTTCATTTCACTGTGTGGACATTCTCTTTCTGGGATGTTGGCAACAGCCTGTGGGCTGGCTACAGCAATTATTTACTTGTTCTGCTATTGCCAAAGCACCCAAGCAAGGGATTTCTAAACTAGCTGCATGTATCTGCCACACAGTGATGTGTGGCCATCACTGACATGGTTGCACTGTGAATTCAGCTCAAAATCCTGGATTTCTGAGGAAAACTGTTGCACACCTGAAGTAACATCTAAATCCATCTCCTTAACCTGCTCCTAGGAGTACCTTGCTCAGGGAGGTTGGTATGATGTGAAATTGCCTCCCCTCTCACAAGAACGTGGCTCACTGCTTCTCTAGGCCGTGTTGACACCTCTTGACAAATGTGGGTTGATGGCACAAGTATAATATTCACTTTGGAGGTGTCCAAAACTTTGAATTCTTTTTTCTGTGTATATCCCTTTGTGGTGCATGCCCAGCTGCCCTGCCAGTCTGCACTGCTGATTTCAGTGAGTGACAAAGGCACTTCAAACTGAAAGGAGGTACGTTAAATGCAGTCAGGAACAACATATAAAATGATCTCACACAATCCCACATAAAGTCCTTTGTTATTTTCAAAGCAATTTCCTAGCTTGACACCTTTGCTTTTTTATGCCCAATATAAAATTCAAAATGTTTTATTCCAGGGCGGTACGTGGATCTAAAATATAAATACATTGAACCTCAAACTACCTTTTTTGTGCTACTGCTTTGAAACAGGACCTGAAGTAAACTCAGTGTAAAGTTCCAGAAAATTATCAAGAAAATTCCACTTACTGAACTTTTGTTCCCTGTGGTATTGTACATAAAGAACTTCTCTGAAGCAAGCCTGCAGAACTCTGATAGCAGTGAGGAGCAGCCTGGCTGTGGATGGCTGTGGGCAGCAGCTCAGGACTGCTGGGGATGAGCGTGCTGAGATGCCTCAGTTGCCCCTTGCATGGCTCAGAACAAGTCATCCCTGCTGCTCAGGAGCTGGGGAGAGAGCTGGAGTGAGGAAGCACAGTCCCACCTCCCAGAAGAACATCTGCAGTGACAGCCAACACAACCCTGCAGGGCCTGGAAATCCCTTCTGTTTCCTGACACCATTTTCTACAGTGCAAAAAGGTCAGTGGAAATGGTCTGTTGTAGTTCTGTGCCCAAAAGGTTGGTATCTGATTTCTGCTTTCTCTTCTGCTAATTGCTGTTGTTAAATGGCTTTGAAATTACCTCCCAGTAACTGAGAGCAGGTTTGGGGCCTGTGTGTACACAGAAGTTGAAGTGAATCAGCTCAGAGATGTTTGGAACAGGCATAGCTGGCAGCACGCAGCAAAGCGAATGGCTGGGTGAATTTGCATCTTGTTTAATACATCAAAAAAAGTTTTAAGCTGTGACTTGTAGAAGTCAAGCCAGGAACAATAAGCTTGTCTGGAGAATTCTGGTCTTAGAAACGAAAGGATACGGAACCACGTCCAAGGTAAATATTGACATGACTCAGGATGAACTAGTAAAATGTTTAATGAAGCTGAAAATAAGGCATCTGGGATAGATGTTTATTGTTAAAAATGAAACATTTGAGCAAAAGTAGCATAGTGATGATGGAGGTTATTCATAGGGAAGCCAAGTTGGGGAAACAGCATCATCTGAAAAAAACTGACTCCAGCTATTTGTGAAACATGGAAAAAAGTTAGAATTACAAGAGAGCTAAAAATGTAGGTGAATAGCAAACAGTTCTTAAGGATATTCAGAGTGGATTTTGGAGACTGAATCATACCAAGGGAGAAATTACTCAGGTGTCCAGAACAACTCTATTGGCTTTGACAGATTTCTTGGTATTTGCCTTCGTGTAATTGAGAGTTTACTTCCTTATGCCATATGAGGACTGAATATTAAGAATCTTGGAGGAAAAAAAACCACTTTCATTCGTTCCAGTATCATTCTCTTGATGATAGAGAATAAGTCACATTAACTTCACAAGGCATTTCAGGAACACATTGGGAGATTTTCTGTTTCATGCAGCAGGAAAAGAAATAACCCTTGCAGAATGCCGTGAAAATAATCAGAAAGGTTCTGTTGAACTGGGCATGGGAATGAATTGGGCTGCTATTTTGGAAGTCTTACACCTGAGTCTGTGGTGTTACTGGAATGCTTTGTGGTGAAAAACCATGGCTGGGTGAGGCAGCACTACCTTCACATGCTCACCAGTGGTGGAGATACTGGGAAAGAGATGCCAGGAGCTGGAACTGCCTGCTTAGGTGTGCTCTGTGAACCGGCTTTGTTCTTCCTTAGAAATGTAACACATAAGAACTGATTGTGTGCAAAAGGTACCTTTGATCTCTTCCCATGTACCATGCCTGTAGTTGCAGTGGCACAAATCTCAGTTCAGACCTATCTGGTGATTGTGCACATGCAGCTGCAGTCCCCCAGATGGCTTCCTAGTACAGCAGAAGGACACACATTCTTCCAGCCCCAAAGCACAGGATAATCCACACAGTTGACCGTGTGGCAGGAGTAGAGGCAGGGACACAGAAGAAGCAGGGAGGGATGCCTGGGGAAGACAGCAACTGGGAGAGCCTGCTGTACTGAGGCAATGCAAGTGCCCTTGCTCCTTGGCTGCTTCTGATGGATTCAGGAAAACTGTTAAGTGTAGTGTTTGGCTCTGCACCATCTCTCAAAGCCTTTATCCAGGGACAAAGTGAATGCTGCAGTCTCTCTTAGTCCTCCAAGCAGTCTTTTGGAAAGCTGGGGGCTAAAATGATTGAAAACTTTAAGCATAACCATCAACTTCTTGGACTAGATTTAGAAAATCCACAGTCAACCCATCCGCTTCCTTCATCTCCTATTCACTGAGGAGGTTTCCTTTGGCCAGCCTTCTTGTCAAGGCCACAACTAAATAGTAGTTGATGGTAGATTTTATTACTAACATAAACAAATAGCAGGTTATTGTCCCAAGCTTCAAAGCTGGAGCTGGTCTTTGCATCAGTCTACTCTACCAGTACTGACATGCAATTGGAATACAAAGGGGATGTTGATAATATAAAACATATGTTGCTTATGCAGATCATTGAGCATCACTTCAGTGCTCTCTGCAAAGCACCTCAGCCTGTTGATCCTGCAGCAGCCTCAGCTGAAATAACCCAAGAGCTGCACGTTCTCTGAGACACTGCACAGCAGCACAGTGGCATCCCAAAGGATGCACACCCTGGAGAAGGATGTTGACACAAGCAGCAGATATGTAGGATCATATGCTGGCATTGCTGTCTGAAACTCAGTGCAGAAAGGTCTTCTCTGGGCAGAGCAAGAAGGATTTAGTGAATATAAAAGCACATCGAAAGCATATAAGGGATTTTTATTGTCATTTATTGTCATTTTCTGCCGTACCATTTTATTGGTTTTGTACTCATAAAAACATTATCTGATTAACTCACTATCAGAAAGGCAAAGTCACTAACCAGAAGCTGTGTGTAAAACCAGATATATGCAGTGCCTTGATAGTGCTAGGGTGAGATTTTTCTTGTCCTGCTTCCTTACTTTTAAACCCCGGCCAATATAACTTTTTTCTGTCATCGTAACATTTGGCACTATTCCCATATGTACAGATTGCAACATCTGCAAGTTTTAAAAATTAATATAAAGTTCCATAATTGTATAAGCCTTGCTCATTTTAATGGTCCTGAACGAGCAGCTTTGATGCAACTGAGACACAGTCAGCAGATGAAGTGCTCTGCTTCTACCGAGCAAGCTGCTCCAAAGGGCAGGATGTTCGTGTAGCTGGTGCTCATGTGGGTGATGATCGCAGTGTAGGATTGTGCTGTGCAGGAACACAGGGTGGACTGGAGTTGCTGGCACACAGAAATTCAGTAAGTTACGGGTAAGTGCAATCATGGGTGCCAAACTGCAAAGCAGTCACATTTGGCAGAGCTCGTTTCTGTTACCCGCAGTCCATGGAGATCCAGCACGAAGGTGTGAGTTTCATTTTGTCCATTTCAAAACCACATTGTACATGGACATGTACTTGACTTTTCATGGATCTTACTGAAAGCCATAAAATTACTTAGTCATTTCCTACTCAGATATGTTGGAAGTATGGTTCTGTATTTCCAGGTTTATTGAAATAATGGTCCCTTGTTTGTTTTTCTAGTGGCAGGCAAAGTAAAACAGAGTTGTGAAAAATAACATAAACCTTGCTGTTACCAAGCACTCTGCAAGCAGTTTTAGGAGTCCCTTACTTTTCCTGTGTGTATATAAAACCTTAGAGAACTCTCTGATTGTGGCATATTTCAGCATAAAGGAAGCAGAAATAAAATCAGGCTCTATAATTCATGTGTTCAGTAATGGAGGACCAAAGCAGGAAGAGACAGGTGCTTTTCTGAAAAGAATGAAAGATCTGAGCAGCTGATTCATGGTGAAGTAATATGCTTTTAGCTGAGAACGTTTATTGTAGCTGAACCTCATGCCATCCCTCAAGCCAATATCTTAGATGAATCAGCAACTTGCGAGCTTTATCTCAGCTGTACCAATAGAGTTTATAATATTGTTCTGTCAGTGCTATTTATACATCATCATGTGGCTGACTACTCCAGGCAGTGCTTCTTTTACACAGCCTTGGATGATGTCACTGTGGAGTAGGCAATTGTACTGAACAAAGACTTTCTTCAGAGCAGCAACAATTAAATCTGATGGCAGACCACAACACCGGAGCCATGGAAATACAGAAACAAGCTCCCCAGTTTTAAGGTAGCTCTAGAAGGGCTTTCAGTCCTTCAGTAGCTGGTCCCACTGAGAAAGTACTTGAAGTGATGTTGTACAGCTGTCAGTGCCCACCTGGCCTTGGAAATGTGTAGGGAGCAGTGTGGTCTGAAGCCTGAGACTGCCAGGCAGAGCACTCACAAACCAAGTTTGGGGAAGAAAGAAAGAAGGCTCCTCCAAGAAGGAAGATCTGTGGATCCATTCTGCATCATTCACTAAGAGAAACAGGGTCAGCCTGGAAGCCTGCAGCCTTGCCATGTGTATTGTCTAAAAGCCAGGGGACTGATGTCCATTGTAGTATGAAGCAGTGAAAGGATCTACAAATTATTTGCAAAGGAAGAATTCAGCATCCTCAGTTGATTGCCCTTTCATTTGTGATGTTCCAGTGAGTCTGAGATTCTTCACTTGATCCCTATTCCCCAGTGCATCATGTGCATTTCCAGCTGTTTATCATCATTCCATAAGGCCAGCAACATGTCAACATCAACAGCTGTGTTCTTCTCATCTGCTACTTGTGTTGGAGCTCTCAGAGTTTAACTCCTGCCACTGTCCATCAGCGCTGCTCGGACACAGCCGTGTGGAACTCTTCCCTAGAAGCTGCTTCTCAGGAGCTCCCTCTGCATGTCCTCCAGCCAAGCCATGACAAGCACATCACTGGGCAAGGAAAAGAGAGTGTTAGCCCCCACCCCTGCCTGTGCTTTGCAGAATGACTGCAGTAACTGTGTGGTTTATTTCAGAAGTACTTATAAGTTGGACACAATTACTGGCTACCTCAGAGACAGAGCTGTGACGTGCTTATGCTGCAGGTTCTGACCTCTCTTGCTTTGCAGATCTCTCCCTCCATTTTCTAATGCAGGTTTAGACTCAGGTGTGGAAAACTGCTGTCAACAAGGTTGGTTTTTCCCCATTAGGTTTCACAGACTCTCCAAGTACATTCCACAGACCCTCAGGGACCTGCATTTCCAGGCAGGAGAGCATTGGCCTAGTCCTAGGGACTGGCAAAGTTGCCTTTTTGCAGTTACAGTGGTCAGCCCTCTCTAGAGAATGGCCCTTCCCAGTGTTCTGACATTTTTTTGTCGTCCCCTTAAAATGACTTCTTTCCAAAGCCTCCATCCAAAGTTTGGCTCTGCACAAAACATGCCAGCATCTGATAAAGGCTCAAAACAGAAACAGAATGGCATAAATAGAAATTAAGTAAATTAGGAAGAGGTGCCAAAGCAGCAAAACCCTAATGATAGCTGTGGCTGCATGAGCCTGTGCTGTGTGGCTTCCAGGCCCTGCCAGAGTGCCAGGCTGCCCCTCAGTGTTCCTGAGAACATATGCATCCACTGTGTCCCTGGCACCACCTGCTCAGCCTTGGACCACATCTTCTCACAGCCTCTCTAGAAAGCTGGGGTTCGTGCAGAGAGTTGGTGCCAGAGCCCCAGCCAAGCCAGCAGCAGCCTCTCTGTGGCTGGATAGTTTTTCCACACTTGGTAGACTGTGCTTGTGCCATCTAGTCAATGCAAACAGCCTTATCCTCTGTCAAGTCACATTTTGTGGAAATTGTGGTCTACCTGCATCATCAGCCCAGCCATGATACAGTGTATTTTATTTCCCTCAGGAACCAGAGGAAACCTGGGCCAAATCCCCAGCTGGTAAAAATCAACATGACTAAGATGAAGTAATTTTGGACCATCTGATGGTCTTCGTTAATGGCCAGAGCTAGAAAGGTAGAGCATCTTTTGCTACTTATTCATTATTGATGCTATTTTTCCTTAAGACCACTGATCACAAGTGAACAGGAGATACATATGTGAGGGCTGTTCTCCTAAGCAGTGTAACAACAGAGGGTTCCAGGCTGAGATCCTTCCAGAAGTGGCTGTATGTGGTGCTGGCTGTGCTGAGGTAGCCCTGAGTGCCTCGGCTGGGCTCCTGCCACTCTGTGCTTTCCCACAGAGCACAGCCTGGTTCCCCAGAGCTGTGCTGAAGATAACCTAACCCAGCCTTATGCTGGTCTTGTTTTTGATCTCTTTATTCCACAAATTAGGACATTCTTAGTTTGAAAATACAGACAAAGTTTTAGAAAACTTTTGGGATGAGAAGAAAAGGTAGAGCCAGTTGAGAAGGGATGTAATAACCTGTCACTCTTGGGTGGCTCTGCCTATGCATATGTTTTTGGCCTTGCTGTATATTCAATTCTGGGGACCTGTGTTTTTGAGGGAGGAAACCTAGAAAGGGACATTTATTTATTATTGTGCAGAATCTTTCTTGCCTTTTCCTGTATCCTGATGCCCTTCCTCGCCAGCTTGGCTTGCTGATCTGTAGGAGGGGTGGTTCTGGGGCAAGGGAGAGATAAAATTTGCACTTCTGTGAAGACCTGTTGGTCTGAAACTCATAGGAACTGCCAAGTATGAGCACAGTCAAACTGGAGTTGTTTTTCTGTGACGCAAAACAAATGGTGAAGCTCCAGAGCGGTGGTTTAGAGAAAGGTAACATCTCCTGTCAGACCAGCTGACACACTCAGAAGAAAGGGGACGAGGTTTTGGGCACATGGATCTGTGTAATCAAAAGGAGTGCACTGAATGAGTGGGCCTGGAGTAAAGGAGGCAAAAATGGAACCAGCCATCTGCCAGTGCACTCCAGGATGGCTAATTGGGAAGCCTCAGTGCTCAGCTGCTGAACGTCCCTGCCTGGTTTCGTCACAGAATAGAGGCGGCCGCAGCAATCTCTCCTCGCAGGCTGGGCACAGCTCAGAGTGATCGGGCATCTGGGTGAGCTCCCCCAGTGTGCTTCTGCAGCACCTGGGGTCCTGTTGTGTGCGCCAGAGGCATCTCTGTCCTGAGGATCATCATCTTCCTGTGGTCAGGCAACAGGAGAAGTCCTCATGGCAGAAAAGGTAGGGAAGGACATGAGGCAGGCTCATCTGTTGTCTCCTGCATGGGCAGGAGAATTTCCTTCACAGCGAACAGCTCAGCTGCAAAGGCTGGAACAGAGGCAGCCCAGCTGGGGCTGTTGCATTTATCCAGAGGAGATCCTATCATTGCTTTGAGATCTTACTTTGCAAATGATAGTCACGCATTATAAATATATATGTGGTGTGTATGTATGTAATGATTGATTTCATAGTCACCACACAAGTTGGAAACATTGCTAATGTGAGGCTTATAGACAAGAGTTAGTCCAAATTAAAGGCAGGAAATTCCAAGGTATTGTTCTTATGGAAGCTGTGACAGCTGAATTATATGGGCTTGTTAAGGAACTAAAGATAACCTCATTCAGAGTAGATAAAAGCATTATGTATGAGCAAGGAAACTGAATTACAATTGCAGTGGGAGCCATAAGTCTGAATATCTTGACTGTTGTGTGCAGTAAATGGAAACTCCACCATGCTGTTATTTTAATTTGGTACTTTTTGTTTAGGGACGAATCTTCAAATTCTTCACCTTAAAGCTCCAGTGAAGGCAATGGAGAGTTTCAAATACAGAAAGATTCGGACATGGGGATTCAATGGCAGGTTCATAAAGGTAGGATGAACTTCCATCTTGATTGTTTCTGCTGGCATGATTTGGTGGTGGGTGTAACTGTGGGAAGCATCCTGCATTGCCTTCTGACTCACCAGGAGAACACTGTAGAAAGTAAACAAATCTGAAATTAATTTCTTGCTGATCACAGCCTTTTCTGGGACAAAAAGCGTGGCAGGATCTTGGAGAATAGAAGCCTGATCTGATAACATCCACGGCACCTCTCAAGGCCACGTTGCCCCTTCCCACCACAGCATGTGTCTGCTTACCAACAGGGGCACTGACAGGCTGTGTCCCACTTCCCACAGCTCTCCCTTGGGATGACCACTGGCATGAAGGACTGAGGTGTCTGGCTGCCATCAGCCATGCTGCTGCACCCTTGCAGCTGCCAGGCAGTTGGCTTGGCAGGAGATCTCGGGGAGCCCTTTGGGCTGAGGAGAACATCCTCAGCCAAGTTCACTGCTGCCTTTGTTTGGGGAGCACTGAAAGAGGCCCTGGGGTCCTGTACCTGCTGTCCCTGCTGAGTGCCCATCCCGAGGGAGCATCCTGGCAGACACTGACCCTTGCTCTAGGCAGGCATAGGGAAAGCACGCCTCTGCTGGCAGATCTGGGAGGGGATGCTCTCCATTTAGCATCAAGATGAAATTTTACAACATGAAAATCTGATAAAAACCTACGTATTTCAGCTGGCCTTTCTTCACCTGGCATCTGTGTGCTGGCTGCACTTGTGAGACCCAGTGGAGCAGCTTTTGGAGATGGGTTGGGGCTGGACTGGGGCTCTGCCCCAGATCTGGCAGAAAACAGTGGCTGGGTTTTCCAGAGTGGCTATCAGAGTTTTTCTGTAGTTTTATTGCAACATCTCTACCTTGCCACTAGTTTTCCTACTCTGAGACAGTAATTGATCTAAGTTTTGTTGCCACAACATTACACACCTGGAATTTGAGACATTTTGCTTCTGCTTTGCTTTGTTTTAATCAGACTTACCTTAAATGTCATATTGAAATGAGAAAAGCAGCAAGGCTGTAGAAATCTCAGCCATAGACTGCAAGGCAGTAACTGCATACAGAGCTTGGCAGGAGGCACTGGGACTACCTGAGAGCTCTAATTGCCATCTATAAATTTCAAGTGTCAGTATGTGTAGAGAAGGTGAGTGCAGAGGACAGAAAATAGTTTTACTCTATGCTGTAGTATGATTCATGCTTTTAAGATCAAGATTAAAAGTCTCTGTTAGGTTCCAGACTATGATTTTATTTTCATTTACATCAAAGGATTTAAGAGCCTTCAAACCCCAGCATTTTTAAAAATAACTTTTAAGCATACTGTCTGGCAATGTGAGTCCCAGTTAGCATGGAAGAAGCCAGGTTCTCCTCATATAAAGCAAATAACTGAAAATCTGAATTAAAGAAATACCTTGTCCTCAGTTTAACTCTGACGGCTTGTATTGTATTTTTGTTTCAGGAAAAAGACTTTATGAAATGTGGGCCCTTGTAGCCAGGACAGAGCCCTGGCTGATTAGCCCTAGAGATCAGCAGAAACCATGCACCATAAAAGCTTGTGCTTATGCAGGGTTCAGAGCCTTAATTTGAATTTTTGGGCTTGTTTGTATTTCAAAAGCAAAAGCTACTGAATTGCATCTTGAAAACCATATTTCAGGGCAAGTATCCTCAAAACACAGCCCAGGTTTGATCAAAAGGTTCTCAAGTCTGCAAACCTTTTGACAAACCCAATGAATGTTTACACTTTCTAAGTAAACTGCAAACCATGGGCTGGCATCTTGCTATGGAGTTTTTTCAGATTTTCTCTCTCTTCCTCCCCATCCCCCCATCCCTCCCCCTTTCCCCCAGTTCTTGCAAAAATCCAATTTGTCCTCTGGAACTGGGCTTTCAAGATGGGCATTTTAATATTTTTATTGATAAACACATGAGCAGGCACAATAAATAAATATCTACATGCAAGCAAAATATTGAGCTGTATTTGTAAAATGCCAGATAAAAACCAGTTTTGTATTTTGGCTTTATTTAATGTCCGCTCCTGTGGATCAGACTGCACAGTGTTCACTTGTCCAAACCACTAAGATAATCCTTACCATGTATAGAAATAGATTTTCATTATGGAGCAATAAATACTGTATCTTTTTTTTTGCCACATGCGTTTTTCTATCAGCAGACAAAAGCTGACATTTATTTTACTGATAGTCCTATATTTCCCCTCCCGCTACCACCGCAGCAGAATTTCCCTTGCCTAAGGAAATTGAGAGGATCAGAGCACATCTGATGTTCCATTAATTTAAAACGGCTGCCAGGACTTGCATATTGTAGCAGCTTTAAAGTGATTGAATTTGGATTATTTCAAACTCTGGAAAGTCCTGCCTTGCCTGACAGAGGTGTCTTGAGTGACAAAATATAATACGAATATTTTATTGCATCTGTACGTCCTCATCCTGCAGCATTGCAACAAGCACAATGGAAGACATGGAAAGAACAACCCTAATTTTTTCCCCTTCGTTTTTTCCTTTTATTTTTTTTTTAATTTTGGTAGCAGGCCCCTTTTTTTAGCTGTAGCCCAGCTAAGTGGAGACACCTGGTGTTTGCTGCAGCAAGTTCACTAAAAATACATGAAAGGGGAGGAGGAGAGTTGGGGGTTGCCTGGGGTGCTCTGCCTGGGGCACAGCCAAAAAATTCCTCTCCCCTTGCAGGGGCTCCTCCTGTGAATATGGCCCTGTCCTGGCCACAGAAGGGCTGCTACAGCCCAACTCTGAATGTTCACCCTGTCAGGTGTTAAATAAAACACCAGCTTTTGGGCAATATCTGTTTTGTAATGCTTAGTGAGGAGCTTATGCAGCATAATTCCAAAAGCAGAAAAAGTTTATGCACGGCCAAAGGAATATTAAAGTTTCACTACAAAAGAAATATTGTGGCTGCCAAGGCCTGATTACTCATAAACCCCACAGCATTATCACCATCCATCACGGCTGAGCTTTAATGACCAAACTAAAAGGAGAGACATCAAAGTGGGGGGAGGGGGGGACGGGTGTCGTCGTCGTTTTTCAAGAGCAAGATTTCCTAAATATAGGACCAATAGTAGAGCTCGACATCTTTTTTGACCAAAAAAAAACTTGAAGAATCATTCGAATGAATCACAAAACATATGTTATGTTTTGCTGTAAAAGCCATGAAGTTTGTGCAGTGCTCTATTATGGTGACTGCTTGGCTTTTCATGCATTCCTAAATTACCATGTAATCCAAAACCTTGTTTTCAGCTGCTCTATATTGGAAAGTCCCTTGCAATAATCAGGATGATTACAGGCTAGTGCAGAGAACAAAAGTTGTTTGTATTATTGCAAATAAAAATGCAGTTTATCAGAAATTTTACCTTTCAGGGGAAAAATAAAAATAATAATAATAAGCTTTCTCTTTTCCCTGGCTGGAAATATTTTAAGCATGGGATTAATTTTGGCCACTCTACGACTTAAAAACACATGGATACTTGGTATAAAAATATGTTTCTTTCCTGTAGGGACTTGACTCTAATTGGTGTGCCAAAACTATCTCACAGAGATTTCATTGTCTTATCTACTTACATCATCTTAATGCGATTTTATTTTACTTTGTCAAAGTCATATTAATGTAAATGTGTTCTTGATAGCAAACAGAGTTCTTTTTTATGCTAAACAGGATTCAGCTGACTCTAATAAAACAGCTTGCAATCCATTAGACTATAACTGTAATATAGTTATTTTGTTTCCCAAATAAAGACCGTGTCAGAAAGCTGTATAAGGATTTTTGTCTTGTTTTTCCACAATAATTGCTTGGGTGGGGTTACATTCTGATCTTTAAATGAATAGTATCGCTTGGAACAAACACTTCATATATCTTTTATCTTCCTCTTGCAATACAGTTCTGAGTTTTCTTTGAAAATGCAAAGCTACTTTTCCAGATAAGTCATCAAAATGTTTCCAAAGTATTTTAACTGCCAGATTAACTATATCTTGAATACAAAGATAGATGGCTTACATTCTTTATGCAGAAATCCTGCCAATGCATAGCAACTAGCAACAAATTAATTTCTTTTGCAACAGTGGGAAGGAAATAAAAAAAAAAAGAAACCCTGCTTTGCTATGCAAAGCTCAAAAAGGTAAATAGATATTTAAAAAGAAAATAAGGTTACTCGTTCTGAAAGGGTAATCTGTAAGCAAGGAACAGAGGATTAAACATACATTTACGCTCTTTACAGAATCTGTGTTCCAGCCTTCTCTTAATGTATTCAGCTAATTAAGGACTGCGGTGACCTTGGGGCAGATTCTGAAATCTAGGAATGTCTATTTTTTATTTTATTTTATTTTTATTTTATTTAATGCTGCCTCCCCCACAGAGCTTAATACAATCTGTTTCAGGTCAAAGTCTGTTTATGTCAGCAATGTTCATACTACACAACTAAAATGTTTTAATGCATTTATCAACTGAAAATATTGCAAACATTTCATTTCCTTTGATACAGACACAAAAAACCCTCTGCCTTCATTGCAAATTCTTGTTCATATGAATCACTCTGAGTAATATTTGCTTTAACTTTTGTGTGGTTCTACAAACAGCCTTTATATGGCTGGACTTCAAAGCTGGTAGACATAAAGGTTAGAAATGTGATAGGAGTAATCTATTATTAGGCATAAAACATTAAACCACTTTTAGTTATAAGCCTTAAAACCTGAATAATATAGATTTTTAACTTGCTGCATATTTATTGTGTTTTCAGTTATTTAAGTCATTTAGCATGGAGGGACTGTTTGGAAGAGAAATATTTTCCATAGGAACACAGACCACAATTGGGTTTAATTTCTCCTAATATTTAATTTAGAAAAACTGCAATATGGTAACAGACGTCTCATATGTCAAAGCTGAAATACTCTGCTCGGTGTTCCTTGCAGTGTAAAATTAATCTCCTACCAGCACACTGACCCGAAAGGCAGGTTTCAGTGAAACAGGCATGGGGTGATGGGAAGGGTGTGGGAAGGGAAGATAAAATCTCCTTCAAATAGCAGAGAAGGGGAAAAAATTAACACAGAGGAATGTCAGAGTCTGCCATTGACACCCAATGACATGAGTTGATCCAAATGTGTGTGTGTGTGTGTGTGTGTGTGTGTGTGTGTGTGAGGGGTTTCTTTGGCCACCATGCCCTACACCATGCACAGTTCATCCCTGTCACCCCACCGTGGTTTGTGGGGTGTCAGATCTGCAGGGGGACATTGCTGGGGAGGGAAGTGCCCACGAGTCCTCACCTTCACCCCTTCACTCCCCTTGATAAATTCTCATGTCCATGGTCCAAGAGGAGCTGGACAGGGAGATTGCCATGGCTTTGGGGGTCTTCAGCCTGTGCAGCCAGTGGAGGCTGAACAGTGTTGTTCTTGTTCTTGGTTAGGTTTGTGTACTAACACAGGGGCATAAAAATAAGCTGGAAACATGTAACAGTTCAAGCCAAACAGGTCAGCCAGAAATAAACTACCATTTAAAATCCAGAATTTTAAATCTTCATGAGCCTGGGAAAGAACAGGGAGGCAGCCTGGGCCCAATCCTGTTCCCACCCCTAGCAGTGGGAATTTTAACATTGGCAACACGAGACACCTTGCCCTTTTCTAAAAATCTAATTTTGTTTCTTTAGGTCCAGCTCTGCCAGCTTGCCATGGCTGCTGGCTGCCCTGCACAAGGTGGGATGAGGGGATTCACTTGCCCTTTCCTGGTGGGTTCAGCAACAGCACAGGGACATCGGCCACCTGTGGTCTCATCACCAGGCAGACCTCAGCAACGTGGAGAAAGAACCCATTGCATCATGTGGAGTGGGTAATACTCAGATTTACAGCATGTGTGTGGGGCAGGTGGCATCTCTGAGCTGCCCTGCTCTCCCCTTGGTGTCACAGGGGTTTGAGGGATTTCCCTCGCAGCTGCCTGCAGGGCAGGCACAGTGGCACAGACCAGGACCCACCTGGGCCAGCTCTGAATGAGGGAGGGGTCTTGGGACCTTTAGACCAGCAGAGCAAAGTTGTGAAATGTGTGAAACTGGAGAAGCCAAGCAAGACCCCTCTGGTGTGGAGTGAGGAATGGCTCACTCAGCGTCAGGGAGTGGAAAACATTTATATTTTGGTCAGTGGAAGAAAGGGTCACACCCATCCATCTCATTAGTATAAAAATGTATTGACAACACCATAGTCCCCACCTTTCATTCTCCCATGCTTCTCCAGAGCAGCTGGTCCTGTGCCAGAGGGTTTAATAGGTTACCCTGCAAAGGCTGGGAGTGCAGCATCACGCGAGGTTGCGCATTCCCAGGAAGCGTGTGTGCACAAAGCTGCAACAGACACGGACCAAGGAGCGATGGCCCTGGCTGCCACTGGCGAGAGGTGTTAATATTGCTGGGGAAGGTGAAAACACAATTGAAACCATTTATTTTGGGGGGCATGCAGGACACAATGAGGCAATAGCTTCTGAGTAACAAATGCCTGCAATTCACCTATCCTGGTCTAACAGACTTTTAATTTGCTCTACAAATTTGGCCAGTTGCAGAACGTGTAAACATGCAGAACTGTACACGGCAAACCATTAAACATTAACTTACTGTCGACTTAAAAAAAACCCCACTCATGTTATTAAAAACATAAGGGGAAAGAGATGCCAAGCTAGTGAATGAAGCCAGCTGACTGCTGAGAAGAGGCTACGGGGTTTGCTCCATAGCTTTGCTGTTTTCAGTAATCTGACTCACTGAGATATTTTTAGACACAGTAACAAGTTCCATTGTTAACTAATTTTTCATTTGAATTTTTCTCAAATTATGCTGTCCTCTTGGCCTGCAAATCCCTTTCTTCAGCAAGGCAGTGCTGCTCTCCACACCCCAAGGAGGAAGGGGAGCTGTGGAGGACTCTGATGATTTGGACCACATGGTGGAACAAGATAGATCTCAGCGTCAGGTTGGCAGGCTATTTCCCTTTCTTCAAAGGTCTCCAAACACAGCAAGATTTTCTTTGATACCTCTCCAAAGGGATTTATCAGCATTGGGGCATACATTTGTTTAGATTGTTCCTGTAGGGTGGGACTCTCAAAGGAGCAAAAGGCTGCCAAGTGCCAAATTCTCACCAAGTTCTCCATAAAGATTTCCTTAGCTTCCTTTGAAAATGCTAGCTGTGCTCCCCATTGCTCTGTGCATCCCTGCTGGACAGGTGCCCAAGGGTACTCTCACAACATGGGCACAAGGGATACAGGAAAGATTGTGACATTTTAAAAAACAGGAGGAAGAACTGGTCTGAGAGAGAGGAAATGCATGAAAATGTGGAGGTTGGGGAGGAAACAAAGAGAAAAATGGAGACCAAATTCTCTAGACCCATCATTGGGGTTTATTTTTATTCTTCCTCTCTGCTTATTATTTCTCTCAGATTTTCTCTGACATGTTTTAGTTAACGCAAGAGATGAGCATCTATTGAGAGCATGGGCAGAACTCAGGCCCTGCAACCAGCTTGTGCTTGTGCTTTGGGCTCGAGACACATCAGAACAGACACAGGTGACCTGACGGCGCCAGGCGTTAGGCTGGTCCCCTCAGGGCTCCCATAGGAAAAGCAGAGGCTGTGCCCCTAGCACAGGAGGGCCACAGGGAAGTTAGAGGTTTGGCAACTGGTTGTCCTATGTACTTTTCATGAAGCAGGGGCTAAGTCCTCCCTGACGGTAATGCACTGCCTCAGAAGTAAGTGGGAGATCTACAGGGAGCTGTGTGCAGTACAGACATTCAGGCCAGTAGCTCCTGAATAACAAATGCACCGATGTCCAGGCAAGGGCTGCCAGAGCAATTTGTTCTCCTGCCCTGGGGAAAGGGCCTGATGAGGGCTGTTTGGAGAGGATGTCAGAGAAGGAATTTTTACTTTACGAGTAAGGAGATACAGAGGCTCTTTCTGATCTGTTATAGGTGCGTTAATGATTTGTGAGCTGCAGCAGCGTTTGTGGTCCTCTGGTTATTTTGCAGGCTGAGAAGATCCTTCCAAGTTCTCTAATACCGTATTAGTAATCACATACCTGGCTGGTTTTTTTAAATGGTGAGTACCTAGAGATTGCTGAGAGCCACAACATGTCTTAAACCTAGTTTCTCCTTAGTGCTTGTTGGTTTCCAGAAACAATTTAAGATGTTGATTTTGCCCCCAAGCCCCCGTGGCTTGGTGTTGCAAAGAAAAGTGGTTCTGTTAAAATTTGTCTTATGAGCTAAGTAAAACTCAGAACATCCCTTCTCATCCCATGTTGAGCCAAGGATTAGATGTCAGCTCCCTAATTCAGTGAGGGTGGGCACAGACCTGCTGCAGTAGCTCTGCCCAGTGCTTCTGAGGAGGGTGAGGGCAGCAGGGTGCTGAGGCAGAGAGAGGGCAGGGGCCTGTGAGTCCTTGTCTCTTGCAGAGAGCTGGAGGGTGAGGGAAGAGTCTGGAGAGACTCACAGTTTGTCACTGGGGCACTGGACAGGGCCAGCAGCCAGCCTGGGAAGTCCTCAGATCTCAGCCAGGAATGGTTGTTGAAAGGAGCTTCATTAGGCACTCCTGACGGTAAGTTTTGGGAAATCAGAGTTTCACTTTGATTTATTTCAAACATTCAGCTACCAAAAATAAAATAAAGACCTCTCATATGTGTTTTGGAGAGCTAATAAAATGTATCTACAGGTCTGCAAAGTCCTTTGCCATGCTCAGTTAAATCAGCATTGCAAATGTATCTGAACATGGTGCTCTGGCATCAGCCTCCAGATAACATGTAATGTTTGTGGTTTGATGGCCTTCAGTCAAAAGGCTAGCTATAATATTTTTATATTTAGATTTATTTTTTGAGTTTATGGTTGAAAGATTTCAGCTCTGGGCAGCCTTTCCCATGGCTTTTAGCAGCAACACTTGCAGTTGTGTTTCACGTAATTAAACAGACAACAATACTTAATGAAGAAATAAATAACATCAGTAAAGTAGTAAATAATTATGTGCAGGCAAACACCAAAGACGTTATCCATCAGGCAACAGCTGTGAGCATTAGTTTTGATTAATCAATAATGTTGTACAATAGGAGCAGGAATGCTGGCCAGGCCTCTGGGGGAATCACCAACGCTTTTCTAAGCAGCATGCATTGTGATTTTAAGCAGAACTTTCAGCAGGATCTTTAATTAAATGTAACAGCCAAGAGCTCCTCCAGCAGCATTGCTGCACTTCTCAAAGCCCACCGAGCAGCTGGAGTTTAACCAAGACCCATTTAAGGAACTGTGTGTAGCTGGGAAGGTTTCTTGGTACGTCTGTGTTGGGGGATGCCAGTGGGGTACCACGTGCAAGGCACTGTCGGGCCAAGGCTGCTTTGGTGGGGTTTGTTCACCTTCCCAGCAAGGGCCCAGCAGTGCCTGCCTTGTGCCACCTGGGAGGAGTGAGCTGGAGCTTTTGGCTCTTCCTCCACCCAGGTGGCAGAGGGCATGCCTGGCCAGCCTGCAGCTGGAGCCCACAGGGCCTCATCCCAGGCTGGGCAGCTCTCGGAGCAAGTGGCTGTTCTGTGTTTTGTTTCCAAGTGTAAATATGGCTGAAATTTCCCACCCATGCTGCGGCTCCTCAGGAGCCTGATGTGGGCAGGTTCATCACAAATTCAGCAAAGTCTGGTTCATCTTTACCTCCTGGAAGAGGAGCCTTAATGAAGCTTCCAGAAGAAATGGATCTCCTCCCAGACATACCCGTCTTGTTGAGCGTTCCTGCCGCCAGCCCACTGAATTCCGTGGTACCACTGTCTACTCGGGCAGCATCCCTGGATTGTGCTGAGAGGTTCTGCTGCAATCAGCCTGCCAGAGCATGGGCTTCTTTCTTTCCTTTTTATTTTTTCCCTTTCTTTAATGTATAAGAGCTTTAAAGGAAGGTAAACCATTGAGAAAGGCTGATCATGGCACCAGATCCCAACTTAGATAAAAGGCACAAGATTTTATAGCCACTACCCCATTAAAAGGGAAAGAGGAGAAGGGACAAGAAGGGTTTCTGGTGTTCCAGGGACAGGTTTCCAGAGTCTGCGCTCACATCTTGATGGTTTGTTCCTCATGAAACCAATTGCTGATGACTTCTCGCCATCTGAGTAAGCAACAGCACCACATCGATTCCACCATGAATCCAATGCTGGGGCCACCTCCCCACCAGCAGAGACAGGAGCATGAGAAGGGAATGAAGCAAAGGCTGTACATGGCTTGACATGAACAAAACAGGTGTTCAGACCCATCCTGAAGGGTTACTTTAATTCTCTGAGATGGCAGATGCACTTAGGAATTTTGCAACCATAAGGCACATGGGTTTGTTGAACTAAAAATGGCAAATCTCCGGAGAGGGATGGACAGGGAAAGCCCTTGGGTCTTGTTTGAGAAATGGAGGTTTGTAGAAGGCAATGGGGGAATTGTCCACATGGCTTAAAAGCTCAAACAGTGCCCTAAGACCAGTATTGAAGCCTTTTTTTCCAAGCCTTCTCAGTGGAAAAACCAGGAACAGAAATCTCACATGATAATTGCTGATAGCACAACAAAACCCCAGAGGGTTTCCTTACCCACTTCTCAACATGCAGGCACTAATAAACTCCTGTGTTAACATTAATATTCCTGATAGTCTCCGTGGGCTCCTTCTCCCAAACGTGAATCTCATTAACATCTGCAAACCCAAAGTAAATCTGTGGGCGTTTAAAGGCGTATCCTGTAAACTGGGGTGCTGCTGCCCGCTCACAGCCCCTCAGAGCACCTGCCAGTCAGGTATGGTAGCACTGATTGCACTTCCTGGGTCTGGCATGGCAAAGGGGTACTGCCAAACCTACACAAACCTGGTCATGTCCCACATAATGCCAAGTGAAAACTGCTCACATTTCTCCCTCAAAATCAGCAGATACAATTATGGTCTCCTCCCTCTCCTGTGAAGGATAATATGGGGTGTTCCCAGGGGCACAGAGCACACATGTACATTTCTCTGTGGATGCTAAGGCTGGTGAGGACAAATTGACTGTGTTTCTTGCAAAATAAAATCTGAGTTTCATGTTTTTAAATAATTAATCCAGTGTAGGTAGCCTATAAAAGTCATGGCTTTTCCTTTCCTTAGAAGACAGGAAAGCATATCAATAAGCCACAGGTAAGGGCAGGGTTTGGAGTTCTTTTTTTAGTTCTTTGTCACATTCTTTCACAGAGTACCCCTGTTGGCTTCTTCAGGAACAGTATTTATGGCAGATATTAATTTGTTCAATGAGACAAATTTAAAAATTACAGATAAAGAATAAATTTTTGGGATGATATTGATCTCTTTCCAGAAAAGCAGCATCTTAATAACAGATAAGATATTGACATGACTTCAGAATAAAGATTTATTCTAGGTCCAGTTGTAAAGTACCTTAAATACTACTTTTTCCTAACTGGAATAAGGCTTCTGCAGACCTTTTCTTCCCAAGCAGACAATATTTGGCATCTTATGCACTGCATCAGATAAGACAAGTGGATGATGTTCAGGTATTTCTCTGCAGTCCTGTTATTCCTGCTTTGTTTTATTGAGATGAAGCTCTGGATTCCTAAACCTGGGAAGGGCAGATCTCATCAGGCCTCCTCCTTTCATGTTGTCCTGAGCCTGTGCTTGCCACTGACTCTGCTCAGAATGGGTTTTCCCTTGAGTTGCTGTTTTCTGGTAGTTTTGGTAGGGGTGGAGGCACTGCCACCAGGCATGGTGCTCAGCAGCCAGCACTGGCCTCCCTGTACCTGTCACCAGGAACCATGCTGTCCTCTGGTTTCACCAAAATTCAGGGATTGGGAGTGAGATCTTTCTGAAAGACTGCAATTTTTAGATCCCTTTTTATTGCTAAGCTAGGTAAAGCACCTCTCCGAGTCATTATTCAAATGTGGCATATGTTTTGCTGTGAATTTTCAGTAGAACTCTTTCCAGTGATTTCCAAAATAAATGAGACTTTGCATAGTACTTTTTCCGTATTTAACATTGCCTTCCTGGCTTTGCAGCCAAGGCTTCCTTTTAAAGGCATGTGCATGAGATTATGCAATCGTAGTATTCCGGATACCCAGAGCAATTAAAATAAATCAGGCTAGGTATAATGAAGATGAGCCAAAGCATCTGTTTCTCAAGAGGATTTAAAAAAACCCTACCAACACTATCATCCCCAGGGGCCTGAATCCATGGTGGTTAGACCTTAGAGATTCTTGTACTTTAGAAATGTGTCCAGCACTCACCTGGATAAGAAAAGGAGCTGCAAAGGAGGAGAAGACTCTCTGGTATGGCAGCTATCCCTGCTCCCTGGGAACAGTGACTGGATAACTCTGTGTGTTTGGCAAAGCTGGACTTGCAGATTAATTCCGTTTCCCTTCTAGTGTTTTAGTTTGATGTGTGTTGCTGGATGGAGAGGAGGAGGAATGATTTCTGCATCCTCTCCAGTGTTTACCATACACATCTTGTGTTTACAACCTGTAGTTATTGATGGTGGTGCCTCAGGAGGAGGTGCAGAAATGTCCATCCCCCCGATGCCAGTGCGAGGGACCACAGTGACCTGGGACACAGGAGCACTTGCTTATTGGGCCACTTGTCCTGGGAGACAAGAAGGAGCCTTCAGGCCTTAGAGTTGTAGAGCTGAGGTGCCAGGAGCTATTCTGATTTGTTTCTCCCTCCTCTGCCACTTGGCACCAGATGCCAAAAACTGTTTTCAGGCAAAACCAGGAAGGGAGCAAAATGTGGGGCAGTCCACAGCAAGTTGTCTGCTGAGCTGCCTTGCTTGGGTAGGATGTCTAAAAGACAGCTTAGCCAACGGTTAAATGTTACTAAACTGTACCAGATGATTGACTCATCATTGTTGTGACATTTGTAGCTCAGGTTAAGGATGAAGACTTGGGAATAACTGCAGAAGACTTCTAGAGCTTATCAGGAAAAAATCTGCATGCGAAGGAAAGAGCAGGTCGTGGTGGCGCACACACCAGCCCTGCAGGAAGTCAGGGGACCTCAGGAACGCTTTCTCTGTCACTGCATCTCATCCTAGTGCTGGCAAGAAAGATCTCAATAACTGGGAGATGAAATGTGCTTGCACAAACCAAACTGGGGAAAACGGAAAAACTCAATCCCAAAACAGATGAGCAAGAGCTGTCATAAGCACTTAGGCATTAGGAAGGCAGTCAGAGTCAGTAAGGGGGTGAAGTGCCCTGCTTTCATATGATGGCAGGGCAGAACAAAGCAGAATTTGAGTTTGGCTGGTGCATCCCCTGGCTGGGAAGCCCACTTTGCCCTGACCTCCTCCCCAACAGCACTGACAGCTCCCTCTGAGACAACTGCTTGCTGTCCTCTGGGGCCCACCAAATTTCTTTAAAAAAAGGAATTTTCTCAGAAAAAAAAAAAAGCCAGGACAGCTCAGACCTGCTAAGTGGAAAGAGTTTTGTTTACTTAAACCGATTTAAATCTGGCACACTGAGAATAGCAACTTGCTTTGACCACTGACTTGGGTAAATATGGCCTGGCATTCTTAAGGTGGTATTTCCAGTCCCAGCTATCCCCATCATGCAGGGATATATATCTATATATCTGTATCTATATATCTATATATCTATATATCTATATATATCTACACACAGACATAGGTATATTTTCCCTAAAAACAGTTGAGGTAAATTATTTGACAGGAGCTGGATGTGAAATGGCTGGTGCACATTTCCTGCGCCTGGTTCAGAAAGTGAAGCCCATCTAAAGTCCTACCAGGCGATGTCCCCTTCCAAGCTTTATGATTATAAAAGAAATAGTTTGGTCACATTTAGGAACATTTCCAGTGGAGAAATTTTATGCAGGATTTGGTAAGAAGGGAGCTATTTTTAGCAGATAAATTAGCATGTTTTCTGAAGTGATCCACACAGGGAAGGATAGCCAGGGATTGCTTGCTGGACAGTGTCAGGATTCCAGCTTTGAAATGACAATTCAGCCCTCATAACGTGAGATGAAATGATCTCCGTGGCCTCGACTCCCTCTTTCTCCCACAGCCATCCCCACTACCACCACACGTAACAAGACATAATTTTACATAAGTAGAACACTGTGCTCTAAGCCAATATATGAGTCGTGCCTGATTGAATATTGCCATTTCAGAGCCACCATCTAATCACATTTTTCAGGCCACGTGAACGAAATAATGTTGTTATAATTACACAGAGTGTTTGTGTGTATGCGTGCATGTGTATTATATATGTATAATGACATTAGGATGATAATATAGCTGTTTCTATTAGCTCTGTGGTATTAATAAGGTATGACAGAAAGTTATTCGATACCATTTGAAATCCCACTTGCATTTTCATATTGCTCTCAGATGTAATTCAGGGACTTGATTTTTATGAGTTATGGCTCTGATGTCACTTGTATTTTTGCCCGTAATAGGTCCCACTGGAGCAAAATTCATCAGACTCAATTAACAGCATCTGAAAAGTGTATCTTGGTTAGCAACCGATCAGACAGAAATGGTGTGGGCTCTGTTTTAGCTGACCCATCACTCTGTGCTACTGCATGGACCCAGCTTTGCAGGCAGCAGTTAGCAGCCGCTGCAGCTCAGTTACTGTGTGAGCAAAGCAACTCTTTTGGAGTCTGCTCAGCTGCTGGTTCTTTCTGTCCCATGGCTGCACCCCTTGTTATGGGTCTCAGAATACTCTGCAACCATCTGGGCACTCTTCTGCTTTTTGCATGTGCAGGTGATCTGTCTCACTAGTCACTATTTTTTGGGTGAATATCTTGATACTCACTGATGATTTTATTCTTTAAGCAGCCTGGTCTGGGAGCCCTGGGGTGCTCATTCCAGGCGAGCTGCTAGCAGTGCTGTGGGGGAATTTAAAATACAATGCCAGGGCAACAAAAAGAAATGCAAGGTAAATAAAAATAACTGCAAATGCATATATGAATGGAAGACTGGGGTTTGAAAGGTGATCTCACATAGGGTTTTCTGCTCGGTTTGGTCCCTTATTTGGGCTGGTGGATCTTTTGAAGGGAAGATAAATGCTCTGACTCCTGGTATTATTAATGCTTTGAGATGGTGATTCAAACATCTGATCTAAAGGGTTCCCACAGTGAGAGACTGATCCCAAAACCTGCTGAAGTGAACATGGGGCCTCATGGCAATTTCACAGGGCTTTGCATCCTATCCTGTGTGCTGAGTGGGAGCAGGGGCTGGCATCACCCTCACAGCCCTGCTGTGACTCCGTCTCCCACCCTGAACACTCCCCATAAAACTCCTCTGTGTCTTAAAAGCCTGGAACAGCTCTGAGTAGAGAATGAGGAAGTGAAGTGGAGACCCCTAGCACTGCTGGCTGCCCCCCGTGCAGGCACAGCCCCGTCACAGCCTGGCTCAGGCTGTGCTCCCTTCCAAGCACAAAGCCTGGCTTCAAGACTCCAATTGCTTCCTGTCTCCCAACATGCCTGACCACAACTATTTTTAATTGTAAGGCATGAAAATAGAGTTATTTAATAAATTGACGCTTCAAATGCTTTTTGGTTCAACTTTGGCTGTTTATTAGGACCAGTCTTATTTTGGCTTCTATGCAGTCATTTCCAGCTACCACTCTGTTTGATCCCCATCTTATTTCCTCTGTAATCTACTGATCTTCTGTTGTTATCATTGCTGTGTTTTATGGTTTTGCATTACTTTATTGACTCAGTATACTGTAGACTGCGCTTTTTTCCCCCCTCTTCACTGAAAATAGCCTTTTATGAGAAGCTTAAGCAAAAGCCTGGAATGTCCAAAGGAAAGCACAGAAAAATCACATTTTGCACATTTCTTTTGGCCAGAGAAAGTTACAAAATATTCATATGAAGAAACTTATTCAGTGCCTGCAGGACAAAATCCAGCTTTTGATAATATGTGGAATTTCAATTTTGGCTATAAACAGGCTCTGTATTTTTTTAGTTATTATTTTGAAGTATAAAGATCTTTCCAGAGGGGAAGAGGAAGGCTCCTATAAAACTGATGTCAGAGCAATGATGAGTATGCACACCCTCACTGCTGGGAGTATGTACTCTTCTGCACTGCCACAGCCTCTGTTGCTATCCCATTCCAAATGGAATTAGAACATTAGCAACTTAAACAGGATGCTGATGGTCCTACCAGCCAGCAGCACCGGATCAAGCGACACCAAGGGCTGGGGGTGGAGCCATGAGGATAGAGGGTGAACCCTTCTTTTGTTGGTGCTGGGCCCCTTCTCCTGCCCCATGGACAATGAGCTCCTCTACAGCTGAAGGTCAGGTGGGGTCCTGCAGGAGCTCAGTGCATGGAATAGTGACCTGGGCCATCCTGCATAAGCCCTGCCTCCCAGCGTGCTGCATGGATGGATAACCATCCCCCTGCTGAGGAGGTAAAGCATGCTCTTCCCTGGTTTTATTCAGCTTCACCACCTTCTTCATAGTGGTTGTAACACCACGGCTCGGAGGGATGCTTGGAGGAAGACTGTGGTTGGTGGGAAGGATGGGGCTCTGCAACTATCAGAGCCGTGAGTGATGCTTCATGCAGTGGGGAGGAGCTCAGGGCTGGCACCGAGGCTGCCAACAGTGCCAGGGCCCCAGCTGCTGGGGTAGAAGCAGAGGGATTTGGACACAAACGGAGATGAGAAGTTCTCTTTGCTACTTGAGTATGTATTGTGGGAAAGGAGCAGCCCTACCTGCCTGAGATAAAGAAAATGGACAAAGAAAAACCTGTTTGAGCCCAAAATACTGTAACAATCGTTTGAGGACCGTTTTATCTGTGTGAAAATATAACCCTGATTAAGCGTGTCAAGGTCAGTGAAAACAAAGGTGAATTGCAGAAGAAACGCGTTAATCTGGCCAGGAGTTCACTGAGGGGGAAATGGAGCGGCCACTCCCTGCTTTGCCGGGATGTGTCGAGGTGTGGGTCTCACTTGTATCACCTCCCATACCTGCCCAGCCCCTGACAAACATCCTCCCCCCCCAGGGGACCGAGCTCCCAAGCAAAAAGTGACAAGACTTTAGTGGCCGAAAGGGCTGCTATTCGCAGCTCTCCTGAGCTGTTCTGCTGGGTTTGCCCATCCAAGCCGTGCTGATGCCGGCTGGAAGCCCAAGCACCGGTAGCCGCTGGCTTCCTGCCGTCCTCAGCAAGCATCCCAGCCTGCCCTCAGCGCTCTGACCGCTGTACGAACCGTGAGGCCACAGACCGGACAGGCAGTCGGGGCATCTCCATGGATAAAGGACAGGAAAGGTGAAACCTCTTACAAACCGTAAGGATTTGGTAATTCCTCCAGAGGAGCCAGCAGAAAATCAGCCTGCCCCTGGACGAGGACCAAGCATCCCAGCCAGGCTCGGGCGCCGAGGATGTCAAGGTGAATCCCTCACCCTCACCGCTGCGAACCTTGCCCAAATTCCCGTGCCTGCTCCGTTCCCGTTACCCGGGGCCAAGCGAGCCCTGCGCCTGGCACAGGGGTTCCCGTCACCGAACATCACGGCTCGCAGCGGGGCGGGCCCCTCGGTCCGAGCGGGATCAGTGCACGGAGCGTGTCCCGCTGTCCGGCCCCGCTGTCCCCCTGTCCCGCCCCGCCGCAGCCCGCCAGGGGGCGCCCCGGCCGCGGCGCCGCCGCCCGCACTTGTTGCTGCTCGCCGCGGCGCGCGCTGTGTCGTGGCGCACGCGGCGCTGACGTCACCGCTGGCGTCATTATTAACGATTCCATTTGTTTATTTATTTATTTATTTATTTGCTCGTTTGTTTATTTGCTTATTTAATTATTTATTTGTTTCCGTTTCACGGCTCCCCGCCGGGGCGGCCCCGAGCCTGTGCCCGCCCTTGCCCCCCTCCCCTTGGGATCAGGGCCCGCGGAGGGGGCTTGGGAGGGGAATGAATGAGCCAAAAATTGAGAAGAAAGTGCCGCTCCTGAGGAAAGCGGGCACGGGGGGAACGGGGCACTTGGTCGCCGCGGAGCCGCTTTGTAGCGCTCCCTCCCCCCTGCCCGGCGGAGCCGGGCTTGGCTGCCCTGGCGCGCCGTGAGGAACCCCCCGGGGAAAAGAGCGAGAAAGGACAGAGCTCCCCCGGAATGACCCGCCCGTCCCTGTCCGGGGCTGGGCGGATGGGGGCTCCGCGGGCGCGGGGGACCGCGCAGCCCGCCGGCCGCAGCAGCATCTACCTGCGGGGATGCAGCTCCCGGGGCCCCGATGGGAACTTTCCGTGCCCGGCGCTGCGGGCGGCCCTTGCGCCGGTGCGGAGCTAAGTGCGGAGCCGGCGGTGCCCGCCTCTCTCGCCGGCCGGGGCTCCCCGCGGCTGAGGCTCCCGCGGCGCCGCGAGCTGCCCGCCTCAGGGTCGCGGAGGCTGCGGGGGATGCGCAGAGCCGGCGGCTCTCCCCGACGTGGGGCGCCGCCGCAGGGGGCGGGCGGGGCGCAGGTAAGGGGCCGCCCCCCTCCGCGGGGCGCGCAGCCACCTGCCCGCCGCCCCGCGTCCCACCGCGCCCGCGGAGCCATCGCCCCGGGCCCCGCCGCGGTAGCGCCGGCACGTCCCGCTGCGCGCCCGTGTCCGCGGGCGCGGAGGGAGCGCGCCCATCGCCGCCGCCGCCGCGCTCCCCCTCCCCCTGTGCTGTCTGTTCCGGCCGAGCCGCGTCCCTCCGCGCAGCGCCATGAATATTGATGTGTTTATATAATCGATAACCCACTTTCCATCCCTTGCCGGGGAAGAGCGAAAAATAAATCAGGGGCGCGCCGCCCGCCCTCCGCGGCTGCGGGGGGGGCGGCAGGGGGTGCAGCCCCGGCGGTGCGCTCCGCGGCTGCCGGGGGTGGGAGCGGGATCGGGATCGGGATCGGGCAGTGGGAACGGGCGGTCCCGCCGGGCGCGCGCGGACGAGCAGCGCCCCTCGCGCCGCAGGAAATGGTCTTTATATTAGACATATACGGGCAGGTCCTGTCAGATCCGCACCGCGCCCGCCCGCCCTTTCGGCCCCCCAAAAATCGCCGGGCGCGGACAGGGGCCCCGCCGCCGCCCCGCCGCCTCCGCGCCGCCCCCCCGAGGCCCGCCGCCGCCCCGCGGCATTTTTGCCGGGCCGGGGCGGGCGTCGGGGGCCCGGCCGGCGTCGGGTGGCGCCGGCGGCGGGACGCGGCGGGGCGTCGGCGGGGCGGTGGGGCGGGGACGGGTCGGCGCGCGCGGCGGGGGCGGGAGGCGGGCGCGGCGGCGGGGCGGCGGCGGGGGCGGGGCGGCGGCGGGGGGCGGCGGGCGGCGGGGCGCTTCGCCCTGCCAGGACCTGCCGGGCTCCATTCACGCCAACAAGTTTGGGAGAATGTTGAGTTCAATCGCGCCGGAGCCGCGATGGAGCGCAGCGCACTGCAGGTACCGCGCCGCCCGCGCCCCCGCCCCGCCCCGCGCCCCCGCCGCCGCGGAGCCCCCTCCCTCCCTCCCGCGCTCCCCTCCCGCCGCCCTCCTCCTCCTCCTCCTGCCCCTGCGCGGCGCGGCGCGGCGCGGCGCGGAGCCGGCGCTGATGCCGCTGCCGTGTTGTTGTTCCCCGCAGTGGGTCGGCGCCCCGTGCGGCTCGCACGGCCCCTACGTCTTCTACAGGGCGTTCCGCTTCCAGCGCCGCGGCGGCGGCCGGGCGCGGGTCCTCTCTCTCGGCGACTTCTTCTTCGTGCGGTGCCGCGCGGAGGAGCCCGCCTGCATCGCGGAGCTGCAGCTGCTCTGGGAGGAGCGCACCAGCCGGCAACTTCTCTCCAGCGCCAAACTTTATTTTCTCCCCGAGGACACCCCCCAGGGCAGGACCAGTGACCATGGCGAGGTGGTAAACGCAGCGCCGGCACCCCCTTCCCCCGCGCCCGTCCCCACCTGCATGCCCGGGTTCGGCTCCCCCCTCTCCTGGCTCCCCCCACCCTTGTCCCCCTCCCCGCCGTGCGTGGCGGGGCAGCGCGGAGGGGCCGCGCCGTCGGGGCGCACCGGTGCGCACTGACCGGGAACTTGTGCGGGCGGGGGGAAGGAGGGAGGGGGTCGGGGTGCGGGGCGCCCCCGGCCCGGCGGGCAGCGGAGCGTGTGCGGGGCTCGCCCTGTCCTTCTCCGGGTTCCTTAACGAAACACCCCCCCAAAAAACCCTAAAAACAAAACACGCTGAAAAGCGGGGGTAAGAAACACGTTGGGGGGATTTCGATATTGTTCGGGGCTTTTTTTAAGTATTCGATATGTTTAAGAGGGCGGAAATTACGAAATGGAGTCAGAGGGAGATCAAACGCTCTCTTGCTGGCAGGGACGTGTTGAATAAAGTGATAAATGACAGGTACGGGAATAATACATTCAAATAACTTGCAGATATGGCTGGGCGTATTTCGGAGCCGCCGCGCTCCCGGCGCAAACGCGCTGCGCGCCGGCACCCTCCGCCGGCGGCCGCGCAGCCCCGCGCAGCCCGGGATGGGGCCGCACCGCCCCGCCCCAGCACCGAGCCCTCCCGTTATCTGCTTTTCAAATTCATTGCTTCAGTCCGAGCAATGGGGTGGGGGACGGGTGAGGTACCCAGGCAGGGAGCTACGGGGATGGAGAGGGCTCCCGAGAGGGGCTGGAGCTCAGGCGGGAGGGGGACGAGATGTTTTGGGGGAACTTCTGTTGGAGATGCCGGGGGGGCGTGGGTCCAAGGGGGGGCTGTCCGCAGGGGCTGTTTTCGGAGGCACGCGTGGCTCTAGGTGCTGGCGTAGCCGTGTACCCGCACACACGCGTACGCAGCCGAAACGCGTTTCAGAGCCACCTTCGCTCGCTGCCACCTCTTCGCTTTAATTTTCTGTGCGTGCCGCTGAGATAAGGGAGCCTTTTCCTAAGAATCAGGGAGATGACAGTGAGCAATGGATGCTCTGAAATTGCCCGTGGTGACTATTTAAAACTGTGCCTCTGCGTGTCTTGTGTGTGTGTAAAATGAAAGATATTTGGAAGGGAGGGGGGTGGGGAAAGGGACACAAATCATTTTAATACGCCTTAATGATCAGCTCATGTTACTGTGGTAGGAACATCAGAGAAAATTAATCCTACCATTACGAGTAAAACACTGCTCCGGTACGAGAGTTTTCAGCTGCATGTACCTTCCTAATAATACGCACGATTTTATTTATTTTTACATGCAAACACCGCTAGTAATTAGCCGTGTGATTATACTTGTGCATTTCATTGCGGCTTTAACTGATGTCATTCTGCATTATTCAACCATATGAAAACAATTTTCAATTAAGATAATGGCACGCCTTGAAATTATGCAAATGCCGGCCGTATTGTGTAGAATAATTATGACAAATGTAAAGCAGGTAAAAAGTTTCCTAATGCAGTTGTGTTTTACACCCCGGTGATGTCATTTCCCCTCTGGCCTAAGTTAGTCATTCATTAGCAGAGTAGCAGCAGCAGCAGCAGCAACAGCAACAGCTCTGAGTGATACTTCTCTGGCAGGGAGCCTACAGAAACCGGCACTGAGAGCCAGGGCCTAGAGAGGGCAACATAACTCTCCCATTAAGAAATGTACTTTGTTTTCACTTACTCCATTAACTTGTTTATAGATATAGGAATGATTTTTTTTATGATCGATTTTTAATAGTTTGGAACAATCCGAACTGTGCTTGGGGACGTGCAGGCAGCAGAGAGACTGAAGGCTGGGTACTGGCTGGGTGGGGGTCACCGCTCTCTTGGGGTACAGGGGCTGCTGTTTCCCCTTGGCACCCTAAGGTCCCGGTCTCATGGGTGAATTAAATCCATATTGGTCCCCAAAGGGGCAGCAGGGCCGCCTTGGCTCGCGGGGCTTCCGAACTCTGGACTGGGCTCCTCGTGTGAGGGGAGATGTGGCTCTCGAGTCAGATGCGGCTTATAGCCATCAGAGGGGACCTTACTTGTGCTGTGGGACTGCTAATGGGATAAAACAGCTTGTCTTGCATTCAGGGGGTGGGAATGGAGTGAGCCAGTGCTGAAACATGTACTGCAAATCTGCAGTGTCCGAGACAAAGAGTGACAGGGGCACTTGCTGTCACTGGAGTTGTTGGTGAGGGGAGCAGGTGGCTGAATTGGAGGCTTGCGATTGAGCCCACCAGAGATTTAGGCACAGTCTCCAGCAGCTACCTGCGCTAGTGGCAGCTGGCTGCCTGTTTTCCCTAACAGCAGCACTGACACGGTGACAATATTCAGCTCGTGGTTGTGAGGAGGGAGGAGAAGCAAAGAGGGATGTAATGCTTCTGTTACTCAGAAATTTCTGATGGCGTATTTTATCTGATTGCCAAATGTTTGAGCTAATCAGCAATAAGTGTAAATATAAGTCTTTTTATAGCTAGCTGAATTCATCATCCAGATTTAAATATAACCCTGACTGCTGCTGAAACCGGATGTTTCCATGCGCTGTGCAGATCCAGGGGAGGTTCAAGCCCAGGTGTGCTTCCGCTGCAGTTCCCTTCTCTCCACCTAAGGCTCAGCATCCCTATCACCACAGCGGAGAAATTCCCTTTCAATGCCAGGAGCTGGCCAGAGGTTGTTTCCCAGGGAGTCTCAGTGGATGGTGAACATGGGATGGGGCTGTTCACGTGCAGCAGGTACGGGTGCTTCCGGCCCTGATGCTCCTTGATACCAAGGAGGCGTGCTTGGAGAGGCTGGGACCACCTCTGGCATCATGCTCAGACCAGGGGTCTCTCTGCACAGGAGCAGTGGAGACACTTCTGTAAGAGCAACAGTGCCTGTGAGGCCCCTGTTAGGTGAACTAGAAGAGTTTAGTGCTATTTCACTGAAAACTTTGTTGTTGCTTTTAAAACACAGCTGCCTGGACACTCTGCTTCCCGCCTCACCATCAAGGCCAGACACTGCAGCAGGTGCAACAGTGGCCAGAGAGCGAGAGCAGCCTTCTGTCTCTTCCCCCCAGTAGGGAAGAAGTGATTCTCCTGCATCCCTACAGGGTCATTGCCAAAACTGTGACCTTTGCTGGAGGTCACCACCTTGCCTTGACTTTCTCATTCACTCTGGTCGGGCGCAATTCCCTGTGTCACCTTCTGCGTGGGTTGGGAAGACCTCCTTGATGGCAGGTGCCTCACACGGGTCAGAACAGGATGCTTGGGGGCCTAGGAAGATCCAGAGGGAGTGGCTTTAAGGGCAGGCATCCTGTTGTGTTTGAAACGGTTTCATAGGGTGCATGTGGAAAGCAGCCCCCCAGCTTTGCTCGCACTGGACTGTGAGAGGCTGTGTGCTGTCTGAAAGTGACTGCCCAGTCCCCTTGTGCAGTGCCCGGTCCTGTGGCATTCAGGGGGCATGAGGTGGGCTCACCCTCCAGCCCACAGGATCTTGGCCAAACCCTCCTCCAGCTCATTTGCTGCTCTCTGCTCCAAGGGGTGGTGTGGGATTGTGGAATGACTGACCCTTGCTGAAGCAGTTGTAGAGCAAAATGCTTGTTAGTGCCTTGCACTTTCATGTTTTTAAAGGTGTTGGCATTAATCAGACTAGGCTTAAAAAGGTATTTCAAAGTTGATACTCATTAAATCCAGGAATGATATTTGATATGGTGCATACAATTCCTAAAAAACACTAAACAAGTCACTAATTCATTTTGCATGGTATGACATTCCCTGCATTGCCCTGCATCATGGTAAATGCTGCTTCCATTGAGCTGGACTGTCAGTGGGGATCTGCCTTTGGTTCATTCATCAGCACCAAAGTTTATTATGAACTCATGTTGATTTCATCTCTTCTCCCAAACTGGGGATCTGATGCAATGCTTTTCGCCTTGCAAATAATCCTTACTCATGCAAGTAATTTACATGAGTAAGCGATGCTCATACAGAGGAGAGGAGAGAGCTAGTTTCCTGTAATTATTTCCCTAGAAGTATTTTGCATTTTCAGACTAATTGGGGGAAAGGAAAAAAAAGAAGTCACTCCATAAATGTATGTAATTTATAATTGCAAAAGAGATTCTTCCAGAAAGTTAAGGGAGGCAGTGGGTTTGTTCTCTCTTCATTTTGGGGCAGATGCTGACAGCATCCCTCAAAAGCCTGGTTCATTTTGTAGGGGCTCTCCATGTGTGGGGGTCCTACCCCAGTGCAGACAGGTAGCACAGACTGGCCCAGGCATGGTGTCTTATATCAACAGTGCTTTATTGCCACCCCCCTAGAAAAATGTGCTACTCCATTTGCACAGTAATAGATTTTGGTTTTTTTACAGACGTAGGAATCTGTACACTCGTATTTGAAATGAGAATAGCCCTGTTTTAGTCTCCACACTGCGTACCTTATGCTCGTATCTGTCAACACTGGTAACGGCAACACGTTTCAAACATGCAGATTATGATTATTAAAGGGTGCTTTAAAAATCATGCTAATAGCATCAATCTCCCATGTACACTTGCTCAAATTAATTCAGCTTTGGAAATCAGGCACACTGTAATAGCAGTGTTAGAGAAATGGCATTTGTCATAAAATATCGTGGGTTTGGTAATTGCATATCCACTCTGTGTATTTTTATCTCTCTCACCACCAGTAGCATATGCTGGCAAAGGAAGGAGAGGGCAGTGATATTACTCAGAGAAGCCACATGTTGCTAGCCATTAGCCAGCAATCTGGAATATCTGGTCATTTAACACAGATTCCTTTCAAAACAAAAAACAACAAAAACCTCCCCCCCACAAAAAACCAATTTTATTTTATTTCCTTTCTTCTTTCCCTCCCCTTCCCTGTGCGTTCAGACTGTAAAATACACCCACTGCTTTCCAGAGTTGCTGTTCCCAGTCTGATCAGTGGCACTAAACATTAAACTCTTGTCTTTGGAGAATAATAGGCCTCACATGGTACACCCTCAAGCATGTTGAGATACTGTGCAGGCTGGAAAATAAAAATGTTCTAATTGTGTCTTTTAAATAAGCATAGGAGTGAATTAATTAGACTATATTTTGTCTTTAGTTGCTTAGTTACACAATAGTTTCCTAAGCGCAAGTAAGATAAATTGGCTCTTTTTGTGCTGCTTGTCCCTTAATCATAATTACTGTATTGCTCAGGAGAGTAACGCATACATAGATTTTGCATTTTTAATAATATTCAAACAATATGCGAATGATATAGAAAGTATGTTCTGATTCAAGCTCTCGTATGCTTTTATTCGGGAAGAAGTTCTACTGCTATGGGAGCAATATTTGCATTAGTTGCTCAGAGATGTAGTTCTGGGAAATACATAATTGAAATATTCTTGCAATGCTTGTTCTGGCCCTTCCATTCGCATTCAAAATAACAATGCCTTAAGTCTCTGAACAGTCATCCACTCTTGATTTAAGAGCTTTTTTTTCTTTGTGTGTGTGTTTGTGCGTGTGCAGCGTGGGTTCACACCCAGCGTTAACCCTGCACAGCCTAGGCGCTCGTGTGATTCATAGTGTCGTATCAAGTTGAGCTTTTTATTTGTAGCTAAAATGCAGTCAGAAGGTCAGATGAACATCGGCATTTTATGGCATTAATCCAATGACCTTAATGCTTGGCAGGCGTCCATGTTTCTGTGCGAAGGTGCCAGGGTTATAGATAATAAAAGAGTTTGTTTTCATTTTCTGGATATTTTAATCTTTCTTTGCAAAGCGTAGCCTCGGGTTTCGGGGGCTTGGGGCTACTCCTGGGGGCCAAAACTTTAATGTCTTACTGGGTTGTTGAACAGTTAGCTGCTAATGATGGGCAGATTGATACAGATACTGAACAATGGAAGGTTCTGGCAAGAAACCCCCCTAGACATGCTCAGTGGATGTATGTGAAAATTGGCTCCATTGTTCTGCTGTATGAAAAGCAAGTAAATTATTTACAGATATTTGCTAATTAAAGCACATATTGTTTTACCAGCACAATAGAACACAATATAACAAAAGACAAAAGAATAAGCTTGCATAATTTAAACCTGCTAATGCCATGTACTCCTTGTTAAGAAAAAATATAATTATGTAATCTATGAGGAAAGCTTCTCGTACTGTAACTGTAGTAGGCAAAATGAGGAATGAATTGCTTGTCAACTTGCCTAAACTAAAACAGCTCTTTGAGATCTGTGAGCTATCTGATGGGAAAACATTTTGACTGAAGCCTATTTTCTATTTGGTCAGAACTTCTATCTGCAATGACAGATATAAATTCAATTTGAACCTCTGGTTGGGAGTGGGAGGAGGGAGAAAAAAACACCCCAGTCACAAAGGAGGAGGCTCACAGTAGAAATGTCATGTCTAACTGCTCGCAGCCTCTGTGCACCCCATCTCCACCCCGCTTCTGGCCCTGATGTACCAGTACCCCAAAAAGCATCTTACAGAGATATGGTGCTGTTCTGCCCAGGTCATTTTGTGTGTCTCGCTTTTGAATTACTGCGTCATGTGGAAAACACTGCCTGCTAATACAGGGGAAAGCAAAAACCATGGGACTTCACATGCTTCAGCCAGGTCCTTTGACTTGATCTTTTCTCTTGGTTTTGGACCCTGGCGGAAGGGATGAACACATCTGTGTGTGTTTCAGACAGCTGTGCAGCTGTGCTTAGGTTGGGGAAATACCTGTCACCTGAATTTAGCAAGATCATTATAG
Organism: Eopsaltria australis; assembly: GCA_034509425.1. NCBI lineage: Eukaryota > Metazoa > Chordata > Aves > Passeriformes > Petroicidae > Eopsaltria > Eopsaltria australis. The sequence continues at coordinate 4,753,902 of JAVTVJ010000138.1, forward strand.
CCCTTTAAAGTAATTAGGAAAGGATTAACAGATGAAAGGTTGTGCCTTGGCCTCTTTAAAATACTCTGGTGTGCCAGGTGAATTCCTGATCTGTGCATGTTTCCCTTCTCTTGGGTGTCCCCATAGGTTCATGGGTGGAGAGCAGTGGTCTCTGTAGGTCCTTCTATGTAGGCACCTCCAGGGAGCAGGTCCAGACCCCAGAGGTCAGTTGTGCTCCACAGATCCTTTGGGACACCTCTGCCCTCGGCTAAGGGATGCATGAGGAGATGTCACCAAATGAGGCACTCCAAGCAGGGTTGGGGAAAGAAAGTTGACCCTGCCTGTGCCAAGCTCTGGAGCCTCTTGTGAGGTTTCCCTGTCATTCAGTGATCCCACCTGCAGAACAGGAGGAGCACTTCCCACCTGGCAGAGCTGTGCCCTGGTCCCCAGATCTGCAGCGTGATTCCAAGGGTTCTGTTGGAAGAGCAGGGAAGTGTATGGCAGAAGAGTCCTTCGTGTGCCCTTGTAGGGCAGCTGAACAGGCACATCCCAGAGCCAGACCTCTTCCATGACACAGCCACAGTTTTTTAGCCAGTTTGTGGTCTTGCAGTCTTAAAAACTTGTGTGTGTATTCCCAGCCCACTGCCGGCAGCAGGTAGACAGGGCCTGTTTACTCTAGAGGAAGTCTCTGAGGGCAAATCAGCCCTGTACAAATGCTCTCTGCCTCTTTAGAGCTGGATATGGTCCTTGAAAGAAGTGCTGCTTGTAGGAGATGCTTCTGGAGACCTGGGTTCAGGTTCCTGAGTGACTTCTGGTGCGTGGATTAGGGCTGAATTGAGATTACCTGGTTTCTGCTGCCATCCCAGTGTGCAGGTAGTACCTGGATGGCAGAGAAGAGCTCTGGATGAAAGACTGTGATCAGGACCTTTTGTTTTGACTGTGCTGTCAAATAAAGCTAATGGTACTTCCTTCAAACATCCAGGTAAATGCCTTCTTACAGGAGAGGCACTTAGTGGCAACAGACCCCCTCCTTCCCTTCTGCACGTCTGCAGCATGACTTCTGCTCCTCAAAGGGCTCTAGAGCAGGGAGCGGGATTCCCGAGTCGAGAACTGCCTTGTTACACGTGGTACAGGAAGGTCCTTTTCACTTAAATTGCAAAAACCCAAAAATATACTTGGGGTGCAAAACCATAAGAGAGGCCTTTATGCCCAAGTGAAATAACAGTCCTGTTATTCCTGGTGAATGCAGTCCGTAAGAGTCACGCTGTATTTTTTGCTCCTGCAGATGAATGTGTTTTCATCAGCAATGTACTGGGTTGTAAAATATGCATCCCCAGCTATCTACTGTGCTAAAGATTTCACGGAAGAGGCTCGAAGATGTTTTTTAATGCAAATCATACTGATCAGATAAATGACATGCAGTGTCTCCTGTAATTACCAGCAAGAATTTTTACAGTACGTCTCCTGTTTCTCTCTAGGACACATATTTGATGTTAGGAGACAGCCAAGCAGGTGTTTGACTTGCTCATGCCCTCCAGAATTCCTTAAATGACCTCTGGAAGTACTGGAGTGAAAACAGTCTCAGCACGTCAAAATTTTGAGATATCTCAGTTGCTGTAATTCTTTTAAGGCTGCCTCAATGTCTCTAAAATATAAATCTTTCCGAGTTATTGGCAGTGAGTAAGGAGTTGTGACGTACCGTATGCGGGTGTGCAATTAAGATGTACGACCTCCCTGTGCTGCCCTGTGACTCCCTGCCTTGTAAGAGTTAATATTTCTTCTGAAAAATAATTATCTGCTTTAAACTATTATAACTACCTGACCTGTTTCCCTGAATATAAGTATTTCAACCATCTGCTGAGTCAGGCAATATAGCATTCTGTGCTTTCACGAGGCTGTGATGGTTGCTTAGACAACAGTGACATAATATTTAAGCATAACGGCTCTTGAGAAGATGCTGTCCCCTTCTCCCTGGATGACTTCTCTGGAAATGCAAATCCAGAATGCTCTTAAAAAAAAAAGAGACGGATGAGAAGGGTTTGTGTCACCATCTTTCTTAACCGTCTCCCCATTTTCTACTTGATAGGTGAAAGAATTGTACTTTGCTTAGAAGTCTTGTAAGACATGCTAAAATTATAGGCTGACTAGATAACCATTTTTATAGGAGCAGGGAAAAAAGTGCCTCTTTCCATAGTCAGTGTTTATTTCGAGATTTAGGCAACATTGTGGCTGAGACCATTGGACTACTGACCATCATTTTAATCACTGTCCACCTGATAAATCTCATTCCTGAACAGAGCTGAAATCTGTGCTGATTGTTTTCTCTTCTTGCTGTAGCAGGGAAAAATGGTAAAGATGTAATTGTGCGATGGAGACCTCATAAACACATCACTTCAGAGCACAGCTAATACACGATGAGTTGATTTTGTATTGATAGAGATACATATGCGCTATTTGCAACGTGGGTGGTTTTTCATGTTTACACAGAGATGTAATTATGAATGACATGAAGGTTATACAGCAGATTTCTTTAATCTTCTAAAGGTTTGTTAGTCATGTGTCACTGTGTACCTGGTTTTTATTTTTTCAACATCTGTATTCCTTTGTCATCTCGTTGAAGGGGTTTCTCTAGAAGGGCTGCAGCAGTAGATAGTGGTTGATACCAAACAGGTGCAGGGGCTCCTGTGCCTGGCAGAGCTCTGCAGGTCCCAGAGCAGCTTTTGTTGTGACACAGGACTTAACCAAAAAGGAGAAGGACCCTTTTGTCACCTGCTGCTCAAAAAAATCCCCCAAACCCCACAGTAATTTGGGGCTGAGTGCTTGGGAAAGTTGCTTAAGAATGTGTGAAAGCTTTGCACATTGAAATTCCAGAGCTGGTGTGATGGTTGGGTGACCTCTCTTTGGATGGTGTGGCTGAGGGGCAGGTGACCTCTTGTGTCAGCAAACTGCCTAGGTGTAGGGGAGACAGCCCCTCTGGAGCTGCCCGTGGCTCGGGCTCCTCAGAGAGCAGAGGCTGGAGGCACCTGCCATGCCTTGCTGGGTGACAGTGTTTCTGTGGTGAGGCAGCGGCGTAGAAATGTCGATGGAGGTGCAGTCCCACGCTGGTGAGATCCGCACTGGCAGCGGCACTCAGAGGAGGGCTGCAGTCTGCTCTGCAGTACTTGAGGAGCGTTTGAGGAGTTGGGAAGATTGTGGACAATTCTGTATGAATTAGGTCAGAAATGTGTGGTGAGGGAGCAGGTCTGTGCAGTCCTGCTGTGTGGTGGGCAGGGCGACCCAAGGCAGGCTCTGGAATGGTTCAGGTAATGGAAGTGAGCTAGGCCGCATTTCCCTGGTGCTGCTGTGGTGATCGCTGGCAGCACAAGGGGATGGCAGGAATTTGGGGGCCAGCCTGGCACCCTTAGGGACGTGGGTGCTGCAGGGGTGACGGCTGTCCTTGGGGACAGAGCTGCTGTGGAGGTCACTGGGTGCTCCTGACAAGGGGCCATCAGCTGTGCAAGGGGGTTTGGCCCTGAGCACAGGGACAATGTGGACTCCTTCTGTGTTTTATATTTGTGCTGGGCTGCTCCCTGGTGCCATCCAGGGCACCCCTTTGCACTCTGTGGCTGTGTTTAGAGTCTTGGTGGCATTTTGCAGAGGGCTGAGGTGGGGACACACAGTGGTCTTTTTGCAGTGGCTTTCCCTGGCCGCTCACCTCAGTCTGGGGATGCTGAACTCCCCGTGTTCCTGTGGCTGGATGTGCTGCTGCCGCAGAAAACTCATGGCTGAGGTTTGCTTTCCCCAGTTTCCCTAAAGGTCCCCCTGCTCCTGCCTCTGTAGTTCCCCCTCCATGGCAGCCTGGGCAGAGCGCTCCAGTATTGCTTCATCCTTGGTACAGTATGGCTTTTTTTTTGGCTTTTTTTTTTTTAAATTCGTTTTTTTCCCCTCCTGTGTACACATCATGTGCGTGTGTGCGAAGGTTGTATTCTCAAAAACAAGTTTATTCATTGATGATGTAATAGTGATTGTACTTTTCTTTTGGTTAATAAATTGTCTGCTCAGCTTACTTTGTATGCCAGCCAAAATTAGTCATACCAGTTCTTGGAAAGGATATGAAGAAACTAGTAATTGAAATCATAATCATTTGATCATGAGAGCTATTTGGAAAATAATATTTTAACCAGAAGCATGTCTGATCTCCAAGTCAGGTTTTTGTTGTTTTTTTTTTTTTAACTGCTGCTAAGTAGATTTCTCTGGTATGGAATATTAGAAACTGTGTGGTAGCTGGTGGTGGTATTCAACATCCAAAGAGAGGACTTCATCCAGAAATTGCTGAGACTGTCTGCAGGCAGGCTGATATTTATATATATGTATTTTTTTTCCATCCTGACATTTAATAATCACCGCGTAATAGCTATAAAATGCATAGCAGCTACAGCTTTTTTATTTCAAGTGGATGGCGTAATGAAATTGGGTGAAACCATCCATTGAAATTGTACTTTGTAGTACCCAGTGCTTGTTTACAAAGTATTGACGTTTGTCATAAACAGAGATTTAAAGCATCGCTGTTATTGTTTGTTGTTTGGTGGAGGCTCTTATGCTGTGCAGCGATAAAGGAAAAGATTTTATTACAAGCTTGCTTAGCATATAAACATGCTGTTCACTTCTGACCAAATATTTGTTATTGCATTAAATGTAATGAAGGTGCCTGCTTATAAAACAGTTTTGTATTATATAAGGAAGAGTGGAATATCAGATCTGGCTTTTTGCTAGAATTACTTCAGGTTTTGTATTGTTTGCAACTTGTCACAATAAAGCTTTTTCTTTTTTTTTTTTTTCCATTGAGCAGTATTTTATTTCCTGAGGAATGTGTTCAGTGGACAAAAAAAAACACACAGAGAGAATCAATCGTGCTTTTCCCTTTGTTTAATAACTCAAAGAATTTCTCTGCCTTTTGCAAATACTTGTGTTTATTTGACAGAAAAATTGGATTCTGGTTTATTTATTTCAAGAATCTGTAACCTTATTTAGTGTTAGAAATGTGTGGTGTGCAAGGTGTGGTGTTCAGCCAGCTCTCATTACAGCATGAACTATTTCTGCTGTTTTAACCAAAAAATCTGGAGTGTATCTTGCTTGTGGATATGTATGTTTGTTTGTTTATTTTTTGAGGCTTTCTTGATCCCTTGCTCACTGGAGTCAGCTGTAAAATATTCTGCTTATTCATCATGACTGAGGGGAGTTGATTGTTTCCTGGAAGGTTAAAATCCACCAATTAGGACTGTTTAATTTGAGTGTATGTTCTGGAGGCTAAACTAAGTTTAAGTGCTCTTCTTAGAATGTGTGTTTTAGAAGGGGAAGAAAAATTACAGTTCTGATCTTGAAAAAGGTTTTAAGAAATATGAGAATGTGCGAGTTTCTTTTGGTGGAAAGCACATAACATTTATGTAGTATTTCTTTTGGGATTACATCACAGTTTTATTTAATTTTAAGGACAAAAGTTAAATTCAATATTTGTGTATAAGCCAAGGGAAAATGTACCATAAACACAGGAATTTTCTGGTGAGTCAGAGTTCCAAGAATCTGAGATTTACTTAGTCCATTTATTTCAGGACTAGCTATAACCATTAGTCATCCAGCCATGAATTTTTACATTTGCAGCTAATTGCACCTAAAAAACAAACTTTCCCTCAAGGCTTTGGGTTATACAGAATGTGATTTGGCAACCTGCACTTCAAATGCCTTTTAGGATCATTGCTCTGGTCCTAGAAATTGTCTTTAGATCATGTATATTTGCTTCAAGTAAACAACTAATATTTCCACTTAGGTGGCAAGAGGAATGAATTAGGCACTAGCTATTCTGTGATACAGAAAAATTATTCAGCCTGCAGCAAGATAGGCTTTTCCAGGAGTGAGTGCAGGATGATATTACTGGTTTCTCAGTCATTGAGAAGCTCAAAGTGACATGTTGTATTCTCATCTGATCACTTCTTGCAGGATGAAGTTATTGCTGTTTCAGAAAAAGTCACTGTGAAGCTTGAGGACTTGGCAAAATGGGCACAGTCCGATTTCTCCAAGTGGAAGTGTGGTTTCCGGGCTGAGCTGGTCCAGCCCATGGATGTGGGGAAGAATGGGCAGAAAGAGGCCTTGACAAGATACAGACAATCCACACTGAACAGTGGCTTGAACTTCAAAGATATTCTGAAGGAAAAGGCTGACCTTGGTGAGTACCCCTTACTTTCTCTTGTGGGAAGAGGCTTGTGGGAGAGTGTCTTTTGAAGGCAGATGAGCCTGATCCTGCCATACCATTGCAGATTCCCAAGGTATGTCTGAGCCTGGGGCAGAGGTGTGGCCATGAGATACCTGTGTGGGATGGGTGTTGGTAGTGAGCTCATCTCAGCCTCCTAGCAGACTGGTGTGGGGTAACACTGTGATATCTCTCTAGCACTCAAACCCTGAAGATGCGCATATGAATAATTGCCACAGGTTCTCCCTGGGGCTCTGCAGGCTTGGGGATCAGGTCAGAGCTGTACTCTGTGGGGAGAGGAGGCTGACACGTCTTCCTGAGGCCTCCTGTGACAGGCAGGGATCAGCAAAGGCCTTTCACTTCTCATGTCCCTTCTTCCAGAAGCTCAGAGGTGCTCCTGGTGCTGGCCGTGCCTCTGTAGGGTCAGCTCTGTGTCTCGTTTAGTAGGGGTGTGTCCCTTCCATAGTGTTTCCTTGTCAGCTTTATGTTGCTGTAGGGCTCTGTGAGCACCCCACTGTTGTCTCCACACATAGACCTGTGCTTTGTTCCCCTGTTTGTTTTTGGGAAGGGAGTTGGTGGCTCTGCTACTTTGGGTGGTTGCAGACAGGCTTGCGGCTGCGGGGCTGCTTTGTTGCACATTCACATCTCTGTCACCTGTGGTGGGTTCCCAGGTCCAAGGGAGCTGGGTCTCCTGTTGGTAAATGTGCCTGTTTGTGGTATTAGGACCTTGGATGTGTAGCAGCTGTCAGAGATGGCACTTTGAAGTGCATACCAGGGACATTTCTCTCTTCTGCCAAGTTTTTAATAAATGTTCCATGTTTGAAGAGCATCATGTTTAGGCCATAATGTGTGAAAATGTAAGAAATTAAAAGCTAAGCCTGATGCATTTGAGGATGTGCTTTTGTATCTATGTGAACAGGAGTGCAGGGCCAAGTTCAGCTTTATAGTGTCATGACTAGGTTGGCATGGAAGCCAAGTTACATGAAGCTGAAGATCTGTCTTGGAAGATTTATCTTCTGCATCTCATTTTTCTGATCTTATCAAATGGTGCAGTGATTTTGTCAATCTCACGTTTTACCATTAGCTAGGTTGCAAGATTAAAGTACAATTGGAAGTTAATCTTATTTTTCATTGCATGTCCGGGGAAAAAGTAAGCCATGCAATTCTTTCTCTCTTTGCTTTTCTCTGTGGTTTCTTGTAGTTCATAATTACACGCAGTAATTTTCTCTGCTATTGCCCTGGTATCTTCTTTACGCAGTACATTTATTTGCATTTGTTTGTTGTGTCAGAAGATTCTTCATGTTTTTCAGACAGAACTTTTGTGTGCTAATGTTTTCTTGTTTTTGTTTTCAACAAACAAAAAAACCCTTGTGGTAAGTTATGAAATTGCTATTATCTACCCTAGGAGCCAAAGAAAATTATCCTTAAGCTTAAAGCTTACAGTTGCATGTTAAACCTTTCAAAGTAGGGGTTATACTGAAAATGCTCATGGAATGCAAACTATATGGTATAATTTTTATAACCCCACATTCTGGTGTTGCTCGTTTTCAGTCAGTGGCTCTGCTTTTATTGTTGGGTTGGTTTTTTTTCAGTAGAAAAGGGAATTTTGGCTTATGCTTGATTATGACTGCCTTTATCTTCATAATGATTGGTTGACAGGAGTGAAACCAAAGGTTCACAAAGACCTGTAGCTGACTAGATACATTGATATAGACAATTGATCCAGCCTGTTAAGGGAATCAAAGATATTTCCTAAATACAGTACTGAGATGATTTTTTAAACATTTGAAAGAGCCAAGAATTTAATCCTGACACAAAAACCCGGAAGAGTGGTGATCTTTGAAGCTGGTGAAGCAGCCCTAGTTGGTGTCCTGTAGGCAAACCATGAGCTCTGGTGTTTGTCTCATCTATGGCGTTGAGCACCCATGAGATGAGAAGATTTACTTCTCTCATTCTGAGTGGTTGGTCAGGGTTGACATTGCTCTGGGAGTTGTCCCTAGCTGGGGGCAGAGGCAGGAGCATGACGTGAGGTGTCCAAGGCATTTGAGCTGCTGGTGTTGTCTCTTCTCTGCTGTCAAATGGCAGCTTTACTGCCTGTTAGGACGTGTGCCCACAGACCTTTTCCAATACTCAGTGTCTCGCCAACAGAGCCGCAGTGATCAAAAGATTTATTAGCAATAACTTCTGCAGCAAGTCTCCAGCACAATGGGATGGGATAGTCTTTCCTCTTAAAATAGGGCTGTGTACTGTAAAAGGAGCACAGTGCACTGTCACGCAAAGGTCCCTCTGGTGATGCTTGTGTTTAACCCCGCCTGTAGATGAGGAAGTTGCTGAACCAGGTGTTGAAAAGGCCTAGATAAACAACATGATCTCCTGGACCTCTTTTTTCCTATGAAACGGCATGTTTCCATTACAGAAAAATCCCATAAAAGTGAGTAGGTTCTGCAGCTTTTCCTACTAGATGTTTTTGAATCAAGCTCTAGAAGGTAATAGGAAATTATATCCCTACCAAAGAGCTCAAAAAAGCTTTACAGAAGAAACAAAATCCGTTTTCACACACTGTCCAGGAGTGGTGAGGAGTGAAATAACCCGGATGAAATGAAAACATGGCTGATACAGAACCAGAGAAGTGTCACTGTGCAAACATTCTTAATTAAACATGTTGCTGCTGGGAGCAGAGCAGCTTCAAACAACAGCCAGGCAAAGTGAGGCCTCGTGTGAGCAGTGTGCACCCTGTGCCCTGTGTTCAGTGGCACTTGCTTAGCCAAAACTAAGGCAACACCTGGTTAATCCACAACCTGTAGAAACCATGAACCTATAACTGGAAGTCTACCCTAATTTAAACAAGGTGGTTCTGTTTCTCCTTTTTTGTTCTCTCTTTCTTCTCTTTTGTTCTCTTCCCCCTCTTTCCTCTCTTTTTTTTTTCTTTTTTCTTTTCTCTCTTTCTTTTCTTTTTGCTTTTCTGCTGAAACTGTTGGGTTTTTTTTTTCTGTGAAATTCTGTTGTTTTTATCACTAGTGAATTATGCAGAACTTTTCCTTAGGACTGTATTAAATAAAAGATCTCACAATAGCATTTTTTTTTGTGTGAGCTTCAAGATTTCAGCATGAAAAATGATTTTTAAGAATTATTTCTTTCTGCCTGTTAAGATATTTATGTTATACATTCTGTCCCTTTCTACAAATATGTCAATACTGAATGCTAGCAGTTTATGTCTTAAGAGTATTTATAGCTTTCTGAGTATTTCTTTCAAATGCTGAGGAAAAATAAAGAATAACAACAATGCAGCATATAAAAATAGAGTTGCTCAGGAATGTATTATTCATAATGAACATGAGAACCTGTTTTTCCAGAAGAATTGGTCTGATAAAATCATTCACTACAGAGGCCGCTAGTTATTTATTTTTGTCTTTCGAATTATTTAGGGGATTTTTCTATGTAATAAATGGACTTGTATACCCATATTTGGTAAACCACTGGGAAGTCACCAAATGAGGAATTATTTCATTTTACAAAATGTTTAACAGCTAAGCAATGTAAACACTATTGGTTAAATATGGCAAAGTTGCATATTTGTATTCCTTGGGCTATAGTTCGAAAAAAAATTCAAATTATTTTATATAACATTGCTTCTTACAGACTTCCTTTAAGTGAAGTATGAAAGCTGCAGTGTAAGCTTTATTGGCCTATAAATATGTCATTATAGTTGGACTACATTTATATGCTTTGGATTGTTGTTTAAGCCAAGAAAATATGTCTCTACAGGTTGACTTTTTATTGAAACCCTTTGAGGCATACAACAGAATGTATTTTAGGCCAAGGTTATTAAAACAGCATTTTCATTTTTGCAGCAGACTCATTGTCAATTATGCTGCCACAAACTGTCTGTGGATAAGCAGTTATGAATGGTTTCATCTCTAAATGTGTCTTTAGAAAAAGAAATAAAAGATAGAGGAGTCAGAGCTGAAATTGAGAGAAGAGACTGAGGGGAAAAAGGACTGAATTTAGTGTTCACCAGCTCTGTTGGCTTGGGTTAGGATGGGCTGCTGAGCTGTTCAGCCATGGAATAAATGGCCTCTGTGCCTGTGCTGGGCTGGGGAGGTGGGAGCTGCTGCCACAGCCAGGCAGTCTGAAACCCTCTGGCTCTGTCGTGACAGAGATCTGGGTTTTGTCCCCAAGCTGGCATTGCCACTCTTTTATCCATCCTCTGTGAGTATCATGCCAAAATGAGTGGTTGAGGTTCCTACACTGGCAGTGTTAGTAATGGGATGAGCAAGTTCTGGTGAACTGGAGGGGTTTTACTGCATTTATTACTTGTTTGTTCAGATCCAGCGAGGGGAAACGCAAAGAAAATTTAGCAGTCAGTCCTGTCCTGTCTTTCATTCCCCGCAGTCATGCATTTGAGGGTACAAAATCTGAATCTTTGTTCCCTGTGAAACCCAGGGAAATCAGCTCCTGCTCCTAGCTGAGGTGTATATTCTAGCAGTCATGCTTTTTTAGTCCATGGGTGGTTTTCCAGCAGTTGTTTCCTACTTCTCTTGAAGTAGCTCCTTTGAACTCTCCAGCAGAGCTTGCTGCGCAGGGCTGCCTGCTGCAGGACTGGGTCATCCTCTGGTTTTCTTGTCTTTACCAGTCTCATAATTTGCATGTCTTCACTTGGAAGGTTGTAGCTCTGTGCTGGATCTTGTGTTGTCACATAGATTGGCCGATCCACAGCAGATTGCAGTGAGTTTGGAAGGACAGGCAGAGCAGGGATGAGCTGTCTTCTCAGAAGGTGCCAACCACACAGTTTCTGGTCCCTGTAGGCACTGGGCTCTTGCATGGCCCTTCCAATTTCACTTGCCAGTGGCCTTCCAGCAGGTGTGACTTCACCAGATGAAGATTATAAAGTTATAATGTAGTCAAACTGTGACATATCAAAACTGATAATCTGCAGCTGTAGCATGTTCGGACACTTGTGGTGACTTCTGATCTCTCACTGACTCTCCTTTTTCATTGTTTGTCGCGTGCTGCTCAGTTCAGGCTCACCTGGCTTAACGTGATGCAGTAATTTTTTGACCAACTAATTGTTAGCTATTTAGAGTACAGCCACTTCGCATACTTTGTGCCTAAGTCACGCCTCTCTACCCCTCCCATTCTTCTCTGTCTGCACTCTTTGCCGCCTCTTGTGCCTTCCTGTCCCCATTGCCCTAGCTGAATGCCATTCTGGTCTTGATAAAGCTCCTGTAAATGTCCCATTATCCCATTTTCCCCTCTCTGCCCTTGTGCAGCGTATGTTGTTTCTTGTCTTGTGGGTCAGAGTGACCTCTCTAACTCGTTTTAACCAACCCAATTGATACAGTTCTTTTGCCATGGATGAGCCTATTACGTGACTTGTCTGTTGTACTCCAGGGAGCCTGAATGGAGAAGGACGACTCCCTTGGGAAAAAAAGAGGCTGTGGCCTGGCTTTTTCTTCTGTGTTTGTGCAGCTTATAGCACATGCCAGCACTACTGCAGCAGGACAAGAACACCAGCAGGCTGTGGAGCAGGAAGCTCTGTTGGGATGACTGTTCAGAAAGGCTGTGGAGCAGGAAGGCTTCGTTTGGTTCAACACCTTCTTTTGGTTTAATTACTGCTTACCTTTGGTGTTAACGTGTTTGGGATCAGAGATAACATGAGGTGCTGAGCAGAGAGACAGATAAATATTTGTTTTATTATTGGTCAACCAGTTGGTTTAACAAATACTTGGCTTGTTGGCTTCAGTTGTTGGCTGCCTTTTAGGTGCTGAAAGGTGATTCTGTTGTTAAGTCCAGTGTACTTCCAGTAATTCAGTCCTGGAGATGACCCTATCTCCAGTAGCATTTTGGGGCTCTCCCTCCTCCGTTGCCCTTCTCCCTTGAGCCACTGCTGCTCTCCTCTGCACCTTCCTCCACCTCTCTGGAAGGAGGTTGGTGGGGTCCTGAGTTTCTGTCCTCCTTGAGGCCTGAGACCTGTTTGCCTGAGTGGTGCTGGGATGATTTAAGTGCTGTTATTTTCTTCCTTTCCTTGCGAAGAGCCCACTTCATTACAAAGGAAGTGTATGAGGGTGACAAAAACATTTTATTATGCAGCACTGGCTATGGAAGCCTTTCACTCACCACTGGATTGTGCTGAGCCTCATCTATTTGTTACTCTTGAAAGGAGATTTAACACCACACACCTCAAACTTCAAGCATGCCTTATCAAAGAGACTTGAATTTCTTATCAAGTTTGGACCTACCTTTCCGCTTTTATAAAAAGGGAGTGAAAGCATCACCCCTGGAAATTGAGGATGTGGGTATTTTGTTCTTTGAAATGTGGAAGGTATGCCAAGAAATGTAAACAAAATCCCAAGTAACTTCCCCCTGGTAGCCCCTAACTCACAGTGGCTGTTCACCATCCACCCTGTTCCTGCAGCAGGAACAAGCTAACATGATTATCAGAATTGTGCTGGTAGCAGTTGTCACTGTGTCAGCATTTTCAATTATGTATTGGTATGACAGGGCACTTCGCTGTTCGTGTAGCACACAGCCATTTGCAATTGCAGTTCTGGTCTATTCAGAAACATCAGAGAAGGAGTCACTGCTGCAAACCAAGAGGAAGAAGGGTTAAATTTTACTGCCTGTGAAGCTAGAGGACTGCCCCACTTTCTGTTAAAGTCAAAGTTGCAGCAGTTTGCACCATCAATAAGAGTTTTGTCGCAGCCTCTGGCTGGAACAGCATAGCCTACATAATTACAAAATAAGTAGATAACAAATAAGAACCAATCACAGACAGTGTCAAAACAGCCAGTGTGGGACAGTGCCCCTTTAAAAATGTTTGATGGCTTTTTTTATTTTGTCTGTTTTTAGCACCAGGATTGACCTTGCCAGGCTGTGTAATAACCCACATGTGTCTGCTCTCCAGGATTTTTTCCCTTCTAGTCACTTTTGGATCTTGCATTTAATTCTTACTGACCATGGGTTTTTGTTCCAGTAACTGGAAACGTGTGTCCTGGTGCAGTGCTGCTGTGCTTTGAATCTGATTTAATCTCAATGTCTGCTTTTTTTGTTGTTGTTGTTTTTTTTCCTTTTTCTTTTTTTTTTTTACTATTGATTTAAAGGGTGTTGTTTTCCTCCCCGGCCTTCCCTCTGTCTTCCATTCCTGCCCATACTGTTTGTGGGTCCCAGGGGGACCCAGTTTGGGACGTCTGTTGTTTTGTGTTGCAGCACTTCTCTTGCCCAGCACCTTGGAGGGAGATGATCCGTGGTCTCCTCTGTGTGCCGTGATTGCTGATTAGGTTTGGTGATCTCTCGTAGATCACTGATGCTTTTTTTCCTGCATTGTATCCTTTCCACACAGCCAGCCAAAAGTTGGCTGAGTACTGGGATCTGTAAACCCAACACCTATGTAATGCTGTGGCATAGTTGGGTGGGCCCCAAGGACATCCTCTTTTTCCTGCCTGACTGTGTTTCTGTGCTGTAATTCTGTGGTGCTGGAGCCCAGGACAGAGTGCTGCAGCAATCTTTGATTCCAAGAGCTCCATTAATCAAGTCAGAGTTGTCTTTGTATCAGGCCATGAATCATGCTTGCTTGTGACCTGTGCTGCCATGCTGAGATGCTCAGGCTCTTCTGTGGGTGCTGTTGGTACCATGGCCAGATCTGGGTGTCATTTCCCTTGTAGAGGGAAGGAGAAAAGCCAGACCAAATTTATTCACCACCTCCCTTCCAAATTTTCTTGGGTTGCTCTTTATTACTCCCATGTCCAGAAAGGCACCTGGCTCTTAGTTTATAGGCACAATATGATGCTCCTGGCGTTTCATTATCTGTTCTCCTAAGCATCCTAGTCTGGTTCTGACTGTGTTGTTGCAGAAGGATCAGTACTTTTTCTGTGAGATAAAATATTCATCTTCTTATAGATCACCTGAATTGTGTCACAGAAGGTTGTCAGAGAGAGCATCCTTTGTGCATCTGAAGTTGAAGGTGGAGACTTGCTTTTTGTTCCTTTCCTCTTCTTTTTGCAAAATCGTTTGGTAGGACAGAGGCACTCAGGAGCAAAAGCTGTCAGTGAATGGCCATGTCAGCATTTATGGAGATCTCAGCAGCAGCAGGTGATGGGTCCTCAGCTTGCCAAGGTGGACCTTCACTTGGGCAAGCAAGGGAGAGCGGGAGGTGGGAACACTAGAAAGAAAAGGAAGTTGTTGGACAAGATTGTGCAAAGAGGTTTGGCTACAGCAGCTGAGTGGGCAGTAGCAAATGTGCCTTCCCAGCAGGGTCAGCCCAGGGGTCTCCTCCAGCCCTATGTATCACCTTTGTGAGCACCAAGAAGGGCTCTGTGGGTACACAGGAGAAGACTGTGGTTCTGGTAGCTTTGCCTTTGTTAACTGAGTTTTAAGACTGTCTATATCAATATTCTGACTGCTTAATCTCTTTTGGTTAATTTGGGTCATGCTTGTCTTTGCTGGCTTGGTGATCCGTGTGTGATGAGAGCATTGATAGATGAGGGTGTTGGGGAAGGGAACAGTTAAACCTAGAGTGTGTATAAATTGGAGTGTGGTTTGTGGGAGTGAGTGATAAATAAAGCATATATTTAAAAACTGTAACAGCATGAATTGTAATTTACTGGGTAGGTTTTGTATTAAAGAACCTTGTGGCAAAACCTTCATTTATTTCATTTAGTAAAATCTGTACCATGTAAAGTAAGTTCCTCCTTAATTTTACTGCTAATAATAATTTGCTTGTAAAAATGAATCCTCAGCACTGTAAACCCTCAGCTTGGGTCGTTCTTGCTCTGTAATATTGTGAAGGGCAAATAGTTAATGGCATAAAGAAGCTTTTGTTAATGATAGATAATGTGTATGATTTTAGCAGGAATATATTTTAGCAGCTTGTGAAAAATCAAGGTGAATTTTTACATCTGTACACTGCTGCATAGTTGATATATGTAGAAGCTGAAATTCAAAATAAGCTTCTAGGAGAACCCACATTTGATTTTCCTAAATATTTAAATATATGTATCACACCCTCATTTTAAGATGCCAGTTAATGACTTTACGAGCATGTTGGCAGCCAGAGCATTACATGTGGTTTGAGAAATGTGTCTGGATATGCTTGGTAAGCAGTATTGTTCTGACAGTGTACTAAAGGCCATCTTCAATTTGACTGTGCTCTACTTTGTTATGCTGTGAAAGAAGAAGATAATTCAGCAGAGCTGAATTGTGCTGTCGGCTGGAGACGCCACACTTCAGAATACAAATATTACTAGGGATAAATGAATCATTAAAAGAACAGTAGCATAAAATATCTGATGAATGAACTCCAGGAGTCTGTGCTGGAATAAATTTAGCATTCACGGACAGTACCATAATATGTGAAATAATAGTATCAGTTCTACATTCAGATGCCAAAAACATTTATGGACCCAGAATAATTGTGAATTACAAGGCTATAAATACATAGAGGGGATTTGGTGATATCATAATAAACCATGAGAAATTCGCTAGGCTGGTTTCTAATGTTACCAGAACCTTGAGATATATTTACAACCTTGTTCACACTCCTGCAGTTTTAGGGGGCAATTCTCCTCTCACAACACGTTCGTCATTCCCATTAGTGCCAAGGGGAGTTATGCATGTGTGTCATGAATGGAATAGATCCCCACACAATTCAAGGATCCTATAACGAATATCTAATTCAAGAAAAAGGTGGGAAACATTCCCTCTTGTCCTCCAAGTTCCCCTACGTCCTGTTCTGCTCCTGTGATCGAGGCTGGTGAAGGGAATATAGGTAAAGGATGACAAGGTTGCTGCTGTGTTCCTGAACATTTTATCCACAGCTGCTTCATGTTTTTCACATTTTATTACAGAGAAACAAAACAACCAAAGCCCAGATGTTCTGGTCCCAGGTTTCTTTAAACTGCAGGCTAGTGCATTTTAAAAGCCTGTTGTAAATACCCAGAGAAGGCTGGGATGGTCAGCCTGTCCTCCAAAAGGAGGCTTCATTGTTGTGATACCAGATCCATACTTGATAAGAACAGTTAATTAGGTACTGGGGCTGAACCTGACATGATACTCAAGAGCGTGTTCAGCTTTCAGTATGTCCCACGTCACCTGTTTGTAATTAATCCTGGTGTCCCCTGCCTTGCCGAGCTGGGGTGGTGACAGTCCTGCAGGTACTTAGTGTCATTCACACATCCCAAAATGAGGTGGGTCCCAGCCCGGTGCTGCAAGACCCCTTCCCCTCCCAGCATGTCCCCCCAGCCAGCTGTGCTGTGTCACTGGCCTCATCCTTCTCGTAAGCCATCGGCAAAATACGCACGTTCAGTGTGGTGCAGAGCCTGTCTGCTCAGTAATTCCACATTCCTCAGTGTTGCAGGAGGGCTCTTGACTGACCAAGCTGCAGTCTTTCTGCTCATCCCTCGCCTGGCTGTACCTCCAGGCCTGCCAGGGGAGCATTTGTGTGGTATTCACAGAGGGAAGGGTTCTATGGCTTCATTTATGTCCTTCCACGTGGTTCCTGTTCTACTTTTTGGGTCTTGGTAGACTCACCCTCTTTCAGTAGATTAATCAAATCCTTGAGATATATCCTGGACCTTCCATCCTTGCCAGCTGATGAAACAAAGAGAAGATAATTACAGGATCAAAAAAATAACAACAGTGAAGTGGTCATCAGCAAGAGGGGGGCCCTTGGCAGCCTTGTAGGTGATTTGTGTGTGTCAGTGATAGGTCCTCACCCAGTTAATCACTGAGCCTCGCTTTGCTTTGATCCCTGCCAGTTTATTTCATTTTCTTTCTCTCTTGAATTCATGCATGTTTTTGCTATGGCAAGGTCATGGGATTATTGATTATTTGTTTTTGTTAATTACTGGTGACTTTACGTTGATATTCTTTGCAATATCTGTGTGAGCTCTTGTGGCAAACCCAGGAGACGGGGTATAATGCAATCTTAATGCATGTTTTTCTCTTTAATTATTGTAAAACCACAGTCTCCACTTTTCTTTCACACTGAGTATTTCCAAATTAAAAGCTTTGTGAGATGAAAAATTAAATTATAAGTTACTATAAAAATCGATTTCAAGAATCTCAAATGCTTCAGCTCCATCCTTATTTTTAGTTTTCTTGCTGCCTGAATGACCCTTACTTGTGGCAGTGTTTGTCACTATACACTTCCAGTCTTGTTGCATAGAGAAAGTAGATTAAAAAGTCCTTTTACGCTTGTGTTTTTAATCCTCTGTTCAGCTACATAAAAATGTGGCCCTGTAAGTCCTGTGGTACAGTAAAAAAAAAAAAAATAAACCAACCCAAATAATTTTGGCAGTTCAAACGCAGAAACTAAAAATAATTTAATCTGCAGTGTGAACATAGTTTCATATTTATACTAGCATCTGGCCTCAGGAATTGAATACTCCATTCTTTAAATAGCTTCACTCTGGCTCTTGAATACTTTGTGACTAGAACATTACCCTACAGTCATACACCTTGTTTACATATTTCTGTTAAAAGGCAAAAGAACTTACAGTGCTTCAAAACATTGGTACAAGCTCCCTCCTCCCCTCTTGCCTTGGAAAAGAGAAGTTAAAAAGAAAAAAGTGCGAGTGGTCTGAAAGTGCGTTTTAAATTTAGTTCTCTCCGTTTGCTGCTGGGTACATATTTTACTGTCATTTGTATGAAAAACTGGAAGAGAAATTTTCCAAAGAAAATGTGTGCCTTTCCAGATGCCCAACAGTAGTCAAACACAAATTTATGTACACTTTATTTGTCCGCTTGTTTTTAATCTGGCAAATGTCTTTGTCTTTAAAAACACTTTGCCTAGAGTCAGTGGGTCTTTTTTTGTTACCCATATGTAGAAATATGGGTTCTGCAAAGGAAAAATAGATCAGAATAATGATCTATTCAGAAAAAAAAGCAGAATAATGTAATAAAAAGGTAACCACTATAAACAGGAGGCTAATGATTAGCTTCTTACAGTCTTTAGGGACAAAGTATCTTTTTATAGTTTTATGATCCTTGCCCAGCCTGACTTTAGGAGGAATTGCATTTTCAGAATTATATATTGGTAACTTCAGCTAAGCTTTACAAATTTAGTAGATCCCTATTTAGTGTCTGTTGGTGAATGTAAGTCCAACCTAATATTCTTACTGCTATTTTTTCATTCACATGTCTTGAGGTGAACCTAGGAGCAGAAGAGAAAATAGCCCATTTTTAAACCTTAATCCAGAATCCATTCGTATGAGTCACTAAAACAAAATCATAGTGGTTTGGCTAAAATAGGCTTCGTGTCCAAAGGGAACGTTCCTTAAAATGCTGGCGCATTTCCCACAGTGTTTCTTGAATGCATTTTATATGCTGTCTTTGTGCTATTGTAAAACATCAAAGATTAGATGGCTACAGTTTGATGTGTGGGAGGCTCCTGGTATTTTGGTGGACTGGTCAGTTTGGACAAAGGCAGGGGGCTTGTCCCTTGGGAGCTGCTCAGCCCCCTCAGCTGCCTGTGCTGCTCTTCCTGTGCAGAAGCCTTCCAGCTCAGGTAAGGAGAGCATTTCTCTTTCTTGTGGTGACTCTTCCATGCTGTAGCACAGGCTTAGGCTTGCTGCTGTGGTGTTCAGAAACACCCTGCAGCAGTGTGAGAGGCAGGGAAATCAGGCGCTGTCTGCCTTGGTGAAAAACTTTGAGAGTAAGTTGTTTTGTTTTTCCTACCCAGCTATTAGAGCCCTCAACAGGACAGAGCCTCTAGGACATCATCCCACTTGGGTTTTGGGAGGTCATTGCTCATTTCTGTAGGTTTCAGCCTAGCCCGGGACACTGAGAACATGAGTGCCAAGGCTGTACTCCACTGTGACTTCCAGCTTTGATCCTCTTGTGATGGAGTGAGAAAGAGGTGGGACGAAGCTGGATAGGAGCAGGGGTGAGGATGGTTGGAGACAGCAATAAGGGCTGTCTCTACCTTGCCACTGGGATTTTTGTTAGCCTTCTCTTCAAGGGAGGGTTGGTGCTCATGTTTGCTTTTTTTTCAGACCTGGGGCCTCTGACTTTCGCATAGTGAATGCAAATGGTGCAGGATTTAGCCTTTGGTGATTCCAGAGACCATGTGATTCTTAGGCACAAAACATTTGATTTATTGGGTAAAGCTTATTTAATATCTTAAAAGCATTGAGTAGGAGATCAGATGTGAGCATAGCAGCCTTAAAATATATTCCCTGACAACATAGTTAAGAATGTTTAGATCTGTATGAATTATACAGGAAATGAGGCCAATTTTTTCCCTGCTGTTTTGATGGCAGGGTCTGCAGGGGAGACGGAGAGAGTGTGGACAGGAATTCATGTGTTTGATAATGTGAGCCCAGCATATTTGTACAAATGAAATAGGAACGTTTTTCACCCTCTGCAGAAGAAACTATTAGTAGTTTCTCTGCCTGTTTGAGAGAGTACAGCTGATCAGATATATCAGCAAATACATGTAAGTTAACCTGAAAAGTCGTTCCCTCATCCCTGGCCAGTTGTTTACGGTGTTTGCACAAAGCAGTACCTCTTTCCATTTCTGGTGGCTTAGGGAAGCACAGAGAGCTAATTCTTAACCAGAGATGAAGAGAGGCTGCTGTCCTCTATCAGATCCTTTTTCCCTCATTGCCTTGTAGATCAAGTCAGTCTACCAATAAGAAAAGGTTTATGTACATTTACTCTGAGAATACTTGTTAAGTGTTCTAAAACAGAGGACTTCCATGAACAGTGAAGCAGAAAAGCAGTTGCCAGAAGGACTTGTAATGATTTCTGATCATGCTAATATCTGACCATTTTCTTCTGCTGCAAAATTAAATTTTCTCTTTTTTTTCCCAGGAATATCAGACTGCTTAGTGTATGGCTGGTTTTCTTAAGGAACTTAATTTTCTACTTTTTAGGAGAACAATGCAATTAAAGTTCTTATGTGAAGAGGAAGATTGTGCCAACAGTGTTTAGAAATTATATTGTCCAGGCTGCAAAAACGTACTGGAAGAATTGTTTATACCTTGCTGGGCATGTGGCAGATTTCCTCCTTAGTCATGTAACACGTCGTGAGCAGCAGATATTTTTAGTTGGACAAGTAACAAAAGTTTTGCAAATGTTTGTTTGGGTGGGTAGAAACTCAGAAAATAAACTGTGGTTTAGTTTTCTCTAGTTATTATAGTGGTTTTGTCGCTTATGCTTCTTATGGTTGTAGCACGTCCAACTGCAGCACAAGCTCTCAGGAAACAAGTCCTTATCACAGATGGTGCAAGGAGTGCCCTAAGCCCAGTGGGGCTGGCAGGGTACTTGAAAGTTATCAAGACATGACAGAATGGGATGGCAATCACAGGAATAATGGAATTCCAGTTTCCATTGTGCTCCTTTTCCCTCAGAGCATGTCTATAGATTGCATGTGGGACAATTTTGTGTGTGCCTCCTTGAGATCTTTGCCCCAGCTATCCATAAGAATTTCTTACCGTGTCCATTTCTCAGTCAATTCACTAGCCAAGTTGCCCAAATCAAAATAGGAAACAAGGCTCCTTGAAGGAGCATTCCCTTTTACCTGGTGAAGTGACTCCAGGTCCATGCCAATGATTATTGACTCCAAAGGTAGGAAACCCTCTTGTGCACGATGGCTTGAACACAGAGACCAGATTTATACCAGAGTGGATCCTCAGTTTTCATTTGGTACTAAAACTTCAGCCAGAATCAGTCTTCAGAATGGCTTCAAGCTTTTCTTTTCAATTAGTTTACCTATGTAGCTGGTATCAGAAGTGCAGTTGCACATAATAGAGTTGATTTTTCCTTTCCAGGATCAAAATGTTCAGGTGACAGTCACCTCTAGGCACTCTGAAGCTCAGGCCTTCCTGCCATAGTGTCTCAGAATTAATGTCCTGCTTTATCATTCTGTGTTACTGGCTAATTCCCGTTGAGCTTGGAGACCCAGTGCAGTAGAGCTCAGGTGATGTGCTCTCCCAGTGTCAGGAATCCACAGAGCAGCAAAAAGAGCAGCTTCTCCAAAAAGAGCAGCTTCTCCAGTGCTATTGCTGGACCTGATGGCAAGGTCAGGAGTTTGGGGGAGCATTATTTCAGTCATTGTTTAACTGCCAGAGATAGTCACACTGAAGACCTTGCTGTGGCACATACTGGCTTTAGTAAGAAAGGTTGGTTATTTGCCCTTTCCCTCTTAATTGTGACTTTTCCAGATTTTGCTTTCTGGATGCCATCCCTTCCTGTTTTCAAACCCTCTGATACTGCAGGCTTGAATTGCAAGGGGTATTTAGCATCCTCAGGCTTGTCCTCATGCTGGTGCAGGAGGAGGCAGCCCATGGGCCAGGAACAAAATGCTTGGCATCTCTCAGAAATTCCCATCTCACTTACATCTGGTATAAATGCACCCTGCAGCTTGTTCAGTTGCTCATCATGAACAGTGTGGTTACTGTGCAGTAACTATTCTTTTGCACATTTTCTTCTTCCTGGGTATTGTAGGAATTACTGCATCAGTTGACTGCTGATGAGAATGATTAGATGAGAGTGAAATGTTATGGGTCATTAAACAAACAAACAACCCCACCTCCATTTTATTGAAGGTACCTATAAATCTCATCAGTTTTCTGCTTTACAGCCAGTTGGTCAAGGATCTGTGTGAAAGGGCTGGCTGTTAGCTTAAGGCAACTCAGACTGCTTTAAGTGGCTGTGAACTGCTTTTATAGTGCTACCAGTCTATTTCATTTCCAGAAAGTGAAAGTTGGAAGTAGGTCCTGAATCTGGTTTCTCACATGTGAGATCATTTTGCTACCCATGACCTAGAAACCAACAATGAATGTGTAAATTACAGACGAGAAGAAAATTCAGAATTGACTGTAAGGTGAATGGAAGTTGAATAATTCCCTGAACTTCAACTGTGAAAAGAAGAAAAGATCACTGAATTCTAAAACAGACTTCAGTATGGACAAAGAAAATGTTATTTTAGTATAGATTAAACTCATGACTAAGATATAGAGGGATTATTGTGTCTGTTTCAGATGTAATTTCATGCCTGAGAATTTACATTGAAGGCAAACTGGTCTGGATCACATTAGCAAAAGCCCTGTTTTGCTGTCAGTTTAATTAAATGGAAACTGCTGGCAAGGAGACCTGAGTAGGCTTATAGAAGCAATACTATTTTGTATGTTGGAGCAGGAAACTGTTAGGTCTTCAGTTTGAAAGGGACACAAAAATGAAATCAGTGATTCATTCTTGTTTACAAACTCCCAGCTAGTATGCAATGACCTTAGTGATAAATTAGCTGCAATTACACATTATATGGGGTGGGCTTTACAATAGCGGCAGACTTCATGGTTATAAGAACCATGACCTTTGACAGGGAGGTTAGAACATGAAGTTTTTCCAAACAGTGCCTAGATCTTCAAAAGTATTTGTATTTCCTTCCCTGTTTCATGTGAGTAGATTGACAAGATGTGTGGTGGGTGTTCTGTTTGCTCACCACAAGATTGTTGTCAGGCAGAAACCCCCCAAAACAAAAAAACTCACCCTTCAGGAACATTGATTTATCTGTTAACTGTGTCTGGCATGCTGCCTTTTGGCTTTGATTTCAGAGAGAAACATATTTGGTTACTTTAATAGGCAAAAGCACTGAACCTGACTTGTAGGGGAAAAAATTGTTTTCTTTCCCTTTTTCAGTTCTGTTTATCGGATCCTGACGTACTGTGTCGTAATTGTGCAACAGTTCCAAGTTGGAGTAAAGAAAAGTAGAACTGGATGTCAGGCTCCATCAGCCTCATTATTTGAGAGCCAGCTCTTCTGGGTGACTCAGTGGGACTGAAAATGCATGTTTATGCCAGTTAATAACCACCCTGTGACACCAACTCAGATGATATCAAATGCTTTTTTGTTCTCTAGACTTGTTCACATCACCTATTTATATCTCCTCTTTTTATTTATGTTGTTTTTTTATCTTAGAAATTTTTGCTGAGCTGGAGTTGAAGTGCCTTTACCCCCAGATCTGTTTGTTCACCCTTTTCTGCTTCTTTCAGATATACTGAAAGAGAAGGATTTTTTTTTCCTGTGTTCTTTGACCAAGAAAATCGAGGTCTTACCTGTTTTCAGTTGTCACAGTGTGCGAGAGTAAAAGTTGAGAATTTGGAAAGTAAAGTTTTTAATCATGTTACAGTAATTGTATAATTTACTCTGTATGTGTACACAAACAGAAGGTGATTACACAGACATATGCTGATGACTGCATAGTCATCTCCAGTGAATCTGCATATCTCTGTGTGTGTGTACATGCAACTAGGTGCTGCTGAGCTCCAGCACCCATAAAGCACTTGGCCAAAAGAGTGTATTTTTGAAAGGCTTAACATTCTTCACATAAGTATCAGGAGTAATAAAAGACATAGTTCGAGACCTACAAAGATCAAAAGAGAAAGAAGGAAGAAAAAAAATTTAAAAAAAAACTGTAATAGCAGCAAGAGAAACAGAACAAGATTATTGGGAGACCTCCATCCCTGTGAATGCAATGTTTTTTTTCAGGGAAGTTGTAGGAGGAATCCATGTTTTAATATTAACTTCAGTCATACTGTAGCCCAGTGCCTCCAGTGAGCATGAAGCTCTGCATGGCTGGAAGGTAGGTGGAGATGAGATTTGGAAAATTGTTGCATAACTGTAGGTGAGGGGAGGGAAGAAACTCTTCAGCCGCCATCAGTGCTTTTGTCTCTCCCAGGAGCACAATGCAGCCCATCCCAAAGCATCTCCTGGTGTTTCCCTACATGAGTGCTCACGTCTGCTTGGTCTTCTGTCTCAGCTGGGCAGTGATATCTCCCGAGGCCCAGCTCCCAATGGCAGTTGCTTAGCAATAATTAAAAATAAACGAACAAGCAACAAACTCTCTTCACACCCAGGGGCTGTCCATCAGAGCTGCTCCCCAGCGCTCGCTTAGGTGTGCTAGGGGTGAAAAAAGAGAAGAAAGGGTCGGTTAGTTTTGATCCTGACAGTGGTGAGGTAAGAAGTGCAGAGGAGTTGGAGAGGAGTTAGTCAATTATTTTGTGTGGATAAGTAGCAAAATACCTAATGCCGTGGGACAAAAAATGCTCAGTTTGCTTTGCTTCCACTGCAAGGAGGGACTTCAGCTGTCTCCCCCTAGAGCTTCTAGCAGGACAGACTGCCCTAGCAGTGGTGGCCAATATTTGGCCCCTGAGCCCCTGTCCCACCAGCCATTTGGCTGGCTGTGGGGAGCTCAGGTTGCTTTGTCTCTCTCAGCCTGGCTCCCTGTTCCCCTGGTCCCAATGGCTGCAGTGCAGGCGCATCCTTTGTACTGTGGAATTGCGGGATTCCTCAGTGGAGCTCTGCCAGTTGTGCTGGAAAGCTGTAAGAAAGAGAAATCTTTGTGGAGGAGGTGCCTTTCAAGGCAACTGGGAAGGAGGAAAGACTTTCCCAGTTGTAGTGGTGGTAAGACTCAAAGCCAGTAAAAAATTTCAGTCTCGAGAAAGTAAAATTAAATTCTTTAGCAGCTAGTTTATTTTAGTTTTTCTTTTCCTGCTCTGCTTCGTGACAGAACTTCAAATAATTATGTTGATTTATGATTACAGGTATTTTAAATCTGTGGTATGCTGAAACAAAGCAATGCCAGCTTATTGTTTCTGGCCCTATCCAATTATACAATTGAATTTAGGCATGTAATAATGTTACAACAGAAATATCCATCAGGATGAATTGAATTTCATGAAGTACAACATAAGAATATTTATAGCTCCATTCTTAAAGCCACTTTTGAGTCAAAATATGCCTTCTTGGTATGGCCTTTCAAAACAGGAGAAAATCTGGAACTTTTTTCAGTCTAGCCCCAAACATACCACAACCCAGTGCCTACACAGGAAGGGGGTGTAGGTTGATGATAAGCAGAAAATGATAGAATAGAGTAATTATTTCCGCTAGAAAATGAGGATCCGGCATTATTTGTACAGTAACACAAAGTCATTATTTGGCTATGCCACTGTAATGAAACAATAAAGATCATACTTAATTTAAGTATCAATTCTGAAGAGACTTCTTGCTCTCCCTCTAAGATTTTAACTATTAAAACAAATTTGAATTGCTAGTCTAGTTTCCCACTGTATTTTTAGCAAGTGGAGTGGGCAAAACCTTCCCTCCTCCCATCTCTGTTTAAATGTAGACCTTTGGCATTCCAGAAATCTGACCTTGTTTGTAGGGAATGGCTCATTTTTCTATAATGTAATATGAAGCACTCTTGTGTTTTGATTCCATGAACTAGAGAGTTTAATGTTCCAGCTTGCCATGATAAGGATATGATCTGGTTAGAGATAGAGACTCTAAAGGAAATTAGCTATTGTACTATTCTTTAACATATTGTTTGCCTAGCAGTTTCATTTAGAATCATTTGGAATAATCTTGGAGTACTTTTTTCAAGGATTCGTCGTCGTTGTTGTTGGCCTGGATAAAAAGTGGGGCTTTAAGATATTTCTCCTAAAATAAATGTGAGGCCGCCTCATTTATAGTCAGCATGCCTTGATTACTTGCAGACATGCTGGAAATTTACATGCGCTTTTCTCCATTATAAAACACTGATCTGTTCAGATCATTAGCTCCCTCATGACTAGAGTTTGGCAGCAAGCCAAGGCAGGCTAAATCTGTAGCTGTAAATCGTGAGTTGAAATAGCAGAAAGTGGATTTGTAACTTAAAAAGTGTAAACAGTTTGGAAAATGAAGTAATTTTAGAGTATGATTGATTGCCTTAAGATTGCACTTTAAATTAGCCCAGGGTCTCCTCTGCAGATACAGGCACTAACTGCTCATTATATATTTTCACTTTTCTTTGGAACAATAGCATTGTTGGTAGGCTTCGAAACAATGTATGTTTCTCCTGGAGTGACCTTAGAGGAAATGAATAGTTTTATTGTGTGTCCATTACTTTGCCTGGAACAACATTTTTGAGTTATTAATTTGCGGTGGTCTATAAATAAAGGAATCAAAATGCAAAACAGCTGTATTATGCTGCATATAGTTCATCAAACTTGGGTTTAAACATCACCAATTGAGAGTGGTAATGCACTGTATAAATAATTTTTCTTTCCCTCTGAAAAAAAAGTGATGTTTTGCCTAGCCTGGAGATTGTTCCTTGAATCTCATAGAAGCAAAATTGTTATTTTTAGCACAAACAATTGGTGAATGTTCAGGGGGGGCTGCTACACAGCATTCCCTCTTTCAAGGACCCTGCTTCACTTAATTGTGTGTCCGTGGGATATGGGGCTGTGGGCTTGAAAGGGTCATTGAAAGGCACGTTCAGGAATGTGGAAAATGTTTGCTAGATTTGGAGTGTTAAAAGTTTAGGGCATCATCTGCCCAGCTTGGTCTGTGCTGGTCGAGAGCAGTTAAGTAGTGGGTGATGCAGCAGCCTGGAAGAATGGAAGAATTGATGGAAGAATGCAATGCCATGTAATAGCTGGTGTCTTGTGAGCTCTGGCTGAACCATTTGCTGCTCTTTCCCAAAGAGACACAAAATCCATTGGTAATGTTCCTGCCTACCCAGGATGTCTGAAGTCACTCAGGTTTCCAGTGTGGAACAACAGCTCAGTGTAACTTTATGGGTGTGGGCACATAACTTACATGTATGTGCTAAGCATAGAGATTGTGTGCAGCCAGGACTGCGTGCTTTGACCATTCGAAAAAATTAGAAATGCAAAGCTATTAAACTGACAGTGGTGGTTATGAAGCACAATAAATAGCTCTGACTGCTTGAATAGAATGTATAATAAAAACTCGTACAATTTTGTATCAGTGTGTTTTTCATCTCTTTCCTTGTCCTAGATTTGGCATGTAACATTCAGTAGCTCTGTTTCGTCGTTTTTCTGGAAGTTCTTTTCCCAGAGAAAATTTTTTCCCAGTGTTATCACCGCTCCTTGATCTTCTTTCCTTTCTCCCTCCATGTTTGAAATGAAGATTTGCACTTGTGAAAGAGGTATGGCTGAGAGGTCTGAGCACAGGTCTGGGAGCCAGGACCTGCTGAGTGACTCATTCGGTGGCCTTAAGCAAGTCAGAACATCTCTGATGAGGTTATTTCATATGTAAAACAGGGGAAATAATACTTATCTGTCTACCTGCCTCATAGGAATACCCTGAGGACTAATTAGCTTCCATTAAGTGCTTTGGAATAGACAGTGCTATCTATTATTAGAGCAGGTTCCAGACTAGCAGATAGTGTGATAGGATTGTTTCTTACTTGGGAGCCTTCCTCTCTGCTGGGTGTGGGACCAAAACCCATCGGGAGCAGAGCACAAACCACCTGGTGTTTCTGGAATATTGGCTGGGTTCTGCTGGGCCCTTCCTAGGCAGGTTCACTGGAAATGTAACGCTCTCACTGAAACCTTGGACAGAGAGTTTGCCTAGAGAAAGGAGTGGGAGGATATTTCCTTGTTCTCCTCAGCTCATAGGCATAACTTGTCCTGAAAACCTTTCTCACCCTGCCTCCACCTGAGGCCTTTTCCGATAATTCAGGTAGCACGGCTTCTCCTCTTTTCCAGGGATGGTTTCCTGGTCCTGCAGAAGAGGAAGAGAAATCCTATATTAGTTCTCAGGAGGAGCGTGGGGCTGGGTTGGTATGTTCCCATCACAGGGAGCCATTTCTTATTCAAAAAGCCATTCCTCTTTCTTGAAGAGCAAATGCTTATATTCTTTCCCTTCACTGGATAACAGGCTCCTTTGCGAAGTCTTTAGAAGGCAAAATCTAATTTTGGGTATAGGATCCTAAACTCTGCAGGTGTGTGTCTGCAGAAGTCTGGGAGTCTTTTCATCATCATAACAAGGAGGGTTGTCATCTGACCAGCAGCTCCTTTTGTTCTCTGATGCATCTTCTCTCACCATATACTTTTGTACCTCTCTTAGAGATGCCATAATAATCTAGTTCAAAGAACCCAGCCCTGTTCTCACTGAAGCCCACAAGCCTGGTCTTTCTACCAGTGAGACTAGGACTCGGTCCAAATTAACTGGAGAGAAGATTTATTTCTCTCCATTTGCTCCTCATGCATCTCTCAGGCCATGAGTAATTTGTAAGGAGACGGGAAAGTCTTTGTGAAATTTTCCAAGGGAATTTTCTCTATTTTAATAACATTAATGAAATTGCTTAACACTTCATCAGCTTCTTCAGCGTACGTTGCTGGGACTTTGGTGCTTTCTGATTTTTCTTCAGTACCAGAAGGCCATTACCCTAAAAATGGGACTGAGGGCTCATATGAGCATTTGGACCCATTGTTGAACCTCAGTCCTGCAGAAACGTTTTTGCACAGGTATCAGTAGATACCATTTTGAGGAGGTTCTCTGCCCCTCCTCTCACGCCTGCAGGAAGGGGAAGGGATCAGGAGCAATTGTCCCACAAGCTCTCTCATGCCTGCAACTAATTCTTTTTTCACAGAAATGAGGCTTTGCCCCAGGAGTACCTAATGGCCTTGGGCACACAGGAAGGCCCTGGCATTGCTGAATTTCAACACAGTTGGTTTGTTTGTCTTATCCTGCATATCACTCAGTTTTTGGTCCTTGTATCCTAGACAGGGGTGTAAGTTAGCTCCCTCTTCTTTTGGACCTTCTTCCTATTAGTCCTTTTCAGCTCCAGTCGACTTTGTTGTAATGCAGAATAGGATTAAATGAGCAGCCACAGACTTATGAGCAACCACAGACTTACTCATATGCCTGTAACAGCTTTTAAAGCTACCTTTGGGTTGTTTTTCAGGGCAACAATTTGGGGGTTATTTGGTGCAACATGAGAAATTCAGTTAGGAGGTGAGGGTTTCCAAGTAGCTGAGGAAGTGAGATGCAGTGCAGTTGGGTCAGTGGCCTGGAGTTTGGCAGCTCCCATCTGGCCTTTCCTCATAGTCTTCATGTTGAGTTTCATCTCCTCACTGGGAAGGAGGGAAACCTGAGTAAAGTTCTTCTGGGGGAACAGGTATGTGCACCACTGGGATGAGATAAAGGACAGCAGATTCTTGGAAAAGTATATATGACTCTAGCATTTTTGTAATTGCTCTTCTTTTAAAAAAGAATGGCATCGTGTTTCTAATTCCAGTTCTGTGCCACTCCTGGGTTTAAGCATTATTACACTGCAGATGATAACACTGCAGATGATAACACCAGTTTATCTGTAGAATTCTTAAACTGTGTTTTTTGTTTCCCAGCTTGACTTCTTTTTCTCTTCTTGTCTTTGATTGGCTTCCAAAAAAGTTATTAACATGTTGCAAAACAAATACAAGGGGCCACTGAAGCTTATTAAAAATGGTTTCTTTTGTTCATATCTGGCAGTTGACAAATTGTCTTGTGCTCTATCTTATCTGCTCCCGTGTGAAAGGTTACATGAGAAAATGGCTGCAAATAAATTGCTATTGAATGTTGTTGAAGACTAAGCATACAGCTTCTCTATTAAGGACCTCTTTTAAAGCTCTCTATTCAGACTCCCCCCTGCATGTCTCTCTAACACTTGTCTGTTATATTATGTTTGGCACAGAAGGAAACATTAAATAGAAAAGCAGCATCTGACTGTGGTGTTTCTAGACCCTATTATCCCTCTGTCAAATGTCCACATGAGCAGGGTACAATTTTTGTCTATATTGATGATGATTTTTGAAGGCTTTACGAACTGTCTTCATAGTGAAATGCTAGAAACAAATGAAATTGAAAAGCATATTTTTACAGCTTTGGAAATCTTACTTAAATCAGTGTAATGAGACACACTCAGTAAAATGTAATTATTCTCACTTCTCCATGTGTCAAAGAAATCAGCAGTATGGTTAGGGAGCGGAGGGTTACAGTGAGCTTGTTATTTTTATACAGAGCCAGATACTGCTTGTGTGTAGTAAATTGTAAATAGTAGATAATGCAGTTTTTATGTGTATTAAATACCCTGCAAGAATTAACGGCGTTGTTACTCCATTGAGGGTTTCAAAGAGGGCATAAACGTCAAAAGCAGGGCTTGGCTGTTTAAATCACCCACTTCCACCCTCTACCCCCGTGTCAAAGCCCTGGGACCGGCAGCTTCTGCCGCTGCTGTTTCGAGGAGGGTGCAGTTCCTCTGAATTTTCAGAATGATAGTGAAAGAGCCCCGTGTGAGACACCAAAATAAGGCTTTTGACTCATACTTCTGGGTGCAGTGGAAAATGAAGGCGGTTGATTCTGCCGCAAGGAAGACGTGCTGAATCAGTCCCTTATAAGTAAGGCTGCGTTTCCTTGTCTGTCATTTATGTTTGAATGGTGTGCAGAGGTGAAAGAGAGAGGAGATGACAGAGGGCCTGGTTAGTCTGATATTAAACCCAGCAACTCAGTTTAACCCCCAGTGACTTTCCACTTCTTTTCAGTTTTTCATGCCACACAAGTATGGATTTGTCCTGGGCCTCTTCAGCACAGGAGACAAATAACAGACCATGAGATTAAAATCCATCAGAACAGACAATATCTTGAAGAAGAAATGGTTCAGTCCTGAGCACTGGGTTGGGGAATTGGTTACATCTTTGAGCTCATTGTTCTGATTGTTAATTATCACAGTGTAAAAATGTGTGCCCCTCTCTTGCCAGGGGCTCTAGTTGCGTGTTTCTCCACCACAGTAGAGTTTTTCATTCTCCCCTATTTTCTCTCTACAGTGCTACACATCAGAAAGGGGACGAAGACACATGATCATAGAGATAATAATAATAATAGAGAGGATGAGAAGGTGTTGTAGGGAAACTTAGTGGATGTGAGGATCCCCCTCACAAAAGTGCTGTAGGAAATACATGACTTCAACCTCAGCTGTAGTACTTGTGTTCATAGCATAACCCCCATGCTCAAGTATTTGCAGGATCAGGCTTTATGTGTAAGTAATGAAGTGTAGTTCAGTGCTATGTTGGATGGTGTTCAGAGATTGCTGAAAACTATGCATTAAATAGCACTTTGAATTGCAAAGTGCTGGTACAGTTTTGTCTATGAGAATGATATCATTATCTGATTGTTCCCTGTACAAATCTCACCTCAGGAAAAATTAAATTATGTTTGAATTCAGCTAAAGCAAAGTATATAATTATTTTCTTTCGTTGTTAAAAGGGATTTTTACTGTTTGTTTGTTAAAACTGAAGCAGCTGCCATGTTAGAGCCTTAGATGATTTATAAGCAAATACAGAAGCAGAGCCATTTACAGTACAATTGGCTTGTTTAATGTGATTTAATTCCTCTTGTTGGCTTCGTCATATTACCAAATTATGTTTTCAGCTCCCCTCCCCTTTTTAATTCGTTCTTCTTTTTGTTATCAGCAGAATTGAAGCTGCTTATCAGTAACCACGACAACCAGGATAAATACTTGTTTTAAAGCTGATGCACATTCAACCTGAATGGTCCGCATGACCCAGAACATTCAAGAGGACAGGCAGCATGTGCTCCCTTCTACAATCAATCTCCCCCTTCCCCCCATCTCCATCTGCTTTAGAAAGCTAATAGGGCAGTTTGAAAACCTTTTATATCAGAGTGGTTTTCTGTAGCCGTCCCTGGCTGTTTGGACATGGGCTGGCCCGTGCTTGTGACCTGAGGAGTAAGGAGAGAAGGAAATTTTGGGAGGCAGGGAGGCAATTTCACAGCCACATCCCCAGTGTTGGCTTGCTTTCCTCAGGTTCCTCCAGCTGTTGTCACGGCAGTCACCTGCCTTCAGCAGGAGGGTGCAGTGCTGCTCTGCAGACCCTTTGTGAAGGCGAAGATAATCCTGGCTGGGCAGCAGCTGAGTAGATTGAAGGAGGGACTGGAATTGTGCGGGACAAGGGAAGATGGTTGTGGTAGGAGAGAAGCCTGAGCACAGAGCCACCTGGTCCATGCCCCATCTCTGGTGGAGGCAGGCAGGCAGGCTGGCTGGGACAACCAGAGAAGAGTCACTTTCCTTTTGAGGAAATTTAGGGGTCTCTCACTTACCCAGAAATTTCCCAACAAGACTTTCTGCCTGGCCTCTTTGCTCTCTCCGTTGTACTCTAAATTGCTTGATGCTGTAGAATAAATCCTTTAAGCTCTCTCTGTCTCAGTTTCTCTCTCTGTGTAATGGGGATAATAATTTTTACTCATCTCAATAAAGCGGTTTGAGGCCTGTGGTTGGAAGGGTTATATAAAAGCTGGAAATGACGAGTGTCAGTCACTCTTCTTTTGAGTCTAGAAACACCTCATAAGGTTTATGAGGCACTTCCTAAGGTGCAGGAGGACCCTGGGAGTGCAAGGTTGGAGCTGCAGTTATGACGAGCTGAATATGGGATTAGGGTCTGAAAAAGGATGTGGAATGCCTGGTTGGAAACTTTTTCATATTAAATTTCTTTTGTCTTCTTCAAAAATTGGATTTAGGATTTGAATTTTGAGGGATTTAGTGAGATAAATATTACAGAAGATTTGATTATATGGACATACTGTCAGTCATTGATCAACATACTTGGTCCCCATTAAGCAGGAGTACAGCAACCTTGATCCAAATAACTTAGGGTAAAATGTTCTTCAACCATGTGCTTTAAGTACATATGAGATGATGCTGTCTTTTTTTCCTTTTTTTAATAACTGTATTGCTGTTCAGTTGAACAGTAGTTTCAATCTCCAGTAGATTTGTAAGTATTCTCTTTCTTTCAAATGTTAAACTAAGCTTAGGAATTCTTTGAAAGGCTGATGCTCTGCTGGCACTGTGACAGAAAACGGAGGGCTGGGGAAGTGGCATGAAATTCTGAGAATTAGCTCTGTCTCCTCTTTAAAAGGGGGGAAATATCTGACACATGCAGAAAGGCTGTACATTTTTTTCTCACTATTGGCAGAAATGACTTTTGCCTTTTGATCAGTTTAAAAGCAGAATCAGGCAGGCAAACGTCCATGTCAGAATTACAGGCAACTTGTTAACACCATCATTATCTGGTAAACATAAATGTAATCACTGTGTTCGTATCCTGCAACACGTTGCCTTTGTTCTTGATTGCATTAGCATTCAAATAGAAGGGGGTTCTCAAAGCAAGGATAAGTAGCACAGGTCCTGCCAACAAAGAGGTATCTCTGTTGTGTCAATAATTTACCCAAATTTATTTAAAACCAAAACCACAGATTTCCTGTCCCATCTCATGTGGCTAAATCATTACTGTATTTGCATTTATCTGCGAGAGAAATACGATTCTTAGATAATACTTTTGGGTCTTGTGATCAATTAACAAGCTGGGGCACACCAAGTGTCTTTACTAGAGAGAATAAAGACTGTGGGAATGAAAAGGCAGAGTGGATTGGAAGAACTGTGTTTGAGAAGTGTTTACTAACCACTGGAGAGAGAATGGATCGGTGTGCTAGAGCATGCCTTGCAACAATGATGCAGGTACCTGAACTCCTCAGCTGTTGCTCCTAGTCCACAGCAGATTCCTACTGTGTGGCATGGATTCCTGCTGTGGTTCTTAGCCTTGTGCAAGGAATTCTGTGTGAGAAGTGGTCAGGCAGGAGCCGGGCAGAATCCTGCCATGAAGGTTATTTCTCTGGGAGGGCTATACTTTCCCACACTGGAGTACCCAGAGGTGTAGGTGGTGACTGTCATTGCTGCTTGGCCACCTGCAGTTATCTTGGAAGTTTGGAGGTGTTGGCAGGTTGTAGCT
The DNA here is from genome assembly GCA_034509425.1 of Eopsaltria australis. Classification (NCBI taxonomy): domain Eukaryota; kingdom Metazoa; phylum Chordata; class Aves; order Passeriformes; family Petroicidae; genus Eopsaltria; species Eopsaltria australis. The sequence continues at coordinate 4,787,670 of JAVTVJ010000138.1, forward strand.
GGACTGTGATACGGGAAGGTGTTCTCATTGCATCACTCCTCTTAAAGATTCCTCTCAAAGATTTTGAGGTCATAAAGACCCAGTTTCTTATTCCTCCTTGTGATTATTCTTTCATCATTCCACTGTTTCTGTTGCTTTTGGACCTTTTAAGAGATTCAGGGTTTTTAGGTAGTTGTGTGGTAAATTCATTTCTGTCTGCTGAAAACTGTTCTCTCTCTTTAGGTTTTTTTTTAGAACAGGCAGCTCTGAGCTGTGTAGAGCCTGTCTGACCTACAGATACTGGTTTTGAAGGGTGAACTACACATCTTGGCTTCATTTACACTTGTGTTTTCATGCCTGTATTGCAGAAAGTCATTGCCAGAGGAGAACAAGAGAAGGAGAACTAGATCTTAGGAGCTGGAGGGTCGTGGGAGGTCAGTGCCCTGCAATAGTCAGGAGACCTCCTGTCACAGGGGTCACAGCCGTGTTCATTCAGCACCACTAACCTTGCCATTCCCAGTCCCTCCAGACATCCAGATGCATCCTCTGTCACCTCTGTACCTCCTGCATATTGATGATAATGGTCAAAGCCATGCATACAAGCAATGATAAACCAATTATCATATATTAATCCTCTGGGAGATCCCCTTCGTAACTGAGGGTTATGAAAGAAGGCAGAGGAGCAAGGCACCAGGCAGGAGAGGAGCCTGATGGACAGAACCCTGCAACTTCCTTCATTTTCTCTCTATATTCCAGATAACTCCCTTGCTCAATTTGCTACCCACACACCAAAGCATTGTCCCATTTTATCTGGTTCCCCTGATACTTCCATTGCTTATCTTACGAAGATCTGTGTCAACATTTATCAAAACAAATGGCAAGCCTGGGACCTTTTAAGTAGTTTTTTTAGTTAATAAAACCAGTCTTCTACTTCTGTTATGTTAAAAGTACATTATCTTTTTATTACAAACTCTCTACAGCTCTGTCTGTTTTCCTTCTTGGCAATTTCATGACTGCTCCAGTTGATTGCTGTATGGAGAATTACAAAATCATTAAGGGTGGGGTTTAACCAGCTGACTTACAGTACAAGCCATTTCTCAAAATAACCACAACAGTGCAATACTGATGTGTAATTTACGTCACAGTATGTTTTTATGAAATAGTTTGTGGCTTATTCATTTAGATTTAGAACTGAATATCTCTTCTCTTGCTTTTTAATCAAGCCTGCTGGGTTTTTTTTGTACTTTTTTTGTGTGTGTGTACTTTTTAATATTTTCCACTCCGAGGCTTGGCTTGCCTCCAACTTACCAGCTACCAGGAGGAGGAAAAAATTGATTTCATTTTTTCTTTTTTTTTTCCTTTGCCTGCAGTTTAACTGCAAGTGTGTTTCCCCTTTGATGTATACATTTGTGCTAACTGCCTCAGAAGAAATGGTAGATGTGTGGTAGAATATATTGCACAAAGGTAGAACAGAGAATTGATAAGAGATGTAAAAGTTTGCAATTTCAAACCATACCAGGCAAGTGTTTCTATTTAGCCTCCTGTGCTGGTACATTTCCTTTTTAAAAATTACTTTCTGTATAATGTCTTGTAATTAGAACAGGAAATCATTGAGTAACAGTAAGAAGAAAAAGAGCACTTAAACTGAAAAGAAATTTACCTTCTGAGAAATTATATTCACCATTTTTTTCCCTTCAAATTTTTTTTCTTCCTTTCACATTACTGAGTTGTTAATGATAGTAACAGATGTACAGACTCTTATCTGTATCATTGTTCTGCTTGTGTTTTCGGGGGGGGGGGGGAAGGCACAAAAAAGTCATTTTCAGTAATAAAAAAAATGAATGGACAGAAAATGGGAAAAGCCTAATTACAAAAAATATTCTGTGTCACAACAGAGTAGCAATTAAATTGAAACTTCAATATAATTATCAATAACAGTCGAGCCTGGAAGGGTGCCAGGCACGTAAAGTTGGTACTCAGCCTTTATGTGGTTGCTAGGAGCACGGCAAAAAGTATAAAGCTTAAAGAAAGGAATGTCTAATGTAATAAAGTAACAGAAGGTAGCATAAATCATTGTGAGAGCAGTTCATATTGACATTATTTTACTTAAATTGGGTCGAAACTAGACATTTAGTCTTACAAGAGGCACAAATTCATATTTCTTCTGCAAGAATAACTCTCTGCTTTCTGGGAGGAAGCGGAGTGTGCTTTCATAGCACCAGCCTCTTACATATTTGGAATCTTTTAAGCAAAAATCTTTAAATGTTTGTTTCTGTTGGCATCCAAATGCATTTGCACTAATACGATTAAAAGAACTAAAGGGCAAAATACTTGGCAGCTTTTGCAGTTGAGGTAATTAGGTACAGGAAGGAACATGCATAGTTTTTCCATCAAGCTCTATAAAATCCTGGTGTGAAGGTCTTTTTAAAGAGAAATAATGCTTACTGATGTTGAGGGTAGATTATGGCAGTTAGCAATAACATTATAGGCTGATGTTTCTGAAACAAGCAAACAAAAAGCATGTAACAGGGTTTTTTTCTCTGCTCTCTCTGTAAATAGTTCTGGCTCTAGATGGATTTGTTAGGAATTCGTGCTTTTAACAGGCTTTTTTTTTTTTTTTTTTTCTCCTTTTGGGGCATTTAATTGTCTTGCCTTACATATTAAAAATGGCTGTGCTAATTTGAAAAGTCAGTTCTTGCATAGATTCATTGTGTTTGGCATTTCATGCATCTCTTACTTACAAAGACAACTTGAAGAACATGTAATCCAACATAAATGCCAGGCTGTGCCAAATCCCAGCTCTCTTTACCCCTCACAAAGGGATCTGTTGGATTACATCTCTGCATATATAGGCAGTGCTCGGAAGGCAGGGCTGGAACCTTGCTTCCTAATTATGGTTTCTCTGTTTTCAGCCCTGAAATATAAAAATAAATGAAAAGTTGACGTTGGAGGGGGTTATTAAACCATACAATTATGATATAAGCATAGGATTAGAGTAATTTCAGTTGAGCCTCACAAGCAGAATACTGTAAGTATTACCTTTTATGATGTTCTGTCTGTCGAAGCTAAAATGAAACTCAGAAATACAATGTCTTGGGTTTCCTAATATCTCAGTTATGTGTTTTTAGAAGTCATGTTGTTTTTCTTAATTTTAATGGAATGTGATCCACATTTTGAGCTTTGCTTCTCCTAAGAGTAAACTCTTTCTGATCATATTTCTGAAAAATACTTGCAGTATTCGCTAAGTCCACCATTAAATGGCACATGTTAGATTTTGATAAAAGCAAATAATAGTTCTTCCTTGGGCTTGCAGTTTATTAGGGATTGGTCTGCTTTGATTTCTCTTTTCTCATGTGGGCGTGGTTGAGGAAAAAAATCTTTGTTCCAGGAACACCGTGTTTGTCTTTCACTAAACAAATTTTCAGTTTATTCAGCCTTTGTTCATTCTTAGATGTATCTATTGAACTTGGAGTAAAAAAAGGAAAGGAAACAAATGCACCACAAAGTACTCATTGGAATTGCACAAGCATGTATGGAAGTGATTCTGTAAAAATTACTTGGTTTTAATTTATGCCAGGGGGTTTCAGTTAAGTCATCAGTAGTCAGGGGTACAGAGTTTGTGTAATTCTGCACAGGGACTTTCAGCACATTTGTTTAGAAACTGATGGTTTACTACAAAGGCACGTGGGACATACATTTATATACACCCTGTTTAAAAAGCTGACCACATCCTGGCATAAGAAAAGTGCTGTCAGATGGACAGATTCAGCTCACCGCTATCTACACAAAGGTATAAAGCAGTAATAACCGTCAGGCAGGCGTACGTGAAACTCTCCAAGGAGCTAAAGGACGGATCATGTGCTTGTTAATTCCTAGAACACTTTTCCTGATCTGATTTTTAGAGTTTCCTAATAAAGAAGAGAGAGCCTTATTCCCAGGAGCAGTTGGCTCAGTCGTGCTGTTGGGTAGGCTTATGGGATACTCGTTGAAACAAAGAAAAGCATGACCACATCCTTATTGGCCAAAAGAGGTTTTAGGGCCATCAGTTTTATTTTCTTAGAAAAGTAATGTCAGTGCTCTTACTTTGTTTTTTTCTCTCTTTTTCTTTTTTTTAATACAAATAGTTTTATCTCCTCACCTATGTCAGGATTGTGGTGAGAGTTCTGAGTTTTTAAAAGTAATGACTTTCAGGAGCTGTGCTAGTAAAGACAGTGCTTTGCTGTCTGTCTGTCATGTTGATTTTTTTTTCTACAACATTGCATTCATCTGCAGTGATGACGTTCTAGGTGATATATCTGCTTCCAGAGACTTCTTAAAATTCAGCCTTTTATGTGTCAACATTTCCATTGCCTCACTTGAATCTAGAGCAGTTGTGCCATCATATTAGTTGGGGAGAACTGATCTGACGTTTCTTTCAATGTCTGAAGTGATTTTTGCTTTAGGAGTAAGAATGACGATTTCAGTATTGGTAATGGGATTAAATAGTAGACCTTTTGTCATTGGCAGAAGAAATAGCTGAGTTATTCGGTAAATAGAGTACAGCAGAAAACATAAAGTGGATGCTGTTGCTTTGTCTTCATTGGCATGCCTGGAAAGCCACGTTCAGTTACGCACCTGAGGAGAGAAATGAGCATAAAAAGAAGTTCTGTTAAGTACTAGCTGCATACCTGCAAATGAGTAATTTCTCATGTTTGCATCCCTAGTGGAGTTGTGGTTTTTTTTTCTCTTAGGTTTCCTTCTGGTTATATGATGACACTTGATGATGATTTCTCAAAATCTGCCACCTTCATATGTGTTATCATCTAAACCATGGAGGAACGGAAAGCTCTGAGCTCTAGATTGCTTTAGATATTTTGAGCCCAGCAGTACAAGCTGTTTGAAAATTCATTTGCTTGTTGTGCTCTGTAGGAGTTTTATTGAGCCCTGCTGCATTTGCAGTTAATGTGAAGAAGGTTGCTTCCACCTGTTGGGGTTTAGCAGCAATGACCAGGTCAGATCAGCCCACTTCCCTGGCCTAGGGGTCCTTTGGTAGTTGCCAGTATCAGGTACTTCAAAGGAGAGGTAATAGCTCTATGCTCTGAGGCTTGTATATTAGTATTTTTAAAATGTTAGCTGATGTACACATGACATGAGTGCAGTAAAGCTATATGGAGAACTGAGTAAAAATTACAGATAATATTTCTATTAAAGGAGCCAAATTGGCAAAGTATGGAGAGCAGTTTGATTCAGGCCCTTGGCCAACTTCTGCAGAGCAGTGTTTTCTTGCTCATCCAGGTAGTCCTTATGAGTAAGTATGGGAGAACTGAACAGAAAGGCAGAAAATAACCTATTTTAATAAAGTTTCTTTAAATTTCTGTTTTTAACCTTTCTTTCCATACCCACTGTGCTATAAAAGTTGTGTCGTGAGAAAAGACAAACTTCAGAAAATTAATTTTGCTGAAATACTTGAGTTACAGCTCTTGTTTTGTATTTTTCTGATATGCTAAGAGTATTTTTTTCTGTTCTTCCAGGTGAGGATGACGAAGATTCAAACCTTCTAATCCTCAGCTACCCACAGTACTGTCGATACCGTTCCATGTTAAAGCGCATTCAGGACAAGCCCTCTTCAATACTAACAGACCAGTTTGTGTTAGCCCTTGGAGGCATTGCAGTAACAAGCAAGAACCCCCAAATCTTCTATTGTCGGGATACATTTGATCATCCTACCCTAATAGAAAATGAAAGTATATGTGATGAGTTTGGTAAGTCCCATTACAGCTATTTTCTTTTTCTCACAATTAAAGACGTTTTTCTTCTTTTAAGTGTCTACTGATTTCCAAAGGGAGCTTGTGATTCCTTTGAAGTGAAGCAATGCTATTTATGATTGAAATGTTCAGTACCAAATATGCTCTTCCTTGAAGACTGAAGGCTTCTAGCCACTGGTGATCTCAGTATTGCAACTTGAGTTCACAGTCAAAGATAATGTTACACAGGTGGTGTGAGCAGAGTGGTTCAGTCTGAGTGAAACGATACCTTGCCTGGGTTTGAAGTTCATCTGCCTTAACCATTCACCTACAGCCTGTCTTCCAGAAACTTTACAGCGTGTGTTAGTTTTTTTAAGTCATTGTTGGTGCAATATGCTACAAAATGCAAAATAGGAGAGAGGCCTGGCACACCCCATTGCTGTTGCAGAGCCGTGCTCCCGGCAGTGTCAGCTGTAGCTGGTGTGTTTCTGGTCATCTTCAAACATGGCCTTGTTCAGCATGGGCTTTGCCACTGCTGGGAACTTGATTTTATGAGTGCAGAGGTCCTTCTGGGAGGTGACCTCTTAATTCAAAAGGCATAGAGAGTACTCTGCAGCTCTAAAGGAGTATGCAGCCCCTCACAGCTGGGGGAAAGGACTACAAGATTTGACACCTGATAGCAACCAGGTGATTTCACACAGAGGTTTTTTTGGTGTCAGATTATCCCAGCGACAGCAAATGTGCTTTGAATATGTGGTGGAATGCATGTTGTGTAGACACCCAGGGTAACTCCAGTAATGGGTCCAGTGTAGTTTCTTTAGCAGTGTACAGAATTAGGTTTTATCCCCCATATCACCAGGTGGATGAGTTCTGTGGCTAATGCTTGCAGAGTCTGCATGGTGGTGGGTACACCTTTGCTTGTGAGACCCCCACATCTTTGCAAGGAAGCTCCTGTGGTTTCGTAGAGAAAAATATTCTACTGATGTGCTGAAACATTTAATAATGACAGTGAGAGGGAAGGGCCTTAATGATGTTTCTGATGGGAGAGTCATCTACCTGTTTTTCTGAACTGGAGCACACTGGCTTTGAGCTTGGTGCCCAGCTCAGGCATTGCTATGTCAGCAGAGAAACCCTGACTCATCTGTTGGCACTGGGGCGTTTTGTGAGGCAGTGCTGCTCTGCCACTCCATTCCCAAAAGGCAGACGAGATCCTTCCTCGCGTGGTGGTGTCACTGGAGCACGTGACTGCTGGGAGCAGTTTTAATTTTGTGCTGTCAAGATTTTTCAGAATCAGGCCCAAACTGTCAAGTCTGCTCACACTCACACTAAACATTGAATGAACTATGAATAAAAGTGTTGGTTGCTCTTAGGGGGTGGGGGTGGTGAAAAAATGAATTAAACGCCCTGGAAGTTTGGTCCAATGACACAATAGTATCCTGTTGGTTTTTATTTACTCTGAGCTCAAGCTCAGAATATGAAGTTCAGTTTTAATTGACTCTCCTTTTTATATGGGAAAGGTTATTTTAGGCTTGAAGGCGTTTGATGAGCCTACCATCTGCTTTCTGTGGAGTATTTTATTCAGGGTCATTCCTTGATTACAGGTTTGTTGAAATAGTTGGATCCATAATGCAAGTGTATCATGGAATATTAGTAATAGATGAATCCAAGAGATGTGGAGTGATGCAGCAACTACGCTTAGTGAACCATAGCAAGTGCTTTGTTCAGCCTCTGAAAGCAAACTATGCCATTCTCTTGACCTTTGTGGGGCAATTATCTCATTATCAACCAGAGCCACAGAAATCTTAGCCATAGAAATTAATAATGTGTATTTAAAATACAGTTCGGTTTAAGAAGCAGATTTTTTAAAAATCCCTATTAATAAAAAAAGAGCCACAAAAAATCCCGAAGAAACCACTGTTTAAAAGTATTTATTATGAAAATAATGGTGTAAAACTTGCAAGCCCTACCTTTTTAAGAAGGAAAAACTGGCCAGCGTGTGGTTTCATATCTGTATTGCAAAATGTATGGTGTCAATTATACTGCCTTTGTTGAAGACAACAGGCAAAGTACTAGTTTATCCTTTTCTTTGCTGGCAGGACAATAAAATGTACAACACTTCATTATACAAACAGTTTACATTGATATCATGTAGATTAATGTCACATGTGGAAAGTGATGACTGCTAAGGCTAAACAGAGGCAGGGTGGTGCAGTAGATAAATAGATTACTCTGAGGCACTGGTATTTATCAGTCAAATCTGAGGGGATACCAGATTACAGAAATGTGACTAAAATTCTGAAAAGGTGTCTATAAGGAGATCCAGACACATTTAATTTGAAGGTTTTGTCTCTCTCTTACCTTGCAAATGAAATAAGTGTGCAGAAGAAACAAGATAGGAGTGTGTATTTCACCATTTTTACCTGAAATTCTCCTAACTCTAAAGCAAATACAAAATTTGGGAAATACATCCTGCTGATGTCTATGTGGGAAGCACTGGAGCACTGGCTTCTGATTTGGATGCCAAGTCTTCTTCAGAAGCATTGCTTTTGAGGCAAGTCTTACACATTCTCTGTATGTTGGAGTGTTGTGCAACAGATACAGCATGTCACACATGAAACACCTTTATAAAGAACCCCCAGCGTGCAAGCTGTTGTCCTTGTTAGGCAGTTTTAATAGACCAAAATGTTTTTCCTGGAAATATTATCTCTACTTTCATTATAAATTTATAGCAAAAAAAAAATTGTTGAGCTCTGACTTGTTCTCATACTGCTTGCCTATTTTTCCCTCTTCTGTAGGGTTTAACAAAAATAAATAAAGCAGGAAATGAGGAAGAAGAAGTAAGTTTTGCTGACGATAAGTAATGTTGTTTTGCTGTGGGACTTTTTAAAGCAGAAGATGTATGTAGATACTGTCTGTGAGCTCCCACAGGTACAGCCAGAAGGGATGCAGCAGGACTTTGGGCAGTCCTGTGTGGATGTTCCTGTTTCCATAGAGCTTCTGTGAGGCTCAGGCTGTGCTCAGCTTCCCCTCCAGCTCCAGCTTGGGCTGCCACAGGTGCTGCCACCACCATGGCTACCTGTGCTTGCCTCCACCCTGCATGTCCACTGCTGTATGGCATGTGCCCGACTGGTTTGGACAGGAATATTTAGGACCAGTTTTCTTGCACAGTGTTCTTGTGATTCTCCTCTGGTTTGGTTCAGTGTGCCACAGCATCCCATCTAGGAGGCCGCTGGAGAAGCGGACTGCTGAGGAATGGGCTCAGCAGCCGGAAGGCTCAAACGTTTGCATGTATTTCTTTGCAGGCTGCCATGGAAGGACTTGCTCTACATTCACAGAGGGAAGCCTGCTGTGAGTGGGAAGCCTCCTGCTCCCATTCTTGTTCATGTAACTACTGATTAGTTAATCCAACTGCCTTGGAGGGTTCCCCTCCAGAATGCAAATAGGCTCAAAAGCTTGCTTCTGTTCAGAAAGCAGAAGACATAAACCATGCTTGGATGTCTTGATAGCCCAAATTCCTGGCTATGACCACAGTCAGGCTGCACACATATCCCTCTCCTGAAATAAGAGCAATTAGAGGTCCTCACCAGCGTGAAGCAGTCCAGGTGGATAATGAAATGACATGAGCAGTGAAAATGAACGTTTCTCTTCAATTCAGGACATTTTTCAAAATCTTATTCATTTATCAGCCTCCGGGGTTACTGTTACTGAATAACTTCTGTAAATGCAGATCATTTACTGGCATCTGCTGTGTGGTCACACGTGCTGCAAGAGAGAAGGAATGAAAAAAATATATTTCTAATAATTTTCATTATAGACCAAAGTGATCTAGCTGGAGGCAAAGCTGCCTGTGAGTGTTCAGGTGTATCTGAAGGTCACTGGGCATAAATCAGCGTGCACTTGTTGCTAGAGGAGCACATGTCCTCTGTGTTTGCTTGTCCAAAAAAGGTGACTTCAGTTGCCAGGCTTGTGCCAGCTCCATGGTATGGAGTGGCTTCCATTAATGAGCCAGGATCCTTCTGTGATCCAGCTGTGGTCTAGGTGATGGTGAGTTTCAGCTCCATCAGCTTCACCAGGTGAAAATCTCACACAGAAGGATTTGTCATGGTGCTTTGCTGGATAAATGTTATAAATCCTGCCTGCAAAATATCAATCCAAAGGCTGCCTTTCATCCTGTGAGGACGGGCTTGTTTTTTCTATGAACAGGAGAGTGAGAGAAAACTGAATACCTTTTTTCATATCAATTTTTAAAATCTCTTTGGTAAATTTTAAATCATTCTGGATTATTTTTGCAGGGTCCAATATGCCATTAAACAATCTGTTTGGTTCCTAGAGTATTATAAACGCATGTTCACCCCCAAAAGAAGGTTTTGGGTATGCATGTAAAACTCAATTTTTTTATGAAACATTTCATATCAAAAAGTGAGAGAACTACAATCTACTGTGGTATAAATAAAATATTTTCTGTGAAAAATTAACCATCTTCATTTGGCCATAACATGAGCAATGCAGAGGGAAACTGCTCATTGAAAAAAAAAAACCTACGTGCATAAGGGCATTGCAGGCCCCACTTATCTCCTCTCCCCATCCCCCAAACCAAACTTAACAATATAGTGCTTGCTAGGGGAAAAGTTATCTACATTAAAATGCAAACCTCAAAACCTTCAACAACTCATCTCTCCCCGTAAAACAATGAAGAAGGCAGTTTGTCTCAGTTCAGGGCTGGCAGGGAGCTGTTGGGAATGAGGGGTGACTTACCAGTCCTCCCAGGTGCTGGAGTTTCTGAGCCAGCAATTTCAGGAAGACTTACCCTCCTTCTTGTCATTGGCCAAGGGAAGCCATGGAAGAGCAGCATTGTGAAGGAGAAAGGACTTTTTAGGGATGGGTCATGTGCCAGAAAAATTCGATGGCATGAAAACTGGTGACTTCAGGGTATAGAGTGGTACCATTAGTCCAGGTACAGCTGAAATTTGGTCTTTGCTCTCATTATGCATCTTAGTTTACAGAAGTTCGTGACTCACAGATAAAATCAGTTGTTTGGGGGAAAAACATAACAAAATAAAACCTTGGCAGGGAATGAGTCTTTAAAATAAACAAAAAAAAAAAAAAAAAGACGGAAGAATGTTTCCAGTCTAAATGAAATACAGTTTTCCTGTTGGTGACTTATTTTATTTGTGTGAGTCAGAGTCAAAGTTGGCTTTTCTTTTTACACTAGCTCCAGTACAAAAATTGTACTTGGGCTGACTGGGTGTATTTTTAAAGTTTTTCAGCTGATGTAAGGTATCACCATCATTGCTGTTGTCCATTTTGGCTACCTGCAGGATAATTTATATCAGTGAAATTCAGAAAAATCTGAACTTCCCATGCAGATGCTTTGGGTTTCTGTGTTTTAATACAGATGTGATACCAGAGTGGGATTGGTGCTAGTGCTCCTCTGCAAAGACTGGAATGTTTAAAACATTTATAACTGCAATAGGAAGAGTATGGAGACTTTTTATTAACATGGATAGTGGGAGCTCCTTAGATGGAGCTTTACGGTGGCATCTCCAACAGTCTGAAAAATATGCAAATTGTTTCCAGAGTCTTGGGCAGGGTGGCTTAGGTAAATATTTCAAATTTTAGGTCTCTCAAAACAAAAACAGGACATAGCTGGAGGGGAAATAGTGATTAGTGCATAATAGTGCTACATACAATATAGATAAATGTACATTTCCTCTTCTCTCCCACCCCACCTCTGCAAACACAAGCTTTCAGCTTGAGAAAGCAAATCTGGAAATGTTCTGGATTCTGGTCAGATTTCTTTCTTATTTTGTTAATTCAACTGTAGAGCAAGATATTAATGATCCCCAGATGTTGTTTATAATGATTGATTTTTCAGTTCTGAAAAAATACTTGGAGTTTTTTTTTCTAAACAATTGATATTTTCTAGTGTGCTCTGCAGCATTTGAATAAAATGTCTGAAGGCAGAGCTGTTTATGTGCCCAACATAATTGCTTCTGTTAAGTGATTTCTTCATTCTTCACATTTTTAGCTCTAATTGCTTTCCCCCCATACATCTAAAAATAAATATTTGCAAGTTTTGCATTCTGTCACTCATTGAAATGCATAAAATATTTGTATACTGAAAGCAAAAAGGCACTGATAAGGGGTCACATTCTGCCTTCCTTAGTGGCGTAAATCCAACATAACTTGATCCACTTCTGTGGCTGTTACTCAAGATTTTCACCAGTTAACCAAAGACAGAATCTCACCCAATGTTAACAGCAAGCTGTTAAGTGAACATAAGTAATGTGTAGTAAAGTAAGATAAAATACCTTCCTGTCTGCAGGAACTTCAATAGAAACAAATGCTCTTAGATTCTACTCCTTTATGATTTTTTAGTGCATTTTCACTATCAACTGTAGTTGTGACCTGGATAAATACTAAGATAGATTATTTTTCACTATATAATCAAAACTCCTTAATGGAGAACACTGATTTTATTTGGGCTGCATGTTCCTGCTGCCCTGGGGAAGGCAGCAGATGCTGAGTGGAGGGGTAGGTACTGCTTGAAAAGCTGCTTCTGCCCATTCCCTCGGGGCTGATGGTGGCTGTCAGCCCTGCACAGGGGAGCAGGGGAGCTTCCTCAGAGC